>OY728165.1:0-5000000 GCA_963277665.1 Viscum album
AACCACCTACACCCCCCACATGCACTGTCCCCTCCCCCACTCCCACCTACTGACCCCCCCCCCCAAACCTGTACAACCCACCATATCACGCCAACAAGCTCCCCCCACTACACACCCCCACATACATAACCCCCTTTCACCCACTGCACATCCCCCCACCTGCACACCCCTCCCCCCTCCCACTACACCCCACCACCTACACCCCACCCAACTTCCAGAGCCCCCCTCCCCCCACCCCCATCAGCACATCCCACCCCCACCCAAACCTATAAACCCCCCCCCCCACCTAAATAACCCTAGCAGACTCCCCCTAACATAGCCCCCTCCCCAACACCCCCACCCTGCATAGCACACCCCCACATACACATCCCCCAACCTCACCTTAAATGATGGTATGTTTTTTATATACTTAATATCAACCTTATAGAACAACCTGAAAAAATTATTCAAAAATAAGAATCCATAAAAACATGGTTAAACAATCATCGATCATATTTCCCTTATAATGATATACACGATCATAAAATATATGAATTTTTTACTATAAAATATTATCTAGAATGGATTAATAATGATCGGAAAACACTATTTCACAATCCCATGGAACAGAAAACATATCTCTTGACCATTATCTAAATTGACAATTAATGGAAACCATCACATAAAATGGTTCGATGGGTGAAAACCAATTAATTGATCAAATAAGCACTAACCCACAAAATGATATATTGGGAAATGATGCACCAATATGTACAATGGGAACTAACCCATTAAGTGGAACAATAGTCAGTAAACCAACAAAAATTGTGATGATAACCATGTTACCAAAAGATATCTCATCCCAATGAGGAGCATTAGTTTTCCTCCATCACAATCAATATGATTTCAGCCATGTATCATGAATTTTGACTAGGTTTCAATGACTGTACTCTCGATACAGATGAAAAAACACAACTTTTGACATTTAAATATTAATAGGTGGTCTAATTATATACTCCTAGTATTATTGAATAAGAACATAGTTATATTAAAAATTACACTAAATAAGTTTTTATCAATTTCTATTGGAATATCATAGTGAAAATGTTGTTAGATCAAGAACCATGTGACAAAAGAAGTTCTAGTCATAATGGTCTACACCAGAAATCCCATTATCACACACTAATCAGATCATCATAAAAGGAAAGGGTCTCAACAATTACCTTGGGTATCTACTCCCCGAGGATTATAAGATAATATCTACTAAAGAACATATAACTATATTATAGTTGGAAAATTAAAAGAACATTAACCATGGTGAAATAGTTGAAGTGTATGAACAAACATAGAAAACAAATAAAATTACAATTCTTGGGTATAACATAGAACACAGACCTCTGGTTTAGTCCAAATCAAAAACATAAAACAAAAAATATATATATGGGAAACATTGATCCTAAGGGACCACATGAAGATTTGATGTGTAGAACAAAACAATAATCTTATTGAAGGTTGGAATAATTTTTCGAGCGAGAGAGATCTGTGTCCTCAGGATTTAGGTCTGCAATCGGGAAGATGGGGGATTGGGGGCTTGAGACAGTTTTAGGGGAAACAATTCCCAATGGGTTTTTAAAACCGTTGGAAAGGTAAGCTCTACAAATGGTATTTAAAACCGTTGGCCAAGGCTCATAAACATCACATATCCCAACAGTTCCTGTAGGACTATTGGGAAAAACCCCTATGAACATCTCTATTCCAATGATTTATTTAAACCATTGGGTAAAGACCTATCAACATCCTATTCCAATGGTTGTCATAAACAGTTGCAAAAATCTGTTAGTATAACCTTAGTTTCTAGTAGTGTTTTTTAATTCATAATGATTAGTTAAATGATTATGATTCATTTCAGTTGAAACCTCATGAGTTAAATTACACCACTCATGATTTCAAATTAGCAACTATTGTTTTTTTCCATTAAAAATTAGGCGGCATCATTTTTATGGTGTAAATTGTGAAATATATACTAATCACAAAAGTTTTATGTATATATTCAATAATAAATAATTGAACATGAGGGAATGGATATGGATGTAAATAATTAAGGATTATGACTTCACAATTCATTACCATCTAGTAAAGGAATATAAAGTGGTTCATTCTTGGAGTTGAAAAAAGTAATGATACATTAACAATTCCATGTTTAGAACAAGATAATTTTGTTATTGATTTATTGATTTTTTATTGAATATTGTTATTTAAGGAAATTCCTCTACTTTTTTTCAGGTTGCTGTGAAATCATTTTATCATACACAATTATGAAATTGCATAAGAATGATAGTGGGTTGAAAAAAATGATAGAATGTGTTCAGAAGATAATGTTTCCAAAATTTAACATTGATAAATAATTTATTTATGTTTTGGTAATAGATTATGTGTTCCTTGTGACTTATAGTTGAAAAAGGAGTTGTTATGTGAATACCATAGATCACTATTTACAATTCAACCTTATAGTAGTAATGTGTATAGAAGACTTAAGAAGTATTAGTGGTGGGATGGATTGATAAATGATATTGCTGATTTTGTTGTGAAGTGTTTGACTTCTTAGTAGGTGAAAGAAGAATGAAATTTGTCAAAGGGGATTCTTTAGACATTTCCAGTACCATATTGAAAATGGGAAAATATATCCATATATTTTTCATTAGGATTACCAACAAATTATCAAGGTAACAATGGGATCTCTTTTGTTGTTGATCGATTGAATTAATATACTAATTTTCTTCCAATTTGAGATAAACTATATCTAGGTGAACATTCTTTTTTAAATATTAAAGAGATAGTCAGGTTACATAAAATTCCTATATTCATTATATCCGATCACAATCTCATGTTATATTATAACTTTTGGAAATGACTTTATAAGTAATTAGGATCTGAATTAGATTTTACGAAAACTTGTAATTATCAATCAAATGGGAAATCAAAATGAACAATTCAAACCTCAGATGATATGCAACCTATTGGTTCAATGGATTAAAAGGGATGTTGGGATCAAAATATTTTTTTTTGATGATTTTTCTTATAATAAAATTTATAAATCTAGTATATATATGGCACCATTTTGTCATTATATGGAAAGTTGGGTCAGAATCAATTTTTTTGGATGAATTAGGTGAAACGATGTTTATGGGACTAGAAATAGTAGAGGAAATGGAAGATAAATTTTAGCTGATAAAGAGACACTTGAGAACAACATATTTTAGGTACAAGAGTTATGTAGATATCCAGAGGAAGGATATTTCTATAGAGTTTAGTTATCGTTTCTTTATCAATGTCTCTCTATCGAAAAGTCTAATGTGTTTTGGTTATAAGGGGATGTTGAGACCACACTTTATTGGCCCCTATGAAATCATGAAGAATGTAGGATTAGTTTCCTACCTGGTGGATTTACCTTTTTTTCAAAGATAACCAATGTTTTTCATTTTTCAATTTAATGAATATATATGTTAGATCCATCTAAGGTTCTGAGTCTAGAAGAATTTCTATTGGAAATGAATCCTTCTTATGAGGAATAACTAGTCCCGATTTTAGACTGTAGAGAGAAAGTGTGGTAAAATAATTTTATATTATAGGTTAATATTTTGTGGAAAACCCATATGGTTGAATAGGAAACATGGGAATCAAAAAATTATTTGAAGTAGAAATACCCCCACTTTTTTTATAAGTTAATAAAATTACGGGGACACAGTTTCTAAAAGGGGGAAAATTTAACATCCTATGAAATTATAGAATAATAAATTTTCATATCTACTAATATTTATGAATGAGATATTATATTTATTTTAATTGGGACAATTTTTCGGATAACATACTCACAATGAAACAATGGGTTTCTCTGATATCATACGTTCCACACAATAATGAGTTATAACGAAAAATTATACATTCTTAATATTATTATTTTAAAATTTAGCCAATTCCTAGTAGTTGTATTGGAAAGAATAAACATAAATAACTATATAATATTCACACATTTTTGTTAAATGTTTTTACATTATTCAAATAATTTTTATAGTCTTAAAATGAGAATAAATCCAATTTAAGAATAAAAAACTCTAATATAATTAATAGGACATTTACAACCATTTGATGGAGAACATTATTAAAATAAATTTTTTTCCACATTTATATGTTCTATTTGAAAAAATAAACCACTAATTCTGATGTTGGTAATCAAAATTTAATTTGGTAATTTTTTGTATTTTTCTGATAAAATTTTTATTTTAATGAATAGTGAAAGATAGTACATTTTAATTCATAACTTTCTTTTTTCTTATTTATTTGTTATGTTAGATTATATATAGAATTGGTTTTAAAGTATATTTAGAATATATATTTTATTTAATTTAAATCTATTCATTATAAGTAATTTGAATTTTGAAATTTGATATAATCACATATTAATCTTTTGATGGTTTTACATAAAAAATAGTTTTCTATTTTTGACAACTGCAATTAATTTATAATTAATTAAAAAATACTTTAGTGTTTTGAATTTATAAAAATGGATTCCATATTTTTAATCATAGGATCCATAGTATATAAATATTTCCCTTATATATATGTTCATGATGAGAAGTAACTTTAGAAATTAATTTTTTTCAAGGTTAAAAGGTAAATTAGGTAAATAAGGGTAAAAATAAAATGATTATAATATAAAAGTACCATAAAAAATTCACTAATACTATTTTATGAGATATGGGTGATCAATAAAACCCTTTAGATGGCAATTTTTCTTTTTTAATCCACATGGTTGTGAAATGACACTTAAATATTTTAATATAAAGTAAAGAAAAATATGTTATAAAACTATATATTTTTACTAAATGAATATTAATATAGGGTTATATAAGTAATATCCTAGACTAAAAATAGTAATTATAAAGATATAAAATATTTACTAAGTCATGTTATTTTATTTATATTTTTTTGACATTAAATAATTGTATTAAATTATGAAACAATGATGATGGATCAATTATTCTTTTAATGATGGAATCAAATAAATGATATTATTAATATTAGAATAAATATTATTTGACATAGTTTAGGTCATCCATGTTTTTTATAGGTGAATGTTAAATGTTAAAATATTGTGGTGCGTTTTTCATTTAGCTCCCTGTTTTGATTTTATTTTCATTGATTAAAATGACTATTGTAAAAATTGACATAATGGATGGTTCATAAAAATATAAATTTATTAAATTATTTAAAAATCCTAAATATATTATAAAAATAAAAATTTAATATTATAAGATCTAAAATTTCATGAAGTATACATTTATTAGATATTGACCCCATCCAAGTAAAATTAATATATAACTTATAATTAAAATGTTGTTACCATATTTAAAATTAAAAAAGAATAATTATGGGTAAATAGAAAATATAATGTTTAAAATAAAATAAATACATGTCAAAAAACTTTTGGATGAGTGTATTTAGAACTATCCTCATTTTACCTTTCAAATATCTCATGGTGGGGATATTTTAATTAATGAATTAATTTATATGAATTTAATTATTTAAGAATTTCCAAGGTTGCTTCTTCCATCACCTATAAAAAGGTACCCTCTCTTATCCAAAGCATACACTTCATGAATACTTTAGTTTGGAAAATACCTTCCTACACCTCTTCCTAGAATCCATATTCTAATCCAAGATGCCTCCCATAGGGTATAAATCATCCCATATAAGCATTTTTTTATAAATCAAAAGAAGTAATCCAATTAAGAGGTAATATCTTCTCTCATTCTTTTTAGGTTCATCTCCATTCGACAGTCCCTAAACTAAAATTGTTATATGATTACATCACAAAACGTGTATTATTAATATAGTAGTGTTGGTCGGAGTGGATACTCAAGCGGGGGGTGAATTGAGTTCCAATTAAAATTTCTCTTAAAAATATTTCTCATAAAATCCCCCTATTTAAAAAAAACAAAGTTAAAATATAGTGAATTTATATAGAGTGTAAATGTTCAATTACTTCCTCTCAAAGATTGATTAGGGCTCAGTTAACTTAATCAGAAGTTGAAATTATCTTTTGATACTAACTTAATGGTTTAGAATATGTACAAACACATTCTAATTTATCTATCAAGGAAACATTAAAATATTTTTGTATTTCAATGTAGTTAGCAACGGAATATGATATATATATATATATAGTATACTTATGATTTAAACTAAAATACACAACAGATGTAACCAAGAGGTTCAGTCTCAAGCCAAGACTTAGTCCTCTCAAACAATTTATATAAAATGATCCACACCCTGGATCGGGGTAAAAAACAGTGAACACACTGTCCAAGTACAAAGACCTCTACCACTATCCACAGTGGGAAACAAAGAGTTATAGAGTTTGAGTGAGGATTTAAAAATCCTCCAGTTTAGCTCAAGAGACAGTGTGTGTATAAAATAAATAGGGTACACACACTTCTAGAAATATAAATGAAATAATCACTAAAGTAAGTGAGAAAGAGTTTAGAAGATCATTAGTGATTGTCAATACAGCTCTGGACTCGTTTGATTTGTCAGAAATGTTTCATAGTCCTTCTCTATTTTTTCTCTGAAAAACAGAGTGTCATTTTCTTCCTTGTTTCAGGTACAGCTTATCATCTTGATTGCATGAAGTGTTTCTTTTAGTTCTTCACTCAAGATGTAGCTTGTGGTTTCCTTCAGAATAAGTTCTTCATGTATTTCCAGTGTTCTTAGAGAATTAATGTAGCTTTTCACTAATGCACCACGTTTGAATGATGATGATCCCTCTTGGTTTATAGTTCTCTCTGTATGGAACCACTTTACATTCTAACTCTGTGTTAATCTGTACACTGTGTATCTCCCTCTTCAACCAATTTAGTAACATGTATCTTCGGTTAGGTCTTTATCTGCCCTTTTATAGCTTTCATCATTGGCAAATGGGAATGATTACCTTTTTCATGGGAACTAGGTACAGTTCCCTGACATGGCAACAAAGATCATTAAATAACATTAAATGCATTAAAAAAATCTAATGTAACCGTTTTTTAATAGATAAATATAATTGAGCGTATAGAGTTTGACTGGTTGGTCAATCATTAGTAGCCTTCTGTTGGTAGACGTTTGAGGTGGATTTTGTGTAGCAGGACCATCCATCAGTTACTATTTTGAAATGTATCAGAAGCCCCTTGGTATCAGTAGTGCTTAATCTATCAGTAGCTCTTAGTCTATCAGTAGCTCGATGTATCAGTGAAACTATAATTTTATCGGTAGACTATGTCTGTCACTTGTATGTGTATCAGTAGGCCGGTCGGTAGCTCCTATCAGTAGACTTACTCTATCCGAAGACTGATATCGGTAACTGTCTGTGAACTGGTTCTATCGGTAGACTTCTTCATATCGGAAACTCTGTACATATCAGCGATTAAGTGTATACTAGAAGACTTAAGCATACCAGTATAACTGCTCTATCGGTAGCTCGGTTTCTGTCGGTAGCTCTGTGCATATCGGTAACCTTATCTTATCAGTTACTCTATCTATCAGTAGACTAGGTACTGGTAGATCTGGTATCAGTAGCTATATGCAGATCAGTGACAAACAGTTGACTGTTTTATGCAACACCTATACGATTGGGTTAGAATTAATTTATAACTTATATAAACATAGATAAACACTGATTTACATTTCTCAAGGATTGTTTTAATATTAATATCAGCTTGAAAACAGAATATCATATTTTGATAGAAGATGAATATAGATAAACATTATTTGGGATTATCAAAGGTATGTAAAATCATAATTGGGATTATCAAAATAGGTGAGGTAAAAAATCTCCCCCTTTTTGATAATCACAACTAATGATATTATAGTGTTTAAAATAATGATTAATTGTATCAGAGATAAAATTAAATGTAATGATATCAAAGGATATATCATTAAATTCAATATTTTTAGAGAAAACATAATTTATCAGAGGTAGAACAATGGTATTAGAGAAGGAAATGTAACAATATTAGTGGGGAAAAGCATGATAACTCCTCCTTAGATAAAATTTCTCCCCCTTTCAGACTTTCATCCCATTATTTATTATTCCCATGGGTAAATATCTTTCCCCATTTATAGACTATCTGTGGAATATTTCGCTCCCCCTTTGTGATAATCAAAAAGTGGGAAACAAGAAAAAAGTAGCGCAATAAGAAATAAATGAAATTCAATTGTATTATATGTTGAAAAAAGGTACATAGACAAAACACAAAATACAAGATATTCATATCAAGAATCCTTTACATTTGTTCAATCCACATATTCAATGTGTGATTTGCCTTTTGGTTCAGTAGAGGATTCAGGTGGTGTGGATTCTAGTGAAGGATTAGGAATTATGAAAATGATCATAGGAGTCTGAGCCATAGAAACGGTGCCTGGTCTATACTGATGAGTCCTTTGAGTGATCATAAGTGTGAGGCTTCGAATTTCTTGGTAAGGAGTAATCTGAACAAGAGAACCAGTAGAGGCAGAGGTTGGTAAGGCTGGAGGTAAAATCACTGGCCTGACATCAACATGCAGGAAAGGAAGCAATAGATTTCTGAAATCCATAATTATTCCTCCTCCTCTCTACATAGAAGATATGAAGTCATCCTTATTTTCCATAAATTTTTCTAATGCTGGAGTCAATTTCCTTAGTTTGTGGAATTTCTCTCTGATGGTTTGATTGACAGGAGGTAACTTCAGGTTTTCTAGAAGAAGTTTGAAATGATTGTTGAGTTGATGATTTGTGAATATGTTAGAGAAATTGGAGTCCACCTTATCTTTCACTTCTTTTTGAGAGGTAGAAGCTTCTCTCATATAGTCTTGTACTATCTTAATTATTTCTCTAGCTGAATATCTAGTAGTAATCACAACATTTCTTAGTTAGGATGAGTCCACAGAGCCACTGGTTGAAGATTTACCAAGCTCCTCCTTCATCATAGCTCAAAACTGATTCAAATCCACTGAGGGCTTAGAAGTAACAGAACCAACAGAGAAGGTTCATGTTTCCTTGAAGTTTTTGGTCAACCCACTGATAAGATTTTGAACTTGGGAATCATGGGTTTAAACATGATCTTTCATGGAGATTTTAAAACCTTCAAACACTGAAACCATCTGACTTACAAAACTTTTGACATAGGCTAGGACCATTCCTTCTTGGGATTTTGAGCTCATGTAGGACTCCAAATAGATAACCGACTTCTTTAGAGTTTCAAGATCTGCTTCCATTCTAGATATTTGAGTTTGGAAATCTTTAACTTCTTCCATTATTTTAGTCATAATCGGTGAAAAATTACAACCGAGAGAGAGTTCAAAAAATCTTACCAACATACTCATCTTTTCAACAAAATAGTTCTTCATCTCAGCAACTGAGCCACAAATGGATTATTTTAGATCAGCTTTTATGGATTTTAGATCAGCCTTAGTGATCATATCAGTAGCTAAAACTGCAAAGGGTACCCTTTCAGATGCTAAAATGACCATTGAGTCAGTCATGATCGATTTAATTTATGATACCAGAGAAGCTTCCATCTTCTTTTTCTCTTCCCCAAAACTGTCCTTACGCCTTTTCTTCAAAGTATCCAAGTCCTGAATTCTGAACACATCATCAGGAAGTAACTCAGTCTCAACATCATAAAAAATAATTTTTCTATTAAGAGATTATTTATTGTTAGAATCAGGATAGTCTAATCCATAGACCACAAAACCTGGGTCTTCTTCCCAATCCTCAATATCAACAGCCACTGTAATACTTCCAAACATGGTTCGATGCTCCCCCTCAACTGGTGCATCCTCAAGTAAAACAAAAGCATTCTCAATAGCATTCTCAGTAGTTCATCCTTCCTCAAGAGAATCTTCAGCTGTCAATTCATTCTCTGCAATAGTAGGAGGGTACTCTAAATACGGTAAATCTTCTTCCACTTCTCCTACTACAATCTCAGAAGGCACTAAATATTGTCCAATCACTAGACTAAGGCATAAATCAGCTGATAGAGATGCTTCACATTCCTGAGTATCTTCTTCATTCACTACAGAAGCCACTTCAACATCCTATAAAGCAGTTTTTTTATCTGATTTTTGTCAATCTAGATTTATAGGACCTCGGCTAGGAGGTAAGTCAGGGTCTCCTCCTTCATCAGTAGAGGAATCTTCCTCTTCTAAATCATCGTTGTATTCTAGCTCCTCTTCATCAGGTCCCAAACCTGGATCCCTCACATCCTTCGGCCATGAAGGATGATCCACAGGAATGAACTTATCATACAACTTCTTTTCATAAGTGACTCATTCTCCTCTCCATGGTTTCCAATTTATTTTCATGTATTTTCAAATTGTACTGGTGACATAGAAATTGTTCCTTAATTCCACTGTCTCATCTTGAGAATCAGTTATTCCTTTCAATTTGTTCATTACAGAGATCAGCTTGGCAAAGAAAAAGGCATTAGTTTTTAACTTGGGTCTAATCATATCCTCCATTTGATTCATTAGAAATCTGCATAGAATCACCTTGACTCCATGTCTCAAAAGATGCAGGAGATAGATATATTTATATCTCAAATTTGCAAAGTCTCCTCTTCTTGGTATTAAGACATGCTGAACAATCTTGAACAACAATATGTTCTCTCCATCCATTTTAGCAGCTACAAATTGTCTTTAATTTCCATCGCCAGTAATCTCTTCCAAATAAGTCTCATAATAAAAGATATCACAAGTAGGTGGTATAGCTCTTGAGACATATCCAGATACACCATCCTGTGGAAATTTCAGACATTCAACCCACTCAGTCGATGAAAAGGACAAATACTTTCCATTCATATATGAAGTTACTCGGTTCTCATCTTTAGATTTCCCAAAAAATACATAGTCATAAAATTTCTTCACATGCTTTGGATATTGGGGGCCATTATTGTTCGAAAAACAATCTACCCACTTTTGATCTTTTAGTACCTCGATCACTAACGATTTTCTAGGCAGAATCCATTCCATGCAGAGCTCCTTTTTGATCACAATGACTCTATTCTGCAGATGAGGATTCACTGATCATCTTCCAGATCTTGTTCTTCTAGCACTGCCACTTTCTTCTGGCTCAAACTTTTGATTCATTGTTTTTGGCTCATCGTAGCCACATCTAATGGTTGGAAGTTTGGTTTTTTCTATCTCGGATTTGAGGGATTTAAGGTTCTCAAAAGATTTGGGAACTAGGGTTTGATGGTAATGGTTTAAGGTTCGATGGATTGAGAAGTATCTATGACTTTATTTTTATCATTTAGGAATCATGAAATAAATAAATAAATGAAATAATGTAAAAATGATTCAGATTCTGGCGGCTGACATAAGTTTGAAACAGCGCATTCATCGGTAGGTTCTATCAATGAGAATTCCTATCAGTGAGGTTACATCGGTGAGGATTCACATCGGTGATAATCTAAATTAGTGAGAATTTACATCGGTGAGAATTTACATCGGTGATAATTAACATCGGTGAGGTATCATCAGGAGATTAAATCAGTGAGGTAGCTACTAATCCAGGTTAATCATACCTAACTCATGTCTAATGTAACTTAACCTATACGAACCCAAAGCATTAGTGAAAATTCCAGCTAATTGATGTTCAATACCAATAAACTCAAGAATAGTATCACCCTTTTGGTAAGGATCTCTCAATAAATGGTGCCTTACATCAATGTGTTCGGTCCTAGAGTGAGACACAGGGTTCTTCGAAATTTTTATTGCACTAGTGTTGTCACAATTGATAGATACATTATTAAAATTATATCAATAGTCCAAAAGAGTGTGTTTAATCCACAAAATTTATTCACAACAACTACCATCAACTATATAATATATTTCAGCAGTGGATAATGCTACAAAATTATGCTTCTTACTACACCAATATACTAAATATTTTCCTAATAAATTAGATGTTCCTAATGTTCTTTTTCTGTCTAACTTGAAACCAAAAAAGTCTGCATCTAAATTACTCATTAACTCAAAGGATTTTCCTTTTGGGTAAAACAAAACTATGTTTGTCGTGTGTATAAGATATTTGAAAATTCGTTTAAGATCAAGTAAATGATATTCTTTTGGATTATCTTGAAATTTTCCACACATACACACACTAAACACAATATCTGGTCGACTAGAAATAAGGTAATGTAAGCCTCAAATCATACCTCTATAATTGGATTGATCCACTGGTTTCCCATTTTCATCTGCATCCAATTTACAGAATGTACTCATAGGAATTTCGCTTTCATTAATACTATCCAAACGAAAAAGTTTTAAAATATCCTTTGTATATTTACTTTGATTCAAAATAATACCATCTTCATTTTTAAAAACATGAAATCCAAAAAATATTTGAGTTCTCACATTAAACTCATTTCAAATTAATTTTTCATACTCTTTGAGAAATCAGTACATAAATAGTGTTTAGAAGATCCAAAAATAATATCATCAACATTGATTTGAACTACTAAAACATCATTAGAAATTTTTTAATAAAAAGAGATGGATCAGGAATCCCTTAAGTAAAACACTTTGAAATAAGAAGATTACTAATTCTATCATACCACGCTCTTGGATCTTGTATTAAACCATATAAATCTTTAGAATGTTTAAAAACATGATTTGGAAAATGAGGATTAGTAAATACAGGTGGTTGTTCAACAAAAACATCTTCAATTATAAAACCATTTAGAAAAGAAATTTTAACATCCATTAGATATAACAGGAATTTTAGATGAGTAGCATAGGAAAGTAGAATTTTAATGGATTCTAATCTAGCTAGAGGTGCAATGGTGTCCTCATAGTCTATACCTTCATCTTGACTGTATCCTTGTGCAACTAGCCTGGCATTGTTTCTAACTATGTTTCCAGACTAATCAACTTTGTTTCTAAAAACCCATTTAGTGCATATTGTGAAAGTTTCCTTGGGTCTGTCAACTAACCCCCAGACAATTTTTCTTTCAAATTGATTTAACTCTTCTGCATAACCGTTACCCAAAATTCAGAATTGATAGCATCATTGACATTTTTAGGTTCTAGCTATGAAAGAAAGGCATGATGTTCATCATGGTTTCATAGAGAAGCTCTAGGTGGTGTCCCTCTATCAATATTACCAAAAACAACATCTAAAGGATGATTATTTAGAATCATTGTCGATCTAGTAAATGTAGGAATATAAATTTCCGGTTCATCTATAAGATTGGGTTTTATAGAAGCAGATTCTGGAAAATGTCAAGAACCGGATGTTTTTACAGTACGTTCTTTTGATTTATCATTAAAGTCCACAACACTCAAATCTTCTTCAATATTTTCAAGAGAGGTTTTAGGCTCATGTGGATCAATTTCATCAAACTTGATGTGAACAGATTCTTCCACACATTGGATTCATTTATTAAAAAATCTATAAGATTTTATAGTTAAAGAATAACCATGAAAAATTCCTTCATCACATTTAGAAGCAAACTTGTCAAGATTATCCTTTGTATTAAGAATAAAAACATTGAAGCCAAAGAATATGATGTAACAAACATTGGGTTTTCTATTATTCCATAATTCATATGGGGTCTTCTTGAGAACAAGTCTAATCAAGAGTCTATTAATAATATAACATGATGTATTCACAGCTTCAGCCCAAAAATAAATAAGCAGATCGTATTCATTAATCATGGTTCTTGAAATTTCTTGAAGCGTTCTATTCCTTCTTTCTACTACATCATTTTGTGGAGGTGTACTTGGAGCAGAAAAGTTGTGAATATAGCCATTGTGTGAGAAATAAGATTCAAACTCATGATTTTCAAACTCACAACCATGATCACTTCTTAGAGTTTTAATCTTAAGTTCACTATGGTTTTCTATAGATTTGGAGTATTTAACAAAGTAAGAACAAGCTTCACTTTTGTGAGCTGAGAAGTATACCCATGTATATGTAGAAAAGTCATCTACTAGGACATAGACATATTGCTTTCCATTATATCTAGAAACTCTTGAAGGTCCAAACAAGTCCATGTGAACCAACTCGAGAGGTTGAGAAGATGAAACTTCTTTCCTTGATTTAAAAGAAACATTATGTTTCTTTCCCTTTCGAAAGGGATTAAAAACTTTTTCATTTGGGAAATCAAGATTATGTAGGTCTCTAACTAATTTCTTCCTAGTCAATTTTCTAAGAGAATAAATGTTACAGTTTCCTAATCTTATATTCCAAAGCCAAGAGTCTTTATGAAAAGAATTTAAACAAGTAACATTTTTCTTAGCTAAAGAATTCAGATCAACAACTTAAACATTTTCATTTCTTAAAGTAGAAAATACTAAAACATTTTTAGACTTAAAAACATTACAAGAATAATTTTCAAACTATACAATAAAACCATCATCACATAATTGACAAATACTAAAATGACTGTATTTAAGTACATCAACAAATAAAACTTTAGAAATCAAAACTGAATCATTGTTACCAATCTAGCCTAGGCCGATTATTATTCCTTTAGAATTATCCACAAAGGTTACATAGCCTCCATCAACTTTTATTATTATTTTAAAGAATGGATAATCTCTAGAAATATGTTTTGAACATCCACTATCCAAGTACCATACCTTCTTGTGATAACTATTCAAATAGGTCTCCTACAAAACAGATTTAAACAAAAAATAATTTTGGTACCCAGAGCTTCTTTAGTTCAGAATGGTTAGCAATCAAAGATTTAGGTACCCATATTTTTCTTATGAGTTTCATATAATTTACAGAATCAATAGATTTTGAAATATAAACTTTATTTGATCTATAATCATGTGAATAACTAGTTCAAGCATAGGAATTTCCGGAACTGGAATAAGAAAATTTTGGTCCAGACCTAGAGATAAATCGAGTTTTAGTGAACTGTCTTTGTCCAGGTTGGTATCCAAACTAGTAGTGTATTTAGGTACAACTTACATGCCTAACATTTGTGTAAGTGTTTCTTTTCCCTTTGTGAACATTTCTAATTCATTTCTATGTTGATCATTAGATATTTTTAGATCAGTATTTTCCATTAAAAGTTATGTATTATTTTCTTTTTCTATATCGAAAGCATATTTAACTTTGGAAGTGAGAGCGTGTTGTTTCTTTAGTGACTTATACTTGTCCATAAGTTCATTACATGATTCTTCCAGCATATTAAAAAATTCATACAATTCATCCTTATACATATTTTCATCATTGTATGAATCACAGTTCTTTCCAGAATAATAAACATTTAGCATAGAGGAAATAGGTACCTCAGAGGTATTAGTCATGAAGCAGATGTTGGCATGATTCTTTTTAGAGTCAAAAACTTCAGATTCACTTGTGTTGTCCTCCAAATCACTCCAAGTAGCTTTTGTGGATTTCTTGTACTTCTTGTCCTTATAATCATGTTTCTTTTTGATTTTTTTTATTTTGGACAGTCAGCCTTGATGTGTCCTTTCCTCTTACACTCATAGTAGACTATATCATCCTCCTTATCATATTTCTTCCAATCCTTCATCCATTGACCCTTGTTTTCATACTTTTATTTGTAATTTGATTTTCTGAAGAATATCTTCTTCCAATAAAACTTCTTGAATATCCTAGCTATTTGGTCCATTTCAGCATCACTGTCTGAATCTGAATCTTCACATGTTTAACTTTCAGTAGGTACATGTATTTTCTCCCTGTCTTTGCTCATTAAAGTAATAGACATGAATGCCACAGATTTTCTCTTGGGTTCATCATCTTCTTCTTTATTTACATTAAGTTCCTCCTCAAACATCATATGTTTACCTATTAATTCCTTAACAGGGATTATGCTGATGTCGCATGATTCTCTAATGGAAACAGAAGTGTCCCTCCATCATTCTGGTAGACATCTCAAGATTCTCACGATTTGTTCCTTTGTTGGAACAACCTTTCCAAGTGAGCTCATAGTATTGGCTGTCTCATTGAACCTGAGATACATGTCAGAAATAGGTTCATCAGTCTTCATTTTAAAATTATCATATTTAATAGTATATGTATTCAATATCATTTCTTTAACATTGGTTGTTCCTTCATGGGAAACAACCAAAGTATCCCAAATTTCATAAGCAGTTTTGAAAGTAGAAATTATATTAATATCTTCATCTCCTAAAGCACAATACAAGGCATTCATAGCTTTACATTTATTATTGTAAGCAGTGTTTGTAGGTTCATACCTTGTTGTTCTTTCAGTTTTTGTAATTTTATTTTAAGATTTTATAGCAGTCCAGATATCAAAACCCATACTCTCTAAATGAATTTTCATTTTCAGTTTCCACTTGGCATAATTAGTACCATTAAAGAAAGGTGGCCAGTTAGTAGAAGCATCCTCTAGTCTATTTTCTATAGATAGATTTTAGAAAATAGTTTTTAAGAGATAAAATTTAGAACTTACTGAAATTTATGATCTTTAAAGATGCAACTAATATCACAGTTGAAAATAGAATATTTTGAAGATTTGTATTAATAAAAAAACCTCTAATACCAAATGTTGGTCGAAGTGGATACTCAAGAGGGGGGTTAATTGAGTTCAATTAAAATTTTTGTTAAAAATATTTCTCTTAAAATAACCCTATTTAAAAAAACAAAGATAAACTATAGTGAATTTATACAGAGTGTAAATGTTCAATTAGTTTCTCAAAGATTTATTAGCTCTATGTTAACATAATCAGAAGATGAAATTATCTTTTGTAACTAACTTACTATTTTATAATAAGTATAAAAACTTGATAATTTAACTATCAAAGGAGGTTTAAAATAGTTTTATATTTCAAAGTAATTAGAATCAGAATATGATATATATATATATATATATATATTATATTTGTGATTTAAACTAAAATGAACAGCATATGTAACCAGGAGGTTCAGTCTCAAGCTGAGACATAGTCCTCTCAAAGAATTTATATAAAATGATCCACACCCTAGATCGGGGTAAACAACAGTGAACACACTATCCAGGTACAAAGACCTCTGCCACAGTTCTACGTGGGATAAAAAACAACAGCTCACAGCTGTCCAGGTCTTACTCGACCTCTACCACTATCCATAGTGGGAAAAAAGATTTATAGAGTTTGAGTGAGGATTTAAAAATCCTCCAGTTTAGCTTATGAGACAGTGTGTGTATAAAATAAAGAGGGTACACACATTTCTCGAAATGTAAATGAAAGAATCACTAAATTAGGTGAGAAAGAGTTTAGAAGAGATTTAGTGATTGGTAGTGCAACTTTTGACTCATTTGATTTTTCAGAAAAGTTTCTGAGTCATTCTCTGGTTTTTCTGTGAAAAACAGAGTGTCATGTTCTTCCTTGTTCCAAGTACATCTTATCATCTTGAGTGCATGAAGTGTTGTTTTAGTTCTTTACTAAAGATTCATCTTGTGGTTTCCTTCAGAATAAGTTCCTCGTGTATGTCCAATGTTCTTGGAGTGTTGATGTAGCCTTGCACAAATGCACCACGTTTGAATGTTGTTGAGCCCTCTTGGTTTATATTGCTCTCTCTATGAAACCACTTTACTTTCTATCTCTGTGTTAATCTCTACACCGTGTATCTCTCTCTTTAGACACTTATGTAGAATGTTTCTTCAGATATGTCTTTATCTTCCCTTTTATAGCTTTCAGCTCCGAAAAATGGGAATGATTACCTTTTGCATGGGTACTAAGTACTGTTCCATGACATAGAAACAGAGATCATTAAATAACATTAACTGCATTAAAAACATCAACTGTAACTATTAGTTTAATAAATAAATAGTATTGAGAGTATAGATTTTGACTGGTTGGTCAATCATTAGTAGCCTTATGTTATTATACTTGTGTGGTGGATTTTGTGTAGCAGGACCTTCCATTGGTATCTATTTTGAAATGTATCAGTAACCCCTTGGTATCAGTAGCTCTTAATCCATCGGTAGCTCTTAGTCTATCGGTAGCTCGATGTATCGGTGACTCTGTACTGGTATTGGTAGACTATGTTAGTCGCTTGTCTTTGTAACAATAGGTTGGTCGGTAGCTCGTATCGGTAGACTTACTCAATCGACAGACTTCTATCGGTAACTGTTTGTGAACTGGTTCTATCAGTAGTCTTCTTCACATCTGTAGCTCTATACATATCAGCAATTAAGTGTATACTAAAATACATAAGCATACCGGTATAACTTTTCTATCGGTCTCTCAGTTTCTATCAGTAGCTCTATGAATATTGGTAGCCTTAGCTTGTCGGTGACTCTGTCTATCAGTAGACTAGGTATCGGTAGCTCTGTTATCTGTAGCTATATGAAGATCAGTGACAAACACTTTTTTGTTTTATACAACACATATCCGATTGGGATAGAATTAATTTATAACCTATATAAACATAGATAAACACTGATTAACATATCTCAAGGATTGTTTTAATGTTATTATCATATTGATAACAGAATATCATATATTGATAGAATTTGAATATAGATAAACATTAATTGGGATTATCAAAGTTATGAAAAACCATAATTGGGATTATCAAAATAGGTGAGGTCAAAAACTAGTATGTTTTTATTCAAATGATTCAATATAAACATACAGAAACCTCCATTTAATGGGTAACGAAGATATTTTTTCAACGTCTGAAATACTATTTCATCAGAAAACGATGAATTTTCAATTTCCCCCTACCACTTATCATGGTGGAAATTATAACGGAAACTGTTTCTACATATGATATATATTATATTTATATTTTACCAGTGATTCTGTAATTTTTATTTAGAATATACCTCTATACATTCCATGTTGTGTAAATAAGATATTTTTGTTTGAGGGAGTGTGGTCTACTTACCCTTCATAGGGATATAACTCATTTCCTCTGTACATGGACCTTATAAAGGATGGTTTTATTAATACAATGATACATATAATAAATTACTATAATAATTGTATTATAATATACATTTATACTATTTAATTATTATTCATTTAATTTGATAGTGTAATGGAATTAGTCTTTATGCGTATGTACGGGCTACCGTCTCCATAAACAGTGCATTTCATTTATTATCTCCAAATATTATGGATTATTCTATATACATATATATATCATATATATGATATTTAAATCACAAATAATATTCTAGGATTGATTTACTTTGTACCACAAAGACAAATTACATCAAAACAATTCATTTTTTTACTGAATTACCATGTAACGACAAAAATTCTGATCTAAACATAAATAATAATTTTTTTGTAATTGGTAATAATTCATATAAAAGTACGAATAAACTAATAAATGTTTTCAAAATGTATAAATTAACCTATGACTATTATTCACCAAAAACACGGAACATACGAGGCAAGTCGGACTCAAAGGTAAGGGATTTCGTCTCCATCTACTTTTGTTGAGGCATATTTTGATAATATACACCACCTTCATTTAAATATTGTATAGTAATGAACATAAAAATTTAATTTCCTTCAATTTTTTTCAAAAGGATTACATTTTCTATGAATCATTTTACTATATCAAAAAAAAATTATATTTTTAACGTACATGGAGGCAATGAACTTTCCAACAATGTGACCAATTTGGTATTTCGATTCTACAACAAGACAAAAAACTAAAAGAATAATCATGACCATAATCCATTTTCAGGTATTTTGGTATTTCAAATGATTATAATAATTGTTTATTATAACAATATCTTATATGGATTTCTAAGGATTGATAATTTTATGTGTTAAATATTGATAATGAAACCTTTTATGTGTTATGATTTTAGGACATTTGATGGGAGGTTACGTGATAATCCAAATAAGGTTGGTTACAAAATAAACAAAATATGGGTGGTTTAGTGAGAAACTAAGGACTGGTGGTTATATTACAACCATCAATGCATTGAGTATGGATTACATCTATATAACTACTCCATTTAGTAATATTTGTGGAAGACAACCACATGGTTATTCCATTTAAGTATTATTATGGACAAAGTTACCTATCTGTGTTATAGGTTATGTTATATAGGTTTTTATGGTAATCATTTTATTAAAAACAATTGTAAAAATTGATCTTATATTTAGTGATGGGTAATTACTACTCCATACCAATAAACAGTATTACATTATGATAAAGTATTCATGGATGAATGTTTTCCCATGACTAACAATTTTTCTTTTTGTGTATCCCTTACTCATGTTTTTATTCTCACACAATGTTTTGAAATGTTTTCTACATGATATAATGATTAATATAGTTAATTATGGGATCATGGAAATGTTACGATGTTTAATCATGAAATGAAACCATGTTTCTTTAAAACATTTTTTTGTTTTATGAAAAAAATAGTTAGTAAGCAGAGATGTCCAATCTGTAATTTTTGAGTAATTATATATAAGATAAGGCCTAAATCTCTAAATTCCTAAACCTAAAAATATCATTTCATTGAATGAAAATAAAATTATTAACATGGTTGATGATAAAGTAATGTTTAAGTCTATGTCCTTATAACTGAACAATGTGTTTTCATGGTTTATATTTCATCATTTTTAGTTAAATGATTTTTTGAATAAATAGTAATAATGAATTAGTGGAGATTCATTCCATGGTTAATGGTTAATGTGTTATATTGGATAACTTTTGTTGACCATATCAGTTTGGAAAATATTTATTACCATAGGTAATGACCTTTCACTATTTTATAGATCTTAATATCCCTTAAAAGTTAATTTTACTCTGACAGTAATATGAAATTCTATATGAAAATTCATTTCCTATGGTGAGAAATTGTGTGTAAAATGATTTATGAAAACTAGAATATAAAATTGTTCATATTAAATACATATATATGAAGTAAGTATATTTTAATTCTAAAACTAGATATTAAATGAAGTCCTCAACATTAGGAAAATGATATTGAATCAACATGTTTTCTTAATAACATCATTTATGTTGAATAGGTGGTCTTTTAAATCATAGAAGATTTGTCGTTTTTAGGTCTTGAAATTCCCAATGATAATATAATTTTCGGTGATTAATGACCTCTAACGCTATTTATACTTATTTATTCATTTATTTCATGTAAATATCTTTACATTCCATCAATGTTCTCCAAAATAGAAACCTATTTATGTGTTATTCCACATTAACATTGTACATAAATTTATCCCTTATAAAAATTTTGTTTTATAAACCCTTATCACAGTGTGAGGATTTTAGAACAGTAATTTTAAAATGTTAAAACCTTGATTATTGAGATCAATATTAATTATTAAGGATGAAAGTTATTTATGGGGGATAATTTAACACCCCCTAATTTTTAATCTAATAACATCATTCTAAATTGAATATACGATTCACCAAAAAAATTGAGTATAACGTAAGAAACTAATATTTTATGATATATTTTAAAAAAAATAAATTTAATCACTTTTATAGATTTTTATACACAAAAAATAGAGATTGAACGAAATACGATAAACTATTAAAATAATATTATTTTATCATTTTTATTATAAATTCCCATTTAAGTTGGAGTTTATATAAAACAATTAATAAATTAGGAAAATTTAATGTGTTCTACATGTCTAAAATAAACTCAATGATTTTTTATTGATTTGAAAAAATTAGAATGATTCTAAAATCATTGAATTGTTTTCTGAAAAATACTAATTTTTTTAAAGGATGGTTAGTCGTTAATTGTGCACATAAATTAAAAATCATTTTACCCAATATTAGAAAATATATTTGAAAAATTAAAACTTCAATATTTAAATCTCCCCCCTTAAAATTATCTTCGGGTGAATATTTGGGTTCTTTTTAGTATATTTAATTTCCCAATGAATAGAGAAAATTCTGAATTTTTAATTAAGAACTCTCATTTTGATTAAAAAATAAAACAAATAAAATTTTATTTGAATAATTTTAAATGTAAAAGAAATTTAATTATATATCTATTTTTTCAGTTTACTTAACTGGAATCATTTTCATAATCAATTTTCATTTAAAAACATTTTGAACTTTTAAACATTGTGTATTTGGAACCCCACATTATTATCGCTACTAGAGGATTAATTTTAAATTTATTTCTTCCACCTATGTGAACTGATTTTAAAAATTTTCTTCCATATTATAAGTAATAATAATTAACTATATCGCACTGACATCAAATATATCTTATTTTAGTGTTTTTAAGTAGAATTCACATTTCCAAGATATTATATGGTTAGAGTTTTAGAGAATTAAGACAAATTATTGTATAATAAACTCATAAATTACATGTGGACACTTATACTCTATATAATTTTTTCACCAAAGGAAGCCCTTTATAATAAAATAAGAGTTCTTTTGAAGAAACATCGTCAATACAATCATCAGAGAATATTCTTTTCCATTAATAATCTAAATACGTGTGAATTGTTTTTAAAAAAATTATGATGAGACAAAAATAATAGTAAGGAGCATAAAATAAACAAATAAATTAGTCTATATAACATATGGTAACACATTTAACATTCTCTGAGAGAATTCAAAAAAATATTTTCACATTGATAACATTCACTATTTAGCTCAAAAAGAATCACTAAAACCAATTGAAATCAATTAAAACTCATTTAGGTGACTTAGAATGACATATACTTAAAACCCTTTCAAACCTCTTCCAATTAGAACTACCAATGGTCTAATTCCAAATTGGAGATCTATAAAGGGGATCACCCTTCGTAAAATATATATCAGGCTCACATGTTAGTTATAATAGGGATCAACCCTTCATATATTCTATAACAGGATAACCTCTGAGCAATAATGTGGATCAACCCTTCATATACACAGTTTCAGGATAACCTGAATCATATAATGCTCAAGTATCATTTCAAAAACACATTCATCACAAAACCCTTTTGAAAAATGTATTTTAATCCCATATAAAATAATTCATATAAAAATACAATTTTAATTTAAAAACCCATTTTCAATACTAAGATAACCAAATAATGTATTTCATTTATTATTAAAATATATTAAGTCATAAAGAGGATGAAAAATATCAAATAACGGTAATGGTGGCAGAGATGTTGTTGTAAATGTAAACGTTAAAACAAAAAACATTCATTTTATCATTATGTAAAGAATGCAAAAATTTTTGTATCAAAAGAGTCCATTTTGAAAAAAATGAATGAAATTAAGGATAGAAATAAAATTTCCAGTATAATCCTTTTATATCTATATCTAAAAAATATATAAATTAATTTCATGAAGAAAAGGTTTGATAATTAAATCTTTAAAAGATCAAGGTGTCCCACACAACATTGATCATTCAAATCAAAATCTCCATGAATTAATAAATTTTCCAATAAAATAATTAACATTATTATAGATAAATTATGGATTTCAAATGTCATATTAGTGGTATATATTCCTTATAAAACAATAAAGGTTCATATTTTCAGGAAATGATTAAATAAAATGTGGTTGAGAAGAAATACCTTACCTTGAGTATGACTAGTCATGTACGATAATTAAATTTCATAATAATAAACATATGTTAATTTATACAATCATTGTATCCTTTTTAATGGTTATTATTCCTTTTATGTCACATATTACAATGTTATCAATCTATAATAATTATTTAATTTTATATCAGATGTTTTGTCGAAATTCGGTACTTGAGTTGAAAATGAACATGGATTGATGTCAACAGTCCATTTGGTCATAATTACATCATCTCCAAAATAATATTAATTACATTATAAGAACTTTAATAATTTAATTATACTTTTTAAATAAAACTAATCATTTATGGAATCAAAAATGAACATCGTTATAATCATGGAGATGGTAGGTCGTACATACGTATTAGTAACATTTAGATGTTTCATTGATCATTATGGAAATAAGGTAATTATAATTTTATATTTCCCTAATTATTGTAATTAAAAACCAGAATAATATTTATTTAAATTTATTTATATATATCATACATGGAATTTTGTGAATAAAAACGATTCACATAGCTTCATGGAGGTGATAGTTCACACATAAGCACAAATGGTGTTATCATTTTTTATGTGCATGGAAAGTAAGAAAATAATTGAAATTGCATTGTATTAAAATTATACGTATTTAATTAGTATCATTTATAAACATTTATTCTATCATTAGAAATATTCTTGATAGATGGTTATGTAATTCAAATTATATCAGTTCGTGGATGTGACAGTTCACACATTCAAACGAATGATTAATT
Source organism: Viscum album (assembly GCA_963277665.1). Lineage (NCBI taxonomy): Eukaryota > Viridiplantae > Streptophyta > Magnoliopsida > Santalales > Viscaceae > Viscum > Viscum album. The sequence goes on from OY728165.1 coordinate 24,276, forward strand.
CGATTGTCATTTAATAAAAGTGGGGATGGATTTAGTTAATGATATTAAAATAATAACTTATAAGTATATTGAGTTATTTGATTAATTATTTCCCAATTTTTGGAAAAACTTTGATGTATGTGGAAGAATATATTACATCAAATACATAAAAATTATCCATTTTCTTAGGTTGATAACCTTTAAAGAACACCTTAACACCTCAAAAAAGGGCAAAAAATAATGCCTCAAGAACATGGGGAGGGATTCGAGGAATATTTTTTGGGAAGATATTTTCTGATCAGAATGGTTTGTATTTGTGGGTATTAGAGAAGATTGGGTAACGTTATATAGGATTCGGGAGGGGAACCCACGTAAACTCTTAAAATATTAAATTAATATAAATTTCATTTGGGTAATAAATAGTTCGAAAATCATATATTGATAATAAAATATTTTTGTGGGTTAAATAACCATTATACGATTAAAATTATACATCTATTAAATATTTTTAATCCTTATCATTTTTGATTGACCCTTATTTTACCCTTTTTAATCATAATCTAATATCATGTTATTTACAATTTTTCTGTCAATGTAATTACCAAAACATGTAATAATAAAAAATAAATTTCATTTATGATGTATTAGTACATATCATAACCATTTTTTCCAATATTATAATTTTATGAATTTATTACTTTTAATAAATTATTTTATTTTTGAAGATATGAGTTATATCAATTTTCACACAATTCATACTTTAATTTTTTTTAAAGTTCATAACAACATGACTCCTTCTAAAAAAGACATTAACTGAATCCTAACATGTCATATTAATCCTTAAAATTTTATTATGGCCTAAATTATTTCATATAATATTTATTTTAATATTTATAATATCATTTAGTTGATTCCTTCATTAATAATGCAATCATGCATCATCATGTAGTCATAATTAATTTGAATTCTTTAATTTCTGAAAAATATAAATACAATACCATGCTTTTTTTATCATGATAATGAATACTTATAGTATAATATATCACTAATATAACCCGATACTAAAAAATTAGTAATAAGAGTAATGTTTATGATAATTTTCCTTTATATTAAATTAAAATTTATAAATGTCAGAATCATACCCATGTGGCTTGAAAATTCAAAATTTTTGTCCCAAGGGTTTTCTTTGTCACCCAAAAATCATCCAATAATAGTAGGACATGTGTTTATGTTTTTTATGTTTTCATAATATTGTTTTTATCCTTATTTATCTGAGTTACATTTTAACTGCGGTAAATAAAATACTAATGTTTCTATTCACAATAAAATATTTTGATCCTATTTAATAAATTTTTTCATACTAATTGCAACCAATTATGAATTTTTTGAAATGTAAATTCACATTTGTGGGAAAATTACATATAAATATTAATCCAGTTGTCAGAATTAGAAGACATATTTCATAAAAGTAAAAATGATCAAAAGATTGACATTGAGTTTTTAACAAATGTTAATGTGATATTAGATAAAATGGAAAATATTTGATTAAATGATGAAAATTTAATTGAATTATACATTAAAATAAATTAAAATTATAATCTTATATCTCAAATAAATTAGATGAAAATGAAGTTTTCAACTAAAATGAATATTTTTTACAATTAAATAAAATATGAATTTTATCAGAAAAATAAAAAAATTTAACAAAAGAAAATTTTGATTTCCCATTTCCAAATACAATGATTAATTTGTAAAATTTAACATAAAAAGTTATTAAAACTGGATTTAAAATGGGTTCCCCATCGAAAGGCTGTAAAACTATATTTTTTTTTTAAAATTACTTTTTTATCCGAAACAATTATTTTTTTGTAATATCATGTCTCGAAAATATAGTAGATTATTTTTAAAAATTATATTAATTATATTTTATTTATATTTACATAATAAAATACATTAAGAGTGATTAAATTATATTATAAACTCACTTGTATGCATTTTAATAGTTTTTTAAAAAACATTTCCTTTTGAAAAGGGTTTTATTTTTATTTATATATAATTGTTCACAAAAGAATTAATTATATACGAGTGTAAAAAATATTTTCAAAAATCAATTAATATTTTTCATTCCCTCCATTTTAATAGCTAGGTTATAAGGTTACATAATAATATTAAATTGTTTTAAGAAGATCGATGTGCTGTATTATGTATCCTATTGAACATATTTTCTACATTTTGAAACATAGAATGTTACATTCTCACTGCCTTTTAGAAATTGTGACCTCTCAATTTTAATTTGGGGTTGTTAACTAAGGTATGACTCCTCCAAATACCTTTATTTCATTCCCACATCAGATAATAGAATAAGAAAACATCTAATTTAATAGAATGAAAGAATCATTCAAAGGATAACTGAGAAAAAAAACTAGGAATCCATCTATGAAAACATGGTGATTGAAGAAAAACTAACAATCAGGTTCATATGGAGTGTGATAGAAAACATTATTATGGGAAATATAAAAAAAATACAACCGAAATATTATGATGGGATAAGTAGTCCTTGATTTCAGGGCAGGAAATGTAATTATAAAATGTTTTTATTTTATGATCTGTTTCATAATGTTGAGGATTTTTTTTACAAAATAGAATATAAAAATATGGAAATACACTTACATGATAAGTCTAGTTATATACTTTAATAAAATTCCACCTCAAACTTTTATTTTCACATCAAAAGACGATTATTTAATTTTAATTATTTCATGCTTAAATCACTGGAATAAATTTCTAAAAAAATATAATAATCCACAAAAGATTAACTATCTACATCTCCTATATTGAATCATTTACCAAAACCATTATGGTTAGCACAAGGTATGATAAAATAATTCTCCAAAAAAAATAAACCCTCAGATGAAAGAAAACTACTTTTAATCTCCATAATTAAACAGTTAAATCTAAAGATCAACATATACCATTCAAAACATAAAAATCATTGATATTTCTCAAATTAATCAAAACTAAGATAGAAACCCAAAATTCAAAAAATATTTGATCACATAGTCTTCCAAGATAAATCTTAACATTTATCGTCAAATAACATTGAAGACTCTTAAAGGAACATATTAAAATGTAATTCACATAATCACATATTCTTCATGATAGGATAATCATTTCCATATATAACACAATTACATTATGTCCACAATTACAATCATAGATTCATCCAAAATATATAATTCAATCATTAATCTATTAAAATCCCATCATATATTTTTTAATTTAATCATATAATGTTCCCAAAATAGTGAACGTCTTCCAAAAAAACATTTATCATGTAATCCCAAATCCATTTTACAATAGTAAGGATATCCATTTGAAAAAAATTAAGTTACCAAAATCAACTTACTCTTATTCCATAAATTTTATTAACTAAAAAAATGAATTTCTGCTAACCAAATACATAACATAGGCTAGTAGTAAGTGATAAAGCCTTGTCACTCTTCGGTTGTGGTTCTGATTCCCACAGCCTTGTCCGAAGTGACAAGTTGTCCCATGGTCTATGTGTTGTCGTTTTTCAAAAACTGTATAATTCTTGTAACATTACCAAATAGAGATAAAATCCCCAAAATAAACCATAACATTTTTAAAACCCAATTTTTTTTCTATAACTTCAATTTATTATCCCAAAAAGCAATAACCCAAAGCTACCTCAAATACATATGTCTCCAATAATAACATTAATTACCATTAAATTTCATAACATAATCTTCAAAAGGGATTTCTATGATATTCATCTTGTGATGAAACTAAAAATTAAAAACTCATTTGATATCCCTATCTCTTAAGAAGACATCCTAATCTCCAAATTTTTTTAACTATCCTTTGATACCAACTATAAGGACCTGGCCATAAACATTTCATATTATATTATTTTTATTCTATAATTCACATTATATGATCTTTTAAATATAAGGTTTTAATGAATTAGGAAAATGTCATAAATTATAAAGTCACACATTACAAGTGGATACTTATACTTAGTACACATTTTTTCACCAAAGATACCCTTTTAAAATAAAGCTCGATTTCTTTTCAAGACACATATTCAATTTATTTATCATGGAATCTTTTTTGTCCTTAACAATCATAAGACCTGGGAAAAATATTTTAAAATTTTGGATGAGCACAAACTCAAAATAAGGTAAATAGAAAGATATAAACCATTAGTCTAGGTAAAACATGGTAACACATTTAACATTATTTTAGGGAATACAACAAAACATTTTTTCATCAATAAAACATGTACTTTTTTATCAAAGAAAAACATTAAAATGAATAGAAATTAATTAAATCACATTTAGGTGATTTAGTGAATAAAATACATAAAACCCTTTAAAACAATTCCAATTTGAATTACCATATGGTAAACATCAAAATTGGAGATCTATAATGGGGATAATCAATTATATAAGCTTTATAGGGCACAACCGCAACCTATAATAATGCTCAACCCTTTAAATATTCTATAATGGGATCACCAATGAGCTAAAATTCAGATAAAACCATCATATAAGCTATGTTGGGCTCTCATGTTATCTATAATGGGGATAAAACATTTGTATAAACTATATCAGGCTCAACAATTTTATATAATCCTCAAGTACAATTTCAAAAAGCACATTCATCACTAAACCCTTTTGAAAAAAACCTCTTCTAATACAATTTCAAAAACCTTTTCATATAAAAATACCATTTTTATTTATGAGCCCATTTTCAATACTTATATGCCCAAATAAAGGATTTTTTACTTTTAAAATACATTAATTCTTATAGAAGAATCCAAATATCAGAGAATGGTTACGACAAGAGAGAAAACGTTTCCAATGTATATGTTAAAACAAAAAAGCATTCCATTTTACATTTTATAAAGGAAGTAAAATTTTTGTATCAAAACATTACATTTTGAAAAAAAATATGAATTTAAATATATACATAAAATTTCATGTATATCACTACTACAAACACGGCCTTTATCAGCACTGAAAATGGCCTTTATCAGCGCTAGAAAAGCGCTGATAAAGCCATCGTAGATAAAGGGGGGTCCCCTTTATCAGCTCTTCCTTTATCAGCGCTCTCGTTTTAGCACTGATAAAAGTTAAAAAAATTTAAAAAAATTTAAATAAAATTAAAAAATACTGCCAATCGGGGGGGGGGGATTTTATAGCGCTTGAACCCCCCCCCCCTTTACAGTGCTTTTCGGCCCCTATACAACACCACACGCACCCCACGCACCCCCTCCACCCTTTAACAGCGCTTGCTCCAATATTCCCCATGCGCACGCACCCCTGCCTCCACCAGGATTTGAACTCGACACCTCCCCCCTGCGCGGCTAAGCCCTTACCACTACTCTATTTTGATTTTCTTTCCAATTCATGATATCTATATATATATATATATATTTATATTTTTAGTTATATTTATTCGTATAGTAATATATATTTATATTAATATATATATATATAGTTATATTATAATAGATATATATATATATATAGTTATATTATAATATATATAGTAATATTAATATATATATATATTGGTATTAATATATATATATATCTATATATATATATATATTTAGTTATATTTATTCGTATAGTAATATATATTTATATTAATATATATATATAGTTGTATTAACATATATATAGTTATATTAACATATATATAGTTATATTAACATATATAGTTATATTAACATATATATAGTTATATTAACATATATATAGTTATATGAATATATATATAGTGATATTAATATATATATTTATGGTGATATTAATATATATATTTATAGTAATACTAATATATATATATGTAGTTATATTAATATATATATAGTTATTAGATTAATATATATATAGTTATATTAATATATTTATATATAGTTAGATTAATATATAGGTATATAAATATTCATATATTGGTATTTTAAATAAAATTAATAGTAGTTATTTTTTAGATAAATCTAATATATTTTATATGTAAATATGTTTAATTATTTATTTAAAAAATTTAATTTTTAAGTGCGAATATATAAAAAATCTGTACATATAGTTATATATTTGATTATAAATAGCAGTTCATTATAAAAATGGATGAAATTTCAAAGACATAATATCAATATGAATGTAATACCTTTGAATAAATTTAGTCTTCACCAAGAAAAGCCAATAATACCCCCTTAAACGAGTTTGAAAATCCACAAAATGTTAAAAAATATGGGTACCACGACAAAAAACTCTGTTTTGGAGGCCTTCTGGGACACTTTTGGCCTCGAAAAATGATTGACTGGGGAAACCCCAATCAAAGCAACGTAGACCTCGTTGCAGGCTTCGATTAGATATGTGGTAGAGCTCAAACGGACACCCGGATCAAAAGTCATGGCCGTTTGAAGTTTGAGTTGCGTTTTCAACATATTTTGGATCTTTTTTTAATTTTTTTAATTTTTTTAGTCCTCAAATTGTTATTAAATGACTATTACTTCATAATGATTATCAAAATATTAATTAAGAACATTTTTTTTAATTATTTAGGAAGTCATTTTCACTAAATATCTTAAATAATAAGTATAATAAGTGTAAATGTACATTTATACTTATCTAAAATATATTTAAAAATTATATATTATATTTATATAACAATATAACTATATTTATATATTAATATATTAATATATTTTTAATTTTTTTTGAAGCCGACCCTTTATCAGCGCTAAAAAAAGCCCTGATAAAGGCCCCCCTTTATCAGCGCTAACAAAAGCGATGATAAAGGGGGGTCCCTTTATCAGCGATTTTTTAGCGCTGATAAAGCACCCTTTATCAGCGCTTTTTTCAGTGCTCATAAAGGGACCCCCCTTTATCAGCGCTTTTTCGTTAGCGCTGATAAAGGGGGGTGCTGCGAAAAACTGTTTTTGTTGTAGTGTATAATTCTTTTATATCTACATAAATAAAAATTTAAATAAATATAATGATGAAAAAGATTTAATAATTATATATTTAAACATTCAAGGTGACCCATATCACATTGAACATTTAAATAACAGTTTCCATGAATTAATAAATTTAAAAAAAGAATAAATAACATTATAAGAGATAAAATATGGATATTAGATGTCAAATTTTTTTATATATTTCTTATAAATGAATAAAGGTTCATATTATCAAGAACTGTCTCAATAAAAGGAGACTCAGACAAAATCTCAAACCATGAGTCCCACTAATCACATATAATAGTTATATTTTTGGATAATAAACATAAGTTAATTTATACATTATTTAGATATTTTTCATGTTTATTGTTCCTTTTATATCACTTATTTTCAGGTTATAAAAATTATAAAATTATTTATGTTTATATTGGACATTTTGTCGAAATTTGGTACTTGAGTCGAAAATGAACTTGGCTTGATGTCAATAGTAAATCTCATCATAAATCATCATCTCCAAAATAATATTCATGAAATAATAACCAATTTAATACACCAATTATACCTTTTAAATAAAATCAATCCTATATGATATAAAAATGATCAATGTTATAATCATGGAGATAGTAGGCCATACATACGCATGAGTAACGTTTCCACTTTTAATTGATCATTATGGAAGTAAATTAATTTTTATTTTTTTATTCCATAATTATAATAATATAATTAATATATAATAATTATTTAAAATTAATTATATATATCATACAAGTGATTTTGTGAATAAAAATGATTCACATTGCTTCGTTGAGGTGATAGTTCAAACGTACACACGAACGACATTATCATTTTTTGTGCATGGGAAATAAGAAAATGACTAAAATATTATTATAATAAAATTATAAATAACTCATTAATATAATATATAAACATTTATTTCATCATTATTATCAGTCTTTATAAACATTTATAGAAAATGAATTATATCGGTTTGTGGAGGTAATAGTTCACACGTACCCATGAATGATTAATTCCATCCGCATTAAATGGAACTGGATATGTATTTAAGTTATGAAATTATCATAATAAACTATAAGTTGATTTATGATACTGTATTTATTATTTCATCAGGGTTGGAAAATATTTTAATGATGTGGAATAATAGATAAAATAAAAATACTTAAATAAAAGGATACCTCTTCTTCGGTTTATCACCTTTGATGAACACCATACAACCTATAAGAAGGTTGTCCTGCATAAAAGAAGGCCTCAAGAATGTGGGTAGGGATTCTGTGAATAATTTTTGGTATATATTGGCTGAACCATAAGGATTCGAAATTGTGAGTATTATAGAAGACTGGGTAACGTTTTATAGGAGATAGGAGGGGCACCCTTTGAAACACTTAAAATATTAAATTAATATATATTCATGTTCAGATCCAAATGCTCCCAAATTAATTTATTTCAAATATAATATTTTTTTGGTCGAATCAAAATCATAAAATTAAAATTTTACACGTAGTGAGTGTTCTTAATTCTTATATTTTTTGTTTAACCCTTATTTTAAACTTTTTTATTTTATTGTGATATCATGTTATTTACACTTTGTGTGCTAATGTAATTACCCAAACATGTCAAACGACTAAAAAAAATTTAATTAATGAAATACTAGTACTTATCTTAAAAATTTGGTAGAATACTATTTTTCTGGACTTTTATATCATTTAATATTCTATTTTATATTTTATGTTATGAATTAAGTCAATTTTGACAATATTCATATTAAATTTTATTGAAAACATTCATAAAAACATCATTACATAAAAAAATCCATTGAACCTATCCTAATATTTCATAGTAATCGATAAGATTTTTTATGGAATAAATTACATCAAATACTATTTATTTTAATATTTATCATATCATTTAATCGATTCCTTCATTAATAAAGCAATCAATGTTTCATCATTGTGTCATAATTAAATTAAATTATATAATTTCTAAAAACTCTAAATAATATTACATGATTTTGGAAATGATTTTATATTTATAAGGACTAGTTATAGTCTGAGATATCGGTTATACTACTCTTTGTTGAAATTCTTTTAGAAATAAGAGTAATTTTTATCATAAATCTTCCTTTACATTAAATTAATAGTTGTAATTGTCGTAATAAAACCCATGTGTCTTCAAAAGCCCAAATTTCTTTCCCAAGAGATGTCTTGGTCAACCATAACTCATTAAATAATATTATTACATGTCTTATGGTAGTTTTATATTGTTATAATTTTATTTTTACCCTTAATTACCATTTAACCGAGGTAAATAAAATTCTAAACATACAATTCACCAAAACTTATTTTTATCCAATTAAACAACATATTTCATACTCATTACAACCATGATTGTTAGTTTTTGAAATTTAAATTCACAAAAGTGTAAAAAATAAATTTAGAAATTAATCTCCTTGTTGGAATAAAAACAATAGTTTTTTCAAGTAAAATCCAAAAAAATATTGACATGCGTTCATATCAAACATCAATGTGAAATTATATACAACTAAAAAAATTGGATTAAATGATAACAACATAATTTAATTATACTTTAAAACCAATTAAAAATATAAAATTATAATGCAGATAAATTAGATGTAAATGTAGTTTTGAATTAAAATGTAGTATTTTTCACTATACATTAAAATATGAATTTTATCATAAAAATACCAAAATTTCAACCGAAGTAAATTTTTATGTCCCAATCCTAAATTTGATGAATATCTTTTAAACTGTATTATATAAAAGTAAAATAAATATATTTAAAATGGGTTCTCCATTAAAAGGTTTTAAAACTATTTTTTAGAAATACTTCTTTTTATCAAAAAAATATAATTTTTTCTTATCCCATGTATATAAAAAATAAAAGATGAATTCTAAACATTATATTTAATTTATTTTATACATATATCATTAATAAAATCCATAATTAGTTATTTTATATTTTTATGAACTCAATTATTTTCATTTAAATAGTATTTCAGAAAAACATTTTCTTTTAAAAAGTGTTTTATTTTCATTTATAAAAAACTGTTCAAAAAAGAATTAATTATATACATGTGTACAAAATATTTTCATATATCAATTAATGATGTTCATTCCTCCCTTATTAACAGTATGGTTATAAAGTAACATAATAACATTTTGTTGTTTTCTTATGTCTGAAGTGGAATATTAGGTATGCTATCAAATATATTATCTCCTTAAAAACACATAATTTTACAATAATATTACACAATAATTTCAAATTATTTTTTTAAAATTTATTTAAAGGGAACAGTAAAAATTATTTTCTGTGGGTAAGGTATAAATGGGATACCTAAGATTAAACTAAATAGATATATGATAAAATGACGTAACATATGTCTAAAATATATTTTATTTTCACATATAGACCCTATAATGTCATAGGATAGATAACTATTTATTTTTGACCATTTTTCATGTGAAAATTTTGGGTACAACTTTTCATTTATAACGATTCAAATGTGCAACTCACCTCACCTATAAAAACACACCATTATCCTCTATTATTCACATTTTAAATCCATTTTTTTGCAAAAATACTGTACCATGTCACTTCCTAACATTCCTCCTCTCATACTAGCAGCCTTATATTTGGATAAAATTTATCCTTGGATGTATTTTATTGAAATCCTATTAAGCTTACCTGAAGAAGATGTTACCTTCTGTAACATGAATTTTTTTATAAATTCCTCCCAATTCTAAATTTATTATAAAAAATTTCTTATATAAAAATCTCATTATATTTCATGCTTTTATATATTGTTATGTAATGTTTGTTACCTAAAACAATCTCCACCTTCAATTAATGGGTTAAGAAATTTTTGTTCATGTGTACGGCCGATTTCCTCTTCAAGAACCGATGTCATTAAATTTTTCATTACAACCTCTCATGGTTTTTTGAGGTTTTATATAATATATGTATGTCAGATTTTATCATTATTAATCCTATGGATTCAACATGTCATATATACTATTTTATGTTCCATTCCATATGGGATATGAAAACGTCTCTTTGGGTACGACATACTACCTTCTCATGAATCGATGTTGTTGCTATATCACTAAGTCAATAAAAGGAAGATTATAAAATTAATACATTTAAAATAAATAAAATTAATATGATATCAAAGACACATTTACTACATTGAAAAATATATTATATCTATTTATTTCATTTGGTGACCTACGATAATTTCATTTGTGAATGTGTGGACTACTACATTAATGAGGTGATGTGAATCTATTTTCATCACAATACCACTTGGATGATATTTATATGTATATTAATAAAACTAATAAAGTAAAAAAATATTTTATTTTATTTATGTATAGGTAAAATATTAATTAAATTCATCCAGTGATGACCATTGAAAGATGGAAATGTTACTCAGGTATACGTATGACCTAATATCTATATGATTATAACATGGTTACTTTTTCATAACCACATTTTAGGATGGGTTTTAAAATTATAATTGATGTATAAATATTATAATTATTTAATGATTATTATTTTGGATATGTATTAATAATGACCATGTTGACCATAGTCATCCTACCAAATTCATTTTTGAAACATAATCCAAATATCATTCACACATCTGATGTAAAGATTATTTGATTAAGTAATCATATATTACATGGTAATAACTAGAATAAAATTAGTAATTAACTATGATATAGTTCATAAAAACTAATAATTTTGTAAAATTTGATTATTCACGAAGATAAGAATGTATGTAATGAGTTGGACTCGTGGTAAGGGTTTCTCATCTAACATTTACTTTTGTGACACATGAATCATATTCAACTATTAATTATTTGGTGTAGTGTATATAAATCCATTTTTTCTTATATTATAATTTAATTTCTATTCATGTTATTGATTATTTGGGTTATATTTATTTCCATTATGGGGATTATGAAAATTTTTTTTACCAAAGTTGTAAAGTTTTATTCCACAATCTCATAATTGTTCCTATTTTTTATTATATCTCCCTTGGAGGGATTATTTTATATTTATGTCATAAATTAAATTAATTTTATTTTCTACTAGTTAATAATGAAATTATTAATGTAATAGTCTATTTTTTCCTCACATTGGTACATAAAATGATAAAGAAAATGTTTTTAATACAATCAGACGTTATTTCAATCTCTAATCAAAAATCATTTTTCATCCAAAACCATTTTTTATAAAATTCGTTAATTTTTTTTAAATTATAAAAAATATTTATTAAAAATATTTTTACCCTTTTTTTATTTTTAATAAAAAAAATTAAATGTAAATTTTTATTATTTTTCATAACAAGGTAGTTTTGTTACCTCTTTACATTGCAAAAGGAATGTCCTTTTTAAATTATAAAGCATATATAGAATTACCTACTATCATGACCATCATTTATTTGAATCTAATATTGAAATATTATAAGGATGAGGAAAATGTTTTACCATATAATATAAAAATTATTTTTGTCCAAAATTATTTTATAAAGAATAGGTTTCTGATGGGATTTTAAGAATTTCCTCATTTTAAAATTTAATTGGTGTATTTAAAAAATGGTTATTTTTCGTAAGAAATGTTCCAATTGATATATAAAATTTATTTTTACTCTAATAATACATACATTTATGTTATTTATTCTATAATGGTAATATACTATAATGATACAATCTTTATTGTTTTTTAGGTGGTTTATTATCAATTTGACTAGGGATGTACTATGTTGATTCCAATCATTTTAATCTAGATGGTTTGTAGTAATGTTTATATATTTTGGAAAGTATTTCAATTAATTATTATATTTTAATTATGAATATATATGTGAATTTTTTCTCACCCATTTTATATGATGAATTCATTGGACTTAGTATGTGATGAGAGAGGCCCATTATCGCCCCCTGATTCAATGTAAAGTCTCCTGAGAAAAAAAAAGATTCAGTCTTTGCAAGAGAATTTCACATTTATATATATGTCTTACGTATGTAATTGTGTGCATTAGATGTCAAGTCATAAGGCCTCAATAGTATGTTTTAGATATTTAGAATTATGCATTATATTATTATGAATTTTATTATTCAAATTCCATGTGATTAACTATTTAGTTAAAATATCTTGCGTTATGTTTCATGCTCATGTAATTATTTATATGTAATTATTTGATCGTCATTTATTCCTTCCAAACTATTATAATGTTTTTGATTAAATGGTAAGTATATTAGTTATTTAACCTTCCATAATTATGATTATTTATTTATTCATATGTTATTCTATACAAAAACCCTTACTAAAAATCTAAGCTCACGATTTTCTTATTATTTATTTTTATATAATTAAGGATATTTTAAATTATATGCAGGTATATAATAAGGGTAATAATGTTATTTTCATAGAAAAATGTTGGTTTATTTTATATTTTAAAATTAAATGTGAATTTCAATTATGTATATAGTAAACCAATACAACAAAACTATTCATTCCTTCGAGATTTAATTAATTATATATTATTATAATTTGATTAATTAAACACCAAATACAAGAAAATGAGGTTAGGGGATCTAAATTAAATATGTGATTTCATTTAATTTCATAATAAAAATATCATCATTTTGTTTTACAACCATAAATTTACAAATAATCTCTTATACCATGAAATTAATATTCAATAAAAAAATTATGCCTCACAGAATGAAATTAACTATTAATATATCAAAAAATTTATAAAATGATGGAATTTTATTCCATTAATAGAATTTTATTTATCAAAAAAATGTTTAGCACATGTTTTATGAGGAATTAAGATTACATAATTTAATAATAATACCAAAATTTCATATTAACCCACTCCATAAATCGTTATCCATAAGGCTCCCACAAAATATTCTTTCCCAAATTTGAATCCTAATGATTTTAATAGTTTAACATATAATATAATGATAAACAAAACTACTGTCTAGAAATAATTTTAACCACTCATAAATAATCATACCAAGATGTATATATCATAATCATATCCAAAATAACATCATATATTCATGCAAAAGATAATTCTCCTTATATTCCTCAAAATATTCTCTTATCTAAGAAAATTTAGTTTATATTGAAACGTATAGTTCATCCGTATATTGGTATATAAAACTAGGATAATTTAAAATATCAAATGTGGTTTAATTATTCTATAATATATATAGAGAAAGATAATATTAATCGTAACAAAATATAATTTTACTAAAGGATGGTCAATAATATTTTCATAGGGATATTTTTTTAAAGTTTAATTATAAATTTACATCACATGATTGTAGGATAAATATTTCATAATTTTCATGACTCACATTATCATTTGTGATTAAAAGTGTATTGCATTTATCATTTTCATTAGATGTTGTTGTTTATTATTATCCACACTAGCCCTTGGTTTACAAAATCGATTCTCATAATGCCCAAACTCATTGAATCTATAGTTCTGATGTTTGGTCGGTTTATTATATTTAACTCTCTCTTCATTATTTTAGTTTACTTTTATTTTAACATTTCTTAAATAGTATTTTTCTTAATGGTTAGGTTTCCCACAACTAAAATTCCATATTTTTTCTTCTATGGAATATACTATGTTTTCATTTCCATATTTTCTACAAGTAGGAGGTTGAACTTTTTTCTTCCCAATATATGATATTTGATTATAGATTCCATGAAAATATATAGTCCTTCTAATATTTTTAAAACAATACAGTTTTATAGAATCATTTTCCACTTTGACTTCGGATTAAATGATTTTCTCATCGCTTCCAAAATTATTTATGATTGTTTCTATTAAAATAATTTATTTCAAATCGCTTATAATCAATCAATTTTCCATTCAAGGTTGATAATTAGACTAGAATCATACCTTTCTCGTATTTTGATATTTTCCTCATAAGTACCAATGCATTCATTGTCCTTTTTTAGACGAACTATGAATTTCATCTCCATGTTGAAATATACAATGTAAAGGAAGAAATAACTAAACAATATCATATTAAAAAAATCTCATCACATAGAGTAAATTTAATTCACTTTTGATGTATTATAAACAAAATTACACCATTGGTCTTCACATCATTTTAAATGATAGACTAATATTACAAGTTTTTCATTGTTTGTGAACTGAATAATATAAAATATATTTTTCAGATTGATCCATTACTTTTAAACAATTCTATTAGAATTATTATTAAATAGGGTGGGCTATGTCTCAAAATAATTCAATGGGATTTTTCATCATATTTGGTAAATTTTACATTTCATTCGGACCTATGTTACTGCTTATAGTAATAGAGTGTTCAGTGAGAATAGTAAAAAAATATTTTTTCCAATATATAATCAATTCAGTTTCACATTTGGGTTGTTATTTTATTGGCCTCCATATTCATTGTTCATACGATTACTTCAGGATCCATTCAAAAACTAAAATAATAATAATGTTGTGATAAAAAATTATCATAACTATGAAAAATAATTTACAGGATGTCAAAATCATGAATCTTTTTTTACAATCAATGGAACCATCAGTTATACATAAGTTATTCTTTAACATTATCTATTAATATACTTTATTATTGTTTGTAAAAAAAATATTGAAATGCATAACCCCTTGGATATTCAAACAATTTTTTTATCAAATACCATTTTAAAACAGTAGATGATTATTGATTCAGAAGTCTAATTCTCCCATTTCAGAGTTATTACCCATATGAAAATATTTCTTATACCACATATACTTATAGTATATAAAAAAATATATAATTATACGAAAATTATATAATATATTCCTTATCAAAATATTAAATTTTATCTTATGTTTAATATTATCCATAGGGTATTAAATTTTGTTTTAATCCTATTACTTAATGGTTTACTATACAAATTATATGATACCAAATGCAACGACTAAGTATTTTCATGTATAAATATTAATTATATTTATTAGAATATTAAATAAAATTCACAAATTAATTCTTTAGGACCATATAGGTTTATTTTTTTTGATACTAGATAAATAATATTCTTTTTTCATTGAATATCATCAATGTAATCAAAAAATATATCCGCATTCATTACTCTTCAAAAAATACCCTACATAAAACTTATTTTCAAAAAATCGGTAAAGGAAATGTAATAATGTGTGTAATCTAATTCTTTTTAAGGGTAGTCCAAGGATATATCAATGATTATATAGAAACAAAATTAACATTAGAGTATTGGACCATTTTATAAACAATTATAAATCATACCCCACATAACAATGTAAATAATATTTAGTTATGGCATAATACTTGGATGTTCATTAAAAATGAATCATATAGTAATCAAGGAACTTAATCCCTATAGGTTTGAAAAATACAAAAAAATGTTTCCGAACATAATTCTATAACATTTTAATGATGTATAAATACAAATTTCTTCAGTCATTATGTTAATGAAATGAAATTAGAACTTCTCTTTATCTAGTGTATTTGAAGGTTAGGTTCACACTTAATATTATGGAAATGAAATCCAATCCCATTAATAAACTTATAGACATTAAAACTAAGACCATTGTTAAAATTATTGACAAGAAAACTAGGTTCCCAAAAAATTGAACATGAAATCAAGTTCATACATAAAATATTTAATCATGATCAATAAATATTTATCAATTTTTTTGAGATCTATACAATTTTAGTCTCACCCATCAGATAATGAAAATCATACATATTTTTTCACAATGCCAAAACAAAATCATCGAAAAATAACTCAAAAATAAAATTGGGTACATAAAAATTTCATCATAGAACAACCCATGGAAATTAATCAACATTCATAAATATAGATTTTATAAATATAAGATCTAAAAAATCATATCATAGTAATAATGAGCCATCCAAAGAAATATTAGCTACAATATAATTGTATCGTGACCCGAGTAGATCATAAGTACAATCAAGTGTTTTTGACATTGATGAATAAAAATACCATTAAAATAAAATTAAAAAAATATTTAGGAACACCCCTTTCAACTTTTCATTCAGCTTTTTTAATCTAAGAATTTCACAAATATTATAGAGAAATTTTTTCTAAAATAAAAATGTAATGTAATTTTTAAATCATTGAGTTATCCTGATAGAGATAAATTTTTTTCATGTAATAATTGTTAAAAAAATATTCATTTCATATTTTTGGAAAAATGATAAAATAACCGCATTCAGAAATAAAAAATATTCCTTTAGAAAATTTTTAAAACATGAAAATGGAAAAAATTTTCATTATATATTAAAATATAAATATTAAATATGTTAGGAATTTTTTTTCAAATAAAGGATATCGAAGAAAAATAAATTTTTATTGAAGAAATAAATAAATAATTTTAACAAATATCATTTCTAACCAATTAATCTCTTAAATAGAGGTAAAATAAAAGGGAAAATTTTATTCCCATGAAAAAAAGTGGATAAGAAGATTAATTGGTTTCATGATAGATAGATCATAATATTTCATCATCTAAAAATTATTCATAAACAATCCTAATAGATAATGATATTTTAACATAAAACACTTACCACATTGGTCACAAATGTATCGTAAGATTCATTAAAGAAATTACATTATTTGTATATGAATATCCCATAATTTTTATTATATGAATAAAAATAATAATTCATGGGTCAACCATACACCACAAAAAAACAAATGGTGAATATGGCACGTTCCCCATATAAATAAAAGTGAGACAAAAATCCATTACGACAATGGAAACTTATGAATCCTGAGATATATTATAAAAATCTCAACAAAAATTTATTTTCATTGAAATAAAAATATTCATTATATAATATGTAAAATTTGAAGTATATATATCACATGAAATAAGTGTCTAGAACATATGGTGCATGTTTCCCATAAAAAAATTTGATATAATAATTCCCTGACCTCAGTCTCAAATTTATTTGTAAATGTTAAAATGTTCAATATAATAAACATATATTTATTATAAATATATTAAAAAAGCAAAATAATATATATCATAGAATATAGGAATTATTTTCAACTATTCATCATCTGTTTGCTATCAATTCCTTGTTAAAACCTTTTTTCGGTAAATTACGGCATCATTTTTCCATTATTTTTTGGTTTAGTATTTTCATTCATTTTACATTGATCATTGTAATATCATATACATAATTTTAACCATTATATAAATAGAATATTTATATATTTATATATTTATTTGGATAATTTAATTAATTTAATGTAAATAAAATGAATTACACCATTCATAGCGATGGTAGGTTATACGTACGCATGAACATTGCTTCCATTTTCACAACAGATGAAACTAATGAAAGTTTTATAATATATAATAATTATAAATCATTTTCGTGTCATATATATCATTTTTTTAAAATTATATCCTTATTACCATTACATTCACGATCTAATGGAAAACTAATTATATCGCATCAGGGAGGTAGTTGTCTACACGAACACTTGAGTGACATTTTCATTTTCCATGAAATTAGAAGAAAATAAGGATGATATTATATTATAAATATGAAAGTATAAATTTTTCATAAATATCATATATAATCACTAAATATATCATTATCTCCATCCTCAAGAGGTTGTGAAAAAAAATTAATTACATCAGTTCATGAGGAGGCAATCTAATGTACATGCGATCAATGGTTTTATATACAATTTTATAGGAGAATAGATAAGTATATGTATTTACATTAAAAAATTAAATCTAATTATATGTTATATATTGAATTATTTTTATTACCATTGTTTAATATTATTTTATGGATTTGTAAGAATACATAAAATAAAAATGCTATGTTCAGAATGATACCCCTTCTTTTGACAACCTCCTTAGATTAGCACTAAAGTCTCCATAGGTGGGTTTCCAAAAAAATGCCTCTGGAAAATATAGAGGGAATTAAGGAATTTATATTTCTATTATTATCTGAACAAAAATTTTTTTTATGTGTGAATAGGATTGGAGATGGGTAGTGCTTTTATAATTCCTACAGAGGACACAATTGGATTTTATAAAAAAAAAAATATTACCATGTTTTTTATGAGACACAACGATAAAAAACGAAGCTTCCGCAAACTATACATGACATCAAGATGAATTATAGAAATACAATAGTAATTTTAGAATTATTTATGTCATTTTACACTTATATGTTTAATTTAACCACTAAGAAAACATGTTTTAACCTTAAACATGGAAATTAATTTTTACTTCATTATTATTACTTATGAATGAAAATTAAGTTGTCCGTATTATAAAATATTAATTATTCATGTTCCAATTTTTTATTATTTTTTTTATAGAATAAGTAAAATTAAATTTTCAATCAAACCCAAATATGAGATTAAAAAATTGTTTTCCAAAGAAAAATATTTCAATAGTATAAATTGTTTTTATATCAAAATATAATATGAATTTCATTATAGTGACCAAATGCGGCTAACTAATTATATATTTGAACAAAATTTTTATTTTAAAACCATTTTATAACAATATTTATTTTCATAAGTACTATAAATGAAAATTCAATTTTTAATATAAATCTGTTTTTTCAATCTTCATCTAAATATTAATATTTTTCAAAAATTCTAAAAAACACCATAAACTAATTTTTAAAAGTTGATTAAATAATTAATTATTTTAAATTAACAATTTAATAGTTGAAAATTTTAATTTTATTTTTAGTCAAAAAATTGAAAATAATTTTTTTAGGTGATATGTATTTTTAAAGTATATAATGACATTACCAAAAATTATGCACTTTTTTCCAAAATATTGTATTTTTATAAAACCTCTATTCTTAGAATTAAAAATATTATTATTAAAATTAATAATTCAATTTTTAAAAACATGGTTATAATTATCTTGTTTTAAATAATACTATTAGCAGTATGTTGTGGATCATTTAAACATACTTTCATGTGTAACACAGGCTATTGAAAAATATTTTTTTAATAAAAACATATAAAATATATATGTGATACATTATCCAATGATATAAGGATAAATAATTTAGTAATATTTTTGATTGATTGTAAAAAATATTTACTGAGAATCACACTAACATACATCATAAGTGATCTAAAAGTATAAAATTAAAACTTTTACATTGAGAAATGTGGTCATAAAAATTATTTATCTGTATTGTGTGATAGTTAAGGAAACTATTTAAAATCCATAAAATATTTAAATTAAATAAGGATAATAAAATGTGTAAATAAAATATAATTGGAAGACATATTTTTTCAATGGGAATTATTATCACTATCATAAAAATTTCCACATATAATATTACCAAGAAAAAATGAGAACATAAAGTGTATAAGATAATGGCTAACTAAGAATATAGAGGAAACATATAAACATAATCTCATTGAATAATAAATTATTGATACATTAAATCAGAGATGATGTAGAAATTTTATACGTAGTGAAGAATTTTTAGACAGCAAACTATTCCCTGAATATAATAATAATTTAATTAAAAATATTTTAAAATTAAATAAAATAACTTCTTGAAAGAAATTAAGTTACATTCATTCAATTATAGAAAATATTGGGACAGTTTATAGAGTTCATTTATCCCACATGGCCTAAAAATAATGATTATTAATGATTATAATAAATAATTAGATAAAATGGATTGATTTTAAAATGATCAAGTATTAAAGATCATTGCATGTAACAATATCATGATAGTTAGTGTAGTGATAGAAAACAAAAATGTAGTCATTGCTGATGGAATTTATCATGATCAATTTATTTGAATCAACTTTGTGACTCTAGGGTTGAATATATATCCAATATGTTGGGCCATTTGATCAAATGAATGGATGATGATGCATATATACAATGAAAAATGAATAATTAAAATATTATAGTGTGTATAAACTGGAACTACTTAGTATCCATATTATTATAGTGTAAAATATATTATGGTATCAACAGTTAATAAATTACCTAACATCTATGGTAATTATTTCATTGATTATGATGATAATTTGGTATTTCTAATCAAAATATTTTAATTATGAATAATTATGATACTTTCTTGAGAATTAATTTTTTCTAAAATAAAATTAAATAAAATGATAAGGGACAAATATAACATTCATATTTAAATATATTTATTCACATTTGGGACACCACGAAATAAAATGTTATCAAATGAGTAATCTATTTGATTTTTTATAGTGGAGAATTACATAGAGAGGCATGAAATCAAGTATTAGGTTTTTTCAATGAGAAATATAAAGAAATTGGTTGGGAGTAGGAACCATATGGTTAATAATATATAAAATAAAACACTCATGTTGACTATATATCAATGAATTTATAAGAAATAACATTTTCATGATTCCCTTTACACTAAAATTAAGGATTTTCTTTGTTTAGGAGAGAAGATTAAACCAAACATTATATTGAATGGATAAAAACATAATAAAAATATTTTTTTTTATTGAAGAAATTTTTATATGAATAGGAATGAATTAACACATGGAAAATATAGAGATAAATAAAATGAATAAATATTTCATAGTTAGATAACCAAGAATAAGATGGTATTTTTTCAATAAAATTACTAAAAAATTTCTAAAACATAGTGATATAATTGTGATAAATTAAATATTAATATTCATAGCCTGTAGAAAAAATATAAGAGAAATCTATAGAGAATAATATAATCCTGAACATTTTCTTGGAGGACCTCATTATACATCCTATAATGAAGATTATGAGATTAAATCATAAGATTTATATGGATTTTCTTGAGATTCATTCATAAATCAAAATATTTATAAGATGTTTCAAGCTTAAAGAATATAAAATCTAAAAAAGTATGGGATCCAACCCCTTTATTAAAAAGAGAAAGAAAACATACAGATATCCCTTTTGAATTGGGATTAGGGAGATAACATTACAATCTTGAAGGCCCATAGGCACACAAGCATAGATTTTAATGCCCCAAAATCCCATTTATATAAATCCAATAAAAACGAACCTCTTAAAATTTACAAAATTTGTAACCCATTAAAATTTTGAAAACGGGACAGACCATCAAAGAAAACCTATAACCACAAATGACTCCACCACCACACTATCATCATTCCACGAGGATCTCTTGGAAAACACCACTGATTCTACACGTTGTAGCTAGATCATCTATACATATCCCTATCATTTTATCACAGAACAAGATCCATTCTTCCAAGTCAATGATACATTTCTCTAATTCCGTGCATAGCTATAATCTGCACTAATATTATAGATCAGCTCTTTTTCCCAAATTACATTCTTGAATGAATGGATCTAATGAAGATTACATCACCCTATGTATTGTCGTGGATTCCCTTAGCTACTTCTCGTGAACCACTGAGCCATCAATTTTGGATCACCAGAGACCCTGCGCCATCAGCCATGACACCACCACACCAATACATCTTTGGTTGCCGATGTTTTCCGATCCCGTATTCTCATCTACACACTGATACCCCGCTATCTAACCCTTTTCATCACACATCTACACCATAAAGGCTAAAAATTACTACAATAAATGGATTATAATCCACATACAACTCATCACCATAAATGAATGTTGACAGGAACTACAACCACTACAGATCCTGATCGTGCATCGCATATCTGAAATAAATCCATTTACGAAGATGACCGTGGATTCGAATAAGCTATAAAATCTTGGTAAACCCATCCAAGAGATGAGATCTCTTGACCAAATACAATATTTATTCCCTTCTCTGAATCTGATATAATTTCTGATTAAAATCATAAAGATGGAATACAATTATAAATTTTTCTTTTTCATAATTAGCGACTGTACCTTTTTAATAATTATTTAAATGTGTATCCATTGTTAATACCATGAATGATGATCTCAATATAATTTAATTTTAACATACCTAGTTTATTTTGGAGTGGTAATATAATGAAAATTAATTTATAAGGAAATACGTATTAATCAATAAACATGATGATAATGTCAATGTGATTTTGAATAATATAAGATATTTTTTCAAATGATTTTCTTGAATAAAGGGAACTGATGTAGAAGAAAAACCTACACAAGTGTACTGACTTCAATCAATCTCATTATTTTTAAATGTGGTAAAATTAAGAATATTAATGATCTACAAAATAAAAAAAATTTAAAAAAACAAATGTAGTGTATATGGAGGAATTCAATGAACAACTTGATATATTTATACTAGATGGAAGAAAATGCTGACTATATAATGTCATGTAGGATCTATATACTTTAAAAGAATAAAGAAAAGATATTACGATTTATTATGTTCATATATATATATATATATAATTACTAACATAATAAATGTGGTGTTTACTACAATATTTACATAATGTTATTAGAATAATGAAAACTTATTGTATTCATTCATGTTAATGAAATCATTTTTTGAAGATGCAAGATGTAGTTATTTTAAAATATTTTAATTTCATAAGAAAATAGTTTGAAATTTTTATGATTGGATAATGAACATGTTTTATTAGGAAATATGTAATTTATTTTAGAGGGAACATGTTTATTTCTAAGATAAATAATTTAATGATTATTTGTAAAAAGTTATATATAGAATATTATAAGAAGATTTACTCTCTAATAATTATTGAAAAGAATAATTAAAACTAGAATAATGGTGAATAAATTTACATAATGCATTTTCAGTGAATTATTTTGAGTTTATTTTTTTGGATATTATAATAGAAAAAATCATATATAGTATTTGTGGTGGAAAATATTCAACGTAATGTAAATGATGAATATATTATTTTATTTAAGAGATTCATGTGTTATGTGAATTTTATCCGTGATTATGGATTACAATATAAATATTTAAAAATGTGATGGAATATACATTATTGTGATGTATATTTGGATAGAGACATTGTTTTAAGTAAATTCAAATGTGTAGGATCAAAATTTATTATGATTAAATGTACTAGATGACTTTTTAAGAAAAAATTTATTTCCCTTAAAAAAGATAAAGAAGATGATATTTTAAAGGAGAATTATTATACCCATCAAGTTCAGTTGAAAAAATTACAAGAATATATTATCGTTGATGTAAACGTTCCCGCATATATAATTTTTGATACAAAATTCATTATTGATATTTATATGAATCTATTAAAACATTCCTATATGAATAGTATTTAGATATGGTAGCACATTAGCTAAAAAATGTGGAGAAATATCTTGTCACATTAGAGTATATTAGAATTAATTTTTATGTGGTAGAAAATTTCACTAACTTATAGTCCCCAAAAAACTTTTAAAATCATTAACATAATCTTTACATTTTTCAACCTCCATTATAGTGTGGAGGTCTAAAAAAACTCTCTCCCATTATGTTTTTATTCTTTTCAAAGATCTTTTGTATTTATAATATTAGAATAATAATACCATATGGGTTTATTTTCAATGAGAGTTAATGTGTTGGAAAATGTGGAGATATGACCAATGTGGGATATTATGGAAGTTATAAATATACGAACTATGGGGTTTATATGAAAGGGATGAAATGAATTTTTTTAATTGGGTTGATTAGCACAATTTTAATAATACTCCTATTTACAACACAAATTGTGGATTACATATTTTTAATGTGAAATATGATATTTTATAATCTAATTTCAAATTTTCATAGAAAATTATTAATGAAATTGATATCACATGAGGGTGTATGGAAATTTACATTATGAAATTTAAATATCCTACATATTAGTAGGAGAAAGTGATGACGAAATTTTTTTTAAAAGAACTTTTTTTAACCAAAATGGAATTTTTTATTCTAATTGTAGTTTGGTTTTAATTAATGAAATTGGAAAAAATATAAGGGTGAAAGGACGTTCGATACAATTTGAAGAGACTAAAAAATATTTATGAATGATTTAAAACCCCACATTGTTTCGAAATCATCCATTGAAGGGATGATTTAAATTTAACGATGTAGGTAAGACATCGAATAGAGATGAATCTATTAGTCAACCTGGGTTAGAAATTTTTTCGAGTAAATTTAAAACACATTTTTGAATTGATCAACATGTCATGGAAGAGTCGATTTTGTTATATATGGATTCTAAAAAATATTATTGTTTACGAAACATGATAGATCATAAATTAGTAGTGTAAAATATTGATATAAAATAAGGAATTTGTTAAAACATTCAAACATGGGAACATCAACTTTTCAGGGATCCAAGTTACGGTCTTGGATGTTATAGAGAAACTCTCTAGAGAATATATTAATTCAATATACAAGATAATTAATGAATATTTTAATAATATTGAAATAACATGATTTTATAGAAATTTAAATTTTATCATCTGTGATTATAAGAGTAGTTTTTGACTAATGAACATCACATTAGGTGTAAAAACCATCAAAATATAGATTTGGATTTTTCTTTTTAATTAGTTGTTTATTGGAAAAATATTAATTAAGGGGTTTTCTTGTGTCCTTTAAATATTTTCCATAAATTTGAACATATCCCATAATTTTAGTTACATTATTCAATTTATGTTAATCATATCATTTAGTGTAAATATTTAAAAATAAAGGGAATTACACAAAATATTTTCATAGTGGTTCATGGACACAATAGCATACCCAAGTCCATCCTGTAACGACCCAAAGTTTCATTAATGGAAAATCCCTCTTGATCCAGTTAAATGTTTCTTTATAAAAAATGTTTTTATAAGATGTCAACTTCTTTAAGTTTTACGTTAAGATTTGTGACCGTTACTTTTATAGCCATTGAACAGTGATCATCTGGGTAGTTTAAATATAAGGCTTTAACGAACCAATTTTCTACTCAGACAAAGGAAGCGATGGCCTCATCCAGTAGAATTTCCCCTTACGAAGCCCATTTGTCGGAGCTCGGAAAGGAGGTGGCGTCTTTGGGCTTTGCCCTTGACCAAGCCCAAGCTGAGCTTCATCAAGTCAAGCTCGAACGTGATCGTCTACGTGAAAAATGGAAGTTGATAGAGATCACCACTCGAGCGATGTTATCCGAGCAACCCTAAGAGTCTGTCACCATCGCACACCTTACCCTTAGGTCTTATGCGGCTATTTTAAGGGGTTATGTAACAAATACGTAGCACCATGTTCACGTACATTATTTTTGTATATAATAATGAACATAATTTCTAGTCATTTTGGATGCATTGTAATTAGTTTTTAAAGTACAAATGATGTTTTTAGTTATTATTTAATTAAGAATTATATTTTATTAAATTAAAGGATTTTTGAATTAAATAATATTTTAATAAAATATTATTATTAATATTAAATTAATTTTTATTAAATATAAATGATCTTATAATTTTATGAATGCAATTAAAATTTTTATTAAGGTTTGAAAGCCATTTCTGTCAAAACCCGTGAATTTTTTATAAATTTCGGTTTTTATTTTAAAAGTGAAAATTCACATATTTAGAAAATTATTTAGATAAAATAAATATTATTTTTGGAATCAGGACGTCGAAATTATCCAACGGTGAATTTTTCATAATTTTCTGAGACAGTCAAATTTTTGGGTAAAAATTAAATACCATTTAAATATATAATGTGTTTTATGACATCATAATGACCCAATGGTGATGTAATAAAATACCATAATCCTTATGTTCGGCCAATATTTGTTTTATCATTAAAATAATGAGGTTTTGGGTTTTTTTGACTCACTTTTCAAAGCATTAATGGAGCCCTCAAGACTTATTCAACACTTTGCCTTTTTAAATTAATTTTCATGGGAGTGTGACTCACCTCCACATAAGCAACCCTAATTTTTTAATAAGTTCGGACCTTGGAATTGTAAAATATTGTTTTCCTCTTTCCTTTTCCAGAAACCATGGGCTAATACCATGGGATGGTTTGTGGTTTGGATTATTTTAATATAAGGGGTCCCAAACCTAAATAATAAAGAATTCTCTCACCTTTCCTATATAAACCCACCCAAGCTCCCACTTCCTCCTCACTCAAAGCCCTTGAAGTTCGTCCAACCTCTGACATACTCTCTCTTGAATCCTCCCAAGGTGCCCCAAGCTCCCAAAAGCCTCTCACAAGCCTCTCTCTAGCCTTTGGAAGCACACTTCCAAGTAAGGGTTTTTTCTTCCTTTCTCATTTTTGTCAATTTTCTTTAAGTTGTATTGCCCTTTTAATTTCATTATGAATGTTGGGGTATGGTTTCTAACCTCCCCCATACTTCCCTCTTATTGTTTGAATGATGTGAGAACCCTCTCTCTCTCATTAAATGCCTCCCATGTACACCCGTTACTATGCCGAAATTCCGAAAGGAACTTCTCTCTCTTCTTTTACATTCAAGCAATACTTTTGTATCATGAATCTAAATTCCATCTCTATTGTTGGGACATGTATATATATGATATCCTTACTGTCCATTACATTTAAATATGATGAGGAACCCCTTTCTCTCTCATCAACTTTTTTTATGAATTCTTATGTCACGCCGTTACGCTGCCGAAATCGCACCGATTTTCCGAAGCCAATGTCTTTGTGTAGTGAATACCATGCCCATTTCTCCATCAAGGGTATTCACCTTTATGAACATATACGTATTGATTGTAAAGTTTCATGTATGAATTCCACATTCCTTTATCGTGGAAGAAATGATTATGTTTTATGAATCCATGTTTTATGATCCATGTGGCACACTTCTGCATGAAATGAAATGTTTAAGAAGGGTGTGCCCTGATAGCGCTCCAATGCATTGGGTAAAGTATAGTATCATGATACGTCATGTGCAATGAGTGTTTACTCATGCTAATTCAAGTGCAACGAGGGTTTACTCGTGCTTCAAGTGCAATGAGGGTTTACTCATGCTCCATGTGCAATGAGCCTTGGCTCATGCTAATTCAATGTTAAGTGTTGTTGCCACATTTCCATGTTATGATTATCATGCTTTATCATGCCTTTATGTTCATGTCTCTCTTATGCTCTATTGATATGACTATTGCCTAACATGTATTGTACTCCTCATGTTATTCATTGTGTACTCCCTTACTGGGCTTTATAGCTCACCCTTTTCTTATGCATGTCCTCATGTTATCCCATGCAATGCTAAGTACGAAGGAATGTAGTGGTCATGTAAAGGAAGTTTTCAATAAGGATGTTGTATTTCAAGTTTAAAGATTTTATGTAATGATCCTAAGCCCCAAAGACAGTAAACCTCTCGATCTTCTTTGTTGTATCAAGTGAAGTTTTATGTAATAAATCATGTTTAAGTTGTAATAAAAAGCAGGGTTGTCATAGTTGGTATCAGAGGATAGGTTTAGTTATTTTTGGGATTAGGAAACCCTAGTAAAGCCTTAGATACAAGACTAAGAATAATAAAAACATCCCTAAGTTTTGGTAAATACTAAGTAAGTGGTTTATCAAACAAATACATCCCTGTCTGGATACGAGCAGGTAGAGGCGGCTCTGGCACAGATGTATCCTAGGGGTAAAACCCGAAAACACCGCTTTGAGCTAGACTCGAACAGGAACTGGTGCACGACAACGGGCCTTGCTGCACTCTTGGTTACGACACTCCCGGGGGATATGTTTTGATAAATTCACATTCTTAGTATGAACCCTTATTAAGGGAAAAAATGCCCCTAAGAATATATGTTAGAAGGAAGATCATGAAAAGCCTGGATTGAATCCTATAGACTCATGAGTTAAAGAGATTAAAGTTTATTTATAAGTCATCAACTTTTGTCTTTGGATTACCCTTTATGTGTTACCCCTAACTTTCCTTTTATTCCAGCCAATGGCCGGTAATAGGAGAACTCGGGCTAACAACCGTTGTGAAGATCAGTGTGATGATTGTACTTATGAGATGCCCAATCCAATGGGAGCAGGAATCGCGAACTTTGTCACGCTTCTCTCTCAGCTAACTCAAGTTTTGAATAGAAACACTGGTCAAGAGGAACGTTCAACCCCCCCTAAGAAAGAACAAGTCGCTATTGAAAGCTTCATGAGACAAAGGCCTCCTACTTTTAGTGGATCATCTGATCCCACGATTGCTGAACAATGGATCAACTCCATTGAAAAGATATTCTCTATCCTCCAATGCTCTGAAAAAGAGAAGGTTCTCTTGGCGGCTTATCGTATGGAGGGTGAAGCTGATCAATGGTGGACGTTGATCAAAAATACGAAGCCTGAGGAGGAGATCGGGGCTTTGGAATGGAAGGTATTCCGGAAGATGTTTTTCGATAAATATTTTCCACGTACCCTCCGTCTTAAGATGGAAAGGGACTTCCTTTCCCTCAAGCAGAAAGATGAGAAATCTGTGGGAGCGTACGAGGCAAACTTCAAAAGGCTTGCACGATACGCTTCCGGCTTTGTCGTTACCCCCGAATGCAAGGTTGACCGCTTCTTTGGTGGGCTGAAGCCTAGCTTGCGGAAAGCATTAGCGATCCGTGACTTCGACAGCTATGAGGAAATTGTCTGATGTGCCCTCAAGGTTGAAATGGAGATCGGAGAATCACAAGGGTATCATGGGGACAAGAAGCGGAAGGTGGACTTCAATGCTGTTGGTCCGATGGATAAATCCAACGGCGCTAAGAAATTCCAGCACCCCACTTGCCAAAAGTGTGGAAAGAAGCACCCTGGAAATTGCCTTAGGGGGACAAGAAAATGCTTCAAGTGTGGAAGAGAAGGGCACCTAGCTGTAAACTGTCAGCAAGAAGGACCCGCGGCTGCGACGGAGGGGAGGAACGCTCCGTTCGAACCTCAACGTGTTGTTCATTGCTTCAAATGCAAAGAACCGGGTCATTTTGCGAATCAGTGCCCTAATCCAACGGTTATCGGAGGCAATCAACAACCTCCAAGACAGCAAGGAAGAGCTGTTGCCATCACTTCTGCCGAAGTGAACCCCGACAACGAAGTGGTGACAGGTACGCTAGTTATTCATTCAAGAATAGCGAACGTACTTTTTGATTCAGGTTCTACGCATTCTTTTATATCTCAAAAGTTTAGTAGAACAATCCCTGCACCACCACAAATCCTGGAAGTAAAGATGTCGGTGAGTACGGAAAATGGGGCAATCATTGCATCCCATGAGTATAAGTCCTCCCCTGTTATAATATGTGGATTGAATTTCCCGGCGAACCTCGTCATACTCCCTTTGGTGGAATTTGATGCAATTCTTGGCATGGATTGGCTTTCCTTATATAGAGCCAACATAAATTGTCGGGAGAGGGAAATCACACTCCATATGGAGAATCGACCCCCGATTCTTTACAAGTGTCAGGAGGAAGATGAATCTCCTTTAGCTCCATCATCTCAAGCATGGATATTACTACCTTATGAGCACGCATATCTGTCTCAGATGATTGAGTCCAAGGAAGAAACCACCCTTGAAGAAATGCCTATTGTGAGGGAATTCGCTGAAGTATTTCCCGAGGAACTTCATGGTCTTCCTCCAAGAAGAGATGTTGAGTTCTCAATTGAACTTATACCTGGGGCGCTACCAATATCCAAGACTCCATATAGAATGGCTGTGGTTGAGCTTGAAGAACTGAAGAAACAACTACAGGAGAATCTGGATAAAGGGTTTATACGCCCAAGTGCATCACCATGGGGTGCACCAGTCCTCTTCGTCAAGAAGAAGGATGGGTCAATGCGGCTTTGCATCGATTATCGTGAACTTAACAAAATCACGATAAAGAACAAGTATCCTCTCCCAAGAATCGATGACTTGTTTGATCAGCTACGTGGAGCACAATACTTCTCCAAGTTCGACTTGCGGTCGGGATATTATCAAGTAAGGGTGAAGAAGGAAGATATCCCCAAAACTGCTTTTCGTACAAGGTACAGGCACTATGAATTCATAGTAATGCCTTTTGGACTCACCAATGCTCCAGCAATATTCATGGACTTGATGAATAGAGTCTTTAGAGATTACCTAGATAAATTTGTGGTAGTCTTTATAGATGATATTCTAATATACTCCAAAACCAAGGAGGACCATGAGGAGCATTTAAGAACTGTACTGGAGACTTTGCGCAAGGAGAAGCTCTATGCCAAGTACAGCAAGTGTGAGTTCTGGTTGAAGGAGGTCTCATTCTTGGGCCATATCATCACAAGCAATGGGATATCTATGGACCCCTCCAAAACATATGCAATTGAGGGATGGCTGAGGCCAACATCGGTAACTGATATCCGTAGCTTCTTGGGGTTAGATGGATATTATCGATGATTTGTGAGAAACTTCTCACGATTGTCCAACCCTCTTACCAAGCTAACTCGAAAGGGAGTAAAGTTTTCTTGGAGTGATGAATGCGTTGAAATCTTCAAGGAGTTGAAAAGGAGGCTTATCACTGCACCTGTGCTCACTTTACCCACAAGTGGGGAGCTTTTTGTGGTATTCAGTGATGCTTCGAAGAAGGGCTTAGGATGTGTGCTGATGCAGAATGATAAAGTGATATCCTATGCCTCACGACAGTTGAAAATCCATGAGCGAAACTATCCAACGCATGATCTGGAGTTGGCGGCGGTGATCTTTGCCTTGAAAATCTGGCGGCATTATCTCTACGGAGAGAAATGTGAGATATATACTGACCACAAGAGTCTTAAATATATATTCACATAGAAAGAGCTTAATATGCACCAAAGAAGATGGATAGAGCTCATAAAGGATTATGACTGTTCAATACATTACCACCCTGGGAAGGCGAACAAGGTGGCGGATGCCCTAAGTAGAAAGGATCCAACAATTCTATCAGTGATGAGAATTGAGAAGGATCCAATCTTCTTAGACTTGATGAAGATGGACGTGGGAATCATAAAGAAGGGAACATCATCAATCCTTTCACAAATGATTGCTCAACCATCTATTTTGGAAAGGTTAAAGGATGCTCAAAAGGATGATGCGAGAATCCAAGAAAAAGTGGAAGCTATCAAAAAGGGAAAATCCTCAGAGTTTAATGTTAATGAAGAAGGAATTGTGCGGTTTGGGAAAAGACTATGTGTCCCATCAAGTTCGGAGCTGAAGAAGGAACTTTTGGATGATGCACATAGTTCAAATTTCTCTATTCACCCAGGGAGCACAAAGATGTATCGAGATCTCCGAGAAAACTTTTGGTGGGATAATATGAAGAAGGAGATCGCCGAATATACATCAAAGTGCCTGGTGTGTCAGCAAGTGAAGGCAGAGAGGCAGAAGTATAAGGGGATGATGCAACCATTGCCCATACCAGAATGGAAATGGGAGAACATCACCATGGACTTCGTCACTGGACTTCCAAGGACATCCAAAAGCAACAATGAAATCTGGGTTATTGTGGATCGTCTTACAAAGACTGCACACTTCATTGCTATTCGAGAGGATTTCTCTTTGGATCAACTGGCACGGATATATATCAGGGAAGTGGTACGGTTGCATGGAGTACCACTATCTGTTGTGTCTGACCGAGATCCAAGATTTACCTCTATGTTTTGGAAGAGTCTTCAACATACTCTGAATACTGAACTGAACTTCAGTACGGCCTATCATCCTCAAACTGATGGCCAATCCGAGCGGACTATCCAAACACTTGAGGATATGTTGAGAGCGTTCTCAATGGACTTTAAAGGAGGATGGGATCAACATCTTCCTCTAGTTGAGTTCTCTTATAATAATAGTTTCCACTCGAGCATCCAAATGGCACCATATGAAGCCCTATATGGGAAAAGGTGCAGAACACCGGCATGTTGGGATGAGGTCGGTGAACGTAAGCTGCTTGGACCAGAAATGGTCGATGAAATGGTGGAGAAGGTGAAAACCATTCAGCAGCATATCAAGGCAGCCCAAAGTCGACAGAAGAGTTATGCAGATAATCGTCGACGAGACCTTGAGTTTAAAGTCGGAGACATGGTGTTTTTACGCATATCTCCGTGGAAAAAGGTCATGAGGTTTGGAAAGAAAGGGAAGTTAAGTCCAAGGTATATCGGCCCCTTCGAGATTCTTGATCGTGTTGGGGCTGTGGCCTATCGACTAGCACTTCCACCTACTATGGCCAAGGTGCATGATGTCTTCCATGTATCCCTCTTAAGGAAGTACATACCAGACCCTTCACATGTACTCTCTTCCGAGATGATACAATTAGAAGACGATCATTCTTATGAGGAGCAACCAGTGAAGATCTTAGATCATAGAGAAAAAGTTCTACGAAATAAGGCAATGCCCCTCGTCAAGGTGTTGTGGAGAAACCACAAGTTTGAAGAAGCAACTTGGGAGTCGGAGGATATGATGAAGCTAAGTTACCCACATTTGTTTTAGTGTGGGAAAAGGAAAATTTCGAGGGCGAAATTTCTTAAGGGGGGAATGTTGTAACGACCCAAAGTTTCATTAATGGAAAATCCCTCTTGATCCAGTTAAATGTTTCTTTATGAAAAATGTTTTTATAAGATGTCAACTTATTTAAGCTTTACGTTAAGATTTGTGACTGTTACTTTTATAGCCGTTGAACAGTGATCATCTGGGTAGTTTAAATATAAGGCTTTAACAAACCAATTTTCTACTCAGACAAAGGAAGCGATGACCTCATCCAGTAGAATTGCCCCTTACGAAGCCCATTTGTCGAAGCTCGAAAAGGAGGTGGCGTCTTTGGGCTTTGCCCTTGACCAAGCCCAAGCTGAGCTTCATCAAGTCAAGCTCAAACGTGATCGTCTACGGGAAAAATGGAAGTTGATAGAGATCACCACTCGAGCGATGTTATCCGAGCAACCCCAAGAGTCTGTCACCATCGCACACCTTACCCTTAGGTCTTATGCGGCTATTTTAAGGGGTTATGTAACAAATAAGTAGCACCATGTTCACGTACATTATTTTTGTATATAATAATGAACATAATTTCTAGTCATTTTTGATGCATTGTAATTAGTTTTTAAAGTACAAATGATGTTTTTAGTTATTATTTAATTAAGAATTATATTTTATTAAATTAAAGGATTTTTGAATTAAATAAAATTTTAATAAAATATTATTATTAATATTAAATTAATTTTTATAAAATATAAATGATCTTATAATTTTATGAATGCAATTAAAATTTTTATTAAGGTTTGAAAGCCATTTCTGTCAAAACCCGTGAATTTTTTATAAATGTCAGTTTTTATTTTAAAAGTGAAAATTCACAAATTTATAAAATTATTTAGATAAAATAAATATTATTTTTGGAATCAGGACGTCGAGATTATCCAACGGTGAATTTTTCATAATTTTCTGAGACAGTCAAATTTTTGGGTAAAAATTAAATACCATTTAAATATATAATGTGTTTTATGACATCATAATGACCCAATGGTGATGTAATAAAATACCATAATCCTTATGTTCGGCCAATATGTGTTTTATCATTAAAATAATGAGGTTTTGGGTTTTTTTGACTCACTTTTCAAAGCATTAATGGAGCCCTCAAGACTTATTCAACACTTTGCCTTTTTAAATTAATTTCCATGGGAGTGTGACTCACCTCCACATAAGCAACCCTAATTTTTTAATAAGTTCGGACCTTGGACTTGTAAAATATTGTTTTCATCTTTCCTTTTCCAAAAACCATGGGATAATACCATGGGATGGTTTTTGGTTTGGATTATTTTAATATAAGGGGTCCCAAACCTAAATAATAAAGAATTCTCTCACCTTTCCTATATAAACCCACCCAAGCTCCCACTTCCTCCTCACTCAATGCCCTTGAAGTTCGTCCAACCTCTGCCCTACTCTCTCTAGAATCCTCCCAAGGTTCCCCAAGCTCCCAAGAAGCCTCTCACAAGCCTCTCTCTAGCCTTTGGAAGCACACTTCCAAGTAAGGGTTTTTTCTTCCTTTCTCATTTTTGTCAATTTTCTTTAAGTTGTATTGCCCTTTTAATTTCATTATGAATGTTGGGGTATGGTTTCGCACCTCCCCCATACTGCCCTCTTATTGTTTGAATGATGTGATAACCCTTTCTCTCTCATTAAATGCCTCCCATGTACACCCGTTACTATGCCGAAATTCCGAAAGGAACTTCTCTCTCTTCTTTTACATTCAAGCAATACTTTTGTATCATGAATCTAAATTCCATCTCTATTGTTGGGACATGTATATATATGATATCCTTACTTTCCATTACATGTAAATATGATGAGGAACCCCTTTCTCTCTCATCAAACTTTTTTATGAATTCTTATGTCACGCCGTTACGCTGCCGAAATCGCACCGATTTTCCTAAGCCAATGTCTTTGTGTATTGAATACCATGCCCATTTCTCCATCAAGGGTATTCACCTTTATGCACATATACGTATTGATTGTAAAGTTTCATGTATGAATTCCAAATTCCTTTATCGTGGAAGAAATGATTATGTTTTATGAATAAATGTTTTATGATCCATGTGGCACACTTATGCATGAAATGAAATGTTTAAGAAGGGTGCGCCCTGATAGCGCTCCAATGCATTGGGTAAAGTATAGTATCATGATACGCCATGTTCAATGAGTGTTTACTCATGCTAATTCAAGTGCAACGAGGGTTTACTCGTGCTTCAAGTGCAATGAGGGTTTACTCATGCTCCATGTGCAATGAGCCTTGGCTCATGCTAATTCAATGTTAAGTGTTGTTGCCACATTTCCATGTTATGATTATCATGCTTTATCATGCCTTTATGTTCATGTCTCTCTTATGCTCTATTGATATGACTATTTCCTAACATGTATTGTACTTCTCATGTTATTCATTGTGTACTCCCTTACTGGGCTTTATAGCTCACCCTTTTCTTATGCATGTCCTCAGGTTATCCCATGCAATGCTAAGTACGAAGGAATGTACTGGTCATGTAAAGGAAGTTTTCAATAAGGATGTTGTATTTCAAGTTTAAAGTTTTTATGTAATGATCCTAAGCCCCAATGACACTAAACCTCTCGATATTCTTTGTTGTATCAAGTGAAGTTTTATGTAATAAAGCATGTTTAAGTTGTAATAAAAAGCAGGGTTGTCATACATTCCACCATTAGCCAATATAGTCTTGGGAATCTTATTTTGATCCTTTTATTATGAATTTCACAACTATGTTTAACCATTTGAAACATTATACAAGGATTTTATTATCCCCTCCTATCCTTTCACTAGGGAATTTTCTATTATTTACAAGTTACTGACACTTTACCTAATACCGATTTCATGATGCCCACAATTAATCCAAACTTAAATACAATGAATTAAAACATAGAAGAAATAAAATAGGCATATAATTGAATATTTTTTATACTATATAGTTTCCTTCTGTCTCCTCCAACTAATAGTAGATGTATATTCATCCCAAAAAAACATTAGAATCAATAGTTCTAAAAGGGTTTCATTATAAATAATTTAAAATTTACACAAAAATAGAATAAATTATCTTCAATAAAACATAATAACATTTTATTATTTATCCTTCTTCTTTTATTATCCTTCTTTCAGTCATAAATATGATATGAATCTTTAAAATATAATTGAATAATTAAATGTTTATCCCTTCGTGTATGTTGGTACTTTATATAACTCATTTTTGTGTGTTTGTTACACTTTATGATTGTTCCACAACAATTATTTGTAATATATAAATAATTTCTCCCAAATATAACATCTCATACCATTCAGAATAATAATTTTCAATGAAGTCCATAATATTATCCAATATTTGGTCATACATAATTCACGTTCTTTCTCTTTGATAATCATATCAAAATAACCAAGTCAACAACAGTCCATAAATATCACTAATTCAATTATAATTTATTTCTTTAATTAAATATTTGAATCAATCCACTTAATTTTATAATATATTCTTTCTAAAAATTCAAACATTTAAATTTTAATATCTTTTATAAATACTATTCATGGAAGATAACATATAATCATTTTGAAATAATTATTCCTTTGTATAATGGTAATTATATTAAAAAATTAATTAAGTCCATCAGATAGTTATTAAATTTGTGACATGACTTATCATGGAATGGCTAAAGATTTAATTACAACAAAAAACACTTTGTAACTTCAAATGTAAGAAATGATTCAATATACATAATATAATCACCTATAGCTTCAAAATAATGTGTAATTTTTATGGAGTTTATAAATATCATATTGGCTTAATACAGAAGAAATTATTTAGTACCCAAGATAAATATTTATATTGTTCAATTAGTGATTATTTATGAATTCATAAGATTATTATGGTTCTTTACCATATAAAATAAATTCTTATGAATGTGTAATACTTTCGTTAGATAAAATACAACTACATATGAAATTAAAAACGTACTCTATATGTTTATAATTTTTCTACTTTCTAAATTATCAATATATTATATCTTTTTATCATTTTCATTACACATAACAAACTTATAAATCATAAATACATATTCTGACAGAAAAAATTATCTATACACTCATATTTATATGTTTATTCTGTTAAAAGGTAACTTTATTTCAAGAAAACTGTATATAGATATCATAAATTTTTATTCTTATGTGTAATATATTTCATTTTTCCAAAATACAATCATATAAAACATTTTTTAATGATTATTCACGTGAAAATTGTAATAAATACTCTTATATAATGTATTATCCTCATTCAATTTTACGATTCAACTAATATTTAAGACAGTGTTATCTAGCTTACAAGAATATTTAACATTATTTTCCACTAGAAAAATATAACTTAAAAAATTTAATACTATAAGATCCTTATATAATATTTTATGAGTTATTATGATTATATATAAATATTTTATACAACAACATTATAGCATCCCATCCCATAATCCCCTAAGAGATGCCCCAAGTCATTTGTCAAAATGACCTCAAGTATGCCTACTCATACACCAGAGCCTTCAGACTAGTAACATGTGCCTATGGATTTTATATGGGAAGGCTATGTAATATTGGTCAAATTATATCAAAGTAGTGAATAATTATGTAAAGAATAATAGATAGTAACAATAACTAGCAGTGAAAGATAACCAAATATAGAAAAATCAATATGTGAAATTTAAATCAATATAAGATAGAAAAATGATGATCAGAACAAGATGAAATTCAAAAAGTGAGTACATACAATACAGGATTACATGAATATACATAATTATAAAAAAGTGAAAAAACAAAATCTCCATCTACTATAATCTGAATCATAATTCTATTCCTCTACTCTCTCACTCTATCATAGTACTTAAAATCAATAATTGAATCTCGCTAATTCCTTTTGTTTATAATTGTAGTCATGATGCCTTTTCGGGGACCATATTTGGGATGAATAAGGTGTGATATATACTCCATAGGGTATCCCCAACAGTGTATAGAACATTACATCTTGTTCATTAACATGATCGGTGTCATGGTAAATGAAATGATAAATTAAATAATTAATTTATTAATAACCCACATTGATATGAGTTCCTCAGTGGATTCCTAACTCACTCTACATGCTTTAGGAAAATTTGGATAACTATGAACCACAATCAATATGTAGATATATAGTATATGTGTGGAATTATATATTTATATACATTAGATTTATGTTAGATTTCATATATTTGATACATAACAAGGTCGCCAAAAAATTGATATGAAACAGGGAGAAAACCAAATCATGTTATTTGGATTGGCAGGCACATCCTCAAATAATGAATGGAGGCATCCTTAGTAATTAATTTAAAATGAAACAAGGTCCCATATAAGGTTATACAAAGATTGTAATCCCAAGTATCACTCCTGGAAAACTATAATAAACCCTAACTATAGGGGTCTTTCCAAGGTGATCCGTAAGTGGAACCCAAGTATCACTCTCAGCATGGTTCAATTACCCACAGATCATGTCCCTGGTATCAATATAGGGAGACAAGTATCACACATGGATTTATAAAACAAATTTCCCACTTATTCCATCAATGGTAATCTATTTGGGATTAAGGGATACCTCATTGGTATCATACATAATGCATCTTCCCAGTGAGTCATCCATTATAATCAATTAAAGAAAACAAGTAACACTTCTATAATATTGAGATACATTTATACTTCTAATAAAAAAACATGAACTTCCCATACATGGAATCATTACTTCAGGAGTCTTGAATATTCACCTTCTTTTAATAATAATAATTTTTTACAAATAACGACGGTCATACAATTTATGTAAGGCTATAAAAATCATAAAAAGGTATATTCATACACCTCACATTGGAGGTTTAATTAAACTAAAAACATATTTATCTTATTACATAAAGTAATTATCAACCTTTGGGGTGTCTTTCCTCAACACATATGACCTACGATGTTATTTTCAGGTCTCTAAGGGTACACTATACTAAGTTCATCAATTTATTTGTTCAATTAATTGTTTTAGATATGTCACTAAAAAGTTGTAGAGCATGGTACAACGATGTACCTATAAATCATAAAATTCTAAAAATGAAAGAGATTAGCTACCATAAGTTGGTATATGACCCCATAATGTTTTTAGACATTCAATCAGGATCGAATGGATGAAATTTTCAAAATGATTAAAATTCATTAAAATAGGGTATATGTGCTCGCTCCAAAATAACAAAAAGAAGGAAAGACAAATTGATAATTGAATGAAGTGAAATGAGGGTATTACTATCATTTTTGTATTGTAATTGTTGGAAAAGAAAATCGATCACATATACAGAGGAACTGAAGGACCCAAGGTTAATTAAAGGAGGTGATCTCTTGCACATCTCTTCCTAGAGAAACAAAAAAAGAGTTTGGTCAAAAATGAGGGTTCTTACCCATTTACAAAAGAAATGACTTATAAATGTTTTGTATTATATACAAAGATCATGTATTTTTTATGATGATTATATATAATTGAAATCATGTAAATAATGGTATTTCCCCTTCCCAGGAAAAACATATTCACAATATGTTAGGGGTCTTTCCAGACCAATACAAATCATGTATTTAAATACACATCATATATTAAACACATTTCATGTATTTGGATCGTATCCCTCCACCACCCCCTGATATTATCTTCCAAGAAAGAAATAGAAAGGAATAACTATGTGGTTGCATGGCATTAACCCAAAAGTGAATCTTACATGGGGTTTTCCAAAAATTTAAAAGAATATATACCTATCAGAAAAATAGGTACATTACGACCTACCCTAATTCAAATAATTCATCCCTTGTTTCCCATTAAAAGGTAGTAATAGATTGTGTTATATGTGTTTTGGAATCTGAGCACATACATCGACCTCTCATTCCTATGACTCATCTTGTATACGTTCATGATTCCATAAAACTCAAACTAGAGGAACATGACTTCCCCATAGATACTTTGTGCTCTATTCAAGGATATTTAATGTATTCTACTCAAAGGACACATATACCATCATGTAAATATCCTCATTATCAAATGAACGAGTTGGGTCATGATGATACTGATGAAGTTGTGATACATGGAAGATGTCATGTGTGGCCTGGAACCACTGGGGTAAAACCAACCAATAGGATAACATATTATCTCTCTCCCAAGTATCAAAAGACAATATGTTATGAGAAAATATATATATTTTTATCTGAATATATCAATGAATCAATATTGGAGAAACTCAATGAAATACAGGATGTATCGCCTAAACCTCTAGAGGTCGGTGGAGATGATCTGTTTAATACTTCTTTCTAAACTGATTTATATGCATACATTTCAGAATTAGATGTACCTTCTCCAAAGTATCATGAATGAGATGAGGAACCAGTAGTGATTCCTCACATATCTCAAAATATGACAAGGGTGAATGAAAGAACCTACTATAAAGGGATACAAATGGATCAATAATAATGATTTCTTTAAATTTGTTATAATAGGAAAACTCAAATAAAGGAATGTTTTTCTCTAATGAACATCCAAGTCCAATGAAAAAATCATAAATAATTAGATATAGCACTTGAAGTATATTTTTGTTATATCATCATTGTGGGGGTTATATGTTGTATTCATAAGGACTTTTGGTCCCATTTTTTTTGATCCCTTTCAAAATATCTGATCTATACTAGTAATATCAATATGATACGACAAAATGGGGACTACAATGATGGCGTACTAACTCCCAAATATAATGCCTCCCAATTTAATTGACAAATGATGGTATCTATAATTGGTAGGATGCCTTTGACCTTGGTCAACAGGTTAATGATCACCCATATTTCATCACTTCCATGAGGGGATCTTGATGAACCCCACACAAAATCCATAGTGATGTTATCCAATATTCACTCCGAAATGGGTAGAAGCAGTAAAATTCTAGAAACCCATTATTGATACACCATCACATTATAATAGGTGGACCGCCATTTGATAAAACACTAAATATTACTTTTCATACATGGACCCCAATTTTGACGATGTATATCTCATCACATCTTGGTAAGACCATGGGGTACATACCAATTAAAAAAATGAGATTCCCACATTTACTCTTCATGTATGTATGTAGGGACCTAAAAATGTATGTGAAAGTGTATAACCTCTTCCTCACTGATAACCAAATCAGGGGGTGGGTCCTTACCAGAGACACATTACCTCTGGACTAAACCCTTGGGATCTAAAAAGATGCTTGATATGAACATCTTCCTGAGGGAAGACTACGCCACCCAAAGCTACCAAAATAGACATCCCATGATAGTTCATAACCTCCAGGTGTATCTCAGAAAATTGGTCATCAAAATAGATTCTCTATTATCCTCTCTGATATTCTATGTCTGATTCTTCTAGATCATAGAATGAGCAACTACAATTCCCTTCCTAGTTATATAAGTAAGCTCAAAGTAGAATGACTAAATATATTCTACCCACCTGTGCTACCAGAAATTCAAGTCAGACTATTTGGAAATATATATTATACTTTTATATTCCATGTAAAACATGAACCACTCCCCTAATAAATAATGACTCTAACATCATAAATTAAAAAACCTATACTTCTGGTTTGAGTTAATTCAATGATTAATTCCCATCATTATTTCATAACAATTAAGACCAATCCAGTTCAAATTGATCTCCCTATAATATAACATATCCTATAATGGTTTCAGATACACTAAAATAACCTCTATAGATTTACAAAACTTTAGAAGAATTAGTATCGTTACAAAATTCAGTCTCTCTTTGTACCCTTGAAAGATTGTTTCACAGGACTAAGACTATAAGAATATCACACCGTTATTACACAATCCCATGATATGTACTTCTATGAATTAGATGTATTTAAATAAATGTATGTAATAGAAAGACATACCGAGTAAACTTCATATTTTAAATCCATTATTGGATTTATCTAATGAAACTAATGAAGTCGACTTCACTAACCAACCAAAAATTAATTTTTTTATTAAAACACTTTGTTGAAAAAGTTTGAAACCAAAAAAGTGAAATATAATTCGATGGTATTGCAACACAAATGGATATCACAATGTCATTGAAAATAGGCTGATATTTTTAGAACTACATACCTGATATAATCCCCATTGAGGTTCTTCAACATTCATACCTGGGTCATCTCATGTTAATTCTCCAAAGCAGTTAGCTAGCTGGTACCATGTCTTGATATATTCCTCCACATTTATCATTCCGGAATTGAAACCCCATGGATAAATAAAATCCTGCTTGTTGATCAAGTCCTTTTGTTCCATATTAACATCCATTTTATACTCTCTTTCATTAATTCTTTGAACCTCCTCCCTTGAGGCATTGTGTTTGATATCATTTTCATTGATTTCATCATTATAATGAAGATTTAAGTCATGATATTTAGTCTTCTCTCCTTCCTTCTTTCCTGTCACCACACCATCCCCTTTATTGTGGATTCCCTTGTGGTTAGCTTTATGATTTACAATTTTTATGACATAACATTATAGATTTTAATGTTTTGGATTACATTCCTTTTTCATTTTCCTTACTAGCTGATCTTGTTTTCATTGGCTGATGTAGTTTGTAGTAGTCATTCCTCCCTTTAGATACCTTCCCTTTAGACACAATGCAGATCCCCATGTCATGGTGCCCCATCCAACCATTCTTCGTCATTGGGCTATGGAGACCTCTAATTCTCGATTTCTCATCAATAATAATAGAATATTTACTAGAGACCTCAGCTTTATTCTCACCCTCAAAGGGAGTCTAATCACCCAAGGGATACTCCACTGTCAATGGTGCACCCACATATAGAGTAGTCCTTAGGTCCTGAACATGGATGAAAACCTTCATACCTCTACTAGATAGATGATATGTTTTTTGGGTCAGGAATTGGACCTTTATCTATCAAACCATCAGAACGGTTAACGAGAATAATTGTCTCATGATCATTTTTCAGTTTGGACATGGTCATTATATTTAATACATCCCCTGTAACTATTGTATTCTTGTTACCGATATAGCCTACCTTACATGACACATCAGCCACACCTACATGATTATGGGCATGAGAATATAAAACTAATAAATAATTTTGTCCCAAAGATGCTATCTTTTGAGGGACTGAAATATTCTGGTTTGGAGGGACCCGATATGGGGGCCTTGGTAGTGGAGGGAATCTATCCACTTTGTAACTGGAACCTAAGGGACCAACCTACCCTATGAGAAAGCCTCAATTGA
This sequence comes from Viscum album, assembly GCA_963277665.1. NCBI lineage: Eukaryota > Viridiplantae > Streptophyta > Magnoliopsida > Santalales > Viscaceae > Viscum > Viscum album. Next base: position 68,053 of record OY728165.1, read on the forward strand.
TCACAGATTCTAAAAATGATGGAGAAACCAATGGAAAAAATGGGTGATCCTTTTCTAGTACCGGTCCTTCATGATGGTTGATACCCAAATCACACTTCATGTTATTAAAGATATCTAAGCCCTTATATTCTTCAAGTCATTTTTTGTATTTGAAGATGAAAATATTTTCATGATTCCTTGGACCCCTGATTGTCAACTGTGAGAACCAGGGAAGATACAGACCCTTTTTTCAGAATATTATTCACCACCCAAGGGTGGATTGAGAGACTCTTATGAAAAGAAGTTTATAAATTCCACAAGAAACAACATGAAAATGCACAATTCTATCCAATATTCAAAAACCACTATTTTTTCACAATAATTCCTCCATGACGGTGATCTAGATACAGTCAACATGAGGATTGGGAGTGTCCACCTCAACCCAAATGCACAGGAAGATGGGACGAGACACATACTTTGTTCTACTATCAGAACATAGGAATCGACCATTCATAATACCAATCATGCATATTATAGAATGAATTTGGGAAGGGAGGGGGATTTCAGAAAGACTATCCCCCAAAGTGATAGATGGGTTTTCCTATTTCATGTAGAAATCGTTGGACTAGAAAGCATGGTAGAAGCATGATCTGTTTCATACCCAAGGAGTTATGGAGTATGCCAAAATCAGGTCCTCCTCCAATGAGAAATGAATCATCATGTGCCACTTTTCAAGGATCCCCACAACCACTCTATCTTGAAAACCCTAGGAAGTGAATATAGAACTATCAAAATCATCAACCGAAGAAAGATAATGCATGAAGTGTTCTAAAATGGTCAGATTTATGTTATCCAAGGATTCATTGAATTTTGAGGAAGATAATTCAAGAGTTGGGTAACCTTCATGATGATCTGGGACATTAGGACTGAGGTCGATGACTGGGAAATAGGGAATAAATTCTGGATTTGAGAAGGGTGGGAAGGAAGGATTGAAGGCTCATAGAAGGAAAGGAGTCCACCCCACTCGAGTACCGGGGGGGGGGGGACTAGGATTGTGGCCATCACCACCTAGGGCATCCCTTCTTGAGCTCCAAGAGAACGAAGAGACCCATCACCTTCATTGGGGGAATAGATACTCTTATCTCTTTAAGGATCAAACCCATCAGTTTAGCCTTATAGATCCAAAAGTGAAATTTAATTAGTATATCTTACATCAAGTTCTCTAGCATTTTTTTCAGAATGATCTCAATATGTTTTTCATAGTCATTTCCTGTTTGAGAATACACCAAGATATAATCCATTAAAACTAACTAAACTGTATCAATAATCGGAGGAAAACATGATTCATTGAGGCCCTTGAAATGGATGGAATGTTAGTCATGTTGAATTTCATAACTATATACTCATACAATATGTATCTTCACTAGAACAAAGTACCAATATATCAAATAGTATTACATGAAACTAATAGTATCCCCACATAAAATCTATATTTGATAAAACTATCACCCCTTAGAGCTAGATGAAGAGATCATCTATACATGAATGTAAATACAAGTTATTTTATATAATCTAGTTCCACCAAATTTAATCCACTCACAGCCTGAGGGTACATTATTTCTTATTTTATTCTTTGATCATTGTATATTCCACCCAATATAGAGTAATGGACCTTGGATCCACCCATTGAACTAATGTAATACTGACCTCCAGTTATCTCACAAGTAGTAACCAATAAATGTCATCCAGGATGATGACCCCAAAATAATACATAGTATAAGGTTATATTATAAATTTAATTCCAAATCACTCAGAATTATACAATACATTTGGTCATTCCTTCATTCCAACACATAATGCTCATGCCCACCTTTACATGGATGGACATATCATCTACCCCTATGAACATTATATGAATCCCTCCGTGATGTAAATAAAACCCTACAGTGATAGCAATAAATATGGGTGTGGTATAGAACCATCTAGTACATCCAAATAATGACATCAATGCCTTATATATTGAGTATAAAATTATTCTAGATGAATGGATATCATCCCACTTCAAGAGATAAATCCATTCATTGTCCTATAATCTATGATCAAACCCCTAACAGTGTGTTGAGAGTCATCATTCCAATGAATTACTCAATTTCTAGACTAAGAATCTCCACAATTGTTGTGGATACAATATATTTTGACGTTCATGTGCCAAATATTAATGAAAATAATCTAGATACTACTACTATAGTACCTCAAATTGAAGACGGACTCAAAATCTCCTCCTCAAGAGTATGCTTCACTATATAGATATAGAATTATTTATGGCACTATGATGAAACCTGAGTAACCAAAGTAGGTCATCTATACTTTCACAAAACGTCTATGGTATTTATACCTTGATGAAGATCACCACATTAGCCTAATATTCTTTAAAGTACTCCCACACTCTACCTGGTGTAGAGTGACTAATATTATAACCATGATGGGTATCGGTACAGATAGATTCTCACATGTCACTGGAAGGAGAATTTGGATGAAATGTAGAAGGTGATACATTCTACTATAATATCATCACTCAATTAGGTTCAACATACACTATGTATTCTTATTGAATTTCCTACCACACTGACAGAACACCAGATAACTGTCGTTTCTTATCATTTGGCTAGCTCCACCTCTATGAGTAGACACTAAATCAAATTTCCTATTCCTAAAAAAAACAATCTCTGTAAATCTAATCTAAAAAACCATTTCTCACATTTCTAGCTTCCATCAGGTTTCACTCATTGATGATGAGAATGTTTTCTATCTTTGAAATTGTGTCATCATAATTAAATTTACATACTATCACATGAAATACATAAATTCTATCCTCAATCCATATTGTAGTGTTCTATTCATCATAGGTTAGTTCCAATGAAAAATTATGAAGCTCAATGAAAAAACATAAATTCTATATCATTGACATAACTCACATCTGTAGGTGAATACACTCTCTAGTGTGGTATGATCAAAACATCTATGAAAAAAAGTGTTAAAAATGACTATCTATAGGTATTCTAAGACCATACACTAATAGAATTGGACTACAGTGTTAACATCCCATGAACTCTAGGCAGAGTTTTAGTGTGTATAGGTTGTGAGATTGTATATCCACTATAATGGATTCCATAAATTCTAGAAGATGGTTAACATGGCCTCAATCCATTTCACCTGACTGTAAGGCCCGTTATCCCTGGAGAAGGAGGGATGATGCTACTTCATTAATTACAACATTAGATTTTCCATAGGAGAGGTTGGTCATTCAGATCCATATATTTATTGAGTGAAACACAAGATTCTCTCTCAAAATCACGAATCATCGCCCAATGGAAGTTTGAAAAGAGGTTACTATAATGTCACTATCTTAGGTAATACTGGTTTTTCAAGGCCAACCCCCTTTGAAGAAACTTCATCACCACCCTCCTCCTGCACAGTTCAAGGGATTTGTGATGGGATATTACTACAATTTCAAAATTCAAGACTCATATATGATTTAATAGCTAATATGTTTAGTGATAATGGAAATTAATAGGTATATAGACTTCATATGAAAAAGGCACACCTCAATACATGCCTGTAAATCCAGATCTGGGTGAAAAAAATATCCCAACATATCACAGGAGACACTCTCTAATACCCACAAAAAATTTCAAGTCACGTTCAAGATCTCACATCATATAGAAAATGATTCGGTATATTGATTTTCATTGAAAATGTATATAGGAAAACAGTCATTGGTTTTAAGTTAGAATAAAAATTTAATGATATCTGTTTAATTTATATGTTTATATTTTTACATATATTCTTACTCATTTATGTATTTAGAGGTATCACAATCTAGTTGTATGTTTCCAAATTCCCAATTTATAAAGGCACATACTCTTCATATATTGAAACTAATATGTCATAAAACTATGAATTAAACATTAAGTATATTATTGGGATGTAACATGTCTTTTAAAATGGTTTTATTAAATCAATCACCATTCTTAATTTATAGATGTACATGCTTCATTAATTATAATTGTGATTCATGTAATAAAATAAATTAAATTATCAACCCATGAAACTAGTGGTTTATGGATCAAACATGGAATAATTTGTTATCTAAATAACCATCATCTATCTATATAAGAAAAATCCATTTAGATCGATGCTAACACAATAATTAATATATTCATTTTATCCCTGCAAGAAATAATGGCACATTTTTGTATATAATAATCGTGTAAATCACAAAAATCCCTACAAAATTATTAATGAACAGAATAATATAAATATTCAATGGAATAATACATGACATGTGAATACATGGGTTCGAAATATTTAAATGAGGAGATACCTCCTTTACATACCAATCCATTGAAAAAATAAGTCCATGATAATATTTAGGTCAAAAATTATAATTTCATAAAACATATTCATCACCCCATAGAAAAATCAATAAAAATTACATGTGAAAACCAATAACAATAACATCTATCCATGGTAATTTTTTCCCTTGTACATGGGATAGAAACTCTCACACACGGTATCATTACAAATAATTAAAATAATCATAGTCTCTTTCCTAATACCCAAATAGTTATACAAAAGTAAAAAATCTATAGACACCAAATATTAGCATCCTAAACCAAAATCTACTAAGTTGTTCCCAAATCAGGTTGGCCACATGACCTCATGTATGCTTCCCCATGCACCATAGGCTACCGAATAGTAGCGAGGACATATAGTTTCTCCAAGATGAGACTACACCATCATGTTTATATTATATAAAAATAGTTTTTGATGATGGTAAGAATAATAAATTTTAATAATAACCAGCAATGGAAGTTAAATTATACCTATAAATAAATAGGTGGAGAATATATCAATATTAGATAAAAATTGATAAACATATCATGATGATATATACAAATTAAATATCAAAGATATATTTGAAAACTAATATATAAATTTATAATCAAATATATAAAAAATCTATAATCATCAACAACTAGCAATAGAAACATAGGATTGATCCTTTTCTTCTGTAATTCATCCTCTTACTGAAAATCAAATATCAAAACCTTGCATCTTACCTTTGCATGCACATATTTTTAGTTAGTCTATTTGGGTACCATAGACAGGATGAACTGGGAGTGATATATACTTAGTATGCCACAACCAATGGTGTCTCGAACTATATAGTCTGTGCATATAAAATGAGTAGTTTGTAGGCAAAAAAAAAGTTAACAAAAATAATAAAAAATAATAATAAACATCGTTGGTGTGGTTTTCTCATGGGATATTAGACCGAAACTAAATGGTATAGAATAATAAGGATATATTAAATCAAAATTCTACATTAATAGATAGATTATATATATATATATGTATATAGATATATATTTATATATAGATATATTACATGAATGTTGTCTAACATATATGGAAGTATAACTAAGACATCATAAAAGTTTAATGTAATGATGACCAAACCATATCATGTTCATTGGATTAGTGGATGAATCATTAAAACTAGTACAAATTCATCCTCAATAATTAATTAAAAAGGAATCATGATCTCATCCAAGGAAATACATAGATAGTAATCCCATGAATCCCTCTAGGAGCACTATAAGAAACCATAACCCTATGATTTCTTCATAGATGATATATAAGTGGAACCAATTATCACTCTAAACATATTCTAATGAATAACTATTTCATCTCATCCCTAGTATCCACATAGGGAGCCAAGTATTATGTATGGTAAAATATATCACATTTCTTATGAGCCTGCCCAAGGTAGTCAACTTGGGAATGAGTTATTTTTTATAGGTATAAAGCATATGGAATTACACCATTGATCCCATCCAAGGTATTATATAAAAGAAACCATGTATCACGTATGGTATATTGACTTTTATTCAAAATTATAACAAAAATTATGAAGATTATATATAAGGAATATTTATTATGGGACCCTTTTATCTCCCTCAGCCTATTATCAGAATAAGGGTTTATCTAGCATGAATTTCATACCACTTAAGCAACACATTAAAAATAATCAATAATAGTTATTCAAACAACTCACTTAGGATGTTCAATTTAAAAAATAACATATCGATCTAAGGATTTCAAGGATGGAACACCCTTATGGGTGGATCACATTAAGTAGGAACACCTCTAATGTTGTTCAAAGGTCATATGAGTTATACTAACTATGGTTCCAAAACATATTTAATTAATTAAATGTTTAAGAGGAATCATTGGAAATGTCCATAAAATGAATAAATGGACAAACTTATAAATCAAAAAAAATTTGTAAAAACAACTATTCATCCTTCTTAAGGTTATTAAATGATCCCTCATATATTTTTGATCATTGAATCGATCTAGAATATTAGAAATTCCACAAAATCGAAAAAACATTGAAAATAGGTTAAATGAGTTCACACTAAAATATCACAAATGATGAAATGATAAAATGAGAAATGAAGGAAAAAGAATGATCATATTGACATTACATATCCATCATGACTGATTTTAAAGAGAAGAAATCTCATAAGTAGAAGAATTGATGGACCTTATTTTAGGCATAGGAAGAGCTCCCCCACACGACACCTACAAGAAAAATAATGAAAAGGTTCTATAAAAAATGAGGTAATTGTTCCCACTGAAAATAATACACAAAAAATGCATGTAGATTTCTATATATAAAATTTTTATATTATGCACTACATTTATATAAAATAATCATCATGTAATGATCATTTTTTCCCCTTCACATGAAAAATAAATTCATGATGTGGAAGGTGTCTGGCCAGAACAATACACGTCATGTATTTCTATACAAATTGTGTAATTACTTCACATCATGTATTTTTACTATAACCAAAAAAAATTCCTCATACTAATTATTTCCTAGATGTAATCATACCAGATGAAAAAAATGATTACCTATCCTTAAGAAAAAAGTGATACTTAACAAGTTTTTACTAAAATTATTAAATAATATATACCTCTATGTATAGACAGGACGTTACGATGATCACATATGAGAAAAAGAATAACTCTTCAATATATTAATGAATAGAAAACATATATAACACCTGTAAAAAAATAATCATTATATGAATCAGAAAAAAATCCCCCATTTTAAAAAATTACAAATTGTTAAACATATTTATGTAATTAATAGTTAAATTTAGTTTAACTACTAATGATATTATATTTTTGTACATGTTAGATAACTTTTATGATCTTGTGCTCATACTGGTAGAGTGTTCTAGAGGAGATATTAATTTTCAATATAGTGAATGGATCATTTTTAAAACCAAGAATAAAAACTAAATTAAATTAATTTTCACAAATTAATATTCTTTCTTTGATGAGGTTTTAGGCTTAGGAGGTACCTCAGGTGTTTATATATGATTTGGGAGCTCTAGGGTTTAGAGTTTTTGTTTCATGAAAAATAGCATGGGGAGATTGTTTTTGTAGAGTGACTTCTAATTGTGCACCCCAACCATATGGATTATTTTGTTATGAAATAATTTTTTTAAACTATGTAATGGGATCTAACAAAACCATGTAACCTATATAATAATTTTCGAAGTCATGCACATGTTTTACACATGGATTTTAGAATCCTGTTCATTAACCATGTAAAGTGGTGTGCCTTAGAATATGAGTCCCACACATATAGTGAACAGTTTGTATAATCAAGTAGCCTAACTAATATAATCATTAAAGCCAGCTAAATGACTATTTCCCCCTCATCACATTTAATTTTGTACCTCCTTTTCTCCACCATTTCGTCATGTGAACCACTATGTGTGTGACACCCTTTTTCCCTTCACCCATTTGAGATCATTCTTTTTTGTGTCCACTTTCATTTTAGTAATTTATGATCAAAAAATTACATTGATTGTACAACTAATATCCCATATCTTTTGATTTATTTACATTTCATATTTTTATCTAATTTTTTAAGCTTATATTCATTATTTTCAGGGTGTTTGTCTGGTTTCTTATTTTATCTCTATTAAGCTTGATCTGGAAATCTAAACTCGATGTGTGGACTTGCCTATGCTTGGGGTAGTTGGTACCTTACACATAATCTATAGTTTTTCCTTATTTAAAAGTGCACCTATTTTTGGTTGAAGATGCATATTCCATGCCTTGGCTTGAATAAATTATTTATTACTAAATTTTGGTTTACATTCTATATAATTTCAAACTAATATTTTTTTTCTAATATGGTGTTTTTTTAGAAATGATGGATGTGAAATTTATTTTCACATTAATCCATTATTGGTAATAAAATTGATTTCTAAAATTTGATCTTGAGTAGGTAAATGTGTTATGTAATTATTGAACATGGTTTTTATTTTGTGACCCATAAAAAGTGATCAACAAGTGTTTATTATTATGGATAATATTTTGGACCCTATGATATTAGTTGTTTGTTTTGAAAGAGTTTTTTATAAAACAGACTATATAAATGTTATGTCGGTGGATTTTTTTTGAGTCAATATAATATCATTTTTTTTATTGGATAAAGAATTTTTTTTTATTTAAAACATATGGAGGGAAATAAATTTCCCTATCAGGAAGGTTTGGATTTAAGAAATCGAAATATAAAATGGACAATTATTCCTTTCTTTTTTATATTGTTGTTATATATATATATATATGTTTTCTTAAAATAAATTCATGTATTTTGTTAACCTCTTCTGAACATCCTCCTCATGGGATGAATGGATATATTGTTATCATATGGTGATCCTTTCCCCTAGGGGTTGATGGGATTTATGTTTAACAAGGTGTGAATGATTCTATGAACAGATGATTATGATGGTTAAACAAGGGTGAATATTTCCCCTAGGGGAATCTTGGATTTAGTGATCGGTACATTTCACATCTATGCTATTTTAGAATAAGAATGGGTATATATACCCTTGTTAAGAGTGGTATGGTTGGAATAGTCAACATGAAGTCCTCAAGGACACCATGACATTGGATAATGCAGGTTTGTACCATTATAATAGTGAACCTAGAATCCATGTTCTCTGTTTATGTTTATGAATTATTTTTAAATTATTCAATTTTGAGTCAATTAAATAGTTTATCTTAAGCACTACAATATATACTATGTTAAAAACAAGTTGTTTTTTGAACACCATGGGTTATGACCTCTATTGATTTATTCACACCCAACTTGGTCTACCATGACCCTTGGGTACCTGAGAGGATGCGTATCTACTTCCAGGTTATTATTTAAGGTGGGGGACATTGAATATTCATTTCCTGTTATGCTATAGTCGAGTATAGGCAAAGAGACTAGGAAAGACATAATACTAGATTATGGGTTTATTTTTCCTTTAGTTCTATTTCCTTTATTATCATGTATATGATCCCCCCATTGGGTATCCATTTTAAATTTATATAATTCCATCTATTTTTCCCATTTTGGTGCCGTATTTATTTTCAGCACTATCATATTTTTATTCTCCTATTATCGAATAGTGTTTATGTAATTCATTTATTTCCACTATTATTGGTACTCAAATATAAACGTAAAAATATCCAGATGATATTCTCATAGGCCCTTGCTAGAAGTTAGCAGCATCTTGTATATAGGGTTTTATGTCTATGTTTTTTAGCATTTAATTGCATAGTGTCTATGCGACTAGGGATGTTATAAATTGAAATCCATGTTCTTTTTCAATGTATTACAATTTGAGAATGGTATATTGAAGGTTATAAATGTTTTGGTGCTTGAAAGTGAGATTGAGAGAAGGAGTGTTCAACCAATTCATGGGGAAACCGCATGTTTCTGGTGTTTCAGGTTATGGTGGATACTTTTTGGTTTATGGATCATCGGTATGTGTCATGTTATCTATTAGAGGGTTTTTAGGCCAGATAAAGAGATCCAATTTTCAGAATCATGTCATGATGATAAGTTTATTAAAAAAATATATTGCACATTGTTTATGACATTTTTTATCTTATAGCCCTTGTGGTTTATGTTTTACCTGATAGTTTCTACAATAGATTATACATGGGATTATGTGGGGACTTTGATTTTTTTTTTTGGAATGATAATGTTTCATGTACATTGAGATAGGATAGAGTGTTGTTAAATTTTTTTCAGCCTTAAATATTCCTTGTATATAATGATAAGTTGGAGAACCTTGTGGTATTTTAGATAACTCGGGTTTTGTGAGTCACATCCACATGGGTATCTAATGTTAATTAATGAGAGGATTAAACAAACCTTTTTAACTAATTTAGTGGTGTGAGGAATGGGTAAATTCTATAGTTTGTATGATTGGATCAGGTTTGTGCTTCCAAATGATATTATAGTTACGGGTGATCAGTCTCTGTCATAGTGACTTATGTTTGGCTAGTTTCAAATGGTGTGATCAATTGGATTCCTTACCATAGTAGGTATAGGCATTATTTGGTCTACGTTAGTAATATTGGTTATGATTAGTTTTTTTAGATGATTCCCATACGAGAAGGTATTCATGAGCTGAACCTGGTCACATATGTAGTCTCAGGATACATCTGTAGAGGAATATGGGATTCCTTTGGATAGTTTAAGTGGAATTATAGGTGTATGGTTTTCCTCTATGTTTGGTTTCTGAGCCTATAACTAATGATGATCGACTAATAGTACGTGATCCTGGTTTTGTAAAAAGAAATCGGATTCATTCGACTATATGTTTCAACAATACCATGTGACATTAGAGTGGGCACACGTCCTTCAAGATAAAATGAGATAATGTTTGGATCAAGAACTGGTAAATTTGAAGGGAACTGGTTGCATGGAATTGGTGATGTTATTCCTTTGATGGTTAAATTTTAAATCAGTTGGGGTGTCGATGCTCGATGCCATAGTTTGGGTATAGGATTTGGGGCGGTCGAGTTCCTAGACCTGCCATGTATAGAATTTATCTTCTAGAATGACAATTAATGTTTGGGATTTATTCTTATATCTTCTTGATTGATACCATTTGGTAGATGTTCATGTCATAGACTATATATAATGTATAGTTCTCCATTTTTTTTAATATGTTTTGAATGTAGACCTTGTAATGTAATTTTGACCTACATGTAATTTTGGTCCTTTTTAGGCATGAAAGGCTTATTAGAATGGTCCATACAATGTAGGAGTATGATGAGGGTATCATGATGAAGAAATATTTGATTATATAATTTTTTGAGTAATGGTTTCGAGGATACATGAATTGGAAATTGTTCTCCCTATATTTTTTTGAGATAGTTAATTATCTTGTAGAATATAGAGGAAGTTGTACTTGATGAAGTGATATGTGTATAATTTCACAAGGTTGGTTGGAAAAGGATAATAGAGTCCATTAAAAGGGTATATGTTTGTCCATATTGAATTTGTTTTAAATGGTCTATCCGAGAGACTAGTACCAGTCAGGTGGTAATGGGTAATGAGTGTGGTACAGAGGGACCATCATCGTCATGATAAAGAAGTGACTCGTCAGGGTCTATGCTTGGGGGTAGGGTAAAGAATGTATTTTTTTATGGAACAACAATATTCTCTTTCGTGTGTGATCCATTCTTATATGATAATTAATGAGTACCATTAATTAAATCCAATGTTTTTATTTTAGTTAATTCTTGATGGGTTGGAGTGGTTCTCGTGAGTGATTAGGTTGAACCAAAACTCGCCAATGTGTTTATTGATAGATCATATTGTATATTTTAAGGTTTGGGTATTTTAATACTTATATCATGATAATAAAACTATTTTTTGTGTACCTTTATGTCAATCGTGGAAGCATGACCTTATTCAATGAAGTGTAGTTAGAGTATAATACCCATCATTTGGTAGTTATGATAGCAGAAGAAGTTGGTGTCTTTGTATGTCTATCTCATTGAATTCAACATAGTCAAGATTCTATTGGGAATTCAAGAGGTTATAAATCCATGCGGTGGATTTCAAGATTATGGTTACTCATTTCGTGGTTCGGGATGAGACATTTTAATGCATGTGTAGTTTTATACATCAACAGGTTATTTCTCAAGTGGGTGTGTAGTTAATCATCCCAATAGTAAGTGTATAAACCTAGAATCCAACCATAAGGTTTGAGTTTCCCATCGATATGTACTTGTAATAATAAAGGTATATCTCTTGAGATATAGGTATGATGGTTGGGAGTTTTAATAGAGCATAAGTAGTTGAATCAGAGCACTCTTAAGGATATTTGATAATGGTGGATGTGACAAATATTTTTTTATGGGATTAAATTTGGTGTGGTTAGAATCGCCTCATGTTCAATCGTAGAGATAATTAATAATTTTTTATGGTTCTAGATATGTCTTTTCAAGGAAAATTCAGCATGTTTGATTTGTTTTTGATCTGTGGAGGCATTCTCATTTTGGTTTTCAATGTGGGAACTCAAGGTTCCTATCGATTTCAACTAGTGATCTCTTGTGGGTTAACTTATGTTGCGTTGGAAATCATGCTGAGTGGGTTGGTGGACTAATGAGATTGTTTTTAGGAGGTGAATTATGATGGAGGTAAAAAATGGGGTATGCAATTGGACTTGTGAACTATGTTTTATGTTGAGAGGAAATATAGGGTATGGAATTCAACCTGACATTGATAAGAATATTTATCAGAATAGATGGAATCCATGGGTGATGACTTTGTTTTGGTGATAAAATGAAAAACTACTCTGGAATGACCTTTCTAATTCCAATGGATTAGGGTTGGGTTTTGAGATATGTTTTTGGGAATTATGAGGAAAAATGAGCCTTTGGAATAAAATTAATGACTATGTTAGTTTGGGATAAGTAACTATATATCCATCAAAGCTACTCATGGATTATATGAACAATTGCGAGGATGTTGTATGTTCGAATTCTTATACAAGTTGATATTTACTAAATAAATTAATTAAGTTAAATTATTTAATGCACCATTATTTACTAAAATAATTTAAATATAATTCTAAATGTTTGAAACTTGTAATTGTGTTTTTTAATGTGGTTTAAAAATCCTGAAGAGTGTTGTGTGTTTGTAAATGTTTCATGACCTCCATATACACCACCCTCATTATACCTTAATTCAAGGGAGATATCCCTTGTTTAGTGTCATCTTGTAGTGTCTTCACTTGAGATAAATAAATTATTCTGATTTTGTTACTTCTGTAACTTCTATTTTGGTTTTATTTCACTGTTAGATTGTATTCTGGTTGTTTTTGCTAATATTCCATATTTTCTTATTGTTTTTAAGGTTTCTCATTTTATCTCAATTTTGGCCAAACCATTGATTAATTTTTTATGAGTATAATTTTCTAAGATTGAGGTAGGTGTACTATAAATATATCCCATAGTATATTCTTTTATCTAGGGTATTTTTATGGAGCAGTCAAGCCAACTATGTCATTCCATAATATTGGATAAATTATTTATTATAAAATTTTTGTTTTCCAAAGGTTATATTCCTAACTTATATAGTTTTTCTCTTGTTAGTTATTTTTAAATAATTTGGTAAACCATGTTTACATTATTTGAATATGGTGTTGTTTTTTTGGAACTGATGGATGTTTAATAGAATTTCACATTCATGGGTAAATTAAATTGGAATTGATTTATAATTTTTTTTGTTGAAAAGGGAAATGGATTTGGAAAATTTTACCATTCGGTTTTTATTTCCAACTAATAAAAATGTAATAGGTTAATGATTTTTTAAATGTTAAATTTTTTCCCTGTATAAAATTGGATGTTTGGATTGAATTTTTTTCTTTTAAAATGATACAAAATGAATTTTTTGGATGTGGGATTTTGTTTTTTCAAATTGGGATGACATCCATGTGTGTTGTTTGAGAAATATTGATGTTTTTTATATAAAATGTTTATAGAGAATAAAACACCCTTTGGGTTTTTTTTATTTTCATAATATAAATATAAACATTAAGATGATTCCATTATTTTCTTAATTTTTTTTATATTCTTTTCTAAAACATATGAATTTTTTTGTTTAGCATGAGGTTAAAAACATAAAATGGAAAGATGAGATTTTTTGTTAAACTATTGTGAGCGATACAACCATTGGTAATGTGATTTATGTTTAACCAATAGTGGACAATTCCCTATAGGAAACGTGTGATGGTTTAACCTAGTTGATCACAGCTTTAGGGGGACACATGGATATAGGGATTGGAATATTTACACTGAATGTTAGTTTAGACCAGTGATAAGTATATTTCCCCAAGCCCGGAGTGATATAGTTGGTATGGTCTTTGATAAATTCATAGAGACACCAAGTCACTGGAAGATGCTGGTTTCTACAATTAATGGGGCGATCCTAATCCCTATGTTTTAAATTTATGCTATTAATTATTTTTAATTGATTAAATGTTTGAAATTGAAATGGTTTAAAAGGATAACTAATTCATTCACTATTGTATATACTTTTTAATTTAGGGACACACATGTTGGTAGCCTACTATGTCATACTAAGACATTATTCAGGATACCATTAAACCTGGGTAACTGAGTTTAATATTATCTAATTTCTAGTTATAGGATTAGGTAGGGGCTGCTGCAAGCCTATTTTATCATATGGTAGAGTAGAGTATTCAAAATTGGATCAGGCAGGGCTCATGAGAATTTTGGGGGGGATTATTCCGTTTTTCTTATTTTACTCTTTATCAGGTACATGATTTTTCAATGGTGATCCCTTATACATGTATCAAATTCATTATATATTACATTTTCATACAATATTAATCTTTGACACTTGCTTGTTTATTGACGATTGTTAAATTTTATAGTTTATGTGTTTCTATTACATCTGCTTTTATAAAAACTCATATATGGATGTAATATTATCTCCATGGGATTATAACAGTCCCATATCTCTAATTGGTAGACTCTATCATAATGTGAGGTGGGTGTATGGTTTGAATCATTTCACTGATCTAGTTGTATTATGTGGCCTTTTGTGGGAAAACATTACAAAACTAACCCATAAACTAAGAATAAACATATAAAAAATTATGAATTAAATAGAAACACTTTGAGAACATTCGAACTAGAAAAGTTTTGAAAATAGTTAATAATAAATTTTAGAAATAGAATAGAACAATTCAAAGAATCAATTCAGCCTAGAAATTAAAAATGAAATGATATAAAAGTTCAGTAAAACAGATGATAAAATAATAAAATTATGCATACAAAAATAAAAACATATAAATAATATCATTTTATCATAATAATAAAAATCGATCTAATGTTTATTTATGTTATTCATATGTTAATAAGAACATTAAAAAATATTTTTCCACATGATAATATTGGGAATAAAATCAGCTAAATGGAGATATATAATGTTGAAGAGAAAATATTAAACAAATATAAAAGTGTCTACCCCGATGTAATATTTTTTGTTCACATTGAGATTATATTATAACATAGATGTGACATAAATACTTTATATATATATGAAACAAAAATTACATTGATCTTCATGTTACTCTTAATACACTAGAAGTTTTGGTAAATTTCATTTTATAATTTTGATAAATTGAAATACTACTCTAAATTGGGTTTTATTATTATTTTTTAATTTAAAAAACAACACCCTTATTATTATTTTTTTTATTTGAATAATAAAAAATAATGTTTGAAGTGATTTTTTCATGTTTTGAGTAGTTTTGGAAATAAAAAGGATTTAAATTTTTATTGATTTATTTGGAGGCTTCAAGGTATGTTCAAATATATATTTATAATTTTCTATTGAATATTTGTTTTTCACTAATAAACCCTATTATGTATAATTAATATTTTTTGATAAAAAATTATTATTTATGCAAAAACAAACCATTTTACCAGACCTACTATTTATTTAATGGTAATGTAGTAATTATAATGTTATTATAAGGATATGAACAAACCACCAATATGTGAGCCTGGTTTTAACCATACATGTGTTGTAAATTTTTTTTACAATTACGTAACAAATGAATATTTCAGGTTACCATTAATTATCTATTTCTAACCTTAGACACCATATTTTCTACCCCTGTGTATGAAGTTTTATTTTCTATTTACACTTACATAATTGTTTTCCCACCCTTATATAGTGTTTAGGTTTTTTTCTGACCATTATGTAAGGTTTTAAATTCCCTTACGTATCCAATGTATTATGTTTTTTATATTTTTGTACTAAATGGTTTTTAGTATTTACCATTAGATGAATTATATACAATCATTATAGAGTTCGTTAAAGGAATATTTAACTTTATGTAATTTATAAAATATACGGTTACCCATACATGAACATTGTAAATACAAGGTAACCTTTATACACGTTTGGCTTTGTGAAAGAGAACATTTATTTGTTATTTACAAAAATTGAATTACCTTTACACAGTAAACATATATGTTGAAACATATCATTATGAAAGATCAATAAAATATAGGTTATCTATGCATAAGTATTTACATATCCTTATCCTAGTTTTATTAAATTTTTTCTTGAATTAATCAATTTTAACATTTACACGATTGTATATTTTAAATGGTACCTTTATGTAAGGAATATATATTTTATTTACCATTGTCCAATATTTGAAAAATATAAACATCCCTATTTTGAGCCATATATGATCATGGTTATCCTAATATGATACATATAAATTCATGTTTATCCTTATCTGAACCATATATGTTTAGGTAACAAATTATCCCTTTTTCTATTTATTATAGGACAATGATTCAATGAATTCTGGAATAAAACACTTGTATTAACTGCTATGTTTCTCCATGATACATTAAAATATAGGAATATTTTGTTTTCATTTCTATTTTCAACTTTTTAGTTTCAAATACATGATGAAGAATTATGAAACACCCATGAAAAATATATTTCTAGGATTTATGTTGAATAAGAGTCGTAAATAGGGTTCTATCTGAAAATAATTTTCATGTTACCTATTGGGGATAAATTTGTGAAATAAATTGAGAACTATGTTGATTCATTGATGATTATTTTCAATAGTATTTTCAGTTTCCCATGAATTCATGGTTCTGTTCCATTTCTAAAAGGGTTAAATATCACTACTCTACACTCGATTTCATAATCAAAATCAAATGATAGTTTATTTAGTTTTATTATTTTGTTGAAGATTTCGTATTTCATATTTCATTTAGGAATATACCTCTACTCCAAGGGTATTATTGGGTTATTCTCACTTGACCAAAAAGTATGATCACCTACGTTATTAATGCCCCCTCTTAAAATGAATTGATAGATTTGGTTTATCATTAGAATAAAATTGGTTCTTCTTATTCCTAGAAAAGGTTGTATAGGGTTTGTGACCCCTATAATAGAATATGTTCATCCTATACTTATACATGAAATCAGCTTATTTTCAATAGTGACTACCATTCCACTAACTTAGATATAGTGGATTGAAGAGTGCACATAGGTTCTTTATGAAACGAACCACTATAAAAATCATGATGTTCTTGTTATTTATATTTATTACACTGCTTATTTACTGAACATCAAAATTAATATTATCAATTATTTTCTTATAATTAATATTAATATAATAATTTTAAAATTATGATTAATAATTATGAACATACTATTCTCCCCTAGTTAATCATCACATCTTTAACAATGGCGAATAATTAGTATCACTACAGGTTCCTTAAAGAATAGTTTATGATCTATTTTTTATCATGGTAAAAAATATATATAGATAACATAAATTAAAAATTACACTTTTGGTAGGTTATTATTTGATTTTATATTTATTCTACTAACATTTTCCAAGACCTAACATTAGAAAGAAAGATAATTTTTTTATTTTAATGGAATTCTAGGAAATTAATTTCATAAATCCTTTCATGTCACCAAATGTAAATGGATGTTGTTGTTCAAATTGTGGGTATTACAAATAGATATTATTAATAAATTATTGAATTGAATATTTCACTCTTTGATTAAACTTTAGAAATTTCCTGATGTATATTTGGATACACTAACTCGAAATGATGATACTAAATATGTGTCAAATTATAATGTCATGAATTTAAATTATTTTTTAATGTAGAACAATTTATAGTCATATTTCATTATGGATAACCTACTGTCTCATTCGGTTAATATTAAACGATACACATATTTCATTGATAGGTTGAAAAGAATGATATTTGGAGTACATCATGGATAATTTAATGAATTTTGGATATGTGGTCAAGATAACACTAGTTAGTTGTACAAAAAATTAAAAAATATCATGGAATTAATGTTTCTTATCAGGGTGACTATGTAGAATAAATAATGTTTTAAAATAATACATTAACCATTCCTAAATAAGTGGCACTCAAAAAATTAATCAATTTGTGAAGGAAAGAATTTAACTCAACATACGATGGATTAACGTATTGTATATTATCTCAATATGATATGGAGTTAATTAGAATGATAGTGGATATATTTTTAAAATAAGTGTTTTCAATTTAAATATTAAAATATATTTCTTCTATCTCTTCAAATTAATATTAGTATTTACACGTAGTGAAAAAGGTGATGATTTGAATCAACATTCTAAATTTTTGAACAAAATTGTGATGAAGGAATGATGCTCAATGGATGGATGATCAAATTATTAAAATAAGGGCTTCAAGAGGAACATTATGTCATGTAAGTACAAAAAAAATAACAACTGACATCCAATTAATATAAGAAGATCAAACATGTGAAATCCGATTTTCAGAAAAATAAACATGTCATAGAATGATTGGAATTATAATAAAGAACTAAAGTAATAAAATCATGTTTTTTAGAGTTTTCCTTATGATTTGGATTAAATTATATTGTATTCTAAAAGTGAAAAAGAAAGTAGTTAATAGTTTTTTTATGTATACACATGTTCAAGGAATGAATGATTTTTGGAAAATTATAAATTCCTTTCTATTTTACTACAAATTCTTATTATGAAAGATATTTTTATTCAGATTCATGTTGTTGTGGGGGGAAGAAATACCATAGTGCTGGTAATAATTAATTTAAATGTATATTAAGTTGGTAAACGAGTTTATTTTAAAGTATATATATATTTTTGTAATAAATAAATAGAAATATGTTAACTTGGTGAAGGATAAAAAAAGGGTGGTTATTGAAAATATGATTTATAAGAATTATTCTCAATGTTCTAATTGTAAGGTGATGGAAATGTTTAAAAAGTAAAATTATAAGGAATGTAATGATAAAAAAAATAAATATTTATTTTCTTCCTAATAATAATAAATATAAATATATATTATTCAAATTGGTTTTGTATAACCTCAATAAATATGAGAAAGAATGAATGAAGAAACATATAGAAAATAATAAACTACGGAATTTGGTTTCATGAACTAATGATAATGTGTAGAAAGTTTTATAAAATTATCAAAAGTACAATGAAAAACATAGAACGATGGTTTTTCATTTCAAAATATCATTATCTAAAATTGATTAAGGGAAAAATAATTTGACAATATTGTTTTCCTAATGAAATGAAATAAATTAAAATTTTTTTGGTTATAACAAGAATGTTTTTATGATTAATAAAATTGTCTTTATTGAAAGTACTAATGTAAACTGCTCGGATGTTACTTGTAATAACTATGGATCATTTGACCACTATTCTTAAGATTTAATAGAACGACATGTTCAATATTTAAGAAACAAAATTGTATTTCTTTTTATATAAGTTTTTAATGTTATCATGACTAACACATGTATATTATAGTTTCCCAAAGGATCTCATTAAAATTAAATAGGTCCAATGAAAGTCTGCATTACTATGTTTGTATTTTTCACTATAGTATCATACATTATTTATCATTGTTATAAAATATGGTTTGGTGGTATGTATAAACCAAATTTTTTATTTATTTCTATTGACTTTATTCTTATTTTCTATATTATGGTTTATTATAATATTATAAAATTTTAGTTCATTAAAAATATTATTCAAATTCTATTTGTTTATTTTTAATATATGTATAAATACATGGGGTGTATATACGATCAAAGAGTTTGTATTTTTATTTTTATGGATAATTATATCAGTTTAGGGGGTGTTTTCCTATATGTGAAAAATTGAGTAACATTCTGAATTTATTTGAAAGGTTCTATTTATAGAAAATTTACAAATTTTCTTATTGAGATTATTTGATTTTTACCTCTAATTAATAATGTGTTGAGGGAGTTTAGCATATAGAGACCTGATCATCTTTTTTTACCAAATTTTTTATAAGAATATTCATGTCTAGTAATTGGTTTCTATCATTTCAAAATTTGAATATATTTTGTTATTTAATATATTTTGTAAGAATCCAATTTTGATATATGGTATGGATCCTTTAAATTTTGTTCTTGTTCATTGTTTTGGTCGTACTATGGAAGCCAAATGAGGTCATGGTTGTTTAGGGTTTGTCTATGGATTATTCAGAACTCAGAACCTTAGACAATTGAGAAACTTAATTGAACTAAAGATTAGTAGAATATATTTACTCCATTCCGTATGTTTCCCTAACCATGTGAGGGTTGGATAGAGGGACCATTCATGGAACATGGCTTTCCATAATGATGCACCTAGGGTCACATGACAATGTGAGTATCTTAGAAAAATATAGAGGAGAGTTAAATAAGATCTGTGTATGCTCAGTCAAATCATGCACATGAAACCGTGTAGGGAACATCTTTAGATAGTGGTAAGTACATAATTGGTGCACAATTTTCCCAACTTTGTGGCCAAACTGTTAGAAATATATATATGGGATAATTTTAGATTCTATGCCTAAAATATAATTACCATATATCCAAATCCAATTTTCCTTATGTATTGGATATATGAAGATTTCATATCCCTTTTAATCTCTTGAGATCCTTCTTCCTATTCTTATTGATAGAAATATGATACAAACTCTATTTCAATATTTTATTTTCTAATTAAATAGCCATCATCGATTCCACAATACATTTTTCTTCCTTTCCCTATTTTTATTTCTCTTGATGAGGATTTCACGGTGGAGGCTCATTCTCCTCTTTTTAGGGTTTTCATATATTGTTCTTTTTTCTCTCAATCTAGGAAAAAGTGTCGATACTAAATGTAGAGAGTACTATATACTAGATATTTGTGGCCTAGTATATATCTTTAACTGTATTTATGATTTACAATATGTGTCATTGAGATTCACTCTAGTTTCACTGTGTGTTTCCTGAAATTATATCTTCATTGAATTAATTTCTTTTCGTGGATACTAATGTCTTATTAAACCAGATATCTATATTGAGATTTCTAACGTTAGAGTGTGCCACCCCTGTAGGCGTTCTATCATCCATTCCTAGTTTTCTTTCATATTTTTAAAACCTAAACACATATGGATGGTTTTGGATTCAATTATGAATAATGGTATCACAATTTTGAATGTATCAAAGTTGTGTTGTTACACTATTAACAAACTAAATATTTAATGAATTGCATTAGATGGATGTTACTGATACAACCACTTCACATAGTTAAATGAAAAAATGGTTACACCCTTGATAATACTAAATGAAAATGAGTTGTGAATTATAAATTAGCTTGTATTGAGGCCAAATACTTCTTTCAATGTTGACATAAGATCATGACTACATTTTATAATTATGATAAATTGCATATATGAACCTTATGGATGTTATGTAATTATGGGAATGGAATCCCTTTATAAATGTGATATGGTAAAGGAATACCATTATATGTGTCATATGGGAATGGTGACCCTTGTATTATATACAGGCATGATAACCCTTACTATAATACTATGAATCGAATACCTATTCAATGATACTAGAAATGGTGTCCCTATTTTCTGATACTAGGTATGGCATCCCCATACTGTGCTACTAGGTATGGATTCCCTATACATTGTTACAAGGCATGACATCCCTACTACTATGATACAGTTAATGGTGAATATATACTCCTATACCAGTATTCCATCCCTAAAATACTATGATATTGGGAGTGGATTACATGTTATACTATGCTAGAAGTCATGGAATCCATGTACTTTTTTAATATTGGGTATGGTGTCCCTTAATAGTGTGTTAACAAGTATTACATCCCTTGATACTTGTTCAGATTTATTCTAGCATGGGCCAAAGTCAGTAGTGTGAGCCATGATTTCATTAAAGAGATAGATCAATCCCATTTATTTTTTTATTAATACATTACATTATTTTATCTTCACAATTCCATGTTATACACATTGATTAAATATTTATAGATATCGTTGGTGGTGGTCTGCTGATATTATCTCAAACCCTATCTAGGTCACCGTTGGTACCCGGGAAGACTATATTCATGCCTTTGTAGATAATAAATAGTTTCCTCTTTTGGACTAAGGGCTTCTTGCATAAAATGTGATGGAATCAAGGTTGTAGATGACCAGGATAAATATGTGGGTTCATGGATAGATTTTTTAATTTTCATACATTTTGTATATCTTGTTTTTTGTAAACTACCTACTTCCTTGTATTTATGTATCTATGTTTTATAGATACATGACATCATCATCTATTGTATATGATCCATTTGACAACTTTTTATTATTATTCATCAATTGGATGTTTATTCTACTTCTTATTCCTTTCCCATAATTGGTAATCATTCACTAAGGTGTTTTACTTGTCCTCTTTTCATAGTGTCTTTTTCCTCTAAGCCATCAGTTTACATATGCTTCTTGTATTTGTCTATTAATACTTATTGTGTATTCTCCCATAAAAAATGATGCCATATTATCCATACTATCACACCATAGGACCTCACTACATGTTTGAAACCTCTCATATATGGGGAGGCGTGCTTGAGTCCATATGGACAACTGAATCGGTGCACCATTTATGTGGAATCTGTGTAGGGATGTCACAATGGGGTATCAGAGCATTCCGTCTCTTAAATTAATAATTTGAGATTTTTGGTCGGAGTGGACACTCAAGAGGGGGGTGAATTGAGTTCCAATTAAAAATTTCTGTTAAAAACATTAAGATTAAATCCCCCAAATTGAAAAACAGCCCAGTCAATTAAGGCAGTAGAGATATAGGTGACTTATTGTTCAACAGGTTTCTCTAAGGTTGATTAATCCTCAGTAAGGTTAGTTTGATGACTAACATTACTTTTGAAACAAGTTTACTAAACAAATCTCTTATACACACTAACCAAAATTGACTATCAGAGTATTTGCAAAAACAGATTTCTTGTTTACAAAAACAAAGCACAGTGGAAAAGGGAAAGCAAAGTAAAGAAAAGAATAACAAGCTATTTCAAACAAGAGGTTCAGTCTTAAGCTAAGACTTAGTCCTCTTCCACTTGGTGATCACCTGCCACCAAGCAATTTTATAAAAAGGATTGATACACAGCCTGTATCGGGCTTTACAACAGTTTTCACAAACTGTCCAGGTTTGACAACCTCTGCCACAGTTATACGTGGGAAAACAAATGACCAAGCCACACCAGGCTTCTTCCACAGTTATACGTGGGAAAACAAATGACCAAGCCACACCAGGCTTCTTCCACAGTTATACGTGGGTAACAAATGTAAAAAGGTTTGGGATAGGGATTTTCAGTATCCCTCAGTTTAAGCACAGGAGACAGTGTGTGTAATACTAACACACTGCTCACAAATGTAAAACACTTAAACACAGTAGAGCAAGAGATAGAAAGAAGAAGGTTTAGAGTGCTCTATAGTGTTGGCAGATCAGTTCTGGACTCGTAGGAATGAGTGACTTGAAGCTTTGGTCCTTTTTCTGTAAGTTGACACTAAAACATAGTGTCATGATTTCCAGACTTCCAGATGTTCAAGTGATCATCTTCTTTGAGTTTGAGTGCTTCACAGCATGGCTTTTAGGAGACGGGTCTTTCAGTCGGTTCACTTGAGACTCTTTTGTTCTTCAGAATGAATGCTCGAGAGTTCTTCTTTTTGTGTATATGCGTATCTCCTTCTCAGTTGTAGATGTTAGACTCTGTATGTCCTTCCTCTTGTTCGTGCATGTCACTGTTCTTTTCGTTCCATTCGTCCTTGTTCTTGAATGCTTCTCTCTTCTTTTTATACTCCTCCATATATGCCCTTTTTGTTCACCCGAGGCCGACAAGATAAATAGTCTTGAGTTACACGTGCAATCTTCCTCGTACATTGTATTATTTCTTGATATGTCTGCAAATATCAATAAATAATGTTAGGTGTATTAATTTTTCTAGACATGACCGTTAGATTAGTATTAATCAAATTGGTAAAGAAAAAAGTAGAAATATAATAATAATAGACTGGTCAAGAATGTATGTCACTGTGGACTTCAACTGTGGTCTTCCAACTGTGGACTTCCTTCTGACTGCTGACTTCAACAAAAGGTTTGCTGTCTGTAAGCTTGCAATGGTAGATTTTACTCCATGTAACTGTAGCCTCTCTAACGGTAGACTTGTAATATCAAATTTGTAGAACTGTAACCTTTGTCAACTGTAGACCTCGATCATCAGTAGACTTAGTCGACAGAAGCTGTCTAACTGTAACCTTGACTGTAGACTTATGACTGTAGGCTTGTTCGACTGCGAACTTGTTCCAACTGTAGACTTGTTCGACTGTGAACTTGAGCAGAGAAAACTTTGAACAGAAGTCTTGTAACTGTGACCTTCGTCTGTGAGCTTTGACAAAAGATAGCGGTAGACTCGTGACTGTAAGCTTGTATTAGTCTTCGACTGTAAACTTGTAACTGTGAACTTATTGCAACAGTAACTTAAGGTGACAGTTAGCGGTAACTGTGACTTTGAAAAGAAAACTCTGACTGTTAGCTAACAATACTAAACTTATGTAAATACTACTGTAAATACTACTGTAAGAATATGAACTGTTTAGAATAAAATACGTTTAAGCATAGAATAATAAGATTAATGCAAGGTTTTAATACATCATCATCAATGTTTAAGCATGATTTGGGATTATCAAAACAGGTGATTCCAACAATCTCCCCCTTTTTGATAATCACAACTTATGTCAGTATGGAATGAAATATAGATGTATCAGAGAGAAGTGTGCAAAACACAGTATTAGCAATATGAGCACAAAAAAATAGGTATAATCCTCAAGGATTTCTCCCTCTTTGTATAGCTTCATTTCTCCCTATTTCAGGTTCATTTCTCCCTATTTCAGGTTCATTTCTCCCTATTTCTCCCTATTTCTCCCCCTTTGTGATTAACAAAAAGAAAGACAGAGAGAGAGAAAATAAACATTGTATTAATAATGAGTACATTACATGACCCAAAACGTGAATACATGATCCCTATAAAAAAAACATAAACAGACTCAATCCTCTTCATCTGTAGGTAAGGGATCTTTTCCTTTGGAGGAAGAAGATGGAGCAGTAGGTGAAAGATCAATAGGCTTAGGAATTGTAACAGGAATGTCTGGAGGGGCAGCAACAGATGCTCCTGAAGGCCTGTAGTGAGTAGCTTGCCGAGGTATCAGTGGTTTAAGGCTTCTGAGGGCATCAGAAGTAGACATTACTGAAGAACCACTGGGGTTGGAGACAGGTAGGGCAGGAGGAACTATAACAGGTGTGCAGTCCACATGAAGAAAAGGTAGGAGCAGATTCCTGAAATCCATGATGATGTTTCATCCTCTGTCTATGGTAGATAAGAAGTCATTTTTTTTCAAAGAATTTATCCAAAGCCGGGGTCAACTCTCGTAGTTTGCTAACTTGTTCTTTGAAAGCTTGAGTAACAGGAGGCAGCTTCATAGTTTCTAGCATGAGCTTGAAGTGATGGTTCAACTGATGCTTGGTGAAAATCCGATCAAAGTAATGATCCACTTTACTTTTGATGGCCTCCTGAGAAGCAGTAGCAGCCTGCAGGTTCTCACGAACAAATCCACTGACTTCTCTTGTAGTAGCAAGGATCTGTAGGTCTGATGTGTCATTTGCACGGGCCTGAGTAAGCTCTTCTCTGAGCAGGCTTCTAAACTGCTCAAGGTCTACAGGAGAGCTAGATGAAGGAAGGGACATGACTGAGAATGCCACTGTCTCCTTGAAAGACTGAGTCAGATTTCCAATCACTTTCTGAATGACAACATCCTGATTGCTAAAGTGTTCTTTTACTGATTTCTTGAAAGCCTCAAATACTTCCACAAACTGCTTGACCACTTCTTTGATGTATCGAATCTCACTGGCCACTTGTGTCTGAGAACTGATCAGGGCAGTTAAAGAAACAACTGATTGTCTGAGGGCCACTACTGCTCCAGTCCATCTTTCAATTTGAGTGTGGCACACTTTCATTTCATCCATCACTTCTTTGATTGGACTTCCCACAACACATCCTAGAGATAATTATAAGGATTTTTCTACATTTTTCAGCTCATCAAAAAGACTGGTTTTCAATTCAGCAACAGACTGTCTGATGGTCTCCTTCATTTCATTCTTTAGGGATTCAAGGTCTTCCTTGGTGGCCAATCTTTCAGTTTCTAACACTAGAGAGCTGTTAGTTAGGATAACTAGATTTCTTGGTGGTTGGTTTTCCTCATCTGAATACTCATAATTGAGTCCTAACACCATGTATCCTGGATCTGAGGTCCATCCTTCTATATCATACAGTACAGAGACTGAACCAAAACGCTCCCCCTCACTTGGAGCTCCTTCCTGAACATTTTCTACTATCTGCTCGACTCTGGGTAACTCTAAGTTCTCTTCTATAGCTCTAGAAGGTTCCATATTTGCTTCCTCTGTAGGTTCAGCAGTGATGTTAGCCTCCCTCTCTGTTGAGTCATCAACCACTTCCATGACAACAGTAGTAGAGACCACTCCTGCTTCCTGGTCAGACACTGACTTGTCTGTATACCCTATCAGAGGGCTCATACTATGTTTTTCTGTTTCTTCAGCACTGATCTCCTCTTCATCTTCTGCAACAGTTTCTTGATTTTCATTTGAAGCTCCAGCCTCTTCTACTTTGACTGTATCATCCTCATCATAGTTGTCCTTGACAAAATATTGAGATTCTTCTTCTTCTTCTTCTGTAGACTCAGTCTCACTGTCTCTTAGAATAGGTTCTCTACTAGGTAGTTCTTTTGGAGGTCTTGCTGCTCCAAACGTCACTGTCCTGACAGAACTGTGAGTAGTCTTAGGATCACTCCCTTCATCAATTGGGGTGTTCTCTCTTGCAGAGTCACCAACTACTGCAGTCTGTTCATCATCTGAGTATACAGGTTCAGGCTCATCAGGCTTTAAGCCTGGATCTCTCCTATCTCTCGGTCTAGAGGGATGAGTAGAAGGGCTAAATTTCTCATAGATTTTCTCCTCATCATTCACCCATGATTTCTTCCAGGGATTCCAACTGATCCTCATGAATTTGCAGATTACTTTCGAGATACATACACTGTTCTTTGCCACTATCAACTCTTCCTGACTTCCAGCTTCACCTTTCACTTTCAACATTACCGAAATGAGTTTAGCATGAAACAAGGCACTTGATTTTGAGCTTGCCTTTATCATGTCCTCCATATGAGCCATCAGCAACCTACAAAGGTTGACCTTCCTTCCA
Source organism: Viscum album (assembly GCA_963277665.1). Lineage (NCBI taxonomy): Eukaryota > Viridiplantae > Streptophyta > Magnoliopsida > Santalales > Viscaceae > Viscum > Viscum album. The sequence goes on from OY728165.1 coordinate 95,679, forward strand.
TGTTTTAATAAGTACATCAAGTAAATATTCTGGTGCTTCAGAGTTGCAAAATCTCCTCTTCTAGGACTCAGTACATGCTGAATAAACTTAAACAGAAGCCTGTCCTCTCCACTCATTTCAGCAGCAATAATCTTTCTTACTGTGCCATTGCCTGTCAGTTCTTCCAGAGACGTCTCATGATCAAAGATTCCACTATTTGGAGGAGCCGCTCCAGAATAGTAGTTGTAAATACCCTCATGAGGAACTCTTAAACATGCAGCCCATTCAACGGATGAAAAACTGACTTCATTGCCGTTTACTCTGGATACCAGTCTATGCAGATCATCCTCTTCCTCGAACTGTAGATATTCATAGAATTCCTTCACTAGCTTTGGGTAGTACGGTCCATTATTGTTTGCGAAGCATTCAGTCCATCATTGCTCATTAAGCACTGCCAGTACTAATGATCTGCTCGATAAAATACACTCTTCACTTAGCTCCTTCTCAGCAAATATTTCTCTCTTAGTCAGATGTGGATTAACAGGTCTTATCGAGGCGTTCCCAGTGCCACTGGATTCGACTCGAGTTCTCTTCGGCATTGGTGCATCTTCATTGACAGTCGGGGGTCGCTTTTTTCTAGCCATTGGAACTGAATGAGGTTTCGAGGTTCGGTTGAAGGTTTAGGGTTTAGGACTTGAGAGAGCAAGGGTCGAGATGAGTGGATTGAGATATGTTCGATGTTCTAGATTTTATCATTTAGGGATTTTGAAATAAAAGTATAAAGAAAAGAAACGGTTCGAATTCCCGCAAAAATAAAATAAGTTTAAACAGCGAAACAGCCTACAGAGAGATGTAACAGTGAGGTACACCGGTGAGGTCTAACTGTGAGGTTTCAACTGTGAGGTTTCAACTGTGAGGTTTCAACTGTGAGGTTTCAACTCTGAGGTTTCAACTGTGAGGTTTCAACTGTGAGGTTTCAACTGTGAGGTTTCAACTGTGAGGTTTCAACTGTGATATAATTAATCATACCTAACTCATGTTTGATGTAACTTAATCTCTCAGAATTCAAAGGCTTTGTAAAAATATCAGCTAACTGATGTTCAGTGCCAATGAACTCAAGAGTGATATCACCTTTTTGATAATGATCCCTCAGAAAGTGATGTCTCACATCAATATGTTTTGTCCTAGCATGGGATACTGGATTTTTAGAAATGTTAATAGCACTTGTATTGTCACACCTTATAGAAACATGTTTGAATTGATATCCATAGTCTAGTAAAGTGTGTTTCATCCACAAGATTTTTTCACAACAACTACCAGCAGCTATATACTCAGCTTCGGTAGTAGACAATGCAACAGAATTCTGCTTCTTACTACACCAAGATACTAGTGACTAGCCTAAAATGTGACATGTTCCAGAGGTGCTCTTTCTATCTAACTTGAAGCCAGCAAAATCAGCATCAGAATAACTTAATAAATCAAATGATTGTCCTTTTGGATAAAATAATCCCAAATTGGGAGTATGTTTTAGATATTTGAAAATCCTTTTAACAGCAGTCAAATGAGACTCTTTTGGATTGGCTTGAAACCGAGCACACATGCATGCACTGAACATGATGTCAGGTCTACTGGCAGTAAGGTATAGTAGACTACCTATCATACCTCTGTAATTGGTTTGATCCACTGGTTCACCAGTTTCATCACTGTCCAACTTGCAAGTGGTGCTCATAGGTGTGTCACTGCCTTTGGTGCCATCCAAAGAAAAACGTTTTAGAAGATCTTTAATATAATTACTTTGGTTCAAAATAATACCATTTTTATTTTGAAAGATCTGAAATCCAAGGAAAAATTTGAGTTCTCCCATTAGACTCATTTCAAACTCATTTTGCATTATTTTTGAAAAATCAACACATAAAGAATTTTTAGAAGATCCAAAAATAATATCATCCACATAAATTTGTACTATTAAGACATCTTTAGAAATCCATTTAATAAAAATAGTAGGATCAGCTATCCCTTTAGTAAATCCTTTCGAAATAAGAAAAGAGCTGAGCCTATCATACCAAGCCCTTGGATCTTGCTTTAAACCATATAAAGCATTAGATAGTTTAAAAACATGATTAGAAAAATGGGGATTTGTAAAACCAGGAGGTTGTTCCACAAATACATCCTCAATTATATATCCATTTATAAAATCACTTTTAACATCCATTTGATATAGTTTGAAATTCAGATGAGCAGCATAAGCAAGTAATATCCTAATGGCCTCTTGTCTAGCCATGGGTGTAAAGGTTTCCTCATAGTCTATTCCTTCTTCCTGACTATACCCTTGTGCAACTAGCCTAGCTTTGTTTCTGATTATATTACCAAACTCATCAACTTTGTTTCTAAACACCCATTTAGTGCCTATGGTAAGAGTGTCTTTAGGTCTTTCCACTAATTCCCAAACATTGTTTCTTTAAAACTGATTTAGTTCTTCTTACATAGCCATTACCCAGAATTCATCGCTGATAGCATCATTGACATTTTTGGGTTCAAGCTGTGAAAGAAAAGCTTGATGTTCAACCTGATTTCTTAGAGAAGCTCTAGTTTGTGTTCCTCTATCAAGATTACCAACAACAGCATCTAAAGGATGATTCTTTAGAATCCTAGTTGATTTGGTAAAGGTTGAACTAGAGATTTCAGGTTCATTTATAGGTTCGGGTTCCACAGAGGAAGATTCCGGAAAATGTCCAGAACTGGATGTTTTTATTACAGGTTCTTTAGATTTGTCATTTAGGTCCAGAACAGATAAGTCTTCTTCAACATCTTCAAGAGAAATTTTAGACTCATGTGGATTAGTCTCATCAAACTTGATGTGAATAGATTCTTCCACACATTTGGTTTTCTTATTGAACACTCTATAGGCTTTACTAGACATAGAGTAACCCAGGAAAATTCCTTCATCACTTTTTGGAGCAAATTTATCAAGATTATCTTTAGTATTCAGAATAAAGACTTCGTAACCAAAAACTCTAAAGTAATTAACCTTAGGCTTCCTATTATTCCACAACTCATAAGGGGTTTTCTTAAGAACAGGTCTAATCAAGACTCTATTAATAACATAGCAGGCTGTATTTACAGCTTCAGCCCAAAAGTAAATAGGCAGGTCATATTCATTAAGCATAGTCCTTGCAATTTCTTACAGGGTTCGGTTTCTTCTTTCCACTACACCATTCTGTTGAGGTGTCCTAGGAGCAGAAAAATTGTGAGCATAGCCATTGTGTGAGCAGTAAGATTCAAATTCTTGATTCTCAAACTCATGGCCATGATCACTCCTCAAGGTCTTAATCTTAAGTCCACTAAGATTTTCTACAGACTTAGAGTATTTAACAAAGGAAGACCAGGCTTCACTTTTGTGAGCTAGAAAGTATACCCAAGTATATCTAGAAAAGTCATCTACAAGAACATAAAAATAGTGCTTCCCATTTAGACTTGAAATTCTTGATGGTCCAAACAAATCCATGTGAACCAGTTCAAGTGGTTGAGAAGTTGAAACTTCTTTCTATGGTTTAATAGAAACTTTGTGTTTTTTTCCCTTTTGACAGGGATTACACACTTTGTCATTTGGGAATTCAAGCATAGGTAGGTCTCTAACTAGGTGTTTCTTAGAGAGTTTTCTAAGTGAGTGAATTTTGCAGTGTCCTAGTCTCCTATTCCACAGCCAAGACTCTTTATGAAAAGCATTTAAGCAAATAACATTATGTTTAGCTAAAGTGTTTAAGTCAACAGCATAAACATTTTCATTTCTTAAGGCAGAAAATATTAAAGCATTTTTGGAATTATAAACATCACATGAATTGTTTTCAAACTTGACATTAAAACCATCATCACACAATTGAGAAATGCTAAGTAGGTTGTACTTAAGTCCATCAACAAATAAAACTTTGGAAATTAATACTGAGTAAGTGTTACCAATCTGGCCTAAGCCGATGATTTTTCCTTTTGAGTTATCACCAAAAGTGACATATCCTCCATCAACCTTTATTAAGCTTTTGAAGCACAAATAGTCCCCAGACATGTGTCTTGAACATCCACTGTCTAAGTACCATACCTTCTTATAATTGCTTTTCAAACAGATTTCCTACAAAACAAATTAGATAGGAAATGACTTTGGTACCCAGATTTTCTTGGGTCCAGATATGTTAGCAATCAAGGATTTAGGTACCCAGATTTGTTTTATGGGTCCCATACAATTAATAGATGCAACAGATTTAGAGAGATATACTTTATTTGATCTACAACTATTTAAATAACCAGTTGAGGCATACGAATTTCCAAAACTGGAACTAGCAGGATTTTTTCCAGACTTGGGAATAAATCGGGTTTTAGTAAACTGTCTTTGTCCAGGTTGGTATCCCAAGCCAGTAGCATACTTAGGTGCAACTTGCTTTCCTAGCAGTTGGGTTAGAGTATCTTTTCCATTTGTAAATGTTTCTAAGTCCTTTCTAAGTTGTTCATTAGATAGTTTCAGTTCTGTATTCTCCTTTAATAATTGAACGTTTTTCTCTTTTTCTACATCAAGTGCAGACTTGACACTTGCAGTAAGAGCATGCTATTTCTTTAAAGACTTATATTTATCCTTTAGTTCATTACACGTTTCTTCCAGCATATTACAGTATTCAATCAATTCATCTTTAGACATATTTTCAGAATCAGAACCGGATTCTGCTTCACCTTCAGAATAATAAGAGTTTAAAGTGGGAGTGTCTAAGGTTACCTCAGATGTGTTTGTCATGAAACATATATTAGCACGATTTCTTTCAGAATCACTGGATTATGATTCACTTGTGCTGTCTTCTGAAGCACTCCAGGTGGCCTTCATAGCTTTCTTATAATTCTTGTACTTGTACTCATATTTCTTCTTGAATTTTAACTTAGGACAGTCAGCTTTGATGTGTCCTTTCCTTTTACATTCATAGCAAACTATGTCTTCTTCTTTATCAGTTTTCTTCCAATATTTCTTCCACTTACCTTGTCTATCATACTTACCCTTGTATTTTGGTTTTCTGAAGAACTTCTTCTTCCTATAGAACTTCTTGAATCTCCTTGCTATTTGTGCCATCTCGGCATCACTGTCAGAATCTAAGTCTTCACTAGATGAGCTTTCAGTTGGTATATGCACTTTCTCCTTATCTTTGCTCTTTGATGCAGTAGACTTAAAAGCTACAGATTTTCGTTTTGGTTCCTCATCTTCCTCTTTATTTACCTTGAGCTCTTCTTCGTACATCATCAGCTTACCAATTAACTCCTTGACAGGCAAAGTTCCAATATCACAGGATTCTCTAATTGAAACGGATGTGCCTCTCCATCTGTCAGGCAGACATCTCAATAATCTCATGATTTGCTCCTTTGCTGGAACAATCTTTCCGAGTGAGCTCATTGTGTTGACTATCTCATTAAACCTGAGATACATATCAGAAATAGGTTCATCAGCTTTCATCTTAAAGTTATCATATTTGATAGTATAAGTATTTAACCGCATTTCCGTGACATTAGTTGTTCCTTCATGAGAAACAGCTAAGGTGTCCCAGATTTCAAAAGCAGTTTTACATGCAAAAATTCTATTGAATTCCTCATCTCCTAGAGCACAGTAGAGATCATTCACAGCCTTACAATTATTATTGTAAGCTACCATAGTAGGTTCATCCCAAGTTATTCTTTCAGTTTCTGGAATCTTGTATTGAGACTCTATAGCAGTCCAAATATCAAAACCCATACTTTCCAAATGAATTTTCATTTTGAGCTTCCATTGGGCATAATTCAAACCATTAAAGAAGGGTGGCCTGTTAGTAGCAGCACCTTCTAGTCTATTATCCATAAGGAAATTTTAGAAAATGTTTTAAAGAGATAAAATTTATAACTAACAGAAATTTAAGATCTTTTAGATAAAACTACAATCACAGTTTAAAAACAGAGTTAAAATAAAACTTTGAGCAAGTATAACAGAGATAAACAAATCCTCTGATACCAAATGTTGGTCGGAGTGGACACTCAAGAGGGGGGTGAATTGAGTTCCAATTAAAAATTTCTGAAAAAAACTTTAAGATTAAATCCCCCAAATTGAAAAACAGCCCAGTCAATTAAGGCAGTAGAGATATAGGTGACTTAATGTTCAACAGGTTTCTCTAAGGTTGATTAATCCTCAGTAAGGTTAGTTTGATGACTAACTTTACTTTTGAAACAAGTTTACTAAACAAATCTCTTATACACACTAACCAAAATTGACTATCAGAGTATTTGCAAAAACAGATTTCTTGTTTACAAAAAAAAAGCACAGCGTAAAAGGGAAAGAAAAGTAAAGAAAAGAATAACAAGCTATTTCAAACAAGAGGTTCAGTCTTAAGCTAAGACTTAGTCCTCTTCCACTTGGTGATCACCTGCCACCAAGAAATTTTATAAAAAGGATTGATACACAGCCTGTATTGGGCTTTACAACAGTTTTCTCAAACTGTCCAGGTTTGACAACCTCTGCCACAGTTATAAGTGGGAAAACAAATGACCAAGCCACACCAGGCTTCTTCCACAGTTATACGTGGGAAAACAAATGACCAAGCCACACCAGGCTTCTTCCACAGTTATACGTGGGTAACAAATGTAAAAAGGTTTGGGATAGGGATTTTCAGTATCCCTCAGTTTAAGCACAGGAGACAGTGTGTGTAATACTAACACACTGCTCACAAATGTAAAACACTTAAACACAGTAGAGCAAGAGATAGAAAGAAGAAGGTTTAGAGTGCTCTATAGTGTTGGCAGATCAGTTCTGGACTCGTAGGAATGAGTGACATGAAGCTTTGGTCCTTTTTCTGTAAGTTGACACTAAAATAGAGTGTCGTGATTTCCAGACTTCCAGATGTTCAAGTGATCAGCTTCTTTGAGTTTGACTGCTTCACAACATGGCTTTTAGGAGACGGGTCTTTCAGTCGGTTCACTTGAGACTCTTTTGTTCTTCAGAATGAATGCTCGAGAGTTCTTCTTTTTGTGTATATGCGTATCTCCTTCTCAGTTGTAGATGTTAGACTCTGTATGTCCTTCCTCTTGTTCGTGCATGTCACTGTTCTTTTCGTTCCATTCGTCCTTGTTCTTGAATGCTTCTCTCTTCTTTTTATACTCCTCCATATATGCCCTTTTTGTTCACCCGAGGCTGACAAGATAAATAGTCTTGAGTTACACGTGCAATCTTCCTCGTACATTGTATTATTTCTTGATATGTCTGCAAATATCAATAAATAATGTTAGGTGTATTAATTTGTCTAGACATGACCGTTAGATTAGTATTAATCAAATTGGTAAAGAAAAAAGTAGAAATATAATAATAATAGACTGGTCGAGAATGTATGTCACTGTGGACTTCAACTGTGGTCTTCCAACTGTGGACTTCCTTCTGACTGCGGACTTCAACAAAAGGCTTGCTGTCTGTAAGCTTGCAATGGTAGCTTTTACTCCATGTAACTGTAGCCTCTCTAACTGTAGACTTGTAATATCAAATTTGTAGAACTGTAACCTTTGTCAACTGTAGACCTCGATCATCAGTAGACTTAGTCGACATAAGCTGTCTAACTGTAACCTTGACTGTAGACTTATGACTGTAGGCTTGTTCGACTGCGAACTTGTTCCAACTGTAGACTTGTTCGACTGTGAACTTGAGCAGAGAAAACTTTGAACAGAAGTCTTGTAACTGTGACCTTCGTCTGTGAGCTTTGACAAAAGATAGCGGTAGACTCGTGACTGTAAGGTTGTATTAGTCTTCGACTGTAACCTTGTAACTGTGAACTTATTGCAACAGTAACTTAAGGTGACAGTTAGCGGTAACTGTGACTTTGAAAAGAAAACTCTGACTGTTAGCTAACAATACTAAACTTATGTAAATACTACTGTAAATACTACTGTAAGAATATGAACTGTTTAGAATAAAATACGTTTAAGCATAGAATAATAAGATTAATGCAAGGTTTTAATACATCATCATCAATGTTTAAGCATGATTTGGGATTATCAAAACAGGTGATTCCAACAATCTCCCCCTTTTTGATAATCACAAATTATGTCAGTACGGAATGAAATATAGATGTATCAGAGAGAAGTGTGAAAAACACAGTATTAGCAATATGAGCACAAAAAAATAGGTATAATCCTCAAGGATTTCTCCCTCTTTGTATAGGTTCATTTCTCCCTATTTCAGGTTCATTTCTCCCTATTTCAGGTTCATTTCTCCCTATTTCTCCCTATTTCTCCCCCTTTGTGATTAACAAAAAGAAAGACAGAGAGAGAGAAAATAAACATTGTATTAATAATGAGTACATTACATGACCCAAAACGTGAATACATGATCCCTATCAAAAAAAACATAAACAGACTCAATCCTCTTCATCTGTAGGTAAGGGATCTTTTCCTTTGGAGGAAGAAGATGGAGTAGTAGGTGAAAGATCAACAGGCTTAGGAACTGTAACAGGAATGTCTGGAGGGGCAGCAACAGATGCTCCTGAAGGCCTGTAGTGAGTAGCTTGCCGAGGTATCAGTGGTCTAAGGCTTCTGAGGGCATCAGAAGGAGACATTACTGAAGAACCACTGGGGTTGGAGACAGGTAGGGCAGGAGGAACTATAACAGGTGTGCAGTCCACATGAAGAAAAGGTAGGAGCAGATTCCTGAAATCCATGATGATGTTTCATCCTCTGTCTATGGTAGATAAGAAGTCATTTTTGTTTTCCAAGAATTTATCCAAAGCCGGGGTCAACTCTCGTAGCTTGCTAACTTGTTCTTTGAAAGCTTGAGTAACAAGAGGCAGCTTCATAGTTTCTAGCATGAGCTTGAAGTGATGGTTCAACTGATGCTTGGTGAAAATCCGATCAAAGTAATGATCCAATTTACTTTTGATGGCCTCCTGAGAAGCAGTAGCAGCCTGCAGGTTCTCACGAACAAAGCCACTGACTTCTCTTGTAGTAGCAAGGATCTGTAGGTCTGATGTGTCATTTGCACGGGCTTGAGTAAGCTCTTCTCTGAGCAGGCTTCTAAACTGCTCAAGGTCAACAGGAGAGCTAGATGAAGGAAGGGACTTGACTGAGAATGCCACTCTCTCCTTGAAAGACTGAGTCAGATTTCCAATCACTTTCTGAATGACAACATCCTGATTGCTAAAGTGTTCTTTTACTGATTTCTTGAAAGCCTCAAATACTTCCACAAACTGCTTGACCACTTCTTTGATGTATCGAATCTCACTGGCCACTTGTGTCTGAGAACTGCTCAGGGCAGTTAAAGAAGCAACTGATTGTCTGAGGGCCACTACTGCTCCAGTCCAGCTTTCAATTTGAGTGTGGAACACTTTCATTTCATCCATCACTTCTTTGATTGGACTTCCCACAACACATCCTAGAGATAATTCTAAGGATTGTTCTACATTTTTCAGCTCATCAAAAAGACTGGTTTTCAATTCAGCAACAGACTACTTGATGGTCTCCTTCATTTCATTCTTTAGGGATTCAAGGTCTTCCTTGGTGGCCAATCGTTCAGTTTCTAACACTGGAGAGCTGTTAGTTAGGATAACTGGATTTCTTGGTGGTTGGTTTTCCTCATCTGAATCCTCATAATTGAGTTCTAACACCATGTATCCTGGATCTGAGGTCCATCCTTCTATATCATACAGTACAGAGACTGAACCAAAACGCTCCCCCTCACTTGGAGCTCCTTCCTGAACATTTTCTACTATCTGCTCGACTCTGGGTAACTCTAAGTTCTCTTCTGTAGCTCTAGCAGGTTCTATATTTGCTTCCTCTGTAGGTTCAGCAGTGAGGTTAGCCTCCCTCTCTGTTGAGTCATCAACCACTTCCATGACAACAGTAGTAGAGACCACTCCTGCTTCCTGGTCAGACACTGACTTGTCTGTATACCCTATCAGAGGGCTCATACTAAGTTTTTCTGTTTCTTCACCACTGATATCCTCTTCATCTTCTGCAACAGTTTCTTGATTTTCTTTTGAAGTTCCAGCCTCTTCTGCTTCGACTGTATCATCCTCATCAGAGGTGTCCTTGACAAAATATTGAGATTCTTCTTCTTCTTCTTCTGTAGACTCAGTCTCACTGTCTCTTAGAACAGGTTCTCTACTAGGTAGTTCTTTTGGAGGGCTTGCTGCTCCAAACGTCACTGTCCTGACAGGACTGTGAGTAGTCTCAGGATCACTCCCTTCATCAATTGGGGTGTTCTCTCTTGCGGAGTCACCAACTACTACAGTCTGTTCATCATCTGAGTATACAGGTTCAGGCTAATCAGGCTTTAAGCCTGGATCTCTCCTATCTCTCGGTCTAGAGGGATGAGTAGAAGGGCTAAATTTCTCATAGATTTTCTCCTCATCATTCACCCATGATTTCTTCCAGGGATTCCAACTGATCCTCATGAATTTGCAGATTACTTTCGAGATACATACACTGTTCTTTGCCACTATCAACTCTTCCTGACTTCCAGCTGCACCTTTCACTTTCAACATTACCGAAATGAGTTTAGCATGAAACAAGGAACTTGATTTTGAGCTTGCCATTATCATGTCCTCCATCTGAGCCATCAGCAAACTACAAAGGTTGACCTTCCTTCCATGTTTTAATATGTACATCAAGTAAATATCCTGGTGCTTCAGAGTTGCAAAATCTCCTCTTCTAGGACTCAGTACATGCTGAATAAACTTAAACAGAAGCCTGTCCTCTCCACTCATTTCAGCAGCAATAATCTTTCTTACTGTGCCATTGCCTGTCAGTTCTTCCAGAGCCGTCTCATGATCAAAGGTTCCACTATTTGGAGGAGCCGCTCCAGAATAGTAGTTGTAAATACCCTCATGAGGAACTCTTAAACATGCAGCCCATTCAACGGATGAAAAACTGACTTCATTGCCGTTTACTCTGGATACCAGTCTATGTAGATCATCCTCTTCCTCGAACTGTAGATATTCATAGAATTCCTTCACTAGCTTCGGGTAGTACGGTCCATTATTGTTTGCGAAGCATTCGGTCCATCCTTGCTCATTAAGCACTGCCAGTACTAATGATCTGCTCGATAAAATCCACTCTTCACTTAGCTCCTTCTCAGCAACTATTTCTCTCTTAGTCATATGTGGATTAACAGGTCTTATCGAGGCGTTCCCGGTGCCACTGGATTCGACTCGAGTCCTCTTCGGCATTGGTGCATCTTCATTGACAGTCGGGGGTCGCTTTGTTCTGGCCATTGGAACTGAATGAGGTTTCGAGGTTCGGTTGAAGGTTTAGGGTTTAGGACTTGAGAGAGCAAGGGTCGAGATGAGTGGATTGAGATATGTTCGATGTTCTAGATTTTATCATTTAGGGATTTAGAAATAAAAGTATAAAGAAAAGAAACGGTTCGAATTCCCGCAAAAATAAAATAAGGTTAAACAGCGAAACAACCTACAGAGAGATGTAACAGTGAGGTACACCGGTGTGGACTAACTGTGAGGTTTCAACTGTGAGGTTTCAACTGTGAGGTTTCAACTGTGAGGTTTCAACTGTGAGGTTTCAACTATGAGGTTTCAACTGTGAGGTTTCAACTGTGAGGTTTCAACTGTGAGGTTTCAACTGTGCTATAATTAATCATACCTAACTCATGTTTGATGTTACTTAATCTCTCAGAATTCAAAGGCTTTGTAAAAATATCAGCTAACTGATGTTCAGTGCTAATGAACTCAAGAGTGATATCACCTTTTTGATAATGATCCCTCAGAAAGTGATGTCTCACATCAATATGTTTTGTCCTAGCATGGGATACTGGATTTTTAGAAATGTTAATAGCACTTGTATTGTCACACCTTATAGAGACATGTTTGAAATGATATCCATAGTCTAGTAAAGTGTGTTTCATCCACAAGATTTGTGCACAACAGCTACCAGTAGCTATATACTCAGCTTCGGTAGTAGACAATGCAACAGAATTCTGCTTCTTACTACACCAAGATACTAGTGACTTGCCTAAAATGTGACATGTTCCAGAGGTGCTCTTTCTATATTACTTGCAGCCAGCAAAATCAGCGTCAGAATAACTTAATAAATCAAATGATTGTCCTTTTGGATAAAATAATCCCAAATTGGGAGTATGTTTTAGATATTTGAAAATCCTTTTAACAGCAGTCAAATGAGACTCTTTTGGATTGGCTTGAAACCGAGCACACATGCATACACTGAACATGATGTCAGTTCTACTGGCAGTAAGGTATAGTAGACTACCTATCATACCTCTGTAATTGGTTTGATCCACTGGTTCACCAGTTTCATCACTGTCCAACTTGCAAGTGGTGCTCATAGGTGTGTCACTGCCTTTGGTGCCATCCAAAGAAAAAAAATTTAGAAGATATTCAATATATTTACTTTGGTTCAAAATAATACCATTTTTATTTTGAAAGATCTGAAATCCAAGGGAAAATTTGAGTTCTCCCATTAGACTCATTTCAAATTCATTTTGCATTATTTTTGAAAAATCAACACATAAAGAATTTTTAGAAGATCCAAAAATAATATCATCCACATAAATTTGTACTATTAAGACATCTTTAGAAATCCATTTAATAAAAAGAGTAGGATCAGCTATCCCTTTAGTAAATCCTTTCGAAATAAGAAAAGAGCTGAGCCTATCATACCAAGCTCTTGGAGCTTGCATTAAACCATATAAAGCTTTAGATAGTTTAAAAACATGATTAGAAAAATGGGGATTTGTAAAACCAGGAGGTTGTTCCACAAATACATCCTCAATTATATATCCATTTAGAAAAGCACTTTTAACATCCATTTGATATAGTTTGAAATTCAGAGGAGCAGCATAAGCAAGTAATATCCTAATGGCCTCTAGTCTAGCCACGGGTGCAAAGGTTTCCTCATAGTCTTTTCCTTCTTCCTGACTATACCCTTGTGCAACTAGCCTAGCTTTTTTTCTGATTATATTACCAAACTCATCAACTTTGTTTCTAAACACCCATTTAGTGCCTATGGTAAGAGTGTCTTTAGGTCTTTCCACTAATTCCCAAACTTTGTTTCTTTCAAACTGATTTAGTTCTTCTTGCATAGCCATTACCCAGAATTCATCACTGATAGCATCATTGAAATTTTTGGGTTCAAGCTGTGAAAGAAAAGCTTGATGTTCAACCTGATTTCTTAGAGAAGATCTAGTTTGTGTTCCTCTATCAATATTCCCAACAATAACATCTAAAGGATGATTCTTTAGAATCCTAGTTGATTTGTTAAAGGTTGAACTAGAGATTTCAGGTTCATTTATCGGTTCGGGTTCCACAGAGGAAGATTCCAGAAAAAGTCCAGAACTGGATGTTTTTATTACAGGTTCTTTAGATTTGTCATTTTGGTCCAGAACAGATAAGTCTTGTTCAACATCTTCAAGAGAATTTTTAGACTCATGTGGATCAGTCTCATCAAACTTGATGTGAACAGATTCTTCCACACATTTGGTTTTCTTATTGAACACTCTATAGGCTTTACTAGACATAGAGTAACCCAGGAAAATTCCTTCATCACTTTTTGGAGCAAATTTATCAAGATTATCTTTAGTATTCAGAATAAAGACATTGCAACCAAAAACTCTAAAGTAATTAACCTTAGGCTTCCTATTATTCCACAACTCATAAGGGGTTTTCTTAAGAACCGGTCTAATCAAGACTATATTAATAACATAGCAGGCTATATTTACAGCTTCAGCCCAAAAGTAAACAGGCAGGTCATATTCATTAAGCATAGTCCTTGCAATTTCTTGCAGGGTTCGGTTTCTTCTTTCCACTACACCATTCTGTTGAGGTGTCCTAGGAGCAGAAAAATTGTGAGCATAGCCACTGTGTGAGCAGTAAGATTCAAATTCTGGATTCTCAAACTCATGGCCATGATCACTCCTCAAGGTCTTAATCTTAAGTCCACTAAGATTTTCTACAGACTTAGAGTATTTAACAAAGGAAGAGCAGGCTTCACTTTTGTGAGCTAGAAAGTATACCCAAGTATATCTAGAAAAGTCATCTACAAGAACATAAACATAGTGCTTCCCATTTAAACTTGAAATTCATGATGGTCCAAACAAATCCACGTGAACCAGTTCAAGTGGTTGAGAAGTTGAAACTTCTTTCTTTGGTTTAAAAGAAACTTTGTGTTGTTTTCCCTTTTGACAGGGATTACACACTTTGTCATTTGGGAATTCAAGCTTAGGTAGGTTTCTAACTAGGTGTTTCTTAGAGAGTTTTCTAAGTGAGTGAATGTTGCAGTGTCCTAATCTCCTATGCCACAGCCAAGTCTCTTTATGAAAAGCATTTAAGCAAGTAACATTATGTTTAGCTAAAGTGTTTAAGTCAACAGCATAAACATTTTCATTTCTTAAGGCAGAAAATATTAAAGCATTTTTGGAATTATAAACATCACAAGAATTGTTTTCAAACTTGACATTAAAACCATCATCACACAATTGAGAAATGCTAAGTAGGTTTTTCTTAAGTCGATCAACAAATAAAACTTTGGAAATTAATATTGAGTCAGTGTTACCAATCTGGCCTAAGCCGATGATTTTTCCTTTTGAGTTATCACCAAAAGTGACATATACTCCATCAACCTTTATTAAGCTTTTGAAGCACGAATAGTCCCCAGACATGTGTCTTGAACATCCACTGTCTAAGTACCATACCTTCTTGTAATTGCTTTTCAAACAGATTTCCTACAAAACAGATTAGACAGGAAATGACTTTGGTACCCAGATTTTCTTGGGTCCAGATATGTTAGCAATCAAGGATTTAGGTACCCAGATTTGTTTTATGGGTCCCATACAATTAATAGATGCAACAGATTTAGAGAGATATACTTTATTTGATCTACAACTATTTAAATAACCAGTTGAGGCATACGAATTTCCAAAACTGGAACTAGCAGGATTTTTTCCAGACTTGGGAATAAATCGGGTTTTAGTAAACTGTCTTTGTCCAGGTTGGTATCCCAAGCCAGTAGCATACTTAGGTGCAACTTGCTTTCCTAGCAGTTGGGTTAGAGTATCTTTTCCATTTGTAAATGTTTCTAAGTCCTTTCTAAGTTGTTCATTAGATAGTTTCAGTTCTGTATTCTCCTTTAATAATTGAACGTTTTTCTCTTTTTCTACATCAAGTGCAGACTTGACACTTGCAGTAAGAGCATGCTGTTTCTTTAAAGACTTATATTTATCCTTTAGTTCATTACACGTTTCTTCCAGCATATTACAGTATTCAATCAATTCATCTTTAGACATATTTTCAGAATCAGAACTAGATTCTGCTTCACCTTCAGAATAATAACAGTTTAAAGTGGGAGTGTCTAAGGTTACCTCAGATGTGTTTGTTATGAAACATATATTAGCACGATTTCTTTCAGAATCACTGGATTCTGATTCACTTGTGCTGTCTTCTGAAGCACTCCAGGTGGCCTTCATAGCTTTCTTATAATTCTTGTCCTTGTACTCATATTTCTTCTTGAATTTTAACTTAGGACAGTCAGCTTTGATGTGTCCTTTCCTTTTACATTCATAGAAAACTATGTCTTCTTCTTTATCAGTTTTCTTCCAATCTTTCTTCCACTTACCTTGTCTATCATACTTACCCTTGTAGTTTGGTTTTCTGAAGAACTTCTTCTTCCTATATAACTTCTTGAATCTCCTTGCTATTTGTTCCATCTCGGCATCACTGTCAGAATCTAAGTCTTCACTAGATGAGCTTTCAGTTGGTATATGCACTTTCTCCTTATCTTTGCTCTTTGATGCAGTAGACTTAAAAGCTACAGATTTTCGTTTTGGTTCCTCATCTTCCTCTTTATTTACCTTGAGCTCTTCTTCGTACATCATCATCTTACCAATTAACTCCTTGACAGGCAAAGTTCCAATATCACATGATTCTCTAATTGAAACGGATGTGCCTCTCCATCTGTCAGGCAGACATCTCAATAATCTCATGATTTGCTCCTTTGCTGGAACAATCTTTCCGAGTGAGCTCATTGTGTTGACTATCTAATTAAACTTGAGATACATATCAGAAATACGTTCATCAGCTTTCATATTAATGTTATCATATTTGATAGTATAAGTATTTAACCGCATTTCCTTGACATTAGTTGTTCCTTCATGAGAAACAGCTAAGGTGTCCCAGATTTCAAAAGCAGTTTTACATGCAGAAATTCTATTGAATTCCTCATCTCCTAGAGAACAGTAGAGAGCATTCACAGCCTTACAATTATTATTGTAAGCTACCTTAGTAGGTTCATCCCAAGTTATTCTTTCAGTTTCTGGAATCTTGTATTGAGACTCTATAGCAGTCCAAATATCAAAACCCATACTTTCCAAATGAATTTTCATTTTGAGCTTCCATTGGGCATAATTCACACCATTAAAGAAGGGTGGCCTGTTAGTAGCAGCACCTTCTAGTCTATTATCCATAAGGAAATTTTAGAAAATGTTTTAAAGAGATAAAATTTAGAACTAACAGAAATTTAAGATATTTTAGATAAAACTACAATCACAGTTTAAAAACAGAGTTAAAATAAAACTTTGAGCAAGTATAACAGAGATAAACACATCCTCTGATACCAAATGTTAGTCGGAGTGGACACTCAAGAGGGGGGTGAATTGAGTTCCAATGAAAAATTTCTGTTAAAAACTTTAAGATTAAATCCCCCAAATTGAAAAACAGCCCAGTCAATTAAGGCAGTAGAGATATAGGTGACTTATTGTTCAAAAGGTTTCTATAAGGTTGATTAATCCTCAGTAAGGTTAGTTTGATGACTAACTTTACTTTTGAAACAAGTTTACTAAACAAATATCTTATACACACTAACCAAAATTGACTATCAGAGTATTTGCAAAAACAGATTTCTTGTTTACAAAAAAAAAGCACAGCGGAAAAGGGAAAGAAAAGTAAAGAAAAGAATAACAAGCTGTTTCAAACAAGAGGTTCAGTCTTAAGCTAAGACTTAGTCCTCTTCCACTTGGTGATCACATGCCACCAAGCAATTTTATAAAAAGGATTGATACACAGCCTGTATCGGGCTTTACAACAGTTTTCACAAACTATCCAGGTTTGACAACCTCTGCCACAGTTATACGTGGGAAAACAAATGACCAAGCCACACCAGGCTTCATCCACAGTTATACGTGGGAAAACAAATGACCAAGCCACACCAGGCTTCTTCCACAGTTATACGTGTGTAACAAATGTAAAAAGGTTTGGGATAGGTATTTTCAGTATCCCTCAGTTTAAGCACAGGAGACAGTGTGTGTAATACTAACACACTGCTCACAAATGTAAAACACTTAAACACAGCAGAGCAAGAGATAGAAAGAAGAAGGTTTAGAGTGCTCTATAGTGTTGGCAGATCAGTTCTGGACACGTAGTATTGAGTGACTTGAAGCTTTGGTCCTTTTTCTGTAAGTTGACACTAAAACAGAGTGTCGTGATTTCCAGACTTCCAGATGTTCAAGTGATCAGCTTCTTTGAGTTTGAGTGCATCACAGCATGGCTTTTAGGAGACGGGTCTTTCAGTCGGTTCACTTGAGACTCTTTTGTTCTTCAGAATGAATGCTCGAGAGTTCTTCTTTTTGTGTATATGCGTATCTCCTTCTCAGTTGTAGATGTTAGACTCTGTATGTCCTTCCTCTTGTTCGTGCATGTCACTGTTCTTTTCGTTCCATTCATCCTTGTTCTTGAATGCTTCTCTCTTCTTTTTATACTCCTCCATATATTCCCTTTTTGTTCACCCGAGGCCGACAAGATAAATAGTCTTGAGTTACACGTGCAATCTTCCTCGTACATTGTATTATTTCTTGATATGTATGAAAATATCAATAAATAATGTTAGGTGTATTAATTTTTCTAGACATGACCGTTAGATTAGTATTAATCAAATTGGTAAAGAAAAAATTAGAAATATAATAATAATAGACTGGTCGAGAATGTATGTCACTGTGGACTTCAACTGTGGTCTTCCAACTGTGGACTTCCTTCTGACTGCTGACTTCAACAAAAGGCTTGTTGTCTGTAAGCTTGCAATGGTAGCTTTTACTCCATGTAACTGTAGCCTCTCTAACTCTAGACTTGTAATATCAAATTTGTAGAACTGTAACCTTTGTCAACTGTAGACCTCGATCATCAGTAGACTTAGTCGACGGAAGCTGTCTAACTGTAACCTTGACTGTAGACTTATGACTGTAGGCTTGTTCGACTGCGAACTTGTTCCAACTGTAGACTTGTTCGACTATGAACTTGAGCAGAGAAAACATTGAACAGAAGTCTTGTAACTGTGACCTTCTTCTGTGAGCTTTGACAAAAGATAGCGGTAGACTCGTGACTGTAAGCTTGTATTAGTCTTCGACTGTAACCTTGTAACTGTGAACTTATTGCAACAGTAACTTAAGGTGACAGTTAGCGGTAACAGTGACTTTGAAAAGAAAACTCTGACTGTTAGCTAACAATACTAAACTTCTGTAAATACTACTGTAAATACTACTGTAAGAATATGAACTTTTTAGAATAAAATACGTTTAAGCATAGAATAATAAGATTAATGCAAGGTTTTAATACATCATCATCAATGTTTAAGCATGATTTGGGATTATCAAAACAGATGATTCCAACAGAGATAATAGATAGTATACTAGGAATTATTATGAATTTTTTATATTTTTTCTTAGGAACATCTTTCCCATGTATGGGTTAATACCATGTTTCCTAAAATAAGTAGATTTTTTTCAGTATTATGCTTATTACAAATGATTTGATTCCACCATTGGGTGACATAGTTAAATTTTTATGTTAATGATATTATGATTTATGTTTAATTTTTATCCATTTCCCAATGATATGAGGTCAAGGAAGCATTGATGTTGCATAATTTTAGTCACCTAGTATGAAATTTACATGCCATGCATAAGCCATGCCATAGAGGGGCATTGTATCATTTTCACTACATGTGATTACCATGACTGATTTGATTGTTATTAATATAATATTCATTGTATATTTGATAATATATTGGATTGAGAAAACATATTTGGTACATAGAGTACCTACTATATCATAAACCAATTTTTCATTTATAGGTTTTAGCAGATACTCTAAGTAGTCAACTATTGAACGTTGATTCATAGACCATTGGTTGCATGGACTGGAACATGATATGGTATGGAATAAGTGGATGTCAAATTTTGGATCACCAATTTTGTGGTATCTTATGAAAATAAAGTAGTGAACCATTTCCTTCTACCACTCATAGAGTAATGTAATAAAAATAAGAAATTTAAATGAAATTGAGATAGTAAAAAACACAGAGCGTTAACTAGTCTCGAACATAGTAGTGGGAAGTAAGTAGAATATCTTATGATCTATATAAATGTTCCTAACACCCAGACCTCAATAATTGATCAGGAAAAGGGGTTATAATGTTAACATATAGGGAAATTATACCCATTCTATTCCTATAAATACAGATTATTCCCTTATTGAATATTATATGGGGTGTGTGTTGGGAATTTAGGATAAAATTCACTATCATTTTCCACTATTCATACACTGGGAGTGAGGATACGACCATGCTCTGGAGGTGGTGGGGCCTGATCCTATATTGAAACCTCTAGTAGTGCCACCTATAAACCCTCTTTCTTTTCATGATTTGGGTGATGATTCCAAATTTCATGGTTATTTTCTAGGGATTATGAAGATGATACAGGGAGCCCCATGATTATCCCCTTATAGGAAATAGTTGACAATGGAGTTCCAGCTACACCATCTGCCCAAGCTTTCAGGGGATGGTCATGTAGGGGCTATAAAGCTATGGATTTAGACTGTCATCTCTATTATTGATAATTTCTAGAAAAATAATTAATGTATATTTAAAATAAATAATTATATGCTTCAAAGATCCTCCAAATAGTTGTGGGATATTCTAAATCAGGCATGTTCGTATAAAAAATTTAATTAGTGGGATTTCTAGATTTGATTCATTAATTATTTGTTCCCTCATAATATGAGAGACAAACATTCTAGGGAGTTTATTAACCTATAGTAAGGTTCTACGGTAGTTATCGAGTATTTAGATCATTTCATAGAATGTTAGTGCATTGAGCCTATATATAGTGCAGATGAGCCTACGATGGAGAGATGATTTGATTATGGTATGTGGCATCCAATTAATTCTTAGGTAAATGTGCTCAAGTGGACAAAAAAATATAATAGATTGAACTACGCCCATATAACTAAGAGGAATTCAATGGAAGAATATGGTGAGAGCTAGGTCAGTTCAGAACCCATGTAAGGTAGGGGTTTAACTAGAAGTCGAAAATGATTATTTCAGACTATTTCTACGAATAATGGCACATAAGTGATAGTAATAGATTTTTATGTAGTATGTCACTATTGTGGGATGCCTGGGAATATGATTCCCTAGTGTCCCAGAGACTCCATTGAGTTCTAAGGATGAAACAGAATAGGTAAAATTCAACATTTCAATTGGAAAATCATATCTATTTATAGTGAGAGGGGATTTGTGCTAGCTCCACCATCCGGAGCATGATCTATTCCAACTTCCCTGGTAGGTATATAGAATATTATTTGATGTATAAGTATATTAGGGGGTTTTGTCCATTGTATACAGGCTTTAGATATATAATTCTAGTAGATCTGGCCTGCTCTAGGTAGGCTAGGTGCAACATATGGTTAAGGATTATAAACTATTTGCTCAGAACATCCTATATGGAGGATTATATCATTGTACCATTTCCTATTAAATATATTGTTCTAGTAACCACTACTATAGAGCCTTCCTTATTTGATACAGGTGCATCACATTACAAAAAATATCTAACTATTGTGAAATTACTTGGACTTCATGTAGATTATTGTTATTCTATTATGATTGTTGATACTCCATTTAGTACATGTTATGAAAGTTAACACTAGTGAAAGGAATAAAATCTTTAGTTATGAAGATATCATGTTTTATAGGACCTCTTCAATCTTGAGATGAGGGGTTTTGATTCCATTATTTGGATTTAATGGTTTCTACCCAATAATATTTACATGGATTTTTATCAGCATAGGGTGTTATTTTCATCACCATAGGGCAGTACTTATATTCAAAAGGGTGATATGGATATCCAAGAAGGTAGATTATGACCATAGTATCTTTGGATTCATGGAGTGATCACACATATTGATATCGTTTTCATAGAAGATAATGGAAAACATATGATTGTGTAGCCTCCTGTATTAAATCATTTTAAGGATATGTTTTTTGATGAATTTTTCGGACTAACTTATGAGAGAGGGGTATATTTAATAGTTGATATAGTTTCCGGAGATGCATTATTATCCATTACCCATTACATTAAGTCTACTAAATGGTTGAAGGAGATCAGGAGGAAACTAGAGGACTTAAAGAAAATGGTTTTCTATCGCTCTATTATTCTCCATGGGGTTAATCAGTCTTATTCTGAGAGAAGGTGGATAAAAACATTAATAATTGTGTGGATTATTGAAAATTGGATTTCTAGATAGTGAAACAATTTATCCCTTAACTCACATTGATGATCATTTCAACAAGATCAAATGATGGAAGGTATTTTCAAAGATCAACCTATGACTTTCATATCATCGTCACAGATTCCAGAAATAATATATTTCAAATTTTGATTTCCATTGATTTTATGTCTTATATGAGTATCTCAGTATGTCATTCTGTCTTACAAACACTAATGTAATCTTAATGGCTTTAATCAATAGGATTTTTCATCTCTATCTTGATTCTTTTTTCATGGTCCCCATAGATGAAATCTTGGTGTATTTTCGTACTCATAGGGACCACTCCACTCCTCTTGATATCTATTTTAATAAAATGAGTGATCAAATTATATTGGTTAATCTCATTAAATTCCATTTCAAAATGAAAAGGCTTCAATTAATGGGTCATATTATCTCATAGGTAGGAGTTTAAGTTTTCCTGGAGAAGGAGAGGGATATAGTTTCTTGGGAGAATCCCATGAATGTCTATAATATATAAATTTTCTTGGGGATAGTCAGTTATTATAGGTGTTTTACACACGATTTCTGATTCATAGTACCGCCTTATACAGTCTTTACTAATAAGAGTGTGAAGTTTATATGGTCTAAATTATACAAGACATACATTAATGAGCTGAATAGAAGATTCAATTTAGTTGCAATCCAGATTCTTCCATCATTGGGAATTATTTATACATTCTAGTATGATGTATGAGTTATAAGGTGTCGAGAATATCAGTTGTAGGCATCTATAGTGGTTGTGTTAGGGTTTCGGTAATTAAAGCCTCATTAGTGGAATTTCCAAACAAGTAATCTTTATTTGATAGATGTTGTGCATGCCTAAAATTGTTAAAAACATTACATTTTGGGAGAGTTGTTTTTGTGTTTATGGACCACAAAATACTCATTTATATTTTCACACATTGATCCTTGAATCTTATGTTGTAATGGTGAGTTGAATATCTATAGTCCATTGAATTTGAGCTATCATATACACATATGAAAGGTAAAATTGTTTCTAATTCTCTGTGTAGGTGATCTAAAATATAAGAAGATAAGGAGTCTAGTAGTGAATAGTAGCTTATGGATCTCTTTCTATGGTGCACGTAGAAATGAAAAAACATTATGGAATATTTTTTACATGAATTTCTATTAGTGGCCACTTAACTATCGAAGAAACTGATGATAGGGATGTTTTTAGTTCCTGAGGGATTGGACCTATGAGAGGGTATTTTATGTGAGGACCCACCTCCATATTGGTCTATTTATTATCATGAAATCCTGTGTATAGATGGGTGTATTTGGGTTCCCGTGAATATGGGAACTGATTTGATACAGGAGCGACATTTATCACAGTGCATAATTTACATAGGTATATTAAAAATTGTCATGTTATGTGCTTATGGTATTGGTGTCTAGAGAAGAAACATCAGATAATATGTTTGATAATTAGGAGATCCACTTTTTAGTAGATGAAGGCAGATCACTAATGAACTCTAGGCATTTTGTATCCATTAACATCCCATAAATGGAAATTGGAGGATGTTTCAACAGATTTTTTCATTGTATTACCAAGGTCACCTCGATGTACCGAGATGATTTGGGTAGTTGAGAATCAACTAATGAAAATATACTACTTTCTTTCTATCAAGGATACATTCTCAATTTATTTTATTAGAACATGTATGTCTATGAGATTATATGACTGCACTAGGTCACTCATACTATTGTTTCAGATATAGATACTCTATTTAAATTGTTTCTTGTAAGGGGTTATAAAATGATATGGGTATATAGTTTCTTCTGAGCATAGCCTCAACCCTCAAACTATTGGACAATCATAAGAGGCTCTACATGTTTTAGAGGACATGTTCTAAGAATGCATCCTTGATTTCATTGGTACTCGGTAGAATCATTTCCCACACATTTATTTCACCTTAAATAGTAGTAACAAGGTGATTATTAAGATGAATACTTATGAAGGCCTATCTGATAGGTCATTTCGTTCACCCGTATGCTTAAGTGTTAGAGGTAGCACTTCTAGGTCCTTATCTCGTACTAGAGACTTCAGAGTGCATCCAGGTGATCAGAAAGTGGATTTCAATTACTAATTCTTAGAAAACAAATCTAATGTCTATAGCCATTGATAACTAATGTAGTTTGAGGTTGGTGATTTTGTGTTGGTAAATGTATCACCCTTACATGGGATTATATTGAGAGAGAGGAAAGGGAATATGTTCCCACATTTTCTATGAACCTTTGAGATTCTCTATGGAGTCGGTCTGGTAGACTATCAGTTGTTATTACCTCATAAGTATCATTCCATGCATAAAATGTTTGAAATTTCACATCTTTTTTTATCATATGTTCACATAAAAAACATTTTCTCATAATTATATTGATCTAAGTGACAAGGGTTATTTTTAAGAGAATCCTCTACTAATTTTTGATTGAATCATGAAGAAACTCTAAGGCCAGTTTGTCCCTTTAGTATGGGTGATATGGTGGAATGACTAGGTGTATGATGATACTTGGGAGTTGGAGGTTGATGTACATGCTTAGTGGAAAGAGTTTTTCTTAGATAGCGTTCCATAGACCTGGGAATGTGAACTATGAGATGTGTTTATTTATGGTGGTAACACTATATGAACATGGTTTTGAAATAAGATTTGGAATCATTATATTTTAGTCTAGTTATTATTTTGGACCTAATATGTATACTAAATGAGGTCACACTTTTTTCATGGATTTACAAGGATTGTTCAGATCTAGGAACCATAGTTGGTGGGGAAAATTACTTGGCCTCATGGTTAGTCGATACTATCTGAGTGACTCCCCATGGATTCCATAACCATACAAGGGAATGAAAGAAGGCCCAAGTAATGCCCATAGATTTCCCAAACTAGGCACCGAAGGTCGCATGTCTATGCGAGTATCTTAGTAAAAAGCAGCATATAGTGAAACCTATTCTGTTCATGGTTAGTCAAACCATATGTATAAATCCATGTTGGGTACCACCTCAGATAGCATGTGGCTCTATGATTGGCCAACCGTGTGTTCAAACCACCCATACAAGTTATTTTGGGTGATTGTACCTTTTTCCACATAAATATAATGAACTAAAACCCACCTCCTACATTCTATTTGAAGTGGACAAAGGAGGATTTCTTATCCCATTGACGATACACTGCTCTGCCTTCCTAGATTTGTTAATATAACTATGATAAGGACTTTGTTTTAAGAAACAATTGTCTCATTGAATATCCATTGATGTGTAATCTATTAATCTTGCATTGTTACCCGTTTTTTCATTCTCTTTACTGAGTTATCAAGGTGCGGTTCATATTTAATTTTTGGGAATTTATTCATTATTTTGTTTTTTATCAATCCATATCAAATGATGGTCTGATACGGTACACTAAGTGTATTATTAAATCTTGTTTTGTGGCCTATTTTGTATCCTATAGAGTCTTGATGTTACATAATATGTGTCATTGTGTTGCACGCAGGCTTCACCATGCCTTTCCATATATTGTATCTTCCATGAATTGGGTTATTTTAATGGAAACTAATATCTTTTTAGAACAAATATTAATATTTATATTGATCAGCTTTGTGTGTTCCACAACTATGGGTGTTATTTCTTCTATTTCAAATTGGGTTTCATGATCATATACCCAAAATAACTATTGGGTTATATTGTTTATCTTCAAAATGATGATATAAAAATTTCAAATATATCAATATTTTGTTTTTTCATGTATAGCACACTTAACATTCAATGAAATGGAAAGGATGAATGTGAGTGGTATTACAATGACACCCAATTAAATGGAACAATAGTTACACCCTTGTTAGTAATAAATGACACTAAGTTCTGAATTATGCATTGGATCATATTAATGAAAATGAATTCTTATCACTATGAATTATGGGCATGGGGTCCCATTATAAATATGGTAAATCAGAATGATGAACTTTATGCATGTTATCTAAGTAAGATAATGGAGTCCCTTCATAAATGTTATAAGGGGATGAAGTCCCTTTATTCATGTGATACAGTAATGGAGACCCTTGGTTTACATACGATCATGATGACCCTTACTATAATAATGGGAATGGAATCCCTATTCTGTGATAGTAGGCATTGAATCACTATCCCATGATACTTTTCATGGAATATATATATTGTTATACTGGGCATGGCATACCTATACTATGATATAGATAATGACATCCCTTCTACTTTGATACTGGTCATTCAGACCTTATACAGTGAAACAAGACATGTTGTACATATACTACATTTATATAAACCATGGATTCCCTATACTATTACGACATCAAGAATGGTATCCACACAAAACTATGATATTGGTTATGAAATTCCTTATAAATATGATAATGTCCATTGCATCCATTGATATTTTTTCAGATATATTCTCATACAAGCATGTGGTGTCATATTGGTTTCGTTTCAGGAGCTAAATCCTTCCCATTTAATGTTATTATTACTTATTTACATTATTATATCTACACACTACCATGTTATATACATGTACTAGATATTTATAGAGATAATCGGTGGTGGCCTACTGATATTATCACAAACCCAAAATGGGCTGTCGATGGTTCTAGAGAAGAGTATATGATGGTAGGTATAGATAAGGGAAAGTATCATCTTATGGATTTAACACTCATTAAATGAAATATGATTGGTTCTCGGTATTAGATGATCATTTTGGAGCTTGTAATTCTTTTATAGAATTTTTCCTCTTTTACCATTTGTATATATTGTTTGTTATGGACTCCTTGCTTCCATGTACACATATTTTCCATGTTTTTTACTTACATGGAATAAATATTAATTGTATATGATTCTGTTAACTAATTTATATTATTATTCAATGACTGTATGTTTATCATTCTTCCACTTTGTTTATATTATCATTATTCTTATGATAAGGTGGTTTACTAGTCAAGTTGTCAGGGTGATTGTTTTTGTTGTTCCATCAGATTACACATTTTTAGGTTATTTATCTATTATTACTTATTATATTATTTCTAGTCTGACATTAGGGAATATTCTCACCATAGTCAGACCTTAGTACCTTTCTACATGTTTCCTTCCTCTAGAATAAGGGGACGCATGCTTTAGGCCTCGTGGCCAACCGAATAATGGCACCATTTAAGTGGTATCTGGGTTGGGGCGTCACATATTAAACATAAGTAGTTTTAATAATATTCATGGTTATTCAGTATAAAATAATTATTTCTATTTCTATTTATAATAATATTGTACTTTAAAAAAGATAGAATAATTCTAAAAATATATTTTTTTTCTATAATTATAAATTTATAAAGGGGTAGAAATTTTATTTGGGTTTTTAATTAAATTTTCAGATTTTCAACTAATGAAAATGAGGTATTGATAATTTTGAGACACTAGGAGTTTTTTAATGTTATATTTATTATTTTTATTAATTAAATACATCATGTATATTTAGTTTAAATTATTAATTTAATTGAAAAACCTCCCTTAATTATATTATTTCATTTTTGGAATAATGTTTTTTCATTTTTTGATTTCTTTTATCATTTTGATGTACTTTTTTAAATAATAAGTGTTTACATTATAGATATTTATTTTGACTCTTTAAAATGCCTCAAAATAATTATAATTCATTTTGGAAATTTTTTTACTCTTATGGTGTTAATAAATCAGTTTGAATATAGTTAATAGATATTTATTGAAATATTGAAATTTTTATTGAAAGACATTCATTTTCACGAGACCCATTATATTTTTATGCGTAAGGATATTTTTATAATGGTTGGGTGAGGGTAAGAACATAATAAAAATAAATCATATAGGTCATACCCTTAAATGATTTTTTATGAACATATGGTTTACCGTTACAAAACAGATTTTAATTTCATGTTAACCATATGAATTAGTTTCGATCTTTACACAACATATATTCTACACCTACAAAAGTAGTTTAATTTTTCCTTTACCATTCTATAATTGTTTTCTACATTAACAAATAATTTATATTTTTTATTAATTTTACATATTAATTGAATTTCTCTTAAGTATCCCTGGTAATTTGGTATCAACCATTATACAATGAATGATTTTTTCCACATTACCTTTACGTAGTTTCAATACTTCCCTTACGTAGTTCATGAATATTTTGATTACCTTTAAAAAATGGTTGAAAAGTTATTTATCCTTACATAAAAATATGAAATAATTTATTAACATTATACATGTTATCTATTATGAAATATTAACATTAAGTTTTCTTTATAAAATATGATTTACCTTAACACAATGT
Organism: Viscum album; assembly: GCA_963277665.1. Taxonomy (NCBI): domain Eukaryota; kingdom Viridiplantae; phylum Streptophyta; class Magnoliopsida; order Santalales; family Viscaceae; genus Viscum; species Viscum album. Next base: position 123,574 of record OY728165.1, read on the forward strand.
ATATAAGTTGAAGATTACCCTTATGTAAACTATATAAAATGCAGCTTACCTTTAAAAAAACTACTTCCTTACCCTTATATGGGATGTATAAAATGTATCTTACCTTTATGAAACTATTTTCATAACGTTTTGTTAGACATATAAAATTTACCTTACTTTAACGAAACTACATCATAAAAATATGAAACTTGTATATTTTAATGTTAACCATTATACACATTATAAAAATTAAATTCATCTTTATTGCATGATTTATAAAATATGAACTACCATTATTTTATCCATATTAATTCATGGTTACCCTCATAGGGGCCATATAAATTCATGGTCATCCTTATGTATAAAAAATATTCTCCCATATTCTAGAAATAGCAGGTCTAAGATACATTGGTAACATGAATGAATTATGGGGATTAATTTTCAATCATAATCACTATACATAAAAATGAAGCAAACATATGTTTCTATTTTTATTTTACAACAATTTTTTTTAAAAAAAATCATGAAGCGTTAGGTAACACCCCCTAGAGAATATTAGTGTGGTTTTTGTTAAATAATAATATCCATCAAGTTCATTTTAATAAATACCTTCCATCATATATAGCGTAAATATTATAATGAAATCCATTAAAAACTATATTAACTCATTAGGGAAAATTTTATAATGTATTATTGGTTTCCCAATATCTTCTTATTCAACATAAATTCAATTAGAGTCATGGATTACTAATCCATAGAATAATTATTCAACAACATCTTTTGATAACCTAGATATTTTAATTATTTTTATGAATAATATTTACTACATAGTTCACACATGGTTATACCTCATTTAAAAGGTAGTGTTTGGTTATTCTCCTTTGACAACAAATAGGTTAACGTGGATTTTTTATTCCCCTTTAAATAAATGTATTTATAGGTTTGGTCAATGATTAGAATATACAAAATTATTTTGGTTTCTAGAAATTGTAGGAAATTTATACTCTACCTAGTAGTATACAATGTTTATTGTAAAAATATAAAATATTTTTTCTTCATTACTTTATTATGTACCATCACACTTGTAGAGTTAGAGGGGAATAAAGAGTAGAAGTCGGTTCTCTATGAACTGAACTAAAATGAAATCTTGGTGTTCATTTGCATTACTTTTATCCTAATACATGATTATTTTAATACCATAATAGAATAAATCAATTATTATTCATGAGTAAATATTTCTATAATTATATAATAATTATGTGTAAAATGTATACAATTACTATTAAAACCCACCACTGGTTCATATTACTATTGGTAACTATGTGCAATACTCCACCACATAGTACTTCAATGATCCATCATTGAACATTATTTCCATGGAGTCCATAAATTTTTACCACGAATATATGCTTAAAAAGTATTTATGATCATAAAACCACCATCCCAAAAAAAATTAACATTTTATCTTGATGTTTCTTAATTCAACAAATATATTAATCGAGTATTATATTTTGAACAAATCTCTTCTTTGTCTATCATTATTTACAAAAATCTATGTTTGTAAAAAAATTCGTTTTGAATAGTAATTCCAGCCTTAAAATTAGTTAAATCCTTAAATTATAGGGATAATCAACACCATTGAATTAAGGAATTTAAAAAAAATTATTATAAGATACGGTAGTGAATATAAGTAATATTAAGTGTGGTTTTACTATATAAACCAGGTTAAAATAATTCCTTTAAGGAATTGTAGTTTCACCATTTCATAAAATTCCATGATTTTCAATATTTCTATTAACATTTCAATGGAATTTATTAAGTTAATCCCCAGTAAGGTTTTCATAATAGAAATTATTCATATAATAAATTTTAGTTAATAAGTCTATAATTATGTAATCATGCAAGGAATAATAAAACAATTCATTATCATGTTTAGTATTTTATTTTATAATATTATTACATAATTTATTTTTTTAAAAAAAATTAAGTCATAATATTCCTAAGATAATTTCTCTTTTTCATTAAAATGATATATTTTTCTTCAATAATAGAACAATACTCATTTAACTTATCAAAATAATAATTTTAAAATTTATAATTAAGTGACTATAATTATTTTATTTTTTCAATCAGATACATAGTGAATAGATTTACATTTTAATTTCAATGCATAAATGTAGAGTTAGAATGATATTTCTCACAAGAATCATCTAAAAACCTCCATGTATATTTCATAACATTTATTCATTTATTCATATAATTTTAATTTTTCTAATCCCTTTCTAATTTATGTTTAAGGAAATCATATATAATATTGTCTCATTTCTTGTATTTTTAAAATCTAAACACTTTATAATTTTAAGAATTCTTCTTGAAGTATTTTATTATCCACATATAAAATTTGTTTAATCTCTTAATAAATTATGTAATATTGCCATTACAATCTAAGATACAATAATCATCATAAAAAATGCTATTAAATTTCTCATTAGAAATAAAAACATTAAGAGTATAATTTTATTTCATGACTTTATTGTAATCATCATATTTTTATTATATATCAGCTTCAAAAAAATGAGTGGTACAATAAAATTATTCATTTTCATCTCAATTATTAGAGTATAATATTTAATAGTGGTAGGGATTCCACTCTATCTATCCAGAAGAATACTTATAGTATTATTTTCATGATCTGATTCTAGAATAGTAATACCCAATGAAACAATGCAATTCCCTATCTCAAGGAGTCAATCTTTCATTAGAGATATACATTTTCTAACAATAATAAAAACAGTATGAAATTTCTATTTTATAGTATTATAATTCAATTGAATATTTTTAAAGGTTCCTTCAATGGAAACAAAAATATTTTCCTATATATTGAAGGAAGTAACATAAAATTAAAATCTATTAAAATCGTCTTCTCCTCATCCAAAAATGATATAATTTATATCCTTTTATATTAAATTATAATTAACTTAATGAACATTATTTGGGGTGTTGCACTCACTAGTAAGAATATATTAGTGTTCACCACATTCAAATAAAATTTAAATATAATATTCATCAAGTATATAATCATTATACACTTGAAAATACAATAATATTAACTATTAAAATACGGAGCTCTGATCCTTGGCATACCTTCTCCATGCTCAAGTATATTAATATATCTTTTTCCTCTTAGAACATTCTTTCAAAATTTTCATATATGGAAGTGCAAAAAATTAAATAGTTAACATTAAATCCAAATTTTTTATCATATCAATAGTAGATAAAAACCTAAGAGGGTTGTGGGGAATTGTGTGTGTTAAATAATTTCATCAAATTTAAACATACTTTTAAATGTATGTTATAAATTATATTCTCCATTAATCAGTTTAAAAAATGGAAATATGAAAAAATAAACAGGTCACATAATTATCTTATAGAGGATTGTGTTTGAAAAAATACCATATCCCAATACCCTAATAGGAAATGCATAATACTTTTCTTAGGGACCATGTAACAAAGTACTAGGAGATGAATCATTATAAAATTCATTTACATAGCCTTTAAATCATTTTACCAGGTACCAAAAATCTATGTAAATTTAGATGAAACTTCACTTATATGTGACAATATACATGTGTCACATAATCAATAACTATGTACATGTATTTAGCACATAGAAAAAATTGATTTTCTATAGAAACGAATATGGTATAAGGAACAGAAATTCCTCCTTCCTATAGTTGTGACATCCCAGGTATGGATGCCAATAAATGGTTCCCTATACCTGGTTGTCCACATGGCCTCAAGAGGATATAAACAAAGTCCAAAGTCAATCAACTATTAGTGAGGGACTAGGTGTGATTGTTGGGAAACTATGCCCTCATTAGCATAATGTAACATAATAGAAATAATAACAATGCAATAACAGAAGCATTAATACCATGAAACTAATTAAAATAGAAAAAGACGAAAAATATAACAACCATATGTAATAGAATATAAATGATGATGTTGTATGTCACATATTCCTAAAAAATATCCAAATTCCCTTATTGTAGAAAAACATAATACAAGTACCAAAAATACAAAATAGAAAAAAAAAACTCAGAACTATTGTAGGCGTCAACATTGTCCAATTCTCTCGTTATCCTCAAAAACATATCATGTACCTGTAGTAGGGAACTTGAACTTATCAAAACCTACAACAATATAATTTTTTTCACCCAAAGGAAATACTCAAACAAGGTGTGAGACTAAATCCCAGTAATAAACCACCAGTGGTTTGTGCCAATCTGTCATTGAATATATGTAACATACAGTGTACAATAGTGAAAGATGTAGGAAAGAAAGTAATGATAGTTAAAAAATACTACAAGAACTAGTTTACATTAACAATCATTTCATGTTCTTTAATAGTTCAATTACATTGAATTATATAATTCTCAGGAACTGTCCTAAACTCGAAAGTCGTTGTTTAAAAGTAAGCACAATAGATACCTTTAGAAGGCTACATAAACATGTGAAGTACAGTCTTAATCCAAGATTTCTATTTGGATTGGAAGATGCATCTTAATACATTCCATTTAATTATTCAAATTAATTCAAAATATTTCCTTGAAAATCGTTTGTTGGAATTCATGTATTACACCAGCTGTAAAACCACCTACATCCTATGAGCATGTCTCGATGATCCTCTCTAGAACCCGATCTCACCCTTGGTTTGGTCTGAGTATATTTCATCAGGGCTATCCTTGCAACATATAAATAATACCCATGTATTACCCAGGACATATAAATAGTTCTTATAGAACTCTTTTATGGTCTCCCTAAATCTATGACTCATTTGACTTTTAAATAAATCATACATGAACTTGTCCACTATATCTGTGGTTCTATCAAATTTTAAATATAAAAAACCCATTTTATTCCATCCATGGCATCCCTCAATGGATCCATGGGTCACCTAAGGTATAAGGTAATATAGTCACATGAACATATTCATTTCATTATAATCTAAATCTATGATTGAACCATTTATATTTACCCATATATTATTTATTATTAAATTAAATATTTCATTAGGCATGAAAAGGTTAATACCAAAAGCATCGAATATAATCTCATGTAAGGACCAACTTCATAAGTCTTGGCCTTTCAATTATTCACATTGCAAAAATTCAAATAACAATAAACACATAAAAATTAAACTATTACTTGGCTGTATCCTTTGTAAAATCACATGGGAACATGTCATATATTAATCCTATAATGTAATCTAAAACATAAATAAGCCTTACCATAACCGATCTCAAATCAAAAATTTCACAATTAGATAAAAACATTCAAAACATGCTCAAACATGCATAGGCATAACATGGGGAAATGGGAAAACCACTAATCCCCAACCCTTAGTCCATTCAATTGAAATCATGCATGATTTCAATTCATTAATAATATCAAGTCATTTTTAACAACCCAATAATGAAAAAAGTCATGTCTCATAGGTATCCTAGGCCAAACAGTCATAAATGGTCATTTAAGGGATAAACACCCATGTGGTGGCCCATAATCGAGATAAAAATACTAAACATGAAAAAGAACACATATACAATTACCTAAACATCAATCAAGAACCACAAGGCTCAATTCTAAATCAAGGAAACAACCAAAAATGGGTACACAACACTATGGAATATATAAATGACTTGAAAATTAGTGAAAGACACAAGACCATCTACCTCATATTTGATCGAATCACCACATCTAGTGTTAGCATATAATCTGTTCTAGAATGGAGTAGATATAAAAATCGGACATAAAACCTAAAGCTTCTATGACTAGGTAGAGAGAATAAATCTGGGTGAATGGCTCCAGAGGAATCGAAAACTCTCCAATGGGGTTCCAACACATCTAATGGAGTTCAAATCGGATTTCAGATGATGAATTGAGAGACAAATCTTCATTCGATGCTTCTATTTGAGAAAACCCAGTTGAGGTTTCATTCTTGCTGATGAAGATGAAGAAACTGCCCATTTTTATTAAAAAAAAGTACATCGAATGTACTTGAGAATACATGTCATGTAGATGGAATTTTATCCCTTCATTTTCCTAAAAACCTTACACATAATATAAATTCACAACTAACATTCATACATAGCGTATGATGAAATTACATGGGGTATAACCCACAATTACATTGTGTAATAGTCATATAACCTCTAGTTGGACTGTTTTCTTCCTCTTTCATAACTAAAAACCAATAAAGAATGATATGTAACTCGATGGAAGAACCTGGTTCTTAAAAACTTCCCCCTTAATGAAATTAGTACAAAAATTTCCCTTCCAAAGGGGAGAAGAAACATCCAAGACTAACTCTAGCCACTACGATGGAACATCATTCTTACTCTCCCAAGTATTGTCCTTCACTCAGCAGTGATACCACAACACCTATACTAAAGAACCGCCTGACCATGTTGAATCTTCATGCTATGATCCACAATCAAAATATATTTCTCCTCAAAAGACACATCTTCATATAACTCAACCCCATTAGGCTTAAAATCATGAGGCGGCTCAAAAAAATAACATCGCCGCATTGAAATGTGGATGATGTCATGAAAAGACCTATACCATAGAGGTAACTGCAACAGATAGGCATCCAACCCTACTCTATTTATATTCTCAAAAGGCTAGATGTATCTTGAAGAAATCTTTCCATGACTCCTGATTCTATTTTTCCCAATCCTCGGCACAACATGTAGGAGAACCTGATCCTGGGTCTTGAACTCCAAAGGTCTTCTACGGTGATCAATGTAAAATTTCTGATGAGACTGTGTAGTATCCAAGCTATTCTAAATCAACATCACCTTCTCAGTTGTATCTTAGACAAGACATGGTCCCAACATAACTGACTTCCATCCTCCATCCAACAAAAGGGTGATCAATATTGTCTACCATACAAAGCCTCATATGGCGCTATCTAAATTGTAGCCTGAAATCTATTGTTATAGGAGAAATCAACCATGGGTATGTGTCTCCCCCAAGAATACCTGAAATCATGGACGCATGATTGACACTTGTTCTCCAGCACCTGAATTGTGCACTCTGACCATCCATATATCTGGTTGTGGTAATTTTTACTCAGAATCACCTGTATACCCAATTATCTCATTAGACCTTTCTAGAAGTGAGAAGTAAACTCGGCGTACAAATTTAAAATGATAGAATGTCGGAACCTAGGAAGTCATATACTATCACATACATACAACCTCACAATCTCATCAACCCCAAAGGATTCCTTGATTGCCTGGAAATTTGAATCCTTCACGAGCCTTTCAATAATAATACATATAGTATCATTGCCTTGAGGTGATTTTAGTATTACCATCATGAAATCCATCGCGACATCATTCCTTTTCCTCCCAAGAATGGGTATCTATTTTAAAATTTCATCCTGTCACTAATGTTTTTTGTTCACCTTCTGACAAGTGTATCACCTCATGACAATACCAATTACATCACTTTTCATTCTTGGACACCAATACTTACAATATAAATCCCAATACTTCTTGGTGACACTCGGATTTACTACCCATATAGAAGAATGAAAATCATGCATTAGCTCCTCGTGCATGCCTGGAGAAACTCATACATGACTATGTAAATATATAAATTCATCCTTGCCTACGGTCCAACCAAGAGAAGGATTCTCACCTAACATAATCTCCCATAGAACTATGCCTCCAGTGTCCGATAACTTCCTCATCCTCACATTGTCCATTAGAGAGGAGGAAACAGATTTGGATGAACGAAAAGTATATCCATTACTATCGTGGACCTCCAACTGAATTTCTTAGATCAAACCCATGTGCTTTCACTCACTACTTTCCTAATTCACTGCTTATATATGAGTCCTCGTGTTCAGTGCATCAGCCAGAAAATTGCCTTTACTAGGCATAGTGGGAATCTTGAATTCAAAATACTTAATGTATTCCTCTCACCTTCCCTGCCTCAGATTCAAATCACCCTAAGTAAAAATGTACTTCTGTCTTTTATGGTCTGTGTAATCCACAAAACACTCTCGAAATAAGTAATGTCTCTAACAATGTAAATCATGAACATCAGTAGCTATCTTGAGACCGTTCATCGAGTCATTTCTCTCGTATGTCCTCAACTGTCGATACTTGAAGCAATGACTCAATACCCCTTCATAAGATTATATCTTAGATCGATACCTGATGCATCAAATTACATGGTGAAACTCCTATACAACTCTAGAATAATCCGTATTGACGCCGAAGTTAATATCCCATTCAACTCCTGAAAGGTCGTCTCAGAGGAATCTTTCTATACGAAAAACTCACCATTTTTAGTCCTGTATGTCAATAGAACTACTAAACATGAGAAGTACTGTATGAAGAATGATTAGTAACCATATAGACCTATAAAACTCCACACCTAAAATATATTCTTGGGCTTCTCCTAGGAATCTATTTCTCCCACCTTATCTAGGTCCACTCATACTCTTATCTTCAAGATGGTGTAACCTTGGAAGTGAATTTGATTCATCCAAAAGTGGCACTTTGTGGTCTTAGAATATAACTAATGCTCTCTCAGTGGACTCAAAACGAACTCAAGATTTGATGAATGGTCATTGTTTTATGATAATACTCCAATATATCATCCAGTATTACCACAACAAATGAATTAGGATAAGTTTTGAAAACTCTGTTCATATGTGCCATAAAAACCATCGGTATGTTCAGGAGAACTAATGGAATTACCATGTACTCTTATAGACCATACCTGCTTTTAAGGGCAATGCAATGTATGTATGATGATCTAACATGAACCTGATGATAACTATATCTTAGATCGATATTAGATAATATTCTTTCTCCTTGGAGTTGATCAAAGAGATCCTCTATTCATCATAGAGGATACAATTTCTTAACCGTAAACTTGTTCAATTTTAGATAATCCATGAATAAGATGAGGGTACCATTCCCCTTTTTCATAAAAAGGATTTTCAATCCACACAAGGATGTACATGGTCAGATGAAACCCTTTGCTTCTAAATCATGTAGTTTCCACTTGAGATACTATATCTTCATCGTAGTGATCCTATAAGGATGAATGGGTACCGGTTCATCTATGGGAACTAGCTCGATAGATAATTCCACATATCTTGCAAGAGGTAAACCTGAGAAGTCATATGGGAATATGTACATGAAATGATCGACCACCGGAGGGAAATCCAACATACATATTATGTGGTAATCCAAATATAAAATTCTAATCTGGGCTATCATTCTGCCCAAACCATGATAATTAGGTCCAGTTCGGCTCTCTTAGACATTCCATTCACCCTTGTGTAGAAACGTTCTTCCCTATGGTGATGTAAATCATTTTCTAAAGTGTTAAAAATTAAAAAACGCTTTAATATAGAACAACTAGTCCATCCTAATGATGACAGAAAACTATCATCCCTAAGACGTAGAGTCCCCATACAAAGTGACACCACAAACCTCCGGGATCCCTCCTTGAACTGACACACACTTGTTGGTTTAATCCCTAACGGATTTTCTATAATAATAACATTATAATAATTAATAACCCATAGCCCAAGACTCTACAAAAATGGAATATAAATATAACTATGTGAATCCCCTGTATTAAAAAGTGTAGAAGATAAAATGGAGGTGACTAGAATAATACATTTGACAGTAGAGGGAATGGGATCCTACTCTTATTGGGTTGGTTGCACTACATATGTCTGACCTATACTGCGGCCATATGGAACTGCATGGATACCCTGAGATTATCCACCCTACCATATCTATGATCATGGGGTCTGGCTGCCATGGCCATGACCACCAACTCATCCTGAACATCCCGTTGAATTCCAGATCCCTGACTGGGAAGATGCTATTGACACTGATCATGAATGTGTATTTGGGAAAGACCCTCTCTCACTATCCACTAGTATAATCTTATTATAGAAACAGTAGGGATATCCCATCTCGGCACAAGATCCGCACTCTACTGGGTCCTACCGACACTATAGACTTGTATTCCCCATCCTACTACACTAGTAGCATCTAACATTGCTACATGAAGTTACATTTTAACTACTAAATTAACTATTAGAAAGTTCCTAATAAAGCTTCTTTATACTAGTGGAGACAGAACCTAATCTCGGTGCAAAACCTCCTAAACTCACAACTCCATATTCCATCAGATTATTCTCAGTAATTAGTGCATGATTCTCTATTGTAGATACAACAATCAACTTGAAGGAATTTATCAGCGATCAGACATCGTACCCAAGTCCATCCTCGAATAATTTACTATTCATAACATCTTCACCCATAAGAATAAGCACGAATCACTAGACCTCAATAAAATTGGTATAATTGTTCATAAATGACTGTGTTCCATTCTCCAAATGCATGAAATCTTGGGCTTGACTGGGCCTCATTATCTCAGGAAAATAGTAATCATAGAAAACTGTCGAAAACTCTCCCCATGCTATATCACGTTGATGCTTAGATTATGTAATAACATCACACCATATCTTGGTAGAATCATGCATCATATACATTGCAAGATTTACCCTTCTCTAAGGACGATTCTCTATATTCTTGAAGATCGAAAGCACAGACTCCATCCATGAGTCCACATCCTTTGGTCTTCCATCCCTTGACAACGTAGGCGGGTGTTGCTAATGGAAGACTCACGCAATCTCTTCCATGGACATGGAGGGGTGTGGTGATGCCTAAAATGTATTCATGAACTACATAATTCCTTCATGAAGCTTTCTATCATCACCTGAATCTAGTAAAAAAATGGTTTCACAACTTTGATGACTGGAGGATCCATTGGAACCCCATAGACTACCACCAACAGGGTATTATCATCATCACTCATTTGGTGTATAAATGGAGGTTTTTGTGGTGGAATGACTCTATATGGTCAAGTACACACCTTAGTTCAATTTAATTATAATGGTTTACATTTCAAGGGAAAAATAAATAATCAAGATAAGAAAACACTAAGATGTAACTAGAAGAGGAGTACATTGAATGTAGAAACCATACACACCATACACCCTCAAGCTCTCACATAGGTGTGTACTTTTTCCGTCCTTATCATGTAACTGCCCTAGGTACACAACGTAGTAGTGTGGTATATGGAGTTTACTCATTTCTACTGTAACACCTGAGATTTTTATGAGAAATATTTTGTTTTTATGTTATATAAATCATAAAAGGGATATTTCACTACAAACAACCCTAGCTTGCCTTTCTTTACACGCAATCGCTACCTTCCTCGGTAGCTTGCATCGTACGCAATACCGAGTTTCACTAAACAATGATATGCTATTAAAATATTATTAAAACTGGCCATTATGAATAATAATAACAACTTTTTTAAATTTTAAAAATTTCATTTTCAAAATGCGCTTCATTTTTTGATTCGGAATATGGAGATTAGCCTAGGGTGAAATTTTGGTATTTTTCTGAAAACTTTCAATTTTTTATGAATAGTGAAAACAATGGGTTACTATTTAAAAACCGACTTAAATAATTATTTATTTTATTTAAATTTATTTTAGGTCAAAATTGATACATTATACTTATATAAGATCAATTCAATTCAGTGGATTCAATTTATAGTAATTTTAGATATATAAAAAATTTTATTGAACTTTTCACCGTCTTTTACCCACCTCCTACGAAAATTTCCAAATTCACATAAAAATTAATTTTATAGCTTCTGTGAGTGGAATTTAAAAAATCCGAGAGACACGGTTGATTTTAGTAAGTAAAATGTGGTTCAATGAGATGAAAATAATTTTTGGTTAATAGTAACTTTTTAATTTTTTTCACAACGGTTAAAAGTAAATAGGGTAATTAAGGGTAACAATGATATTATTATTACCCTAACACATGTCCTAATTCTATTGGATAAGTTTAATTCGACCAAAAACAACCTTAGGAATAATATATGACCATTTAGGACCACTTCGATTAGATTAGGACATTTAATATTAATTTATTTAAAGAATGGTTAAAATAGTTAAAATCAATGTTTAATAAGTAAATAATTTTTAATAAAGGGTTATACATAAGATAAATTCAACTAAAAATATTCTTTATAAATACAAAAATATTTCCTACATAATGGTATTTTATTTGTAATTTTTAGACTTTAAATAATTTAATGTATTAATGACACGATGATGATGTATTAATTATATTATTAATGCAATATTGACATAAATGATGTTATAAATAACCAAATAAATGTAATTTGAGACTTTTTATGAATTCCAATAATTTTATAGGTTAATATGACATGTTATAATGAATTTAAGTAACTATTTTCGAACTAATATTTATGTTATGATTTTCACAAAAATCAATTACCAAATAGTGTCAAAATTGACATAAAATAGTTTTTAAAACAAATATTATATTATTAATTTTTATTTTATTTCTAAAAATATAAGGTTCATCCAAATGACTTCGATAAGGTTATATATATTAATAATAAACAACTTGGGGTTATTATGGCTTGTTATAGTATGTTTGTTAACCTTATAGTGTAAGAAAACAAGAAGACACAGTAAAAGTTAAATTATCTAACTTAAATTTAAATCTAAATGATAAGGTTAAAATAGAATCCTAAACTTGTATAAATTATTTTGGATAAGAGGATTTAGACCCACCCCCACCTTATCTTCTAAATAAATCAATTTGGATCAATTAATAATCGAATATGACTTTATAATAAAATAATATTTTTAGTTTTTCCGAAGGTGCCCATCTCCTCCCTTATAAAAGGGCACCTCCTCCCTCTCTTCCTAACAACACTTTGAGCCTTCATGCTCGGCAAAAACTGGAAAAATTATCTTCTCCACTTCCCTATAAACATTCTAGAGGTCCTGGTATTCTTCAAAGTCAAATTTTAGTACCCTAAAAGGAGGTATCAAAGAGGCGCTTCAAAGAAGAGATAATGTCTGTTACCGATTCTTTAAACTTTATTTCTTTTTCCACTTCTTCTTATTTAGTTGTTTAATTATGAAGTAATAACATCAGTATCACTCATATACTGATATGTTATTATAAGTATGAAATAACCCTATTTCACCATCTATCCATCATACGGAAAACGAAATAACTGCGCGTGCGTACGTACGGAATACCGTCTCCACGCCGTGGTGTAATCTATTTTCCATCACCACCTTAATTGGATGGGTATAATGGTGTAAAGAATAAATATATATGATTATTTTAAAGTGATATTTATTCTGAAATAGTATACATACACTCCAACACAATTCCATGATCATTGGAACGATATCATTGCTCGTGCGTACGTATGGAATACCGTCTCCACGATGTGATGCGACTCGTTCTACATGATCTTCATTGCATAGTGATTATATAAATGAATTTAATGAATATAATGAATTAATATGATATATATTAAACTAATAAAATTCAGGAAATTAGGTATCTGTAATCTAAAAATAAGAATAATAATTTATTCGACAAAACACGCATAAGAACAAAAAGTAATAATCACCCGAATAACAAGTTGCAACGAAATATTACTAATAAGATGCTAAGAATATGACCATATATGATATCATAAAAATATGTATGATTCTGTAATAAGTCAATGACATTATTTAAATCATTATACAGCAGTTTCAGACACTTACGAAGAAAATCAGTCCTAAGGTAATGGAAAATCTCACAATATCATTTTTATATCCGAGATTGTTTATACTGTAGAATTTACTGGGGAATATTTATCATCTACATCCATGTTTACTCAATTTCCATCCACCTTCAATTGTTTAAATCCAATTTTACCCTTCAGTTAGTTTTTAGTAAATGATATGAATGGAATGTTTTGACGTTTTTCGTACGAGGTACTTTTTTACTTTTCCAGCCAATGTATGGGAAGAATGTTTTTTTAACTTATACAGAATGAATTGATTTTTTTTAAAACATTATTTCCGAGAAGCTTCCTTTAAAAGTTTTAAAGTTTATTTTTAATCAAATTATTTTAGTTTAAAATTGTATGAAATTTTAAGAAAGGAAAAATGTTTTTGAAGTAGAAAGGATAATTTCCTCAGGAATGGAGTTCAAGCATTTTATCAAAATTATTTTCCATCTAAGATAATATAGAGTTCTATTTATATCCCTATTTTTACATTGTTTTGATTATATTATGATGAAATTATTTTTATGATGTCTTTCTTTCTTATATGGATTGTGTAATGATGGCATGATGTTTAAGAAACCCATTTTTATTACATGGGTTATGTTATGATGTATGATTTATGATCTTGTGGCAAACATATGAAGGGTATCATTATGAGATGTGTGGGACCTATATCTCCCTCCAATGAATTGGGTAATGATTTATATCTCATGAGATTGACAAGGCTGGAATGGCAGGTTAAACTGGTTTAGTGAAATAAAACTGAAACGAGGAGTGAACTAGGTTCAGAAATGGACTTTGTCAACTAAGATAGTTTTGGCGATGAGTCTTGACTACTAAGAAATGATTCTCTATGATTATTTGTGTATGACAAAAAGTTTCATTTTTTAAGGTATGATTATTGGGATTACATTTTACTACTATGATTTATCCCATGTTATGAAATTATGATCTCTTTTTCACGTTAGGATTTCCAGAATGTTATGTTCTTATGAATATGATGCGATTGATATTTCTTTTCTTTACCCTTAATGAGCATTTGAGCTCACCCTTTTGTATGTTTTCTTTCCCCAGGACAAGAAGAAGGTTATTATGTAGGATATGCCAAAAGGGACTCTAGATATGATGAAATAAATGGGAGATAGTGTAGATGCTTTAGGAACCAGTTTTCTATGTATCCCAGTTTCTTAAGACACTATACTTATACGGTTCTATCATGGTTTTATTATATGTTGTAATAATTGTACTTCAATTTTGAAGTAATAACCATGTATGTATGAATGGGTCTCTATAGTTGGTATCAGAGGAAAGGTATAGTCAACCTTTGGAAACTAGGATGTGCAAGCCTTAGTAAGAACCGTAAGGATAATTCTAAGAATAGAACACAATCTTAGTGTTTTATAAATGGCCATGAACAACCTATGATAAGTCCTTAAGTGTGAAATTTTATTCTTGATTCTGTGGATTTTCTATTATAATTTGTGTTTCTCACACTATTCTTCTTGGTTTTAGTCAATGGATGGAACACAAAGGAACCGTGTTAATGCCGAATGCGACAGGAAATGAAATGATTGTCCCCCTGCGCAACCAAACATTATGTGAGATGGAATGAAAAATCTTGTCTCCATGATCACACAACTTTATCCAGCAATGAATCATGCAGGACTTCCAAACGAGAAAAGGAAGGAGCAACATTCGGTTGAATCCTTCATCAAGCAGCATCCACCTTCATTCAGCGGGTCTTCTGATCCATTAGTGGCTGAACAAAGGATCTGTACCACTGAAAAGATTTTTCCAGTTCTTCAATGTTATGAACATGATAAAATCATCTTAGCAGTGTATCGTTTGGAAGGTGATGTTGATCAATGGTGGAATCTTATCAAGAATAGGAGGCAAATAGATGAAATTGATTCCACATAATGGGAAGAGTTCAAGAACATAT
The DNA here is from genome assembly GCA_963277665.1 of Viscum album. Taxonomy (NCBI): domain Eukaryota; kingdom Viridiplantae; phylum Streptophyta; class Magnoliopsida; order Santalales; family Viscaceae; genus Viscum; species Viscum album. The sequence goes on from OY728165.1 coordinate 139,229, forward strand.
TTCTCAATAAGTACTTCCCTCGTATTTATCGAACAGAGATGGAGAAGGAGTTTCTTGAACTAAATCAAAAGGATGATGAATATGTTGGTACCTATGAAACAAATTTTACAAGACTTGCAAGGTACGCTTCTGGTATTATTATCCATCCTGAGAGTAAGATCGATCAATTCTTTAGTGGATTAAAACCAAGTCTTCTAAGGGCATTATCCATAAGGGACTTCAATAGCTACGAGGAAATCGTTCGATGTGATCTCAAATTTGAGATGGAGATTGGAGTAACCCATCAGTCATATGGTTTTGATAAGAAGAGGAAAATGGAATTCAAATGAAAATCTAAAGAGCACACTGAAAAGAAAATGAGTTTTCCCTTATGCTCAAAGTGTGTAAATAAACATGGAGGGAGTTGTCTTAAATGGACAAGTAAATGTTTCAAATGTGGAAAGTAAGGACATCGGGCATTTGAATGATGCAATGATGGGAAGAAGATGTCTAGTGATGCATACAATGAAAAGGCTACACAAAGTGCACCTCCTACACTTCAATGTTACAAGTGCAAGGAAATGGGGCATTATGCCAATAAATTCCCTAATCCAAGGGTTGTTGATGATGATCGACGCCAACAAACTCTTAAGGATAAAGACAACGGAAAGTCACATGCAATTTCTATCAGCAATGTGGAGTATGATAATTAAGTGGTGAAAGTTACACTTACCATCCAATCTAAAGTAGAAAATGTTTTATTTTATTTTGGATCCACCCACTCTTTTATTTTTGATGAATTTTCTAAGGGTATCATCGTATTACATCAACAATTAGATGTTTAGTTAGCTTTGACAACCCCTAATGGCACAAAAGTCACATCAAAAGTTTATAATTCTTCTCCGATTGAAGTTTGTTGGAAAGTGCTTCCTGAAAATCTTGTGATCCATCCTATAGTGGAATTTGATGCAATTTGTGGCATGGATTGGCTTTCTCTATATGGAGATCATATCAATTTCCAAATAAGTGAAGTCACATTTCATATTCTAGACCAATCTATGATCCTCTATCGATTTAAGGATGAATATAACCTTCCAGTGGAAATTTATTCCGTCTTATGGGTCTTGATTCTACTAAATGAATGTTATTTATCTCAAATGGTTGGTGAGAAACTCACGAATAACAATATGCCCATTTTATGGGAGTTTTATGATATCTTTCCAGAGGAATTTCTGGGTCTTCCACCAAATCGTGATGTTTAGTTTTCAATAGAACTCATACCGGGTGCTTTGCCTATTTCAAAGAAACCTTATAGAATGCCCCCAATTGAGTTGCAGGAATGGAAGAAGCAACTCCCAGAGAATCAGGATAAGGGATTCATACACCCAAGTGAGTCACCTTGGGGAGAACCTGTTCTGTTTGTTAAGAAGGAAGATGGATCAATGAGACTCTGCATTGATTATCGAGAACTTAACAAGATCACTATCAAGAACAAATAACCTCTCCTGCGCATTGATGACTTATTTGACCAACTACGCAGAGCTCAATACTTTTCCAATATTGATCTTCATTCAGGGTATCATCAATTAAGGGTCAAAAGGGAGGATATACCAAAGACGGCTTTCCGTACAAGGTATGAACACTATGAATCTATAGTGATGCCATTTGGTCTTACTAATACCCCTATTATCATTATGGATCTGATGAATAGATTCTTTAGTGACTATCTTGATCAGTTTGTGGTAGTCTATATAGAAGATATTCTTGTCTATTCAAGGAGCAAGGAAGAACATGAAGATCACATGAGAATTATATTGAAGACCCTGAGAAAGGAGAAGAATTATTCCAAATTTACCATGTGTGAATTTTGGCATCAAAAAGATGCATTTTTGGTTCACATAATCTCAAAAGAGGGGATATATGTGGATCCAGAAAAAATAAAGGTTATCAAAAGATGGTCGAGACCAACAACAGTAACTGATATCCGATGTTTTCTTTGTTTGGATGATATTATCGATGTATTGTGAAGGATTTTTCACGATTATCTAATCCAGTCACCAGGTTAACTCGAAAGGGATTTAAGTTCATGTGGACAGAGGGATGTGAAGAGAATTTCAAGGATTTGAAAAGAAGGATATCCAGTGCACCTATGCTCACACTTCCTTGTAGTGGAGAATGGTTTGTGATCTAAAGTGATTCATCCAAGAAGGGATTGGGGTGTGTTGTCATGAAAAACTATATGGTGATATCTAATTCCTCACGACAGTTGAAAATCCATGAACAAAATTTCCCAACTCATTATTTGGAGTTATCTGTGGTAATCTTTTCATTAAATATTTGGAGGAATTATCTTTATGGGGAAAGGTGTGACATTTATACTGATCATAAAAGTTTAAAGTATATTTTCACACAAAAGGAGATGAATATGCACCAAATAAGATGGTTGGAGCTTATTAAGTATTACGACTGATTAATTCATTACCACCCTGGGAAAGAAAACAAGGTGGAAAATTCATTAAGTCGACAAGACCATTATAGCTTATCTATGATGAGGATCACAAAAGATCCAATATTTATGGATTTACAAAGGATGGATCTTGGAATTATAATGAAAGGAGAGAAATCTTATCTTTTTCAAATGAATGTTCAACCATCTATACACGGAATTATTAAAGAGGCTTAGAAAGAAGATGTTGAGTTAAAAAAGAAGGTGAGAAATGTTCCGGAATTCAACCTTGATTGTGATGGGATAATAATATTCAGGAATCAGTTTTGTGTGCCTCCCATCCCCGAATTAAAGAAGGAGCTGATGGATGAGGCTCATAGTTCTTCATTCTCTATTCATCCTGGAAGCATGAAGATGTATAGGGACCTGAAAGAGTCCTTCTGGTTGGATGGCATGAAAAGAGATGTTGTTGAATATGTCTCTCGATGCTTGGTTTGACAGCAAGTTAAAGCTGAGAGACAGATGTCTAAGGGGATGTTATAACAATTACATATACTTAAATGTAAATGGGAAAACATCACTATGTACTTTGTCACTAGACATCCTTAAACATCGAACGACAATAATGCTATCTGGGTCATAGTTGATTGTCTTACAATGTCTACACACTTAATTTCTATTAGAGAATATTTCCCTCTAGATCAGCATGTCAGGATACATGTAAAGGAAGTGGTAATATTTCATGGAGTACCACTTTCCATTATATCTGATCGAGATCCGATATTTACCTCGATGTTCTGGCAAAGTCTTCAGCATACTCTGGATACAGAGTTGAGTTTCAGCACTGCTTATCATCCTCAGACAGACAGTCTGTCTGAGAGGACAATTCAAACTCTAGAAGATATGTTGAGAGCTAGCTTTATGGATATAAAAGGTGGTTTGGATCAACACCTACCTTTGGTGGAATTTTCTTATAATAATAGCTTTCACTCTAGTATTCAGATGGTTCCTTATGAAGCTCTCTATGGAAAGAAATATAGGACTCCCACTTGCTGGGGTGAAGTTGGGGAAAAAAGTTATTAGGACCTGATCTTGTTGATGAGATGGCAGAAAAGGTCAGATCTATTCAACAACACATTAGACCTGCTCAGAGTTGACAAAAAAGTTATGCCGACAACTGAAGAAAAGACCTGGAGTTTGAAGTGGGTGATAAAGTGTTTTTAAGAATATCTCCTTGGAATAGTGTAACGACATTTGGAAAGAAGAGAAAGTTGAGCCCTAGGTATATCGGTCCTTTTGAAATTCTGGATCGTGTTGGGAAGGTAGCTTACGGATTGGAGCTTCCACCGAATCTCTCTCAAGTTCATGATGTGTTCCAAGTATCTCTTCTAAGAAAGTACATAACCGATCCTTCACATGTACTCAGCTCATAAGTTGTATTGCTGGAGCAAGCTCATTCTTATGAAGAACAGCCGATAGAGATTCTGGATCGTAGCGAAAATGTACTACAGAACAAGACCACTCTCTTGGTGAATGTTTTATGGAGGAACCACCAATTATAAGAAGCTACATTAGAACTTGAGTATATGATGAGGGAGAGGTTTCCTCATCTGTTTGTAATGAAGTGATGAATTTCGAGGGCGAAATTCATTTTAAGGGGGGTAGAATGTAACACCTGAGACTTTTATGAGAAATATTTTGTTTTTATGTTATATAAATCATCAAAGGGATCTTTCACTACACACAACACTAGCTTGGCTTACTTTACACGCAATCGCGACCTTCCTCGATAGCTTGCGTCGTACACAATACCGAGTTTCACTAAAAAATGATATGCAATTAAAATATTATTAAAACTTGCCGTTATGAATAATAATAACCACTTTTTATAATTTTACAAATTTTATTTTTCAAAATTTACTTCATTTTTGGATTCAGAATATCAAAATTAGATTAGGGTGAAAATTTGGTATTTTTCTGAAAACTTTCAAATTTTGATGAATAGTGAAAACATTGGGTTACTATTTAAAAAATGACTTAAATAATTATTTATTTTATTTAAATTTATTTTAGGACAAAATTGATACATAATACCTATATATTTTCAATTCAATTCATTGGAGTCATTTTATAAAAATTTTAGATATATAAAAAACTTTGTTGAACTTTTCACCGTCTTTTACCCAACTCCTATGAGAATTTCCAAATTCACATAAAACTAAATTTTACTGCTTCTATGAGTGGAATTTCCAAAATCTAAGAGACATGGTTGATGTAAATAAGTGAAATGTGGTTCAATGAGATGAAAATAATTTATGGTGAATAGTAACTTTATACGTTTTTTACAACGGTTAAAATTAAATAGGGTAATTAAGGGTAAAAATGATATTATAATTACCCTAACACATTTCCTAATACTATTGGAAAAGTTTAATTCAACCAAAAACAACCTTATTAATAAAATATGACCATTTAGGCCTACTTTGACTAGATTAGGACATTTAATATTAATTTATTTAAAGAAGGGTTAAAATAGTTAAAATCAATGTTTAATAAGTAAATCATTTTTAATATAGGTTTATACATAAGATAAATTCAACTATGAATACTCATTAGAAATATACAAATATTTCCTACATAATGGCATTTTATTTGTAATTTTTAGACGTTAAATAATTTACTGTATATATGACAAAATGATGATGCAGAAATTATATTATTAATGAAATATTGACATAAATGATATTATAAATACCCAAAGAAATGTAATTTAAGACTTTTTAGAAATTCAAATAATTTTATAAGTTAATATGACATGTTCTTATTAATTTAAGTATCTTTGTTCGAACTAATCATTCTGTTATGAGTTTCACAAAAATCAATTACCAAATAGTGTGAAAATTGACATAAAATAGTTTTTAAAACAAATATTATATTGTTAATTGTTATTTTATTCCACAAAATCTAAGGATAGGCCAAATTACATAGATAAGGTTATATATTTTAATAATAAACAACTTGGGGTTCGTTTGACTTGTTATAGTAAGTTTATTAACCTTATAGTGTAAGAAAACAAGAAGACACGGTAAAAGTTAAATTGTCTAACTTAAAGTTAAATATAAATGATAAGATTAAAATAGATACCTAAACATGTCTAAATTCAATTGGATGAGATTATTTTGACCCACCCCCACCTTATCTTCGAAATAAATAAATTTGGAGCTATTAAAAACCGAATATGTCTTTATAATAAAATAATATTTTTAGTTTTTCCAAAGGTACCCCTCTCCTCCCTTATAAAAGGGAACCTCTTCCCTCTCTTCCTCACACCACATTGAGACTTGAAGCTCGGAAAACCCCTTCCAAATTCTCCTCTTCACTTCCCTAGAAACTTCCTAGAGGTCCTGGTCTTCTTCAATGACCAATTTTAGTGCCCTAAAAGGAGGTCTCAAAGAGGCTCTTTAAAGAAGAGGTAATGTATATTACCGATTCTTTCAACTTCATTTATTATTTCACTTATTCTTCTTTAGTTTTTTCACTATGACGTAATAAAATCAGTATAACTAATATACTGATATGTTATTATAAGTATTAAACAACAATATTTCTCCATCTATCCATCCTACGGAAAATGAAATCACCGCGCGTGCGTACGTACGGAATACCGTCTCCATGCCGTGGTGTAATCTATTTTCCACCACCACCATACTTGGATGGGTATAATGGTGTAAAGAATAAACATATATGATTATTGTAAATTGATATTGATTCTGAAATAGTATACATCCACTCCAATACAATTCCACGATCATGGGAATGATATCATCGCTCGTGCGTACGTACGGAATACCTTCTCCACGATGTGGTGCGACTCATTTTTCATGATATTCATTGCATAATGATTATATAAATGAATTGAATGAATGAATATGATATATATTACACTAATAACATTCTGGAAATTAGGTATCTATAATCTAAAAATAAGAATAAGAATTTATTCGACAAAACGTGCATAAGAACAAAAAGTAATAAACACCCGAATAACAAGTAGCAATGAAATATTACTAATATGAAGCTAGGTATATGGCCATATATGAAATAATAAAAATAATTATGATTCTGGAATAAGTCAATGACATTATTTAATTCATTATATAGGAGGTTCGGACACTTACGAATAAAATTGGACCTAAGGAAAGGGAAAATTTCACAATCTCAATTTTTTTATCCGAGATTGTTTATACTTCAGAATTTACTAGGGAATATTTATCATCCACATCCATGTTTCCTCAATTTCCATCCACGTACAATTGATTAAATCCAATTTTACCCTTCGGTTAGTTTTTAGTAAATGATATGAAAGGATTCCTTTGTCGTTTTTCGTACGAGGTACTTTTTGACTTTTCCGGCCAAAGTACATGAAGAATGTTTTCTTAACTTATACCTCATGAATGGATTTTTTTAAAAAAATTATTTCCATGAAGCTTCCTTTACAGGTTTTCATGTTTATTTTTAATCAACTTATTTTAGTTTAAATTTGTATGACATGTTAAGAAAGGAAAAATGTTTTTGAAGTAGAAAGGATATTTTCCTCAATAATGGAGTTCAAGAATTTTATCAAAATTATTTTCCATCTATGATAATATAGAGTTCTATTTCTATCCCTATTTTTACATTTTTATGATTATTTTATGATGATATTATTTTTATGATGTCCTTCTATCTTATATGGATTGTGTTATGATGGGATGATGTTTTAGAATCCCATTTTTATGACATGGGTTATGTTATGATGTATGATTTATGATCTTGTGTAACACATATGAATGATATCATTATGAGATGGGTGGGACCTATGTCTCCCTCCAATACATTGGGTAAAGATTTATATCTCATGAGATAGACATGGCTGGAATGGCAGGTTAAACCGGTTCAATGAAACAGGACTGAAATGCGGAGTGAACTCGGTTCAGAAATGGACTTTGTCCGCTAAGATAGTCTTGTCTATGAGTCTTGAATACTAAGAAATGATTCTCTATGATTATGTGTGTATGCCACAAAGTTTCATGTTTTATGTTATGATTATTGGGATTAAATTTTACTACTATGATTTATCCCATGTTATGAAATTATGATCTCTTTTACAGGTTAAGACTTCCAAAATGTTATGTTCTTATGAATATGATTTGATTAATATTTCGTTTGTTTACCCTTACTGAGCATTTGAGCTCACCCTTTTGTATGTTTTCTTTCCCCAGGTCAGGAAGAAGGTTATTAAGTAGGATATGCCAAAAGGGACTCTAGATATGATCAAATAAATGGGAGACAATGTAGATGCTTTATGAACCAGTTGTTTATGTTTCCCAGTTTCAAAAGACACTATACATATACGGTCCTTTAATGGTTTTGTTATATGTTTTAATAAGTGTACTTCAATTTTGATGTAATAACCATGTATGTAAAGTATGGGTCGTTATATCTACCATCCTGGCCATTTACTTTTACATGTCCAGAACCACATGTGGGCTCCCTATGTAAAACGACACAATGTGTAACTAATGAAAACGGTGTGAGCATTCCGAAAACCGTTACTCTGCCTTCCACTTGAAACGGTCAGACACACAACCATTTACCACATTGCATGTACTAATAGTAAAAAATGTGTACATAAGAAATGTATTTCTTCCTGAATAGAATAAAACATGGTGTCTGTTCATAGAACCACATGTTGTGTCATCTGGGTTCCTGAATAGAAAAGACCTAGAAAAATCCCTCGAACCCCCTTCATGAAATGTAAACTATTGGTATTTCAAATTTTTATCTCGAGGTGCCTATACTCCCTGTGAATCATTTTTTGGAATCCACATATAGCACATCATAATAAAATTCAACACCAGCCCAAAACATGATCCACTATATTCCGATCTATGAGGGGCCATACAACTAAGGGACCAAATAATGGATTCTATCCAATTTGGACCACAACACATACAAATACACCTATCAAAACAGCTAGAATATATATCACAGTACCTATCACACCAGAATGTATATCTCGCATGACATCTATCACAATAGCATGGAATCTAAAATTCTCTCTAAATGGAATGGCAAGAATGCATGCAATTTTATTTACAATAAGTTCCTATAGGATTCATGATATGGAATCCATAATCTTATTATGTTTAAAAAAATGTAACCAAAATGATATAAATAATAACATCACAACACAATTGCATCACCCAATAGTGAAATCAAATCATTTGTAAAAGCTCAAAATCCGTAAATCAAAGTAAAATTCGATGTAATTTGGCTTTTCCCTATATGCGGGGTAGCAACATTTGGGCATAGATTATTACCAAAATCCATTTCATTATTATCCCTATATAAAGTCACTAAACAAAAATACAAAATATAAATGACTCGTCTGATACCACTATGTAATGTCCTGAATCTGGATGAAATTCCAAGGTTTCCCATACCCGGTTGGCCATAAGTCCACATACCCATTTCCCCCAACACCAGAGGTTGAAAACTAGTAGTGAGATCCTAGGTGTAATAGTAGGAAAACTATACCCTCATTGGTAGAATGTAATGTAGTGGAAATAATAACAATACAATAGTGGAAGAACTAATATCATGAAACCAATGAAAACTATTGAAGACTGACAAAATAAAAACCAGATGTCATAGTATACAAATGATGATGTTTCATGTCATGTGTTCTAGAAAAATAGCCATCATTGGTCACACTATAATAATAATAATACAAGATCCAAAATTAAAAAACAGACAAAAGAAACTCATATTCACCACAAGCCTCATCCTAGTCATATTCTCTTTTTCTCCTAAAGAGCATATCAACTACCTATAAACATGAACATTCATGTATCGACACATGAAACAATATAATCTATATGATCCCAAAATCACGACCATAACAAGGTGTGAGACTAAATCCCAGTAGGCAACCACCCTTGTTCTATGCCAATATTTCAGTGAATACATGTAACATACAGTGTTCAATAGTAAATGTATTATGTTAGGAAGTACTCAAAGCTAAACATTCCTACAAGAAAAAGTTTACATTTACAATGACATCATTTTCTTTAATAGTTAAATTACATTGAATTATATAAGTATTGGGATATTTCTGAATCCCCACAACACCTGTGTAAATGTAATCATATAAAATACATCAAAAGGATATCTAAACAAGTATAGTGAATACTAAATTCATTCTTTTACATTGTCAGGTCTCATCTTAAGACATTCAATTTATATATTCAAATTAAATATGAGTATATATTTGACATTACTGTTTTCGAATTCATGTATTAATTCTAGTTTAAAACCACCTACATCCTTTGATCCCATCCGGACAATCCTCTGAGAAACCCGGTCACACCCTAGTTGTAGTGTGAGTATATGTCAGTTGAGCCATCCTTATATCCTATACATAAGACCCATGTAATACCAAAGACATATAAAGAATTATAATTTAACCCGTCTAGGGTATTTCTCATTTCCTTGACACATTTGACCTTTAAATAAAGCTTCCATGAAATCATAAACTACATTCATTGTTCACTCACAGCTTGAACATTAAAACCCCCATTTAGTCTATCCATGGATTCCCTCATAGGTTCCATGTGTCGCATGAGGTATAGGGTATAATAGACACATGAACCCATTCATGGAATTGTAATCTGACTCCAAGATTCACCCAATTATATTTACCCTTTTATCATTTAAGATTCAATTAAACATTTCATTAGTCATGTAAATGTCAGAACAAAAAGAATGCAATAAAATATCATGAAATGACCAACGTTATATGTCTTGACCTTTCAATTACTCACACGGGCACAATTCATATAAAAATAAACAAATGTCTATTAAAATATTACATGGATTTATCATTTATGAAATCATATGGTCACTTGTCATATATCAAGCCAATCATGTAATATAACCCATTATAAGGCCATTACATAACCTAACTCACATGGGAAGTTTCACAATTAGAGAAAAAAATTCCAAACATTATTAAACAATTATTGGCATAACATGAGGATAATGGAGAAATCACTAATCACAAACCTTTATTCCATTAAATTATAATTTACCATGATTGAATACCCTTTAATAATATCAATTCATTTTTAACAACACAATAATGGGATAGAAGGCATGCCTTATTGGAATCCCAGGCTATGTAGACACAATAAGTAATCCAAGGGAAACAATCACATGTGGTGTCCATTAATCAAGGTAAAAAATCCTAAACATGAATAAGAACACATATTGAATTACCTAAAAATCAATAGGAAATAAAAAGGATTAATTATAAATCAAGACAACACCCAAAAAGTGGGTGTGTGGCACTCTGAAAAATATAAACAACATGACAATTAGAAAAAGGAATGAGACACCTATCTTGTACTTGAATGACTCTCCTCATCCAACATTAGCCTCTAATTCAACCTATATGAAATTTGATCTAGAAAATGAGTAGAAAATCCAATGATTTGATAACTTGGTCGATAGAGTAAATCATGAATAACTGCACAAGGGGAATCTATAACTCATTGACGGGGTTCCAATGCATCCAATGACGTTCAAATCACAGTTCGAATGATGAATCAGGACCAAAATTTCCATCTGACACTGGTATTCGAGAAAACCCGTGGGTTCTGTCCAATTGATGAATACTTGGATAAAACCTATTTTAATAAAAAAATAAATTAAACAGTTTGTACTTGAGAATACTCTATTTGTATATGGATGTTTTCCCTTTTTCTTCTTACTTTCCTTACATGACATAAAAATGAACCACTGACATCCATAAATGGAGTGTACCACGATTACATGTCTTATAACCACCAATCATGTTGTGAAACAGTCATGTACAAATCGAAAAGGAATGATTCGTACCTCGAAGGAATAATTGGGTTCTTACACTAGTAACAAATTGTAAATTGATATTCATTCAAGAAATGAGATATCAATGTATATAAGTTCTAAAAATATTTTCTGTCTATAAATGATCTTAATGGTAAATATTCACAATAAAAAACTTCTTCATTATAAAAAAACCAAAAAAATATATATTCTTTTAATTTTTTATTATATTTTATCCAATAAAAAAATATTATATAAAATTATTCAACAAAAAATAATTATTTCAATTTTATCTCTTTATTTATGTTGGTACTTTTTTTACATGTTATTGTGTCTGTGTATAAATTTACTTCATCCAAAAAATAACCAATATATATAGTATTGAAAATGTTCTGGCCATTGGTAAAATCATCCAACCTTAAATATATGTATAGTCAATGTAATGTCTAATATTATTTGAGATTTATGCTTACCCATTTTAGCCTCTCATGCTTTGATAGTAAAACTAGAATAATTAATCCAAAACCCTTATATAAAATTATCCAGGTCAATTTAATTTTAATTCATTTTAAAATTCATTTAATGTACCCCTAAAATATAAAATTATTTTCTTTCTAAAAATATAATCATTTAAAATTGAGTATCAGACATAAATAGCATTCTATATAGTAGATTGATAGTCATAAGGTTTTAATTTTATAAATGGTATGAGAATATTTTTATTAGTATAATAAAATAAATCGATACATGCCTCATTAAATTTGTGAAATGAATCATCACTATATTACTAGATATTTACATCTAATGGTACACACTTTTCAGTTTTTCATGTAATACATTACTCGATATAATCAATATAATGTACTCTATATTTTCTATAATATGTAATATTAATGATTTAGATTTATTACTAGTAATATTCATACATAATATCTTCCTCAACGACTATAAATAATAAATAATATATTTGACTTCATAAAAATAAGGAAATCCATATATATAATATGCTTCTTCAAAATATGAAATAAATTATTTTATGTCTATGATAATTGACTAAGGGAAAATATCACAAGATAATGAATTCAAAACCTTCTCCATATGTGTAACAGTGTTTCCTATATTAAATTCTCAATTCACAATATACTCACAGCCTTAAGATAAATTATAATAGCATGTACAATATACATGATTTTTCTAACTTGACCAAATATCTGAACAATCATATTGGTTAGATTATTCTTCCTAAATTCATGTCTTCCATCAATAAATTTTCTTCTCTAAAAAATAAGTCATTATCCTAAGATTAATATTTTTTCCTTCTCAAAATTCATGACATCCAAAAAACATTTTTATGATTCATCATAACATGAAATGTGAAATATATTATCACTTATAATAATTTTTTTATCAATTATTATGATTTATCCAATAAATAATATATTTCTCTACATCACATGAGGACACATAGAAAATTGGTACTTTGAAAAAATATACCTCTAAAATTTCAATATTGTATCTTCCTAATATCAAATAATCTAATTTCTTCTCCATTTGGAATAAAATGTTTCAATGAATAATTTCTCAAATATAAAATGTGACTATTGTAGAAATTAATACTTTCTAATAAATAATATAATAATAATTATGATGTAATATAAACCATGTATAATAATAAATAACAATAAATAATAGTTTCTAACATTCAATGACATAACAAAAGAGTAATATAATTATTAAAAAGATAATATAATACATCACAGATCGAATATTTGCATATTTAATAAAAAAATCAACAATAATTTAGTTGAATAGATATTAATATATTGAATTATGTTAGAGGGATCTGTAATTATGAAATCAAATATAATGATAAATTGTATGGATACACTCAAAAATGACTCCATGATTTTTATATTTGAATATAGTCTCCATCATAGAAAGTCATGATATATTTATGGGTTATTTTTCTCTACTAATATTACCATTTAGGGAAATTTTTAGGGGTGATGAATATAGGAATTATATTGGTGAAATTATAATAGATAATGTATAATATTAAAGGGTAATAATGAGAGTATTCTTCATAATATACCAAAGGACTAATATGGTCAACTGTTCTTAACATCATATAGAAATATAGTAGAATATTATAGCATATATAGATATCAATTTCTAATCTACTGCTCCATATAAATAAGAGGAAATGAACACGATGTTCGAATAGTTCATTAGAACACCTATAATAGTTTCATTTATTAATAATATTTTTATATTCTTATTGTGATGACATGTAAGAAAATTAATTATTGAAACTTGTATAATGCTAGTGTGTAATTATGTTATTAGTGTAATTGATACATAACATTTATAGTTTTTCATATATAAGAATTTCAATGAAAACTAGTATCATTAGTGGTATGGGTAATGTAAAATACTATTTTTTCTATGCACTTTGGATATTACCCACTAGGGTGAACCATGTAAAATACTCATGTCATTTTTCTTTACTTTATTTACATTGATATTATAATTTGTACCGTTTTTATAAAAGAATCCCAATTTTTGTTTAATATAAGAACATGTTACATTTTAATAGAAATATATGTCCACCATAATCACCCGCCCTGTTGTAGTGTGTGTTTCCTTGGTGGCTATAATAGAATAGAATATATATGTAATATTTAAAAATATCACTTGTTAAAGATTTATTAGTGATGAAAAAAATATTTTCAGCCTAAAAAACAATGAATTGAAAATTATATCAATTAAATAATAAGTCAATAGAATAATCTATATCAATATAAATTTATTCATACATTTTAGTATAACTATTAAATTCTAGGAAGTGGACTTATAATTCATGTTTGATTTCTTTTATATACTTTTAAAAATATAAAACATGAATACCATAAGTAGAATAAAATATATGTGGTAATTTTTTGTACACTTCCTCTTCAAAATCACTGTTAATTATGTTATTAGTTAAATATATATGATATAATTACCATCTAGGAGCCCCTAAAACTATAAAAAATTCTAATATTCATTATCTTATACATTTCCAAAAATAATTCAACAAAATTGATCCCTTTTATTTTGTTGAAGATTTTTTTGGAACAAAATTCAACTTGCAACAATCCATATGATCTTTGTGAATAAATTTATGATTGTAAAACTATTAATAGTATATTAACTTTTTATAGGGTTATATATCATCTAATTTTCATGTATTTTTAAGACAATATGAAACTAACTATTTTGGGAAATAATGAGACCATTATATATTGTTAAATCATTAAGGAAACTATTTTGGCTAACCTAAAAAATTAATTTAATGAAGAAATATTGGATAATGTTATGAAAATGTATCAAAATCTTTAATGTGATTTATGAAATTAGGTGGTCCTAAATCAAAATCATGAATATAAAATTTTAGTAAGCCTTTAATGTATAGTTTTTTTAAAACAACATTAAAATACAATTTTTTCCCACATGTCTATTATCATAGACTAAGGCCAGGATTTGAAATAATATCAGGACAAATGAAGATTTAAATCTATTCAATATCTCTAGAAACATCTTTTAAAGTATTGGTAAGGTAATATTCTCCATATAATGGCTTAACCATTATTATGTTAATGGGTAATATCAATATATTAGTATTGATGTAAAAAATTGAACATTCATGAACAGTATGTAAATCTTTTCAAATGAGATATTTATGGATTTCAAATTTACCAACTAATTTATGGAGACTCCATAGAAATAGTGATACCCCATTAATTTAATAACTCATTACCCCCAAATATATTAATCCTTAAATTAAATATCATTTTATGTTATAATTTGTGTTTATTTTTATTTAAAAACCATATATTTCTCCTTATGTTTCATGATCATCAATGACACAATGAAACTAAATAACCTTCATATAATTTGGATTATCCATCATGGTTTTCTCATATCAAAAGAGAAACACAATATTAATGACTAAAATTTCATATCCATAGAAAAATGATGTTATTATCATAACATCACCTAATTGTCATATCATTTTGAATAATAATAAATGCAATGGTACCTTCATGGATCTATTTTTTTATCACATTAAAATAAAAATAAAAACCATGATATAATAATATGGATAAGCTGAAAATAAAATAAAATATTATTAAATTGCATTTCATTTAGCTTTATATGTATAATTTATCAAAAAATTAAATCAATCAAACCAAAAAAAATTATTATCAAAATAGGTAGAAAATGAAGGAAATTTAAAACCTGTAGAATATTTAATTTTCTAAAGTTTAACTACCCTTATTTGGGAGGCATATGTTTTTCTTTTTGTTATATCATGTAAATAAATAAATTGTATATTTTTTTTATAAATTTATTCATTGAAAAAAATATCTTCTTTCTTTATTTCACACTTTCCTTTATCGTTTTAATATAGATGATTATAAAATAATCACGGATTAATAAAAAGTGAAATTTTATTGTGAATCTAGGTCACCAAGAAAACCCTCTACATGACATCACCAACAACCAAAGTTGAATTGCTGATTTTTTTCAGGATCCTTTTGTAAATTGATTTTCTTGTCTACATTAAATTGGTTGAGACTTAGTTACTAAAAGAAAAAAAATAACTATAATAATTAACAAAATTTCCTCCCAAGGTTTTTATTCCACACATAACACAAGAAACATTAATGTAGACCGAAATAGAAATGAATATTTGAGAATACACATCTGAGAAAACAATTATGATTGAACATAATTAAAATATGTTTAGTCTAAAAAAATAACTATATATAGTAAATGATAACGTCACATGAATCATATCAATAATATGTATCAAGGATTGTATTTATTTCAGTACTCTATTATATTTAAAACAATAAGAATATTTTAATTTAAAACTGCATGTTTTATTTCTTTTTCTCAAATAGATTTCTCATTGAGGGATCATACCAGTTCACCAAAAAATTCTCATTGGTTTTTGATTATCATAATAATTCAAAAAAAATATAATTCAAATATTGTTGCACATAACATTTTTTTTTCAAAATAATGAGGAATAAAATTGGAGTCTCTCTATAAAATAACAAATTATTTACTCTATACTTACCTAAAAACAATCATAATAATTATTCAAGGATCTCCTAAAAAATGACACTAAATTTAATAAAATCATTATTTCAAATAAATGCATATCAATCAATAACATGAATAATTTCTTTTATGTTGTATATTATACAAAATATTCATACAGAAGTCTTAATTTAATTATAAACTCCATGTTTTATTGAAGAATTTTCATAATAATTTTCTAAGAGATAATTAAACATATTGCAATATATATAATGATGGTTTATTTTTCATTCATGAAAATATGAGTAAATCCAGATAACAGAATTATGTATGTGTTAGCGAGAAAATAAAAATTTAGAGTTCATATATCACACAAGAATGAACTAAAACATTAATTATTTATTTAATATTCATATAATAAATCTAATAAATTTCTAAAATATGAACATTGACAAACTTTTGAAAAAAATATATTAAAAAACTCTACATAAAACTAAAAATATACCATTAATAGTATTAAAATATGGGTTTTTAGACTAAAAATAAATATATATAAGTATTAATTAGAAAGTAAAAAAACACACAAAAATAAATCCATTTGGATAATAAAAACCCATTAATTTTGACCAAAACTTAATCAATTATTGAATTATAAAAAACAATGTTTTCAAAACTTTTTATCTTTTTTCGATATCAAATAGGATTAAAATATATATATACATATTCATTGTAGAATTCTGAAATGTATTGAATTAATAAAAAACTAATTGAATTTAAAATTGGAATTGAATGATTTTAGATATAAATGTTATAAATATAATAATCAATCCATATTAACAAAAAAATAAAAAATGAAAATACATTCATTTCAGATAAGTTAATGATTTTGAAGATCCATAAGACATAGGTTTGGATTATTTCTCCATAATATTAGAATCCTTATTTTATATCTTATATATCTTTATTTGATGATTTCATGACTACATGATCAATAAGTCGTTATTAATTATTTGTCTCCACAAAATTTTGTATGCGTAACATTAGTAGGAAAATATTTTCTCCCATGAGATATGATATTTCAAGTAGGTGATGTACCACACCATAATTTTAGTACAATATTACCATTAAAAAATACCTTATATTTTCATATACGAAATAGATATCTAAGGTGAAAATGTTTTATTATACAAGGTAGAGATTAATATTATTAAAATATATATTACTAGAAGATTAAATGAAGCAAAATTAAAAATATTATAAAACTAATAAAACTAAAAATAAATAAATACGTATTTTAGGGAATAAATTCTACACTTTGTAAACAAAATATTGGAAATTAAAATCAAATTCTTTTATATTTTGTAAATTTTTATCTTTAAAAATTCCTTAGTACTTAATTTATTTTTATGAAACAGTAATGTTTTAGAAAACAAGTAATATTTCATATCTTTGGATAGAAAATTCAAAGATTTAATATAATAAGGATATCAATTCCTTTGGATAGAACATTCCTATGTATAATAGAAATACATGTACTTTTTCCATTAGATGGATGGATAAGACTTCCCCAAAAATTAGTATATAAATTCAAGCATAATAATTACAATAAAGTCCCCTATTTGATGTTTATTAAATATAGCACGCAAATTTTATCATATAGAGGTGGTAATGTATATAAGATAAAAAAAACTAAAATTATGAGAAAAATAAAGTTATTCTTATAAAAGTAAGAATTTTATTTTTTATGATAGATTGAACCTACATTCGTGGTATTTGTGTAAAAAATTACATCCTTTGGATGGAGATTTTATACTAGACATTCCATGTAATGAAGAAGCGTGTCTATTGTTGATGTAACCACCTATGAGAAATGTGAAATATAATATTTGGTATTTTTCTTATAAATCAAGATGCAGTCGAGGAAGAGGGTGCTTTACCTTTTTGACACTCAGACTACCTATAATTTTGGTGTTGAGTAATTTTCACATTTGGTCACTTGAGTGTGCTAAAATTCTTATGTTTTTAGAATTTACCTTAGGGAATATGATTTTGAGGATATTTTCATAAATGAATAAAGATGTATTTATTTTGTAATAGTTAAGGAATACCCTATTTGATTAAGGGATCTCACGATTGATTGAAGAATATTTATTCTAATTAGTCCAATCATCGGTTCCCAAATATTGGAAAACAGAAGGTGCTTCTAATCTTTTTTATTGAGGGATTCCTTCATGAGGAAGACATACCATTATGATAAGGTTAATATAATGGGAACCTTATGTCTATTAAAAGTCTTCTATAATGATAATGGTAAAACTATATAAATTTGATTAAAATTATTATTTTTTGTTTTATTATGTTCATTATATTGTTTTCTTTTATATTTTTTTACAAGTATCCTATTATTTTGTTGTGTTATAATAAACATTTATACAATTTTTTATAAATTATTCCTAACTATGATTATAAATTTAGTCATATAAGGACTTATTCGAAAACTTATCTAAAAGAGGTTAATAAAAATTATATGTTTTATTTATATTATCTAAAATTCAGCCACTTTTTTAGATAATTATATTCCCTTTTAATTGTGTCTTATATATCCAGTCTAGTTTATACTAGTTATAAACTGTTGAAAAAAATTTAATAGAAAAATGTAACTTTTTTATGATGGATGTTTTTCCAATGGAATATTTTAAAACCAAAAACCAAGTAGAAATCTAATATTTTATTGGTTAATTATGATTAATGGAAATATTTTATGTCGAAATTCATTAAATAAAGAGGAGTAGATAATTTCTTCATGATGTTGGAAGCAATCAAATTTTAAATAAGTTAGTTACCACATTTTCCAGAGAAGATAAAGATGAATATAAATATAATTATAATTTTAGAAATGAATTATTGTGTTTTATCACAATAAATATATATAGTCGTATTTCCTCCTATGAAAATTTTAATAATATTAGGAATAAATTTTAAGGGAAAAATTTTAGAACAATGAATGTTATGATGACAAGAAGTGGAATTTTACATGATGATTATAGATTTTATGGATTTCGATAAGGTGAGTCAATTTCCCAAATGTATCAATGCTGGATGACAATTATAAATAGTCTAATCACCGTTTTAGATAAATATTTAATACATAACAAGTTGGAAGATTATATTATTGATATAATGCTAATTGTGTGTGAATCAAAGGGAACAACTCATGATGATACTAATCATCTTAGAATGATTATATGAGACGATTTAGTTTCAACTCTCATGAAATATGTCGTTATATTAAAATTATGTTCTTAAATGGATAAAATGTTAATTTCTTTAGATTTTTCTTATATATCTATAGTATGAAATAATGATATATCTTGGGAAAAATTTTCTAAGTCATATAAGAAGAAACATAAATTTGATATCGGAATATGTTCATTAGAATAAAGTGAAAATAATCATTTCCAACTAGAAAAAAAAATGAATAAAATAATTCACACCAATGATTGATGCTAAAATTAAAAAAAAAATTATTGATAATAATGACACTTATGATATATTTGTTTATGAAAATAAGAAATCAGGTCATATAAAGACAGATTTTCAAAATTTTAAAATGAAGAATAATAAGGTTATGAATTCAAGAAAATTATTTAATAAAAAAAATGAAATTTATAAAAACTCCATACAGATAGAGTGAAATTAGTGGACGTATATTCTCATAATTTTCATAAAAACTAGTAGTGTTGTACAATATGTTATTAGTTTTTATGTACAAATTCAAATGCACAAAATATTTCTCATGGAAAGGTATCTTATGAAATACAAATAAATTTTACTTTGATTGAAAAAAATCCTAATTTAGATTAATAATTTTGTACTTATTTAAAGGAATAAAATTCTAATACATGCGAAGATGAAAATAATTCACCAATTTTGATGAATTTAAAAGATATGAAATTTAACTTAAGAAATAGTATAATAATGTTATGGAACACTTTTGTAGTTCTAAGTAATAACATTCAAAAGAAAATTATATAATTAAAAAACATAACTCAAGGATTTCATATCTTACTTTTGAATTTTATATGATATTTAAATATACTTTAAACAAATAGGATCTCAATTTATTTCTGAAACATAACAGTTTAATAATTATTCTTGAAAATATTTTTCATCTTTAACTTCAGGTGTGATTTTTTTTTGATAATTTCGTTTGGTTGTTTAAAAAATATAATAATACATCTATAAATAGAAATTCTACACTAAGAAATCATTTTCAAAATAATTTTTTAGTTCTGAAAAGTGATCCATTACGTACATAATGATAGATTGGTGGTCATTGATAGGAATAATGTTCCAAATAAAAGGTTAGATCATTTTTTTCATAAATAATATATTTATTAATATTTCAAACCCGTTGAAAATAAGAAATATGGGTATACATGGATTATTGTTTTTTTAATTTCAAATCTGTTTAGACATGGGAATGTTTGGGTACTGAAATCCTAATATTTGAATTTTGGAAAATTATGTTGACATACAACATTCAATATTTCTGGTACATATTTATTTTTAGTTCTATGTATATGACTAGAAACATAAAATGATCATTTATAAAATTCTATTTTACCAATATTCATATATTAAAATACTCCTGAAAAATAGGGATAACATTTTTCAATTGTTTTTATCATTTTCCATGTTTTCATTCAACAAAATTTTAAAAATAATGTTTTAATTTTCCTTAATAATCGTATGAAATCTCTCAATTTTTTTTATAAAAGTATTTTATTCAACATATTGAGTTTTTTTTTCAAATATTAGTAAGGAAATATTCATTGATTTACATTATTCTATCAAACAAAGAAGTATGTTTTATCAAATAAAATTTAGAAACAATGGTTATGAATTTTTTTTCAGATGAATTTTTTTAATCCTAGCATCTTATATTATATTTTTTTGTGTTGTTTATATCCAAAAAAAGGAAATCTAAATTATTTTGTTTTCAACCATTATTTTTCATATAAATTACTTCACGTCCGGTAAGACTCAATGATTTTCTACCAAATGTTTAAAAATGATGAAAATTTTATAAAAACCCATTATTATGTTATTTAAATCATCATATTTTAAAGATCATATCTCATAAAATTGTTTTTAATGGTTTTTATTAAATTTTTTATCTACATGTGATATGGACTAACTTTATGTCTCACACTCTGTATATATAATATGTGGTCCACCACTACAGTCCCGCCATCTCAATTCTCAAGATATAACTTGTCATTCTAATTTCCTTCTTTATAATAGTGTTTAACTTTTCAGATCATTATTGATAATCCAATTTATTTTAATATAATATACTCACACTTTTTATAATAGGGACATATTGAGAAAAAGTATTATTGAAAGTAATTTTTTTGAAAAGTGTGATTCTTTTTTATAGTCAGCATTCAATTTCCATGGATAGTAATCCTTGTGCTTTTCCAAGGAAGATATTTTTAACTATCCTATTATAATTGAATAATTATATATGAAAACATTGTTTAATGAAGTATAAATACCTAAATATATTTCATTAATATTCTTTAGGAACTTTTATAATCTTAATATAAATAAATATGATTAGTTTATTTAGATTATGATAGAATGAGAAGATGTATTTTTATAAATATATTTATTATAATTCTTAGATATTTTTAAAAAACTAATAATAGAGATATATTTATTTACTAACAATGGGAAACTATAGATGTTATTCCATATCTCTCATGATTAAAGGATTTTCAAAAAATATATACAAAACATTCTAATCACTGTAAAATGAGATATGGATTATTTAAAGGTTTAATGTATCTAGGTTCTATAATTTGTCTAAAATAGTTGAATGTTCCACATAGTCATGACTATGATTAATAAAAACCAATTCTCTAAATAATGGTGCATTGAATTTCATGATTTATATTTATCTCAAATTTAATAAAAAGGGTTTCGTAAATTATATGATGTAACATTAAATTCAAATTTATGTAGTTCCATTCAAAGAAAAAAACTAATATTTTGTGGAAAAAATAGTTGAAAATGAGAATCTCATGTTTATTCTATCTTTTAAATGGTTCATATATAAAACAACCAAACTATCTATATTTTATAATGTTTATGAGTTAAAAAGTAATTTTCTTTACAAAATAATGGTTGTGGAAAAGTCACATGTGATTCCTTGGAATAAGTAAATTACAATGTATGGAGAATCATTTTCTGAGTTTATTAAAACGAAATTAAAAAATATTTATGAAAATAAACATTTTGGATTATATGATACGGAGGTGATTTCCATGAATGTGTAAGGTTATTAATTCTTTGGGAAGAATAGAAGGATAAAAGACAAGTCGAAGAAGAGAGGAATGTAAAGGCTGAAATAGACTTTCCATTGGAAATTGAATAGGCTCAATGAAGTGTTGAAAATACTAGGTAAAAAGTTTTATAATATTTTTTAGTTGAAAAATAACTATCAGATACATTTTTACTGAAACCATTTTTTATATAACCTCTGACTAATCAATCTGAAGTATATCAATATATTCTAAATGAGAAAGATAATATGGTTTCTATTGATAAAATACATTTTATGCTTATCATGTTAGTAATAATATATTTAATTAATGGGAACATCATAAAAAGGATTTCTAAAAAGGTAAAAAAGTTTCTCATCCCCTAGATCCCTCCTTAAAACCATGGAAGAATCAATTCAGAATGAAATTTGAGGTAATCCAATATTTTGGAAATCATTTTGATATATGAAATATTTTGACTAAAAATTCAAATCCTCTATCTAAAATGTCTAAAAAAGAGGCTTCACAATGTCACCAATAATATGAGCCTTCTAGAAATGGTGAAATTGAATATAGAGAAATATAATTATAAAAATAATTGTCTGGTGAATAAGTTAATTTCATGTAAATTTACAAATTAAACATTGTTTAAGGAGAACAACTTTGACCATCAATATAAAGACACGACCATACTAGATTTCATAATCATTATTTTTAGTCAAGTACTCACTTCATTTCATATTGATGGTATTTTTACGTTTAGATTTTTAGGTAAGTAGAAAATAATACACACATAAATTTATACATTCATATAGGGAAGATACCCCAAAAACAATATCCATTTCTTCTGAAAAATAAATCATTTCAAATAAAACATGTTTTCTTTGAAAAATATTAATAACATTAAACATGGATTCCTTATTTGTCTTAAAAATACATATAACCTATGAAAATACTTTAAAAAATGGTATGATCACAAAAATATCGCTATGTGATATAAAAATAAGATACTAAATCATTAGTCCATGAATACATGTAATATACGAAATCAATTTCAAAAAGACATACTTTTTACCCATATAAACATACTTTGTGAAACATGATATTTCCATGAGATTTCAAAATATATATATATACCATAAATATTACCCTAATGGTCTATTGGGGAATTACTTGCATATATTTTGACCCTCATGGATAACATATGATTTTCAACCCTCACAACTACCTTACAATGTAACCCCTGCAGCTACCTTATAGTGTAACCATCACAGCTACAGATGGAGTAACCATATGACCAACCACCAACATACACATAACCAATGCATTGTAGGGAGATATAGGTCCCACAATTAATCCTAATAAATTCCCAGGAACCATAAAATAATCATAAACCATTAATAATTGCATGAAAACGTTAATTTAGAGTATTTTCAAAACAAAATATTAAAAGAGGATTTTAAAAGAAAATCTCATTATAATTATCATATAATTGAATAAGGACTTAATAGAGTCAATGGAATATATATATAAACTATAAATAAACATAATTATTCTTAATATTTAAAAAATTTGTCAAATTTTTTTTTTAAATACCACATAAATAATGAAGTAGAATATTAACACATAGAATGGTAACTGGGTTAAAAATTCCATTAACTCGGGTTTTTCTTACTACAATAATGTTTAGAACTCCTATATAATGGTTAAAATAATGTTATTAATACCTTATAGAAACATATTCATGATTATATAATTTTATATTATCATTTAGTAACATCATTTCACCATTTAATTATTAGTATTTTTATCTTTCTGTTGTTTTGGGTGCATTCTTTACATGTTTTCAATGGACGGTTTGTGTTTGATATTTTTCTTATGGAAATTAAACTAAATAACTGTAATGAAATGGTATTCAAATGTTTCAAGAAAATATAATGATACCATAAATCATTTTGTTACCATATATGATAATGGATCATTAAATAAAACATTGATGATATTTTTTAGATCTTTTTTTGGATCATAGATAATCCTGTAATTTCCACATCATAAAATTAATTTCATGAATAGAATTTTATTAGGTAACATAAAATAGGTTACACAATACACTTTAATTTCTTTTTGAACCATTAAACAGGGTTTATGATCATCTCCTAAAGAAGTAATACAAATTGCATACAAATCATCCACGATTTTGGTAAATCGGCATATCATAGGTTATGTCATTATTTTTAAAATAAGTGGGAGAGGAGAGGAAGAAAGAATGATGAGTTTTTTCAAGAAAATGATATCATAAATAGAATATAATATTCTTCAGATTCAATTCTTCATTGACATTTGGAGGGTAAGAGAGTATATGAAAAGAATGGAATTGAAAAGAAAACACATGAAAAATGAAAAGGATTCTTACATCTTGATCTATTCTCCTGAGATCATCTTTAAGGCCTTTGGTTTTGGCCTTTTGGTGAGACTAGTAGGCCATGGAAAAGGGGTAAATACTTTGGGAGGTGATTTCGCAGAACATAGAAAATTCTCAGGGCTTGAGAGGTGTGAGAGGTAGAGGAGAATGAGGGTGGTATTTATAGTGAAGGATAGGAGAAATTTTATATTATTTTAATCATTATTTTAATATTTTTGTCCAAACCTATGAATAGTCATCATTCATGTGATCAAAATTGTAAATATAGAATGTTATTTCTAAACAATTGGGCTTTCATGAGCTATAATGTCAAAAATAGTGTATTTAACTGATAATTTCAATATACATTATTTTACTGTATTTCACTATTCATAAAAAAATCAAGAATTTTAGATAAATACTAAAAATTCACCATAACCATTTCATGATGTCAATAATTAAAAAATGACCTACATGTTTTGAAAAAAAAATCGTAAATCTTAATAATTTAATAATTAAATAAAATCATAATTGATTCAAAAATAACAAATTCAAATATATAACACATTTTTTTAACACCATGAAAAATTAATCAACATATCCCTATCTTATAACCAGAAGAAAATAAATTAATTTTACAATTTAGAATTTATTAGGGCCATATTACAATTCCTATTACAATTCATAAGGTTTTTTTACTATTAACCAAAAATCAATTTTGTTCTATCAGACTCCAAATAATTTACTAATCATAACAATATTTGACTGTTCTTGGAAATTCAAGTTAAAGAAGTAGAAAAATTATTTTTAAAAGCTAGTTATTACTATCAACATAATACAAAAATTCATAAATTTTCAATTTATTTTTTAAAACCATAGGTTGTTATATTATCCCCAACTTCATCAAATTGAATCCTCCAAATTGTATTTAGATATTAAACATGAGATGGTACCGTTCCCTCATAGAATTTTCAGATTACCATGTTATCACTTCAACCATGTTGTTTCTCTAGAAAAACATTTACCTATTGGATTACCTTATTCCACAATACTTGTTCTCTTCAACCAAGAATCTAAACTAGTTTCTCCTCATAAGAATGGTTTCTTCCAGTTAAACTACCTCTGGCATCAAAACATTAGCTGAATCTGGCACATAATTTCTCAACATCGAAACATGAGAAATGTTATGTAACGAAGATAAACTCAGTGATACTTCTACTGGGTAGGTTACAATTCCAACTCTCTCTAGGATTTCGTATGGTTTAATGATCCATGGACATAATTTCCCTTCATACAAAAATTTATAACACATTCCTCTGGTTATATTCTAAGAAAAACATGATCACTGACCTCATAAAAATGTTTTTCCTCCTATAGTCTGCAAAAATACTCTAACTACTCTATGTTGTCCTCATGTGTTGCTAAATCATCTTCACTTTCTCAACAACTTACTCTACTAATTTTGGTCGAATGAACATCCTTTCCTCTACATCATCCCAAAAAGCTAGAGTTTCACACCGATTCCGATACAATGCCTCAACAGGTTTCATTTGAATAATGAAATGAATTTCTTTTTATAAAAGAACTAAAAATAATAAATATGCAGATACAAGCTTCTCTGGTAGTTTATTGGACAAGCTCGAATAATATCATCCAAAACTAGAATAATTCATTCTAACTTCCCATCTGAATGAGAATGAAATGTTTTACATAAATTTAATTCTATTCAGAATGAATTTTGAAGACCCTTCCAAAAGTGAATACGGATCCTATGATCCCACTCAGATACAATGGAAAGAGTAACTCCATGTAACCTAACATTCTCTTTATGGTAAATTCGAGAAATTCGATCCAAATACATTATGTCTCAAATATGGAGGAAATTTGCAGATTTAGTCATCTGATCAACAATAACCCAAAATAAATTATTACCTCGAGATGTCTTCTGTAGTCCCACCACAATGTCCGTGGATATATTCTCCCATTTCCACTCTGGCACAGAAAGAGGTTAAAGAACCCCCTTTGGTAACTACTGCTATATGTTAACCTATTGAAATGTGCAGCATTTCACAGTAAATCTCTAAATATCACTTTTCATTCCATCCCACCAAAAATTACCGTAATGGTCTTTGTACTTCTTAGTACTGACAGGATGAACAAAAATTAAAGAACTATGAGATTCACATAATAAATATATCTTCAACTAGGAATCACAAGGAACACACATTATTTTTCCAAATCACAATAAACAATCATTGCCAATGTTAAATTTTGGAAACATACCCATTTTTTCCAATTCTACATTTTTCGATAGCTCATGGTATTCTGTATAAGAATGTTTAATTCATTATGATAATGATGATGACACAAAAACCTGAAACAAAACTGTTGTATTTCCTTTACGAACAACTAATAATCTAAAATTCATCAAATAATTAATCAAGGTATCATATTCCAAACATAACATGGTTAATGATGTGTCATTTTTTTGAATCATGGAATCAACCACTATGATTCCTCTTCCAATTTTTCAATTGATCATGAAATTGTAATCATTTATCATTTCAAGTAATATTCGCCAACTCATGTTTAATTCTTTCTATGTTAATATATAATTCTTTATTTTATGGTCAGTATATATTTGGAATTTTTATCCTTCTAAATTATGCCTAAAATTTTTAAAAAAAACCATATATTCCAATTTCACATAAAGTGTGGTTTAATTTAACTCATGAGGTTTTAGTATTATTTAAGCATAAGAAATTACCTGATCATTCTACATCAAAACAGAACTAATTCCCTTCAATGAAGCATCAATGTAGATAACAAACTCGTCATTTCTGGAAGGAAAGGCCAAAACTAGAGTATTCACCAATGTCTTCGTTAGTTCTTGTAAACAAATATCACATTATTCGGTCCCAATAAATTTAACCCTATTTCGTATTAACATAGTTATCCGGAAAGATAATTGTTCAATTGTTTTTTGACAAAACGCTCATAATAAATTTCTAATCAATGAATAATACAAATAATTGTACCATTTTTGGTCTTTTCCATTCATCTACCACTTTGGTTTTGGCTATATCAACTATTATTCAATCCTTATTTACAATGTTCCCTTGAAATGAAATCTATTGGAACCAAAAATCACACTTTATGAATTTTACATGTAGATTCATTTCCTTTAATGATTGAAAAACAACCCTTATATGTTTTTCATGCTCCACTATACTCTTATAAAATACCAAAATGTCATCAATAAACACATCCATCAATTTATCCACAAACTCAAGAAATATTATATTCATAAGATTAATTAATATAGTAGGTGAATTAGATAAAACAAATGGAATAATAAAGAATTCATAATGCCAATATCTTGTACATAAAGATATTTTTAAGATTTCATCCACCTTTACCTTTAGCTGATGGTATCCGGATGTCAATTCAATCTTGGAAAATTACTAAGATCCATGGAACTGATCAAAAAAGTCATCAATGTGAGGAAGAGGGTAATTGTTTTTAATTGTGATGTTATTCAAGTCTCAATAATCAATGAAAAGTCACATGTAACTATCTTTATATTTAATGAAAAAATATCAGAGTGCCCCATTGTGAAGTTCTAGGATGAATGATTCCAATATCAAGAATCTCCTTCAACTAAATTTTCAATTCCATAACTTCCATTTGATCCCTTACATATTGGTGTTTTAAAATTGGCTTAGCATCAGGAACTAAGTAAACTGTGAATTCGATTTCCCAATCATGTGTGACACTAAATAACTCATCGAGAAAAAAATCATGGTGTTCATTTACCACTAGCACATTATTAATCTAAATAGTTCCTTTTTTAACAATATGAATTGGATAAATTTCATTTCCATCTTTCAAAAGTCTCTCATCATCGAAATATTTTATCAATTGAATGGGTTCATTCTTATATACAAGCCTAAACTCACTTTGAAAAACAACTTCATTATCTCTACCTTCAATCTCATTTTGATAAAAAGAAAGAAAATCTATTCCCATAATGAAATTAATCAATATAAATTTAAAAACAATGTGGTTTTTTGGTAAAATATTTCCACATACTATAATATATTGATTCTTATAATTCATATTTTCTATAATATTTCCCTCAAATGTTTTGAAAATAAGTTCATGTCTCACTTTTTGTGGTGATGTATACAATTTACTAGAAGTTTCCTCATAAAGAATGAAATGTGTAGACATTGTACCAAAAAAACATTAGAAAAACATGAATAAAGGAAAAAGGTATATGCTAAAACGTCTTTGTATGGCCCAACATTTTGTGACATAATCACAATGGATCTCACTACACCATTTTTCTTATATTATCTCTTCTTTTAATCATTCATACCTCTCTTTGTGAAAGCATTTTCATAATGAACTGTCACTGCAAAATTAAAACACATAGTAGTTTGCTTATGAGGATTATTCTTAGGATCATTTTCATTACAATATCTGGCCCTATGTCAAAACATACCACCTCAAAATCACTTATATTTTTGGTAAGGCAATCCCCAGGGTGTTTTTTTCCACACTTTTCAAAAATAGGAAACTGAAATTTCTTACCATCAAATTCCATTGGTTGATTCTTACCCATCGCTTTCCGTCTGGACCCCCACTTATCCTTGTAGTTAATGTTTTCGTGATGATTAGAAAACTCCATATCTACCCTATCATCACATCATACAAGTTTCTCATAATGTTTTAATTCAACGGAGGCCAATGTACTTCGATGTTTTTGCTTTAATCCAGAGTAAAGGCAGTTTATTTTTCTATCAATATCCCGAATAAGATTTGGAGCATCCCTCACCAGTCAAGTGAATTTTTCTTCATACACAACCAATGAATATTTCTCTTTTTTTCTTCAATTCAAGGTTTTCATTCTCCATCCAATGTTTCACCACCATAGGAAAATATTTTTCACGAAAAATACATTAAAATTCATTCCACTCAAAGGAATCAATCTACTCTCTATCCATGATATTTTTGACCATTTCACACCATTGATGGTATTCACCATCGAACCTATAAGTGGAAAGATATACCATTTGGATATTGAAACATCCCATAACATAAAATATCTTTTCAGGGCATTTAATTCATTCTTTAGTCACTACTAGGTCATAAGATCCATTGAAAACAGGAGGTTTTTGTCTCATAAAATGTTCTAATATCATCATGTTTTTGTGGTACCTCTATTTATTCTCTTTCATGGATTCATATTAAATTTATTGATTGTGTTAGAAAATCCATTATAGTGAAAAACAAATCAGTTCAAATCCATACCATTCCAGGTTACAGATTCATAAGGAGATCGTTCTATCAGTGCCTCTCCACTTCAGCTACCCTTTTTCTTCTACGAAAAACCACCTATTGAAACAAATCTATGTCAAAGAAACACTATAACTTTAAATTATATTTCATTTCAATTTAACCATATATTAAAAACAAATTATTTTACTCTATTATCATCATCCTAACCCCTAAACTTATCTAAAATATCCTCTGAAACCAATTATAAAGACCATACCCTATTATATTTTATAATAATAGATTTTAGTTAACAACTCACTTTATTTTATATTGATGATTTTTTAAAGTTTATTGTTTTTTGGAATTGGGATATAATATATACATGATATTCCACGTTCATAGAGAGAAGATACCCCAAAAAATAGTATCAATTTCTTCTAAAAAAATTAAAAAAATTCAAATAAAACGTGTTTTATTTGATAAATTATCATAACATTTCACTTGGAATTTTTATTTGTCTTATAAATCCTTATAACCAATGAAAAAAATTAAAACATGGCATGAGAACAAAAATTTTAATAAGAGATATAAAAATAAGGAAAGAAAAAATTAGTCCATGAATACTTGTAATGTATGAAATCATTTTCAAAAAGACATACTTGTTGCCCATAGAAACATACATTGTGAAACATTAGATTTCCATGAGATTTAAAAAAACATATAGAACATAAATAAAACCATAATGGTATCCTAGGGAATTAAAAACATATAATTTAACCCTCATGTCTACCTTATTATTTGTAACCCTCATGGCTAACTTAAAATGTATCCCTTGTGGATAAATTATGGTGTAACAATCGCAGTTACACGTGGAGTAACCATACGACCAACCTCCAACATACACATTCCCAGTGAATTTCAGGGAGATATAGGTCCCACCCTTCATCATAAATAATTCCCATGAACTAGTACATAATCATAAAAAATGAATAATTTCATAAAAATATCTCTTTTGAATTTTGAAAAACAGAATATTAAAAGAGTATTTTAAAAGAAAATCCCCCTATAAATATTGTACAATTGAATAGAGACATAATAGAGTTGATGGAATATGTTTATACATTGAAAATAGACATACCTAGACATAATATATTCAAAATGCATCACAAAAAAATTTAATCCCTCTTAAATAATGAACAAGAAGTTTAACCCTAAGAATGATAATTGGGCATAGAATTCCCTTACCACAGGTTTTTTTACATCTGAAATGTTTAAAGCTTGTGTATAATGGTTAATATAGTGTTATTAATATCTTATATAAACATATAAATTTTTATATCACCTTATATGATCATTTCAAAACATCATTTCATAATTTAATTATTATTATTTTCTTTCTTCCACTTTTTTGGGTGCATTCATTACATGATTTCAATGGATGGTTTGTATTTTATTTTCATATCATATAAAAATGAAATTCCATAAGTAGAAAGAACTGGTATTAATATATATACCTAATATATTATGATACGATAAATATATTTCTTTATATATAATGATTAATCATTAGATAAAACATTTATGAAATTTTTTAAGATCATTTTTTGTAGTTCCTCAATAATCATAAACTTGTTTCATTATACAATTCAATTTCAGGAATATAAGTTCATTATAAAACCAAAAATAGGCTACACAATAATCATTAAATTAAGTTTCCACCATTAAAACTTTTTTATGATCTTCAGTGATGGAATTAATGGAAATTTAAAACACATCATCCACAATTTTGGTAAATCGGAACATCACGGATGATGTTTTTATTTTTAGAATAAAAGGTAGAAGAGAGGAAGAAAAAATGATATTTTTATTAAATGAACAAGACATCACAAAAACATATACGATTATTGATATTTCATACCTCCTGGATAAGTGGAGAGTAAATTTGTATATGAAATGAATGGAATTTAACTGAAAACACATGAAAAATGAAGTGGATTCATACCTCTAGATCTCTTTTACTTGAGATCCTACTTAAAGCCTTTGTTTTTGGAAATTTGGTGAGAACGTAAGGTCTTGGACATAGGGAAGAGCCCTGGGGAGGGTATTTCTTAGAACCTAGGAAATTCTCATGGCTTGAGAGGATGTGAGAGGAATTTGGGAATTTGGGTTTTATTTATAGTGGAGGAGATGGATTTTTCATTATTTTAATCATTAATTTATTATTTTTGTCCATTAATATGAATAGTCATCATGAATGTGATAAAAATACTAAAAGGATAATTTGATTTTGAAAAAATTGGGTTTACATCAACTATGATGTCAAAATTAGTGTATTTAACTGATAATTGGAATATATGGTATTTTACAGCATTTCATTATTCATCAAAAATTCAAGAATTTAAGAAAAATCCAAAATTTCACCATAATTTTTTTGATGTGTAGAATTAAAAAATGAAGTCCATTTTTTCAAAATAATTTTCTAAATATTAATAAATTAATTTTTAAATAATATAAGAATTCATTCAAAAAATAAAAATTTTAAATCTATAACTCATATTTTTAACACCCTGAAAAATTAATCAACATATCTTATCTAATATACTTATGAAAATAAAATAAAAAAATAATTACTATTCATTGGGGGTCATATTACTAGTTATATTATTATTCATAAGGGTATATTAGTATTCACTAAATATCATGTTGGTTCTATCAAACTCCAAATAACTTACTGATCATAATCGTAGATGAATATTTTTTGAAATTCAAATTATAGAAGTGGGAAAATTATGATTTGGGGATTATTATAAATTTCTACAAAAAAAATTTCATGAATTTTAAATTTATATTTTTTATCATTTGTGTGATACAATCAACAATTCCTTAGACATCTTTTCCAGATCAATTTTTTTATTCATCAAATTCAGTATTGGGTACAAGTGTAAAAATAAGGGAAATAAAAATGACTTACTTTAATGAAGTAATTAATATTCATGAAAATGTGGTTCATTTATTTTTGGAAATCCAATATCATGATAAATATATCCAATGAAAAAAACACCTTTAAAATTCAGGCTCACTCAAAAATCTTTGTAAAATAGTGAGCTAAAAATAGGATAGATCCATTGATTCCCCGGGAATGTCTAAATTTTATTTCATTAAGTAATGATGTGTTACTATATGGATGATTCAAATAAATGGTTATATATTTTTTAATCAATAATGTTGATGGAATGAAAATATAAACTAAAACTTTTTCGAAATATGAATACATCATTGACAATGAAATTTGAGAAGGAACAATAGATATTGAGGATATAAAAACCCTTATGATATAGCAATATGGGAAAACTATAAGTAAGGAATAAATATATATGCTCTTCAAGATGAATTTTTTAAGCTTAATATTGTAGTAACATATAATTAAAATACTCAATACAGTCTACTAAATTTTAAGGTCATTATTAAAAATAATTCATATAAATAAATATTTTTATTGATATATTATGTTACAATAACATTCAAACCTAAGATATTGGGATTAATGTTTTTCAATGGATGTTTTTCTAATATAATTTAATGAATCATTGGTTTATTATTATTATTATTATTATTTTATGTTTTATATAATTTTTCATGAACATAAATTATTTCAAATTGAATTTATTTTATCCTCTAACATTGTTGAGAAAAAATTATTCCTCATCAAAACTATTCAGAAAATAAAATAGTGGGAGAGACTGAGAAAATATATGCATTACAAAAAAAATGGTAGAAAGGGAAAAAAATTAAACCATCGGGAAAAATGTAAAAGGTTCAAAATCATTAATATTTAAAAGTAAGGGGAGTATGTTTTGGGTTTTAAAATTTATTTTTCTATTAAAAAAGATGTTTTTTGTGATTTTATATAAAGGGGATATTTTGTAGTCGAAAGAATAAATTATGTAATTTATAACATTAATTTTTAATATCACAATCGAATTCCTTGAAATTTTATACATTTATAAATATTATACATCCCATATTCTTGAGGATTTTAGCTTGACTATTTTATGTTTTAATGGATAAGAAATATTATATTCCATCATATAAAAATTTATTAATTTTATTGGATGGTATATATCACTTCAATTAGATGAAACATTCTTATATATACCAGAAAGGATATATATTTTTACAAAATATGTATTCATAATATGTTCATCTAGTATATCTTTATAATTTCTTGGGGATGATTTATAAGAAATTTCACTAGAAAGAGTTCTAAGAATACTATTATACTAAATTAATTAAATAGAGGAAGACATCTGTATTGGATGAAAATTTATTAAAACAACCCGATGAAAATTTTTATAAATTAAACTATACAAAATATCTTCAATCAATTGTAAATAAATTACATACACTATAGTGGTTTCAATAATTTTAACCAATGAAGAGATATGTTGTGCTAAACATACCATGTTAAAAAGTTGTATCGTTACTATTATTGAAACAACCTCCAAGAAATGTGGAATATAACCATTGTGCGTTCAACTATAAATAAAAAATCATTCGAGTTGGCTATTAATTTAGGATTTTATAACTTCAACTTTATAAATTTACTTCAATGAATTTTATAACATCATGTTACATGAGTACATTTACTTGGTAACATCTAGTAATTTTATCTTAATCCATCCATTTGTGGTAATATTCATGAAAATCAGTTAAGATATTTTTATATTATAATCACAAATTTCTATTTTGTGTGATGTGGGGATCTCATTGTAGCGAGATAGATTTTTATTATTATAAATATTATTGATGGTTCTTAAGGCTAGGGAAATGGAATCCTTGTATGGTATTTGGGATTGAGGGATTCCATAATGAGTAATATATACCTTTATGATAAGGATAATATCATGGATCCCATAAGTGAGGTCAAAAAATTTCTTTTTATTAATGTTTTTTTGTGGAAAATTTCATACTAAGGTTTTGTATGTTTTTTAATGTGCTTTATAATGTTTTTATTAACATGTTTTTTTATTTTTCTAATTCCATTGTACATGTTATAATAATTTTTTATGCAGTTGATCCAAAAAATATTATTACTATAATTATAAATTTAATCAATATTAATAATCATATTATAATATTATTAAAGTGTTTGGTATCAATTTTATGTTTTATATTAATTAACTATAATTTTATTTATAACATCCCATCCTGGGTGCTAAACACTGGTGCCCAGAGCTGGTTGATCACATTACCTTAAGATCACCTCCTCATTTCTCAATGTCTGTTGAATAGCTGTTAACGTATAATATCAATCTTGGGGAGACTCTTCCCTTTTAATAAAAGCAGGATGTAGTAAAAATAAATATATTATAACCAAATGATATAACAAAAATCCAAAACAACAAATATCACATGATGACCAAAAAAGTAAATATAATATCGAAAATGATATTATAGATATGACATAACAAATACATGTCATGTGTCAATATGAAAAAACCAAAATAAATAATTTCATTGATAACTCCCTTGATGGTCCCGAAACAAACTCGGGTTCCCTTATCCATGCTCCATTGTCACTCATCATGTAATAAAGGTCCATTTCCCTTATTCTCTACTGAAAAAAAGATGTTTATTCAGGTACCAATTAGACAGACCATGTAGGGTGTTAGTACAACTCAATATGGCACCACCAATGTTGTCTAAAATAATATCCAATCAATAATAGTTTTTTAAGTTGGATAATAAATAATTTTCAATTCATAAGTAATTACTTATCACAATATCAATTGTTCTTTTGTTATCCACAAAAACCCTCAGGATCCCAAGGACACCAAAAACATCAATACATACATCATTTTATGCCAGAGTCAAAACCATATCTAATTTAACTTCACAATTCATTATGTCACTTGGGATTTAATTTTCGAATCATTTCAAATCATTACCATGGACAATTGTAAGCACATTCCACTGACAACATTTTTTTCCTAGATACTCATGCATAGGACCTCGTGGTAATTTGAAGTAGCATTTTATGACCAACAACTAATTTATAAAAATATAACAGATGTGTTATTTTAAGGAAACATTATCTGTCCCACAATCTTTTATCACTATATACTTTGGATGAAGTTGTCCATGTCCCATACATGTAAATAAATTTTTCATTACAAGAAATTGAATAAGAAGTCCATGTCATACACAACTATATCAGATATATCAAAATATCACATATATCACATCAATCATGGTTAATCAACTCTAACTCTATAATCAAATTTAAGAAAAAAATGTCCCATTTCATCTATTAAAAAATCACTTTTCAATACATTAATCACAAGGAAATAAAAAAGCAGTTAACTATTAAACCATATAATCCCTTAATCCATTAATTATTTTACCGATTAATAAAACCAATTCCAAAATCCTGACATCTCATTAATTAATTAATCAATTAATCAATACAATTTCTCTACCCTATTTTATCATTAATTTATATAAAAATTAATTAATCCAATTCAACTATACCAATATCTTATTATTAATTCACTAATTAATTATTCCAATTCCACAATATCACTATATCATTAATTGATAATAAAATTAATTAAGCCATTTTTGAAAACTCAATATATAATCAGTTAATTCATCAATTAATTAATTCAAATTTCATATTCCCAATTTCTCATTAATTAACTCAATAATTATTTAATCCAATTCCATATTCAACAAATTAATTTATTCAATAATTTATTCAATTCTAAATTTAATTCCAAAGATTCCAATTTAAATATAACAATTCATTTATTCAATTGTAATTAAATAATATTGTAATTGTATTTAGACCATCTTCATCAACGTTGACGATGAATGCTCACTAATAAAAACACCCAATTAATGAAAAATTATCAATAAAATGATAAGGAACGATATCTAGATCTGAAACCTAAATCCTAGATCAAACGATACATGATTCATTAAACCTTCATCAAAATCCATTCCAATAGTGGATAAAACATTTTTTCTTTTATATAGAATGAGATGTCTAGATATATATATATATATATATATATGTAATTGGTATGGAACCGCATAACTGGAGAGGTACAAATCCATAAATTGATCTTCAATTTTCCAATAACTAATGTCATAAGCCCTATTAATACAATTTGGAGCCTCCAAATTGAGTGGAATTGATTTAGGGTTGATCTATAGAAATATGGATATAAGATGTAGAGTTCATAAAATTATACATTATTTTTTGGAAGAATTCAGACCACATACATTGTTCCCTAGGTAGGGGCACATGGTTTTCCAAACATTACAACATATCCATGTGCCTCCTGTAGGGGGGGGGGGTGCATGGTTACTCATATGAGGGATAATGGTATAAAAACAATTCCCCAATCGTATGAATACCCACTATTTGGGTTTTTGTGATTTACTGGGATGGGTGAAAGTTTGTTAGAACCATACACTAACCATGCACTACCTCTCCTCCTTCCATTGTTCTCCATGTTCTCCCCAATAACCCCCATGGTAAAATCCATAATATAAAAAATCAATACATGGGGATAAAAGTGATAGAAAAACCATCTCAATAAATCTATAGAAAAGGTAAGGATATTAAAATCTCCCCACTTTATAAGATCTCGTCCTCGATCATTTCTCCCTAGAATCTATATGATTCTGAGGTAAAAGTAATGGCTAACTAAGCCCAAATATCAGCTCGTATCTCCCATTTTTTATCATGAAAACACCAATGATTTCACAATACAGGAACTATCACAATAGTATTTCCCCACAACACTCTCACTATGATCTAATAAATTTATTATATGTTCCTAAAAGGAAACACCAATCTCAAGATCAACATAAACAACATAAATAACATGATAATGGTTGGGTTGATACTACCAATGTTGTGAAACATGAATGAAATCTATTACTGAACTATACCTCTATTGATGCGCTAATAAGTACACTACTGGCCTGATTCTCTCTACAACCAAAAATGGTCCACTATACTTATTCACCAATTTTACATATCTCTGAATACTTTGGTGACCCAACCAATGAGACAAACAAAGGAAAAAATATATCCCGCTATAAACTATAGGTGTCTTCTAAATCTATCATCATACGGCTTCTATCTACTCTATGCCATTTCAATACACTCAGGAATCAGTTGCACATTCTTCGAAATATCAAACATGAGACTTGGTTTGGGAAAATACGACTCACCCGCATCTATCCAACATAGAGAATGTATGAATGGATTACTATTATGATATTAATATGGTTACATATACATAGTTTCATGATAACATTTATTATTGGAATACTACACAATTTACTGGTGATTATCCCAATACTCATCAATTTATAGAGCACTCACTCATAGAATATCCTAAACCAAAATTATTATATATTCTGAATACCCATCATTCTCTGGGTGGAAATATGTACTCATAAAAACCAATATAATAAGAACCTACTTCATGCCCATATAGGAGTGAAATGTTAAATGTGATTCATGTTTTCAAACAATACATGGTGGCACACCATGTATAGGAACTATCTATTAAACATACAAATATCCCAAATAGATCCACTAAAAATGTCCCATGTACTATAAAAAAAATGCGCTGACTTTTTCAAATATTCCAAAATCACCTAAATTGCATCTTTCATTGAATGTATCCTTGGGAGAACAACCACAAAGTACATAGTAATGTCTTACAACATTCATTATGAACTAAGAAATATATCTAGTAATCCTCCCAGTCATTGATTCTCTGTGATCACCTTTTGATAGATGTGGCAGCGTTTCGTGAACCTTCCAATATAATTTTACATGATCATCCAACAAAAAATTCATCATATGTCATGGTACATTTTGGTCACACCAGGATGTACCTCCCACTTTGAGGCATGATATTCTTGAATTAGCTCCTCCGGCATGTTCATAGGCACAACAACCCAATTCATGGTTTAAATGATCATTCTCTTGTCTGTGGTCCAATATTAAAGTGTCTCCCCACCTTTAATGCTTTCCCTCTAGGGAAATGTTTTTGAATCTACATATACCCTATCCATGATTCAGCTAAAAAATGTAGACACCACTGAAAATGATATACGTTTCATCTTCTCCTAACACTCCTGAACCACAACAAGCATCTCATCTTGTAATTTAGTCATCATTTATTAATATCAACACTCTTGATCCACCTTAGTATGAATTTTTCTACATAGAAAATCAACTATAATATTTCCAATCCATGGAATATATGCTAGTTCAAAATCAATTGACTACATATACTAAACCAACCAATACTACAATATATTTAAATCTCACTATGAAATTATATACGTTAAGCTCTTGTAATCCCTACAAAACATATAATTTTTAATCAATAGATAATTAAACCAACACATCAATTAAAACACTACTACATCTAACTCAAGTTCAAACGTTGTTTAATTTCATTCATGTGTGATAATTTTCTGAGATACATATGACACCACTTGATCCACTTACTGAAATAATACTCTAATACCTATCCCAAAAGCAGAGAAAATACCATGTCCTCCCTG
Organism: Viscum album; assembly: GCA_963277665.1. NCBI lineage: Eukaryota > Viridiplantae > Streptophyta > Magnoliopsida > Santalales > Viscaceae > Viscum > Viscum album. The sequence goes on from OY728165.1 coordinate 179,265, forward strand.
ACAAGATCAGGTATAATCAATATTGGTGTAATTGTAAATTACTTATTTAGTTCCATGAATGAATTCTCAAATTCTATAGTCCATTAAAATTGTACTCCCTTCTAGGTCAACTCATATTTTTGTGCATGAAAGTGGAAAAATTCAAGGATTAACCTTCAATAATATCCCGCTAATCACATAAAGCTATAGATATCAAAAAAAATTGTGATACTCCAATATATCAACTATTCCCAACTTCTATGGGTCCACTTACACACCTTCCTATAAAATAATATTTCCTAATATGTGTACCAAAACAATCCAAAATTGAAACATTAATATCCTGGTGTATAGTCGATGCTCTCTCAGTGTACGAAGGATGGTTTCAACATTTTGTGTGTGATCTTCATGAGTCTTAGAGTACAGCAAGATGTCATTAATAAAAACAATCAAAAATGACACAAGTATTGGTGGAATATTTGGTTCATCAAGGCCATAAAAACTATTGGTGAGTTCATCTACCCAATCAAATTCACAATGAACTCATATAGGCCATACATTCTTCTGAATGCAATCGTGTACATATAAAAATGTAAAACGCTCAAATCATGATACCCTGATATAAATTTTATATTTGGGAAAACACAATCTCTCCTAAACATGTCAAGTAGATGATCAATATGAAGAAGATGATATTGGTTCTTCATGGTCATCTGGTTCAAATTTTTGTTGTCAACCCACAAGTACAAGGTCCTATTATCCTTATTTTAAAACATATCTAGAGAACCCAAAAGAAATGTACTTTGATGGATAAAAAACTTGTCCTCTAACTCTTATAAATGATCCTTGAGAACTTGAATCGTTATAGGTTTTATTTTATATGGTTCAATATAGATGGTCTTAGCCCTTGGCATGATCTCAATAGTAAATTCATCATCTCTCTCAAGTGGTATCCCTGAGAAGCCTTTAGTAAACACATATTGAAACTAATATACCCTGTATGGAATGAAATACTTGTTCACAATACCATCATATAGGAAAATAATACAAAACTCGGTATCAAGCACCTTATTTGCTGATGATCTAGCCCTACAAAGCCCACCTGGATATCCTATTCTACATGGTGAATATAATTATCACCTCTAGGAGGTATAAAATTAACTCTATTGAAGTTAAAATTTATGTGGTCTTGCTATGATATGAACTAGTCCATATCCCAAATAAGGTCAATTCCCAATATTTAAAGGATTTAAAGATCCCATAGAAAAAATAATCCCTAACCTTCCGAGAATAACCCTTTCTCAAATATATATCTCTCGACTGCATTCTCAATGGTTTACTTATCATCATCGCACCACTCATGAACTCCACCACTAGGCAAAAAACATTCACAATTTGAGTCAATATAAATTAATAAGAGTAGCCAATATAAAATAAAAACTATATAGAATAGAAGCTACACTAATAGTTCAACTAATTGTCAATGTTAAATCCTCACTATCCATTAGTGTTTCCTAAATGACATGAAATTGTCCTTCCCCTCTTCTCTATATTGATGACTGATTCCCATGAGCTACACCACTCTACTGATACGGCTCCTATTTCCTAGATATACCATGTCTACTATATTTTCCAACCTAAACAGTAAAAAAATAACATCCTGACTGGTATGGTGTAGAAGAAACCATCCCCATATTCTTTTTTTCTTACTCCCCTATATTACCCAACTTCTTTGGGTTCTTATTGAATCTATATTGATGTCACATTCTTCTATAGAATCATTAATCTATCAATATTCGGGGACACTATCTATTGATGTTTCCCAACCTACCACACTATTGAAATATCACTCGAGAAATGTCATGTGAAGTTAACCCTTACCCCTAGCCACATTATTTTCCCATTCCCTTGATAACAATCTTGTAACATTTCTTCTTTCTGTATAATTAATACATCCTCAACACCCATAAGAAAACCCATGTATTATACATAAATTATCCATTAGGTTCTTCTTAGAAATTTGGACCTGATTTACATCTTCTGAGAACTTATCCAACCTCAATGTGTTTACCTTGAACATAATTTCTCATTTAATCCCAGCTTGAAACTGTCTTCCCATAGTATCCTCATCTACTTAAAATTCTAAGGAATAGTGTGGAAAATTTCAAAATATACCAGTATAGTCCATTATGGGCATACTCCTTGGAGTTAACCTCATTAACTAAGCTACTCTCTTCTATATGAGTGTCTCATCGTATAATTTCTACAAGAACATTTCTTGAAATTCCTTCCACCCCATATTCTTTATATTCCCTTCCCATGTTTGGTTTTTCCTCGATCGCTTATCTTGAATATTTAATATTTAGATATAAAACTACACTATCTTCTCAACAGGAGTCTCTAGGTGGTCAGGTATCATCTGGTAGACTCAATATAAAATAATACTTCCTCAGGTCCCCCCTATATGATGAATGTCAGAGGGTTCACAACTAGAACTCCAATGCCTGATTAGACTTTCTATTCACAACCCACTATGCATATATGTCCATAAACTCCATGAAATAAGTATATTTCTCTCAAATATTCTCTCCATCACCATCACCTCGAACTATCGTTGACTCTCGTTCATCCAACGGAGGAAAATTTCAATCCATTTCATCTTTCCTCACTATCAAGAAACATAATCATATATGAATATATCAATATTTTCAAAAAAAGTCTTATGGAACATCACACAAAATTAACACAGTTAATAATATGTATTCACAAAATCCATAATAATTCATTCCCGAGAACCTCGCCCAATTTTCAAAACTGAGGGCGTATCACTACCCTTTACTATGCAACATCTAGGTCCCGATTAACAAGGTTAAAAATATAATCCTTGAAAAATTCTCATAAGACAACCAAATATTCCCATTTTTAAACATTTTTAATTATTAATTTCACATTAGGTACCTTTTACATTTAATTCACAAAAGAAAATAAAAGTGTTACAATTCAAAAAAATGCCCCAAACCCCACTTTTCATTTCATTCCTAAGAATGATTCATGTTGAAATATAATCCCAATTGTCTAGAATGATGCATGAATTCTCAAAATATTTTCCATTCCAGTCCACAATTAAAATATAAAAAATTTTAAAAACCAATTATGACATCATGAAATAAGTGAATCACTCGATGTAAAATAGAATTAAATTGTAACAACACACATCAATAAAAAAAATTCTGACCCAAAGTACATAGAAATTACCAATTTGCATGGGTTAGATATTAAAAATGTCGAGATATTAACCAATGCCTGACACATCATATTCCCCTTTTTAACAAATCCAATTAGTATGAAAAAATAAAGGAAAATAAATAGTAATTGATATAACTTTGTATCATCTCGACCTAGGTTCCACACACTGGTTCCCCTAGCCGGTCAAACACATTTCCTCAAGCACGCCTCCCCATATACAAGAGGCTACATACTATCATTGAGGAACTAATATCGATCATGGAGAGAATATAAGCTCTTTATCAAAGTAGCATTGTAGTATTAATACATCGACAGTAACCAAATAAGATAACCAATAACCAAACTGTTCAGTATCAAATGATATCAAAAATCGGAATCACAATGTCCAAAATCAAACAATATATAATTCATGTAAAATATGTTTCATGTGTAAATATTGAAAATATAAAATAAAAAAAGAAACATAAAACTCTCAAGTGGGTCTCGACACAAATCATGGTTCCCTTATCGCTGCTCCATCATGACTTAGTCATCTAATAGAAGTCCATTGGCATTAACTAGTTGAGAAAACATGAATTCAATTTGGGTACCAATCAGGAAGCCTTATTTGGTTGTGAGTAAAACTATGTAGGAAACCACCAGTGACATCTAAAATAATATCTAGGAAATTAATGTGTATATAGTTGTACAAATAAAAAGATAAAATTCACAAGTAAATATTTATCACATTTCCAATTGTACTTTAATTAAGGAAATATACACATGGGTTTCTAAGGAAACATGAACCATCAATACGATCATCATCACAATATGTATTTTAAAAAATATCAAAATTAAATTCACAATTCATTATTTCACATGGTCATTCATTATCCATTTAATTCAATATATTATCACCTCCATTTTGAACCATAGTCTAGTTCTTACCATTAAGTCCATGATCATCATACCTAGGACTTCATTGGTTATTTATTTAGAAGTTTGTGACCCAAAAATCATTTAAAAATCAGTCTCCACAGAGGTCTTTTGAAGTAGTATTCTATTTTCCACACTCAGAAATCACTATGGGATTTTAAATCAGCAGTCTGTGTCCCAAAAACATATATTAATTTATCACTATAGTATTTTGAAGAATATCTACATCTACAACACATGTATATCACATATATCATAATATATAATATATCACATCAATCATGGATACTCAAAGTTAACCATCTTATCACATTTCACATCACAATGGTCCATTTCAACAGTCAAAACTATCAATGATTTAATAAATTAATCACATGGAAATAAACAATCAATTCACCATTAAACCATATATTCCATTAATAAATTAATTAATTACCCAATAATTTAATCCATTTAAAAAGTTTCAATATATCATTAATTAATTCAAATATCAGTCAATCTAATTTCAGAATCCAAATATCACATTAATTCGTTCAAAAAATGATTAATCCAATTCCACAATCCCAGTATATCATTAAATAATTCAATAATTAATTGATCCAATTCCATAATCCTAATATATCATTAATTCATTAAACAATTAGTTGATAAATTTTACAATACCAAGATCTCAATAATTAATTTTACAATTAATAAATCCTATTTCATAATCCAAATATCCAAAAAAAAATAATTCAACAATTAATTAATATAGTTAAATTATTTAATAAATTAAATAATACACTAATTTGAATAATTCAAGATTCATTTTACAAACATGTAAATTGAAATCTAACAATGAATACATATACATAAAAATCGTGACTATGAGAATTTAATTTAAACCACCTACCTTGATGATAAAAAAAACACCAATGGAAAATCTAAATTTAAGGGGAATGGTCAAGAACACAATGAGGAATGCAATATAGATCTGAAACGTAAGTCCAAATCAAAGGCAACAAGATTCATCAAAATTATATCTAAACCCTTTCTAACGGTGGATCAAACATTCTTATTTTATCAGGAATAATAATCATGAGAGGCAAATCTAATCGAGAAGCAACCACATACCCACAGATGTGAATATCCATCAATGGATGTTTGATTTTCCTTGAACGGAGGTCGTAAGACCCATGAATTCATCTAAGAACCTTCTAGAATGAGATGAATTGATTTAAGGGCGATATATGGAATTTTTGGATATAAGACTATGGATTGGGAAATTTTAATACATTTTCAGGATAACTAAAACTTCGCACTTGGTTTCTTTGGTAGGGGCACATGGTTTTCAAAACTATGCTCCTTAAACATGACCCTATTCTAGGGGGTGCACTATTAATCCAAAAAGGGAATATGGTTTTACAAACCTATCAGTAGCCATGAAAATCCCCTTCTTCCAAGTTTTCATTTTTTTCTAGGCTAGGAACATGGTTAGGGAAAATAATAATCCAACCTTGATCGTCCTCCCCTCCCTAAAATTTTCTTTAATTTCACCCAAAAAACCAAACTTAAAATCCATACAACATATACTCAAAACAAGTCATAAGAATTCCAAAAAAACCCATCTCGATAAATATCCAGAAAAATTCAAGATCTTACACCCCCTTTTGTATATAATTGTTTACTCTTTTGATCCTATAATAAAAACAACATTATCGAAAATCTCATAACCTCAATATTCCATGATTATCATACCTCTTATGTTACTATGGAATGAAAAACAACATATTAGTAATAAGATAAATATATTTAGAAAATAAATAAGAGTATTCTATGAGTTATTTCTTAAATGTGAGACGTTATATATATAAATTCAATATGACCATTATAAATATGGTCATTGGTTATATGTTCATTGGGAATCTATTTTAATTAGAATTCTATGGTAATGTGTTTATATTAATATTTTTCATATGAAGGTTTAATAAGAAAATTTATAAGGTTAGTATATGTATTAATTGATACTCAATTGCAACATTCCTATTATAGTATAGTCATTAAATTAGTGAATAAAAAAAGAAGTATCCAAATTAGGAAATTAATTTACATATATAGAATCAATAACCTAATGTAATATAATTTTTCAATATATGGCCCATTTTAATGACATAAAAATGTTATATAATCACTAAGATTTAACGAAGATCAATTCCATATAGAAATTAAATGAGTGTGGTTTTAATGAAATCATATGTGGGAGAATTTCATTCTAATTGAAATCACTACAAACTCTATATTGGCTAAATCACCACCCATAATTGACATCATTATTTTCCTCGCCATTTGGTATTATTGTGAGGACATTATGAATATTATATGTAGATATCAAGAAGATATAAACCTAATAAAATTTAAAATATGTTATTATATGTATTTTTATATTTAGTATTACATGTATATGAAATTCATAAAAATTTTATTTTTAATGACATAACTTATTTAAATGAGAATTGTGAATTTAAATAAAAATGTATTGAAGAAATTCAAAACATAGTTATTAAATATATAATTATTTATAAATATTTGTAAATTAAATTATTTAATATTTAAAATACATAATTTTTAAAGAATTGATTCTATTTGCAACAAATTATTTAAAATATAATTTAATTATTCATCACTAAATATTTATTTAAATGAATGGTATTGATAATATATATAATAAAATAAAGTATCATTAATTTAATTACTATTAATTAGATTGTAATGAAAATAAATTATTCTTTATAATTGAAAATATGGGTTTCTATAAATTATTTTTTATCTATTGTCTACTTTTATATTAAAATGATTTTATTTTTTATATTGTAAATTTAATCAAAAAAGGGGTTTTATATATAGAAACAATGTTTTCATATTATATAATTTGATCAATTACATTTTTAACCAAAATGAAAATTCATCAAGGGAAAAAGAATGTTTCCATGGTAAAAAGAAAAAGAATTGTAAATTGGTTATATTTTGGGGTAAATACTAAATATATATCAACCCATATCTCTTATCGTTTTTAATTGGGGATTAATGATCTATATTTCATATTCTTCCACTTTGGATGCACTTACAGGTAAATTGAAACTTCGTATACATTATGGAATGGGTATTAGAAAAATTATCAATCATGATTGTCTGTAAAAGGGCCCAACCCTAGCCCTTTTCAACCAAAACCTTCCTTTCATTTTTTCATTGTATAATTTCAAAAATTATGTCCCTAAAAATATCATCCATAATATTTGAATCTATTATACCAATATGTATTTTATAATATGATTTATTATGATAATAATATGTTTTTTAAATCCACATTTTCTATAAGGATTATATTATTTCTAAAGAATGAAATATTTTCTTCCATTAAATGTTATAATTCATTCTTCTTTTGGTCAGTTCAACCACCTACATGTACATTACTCTAAAAATTTTAAATTAAATGAATAAGAGAAAATAAATATGTATAATAGGATGTAATAATGGGTAATTTAAGATGTTTCTATAATTTTTTTATTGTAATATATATATTTATATTAATTAAAATCATATTTATTTGAAATAAAAATTCATAACAAATGTGATTTTAACAGTTGTTTATAATTCATTCCCATAACTTAAATTAAATTTCCATAAAATAATAAAAATACATCACACACATTTAAATAATATTCCTGGACCTTTTGGATTTGATTAACACCTGACCAAGGAGTAAATATTAGAATTGCTATACCCAATATAGCATAGAACAAAGAAGACAATAAAAACCAAATATTAGTTTTTATAAATAACAATTGATTAGTGTTAATAATAAATGGTAAATTAATTTAATCAACTAAAATAAACATAAATATGGTTCTTATATAAGATTTTAATAATCCTAATTTGATTATATAAGATGATATAATGCATCTAACCAACTAAGAATCATATTTAATTGATTTTTAGGATATATATACCATTATTTGAGTTGTAATCATTACTTATTCACTATATTGATTATTTCATTGTATATTCTTAACAATCCATTTGTAATGTTATATTCTATATCTCACTATGTGTAAATTACATTTTTGTTCCAAATCATTCTTCTTATTTTATTTACTTACTTCATTAAAAGAAGATTTTGTCAGTAATAATTTTCATAAGGAATACTATTTATATTCATTCCATTTCCTTGTGATTTTGTTCAAAAAAATTATACTATTATTTAAAAAAATATATATTTTAATATGGGTATTTTATATTTCACTCTATTTTTATTTAACATTAAAATTTATATTTATTTTATTATTTTCATTTACCATATAATGATTAAAAAATATTCAATGTCCTTCTCACCACATCCATATATTAAATATATATTATCCCAAATTAATTATAATTTACATTTATTTAATTTCAGGATTACAATATTTATTTATTTTTTTAATTTAGGGTTTTCAAATTATTTTTAACAACAACTAAAAAATATTTTTAATGTGACTTAGAACATAATTTTTACATTTATATTACAAAAGATTAATGAAAAAATTTAGGAATTTTCCTATATCCCTCTTAGGCACTAAAATATATATGTCTTATAGAGTTTTCATTCATGAATCACCATAAAAATATATTATGATATATCTTTTGGGGTAGATTAAACTATTTGAATAAAACATTTCATTTGTATCTTTTTTCTTATGTGGGAAAATATAAAAAATTTAGGTAATGTATATTCTTTCATGGGTTAATCATTCATTGTTGAATGATTAATTTCATGTGGAACTCAAATATATTATAAATAATTTGGTTATGGGTGCGTCTAATGTATTCCACATTTTCAATAGTTAATTCATTATATCTAATGAGACTATGATATGTGACTACTGATGTTGGATCCACTATGTTATGCTATATAGGTCACGACACCCGATAAAATCAGTTATAGGATATAGATACTCATGCTTGATCCACTATGTTATGTTATTGGTGGTTAACCATTACATCTGGTATGATATTTGAAACTTATGTTTATTATATATTAATATGTTATGATTCTATAGTTTTTTTATTATATTCACAAGTTTCTATGTCATGTTATATGTGTTAGTCTCCTATATTGATCCTTTTTTTCCTATTATAAAGACCTGAGATTTCAGATCGTTTAATTAATAATATCATCAATAGTTTCTATCAAACACAACAACAAAATAGAAAAACACCTGAATAAAATTAATGATGGCATATTAAATTTACATGATGAATTTAATAATTTTTAAATATTAAAATAATATTCATTTCAAATCATAATAATATATTATTAATATTTTTTATTTTATTAATATTTTTAAAATGATTTCTTTTGAGGAACCATTAAAAAAATCATAAATTTTACCTTAATAAATTAAATCAATCATAGTTAAAACTTTATTATAATAGGTATGTTATATATTATTAAAATAATATAATAGCATTAAATTATTTACAAATGTATAGAAAATATGGATAATGACACATCAAATTTTAAAAATGAAAATTTTAATTAAAATCACTTTTCCTCTATATATTGTATTTAAGTTTTAAAACTAAATTTAGATATTTTAAATTATAAATTTCTAAAAATTACTTTATTATTTGGATATAAAATTTGAATAATATCTTAGGATGATTTTTTTATATTTTTATATAATAATAGAGTATTAAGTGAATAAGAAAAAATATTATATTTTCTAATATTATCACTTTTATAAATTTAATGTAACTCAAAACCTTTTTATAAATATATACATATACACATATATATATATATATATATATATTTGAAAACTAATATAAATCATTTAAAAATACTATGATCAAATTATGAAACCTGTGATTAATATTTTAGAAACATAATAAATATTTTACCCTAAAATTATATTTTTTATTTTCTTGTATTAAAAATTGGTTTTCATCACATATAGAAATTAAATCTATCAAAATGGATTTCATACTTTAGATCAAGATGATATTGTAATTTAATATGTATAATATAATTTTTAGGAAATTATATTGCATTAGTGTGATTAGAATTAATGACCTTGATAATAAGGGAAGGATTATTTTAAAATAAAAGTTATTAGGGATTTGTTATTTTAATATTATAAATTAATTTGATATATTATATATAATGAATATTATATGATATTTACAAATATATAAAAATATATTATTTCTCAAACTATTGATAATAAATTCTAACTATGATTCAGAACACATAATGGTAAAAATAACAATTCTTCTACCAACAACATTCTTATATATTAAATGGTTTAATTTATATTTTAATTTTATATTATTTATATAATTAATTGGTTTTAATTGAGGATAAATTTTGGTTCGACAAATCTCAAATTTATAGGAGGTGTTATTTTTTTTTTTTATTTTTTCCCTCTGAATCCTATCATAATATTAGATATATAATGACCTCTACATCAACAATATATTAAAGTGTTATTATAATAATTTAATGAACCTTATTTATTCCTATAAAACTAATTATTAAAACATATTAATATCAATAATGTGATATATATACCAACACCTCCATGAATCGACATCTTTAGTTTTTATCCAATACCTCTCTTACCTATTTATAATGATGGAATTGAAAAATTAATTGTTACATGTTTATTATAGTTCTGAATAATAAGATAAAATTTATAATCCACTTTCATTTAATATGATTTTTTAGAAAATTAAAATTTTAATCATGCATTGTGTGGACTATCGCACAGATAAAGTAACATTTACATTTTAATTTTCTTTATTTAGACAGACCACTTCAAATTAATATCAAATCCATGAATATATCAATATTTTAATTTCTCAACCCAAACCACTAGGTCCAAGACAAAATCAACAAGACCTCATGTGACCTTCAAATTCATTTTAGACTATCGAAAAGGGGTGAGGGTCCAAAAACCATAAATTGGTTGACTATACCCTGAGTATAATTTCCATAATAATAAAATATAAATAAAATTAAAAACAAAATTAATGTAATAATGTGGAAGAGTATACATCATAAGGTAATATCAAATTGAACATATTTAATTAAAATTTATTCCAACAACCAAATATTTTAAAAAAATATGACAATGTTCGGAAGCGTATAAGATGTACAACACCAATCATAAATGAAACATGAATTATTATTATTTAAATATGATAGTTCTAAAATAGCCATAAAATTAATGGGAATTAATAGTATTATTATATTTATGAAATATATATAAATATCATTCCAAATATTTATTTATTTCAATATGTTTAGGAAATAAGTACTCAATTTTTATTACAACATTTTATTCTTTTAATTTTTATGTTTAATTTAAAAGATATATTTTTTATAATTTATGTTTTGATTGTATCATTAATTTATACAATATTTATTAATGGTGTTTTATAAAAATATACAATTTTTTAAATCCACATATAAAAATTAATGTATAGTTAAATACTAAATTATCTTCTATGACGATTGGTTTTTATGGAATAGTAAAAAATATAATTTATTGTAAAACAATCATTTGTTTTCATAAATAAATAATTTCATGTCTAATTATTATTATTTTTGGTATTAATGGGAAATATGATATATTTTTTATATATTAATTTAATTTATTTCATTTGAATCATTAATATTTTGGATTTTTTTATAAGAAATTGTTCATCTTAAAACTCATTTTTTCTGAAAACAATTTTTATGTTTATATCATTTTTCAATTTAATTATCTTAAAAACCCATAACAAGGAATAATTTAAAATAAATTTTTATATTATATATCTATATATAATAATTTAATATCATATAATGTATATTATTAGTTATTTTGTAAATGTATAATCATCTATTTCAAAAAAATGACTTTTCTTTAATACCATTTTTCATCACATTTTGCACAATTATTTTACAATTAAATGTTTTATGTTTTAGAAATAAAAACCAACAATTAAAAATAATTTTTTTAGATAATTTTTTAGAATAATTTTTTCATAAACTTAAGTTAATTTTAAAATAAAGGGACATTTATTATTGAATAATAAAAAATGTGGTTTTTATCAAAAATCTCCTTTTCAGTATGAGAATTTACCAATATATTTTTTTTAAAAAAATATAAAAATAAAAATTACTTCACTATTTTTATTAATAATCCAGTATAGGTAATCTTAATACATTTTTTGGAGAAATTTGATTTAATTTTTTATAATTATGAAAAAAAATTATTTGGATACCCATTTTTTCATCATGTTCGTGGGTTTAATTTTAAATAAAACTCCAACACATTTTTTAATTAAATTTATTTAAATGGATTATATATTTTTATTAATTATATTTAATATTACAGAATAATTTAATCTTAATTTTTCTCATGATGAAAATTAAAAACACTAATACATTAATTTCATTGTTAGTGCTAAAATAGGTTTACTGAGGGTTTAAACCAAAAGATAAGGTTACTTTTTCATATAAAACATTATTAAATAATATTTTATGTAAAATTATGTCCATTTACTTTCCAGAATTTTATAATATGTCCATATTGATTCATTTATATTGGAAATTACTTTATCATTTTTTATTCATTTAGGAATTTTCTAAGTGTGTTCTCTCTCCAACTTATAAAAGTACACGCTATATCCTCTGCTATCTAAACATCAAGAGTCTTTTTCAGAAATTCCTTGAACATATCCCTTTATTACGTAACTACCCATTTATTAGATGAATTTTTATACCCAAATACAAACCCAGTGATACTTTTTGTGGAAACCTAAAGAGGTTCTCTAAACAGGATGTATAATTCATAATCAACTGTTTTGGATATCATTATTCTTCCACCTTCATCAAATATTATTAAAATATGATGATATAATAAAATCATTTCATAAAATATGAAAATACTTTATTATGTTATTCTCATAACAATATCCATATTAACTTCAATAAAATGGTAAAACTCATCATTTCTGTGTACGACTAACTACTGCCTCAGAAACCAATGAAATTTGTTTCCCATTATCACCTCTTATGGAAATTTATGATTTTGTTTTTAATGTATATATATTAAATTCAATAAATGATTAGCATTATTAAACATAAAATTTCATTTACATTGTTACCTCTTTATTTGAAGAAAAATGATATTTTTCTTCATCTATATGTATGGACTACTACCTCTACAAAGCGATGTGATACATTTTTCATTAACATGTCAAATGAATTGTATGTATAATTGTATTTAATGAAATGATGTGATATTTATGTATTAATTGTATTTATATTAATATACTATAACACTTACCATCTTCCCAACATTATCATTGAAAATTAACTATGTTACTCGTTCATACATATGACATACCATCTCCTTGATTATATTTAGTTAATTTCTCATAGTCATCATTAATGATTTTTTCTAAAAGTATTATTTTTATATGAAAATTAATCCTACTTAATTATTATTATTATTATACATATTATAAAATAACAATCTCTTCATCCTTAGTAAGAATTAAAATGTAATTTTAAACATATGATCTAAACATTGACGAAACATCTGAATTGAACAGTAATTAAAAATCTTTAGGACAAACCTCAGTTTATTCATTGAAATTGGATACATTACAGTAAAAATAAATAAGGATATAGTACATTTATTTTCTCCTCAATACATGTATTATATTCCTTTTCGATACCCACAAGGGTAGCTACCAGTAAGCTATACTTTATGGGGAAAATTAAACAAAAATTATTAAGTAATTGAATATAACATGATAGTAAATAAAATAAAATGAATAGTAAATATAGAAATATTTTTTAAAAATTAAATAATTAAAATAATTTTATTATTAAATAATATAGATAACACATGAGATGAAATACACATGGGGTAAGGTATATCTCTACACCACCCTTTTCTATTAGTTATGAACAATATATCTCAAACTCAAAATCTCAATCTCTCTCTTTAAAGTAGTGGAATGATAATAAATTATTTATATATACATCTCTCATGTATACCAATATTTTTATCCCTTCCATTTATGGGGTAATACATTCCTCATGTTTATCTCTCAAAGGTATAAATTTTGAAATTTCCCTTAATTATGATATATGGAATGATTAAGCACCCCATTTTCTTTCTAAAGGTAATTCATATGTTTATGTATTATGATCAATTTAAATTTTGTAGAACAAATAGTGATGAAACAATAATGAATGGTGCACGTAGTTATTACTCTAATTCATGGAGTAAATCTTTTATCTTAGTAGATGTAATGTATGTGTTCAAAGAGTAAAACAAATCCCTTATGAAACTTTGTCCACCATGTGATGTTTTCTAGCTAGTTAACCTTGACTCATGTTTATTTCTTGTTTTTTATGGATGTCACATTTCCTATGTTAAAAATATAATTTAATTCTATGTTATTTATGTTATTATTATATATGATTACTTATAATCCTTATCTTTTATGTCATCATGTTCACTTTTGAACTCAGATGTTATGTTTCCTCATATTGTTTACAACCTTACTAGTAATTTTATCTCACACCATTCCATTACTTATTTCCCAATGTGATTGTTTTGATTTTTAGGAGCTAAAATATATTAATGATCTCACTAAGATATATTGAAAAATATTATATTTTTCAGTATTTTTTTATGTACATTACCTTATAAAAAACTTCACCTCATGATCATTTCATAGTATGTGGTGGATGTTTAAGTTAAAAAATCTTGTAATAATATTTGTAAAATGATTTGGTCACTAAAATTGGTTCAAGTCTACGTCTATTTATTTATGGGTATTGGAGAACATTTTTAAAAACAAGGGTGGTAAGTTTATGTGTAGTATAACAAACTAATGTTTTTATAAGAAAAATATTATGATTTTTCCGAGACCATGTAAGGACATGTGTAATACCAGGTGTTAATGGTATCTAATTGAAGTATTTTGGTATTGAAATTCCTAAATTATGTCATGTAAGTATTTTTATTAATGGTTTTTCGGTTATAATAATCATGAAATATCTATGTATTTCGTACATTTTTGGATGAAAATATCATTTAACTATGGATAAATGGTGATCCAAGTTACATATAAAAATTATTATCATATTTCATTTGGGCTTAAACATTTTAGTATTTGAAATATACAAAACCATATTTTCTCTAAAATTACTATTTTACATTTTAAAAACATAAAAACATTACACAATGAGTATCCAAAGGTTTATGTTTTTTGGGAAAACTAGTACCATACGTAACTTTTACGACATAAAACATAAACATATTTTTAATTCCTACTTCTCTATCTTCTTATTTTTCCTTGTGTTCTCCTAAGTACATGTAGTCACCTGAGGATATAAAAAAATGGTGATCTAAAAATCTCCCTAATAGTATAGTTATGATCTTGAAAAAAAATGACAAGGGGTGAGAGTAATCATAACCTTTTTATCATGAGGGGAAGCATTAGATAAAGGCATGGAATATTTGGAAATACATAAAAATTAAACATCGTGTCTTAGTGATCAACTACCACAAATAGTTGTGTACACATGTAGAGTCATTTTCATCAAAATTTAAGATTTGTCATTAGATAAATCAATTTACCTAATGCATTTGAGCACTATATAATTCCTCGCGCACCTATCACATCTTTTAATTTTTCTTGCGCTATATAATTCTGGGTGCACATGTTACATCATAACATTTACATTATCATGCATGTCCCATAAACCATATATCAATATTGTACCTAAAATAACCCATGTAATGGAAAGGGTTTCATATCATAATGAAACATTCAAAAAAACTGGTTTCCCAAATGAAATTTGGAATAACATACTTGATATATGAATCATAAACTTTGAGTGAAGAAGAAAAAATATAAACAAGTGTGTTTTTTATAGAGGATTTCATTTGTAAACAATTTTGTCTTTAATAATAATAATTTGAAAACACTTATATCCCAAAAAAGGTATGATAACTATTAAGATGTGTTATTTTTGGAATATCTATACTAAAATGGGTGAAAGGGGAAAAACTAAAGAAATGGAGTTGGGATTGGGAATTTTCCTAACCTTATGTCCGAACAATTTATTCACATTAATGTCTAATATAATCATATTAGATTCATTAATTAAAAATTATCGAAAATTTTATATATGAATCTAATTAATAATGTTTTTATTATGATACTTTTTTCAATTTGGATGAGGTAGAGTTTTTAATTTCATCATTCAAGACTATTCATTTTCATAGTTTTCAAGATCGGTTCATTTTTATACACGAATGGAAGATCCTTTAAAATGAGGATGAACATATATAATAATAATTAATTTTTATTAATGATCCTATATAAACATAAGTTATCCTGAAATGTATTTTTTTAAATACAATGTGGATGATTCATTAGATAAAAGTTAGTGATGATCATTTTAGGTTAATTTAGCAGTGTTTAGAACACAACAAACTTGTTTTGTTTTAATATTTAGTATTATGAGTGTAACATTTTTTAAGAATATAAAATAAATCTATAAAATAAAATTTAAATTATGTTTTATTAAATTAAATTTTTTTATCGACAGCCATTATGATGTTTAGGGAAAATGAAAGTACATCTCCCACGATGTCGGCAAATAAACACATCATGGTCAACGATTTCATTTTTAAGATCAAAAGGAGAGAGGGTGGATTTTAATGTAGTATATTCCATCAAAATTATATAATAATAGTATATTTGGGGTAATATAGTTATCATTCCATTCAGATGAACAGATTTTATGATAGAATAAGAAACAAAATTTAAATTGAATGGAAATAGAGAGGATTTACCTTCTGAATTATCCTCCCAAGATCCTCATTAAGGGTCATAGTCAATGAATTTTGATGATACGAAGAGCTCATGTGTTTTTTGGAGGAGATAGGTAATAGTATTGGCATGAATTTAGCAAAGGATCATAGCTTGAGATGTGTGAGTAGAAGAGGGTGTGAGGGGTGGTATCAATTGTGGAGGAGATGTTTGTTTTCTAATTATTTTGTTGAATACAAGAAATATTGCGGATTATTTTAGTTAAATAAAATAATTATTGATTTTTAGATAGAAAATATGTTAAAAGAAATCATACGTGACTCAATAATGACTTATAAATTTATGTTTTTTTCATTTTTCATAATTTATCATATTTTATTATTCACAAAAAATTCATGTATTTCAAAAAAATCCCAAAAATTCACCCTAGAAATTTTTTGATGCATAGAATTATAAAATGAACTTAATTTAATGAAAAAAATTTAAAAGTATGATTAATTTAATTTGTAATTAAAATGATAATTTACATGGAAAATACGGATTTTAAAATTATAACTGATTTGTAACATATTAAAAAATTACATAAGGCCTCATAAAATTATCCTAAAAAAATAAAACATGAAAACATTAATTAATGAATAAATTTAATAAAAATTAAATTCATTAAATTATTAAATTAATCATAAATTTATAATAAAATAATAATTACTTCTAAAAATAAAAACACTAAATTAATACTTATTAAAATAATTACTTAATTTTACTAAGATAAAATTATATCATATTTTCACTTATAAGATTTTAGAATTATAATTATACTTTCATGGGTGAGACTACAATTCATTTGGTTTGTTTAATATTCATGAAGGTAATATTACTATTCCTATGGTCAAGTTACTATTTCATCAGTATTGGTTCCTTAACATCTAGAAATACATCATATTTCATTAATTATTCATTTATAATGTTTTTATTATGGTCTCTTAGTAATTTTGTGTGATTTATTCATTGTGACATTACTATAAGATTGGATAAGTTCCTTTTGTTAAATTTTTGTTCATTATATTCTTCCCGCCTTTTAAAATTTCTCCATCATGATTTCATTCCACATAAATATATGAGGGTACTTCTCCTTCATCACCTCCTCTGGTTCCCAAGTTTCATTTTTAGACTTATGGATCTTCTACAATAAATTCACAAGGTGGGTTGTCAAATTGAGAAGAAATTTATCTCTCATGTCCTGAATCAGTACTAGATTCCCCACATAAGATAGACCATATTTTAGTTCTACCACCTCTGAATAAAATACATGTGAGGGATATGGTATGTACAACATCAAGAGTGATATGTGAAACACATCATGAACATGATCTAAATTCGGTGGAATTGAAAGCTAATAGGCCAAATATTATATGATACCAAAGATCTGAAAGGGGACAAAGTACCCTAGTCTTAGCTACCCATTTCTTCCAAACTACATAACCCTCTTCCATGGTTAAATTAGAAGGAAGACATTATCTCCAATTTTGAACACCAAGTACCTTCGACAGTTGTCATCCTAACTGTTTTTATGACATTGAGAAGCATTAATATTTTTCTAGATGGATTAAACCTTTTATGTTATATATTGTACAATATCAAGTATATGTTTCTCAATTTCACTGACATTGTCCCAAACAGTTGGAGTTCTACATCCCATTCAGTACATAGTTTCATATAGAGCTATCTGAAAACTCAAGTTAAAGATATTATTATATGAGAATTCAACTAATATGAGATGTTGATCTCATAAACCATATAATTTCTCAAGAGTTGGATCATATCATATCGTCAAGCATATGAATATTCCTATTATATTGGAAATTATTTTGGTGGTGATAGGTAATGAGGAAATTCAATTTGTTACTCAAGGAATGTTGAATACTCCACCAGAATTTAGTTGTGAACCTTGGATCACGATTATTGAAAATTGAAATTGGAACCCCATGATGTCTCACCACTTCCTTCACATATATATATCCATTTTGTTTCAGAAATATTTCTTCTTGAAAAGTGATAAATTAGGAATTCTTGGAGAGCAGATCCACCACAACCAATATCGCATTATTTTGTTTGGATGTATTTGGGAGACATGTGATAAATCCCATAGTTACATTCTACCATTTCAACACGGGTATGGTAAATAATTGAATCATCCCTTTTAACTATTCTTTCTCTACTTTATCTTTATGACATATCAAGCAACTTGATATATACTCTGTAATCTCCTTTTCATGTTATCCCACAAGAATTCTTCTTAGAGATTATGGAACATATTAGTACTCCCTAGATAGATATGGAAAATTTAGATGTGTGCATTTTCTAATAGATCCTTATTTATCTAAGGTGATGAAGGCATAATAATCCTTATTCAAAACCAAATTATACCATCATCATTGATATGCACCTCTTGCAGCTTTCTTTCCTTTACATCATTATCCATATTTTGTTACTCCATATCATCCCTTTGTGCCTCCTTAATATTTTCTTGGATGGACGGTTACAAAAATAATAAAATACATGTATTCTCTATTACCTTCAATTATGTTTTCAAAATATATATTTTTCATTTACAAGAAGATACAGTCTCTCTCGATCTACAACATGGATATAGTTGTAGGTTCTTTTCTACTTATAGGATCTGACACCTTGGACTCCGTTCTGGGATAATAGTTAATAGAGAAATCATAGTCTTTCATTATCTCTAACCATATCCTTTGATTCATGTCAGGATCCTTTTGTGTGAATACATACTATAGTCTCTTATTATCGGTATATATTTCATACTTCTCTCCATAGTGGTAGCGTCTCCATATTTTCATGGAAAAATCATAGCTTCTAGCTCCATATCATGTGTCATGTTGTTCTACCCATGGATCTTCAACTGTCATGGGGAGTAGGATATCACATTATTATTTTTCATTATTACACAACCCAATCTTTTCTTGTAAGCATCAATATATATCAAAAAACATTCTCCACATTACAGTAATGTGAGTACAACTTCCGTGATCAACCTTTTCTTTAGATCCTTTAATCATTCCTCAAATTCTTCTACCTAGACATACTTTACCCCTTTCCTTATTAATATAGACAATTGGTTTGTAAATCATGGAAAATTTCTCAGAAAACATAAAGAGTACCAATCCAATCCAAGAAAAATATGGATTTTCGTGACACTAGAGGGTCTAGGCCATTCCTCGATTACCTTTTTTGAAGGGTCCACATATATACACTCACTTGGGATCAAAAATCCCATGAATGTGACATTCTTCATCAAGGAGTCAAAATTTTTGAACTTAGCATATAAAATATCCTTCCTCAATGACTCCAATAAAATTTGAATATGTTCTTCATTTTCCTCATTGTTCTTTGAGTAGATGAGAATTTCATCAACAAACAATACCAATTTTTGTTCAGGTAATAAATAAAGGTTGTATTCATCAAATCCATGAAGATCACAATGGAATTATGAAGTTCGAAGGGCACAACCAGAAACTCATAGTTCCAATACATTGTATGGAATGTAGTCTTCTAAATATCTTCATTCTTCACCATTATCTGATGATATCCAAAATGAAGATCTACCATTAATTTTTATAGATCTCCTCTCAACTGATCCTACAATTCATCAATCCAAGGACTGTGATACTTGTAATTTATGGTCATCGTGTAATGTTCCTAATAATCAATACACAGCCTCATTAATACACCCATCTTCTTTACAAAGAGCAGAGGCACACCCCAAGGTGATATACTAGGGTGTGTGAATCCCGTGTCTAGGTGCTTTCAAAACTACTTCTTTACCACCTCCAGTTCTATATGAGCCATCCTACTATGACACATTGAGATAAGAGTGGCATTATGGATGAGTTTAATTTATTACATTACCTCACGATCCATGGGTAGTCTGGGTACCTCTTTAGGAAATACATCATTGTATTCCCCCACAATAGAAATTTCCCCTAGGCGAATACCTTTCAATTGCATAACCATTTAAGCGAGGTATGATTCTTCACAGGTAATCCACAATCACAACATAAAATGATTTTTCAAACAAGATTCCTTATATTCAATTCATTTGTAATGGAGTATTGGGTGGTTCTGAAAATGAAATTATGTTTCATTTTTTTTGATAGTTGATGTGTCATCTAAATAACTAGTGTCAATTCATTCCGAGTATAGCATTAAATTTCACTAAGGGATATATTATGAGGTTTTTTGGAAATATCTTCCCACATACACCAATAGACAAAGAGTACAACACTTGGGTTGAAATTATTTCACCAATAGTTATTTTTAGTGATATCTCTACTTCAATGTTTCCTGGATTTGATTCTACAATTCTATAAAACATTCAAGATATACAAGAATTCATATGACTATAATCAAATAATAATTTTTTCATTCTTGAGTGAATATGAAGTGTACCATGTACAACTTTATTTTCTTTCTCCTCTTCAACATAAGTGATGGTGTAAGCCTTCACTTGCTCATTTAGATATTATGTCATATGATGTGGATGACAATCAAAGTTATTATGTATAGTGTATTGTCTTGCATAGTGATATTGATCCTTGAAATTGTAGTGTTGGACCATGGGTGGCGATCTTCTTTAATCCATTACAATATCCTTCTTCCCCATGTCTTTTTGACATTCATGAGCTAGGTGTCTTTCTCTCCAACACTTTAAGTATTTCAATTTCCCTTTGAGGTAGTTTCCATTATTTTTCTTCCCACATTATTTACATGTGTGTGTTTGAGTTTTCTTTTCACATTTCTCATGTGATTCCTTAGATTTAAACTATATCTTTCATTCATTGTCACTATATCCATGGGAAAATTATCCAAAATCCATCTCCACCTTAACATCACATAAAAAATATTCATAACTCCCAATGTATCTTGATGAAATATCCTTTAAAAGGTGTGCTTTTAGACCATATAAGAATCAATCAATTCTTCTATCATTGTTGATTACAAAACCCTAAGAGTACCTTGAAAACCATGTGAAATTTCCATTGCAAGAGTTGATATATTCAACTTCCTTTTTCTTCATGTCTATAAAATATATCATCATATGTTTTCAAAGAGTTCATGTTCAATACTTGTTAAGAAACATTATTTTAAATTCATCCCACTCCTTCTCTTCATGTTTGTCCTGCATTTCGGTGTTATTAATCAAATCTCACCATTGGTGGGCCTCTACATCTAGATGATAAATAAGATAGATTCACCAGAATAATAATACAATAATAATGAATAGAAAAGATCTTCTCTATTGAGTTGAACCACTATTTTGTAACTAGTGAAGTGGAAGATCCACTAAACATTGGTGTTTATTGCTGCATAAAATACTCGATAGGTAGTTTCTCCCTATTTGGTGAAGGAGGTAATTCCACATTATTATGTTTATTATTCATATATTGAGATATATGGGAAAGAATCACCGAGAAATTTTTAACTCCACCTCCTAAATAATTGGGGATTTCATTTTTTTCCATCGCTATATTGTCCCTCACACTGGTTGTTGGCCTAGTTTCTCCTAGTTTCCACCATTTTCTAAAATAGAAAATTATAGGATAAATTATATTTAAACATGTTATAAATAATATATAACATTGTAAAATCAGTACTAATGACATATATTATGGGAACCCTATGTTTATAAAATCTTCTTGTGTTCTTACAAATACTTATTCATATACTATGGGTTTCACTAAGCTTCTCTAATCCTATTTACCAAATTAACAAAACCATAATCTAATACCAACTATATAAATAATGAAAGGTGTGAGGGGTGGTATTTATAGTGTTGGAGAGGGGTGTTTTCTTATTATTTTAATCATTAGTTCATTATTTTTCTCAATACAACTAATAATGAGGATTAGTGTGACTAAATATAGTAATTATTGCATTTAATTAATAAAAATGGTATCTTACATTATCCATGACTCAATCATTTCTCAAAAATTCATTTTATTGCATTTATCATAACTTATCATATTTTATTATTCACAATAAAAATAATATTTTTCAGAAAAATCCAAAAATTTAACCCCTACCTTTTTTCAATGTGTATGATTCAAAAATGAAATAAATTTTATGAAAATAATTTTCTAAATATTATTAATTAAATTTTTAATTAAAATAATTATTTACACAAACAATGTAGATTTAAAATTATAACTAATTTTTCAACACTTTGAAAAATTAATAATGTTCTCATAAAATTATATTAAAATCACGAGAAATAAAAATATTAACTCATGAATAAATTTTAATAAAACAATATTTCTTTTAAATTTTTCAATTAATCATGAAATTATAATTCAATATTAAAGACAGATAAAAATTTTAGCACGTAATTAATAATTTTAAAAATATATGATTACTTTTACTTTGATATAATTATAAAATATTTCCATGTATAAGATGAAAATATTTTAATTTTATTTTAATGTGTGTGTCTACTATTCATTTCGCTAGTTTACTATACATAAGGGTCATATTACTATTCCTATGGTCATGTTATTATTTCATCAGTATTGGTTCCTTAACTTCTCGAAATATTTTTTACTTCATTAATTATTCATTTATAATTTTTTTATATTGGTCACGAAGTGATTTTATGTGATTTATACTGTATGAAAACAATATATGTACGTATAAATTACATTGATAAAAGTTTCATTTGTTACATGAGTTTAAGAGTGATTGATTTTATTTGGTGATAGTTTTTATTTTTCATTGGATGAATATCTTATGAAATCATTCAAATCATTTATTTCCAACCTTATTCAAAAATATTTTTAATAATTTTAAAGTTATTTATTTATCTAATGATCATTGTTGATCTATTGTTGTATTTATTGAGGTATTAATGATTAATTTTATACAGCATCATATGAATTTTTATTAATTTTTTTATTTGTCTTACATTGTTCTATAAATGTTGTTTTTGTTTAATGTCTAAATATAAGAGAAATAAATTTTTATCATATTTTATAATTATTTAATCCATTATAGGATGATTTTATTTCCTTTGTAATAAAATAAATTCATATTGAATACTAATCGTTGGGATCAATATATTATATTGTCTAAAAAATTCATTAAATGGTGAAATTGTTATTATCATGTAATAATATTTTTATTATTTTCTTACATTAGATTATGTTAAATGATATATATATTGTAAAGATACATTTAAATGAAAATTTTGACTTATTACCTTTATTTTGGATGTATATATTGTCTTTTCCAACCATATTGGGTTTATAGTTCTATAGTCATTAAATTTCCCATGATTATTTACATTCTATTAATTATTGAATTTTGTCACTCACCATAATTATTTTTTAATTACACTATTCTTAGATCAATATATCTTCATATATCACTAATTTTGAGCAACTTGGAAACGTAGTTACATGTTAAACTATATTTCGTTCATACTTCTCATTCTCTCTTATTAGGAAGAAGTTTCATTAACCCATTTTGTGATGTAGCATTTTAACAAAGGTGTTTTCAAATATCAAACCATTGATTAATGAGTTCAAGATAAAAATATAGGGAAAATTTTAAGTAAATGTGGGGGAGAATATAATTTAGTGATATATTAAAAAATAAAACCATGTTTGATAGAATATATGGCACAAAACATTATACCTAAATGAATCATGAATTATTAATATTTAAATATGATCACTATATTCTAGTCATTAAATTGGTGGGTACAAAAAGATTTAATTAATTAATGAAATATATATAAATATTACGATATATATAATTGAATTGATATATTCTTAGTATATATGAACTCAATTTTTAATGAAGACATTTATTTCATAAAAAGAAGTATGTTCTATTCAAAAAACTTTTTTATTAGGTTTTTTCATTGATAGTATAATAAATTTATACCTATTTTAGTGATGGTGTTTTTAATAAGGATAATATTTTTTAAACCTCATATTAAACTAATCATTATCTAATGTTTGTGTTTTTTTTAAAAAATTAGGTCTTTAGTGAATAGTGGAAAGTAAACATTTTTTTTAACCTACCATTTATTTTCATTAAATAATCTTATTTGATGTCTGATTATATTTTTTATTTGGTATAAAAGTGAAATATTAACCATTTTATTTATATTAATTTAAATAATTTCATTTTAATCTTCAATTTTCCTGATTTTGGAATAAATCTATTTTTTTTGCGGAAAATAAATTTATTTTGAAAATCGTTTTTATGTGCATAATGTTTCCCAATTATTACATTCAAAAATAAAACCTCAATATGACTTATTTGAAGAAACATAATATATTTTACATCTTTCTATACTAATTTAAATTCATATAATGAATTGTACTAGTAATATAGTTAATGTAAAATCATATTTCATAGCAAAATGCATTTTCTCGAAAACCATTTTTCATCATGTTTTAACAGGTATTTTAAATTTAATTTCTTATAATTTTAGAAAATGTATTATAAAAATTGAAATTAATTTTTTTAATCTACATCTAAAAATAATTTCATTGTAAATTTTTTATAAATTTATAACGATATTATTATTTCGATGAATAGTAAAAAATACTAATTTGTTCTCAAAATTGAATTTTTGATTAAAAATTTTATAAAAATAGATATTTTAAAAAATATTTAAAATAAAATTTTGTTTATTATATTTTTTTAATCTAATTTATGAAATGTATACCTATTTTATATATAATTTTTATATATAAAATTTTTATACTAATGAAAATTTTTTCCATAGAAATTAACATTTTCGTTAAACATGTGGGTTTAATTTCAACTTAAATTCTACCACATCTATTATTTGAATATGGTTAAACAGAATCTATATTTTTAATATAAATATTTTACATTATATAATATATTAAATCTAAATTTTTATTATAATTAATATTAAAAATAATAAAAATTATTTACTACGGTTATGTTTAATATGGGTTTACCGAGGGTTAACCCAAAATATAAGTGTAAATTTTCATATTAAAAATTTATTAATAAAATTTTCAGGGAATATTTTGAAATTATACTATCTTAACATTGAATCTATTTCCATTTTGAAAAAAAGTCGTAGGAATGAATTTATAATTCGGTACTCTTTTCAGTAATTTCTATGTGGGTTCCCACCGAACAAATAAACGGACACACCATATCCTCTTCTACACACACATAATGATCCTTTTAGATCTATCAATAATTTATAAAATAAAATCCTTCCATCCATTCACATTTCCTAGAGTACTTTTTTCAACAATAATACCATCTTAAGGTTGTTTTTTGTGTAAACCTCATGTTCTCACCCATAGAAGAGGTATTGTTCATTGTCATGCATTTTTTCTTTTTTCTTATTACAACTCTTTAAAATATTATAGAAACATTATTATATAATAAATTAATATCTACCATATAAGTAAATATTGTGATTTTAATTTAATAACTTATATCCATCACTTCTCCATCAAATGAAAAATGAAACAATCGTTTGTCTGTACGATAGACTGCCAGCTCATAAACCGATGTAATTTGTTTCCCATAATAACCACTTGTTATTTTTATAATTATTTATTTAATATATATATATATATATTATTGATATGATTATCCTTAGAAAAATTTAATATATCATTTACTTTCTCACCTTTCAATTCATAGGAAAATGGTATGGTTGTTTGTGCATACGTGTGGATCATTACATCCATGAAGCAATGTAATTTGTTTTTAATTACCAAATAAAATGAATGATATGTATATATGTGTGTGTGTGTGTTAATTTATAGAAATTATGTAATATTTAGGGTATAATAATAAATATTTAATTATAAGTTAACACTTACCTTCTTTCAATCATGATAATTCAAAAATTGAAACGTTATTCATTTGTACATATTGCATACTGTCTCCAGGATTGTATCATAGTTCAGTTTTCATTACCTTTCACCATGATTTTTTTTTAATAATAATCAATTAATAAAAAATATTTTTATTCTATGATTATTATTATGATTGTGATTAAATATTAATATCTTTAACTTCAGTTAATTTTTCAAATTTGGTTTTAGACATATGATCCCAACATCATCAAAATGCCTCATGTGAATCAAAAATATTATCTAAATAAATATTTCATGAATATATAAAAATAAAATGAATAATAATCATGAAAATGAAGATTATGTTAGAAAATATTTAACATGATTTTATTATTTTTGAAGATATTGTACGTACAAGCTAAAATGGGCTCAATGCGAGGGATCTCTCTCAACCACCCATTTATTTTGGTTATGACCATTATTTCTCTTACATGCTTTATCTCTCTCACTAGAGTTATGGAATGCATGAGAACTATGTATTTAATTCATTCACATATATTCCTAGATTACTCTCCTTTAAATTGATGGGATAGTTAATTCTTTATGTTCATCTCTTATTTGTCTTTATTATGAAATATCCTTTCATTATGATATGAGGAAAGATTATAAAACCCCTTTTATATTAAGGTGTAATTATTATATTTATGAATTATGAATGATTTCCTTTTCTATCAAATATATCATGGGAATTTTATTATTGATGTTCTCAAATAGCTCTCTAATGCATTAGGTTAATCTTCTGTCTCATGAAATTTTATGTATGTTATTTTGTAGTAAACCTAATCCATTATGTGACTTTTTCCACCATGTGATATTGGATAAAACATTATCATTGGATCATGTTAATGACGTGTTTATTTTTTAATATCACATTTTCTATGTTTCTATGCTTTTATGACAACATTTTATTTATGTTATTCTTATATATGATAACTCCTGACACAATGATTTTACAATATCATGTCATCTGTTTGGTTCACATATTATGTTTCCTATTCATGTTTATTCCCATGATGGTAATTTTATCTCTCCTCATCCATTCATGAATTTCACATAGTTATCCTATGAAATTTTAGGAGATCATATGGATTAAAGAGATCATTATAGTGAATAAAATACTTATTTCTTGTTTTAGTTTCCTTTTGATGTAATATAAACCTAGTCTTCCAAAGACATTATCCCTCCTGTTCTTTGGGTTTTACTTATTTGATATTTATTTTAAACTAATGTAAAAATATGTGTAAATGGAAAGGGTCACTATATAGATAATGATAAATAAACCATTATCTTGTTTTGTAAATCCAATCTAGAGTAAGTGTGTAAGATGATAAATTAAAAAAACCATGTGGTAATCATTATGAGTCCATCCCGGTACCACTACATGTTCCTTGATCTAGTACATAGTTATCTACCAAGGACTATTTTCCCTTTCTTGTATCATTAAACATGAATTCTACATATTAAACAATATTTCCATTCAATTTGTGAGTATAATGCTATTAATATACCAATAACACATCCTAAATGTGTACATGGTAATAAAAGTGTCTCTAATTATAGTTAATAAATTCTCACATAACAAAACAAAACATAGAAAGCGTATGTGATACCTAACGCACCATGGACTCTGAATGAACCTACCATGTCACTATAACAGAATAAAATCTTATTGGTCATCAAAAAATCACAAGATGAGTCACACTTGAGGATAAAAAATAGATTTCTGGGCCCTTTCCTTATAGCACAGACCCCAATAGGCAATCATTCACTAGTGTTATCTCTACAATGTGATCACATAGACCATCATGCCCCACTATCTCATCTTGGATTAAATCAAATCAAAACCTAATGACCATAAGATATACTACACTAGGCTATCATACATTTTTTCTATCTCTTTCTTATCGTCATATCATTTTCTTCATCTAAAACTCACCCCCCTCTAAGGCCATCATGCCACGATCGGTCTACCTATCTCCATGGTTCCATATATAGAATAAAAATATGAAAAATCTAAATAAAAACACATGGAAACATGGAATATAATATAGAGACATAACATATCCTATTATAAATTAAAAAATATACACACACACACAGACACATATGTGACCAATCTCAAAATGGTCTAAATTATATCACCACATGATGTCATATAATTCCAAAAAAAATAATACATGGCCTCTACATATTTTAGAACTTCCTATAAGAAGGTTATTAACAGAGACATCATAGATCATCATAGTATCTATGTTCGAACCACATTTCATAATGATAGATAACTAGATTCCATGTTGAAGATATATAACTTGGGATTTAGTTCTTTATAAAAGTGGGTTAGAGTGGAGACCTGACAATATCCCATGTAATGAATAGAGGTTCCATAATCGCATACCTCATAGACTCCTCCAATAGAACTGGTTATTTGTTATGTTGAAGAAAAGTATTCCAGTTCATAATGAATTTTTTTGAATCAAATGTGGGTTTGGAAATCCTCTCTGTTTCTTAAAGGGAACCTCATGTCTATAAACGTACCCCATTTATGTGGGACTAAGATCCATTTTAATAAATTTTGTTAACAAAAATAATCCACCAAAAATCCAACAATTTATCATCAATTTATTATATTTAATTCATCAATCCTCCATCACGAATAGTTTATGGAATATGATTCAAAAAAAACATACCCATAAGATGATTATATTTAATGGTTGCAATCAATCTATTCTAGAGTCACAGTAAAAAACACTAGGTCTACAACTGACCTCTGATATACAGAAAAATTTATCATCAAGGAATTATAGAAATAATTAATCCATCATAGAGCTATGAAGAAATCAAATAGGATGGGGAATATTTCGTAGATCTCAAAAATAATACAATTCATGCATCACCTGATCGATCTAACATTAATGATTCGAGGGGACATGAATTGGAGATAAATAGAGTCAGGATGGGAGGTCTCAAATTCAATATAGGGTCTTTATGTTTGGATTTTGGTATAAAAATTTTCTAAATTGAGTGTAATTATAAATATGTATGGTAAATTTAAATCACATCAATCCTTGGTGAACAAACTAGCTAGTGGGCCAAATGTTTTGGTCTATAAAACAACCAATTGGTTTGTGGAACCCCAACAGATAACAAGTGGGGGCATTGGAAATATTTTGAAATATGTTATCCCCATATTATTTATGGTGTCTTACACTGTCTATAATATTTTCAAATTCAAACCACCACACTACCCATCCTTTACACAACATTCATCCTATGATTCTCAGGCACCATTTTACTAAAAACTAACAGACTAACATCCTATAACATTGTAGAAGCAAAAGGAAAACATGACATTTTATAAACTAAAATCATATTTTTCATCGAAAAAAGTGTGTATATTACATAAATCTTATAATTGTACTTTTTTTATAGTGATAGTGCTTCAAAATAAATGATTTATTGACCATAATCACTCTTCGAATTATGGTATGTTCTTATTTTGGTCAGATAAACATCCTAATTGAAAAATCTCTAAAACTAAATCTTAGATGAATATAGGAACATTAAAAGATATATTATTATATCCTCAAATTCGAATAATGTTTTTTATCATTCCATAAATTTTATATAATTTATTTATATTATTATTGACATATAATCATTGATCAATAAATTTATTGAAATATTTGGATATTGATTCCATTTTCACAAAACATAAATAAAAAAATGGAATAAATTAAAAGATTTATAAGGTCAATATATGTTATCTAATAAATTAAAATATATTTTTTAGGGATGTTGGAAATTTTTATAATAATAAAGAACAACACTGCTATTACAAATCTAGTCGAAAACTATCATTGAAACTCACACCCAACATTGAAAATATATAATTACCAAAAAAACATACATGTTGAAAATAATTATAAATTATGTTTATATATATTATATATGTAATTAATTTAGTATTGTTTATTATAAAATAGGATTTATTTTTTAATTTAGTGGGAATACATGGTAAGTGTTACTTATCTTAATGTTCAAATATTGTGACATATTTCTTGATATATACCTTGTTTTATTTGAAATAGTGTATCTACTAAAAAAATAATATTTGAAAACATTTTTATCATATATTAAATTTTATTCAATTTTCAATTCCATTTTCTTTATCTCATAGTGTTTTAAAAGAAATTAATAAATTGTATGGGTTTGTTGTCTGAAATTCCATTATTTTAGACAGGATTGTACTATAAAAAAAATTATTTTATATATTTTATATAGTGCCTATTATATTAATTTAGTCATGAAATATATTTCATTTTTTTTATTATAAGTCAATTTAATTATTTTTCTAATTTTGGGATTTTAAATTTAAAAGTCACAGGATTTGTAAAGGTTACATTGGCTAAAAGTATTTCTCATTATGTTGTGAATTCTCTACATGATTAATATGTTCTAAGATCCTTTTATCCTTACAATCCCATTTCTATATATTATTCATTATTTATCATGTGGGAGACACTTTATTTCAATTATTTCATATTTCATGCTAATATACTGCCTCATATGAAAGTAATTCATTCTAAATAGTAACTCTTAGCCTTCCAACTCATATTTTCTTCCATCTATATATTTTTCCTCCCACTAATGTTCTACATTATTATTTTTAACACAAATATTAAAAAATTTATATTATTATAATAATTATCTTAACATCATTAAAAACAAATCTTTAATACACTTTTTATTAAGGGGGTTTTTAGAATAAAATATTTCCAAATGTTATAAAAGGTTATTAATCCTTTAGAAAACAAATGTTTTATCATAAAACCCACATTTATTCTCATAATATATATAAAAATTTAAGGAAATATTTAGTTATGTTTCTTTTTCAAAGATAAATATTTTCCAAATTATTAAATTCACCATTTTGAAAATAACATTTTAATGTGACTTTTAAATTCATCATTCTATGAATATATTGAAAATATACTCTAAAAATATCATTTAAATATTTTCTGTGTGAACACATCATTTTTCAATATTTTCATTTTATATGAATATTTACTAATTAATTTTATTGGCATCCAAAATAAATTAGTTTTCTACATGTTTAAGGATTTATTTATATTAAAATTCCCTCAAAATATTATGTAAATTTGTTATTACCAATTGTGTTTTTCTAAAAATCCTTAAAAGTGTTATTTATTTATGTAATTTTCCTTTGATAAATATAATTATTAATAATTTATATTTTTAAAATAATCCATAAACTTGTTTCTTATGATGGAATACCAAATATTCATTTCTGTGATACAAATGATCCATCACAGGCTTTATCTGTCCCATTAATTAATGTTTTATAAACCTAATTATTCAACTGACTCATTTCCTTTGGAAATTACATGTTCTCATTTTATTTGATAAAAGGATGTTCAAATAGATTTCATGAATAAATTAATTAGGTAAATTATTGATTTAACTATATACCCTTTATCTATATAGTGGAAATACCATATGCCCTATTATATTGATTAATGGGTATTTACGTAGACACTTTTGAAATATCATTGGATTCCCATTTATTATCTATGCACATATTTTATTAGGATTATTTGTCAAATTATTATTGTATTACTTACATGATTCCATTTTTAGAGGATATTAAATCCATTTTATTACAATTTGTTATTTGAGTAGTGACAATTAAATTATTTTTACGTGTAACTCATATGTATGAATGATGAAGGGTGGGTTCTTATATTATTCTATAAAGAATTGGTTAATATTTTATATGTCATGAGATAATGTAGTATAATAATTTTTTAAAAGGGTGATACTTATTAGATATGATCAAAAACAAAAGAATGATCCTTATTTGATATAATCATAAACTAATGTGATATCCTTCATGAATATAGTCAAAAAACATTTGGGTCTTCTTAGATATGATAAAAATATGATTATAGCCGATGATCATCTCTATTAAATGGTCTTATGATTATTAATATTAATTATTTATTCTATCAGGGATGTTTTTTTACTCATGTTTCAAAACCCCTTTTATTCATTTATTATGTTATTCCATGGAACATGTTATAACACATGTTATTTAATATATTATTTATTTGGTATAATCTCATTATATATCTTTATTCTACATATATTCTCATATTACACAAACATATAACATTTGATATTATTTTCTATGTTTATCCTTATAGATCTTCTATTCACATCCCATTATTATGTTTCTGTTTACCATGGTTTTGATGAAAACTAATATTTTTGATGTATCTACATGATTATCTTGTGTGGATAATTTTTGGGACATGTTAAATAATTTTTATGGATTATATAGTTTCAAATTTAGTGGAAAAAATATATTTTGTGTGAAAAAAGTAATCAAATTTTGTTAGTAATTTTTTTCCTTTTTATTTAAATATCTAAACATAATAGATTTTAGAAATTTTATGTAATGAGATAATTTTACAATTTCATATATTTGAGATGTCACATATAATGGTTGTTATGTTTGGTATCATATAAGGGTAATTCTGAATTTAGAGGTTAAGATATTTTTTGAGGATATTTTAAGGGATGTTTAGTTATGGTTGATCATAAAATTAATTTTATAAAAAACCAATAATTTATTTGAGTTAATACAGATCATTTTAGGGATAAATATATTATAAATTTAGTTGAAATATAGGGATGTATTTATGGAATAATCATAGATGTAAAATAACATCCTGAAAATTAAGTGATTTTTTAATTTTTTTTGGTTTTCATAGCAATGGAACAATGATATGGATACTACAAGTGGATGTTTCATCTACCATAGATGAACCCAGTGTTAGTAACCCAAAAAGGGTGTGTTGGGTATTAACTCAATCATTAACTAGTGCATGACAAAGTGGTATAACTACACACATAGTTAGATACTCTCTGGGGATATTCTATGGTTATTTAATCTTCTCTTTAATCAGCCATTATATTGGATTTCAGAATTAGGGTATCAAATAATGGTGGAAAAGATAACACTAAAATCAACATAGATAACCAATTATATTTCATAATGATATATATATTAGACCAAAGCTATCATATTTAAAATAAAAAGGTCTTATTTGGGAATACTACTTCATATTGATGTTGTCATATCCATATTTTTCATATTATAATAAATTTTTTTGTATTAGTATTTTATTGTAATAGGACCTTGAAACATAACCATAGAAAGGAATGTATTTAGAAGACACTATATATTATAACTGAATAATATATCATTCTTAAATTATTGGTAATTTTATTATATTTTTACTATGATGGGATAAGTGAGTTTACTTGTCTTACCAATGGTCGTGAAGTGGATAAATGAATAAAAAATAAATCCAAACACTCTTCACTATATTCAATAGTGATTGATAATTATTGATGATATTTTGGGATAATATAAATTTTATACTGATTATGTGTAATATCTAATGGTGTTTCTTATGTATTTTTTCATTAAAATTTTAGAAACACATATTAAATTATTTCAATAGACTTGAAAATGGATTTTAATGAAATTCCATATTTTTTTGTGTAACTATTAGGGAAAACGGGATTCACATAAGGGAATCTCATAGGATTAATATATTATTAATTATAAGGTAATAACGAGATTGTCGATTCTTGAGAAAAGAAACAAAGATGGTTGTAACAGCCCTGAAATTTATTATTAATTGAATAAAAATTTGAAACATGGGATTTTTTGTGAAGTTTATCTCTTTTTTGGATTATGATATATGTTGACAAGTTTTTGAATTTTTTAACTTGTGGTAACAGATAATAGTTACTTTTTTAGATTAATAAATTTTATCATAATGGTTTAATTTACAAGAGATAAAGATTTAATTTGGAATGTTATATTTTAGATAATGTATTATTAGAGTATATACATTACTTATCATATGATTGGATGAAAGATTAATATTTTTATGATTTAAAATTAACATCATGTAGCCTAAAATATTAGTATACATTTCATATTAGATATTATGTCTTACATGATTGATATATTAAGAATACCATCACATACATTCATTAGTGATTGAAAATTAAAATTATGAGGTTAAAAGTAATTTTATGGAGGTAAAATATAATTACATGAGATTTTTTATCCTTTAAATTAATTGTATATTTAATATCATGTGTTATATGTTGCACCAAACTAACACAACACTTGAAAAAAGTAAACTGTGAAAAATTAAAATTATCTAATTAACAAAATCATTAGTAAATAAAAAATATTAATCAACATAAAAAATTATATATTAATATTTTTACATTTATTAAAATATTTGAAATGACTCAATTATAAGAACGATAAAAACTTATTTATAGATTACCTTTAAAAATTAGATTGCCCACAGATAATGGTTTTTTAAATTTGTAATATTGATATATATTAGATAATTGGGGGTACTAATAAATACAAAAAAACACACCTCACACCCACATGTAAAATGTGTAAGTCATACCCCCCCCCCAGTGGTATCCCACCCTATCTAGAAATTATTTATTATTATATATTTCCCTTGTAGAACCTTATTATTATAATTCTTGCAGGCCTTCATTATATGGACCTATGGACCACAATAATCATCCCTGGCATTCTGATGACCATTACAACATACCCTTCAGTAACATCCCCCATCTTGATCAGTCTCTAAATTTAGGGACGCATCCCGTTGTCACAATTTAGTTATCCCTCCATCGCACAAACATTCTATTTAAAGTATCATACCAATAGATGTTATCTACATAAGAAACCTCTCAATGCCTGATTTTGGAATAGTACCTTAGGTTGCGTGGTTTCACCACTATTTTCTACACCACTGGTCCACTACCCAAACCTCCCACCACAAGATACTTATTAAGACTAGTTTATGGTTTCTTCCACCACCATTGAGATATATACCCCAATTTAGGCAACCCATAGGCCACCTCTTGACCCAACATTTCTATTGGGCATCTTTTTGGTTGTCAGCCCCCCATTGTACGATGAATGCCTTCAATGTCCCAAACTATTGATGCACATAATAGGAATCTCATTCATAATTTGTGAATGTCACGAATCTCATCCATTTTATGTGGCCCAGAAACATAATCACTAAGGCATATTCACCATCACTCCCCACTCATCATCATATCTTATAAGGTCTAAGTAGTTGGTATCACCCTTAAACGTTAGTCATTTTCATACTTCCATATTCACTTCACTATTCACCACCCTTAATTACACATCCCCTATATGATCCATCAACATGGTGCCATCATTTGAGGTCAGCCACACCTAAAACCAAGTCTGATTACATTAGAATATAAAAAAGGAATAATCATCCCAAAGGACCGATTATTTTAGTACAATTAGAAACAAGAAAGATACATAAGTTCAACAATAATACTTGAAATGAAAAAAAACATAGAAACTCCTTAGACAACATCCATAACTCATAGGTTATTTCAGAATGTCATTTAGAATAAACTTCTACATTTCCTGAGAAAATGAAACCTTAGAAATGGGTGAGATCAAACGCTCATTAAGGGTAAGAAATATAGAAGAATATATATATATAACCATTAGGAAAGCTGAATAACTAAAAACATATGTCTTTGACAAAGTCTTGAACACATTATGGAAGGAATAAGAGCTGAGTAAGTAATGCCATAATAAAACCTAATCATGGGTATTATACTAGTAAAATAACCACATGAACCAACAATACGGTTATCATAATAAGGGAATGCATAATTTGGGACAACAGAAGCATAAATCAATGCCTCGTGCCAAGACCATAAATAATCATTTTGTCAAGGCCTTATTCCAAGATTGTTGTTTGTCTCCGGAGACCTACCGATGCACCGAGGGGCTATAGTGGGCCCCAACCAACACTTTATACTTCCAATGTATTTATCATATGAATGGAGATAAACATAAATGACATATACATTCATATTGAAACTAATATATGATGTGTAAATAACATTCCCTGAACATTAAGCATAATCACTAACCATTCAGAGTAAATTAGAGATTGATTTTAAGATCACACATCCACATCAAAAATAATCATAAACCATTAAATTAAATATTGGAGATGAAATCATACGATATAAACCTCAATGATGTACAATATTAAATAAAGGACGTTGACATAGATAAAGATACTTCTAAATGGGACCATTGAAAAATTGTTGAGGAAATAGTCATTTAACATACCAAAGTGTCCCATACCACCTTGAAATGTTCAAATCATAATCCCATATAATATCATGTAAATAAGGAAACTATTGATATGTTATACCGAAGGGAATTATATAAACCACATGTTAGAAGTATGTTCAGAATGATGAATATATATCATAAAAGATAAAGTGAGATGAGAAAAATTGTTTTTTACTTTGGAAAGAAGAGTAATTTGGTAAAATCAATTGAATTTTACATGAAATCATTTTGTAAAAAATGATTATCCATGAAAATAAAATACTAGGACATTTAAATTATATTTTAATCATAAATGAGGTCCCACTGAAGTGAAATCACATAAAAAGTTTTTTATGATTCTTTAGAACTAAATCATTTTAAATAATTTTAAGGAAAATATTAATGTGAATTTTAAAGTGGAAAGACAGATTTGTTATATTATATCCATAAATGATCCAGGATAAATTTTTATGATAAAAGGTTTTTATTTTATAAAAATAATGGTGGCCTAAAATATATTATGGTGTACAATTGAAAATGAGTAACAATTCGAAAAGATCCCTTGAATCGGGTTTGTATTTTAGAAATAATTTTGAATGTTTCTTTTAAAATGTGTATCTTCCCAAAAAGAAAGGAATGTATTTAGAAGACACTATATATTATAACTGAATAATATATCATTCTTAAATTATTGGTAATTTTATTATATTTTTACTATGATGGGATAAGTGAGTTTACTTGTCTTACCAATGGTCGTGAAGTGGATAAATGAATAAAAAATAAATCCAAACACTCTTCACTATATTCAATAGTGATTGATAATTATTGATGATATTTTGGGATAATATAAATTTTATACTGATTATGTGTAATATCTAATGGTGTTTCTTATGTATTTTTTCATTAAAATTTTAGAAACACATATTAAATTATTTCAATAGACTTGAAAATGGATTTTAATGAAATTCCATATTTTTTTGTGTAACTATTAGGGAAAACGGGATTCACATAAGGGAATCTCATAGGATTAATATATTATTAATTATAAGGTAATAACGAGATTGTCGATTCTTGAGAAAAGAAACAAAGATGGTTGTAACAGCCCTGAAATTTATTGTTAATTGAATAAAAATTTGAAACATGGGATTTTTTGTGAAGTTTATCTCTTTTTTGGATTATGATATATGTTGACAAGTTTTTGAATTTTTTAACTTGTGGTAACAGATAATAGTTACTTTTTTAGATTAATAAATTTTATCATAATGGTTTAATTTACAAGAGATAAAGATTTAATTTGGAATGTTATATTTTAGATAATGTATTATTAGAGTATATACATTACTTATCATATGATTGGATGAAAGATTAATATTTTTATGATTTAAAATTAACATCATGTAGCCTAAAATATTAGTATACATTTCATATTAGATATTATGTCTTACATGATTGATATATTAAGAATACCATCACATACATTCATTAGTGATTGAAAATTAAAATTATGAGGTTAAAAGTAATTTTATGGAGGTAAAATATAATTACATGAGATTTTTTATCCTTTAAATTAATTGTATATTTAATATCATGTGTTATATGTTGCACCAAACTAACACAACACTTGAAAAAATTAAACTGTGAAAAATTAAAATTATCTAATTAACAAAATCATTAGTAAATAAAAAATATTAATCAACATAAAAAATTATATATTAATATTTTTACATTTATTAAAATATTTGAAATGACTCTATTATAAGAACGATAAAAACTTATTTATAGATTACCTTTAAAAATTAGATTGCCCACAGATAATGGTTTTTTAAATTTGTAATATTGATATATATTAGATAATTGGGGGTACTAATAAATACAAAAAAACACACCTCACACCCACATGTAAAATGTGTAAGTCATACCCCCCCCAGTGGTATCCCACCCTATCTAGAAATTATTTATTATTATATATTTCCCTTGTAGAACCTTATTATTATAATTCTTGCAGGCCTTCATTATATGGACCTATGGACCACAATAATCATCCCTGGCATTCTGATGACCATTACAACATACCCTTCAGTAACATCCCCCATCTTGATCAGTCTCTAAATTTAGGGACGCATCCCGTTGTCACAATTTAGTTATCCCTCCATCGCACAAACATTCTATTTAAAGTATCATACCAATAGATGTTATCTACATAAGAAACCTCTCAATGCCTGATTTTGGAATAGTACCTTAGGTTGCGTGGTTTCACCACTATTTTCTACACCACTGGTCCACTACCCAAACCTCCCACCACAAGATACTTATTAAGACTAGTTTATGGTTTCTTCCACCACCATTGAGATATATACCCCAATTTAGGCAACCCATAGGCCACCTCTTGACCCAACATTTCTATTGGGCATCTTTTTGGTTGTCAGCCCCCCATTGTACGATGAATGCCTTCAATGTCCCAAACTATTGATGCACATAATAGGAATCTCATTCATAATTTGTGAATGTCACGAATCTCATCCATTTTATGTGGCCCAGAAACATAATCACTAAGGCATATTCACCATCACTCCCCACTCATCATCATATCTTATAAGGTCTAAGTAGTTGGTATCACCCTTAAACGTTAGTCATTTTCATACTTCCATATTCACTTCACTATTCACCACCCTTAATTACACATCCCCTATATGATCCATCAACATGGTGCCATCATTTGAGGTCAGCCACACCTAAAACCAAGTCTGATTACATTAGAATATAAAAAAGGAATAATCATCCCAAAGGACCGATTATTTTAGTACAATTAGAAACAAGAAAGATACATAAGTTCAACAATAATACTTGAAATGAAAAAAAACATAGAAACTCCTTAGACAACATCCATAACTCATAGGTTATTTCAGAATGTCATTTAGAATAAACTTCTACATTTCCTGAGAAAATGAAACCTTAGAAATGGGTGAGATCAAACGCTCATTAAGGGTAAGAAATATAGAAGAATATATATATATAACCATTAGGAAAGCTGAATAACTAAAAACATATGTCTTTGACAAAGTCTTGAACACATTATGGAAGGAATAAGAGCTGAGTAAGTAATGCCATAATAAAACCTAATCATGGGTATTATACTAGTAAAATAACCACATGAACCAACAATACGGTTATCATAATAAGGGAATGCATAATTTGGGACAACAGAAGCATAAATCAATGCCTCGTGCCAAGACCATAAATAATCATTTTGTCAAGGCCTTATTCCAAGATTGTTGTTTGTCTCCGGAGACCTACCGATGCACCGAGGGGCTATAGTGGGCCCCAACCAACACTTTATACTTCCAATGTATTTATCATATGAATGGAGATAAACATAAATGACATATACATTCATATTGAAACTAATATATGATGTGTAAATAACATTCCCTGAACATTAAGCATAATCACTAACCATTCAGAGTAAATTAGAGATTGATTTTAAGATCACACATCCACATCAAAAATAATCATAAACCATTAAATTAAATATTGGAGATGAAATCATACGATATAAACCTCAATGATGTACAATATTAAATAAAGGACGTTGACATAGATAAAGATACTTCTAAATGGGACCATTGAAAAATTGTTGAGGAAATAGTCATTTAACATACCAAAGTGTCCCATACCACCTTGAAATGTTCAAATCATAATCCCATATAATATCATGTAAATAAGGAAACTATTGATATGTTATACCGAAGGGAATTATATAAACCACATGTTAGAAGTATGTTCAGAATGATGAATATATATCATAAAAGATAAAGTGAGATGAGAAAAATTGTTTTTTACTTTGGAAAGAAGAGTAATTTGGTAAAATCAATTGAATTTTACATGAAATCATTTTGTAAAAAATGATTATCCATGAAAATAAAATACTAGGACATTTAAATTATATTTTAATCATAAATGAGGTCCCACTGAAGTGAAATCACATAAAAAGTTTTTTATGATTCTTTAGAACTAAATCATTTTAAATAATTTTAAGGAAAATATTAATGTGAATTTTAAAGTGGAAAGACAGATTTGTTATATTATATCCATAAATGATCCAGGATAAATTTTTATGATAAAAGGTTTTTATTTTATAAAAATAATGGTGGCCTAAAATATATTATGGTGTACAATTGAAAATGAGTAACAATTCGAAAAGATCCCTTGAATCGGGTTTGTATTTTAGAAATAATTTTGAATGTTTCTTTTAAAATGTGTATCTTCCCAAAAATAAGGATGTATTCTAGTTGGTGAACATATATAAATAACTCAAATAGAATTTATGAGCAGTACATAATAATACATAATAATTTTATAGAGGTAATTATACAATGAAATTAACCCGAATGAAAATGGATGTTCGGGTGGAAAACCCTTACCACTCTGTAATGAAAATTATTTTATGCTCCAAAATTAATAATATTAAAATGATCCATTGAATAAAATGAAAATAGATATATTCATGATATTTAAAATCTATGGTTATTATACATACACCATAAATAAGTATTAGTAGTGAATATAGAAAATCTCACAAAAATGGAAGTGACATGAAGAAACCATTTCATTAAGTCCAAATGCGTTTCGCTCCGGATATTAAGATCATGGAATATGAAATTAGACTTATTAATTACATATTTAAAAACCTAATAGACATTTATTTAGTTCAACATAGTTTTTTATAGTTCACTTATGTTTTTATTGATAGTTATTATGTTGAATTATGTCGTTCTAGAGTATTTGTTTTCTTGATTTTCATAAACGGTTCACTCATTTTTAAGTAATGGGGTTCATGTGTAATGGCTGTAAATATCCCGAATTGAAATTAAATATTATTTAATAACATACAGAATTTCTAATGGTCTTTTTTATCATTTGGCTACATGTATTGAGGATGAATTAGTAGATGACAACCACTTCGATTATTTGGCAGTATTTGGATGATTATGAACTAGTTTTGTAATATAAATTAATAATATGTACATATACTGGTTCCTAGATATTATTTAGGATATAATACATATATTATAGTCTGTTTCAATAGTATAAATGGTTTTAGGAACAATAATGAAGGATAAATTGAATAACAAAACTTCGTTGTCCATGAAGGTTGTAAATTCGATCCTCATGGATGTTTATATAGTTTATAAAAGTAAAAGGGAGGGATTAAGAATCTTGATGATTGTTATTTAATTCAAATGATATATTTACACTATATATATGATACTATAGTTATAATTGAAATTTTTATAGTTGATTTATGGATAGATAAAGAAAAGATATGACATGGATAATATAATAAATGTTGAGAGGTCCCTTATGAAAATTCATCAGCCTAATAGTATCGCATAAAATTTCATAAATTTAATTTATTATATCAAAATAGTATATAAACATGTGGAAATTAAAATTAAATTAATAGGGATACATAATAAAAAAACCCTAACATATGAGAATGGGTATTCATAGAGATAACATTATATAAGTGTTCACTAAAAGAAGAGGGTGAAAGAGTCCCTTAACATGTAGAGTAACTCCTAGAATTTGATGGTTGGGAACTTGGGGGCTTAAGGAAACATTTCAAGGACTACAAGTGAGGTAAAAAAACTATATATTCAAGGATTATGGATTTTTAATGAATGAAAACGAATGGATGAGTGGGTATTTTTAGTAAAAGAGAGATAATGTTTTATTAATTAAAAAAACAGCTAATTAGTGGTTTTTTTAAACCATGGGCTTTCCCATGGTATTTTCCCATGGTTTTATCCACTTGGTACACCTCATGTAATATTTTACATTACAAAATTATACATGCATTTTATTTTAATTATTATGTTATTATGATGTCATTAAACTACCGAAATCTCAAAACAATATTTTTATTACTCGTGAAAAAATTATGTATTTTAGAAAATCCCAAAAAATCACCCTAACCCTTTTTTTGTGTATAATTCAATAAATAATTCCAATATTTTTAAAATAATTTTGTAAATATTTTAAATTTAATTTTTCAAAACAATCACAATTTATTCAAAGAAGCCACTTTAAAACTCTAACTCGTATTATAAGACCTTGTTAAATTAATAAAGGTCCTGTAAAATTATCTTATAATAATAAGACTATAAAGTAACAATTTGTGATTACATTTTTTGAAAAAACATTTCCATTTTAAATTATTAAATTAATCAAAAAATTGTAATTTAAACAGTTGTTTCATTCAAAAATACAAATACTTATACTATGTTCATTTTTTCACATTTATGATGTCGAAATTGTATTTACACATTCATGGGTTATGTTTCTATTTTTTGATATGATTTGAGATTCATTAATATTCACTAATATTCATAATGGTATTTCATTATTCATATGGGTATGTTAGTATTCATCAAAAATTAAGTTTGTCTTATCAGACTCTAAATATATTACTGAACGCAATCGTGTATGTCAGTTATTCAAATTTCTAATCATAGAGGTGGAAGAAATATATATACATGCCTAGATTATAACAAATTAGTGTTTTGTATATATTAAATGTTTCATTAATTCTATAATAAATCTAGTTGTAAGTTCTTGGGGTGTTACATTATCCCCTCATTATAAAAATTTCTTCCTTAAAATGTGAAATTGAACTTCAAAAGATAATGGTTGATACATTAAAATTACCTTATGGGAAAACCACTACAAGAATATTGTTAAAATATTTGACTACTAAGTGGAAACGAAAATGCATCGGTTAATACAAAACAATGCACTAAAATTGGAAAACAAGGTCAAGGAAGAACAACCAAACCATTATGTAGCAACATTAAACTCTAAAACCCATACAATGATCAACTTAAACCATTTCGTAAACGGTTAAAAATTCCAAAATATAATTATTCAACACATTTTAATGAAGGCCTCTACATTCTCATAATGAACTTTTTATTAACCCTTAATCATCAAGAAGAATCTCTAAAATTTATATTCCAAACATGTGAATAACATCATCATGTATCTTATTGAAATATGGTGATAACTTGTATTAATATAAACCCCATATCAGAAACATGCATTCTACTATATTCCATAAGTATGATATATTTTATTTTATATATTCCCTAAATTAAAAAGTGATGTAATCTCAATCGGTGATAGCATAGACCACTTCGTGACAAGTCAATAGTCAGTTCCATGGTTGTCAGAACTTATCCGAATCAATCATTTGTTCATCATTATCTCAACATGAGATATATATATTAAGGGTGGTCTTTCCCTCAAACATTTGTCTTCTAAAATTTTTAACATTCTACTGAATCACTTTTCCTTTGTACCATT
This sequence comes from Viscum album, assembly GCA_963277665.1. Classification (NCBI taxonomy): domain Eukaryota; kingdom Viridiplantae; phylum Streptophyta; class Magnoliopsida; order Santalales; family Viscaceae; genus Viscum; species Viscum album. Next base: position 223,833 of record OY728165.1, read on the forward strand.
CACCACATAACCTCAAATCCTTATTGAAATGGTATTGTAGTACAATCCTTATAAATGTCATAATTCATAAAACCAGTACAAATATTGAAAAAACATTAAAATTACATGATTCTTGTCTAGGAATATTAATCGTTATACTTCATCTATGATAGAATCATAAATTGATCATGATCCAAAATCATAATTTGTGGTATATTCTTTCGATTGTTGGGACATTGATTCGAATAATGTGTCAACTTATTGCATTTAGAGCCTTGAATATAGGGAAATTCATTCCTTGCCTTGAAATTATGATCATGGTGTCCATTTTCTCCACAGTTGAAGAAAACTCCTTTTCCTATAAAAAATATAACATGGTGTTTCCTTCCACTATTATCACAAGTGAAAAAATACATATTTCTCTTCTTCCCTTTATATATGTTTTCCCTGCCATACTATTCTTTTTTTTTCTTCCCTTCATAGACATATGACATAGAGAATTATTTTCATACTTTATCAACTCATGAAACTATTTCCTCATAAGATGAGGATACATGGGAGACAATATTCAATTGATATGTTGTCTTAAGACCATCAGATATATGATCCTTCTTACTCTTCACATCTCGTTCATTGGTGAAGTTATCATTTCGTCTTCTAAGAACATTTTCTAATAAATTCCACATTATATATTAGATGGTAACTTTATGAACATTCTATGACTTTAAACATGTTATAGAACATAGCATAAATTTATGAATTGCAAATTATAGAACAATTTATTTCAGATACTTTTGGGACATAAATCCTTTATAATGGTGGTTAAATAAAATGTTAATTATCTTATTCATATGCCCTGGGAGTGACAATACCAAGAGTTAAGCAAGGACCGTTGTCGTGTACGAGGATACCCCTGGTCAAGCTCGAAAATCCTTGTCAGAGTTTTCACTCATAGGTACATTTGTTCCAGAGCCACCTCTACCAGTTTGTATCCTGATAGAGATGTATTTTTCTAGAAATATCCTCATAATCTATTATTTACCTTGATTCAAAGATATTTTTTATGCTTTCCCTCAAATAATACCTTGGGTCTTTTTTCCCTAATCTATATTTTCTAATCTAGTTTCCATGTTTTCTACTAAACTTTCTCTAATACCAACTTTAAAGACCTGACCCCAGTTGCCCAAAGATGGTGCCTTATTTGATTACATTAGAATATAAACAAGGAATAATCTTCTTGATGGACCGAATAGTTTGTTACTATTGGAAAGAAGATACATACATAAGTTTGACATTTCAACAGGGAATGAAAAAAACAGAGAAACTCCTTAGACAACTTCCATAACTCCTAGGTTATTTCAGCATTTCATTCATAATAAAATTATTCAAGTCATGAGAAAATGAAACATTAGAAAGGTTTGAGATAAAATTCTTATTAAGGGTTAGTAATAAATATGAAGATATTTATATATAAACAATAGGCATGTTTAATAACAAAAAATATATGCATTTAACAAAAACATGAACACATTATTGAAGGAATAAGACATGAGTAAATGATGCCATGATAAATCATAATAATTGGTATTCTACTAGTCGTATAACCACACGAACCAAAAATAATATTTTCATAATGAGGGAATGAATAATGTGTTACAATATAACTATACCGTCAAGGCCTCATGCTAAGACCATAAATAATCATTTTTCCAAGGCCTTGTGTGAAGACCGTAGTTTGTCTCTTGACACCTACCAAAGCACCGAGGGGCTATAGCAGGCCCTACCTGACACATTATTTGTCCAATTTATTCCTCATATTAATGAGTATGAATATGAACAACATATACATTCACTTTGAAAACAATATACGAAGTGTAAATAACTTTCCTAAAACATTAAGAATAATCACTAACCATTCAGAGTAAATTGGATAATGATTTTAAGATCGCACATCCACAACCAAAATAATAATAAACCATTAAATTAAATATGGTAGATGATATCATAAGACATAAACCTCAATGTTGTAAAAGATTCAATAAATTACATTGAAATATATGAAGATACTTTTAAATGAGACCATTGAAAATCCTTGAGGAAAAAATCCTTAAACATTCCAAAGTTCCACATACCACCTTGAAATGTTTAAATAATAATCATTTAAAATAAAATGAGAATAAAGAAACTCATGATATGATATACCAAAGATAATTACATACATCACATATAGATACCCATACTTGACGTACGTGGACATTACATTACATTTGTGGAATACATAATACAAAACAAAAACCAACACTCAAGGATCGTAATAGTTTAGTGTCTTTGGAAACTCGGAATATAATATTCTAATCAAGGTAGATGATCTTCAACATCTCCTATAAAGATCTTCCCCTTTTGTTTTCTTACCTAAACCATTCATTATATCCTGGGGAAAAGAAACAATATAAATGGTGAGATCAAATTCATAGTATGGGTAAGCATGGAGAAAATAAAACAAACCATATACATTTGAACTTAAAAACATCACCATAATGTTTAAACATAAAAATATTGAGCAATAACATAAAACATGGAAGTACGTAAGGAATAAATCATAATGGAACATCAATCATGATTAAATATAATGGGAATAAAACATTAAATTGTGGAAAAACATTAAGCACATGATATGATTTCCATAGTAGCCAAGGCATTGCTTCCAAGACCATCTTTGTGGACAAAGTCCCTTTCTGAACTTAGTTCACTCCACGTTCCAGTCCTGTATCACAGAACCAGATTAACATACCGTTCAATCCATGTCTATCTCATGAGATATAAATATTTAACCAATACATTGGAGGAAGATATAGGTCCCACCCATCTCATAATGAAATCATTCTTACATGTGCCACAAAATAAACATTAATCATTCATCAAAACCGAAGGAGTAAAATGGGTTTCATAAACATCATCCCATCATAGCATAATCAACATGAAACAAATCCATATTATTTCATCACAAGAAAATTAAAACCATTTAAATCAATGATACATTATACATGAAATACACACATATGAAATAATGTCATCCTAGATGGAAAATGGATTTGATAAAACACTTGGAATGAATTCTTGAGGAAAATATCCTTTCGTCTTCAAATTAATTTTCTTTTCACAAAATGCCATGTAATTTGAAAAGAAAAATAATTTTTTGAAAATAGTAATGAAATTTTATAGATGAATCATTATTAAAATAAGGCGTTCGGAAACAGTAAAAATCTACTCACTCCATATAAGTTAAAAACATTCTTCTTGTACTTTTGCCGGAAAAGTCAAAAAGTACCACGTATGGTAAACAAAAGAAAGATTCATTTCATAACACCAAGTAAAAGTAAAATAGATTTAAAAATGACTTTAAACATTCATGGAATAATATTAAACACTTTATGAAAAACATTTTTATGGACATGGATGAAAAATATAACCCCAGTAAATACTTACGGATAAGAAATCTCGGATAAAAATGAGATTGAAAAATTATCCCTTAACTAATGTCTGATATGCTTCATACAAATCCTAACCTCTTTTATAATAATTTAAGTATCGTAATTTAATTATTACAGAATCATATTCACTTTTATGATATCATATATGCTTCACTTATGACTTTATATTACCAGTTCTTTTGTGAATTTCATGTAAAAGCAGTGTTTTGTGTAAAATCGTTTTATTTATCATAGGTGTTTGGACTTGTTGTTATTGATATTATTATTACTTATATAATGATTTACATAATTCCAGAATTTAAATATTTATTTATATATCATATATATTCAGTATGTATATATATAATAGATAGATGAATGAAATGAAATACACCTTTCATGGAGACAGTAGGTCGTACGTATGCATGAACGCGGTTTTCCATTCCTTATTGACTATAATGGAAGAAATTAGATGAAATATATATATATATACATAAATCTAGAATAGTTATCATTTCATATATTTCATTATTATTCATTATATATACTTTATAATCATTCTTGAATGGTTAAATGGAGAATTAATCTCATCATGTCGTGGAGACGGTAATCCGTACGTACGCACGAGCGATAATATCATTCCCATAATTATTGAATTCAACTAGAGTAGATGATATAATATCTTATAATTAGTATGATGTTATAATAACTATATATAGTTATTCTTTACACCGTTATACCCATCCAAGTAAGGTGGTGGTGGAAAAACAGATTACACCACTACGTGGAGACGGTATTCGGTACTTACGCACGCACAGTGATTTCATTTCCCAATGGATGGATAGAAGGTGAAATGGGGTTGTCTCATTTTTATAATAAAATTTCAGTATATCAGTTATACTGATGTTATTACTTTATAATGAAACAACTTAATAATAATATGTTGAAGATGAAAGAAACTTGAAAGAATTTGTAGAAGAGATTACCTCTTCTTCGACGCATCTCTTTTAAGCTTCCTCTTATGGCACTAGATTCAGCCTTCTGAGGATACTAGAACCTCTATAATTATTCTAGGGATGTTGATAAGGGAAATGGGTAGGGGCTGGTAGATCTTTAATGCTCAAAATTGTGTAAAGAGAAGAGGGAGGAGGTGCCCTTTTATAATAGAGGATAGGGGAACCTTAGGAAAAACATAAAATATTATTTTATAATAGTCATATTCAGATTATAATGGCTCCAAAGTAACTTATTTATAAGATAAAGTGGGGATGGGTCGAAATTATCTCATCCAATAGGTTTTATAAAATTTTAGGTTACTATTCTAACCATATTATTTAGATTTAACTCTAAGATAAATAATTTAACTTTTACAGTGTCTTCTTGTTTTCTTACACTATATGGTAAATAAACATACTATAACAAGAAAAACGAACCCCACATGGTTAATTAATAATATATATAACTTTGTTTAAGTCATTTGGTATAACCTTATATTTTATGGAATATAATATCAATTAATAATATAATATTGTTTTAAAAATTTTTATGTCAATTTTGACACTATTTTGTAATTGATTTTGTTGAAAATATTAACCGCATGATTAGATCAAAAAAGTTATTTGAATCAATAAAAACATGTCATATTAACCTAAAAAATTAGTGTAATTCATAAAAAGTCTGAATTTACATTTATTTGGGTATTTATAACATCAATTATGTTAAAATTCCATTAATCAGGTAATTACTGCATCTTCATTGTTTCATACATAAATTAAATTATTTAATGTCTAAAAATTATAAATAAAATACTATTATGTAGGAAATATATTTATAATTCTAATTAATATTCATAGTCGAATTTATATTATGTATAACATTATATTAAAAATATTTTAGTTATTAAACTTGGATTTTAACTCTTTTAACTCTTCTTTGAATTAAATAACAATAAATGTCCTAATCTAATCCCAGTGGACCTAAATGATAATATTATATTCATAAGGTTGTTTTTGGTCAAATTAAACTTATCCAATAGAAATAGGAAATGTGTTATAGTAATAATAATATCATTTTTACCCTTAATTACACTATTTATTTTTAATTATGGTAAATAAAATTAAAAGATACTATTCACCAAAAATTATTTTTATCCCATTGAACCAAATTTTCTCCTTGATATTAACCATGTCTCTCGGATTTTCGAAATTCCACCCACATAAGAGGTAAAATTATGTTTTATGTAAATTTTCAAATTCTTCATGGAGGTGGGTAAAAGACGGTGAAAGTTTAATAACATTTTTATATATCTAAAATTATTATAAAATGAAACCAATTAATTGAATTGAAATTATATAGGTATTATGTATCTATTTTGACCTAAATTAAATATAAATAAAACAAATAATTATTTAAATAAAAATTCAGTTTTAAACTATAACTCAGTATTTTTCACTATTCATCAAAAATTGAAATTTTTCAGAAAAATACCAAAAACTCACCCTATGATCATTTAGAAATTTTAAATCCAAAAATGAAGTCCATTTTGAAAGATAAAATTTATAAAATTTCAAAATTTGGTTATTAATATTCATAACGGCTAGTTCATAATAATATTATAATAATATCTCGTTTACTAAAACTCAGTATTGCGTACAACACACGCTATCGAGGAAGGTTTTTCTAGCATGAAAAACTAGACTAGAATAGTGTTTGTTTATACTATAAGGTAATACAATATTGTTTATAGAGCATGCTAATCTTGGTGTAGCGTACAACACAAGACATCAATTAAATTAAAAAAATACTTCTCATAAAATCTCGGGGTGTTACATTCTACCCCCCTTAAAATGAAATTTCCCTTGAAATTCCTTGGGGTTATATATCATTTACCACATGTAAGTTTAATTCATAGAAACCCACAGTATAAAAAGGAATACCAAAACATAATTTAAAAAACTAAAGTATTAAACATAACTGATACCCAAATTAACATAGGTGAAAATATGGATATGGAAGAGAAATATAACCATCAAAATATGACAGAGAGTGGTAGAGAACATGGATATGAAAAATCAATCAATCACCAAGCCATAAATTTGTGATGATCTAAGGTACCATTTGATTCATCGGGTATGAGGGGACTAGTACAACATTTTTAGTTTTCATGATCATTTCCCTAATGATGAAGAATTAAATGAAATAATTACTTGATTTTGGTATAATCTCACCATTGTTCGTGCGTTGAACAATTTCCAACTCATCTCTTAAAGAAATGAAGTTGAATTTTTCATTTGTACCGTTTTAGTATATCATGTGATAGAGTGACATGTCCTTCCATCTGTCTCTAATGCAAAAAAGATTAGAACAATTTATTAAATAGACATAAGTCCATATATGCTAAGATTATTCCTATATGGTTACTAAAATGTACTTATAATTCATATTTCATAGTTCTAAATAAAAAAACTAGTTTTTACTAACTAGGGACTTATTTTAGGCCAGTGGTAGGTGATTAAGGCAAGTCGCACTTCGGTTGTGGGTTAGATTCTCACAACCTTGTCCGACATGACGGGTTGTCGCTTGTCCTGCAGGTTGTCCCTTTTTCTAAAACTTCACTATTATAAAATTCCAGAAATAATATCAAAAAGAAAGTTTTATCCTTAAACAATACTGTCTGGGGTCAAACATAATACATTCCAATATTTAGGCTTATCTAAAATACATATATCCAATCTAATAGTATAAAGAAAACAATTACTTGAAATGTCACATAACAAGCACATGAATACCATCATTTATCCCTTATATATCATAAGATATATCTTGTTGTTCACATTACAAACATGTGAATACCTTAATCATGTATTCTTTTGAAAAATGAATTACCATAGAACTTTAGTGAAGACATGAGTGCTGTCAAAAGTTAACTCTTTCCACATACCAAAATCCCAAAATTTCTATGTACTCAAACCATGATATTACTTTGTTATTATATCAGTCATGAGATCATGAATACTATCAAACATTTAATTTTCCCCTCATCCCTTCATTATGCGAATATCATCTTCTTTCCAAAATATTTGAATTACCTTTCATGGTTACGGGTGCCATATGATTATTGAAACCCGTAATAAACCAATACATAGATTTTCCAATGATCTGTAATACTATAAATGATATTCCACAACATTATTTTGGAATCCCTTTATATAAACACATAATCATTCCACCACATCGTTTTCATACTCAAAATTACTAATAGTGATCGCATGTGACTTCCATTTGTCCTTTACCTAAAGATGTTGTTGAGGTCGATCATCATTAAACCATGGATTAGTGCATTGGTTAGCATAATGCACCTCATTTCCATGCACTTGAAGCATTGAAGTGTTGGTTGTGTATTATATATAGTCTCTTCTCTATTCACAATATTAGCTACCTTTTTCCCATTACTTTGACACTCAACTACTCGATGACCTTTTTTGCACACTTAAAACATTTTCTAGTACCTTTTAGAAAATCTCCACCATGAATCTTTCCACACATTGAGAATAAAGAAACATTCATCTTATTTTCACCATTGTTCTGAGATTTTTCTTTGAATTCCATATTTCATTTCTTGTCAAACCCATGAGATGGATATTTAACACCAACTTACATTTCTACCATGATAGCTCAACACTCAATTTCTTCATAGCTACTGAATTCATTTATAGTTAATTCCCTTCAAAGACATGTTTTTAAGCCACTGTAGAATCGGTCAATTTTACTTTCAGGTTGGATGATAAATCTAGATGCATATCTTGCAAGACATGTAAATTTGGCCTCATATATACCGACACATTCATCATCCTTTTTCTTAATCTCAAGGAACTCTTTTTCCATCTTCGTTCGAATAATAATAGGAAAGTACTTATTGAAAAACAAGTTCTTGAACTCATCCCATTCCATGGATTCAATTTCATTATGGGGACTTGTATTCTTAACTACAGTCCACCACTGGTCTGATTCACTTTCTAAATGGTAAACAGCCAAAATGACTTTCTCATGTTCTGAGTAGTGAAGTATGGAAAATATATTTTCAATGGTACTGATCCGTTGTTGAGCAACAAGTGGATCAGAAGACCCACTGATAGAAGGTGGTCATTTTCTCATGAAGGACTCAATAGAATATTGTTCCCTTCTCTGCTCATTTAGAAGTCCATAATGATTCATAGCTTGTGAAAGTATAGAAATAATATTTTCCACTCCATCTCCCATAACATTTATTTGTTTAGGAGGACAATCATTGCATCGTCCATTACATTTATCAACATGGTTCCCTTGGGTTCCCGACATCAACTAAAACCCAAAAAGAATAGTGTGAGGACAAAATCATGATAGAGAAAACAACATAATAAAGGTGGATTACCTTCAATATCTACCACCTTAGGATTAATTCTAATATAGTTACCGCAATTCTAGTACTATAACCTATACTTATACATATCCTTAGGTACATCCCTAGACATACATTAGAAATATTTCTAGGGATTTCCCTAAATTTTTCGCATCCTAGTATCCAAAGGTTATCTTATCCTTTCATCTGATACCAATTGTGGAGACCCATAATTGACTTACATGGACATTAAATTAATTTTTCAGTATACTTAATACATAACAAAAACCATCACTCATGGATAGTAATAGTTTAGTGTCTTTGGAAACTCAAAACATAATCTTCTAACCATGTGAAAGATCTTCAACACCTCCCATAAAGATCTTACCCTTTTGTATTCATACCTAAAACCATTCATTATATCCTAGGGAAAAGAAAATATATAAAGGGTGATCTAAAATGCTCCTTAAGTGTAAGTATAGATAAAATAAAACAAACCATATACATTTGAACATAAAAACATGAACATAATGTTTAAGCATCAAAATACTGAGCAATGATATAAAAAATGGTAGTACGTAAGGAATAGATCATAATGGAACCTCAATCATGATAAAATAGAATGGTAATAAAACATGTAATTATGGAAAACCATTAACCACATGATATGATTTCCATAGTATCCAGGGTATTGCTTCCAAGACCATCTTAGTGGACAAAGTCCCTTTCTTAAAAGAGTTCACTCCTCGTTCCAGTCATGTATCATTGAAGCATATTAACATACCATTCCACCCATTTTTATCTCATGAGATATAAATCTTTACCCAATGAATTGGAGGGAGATATAGGTCCCACCCATCTCATAATGCAATCATTCTTACTTTTTCCCCAAAATAAACATAAATCATTCATCAAAACCCAAAGAGTAAAATGGGTTTAATAAAAATCATCCCATCATATCATAATCCATATAAAAAAATTGGATATCATTTCATCATAAGAAAAGGGAAACCATGTAAATAATAGATACATTATACTTGAAACATACACATATGAAATAATTTCATCTTAGATGGAAAATGGTTTTGATAAGACACTTGAAATGAATTCATGAGAAAAATATCTTTTCTTCTTCAAAATCATTTTCTTTTCAAAAAATTCCATTAAATTTTAAAAGAAAAGGATTTTGTTGAAAGTATTAATGAAATCTTGTAGATGAATCTTCATGAAAATAAGGCATTATGAAACTGTAAAAATCCATTCAAGCCTTATAAGTTAAAAAAAAATCTTTTCGAACTTTTTTTGAAAAAGACAAAAAGTACCATGTATGGTAAACAAAAGAAAGATTACTTCCATAACACAAAGTAAAAGTCAAAGAGGCGTAAACATGACGTTAAAATACATGGAAGAATATGAAAAACATTATGAAAAACATTTTTATGGACATGGATGAACAATATAACCCTAGTAAAAACTTAGGTATAAGCAATCTCAGAGAAAAATGAGACTAAAACATTTTCCCTTACCTTAGTTCCGATATGCTTCGTACGTATCTGAACCTCCGGTATAATGATTTAAATAATGTCATTTACTTATTAAAGAATCTTTTTCATTGTTATGATATCATATATGGTTCATTTATGAATTTATATTACCTGATCTTTTGTAAATTCCATGTTAAAGCGGCATTTTGGGTAAAATCTTTTTATTTATCATACGTGTTTGGAATTTTTGTTCATGATATTATTATTAATTATATCATGATTTAATTACTTCCTGAATTTAAAACATCCATTATATATCATATATATTCAGTATGTATATATATATATATATAATATAGATGAATGAAATGAAATACACCATTCATGGAGATGGTAGGCTATACGTACGCATGCACGCTTTTATTCTTTCCTTAATGACTTGAATGGAAGTAATTAGATGAAAAATATATATATATAAATAAATACAGTAGCTATATAATTTCATATATTTCATTATTATTCATTATATATAATTTATAATCATTATTTAATGGTTAACATTGAAAATTAATCTCATCGCGTCGTGGAGACGTTAATCCATACGTATGCACGAGCGATGATATAGTTTCCATAATTATTGAATTGAATTGGATTAGATGATATAATATCTCATAATAATTAATATTTTATAATAATTATATGTAGTTATTATTTAAACCATTATACCCATCCAAGTATGGTGGTGGTGGAAAAACAGATTACACAACGGTGTGGAGATGATATTCTGTACGTACGCATGCACGGTGATTTTGTTTTCTGTAGGATGGATAGAAGGTGAAATGGGATTGTTTTATATTTATAATAAAATATTAGTATATTAGTGAGACTGATTTAATTAATTTATAAAAAAACAACTATTGAAGAAGAAGTTGAAGAAGAAAGAAACTTGAAATAATTGGTAGAAGAGATTATCTCTTCTTCGACGCACCTCTTTTAAGCTTCCACTTATGGCACTAGAGTCATTCTTTGGAGGAAACCAGAACCTCTATACTGATTATAGGGAAGTTGATAAGGGAAATAGGCATGGTTTGGACCAGAATGAAGGCTCAAAATTGTGTAATGAGAAGTGGGAGGAGGTTCCCTTTTACAAGGAAGGAGAAGAGCTGCTTAGGAAAAACTTAAAAAGTTATTTTATAATAAAGTATTATTTGGTTTATAATGTCTCAAAAGTGACTTATTTCGAAGAAAAAGTGGTGATAGGTCGAAATCATATCAACAAATCCGTTTTATGAAAGTTTAGGTTACTCTTTTAACCTTATTATTTAGATTTAACTCTAAGTTAAATAATTTAACTTTTACAATGCCTTCTTGTTTTCTTACACTATATGGTTAATAAATGCCCAATAACCAGCCAAAAGAACCCCAAGTGGTTCATTATGAAAATATATAACCTTATATAAGTCATTTTGATGAACCTTATATTTTTTGGAATAAAATATCAATTAATAATATAATATAGTTTTAAAAACTATTTTATGTCAATTTTGACACTATGTGGTAATTGATTTTTGTGAAAATTATAACATCATGATTAATTCTAAAGAAGTTAATTTAATCAATACTAACATGTCATATTAACCTAAAAAATTATTTTAATTCACAAAAAGTCTCAAATTACATTTATTTGTGTATTTATAACATCAATTATGTTAGAATTTCATTAAAAAGGTAATTACTACATCATCATTGTGTCATAAATATATTAAATTATTTAATGTCTAAAATTTTTAAATAAAATACCCTTATTTAGGAAATATTATTATCTTTCTAATTAATATTTATAGTTTAATTTGGATTATGTATGACCTTCTATTATAAATGTTTTAGTTATTAAACATTGATTTTAACTCTTTTAACTCTTCTTTGAATTAAAAAATAATAAAAGTTGAAATCTAATCCAAGTGGACCTAAATGATAATATTATATTACTAAGGTTGGTTTTGGTCGAATTACACTTAGACAATAGAGTTAGGACATGTTTTAGGGTGATAATAATATCATTTGTACCCTTAATTACCATATTTACTTTTAACTGTGGTAAATAAAAGTAAAAAGTTACTATTCACCAAAAATAGTTTTTATCTTATTGAACCACATTTCACTCCTTGATATTTACCGTGTCTCTTGGATTTTCAAAATTATACTCACAGAAGCGGTAAAAATTATGTTTTATGTAAATTTGAAAATTCATTTTGGACGTGGGTAAAAGACGGTGAAAAGATTAATAAAATTTTTATATATCTAAAATTATTATAAAATGACTCCAATGAATTAAAGTGAACATACATAAGTATTATGTATCTATTTTGACCTAAAATAAATTCAAATAAAATAAATAATTATTTAAATAAAAATTTGGTTTCAAACTATAACCCAGTGTTTTTCATTATTCATCAAAAATTGAATGTTTTCATAAAAATACCAAAATTTCACCCTAGGCTAATTTCGATATTTCGAATACAAAAATGAAGACCATTTTGAAAGAAATTTTTTAAAAAACTTCAAAAATTTGGTATTAATATTCATAATGGTTAGTTCATAATAATATTATAATAATATCTTGTTTAGTAAACTTGGTATTGAGTACAACACATGCTATCGAGGAAGGTTGCTATATCATGAAACACAAGCCTAGAATAGTGTTTGCGTATACGGTAATATAATATGGTATTTCATGTAGCACAAGCTAATCTTGGTGTAGCATACAACACAAGACACCAATTATGTAAAAAAAATATTTCTCATAAAATCTTAGGGTGTTACATTCTACCCCCCTTAAAATGAATTTCGCCCTTGAAATTCATCAGGGTTATAAATGGTTTAGTAATTATAAATTTATTTCATATAACCCAACATCATAAAAAGGAATACCAAAACATAATTTTAAAAACCAATGTATGAAACGTAACCATTAACCAAATTAACATATGTGAAAATATGGATATGAAGAGAAATCTAACCATCAGGTTCTGATGGAGAGTGGTAAAGAACATGGCAATGAAAAATCCATCAATCAAAAAAACATAAATTTGTGATGATCTAAGGTAAGACATGATTCATCAGGTATGAGTGTACTAGGACAACATTTTTAGTTTTCAAGATCATTTCCTTAATGTTGAAGAGTTAAATTAAATACTTACTTGATTTTGGTACAATCTCACCGTTGTTAGTTCCTTGAACAATTTACACTTCATCTCTTAATGAAATAAAGTTAAATTTGTCATTCGTGCAGTATTAAAAGATCATGAAATAGAATGATAGGTCATTCGATCTGTCTCTATCAAAAGACGATTAACACGATTTATTAAATATACATCAGGTCTTCTATGCTATGATTATTCTTGTATGGTTGCTAAAATTGACTTATACTTCATCTTTCATAGTGCTAAATAAAATAAAACCAGTTTCTACTAACCAGGGATTTCTTGTAGGCCAGTGTTAGGTGATAAAGTCATGTCGCTCTTCGGTTTCGGGTTCGATTCTCACAACCTTGTCCGACGCGACGGGTTGTCACTCGTCCTGCATGTTGTCCTTTTTTCTAAAACTAAACTATTATAACATTATAGAAATAACATCAGGAAAATAGTTATATCCTTAAACAATACTATCTGATGTCCAACACAATCCATTCCAACCTTTAGGCTTATCCAAAATACATATGTCCAATCTAATAGTATATAGAAAATGATTACTTGAAATGTCACATAACATGCATGTGAATACCATCATGTATCCCCCATATATCATAAGATATATATTTTTTGTCACATTCCAAACATGTGAATAAATTAATAATGTATTCATTTGAAATAATAAATACCATATAACCTCAGTGAAAACACGTGTTTTGTCAAAAGTCAACTCTTTCCACATACAAAAATCCCAAAATTTCTATATAATCAAACCATGATATCACTTCGTTATTATATTAGTCATGAGCTCATGAATACTATCAAACATTTCATTTTATCTTAATCCCTTCATTATGCACATATCATTGCATTCCAAAATATTTGAATCAGTTTTCATGGTTACTTATACCATATAATTATTGAAAACCATAATAATCCAATACATAGATATTCCAATGTTCCACAAAACTATAAATGAGATTCCACAACATTATTTTGGAATACCATTACATAAACACATAATCATTCCACCACATCTTTTTCATACTCAAAATTTCTAATAGTGATAGCATGTTAATTCCCTTTTTCCTTTACCATAAGATGTTGTTTAGGTAGATCATCATTAATCCTTGGATTAGGGCTTTGGTTACCATAATACCCCATTTTCTTTTCACTTTAAGCATTGAAGTGTTGGTGGTGCATTCTCTGTAGCATTTTCCCTATTCACATTATTAGCTACCTTTTTTCAATTACATCAACACTGAACTACTCAATGACCTTCTTTTTTACACTTAAAAACATTTTCTAGTACCTTTTAGACAATCTCCACAATGCTTCTTTCCCTGCTTTGAGCATAATGAAACATTCATCTTCTTTTCACCATTTTTCTGAGATTTTTACTCGAACTCCATCATTAGTTTCTTGTCAAAACCATGAAATGGATTTGTAACACCAACTTCCATTTCTACCTTGATAGCACAACACGAAATTTATTCACACTACTGAGGTCTCTTATAGCTTATTCCCTTATAAGACTTGGTTTTAAGCCACTGTTGAATCGATCAATTTTACTTTCAGGTTGGATGATAAATCCATATGCATATCTTGCAAGACTTGTAAAATTTGCCTCGTATATTCCAACAGATTAATAATCCTTTTTCATAAGCTCAAGGAACTCCTTTTCCATCTTCGTTCAAAGAATATGAGGAAAGTACTTATTGAAAAACAAGTTTTGAACTCGTCCCATTCCATGGATTCAATTTCATCTTGGGGCCTTTTATTCTTAACTAGATTCCACCACCGGTCTGCTTCACCTTGTAAACAGTAAGCATCCAAAATAACATTTCCATGTTCTGAGTAGCGATGTATGGAAAATATCTTTTCAATGGTACTGATCCTTTGTTCAGCAACAAGAGGATCATACGACCAACTAAATGAAGGTGGATGTTGCCTCATGAAGGACTCAATAGAATATTGTTCCCTTGTCTACTCATTTAGAAGTCCATAATGATTAATAGCATGTGAAAGTATATCAATAAGATATTTCACTCCATCTCCCATTACATTGGTTTGATCAGTGTGACAATCATTGCACCGTACATTACATTGATCAACATGGTTCCTATGGGTTCTAGCCATAATCTAAAACCCAAAATGAATAGTGTGAGGAAAAAATCATGATAGGGAAAACAACATAATAAATGGGGAGTAACTTCAATATATAACATATTATGTTTAATTATTATATAGTTATCGTAATTCTATGACTATAACCAATAAATATACTTATCATTAGGGACATCCCTATACATACCTTAGAAATATCTCTAGGGATTTCATTAATGTTTTTACATCCTAGTTTCCAATGGTTAACTAAATATTTTCTATTTTTCCAACTGTAGAGACCTATACTTGACGTACATGTACATTACATTAAATTTGAGAAATACTCAATATATAACAAAAACCAACACACAACGATCATAATAGTTAATTTTGTTTTGAAACTCGAAACATAATCATCTAATCATGGTGAAGGATCTTCAATATCTCCCATAAAGATCTTACAATTTTGTTTTCTTACCTAAATCCATTATTTATATCCTTGGGAAAAGAAAACATATAAAGGGTGATCTCAAATGCTTAGTAAGGGTAATAATTTAGAATCTAAAATAAACCATATACATTTTAACTTAAAAACATGAACATAATGTTTAGACATCAAAATCTTGAGCAATGAATTAAAACATGACAGTACGTAAGGAATAGATCATAATGGAACATAAATCATGATAAAATAGTATGGTAATAAAACATGTAATTGAAGAAAACCATTTTTAACAGGATATAATATCCATAGTAGCTAAGGAATTATTTCCAAGACCGTCTTAGTGGACAAAGTCCCTTTCTGAATCGAGTTCACTCCTCGTTCCAGTCTTGTATCACTGAACCAGATTAACATACCATTCCGGCCTTGTCTATCTTATGAGATATAAATATTAACCCAATAAATTGGAGGGATACATAGGTCCCACCCATATCATAATGAAATCATTCTTACCTGTGCCACAAAATAAACATAAATCATTCATCACAACCTAAAGAGTAAAATAAGTTTCATAAACATCATCCCATCATAAAATAATCCATATAAAACAAATGGATATCATTTCATCATAATAAAAGTTAATCCATATATATAGTAGAGACATTATACTTGAAACATACACTTATCAAATACTTTCATCTTAGATGAAAAATGGTTTTGATAAAACACTTGAAATGAATTTTTGAGGAAAATATCCTTTCTACTTCAAAATTATTTTCTATTCACAAAATGTCATGCCATTTCAAAAGAAAAGAATTTTGTTTAAAATAGTCATAAAATTATGTATAATAATATTCATGAAAATAAGGCATTATGAAACCATAAAAATTCATTCACTCCATATAAGTTAAAAAACATTCATCTCGTACTTTTCCCAGAAAAGTCAAAAAGTACCACTATGGTAAAAAAAAAGAATGATTCCTTCCATAAAACAAAGTAAAAGTAATAGAGGGGTAAAAATGAATTTATAAATAAATGGAAGAATATTAAACACATTATGAAAATCATTTTTATGTACATGGATGAAAAATATAACCCCGGTAAATAATTACATATAAACAATCTCGAATAAAAATGAGGTTGAAAAATTTTCCCTTACCCTAGGTCCAATATGTTTTGTACGTCTCTAACCCACCTGTATAATAATTTAAATAATGTAATTTACTTATTACAGATTCATATTAATTGTTATGATATTATATATGGTCCAATTATTACTCTATTTTACCCATTCTTTTGTAAATTCCCAATTAAAGCAGCTTTTTGGGTAAAATCATTTTCTTTATCGTACGTGTTTGGACTTGTTGTTCTTGATATTATTATTACTTATATGATGATTTTCATACTTCCAGAATTTAAATCATGATTTATATATCATATATATTCAGTATGTATATATATAATAGATAGATGAATGTAATGCAATACACAATTCATGGAGACGGTAGGTTGTACGTACGCCTAAACGATGTTTTCCTTTCCTTATTGACTTGAATGGAAGTAAGTAGATGACATATATATATATACATAAATCCAATATCTTTATCATGTCATATATTTCATTATTATTCATTATATATACATTATTATCATTCTTGAATGGTGTACATGGAGAATGAATGTCATCGTGTCATGGAGACGGTAATTCGTATGTACGCTCGAGTGATGATATCGTTCACATAATTATAGAATTGAATTGGAGTAGATGATATAATATCTCATAATAAGTATGATGTTATAATAACTATATATAGTTATTCTTTACACCATTATACCTATCCAAGTAATATGGTGGGGGAAGAACATATTACACCACGGCATGGAGACGGTATTCCATATGTACGGACGCGCGATGATTACGTTTTCTGTAGGATGGATAGAAGGTGAAATGGGGTTCTATAATATTTGTAATAAAATTTCAGTATATCAATGATACTGATGTTAATAATTTATAGTGATACAACTAATGAAGAATAAGTTGAAGATGAAAGAAACTTGAAATAATTGGTAGAAGAGATTAGCTCTTTATCGACACACCTCTTTTAAGATTCATCTTAAGTCACTAGAGTCGGTCTTTTGAGGATACCATAAGCTCTATAATTATTATAGGGTAGTTTTGAAGGGAAATTAGTAGTTTTTTTTCAAGCCTGAAGGCTCAAAATTGTATATTGAGAAGAGGGAGGAGGTGTGATTTTATAAGGGAGGAGAGGGGAACCTTAAGAAAAACATAAAATATTAATTTATAATAATTTCATATTCGGTTTATAATAGCTCCAAAGTGACTTATTTCTAAGATAAAGTGGGGATTGGTCGCAATCCTCTCAACCAATAGGTTTTAGACATGTTTAGGTTACTATATTAAACTTATTATTTAGATTTTACTCTAAGATAAATAATTTATCTTTTACCTTGTCTTCTTGTTTTCATAAAATATATGTTTAATAAAATTACTATAACAAACCAAACGAACCCCAAGTGGTTCATTATTAATATACATAACCTTATCTAAGTCATTTGTCCAATCCTTAGATTTTTAAGAAAACAATATCAATTAATAATATAATATTGTTTTAAAAACTATTTTATCTCAATTTTGACACTATTGGGTAATTGATTTTTTTGAAAATAATAATTACATGATTAGTTCTAAAACAGTTAATTTAATCAACACTAACATGTAATATTAACCTTAAAAATTAGTTTAATTCATAAAAAGTCTCAAGTTACATTTATTTAGGTATTTATAACATCAATTATGTTAATCATTCATTAATAAGGTAATTACTGCATCATCATTGTGTCATAAATAAATTAAATTATTTAAAGTACAAAAATTATAAATAAAATACCATTATGTAGGAAATACTTTTATATTTCTAATG
Organism: Viscum album; assembly: GCA_963277665.1. Lineage (NCBI taxonomy): Eukaryota > Viridiplantae > Streptophyta > Magnoliopsida > Santalales > Viscaceae > Viscum > Viscum album. The sequence goes on from OY728165.1 coordinate 242,824, forward strand.
AATATTTATAGTCTAATATATCTAATGTATAACTTTATATTAAAAATGTTTTAGTTATTAAACTTTAATTTTAACGCTTTTAACTCTTCTTTGAATTAAATAATAATAAATGTCCTAATCTTATCCATGTGGACCTAAATGATAATATTATATTCCTAATGATTTTTTTGGTTGAATTTAACTTATCCAATAGAATTAATACATTCGTTAGGAAAATAATAATATCATTTTTACCCATAATTATCATATTTACTTTTAACCATGGTAAATAAAAGTAAAAAGTTACTATTCACCAAAAATTATTTTTATCGTATTGAACCACATTTTACTTAATTATATTAACCACCTCTCTCATATTTTTGAAATTCCACTCATAGAAGTAGTAAAATTATGTTTTATGTAAATTTGCAATTTCTCCTAGGAGGTGGGTAAAAGACAGTGAACAGTTTTATAATTTTTTTATAAATATAAAAGTATTATAAAATGTCTCCAATGAATTAAATTGAACTTAAATAGGTATTATGTATCTATTTTGACCTAAAAGAAATTTTAATAAAATAAAAAATTATTTTTAAAAAATTGGTTTTAAATTATAACTCAGTGTTTTTCAATATTCCTCAAAAATTTGATGTTTTCAGAAAAATACCAAAAAATCACCCTAGGCTAATTTAGATATTCTGAATACAAAAATGATGTCCATTTTGAAAGCTAAAATTTTAAAAAATTGAAAAATTGGGTATTACTATTCATAATGGCTAGTTCATAATAATATTATAATAATATCTCGTTTAGTGAAACTTGATATTCCATACAACACACGCTATTGATGAATGTTTCTCTTGCATGAAACACAAGCCTAGTATAGTGTTTGCGTATACTGTAATCTAATATGGTATTGTTTATAGAGCAAGCTAATATCTATGTAGCATACAACACAAGACATCAATTAAATTAAAAAAAAATTTCCCATAAAATCTCGGGGTGTTACACTACATGTAAGAAGTAAGATGTGAACAAGGAATATATCTCATAAATGATAAAGTGACATGAGAATAATCCTTTTTTACTTTTGAAATAATATTTCTTTTGTAAAATCCCTTATATTTTCCATGAAATCAGTATGTAAAAAATTAAAATCCAGAAAATAAAATACTAAGACATTGAAATTATATTTTAGACATAAATGATTTCCCACTAATGTTAATTCATGTAAAAAGAGTTCGTATGATTATTTAGAACTAAATCATTTTAGAGAATTTTAGGGAAAGTATTAAACATAATTTTAAAGTGGAAAGACAGATTTGTTCTATTAAATCATGGAATGATCCAAGAACATTTTTCATGATAAAATGAGTGTTTCTATAATAATAATGGTGGGTAAAATATATTCTACTATACACATGAAAATGGGTAACAATTCAAAAAGATCCCTTGAAATGGGATTGTATTTCAGAAATAATTTTGAAGGTTCCTTTTAAAAAGTTTAACTCTGCATAAAATAAGGAATTATACTGGTTGGTAAACATATATAAAACACTCACACATAATTTATGAGAAATAAATTCTAATACATAATAATTTCATAGAGTCAATTAGACGATTAAAGTAACCCGAATGAGAATGGAAGATCATGTAGAAAACCTTTACCACTTTATAATCAAATAATTAGTATGACCTATAATTAATAATATTAAAATGATACATTGAATAACATGAAAATGAATATATTCATGATATATCTCATAAATTGGTAGTATACATACACCATACACAATTATTAGTATTGAATATTGAAAATCTCACAAGATTGGAAGTTAGATGAAGAAACACTAACCTTAAGTCTGAAAGCAATTCTCTCTTGAACATAAGATCCTAGAATTTGAAATTAGAAAAACTAATAACATATTTCATTACCTATTAAACATTCATTTTTTTTATCATAATTCTATTTAGTTTACTTATGTAATAATTGATTGTTTATTATATTAAATTATGTCGTTCCGGAGTGTTTGTTTTCTTGATTTTCAAAAATGGTTCACTTGTTTTTACGTAATGGAGATCCTGTGGAATGTATTAAAATCACCATGATTGAAATTAATTTTTATTTATGAACATCCAGAATTGTCAATGGTCATATATATCATTTGGTTAAATGGGATGACGATAAATCATTAGATGACAACCACTTCGATTATTTGGTGGTATTTGGATTACTCTGAACTAGTTTGGTCATATAACTAAATAATATGTACATATACTAGTTCTCGAATATTAATTATGTTATAATACACATATTATAGTCTATATAAACCATATAAATGGTTTAATGACCATAAATGAAGGATAAATTTAATAAAGATTCTTCGTCATCCACGAAGGTTATAAATTTGGACCTCATGGACCTTGATTGTGTTTATAAAAATAAAAGGGAGGGATTAAGAATATTGATGATGGTTATTTCATTAACATGATATAATTCTAGTATATAGATGATAGTAGATTTATCATGTTCTTTTGGATAGAGGAGGTCATTATTGAAAAAGAAAATAGATGAACTTGAAAATAAATTAGAAGTTGGGAGATCCCTTATTAAAACTCAGCAGCTTAACAACATCGCTAAAAATTTCAAAAAATGAATTGATGATAGAAAAAGGTTATCTCATCATATGTAAATAATAAGGACAGAAATAGGGATAAATAATATCAAACCCAAACATATTAGAATATAAATTCAAAGGGATAACATCAATAAAGTGTTGACTAATGGAGGAGGGTAAAAGGTTCCCTTTCCTTGTAGAGTAACTCCTAGAACATGAATGTTAGGAACTTGGCGGCTTAAGGACACCATGGGAGGACTCATATGGAGTTAAAACAATCATAGATTCTAGGATGAGGGATTTGGAATGAATGAAAAATGAATGGATTCTTGGTTATTTATAGTAAACGAGAGTGAATTTTTTATTAATTAAAAAACACACCTCATTAGTGGTTTTTGTAAAACAATGGGCTGGCCCATGGTATTTTCCCATGGTATTAGACACATGGGAAAACTCATGTAATTCATTACTGTACACAAGTCTAACAAAATATTATTTTTATTATTATTTCATTATGATGTCCTTAAACTATCGACAACTCAAAACTGTATTTTTACTATTCATGAAAAATTCATGTATTTTACAAAAATATGAAAAAATAACCGTAATCATTTTTAGATTTTTTGAATTCAAAAATTAAAACCATATTTTGAAAATAATTTTCTATATATTTTTTATTTAATTTTAAAATAAAATCCTAATTTATTCCAAAAAACCCACTTTGAAACTATAACTCATTTTATAAGACCTTGAGAAATTAATCAAGGTCCTATAAACATATCTTATAATAATAAGTCAATAATGTTACAATTTGTGATTACATTTTATGAAAATACATTTCCATTTTTGATAAATAAATTAATCAGAAAATGGTAATTTAAATGTTTATATCATACAAAAATACCAATACATATACTATTTCCCTTTTTTCACTTTTAAAATGTTTAAATTGTATTTACACATTCATGGGTGATGTTTCTATTTTTTTATATGATTTACAATTCGTTACTGTTCATTACTATTCATAAGGTTATGTCACTATTTATAATGGTATGTTGCTATTCACCAAAAATTATGGTTGCCTTATCAGTCTCTAAATATCTTACTGATCACAATCGTGTATGTCAGTTTTTCAAAATTCATATCACAGAGGTGGAAACATTATATTTACATCACTAGGTTGTAACAAAGTTGTGTTTTGTAGAGACTCAGTATTTCAGGAATTCTATAATAAATCTATTTGTAAATTTTTAGGGTGTAATAGGTGTGTTGGGTATTAACTCAATCATTATCTTGTGCAAGACAAAGTGGTATAACTACACACCAAGTTTGATACTCTATAGGGATATGTTGTGGTTAATTAATATTCTCTTTAATCAACCATTATATTGGATTTGAGAATTACTGTATCAAATAATGATCGAAAAGAAAACATTAAAATGAACATAGAAAACTAATTATATTTTATAATGATTTCTATTTTAGACCAAATGTATCATATTTTACATAAATGTTTTATTGGGGAATACCTCTTCATATTGATGTTTTCATATCCATATTTGTCATATTATAATAAAAAAATTTCTTTTAGTATATTATTGTAATATGAACTTGAAAAATAACCAGATAAAGGTATGTATTTAAAAGAACTATGTATTATAACTAAATAATATATCATTATTAAATGATTGGAAATTTCATTATATTCGTACTATGATGGGATAGGTATTTTTACTTGACTGACCTAATATAGTGTGCTTGATACATGGATACAAAATAAATCTATATACTCTTCACTATTTTCATTAGTGATTGAAATTTATTGGTCATATTCTGGGATATTATAAATTTTATAATGATTATGTGTAATATCTAACAATCTTTATTCTATATTTTTTCATTAATATTTTAGAAACACATATTAAATGATTTAAATATCACTAAAAAGTTATTTTTTATAAATTCCATATTTTTCAGTGTAACTATTGTGGAAAACAATATTCATTAATGGGAATCTCATAGGTTTAATATATGCTTAATTATAAGGTAATAACAGGTTTATCAAATCTTGAGAAATCAATCATAGATAGTTTCTATAGCCCTATAATTTATTATTAGTTGAATGAAAATTTGAAACATTGTATTTTTTGTGGATTTTATCTCATTTTTTGGATTATGATATATTTCGACTAGTCTTTGAACTTATTAACAAGTGGTTGAAGGTGATAGTTATTTTTTTAGAGTAATATATCTTACAATAGTTGTTTAATTTATAATAGATAAAGATTGTATTGGGAATGGTATATTTTTTATAAATTATTATTAGAGTATATACATAACTGATCATATGATTGGATGAATGATTAATGTTTTTATGAATGATAATTGTCATTATATAGCCTAAAATATTAGTGTACACATCTTAGTAGATAATATATCTTATATGATGGATATATTAAGATTATCATCTTATACATTCATGAGTGAGTGAAAATTAAAATTATGATGTTAAATGTTATTTAAGGGAGGTAAAATATAATGACATGGGAATTTTTTACCCTTCAAATTTATAGTATATTTAATATCATGTGTTATTTGTTGCAACAAACTAACAAAAAACAAGAAAAAATTGAACTGTGAAAAATTAAAATTATCTGGTTAATAAAATCATTAGTAAATAAATAATAATAAAAATAAAAAAATTATGTACTAATATTTTTTACATTGACTAATATATTTGAAATGATTCTATTATAAGAACCATAAAAACAGTTTTATATTTGACCTTTAAAATTTATATTGACCATAGATAATGGTTTCTTAAATTTGTAATATTTATATATATTAGATATTTGGGGGGTACCAATATATACAATCAAACACACCTCACACCAACATAAAAAATGAGTATGTCACATCCCCCTCCCCTAGGGGTAACCAACTCAATCTGGATATTATTTATTATTATATATTTCCCATGTAGACCATTATTAATATATTTCTTGAAAGCATTCATTATATGGCACTATGGAGCACAATAATCATCCATGACCATTTGATGACCATCACAACATACCAATTAGTTACATCCCCCATTGTGACAATTCTCCAACATTAGAGACTCATCCCTTTGTCACAGTTTACGTATCCCTCTATCGCAAAAGTCTTCACTTTCAATGTATCATAACAATAGAATTTATCTGCATAAGCAGCCTCTCAAAGCCTGAGTATGGAATAATACCTTAGGATGAATTATTTCACCACCGTTGTCAACACCACTGTTCCACTACCCAAACCACCCACCACTGGTTTCTTATGAAAACTAGTTTATATTTTCTTCCACCACCCTCGAGATATTCACCCCAATTTAGAAAACCAATAGCCCACCTCCTGACCCAACTTTTCCATCGGGTACCTTTCTGGAAGTCATCCCCCCATTATAAGATTAACACCTTCAATGTCCAAAACTATTTATGCAGATAATTAGAATCTCCTTCATAATATGTTAAAGTCACTAATCTCAACCTTTTTATGTGGCCCATCAATATTTGTCACTGATACCTATTCACCATCACTCCCCACCCATCATCACATCTTGTGCGGTCTAGGTAATTGGTATCACCATTAAACCCAAGTCATTTTCATACTTCCATATTCCCTTCACTGGTCACCACCCTTAATTACACATCCCCTATATGATCCATCAATAAGGAGCCATAATTTTATTTCATCCCCACCTTCAACCAAGAATTAAATCTCGAGTAGTAAATTGATGGGACTTGGTGTCGAACCCCTACCTCCCATATTAATTTGGGGTTCGATGACCACTCATCCAATGCCCCATTTGAATATATTATATTTATAATTATAAAATAATATTCTAATATTAAAATATTTTAAAAAATATATAAAATAATATCAATGAAAGTAATGTTTTTATATGTTCATTTATATAAAATTATTTTGTATTGGTATATTTTATTTTTAATTTAAAACTAAATTATTAATATTTAGAAAACTAATTTGAAATATATTTATCGATTGGAAATTTCAACATTATCTTAGTAGTATTTTAATGATATTTTTCTAGAATAATTTATTCATAGATGAATTTGGAAAAAAAATATTTTTCTAATACTGTTACTTTTGTAAATTAAAAGTACATGAATCCAAATTTAAATAAACATGTTTAATTTTAAAGCATAATAAACCATTTAAAATATTATATTCAATTTAAAAAACTTATGATTTACATTTTTTAACTTTTGTAATATTATACTTTATAAACCATTTTTAATCTCTTATATTAAAAATTAGTTTTCATGGATTTTTTAAATTAAATCATACATAATATATTTTATATTATATATCAAAACGATCATAATATAATTTAATTTTCATATAATTATTAGATATACATTTATGATTACTAATATTAATGTTATTGACAATGATAAGAGTGAAAATGTTATTCTAAAAGATTTTTTTATAATGTTGTGTAATTTTTGTGTGTAAATTAAATTGAAATATTTTATATAATTAATTTCATGATATTTATATTAATATTTAAAAATATATTATTACTCATAAATTTTTTAATAAATATTAATGATTATTAAGAATAATTAATAGTAAAATAACATTTTTATACAAATCATTTTTTCTATATATTTAATTTTTTTGTTTAAAATGTCATTTTATATTATTAAAAAAATTATTGGATTAAACATAGGGTAAAATTATTTTAACAAATTATAAATTTGGAAAGATTTTTTATATTATATTTATTATTAAAACATTCATTAATGAGTTGAAAACTATTTACCATGGTATAAAAAACATTGTAAAATGTAAAAAGAAATTGAAAAAATTCTTGAAAATGATTAAAACATATGGTGAATGGGTTTTGGGGGCTTTATAAACTATATATTACCCCATTCTCAATTATTTATCCCTTTTTGGACTATTGACCCTATAATAGTGACATTTCATTATTGAAAAATAATGGGTGTTCGCAATAGAACTATTTTATTCACATAAAAATAGTTATTATTCAACATGTTCATGCCACTCCCATTCCAGGGAATTAATTCATAAAACTCTACTATTATTATTTTCCATGATACAGTAATCAATTTATAAATCAACATTTCTTAAATAGTTATCGTAGACCATACATTTTTTAAGGAAAATTTCTGGATAAATTCTAATGTCCCAAAGTCAGTACTACATAATACTTATCTTTATAATTTTTTACATGAAAAAAACAAAAATAGTTATATAATGATTTAGGTATGATTATTATATGGAACTGTAATTTTACTATTAGAAAACACTTTATTTATTCAATTCCATCATCTTAGAAAAAAATAATGTATATCATACATTGTACAGACATCCACCTACAAGAAGCCACGAATTTGATTTTTTATCAATAGATATATTTATTGGTTATAAGGATGGAATTTGAAAATAGTTCATATATAATGAAATTATGAATTTTTTAGTAAAAATTTCAATACACCTATATTTTAACCCATTTTTTAGGAAATTAAAATGTAAATTGTTCATTGTACCGAATACTGACTCGACGAAGTAAAATTTTTCATCTCAGTTCTCATTCATTATCCTATCTAGTTAAAATATATTTAAAAAACTTGAAAAGATTCGATTTATATTAATATATTTTAAATAATATCATTATGAATGAATAATATATTCCTTAACCACACTCTCCCATGAAGTTATGTTAGGTTCATGTTTGTATCTATCTAACCACCTTCTAGAAAAATGCTATAAGACACTAAAATTACTAACTATAGGATCATAAATAAAAATATTATTATAAATTAATAATAAAATAATGATTTTATTATGGTTATGGGAGTTTTATATTAATTACTTATCATATTATTATAATATCATCTTTAATCACTAAAATAACAGAAATATACTAACATTGATTCCATTTTAGCAAATTAAAGCTAAAACCCTTAAGGAATTAGAGATTGTATTTACAAGTCAATGTATATTGTCAAATAAATCACATTTACTGATCTATGAATTGTAAACATTGGGATAATAATAGAGAACTCCATTAATATTGTAATACTAGTCCATTATATTCCAGATAACTCAATAAAAATATTGAAAATAAATAGCAACTAACATATATAAATTTAGTGATTAATTATAAATAAATATTATAGACATGAAATAGGTGATTAATATGGTTATTTTTATTATATAAGTGGATGGAGATAATTCAATTGAGAATAATACAACATAATGGTTTCTTATCCAAATTGTGAACCCTCATGACATATTTCTTATTATACTCAATTTTATCATTATAATAGTGTATATTCTTAATATTTATTATTGTTTTTATCAGAATTAGCCAATAGTACATGATTGTTAATGTTAAATTACATTTTATTTCTCTCTTGGGGTTTTAATTCAATCAAATATTATATTAGGTTTTTTTTCAAATAACATTCTTTTAGACATGTTTATATTATGAAAGACGTTTCTTATATAGGTTATATTATTCATATTTGATTTATTAAACCATGAAATATAATTCTTTAAGGTAATTCTATATTTAATTTCATTCTATATCTCTTTTATGACCCTTCAAATTTTTTCCATAATCTAGCAGTTTTCTCAACTTATTTTATTTTTTATTGAGCCACAAAATTTCCCCATTACTGTGTTATTAAAATACACTCTTGTTCTATTAAATCCATTTCTCTATAGTATATTCTCTTTTTATTTGAACATGTTATTTCCATTCAATTATTTCATCTCCCTTGAGTAAATAACATATCAAATAAATTTTTGATGATGGAATGAATAACACCAAATCATTTACTAGAAATTTTCTTATTTTTCCATATATTACTTAGCACCAAATATACCTACCCTTTATGAGAAATATATAAATTAAAATTTTCTATGATTAACATTATTTTCGTTACAAATTTTCAAAAATAAAATTCCAATTTTATTTCGATACTATGGGTATTTAATCAAATACATTACAAAATGTTAATACCACCACATCCTATAAAAAATTCATGCTTTATATTCCACTAAAATGTATATTAATAATATTTTTGACTTTTGAAGATATAAATTTTTTATGTTTCATTTTTAAATGAAAATATTTTCCAAATTTTTTACTTGAAAATTTTGAAAATTACTTTTGATAGTGGAATATACCATTTTTTACAAATATAAGGAAAAAACATTCTAAAAATCTTTTTTCAATGTTTTCAATTTGAAAACATCCTTCCATTGACTTTTTTAATATTAACCTCTCTCAATAAATTTTAATGGCTTCAAAAAGAAATTATTTTATTCATAATGTTATAATTTTTTTGAAATGATTTTAAATGACCAAGGATATTTATTTTTTCTATATTAATTATTATAAAACTCATAATAGTTTTTATCATATTAGTAATTATTCATTGAAAAATACCTTCATGGATCTTGGAAATTATTGAAAGGATACCTTCCAAATTATTTCAATATATGGATTACGAAATTCACTTTCCTATCATATAAATGATCTAGAACTAAATTTGAAATTCTTAGTAATGGAAGGATTGCAAACTTTATTTTTCTTCTAAAACCATTCCATTGTAAATACATTTTTTAATTTACATTGATTAAAGGGTGATCAGTTAGACACCATTGAATGATAGATTATGGAAACTATTGCCTTAACCATAAAACCTTTATCTATATGGTGTAAATACCATATTCTCTATTCTATTTATTAAATTTTATTTAATAAAAAAGGTACTGAATATATTTGGATATTTTTTTATTTTCCATCATTATATCATTTTATGATTATTAATGGAATTATTAAAATAGTCATTAACTGAATAAATTTTAAAATGATCTAAACCCCATTTTATTCACATGGTTTCTTTGGTATATAATGAATACATTGATTTTATATGGCACTCATATGTGTGGATAATAATGGTCAGGGTCCTATATAAACCTATAATGAATTGGTTAGTTTATTTTATCTTGTGAGATAATGTATTATGATCCAAATTGGATTTGATAAAAAATTAAAGGGTCGTATTTAATGGATATTCTCATAAACTGACATGTGATCCATCTTGGTTATTCTAACAATTAAAAGTGTGAAAATTTATGCATATGCTCACAGACAAATGTGTGTTTATTCTTAGATATGATCCCAAGATGATGATATATTATGATTATGTTTATTCCCAAATATTATACTTATTCTTATAACAGTTATATTCTCTCATGTAACATGTTTATTGACTCATGTTTCCACACTCTCTTCATTTATTTGTTATAGTAATGAATATTGTATGATCTGAATCATTTTTTATGATCTGAATCATTTTTTATGATCTATGATTTTTTGGTATGATTATGATAGGTAAATTTATAGTACTCATATTTTTATATTATGATAAATTATGATCTCTGATTTTCATTGTTTATGTTTTCACTTACTGAGTGTATATTCTCATCCATTTCATTTTTTTTTGTTTTAACCAGTTTATAAATAAAATTTAAATGTGTGATATGTCTAGAGGAGTATCTTGTGTAGACAATTTGTGGGAGATGTGGACGAAATTTTATGGATATATGATTATTATATAGAGGGAAAAATTTCCATTACATAAAAAGTGATATTAGTTATTTATTTAATTTTTTAGTAATTCTATAAAACTCTAAAACTAAAATATTTTTGGAACGTATTTGATGCCATATTTGTGATAGGCCATATTTGAGATGGTCATGTGTATGGGTTATCATACATATACCCCATACTATAATGAATGTACTGTTATCTTGTCTTGTGATAAAATAGTATAGTCCCTTCATCTATTTAATTATTTATTTCCTCCTTACTCAAATTTTCTCATATTTGTACTATCTAATTCACTATTATTCAATGATATTTTTTTTTCATGATAGTTATATGAGATCACTCAATCTTATATTTTCTATATTCCTATTAAATTATTTATTGTTTTATGTCTATAAAGATTATATTTTTTAATAAATTAAATTGGATATGTTATTGTTTTATTAATATTTTTATGTAGCTACTCTCCGAAGATAATATTCCCTTCGGTTCGTGGAAGGTATTTATTTGATAGTGGTAATGCTTAAATTTAGTGAAATGATGTAAAATATATTTATTTTGTTCTTTATATGTTTTAATTTTTATCAAAGCATGGTTTATTTATTTTTTATATTAGATTTAGATGTATTAGAGACAAAACTATAAAACATTATGATGATCTCATAGAATTATAAGATAAACCAAGAGTGACATAAGTTGAAATAAAGGTTTTAGATGGTAATAAATCATAGTTTTTATTTTTCATATTCATATGATTATTTACATTTATTAACATATGATATTATTATTAAACATCATTATCCATTTGTATTAATAAAATTATGTGTAATAAAACCATGAAATTAATGTACTGATTAGTAGAATCATTATCTGAAACCTTTTATTTGATTTTAATTATATTCCTTCCTTCATATCTACCTTAGTTATTATTACTATTTATTCATATCACTAAGGATGAAAATTTGAGTTACTAGGAAAAATATGTAGAAGAGTTATAATTTTTTCCAATGTATAAAAATCGTCATATTCTTGTATTTTTTGGATATATTCACTAAAATCCTGCTATTTTCTCCTTAGTAGGGTTTCTCTTGATATTGAGAATTTATTGGATCATGATATATTATACTCCGATAAATTATTGAAATAGAAAAAAATTTTCCATACCACAAATACCCCCCATGATAAAATATCTATGAAAATATTATTCTAAACTCCCTTTGGAAGATAATTCCTTAATTTAGTTCATGAGACCCAATAATGATGGATTCATTCTCACATGGTAATAAAAGAAGTCACTATTGAATATATTCCAATAATACATTAATATTTTGATATATTTTCCAATGAGATGGATAGAATTACTCTGGAACATGTGGTTGAGTTTTCAATTAGTTTTTTTCCTATATCTCTGTCTATATCAAACATTCTATATAGAATTTCCCATATTTAATTTTAAGAATATAATAATCACCCTCAAAAGAATTTATAAAACAGATTTATTGTCATAAGTGCTTCAATTTTGGTACTTTGTGTATTATTTATCAATAATCAGGATGTTTCAATGAAAATATTAATTAATAACTCTAATGATTTACATCATTATTAGTTGGTAAGTTCAAATTGAATTTAATTTTTTTGATCCCATAAGAGATGAATTTTTAGAACATAGACTCGAATCTATAATTTATGGGTCATAAAAAATATATAATGTATTTTTATATATGTATCATGGATTGAGAAGGATTTTGGAATCATGGGTAAATTTCAAAGTGGTTTTAGTTTTTCCCCATTTATAAATTTTTATATAAGCGGCATGAAACACTATGATGGGTTAGAGTCACTCTAGGATGAGCATTGAGTCGGTGACAATGAAACGGTGACATGTTGGTATTAGGACATGGTGGATATATTGGGGTTTATTGGATTTGGTAAGTATATTATATTTGGAAATTACATAATAGCTGATATTCCCCCAAAACTATGTTTCCCTCTGAGTAATATTTTAGAAATATATTATGAATATGTTTTATTTTGTTCATAGAGGAAATTCTGTCATATAGCTTCCCAGAATTCAAATTGGGGTGCCCTACTGAAAGGATTTTTATGATGAGAGTGTATTTTCCCATGGTAATAAGGGAGGTAATGTAATAATGATTGATGTCTTACCTAGAAAAGGTGAGTCCCACCATACTCCTTTGGATTCACATCATGGCTATGATTGTCCATGCAACATTCCCTCTGCCTGGTGTAGTCATGATTCCACCAACAGGGTCATTCAATAATAAATATAGGAATAGGTGTTAAGACTTATACCAAGAGGTTATCACTCCATAATTGATTAGGTTCACAGCACATCCTGGCCACTTTTTAATTTTATTTACAGTGGGGGATTATAATTTATAAGTTAAAACCGTTTAGTTTTAAGTGTAACAACCATGAGGGGAGATCCATTTTGGTCAGATCTCTCCCTTTTTACTCCTATTATACATCCCCCTTAATATTGGGCTTTTTTGGAGAATTCAATGTGTTTTTAAGTGTGTTTTTTACTCATTTGTCTTTTTTATTTAATAATTTCATTAACAATGAATTACTGACAATTTTGATTAGGCCATGTTTCCATTTCCACCCTATCATTGTGGAATAATGATTATATAACCTGGATTTTACATATCTTAGGTAGATAATATTTTGTATTGATGAATTTCCATTGTTTTCAAAAAATTCATAGTGGTATGATTCCATATAAATTTTATAGTGTTTTTAATTAAATTATATGAAAATATAGTGTGAATGGGTACCATATTTTTGTAATTTTATTCATATATGTAATTTGATTATTATATGATATTTTGTCATGTCTTTGGTCATGGTTTTAGTGATTGAACTCCCTTAGGTGATTTGTGGAATTTTTTTATTTTTTTAATTGTAAATAATAACAAAATATAAATTTTTAAGTTGGGTATTAGTGTGTTGTAAACTGAGATAGGGGTTGGGGTGTTGAAAATTTCATAGATTCTGAATTTAATAGCTTAGAAGGGGGTGTATGAGAATTCACAAGGTTTGTTAAAAACACTTTAGGAGGTAGGTTATCCGTGTATATCCTCATAATTTTTATTCTTTTTGTGTTGTAGCATGTGATATGCATTCTCGCAAATTATGTGTGATTATAATTATATTTAAAATTAAATATTTCTGTTAAACTCTTGTGGATATTAAAAATGTATCAAGGGAAAATATGGAACCCCAACCACTAGTATGAAACCTTAATCATTGATGTCCATGATCTAGATCATAAATTTGTGTTGTGAAATATATAAATCCTAGAGGGGTGGAAATACAAAGGATAAACATAGTGTACCTTATGATTGGTTCCTTTGAACCTCCCCCAGGTTGGGTACGGTGATGAATATAAAATTTTTGTCCTTGGAATAGGCTAGGTGAAACCATGATATATGTTGGAGCCTTTTGTAAAGAGTTGTATGATATATGAAATATATATGGAATTCACTATTTCAACTGAGTATGTTACATGAGATATAAGGGTGTGGAACTATCCCCCCCCCCCCGAAATTTTATAAGAGTCATTATAGTGTGGGTTCCATTCCACCCGATATGATATTAATATTATGGTCTTACTGTTGGGGATTTATTCCCCCTGATTAGGATATATGAGATGTATAAGGTGGGCACCATTACCCCTTAATGTGATATATGAGATATATGGATGTAACTCCATTCCTCATGCTATTATATGTCATGATATGAATAAGAGATCATTTTTCCTATATGATAAGTATAATATATATTTATTGGGGGGAACTACCCCCACCCACAACACACACACAAATAATATATGAGTCATTATGGGTGGGGATACATTACCCCCGATATGATATATGACATATTTCAATTGGGGTATACCCCAAAGATATGATGTATAAAACATTTTGGATTGGAAACTCCCCAATATATGATATATGAGATATTATAGGGTCTATACTAGTCACCCCAATATGAGATATGTATTTCTAGGTTTGGATTCATTCCCCATGTTGATTTATGGATTTTTTCCCTCACTCAAAGATATCTGACATAGGTCAAAGTGGAAATGTTTGACCTCAGATGTTGCATTAGACCTATATGATTGATTATTGGGTATTTTATTTCCAATATAAATTATATTATTTATTTTAATCATATCACATGTGCATACACTATATTTATTGGATATGTTAAGTTCACCATTGGTGGTGAAATTTTCAGTTCAACTCACACGCTACTGAGGAACCGCTATAAAATTCATACTAAATAAAACCACAAGATCAAAGGATCATGTATTGAAGAGGAAAAATATTTCAAGATGAAATTGAATATCATGGGTGGAGTGTGGGTATGAGTCCTTCAGATCGTACTAAATTCTCTAATTATATTTATTCATTTTTATTATATGTAAATGTGATCATCCTAGTGAGTGATATTTAGGATGTATGCATGTGTGTAAAACTTTTATTTATTATTTCATGAATACCATTATATGATTTTTTATAGACTAATAATTAGTTTTCTATGTTTTTTATTAATTATACTAAATTTTACATTATTTCAATGGTATACTCTCCCCATAGTAATAACTTAGACCCACACTACTAGTCAATCACTGCTACAATATGAGGGTGTGTGGCTTAGGTAATGTGATAACCTAATATGGTTGATTTGGATTGAAGAAGACCAAGGACATTAAAAAGTAGAATTAAAAAAATTCTTTATCATACTATTTAAGGTATGGTAGATAGGGAATAGGTATTTTTCAAAAGGATGTGATGAACATTATACTAAAATGTTATGAACAGTTTTTCTGGTTGGATTTCCTCTTGTAAGGGTTGTAAGATTATTATTATTATTTGATGTTATAGCTGATATACTTATTAATTATGATGTCTTCATTTGATAGGTTATTATTTTTTCCCACTTTTCCCAAATTTATAGAAATAATTTTCAGATAACTCATATTTGGAATGTATGATTCACATGAAATTTATGTCCTTATCTGTGATTTATTTTGCGTATGATGGAGGGTTCAACTATTTAATCTATTAATAAAAAATTATCTAATTTTTTCATATTTAACTTTTTTGTTTCATCTTCTCAGTTTGGCCATACCATTTTCTCTGATGATATTTCATTTTAATCCATTAATGGTATGTTATATAATGATTCATATACAATCTATAAAAGGAAGATATTTATAAACACCCATATGACATGGTTTTGGAAATTGATTATCTGATGATGGACCCTTGGTGGGTGGTTATTTCATTGTATTTATTGATACTAGTATCAATATGTGATATTGGATATATTACATAATTTTTTTAAATAAACTATAATATATTTTAATATAAAGTTTCGTAGTGATATTACACCTAACATAACTACATATGAATGATTCTACATAGAATCATTTTAATAGGGTCATGTCTTATATGTATTCACATTAATTGTTTCAAGGGGATAGTATTGTATATAGATAACCAATGTGGATTATTCCACTGGGTTCCCAGTTGACTCGTTATTTGAAGTATTATATGTATATATCATAACCCAATAGTTGGTTTTTTGCTTGTGGATTTCTTTTAGGATGTGGATACCCTTGTGTGGGTAGAGTAAGGCATGTGAAATTCCTTGTTTTTTTATGAAAATACATAGATTGATTCTTATGTTTTTTATGTTTTGAGTGAATGATTGGTTGGATGTTAGAACTTATTGATTTTTAATTTGGTTCCCAATGATATTGTGTATTTTGGTTATATACGGTCAAATTTATGATTGATAGAACATTGGTAGATTATTCTGATTTAAAAATAATTCTGTTGTTGAAGGTTATCTTATAGTTTTCTTTTGTTTGAATTAGATGAATCAAAAATATTATAAATGAATAATTGAGGATATTATAGAAAGATGATAGTGATATATATGGTGAGAATGGAAAATTTATTAAACTCATGATATTGGGTTCTATGGTACATGACTAATTGGAGAGAGATTCCTATTGTGTGTATAAAAACTCTGATCTTTATTACACACTTAAAAATGATTTACTACAAAATTAATTAACTGGATATGACATTGAATATTTATAGTTCTAGTATCATTGTGGATTAGTAACAATACATAATGACATAAAAAATGAAACACAACATCTTTATTGAAAACTTCCTTTACATGACGACTACATTCCTTCATATATTAGCATTACATGGGATAACCTGAGGACATGCATAAGAAAATGGTGATATATAAATCCCAATAAGGGAGTAAATAAGGAAAATAATGAATAATAAAAAACATTTTAGTCAATATAAATATCAATGGATAATAAGAGACACATGAAAATAAAGGCATGAGATAACATGATTAACATAAATGGAAATGTGGAAACAACATTTAACTTGTTAACATGAGCTGAGGCCCATTGCACATGGTGGATGAAAAACCCCTCATTTCACATGAATTATCATAAGTAAACCCTCATTTTACATGATGTATCATTATACTAATCTTTACCCAATGCATTGGAGCGCTATCAGGGTGTACCCTTCTTAATCATTTCATTTCATGCATAAGTGAGCCACAAGGATAATATAAAATGGAATCTTTAAAAATCATCATTTATTCCATGATAAAATAATTTTTAATTCATACATGAAACTCTATAATCAATAATTAAATATTCATAAATTAGAATATCGTTGATATAGAAATGGGAAAGGTATTCACTACACAATGAGTATGGCTTGGAAAATCGTGGTTCAATTTCGGTAGCATAACAGCGTGACATAAGAATTTTTAAAAATGTTTGATGAGGAATAAAGGGTTTAATAATTATATATACATGAAATTTATAGTAAGGTTGTCATATAGAATCATTTCTCAACATATTTAATGGAATTTAGATTCCTAATTCAAAAGAATTGCTTGAATGTGAATGAGGAGAGAGAAATTACTTATGAAATTTAGAATGGTAACCGGTGTAATTGGGAGGCATTAATTAGATATAGAGGGATATATTATCATTAAAACATAAAGATTAAAGTATATTGGAGGTTATAAATCATACCCCATCATTTATAATTGAAAATAAAAGGGCGTGTCAATATTTAGAAGCATGGATAAAATGAGAATGGAAGAAATCCCTTACTTGGAAGTGTGATACCAAAGGCTTCAGAGAGGCTTGATAGAGGCTTCTTGGGAGATTGGGTCCACTTGGGAGGATTATTGAGAGAGTAGGTCAGGGTTTGGTCGAGCTCTAAGGTCTTTGAGTGAAGAGTAAGTGAGAGATTGGTTGGGGTTAAATATGGAAAAGGGAGGGAATTCTTTATTATTTAGGTTTTGGACCCTACAGATTAAACTAATCAAAGCCACAAACCATCCCGTTGTTTTTTCCAATGGTTTTTTCCAACTGGGAGTGGAAAAAATATATTATAATTACAATGGTCTAACTTTTTAAAATTTTAGGCTTGATTATGTGGAGGTGGGTCACACTCTCATGGAAAAAATTTAAAAAGTTAAAATGTTTTATAAATCTTGGAGGGTCCACTAAAGCATGGTAAAATAAATCAAACAAACCTAAAATCACATTATTTTAATAGTAAAACATATATTTGCATAAAAACCCCTTTTATGTTTTTATCACATTATTATTGGGTCATTATAACGTCATAATACACATTATATAATTAAACGGTAGTTCATTTTTACCCAGAAATTTGATTGTCTCAGAAATTATGAAAAATTCACCATTGGATAATTTTTAAAACAATATTTCACAAATAATATTCATTTTTTCTAAATAATTTTATAAATATGTGAAATTTCACTTTTAAAATAAAAACCGACATTTATAAAAAAATCATGGGTTTCGACAAAAAATAGCTTTCAAACATTAATAAAAATAACCTTTGTATTCATAAAAATCACATGATAAATTATATTTAATAAAAATAAATTTAGTAATAATATTTTTTAAAATAATATTTATATAAAATATGATTTAATTCATTAAAATATATTTCTTAGTTGAATATTAACTTAAAAACTATTTGTGAATTAAAAAATATTTACAAAGTAATAATAATACAATGAATGTATATTCATTATACAAATATAATGTACATTGAAATAGTGAAAGGGTCTTGATACGTAACCCATTAAAACACCCTCATAAGACCATAGGGTGTGGTGTGTGATGGTGACTGACTCTTGGGGTGGCTCAGATAACATCTCTTAAGTGGTAATCTCTATAAGCTTCCACTTCCCCCGTAGGTGATTCTGCTCAAGATAAACATATTCAAGCTCATCTTGGGCTTGGTAAAGCAAGAAGCCAAAATATTCCACCTCCTTTATAATGTCTGATAAATGGGCCTTTTAAAGAGCACTTCTGTTGGATGAGACGATCAATTCCTTTGTCTGAGTAAATTTTATTTATTTAAGTCCGATATTTATACTAATCATGTGATAACTATTCAATGGATATATTAGAAAACTTAACAATTCTGAATGGTATTTTGAAATCAAAAAACAAAAAACCAAGGGATTTCATATGTCTGATATGTCCATTCCATATAATAATACATTTAATAGGATCAAGGGGGATTTTCATTAACAAATGTTTGGGTCATTACAATATTCCCCCCTTAAGAAAATTCACCCTCTAATTTACCTTTTCCCACATGAAAACTTATGTGGGAAACTATACCTCATTCCTTCCTAAGGTTCCCTCATTTCTTCTTCAAACTTGAGCTTTCTCGAAATCACTTTCATGAGGGGCATTGTCTTATTTTGTAGAACTTTTTACCTATGATCTAAGATCATCATCGACTTCTTTTCAAAGAAGATATTGTTCACTAATGGTACCACCTTCAGATTGAGTACATGTGATGGGTCAGGTATTTACTTTATCAAGAGTGATACAAGGAATACATCATGTACTTGAGATAGGATCAGTGGGAGTGCTAGTTGATAGGACACTATTTCAATGCGATCAAGGATATCAAAAGGTAAAATGTACCTTGGGATAAGCATTCCCTTATTCCAAAATCTCCTAAGTCTCTTCAATAGTGACATCCAGTGGAATACCATGTCTCCGACATCAAACACTAGGTCTCATCGACGATTATCAACATAGCTCTTTTATCGACTCTAAGATTCTTTAATGAAATGTTGGATGATCTTAACCCCCTCCACCATTTTTTCAACCATTTTGGGACCTAGGAGTTTTCTCTCCCCAAATTCATCCCAACATTCCATTGTTATACACCTCTTAACATAAAAGGATTCTTAAGGATCCATTTGGATATTAGATTGGAAATATTTATTATAAGATAACTCAACTTTAATAAAATATTGATCCCATATTCCATTTTAATCCATTAATCATGCTCTCAACATGTCCTCAAGTGTTTGTATAGTCCAATCAGAATGGCCATTAGTGTGAGGATGATAAGCTGTACTAAAGTTCATCTCAGTATTCAGAGCATGTTTAAGACTCTTCCAAAACATAGAGGTGAATCATAGAACTAGATCAAATAAAATATATAGTGGTAATCCATGTAGTCTTACCACATCTATGATGTATATCTCTGCAAGTTGATCCAATGAGAAATCCTCCCGAATTTCAATGATGTGTGCAATCTTTGTAAGACGATCCACAATAACCCAGATAGCATTGTTTCATTTGGATGTATTTGAAAGTCAGATGGGAAATTCCATTGTGTTGTTATCCCATTTTCATAGTTTTATGGGTAATGGTTTCATCATGCCCTAAGACTTCTACCTCTCAGCCTTCAAATTCTGACAAACTAGGCAATATGACGTATACTCAGCGATATGCTTCTTCATGTTATCCCACCAAAAATGATCTTGGAGTTCTTGATACATCTTTATGTTTCATGGGTGGAATGTGATTTTTGAACTATGTGCATCATCCATAAGTTCTTTATTTAGCTCCATATTTTATGGAACACATAGTCTTCACCCAAATCTCACAATACTTTTGTCATTAAAAATGTACTCGAAAAATTTACCTTTTTTGATAGATTCTACCTTCTCTTGATTTCCCACATCATAATTTTTAGCATCCTTTAACATTTAAAAAAGAAATGGTTGATAAATCATTTGTGAAAGGATTCGTGATGTTCCCTTCTTTATGATTCCCATGTCCATCTTCATCAAATCTAAGAAGATTGGATCATTTTCAATTGTAATTAATGATAGAATTTTTGTTCCTTTCTACTTAGAGAATATGTCACCTTGTTCACATTCTCATAGTCGTAATGGATTAAGAAGTCATAGAATTTGATCATATCATACCATCTTATTTGGTGCATATTCATCTATTTTTTGTGAATATATACTTGAGGCTTTTTTGGTCCATATATATATCACACTTCTCCCCAAAGAGGTAATGTCGCAAAATTTTTTAATGTGAATATCACTAAAGGCAACTCCAAACCATGTTCTGGGTAGTTCTTCTCTGGAACTTTCAATTTCCTTGAATCAAAGTCAATAAATTTTTAATTTTTCATCAACCCATAGCCCAGTCCCTTATTCGATGCATCACTAAATACCACAAAAAGTTATCCACTTGTGTTCATTGTGAGCACAAGCATAGTAATAAGCCGCTTTTTCAACTCCTTGATGCTTTCTTTCCATTCATTACTCCATGAAAACGTGACTCTCTTCTGATATAGCTTGATAAGAGGGTTGTAAAATCATGATAAATTTCTCATAAATCAGAAAAATTATACAATTAACCCCAAGAAAATTAGAATATTTGTTACCATTCTTGGCCTCATCCATCCCTCTATTGTAGCTATCATGGATGTATCCATAGATATCCCATTAAATGTGATGATATGACCCATGAATGATACCTTCTTCATCCAGAAATCACACTTATTTTACTTTTCATAAACCTTGTACTTTCCCTAGGTCTCTAGTACAGTGCCTAGATATTCCACATCTTCCTCCTTGGTTTTGGATTATATTAGAATATCATCTATATAGACTATCACAAATTTGTTTAGGTAATCTCTAAAGACACTATTCATCATGTCCTTGAATATTGTTAGATAATTAACAAGTTTAGAAGTCATTACTATGATTTCATAGTGCTCATACCCTGTATGAATAGTAGTCTTGGGGATATCATCCTTCTTCACCATTACATCATAATATCCCGACTACAGATCGACCGTAGAGAATTATTTTTCCCCACATAGCTGATCGAAAAAGTCATCAATTTCGGGCATATGATACTTTTCCTTTGTTGTTATTTTTTGATCTCATGATAATAAATGCAGAGGTGAATTGTCCCATTCTTCTTCTTGACGAATAGGACTGGGGCACCCCATAGTGAAGCACGTGGGCATATAATCCCTTTATCTAGATTTTCCTGTGGTTTTTTATTCATCTCCTAAATCTCCAAAATAGCCATTCTATATGTATTATTCGTTATTGGTAATACCCCAAGTATAAGATCAATTGATAATTCAACATATCATCTAGGAGGAAGACTAGGCAATTCCTTGGGAAACACTTATGCAAATTCCCACAAACTAGGTGTGTCTTCGAGGATGGTTATTTCCTTAGAATCAATCATCTGATAAAGATACACATACTCATAGGGAATTAATATCCACACTTGAGATGATAGAGCTAAAGAATATTCATCCTCCTCCTTGAATTTGTACATAATCAGGGGTTGATTCATTATATGGATAGTGATTTCCCTCTCACAGAAATTTCTGTTGGATCTATATAAGGAAGGCCAATACATTCCAATAATTGCATCAAATTACACCAGAAAGAGTATGAAGAGGTTCTCTGTAATGTTAATTCCACATATTATGACATGTGAGGAGTTATATTCATGGGTTGCAATGACTGTCCCATTTTTCGTACTCACTGAAATCTTTACCTCCATGATTTTCTTGTGGTGTTTGGATTGTTCTACTAATCTTTCTGAATATAAAAGACTACATAGAACTAGAATCAAAAAGTATTCTCACTATTATTGAATAAATAACTACCATTATTGTTCCCACATTGTGTCCAGGGTTCACTTCGTCTATAGTAATGGCAACATCTCACCCTTGCTTCCGTGGAGGATGTTGGTTGCCTCTGAAATCCCATGGGGGAACTAATTTTCAAGGTACCCTGGTTCATTACTATTTAAGAAATAATCAATGCGTTGAGGGTATAATGGAGCATTCCTATCCATTTTCACACTTATGGGTTTTTATTTCCATCAATTAATGACTATGTGACCCTCTCTTCCCCACCTAATGTCTCTCCTCTTCCCCTTTATGAAATTTCGGGGTGCTTATTTCCGCACCTTTAGCATGTGGGATACTTGATTTTCTCAGCACCATTGGATTTATCCATATGGATTCCAGAATTGAAGTCCAACATATGCTTCTTCTCCCCATTATGTACATGAGATTGTCGAATCTCAATTTCAACCATGAGGGAATTCGGACAATTTCCTCATAGTTATCTAAGTAACGGATTGTCAGGGATTTCTTTAGGCTAGGTTTTAGCCCACCAAAAAAGTGTTAAACCTTGCTTTCATGGGTATTGACAATGAAGAAGAAATATCATTCAAGCCTTGTGACGATTGTCTCGAACTCTTTGACAGATTCTTCATCTTTTTTCTTGAGGGTAAGGAAGTCTCTCTCTATCATAAGTCAGAGGGTGTGTGGAAAATATTTATCGAAAAACATCTTCCCGAATTCCTTCCATTCCAACTTCTCGATCTCCTCTTCAGGCCTTGTATTTTTTATTAATTTCCACCATTGATCATCTTCACCCTCTATATGATAAGAATCCAAGAGAAAATTCTCTTGTTCATGTCATTAAAGTATGGATATGATCATTTCAATGGAGTTGACCCATTGTTCGGTAATTGAGGGATCAGATGATCCATTAAATGTAGGAGGCCTTTGTCTCATGAAGCTCTCAAATGAAAATTTTTCTTTATTCGGGGGGGGGGGGGTGAAAGTTCCTCTTGACCCGTGTTTCTATTTGAATATTGAGTTATCTGAGAGAGAATATAGATAAAGTTCATAATTCCTATCCCTATTAGATTGGACATCTCATTATAAAAGTCATCGCAATGATCTTCAAATCGGTTGTTAGCCTGATCCCTCCTATTACTGGCCATTGGATGGAATAAAAAGATATTTATGGGAAACACATAAAGGTTAATCCATGGATGAGAACTGATGACTTATAAATAATATTTATTTCCATAACTTATGAATCTATAGGCTTCAATCTATGATATCCATGATCTACTTCCCAACATATATTCATAAGTAAGTTTTTCTATTCCCTTAACAATGGTTCATACTAATCTTGTGAATTTACCAAAGAATATCTCCTGGGAGTGTCATAATCAAGAGTGCAGCAAGGCCCATTGTCGTGTACCAGGATACACCGGGTCAAGCCGGAAACTCCTTGTCGGAGTTTTCACTCCTATGTATATATGTGCCAGAGCCACCCCTACCATCTCGTATACAGATATGGATGTATTTTATTTATAAACCACTAACTCAATACTCACAAAAACATAGGAATGTTTTTGTTATACATAGTCTTTTCCCCAAGGATTTAACTAGGGTTTTCTAATTCTAATCCAAAAAATAACTAATCCTATCATCTGATACCAAATATAACAACCCTGATCATTATTACACACATAAACATGATTTATTACATAAAACATCACTTTATTAACCATAGAAGATTGATATTTCTATTGTCTTTGTGGATTATGAACATTAGATAATGACATAAAACATAGAACACAACATATTTGTTGAAAACTTCTCTTACATGACCAATACAATCTCTCGTACTTAGCATTGCAAGGGATAACCTGTGGACACGCATAAGAAAATGGTGAGAAATAAATCCCAGTAAGGGAGTAAACATGGAACAACATAAATAATACAACACATGTTAGGAAATAGACTAATAATTGGAGCATAAGAGAAACATTATCGTAATGGCATGATATATAATGGTTAACGTAACATGGAAATGTGGCAAAAAATTTTAACATGATTACATGAGAAAAGCCCCATTGAACATGAAGAAAGAGTAAAACCTTATTGAACTTTTATTATCATGAGTAAACCCTCATTTCACTCTAAGTATCAGGATACTATTCATTACCCAATGCATTTGAGCACTATCAGGGCTCACCCTTCATAATCATTTCATTTCATGCATAAGTTTTCCACATCGATTCATTAAAAATAATCATTGATTCTATAATAAAGGAATGAAGAATTTATACATGAAACTTTATACCCAATAAGTAAATATTTATAAAGGTGAATATCCTTGATAGATAAATGGTTATGGTATTCACTATTCAATGACATTGGCTGGGAAAATCACGGTGCAATATCGGCAGTATAATGGCGTGACATAAGAATTTATAAAAATTTTTTATGAGAGAGAATGTGGTGTCTAATAATATGTAAATGAAATGGACCATAAGGTGGTCATATAGATTCATGTCCCAACATATGTAATGGAATTTAGATTCTTAATACAAAATAATTGCTGGAATGTTAATGAGGATAGTGAAATTCATTTTGGAATTTCGTCAAGGTAACATGCGCACATGGGAGGCATTAATGAGAGAGAAAAGGGTCTCTCATAATTAAAAAATAAATATGATAGTATCGGGTAGGTTGGATAGAATACCCCAACATTTATAATTGAAAATAAGAAGTCATAGAAATATTAATAAACTTGGATAAAATGAGAATGAAAGTAATCCTTTACTTGGAAGTGTGTTCCCAAAGGTTTTGGAGTGGCCTGAGAGGGAGTTCATGGGAGATTAGGGCACAATGGTAAAAATCTAGATATGGGAGCGAAGGGTTTTGTGAATATGAAAATTTTTTGAGTGAAGAGGATTTGGGAGCTTGTGTGGGTTTGTATAGGAAAAGGGAGGGAATTCTTTGTTATTTAGGTTTTGGACACTACACATTAAACTAATCTAAATTAGAAACCATCACATGGTTTTTTCCCATGGTTCTTTCTAGAGGGAAGTGTAAAACATTATTTTATAAGGACAATGTTCTAAATTCTTAAAATATTATGCTTGATTATGTTGAGTTGATTCACACTCTCAAGGAAATAAATTTAAAAGGTTAAAATGTTTTATAAGTCTTAGAGGGTCCGGTAAGGCATGGTAAAATAAATCAAAGAAACCTAAATTCACATTATATTAATTTTAAAACACATATTGGGTGAAAAAATAAATTATTTTATTTTATTACACTGTTATTGGGTCATTATGATTTCATAAAACACATTATATAATTAAACGTTGTTTACTTTTTACCAAAAATTAGACTGTCTCCATATATTATGATAAATTCACTTTTAAGTAATTTTGATGTCCTAATTCTAGAAATAATTTTAATTTTATCTAAATGATTTTCTAGAAAAGAGAATATTTACTTTTAAAATAAAAACTAACATTTATAGAAAATTCATGGGTTTTGACAAAAACAGCTTTTAATCCTTAATAATAATTATAATAGTATTACTAAAATTTACACAATCATTTATATTTAATAAAAAATTATTTCATATTAATATTTTATTAAAATATTGTTTCATTCAAAAATACATTAATTCATGAAAATAGATTTCTCAGTAGATTATTAATTATAAATATCAATTTTTCATAAAATACTATTTACAAAGTAACAATAATAAAATGATTGTATATTATTTATAAAAAAATAATTTACATAGTCATATTTATAGGGTATTGTTACATAACCACTTAAAACACCCGTATAATACCTTAGGGTAATGTGCACAACGTTGAGAGACTCTTGGGGTGGCTCAGATAACATTGCTCGAGTGGTAATCTCTATCGTCTTCCACATTCCCTATAGGTGGTTCTGCTCGAGCATAACATATTCAATATCAGCTTGGGCTTGGTCAAGAGAGAATCCCAAAGACGCCACCTCCTTTGCAATCCCTAACAAATGGGCTTTGTGCGGAGAAATTCTACTGGATGAGGAAATTACTTCCTTTAACTATGACAATTTGATTTATTAACGACCTATATTTACACTAATCATGTGATCACTGTTCAACGACTATATTAGATATGGTAATAATTCATAATGGTATTTTAAAATTCAAAAACATAAAACCAAGTAAGTTAATACATTTTATATGATCATTCTCCATTATAAAGAATTTAATTAGATAAATACGTATTTTCATTAACAAATTTTTGGGTCGTTATAATGTGATTGGGTAGTATATTTTTATACACCAGTTGGATTTTGATGAGACTGAGTTGGATATATGGTTGTAACCTATGAGTAGTTTTATTTTAAGAAAACTCAGCTTTAGAAGATTAGAGTGAGGTTCAGATGGATTTTTATAAAATCATAGAGGTGTGAGGTATAGTTAAAACTACTTATATAATGTTTGTGTTGGGTTACAAATCATTGATCTATCTTTTTGTGTTGATAAATGATGTAATTACTAAAACAATTGAGATCATTGTGCTACATGGTTTTATATGAGTTTTAACTATTTATTCTACAATAGATGGTGGAATTTTATGGATTAGAGTATTGTGATATTTTCAATCTGGTCTTGATCAATGATTAGATTTATCAGGGGTGGGAAAATCATGAACCAAGAGGACCGACACACATATTGTGGGAAATTAAATCAGATGTTTCATTTACGGGGTGGTATAATGGAATAAATATGGTGGAAAGTCCACCATATTCAATTAGTGTATGTGACTCACATTGAAATTATAAATTTTGATAGATTATGGGGATGACATTCCCAGTGATCTTGGAATTGGTTGCAACTTGTGTTTCATGTTAGAGATTTGGTATGACTAGAATAGCCACACCTAGATATTATATATGGTTATGGAAGGACATGTGTGATATGGAAATCAGTATCTTTGGTTCACATGGTTGTTTATGAGGATATATATGGTGTGAAGAATTATAATCATTCATAGAGATATGATCCTCATTTTGTCAGGGATGTGCATGTAGTGAGCCCAGTTGATGGAGGATGAAGGTATAAAATAGATATAGATTAGTATATATTTCCAATTTCATCTATTCCTTTAGTATGTTCCATATTTGGGATTCAAACATGGGTTTTGATGGGGTTTGTGCAATAGTATTGGGATCTGGTTGGATTTGGAGTGATCTGAGGGATAATTGAATCAGAGTTATGCTGATGTTTTTGGTGATAATAAAATCGAAGCTATTGGTGGTTAATTACATAAGAATGGAATTATACAACTTTTTGGGATCAGGCATTGGTTTGGTTATTTTAAAAAACATTCAATTCATATGAAAATAATGTAATCAATATTAGTATATTGTGATTCGTTGGTACATAAAGTTTATCATTTTCAGCGAAAGATAGTTTGAGTAGGATAGACTAATGTTTTTTTATTGATTTTGGATGTAGCGACGTGGAACCCATATCAATCATATCTACAGACCATTGTATGTTGGATTTTAGGTATTCTTATGGTGGGTAGAACAATTTTCTATGATCATCATTTTTGATAGGAGTCTTGTGTTAGAGAGAACAATAAAATGAGGAATTAATCTTTTCATGATGAGTTAGTGTCATAGGTTAACTTATTATGCTTTAGAACACTCATGTTATTGGCGATGCTGATGAGAATGCATCACAATCATTAATTAACAGTGTTACATGATATCTGTACTTTCAAAGGGAAATATTGTTTGAAATTCCAAAGTCAAATATAGTGAGTTAGATGTTAATGTATGACTAAAGCAAGTCAATACTTATGAATAGATAACACCATTACATATCAAGTGTAATAAGTGTTATAATGGGTAGATTGTAATGACCACTGTAATTATAGGTTATGAAAATCGGAAAAAATGTGAAATTTGGTTCTATAGTAGGGATGTTTTGAGAATAATTATGTAGATTAGGAATCCAAGGGTTATAATTTTTATTGGATAAGTATTATGATATTTATTGAGACCTAATATGTGTTTTATGTTATTAGTTAATCTTCTATGGGGAGTTAGGGTTACCCCACTGCATATTTTGGCTATAGGTTTCTCATATTTACAATATGGGTGAGCGTCATTTCACAATGAGTGTTGAGTGGGTGGTGGTAACACTATAGAAAATTGGCCCTACAAAGTCAAGGGGTTTTTATTTTTATTAGATAAAGGTAATAAAATATATGGTGATTTCACAATTATCTATGGGATCATTATATAAAGTGCCCCTCTGAATAATATATAAGAATCATATTACATTTTCCACTATTAATTTTCACTACATAATGTTGGTTAGTCTTAGAAACATAGATGGAGTCCTGATGAAAATTAATTATGGTTTTCATTGATAGAGAATTTAGAGTTTTGTTGTAGGAATAAGGAATTTTAAGCCATGATGGATTGGGATTCTCCATGAAAATTGGTGATACATCACGACCCATAGAGTGAATGCCATGATAATGTTTAGGTAGTGTGGATTCCAATTCTTGGGGATGTCATAGTATAATGATGATAGGTATTAGTGTCGATACCTCTTCGTGTGGGTGGTTTTTATACTATCTAAGAGATTCATATCATAAACAAACCTCCTCTCAATTTTTGTTAACTAGGGTAGTCCAATAATGTTTAGTTTCGACCCTGTTATTTAATAATAATAAAATCTTGCGTAGAGATCCCATTCAACTAAAACTCCCCCTCTTTCTCCTTTCAATCATTCACCCTTTATGATCATAATTTCTAATAGTGATCATAATGTAGAATAAGGAAATATCATATTTATTGGTTTATTTAGAACAATATATATTCATTAACTTGGTTTTTTGGGATTATTCAATTGAGGGATTGACACATATTCAACTAGAGCGTGGGGAGTCATGGTGATATGATAGTGTTTCCTTATATTGTGGATAGAGGATGTCCCCTTCTGATTAATGAATATTATTTCTATACATTTTTTATGGTCATGATTTATTATTAATTATTCTATGGGTTTTACATAAATTGGATGAAATCAACCATTGAATGGGTGTCATGTTATAGGTCAATTTTTCACGGATGTATCATCAGTATTCCAAAGGACATTAGTCTTCTATTGGATAATGTTTCAGTATGTGTAATCCAATTGGTGGATTTTTTAACAATTATTATTTTCTGTATAAAATTAAAATTTTAATTAAATTTTTTTTATAATTAATTATTTTAGTGTTTGGATTGAGATGAAAACATGGGTATCGATATGAAATCAGAAAATTCATGTGTGATCTTAAGAAACAGTTGCTATGATTTAATAAGGTGGGATGATAACTCTATATGATATAGGTGGTCCTTGAGAATCTCTATAAGGTTTATTCATTGTCTTATGTATCTTGTGATATGTTCTCTCCATCTTTTTCTTGATTGAACTTATATTTGAAATTAAATGATTCTATTAACCTCTCATTATGATGGATGTTCTAAGGGCCATAGTGAACCCTATAATTCTTTCTTCAATCCATTTCTATTAATGGACAAGTGAGGGATCAAAAACATTTTCTAATAAATTTATGTAATTCAAGAATGTAGTGAATATTGAGATAGGTTCCTTTGGTCCTCCCTATGTAGTGATGGGTGATATAATTAAAATGGTCAACCATGGGATTGGCTTTGTTAAATAATGATTTATTTTGAATCCCCTGAACAGGATGATGTGTGTGCATTTATTCGATGTTCCTACCCCACTAGATTGGGTGTAATTATCCATGTGTAGATTCCATTGTAATATTTGAGTGTTATTTCAGCGATATAACTAACATAAAATAACATTTGAATTGATGTGGTATTCATGTCAAATATCAAGTGTGAAATGGTCATAATACTTCCATTGAGTTTGATTATTCCATTATGTAATCATGGTCATTTATGGTGACAGTATTCCCTCATATTCATAGGATATAACCCGAGTGATAGAGGCCGAGAAACTTATTTAGACTGTCCATGATAAGTTGTGATTTAGGGGACCTTGGGGGGTGTCCTAGTCAAATACTGACCCTTGGGAGAGTTAGTTTATGGATCCTAGTTATAATTGTTATTATATTGGGCTGTCAAAAGAAAATGTTAAATACCCAATACACAATAGAAAGCTAACTATAGGTTTGTCTCTTAAAGATCTAGTCCAAGATTACTCTATATTCTTGTTCATGTTATTCTTTCTTTTCTATGTTGATGGAATCAACTTAGAATGGAAGTATTTTTTGTTCTATTTATAATAAAACAAAAAGCAGTAGACACACTAACTTTATAACCAAATAGTAGACTGGGTCCTACAGTGGATTCTAATGGGTCTTACCATCATTAATATTTCCCAAAAATCACCTAAATCATTAAATAAATTCAATACCATTCATCCATTATCCCCCAAAATCGCATCATGTATGAGAATAACAACCATATCAATATCCCTCAAATAGATCATTAAATCAGTTTACCACCATACTGAGTGGGAAATAAAACTCATTTCAAAGATAATGAACCTATTCAAACACCAAGAAGTGACGTTAATACCTTCATTCTCCCAAAACATAAAACTCTATTCATATAAATAGTTAATAAAATAGAGGGAGGCCATGGAGTTCATCAATTGAAATAATAATATTGTTTTGATAGAAGACATTATGATAAATTTCTCCTATGAATCTCAACCTAACGTCGACATAAAAGTCAGTATAAATTATTTGGAATTGAAATGTATAAATTAATTTATACTAACAATGATTCCCCTCAAACTATACCCAATGGGTTAGTTCTCCATCATCAAGGATTATGAGATTATAATTACATTATAGTGCTTGAGGAGACATAATGAAATGTGGGGTGAGGAACCCAACACATCCAAATTAATAGTAAACTTGTAGAGATTCTTGATTCTCATACATGGATATTATATCCTTTTAGATGAACATCCATTATATTTTGGAAACACACACCTGAGGATCATAATAGTTTAGTTCCATTGGATGTTTGGAACAAAATCATTTAATATGGTTAATGATCGAAAAAAATTCACATAGATCATCCCATTTAGTACTCTTTATAGACATACACTACATAAAACCATTCATCATAACCTAGGTATGGAAACATAATAATGGGTGAACTCAAGTGCTTAGTAAGGGTAAACTCGGTACATATGTAAGAATAGAATGAACATAAGTATACGATAACATGATATTAACATTTGAAAACCATACCATACATATAAAATATCATAATATTGAGTGAAATAAAAAATATTATCATTTCATAATACATGAATCATAAGGTAATTAAATAACATTATCCATGATAGTATAACGTTGGTAATGATTTTATGGCATGCACATAATCAGAGAATATACTTTCTGTATTAGTCATCGATCACCACCAATACCATCAGAGTGAAAAATCCCCCTTACTAAAGTACACCCACTCCACATTCCATCCCTATCTCACAAAACCAGGTTCACCCCCATTAAATCCATGTTATAATGAACCATGTTCACTCCTTGTTCCAAACATATATATATAAAGAGTTATAAATCTATGCCCAATGATAAATGACCCGACCCATTGGGGATCGTTCCAAAAATACCCCACACCTTCCTCTATAATTTAGGGGTGAAGACAATAGTCTAAAGGTAGAACTAATATGGGTGGCCATTTCCTAATGTATATTTATGCACACACCTAACCATATCCATGAAGAAGTGAAGAAGAAAAACAATAAAATATTAAACATCATGATATTAAACGATGCATGTAAAACCTATATGGATTAAAAGTGTATGATAATATGATTTATAAAGGAAAAAATATATTCCGAACTATAATTTTGTCCTAACACAAAAAGACTATAAAAGTAAAATGATGAGAAAGCATGTCTCTCGCTTTCTAAACCATGATCACCATATATGGTAAAAATGCACCAAGTAGAGATATGATGTTTTGTTATCATCACTATCCTATATGTAATATATACAAGACACGGAAGGTATAATAAAATCCAATTTAGTGGTGAGTATATACATAGGTAGTTGGATACCACATATACTGATGGGGGAGTAGTAACAAACATGACAGGAATAGACAAATCTAACCCAAGAAAGAGAGTAACACAATCCAACAACATGAATACACACACACACAAACATGCACACAAACACACAGATATATATATATATTCTTCAAAAAATAGTCACAAACAAGAGATAAATGGGATCTCCATATAATCTCCCACCCTAAGAAAGAGATTCAACTATTCCAAAGGCATGTCAACGATGCCCAGTAACTAGTATATATATCCAGAGAGAATTCCATGTCATGAAACACCTTGTCACCTTTCCATATGGTAAAGGGTAAAAATTGATAGATATTGGTCCCACACCTTTTTAAAAAATAATTGTTTCACTCAATATATATGAGACTATATCTTGATTGCACATTAGGGTACCACTTAGTAGATAGTTACAACACCCGTGCCCTATCTCAGAAGGAGGATGATACATTGATAGTCGAAGGAATAATCCAGGACTTCAAATGAGGGTGCCACTCTGATGGTTGAGGACCCATTATCTAAAATTGAAGAAGGGTTATTCTCAATAGTTTATAGAGGATTCATGCCTTACCCTAGTTGGAGTGTGGCACTCTAGTAATAGATAAATCATACCTGTTACAGTATGAGGATTCCACTCTTGTGGTGAAGGACCCATTCCTTAACTCCATAGGAGGGTGGCACAAAGATAACTGAAAGTGGACCAATTTGCTTTCAAGTAAGAGGGTTTCAATCTAATGGTCAATCGAGGACCCATGCCTTACCCACAAAGAGGGTTCCAATCCATTGATATGTATAGGAACTATACCTTGTACAAATATAAGGGAATCACTCCAATTGTTGTTTGATGACCCATGCCCTACCTATCATGAGCTTTCCACACTGACCTATTTGATTGTACTTCCCCATCCTAACCATCAATGAGAATCTCTAAAAGAAACATTTCATTCATAATATCTTGTAATGATTCCCAAAGGTCACTATAAATGCCACCATTGATTTATATGTGGAAAAAATCATCATAGGATTATCATGGGAAAAAATATGATACCATGAGAAGAATATATGAGTGGTAGAAGTTTTCTACAAAATGTAGTATAGGTACACAATGTGTTTATGTAACCACTTAGTTTGCGGTCCAACAGTAATGGTTGGTTGTGTTTCCTCCGATACAAGGATCACTCCCCATTTCTCCCAACACAGTGTGTATATGGACTACATGATTTACCTCAGACGCCTAGTAGACTTCCCATGCTCTTAGACATATATGTGTGACCTTTTCCTTGTCTGTGTACTCTAATACACAATTATTCTTCATGCAAGGGATCTTGCATGTTCTCCTGGTCATGTTCATGTATTCTGATACATGACATATCCTCCTATGTGGGGTATTTCTTATGTGATCTGCCACATAACATGTCTACACGAGGAGGTTTATATGGTCTGTATTCCAATCACAAGGCATGTGATCCTAAAAATTTTCTAAAACCCAAGAGATACAGTAAGAGGGGTAATAAATGGTGTGTATTCATCTCAACTTCAGGCCATGCTGTCATATTTTTTCATAGAAACATGGATTTCTCAACTATTCATTTTATACCAAGAAACATTGTTAACAATATATCCTCCATGATTCCCAAAACTGATGGAAGGAGTCTTTTTTTATCATTACAATCCATTCATTGGACATAAATCAAATTCTTCTCATCCCTTCCAATGACCCTATACCTCAAACACCTCTCATGAAGCACCATATTAACTTCATATCTCATATCCATGATTCATTCACCTTTTATAAAACAATATATATGAATCCATCCCTAATTCATTAATTTATTCATCACACATGAATCCTACTTTAATATGGGGGTCCAATCATGCTTGGTCCCACTAGACAATCTCAAATCATGAATCATGGTCATACGATGAATAATTTTAGGAACCGAGGGAAAATAATAATAAAAAGATATTATTCAATCATTGTCCTATCATTCTAGGACAAGGAATGCATATTTGAATCCCCATGGTGAGAAAAATGGAATAAATTAAATAACCAATCTTAGAATCATTCTAATAATAATGCTAAACAATGATCAAAGAAATAGTATGATCATGCTCAATAGTTTAAGAAAATTTTGAATAACATAGAAATTTTTTTGTTATAACACAATATTGGATCATTCAATGATGATGAATGATCTCTCTAAATAATGGGATATTTCATTGTATTCACTGTGAAATGATTCTCCAAGATGTGGAATATTGTTGTCTACCGATCCCGATATGTGAATGAGATATGGTAGAAATATTCTATAAATGATTGTTGGGTTATGAGAATAAAAATGAAGATCCCATATAATGTGAAATAAGTATGTGGATTTTTTTTCTATGTTTAATTTATTAATTAAAATTATTAATTAATTAATCCACTGAATATTCTTTCCAACGACTGTTTTATCCAAACTCCCGTCGTCAACTCGTTTTATGTCACTTTTTGGGTAAACCATACTTTTTGGACTCAATTATGGTCTTACAATTTAAACCAAAATTTTTCTTAAGATTTATTAATTTTATTTAAGAAATTGTGTTCATTTTATATATAATATACTTTAGAGTTATTAAAGATCAGTTTGATACACATCGGGCCATGGAATCACACACCATCTCACCACCTTACTATGAAAAAACGTATAAATATATTTCAAATTCATACAATGAAAAATAAGGCTTCTACATTATTACATCTTTCATGATTTTCATCCTATAAAAGAGAAAAAATATTTGTAAAAATCTCAAGATACTAATCCCACATCTGGATCTCCCACTACTAGAAGCTCTCATGCTTTTTCCCATTAATGCATATCACATAAACCAAGGTAATTCTATGTTCATAAATATTTATCTCATAAGGATCCTTTATTATAACCATGTGATCCAAAATAGGGGACCAATATTTGATATCCATCTCACCCTATTAAATAATGGGCTTGGGTTCATGAATTTATCTATTTAAATGGGACATATGAAAGATTTTGTGAACTCCCTCTAAATATGGGGTCAAGGTGATATGAAAATAAACCTCTATAACCCTATTTCAGGATCTGAAACGACCTAATGAACCTAAGGGGTAGCTTCCCCCCTAGTGAAATATCAATAATCCATTTCATGGGGAGAATCTTAAGAATATTTTGTCTCCCTTATCAAACTCTATGGGTAGACGATGTTCTAATTAATAAAATTTATGCCTACTATGGGCTATCCTCATTCGCTCGAAGATTAACTGAACATTATCTGTCATATCCTGCACAATCTCTGACCCATCAAGAGATGCATCATCGATCCTATTCTAGTATAAGGGTTACCTGTAGGGTTTCTTGAATATTCCCTAAAAAGGTACCACATTAATAGTATATTTTTTTAGATATTATTGTACAAAAACTCTACCAATTGAAAGTGATCCTATGAGCTCTAGATGGAGTCTAGCCAGCATGCCCTCAACATATACTCCAATACCTGTATAGGGAATCTGGTTTTTCAATAGTATTATTAGTGGAAGGCTACACTCATCATCATCTAGGTCCTGATTTCCTCATATAGACCTCTCCACAACCGTGATGTGAATCATGAATCATGGTTGGAGATAGTAGTTGATGGAACCCCATGAAAGAGAACAATCCACCATATAAAATTTGTAACTAAACTCTCAATCAAACTCTACATCCTGATAGTATAATTTTGTGATAAAATATTTAGTCAGTAATCTATCAAAAATATGGAATCATGGCCCCTCACTCTTGATTGAAGCCCTGTCAAAAAGATCAAGGATATGTTATCCCATTTCAAATCCAATATCATAAGAGGCTGCAACAACCCAACCCGAACATGGTGCTCATCCATCACCTACTGATAAGTGAGACACCAAGAGGTAAACTAAGGCACAATCTATGAAATACAAGTCCGCCAAAATAATCATTGAAGGTCTCTATAATTCTTCCCCGCATATGTATATTCAATCAAAATATATATGTGAAACTCTCTCATCACCGCCCCCAAATCATGAGTTGGACCACCATCCATCTCTATAAAAAGATAATGTGATTCCTTAGTTATGAAATCCATTATGTGAATCTCATAATGATATCAAGTAGTGTAGTACCTAATATATAATTTTTCCAAATTGAGACTCTCTCACAAACTGGAGGAGAGGAGGATTCAATTCCATTAAATAAAGAAATGATGAAACCGTCATCTCAACCAGGGTAATATATAGGGTATCCAACTACCCATATTCCTCACTCACCAAATGAGATTTGCACTTCATCTTAACTATATCTTCTACCACATTTCCATTTCTATAAGTATATACAATATCAAATTCATATTCCTTCAAGAACTCCAATAGGAACATCTATCTCATATTCATGTTTCATTATGTGAATACATTCTTGAGACTATATTAGTCTGAGTATGAAAAAATTGAATTCAAATAATATAGTGCCTCCACATCCTCAGTGTGAAGACTTTATTTATATATATAGTTATGGGGCTATGTTTTTATTCTCTTTATGTCTCAATCACCTTAACCTATATGTAATAATTTCATATCCCTTCATCAACACATTTTTGAGACCATATCCTAATTCATAATAATACACTAGGTATTCCATTCCCTCATACATTAGTCTCAAATGTGGAGCACTCATCAGCCACATCCTAAACTCTACTAAGGATCTCTAGCACTGCCCAGTCCCTATAAACTACTTCTATTTCTATGTTTGGAAATTCAAAGGGGATTCAATCCTAAATAATTATTCCAGAAACCTCATGGAATTTAACATAATGAAAAGGAAAAAATTAAAAATATCAGGCCACTTAGGTATCTACCAGGAAATAACTACATTGATATTGTTTTAGTAAACACCTAAACCATGATAAAAATGACATTCCTGATAATGTGAACCTCACGATTCAAGAACTAGAACATTGATAGAAGACTATAAAGCCGGTCCCCTGAAATAAAATCTAGGACCATCCTCAAGTGCTAAAAATTCTCATCATATTAAAAAGAGTATATGTATATTGTTAATGATGAAAAAACCAAATTGGTCCATGTTTAGGTGGAAGATAATATTCATTAATTCTATATATAGAGTGGAGGAGTTCTTCACAGTAAAGGTGACCACTAGAAACTCATAGTGTCTATACCTACATCATCATTCTTGCATCCAAATATCATCCTTATAAAATCTCAATTTGTTGAATCGAGATGTAATATCGATCTTTCAGAACAATATTGCACCTCATAACTGATTAAATAGGTCATTGGTACAAGTAAAGTGTCACTTTTCATTATCCTCGCATGGCTCAAGTGAAGATAGTGCACAAAAATACACAATAGGTCATCTACCTTTTTCACAAATAGAACAGGAGAAACCATATGGGATAGACTGGGTTAGATAAACCCCGGATGGGTCTTAAGATGTAAGTCGATAAAAATTCAATCTGCTAACTTGGATTTAGTCCTAGAATGTCCTTGAGGAAGAAGATAATAAAATTGTCCATGAGTGAAGGAGTAAATATTCATAAATAGACTGATGTTCTATGGGATACACTCACAATATAGTGGGTTATGGGATGAATCTTCCTGAGCTCATTGAAATACATCCCCCATGAGTTCTATCATGACTATAATATAGAATAACATCCCATTTGTACCAAGGCATCTAACTCATGTATAGTCATAGTAAATCTGGTCTCAGTGTATTAAAAGCCAATTAAAACCCAATATAGAATCATAAGACTCCATAATTATGACCAAAATATCCCAAGATAACATCTCTCCACCAATTGGTAGCTCAAAAATATGGAAAAATAAATGTTATAGATAAAGTGTTCACTCTATGAACCTCAAGACAGACCTGATGGGGTAAATCCAAAACTAGGATCTCCATCTCTTCAACTAGTAGTAAATATATAACAGAAATATATGAATATGTTTCTAGTAATATGAAAGGAAGAGTAGAATAATAAAAATATCACAACTCTAATCATCTCATGCACAACTAGGTCAAATACATACAAAGTATGCATATGTCATCCTCCCCAACTGCCAACTCCTTGAGCCTAACGTGGGCTTCCTGGTGGTGGTGGTGGATGGATCATATAATTTCACCCACCACCAAAGGATATTCCTTATATTGATCCACCTTCTAATATAATATATTTAACTTCATGGGGTGACACGCTTCCGTCACCTGGGAGATTTGTGATCATGATTCTAGATCTGATATTGCGGTCGAGCCGCTATCTTCCTTCCGATCCTAGAATGGCGAGTAAAAAAATTAATCTCTATATGAACTCTCCCATAAAATTCATAAAACAACCCCTCTCCCGGATACCCTGTTCCTCGATGCTACACATGACCACATACCTAAGTCTGATCCTGAGAAGATAAATTACACTATGATATTATCGACTAGAAACTACAAGATACTACAGATGACATAGCCATATAACACTAACTATGAGATTAAAATACATGAAAACACTATAATATGAAGCTCTCTGTCACTAGTACCCTCTCCAACACCATAACATGGGTGGTAATGCACAAGGGTACTAAACTGGCCTGAATATCTATTCATAGATGATGGTCAAAATTCCACTCTGGGACAAATCCGACACAAATAATGTCGTAGGAGAACCACATAAGATTTTTGAAGCTTTCAATATACACATCATATGTCATCCCTCAATACTGTGTCTTTCGAAGAACCTAAATTAAAATATAGCGTAGGTAGGAGGGGTAGTAATCTTTCCGAAATAACTGTAATAAATGGGCCACGAGATTTTCGAATAAAAAACAATCGATGTAACTAGTTTGTAACATAACCTTGTTGTTCCATGAAAATATGCAACACCCCAGTCCAGGTGCCAATCACTCGTGTCCTAAACCGATTAGTCACATAACACCAAAAATTACTCCCTACACTCCAGAAGCTACCAACTAGTAGTGAATGTCCAGTAATTTGATATTGGGGAAAATATATTTTCATTTTATCATAGGAAAAAACCATCAAAAATAATAAAAAATAGTGGATGCATGTATATAACCATAAAAATAAAAAAAATATCATCTTAAACAATGCTTTAAATACAATATCCAACTCAATTAGAAATCATTTCATGTTTAAAGTGTCTAAAATGAACACTAACAAGACAGACATTGATGACTCCAAAGAGGGTCCAAAACCACTTCTGATTTCCTCATCCAAGCTCCACCCCAAATCAACAATCTGACATTGGGATTTTCCCTTGACCTTTCCCCCATCAATAATTTCTATTTCAGAACCGAGTAGCTACTCGAGTTGGGTGTGAGTACAACTTCGTTGGCCACCACCAATTTCGTCTAAAACACTATCAAGTTAAAAAATAATGTATGCAGCTATATAATAAAATAATTACAATTAATAATTAAATAGTTATCAATTATCAATTTAACATTATTTAACCACATAAACCAGGGGTTCTCATATACAACCATACCCTAATACTTTATTTGGCTCATGCCTAGATCTGAACTTTCCCTAAGATATATCACATGTCTGGATATCCATTTTACCATTCTAATTTTCACAAATGAATGACCATGTCTCCATTCATTAATTCACACAATTGAAAATCCATGTTACCATTATTAATTTCAAAAATCAATGACCATGCTACCATTCATTAATTCCCACAATTTGAATGACGATGATACTATTCATTATTTCACACAAATGAATGATGATGTCACCATTCATTAGTTCTCACAATTGAATGGCCATGTAACTTTTCATTATTTCACACAAATGAATGAACATGATACCATTCATTAACTTTCACAATTGAATGACCATGTTACCATTCATAACACTTTTCTAAATATCTTTGTTACCATTCACCAACACATAATTAATTATAAATTTAATTATCCACGCAATTTCCATTACTAATTCAAATATTAGCTAAACACAACAATTATTTTATTTGATAAAAAAATAACAAATCACATCGACTACATATATCAATTCAACAATTAATTATTCATTCCAATTTCTCCAAATAATTCAACAATTATATATCACATAAAATACAATAATTAATCACATGAAATACATTAATTAACTCAACAATTAATTAATCACTTCAATTCCTCTAGTTAATTAATAATTAAATAATCCAATAAAATATATTAGTAAATTAAAAAATTAATTACTCTCATCAATTTCTCTATTTACTTCAATAATTAACTAATCACATCAAATAAATTAATTATTTAAACAATTAATTAATCCCTACCAATATAATAATTAATTCAATAAAAAAATAATCACTTCAATTATTCTAGTAAATTCAACAATTAAATCGTCACACCAAGTTCAATACTAATACAAAAATTAGGTTATCACATAAATACAATTAATTAATTACCTAATTAATTACATAAGGAAATATCCTTAATTAATTCCACAATTAACTAATCTAAATAAATCCATTTGATTAAGAAAATAGTCTCCATTAATTAATTCTACAATTAATTAATCTTACTCATTCAATTAATTTAACACATATATCCCCATTAATTAGTTCACTAAATAATTAATCTATATCAGATCCATTAATTAATCACTCATTTAATTAATCACATTCAATCCCCTTAAATTAATTCACCATGTAATTGTTCACATCGATTGCATTAATTAATTTTTTATTAATTAATCGTGCTCAATCCCTTCAACTAATTCACTAATTAATTTTCCATGAAAATTCCATAAATTAATTAAAAATTAACTAATCACGTAACTCAGATTAATTAATTCATTAGTTATTTAATCCCATAAATCCCATTATATAATAAAACTTTTAAATAATCACACTAATCCCCTAATTAATCTCTTAATTAATTAATCCCATTATTTAATTCAATAATTAAATAATATCTTTACTCATTTAATTAATTCATAAATTAATTAATCCAATTATTTTGGTCTACTATTAAATAATCTAATTACTCCATCAATCAATTTCCCAAATAATAAATATCACTACTTAATTAAAAATATTAATAATTTCATTACTCCATTAATTAATTCGTTAATTAATTAATCCCATTTTCAATTCAATAATTAATTAATACCATTTCTCTATTA
Source organism: Viscum album (assembly GCA_963277665.1). NCBI lineage: Eukaryota > Viridiplantae > Streptophyta > Magnoliopsida > Santalales > Viscaceae > Viscum > Viscum album. The sequence continues at coordinate 285,462 of OY728165.1, forward strand.
ATTAATTAATTAATTAAATGATTTCTTTATTTAATACAAAAATTTAATTATCTCACTACCCTATTTATTAATTCAGCAATTAATTAATCCTATTATTTTGATTTATTATTTAAATAATCCCAATACTACCTTAATTAGTTCTTTAATTAATTAATTACTTTTTTTAATTACACAACTAAATAATCCCATTTCCATATTAGATAATTCAATAATTAATTAATCGCTATATTTAATTCAATAATTAAATAATCCCATTACTCCATTAATTAATTCATCAATTATTTAATACCATTATTTATTTAAATAATTAAATAACCCCATTATTCTATAACTAATTCTTCAATTTATTAATCCCAATATAAGAAATTCAACATCACAATTAATTCATCAATTACTTTTTCTATATCAATATACTCAATAACCACCAAATCATTCATCAATTAATTGTTACAACCCAATAAATTCAATATCCCTAATAAAATATCAAAATTTCCTAGAAATTAATTTAATAATTAATTATTCATGATCAAAAATCACAATATCCTAATTTCACATTTCCCATAATTAATTAATTCACCAAATTAATTAATTTCATAAAGATTGAAGTTACTAAAAATCTAATGGAAATTATAAAATAACATATATATAATAGAAATATGAATATGGGATTTGAAAACTAGACAACCTAACTGAAAACGGTGATGAGATCCCAAACAAAGGAAACCCCCAATTTAAATCGAATTAATCAAAAACACGATGAAGAACATAGTGTAGATCAGAATCATAAATTTGAATTTAATAAAAAATGATCTCTTAAATATATATATAAATCCAAAAAGTATAGGTCAATATTAAAAAATTCTAGATCTAAATCCAATGAATTAAGGATAACTACTAACCAAAATAATGTGGAAAGAACAAAATTTAGCTGGGAAGTCAATCAGGGAGAAACAACATACATGAAGAGATGCATATCATAAAACTGAGATTCAATTCATCATGAATGGAGGTCAAGAGCCTTTGGAATAACTTTAAGAGCCTCTAAAATTGAATTCATATGATTTGGATCTACCTGGGTAAAATAGAGGTTAATATAGGGTGTTTGGGATATTTAAATGAAATATATAGATTAACTAAACCCGCATGCATGGTTTGATATGAATGGGAAAATGGTTTCCCCTAACCATGCTCTTTAACTATGGGCCACTTCTAGGGGTGCATGTATTTTACTTTTAGGGTGGATAGTTTTCAAAACTATATGTCATCTATGAAAATTCCCTCATTCTAAGCTTGCATGATTAGCTGCAATAGGGAGCATAGTTTGGGGGAAAATGTGATAACCGTTCACTACCCAATCCAAAATTATGAATTTATCACCCAAATTCACCCCATGGTAATACCCAAATGATGGGTACTAAATAAAACTAAAAAGGAGTACCTAAAATCAAGCCTAATAAATCTCCATAAAAGTTAGTGTTTTTATAATCTACCCACCATATAATTTCTCATCCTTGAGATATACTCACACGAATCACTATCATATCATACCAAAATGATTGGGCCAATGTGACCTCTTATCTGCTTCTCTCTCTCATGTTTCCTCTAGAACCCATCATGTCTCCACAATTAATGAACTAACAACACAGTCCTTCCCGGAAATATTTTTTAACTATATTACAAGCCATGTATCAAATTCTCCTTAAAAGATGAATCTATCCTAAGATCAACTTCATAAAAATACCTGATGCATTTCCCAACTCACTATTCCGAACAACCACAAGAACACCATCCATCGTTGGCACTCAGCCTTGCCATCAAGAACTTCCTGAATATGACATACATCTACCACCTTCATGGCCCACATGGACATTCCACAATGAATTTAAACATTCACCATATTGTTTCCTCATTAGCATTCAGATTCTACATCTTCCAACCCACGGTCTTTCTCCATGCACCAATAATTGGTATATCACATCCCACCATCGAGCATTGTTGACCCCACTAGTTAAGGAACACAACCACCACAATATTCATCGACCTTCAATCTATCTTATATATATATTTCATAAATTGTTTATGGATTAACATCCACCATCCATCACTATATATACCACCTCATATGCACATCCTATAAGAGGCCCAATATCGAACCAAAACATATTTAGGGACTAAGTTGTAAGCCGAAGCATTCTCAATGTTCTTGATAAAATTTCAAGGAAGGGGACTTCATCATAACTAATTTAAATAATTATAATAGGTTTTCAATTTACAACACCACAAATCATCCATCATCGATGTTATTTTACACTATAGAAACACTTTAATATGTCAAAATTATTTTTCTTCCCTCCACATAAACATCTCACCACACTAATCGAAAACCAGATGGTCCCTCCCACAACTCATAATCTAGTTCTCAAACCAGTGTATTCTCACTGCCCATACATCCCACATCAGGGTCTAAATAATCCAAGTAAAGGATTATTATTTCATGAAATTAACACAGAAAACAATATGGATTCACAAAAACCATATCATGCCTTTCCACCTTTTTCATACAACATGCTTAAAACCACGACATCATCTCTACCCTTAACCATCTTACATATTAGTATTTGTGGAAGAAAATGAACACTTTATCATTATTCTAGTTTCTCATATAGACACCCATTTATTATTATAATGAACCATTTTACAATATTCCTCAATTTCATGTTAGGCACTATTTTAATTTCAATTTCACAAGTATGGAACACTCATTCATGTTTCACAACTTACCCATGATTGGTTTTCATGTGTGTGCCTAATATGAGGCATTTAAAAATAACAAAGAGTGCAAATAATGATGAATTCAAACTAAACTATCATTTCATACCGGGCTAGGAGTAATTTCTTCTAAAAATTATAATATTAATAATCACAGTACACAACAAGTGTGTCACGAAAGGTGAAATAACATTCAAGTGTGATAAGAAACAACAATAATAATAATCCAAACCATGGTACTTGGTTTCTGCCTTATATGTTGGTAAGATACTACCATGTATAAACTAATAACAAAGGATTAATTATTCTTATTCTCTTTTTTACCCTTTCAAAATAATAATAAAAATAAGAACAAAAGAAAACATGCATTTGGTACCACTTCGTAACATCCCAAACAAAGTTCCAGTCACTTTCGACCTGAGTCGATTGGTCATGTGTCCTCAAGAGTGAATACTTATATGCTTGTGGCTACCAATTGTATCTAAGTTCTGATAAGATAATCATAGGGTGACTATAACCTCATTTATCAGAGAAGAAAAACAGTGGATATAACAATCAATTATTGAAGAATATATATTCCCATAACAATACTATTATCTCAAGGTAAATATTATAGGAAATAAAATATCTATCTGAAGAGAAAAACATTCCATGATAATGTATGTGTCAAGTGTATAAAATGAAAATATAAAAGAATGTCACTAATGACTCCGAAATGGGTACCGACCAACATATGGTTCCCTCATTCAAGCTCTGTTTGCTAATTAGTAGTCTTACTCAGGGAATTTACCCTTAACCTATCATGTAACAATAATGTTTATTCTTGTATTGATCTAGATTCCCATGTATGGTGTGAGTACAACTCAGTAGGCAACCACCAACATTGTCTAAAATAACATCAAGTCAAAAATATTATATAAATTTGTATAAATAAATTTTTCAATGCATCATTAAACAGTTATCAAGTTATCAATTAATCTGTATTTAACCACACAATCCTCAGGTTCCAATAAAAACCCATACCTCAATACCTACTTGGTCCATATCAGAATTTGAATTGTCTCTAAGTTATATGAGGTTTCTAAATGTCAATTTTTCCAATTGTATAATAAAAAATGAATAACTATGTAACCATTCATTAATTCACACAATTGAATGACCATGTCACAGTTATTTATTTAACAAATGATTGACCATGTTATCATTCATTAATTCTCCCAATTGAATAACCATGTTACCATTCTATATTTCACCCAAATGAATAACCATGCTACCATTCATCAATTCTCAAAATTTAATGACCATGTTGCCATTATTTATTTCACACAAATGAATGACCATGTTACCATTCATTGAATCTCACAATTGAATTATCCTGTTACAATTCAAAATAGTTAGTCGATTTCCCTTGTTACCAATAACCATGAAATAATTAATTCACCAATTAATTATCCAAGAAAATGCATAAGTAATTCAATAATTTGTTAAACAAAACAATTCTAATTGTATACTCAATAATTAATTAATCATATTAATTACATTAATTTGTTCAATAATTAATTAATCACATATATTTCTCTATGTAATTAAAAAATAACTAATAACAAAAAATACATTAATTAATTTTAAATTTAATTAATCATATCAAACACTTTAATTAATATAAAAAAATTATTAATCACTTCAATTCCTCTAGTTAATTCAAAAATTAAATATTGACATCAATTTCATTAATTAATTCAATAATTATTTAATGAAATTTATTTCTATTTTTCATTCAATAATTAACTAATAATGTCAACTACATTAATTAATTCAAAAATTAATTAGTCACATCAAATACATTAATTAATTCAATAATTAAATAATCACTTCAATTAATATTATTAATTCAACAATTAATTAATCACACCAGATTTAATACAAACTCCAAAAAAAATTTATCGCATAAAACCCCTTAATTAATTCCCCAATTAATTATGAATTGAAATCCCTTTAATTATTTCATAATTTATTTATTATTATTAATTTTATTGCATTAACAAAAATATTTCTATTAATTAATTAACTGATTAGTTAATATAACTCATTCAGTTTCATTAATACATCAATCCCCATAAATTAGTTTTATAATTATTTAATATAAACCAAATCCATTAATTAATCCCATAATTAATTAATCACATTCAATCCCCTTCAATTACTTCTGAAATTAATTGTTCAAAATAATTTTAATAATTAATTAAAAATAATTAATCGCATTTAATCCCTTCAAATAATACTACAATTAACTTTCAATTATAATTCCTTTAATTAATTCACAATTAACAAATAACATTAATCTCATTAATTAATTCATCAATTAATAAACCCATCAATCTTGTTGTTTAATATAATAATTAAATAATCACATTACTCAATTAGTTAATATGTCAATTAATTAATCCCTTTAATTCAACAATTATATATTCTCATTACACCAATTATTAATTTTTCAATTAATTATTCCCATTGTTTAATTCATTAATTAAATAATCCCATTACTCTATTAATTATAACATTAATTAATTAATCCCTTAATTTAATTCAAAAATTAAAAAATCCAATTACTCCAAAAATTAATTCATCAATTAATTAATCCCATCATTTAATTCAAATTTTAAAAAATACCATTCCACTATTAATTAATTCTTCAATTGATTAATTCCATTATTAAATTCAATAATTAAATAATCTCTTTACACATTTAATTAATTTATCAATTAAGTAATCCAATTATGGAATTCAAAAATTACCTAATACCAAAAATACATTAATTAATTATTTTTTAAATTAATCGCATTATTTAATTCAATATATAAATAATCATATTACACTATTAATTAATTCTATAATAAATTAATCCTATTATTTAATTCAACAATTAAATAATCTCATAAATTAATTAATTAATTTTCCAAATAATTAATCCCGTAATTTAATTCAATAAATAAATAATTTCATTACGCTATTAATTAATTCGTCAATTAATTAATCCCAACATAAATAATTAAATATCCCAATTAATTTATCAATTCATTGTTCAATCAAGATCGATTCAATAACCTCCAATTAATCCAGATATTAATTTTTACAACTGAATCAATTCAATATCCCCAATCAACAACCTCAATTTCCTTATAATTATTATAACAATTAATTACTCAAGATATAAAATCACAATATACAAATTTAACATTTCTATTAATTAATTAAATCTCTAAATTAATTAATTTCATCCAGAAAACAATTGATAAACACTTAATCGAAATTCTACAATTATATTCCAATAATTGTAATAAGACCACAAGATTTGAATAATAGATCACTTACCCCAAGAATGTTCACGAGGAACTGCACAATAGAAAACCACAATTTCAAGCAGATTAATCTAAAATGTGATGAAGTACACGGTCGAGATCCAGAACCTGAATTTTTTCATAATCAAAAAAATATCCCTGAAATCTTGATCTAATTACATCTACATTAGATCGGGATTTAAAAAAAATATCTATATCCAACAAAAAATATTATAACTACCCACCAAAATAATGGAGAAAGAACATATGTTAGATGAGAACTCATTCGGGAAGAAACCACATACCTAGACTGATGAAAATCTTTGAATTAGGCTTCAAATCACTAATATTGGAGGTCGACATCATAAGGAAACCTTCTAGGAGACTTCAATACTGAAGGAATTTTAATTGGGTTTTGTTGGAGTTAAATATGGTTTAAAATAAGGGGATCAGGAAATTGAAATCTATTTTCATGGTTAATTAAAACCCCACACATTGTTTTTTGAGCTAGGGTGCACGGTTTCCCCTAATCGTGTTTCTTAGTTGTGGACCCCTTCTATGGGGTAAATGAGTTCTCCATTAAGGGAACACCTTCTTTCAAACTATTCACTAGCCATGTGAGTCACCTCTCCTTGGATTTCATGTTTAGTTGGGTAAGGGCACATGGTTTGGGAAAACTGTGTGCCAACTCTTTACTGCCAAAACTTCTTACAAATTTCACAATATTTCATCCATGCATAACCTAATTTATTTCTGAAATTAAAGTTACTCCATTCAAGGAATATGAATGCCTAAAAATCATGAAATATCTCCATAAAATGTCATGTTCTTACAAAAAGAATGGGTTTCACTTCCACCAACTCATTAATCGACTTCAAGGCAATCATGAAAACTTGAATCACTAACACATTCCAATACTCCAAAACATAGGTATATGTCTCACCATAGATCCTCAATGGCCTCTAGTGCTGGAACTCATGGAGTGTGATAAAAAAGCTTTCATCCACAACCTTCTCTACTGCTAAAATATACTTCTCAACAGGTGTGGGGTACCACCTAGCTGCCTAGATGAAGAATATAATGTGATGGCTTATAAAAAGAGGCTTCATCACTCATCAGATAATCGTCATGATCCATAATTGGTAAACTGGTTGGCTATCATCATAGTGGCATCCTCGCTATTTAATGACGGCCTATGATGGTCAGATAATATTATATATACATGGGGATCTAATTAAATAAATTTTTTCAAAGGACTCAATCTTAAATGATTAATGTACCACTGATCCCGAAAAATAATATCTTAAAATTCATAGTCTGCAACAAGGTTTTCCGAGTCATTAAGTATCGATATGTATGTTTTTGCACTAACATTGGGTTTCCTCGTCTAAAATCCGCACTCATGATACTTTGAAAATATTTCCCTAAATCCCAATCAAATCCTCATAAGGGGAATACTTAATAAACCATACCGTGGAATGAAATTCACTAATTCCAATCTATCACAACCCAACCATGGGTTCTTGAGTCGTAGCCACATCATTCCCGCCTCTATAGGATAGGAGTGGTGACAAGCATTGAAAGAATAACTAATACGGGAGGAATTTCCTTAACATTCCTATGCTCACACACTCAACCATCTCTATACATATGTGAAGTGGAATAACTATAAAATATGAAACATCATGAGAGTAAAACTTAAATATAAAAACACTATGGGGTAAAATTATATGATAGTGTAAAATGAAAAGTATAAAGAGAAAAATAGACACCCAACCACAAATTTATCCCCACCTGAGGAAACTGGAAAAGTAAAGTACTTATATAGACCCACTCTAAATATCTAATCCATGACCACCATATGCAGTAAAATGTTTCAGGTATCTCTATGCTCATCTATAATCATAATCAACCATTATTTCATCTTCACAAGACACTACAAATATAGGAAAATCTCATGCATGGTTGATTATATACATACCCAATAGGAAACCCAAAAAGGTGAATTGGGTGTAGTTAGATACATGATAGTAATATAAAACTCAACCCTAAGTAAGATAGTAACAAAATCCAACAACATGGAAAATATATATATATATATATATATATGATTAAAAAAACAATACCAAAATATGAAATAAAGGGGATATCAATCTTATAGTCGAACCTAGAAAATAGTGCCAACAATTCCAAATATTAATAAATGATATCCATCATCTCACAAGTCAGTCTCAAAAGACATCCAAGTCATGCCACACATCTTCAATGTGTATAAATGTTGAGTTACAAAATTACTAGGTAGAGGACCCATCGCCAAGTATAATATGAGGGTTACACTCAATAGATATTGGACCCATACACAAACTTATCATTATGGGACCACACAAAAAGTATAAAGAGGAACCATGCCCTATCCCCGAAGGAGGGTGCCACTTTTATAATTGAGGACTAATGCCTTGAATTTGAAAGAGGGTAACACTCTAATGGTTGAGAACCTATTCCCTAACATTGTGGGATGGTTCCACTCAATAGTCGATAGAGGATCTATTCCATGATCCAATAGTAGGGATCCACTCTAGTAATAGTTAAATGAGTCATACCTTTCCTAGTATGAGAGTTCCACTCTAGTGGTATAGGATCCAATCCATGGCTCAACATGAGGGTTCTACTTGGATAGAACATAGAGGAATCTTCCCTTTCCCAATATGGGGGTTCCGCTTCAAAGGTATAATAATGACCCATTCATTACATAGTAAAAGGGTAGGACTCATTGTATATGTATTGGAACAGTGCCTTATCACAACAATAACGGTCTACTCTAATAGTCAATAAAACAGCCATGACCATACCAAAATGTGGGTTCCACTCTAACCTATCTGATTAACCTACCCAGTCATTGTCATCATCAAGCATCACTCAAAAAATAATCTCCCTTGGTATATCTCTCATCATGTTTGAAATACAACTATGAAGGACATTATTTTGTTCTATGAGAAAAAACACTCGAGATACGAAACCCACTGGCCAAAATTGAAGTCCAAATGAATGATATATTAAAGGTAGATGTTTCCTCAATAAGGAAGTAAACATACACGGTGTGTAAGGTGACCCATAGAACGTGTGGTCTCACTCCACTTCCTGGTCATGTCACAGCTTGTATATGGATCACTACTCATGAATCCCTACATGACGTGTAAGGTGACTACACAATGCGCCTCAACCACCTAGGGCCCTTCCCACGCCCCGGGTCATGTTTTTGTAACATCTTGTGTGTTTTTTACTCAAATACATGGTTTTTTCTCCCACACATAGTCATTCCATTGCTATTTATTGTGTCTATGTACTTCAATAAATAGTGCATACTGTTATACAAGGTCTTACCAATGCACACATTCTCAGGGCCTATCGACACAAGGATGTTTAAATAGAATGTGACCCAGTCACATAATGTGTGATCCTTAACATTTTCTAAAATACATAGCATCTCAGCTATAGGGGTATTACATGATGTTAGTCCATTCAAACTATAGAGTGTGTATTCATGTTTTACCAAAACAAATCGACACCAACATGTTCCTGATCCAAAAATTTGGCATTGAATCTTGCCTCCAAGAAACCCAAAATTTAAGGAAGGAGTGTTCGTTCATTATTTAAGGCCATATGGTGGATAGAAATTAGATCCACACTGGTTTGTTTGAATCCTATAATCCTCAAATATGTCTCAAGACATGATAAATCTACTCCATATCCTTGATACATTAAGAACTCACATAATATCCCAAAATCCATCAGAATCAATCCCTAATTATTAATTCTATTCATCACACGTGAATCTCAGGAATATGTGAAGGTCTGGTCTCACTCATTCCTACAACACAATGATGAATCTGAACCCATGGTCCAATGATGAATAATATGATGAAAGGAGGGAAAAAAATAAAAAAAATAATTCTAACAACCATTGGTCTCTAGATCATTTGCAATAGATACAGATTGGAATTCTTGTGGTGATAAACATTGTATAAATTGAGTAAACCATCTTTAACAGATTCACGGGCTCATGCAAAGAATCAATGTGAACACATATCAAAGAAACAGTATGGTCATGATCAGTTGTTTAATAAAATGTTGTAGAATACCCCAATTGATGTGTCCTCCTTAAATATTGGATCATTCCACAATGACGAACATTCTCACCAAAGATTTAGAGGTGTTTTTATGTTCACTATCCAGACTATCATTGTCATCTAATCTCAGTCAACAAAAAATGTGTTCTAGAACTCTCCTCTAAATGATCTTGAGTTTATGTGACTAACCATATAGATCATTCATAATGTGTCGTAGGTATAGGGAATTATCTTCTTATGGGTTTCAGGAATTAATTAATTTATTTAATTAATTAATCAACTCAATGCACCCCATAATGGCCATTTTATCCAAATGTCATATACAAAACCATTTTCAGTGACTCCCTAGGAAAGCTTCATGTTCTATACTCAACCACGATTTCATATTTTCTATTCAACAATATTTTTATGATTTATTCAATTTTTTTATGAAACTATTTGCGCTTGATATAAAATATGTAATACCCTGACCCTAGTTACTCAGATTCAGTGCATTACTACATAACATTGGAATGATCTCATTTGATCAAGTCTCGAAAGACCAATTAGTCTAGTAGCCTTGGAAGTACTAGATACATAAGTAAATTTCATATTACATCATGAAATAATGAAAAAACATTTTTCCCCCTTTAAACACACTCATATCTATTGTCCTATCCCTACAGGTTAAACATAATATACTTATTCACATCCTGGAAAATGAAAGCATAAGAAAGTGGTGAGCTCAGTTGCTCAATAGGGATAACAATAGAGCAGAAACTATCATAAATAATCATAAAGGTTTAATGCAATGTATAAGACTAAAACACAATCATTTTAAACATAAACATCAATGTAATATGGAAAAGATAAATCAAATAATTACATTTACTTATTCAGATAGATATTCTAATAGTTTAATAATCACAATTAATATCAATATCTAATTTTATAATTATTTAATGTAAAATGTTGGGCATCATAACGACATAGTCAAGGCCTCCTTCCAAGACTACAAATAAAAATTCCGTTAAGGCCATGTTCCAAGACACTAGACTGTCTCATGAGACCTACCGATCCATCGAGGATCTATATCAGGCTTCACCCATCACTTAATAAGTCCAATTAATTCCTTATATAAAATTTTTAAAACATAATCGAAATGTTAGTATTAAAATTATCATATGAAATGTCAATATTTTAACCCCATACCATGAATGGTTAAAAAATTAGCACATCCATAGTCAAAGATAACTCATTCTATCAAATATGTATGATTTTATGATAATAAATTAACCTCAATCTAGATTAATGAATGATGTTGACATAGATGAAAATAACCATTAAAACTATTTGAGAGAAATATCCCCTTTTCATGAAAAAAATTTAAACTCTCATTATCTATCAAGAAGAAGTTTAAAATAGATTTTTGAATCAAAGTGTCCCATACCTATTTGAAACGTTTAAAAAGAATTTTAATTTTAAAACACTCATGTCCATATAACTAAATCCTTAATACAATTCTAAAAAAATTGACATTAATGAGAATGATTTATAAGAATACATATTTAAAACATTTAAAATGATATTTTAGTTAGAGTTCCTAAATAAAATAGAGACACTTGAACACAAATAATTGAGGAATAATAGTTATAAAAACATTATCATATAATGATAATAAATGTATTCATTATATACTATGTCAATGTACGGTATATACACCATATAAAAGTGAATTGGCACATAACAACAAAGAAATCTCAATGGATTGTAAATTGAGATTAAATCCCTTATAAAGATTGTATCCATAGAAGAAGGTTAAATCAATGAAAATAGTATTTTTTAAAATATAAATACACTCAATATGATTGGATATTCAGTGTATATCAATCAGTGGACATTCACACATATTCTTGTAAAAACAACACCAATGACATGGATGTTTAACACTATGAATGAAATTTAGTTATAACTAATCTTATCAAGTTCATATCGATGACTTGGTAATTTATAAATGGAGTGATTTTGTGTGTCAAAAGTATATCCACACAAAGGGGTGTGGAAATTACTACATAAATAAATAAATAGTTATTTCACACATAATCATGGAGTAAAATAATCAATGAAGTTTTCATAAAACCCAATGAGTAGGAATTGATATATCAAATTCCCTTACCGATTTGGTAACTTATGAAACATACACCCCATGAATGAAGTCTTATAAAATGAAGATCTAAATACCCACAAATTAAAGTATATTACACAAATAATATAATTATGGGTCATTACATACACCACACAAAAGAAATAGTGGAAATATTGCATGAATCTCACAGGAATAAGAAGTGAATTGAAAACCCCTTACCTTGTACTTTTCCTTAGTATAGGTTGTTTAACCTCATGTATAGTGGTTAAATATGTTATGTTTAATTATAAAAGTTCCAAATATAGAAATATGATATCATATATGATCTTCTAATATTTATTTGTTAATGATATTTCAGTAGTATCATTCTTTTCGTTGTTAACGGATTCGTTTTCCTTTATATGTTTTGTTACATAAGTCATATTTTTTGTGTATGATGTATTTGATTCATATACAGAATGATATTATGTTCTTAAAATTATTTATCAATTAGAAAAATAAAATTAAAAAAGAATGGTTACGATGGTGAAATGAATATTATCGTGTTTATGGAGACGGTAATCCGTACATACGCACGAGCGACAATATCATTCAACTAATGGTAAAATAATATGTAATTCGATGGTATATCATATATATAAAATCATTAACATGTTATATTTCCTATTTTCATGAATTTTTCTCACTATTATACCCATCCAAATAATGAATTGTTGAATACCAAACTACACCGTGACGTGGAGATGGTAAGCCTTACGTATGCATGTATGGTGACTTTCTAATTCATAGGATTTATAGAATATTGAATATGTTTGTACCATAATTATAAAAAAATCACAGTATGTAGAAGGTAATAGAGTTATTATTTTGTTTTGGAAACAACAAAGAAATAATAAGTGGAAGAATAAAATAACTTTGAAAGATGTTATGAAATTATTACCTCTTCCTCTAGGGATTCCTTTTCATTTGATCAAAAGGGCTCCATAGGTTGTATTTATGATCAATGTAATGGCTCTTTGAATAATTGAAGATAGTTGGGAAGTTATTTGAGTAGGTTTTGTCTGAGCCAAATGGATTTGGATGTGTGAAAAAAATAGAAGGGGAAGTACCCTTTTATAAGAGAGGTGAGGGTCACTTTAGGAAAAGCATGAAATATTATTTTATAATAAAATAATTTTTGGTTTATAATGGCACAAAATGTATTTATTTCTAGGATTAGGTGGGTATAGGTCTAAATACTTTCAAAAAATTTGATTTAGAAAATTTTATGTCACCATATTAACCTTATCTTTTATATTTAACTCTTAGTTAAATAGTGCAACTTTTGTCATGTCTTCTTGTCTTCTTACACTATTTGGATAATAAAATTAATATAAACTTCCAAGAGAACATTATGTGGATCATTAATTATATATATATATCATTATATAAGTACTTTTTCCGGACCTTATATTTCTAGAAATATTATATAATTGATTAATATAATATTTTTAAAAAAAACTCATTAATATCAATTTTGACACTATTTAGTATTTGGTTTTTGTGAAAGTCATCACAACATGATTACTTCGAAAAAATTTAATTGAATTAACCCTAACATGTCATATTAATCTTCAAATTTTTTGTAATGCATCAAAATTATCAATTTACATTTATTTTGGTATTTATAATATCAATTATTTTAATCATTCATTAATAACGTAATTATTGCATCATCATTGTTTCATAAATACGTTTAATTATTTAATGTCTAAATATTATAAATATAATTACATGATGTAGTAACTTTTTTTATCTTTCTAATGAATATTCATAATCGAATTTATCTTATTTATAACCCAATATTTAAAATGTTTTAGGTATGAAAATATGAATTTAAAACTTTTAACTATTATTTAATAATAATAATAATAGATGTCTTAATCAAATCCAAGTGGACCCAATAGGATAATACATTATTCCTAAAGTTGATTTCCTCCAAAAAACACTTATCAATTAGAATTAGGACCTTTACTAGGGTAATTTTAATATAAATTTTATCTTTAATTACAATAATTATTTTTAATCGTGGTAAATAAAAGTCAAAAGTTACTATTCACCATAAAATTATGTTAATATTATTCAAAAAAAATTCATTCTGATATCAACCATGTCTCTCCTATATTCAAAATTAATTTCACAGAAGTTGTAAAATTATGTTTTATGCAAATTTGCTAACGTGTCTAGAATGTGGGTAAAAGACGGTAAAAAAATTATAAATCAAATTTTATAATAAAATAAATCTAATAAATTACATTGAACTAATATAGGTATTATGTATATATGTTGACTTAAAATTAATTTAAATAAAATAAATAATTATTTAAATAAAAAGTCGATTTTTAAGCAATAACGCAGTGGTCATTACTATTCATCAAAATTGAATGTTTTCAGAAAAATACCAAAAATATATCCAAAAATAAATTTATATGTCCCGCATCAAAAAAAAATTTAATTTCCTCAAATTGTATTTATAAAAGTTTCAAATATTTGATTTAGAATAGGTTCTCCATTAAACGGCTGAAAAATGTATTTTTTGAAAAATACTTCTTTTATCTGAAAAATTGAATTTGCCTTTATATTATGTCTAAGAAACACAAAAGATTAATTTTAAAATTATTGGGATATATATAGAATTCAAAATGTTGTTATTACTATTAATAAAGAATATTTAATCTGTTATTTTGATAGGTCGTGCTGCACTAGAACTCGGTGTTGTGTACGTAATACGTAATTGTATTATTCATAGAGAAGTGTACCGTGGATGGTTAGGGTGTTACATTCATCCATCCTTCAATAAATCATGTCCTCACAATTTGAAATTTTTCTTCAGAAATAAATGGGTAAAAAAATAGATAATACCTTTCTATATAACCAATATCATAAATCGGTTTAATAAATTTTAGTCTTAATTAGAAAGAAATGGAAATAAAAAAGTCACCACAAAAGTAGGATTTTGAATAGGAGAACATTGGTGGAAATTATAATTGGAGGAAAAACATAAATATTAATATGGAGTGATTAAGGTCATAAATCATGTACAAGTGAATGGAAAATTGAGGCCCTCAAAGCCATAAATCTGTGATGAATAACATAAGGTATCTGTATATCACATATTTGGGATTTAGATATTTTCCCTAATGTATAAGAAATAATTTCTTCATAGCATAAGATAAAAAGTACTTGATAAGTAGAGTTCCATCCTTTAACTAATTTCTACCAAAAACTCACCTTTCACTCCAAACGATGAGTATTCATGATGAATTGGACAAACCTGAAGCACTATAATCAACTTATAGAGAATCACATAATCCATAAAGGATGAACGATATATTTTGCACGTCTTTGGAGATTAACCAAAAAAATGGTTAATACAAGATCAGATGATCGCAAAAAAGCATAATCCTTTGGAGAAAGAAATACTAATCTAAATTTCTAAAATTAAACCAATAATACCCAAAGTTCAATAAATACCATTCAATAATCAATTTCCCTTTAAATCTTTCAATATAATCAAAATTAATATTGAGAAAAAAAACACAGAAGAATTTTATTACGTAGTCTTCCATGTTAAATTGCATCACCTAATATCATAGACAACTAAAGAAGTCACATACATAAATGTAATTAACCTAATCACATATTCTCTATGATAGGTTAATAATTTTCCATAAATCGGAAAATCGCTATAGTTACACAATAAAAACATTGTAAAAAATCCAACATTACTCCTCAAATGAAATCACATAGTATTCTATTTTCTTTAGTCATATAGTGTTCCCAACAAAGTGAACGTCTTCCAAAATAACAATTATCACTTTATCACCAAATCATTTACATATAATAAGGTTATTGATTTGATAAAGATATGATCCAAAATCAATATATTATTGATCAATAAAATCATTTTACTAAAAATAATTAGCCACAATAACGAGGGACTTCAAGTAGATTAGTGGTGGGAGATAAAGCCCATTTGAATTTTTTATGTGGGTTCAATTCCTGCATCTTTGTTCGATGTGATGGGTTGTCACATGGACTCCATGTTTTCATTTTCCAAAAAATATATTTTATAACATTCCCAAAAAGACAAGTTCCTGAAAATAATCATACCTTAATTTAAGAACAATTGTTATCTCATACCTCTCATTTTCATCCCAAAATTTAATAACATGTAATTACATCAAAATAAAGGATCATATAAATCCAAATGGTTATTTATAATTATATCCACAAGAGAACAGATAATTCATACTGAAATAGAATTTTCACATAAAAAAATACAGGCTTAAAAATACAAGAGAAAAGTCATCCAAAGTAATCACATCAACAAAGAGAAATAATACTTTTAAACATTTCACCATCAATTTATTTCCACATAGGTTCTTCATTGACCATGAATTTCTCCTATAAAATAGGGAATTCACTCGGGTAATGCCTATGTAACCTACATTTATAGAAATTAACTGTAAATGGATTGTTGGTATCATTTTTATATTCTTCTATAGTACTCTTCATTTTCCTTGGAAATTATTTACTTTATGTTCTTCTTTCCAACACATAAATCATTTATTTTTTCCACCGAGACACTTTTCTAGGTGTCTCCTTCCATATTTGTTGCATGATAGAAATTTAGTTTTCTTTTCTCCATGATCTCCACTACTGGTTCTCTTATCATTCATCACCTTTCTATTTTTTGTTGAGTCTGGGAGTTTGTTAATATATATATTTTTGATCATATTTTTTGAAAACTTATTCGGCATGAGCACGATATCTTTTACACTTATCAAAAATCCATTTTTTTCTCATTTACACCATTGTTCACACCTTTTACGTCATGATCAATGTTACTATGACTTCCTTAGAATCCAGAAATTGACTACAACCAGAGAGCATTGTGTGAGTAACAACAGTCATAAAATCATTTAGAGAATATCATGACACATAATTTTCAATCTAAAAAAACTTATTATTAACCAAGGTTATTTATTCCTATCTTATTTTAAAATCATTCAAATTGGTTTTTAATGAAAATGTGAATTATCCTAAGAATATCTTCTGGGAGTGTTGTATCAAAGAGTGTTGCAAGGTCCGTTTTCATCCACTAGTTCATATACAAGTCTATCTCAAAGTGGTGTTTTCTGCTTTTACCCCTAGGTATATCTGTTCTAGATCCATCCCTACTTGCTAGTATCCAGAAAAAGATGTATTACATGGAAAACCCACATAATATTTACATTACTAAAAAATTTGGATGTTCATATATACTAATCCCCAAAGTCTATCTTAGGGTAATGTTCTCTAAAAAGAGTTTTTCGAAATCTAGTTTTTATGGTTTGTACTAAACTTCCTCTGATACAAACTGTAATGTCATGACCCTAGTTACCTAGAGTCGATGCATTGTTACATACCATTCGCATGATCTCAAGATTTCAAGTCTCGAAAGACCAATTAGTTTAGTAGCCTTGGAAGTACTAGTTACATACGTAAATTTTATATTACATGATGAAATAAAGAAAAACAACATTGTTCCCCCTATGAACACACTCATATCCATTGGCCTATACCTATAGGTTAAACATAATATAATTCTTCACATCGTGGGAATAGAAATAATAAGAAAGTGGTGATCTCAGAAGCTCAGTTGGGATAACAATATAGTGGAAACTATCATAAATAATTATAAACATTTAAGGAAATGTATTAGACTAAAACACCAACATTTTAAACATAAACATCATCATAATATGGAAAATATAAATAAAATAATTTTACTTAATTATTCACATGGATATTATACTATTAGAACAATCACATGTAATATCAATAGATAATTTCATAATGATCTAATGCAGAATGTTGGACATCGTAACCACATACTCAAGGCCTCGTATGAAGACTACAAAGAAAAACATGTTCAAGGCGTTGATCCAAGACCCTAGTTTATCTAATGAGACCTACTGATTCATCGAGAAGCTATGGTGGGATCCACCTGTCACTTACTATGTCCAATTTGTTGCTCACATAAAAATCTTGAAACATAATCTAAGCATTCATATAGAAACTAGCATACGAAATGTCAATATTTTAATCACAAGTGATGAATGGTATAAAAATAGCACATTCTCGTTCAAACATAACTCAGTCAATTAAATATGGAATTTTGTGTTATAATAAATTAACCTCAATCGAGAATAATGATGGATATTGACATATATGATTATAAGAATTAAAACTATTGGAGAGAAATATCCCATTTTTCATTAAAACAATTAAAGTCTCACTATTTTTCAAGAAGACGTTTAAAATATATTTTTGAATCAATGTGTCTCATACCACATTGAAACATCTAAAAGGAATTCTAATTTTAAAACATTCATATCCATATAAAAATCCTTAAAACCATTTTTAAAACATATACATTAATGAAAATATTTAGAAGAATAAATCATTAATATATATAAAATGATATTTAATAAGAGTTCCTATGAAAATGAGAGACACTTAAATAACAATAATTCTGTAATACAATTAATCAAAACATTATAATATCCTGAAAATAAAGTGAATCATGTTATACTATGTCAATGTCCATTATATACACGATATAAAAGTGAATTGGCACATGACAACAAAGAAGTCTCAATGAAATGTAAATTTAGATGAAATCGCTTATAAAGACTATATCCTTAGCTTAAGGTTAAATAAATGACAAAATTATGTGTGAAAAATATAAATACACTCAATATGATCAGATATTCATTGTATATCCATCAAATTACATTCACACTTATTCTTGTAAAAACAACACCAATGACTTGGATGTTTAACTCAACAAATGGTAATTGAGACATGATTACTCTTATAAATTTCATATAGATGACTTGGAAATTTATCAATGGAGTTATTATGGGTATAAAAAGTATATCCACAAAAGGGGAGTTGAAATTACTACATAAATAAATAAATAGTGATTTCACACATAATCATGGAGTAAAATAATCAATAATGTTTTCATAAACCCCAATGAGTCCGAATCGATATTTGAAATTCCCTTACTGATTTCATAATATATGATACATAAATCCCATGAAAGAAGGATAATAAAATAAAGATTTAAATACCCATAAATTAAAGTATATAACACAAATAATACAATCAGGGGTCAGTACATACACCACACAAAAGGAAATAGTGGCAATATAGAATAAATTTCACGTGAATAAAAAGTGAGATGAAAACCCCCTACATTCTACATTTCATTAGTATAGGGAAGTTTAACCACCTATATAATGGTGAAATAATTTTTATTAAATTATAAAATAACCCAATATGTAAATATAATATCATATATGATCTTCTAATATTTCTTTGTTAATGATATTTCAGTAGTATCATTGTTTTGGGTGTTAACTGATTCATTTTACATTATATGTTTTGTTACGTAGGTAATGATTTTTATGTATAGGATTTATTTGATTCGCATATAGAATGATATTATGTTCTTAAAATTTATTTTTAGTTCATAAAAGAAAAAATTCTTCTTCAATGGTTACGATGGGGAATGAATCTTATCGGGTTTGTGGAGACGGTAATCCTTACGTACACACGAGTGAGAATATCCTTCAATTGATGGTAAAATAGTATATAATTGGATGATATATAATATATAAAGAATAATTAACTGTTATATTTTTTATTTACATAAATTTTTCTCATTATTATACCCATCCAAATATTGAAGTGTTGAATAACAAACAACACCACGACCTGGAGACGGTAAGCTGTATGTATGCATGTATGTTGACTTTTTCATTCATATGATGAATAGAATAATGAATATTCTTTTACTATATTTATAATAACATCACAGTATTTATATTATACTGAAGTTATTATTTTGGTAAGGAAACAACAATGATATAGGAAGTGTAAGAAGAAACGAACTTTGAATGAAGTGGTGAAATCATTACCTCTTCTTCGGGTGCTTCCTTTTGATTTGATCAAAAGGGCTCCTTAGGTTGGCTTTATGATCAATTTAAGGCATCTTTCTTTCATTGATGGTAGTTGGGAGGATATTGTAGTAGGTTTTAGGCAATCCAAATGGCTTTGGGGGTGTGAAAATAATAGAATGGGATATACCCATTTATAAAAGAGGTGACGGTCATTTTAGGAAAAGTTTGAAATGTTATTTTACTATATAATCATTTTGGGTTTATAGTGGCTCAAAATGGATTTATTTATACGATAATATGGTTATGAGTATAAATACCTTCAACGAATAGATTTTGGACAAGTTTATTCCCCCATATTAACCTTATCTTTTAGATTTAACTATTAGTTAAATAGTTTAACTTTTACCATGTATTCTTGTATTCTTTCAATATATGAATAATAAAATTACTATAAACTACCAAGAGAACATAAAGTGGTTAATTAATGATATATATATATATATCATTAAATAAGTTATTTTCCAAACCGTATATTTTTAGGAATATTATATAATTTAATAATATAAGAATTTTTTAAAAAACCTAATTTTGTCAATTTTAACACTATTTAGTATTTGGTTTTTGTAAAAGTCATAACATAATTATTACTTAGAAAAAAATTCATTTAATCAACCATAACATGTCATATTATTATATAATAATATTTTAATGCATCAAAAGTATATATTTAAAATTATTTTGATATTTATAATATCAATTATTTTAATCATTTGTTAACAAGGTAATTACTAAATCATCACTGTGTCATAAATAAATTGAATTATTTAATGTCTACAATTTTTAAATAAAATAACATGATGTACAAACTCTTTTTATATTTTTGGTGAATATTTATAGTCTAGTTTATCTAATTTATAACACTATATTAAAAATGTTTTAGTTATGAACATTTGAATTTAACACTTTTAACTCTACTTTATATAAAATAAAAATAAATGTCATAATATAATACATGTGGACCAAATAGGATCATATATTATTCTTATGGTTTATTTTGGTTGAAAAACACTTATCCCATAGAATTAGGACATGTGTTGGGTAAATATAATATCAGTTTTTCCTTTAATTACCTTTATTTACTTTTAACTACGGTAAATAAAATTCAAAAGTTAATATTCACCAGAAATTCTTTTCATCTTATTTAACAAAATTATACATACTGATATCAACTGTTTCTCATGTATTTTTGAAATTCAATTCATAGGAACGGTAAAATTACGTTTTATACAGATTTCCTAACGTGCCTAGAAGGTGGGTAAAAGAAGATTAAAAAATTAACAAAATTTTATACATATATTTTTATTCTAAAATGACTCCCATGAATTACATTGAAATAATATAGGTATTTTGTAACTATTTTTACTTGAAATTAATTTAAATAAAATAAATAATTTTTTAAATAAAAAGTCAGTTTTTAAACAATAACGTACTGTTTTTCACTATTCACAATGTTTTTAGAAAAATACAAAAAATTTATCCAACAAAAATTTTTATATCCTTCTTCTAAAAAAGAATGTAAATGAGTCAAATTTAATATATAAAAGTGTGAAATATTGGATTTAGAAAGGTTTATTTATTAAAAGGTGGAAAAAGTGCATTTTTTAAAATACTTTTTTTCCTGAATAATCGAATTTTTCCTTATATTATGTCAATGAAAACAAAAGATGAATTTTAAAATTATATATGATATATAATAAATTCAAAATGTTGTTATTACTATTCATAACAACTTTTTAATCATTTTGTTTGATAGGTCATGGTGCACTTGAATCAGTGTTGTGTGCACCGCACACTATTGTGTTATTCAAAGATAAATGTACCGTAGAAGCTTGGGGTGTTACAGTCTTCCCTCCCTCGATAAATTTTTTCCTCGTAATATGAAATTGTTCTTCAGAAATAAATGGTTAAAAAAATAAAAAATACCTTTGTAGAAAACCCACATCTCAGATAGGGTTAATAAATTTAATCTTAATAAGAGAGGAATGGAATTGAAATATTCACCACCAAAGTATGATTTCAAATAGGAGAACATTGGTTGAAATTATAATTGTAGGGAAACCTAAATATTTGTAGGTAGTGATTTTGGTCATAAATCAAAATAATGTAAATACAAAATTGAGGGCGTCAAAACCATAAATCTATGATGAATCACGTAAGGTATTAGGATAACACATTTTTGGGTTTAAGATCATTTCCCTAATGTTTAAGAATTAATTTCTTCATTGAATAAGATAAAAATATATAAGTAGAGTTCCATCCTTTAACTAATTTCTAACATAAACTCTTCTTTCACTCCAAAGGATGAGTATTCAAGAAGAATTAGTCACAACTAATGTGCTAAAATCAACATATAGAGAATCACATATTCCACAAAGGATGAAAAATATATTTCCCATGTCATTAGAGATGAACCAAAACCAAAATGGTTAGTACAAGATCAGATAATCTCCAAAAAGGATAATCCTTTAGAGAAAGAAATACTAATCTTAATTTATAAAATCAACACAACAATACCCAAAGATCCATATATACCATTCAATAACAAATTGTCCTTAAAATCCTTCAATATAATACAAACTAAAATTGAAGCCCAAAACTTAGAAGAATTTGATTACGTAGTCTTCAATGTTAAATTGCATCTTCAAATAACATCGACTACTCTTAAAGTCATCTACTTAAAAGTAATTAACCTAATCATATATTCGTACTGATAAGTTAATAACTTCCTTAAATAACCTAAATCGCTATATGTCCACAATAAAAACATAGATAAATATATACCATTACTCCTCAAATGAATTCCCATGGTATTTTATTTTCCTTAGGCATATAGTGTTCCCAATAGAGGAAAATTCATCCAAAATAACATTTATCACTTAATCACCAAATCATTATCTTGTACTACGGATATCTATTTGATTAACATATGATCCCAAATCAACATATTATTGATCAATAAAATCGTTTAACAAAAATTAATTAGTCACACTAACCAGGGACTTCACGTTCTCCATTAGTAGGCGATAAATCCTAATCGCACTTTCGTTGTTGGTTCAATTCCCATAGCTTTGACCAACGCAATGGTTTGTCACATGGTCTATGTGTTTTCCTTCTTTAAAAACTATATTTTATAACATTCCCAAAATGATAATCTCCTAAAAATAACCATAACCGAATTTAACTACAAATGTTATCTCATACCTCACATTTTCATCCCAAAATTAAATAACTTGTAATTTCCTCAAATTCATGGATCATATAATCCCAAATGGTTATTTATAACAATATCCAAAATATAATAGATAATTACTCCTCAAATAGAATTTTCATATAACAAACTGCAGGGTTACACATACAAGAGAAAAGTCTTCTAAAGTAATCCCAGCAACAAAGAGCACTAATACTTTTAAACATTTCTCCATCCATTTATTTCTACATAGGTTATTCCTTGACCAAGATGTTATCCTATAGAATAGTTAATCCACTCAGGTAATTCCCAGGTCCCCAATATTTATAGAAAATGTCTGTAAATGGATTCATGGGATCATTTTTAATTTCTTCCATAGCACTCTTCATTTTTTCTTGGGAATTCTTTATTTATTTCCTTCTTTCCCACACATGATGAATTTCTTTTTTCCATTGAGACACTTTCCTGGGTGTCTCCATCCACATTTCCTGCATGTTGTAAATTGATATTTCTTTTATCGATGGTCTCCACTACTGGGGATCTTATTATTTACTACCTTTCTCTTCTTTGTTGAGTCCAGAAGTTGGTTAGTATATATATTTTTGATCATATTTTTGGAAAATTTAATTGGAATGAACATGATATCTTTTATGCCTATCAACATTCCATTTTGTTTCTCATTTCCACAACCATTCCCACCTTTTGATCATGCTCAATGTTACTATGAAATCCATGGAATCTAACCATTTACTAAAACCAGAAATCATTACGTGAGTAAGACTAGTCATAAAATAATTTACAGAATATCGTGACACCTAATTTTCAATCGAAAACACCGCAGGATCAACCAAGGTTATTTATTCTTATTATATATGAAAATCCTTCAAATCAGTTTGTAAATAGAATGTGAATTATCCTAAGCATATCCCATAGGAGTGTCATAAACAAGCGTGCATCAAGGCCTATTGTTATGCACCAGTTCCCGTTTGAGTCTATCTCAAAGTAGTGTTTTCGGGTTTTACCCCTAGATACATCTGCGCTTGAGCCGCATCTACCTGATCATATGCAGACAAAAATTTATTTCTTGGAATCCCTATATAATTTTTACATAACAAAAACTTTTGATGTTCTTCTATACTAATCCCCAAAGTGTATCTTATGGTAATATTATCTTATATGAGTTTTTCTAAATCTAGTTTCCAATTTTTGTACTAAACTTCCTCAGATACCAACTATAACACCCTGACCCTAGTTACCAAGAGTCGGTTCATTATTACATAGCATTGGCTTGATCTCAAGAGGTTATGTCTCGAAAGATATATTACTTTAGTGGACTTAGAAGTACTAGATATATACGTAAATTTTACATTGCATCATTAAATAAAAAAACATTTCCCCCCTTTTAACACAGTCATATCCATTGGCCTATCTTTGCATGATAAACATAATATACTTATTCACATCCTGGGAAAAGAAAACATAAGATATGGGTGATCTTAGATGCTCAGTAGGGAAACAATATAGCCGAAACTATAATAAATTATCATAAACAATTAAGGCAATATATAATACTAAAACACAAGCCTTTGAAACATAAAATTCAGCATAATATAGCAATTATAAACCAAATAATTCCATTTACATATTCACATTGATATTCTAATAGTCTAATAATCACATATAATATCAATATCTAATTCCATAATGATGGAATTCATAATGCAAGACATCATAACCACATAGTCATGGCCTCGAGCCAAGACTAAAAATAAAAATTTGGTCAAGGCCTTGTGACAAGACACTAGTTTTTCTCCTGAGACCTAATGATTCGTCGATGAGCCATAGTGGGCTCCACCCATCACATAATTAGTCCAATGAATTCCACATATGAAAAGGTTGAACCATAATATAAACATTCATATTAAAACATGCATACAAAATGTCAATATTTTAACAACAAACCCTGAATGGTATAAAAATAGCACATCCACAGTCAAACATTACACATTTAATAAAATATGGAAGATTTTATTTTAATAAATTTCCATCAATTGATAATAATAAAGGATATTGACATATATGAAAATAATCATTAAAACTATTTGATATAAGTATCACTTTTTTCCTTGAAAACATTTATTGTCTCACTATTTTTCAAGAAGCCGTTTAAAATAGATTTTTGAATCAACGTTTCCCATAACACTTTGAAACATTTAAAATGTTTTTTAATTTTAAAACATTCATGTCCATATAAATAAATCCTTAAAACCATTTTTAAAACATGGAAATTAATGAGAATGATTTAGAAGAATAAATATTTAAAACATATGGAATGATATTTTATTTAGAGTTTCTAACCAAATGAGACACACATTAATTCCAATAATTGAGAAATAAAATTTATAAAAAAAATTAAATATCATGAGATTAAATGGATTCATGATATATTGTGTCTAACTATTGTATATACACCATATAAAAGTCAATTTATGCATAACAACAATTAAGTATCAATGGAATGTAAATTGAGATGAAATCCCTTATAAAGACTTTATCCTTAGGTTAAGGATATATAAATGAAAATATTATGTGTGAAAAATATAAATACACTGAATGTGATTAGATATTAAGTGTAAATTAATCACTGGACATTCACACATATTCTTGTAAAAACAACACAATTGACATGGATGATTAACTCAATAAACTGAAATTTATTTAAGATTACTCTTATCAAGTTCATATAGATGACTTGGGAATTTAACAATGGAGTGATTTTGTGTATCGAAATCATATCCACTCAAAGGGGAGTTTGAATTACTACATAAATAAATAAATAGTATTTTCACATATAATCTTGGAGTAAAATAATCAATAATTTTTTCATAAATCCCAATGAGTAGTAAATGATATTTGAAATTCCCTTACAGATTAGGTAACTTATGAAACATACTCCACATAAAAGAATGATCATAAAATAATGATGTAAATAACCATATATTAAATTATATTACACAAATAATACAATAATGGGGTAGTACATACACCACATGAAAGGAAATAATGGTAATATAGCATGAATCTCACGGGAATAAGTAGTGAGATGAAAACCTCTTACCTTGTATTTTTCCATACTACATGGTAGGATAACCTCATTTTTATTGGTTAAATTATTGTTATTAAATTATAAATGAACCAAATAAATAAATATTATATCATATATGATCTTCTAATACTTCTTTGGTAATGATATTTCAGTAGAATAATTGTTTTGGGTGTTAACTGATTAGTTTTTCTTTATATGTTTTGTTACGTAAGTCATGTCAGTTATGTTTAAGATGTATTTGATTCATATGAAGAATGATATTATGTTAATAAAAATTATTTTTAAATCATAAAATTAAAATTATTCTTGAATGGTTATTATGGGGAATGAATCTATTCACGTTTGTGGACACGGTAATCCATACATACACACAAGTGAAAATATAATTCAATTGATGGTAAAATTGTATGTAATTTTGTGGTATATCATATATACAGAATCATGAACATGTTATATTTATTATTTAAATAAATTTAAGTCATTATTATACCCATACAAATAATGATGTGTTGAATAGAAAACTACACTACGACGTCGAGACGGTAAGCTGTGCGTACGCACGTATGGTGACATTGTAAATCATAGGATGGACAGAATAATAAATATGGTGGTACCATTTTTATAATAAAATAAAATTATGTTGATTTTACTGGAGTTATTATTTTTTTATGGAAAAAACAATGAAAGATTATGTGGAATAATAAAAGAACTTTGAAAGATGTGGTGAAATTATTATCTCTTCTTTTGGTGATGCCTTTTAATTTGAACAAAAGGGCTCACTAGGTTGGATTAATGATTAATGTAAGCAATCTATGTTGAATTTGGGGATGTTGGGAGGATATTTGGGCATTTTTTGGCCAATCCAAATGGATTTTGAGATGTGAAAAATTAGATAATGGGGAGTATCCTTTTATAAGAGAGGTGAGGGTCCCTTTAGGAAAAGCTTGAAATATTATTTTATTATATAATCATTTTCGGTTTATAATGGCTCCATATGGATTTATTTATAGGATAATGTGTGGATGGGTTGGAATACCTTAAAATTTTGTTTTTGAGATGTTTAGGTCACCACATTAACCTTATCGTTTATATTTCACTCTTAGTTAAATAGTTTAACATTTACAATGTCTTCTTGTATTCTTACATTATATGGTTAATAAACTTACTATAAACTGCCAAGATAACCTCAAGTGGTTAATAAATGATATATATATATATATATCATTATATAAGTCCTTTCAACAAACCTTATATTTATAGGATTACTAAATCATTTAATAGTATGATATTTTTTTTAAAAAACTCATTTATGTCAATTTTGACACTTTAGTATTTCGTTTTTGTGAAAGTCATAACAACATTATTACATAAACAATATTCATTTAATCAACCATAAAATTTCATATTAATCAATAAAATTAGTTATATTAATCAAAAGTATCAATTTACATTTATTTTGACATTTATAATATCAATTATTTTAATCTTTCATTAATAAGGTAATAACTACATTATCATTGTGCCATCAATAAATATAATTATATAATCTCTAAAAATTATAAATAAAATACAATTATTTTTGAAATCATTTTATCTTTATAATTAATATTTATTGTCTAATTTATCTTATGCATAAAAATATATTAAAATTGTTTTAGTTCTGAAAATTTGAATTTAACAATTTTAACTCTTGTTTAAATAAAATAGTAATAAATGTCCTAATCTATTCCAATTGTACCAAATAGGATGATATTTTATTCATAAGGTTTATTTTGGTCAAAAAAAACTTATCCAATAGAGTTAGGATATGTGTTAGGGTAATTAAAATAATATTTTTACATTAAATTTCCATATTTACATTTAACTGTGGTAAATAAAAGTCATAAGTTACTATTAACAAAAATTATTTTCATCTTATTGAACCAAATTATACTTACTGACATCAACCGTGTCTCTAAATTTTTTGAAATTATCTTCAAATATTTGGTAAAATTTTGATTTATGCAAATTTTCTATCATGCTTAGAAGGTGTCTAAAAGACGTTAAAAATTCACTAAAATTTTATACATCTAATTTTATTATAAAATGATTCCAATGAGTTAAATTGAACTAATATAGGTATTATGTATCAATTTTGACAAAAAAATTAATTTAAATAACAAAAATAATTATTTAAATAAAAAAGTATGTTTTTAAACAATAACACAATGTTTTTTAGTATTTATCAAAAATTGTGTGTTTTCATAAAAATACCAAAAAATTATCCAAACTAAATTTTAATGACCCTATTCTAAAGAATAATTTAATTTAATAAATTTGAATATATAAAAGTGTCATGTATTGGATTTAGAATGGTTTTTCCATTAAAATGATGAAAAACTGCATTTTTTGAAAAAATCCTTCTTTTATCTAAAAAATTGAATTTGGACTTATATTATGTCTAAGAAATAGAAAAGATGAATTTTGAAATTATATGTGATATATATAATATTAAAAATGTTGTTATTTCTATTTATACCTAATTTTTAATCAACTAGTATGATAGTTCATGGTTTGCTTGAACTCGGTGTAGAATACATCACACACTACTGTATTATTCAAATAGAAGCACACTGTGGAAGCTTGGGGTGTTTCAAAATATATAAAACATTTATATGAATTAATTTTGGTCACACCAGCCCTTGTAATCACACATCATTTTATTTCATGACTCTAAAAATATTTCTACATACAATCTAATTTCTTGATGGGAAAAAGGGTCTCTATGTAATAAGTTAGAGTTATATATAGGTCACAACCATAACAAAATGGAAACAATATTTATCTGTTACATATATTATAATGAGTCATGATATAATAACACTTGAAATGGAATGAATATCATAAAAATTTTATCATATCATAAACTATGGAAAATATAAAGGTTCCATAATCATTTCATCATAGAATAGCCCATGAAACAAAGTGGTTATCAAAAGCATTTCCATATGGTATAATCCATGGAAGAGAAGTGTGTTTCATAAACATAATTCCATAAAAACATAAACCATTCAAATAATTAATATGAATTGTATCCTTATATTTAACATTAGTAATGGATTGGTAACACCAACCAATATCATCGTAGATGGAAAATAGTTTTTTAAAATCATTTAAAACATTTCATGAGGAAAATATCCTTTCCTCTTTGATTTTTTTAAAACAATTTTTTTTTTGATATCATCAGTCTAGGAAAAATTCCAAAAAAATAATGGAAGCTTTAAAAATACATTGAAACTCATTTTAAGAATATTTATATTTTTCAAAACCTTGAAAATGAAAATAAACATTAAAACTAATAAACAATGGTTTTAAAAATATTTAAAAACTTTTTAAAATATTAAACAATTTCAAAATACTTTTCTTTAAAAATAACCAATGAAACCTATAATGGAAGGTTCAAAAATAATTAATATCACTTTTTAAAACATAAAAAAATCCAAAATCTTTTCCCATGAAAATCATATTTAACGATCATTTAAAAAATTTGAAATATTTCAAGGAAAGATGGTTTTGGAGGAAATAGGATATTCGACCGAAAAAATAAATAAAGATGTTTTTTATGAAAAAAATTATCCTTATTAAAATATATAAAAAAGATTGGGAATATGGTACCATTACTTATTGATATCATTAATAACAAAATTATAAAAAATTTCTTTAAATTTTTTGAGATTTATATCATATGATTTCAACATTGGAGACTTAATCATATATAATATGCATAAATTATGAGATTATAACATAAATCCTTTACTACATTAGTAACATTGAATCACAATACCCAAGTGAGAATAGAATAAAAAAACCTATTTTGACATGTGGATGAAAAAATAAATTATATTACATGTAAATTTTTATGTCTATACATCTTGTAAAAAAGTATTGGTGCATGAAATAATTGTTTTCTCAAAGAAGGAAAAATGAGGGCAAAATCCCATTAAGATTTATGAATTTTTAAACCTTAAACACCATAAAATATAGATAAAAAATGGATATTTAATTGTCAATAATTATTATTTGGATAATAATAACATAAATTCATGTGAATTATATAAAACCCATAAAATAAATAGTCGGTGAACATTTTATTTCTCTTATAGAAGTAAAAAAGTAATTCAAAAATACATTACATTAATTCATGATTTCCTTTGAACACACTAAAAATTCTTGTATAATATATATAAGTTTATTATAAATTCATTATAGAACCATATTCAAAAATATCAACCCATCTTATGTTTTATTATTACCTTTTTAACCTGTTTATTTAAAATATCATGTTAATGTCACATTTTGATCATTAAATATTTTGTTTTATTATTATGTTTTAACTTGTTATATATTGGTCCTCTTACATTGATCATGGTTTCATCATCTAAATTTTTTTTATCCATGATATAAATATAATATATATTCATTATAGTTTTATATATAGTTATTCTTTAAATTTAGTGGTTGGAAATGAAATTCACCATTCATTGAGACGTTAAGACATATAACACATTTATGTTGTTTGTTCATTTAATTGTCAGTTTGAAAGAAATAAAATGTAAAATATATTTATATATTTATATATATTTTCATTAAAAAAATAATTTTCATGTCATTGATTTAAAATACTTTCATTATACACATATTTAATAAATTTCATGTAATGCATGAACGAATCGCATCTCTTTATGAGATAGTTGTCCTCTAAATAGAATAATTATATTATTTTATTTCCACAAAATAGAAAGCATGAAGTTATGTTTGATATAAAAATTCAAAAATCATAATTAAATAATATATATATATAATATAATATATAAACAATAAATAACTCATTATTAATATCCTTGAGTAGGGGTAATGGAAAAAGTAAACGACATCAGTCTTTGAGGAGGTAGTGCTCCGTACACATGAACATTAAATATGTAACCAATTTGAAGAAACTAGAGATGTTTTTAGTTCATGAACATAACATAAAAACATCTCTTTATATAAAACATACTGAGTTTATTATATTATCTTGTTAAAAAAATAATTTATGCAAGTGAGGAATGAAATAAAATAAAGGACCTCTATGAATAACATTGCATCTTTTTTGAGTTCCCCCCGTAGGTTTTCACTAAATCCTTCATAGGATTGATTTATGACCAAGATAAGGCTAATAAGATTATTTTATGGAAGTTTTTATTTGATTTTATTATCACTTGGGTGAACCAAAGTTGGGTGAAGGTGTGAATAATTGAAGAAATCAGGTGGCCTTTTATAGTTGTGGAGGAGTGGAAATTTTGAAAATACCCAAAAGTATTCACTCTTGGTAGGTAGATCATAACAAATATGGATAAATAATTGATAATTTTAGGATTATATATATTATCAAGTTTATAAACACCTTTAAAACATAATAAATGATGTTTTTTAAATAATTTTTCCTTATCTACTTATTTTTTGAATTTTTAGAAATTTTTTTCCAATTACGTTAACTAGTTTTCTAACCTTTGTAACTTATCCTATAAGACTAAAATAGTGTGATCCTTACCTAATAAATTGGAACCAATTATTAGAAATATAATATCTATTTTTAAAAAATAAATCTAATATATATGGGAAATTAGTTTTTTAACAAGCACATGAAACGTACAAATACACCAATTTAACCATAAATATACGAATAGAGTTCTTACCATTTCTACGGTCAATATATTCATTATAAATAAAATATTTATCCATAAATGAAACTTAGTTAATTTTTATTTTACATTAATAATAAATTTATTTAATATAGGATTTTTAGTAATTTAAATCCATTTAATAAAATATAATTTGCCATAAAATAACATTAATTTCAATTTTTACAATATTAATTTAAATTGAATTTTAAAATATATCAAGATAGTGATGGAATTAGAATATATTTTGATCAATAATATATAAAATTATATATTTATCTAAAAAATAATTTAATACAACAATTCATTCAATTAACTTCACTGTTAATATTTTTATTATCAATTACATTATTGTATTATTAACTAAATAATTACTTTGCTAGTATTTCTTAAGAATTATATATATTTATTTCATCTAAAAAATTAAATTATATTATTATTATTTAAAAAATAATTTATGTTTCAAAAGGATATATATATATATAACCTAAAATATGTTTTCTTTTCCAATACCAAGGCATTATAGATATTAAAAGTATGATTAGTATATTTTTTTTGGATTTTTCATTACAAAACATATTTTATGGGTTGTATTCAAAGGAAGGAGGGAAGGAATTTCCATATATTGTATAATTTAATGTCGAAGATCAAAATAAACATATTATATAATATTCTAATAATAGTTTATATCATTTTTACTATTATAATTCTACTTTTACCCCTGATAAACACATTTTCACTTTAACTGTAGTAATTAATACTTTTACAGCATTCACAATTCATTTTGGTAAAAATATCGTATAAATTTATGATAATATAATTTAATATGATTCTATATAGAACAAGGTTTAAATCAATTTATAATCAGGAGTTTTAGTAAAAAAATTACTTTCTTTCACATTGGGGACCAGTTTTAGTTTAGAGCATTAGAGAATTAGGACATAATACATAAATAACATCCCACATGTATAAAAAGTGGATACTACCAAAATAATACCAATTTCTTCCAAAATGTAAAAAAATTATACTAATAAATTATTTCTTTGAAAAATATACAAATCATTTAACAGGACTTCCTTTATTCTCTTACACATCCTTATAACCTGTGAAAAACATTTGGAAACATGGGATGAGTACAAAAAGCAGAGTAAGTGATATAAAGAAAGATATCATTAGTCAAGTGATAACATAAAAACCAACAAAAAACTTTTCATAAAAACTATTTATAATGTATATAAACATCATGAAGTTTTCTTGTAACATATTTACCATATCACTCTTATATTCAACCTTAAAAATGGGAAAAAAATTGGTCAACTTTTATCTCAAGAGTACCAAGTGAATTAGAGACCTATAATGGGGATGACCCCTCATATCTTGATATATATGGGGATAAAACCATCATATCATGAATGATAATGGGGTTCAACCACTCATATCGTATTATATAATGAGATAAACCCAACATAAATAATTTACATGGATCATATCATGAATTAAACTCATAGTAGTTTATTTAAACTGATGATCAAACACATTCACATAATGAAATATCAATTCATTCATAAAAAAATTTAAAATATAAATATTATGCACATAACAATGAAATAATACAAATAAAAATAACTATGAAAAACTATAAAGGAATAATTTCAATAATTAATAATCATTAAAATGTGATAACATATCATACTGTATATAAAAAATTCCATATTTTTTTGGAATTATGTAAAGAGACGTTTAAAATATTTTGAAAGGAATGACGCTTAAAAATATAATATAATTGTAGTGATAATTAATTAAACTAAATAAATATGTGTATACAATTTAAATACATATAATACAAAAAAAAATATTTAAAAAATTCATCTCACAAATAATATTACTACCACATAATTAATTATGAATAAGGTTAACCCCAATAATGAAATTTGGTTTAAGAATTCCCTTACCTTGGGTTCATCTTACATAAAATTAGTTCAAACCTATTGTATAATGGTTTAAAATGTGTTATTAATATATTATATAAACATATTTATATTCATAATTACTTATATGATATTCTTATAATATATTTCACCCGATTTATATGAAATATTTTGTTCCTTCCATTGTTTTGGGTGTATTCTTTACATGGTTTCCACAGTCAGTTTGTAATGGATTTTCTATTAGAATGGAAGAGAAATTAAAAATGTGGAATGAAATGGTATTTAATTTTTTACATAACATTTAATTATACCATATATCATTTTTTTCACAAATGAATATGAATATATTAGATATTAATGATATTCATTTAAATCATTTGGTAGGTTCTTTGATCATCACAAACCAGTTTCATTATATAATAAAATGTAATTCATATATGATAAATTAAGAACATAAAAGTTGTTATATCATATAATTTACAATATTTTTATACCATTAAAATTTTTTTATGGGCATATAAGATGGAGGTAATGGAAATTGGAAACACATCGTCTGTGATGTTGGTAATTTGACACATCATGAATGATGTTTTTTGTTTTTTAAATAAAAGGGGGAGTAGAAAATGTATGATGATTAATTTTCAAATAAAAATGATAAAAATTAATTATATACTAGATAATATAGTTTTCTTTACTTTTAGAAAAGGGTAGGTGATGATATTATAATAAAATAAAAAGAGTTGAAATTAAAATGAAAGAGGAATTTTACCTCTTGAATGTTATTCCTTGAGAACCTCCTTAAGTCACTTGGTATTGAAATATTTGTGAGAACTATAGGTCCTGGATGTGGGGAGGATCCATATAAATAATATTGGGTAGAAATTGTATAATTATAAATTTTTTATATGTGTGAGGTGAAGAGGGAGTGAATGGTGGTATTTATGGTGGAGGAGAGGAGACTTTTCCATTATTTTATTCATTATTTTATTATTTTCCTCAACAAAAGAAATTGTGTTAGTTTTTGTGACCAAAAATAGTAATTATTGCATGTGAGTTTGAACCTAGGGTTTTTACCTCTATATAACATCATACAGGACTCAATAATTCATGTATTTAGCTTATTTCGTAAATTATCATATTTCACTATTCACAAAAAATCATGACTCTCAGAAAAATCCCAAAAATTAACCCAAACCATTTTTAGACATGTTGAATTAAAACATTAACTCCATTTTTTACAATGATTTTATATAAAAGATAATTTTAATTTTAAAATAAAAACATATTTTATTTTATAAATATCAATTTTAAAACTATAACTGATTTTATAACACCATGAATAATTTATCAAGGCCTCATAAAATTATCTAATAAACATAAGAAAAATAATAATAATTTATAAATCTATATTATGAAAATCTATTTTCACTTAAATCATTAAATTAATTTCAAAATTTTAATTAAATATATATGACTCACAAAAATGCCAACATAGAATTTTTGATTTCCAAATATTTATTTACTAATTCCATGATATAAATTTACCCTGACTATACTAATATGATACATAAATTTTTGTTATATTCTCATAGGTGGGGATACCATTCTATTGGAAAATTACTATTCTTAATGGTCATATTATTATTTCCAAGGGTAATTTACTATTCTATCAGTATAAACTCCTCAATTTCTAAAAATATCAGTTATTTTATTATAAATATATAATGAATTTAAATATTTAATTTTATAAAAAAAATTATTTCATGTGTACATGTGTTGTTACATTCTCCACACCTTTTAGAAATTACATACTAAAAATTTTTAGTCACTTATTAAACAAGAGAGGGTACCTTTCTATCATAACATTCTCAGATTCCCATATTTCTTTTCAGCCATGTGGTTTCATTACAAAACCATAACCTGGTGGATTACCTTATTCTGAAATACATTCTCTCTATGATCTAGAATCTGAATAAGATTTTCTTCATAATGAAGGTTCTCTTCCAATTGAATTACTTTTAGGATCAAAACATGATATCGATCCGGAACATACCATCCCAATATCAAAACATGAAAAATATTTTTTTCATGTGATAAACATGAAGGAAACGATACTCAATAGGATACTGTATTACATTCTCTTAGATTTCAAAAGGTCTATTGAATCATGGACATATCTTTCCATTCATTCCATAACCAATAAAACATTTCCAATGAGTGATTATAAGGAAAACATGATCACCTATATTTAATTAATGTTCATTACTCCTATTACTTATATAACTTTTATTCCTACTTGGAGCTTTCCACATGTGTCATTGGATCATATTCACATTCTCAGCTACTTCCTCAACTAATTATGGTCCCATCAACTTCATTTCCCTAACATCCACCCAAAATACATGAGTTTGACACTACTTCCCATATAATGAATCATAAGGTTCCATCCTTATTTTGGAATGAATACTTCATTATAAGAAAACACAAATAACAAAAAATGATAATCCCAACATCCTTGGTAATCCATTGAACACGCTCTAAGCATATCCTCCGATGTCTAAATTTTTAGCTTGGTTTTTTTTATCATATTTAGGATATAAGGTTCTACTAAAATTTAATTCTATTCACAGTGACTTCTAGAGGCATTTCCAAAACATATAACTAAAACTGAGATCATTATGAGATACCATGGAGAGGGTAACTCCATACAACATGAAAATTTCATTGAGGTACAACTGAGAAGGTTGATCCGATGACATAATATCTCAAATAGGAATTAAATGTGATGATTTATTCAATCAGTCAAAAATAGCCCAAATTGCATTGTTTCATTCATAATTCATTTGTAGTCCCGCCATGAAAGGGATGGATATATTTCCCTATTTCCACTCTAGAATTGGTAAAGGATGATCCATCAATTTTGGTAACTATATCTCTTCTTTAACCTATTAACAAGTCAAAAATTTCATTTTAAAAGTAGCTATATATCTTTTTATTCCATCCCAATAGTAATACTCATGAAGGTATCTATACATCTTTTTACTGCTATGATGAACTGAAAACATAGAACTATGAACTTCACACAATAATTAATTCTTAATTTAGGAATATTAAGGCACACATAATATCTTTTCAAATCTCAAAACACAATTTCTATCAACATTAATTTCAGGTAACATTCCTATCTTCTCCAATTTTACCTCTTTTTGTAACTCACCATCTTCCTTCTGGGCTTGCATAATTCAATCTAAGATATATGACTACATGGATACGTAAGACAATGTAGAGAAATTTACTACACCAACAGATTCGAATCCAAAATTCATCAAATCATTAACTAATAGGTCATGTTCCAAACATTACATGGTTAATGAATCATTATTTCTTCAACTCAAAGCCTTGACCACTATATATACTTTTATATGATGGTAATGAATTTTGAAATATTAATACATGATTAGTTCCAACCATCTTATCTATATCTTGTTAAATTCCTTGTGAGTAAATATATAATTCATACTATTATAGTTATTATATATTTCACATTTTACTCCATAAAATGATGCCTCCAAATTTTTAATTAAAAACCCAAAAAACGTAATTTAACTCATGAGGATTCAACTAAAATGAAGAATAATCAATTACCTGATTATTCTTCAGTAGGACACAACCAATTCCATTCAACAAAGCATTATTGTAGCTGAAAAATTCACCATTTTATCAATGAAGGGCCAAAACTGGTGCATTAACCAATCTTCAATAAATTTATAAAAACAATCATCACATTATTTTTTCTCAATAATAATTACATAATTCCAAGTTATCTTAATCATTAGGCTAGACAAACATGTAATGATTTTACAAACCTCCATTAATATCCTATCAAACCAATAAATCTACAATTCTTAGTTATATCTTCTGAACTTGTCCATTCATCAAACAACATTTTTTAATAGGATCAATGGTTAGGCCAACTTTATAAAAATGTGACCCTAAAATGAAATTTTTTGAATCCAAAATTCACACTTTTTGAATTTTCTATCACCTTAAATTCATTTAATATTTTAAAAATGAACCTTAGATAAAATTCATTATCCTCAATGAATTTTGAATATTCAATAATTTCATTAATGAAAAAACCAAAAACTTATCTAAGGACTCATGAAATATTCTATTCATAAGACCCGTGAATATAGTAGGCTCATTAGGTAATGAAAATGGAATAAATAGTAATTCATTATGCCTAATGTAGTAAAAATGTGTTCTTTAAAAAATTTTCTTCTTATACATTCAACCTATGCTATGCCAAACTCATGGCAACAATCAAAAAATATTGTGATCCATAGATTTGATTAAAAAAATCATTGTGATGTGTCAAAGGATACATGTTCTTAATGGTGATTGTATTCAATGCACTAAAATCAACATGAAGATTCATTGAACTATATTTCTTTTTAAAAACAAGATAAGAGAAATTATAGGTCGGGAGAATCCTTTATCTAATAATTCATGTAACTTCTTTGTCAACTCTTAAAGTTCCATTTGATCCATTGATAAGTGTGTTTAAAATTGGTATTAGCATCAGTAAATTTGTCTTTGCTAAACTCATCCTATCGATCAGGAACAACACCTGGAAAATCATCTAGAAAAACATCAATATACTCATTTACTACTGGCACATCATTAGTCTAAATACTTCCACAATTTACAAAAATAGGTGAAAGATAAATTATATTTCCATATTTTAATAGTTTCATAGCTTAGTGATATTTTTTCAATGGTATGGTTTTATTCTTGTACAAAAAATAAAACTCTTTCTGAAAAACAACTTATTTAGATCTACAATAAATCTTAGTGTAATAAAAAAAAATCAATTCTATACCTAGTGTAACTTCAAACTCTAATAGAGGAAATACAACAAGGTTTAAAGGTAAACACCTTCCACAGACAAAGATAGTTAGATTATTATAATTTATTTCTTCCTCAACATTTCTTCCTTGTATTTTTGCAATGGTTTATGGATTCATTTCTTGAGGAAAATTTTCTAATTTAGTAGAAAATTTCTCAGAAATGAAGGAATGTGTATACCCTAAATCAAACAACACATTGGGATATTTGGTAAAAACAAGAAATGATCCTAAAATCACTTTTTTTGATAGATCAACATACTATTATGTAGTTGCAAATTATTTTTTTCGCAACCTTTTTCTTCCAATCTTGTTTACTTCTCCATTGAGTGACTATCTTTGGACACACATTAGTAATACAACTGAATTCCTTACTATGAAAACATCTCACCATAGGCTTATCATTATTTTTTAGACCATTTTCTTTTCAGTCATGATACATGATCCCAAACATTCCACATCAGTAACACTTCCCATAAATTACAAGGCATTATCCATGATTATTTTTACAACCCTTTTGACAAGAAGGGAAATTGATTTTCTTACATACGAATTTCATTGATGAATTATTCCCAGTATCCTAAAAACCTAAATGTCTCTTATTTTTATCATCACAAGGAATATACATTTTAGAAAACTCTATCTGATCATTTTTAGAACAAAGAACAAATTTTTCATAGATTTTAAACTCTCATGAAGCTAAAGATCTTCATAAAATTTATTTTAATCTAGATTAAAATCTATTAATCTTACTATCAAATTAATGAGTAAAATCTAAAACATAAATATCTAGTATTAAAAAATTATCTCCATAAGGTGACACAAAATCATCATCATTATGCTTCATTTCAATGAATTGTTTCTCCATTCTATGTCGAATAATTTTAAGAAAAAATTTATTCATGAATAAGACTCCTAAAATTCATCACATTCAAAAGTATTAGGATAATATTTTTTATCTCTTATTACTAACCATAGACCACCATTGGTCAACTTCAACATCAAATTGATAAATTGATTGGGTTACTATTTGGTTTTATGAATATATCATTAAATCAAATATAATTTCAAGAGCATTTATCCATCCTTCAGATACCACCGAGTTATATGAGCAACTGAATGATAGTGGATGTTGCATCATGAAATGGTTAATAAAAGACATTTTCCATCAAAGTAGATCAGTTTATTATCTAAATGAACACCATCACCATTTATCTCTTTCTTAAACTAATCCACTTCTATTAAGAAATTGGGTAGTTTTAATTCCAACAATTCCAAGCTGTAGATTCAGACATATATCTTCCACTTAGTGTCTTACTACTTCATCATCTCTATTTCATATGTGGAAAACCATTATGAACAAGAATATATTATATAAATCATCATGGTAATAATAAAATTCGATACTATTTTAAATTAACCATAATTAAAAATCATTTATGGTATTCTATTAACATCATCCTGCCCCTAAAGTTATCTAAACAATCATCTAATACCAACTATGGGGACCAAGCCTTAAGACATTACATAATCTATGTTTTAGTAAAAAATTTCTTTCATTCACATTGATGGTATTTTTTGGTTTATAGATTTAAACAATTAGGAAAAAATAGATACATAACATCCAATAATTATAAAAAGTGGATACTAACAAAATAATATCCATTTCTTCCAAGAAAATAAAACATCTAAAATGAAACATGATTTATTAGAAAATATTTCATAAAATATAACATGACTTCCAAATTTCTCTTACACATCCTTATAACCTTTGAAAATCATGACAAAAAATGGGATGATCACAAAAATCCTAGAATGGGATATAAATAATAAAATCTTTAGTCATGTGATTGCATAAAAACAAAAAACCCATTTCATAAAAACTCATTAGCATGAATAGAAACATAATGTAGTTACCTTGGAACATATTTACTATATCAACCTTATATTAACCTTTATACGTGGAAGAAAAATCTAATAATATTCTATATCTAGAGAATCCAACCAATTAGAGATCTATAATGGGGTTCAGCCATCATATCATGAGAAATAATGGTCTCATACATAAATATATTTATCTATAAATTGGATAGACCATTAATATCATAATATAAATGGGATATACCCATCATAAAATATTTACAAGAAACATATCATGAATAAATCACTTCATAACTCATTTAAATCAATGAGAAAACACATTCACATATTGAAGTATAATTTTTTCATAAAAATTACTTTTTAAAATACAAAAAACGTGCACATAATAATAAAATAATAATCAACAATAATTAATATGAAAAATTATAATGGAATACTTATATTAATAAAGAATCATGAAAATTGGATAACCCTCCAACACTGTATATAAAAGAAACAATTTTGATTTTTTGTTTTGTAAAGATACATTTAAAAATATTTTTAAAGGAATGTCCTTTAATAATATCATATAATATAATTGAGAA
This sequence comes from Viscum album, assembly GCA_963277665.1. Classification (NCBI taxonomy): domain Eukaryota; kingdom Viridiplantae; phylum Streptophyta; class Magnoliopsida; order Santalales; family Viscaceae; genus Viscum; species Viscum album. Next base: position 327,167 of record OY728165.1, read on the forward strand.
TTAATAGAATTAACGGAATATGTGTTTAAACTATATATCCAAATAATAAAAACTAATATAAATAAATTTCATTACAATAATATTCATTATAACACATAATTAAAAAAGTTGACGGTTAACCAAAGGAATGGAAATTGGGTTAAGAATTCCCTTACCTCGTGTTCATCTTACATCAAATGTTTTCAACCCTCCAATATAATGGATTAGTATGACAACCCTTCTTTTATAACAAACATAAACATGATTTATTATATAAACTATTCACTTGATAAAACATGGAAGATTGAGAGATCCAGTGTATTTGGGGCTTAGGATCATTACATAACAACTTAAAATTTGAAATACCACATCTTTATTGAAAATTTCCTTTACATGACTACTATATTCACTCATACATAGCATTGCATGGGATAACCTGAGGACATGCATAAGAAAAGGGTCAGCTATAATGACTTGAAAGGGAATAAAAATGGAATACATGAGGAGTAAAATACATGTTAGACAATAGGCATATCAATAAATAACAAGAGAAACATTAACATAAAGGCATGATAAAGCATGATAATCATAACATGGAAATTCGGAAACAACACTTAACATGGAATTAGCATGATCCAAGGCTCATTGCACATGGAGCATTAGTAAATTCTCATTGCACATGAAGTATGAGTAAACCCTCATTGCACTTGAATTAGCATGAGTCAATACTCATTTCACATGACATGTCATGATATTATACTTTACCCAATGCATTGGAGCGCTATATGGGCCCACCCATCTTAAACATTTGATTTAATGCATATGTGTGCCACATGGATCATAAAACATGGATTCATAAAACATGGATTCATAAAACATAATAATTTATTCCACGATAAAGGAATTTTGAATTCATACATGAAACATTATAATCAATAATTAAATGTTCATAATGGTGAATACCCTTAATGGAGAAATGGGAATGGTATTCACTACATAATGGCATTGGCATAGAAAATCGGTGCAATTTCGGCAGCATAACGGCGTGACATAAGAATTCAATAAAACAGTTTATGAGAGAAAAAGGGGTTACACTTCATATTCAAATGTAATGGAAAGTAAATAGTTTATATAGATACATGTCCCAACAATTTTAATTGAATTTAGATTCATGATGAAAAATAATTGCTTGAATGTAAATGAGGAGAGAGAAGTTTCTTTCGGAATTTTGGCATTGTAGTGGGTGTACATGGGAGGCATTTAATGAGAGAGAAAGGGTCTCCCATAATTAAAACATAAAAAGGGAAGTATTAGGGTGGTGAAAATCCATATTCTAACATTCATAATTGAAATTAAAAGGGAAAAACAACTTAGTGAAAATTGGACAAAAAAGAGATAGGAAGAAAAAACCCTTACTTGGAATTATGCTTCCAAAGGTTTGAATGTGGCTGGAGAGAGGCTCCTTGGGAGCTTGGGGAGCCTTGAGAGGATTCTAGAGAGAGTAGGGTAGATTTTGGACGAACTCTAAAGGATTTGAGTGAGGAGTAATTGGGAGATTGGGTGGGTTTATATAGGAAATATGAGGGAATTCTTTATTATTTAGGTTTGGGACACCTTATATTAAATTAGTCCAAACCACAAACCATCCCATGGTTTTTGCCCATGATTTTTGGAAGAGGGAAGAGGAAAACAATATTTTTTATTACAAAGTCCGAACTTCTTAAAATAATGGGGTTGCTTATGTGGAGGTGAGTCACACTTCCATGGAAAACAATTTAAAAAGACAAGGCGTTTAATAAGCCTTGAAGGGTCCATTAATGCTTTGAAATGTAAGTCAAACAAACCCAAAATCACATTTTTTTAATTTTAAAACATATATTGGCCAAACATAAAGCTTATAGTATTTTATTATGTCAGTATTGGGTCATTATGATGTCATAAAACACATTATATATTTAAATAGTATTTTATTTTTACCCAAAAAATTGACTATCTCAGAAAATTATGAAATATTCACTGTTGGATAATTTTGACATCCTGATTCTAGAAATAACATTTATTTTATCTATATAATTTTCTATATTTTTCAATTATCACTTTTTAATTAAAAACTGACATTTATCGAAAATTCATGGGTTTTGAAACAAATGTCATTAAACCCTTAATAAAAATTACAATTGCATTCATAAAATTATATAATCATTTAAATATAATAAAATTCATTTCATAATGTTATTATTATTTCATTAAAATATTATTTATTTCAAAAATCCTTTAATTTAATAAAATAGAATTCTTAATTAAATAATTACTAAAAAAGACTCTTTTCACTTTAAAAACTATTTACAATGTATCAATAATGACAAGAAAGTATATTCATTATTATATACAAAAAATAATGTACATGCACATAGTACTAGGGATTTGTTACATAACCCCATAAAACAACCGCATAAGACCTAAGGGTAAGGTGTGCGATGGTGAAAGACTCTTGTGGTGGCTCGGATAAAATCGCTCGAGTGGTAATTTCTATCAACTTCCACTTTTCCCAAAGACGGTGACGTTTGAGCTTGACATGATGAAGCTCAACTTGGTCTTGGTCATGAGTGAAGCCCAAAGACTCCACCTCTTTTCCGAGCTCCGACAAATGGGCTTCGTATGGATCAATTCTAATAGATTAGCCCATCACTTCCTTTTTCTAAGTAAATTGGATTTGTTAAAGTCCTATATTTATATTAATCATCTGATCACTGTTCAACAACTATAAAATCAACGGTCACAATTCTTAACATAAAACCAAATAAGTTGAAATTTTATATAAACATTTTACATAAAAAGACATTAAACTAGATCAAGAGGGATTTCCATTAGTGAAACATTGGGTTGTTACAATATTCCCCCCTTAAGAAATTTCGGCCTAGAAATTTCCTTTTTCCCACACTAAAACATATGTGGGTAACTCAGCTTCGTCATTTCCTCCGATTCACAAGTCACTTCTTCAAAATTGTGGTTTCGCCATAACACATTTACATGGGTAATTGTCTTATTTCATAGAACTTTTTCTCTACGATCTATGATCTTCACTGGTTTCTCCTCATTAGAAAGATCATCCTCCAACTATACCACCTCAGAAGAGAGTACATGTGAAGGGTCCGGTCTGTACTTCCTTAAGAGGGATACATGGAAGACATCATTTACATTGGCCATGGTAGGTGGAAGTGCTAGTCGATAGGCCACAGCCCCGACACGATCAAGAATCTCAAAGGGTACGATGTACTTTGGACTTAACTTCCCTTTCATTCCATACCTCAGAACCTTTTCGATGGAGATATGAATAGAAAAACCATGTCTCTGACTATAAACTCAATGTCTCATCGATGATTATCTTCATAACTCTTCTGTCAACTCTATGCTGCCTTGAAATGTTGTTGAATGGTTTTCACCTTATCCAACATTTCCTCAACCATTTCTTGTCTAAGCAGCTTACGTTCACCGACCTCATCCCATCATGCCTGTGTTATGCACCTTTTCCCTTACATGGATTCATAAGGTACCATTTGGATGCTCGAGTGGAAATTGTTATTATAAGAGAACTCAACAATAGGAAGATGTTTATCCCATCCTCCTTTAAAGTCCATTCTGCACACTCTCAACATTTCCTTAAGTGTTTGGATAGTCCACTAGGATTGGCCATCAGTGTGAGGATAATAGGTCGTACTAAAGTTCAGTTCAGTATTCAGAGCATGTTGAACACTCTTCCAAAACATAGAAGTGAATCTTGGATCTCGGTCAAAAACAATAGATAGTGGTACTCCAGGCATCCTTACCACTTCCCTGATATATATTTGTGCCAGTTGATCCAATGAGAAATCCTCCCGAATAGTAATGAAGTGTGCAGTCTTTGTAAGATGATCCACCACAACCCAGATTGCATTATTGCGTTTAGTTTTCCTCGTAAGTCAGGTGACAATGTCCATGATGATGTTATCCCATTTCCATTTTGGTATGGGAAACGTTTGCATCATCCCCTAAGACTTCTTCCTCTATTCCTTCACTTTCTGTCACACCATGCACTTTGATGTATATTCAGTGATCTCCTTCTTCATATTATCCCACTAAAAAATTTGTTGGAGATCTCGATACATCTTTGTGCTCCCTGGGTGAATAGAGGTATTTGAACTATGTGCATCATCCAAAAGTTCCTTATTCAAATCCAAACTTGATGGAACACATAGTCTTTTCCCAAATTGCACAATTCCTTATTCATTAACTTCAATCTCCGAGGATTTCCCTTTATTAATAGGTTCCACTTTTTCCGGAATTCCCACATCATCCTTTTGAGCATTTTTTAACTTTCCAAAATAGAAGGTTGAGCAATAATTTGTGAATGAATTGATGATGTTCCCTTCATTATTTTCCCATGTCCATCTTCATCATGTCTATGAAGATTGGATCCTTCTAAATTATCATCATTGATAAAATAATTGGGTCCTTTCTACATAGGGCATCTGCCACCTTGTTTACTTTCCCAGGGTGGTAATGTATTGAACAGTCATAATCCTTGATGAGCTCTATCCATCTTCTCTGGCGCATATTAAGATATTTCTGTGTGAATATATATTTAAGACTCTTTTGGTCAATATATATCTCAAATTTATCCCCATAGAGATAATGCCACCAGATTTTCATGGCAAAGATCACTGCCGCCAACTCCAGATCATGCGTTGGATTGTTTTTCTCATAGATTTTCAACTTCCTTAAGGCTTAGGATATCACTTTATCATTCTGCATCAGCACACAACCGAATCCATTCTTCAAAGCATCACTGAATACCACAAAAATTTCCCCAATTGTGGGTAAAGTGAGCACAGGAGTAGTGATAAGCCTCCTTTTAAACTCCTTGATGCTTTATTCACATTCATCACTCCATGAAAACATTACTCCCATTCGAGTTATCTTGGTAAGAGGGTTGGACAATCTTGAGAAATTTCTCACAAATCGTCGATAATTTATAGCTAACCCCTAGAAGCTACGGATATCCGTTATAGATGTTGGCCTCAGCCATCCCTCATTTCCATCTTTTTTGGAGGGATCCACATATATCCCATTGTTTGTGATGATATGGCCAAACAATGAGACCTACATCAACCAGAACTCACACTTTCTATATTTTTCATAGATTTTCTCCTTGCGCAATTTCTATAGTACAATTCATAAATTCTCCTCATGACCCTCCTTGATTTTGGAGTATATTAGAATATCATCTATAAAGACTACCACAAATTTGTCAAGGTAATCTCTAAAGACTCTATTCATCAAGTCCATGAAGATTGATGGAGCATTAGTGCATCCTAAAGACATTACTAGGAATTCATAGTTCCCATATCTTGTACGAAAATCAGTCTGGGGGACATCTTCTTTCTTCATCCTTACGTGAAAAAATCCCGACCACAAATCTACCATGGAGAAGTATTGTGCTCCACGCAGATAATCGAACATCTCATCGATCTGTTGAATATGATAATTGTTCTTTATCATGATTTTTTTAAGTTCACGATAATCGATATAAAGACACATTGACCCATCCTTATTCTTGACAAAGAGGACTGGTGCACCCCATGGTGAAGCACTTGGGCGTATAGACCCTTTATCTAGATTCTCATGTAGTAGTTTCTTCTGCTCTTCAATCTCCATGAAAGCCATTCTATATGGAGTCTTGGATATTGGTAGAGCACCTGGTATAAGTTCAACTGAGAATTCAATATCTCTTCTAGGAGGAAGACCATGCAGTTCCTCCGGAAACCCTTCGGTGAATTCCCTCACAATAGGCATTTCTTCCAGGATGGTTTCATCCTTGGACTCAATCATATGTTCTAGATATGCATTCTCATAGGGCAGTAATATCCTTGCTTGAGATGATAGAGCTATAGGAGATTCATCTTCCTCCTTACACTTGTCAAGAATCGGGGGTCGATTCTCCATATGGAGTGTGATTTCCCTTTCCCAAAAATTTATATTGGCTCTATATAAGGAAATACAATCCCTACCAGGAATTGCATCAAATTACACCAGAGGGAGTATGACGAGGTTCTCCAGGAAATTCAATCCACATATTATAACATGTGAGGACTTATATTCATGGGATGTAATTATTTACCCATTTGTTGTACTCACCGACATCTTCACTTCCATGAATTGTGGTGGTGCTGGGATTTTTCTACTAAAAATTCAAGATATAAAATAATTGTAGAACCTTAATCATAACGTATGTTTTCTATTATTTAATAAATAACTAGCATACCTTTCACCACTTCATTGTTGGGGTTCCCTTTGGCAGAAGTGATGGCAAAAGCTCTTCCTTGCTGTCTTGGAGGTTGTTGGTTGCCTCAGAAAACCCTTGGTTTAGGGCACTAATTTGAAAAGTTCCCCAGTTCTTTGCAGTTGTAGCAATGAACAATGTGTTGAGGTTAAAAAATAGAATTCCTCTCCTCTGTCGCAGCCTTGGGTCTTTCTTGCTGACAGTTAACATCTAGGTGCCCTTCTCTTCCACAGCTAAAGCATTTCCTCATCCCCTTGAGGAAATTTCCAAGGTTCTTCTTTCCGCACTTTTGGAAAGTGGGGTGCTGGATCTTCTTAGCACCATTGGATTTATCCATCGGACCCCCAGCATTGAATTCAACCTTATGCTTCTTGTCCCCATGATACCCCTATGATTCCTCGATCTCCATTTCGACCATTAGGGAACATAGAACAATTTCATCATAGCTGTCGAATTCACTGATCACTAATGATTTCTGCATGCTAAGCTTCAGCCCACCAAAGAAGTGGTCAACCTTGCATTCGGGGGTAACGAAAAATCCATAAGCGTATCGTGCAATATTTATGATGTTTACCTTGTACGCTCAAACAATTTCTTCTTCTTTTTGTTTGAGGTAAAGGAAGTCCCTTTCCATTTTAATCCGGAGGGTGTGTGGAAAATATTTATCGGAAAACATCTTTCAGAAATCCTCCCATTCCAACATCTCGATCTCCTCCTTAGTCTTAGTATTGTTGATCAACATCCACCATTGATCAGCTTCACCCTCCACACGATAAGCCGCCAGGAGAACCTTTTCTTGATTAGATCATTGAAGGATGGAGAAGATATTTTCAATGGAGTTGATACAATGTTCAGCGATCGTGGGATCGGATGATCCACTAAAAGTAAGAGTCCTTTGTCTCATGAAGATCTCGATGGCGAGTTGTTATTTCTTAGGGGGGTTGAATGTCCCTCTTGACCCTTATTTGTTTTCAATGCTTGAGTTATCTGAGAGAGAAGTGTGACAAAGTTCGCGATTCCCGGTCCCATTGGATAGGGCATTTCATTAGTAAAGTCATCACACTGTTCTTCACATCAGTTGTTAGGCCGAGTCCTCCTATTACCATCCATTGGATGGAATAAAAATAAATTTAGGGGGTAACTCATAAAGGTTAATCCAAAGACAAATGTTGATCACTTATAAATAAACATTTATTTCCTAAACTCATGACTCTATATGCTTCAATCTAGGATTTTCATGATCTACTTTCTAACATATATTCTTAGGGTCATTTTTTTAATTCCCTTGATAAGGGTTCATACTAAGATTGTGAATTTATCAAAACATATCCCTCAGGAGTGTCGTAACAAAGAGTGCAGCAAGGCCCATTGTCGTGCACCAGTTCCCATTCGAGTCTAGCTCAAAGCGGTGTTTTCAGGTTTTACCCCTAGGATACATCTGTGCCAGAGCCGCCTCTACCTGCTCGTATCCAAAAAGGGATGTATTTATATGATAACCCACTTACTCAGTACATAACAAAACATGGGGATGTTTTTATTATACTTATTCTTGTCTCTATGGCTTTACTAGGGTTTTTTAATCCAAATACCAAAAAAAACTAAACCTATCCTCTGATACCAACTATGACAACCCTGCTTTTATTACAAACTTAAATAGGAATTATTACATGAACTATTCACTTGATACAAAATGTAATGTCGATAGGTATTGTGTCTTGGGGCGTAGGATCATTACATAACAACTTAAAACATGAAATACAACATCTTTATTGAAAACATCCTTTACATGACCACTATATTCCCTCGTACTTAGCATTTCATGGGATAACTTGATGACAAGCATAAGAAAAGGGTGAGCTATATTGCTTGGTAGGGGAATAAAAATGGAATACATGAGGAGTAAAATACATGTTAGACAAAATTCATTTAAATAGATCACATGAGAAACATGAACATAAAGGCAGGATAAAGCATGACAATCATAACATGAAAATGTGGCAACAACACTTAACATGGAATTAGCATGAGCCAAGGCTCATTACACATGGAGCAAGAGTAAATTCACATTGCCCATGAAGCACGAGTAAACCCTCGTTGCACTTGAATTAGCATGAGTCAACACTCATTACACATGATGTATCATGATACTATAATTTACCCAATGCATTGGAGCGCTATAAGGGTTCACCCTTCTTAAACATTTCATTTCATGCATAAGTGTGCCACATGGATCATAAAACATTGATTCATAATACATATTCATTTATTCCATGATACAGGAATGTGGAATTAATAGATGAAACTTTATAATCAATAAGTACATGTGAATAAATGTGAATACCCTTGATGGAAAAATGGACATGGTATTCACTACACAATGGCATTGGCTTAGAAAATCGGTGCAATTTTGGCAGCGTTACGGCGTGACATAAGAATTCATAAAAACAGTTGATGATAGAGAAATGGGCTCTTAATAATATTTACATGTAATGGACTGTAAGGATGCCATATAGATACATGTCCCAACAATTTTAATCGAATTTAGATTCATGATACAAAATTATTGCTTGAATGTAAATGAGGGGAGAGAAGTTCCTTTCGGAATTTCGGCATAGTAACGGGTGTACATGGGAGGCATTTAATGAGAGAGAAAGGGTCTCCCATCATTCAAACATAAAGAGGAAAGTATGGGGGAGGTTCGAAACCATACCCCAACATTCATAATTTAAATTAAATGGGAAAAACAACTTAATGAAAATTGGACAAAAAAGGGAAAGGAAGAAAAAACCCTTACTTGGAAGAGTGCTTCCAATGGCTTGAGAGAGGCTTGAGAGAGGCTTATTGGGAGCTTGGTGCTCCTTGACAGGATTATAGAGAGAGTAGGTTAGAGGTTGTAATACCTCCAAAAACTTTGAGTGAGGAAGAAGTGGGAGCTTGGGTCGGTTTATATAGGAAATGTGAGAGAATTCTTTATTATTTAGGTTTGGGACCCCTTATATTAAATTAGTCCAAAACACAGACCATCCCATGGTTTCTGCCCATGGTTTTTTGAAAACGGAAGATGAAAAAAATATTTTACAAGTACAAAGTCTGAACTTCTTAAAATAATAGGGTTGAGTATGTGGAGGTGAGTCACACTCCCCTGGAAAACAATTTGAAACGATAAGGTGTTTAATAAGTCTTGAAGGGTCCATTAGTGCTTCGAAAAGTAAGTCAAAAAAACCCAAAATCAAATTATTTTAATGTTAAAATATGTATTGGCCGAACATAAAGCTTATAGTATTTTATTACATCACTATTGAGTCATTATGATGTCATAAAACACATTATATATTTAAACAGTATTTAATTTTTACCCAAAAAATTGACGTTCTCAGAAAATTATGAAAAATTCACCGTTTGATAATTTCGATGTCCTGATTCCAAAAATAAAATTTATTTTATCTAAATATTTTTCTAAATTTTTTAATTATAACTTTTAAAATAAAAACCGACATTTTCGAAAAATTAATGGGTTTTGACAAAAATGACTTTCAAACCGTAATAAAAATTACAATTGTATTTATAAAATTATATGCTCATTTATATATAAAAAAATTAATTTAATAATAATAATATTTTATTAAAATATTATTTAATTCAAGAATCCCTTATTTTAATAAAAAATAAATCTTAATTAAATAATACCTAAAAACACTATTTTCACTTTAAAAACTATTTACAATGTATCAATAATGACAAGAAAGTATATTCATTATTAAATACAAAAAATAATGTAAATGCACATAGTACTAGAGATTTGTTACATAACCCCTTAAAACAGCCGCATAAGACCTACGGGTAAGGTGTGCGATGGTGACAGACTGTTGGGGTGGCTCGGATAACATCGCTCGTGTGGTAATTTCTATCAACATCCACTTTTCCCGTAGACTGTCATGTTCGAGATTTACATGATTAAGCTCAGCTTGGGCATGGTTAAGATCGAATCCCAAAGTTGGAACTACTTTTCTGAGATTTGAAAAATGGGCTTTGTATGGAGAAATTCTACTAGATTAGGTCATCGCTTCCTTTGTCTGAGTAAATTGGATTTTTTAAAGCCCTATATTTATACTAATCATCTGATCACTGTTCAATGGATATTAAAGAAACTGTCACAATTCTTAATATAAAACCAAATAAGTTGACATTTTATGTAAAAATTTTATATAAAGAGACATTTAACTAGATCAAGAGGGATTTCTATTAGTGAAACTTTGGGTATTTATATTTAGATATTGTTATTAATATATTTTCGAACCATATTAATGTCCATAATTACTTAAATTCATCACAAATTTAAACCCATTTAAAAGTAACATTTTGTTATTTCCAGTGTCTCGGGTGTGTTTCTTACATGGTTTCATGGTATGATCGTAATGGATTTTCTTATCTGCTGGAAGAGAAACTATAGATGTGTAATCAAATGGTATATAAATGTTTATAGAAATTTGAATTATATCATATTACATTTTTTCCATATATTATTATGATTCATTAGATAAAACATTAATGATATTCGTTTAAATCATTTTGGCGGTTCATTGATCATCACGAATTAGTTTCTTTATATAATTCAATATTATGCATATATTTTAATTGTAGAACATAAAATAAGTTATATAATAAACTTTAAAACCTATTTAAACCATTAAAATTATTTTATGTAATGAAATGGTGGTGGAAATGGAAATTAAAAACACATCGCCCATGATGTTGGTAACATAACATATGATGTTTTTATTTTTAGAGTTAAAGGGAGAGGAGAAAAAGTATGATGATGTATTTTTCCATAAACATGATAAAACTATAGTATATTTAAAATAATATAGTCTTTCTGACTCTTGTATAAGAGGAGGTGAAGATAGTATAAGAAAATAAAAATTGTGTAAAAAATTAAAAGAAAAACTAAGGAGGATTTTTATATCATGAATTATCTTCATTCAGAACCTCTTTAAGGCCCTTGGTTTTGGTGTTTTGGAGAGATAAGTAGGTCTTATATTGTAATGACCTGTAAAATTCAAGTGAAATTTTTTCTTAATTTTCTTTTGATTTTTACAAGAGCGCGGTTTCTGACGGCACCTGATTCTGAGGCCCGGTGTGCCCGTAATCAATTTCCGAAGTTTGGCCCGGGTACGTTCAGTGAACGAACGAGCGGGAATTTCTAACTTTTAATCCGGTGCTCGGAATTTAAATCTGAGGACACCGATGAACTCGCTGCGCCGATATTCGTTTAAGGAGACCTTTTCCGAAGTTGTGTTTATTGCGGGACGAAAGTTAGTTTTTGGGAGATTTATAAAAAAAGTTGAATAAAAATGTGGAACACTTTTTATTTTTCTTACTTGTTGGTTAACTCCTCTCAAAGGAAGTTAAAGGTGGGACCCTCATCCACTTAACCTCCCTTGGGAGGATTAAGTGTGGTGGGGCCCACACGAAACCCAACCTTCCATCTCCTCTCAGAACTCCTTTAACCCCTCTTTAAATGACATGACAACTTGTTATTTAATTTGGAGTTATTTTCTTTGAATTTCAAACCTTTGAAATTAAATTTGTTAAGTTTGTGAATAAAATAAGACACTATCTTATTTTTTTGGGTGAGAACTCTCTAGCCTTCTTGAGAGGATTTTGCGAGCTCCATCTTCTTCTTCAACCTTGACGAAGAACGCGAAGAACCTTCGAGCTCCGACGAAGAACGTTGATCCTCTCATCTGCGTAGCCCGTTGTTCCCGAAGATTGACGACGTCTTCCGTGTCAACAAAAGGGAACATCGATTCCTCCTCAGACTTCCTTTGTCGACTTACGAAGATTCTCCATCGACGTACCTCTTCGTCATCGGATTTGACGAATGTTTACCGTGAAGCCCGACCTCCGCGACGTTGTCTTCCGTTGGTTGTTGATGATCTTCGAACTTGAAACCAAGGTAGGGGTTGTTGTTGATTATTTATTTATTTATTCTTTCTAGTTCGTGGTTCTAGCATGAAAAACTTGAGGATATTTAAATATGTGTTATCGTTTAATGTGAGGGGGCCGGACCGCATGAACACGGCCGAACCCCCTCCTTTGTTCTTGTTGATTTATCTTGCGGATGAAACAAGATTGCGTGGTGCCGTCGCACCACGCGGAAATTCGTACCGTCGAAGAATCATCACGAACGCGACGACGTCGCCCCGCGTCGAAGGGAATCGAAGGTGCCGCGGCCGGAGCGGGGCCGCGGCGGAGGGTCGCGGTGCCGTCGCACCGTGCCAGACGATGAACACCGCGGCCGGTACCGGGCCGCGGCGAGACGAGAAGACCGGCGGCTCGCTGGGCCGCCGGTGTCGGAAGCCGAAAGGGGAACGGCTTTGCCGGTCCCGTTGGAGAAAAACCGGCCGGCCAGGTGGCCAGCCGGAAGGTCAAAGACCGGTGGAATTTAATTCCCCCAGTCAACTCTCAAAAGCCCCCCCATTTATGAGGGGCGGCGGTTTCTTTGAGGGGGGGCAGGCGGCCCCCCGGTTTCCTTAAGAAGGCCCCCACGAGGGGGGGCAGATCTCCAAAAGGCTCGGCTCTTATGCCGCGCCGCCAATTGGAAGCTGGGGCTTAGCCCCCCGCGCGTGACACCAGCGGCGCCAGGCCGCGCCGCCGGCCGGGTCGGGTCGCCCGGTTCGGGCCGACCCAGGGGGGGTCGGGCCGGGTCGGCCCGGACCCGGACCCCCCGTTTTCGAGACGGTTTCGGTCTTTTGGCCATAACTTGACCCACGGACCTCCGACTGACGAACCGTCTGCGGTAACGCGTTCCTTGAATCGAGACGGTCGTTTCGGTATATTACACTCAGGGTTTCGGAACACTTTGAGTTCGTCCGGGTTGGTTCGTACACGAAACCAACCGGGCCTTCAGAGCGGAAACACTCATATCTTGAGCTACGGACGTCCAATTGACGTGCCGTCAGCATTGTTGTATTCCTCTTAGTGAGACGGTTCTTTTGGAATACTCCGCCCGAGGTTTGGACGCAGGTGGAGTACGGTCGGATTGGTTTTTCCTTAAAAACCAACCGGGCCCCTGGGACGAAAAAGCCAATAACTCTCAGACTGGGCATCTGATCGACGCGCCGTCTGTTGCGTTGAGTTCCTGTTGATGATACAGAACTTTTGGATACATCAACTCTGGTCTTTGTGATAGTTGATGTATCAGCCTCTCGGCTCGTGGAGCGGACCCTCCTGAACGAGCTTTCTGTGTGCGGGAACCCTAGTGCTGGCTGCGACTGTGACTGCTACTGCTACTGCTACTGTGACTGCGACGACGACAGTATAGAGATCCTGTGTGGATTCGACGACGACGACTACAGCACTCAGCGATCCTACGTGGATCAGTGCTACAGGTCATGTGTGGTCCCGATCCTATGTGGTTCTGATCCTGTGTGGGTCTTTGCGCTCAGCGGTCCTGTGTGAACCAGCGCCTACAGGTCCTGTGTGGGCCCGATCATGTGTGGGTCTTTTGCGGGGGTTTGGTACCTATCGATCCTTCGTGGGTCCGACGACATAGATGGATCAGAGATCATCTTTATCGTCCTTTGAAAAAGTATACCTGTGTGAGCTGAATCTGTTGCTTTCCTGTGTGGATTGAGTTGTGATATCCTGTGTCGATTTCGTTTTGCTTTCCAGTGTGGAATACGTTTACTTTCCTGTGTGGACTGAGTTGTACTTGGGCTCGGAGGTTGGAGCGTTTTGGAATTGATGACTTAGGTATATGTATGGGCATATACCTAAGCAGTGTCAGTTGTTACTTCGTGATTTTACCTTTCTTGTGGTTTATCCTTTGTGGATTTTGAGAGACCTTCAAGGGTCTCAGGGTCCCTACTGAGTAGCTTATACTCAACCATGCATGGGTTATGCCCGCACTACGTTGTATTGGTTTCAGACGACGGACAGCCTTGATCTTGGCTGAGGCTTGCAGAGCAGGACGATACCTGGAGGTGGAACACTAGGCGGGACGTGTTCGGAGCGGACGACGGGACCCGTGGAGAAGTGGAGCTATCTGTACCCATCCTTCAGGTGGGATCTCTAGTGGACAACTTGGTGTAGCGGCTTTTACTTATAGTTGTTGTTTTCCCTTTCGAGTTGTACTTTACTTTCAGTTCAGGTTTGTATACTGGCCCATTTAATTTTCCGCACTTTCAGTTGTACTCTGTTTTTACTTAGTGTTTACTTTCCGCTTGCTTACTCTGTGGTGTCTGTTTACTTTACAAAGGCAATGCCTTCCCTTTTTACCGGGAATTACGCCTTGGGGCTAGTCGCCAGCCCCTGGCCTATGGAAGGCGGGCTTGGGGTAGTCACGGCACGGACCCCGAGGGCGGGTCATGACAAATTGGTTTCAGAGGAGTTCGGTTCTACCGCAAACTCTGATCTTTTCTATGTGAAGCAATAATGTTTAGCATATTGAGTGTGGTTATCAGTCCAGGGAGTCCAGTGTTGGTGCGGCGGCCGACGTATCCGTACACCAGGACCCTGACTTCTGATTTCCGACTTAATGCATGAAAACATTGATTGTGTGTGTGTTTCAAAGTTTTATTTTTGATTACTTATATCAGCTCACCAGGTATACTGTTCTGACCGTGGCGCACCTGTTTCCTTTTCAGGATGGCCCCATGACGGCAGCCAGCTGGGGTTCCGAGAGTCGAGTGTGACGACAGCCCACCGAGCGACGAGGCCTCGGTGCATGGCCCTTTGTCAGCAGTGGCACCGGCAGTAGCTCTACCCGTCGAGCCACCGATACTTCCAGCACCAGTCGCTGACGATGCACATCGCCTCAGCGCACTGCATGAGTTTCAGCGCCAGCGACCACCCAGGTTTCGCGGAGAGACGGATCCCCAGGCAGCCGAGGACTGGCTGGAGGCAGTGGTACGTGTGTTTAGGCTAGTGAGGACACCAGCAGACCTCATGGTGATCCTCGGTACTAGTCTACTACACGCAGCAGCAGGACGATGGTGGAGCTTGATGCTCCAGGTGCACGATGAGGCATCTCTACTTTGGACGGACTTTGAGAGCCTCTTCCGATCGGAGTTCGTCCCAGCCACCCTTCGTGCGGTGCGTATCCAGGAGCTTCTTCAGCTGTGGCAGGGCAGCATGACGGTCGCTCACTACTCGGCGAGCTTTACCGATCTCTCGCGCTACTCGAATGACATGGTACGGGACCCATTCTTCCGGTCCCGGACCTTCGAGCAGGGTTTGAGACACGAGATCAAGGCATCGCTGATCTCCCTCAGCATACCGACTCAGACAAGAGTAATGGAGCTGGCCCTTCTGATCGAGAGCTTCCTTGCTGAGTCTACACCAGCGCAGCGACCCACCGCAGGGCGGCATGTGGCAGAGTCATCTGCAGCTGGAAGTCGACGGATGACTCAGGGGTCCAGACAGACCAGACCTTCGGGCAGACGACCTCAGGGCACTGGCTCAGCAGTGCGCGGCACACAGCAAGGAGCCAGTCTTTCGAGAGGTAGACAGTGCTACTCGTGGGGCGGGCAGGGCCACATGGCTCGTGACTGCCCGACCCGTCGTGCCGAGGAGCAGCAGATAGTTGAGGGACCACCGAGGCAGAGGCAGAGGGTCGACCATGGAGGTCCTCAGAGAGGAGATGGATGAGGCAGAGGAGCTGGCCGAGCAGCAGGTGGTGGGCGACGCTTTGAGGCTCTGCCACCACCACCACCAGGAGGTCCACCCCGACCACAGGGAGCTGGCGGGCAGAGACAGGCACAGCTCCAGGCAGTAGAGGCCTACGACCACGGCGCACCCGAGATGATTCGAGGTACTATCTATGTCTATTCCACCCTTGCTGCAGTTCTTATAGACACAGGAGCGAGTCACTCTTTCATAGCCGATGCCCTTGTTCGGAGCTCAGAGATTCCGACAGAGTCGTTGGCTTGATCCTTACAGCTAGAGACTCCTACGGGAGCAGACTCGACAATTACGCACTGGTGCCGGCAGTGTGACCTTACTCTAGGAGGCGAGAGCTTCAGATGTGATCTTCTTGTAGCAGTGTCGAGGCCTTATGACGTCATCTTGGGCATGGATTGGCTATCTACGGTCCATACGCAGATTGACTGTTTTAGGCGCAAGGTGCGATGTGTACGCACCGACGGGAGGAGGTTCACCTTCACCGGCGAGAAGGGAGCCTTAGCAGCACATGATGGACATCTGCGGAGGAGAGGACAGCCCATCACTCATTAGTTGGATAGCCTCATCCTTGGAGGAGTTGACGTGCGGAGTCCTGGTTTTCCTGCAGTGGTGGATCAGTTTGCTGACGTTTTTCCCGACGACGTTCCAGGGCTACCTCCTCACAGAGAGGTAGACTTTTATATTGACTTGTACCCCGAGACAACCCTGATATCTACTCCAGCATATCGGATGGCCCCCGCCGAGCTTCGAGAGATACGGGTACAGTTGAAGGACTTGCAGGGCAAGGGGTTCATCCGACCTAGTGTTTCACCATGGGCTTCCCCGATATTGTTCGCCAAGAAGGTGGACGGGAGCTTGCGAATTTGTGTTGACTATCGTCACCTGAACCAGGTGACAGTGAGGAACAAGTATCTGTTACCGAGGATTGATGACCTCTTTGATCAGCTCAAGGGAGCACGGTGGTTCTCGAAGATAGACCTCAAGTCAGGCTATCATCAGCTCAGAGTCAGAGATGAGGACGTGCAGAAGACGACCTTCAAATGTCGGTATAGCCATTATGAGTTCTTTGTTATGTCTTTCGACGTAACCAATGCTCCAGAAGTGTTCATGGCCCTCATGAACAGGATCATTCATCCATACCTTGATCGGTTTGACGTAGTCTTCATCGACGACATTCTGTTTACTCTACGACTGAGGAGGATCACGCCTATCACTTGCGAGTTATACTAGACACACTCCGAGAGCACCAGCTTTATGGTAAGCTCTCGAAGTGCCAGTTCTGGATACGTGAGGTCCAATTCTTTGGACACGTTATCTCTGAGGCGGGAGTTGCAGTGGATCCTGCGATGATCGAGGCTGTGTTAGCATGGGAGCCACCCAAGAGTGTGATTGAGGTTCGGAGTTTCTTGGGATTAGCTGGATACTATCGCAGATTCGTGCCGGACTTCTCTAGAGTTGCGGCACCACTCACAACTTTGACGAAGAAGCGGAAACCCTTCGTGTGGTCAGACAGATGTCAACAGAGATTCCAGGAGCTGAGACAGAGATTGACTAGGGCACCTATCTTGAGGTTTCCTGAGGAGGGAGTAGGGAACGTAGTCTACTGCGATGCATCAGGGACCGGACTCGGATGTGTTCTGATGTAGGAGCGGGCAGTGATCACCTATGGATCACGTCAGTTGAGACCGCATGAGCAGAACTACGCTACCCATGACCTGGAGTTAGCAGCAGTGGTCTTCGCTCTGAAGACATGGCGGCACTACCTGATGGGCGAGCGCTTTACAGTCTTTTCCGATCATCAAAGTCTCAGGTATATCTTCTCGCAGAAGGACCTGAACCTGAGATAGCGGCGATGGCTCGAGTTCCTCCAGGACTATGACTTTGAGATAGTCTATACTCCTGGGAAGGGGAACATAGTAGCCGATGTCCTCAGCAGGAGGACGGGCATTCAGCTACTTGAGGAGGTGACGGAGCAGCTAGCCTCTTTGCAGATATCCTTTGTGGATAGAGATGGAGCAGCCTTCCTCCAGTCTCTCACAGTCACCCCTCCACTACTGCAGCGGGTCAGAGAGGCACAGCGTGAGGACGCTGATTGTGAGACACGATGTGCACAGATATCCTCGGGACAGGCACCTGAGGGTTTCTCCCTTGGAGCAGATCACGACATCCTTTTCATAGGACGTACCATGGTACCAGTCGCTTTGCGAGAGGAAGTGCTGAGAGGGTTTCACACTTCTCCTTTGGCGGTACATCCTGGAGTGGCGAAGATGTATCAGGACCTCAGACGACAGCACTGGTGGCCGGGCATGAAGAAGGCAGTAGAAGAGTTCGTTTCTCGATGCCTCACCTGCTAGCAGGTGAAGGCAGAGCATCAGGTACCAGCAGTCTTGGTACAGCCCTTGGAGGTCCCGGAGTGGATGTGGGACAGGATATCTATGGACTTCGTGACTGGACTTCCACGCACTTCCAGAGGTCACGACTCCATTTGGGTGATTGTTGACCGACTCACCAAGATGGCACACTTCTTACCCATCAGAGAGCAGGGCTCAGTGGAGATCTTGGGACGTCTCTACATTCAGGAGATTGTGCGGCTCCACGGCGTGCCATCATCTATCGTCTCCGATCGAGATGCTCGCTTTACTTCCCGGCTTTGGAAGGGGTTACAGGAGGCGTTCGGGACGCAGCTACGTCTGAGCACAGCTTTTCACCCGCAGACGGATGGTCAGACAGAGAGGACCATCCAGACTCTCGAGGACATGCTCCGCGCATGTGTCCTCGACTTTGGTCATAGCTGGGAGGACCACCTACCCTTGGTGGAGTTTGTGTACAATAACAGCTACCACTCCACCATCGTGATGGTACTGTACGAGGCATTGTACGGCCGACCTTGTAGATCTCCTTTATGCTGGACAGACCCTGGGGAGTCAGCACTGGTGGGACCGGAGATGGTCCAGGCCATGACAGAGAAGGTTTAGGTCATCCAGGAGCGAATGAGGACAGCTCGGAGCTGGCAGAAGTCATACGCTGACAGGAGGCGGAGGCCACTGGAGTTCGAGGATGGCGACCACGTCTTCTTGCGGGTCTCACCTCGACGTGGTATTCGGAGATTTGGTCGTGGAGGCAAGTTATCTCCGCGCTTCATCGGACCCTTCTAGATCCTCAGCAGGATTGGAGAGGTGGCTTATCGCCTGACTCTACCACCTCAGTTGCACCGGGTGCACGACGTCTTCCACGTGTCTCAGCTGAGGAGATACGTGCACGACCCGACGCACATCATTGACCGTGGGGAGCGTGACGTTGACGATGGAGCGACTTTTTCGGAGGTCCCGGTGGAGATAGAGGATCGACAGTATCGGTTCCTACGTGGGCGATCGATTCCCCTTGTGCGCATCAGATGGCAGCACAGGAATCTCCAAGAGAGCACATGGGAGCGGGAGGCTCAAATTCGTGCTCAGTACCCTCATTTGTTCTCCTAGTTTTTGTTGTATCTTTACGGGGACGTAAAGCCCTGAGGTGGGAGTAATGTAAAGACCCGTAAAATTCAAAGGAGTTTTTTTTTAATTTTCTTTGGATTTTTACAAGAGCGCGGTTTTTGACGGCACCTGATTCCGAGGCCCGGTGTGCCCGGAATCAATTTCCGAAGTTTGGCTCGGGTACGTTCAGTGAACGAACGAGCGGGAATTTCTAACTTTTAATACGGTGCTCGGAATTGAAATCTGAGGACACCGATGAACTCGCAGCGCCGATATTCGTTTAAGGAGACCTTTTCTGAAGTTGCGTTTATTTCGGGACGAAAGTTAGTTTTTGGGAGATTTATAAAAAAAGTTGAATAAAAATGTGGAACACTTTTTATTTTTCTTACTTGTTGGTTAACTCCTCTCAAAGGAAGTTAAAGGTGGGACCCTCATCCACTTAACCTCCCTTGGGAGGATTATGTGTGGTGGGGCCCACACAAAACCCAACCTTCCATATCCTCTCAAAACTCCTTTAACCCCTCTTTAAGTGACATGACAACTTGTTATTTAATTTGGAGTTATTTTATTTGAATTTCAAACCTTTGAAATTCAATTTGTTAAGTTTGTGAATAAAATAAGACTCTATCTTATTCTGTTGGGTGAGAACTCTCTAGCCTTCTTGAGAGGATTTTGGGAGCTCTTTCTTCTTCTTCAACCTTGACGAAGAACGCGAAGAACCTTCGAGCTCCAACGAAGAACGACGCTCCTCTCATCTTCGTAGCCCGTTCTTCCCGAAGATCGACGACGTCTTCCGTGTCAACGAAAGGGAACTCTGCTTCCTCCTAGGACTTCCTTCATCGACTTACGAAGATTCGCCATCGACGTACCTCTTCGTCATCGGATTTGACGAACGTTTACCGCGACGCCCGACCTCTGCGATATTGTCTTCCGCTGGTCGTTGACGATCTTCGAACTTGAAACCAAGGTAGGGGTTGTTGTTGATTATTTATTTATTTATTCTTTCTCGTTTGTGGTTCTAGCATGACAAACGTGACGATATTTAAATATGTGTTATCGTTTAACGTGAGGGGGCCAGACCGCATGAACACGGTCGAACCCCCTCCTTTGTTCTTGTTGATTTATCTTGCGGATGAAACAAGATGGCGTGGTGCCATCGCACCACGCGTAAATTCGCACTGTGGAAGAATCATCACGAACGCGACGCCGTCGCGCCGCGTCGAAGGGAATCGAAGGTGCCGCGGCCGGAACGGGGCCGTGGCGGAGGGGTGCGGTGTCGTCGCACCGTGCCGGACGACGAACACCGCGGCCAGTTCCGGGCCGCTGCGAGACGGGAAGACCGACGGCTCGTCGGGTCGCCGGTTTCGGAAGCCTGAAGGGGACCGGCTTTGCCGGTCCCGTTGGAGAAAAACCGGCCGGCCAGGTGGCCGGCCGGAAGGTCAAAGACCGGGAGAATTTAATTACCCGGTCAACTCTCAAAAGCCCCCCCATTTATGAGGGGGGGCGGTTTCTTTGAGGGGGGGCATGCGGCCCCCCGGTTTCCTCAAGTAGGCCCCCACGAGGGGGGCCGGATCTCCGAAAGGGGCGACTCTTAAGCCGCGCCGCCAACTGGAAGCGGGGGCTTAGCCCCCCGCGCGTGCCACCAGTGGCGCCAGGCCGCGCCGCCTCCGGTCGGGCCGCGCCGCCGCGCCGGACCGCGCCGTCGCGCCGGCCCGCACTGCCTCGCCGGACCGCACCGCCGCGCCGGCCCGCGCCGCTGCGCCGGACCGCCACCGGCCGGGCCAGGTCGAACCCTGGTCGGGTCGACCTAGGGGGGGTCGGGTCGGGTCGGCCCGGACCCGGACCCCCCGTTTTCGAGACGGTTTCGGTCTTTTGGTCATAACGTGAGCCACGGACCTCCAATTGACGAACCGTCTACGGAAACACGTTCCTTGGATCGAGACGGTCGTTTTGGTATATTACACTCAGGGTTTCGGAACACTTTGAGTTTGGCCGGGTTGGTTCGTACACGAAACCAACCGGGCCTTCGGAGCGGAAACACTCATATGTTGAGCTACGGACGTCCAATTGACGTGCCGTCAGCTTTGTTGTATTCCTCTTAGTGAGACGGTTTTTTTGGCATACTCCGCCCGAGGTTTGGACGCAGGTGGAGTACGGTCGGGTTGGCTTTGCCTTAAAAACCAACCGGGCCCCTGGGACGAAAAAGCCAATAACTCTCAGACTAGGCTTCCGATCGACTCGCCGTCTGTTGCGTTCAGTTCCTGTTGACGATACGGACCTTTTGGATACATCAACTCTGGTCTTTCTAACAGTTGATGTATCAGCCTCTCGGCTCATGGAGCAGACCCTCCTGAACGAGCTTGCTGTGTGCGGGAACCCTAGTGCTGGCTGCGACTGTGACTGCTACTGCTACTGCTACTGTGACTGCGACGATGACAGTACAGAGATCCTGTGTGGATTCGACGACGACGACTACAACACTCAGCGATCCTACGTGGATCAGTGCTACAGGTCCTATGTGGGACCGATCCTGTGTGGGTCCGATCCTGTGTGGGTCTTCGCGCTCAGCAGTCCTGTGTGAACCAGTGCCTACAGGTCCTGTGTGGGCCCGATCCTGTGTGGGTCTTTTGCGGGGGTTAGTTACCTATCGATCCTTCGTGGGTCCGACGACTTAGATGGATCAGAGATCATCTTTATCGTCCTTTGAAGAAGTATACCTGTGTGAGCTGAATCTGTTGCTTTCCTGTGTGGATTGAGTTGTGCTATCCTGTGTGGATTTCGTTTTTCTTTCCAGTGTGGAATACGTTTACTTTCCTGTGTGGACTGAGTTGTACTTGGGCTCGGAGGTTGGAGCGTTTTGGAATTGATGACTTTGGTATATGTATGGGCATATAGCTAAGCAGTGTCGGTTGTTACTTCGTTGTTGTACCTATCTTGTGGTTTATCCTTTGTGGATTTTGAGAGACCTTCAAGGGTCTCGGGGTCCCTACTAAGTAACTTATACTCACCCCTACACGGGCTATGCCCGCACTAAGTTGTGTTGGTTGCAGACGACGGACAGTGTTGATCTTGGCTGAGGCTTGCAGAGCATGACGGTACCTGGAGGTGGACCACTAGGCGGGACGTGTTCGGAGCGGACGACGGGACCCGTGGAGCAGTGGAACTATCTGTACCCATCCTTCAGGTGGGATCTCCTGTGGACAGCTCGGTGTAGCGGCTTTTACTTAGAGTTGTTGTTTTCCCTTTCGAGTTGTACTTTACATTCAGTTTGGGTTTGTATACTGGCCCATTTATTTTTCCGCACTTTCAGTTGTACTCTGTTTTTACTTAGTGTTTACTTTATGTTTGCTTACTCTGTGGTGTTTGTTTACTTTACAAAGGCAATGCCTTCCCTTTTTACCGGGAATTACGCCTTGGTGCTAGTCGCCAGCCCCTGGCCTATGGAAGGCGGGCTTGGGGTAGTCACGGCACGGACCCCGAGGGTGGGTCGTGACACGTATGTGGGTAATCTAATTGGTAAGAATCATGTACAAAAATTGTAAAGGCTCAAAACTTTAATGTTTTTAGGAGAAGAGGGGGTGAGGGGTTTTATTAATTGTGGAGGAGAAGAGGGTTTCAATTATTTTAATCATTTGTTTGTTATTTTTATCTACAAAGAAATAGTTATCGTTTTTTGACAAAAATTAGTAATTAGTTAACTGGAGTTCAAAACAAGGGTGATTACAATATAATAACATCATCAGTGACTCAATAATTTCATTATTTTGCTAATTTTTAAAATCATCATATTTCACTTTTCACCAAAAAATCAAGTATTTCAGGAAAAATACCAAAAACTCACCCCATCAATTTTTCATATGTATAATAAAAACTGATCTCAATTCATTAGAAAATAATTTTACAACTATGATAAATTTAATTTTTAAATAAAATCATAATTTATTTGGAAAATAATATTTTTTTAAAATATAACAGATTTTATAACAACTTGAAAAATATATCTAGGTCTCATAAAATTACGTTATTACCAAAGTACAATAAAATAATAATTTATTAATCTATTTTATGAAAATATATTATCTTTCAAATCATTAAATTGATTATAAAATTGTAAATAAATATTTATTTCCCACAAAAATTTCAACACTTAATTAGTAATATCCGAATACTTTATTTACTAATTCAATTATATAAATATTCCATGGTTATGATTATATGATATATAAATTTAGTTAATATCTTTACTGGTGAAGTTACTATTATATTGTAAAAATTACTTTTCCTAATTGATATGTTACTATTCTCAAGATCAAGTAACTATTCCATCAGTATAAATTCCTTAATTTCTATAAATATCAATTTTTGCAATTTAAATTTATAATGAATTTAAATATTTAAATCTATAATTAAAAAAATTATTTCATAAGTGCCTGGGTTATTAGAGAATCAAGATATGGAATTAATTTTTTCAAATTCCATTCACATAATTTGAAAAAATTAGTAAATATTAATCATGGAGATGTGATGGGAAAGTAGGTTTTTAAAAGAGAAAATTATTAAAAGGTTACAATGTTTTTAAATCCAATTTCAATATGATATTTTTTCCAAAGACCTAAATTTTATTAATAAATTTATAATTGAGATAATAATAATTTTAAAAATCAAAAATATAATTCATCTTTTTAAATAATTTAGGGAAAAAGATAGTTTTCAAATAAAATTCGGTATTTTTTAGTGTTCACCATAAAATGATTCTTTTCATAAAAATCCTGATATTTCAACAAAAAAAAATTCATATTCACAATTCAAAAAAAAATTATATTATCAAATTAATTTTTTAAAACAGTGAAAATTAATTTTATTAGAATTTATATAAATTAAAAGAATGAACAATTTTTGGGAAATTATTATCTTCAAAACAGTATTGGTGTTGACAAACATTTATATATTTTATGTTAATGAGTTTTTATATGAAAAATTTTATAAAATATTTATAATTTAGTTATTAATATCATACTAATATATTCAACAACTATGTTATATTTGAATCTTTTAAATAATATTAATAATATATTGTATTTTTTTAATCATAGAATCATGCGCTATGAAAAATGATCCAGTTTCACATGTAGTGAATTTATAACAAAAGTTTTTCTATAACAAAATATTAACTTGGTGTTTCATGTAATTCATTAAAAACTCATTGATTTATTTAAATATCAATTTCAATATTATTATGTTAATTTGAGAAAAATATTTCACAAAATCTCGATATATTAAATTATACCACACTTAACATCAATTTTTCCCCTGACATTCATCGTATTCATCCAACTTTTAACATTTAAAAAAATCATTAATATATACCCATATCATAAAAATAGATAAAAATACATCCACATGAAAAATATAAATTAATGTGTTATGTCTATAGGTTGGAAGTGAAAAAATGGACGTAGAATAGAAAACTAAAATCAAAATATCAATGAGGAGTGATTGAGAACATTTATCATAAAAATGTGGATGGTCTAGGGGAATTTAACAACCAAAACACTGAAAACTAACAGGACATGAAAAAATTCATTGATATCATCAAAAATGGTGATAACATGATTCTATTTTATTTCAATATTCTTTTCATAATTTTGAATAATTTCAATGAGAAGATATACTTACAAAATTTCATTCCACTTCATTAGAATAATCTCACCCATGGTTGTTGATCAATTTCCACTTCATCTCTTACTCTAAGAAAATTATATGTGTTTTTATTACTAATTTACTAATGGGTCATAATATCCATCAATAATGTGAAAATTCCTTCCATCCATCGTTAGTTATGATTATCATAAAAATGTTATCAGAAGTTATTCATATGTCATCATATGGTGAAATAATAGATTAATCTATAAAAAATCATTAATATCTCTCATAAACCATTTCATAAATTTTCATCCATTTGAACCCGAAAAAATATTAAAATAGAAAACATTAGAATTAAGGTCACTAAATTTCTCAATATAAACTTAACATTTATCCCCTATATATCATAATGTATCTCTTAATTGTCACATAACAAACATTTTAATACCTTAATCATGTTTTCTCTTGAATTATTGTAATATCCACAATTACTATAAAACCTTATAGGAAACATTAATTGTACTTCATTCATTATATTGAACATAAAATTTTGGAAATATTGCTTTAATCCAAAAAAAATTGTAAACTCCATCGATGATATAATAAACAACATTGTCAATAACTCACTAGTCTGTTTTAAGGTTATCAATACTATCCAATTTACATTATTCTTATCCAACATTTTATTATCCAAAATAAACACCATTTTCTCAACATTAGGAACATATTAAATTTTCCCTTCCCATAATCATTTTCTTTTCTATAAAAACTAACCCTTCTATTAAATAAATTGTCTTGTTTATCATCATCATTCAACATATTATTTCAAATCATTGATAAGAATATTATAATGAAAAATCCTCATATAATTCATAATTATTTAACCCCAACACAAAAATAAATAAATGATACCACTTCCTTCTCAATATATTCACTAGGATTCATCATCTTCTTCCTTAACATCTCTTTCATTCCATATGTCATTTTTATTTTCTTCAGTATAAAAAATAAAATCATTACTCATATAAGCTTGGTTATTTTCCTTATGAGATTTCCCTTAAGAAATATATTTTCATAATTCTTATACATTCCACATTTTAATTATTCAATAGTCAATGCTATCTTAGGTAGAAAAATATTCTCATCCATCATAGTAACTTTACATATCATTTTCACATTATTTTTACTTTCATTGTATCCTTATTTTCCATTGTCAAAATAATTTATCATTATTTTAGGACAATCACTTGGGTGTTTTTTCCCACATTCTCGACAAATAGAAAACTAACCAACTTTCCTATACAGCCTCCACTAATAGAAATCTCAGTGAACACATTACCACTCTTCTTTGGTGGGTCAATGAATTGGTTAAGGTATACATTGTCGATCATGTTCTATGAAAACTGATTAAGAATCGTCACAATATCATTCAATCAAGTTATCAAGAATTTGAATATTCCTAAGGAAATTTTCCATGTCACTAGATATTAAAATGTTCCCTTCATATTCCATCCATTGACTAAAACCAAAATCATAATTTAGAAATACTAATTATTGCGGGGAACCACAAAATAATGAAAGATAACTTTTGTGAAATTGATATCATGACTCATTATTTATTTTATGATATATTTGGTAATTCATAGTAATCATATATTTGAATCCCTTATGATGGTTCTGAAGGGTTTTGTTAATTTTTATTGAATATCCCATGGAGTTTCAAACCAGGTGTGCATCATGTCTCATTATCATTCACTAGTTCCCAATTATACCTAGATATAAATGATGTATTTGGGGTTGTTACCATAGCTACATATGTTTCATTTTCAAATCCTCCAGTGGTATCGAAACATGTATGTAAATTAGTTGAAGACACACACTATATCTATTACCAAAATTCTAGGACATTTCTATACTTTAAATTATCATTAGACTTGTCCTTAGAGACATCCGTAAAAATATCCTTCAAAATATCCCTAGGAAAGTCACTAAAAATTTCAAATCCTAGTTTCTAGAGGATAACTAAATTGTTCCATTGCTACCTACTATAGTGACATAGTATTCTCATACATGGATATTACATATTTTAAGATGAATATTAATTAAAGTGAAAAAACACACTATTGAAGACTATAATGGCTGATATACAATTGAAAATTGCGACACAATTTTCTAATTTAGTTAACGATAATTAATATTTCCCATAAATATCATCCCTCTTAGTAATATTTATAGAAATACCCTATATAAACCATTCATCAAAACCTGGAAATATGAAAAGTAATTAATGGTGAGCTTAAATTCTCTGTGCGGATAAAAAAGGGGTACATGTAACCATAACATGAACATAAGGGTATGAGAATAAGAGAATAACATTTGGAAACCATCATCTTCATATCAAAGATCATAAAATTGAGTTACGGAATAAATATTTGTAGATTAAATGACAAGAATAACATGGAAATCAAAAAACATTATCCATGAGATAACGAAATTGTAATTGATTTCTTTGATACTCATAAGAAGAGGAAATCATTTCCATATTTGTCAAGGCTCACTCCAAGGAAAATCATTGTATACATAGTATTCAGATTCACTCCTTATTCCATCCCTATTATATTGAATCTCGTTCACTCTTTATTCCATCATTGTCTTTATGATCTAGGATCACTCCCTATTCTAGACATGGCATACTGAACAAGGTTCACTCTCCATTCCATCCTTATAAATCTCATTAAATATAAATTTTTACATAATATATTGTATGGAGATATAGGTCTCACCATCAAAATAATTAAAACCATATTTATTTCTACCAAATGATCATAATCATTCATCATATCATATCCCATGAAATGAAATGGGTATATTAAATGTTTCATCATATCATACCCTTTTAAAAAGACACATGATTCATAATAATTTCATCAGATAGTAACATGTGTACCGAAATGTATTTCTTAAGAATTTCTTTATGGTATACCATGTGGAAGAGAAATGGGCTTCATAAACATTATGCCACCAAAATATAAAACATTAAGAAAAATAATATGAAAGGTATAAGTAGATAATATCTTCATTAAAGAATAGGTTACACCAAATGATTTCATATTTGATGGAAAAAATTTGAAATATTATTTAAAATATTTCTTCGGTAAAATATCCATTATTCTTTGAAAAAAATATTTTTAAAAGACAATACCTTTGGAAAACCATTTTATTTGAAAATAAAAGTGAAAAAATAAAAAGGAATATTAGAAAATAATTTAGAAAACTTTTGAAAAATTAATTATTTTTAAATAAATTTATATTAGAGTAACATTTGAAACATAAATATTGTGATTTGAAAATCATTTAAAACATTTTTTAAAATAGAAAACATTTTCAAAATACTTTTATTTAAAAATAACCGTAGAAAGTCATAATAGATGCTTTGAGATTAATTCTATACTTATTTTCAAACATAAAACATTTTAAAATTCATTTTCATTAAAAATTACCATTAAATAGAATATAAAATTTTTTATAAACATTTTTATAAATTATTCTCTTAGATAAAATAAATTTCCGACCAATGATAAAAATAAAGGCATCTTTTCTAAAAATCATTTTCTTAGTTATATTATGTACCAAATATTAGAAAATTGATTCAATTAATTGAAATGATCATGAAAAAAAATGGGATAATAAAATTAATGAGAGTTATTTAGAGTCATAACCAATGATTTAAGCATTGGAGACTTAATCGTACATAATCCCAATAAATGTTGATGTTGTAACATAACATATTTACCACAGTGGAAACATTTAATCATATGAAAGATGAATAAGAAACATAAAATTAAACTCATAAAATCAAAAGGATGAATAAATTCATTATTTTACTTTTCAAAATGGTTGTATACACAATTTGAGAAATAATATAGGTGAATAATAGTGTATGTATCAAAGAAGAAAAACAAAGAAAAAATAACATACATATTTGATATATTTTAAACCACAAACCACATAAAAATAGAATAAAATGGATATTAAAATCCAAATAATTATCCAAATGATTATAATAAAAATAATTCATTTTAATTATACATTACACATGATGTATATATGTGGTGAACTTCGCATGTGTCTCACAAATGTATAAAAGTGAGACTGAAATCCCTTGCCTTGAGTCTTGAGTTACATCATACACATTCAAACCTCATATAGAATAAATATATGTTTATTATATTTATATTATAGAACCATATTCATTTATATTATAACATATATTGTTTTTTGATTCCCTTTTATTAACTTTTTATTAACAATAACATATAAAAGTAGCATTTTATGCAATAACTGCATTGTTTTTCACATATATTTCAACTTATTATATCTTAGTCCTCGTACATCAATCATTATTTAATCATATAAATAATACTTAAAATTATATAAATATCATATATATTCATTATTTATGTATTTATAGTAATCCATGAAATTTAGTGATCAGAAATGAAAAATAATGTTCATGGAGATAGTAGGTCATAAGTACGCATAAATGTTGTTTTATCATTTTCTTTTATATTTGAAGGAAAAAAAGTAAATAATATGTATTTTATAATCGGAAAACAATTTTTTATTCATGATTATAACATATTTTAATTGAAATCATCCTTAATATATTCTATTTAAAGTGTGAACGAATCACATCGCATTGTGAGTTGGTAGTCCGTCAGACACCAAAATGATATTATCATATCCCCACAAAATGAAAATCATTAAGTTGTGTGTTAAATTAAAATTATTTATTGTTAATAAAATATTATATATCATATATTTCATATATAAAAAATGACACCATAATTATGACTAGAATTAAGAGCTAGTAATAGATAAATGAATGACATTAGTTTTTGTGGCGGTAGTCTGTCGTACACATGAATTCTGATTTTAAAACCCATTTGATGGAATTGAGGATGGTTTTAAGTCATGAAAATAATGTAAAAACATATTAGTTATGAAATATAATGAGGTTATTATATAATCATGCTATAATAATATGGGAATGAGTTGTAGATGGAAATAAAATAAAGGTGCTCATTGATTTACATTACCTCTTCATTGGGTATCCTCATAAGGTTTAACACTAAAGCATTCCTATAATGGATTAGTTCATAAATTTAGGCTTCATGTATGAGGGGATGGAAGTTTTGATGTGATTTGGAAATATATTTTCTGATCCAATGTGTTTTCAATGTGTGAAGAAGTGAGGATAGGGGTGGCATTTTATAGTTGTAGAGGAGTCACGTATTTTGTAAATACCAAAAAATATTCACTATTGAGAGAACAATATTACCAAAAGTGAATCCAAAATTGATAATTTAATGTTTCTAGGGATGATATGGTTGATACAAACCTTCAATTCACAAATAAACACATGTTTGAAATAGTTTTTCATTAACTCATATGTTCCACTATTTTTACCATTTTGGTTTTTCATTATGGGAAATAATTTTATAACCTATGCAATTTATCTAGTAAGATAAAAAAAATTTCGGTACTACATAATTTTGACCCATTTATTCTACATATAATACCTAATTCAAAAAAACAAATGTTTTATGGAAATTAATTTTAATAAAAACATCTGAAACGTACAAAAACACCGCTATAACATTAACAGTGCTAATAGATTTTTTTCTTTTTAGGTGTAAATATATTCATTATGAAAGAAAAATTGTTCCATTAATGGAACATAGATGATATTTATTTTCCATTGAAATTTTATTGCAAGAATATTGTATTTTTATTAAATTTATATATGTTAATAGAATATAATTTACCATAAAATAACATTAATCTCAATTTTGAAATTATTCATTCAAATTTAATTTTAAACATATGAAGTCAATGATGGAATTCAAATATATTATTTTCATACATTTGTTAAGTTAAATAATACTTTTAAAAACATTTAACACAATAATTCATTCAATATACTTCACTTTTAATATTTTTAGTATCATTTATTTTATTTTACTTTTAACTAAATATTTAACTTATTGGCATTTAATAGTCATTCAAAGTAATTATTTCATGTAAAAAGTTGAAATATAATATAATGTTAAATAAATAATATATATATATATAATGATTATATATAACTTAATATATATTTTTTATCCCTATACCAAGGATCTATATATATTAAAAGTAAGAAAACAATATGTTTTCTCTTTTTATAATATTAACTTATTATATGAGTCATATTCAATAGAAATTGGAAATTAATTTCCATATTTTAGAGTATTGTATAGCCATGATTGAAATAAAATAATTCAATAAAATGAAGATAATATTTTAGTCCATGTCACTCTTACAATTCTTCTTTAACCCCTGGTAAATCCACTATTACCTTAACTATAGTAATTAAGTTTATTTACAACATTGATTTTTCATTTTATTAAAAAATAAGTTTTCCTTATTAGATAATATAAATTATGTTTATTCCAAAAATGGAATCTATTTTTCCGATTTCGATTCATTAAAGTTTAAAAAATTAATTTAATATTAATTTTTATACGTGATGAAAAAACTGGTTTTTAAAGAGAAAATGATGAAAATATTTCAATATTTTTATATCTAATTCAATATTAAATTGATTCCAATAAACTAAATTAATTTAACATATTAATAATTTAACTAATTATATTTTAAAATAAATTTAAAATATAATTTATCTTTATAAATAATTTGGGAGATAAGATAGTTTTCAATTCATAAATGATATTTTTCACTACTAATCAAAAAATGAATCTTTTCTGAAAAATACGAACAATTAAAACAATGCCAATTTTATAAATTATTAAATCAAAAAAATACCCTAATAATCTTTTAATATGTGAAAAATTAATTTTATTAGTTTTCATAATTATAAATAAAAAGGTATTGTTTTTTAAAAAATTGTATTTTTAAAATATATAAATTTATTATTGAAAAAAATTAAATATTTTAAATCACATTTTTTATTCATATAAAAAATTATACATTATATATATATATATATATATATATTACTATTCATAACTCTAAGTTTAAAATCTATTTTTAATAGTCTCGTATAGATATTACTAATAATTTATTGTGGTTTTATGAAAACTCAGTGTCATGTGCAACACAAGATAATCAAGTGTTTTTTTGTAGAGAAATAATATTTATGTGTTTTGTGTAAGCTATCATTATCATGGTGTTTCTTAATACATGAAAAACTCAATGTTTTTTTTAAATAAAAATATCAAAAAAATTATTACCCTACGGCAAAATGCGGATTTAGCGGCCGTTTTTTTCCATTTCGCGGCTGTTTAAACAGACGCTAAATCGATTGGCGGCGGTTTTGAAAACACACCGCTAAATTGTGTATTAGGAAACAATTCGCGGCGGTTTACAAAATTGTCGTAGAACGTTTTGTGATGGGTTTTTGAATTTTATTTATATTATTTATATTATTTATATTATTTATTTCATATTTTATTAATTTTATTACTTAATTTAATTAATTTAATTAATTTTATTAATTTTATTAATTTTATATATTTTATATATTTTATTTATTTTATTTATTAATTTTTTTTATTTTTTTTATTTATATTATTTATTTTATTTATTTTATTAATTTTATGAATTTTATGAATTTTATGAATTTTATTTATTTTATTTATTTTATATTTTGTTTATTTATTTCATATTTTATTAATTTTATTTATTAATTTGATTTATTTATTTTATTAATTTTATTTATTAATTTTATTTATTTTATTTATTTTATTTATTTATTTTATTTATTTTATTTATTTATTTTATTTATTTTATTTATTTATTTCTTATTTTATTTATTTATTTATTATTTTATTTATTTATTTCGTATTTATTTTATTTATTTCATATTTATTTTATTTATTTCTTATTTAATTTGCATTACTTTATTTAGTTTATCCATTCATGCATGCTCATGCCCATGCAATATAAAGAAACATTGCGTTTGATGAGATTTGAACCCCTAACCTCTTGCATATTTTCCAAAGACTTTACCACTCCAGCAAGCTCGTCATGTGGTTAAAAAACAGAATTTAATATACTTATATATACTAATTGAAAAAAAAAATAATTCATAACTAATAGATATAAACTCAATAATAATTAAAAAATAAGGAATAATCTATAATTAATAACCAATAATTAATAATTAATAATTATTGATTTATCAGTTATTTATTGAGTTATTATTTATTATTTACTGTTTATTATAATAAATAACAAATAAATTATAATAATATTTACATAAATTATAAAATTATGAAAATAAAATAATAAAAAAATAAAATAATAAAATTATGAAATTAAAAGAATAAATAATAAATAATAAATAATAAATAATAAATAATAAATAATAAATAAATAATAAAAAATAAAAAACAGAAAACAATAAATAATAAACGATAAGCGATAAACAGTAAGCAATAAATAATAATAAAAAAATAATGAATAAATAATAAATAATAAATAATAATAAATAATAAATAATAAATAATAAATAAGAAACAATAAATAGTAATAAATAATAATAAATAATAAATAATAAATAATAAATAGTAACTAAAAATTAAAAATTAAAAATTAGTAAATAATAAATAATAAATAACAAATAACAAATAACAAATAATAAATAATAATAAATTATAATAAACAAATAGTAAATAGTAAATAATAAATACTAATAATATATAATATATAATATATAATATATAATATATAATATATAATAATAATAATAATAATAAACGAATAAATAATAAATAATAAATAACAAACTTAAATAATAATAAATAAAAAATAAAAAATAAATATAAATAATACTAAATAATAAATAATACTAAATATTTATAAATAATAATAAATAAATAACATACAATTAATAATAATAAATAACAAATAATAAATAATAATAAATAATAAATAATAAATAATAATAAATAATAATAAATAATAATTAATAATTAATAATTAATAAATAATAAATAATAATTAATAATTAATAATTAATAATTAATAATTAATAATTAATAAATAATAAATAATACCAAATAGAAAATAAAAAATAAAAAATATTTAATATTAAATATTAAATAATATTAAATAATTAATAAATAATAATTAATAATAAATAAGTAAGAATAAAAATAAATAACAAATAATTAAAAAATTTAATTAAATATCTAAAAAATAAAAAATAAAAAATAAAAAATAATAAATAAAAAATATAAAATAAAAAATAATAAACAACAATTAATAATACATAATAATACATAAATAATAAATAAATAATAAATAATAAATAATAACTAATCACTAATAACTAATAAATAAATAAATAATAAATAATAAATAATAATAGTAAATAATAATAAGAAACAATAAACAATAAACAATAAACAATAAACAATAAATAATAATAAATAACACATAATTAATAATTATAAATAATAAATAATAAATAATAAATAATAAATAATAAATAGTAATAAATAAAAAATAATATATTACCAATAATATATTACAAATAATAAATAATAAATAATAAATAACCAATAATAAATAAAAAATAAAAAATAAAAAATAATAAATAAGAATAAATAATAAATAATAAATAATAATAAATAATAAATAATAACAAATGATACATAATTTATTATTATAAATAAATAATAAATAAATAATAAATAATAAATAATAAATAGTAAATAATAACAGATAAATAGTAGTCTATAATATATAAAATATATTATATATTATATAATATATAATATATAATATATAATATATAATATTTAATATTTAATATTTAATATTTAATATATAATATATAATATATATATATATAATATTATATATTATATATTATTATTAATCATAATAAATAATAAATAATATATAATAAATAACTAGTAAAAAATATTATTATTGTTATTATTATATAATAAATAATAAATAATAAATAAATATAAATAATAAATAACAAATAACTAGCAACAAATAATAGATAATAAATAAATTAAATTATATTATAATTAATAAATAAAAAATAATAAAAAATAAATGAAACATATGAAAAAGTACGAAAAGAAGTGATAAGGGTTGAAAAATTATAAAAATGCATTAAAACAGATGGGGAAGCATGAAGAAGGAAGCATTAGAAAGCATGAGAACGCATGAAAACTCATGAAAACTCTGGAAAACCCCTTAAGAATTCAACATAATCATCACAGTAACCTACAATAAACTATTGATAAAGATAACAAGTCATGGAAACCCAAATAAACAGTAATAAATGGAGCAACTGTTAAAACCCGTCAAAACGGTCAAAAAGTGACAAAAACATTGGACTAACATTAACAGAGATAACTTATGATCCGAGAGTCCATTCTAGATCCACGACCGGTCAAATCAAGAATCCTGAAATGATCTTCGAGCTGATAGGTGAAAGAGACTAAATGGACTGGTGGACCGAATGTTACGAGCATTTAAAAAAACTGATAGGGAACAGGTGTAAGAAACGAGGCATCGAAAAACATAACAAACCAAATACCCACTAAAAAGGCCATAACATATAATCCAAGAGTCCATGTGGGTACCATGATTTTTCAAAATGAAACTCATGGAACGAACTATGATCTGGGAGGAAAAGGAGTCTGAACTGACATGCGTATCGAAAGTTCGGTCTATTTGAAGACAAGTTCGACGGGACACCGGTGACAAAAATGGGGTTTCAGAGGCCTTTGGAGGGGTTTTTGGGGTCCAAAAACAAGATAGAAGCATTCTTGTGTCAAGTTGGTGCGTATCAATTTTCGTTGGCGTTGATTTTTTATGTTGTAGAGCCCAAACGGACACCCGGAGCAAATGTTATGGTCGTTTGAAGTTAATGAAATTTTTTAATCTTTCTTATAACTCGTATATCTTCCACAGCTTAAACAATCTCATGGTTTTGATTATACCTGCCTCTATATATCTTCATGAGCTTCGATTGGATAGTTCATGGTGCTTTAACGGACACCTGGATCAAATGTTATCATCATTTTAGTGATTTCAGGGTTTCTATTATTTTTTTATGTTCTTCCTTTCATTTGCGGCGGTTTACCCGAACCGCCGCTATCTCGTAGAAGATTTTTAAAAAACCACCACTAATCATTGATAATTTT
This sequence comes from Viscum album, assembly GCA_963277665.1. Lineage (NCBI taxonomy): Eukaryota > Viridiplantae > Streptophyta > Magnoliopsida > Santalales > Viscaceae > Viscum > Viscum album. The sequence goes on from OY728165.1 coordinate 363,502, forward strand.
TTTAAAAAAATTTAACAAAAAGATTATAAAAAATTAAGACATTTCGCGGCCTTTTCGAACCGTAGTGAAACGAGCAATTTCCTGTAGTGTTAATTTGAAAAAATGTTTCAATAAATATTTGTCTATTAAAATTATATATTATATTAAATGAAAAAAAGTTCAAAATTCTAGAAAGTTCTTTATAATTATAAGGACAAGGTATTGACTCGTTTGCGAAATGGTGTGGGATAATATTTATAACAATGGATCATATTCATCCTCCTCCTCTTGAACTTCGGTTCCAAGTATCAAACTCCTCCTTATTCTATGGATGGCTTCCACATATACAGTTTGAGGGTCTATATTTCATTAGATATGAATATAAAAAATATTCTATGTGATCCAAATTATTCTTATGATCACTGGATTGATCATATAATTGATTGAAACATCATGGATCACATAAAATAGATCTTCAAGGTTTTTCTAAATATGAGAAAAGATTTTTTATCTCAATACTTTTCCATTTCAGGAATTTGATATATAAATACCACATACATTCTTAATAATTAAATATCAGTAAATCCAATATGTTAAACATAAAATAACTATGAATAATTAGCTTAAATTTCTTCCTCTCCAATGTTCATAAATTTCAATAATTATAATCATTCTTCTACCATTAGAAAATGATATTATATATGTTTCTTCCCAAACATTATCAATATCAAACATCATACATATGAGTATGCTTCTTTGAAAAATAAATTATGTAACATCCTATCTATAAAAATATGTTATTTATCTCTCTTAGTAGTGAAAATTATACTATGTATCACTTTTCTCTCTTCCAAAAAATGTTACATATTAACTATTATTTTGGGAAATCTAACATATTTCATGAAATATATAATGTGTTGGAAATAAATTTTTGAACATGGAGGTCATTCTGAAACCTCTATATTTCAATTGGGTGATGTCTCAAGGATTCATTTGATTGAGATTGTGATATTTTAGTGGTAGCTATAAAATAGATAAAGGTGAATACTTGAACGGATATGGAGATTGATCATCATCCTAATTCCAATGGAATTTAATTTCTTGATGCGTTGTGTGGTTCTTCCCACACTGTAAGTATTGATATATCACCTCCAATTAGTCCAACTAGGTTGGAGGATGGTGTTTTTTATTTTGTATCTAACCAAAATCTTTTTACGAAAAGGATTGACCATTACATGATCTTAGTTTTTCGACGTATTACTATTGTTATCGGAGATTATTCATGGAACGATAATGACCTCAAAATCCTTCTTGCTCAGTGTTGGGATTTAAATATTTTTACCCAGATTCTGATTGGGTGAGGGTGCTATCATATTCTCATGTATAGAAATTTGGATTTATATAAATCCTTCCATTTTAGAGAATACTTCTCAAGTCATGTTATTTAAAAAATTTAGAAAGGGATATGAACTTTAATCCCTTCACCCAGAGTCAAACATCTATCTATGTTTAGATTATATTACATTTACTCACCTATTTTTTGGAATACTAATATTATTAGTGATCTAGATACTTCTTTGGGATCACCATTGATGTTGAGCTTAGTTTAAATTTTTGTATTATGCTAGAAATTGACATGGAATCCAAATTAACTGAGACGATTAATATCATTTTCAAAGATCTTAAGCTTCAGATTAAGGTAGAATATTAGCACCAACATAAATTTTGTGAAGTTTTCAAGATCCTGGGACACTCCATACCTAATTTTATAGTCAATCAGATGCATTTGAAAAACCCCAACGTGGAAAAATTTAAAACATAGGAGGAGGACATGAGGAAGAAGAATAAAAGGGTGAATTTTAACAAAAAAGGTAATCACTCAGGTATGTATTCAATGTTATTTATATTGAATGAGAACTCTAAACCGTAATAAAATGTTAGTGGATATTATTATGTTCTAATAAATATGATGTTATTTCGGATATGGTTGTTGATCAAATGATTATTGTATATGTGGATGTACATGTTACTTCAGGGGATTATAAGTATCTATTGAAAGATATAAGGAATCCTATTGGATTAATTAAAGAATTAATTGAATGTGAAACACCTGTGTATAAAATTTCATGTAACTCACCTGATGTGGGTCCATTTAAGAACAGATGTCGAGAAATTTATCTAATTATGGTTTTTTGGAAAATTGAGGTTGCGTGATGGTTTTGGGGATAATTTTGAATGATGTTCGATAGAAAACTCCATTAAACATGGTACATGCACACCTGATAAAAATTCCCCCTAGTGTAATTGAACAACTTTAAGGAGATGGATGAGGATTCTCTAACAACTCTATCTTCTATTGTGAGTAGTCCTAAGACTTTGAAGGCATTAATCAGGGAAAATTGTGCTCAACTGCCTCTTGAATAGTGTGATTCTAACATTCTCATTATTGATGAATTGAATTCCAAAAAACATGACTCTAAAAATAATACATAGAGTGAAATAGTTGAGGAGGAACATATGTTTTTAGCTCATAATCCCTCCACTGGTTCATAGGGTTCCTCTCTAGGTGCACATGGATCAACAGAAAATACAATGGAGAGTAAGAACCCCACCATTTTCAGTCTTTCAGTAGTTGATGTTGATATTGTTGTAGTTGTTTGTGGAATAATGAAATCCAGAAGCATTTCTACGATAACTGGTGGCTCAAGAAACTCCTAATGAAAAATTGATGACAGAGAATGAAAAATAGAGGGGAAACTATAAATCAAAATCATGCTTCAAATGAATTCCATTTTTTTAATTTTCATGGTTTTGTTAATCTTGGAACAACCAATAAATTACACAAGCATATTCAGGTTTGTAAACCCAAAATTTTGGGAAATTTGGAACTAGAATCCTCCTTCATTGTGGGTTTGTCTAGACTTAATAAACATTGTTAAAACTTTTTTGGTTCTAATATTTGTTCAGACCCAGGGGAGACCATTCGGTTCTTTTTTCATGCCTCATCAAGTAGTTTATATGTTATCATCAATGATGAACAAATGGTTACATGTAGATTCAAACTTAATAATGTTTAGATTGTTGGTTTATTCTTAGATTTCATGAATAGATATCATGAGAGGGGGATAATTTGGAATATCATTGAGAAACATTATTTCTTCTCCCTATTTTCTCATTGAATAATTCAATATGATTATTTTTTCTGATGAGAAAACTGGATAAACTAATTCTTCTATTTCTCTCACGAATTTTAGATTTTTTAATGATAGTAATTGCTTGATTTAGGATATCATTATTGGTGAAAAATACACCAAGTATGTGATTAATCTCAATAGAATGGTTTGTAGCAAGCTTTATAGATATTTTACAAATGAAGAATCTTTAGTGAAATGGGATTCAATTTCTAGCATTACCCTTCAAAAAAATAATTTTTATCATCATCCAATTTTAGTAAGTTTAAATAGAATGTAGATGAAAGAGGCTTTACCATTTCAATTCAAAAATTCATGGTGTCAATATTTTATATGTGATTGTATCATTTGGAATTTTGGTAATAACATGTATTGTGTTGATTGGTATTCTTCTTGTATTCTGAATATGAAATTTCATAGGATCAAGATGAAGAGTTGGAGTAAATATTTTTATTGTGGGTTTGATAGTAAAAATTATTCTCTTGATACATATATTATATACATTCATTTGGAATCTTCCAAATATAAATTTAATCAGGATCTCTCATGGGAGGTTAGTATTTCTTCCAAACTATGCTCTCTTATTATAATAATAGAATTGGTTCTTAAGGAAACATTCTGAATTAAGTTACCTCATGAAGGGGATAGGAACATAAACTTTTTTCACTACCTTAAAATATTTTGAAAGGCTAGTATACCTTTATCCTTCTTATAACTGAGGGACCAAGTCATCCACAAATGAGAGTAAATTTCCGATCGTATTGTTTTATATCACTCTAGTTTCTTCAATGAGCCTAGTATGTAAGAGGATTTGATTGATGGTATTTTACATTACCATATTTATCCTATTGATAATCATATGATTATTATTATTATAGTGACCTAGGATTAAAATTCATGGATATTACATCATTTTAGAAAAATATTCAGCACATTACAAAAGTTCACGCCTAATGACCATAATAGTTTAGTGTCATTGGAAACATTGTATACAATCTTCTAACTTAGTTATAGATCATAAATGTTTACCAAATAGATATTCTCTATTCGATATTCTACTTAAAATATTTATTAATTACATGGGGAATATAAACAATAAAAAGGTATAGACATGATTCTCATTAAGGGTAAATAAATAAAATACGTAAGAATAACATGAGAGTAATAATATGAGAAATTGAGGGTAAAATTTTAATATCATACTATGTATATAAAAGATCATATATAGAAGACATGAAATAAATATTTTCATCTCATAAGGAATGAATCATGGAGGAATCATGGAAATAATCCATGAAAGGATATCAGGGTAATAATATATAGAATTTGGGTCTTACAAGTAAGAATATAAAATCATTTTCTATAAGTCAACTCTCATTTCCAAAACCTATCAGGGCACTTCATAGGTTATAGACATAATGGGTGGGACACACCATCTTCCACATTAAAAAATCCTTATAATGATATTTTTTTACTCTAAAATCGATTTAGTGGTCATATTTTACTCTCAATACCATATTAGTAGTCATGGTTCACTCCCAAGAGCATATTAGTAGTCATACTCCTTTACTAAAATCATTTTTTCCCGGTTAGATCCATTTCTATCTCATTAGATATAATTAATTACCCAAGGGATTACGAAGTCATATAGGTCCCACCCATAAAAAAATTAATCATAGATATGTGTACCACAAGATAGTAAAACATCCATCAGGTCATGAACCATAGATATAGATGGTTTTTATACACTTCATATAATTACCCATGAAATGAAATAGATATCATGAACATTTTTTCATATCATAACCTATGTAAAAGAGATAGATTTCATAATAATATAATAACCCATGAAAAGAATTATGTTTAGTAACCATTTTATCATGGTTTAAACCATGGGAAAGTAATGGGTTTCATAAAAAACATTTCATCATATACATGAACCATTCAAATAATGAATAATAATGGTTTCTTTTGATAATATACATAGTGACGCATATACTAAAACAAAGAATGTCATCTTAGAGGGATAATTATTTTGAAAGATCATGTGGAACATTTCACAAGGAAAATATAATTTCATTGTAGATTCATTTCAAAAAACAATTTCAAAAATGATTTTCTTAAAAATAAGTATTTTAGATTTCAATTAAAACATTTATTACATTCCTCAATGAAAAACAATTTCTGAAATATAAAACAGTTATAAAACATTCTTCATAGAAAACAACCTTGAAATTATATAATGCAATGTTGACTGTCATTCGAAAAAAATTTCATTGAAAATGACATTGAAATATTATAAAGGAGGATTGAAAACCTTTTTAAATACATTTCATTGAAAATAAAATTTAAAACATAAAATTTAATCTTTAAAACATTTTAACAACTATTTCGTTAAAAATAACATTGAAAACATATAATGAAATCTCAAAAAAAATTGAAACCCATTTCAATGAAAAATAATAAAAGAATCATTAAAAATCTTTGAAATCCATTTTATTTGAAATTTATAATATGATATTAGTAAAAAACATTTTAAATTTTTTTATGAAAACATGGTTTTCGAATAAAACTAATTTCTATTCAAAGAAAAAAATATTGTCATATTTTATTAAAAACACATTCTTGCTTATCATAAGAAACAATGTATAGAAAATAGTACCAATAGTATAATATATCATTAAAAACTATTGCAGAAGAAAAATCAAGAGAATTATTGAGATATCAAGCATAATATTCCCTCAATGGAAGCTTAATCCTAAAAAATTTCAAAAAAGGTTGAGAATATAGCAACAAAATCCAACCTGCTTGCAAATTTTGGATCAAAATACCAAAAAAATAAAAAATGAAGAATAAAATATAATTAAATAATTATATCCATAATAAAAAAAGAAAAAGGACATTATATACACCTTATAAAATAATATAGGTGCATAACATAATAGGCCTCTTAAATAATGAAAATTGATACAAAATTACCATACCAATTTGGTTACTTTAAACCCATAAAACCCATGAAATATTAATATTAAAAGGGATATGTAAATACCCATAAATCTTAGGATAAATATAACATAATAAAATCATGGTCAGTAAATACACCATGTAAAAGATAAAAAAATTCAATATGGCATAAGTCTCACAGAAATAAAAGTGAGGCTGGAAATCTGCTTACCTTATGAATTGACACTCATTATACTCATTAAAAACTCCAATATAATAAATATAAGGTAATTATAAATATATTAATAAAAATATTCAATTATATAATACCATTTATCATTTACTTTTGTCCTTTTATTACCCGTTTATTAACAATTCCATGTTAAATTTAATTCCCTGCTAATAACATATTTGTTTTTTTCGTGTGTTTTGATTTGTTATATTTTTTTATCATATTACTTATATAATGATATCATCAAATAAATAATGATAAAAATATATATAAATATAATATATATTCATTATATATTTATTTATAATAATTTATAAATTTTAGAAATAGAAAATGAAATACACTATTCATGGAGACAGTATGTCGTACATACTCATGAAAATAGTTTCCATTTTCTTATCATATTGAAATAAAAAAATTAAATTAAATATATTTATATATATAATATAATTTATGTATAATTATTATTTAATATATATCATATATTTTCAATTGGCCCTTCTATAATTAAATTCATTTAATGAGTGAAATAATCACATTACTTTGAGGAGGCAGTAGACCTCACATCCACAAACAAAGTTATCATATTCCCAAAAATTGTAAAGCATGAAGGTATGTGTTATATATTATTTAAATTGAATAAATACATAATAGATATCATATATATTATTATAATTCTAATTCCAACATTATTAGCCACCTTTAAATGTGGTAATGGAAGAATGAACGACATTAGTCCATGAGGTGGTAGTCCACCGTCCGAATGAGTGATGATTTCATATCCAATTTGATGGATGTGTGTGTGAGTTTAGGTAGAAACATTGAAATAAAATAAATATATCTATATTAATAATAATTAATTTATTATTTAATCATTTAATATGATAAAAAATTGGGGTGGTTAATAATTAAAACAAAAAATTTTGTTGAACGATGCTACATATTATTTGGGTAATTCCTTTTGATTTTCAACAGAAGACTAAATTGGTTTGATTTAATCCAAATTGAAGCTCATATGGTGAGAGTACCGAAGGTGGGATATTATTTTGAAATTTTTATTATACATAGTTCTTTATATCTGAGAATAACGTAGGGGTGAGTTCCCTTTTTATAGTGGAGGAGGAGTATCATTCTTCTAAATATTAAATGCAAACACCATTGAGAGGTCTCTCTTACATAATTTTCATACCATAATGTTCCAAATTCAATATAATGGAGGATATGGTTGAAATTTTTCTATAAAATGTATTTTTTACATGTTTTTAGCTTATTTTCCCCTCAATTTAATTTTCAACAACTAAGAGAATTTATTTTCACCTCAATTGTTATAATTAATTTAAAATAATTTCACTAATATTATATGTCAAAAATTATATTGACCTGATAAAACATTATAAATTATGATGAATACATATATTGAATCAATCTCTCTAAATCATAAAAAGATAATTGTGATAAACTAATTTAAAAAAAATCTGACGGGAAGAATGAAAAATTAGTTTTTTAAAGTGAAAATGTTCAAAAGATAGAATTGTTTTTATATCCTGTTTCAATGTGAATATATTTTCAATGACCTATATTTTATTAATATAAATATAATTTCTATAAATATACTTTAATTCACATTTATGATGTAATTTATCTATTAAAACAAATTAGATATAAATGTATTTTTTAAATAAAATTTAGTATTTTCACAATTCATTAGAAAATGAAATATTTCAAAAAAATTACTAAAATAGAACCATAGATTATTCTAAAATATTAATTAAAAATTTATGTTTATTTTTTAAAATTAAATTAATAAAATTATCTAAAATTAATTTTATTATTGGTCGTAGTAGGACATAAAAATTTTTTCTTTTTAGAAAATTGTTTTTTCAAAATATAGAATTTAATGAAAATTATGTTTTTCATTATCAATATGATTTATTTATATTAAACTATTATATATCATATTTAAAAAAATAATTAAAATTATTATTACAATGTTTAATGGTTATGTCATACAAGTATTGTTTAAATAATTATAAAAATCAAAAAGTATAGAAACTTGGTGTTACATGTAATGTAATATAAGTCGACGTTGTGTGTAGTGGATGTGTAACTTGGTATGGAATATAAAAAAATAAAAACATGGTAACTTAATATATAATAATATATATTCATTACTATGTTAAATGAATAATATTAAAAGGATTAGATTAATTTGAAGATAAATATTTCACAAAATCAGAGGGTGTTATATTTTCCCCGGATGAAAATGAATTTTTCCCAAGAAATTAATTTGGGTTGTCAATGGATTAATAATTTAATGTTACTTTAAAATAAAACCAAAAGATAAAAATTAATACTAAAAAATTCATTATAAAATGAATGTTGGAAACATAGTGGTTACCCAATGTAACTCAAATCTATGTTTCTATATATAAGAATTTAGGTGAATGTGAAAAAAATGGATATGGAAGAGAAATCTAACTATCATGTTTTGATGGAGTGTAATAGAATACATGGTTGGGATAAATTTAACTATAAAAAATCCATAACCCAAATATTATTTAAAAATATCATTAATATCCTCAAATGTTATTATAATAGGATAAAATTATATTTCCAGACCCTTTTTCCTAATTTTGAAAAACATTAATGAGAATATATACATACAGAATTTCAAGAAAACCTCAACCATTGTTGTCTCCAAATAAATTTCTAATTAATATTTTATTCAATGTAATTATGGGTAATTTTTATTCCTCGAGAATTAGTATATGATGAGTTCCATAAATAGAATGATAAGTCATTCCATCTGTATTTATCACAACAAATGGGTTAGAACAAGTTATCTAATATGATAAATCATCATATGAACATATAATACATTAATATCTAAAACCTCATAGGATGTTTAAAAACAACCATTCATTAATGGTAAACCAAATTACTATTTATTAAGATGAATTTATAAAACTATAGAACTATGGTCCCTAAATTTCTCAAAAACATCTTAGCATTGATTCCATGTATATTATAATATAGCTCATGTTTTTCACATTCAAAACATGTGATTACTTTATTCTTGTATTCTTTAGAAACATGGTAATTACCATAAATCATTGTTGAAAACATGAACACTATTATATACCAATGATTTTTTTTTATTTTTTTTATGTCCTAAAATTTTGTAAACTCTATATACGATAACATAAACAGCTTCTTTAACAAATCTGTAATTAGTTCCAAGGTATTCAGTTCCATCCAATTACAATATTCATATCCAAATTATATTTATTCAAACACAATTACCCCAAAATCAGGAACATATTAAGTGTTATATTTCCTTAAATCATGTTTTTCCAATAATATTTTTCAAATAAATCGCATTTCAGGTCCATCAGAACCATTCATTATATTCTTTTAAATCCATAGTGAAAAATATAAACTGAACAATCCTTATATATCTCACTATTCTTATTTCATGAATCTAAACTCATAAAAAATTTTATTATTCCACTTTATACTTAATAAATTAATAAGGATACATCATATTATTAATTAATACCTCATTCTAATGTTATTTCACTTATAGGCTCATCATTAAAATAAATGTAACCCCTACTCATACAACCTTGATTATTCTTATCTGGAGCTTTATAATCATGACATTGATTTTAATAACTTAAATTTATTCCACATTTCAGAAATTCAAACATCAATTATGTGTTGGAGAGTATATTATTCTCATTCATTACATTAACCAAACTTCTCATTTTTACTATTCAGTTTATTTCATTATTTTCATCTTTTCAAAAGAGAAAACAATTTCGCATCCCTCTAAGACATTCACCAGGGTGACTCATTCCACATTCTCACCAAAATGAAAAATGCATCTTCTTTCTGTTGTGTTCTTCATTACCTAAACATTCATTAAAATCATTACATATCTTATTTGGTGATCCCGAGAGATTGTTAAGGTACATGTTGTTAATTGTGTTTAGTGAAAACTGATTAGGAATTTTCAAAACATCCTTCACTCCAGTTATCATCTAATTTGACTACTCATTAACAAGTTCTACGTCACATTCAACATTAATAGAGTAATTTTTGGTTCCTTACGTAAAAAAGAAATTGTCGTTTGATTAACACTTATAATATTATATATCCACATAATAATGAAAAATCACATATAGGATGTCTAAATTATGACTCTTTATTTTAAATCTAAGAAACCTTACTCTTATTCATAGAGACAAACCTGTGCATATAATTATAAATATTTCATGTGATATCAATAAAATTCTCTCATCATAGTTTCTAAATGTTGATTAAACCTTTTTTTATAACAACCATAAAGATTTAGGATTTATATAAAAGGATATTAAATAATAATAAATGAATATTAATCACATTACAAAAGAGAATTACTAAGGACCATAATAGTTTTTTGTCATTGGAAACATGGAACATAGTCTCCAAATATGGTGAATGATCATCAATCTTTACAACAAATATCTTCCCCTTTAGTAATTCTATATAAAACCATTATTCATAATATCGGAAAAGGAAACATAAGAAATGGTGACCTCAGTATCTCTATATGGGTAAATAAATTATATGTGTAATAATAACATGAACATAAGTGTATGAGAACAAGAGAAAAAATGATAATGATCATACCCTACATATCAATTCTTATAACATGAGTCATTGAATAAATATTGGAAGTTTGTAAGACCAGTATCATAATTGAATCTATATTATAATCATGGACGGTATCACATATGAATAAGCAATATAATTTATAGAATAAATAGAATCAATGAAAATCATTCCCTATAATTTATAGCTCATTTCCAAAACCTATTAGGGAACTTCATGTGGGGATACACCTATATGGTGGGAGACACCACGATCCCTAGTTTCATCCCTTTACATATAGGGTAATGGGTTCACTCCCGAAAAAATCATATAATTCAATGTTCACTCCCAAGACAATCTTAGCATAAAAAATAATTAATAGAACCATGTCCATCCCCATTACGGCCATGTATATCTCATAGGATATAATTCACTAATAAATTCCATAGAGAGATTTATAGGTCTCATCCATCAAATAATGATATCATACACACACAATCCACATGATAGTAAAACATTCAACATATCATGACCCATAAAATGATAAGGGATTCATAATAATCATATCAATAACCATGAAATGAAATTTTTGACACAAACATTTCATCATATTATAACTTGTAAAAAGAGACAGGTTTTATAATCATATAATAACCCATGAATGTAATATGGTTTCATAAGTATTTTTTCTTGTTATACCCTATAGACGTGAAATGTGTTTTACAAAGAACTTGTTATGTTAAACATAAACCATTCAAAAAAACAATTAGAATGGTGTCCTTGGAGCATATCCCTAGTATGGTGTAAAAAATTAAACAATATATAAGCATAGATAGATAACGATTTTTAAAGATCATGTGAATCTTTTCTAAAGGTAAATAACATTTCATCAAAGATCAATTTCATAAAACAATTTTAAAAAAAATATAATAATGAAATCAATGAAATCAATGAAATTTAATTTAAAACATTTCTTTAGGAAAATATAATTTATTATTTGAACAAAAAATTTTGTATCATAAAACATTTTTAAAAACTCATTCCTTGAAAATAAACTTGAAATCATATAAAGATCGCTTGAAAAAATTTTGAAATAAATTTCAATGAAGATAAATATGAAAAATTATAAAGTAATATTGAAAATACTTTATTTGAAAATAAGTTTTAAAACATATAAATTGATATCGTAAACAATTTGAAAACATTTTCCTTAAAAATAATTTTGAAAAAATATAAAAGAAGATTGAAAATATTTTAAAAATATTTCCTTTAAAAACTATTAAATATAAAAAATTATTTGTTAAAAAATCATTGATATTATTTTTATTTGAATTAAATATTAAAATATCATTTAGAAAAAAAATTTAAAACATTTTTATAAACCAATTTTTTTATTTAAAATTAATTTTTGACCAAAGAGTGAAATAAGTTCAGATTTTCATAATAATACCTTCTTAATAATCTATAGAAAAACAGTGAGAGAAAATGATTCTAATAAATGAGTACAATATTATAAACAATAGGATATGAAAAATAATAAAAATTATTTTGATATGGATAATAATATTTGATCAATGGAATCAAAATCAAAATAACTCACAACAAACGAAGATATTGTTGCATTAAACTCATACCACTTTGGTAACATTAATTCATAATTTCTTGGAATGAATAAAATTACATTTAGCATAAAATGTAATTAAAATAATTATATTCATGATAAAACATTTAATATTTAATTATATACAAATTATAAAAGAATATAAGTGTTTAGCATAACATGTTTCTCAAATAAGGAAAGCTCAAACAATATTACATTAATCATTTGGAAAAATTCTAATCAAAACCCCAGGAAATATAGATCATTAAATGAATATGTAAATACCCATTAATTTAAAGATAATAACCAAAAGATAAATTCATTTCCATTACATACACCAAAAAAATAAACAAGAGGGGAATATGGTATATGCTTGAGGGATTTAAAAGTGAGAATATAAATCCCCTTACCTTATACCTTGACTCTCGTTGTACTTAGTCAATCCTCATGTATAATAAATATATGTTTTTATAAATATATTAATGAAAAATATTAAATTATTCATACCATATATTATTTAATTTTTACCTTTTATTACATGTTTATTAACAATTCCATGTAAATGTTATGTTCCTTGTAATAACCACTTTATTTTTCGCATGTGTATTGATTTCTTATATTTTGTCCCTAATACATATATCATGATCTCATCATCTAAAAAAATCACCATGGTATAACTAACATATATGTTAATTATATATTTATTTATTATATTGTATAAAATATAAAAATATAAAATGAAATACACTAGTCATAGAGACAGTAGGTCGTACGCATGCATGAATGATGCTTCCAATTTCTTACCATATTTAAAGAATGAAGTTAAATTAAATATATCAATATATATAATATACTATAAGAAGAATTATTATGACATATATATAATTTAAATTCAATAATTCCATCATTAATACATTCCATGTAAAGTGTGAATGAATCACATCGCTTTGAGGATGTGGTAGTCCACACAACCACAAACGAGGCTATCAAATTCCCATATGATGAAACACAGGAAGGTATGTGTTATATAAAATTTCAGAAGAATAGAAACATCATAAACAACATATTTATCATATATTAATAGTAATTCCATCATTATTCCCTACCTTTAAATGTGGTAATGGATGACATAATGAAATTATTTTCAATGACATAATATGTCATACACAGAAATGATGGTTCTGTATCCCATTTGATAGATGTGTGTGTGAGTGTAGGCCAAAACATTACCATAAAAACTAAATATATTTATACTAAATATTTTATTATATAATAATGAAACAATTATAATTCAGGTACATATAAATAAATAAAACAAAAGTGTTTATTGAAAGATGATACATCTTCATTGGTTAATTCCTTTTGGTTTTCACGAAAAGAAAAACTTATTTTTCATTCTTACAAAATTGAAGATTTTTGGAATATAGGATGTAATTTGGGAGATTATTTTGGAATATTATGGATGATCCAAAGGGCTTGAATTTTGTGAATAATTGAGTGGGTGAGTTCCCTTTTTATTATGGAGGAAGTGTTGAATTCTAGTAAATATAAAAATGTAAACAATATTGAGAGGTATCCATTATATCATGTGGATCCAATATTATTAAATTTTAGAAAAAAGTGAGGATATGGTCAAAAATTTCTAATAAATTTATTTTCTACATGGTTCAATGTTATTTCCCCCCTTACATTAATGTTTATCCACTAAGTAAACTCATTTTTACCTTAATCAATATAATTAATTTTATTTTCATTCACTAATATTTTTGGTAAAAAATTATGTTTACCTTATTATAAAATAAAAATTATTATGAATACAAATATTTAATCTATTTTAAAAATTGAAAAAAATAAGTGGTGTAAATTAATTTACAAATAACCCACATGTGGGACGAAACAATGAGTTCTTAAAGTGAAAATGTTCAAAATATTTAATTGTTTATTATATCATGTTTCAAAAAAAAATTCCAATAACACAAATTTTACTAATTTATATAAATTTTCATTAAAAAAAATTTAAAATATAGTTTAAATATATTAATAAATTGGATAAAAAAGCATTTTTAACTTAAAATCTAGTGTTTTCACTATTCATCAAAAATATGAAAAATTTCAAAAAAATTCCCAAAAATTCAACCTAAGATAATTTTTAAATTATAGATTTTAAAATTAGTATTATATTATCCAATTAAATTTATGAAATTTGGAATGTTAATTTTATTATTCTTCACTGAATGAGAGAAAAATAAGTTCTTTTGAGAAAATATTATTTTTCAAAACATATAGACCCAACAGAAAAGTATGTATTTCATTATAAATTTTATTTATTTTTATGAACCAATTATAAATAATATTTAAGAATTATTATATAATATTTATAATATTATGTTTAATGGTTATGTTATAACTATCTTATTTAAAAAATAATAATAATAAAATTTTCTTTTGTAGAAACCCATTGTTATGTGTAACGAAAGATAAGACAATGTTTCATGTAGCGCAAGGTTCACATGGTTTAGATTATAATGAATGATAAACATAGTACCTTTTTATAAAAAAAATATATTGAGTATTGTCTGAAATTAAAAATACAAAAAAGTTTAAATTAATTAAAAAATATATTTATTTCAAAAAAGTCAATGGGTGATACAATTATCCCCCTCGAATTTAAAATCATATGTGTATTTTTTAGCCTCAATGTAATTTGTGGCATTGGATTGGATGGTTTCAAAATATTATTTTTCCAGAAATATTGGGATGTGATACTAGTTAGTGTTTACAAGATGGTTAATTTATTCTTTATCAAACAAACTATTCCTCATAATCTCAATACTAAACTCATCACATTAATTCCTAAAATAAAAAATTCTTCAGAAATATATAATTTAAATACCACTTCTCTTATTAATACTATCATAAAAGTTATTATTAATACCAACACAAGTAGGATATCCACCATTTCAAATAAAATAATATCATGGAATAAGTTTGGGTTAATAAAATGTAGATGTATACCGAATTACAATATAATTTCTTAGAACATTTTATTATGACTAAAAATCTAACGAGGATAGGTATAAATCCATTAAATATAAATATTAAGAATAAATTTGAAACACTTGATTATAAATTTTATATAATGTTCTAGTTAGCTGTGTGTTTAGCATTACGTTTTAAAATTGGGTTACATCCCTATTTGGTTATCTTCATATATGGGTGCTCATAAATGGGTCTCCATTAAGATATTTTATGAGTTATAGAGGGGTTAGACAAGGTGACCCCATCATGGAAATTATTTTCCCTAATTTAGTAGTAATTCATTGTATTCTTATCTCTCACTTGATTGTATAGGGAAATATCAAGCTGATCCAAGCATCCAGCTCATGTTCCACTCCTACTCATATATTTTATGTTAATGACATAATTATTTATTTTTTGGTGGTAAGAGGAATATTTCAGACCTTAATATTTTTTTACATCACTATGAATATTTTTCATAGAAAAATATCAGTTGGGATAAATGTTTTATCTATTTCAATAATAGGTCACCTCTTCAAATAAATAGGCATATCCTTTCAAAGATAGATATCTGGTATGGGTGAATTCCCATAAACTATCGAAGATTTTCTCTATTTTTTTGATTATCGAAATCATTTCATATATCTTAAATTTTGTATCTTTTTAGAGGAAAATATTCGTCTTGGAATTAGATGAAACAATCAATGGATGAAAAAATAAGTCTAGTTAAATTGATTAATGTTTTAATGCTTCTTTATTATCTTATGATATATAAATGGTCTATGGTTTTAATAATACAAATGAATGTAATCATTAAAATACCATCTAGAGCGGTATATTTCAGGAATAAAATATGGAAATTATTCCATAGGAATTTTTTTGTAAATATTTATCTAAGGAGGGTATAGAAATCATGAACTTCATCTTTTTCAATCTATCTATTCAATATAAGCTCACATGTAATATCAATAATAAGAATTAAACTGCATTGAGATTTCATAGAGCCATATTTCTAAAAAAATTGATGTAGGAGAAAGCTTCCAATAATGATTCTTCCATCTTCCATGATATTAAATCCTCTTTTTGAAATATCATGTCTTAATAAAGAAATAATGATAGTAAAAAAATATTCTCTCAATTCACAGATTGATAACATTACGAAAAATTCTCTCAATAATAGATTCCAACCTATATAATTTTTTATTAACTCTCATATTTCTATTAATGAGTTCATTGAAAACTAACAAACTCATTTCTAGGATGAAATTTAAAAATGATAAAAATGGATAAATTTTTTTTCCTTTCCTTATTTTCATAGTTTGGGATCTAGCCAAGAATGGTATTCTGAACCATAATATTTTTTAGCAACATTATTACAATTATCTAAGAAGTGATTTCAACTGGATGAAATAATTCCAAAAGTCCTAGTTTATACCCTCAAGATTATATCTTATCTGACAAAAAGAACAAAATATATTACACACTGATATTTTTTCAAAATTTAGATGTTGTGTATATTTGTTGCAGGTGTTATTTTTTCAATCAGATGAGGAATATGAACAACATTTATTTCTCATTTTTTAACCTGCCTCAGCACTATAGAAGGAGGTATTTTATATCATTTTCACTCAGTTTCGGATAACTGGATGTTTGTGAAATTATTTGTGAAAATCATTTTCATTGGTCTCTATCCACAACTATTAATCCTATATCTGGTGGTAGTGGTTGAACTATTTCACATCCTTAGGATCTTCTACAATACATCCTTTGTGATGGAATGTTTTCTTATCATCAAACATCTTTGATGAGGATTTTGGATTCAATCAATGATTTTATTGGAGTAAAGAAGGAATTATGTGATAATAGTTTCCATAAGTTCATGATGTTGAGAAAATATGGAATATCACGTAATTCCAAGCTAGTGGTGGGGATGTTTGAGATTTTTTTGAAAACTCATCATATTTATTGGATTATAATAAATTCAGATAGTTAATTAATGTGTAAAAATGGGCCATCAAGGTGTTGCATGGTCTTTCACGATCATAATGAAAAAAATTATAGATGTTTCTATGATTCATGTGGAGTGGAATCATAACATGATGTGGGGTTACAAGTAGTAATTAATGATGATTCATTTTCCAAAATAAAGTAGGGAACAATTTATGGTTAGAAATTTATTCCCTACTATAGTGCATGCTATCAGGAATGGCCCACTGGTTCTTTCTTGGAGACTCAAAGCTGAATGGATGGAATGTATAGATTACATTATCAGCCTAAATTTCATTATAAAATATTTTTTTGGGAGGAAAACATGGAAGTGAATAGGTTTTCAAACAAGGGGGTTGGTATGAATTTTACATGTTTGGACACTCTTCCTTCTGATTTGGAGTCACATTAGGAAATATATTTAAATAAAATACCAATTTTTTTTGTCTTTTTTAGATTTTTTATTTATTAATAAATTCATCAAACTTTTTTAGTTGGGGGACCTTTATAAAAATACATTTATCCCCTTAATTAATAAAATACTATGTTATGAATGATCCTCACACTCAAAATATATCATAGGTATTAAGCATATCCCTTAAAAAATATATTTTTATGTACATTCTTGAAAAAATATAATACACACATGGATTATTATAGAAAATAGATTATTTATTACTCATTAATATTAAAATATATTAAATTTAATTTATTCTTAGGAATAATTGTTACAAAACACATATTTTTTCATGTTTCCACTTTTCCTAACTATAATAAGTTATTTATCAGCATTTTTAAATAGAAAATGTTTTTTATTTGTATATATTGATTAGCTTTTAAAATTTTGACTCAACATGTTCCATCTAGGATTCACCTGAACATCAAAAAATTAACAAAATATTTTTAGTATTTATTCATATAAAATAAAAATGATTAATTTTTTCTCTAATATGACTATTAAAACTATTTACATCTTAAAACATTAATTAAAAAAATCAATTTTTGGCATCCGAATTGATCCCCGAAATGAATATAATGTTCAAAATCATGATTTGATCCACATAACAATTCCACTAAATATTCAATTAAATATAATAAATGAGTTAATTTATCTAGTGTTAAATAAAATTTATTTTAATTATCATGGGTAAATAGATTAAATTGTTTAAAATGATGGAAATCATCTCATCCTCATACTTACACTACTGCACTCCTGGGAAATAAAGTGACATCAACTATCAAAAATATTATCATAACTAATTACAAGCACAAATATCCTAAAATAATAAAACATAAAATATTCATCAATTAATGAAATTATTTTTCTTCCTCTAAGAGTTAAGGTCACTATACCACTTGTATTTTACTAAATATTTAGAATTTTAAATCATACCGAAGTTATTAAAAGGCCAAACTCACCAAAATATTTTCCCTCTTCACTCTGGAAAAATATAAAAATTTTCATTATAATCATTATGATAATTTATGAGATCTACCATATGTTTTCCAAGTTCCAATTTCACAACATGTATAAACTAGTGTGTTAACTAACAGGAATCTCAACATGATTTTATATGATTTAAGGGATGAAAGGATTTAATGTTTCAAAAATATGGAGTAGAATTGGAGTTATTAATATCTAAAGTATAGAGAATATAAAAATTTAGGAAATGATAAAAAATAATTTACTCATTCAAACCTAATAATTTGAATCCATTTTCTATTCCATTTTCCCATTTGTTTCTTTTTTTTTGTGCCACAACCAAGTTGTGAAAAATGACTCATAAAACATTAACTTTTCACTACATTTTGTAATGTTTTTTATGATTCATTTTTTTTATAATTATTGAGCATTATTTATTTGAAATTTTCTCTAGCTATAGAGGAAAAAATGTTACAGTTGATGATGGTCTTTGTTGAAACCACAACTCTATGGAAATGATGTTACCATTTCACATAACCCCATGTTATAAGTTCCACTATAGAAATCCCGTGTAAAATATCTCCCCCACACTTATTGTGAATCATACCTAAAAAGGACACAATATATATTTAGGAATTGATATAATTGGATTTTAATGTAGCTTTACTAAATCTTATTTCAATGTTTTTAAATATTAAGTTAGTTTAAATATCATAGTTTCCCAAAATGCAGGTTAATTTTAAGAAGAATTTTTTTGATCTATGGTCACTATCATAAATATAGTACAATTAAATATATTGGTTTCAAATAGAATAAAAAATTATTTATTTCCCAATATACCCTATAATCATAAATATTCATTATAAGTAAGAATATGCAAGAAATTCATAAAATATCTCTAGAGTAACATATTTATAAATATATGTGCACAATTCATGGATTATGTAAACTGTTATGATATTGTAACACCCCGACCCCAGTTACCTAGAGTCGGTGCATTATTGCGTAACATTGGCATGACCACAAAAGATCAAGTCTCGAAAGACCGATTAGTTTAGTAGCCTTGGAAACACTACATACTTTCATAAATGTTACATTACATTATAAAGTGAAAAACTACAATAACATAGTCTCCATTTTCCACACTCATATCCTTTTCAGAATATCCCTACAGGTCATTCCTAAAATACTTCTTCACATCCTGGAAAAATTAATACATTGAAAGGGAGAGCTCAGATGCTCAGTAAGGATAACAATATAGCGGAATCATTCATAAATAAACATTAACATTTAAGGGAATGTATAACTAAAACAAAATCCTTTTAAACATGAATTTGAGCATAATATGGAAAAAGTAAAATGAAATATTTCTATTTACTTATTCACATAGATATTATACAGGTCAAATAATAACATGAAATATCAATAACCAATTTCATAATGATGGAATGCATAATTCCAGACTATCATAACCACCTAGCCAAGGCCTCGTGCCAAGACTACAAGTAATTTTTTTTCAAGGCCTCGTGCCAAGATAGTAGTTTGTCTCATGAGACCTACCGATGCATCGAGGAGCTATAGAGGGCTCCACCCGTCACTTATTAAGTCCAATGCATTCTTCATATGAACTGGTTTAAACATATCATAATCCACAACATAATCGTATCACATAAAACATGCATAAAGGATTCATAACATTTCCACATTTCAATCACAAGATATCAATACAACACATTGATATAAAAAAACAATTTCAAAACCATTTTTAATAAATTTTGGTAGGAGTGAGATTTCGCTCCTGGGCCTTTCGACTAAAATAAATAAAAATTAAAACTTTGTAATTATTTTTCATTTAAAAAGGTTATGGCTTGTAGATGAAGCTGAAACTCAAATAATGGTTATGGCTACAGAGAAGTCATTGTCGTCACATACATACGACAAAAAAACATTCCATTTTGTCATTTAGTAAAACGCTTTGTATAAAAAATATTACTTTTGAATAAAAGTAAAAGTCGAAGAGGTTTATACACCGTATAAATGAATGTTGTGTGTAAAATAAAATATGCCTCAATGAATGGAGATTGAGACGAAGTCCTTACAAAGATCATATTTTTAAATAAAATAGATCTATTATGTGTATCCACTATAAGTACACATAATGAAAGTACAAATACAAGATAGTACATAATAATATCATGACATAATTTGAAAGTAGGAGATTAACCCAATGAACGGAAACTTGGTAAAGAAGTTCCCTTACCTCGTGTCTGACTAGACTCGATCGTTCATTAAACTCTTGAATAATAAACTATAGTTAATTTTTATTGTCTTAAGAAAATTTTCCAGGTTCATTATTTCTTTTATATCACTTATTACCATGTTATGAACATTATGTAATTATTTATGATAATAACGGTCATTTTGTCGATCTTTGGTACTTGAGTCAAAAATAAACTTCTTATAATTACAAGTTGTTCATGTGGTGAAATATCCATTATATCCAGAATTATATTAATGATTTAGATATCATATATATATATTATATATCCAGTATATACATTCATTCATAATATTACGTAACATTTAGAGGTAAGAAATGAAATGCACTGTTCATGGAGACAGTAAGCCGTACGTATGCATGAATGCTACTTTAATTTCTATTTCATATTTAATGGAATGAAATCATAATGATATAAAGGTATATTATAATTAAATTGTAATATTATATCTAATATCATTTAATCCATCCTTTATACATCCCACATATTGCATTAACGATTCAAATCACTTTGAGGGGGTGGTAGTCCGCACATCCTAAAATGAAGATATCGCGTTTATCCATAATGGAAACCATAAATGTGGGCCATAAATGAAAAATACCGAAGTTTAAGTAAAACATAAACATATAATATATCATATATAAATATGGTGACATCTTAATGGCCACCTTTGAAGGTGTTATATGAGTGTTGAACAATCATCGTTTCGTGAGGCAGAAATTCACCATCCACAGAAACAGTATGTTATTTAACCATTAGATATAGGTGTGTGTAAGTGTAGCTCGAATCCTTCTTATAAAAACATCCTATTATATTGAGGATACTGGTGTGTTTACAAAATAAATGAATAAAAAGATTTTATGGGTTTGGAGAAGAAAAATAAAACATAAGAACACAAGAGAAAACACTACCTTTAAAACGGGTAACTATTTTTTATTTGAGCTCAAAGGCTTCCATGGGAAGACTTCTTCCAAAAGTGAGGCTTATATGAGTAATATTTGGATGTGAAGATAAAAAATGGGCTGGTTTTGGCTGAGCCAAAGGCTTGAGAGGTGTGGGTAAGGTGGTAGAGGTGGGGGCCTTTTATAAGAGGAGAGGAGGGGCACTCTTGGAATGTTATAAAAGGTTACTTTATTATAAAATTATTTTCGGATTTAAAAGGTCCCAAAATTATATATTTATTGGATAAGGTGATAATAGTTCGAAATCCATGCATCCAATAGGTTTTGGACATTTTTAGGTCTTATATTTTACATTATCTTTTCATTTTATTTAAATCGTTAAATAATGAGGTAATCGATGCATCATCATGGTGTCATAAATAATTTAATTTATTTAATGTCTAAAAATTATTAAAAAAATATCATGATGTATTAAATATTTTTATCTTTCTAATTAATATTTATAGTCAAAAATATGACTTGTATAACCCCATTTAAAAAAAAGTTCGTAAAAAAACTCATGTTTGTGACATTTTTATTTTAACATTAAATAAAAAGTTTTTAATGTTATTTTCCTACCAATGTGGCTCCATGGGGTCCCCAAGTTTACCCATGGATTTTCATGGTATTCCATGACTCATCCAATAGGGGTATGACAGGTGTAAAGGTCATTTCATATTATTATAACATTATCTTTACCTTAAATTACACTAATTACCTTTAATCGCGATTAATTAAACTTAAAAGTTTCTATTCACCAAAAAATTATTTTAATCCCACTGAACCACATTTTACTTCCTAATGACAACAATGTATGTCGGATTTTTGAAAATAAAATCACAGAAGTGGTAATGTTTCATTTAAACAAAAAATCAGTTTTTAACTACCAAATAGTTATTTCACTATTCATAAAAATTGATGTTTTTCAGAACAATGCCAAAATTTAACCCTAAGATATAATTGATATTATGAATTCAAATTTGATGTATATTTTAGAAAATTCCTAACATATAAGTTGCATTAATTAAATTTATAATTAATTCCTGCTGTCACAAAAAATAGCGTGTTTTTAAGAAACAATATATATCAAAAGATTGACAAGTGTTTATGTCCAATTTCAATGTTAAATTAATTCTAATGACTAAAATTGGATAAAATGGTAAAAATATATTCTAATTATACTGTAAAACCACTAAATAGTATAACTTATCACTATAAATTATTTTGATTAAAAAATTATTTTTAAGTATTTTTCATTATTCTTAAAAAATTGGATGTTCTCAGAAAATTACAAAAATTTCAACTTAGGGAAATTTCAATATTAAAAATACAAAAATGAAGTCCATTTTGAAATATAAAATTTATATAATTTCAAAAGGTGGGTATTACTATTCATAACTACTACTTTTATTGGTCACGATGTGTTAGAACTCAAGGTTTCTTACAACACACGCTACTCTATTATTCAAAGAGAAGTGTACCATAGAATCTTGGGGTGTTACATTCTCTCCTCTTTCAATAAATTTCATCCTCGCAATTTGAAATTTTTCTTTGAAAATAAAAGGACGAAAATAGGAAATACCTTTATGGAAAACCCACATCGGAAATAAGGTTAATAAAAATATAACTTTAAAAGATATAAAGATAAGTACAAAGGTCACCCGAGATAGCCCATACTAAGATTCTATGAAAATATGGATATGGAGGAGAAACAAACCATCAAGGTCTGATGGAGAGTTGTAGAATACAGGATTAGGAGAAAGTTACCCACAAGAAGATCACAAACTTTTGATTGGTTAATCAGTCATTGAATCCCCAATTAGAAAAGATAACTGACAACATTTTTGTTTTAAGTTACCTTTCATAAAGTTGAGGAATTTATTTAAGAGATTTACTAAGAATGTAAGGAAAT
Organism: Viscum album; assembly: GCA_963277665.1. Taxonomy (NCBI): domain Eukaryota; kingdom Viridiplantae; phylum Streptophyta; class Magnoliopsida; order Santalales; family Viscaceae; genus Viscum; species Viscum album. The sequence goes on from OY728165.1 coordinate 387,641, forward strand.
ATACATACTTGTCATATATACTTTCATTCTTTAATAAATTTTTACCACAAACCCATCTTTTACTCCAATGGTAAAATATCTCAAAAATATTCTATTTATTCTAATTGTATAATGTTCCAAATATTAACACATACCATTTAGATTAGGAAAATTATTTTTAATAACCAGGGACTTCCTATAGGCTAGTGGTAGGTAATAAAGGCATGTCGCACTATGGTTGTGGGTTCGTTTCATATAGCTTTCTCCGACGCGATAGGTTATCCCCCGACCTGTAGGTCGTCATTTCCTAAAACTATAGTATTATAATATTCCAAATATAATCTTCAGAAATTTTATTATCCTTAAATAATACTATCAAAGGTTAAACTTAATCCATTCCAACCTTTATAGTTATCCAAAATACCTCTGTCCAGAATTTCTTTAAACAATCTCTAAATTCCAAAATCAATTTTAACATCAGATTCCCCAAACAAAGTAAAGAATCTCTTATTGTCACATAAAAAAAATATGATTACCTTAATCATATTAAAACCTTAATTAAACAACAAGTACAGCAGTACAATCCTTATATATATCACATTATCCTTATAACCAGAATATAATCCTTGAGTCCAAAAGCACCAATACATTAATTATTCCACTTCAACTGTAGTAACAGCATAATATTTTCCTTGATCCCTTGGCCTTTTCTGAGGTAATTTTCCCTAATGCTTAGGACATTCATTTTCATAATGTCCCATTTCCCTACAATTGTAGCATTCAACATTGATAGCCTCTTTCTTTCCCTTGCAATCACGAGCCTGGTGACCTTTTTCTCCACATTTATAACAAACTCCCATTCCTTTTAGGCAAATACCAGGGTGATTCTTCCAACAATTATCGCATAATGGAAAATCCTTCTTTCCCTTTTTCCCTTTATATGTCTCTTGTTACACCGTTCTCTTCTTCTCTTGATTTACTTTATTGTCATAAGACTTAGAGAATTTTTTTTCAGTCTTAATAGCACATGAGACTATATCTTCGTATATTGAGAAAGATTGTAATACTAAAGCTCGACAGAGAAATAGTTTTACCCCATCAATGAAATGACAAATATTACATCTTGGGTTACGTATATAATGTGTATCATGCCTCACTATCCTTGTAATGTTGTCCTCATACTTTGGGACATTCTCATCCTCCTTCTGCCTCAGACTCAGAAATTTCCTTTCCATATCTACTCGATGGTCATGCGGAAAGTATTTTTCTATGAAAATTTCATTAAACTCCCTCCATTAAAAAATCGATACTTCTTCATCTTCCTTTGTGTTTTGAATAAACGACCACCATTGATCGGCATCTCCAGTGAGGCGGCAAACTGCCATGACAACTTTCTCCCTTTCGCTACTCCCCAAGGCGAGGAATATTTTCTCTAAGGAGTTTATCCATTTCTCAGCTGCTAATGGATTTTTACCTCCATTAAATGTTGTCATTTGTTGCCTCATGAAATGATCTAACATAGATCCTCCACGTTGCGGATCCGGGTGCTCCATACGAGTAAGGTTATTATTCATAAACTGAGTGGGTTGTCCTAGTATGGTGATAAGTTGATCAGCACCAGTTGTATCACCATCTCCACAATAATTATCTTGAGTAGGAGGGAAATCTCTACATGGAGTGTGTACATTGATACAGTTTCCATTCCTTCCACTAGACACCATTTCTAAACAATGCCATAAACTAGATTAGTTTATGAATCAAAATAAATAATTCCCTATTTGTAAAACACTTAACATAAATTGAACAGTTTATGGATATAATCCATAATCATAAAAAAAATTTCATTGAGGAATTATATACTCATAAACCCTTCATAATTGTTTGTAAATAAAATTAGAATATTCCTATGTGTATCCCCCGGGAGTGTCGTAACCAAGAGTGCAGTAAGGCCCATTGTCGTGCACCAGTTCCCGTTCGAGTCTAGCTCAAAGCAGTGTTTTTGGGTTTTACCCCTAGGTACATATGTGCCAGATCCGCCTCTACCTGCTCGTATCCAGATAGGGATGTATTTTCAGAAAACTCACAAAATCTCTATAATACTAAAGTTCTAGGAAGTTCTTCTATAATAATCCTCAAAGTCTATCTTTGGGCTATGTGCTCTAATCAGAGTTTTTCTAAATCTAGCTTCCAAGGGTAGTACTAAACTGCATATGATACCAACTGTAACGCCCCAACCCCAGTTACCCAGAGTCGGTGCAATATTTCGTAACATTGGAATGATCACAAAAGATCAAGTCTCAAAAGACTGATTAGTTTAGTATCCTTGGAAACACCAGATACATTCAGAAATGTTACATTACATCATAAAGTGAAAAACTACAATAACATAGTCTCCATTTTCAACACTGATATCCCCTTCAGACAATCCCTGCAGGTCATTCCTAAAATTCTTCTTCACATCCTAGAAAAATTAAAACATTGAAAGGGGTGAGCTCAGATGCTCAGTAAAGATAACAATATAGAAGAAAATTTCATAAATAAACATTAACATTTAAGGCAATGTATAAATAAAACAATAGCCTTTTAAACATGAACTTGAGCATAATATGGCAAAAGTGAAATGAAATATTGCCATTTACTTATTCACATGGATATTCTACTGGTCGAATAATCACATGCAATATCAATAACCACTTTCAAAATGATGCAATGCATAATGCCAGACTATCATAACCACATAGCCAAGGCCTCGTGCCAAGACTACAAATAAGGTTTTGTCAAGGCCTCGTGCCACGACACTAGTTTGTCTCATGAGACATGCCGATGCATCGAAGAGATATAGCGGGCTCCACCCCTCACTTATTAAGTCCAATTCATTCCTCATATTAACAGGTTTAAACATATCATAAACCATAATATAATCGTATCACATAAAACATGCATAGAGGAAACATAACATTGCCACATTTCAATCACAAGATATTAATACAACACATTGATATAAAAAAACATTCAAAACCATTTTCAATACAAAAAAAAAATAGAAATGAAAACCTTGTAATTATTTTTCATTTAAAAAGGTTAGGGCTTATAAAGGAAGTCGAAACACAAATAATGGTCACGGCGGAGGAGAAGTCATTTTCGCCGCATACGTAAAACAAGAAACATTCCCTTTTTTCGTTTAGTAAATCACTTCATATAAAAAATATTACTCTTGAATAAAAGTAAAAGTCAAAGGGGTTTATACACTGTATAAAAGAAAGTTTTGTGTAAAATAAAATATGCCTCAATGAAAGGAGATTGAGACGAAGTCCTTACAAAAATCATTTTTTTAAATAAAATGTATATATTATTTGTATCCACTATTAGTACACATAAATAACGTACAAATACAAGATAGTACATAATAATATCATGACATAATTTGAATGTAGGATATTAACCCAATGAACGGAAATTGGGTTAAGAAGTTCCCTTACCTCATGTCCGACTTGACTCGATCATTCTTTAACCTCCAAAATAATAAACTAGAGTTATTATCTATTAACTTAAGAACATTTTCCATGTTCATTATTCTTTTTATATTACTTATTACCATGTTATGAACATTATGTAATTATTTAAGTTAATAACGATCATTTTGTCGATCTTTGGTACTTGAGTCAAAAATAAACTTCTTATAATTACAAGATCTTCATGTGGTGAAATATCCATTATATCCAGTATTATATTCATGATTTAGATATCATATATATAATGTATATCTAGTATATACATTCACTCATAATATTACATAACATTTAGAGGTAAGAAATGAAATGCACCATTCATGGAGACGGTAAGTCGTACGTACGCATGAACACTACTTTCATTTCTATTTCGTATTTAATGGAATGAAATCACAATGATATAAAGGTATATTATAATTCCAGTATAATATTATATATAATATCATTTACTAAATCCTTTATACATCCCACATATGGCATTAATGATTCAAATAACTTTGACAGGGCGGTAGTCCGCACTTCCAAAAATGAAGATATCAGGTTTACCCATAATGGAAACCATAAAGGTATGCCATAAATGAAAAATACAGAATCTTAAGTAAAACATAAACAATTATATATCATATATAAATATATTGACATCTTAATGGCCACATTTGAAGTTGTTATATGAGTTTTGAACAATCATCTTTTCGTGAGGCAGAAATTCTCCATCCACAGAAATAATATGTTCTTTAACCATTAGATATAGGTGTGTGTAAGTGTAGCTCGAATCCTTCTTATAAAAAATCCTAGTACATTGAGGATACTGGTGTTTTTACAAAAGAAATTAATAAAAAGAGTTTAGGGGGTTGGAGAAGCAAAATAAAACATAAGAACACAAGAGAAAACACTACCTTTAAAATGGGTAACTCTTTTTGATTTGAGCTCAAAGACTTCCTTTGGAAGACTTCTGCCCAAAGTGAGGCTTCTAGGAGTAAGAGTGGGATGTGAAGAAAAAGATTGGGCAGGGGTTGGCCGAGCCAAAGGCTTGAGAGGTGTGGGTAAGGTGGTAGAGGTGGGGGCCTTTTATAAGAGGAGAGGAGGTGCACTCTTGAAAAGTTACAAAAGGTTACTTTATTATAAAATGCTTTTCAGATTTAAAAGGACCCAAATTATATATTTATAGGATATGGTGATAGAAGTTTTTAATACACCCATAAAATAGTTTTTTGACATGTGTAGGTCTTAGATTTTACATTTTAATTTCATTTTATTTAAATCGTTAAATAATGAGGTAATCGCTGCATCATCATGGTGTCATAAATAATTTAATTTATTTAATGTCTAAAAATTATAAAAAATTCTATCATGATGTAGGAAATCGTTTTATATTTCTAATGAATATTTTTAGTCAAAAATATGATTGTATAACCCAATTTAAAAATTCTTTTAGTAAAACAACTCATGTTTGTGACATTTTTATTTTAACATTAAATAAAAAGTTTTTAATGTCATTTTCCTACCAAAGTAGCTCCATGGGGTCCCCAAGTTGACCCATGGATTGTCTTGGTCGGCCATGACTCATCAAATAGGGGTAGAACAAGTGTAATGGTAATTTGATATTATCACAACATTATCTTTACCATAAATTACACTAATTACCTTTAATCGCGATTAATTAAACTTAAAAGTTACTATTCACCAAAAAAATATTTTAATCCCATTGAACCACATTTTAATTCCTAATGACAAAAATGTATGTCGGATTTTTGAAAATTAAATCACAGAAGTGTTAATGTTTTATTTAAATTAAAAATCAGTTTTTTAACTACCACTTAGTGGTTTCACTATTCATAAAAAATTGAAGTTTTTCAGAACAATGCCAAAATTTCACCCTAAGCTATAATTGATATTCCAAAATTCAAAAATTATGTCTATTTTAAAAAATTCCATACATATATGATGAATTAATTAATTTTATAATTAATTCCCGCTGTAACATCAAATAGCGTGTTTTTAAGAAATAATATATATCAAAAGATTCACAGTTGTTTATGTCCAATTTCAATGTTAAATTAATTCTAATGACCACCATTGAAATAAATGGTAAAAATATATTCTAATTATACTTTAAAACCACTAAATAGTATAATTTATCACTAAAAATGTTTTTGATTAAAAAAGTTTTTTGAAGTATTTTTCATTATTCATAAAAAATTGGAATTTCTCAGAAAATTAAAAAAAAATTCAACTTAGGGTAATTTTGATATTACGAATACAAAAATGAAATACATTTAGAAATATAAAATTTATATAATTTCCAATATTGGGTATTACTATTCATAACTACTACTTTTATTGGTCACGGTGTGTTAGAACTCAAGGTTGCGTATGACACACGCTGCTCTATTATTCAAAGAGAAGTGTACCATAGAAGCTTGGGGTGTTACAGATTTACTAACCTATTTTCAAATATATAAATGTTGTGGGAAAATAAATAAGTAATATTATAAATTAAAAAAATTAAAAATAATTGAATCCCTCAAATATATAATTACAATTTTCCTTTAATAGGATAATATTTAATGAATATTTATTAAATCTAAAAATTTATAAATAATCAATTGATAAAATAAAATAAAAATAATACTCAAATATATACTATCATGATTATTAAAATATACAAAATTGGTAAAAATACCAACACAGACACTTATCTCTAAATTCTCACTTATGCTCAATAGAATAAAAATAATAATAGAGATTAACAAAAATTAAAGGTGAATAAAAAGGACTAGTTATTGATTAGGAATATTTTAGTTGATCATATTTTTTTCCTAAAATATTTCCTAATTTTTATTCCTATAAAAAATAAACAAAAATTCAGGGGATATTTTATTAGGAATTAAAACAATAAAAACATTTTTTGACCCCGCCATGTAGGCAATAGTTTTTTTCTTCATATAGTGTAATGATTTTCTTGGTCAAACCCAATTTAAAGGGGGTCAGTTTCTTTGGTATGAGCCAACTTAGGTTATTTTATTCAACGTCAATGAGTGAAAATATGTCATGGGGGACCCCTTTAAAGGAGAAAACTATTCAAAACACAAAATATAGAATCAAAAATGGAAAAAAGATAGAGAGTAAATAAAGGTGAACCATTTTAGTTATTTTTTCTACCTCTATAAGATATTTAGTTTTAAGTTGATGGAATATTTAATTAACAACAATTATGATTTCTTTTTAACCATAAAATTTCATTGTTTCCACATTAATTTATGTAATATTTTCTCATATATTTTTTCCCTCACATTTCTCATCACATTCCAATGTAGTTTATAGTTTATCCAATCCATGTTCTTTAGTTCAGTGGATGTTAGAATGTAATTTAAGTAGAGAAAATTAAAAAAAACTATATCCAAAAGAAAATACCCCTCAATTAGGTAGATCATCCATTAGATATTTCACTTTAATGTGTTCAACTACACATGGTAATATTGTACAGGGCGGTGGATTTAACATTTTCCCTTCAATGACAAAAATCTCATTTTATTCATATCTATCTATGGAAATCATCATTAATGTTGAGTCTATTACATAAAATAATAAGGGATTAGTCTTGAATAATATCATTAATTAAATATAGATATGTTATTATAAGGTAATATCATCCCCCAATAATATATCAGTTAGAATATAGTGTTCTTTATAAAGTTACTCAGGAAACATCTCTGAAATATATGGGGTATTTATTTTTTAACTATTTCTTCCACATCCTGGTAGTCTTCATGAGAAATGGAAAAGGTATATACTTCTTGTTATAATTGATGTAACATTTTGTCTATGATATTTTGGATGTTGGTAGCTATCATGGACACCATTACCATCAACACTCATATCACACTTTGTTACTCCTAGTATTATTAGTATAGTAGTAGATAGAGATAGATAACTTCATTTAACTCCCATTGTGTTATTTATTTTGCAGTATTGTGGTGTAGGTCTATATATATTTTATCGTTTATAATATAATTTATAATGAATCTTTCAATCTCCCACACATTAGTTTGTACTATATTTTTGAAATGCTACATCCCTTGATATTTTTGTTCCTCAGGATCCCATAAGAAAATATAATGGTTAAATTATTTGATTTGGTAGTGGTTCTTAACCATTATCATAGTCACACCATGTCATTGAATGTTGGAATAGAAATTAGGTTCATTATAGATAATTAGATCTTTACATTATTCTTTTCTAAATCAATGATAAAATGAATGAAAGAAAAAAAAAATCAATATGTAAATAAGAAATAGAAAATGAATGAATTAACAATATAAAAATTTCCAAGAACAATGTATTCTTAATTAATTCTTATCAAAATGTAACATTTATTTGTTAGAAACCAACATTAATTTTTATCTCAAATATATTTTAAATCATATATATATACTATAATTTTGACCATTAGTTTGTCTGTACAAGGGATAAACCCTATGTACACACTATCAGGTCATATATAATTGTTTGTTGTTTATTTTCTATGTACTTTGGAATAAAGATAGATTTTAAGGATGTGTGTTTATTGGTTTTTTGACATGAAATCAAAATAAAAAATTAAAATGAATACAAAATTAGAAAAAAAAAATTATATAGTCCAAGGGTAAAATCAAATTATCTCTATCATCATTTAAATTGGTTATAAATCACATTACTCAATAAATTAACTCAATACCATTCATTTAATTACACCCCATTGTTTTATATTCAATGATAACAACAACCAAATCACGGACCCGGAAACAGATCATTAACTTATGTTTCCTCCTTAGTGAGTAGTCCAAAACAATCATCAAACACGAAAATGAAAATTCTCATACACTTGATAGAAATCCCAAACCATTAATCATCTTAAACGACAATAATCTAATAATATGAAGTGTTTTTTGAATTAAGGGAGCATTTAAATTTCAAAAATTGATGAATGAATCATTATTATTGGAAGACATAATTACAATTGATTCTTGATATTCTCACATTCATTTCCACATTGAAATCAAAAATCGAGATTGCGAATTGAAATGAATAATTAAATATTACCCACAATGATTCCCCTAATACCACCTAAAATTGGTCAGATCTCTAAAATCATTGACTATGAGATCATAGGAAAATCATTGTTGTTTATAGAACATAAAAAAATGAGTGGAAGAGGAACACATCCGAAATTGATTAAAAAAATAATGAAATATAATTAATGTAGAAATTAAAAAACCAAGAAAACTAAATTTAAATAAACATCCATGTTATTTAATACCATTAAAAATATAGAGGGGAAATATTTATAATAGTGAAACATATTATTTCTCCTTCTCTCAGATATTAGAGCCAACCTGTAATCTCATCCTTCTTCCATGTATGGATTCCACAATTATAATTTTATGGTATATATTTCATTAAATGGGAATCTATTTAATATTTTCCTTTATAAAAACTCATCACATGATCACTAGATTTATCAGCTACTAGATTAGAACCTTATGGACAACATGAACATTTCAAGACCTAATGATCCTAGGCTATGAACATAGTCATCTGGCCCCAAGGGTCTCCTATAGAACCATTTTCTCTATCTTAGCACACCATGGGTTATTAAACTGAAAGGTTAATTATAAAAATAATTAATATACCCATAGTCAAAATCATTTTATTTCATTATTGTATTCCTTACTCACACAGACCGTGGAAAACATCCCATATATTCACCCATCCTAATATGAATTTAGGATACCCCTTTATTAAATGTGGAGTTATAATGATATAGACATCTAAAAAGAATGATACCCACTTGTTAATGGGATGAATCATTGTATATTTAATGCCTCAATTTTTTGTGGGTGCCTCATGCTCCACCACCCCTATAATGAAAACCACTCTCATTATAGACCCCAAACCTCAAAACCATAAATTTGCACTACACATTCTATTGGGTATTGGCTCCGGTACAATGTTTTAGGACCTGACATCCCTATGCCATGAACCTAGTCATATAATGCCATAGATCTCCTATAATAACATGGCTTCCTTAATAGAACACTATATCTTATTACCTATCTAGGTCACTTATAAAACTAATGAATTTCCACATAGGCCAACACAATTTCTTTTAGTTGTTAATTTTCTCAGTCACACACAACTTGGGAAACAACCCTAGAGCTCACCCATACTAACACTAGTCTAGGACAAGTTTTTTTAACTATGGAATTATAAAAATGTAGGCATCAAAAAATAATGGTCCACCATCTAGACATTTGTAGTTACATTAATAATTTTATGTCCCACTTTTATAGGGATGTTACAATTTAGATATTTTTAATTTAACAAAACAATAGATTTGAGTTATTTAATTACGATTTTCACATTTTAGGAATGTAAAATTTCAAATCCACATGGACTAAAAATATTAAAATTTTAGTAGTTCCAATATGTCATGTATCATAAGATTAGTAAAAATTATTCAACATATCGACTTCTCTAGATTTCATAATCTATAATTATAACATGCATGCTTCTTCCTTGAGAAAATTATAATTTTTATGTCACTTATTGAAATTTTATAATCTCCAACTTCTTATTTATGTCTAATTTTCAGTAGGAAAAAAATTACATATCATTCTTTATATAAAAATATGTTATGTATCCCCTCATCTTTGTGAATATATACAATGTATCACTTATTTATCTTCCAAAATATTTTGTGTATCATATATTCATTATTAAAAATCACATGTAACACCTCCATCTTTCAATAATATGTTATACATGAACCTCATCCTTGGAAAATATCATATGTACTAACCATATCCATTGAAAATATATTATTTGAGGTTTATATTGGAAAAACAATATGTATGTGGCATGTTATCTAATAATAAAATATGTATTTATCAATGATCATAAAATATGATATGTATCATTTGTGTTTGGAAATTCTATGTTATGATACACTGTATATATTATCCACTTTTCTCAGGATAATTATGTTATGTATCACACTTTTATCATATGATATATTACATATCAATAGGTATGCATTTTCATTTCTAAATTTTAATTGACTTACAGCTTTTGGATTCACCTAACCATTGAGAAGAAAAAATGTTAATGTATGATATAATTTTATTAAATCAAAGATGATTTAATCAATAAGGAAAATGAATAGTAACCTTTTTTATAGTTTAAAAACATTATCCAAAAATATAAGTATGTCTTTCAAATTAATTCCGGATTGGATAAATAACTAATAATTCAGATTTAATTCATTTAAATATCAAATTACCTCTTAAACTATGTATAAAATAGTAGATAATATTTTTGGTATTAACTTGATTTTTATGTTAATTTGCATTGAAAATTAGATAAAATTTTTAAATATGTTATTTCTCATCATATAGTACAATGATAGCCTTTATTTCATACCGTGTAATAATTTGTTATGTGCTTGAGTGGATATCCTATATAGTGTGTAATGAGTTTTTAGGAGTAGATGACCTATTTAAGGATTATGTATGATTTATATGAGGGTTTCCATTATCCCCATATGTTATACATATTCTAATGTGGAGAACCATTTCCCTGAATGAGATATGTGACACTAGGCGGGGTGTCATTCCGTCCAGTTATGATATATGTGAAATACGGGGATGGTATCATTTTACTCGAGTATGATATCTAAGATATAAGGGTTAATAAATATCCCCCCTTAATAATATATTTGATATTATAAGGTAGGTGAATTTCCCCTTATATATGATATGCATAAGAAGGTATTATTTGTTGGAAATCATTCTTCTTCAGTTGGATGTAAGACATTTATAGGGTGTATACCATTCCCAATAAGTATGATATTTGAGATATATGCATGGGATACCATTCAAGCTAATTTTACATGGGATATTATGGGATGGGCTCATTTTTCCTTATTATTGTATTCATATGATTGTATTATGGGTTGGGATTCATTCCCTATATATTAAATATGAGATATTATATGTGGTTCTCCATTACCCATGATATGATGTATGAGATCTCACAGATCCAGTGCCTATACCCAAAATATTATATATGTTATATTATGGTTGGGGTGTCACCCCACCCCAGATATGATATATGATATATTATGGGTTGGGATTCATTCTCCTAGATATCAAAAATTTATTTCCATGATGGGAGATTTTTCATATGTGATGTATGGTTATATGAATCACTCAACAATACCTACCACTATTCAAAGATAGTATGGTTGACCTCATGTGTCACCTTTGAACCTAAGGATTGACAGTAGTTACTTTATCATAGTTATACACATTATTTTTTATATTAATCAGACAAAATGTGTATACACTGTATTTACATGTTATGTTAGAGACACCATTAGTGGTGGCCTACACAGTTCCGCACACCCTTCTATGGGGGACCCACAACGTTTACACTTGATAAGACCTCGTAATCACAATTTTTGGTAAGGAAAAGTCCTCATGTTTCAAGATCTACCAAGTTAACATTTATGGATTCGTGATATGTGAAAAATGATTAATATAAGATACAAACTGTATATTTATTCTTTTTATTAATTGTATATGTTATCGACCTAGTAGGAAATCAATGAAATATATGCTTTTATGATACAATTTTATTTATTATGGGTTTGAAATGTTTATATTCTTATATGTAAATTTATTATTTATTATAAATGTTTTCTGGTTATTTCTACTTTTTTTTAATCCGATATGAAGTTATTGTATCCCCAAAATAACATCTTAGTCCTTCTCAATTTTATGGGAACCACTTTTTTATTAGGAGGGACACCAAATATCGTGGGAAAACACTATCTAATTACTATGGTGTTATTTGGGTTGGGGTAACTACAACTATCATGATATTAAAAAGATCATAATCATGTACAAGTATCATTTACCCATTATTAATTGCTTTTTTTGATCAGAATAGAGGGAATAAATTTTTTATAATGGTAGATCATTAATTTGTATATAATAAATTAATATATTAATTAGAATATATGCAAATGAAAACCTTGAACACATGGTAGAGACACTATCAATTAAATTTTATTCCATTTATACTAGAAAATTCCCCTAATATAGTAATGGATTATTTTAATATTGACTTTATATATTACCTCCAAACATTTATTATAGGATTTTTTGATGATATGCCAATATATTCATAGATAAAATAAAAACATTATGAGCCTTTGAGGATCGTGATAAGGAAATTATGAAGGAAAAATTTATTCAATTTTCATAAAGTGTGATATTTTTCAAACATAATTATTCTTCTTGGTAAATGTATTCATGGATGAGGGTATTTATATGGATCCTTAAATGGTGGAGGTAATTGAAAAATATCCAAGGACTAGATATGTGATAGATATCACAAGTTACCTTATATTGTATGGATGTTACTAATTCTTTGTGAAACATTTCTCATGATTATAAAATCCCCTAACCATGTTAACATGGAAGGGATTAAATTTTCTCAATATGGAAGAATGTGATGATAGCTTCCAAAAACATAAGAATAGATTTAAGACTATATATTTACTCACACTACTTTATAGTGGGTAAGGTTTTGTGATATGTGGTGATTCTTCAATGAAGTTATTGGTATGATTCCTTATGAAAAATTACAGTATGATTCCTTATGTCATGTTTTAATTAATGACCCATGAGAAATAATATTTGAGGCATAATTTGGGGCATGGTGTAGTTTTTTCAATAAATATTTAAAAACATTATCTACTTTGTGAGAGGATATATATATAAATATATATTTATCATTGTAGGTTACATGTAAGGGGTTGAACATAATCTAAAGGAGTTGGTTAAATTTAATTAAATAATATGATTTCTCAATCAATTACCATTTGGGTAAGAAATGAAAGGTACAAAATTTTTTAAGAGAAGAAAACCATTCCTCCATCCATGAATAGGATTAAAATAGACCCTATATTAATTGGTTTTAAAATTATGTATATAAAAATCATAAAATGTAGGATAAAATCCAAAATATCTTCAATATTTGATCGACCATCCATCTATGTGAAAATAATAGAAGGAGAGCGGTTTATATGGATCTATAGAAGAAGGTAGACTATGTTTAAGAGTGTAAACGTGACAGATATAGGGTTATTATATATTGAACCCGTATATGTTCCCCATACATTCTAAATCTAAAGTAGGTTCCTTTGGATGGTGCAATTAATTCATCCTTCTATATTTACCCTAGAATAAAAAGTGTGTATAGATCCTAAAAAGAGCTTCTTGTTGGAAAAAATAAACAATGATATTTCATCGAATATATATATATTAGTTCATGGTATGCTATAATTTTAAATATTATTTTTGAAAATATTGTAGTATTATGCAACAATTACATATATCTATATATAAATTTTAGAACATCGCTTCTAATTTTTTTATTTTCTATCATGATACACCAACATAAAATAGTGTTTTCTTGGCATTAGTGGATAGGATAAGAAATTTACCACATTTCTTTTTTTATTTGAAAATATTTATCACATCATCATCTTTATATTATATACATGATAGATGTGGTAAGGTTTTGTAGAGTACCAATTTCACTTATATTAGATCTGGACCCTTGCTTTACATCAAATATTTTGATAAATAGTTAATAAGAATCAGTTATAGAGATGATCCTTAGAATAAATTATCATAATAATAGTCATGTACAACCTAAATAAACTATTAAAACTCTATATGATATATTGTAAACATTCATAATTAATATAAAAGTAAGATGGTATAAAAATATTACACTATTATTATTCACATATATCAATATTTTCCACTCATGTATCTAAATTAAATCATATAAGGATCTATATCATAAGTGGTAAGAAACTCTAACATGTTAGGAAAAAGATAGATAAGGGAATATATTATGACCTGTGTTTTTTTAATTATTGTGAATTTTAAAAACAAAAACCGATATATAATAATAGTACAAAATTTATATTATATTACTTCTTAAAATAATTGATTATATCTAGAGTTTGAGGTTTTTGAAAAATTATTCCATTAAATATCACCAGGGTAGACAGTTATGTGATTTGGGGTTAAAGGGAAGTTGGTCCCTTAACACATTAGTACCCTTGAGATTATGAATCATGTATAGAATTTGGATTATTTATTAGTGCATCCAATATACCTCTCTTAAGATTATTATGTTTACCATGAATCACTTTTAAGGATATATATATATATATATATGAGATCCATCACATGTACTAAACTTCATATTTTTTTAATTAGATCATGATTTGTCTTATAAAGAACAACCAATAGAGATCACGAATTGTAATGATATAATATTATGAAATATAATGACACATATGGTTTAGGAAGATATGTGGGAACAAGAAGATGTAATAGAACGAAAGTTATTCTATTTGTGATCTTCTGATTAATGAAATTTTGTTGTTGAAATTATTTTTAGGGGGTGATTATAAACCCCCTTATTTTTAGAACAATATTACCTTTAATAAATCCCAAATCTTATTTGACATATATCACTAAACTGATGTCAACAATGAATTATTTTATCAAGGTAAATTGTTATAAAATAAAATAAAATACATTGTAGGATAAAAAAATGAAGCATAATATGTAATATTACAAAAAAAACACAAATAAAAACTATGAAGTTGAAATTCTCATCATCTCAATCCTATATGAAGATAATATCACTGATGAAAACTATAAAAAGAGTAAAAAATAATAAAATTTTGATAAACGTTTTTATAAAATATATTGGAGAATGAGATGAATGATTTTGATTAATTATGTGATGTTATATATATAAATCAATATGATGGTAATATATAGGGTCATTTGAAATATTATGTTAAATATTAATGGTTACTTAATTATAATATGCTAATTATAATATAGTTGGTCAGATAGTGACTGTAAATAGAATGAACTATATTATGAAATTCATATAGAAAATGAGATATAATGGAATCATTTGGTAGATGTATTATATATGGGGATCATTTATTGGATTTTGGAAAGGAGGTAGAATTAAAATAATCACTAGAAAATAAATATTTATTCTTGAACATGTACGGATTGAATAAAATAATTTATTGGTGAATTTCATGCTCATTGAAATTACTATAAGATTCATACTAGCTAAATCACTCCCTATGATGGCCCCTATTTCCTATACTACTCAAAGGTCTTATGAAAACCCCATTAGGGCTTTTGAAAGTATAAATAGGGATGATATAAACATATAATTATGTAAAAATTGATAATTTTTATTATATATATTACATATTTTTTTGAATTTTTATATAATTTACATTGAAAATGTTAATTCACTAAAATAAGAATTGTTATTTTTAATAAAAATTTATAGATAAAATTCAAATAATATTTATTAAATAAATGGTCGATATTATTTAATTAGGAATCAATTAATTTAATGTCAAAAGTGTGTTTTTTTTTCAAATATTTGTTTTTCTACTTTATTTTCTGGATTAATAAAATTAATCAATAATAAGAAGTTATATTAATGAAATATGTTTATAATATATATATATAAATAAACTATGATTCATTTATTTTTATAATTTATATGGAATAATAATAATTCCATTTTTATGATAAAATATAATTTTATAAAAAAAATTATTCTTTATGATTTTTAAAGTTAAAAGTAATTTTTATTACATTTTGAAATTTAGTAAAATAAAATTGATTTAATATTCTTAATTAGTGTTTCAATATTGTATAAAAATTTCAAATCTTTTGTCCTTTAAAATTAATTTTTTGGGGAAACAATTTGTTAAATTAGTAAAGAAAAAATATGGTAAAAGAGATAAAGTATTTAATAAAGTCCTCAAATATCACTAATGTCTGGCACTACAAGGATCAGTGAAACCACATATATATGGGGATAGATCTAATTTGATTACATATAATACGGTAAAATTATTTTCCCTTTACATATGAACCTTTTAGGTAAATTGATCTGACACACTCTTCTCCCCATTAGTTTTCAGGCATGTAATCTATGTTTAAATTAATAAAATAAGGAATACATGAATTTTTTTAATAATATTCACATATAATATGGACGAAATTATATATAGAGTATATTGATTGTTATTACTCTCACACACAAATTCTCTTTTATCACCAATATTGATCATAGATAAGGAGATATCCTTCAACAAAAAATTCCAAGCCCTGACTTGGTTACCTGAATGATACTAATTCGATAAGAATGAACGCACTTGTAATATTTTTTATTTTGTATCAAATAGGTATACCTATTTATATACAAGATTCATATATACCATACATCAATAATGATTACTAACAAAACCCATGTCTCTTCTAAGCTATACAGTAAGTGATCCACTTCCTTGGTATACAGAAATTGTAAGGTCTACCATTTCTATATTTTAATCATAATGGTTGTCTTATTTCATTATTAGTTTATACAATTTAATAATTTTATAGGTTATTCTACTCACTACCCTTCGATCATGAGATATTCATCATTAACAAAATTGACCTCTATTTATATTACATCCTTATTATTCTTCCTACTATTAAATTTATATGATTAAAATCATACTAAAATGTTCTGTCTCAATGTTATTCCCCATTTTTAACAAATAGTGAACAAGGGTAGTAATGTCAGTATCACTTAGTGTAAAAAACATTATCTATCATGTCATTTCATTTTTACAAGGTTAATATATAACCTATATAAATTATCTATATATTTAAAATTTCAAAATTTTATGGTTTTTAGCTATTAATTATAATTCATATCCCTTTTTTACTACTGATCAATTATCTCCATAATCATCACTCATTAATCGTCCTGACATGTCCCAGTGGGGCTCGAGCCGCAACTCCCCAAGCCCACCTCTAATAGGCCAGGGTTTGGTGACTAGAACCGAGTTGGAATGTCACTATCATGGAAGGAATTGCCTATAAACCTGTACACACACACACACACTTCTCAAATCCCACAAAGCTGAAATGTAAAATCTACTAAAAATGGAAATGAATGCATAGACTAAAAACCCAACAAATTGAGTATGACAGGAAGGTAAAATAAAATAATGTAAAACCCTGGTCCAAAAGTACAATCCCACAAAAAGAGAGTCTGCAACAAAGTCCAACCTATCAGGAATGGTACTGGGACTGAAATCTGTAGAAGTAGAAACACACCTCGACCTGTTTGACCTCACTGAGCACCGTCCAATCCTGGTCTGCCAAGAATCCTGTCAAAAGATCTCTCGTTTGCACAAGACATGACATGTCTGGGGAATGCCCGTGCAGGGGTGAGTATAAAAATACCCAGTAGGACACCCCAAAAACCACAAAGGAATACAACAAGGGAAATACCACAATGGAAAGTTACAGTCATCTCTACATAGTATATGTCTATAAACCATATAATAAGAATATCCAGATATACTCATACATAATTAACCATTGACAAACCACCACTAAGATCCAGCTTGAATATTCTACTAATCATGTTACATGGAGAACACACTACAAGTTCTATATAGAGAGAGATACTAAGTAATCATTTGGGGAGAAAACACTTTACAAGTACATGGGAAGACAATGTTCAGAAGTGGATCACAAGAAATAGCTATGGGGTGATTCCAACAACTCTGTCTGAACTAATCCTCTAAGCACAGGATCGGCGCCCAGGTAAATTTGGTCGTGCCGATACCAAGAACTCTTCCAAGGGTTTTAGGAATGAATATACGATCCGGCTCTAAGTCTCACAGAGGGGATTCCAACAACTCTATGCAGGAAGTCTTGCTGAAGGGGTCATACTCCTCTACGTAGGAAATGATACCGGAAACCGTCATGAGAAAGACCAATGGGATGAACCATAAGGAACTAGTCCATGTCATATAAGGAAACTGGATCAAGCCATGTAAAAAAGGTTACACAGCCTGTAGTATGGTTACACACCGTGTTCCTTGACCCCGAGTACTGCCCGTGTAAACGGCCCATGTCATTCTTCTAAGCTGTGTAAAACTCATCTACACGGCATGTAGAATGATCACACGCCATGTTCCCTGACTCCAGGTAATGTCTGTGTAAATGGAATGTTTCATTAGGTTTGTTGTGTAAAAAGTCACTACATAGCGTGTACATATATTTCAAGTCGTGTCTGAGCATCAGGGGTTTTCTCTGTGTATGCTGGCCATGTCCCATACACGGTCTTTGTCTGTGTCGCATTCCCGTGTACCAGTACATGGGGTATCCCATGTATCTGGCCGAGTTTGGTCGAGAAAGGGTATACAAGATGTGTCATTGGCTGTGTACCCTATCTCGTGTCTGTGTACTCCCGGAGTAGACACCAGGTATTCCACTGAAGAACACACGCTGTGTAGCCCATACTACACACTGTGTAGTCGGAAAATTTCCAGAACACAGTCTTCCTCCTCCGCACCTCGGCTAACCTTCAGATCCCATTTCTCTTGTCCTGTCACCACGAAACTCAATAACATGGGTCGCCTCATCGTTGTGATGCCTAATCCGTCAATTTCAGGAATTCGATAGGCTCCAAAATCCGATTCGGGCCTCATGTACGGAAATCGTTCGAAGAACGATTTCCTCCGATGGGCTTCGATTCGTTCACTGAAACTGTCGCCGCACCTCAGCGAGGTTGTTCTAATGCTAGATCATAAATTTGGAATCGTTGCGTCATAGAACAGATGTGCAAAAATCCATTCATCATATCCCCATGAAGAATGTGAAGAACAAAGGAACAAAAAAGGGAAGAAATCCAGTAAAACAAGTTTGAGAAACAAACTTGCTCCGTCGTTCGTCACGACATTGATCCGCTCCCGTTAATAGGCTTAAACGGAGCAGAAATCAACAATAATAAACCAACATGGATCAATTCCACAAAATCCCCTCTAAATCCCATCCCATAAATATGATCGTTCTACGTGCTAATATATTCGTCGATTAGTATGTGTTCATCATAGAAATCAAGAACGAGAATGAAATCACTAACAAACATCCTACCTAGATCAGCGGTGTTTTTTGGCGAAGATTCAGTCACCGCATCATCGTCGCGTTGAGAGTTTTTTCTCCAGGGCCTTTAGAGCCTCCAAGGGTTTTAGGGATATGAGGTTGTAACCCTCGACCCATGCGCAAGACATTATTTAAAAAGGATAAAAGATATATATTTCTCTACTGCAATGATTTTAATAAAATATTTTTAATAAATATTTTATTACGGTTACGTCCAAAAACTAGATTTCACCATCGACCAATGCCAACTGATGTTAGGTCTGTTCTAGGGTAAATCTGCTTCTTTGGATGCAACAGTGCCCTCTAATTTTTGATCCAAGAACCTGTTCGGGAGTTATTCCACTTATTCTAAAAAACCACACGCGCATGCAATTTAATTATTCGATTAAATTCAACGTTTTGTTCAGGGCTCACTGGGCCTCGGAACTGTACACTGTCTCGAAGCCTGCTCTCAAAATAATTCCAATATAATATTGAAATAAAACATGAAAAAATCAGAGTCATTACATCACACCCACCTTAGGGCTTTAACATCCCCGAAAATCCAAAAAAATGGCTACTCAAAAAAGATGTGGGTATTGCACAAGAATCTGAGCCTCCCGCTCCCACGTGCTCTCATGGAGATTCTCATTCTTCCAGCGAACATGAAGCAAGGGAATATCTTGCCCACAAAGGATACTATCATGCGTATCCTCAATCTCCACTGGGTACTCAGCAAAGGTCGTTCCATCTTTGATGTCCAGTTCGCCCCAATCGATAACGTGTGATGGATCATGCACGTACCTCTGCAGCTGCGAAACATGGAAGATGTTGTGTACCCGGTACATCTGAGGAGGTAGAGCGAAGCGGTAATCCACCTCGCCAACTCTACTCAGAATCTGAAAAGGGCTGATGAACCTCAGTGATAGATTGCTACCTCGGCTAAATCTCTGCAATCCCCGTTGAGGTGAGACACTAAGGAACAAATGGTCTCCCTCCTCGAACTCCAAGGGACTATGTCTCTTGTCGGAATAAGACTTATGCCAACTCTGTGCAGTCTTCATCCACTTCCGGATGACGTGAACCTTCTCCTTAGTAGGTCGCACCATTTCTGGGCCCATGAGTGCTGACTCTCCTGCGTCAGTCCAGCAAAGTGGTGACCTGCAAGGTCTCCCGTACAATGCCTCGAATGGTGCCATGCCAATAGTGGAATGATAATTGTTGTTATAGGAAAATTCTTCTAGTGGTAGGTGATCCTCCTAGCTTTGACTGAAGTCATGTATGCAAGCTCGTGGAATATCCTCCAAAACATGGATGGTCTGCTCCGTTTGACCATCTGTCTGAGGATGAAATGCTATGCTCAAGCATAGCTAACTCTCAAAAGCATCCTGCAATCCCTTCCTCAACCAAGATGTGAAACGCGCATCACGATCTGAGAATATCATTGATGGAACTCCATAAAGCCAAATTATCTCCTACACGTATAGGCATCCAATGATCTCTACTGAACTCTACTCCTGTATGTCTAGGAAGTGGACCGGCATGGTGAGTCGATCAACGATCACCAAGATGGAATCGTGTCCCCCGGACATAGGTGGTAAACCCATCATGAATTCCCTAGATATCCCGTCCCACATCCACTCTTCCACCTCAAGGGGATGAGTCAAACCTACTGGAACCTAGTGCTTAGCCATTACTTGTTGACAAGTAAGGCACCAAGAAATAAACTCTGCCACACTCTTCTTCATTCCTAGCCACCAGAACTGACGTCAGAGGTCCTGGTACATCATTTCCATGCCTGGATGCACTGCCAAAGGAGATGTATGGAACTCCCTAAGAACCTCATCATGGAACATAACTGGTACTACATTGCGCCCTCTAAAAAGAACAAAGTGCTCCCCAACTTTTGAATATCCATCAGCAGCATCACCTACGGATACCTGAGCACGTAGAGTCTCAGAGCTATCATCCTTGAGCTGTGCTTCCCTGACTTATTGTAAGAGTGGAGGGGTAACAACCATTGACTGAATGTATGTTCCCTCATCTCTATCCACGAAGGATAACTGTAAAAAGGCCAACTGCCTCATCGCCTAATCCCCCAACTGTGAACTGGATTTTCTGTTGAGAGCATCTTCAATAAAATTCCCCTTCCCAAGAGTATAAATGATCTCAAAGTCATAATCCTAGAGGAACCCAAGACATCGCCTCTATCTCAAATTCAGATCCTTTGGAGAAAATATATATCTGAGGATCTTGTGATCAGAGTAGATGGTAAACCGCTCTCCCATCAGTTAGTGCCTCCACATCTTCAACGCGAAGACTACCACTGCTAACTCAAGATCATGGTTCGCATAGTTCTACTCTTATGGCCTCAATTGTCGCGAGCCATAAGAAATCACCACTTTCCTCTGCATCAGGACACAACCAAGCCCAGTTCCTGATGCATTATTGAATACTTCGTACTTGACACCCTCTTTCAGAAATCTCCGGATCAAGATCCTCATTAGACTCTGTCTCAACTGATAAAAATCATGCTGGCATATCTCAGTCCACACGAAAGGCTTCCTCTTTCGGGTCAAAGCTTTCATGGGTGCTGAGATCCTGGAGAAATCAACAATGAATCTCTGATAGTATCCTTCCAACCCAAAGAAAAATCTGCACCTCTGTCACGTTCTGGGGTGGCTTCCATGCTATCACTGCCTCTACCATGGCTGGGTCCACTACTACACCATCCACTGAGATTACATGTCCTAGAATGTGGACCTCATGTATCCATAATTGACACTTTGAGAGTTTCCTGTACAACTGGTGATCTTGGAGTGTGTCTAGAACCATTATTAGGTTCCTCGCATGCTCCTCCTCAGACACAGAGTACACAAGAATATCATTAATAAAGACCACTATGAACGGGTCTAGATATGTCTGAATGATCTAGTTCATGAGTCCCATAAACACTATCGGGGCGTTCGTCACGCCGAAGGGCATCACCAAGTACTCATAGTGACCATAGAAACATCTGAAAGTCGTCTTTAGTATATCCTCATCCCGTACTAGCAACTGGTGATATTCTGATTGTAGATCAATATTTGAGAACCATCATGCCCCTCGTAACTGGTCTAAGAGGTCATCAATCCTCAGTAGTGGATACTGGTTCTTCACGGTCACCTGATTCAAGCGCCGGTAATCCACACATAGCCTCAAGCTCCCATCTACCTTCTTGAAAAACAACACTGAGGCGGCCCTGGGTGAAACACTAGGTCTCACGAAGCCCTTCCTTTACAAGTCTTCCTGCTGCACTCTCAACTTCTGAAGCTCTGTAGGAGCCATCCGATATGCTGATGTTGATATCAGTGTCATCACGACTTGCAACTAAATATAGAAATCTATATTTCTATTAGGAGGGGGTCTCAGCACATCCTACGGAATGACATCCTCGTACGTAGCCACTAATGCTGGAAACTGGAAACTCGTAACATCTGATGTGCCAAGGTCTAGGCTAGGAAACTGATGTAAAATCGGTTATCCCCTCCTACACACGACTACATCTTGCACTTCTGGGGATTCCTTTTCACCGAAGAAGGAGAACCATGTTCCATCACTACGGAAAACCTGCACCCTACTCCTAAAATAGTCAATCTGGGCATGAACGGTGGATATCCAATCCATACCAATAATGACATCGTAAGGCCTCAATGCTACCAACAAGAGGTTCCAACCGAAACTCTAACCTCCAAGGGTCAGGTCGCACTGCCTACAAAGGTGCGTGATCTATGAATCATCTCCAGTCAATGTTTCTATGTGTAAGGGTCGAGTCAATGGCTCACCTGGAATCTGAAGGTCTTGAACAAGATAAGAATCAAGAAAAGAATGAATAGCATATGTTTTTATCAGTACGGCAGCCACTGTATAAAAGACACAAATTGTACCTCCAATCATTCCGGGTGTACCTGGGTCATAAGCCTCTAGTGCCTGTAGCTGTCCCTGCCTCTATCCACCAGCTCCCTGAGCCAATGGTGGGCCTCCTGGGGGGGTGGTAAAAGGTCAAAACACCAACCACCTCCAGCTACTCTCCTAGCTCCTCTATCACGTCTGTTTCCCCACTAATCAATCTTCTCCAAACGTTGCCTCTGCCTCGGTGGTCCATCCACTACTACCATGTCAGTAGTGCGGTGGGTGGGACAATCTCGAGCGAGATGTCCCCTACCATCACAAGAGTAGCATCGCCTCTCTCGAGGATGGCTGGATGCGCCCTGCGAACCGTGTATGTCAGATCCCCTATCCTGGGATATAATCTGAAAATGTCTCCCATGCCTGGGTACCTAACGACGGCTCCCTACTGCCGAGGTCTCTTCTTTAGATAACTCACCACTGACAATTATCAGCTGTCTCTACTCTTCCAAGAATCTCTTTCCCACCAAAGCCCGCTCGAGCACCCCAGCTTAAGTAGGAATGCTCATAGGGATAATGATACATCGGATGTCTATGCAGAAGCCCCACTAAAAATTATGAGCTCTTAAGTACTAATCCCTGACTGTATCCATCAAGTACCATGAGAGGTCGGTAAACCTTGATGAATAGTCAGCCATTGTCATGGTTCCCTGTTGGAACTGAAGAAGCTAATGTATATGTACTGCTCTCAGGGTAACCAGTGAAAACCCCTCTTTTAAGAGATGCTCAAACTCATACCACGCAAGAGTCGCCTCATCATGAGTCTGGATAACCAAAATCCATCGTCACCCTGTTGAGCCCTTTAAAAGGCTCACTGCCAGGATCACCATCTGGTCTGCTGGTGTCCGGACCCAATGGAAGACTCTGGCCACTGCCTCAAGCCATTCCTCTTCTGCCTGATGGTCAGGCTCACCTCAATACATGAGGGGTATCTGTCTCTGAAATTCCTGGTGTGCGCTGACCCTGCACTCCACCTCTACTGATACAGAAGGAACTAAACACTGCCCCACAGTTGGTGGGATAGCTGGCACACCACCCGAAGGTAAAACTGGGGGATCTGGTCCCTGAATTGAAGCTTCATCACTGAGGGGGTCATGCTCGTGATCGAGTTGCTGGATCCTAGTGGGTGTGTGTCGCGGAGGAATCCTATAAAGAAACGAGATGTATCTCAGTCAGTGAGTATATATGGACAGATGACTCAAGAAGGACATGGAAACCACAACCCATTCCTATCTGATTCATGTACCATTATTTTTCCTTTAAACTAGTGTTATCACATTCTGAGTGGAAAATAAAGCTATAAGAGTCCTCGCGTATGGTTATGTCGGCCGTTCGCACCAACACTGGGGGTCCCTGGCCCAAAAGATGAAATAAAAAACTTAACATTGTTTCCCCAAACAAACTCACAGACTCTCAATCATATGGTAGAACTGACCACCTTTGATACCACTCTATCATGACATGTCCTAGTGGGGCCTGATCCGCAACCCCCTAAGCCCACCTCCAATAGGCTTGGGGATGGTTACTAGCACTGAGTAGGCATGTCACTAACATGGGAGGCATTGCCAATAATCTTTTACACACATACACACATCTCCTAGCCCAAAAAGCTGAAAAGTAAAAACTACTAAAAATGGAAATTCATGCATACACCAAAAACCCAACCAATAGTGTACGATAGGAAGGTAATGTACAATACTGTAAAACCCATGGGCCAAAAGTAAATGCCCACCAAAAGAGAGTCTTCAACAAAGTCCAACCTGTTAGGAAAAGTACTAGGACCGAAATCTATAGCCGTATGAACACACCTTGACCTGTCTGACCTCACTAAGCATTGTCTGGTCCTGGTCCACCTAGAATCCTATCAAAAGCTCGCTCGTCTGCACAAGACATGACATGTGCGGGAAAATCCCGTGCAAGGGTGATTATAAAAATACCTAGTAGGACACCCCGAAAACCACACAAGAATAAATCAAGGGAAATACCATAAAGGAATGATAAAGTCATCTCTACATAGTATATGTCTATATAAGATATAACAAGAATATCCAGATATACTCATACATAATTGACTGTCGTGAAACCACCACTAAGAGCTAGCTCGAATATTCCACTAAGCATGTAATAGGGAGAACACACTCTTATGTCTAGAGAGAGAGAGATATGAAGTACTCATTCCGGGAGAACACAATCCACAAGTACTTGGGAACATAATGTTTAGATGAGGACCACAACCAATTGCTACGGGGTGATTCCAATAACTCAGTCTGAACTAATCCTCTAGGAAGAGGATCGACGCCTGGATAAAGTTGGTCATGTCAATACCAAGAACACTACATAGGGTTCCATGAATGAATAGGGGATATAGATCTATGTCTCACAAAGGGGATTCCCAAAACTCTATTCACGAAGTCTTGCTGATGGGATCATACATTAGTACGTAGGAAATGATACCGAGAACCTTCAAGAGAAAGACCATGGGGACGAACCCTAAGGAACTAGTCCATGTCACAAAAGGAAATATTATCAAGCCATGTAAATTAGGTCACACAGCATGTAGTATGTTTACACGTCGTGTTCCTTGACCCCAGGTACTGCCCGTTTAAATGGACCATGTAATTTGTCCAAGATACGTAAAATTCAACTAAATAGCCTGTAGAAGGATCACACGTCGTGTTCCCTGACTCCGGGTACTGTCAGTGTAAACAACCTTTGTCATTAAGGCTGTCATGTAAAAAGTTACTACACGGAGTGTGCATGGATTACATACAGTGTGTGAGCTTCTGGGGTTGGCTTCGTGTACGCTGGCCATGTACCCATACACGGTCTCTGTCCGTGCCGCCTGCCCGTGTACCAGTTCACGAGTTATCCCATGTATCTGGCTAGGTCTAGCCAGGGAAGGGTATACACGTCGTGTCTTTTGCCGTGTACCACATCCAATGTCCTTGTACTCCCGAAGTACACGCCATGTAGTCTGATGAAGAACACATGTCGTGTATCCCATACTACTCGTCGTGTTGTCGGGAAATTTCCAGAACACTGTCTTCTTCCTCCACGCCTCGGATGACCTTCGGATCCTATTTCTCTTGTCCTTTCGCAGTGAAACTCAAGAACATGGGTCGCCTCATCGTTATGATGCCAAATCCGTGGGTTTTGGGCCTTCGATTGGCTCTGAAATATGATTTCGTTCTCCCGTGTGGAAATCGTTCAAAGAACGATATCCTCCAATCCACTTCGATATGTCCGATGAAACCATTGTTGCACCTCTACGGGTTTGTTTTGTTTCTAGATCGTAAATTTGGGTTTGTTGTGTCACATAACGGATGTGAAACAATCTGTTATTCATCGCCCCGTGGAGAACGTGAAGAACGTACGAACAAAAAAGGGAAGAAATCAAATAAAACATGTTTGAGGAACAAAACTCCGTCTTTGTTCGCCACATCATTGATCTGCTCCTGTTAATAGGCATTAACAGAGCAGAAATCAACAATAATAAACCGACATGGATTAATTCCCCAAAATACCCGCAAAATCCCATCCTAAAAAAATGATTGATCCACGGCCTAATCTCTTCATGAATTAGTCTGTCGTTATCGTAGAAATCAAGAATGGGAAAGAAATCACAAAAAAAATCCTACATGGATTCACGACGTTCTTTGGTGAAGATCTGGTCGTCGCGTCATCGTTACATTGAGAGGTTTTTCTCCAGGGCCTTTAAAGCCTCCAAGGGTTTCCGGGTTATGAGGTTGTATCCTTGTACACCTTCGCAAGACTTTATTTAAAAAGGATAAAAGATACTTATTTCACTATAGTAGATATTTTAATAAAATATTTTTCATAAATATTTTATTATGGTTACATGCAAAAACTAGATTTCACCACTAACCCACACCAGCCGATGTTAGGTCTCTTCTAGGGTAAACCCACTTCTCTGGATGTAACGGTGCCCTCAGATTTATGATCTAAGAACCCATTCATGAGTTATTCCACTTTTTCAGGAAAACCACACGCGTACGCAATTTAATTATTCGATTAAATTCAAACAGTTGTTCCAGGCTCACTGGGCCTCGGAACTGCACGCCGTCTCGAAGCCTGGTCTCAAAATAATTCCCATATAATATTAAAATAAAACATGGAAAAATACAAGTCATTAAATTAATTATACTTGAGAATTATATTTATCCATCTCATGAACTCCCACGATCTTCACAACCATATTTCTATTAAACTCTCATAATAACCACAACTTATTAATATATATTCCCTTGCACGATTTCAAGATTATAAATACTTTTTTATTATAATATCCATTTCATAATGAATCCTTATATTCTTTTAGTTCATGAAATAACAAACTATGAATGGGAATCTTCCTCTATTATGTATCTCATACCAAAAAACTCACTCTATCACATACTAACGTTTTCAATCTTTATTGAGTCTTGTTTATGTAAATTTTCATATAAACATTTCCAGTTCATTATATCCATCAAAATATATATATTTACCAAAGTAAAACCATATTACATGAATATGATCTTAACATTTGAATTGAATCATGAATCATCCTTCAAAAAACTAATTTTTTTATTTCATATTGTTTCATGTAAAATCTTATTATTTTTAATATTGTTAATTTAAACTCATCTTGAAATCATCTCAAAATATCAATTATTTTAAAGAGTTTATACATGTTATGATTCACTTGTAATCTAAATTTAATATCATATAGAATTAATTCGTATCTTATATGGATTCTAAGAATATCTATCATTCTATAATATATTTTGGTGTGTCACACATATTCCTATCTAGCAATCGTTAAATTTGATATAGTTTCAATCTATTCTGAAACACCATATATAATTACAGGCTTATTGTCATATATTATCCATCTAATATTATTTATCCTTACTTTAATATTTTAAAAAATATATTTATTCTAACTTATTCAATATAAAATATTATTAAATCTTATAAATTATGGATTTAATCTTCCATAATCCCACAAAACAATTATGTAACCCTCGGAAATTGTGATTTCTTATTATTTATTAATATGATAATATTATATATCAATACGTGTGAATCATAAAACAACATAAATATTAAAAGAAAGATCATATACTACCTTTAAAAACTCTAATTTAATTTGACAAACATAGTAATATTTAAGTTCAGTCATATGTACATATTAATTTTCAATTTTCATTAAAAACTATAACTTGAAAATTTTTATAACTCTTCTAAAACCATTGAAACATTCTCATTCAATTTAATTTTCCAAAAAATAATTCAAATAACCTCAAAAAAATTATCCAAACAATCAAATATTTTATGTTTAATTTCTAAGGAATTGTGAATAGTTATAAACTCCATTAAAATCAAATCATCGTCTAATATAATTTCCATCCACTTAAAATAATCTCAAATATTCTATAAGAATAAATTAATTCATTTTTTAGTAATTAATTCAAAAAAGATATATTTATATTTATTCAGTGGACTCAAATATCATAATGCTTCTATAAATATCATTCAATGATTTAATAATCATTCTCTTAATAACTTTTAAAAACATCAACACATATTTCAATTCCATATCAATTATTTCAAGAAAAAATCATCCAAATTTTTATTCCATATAAATATTATGTTTCATTCATGATAATAATATTTATTTATCTCCCAAATGGATCCTCAACAACTCCTCAATTAGATTCCATAAATCATCACAAATATATAATAATCTGAAATTATTAACACTCAATTGGAATCATCATATATCATGTATTGTTCCCAGTCATTAATATATATTTAATTCAATAAAATAATAATTGGGGTATATAAGCATCTAAAAACACCATTACCATAAGTAAATATATCTCTAATAACGTATCCAATGGAAACATCTCGTAGGGGTTCTTCAAAAATCAGATTTTTTAGGTATCTTTAAATATTCAAACAATATAAACAACTCAACATATTTTGATAAAATTCTATAGGTTATTAATACTCCCTCCTCTCATCACATATTCTTGGGAACATTACTCTTCTTCAAAGATTCTCTTATGAAGTCATATTGACACAATAACTTATTTAAAACAAACACAACACTTCAACAATGGGTTTAACAATCTATCCACCTTTAGAGTTATTGTCAATACTCATATATAAAATTCATTTCAATATTAATTATTCCATTTTGAATTTCTCCACCTTATTAAATATAAATATAAGGTCTAATAAAAAATTATTTACTCATAAATTTATTAACTCTAAGTATACATGATCCACGCTTAGGGTTGAAAACAATTGTCACTAATAAACTTCCGAAAAATTGAAATAAATCAAATTTAATTATAAAAATCTCCATACATACCATGTAATTGAATGAAAAAATATCAACCCTTAAAATTTAAATTTATTCAATTAAAATAAGGATTAGATAATATACACACACAAAAAATCAATGAATTATTTTTTGAAAATTCATAACCATTCATATTCACATAAAATGAAATATTCTATATGTTTCTAAAATCATTTCTCCCTCAATGGGTTCACCATAGAAATTAATTCAATAAGGTGAGTAACATAATCAAAAAATATTCAAGATACTAATTTTTAGATCACTTCCGTGATGGAAACATTATGATTTCTAAAAAATATTCACAAAACTCCTTATTCTAGATCACCCCTTTCATATATCACATGTAATTCTCTATAAATAATATAAAAATGGATATGATCATAATGTGTTTTTAAAAACATATTATTGATAAATAGTGGGATGAGATTTTTTCCTCAACCCAATAACTCCATTCATCGTGTTGGAATTTTCACCTTCACATCTTTCATCAAAAAACATAAGACTCTCAGTGAAAGGTTTATCACTTTTAGCATCTATACGTGGTATGGAATCAAGACCATAAAATATTAAAAATTATGTCCAGTTTTCCTATACCTTTAACATATCTCCTCTTGAATATTATTATAATTTTTGGAAACTTCCCAAAAAATTGAAATTAATATTCATAGATGTATCCCACCAAAGAAATTATTTTATTTCAATCAAGGATTGATTCTCCCACTCTATCAACTTTTATTTATTTATACCTAAAATAATGGCTTGTTTTAAATTTTATATGGTGTATCCTCTTTTTACATAACAAAATATGCTTCATATTATTGGTGTAACATCCTTCTTGTCTATCATAGGTGAAATGACCCGCCAATTCTCATTTTCTTGAGAGTACAATGATTCATTACAATGGTTTAAGAGGCAACCCTAAGTTTCCAATGGTTAGAAATAAATGCTGAAATGTTTTAAATAAAAGTGGGGGACAATTTACACATTAAGAAATAAACCAATAAACCAACCAACCATAACCAAACATTCACTATATAATGCATGAACGAATGAAAGGCAACCCATCATCTTCATGTATCTAAAAACCATATAAAAGTATGAAATAGTGGATGATTGACCATGTACCAAAGTAAATAGTGGATAAATGACACAAGACACTCAAAAGACCAGAAGACTCCATGCTCCACAAGCTACAAGCTCTACAGTCACCGAACATACCAAACGTCATGAGGTAGAGATAAATATGTGTGAAACATTACCCTTGCCCATGTCCTAGAAGATAACAACTACAAAATCACCCAAGTTCCAAATAAGGGGTGATTATAAATCTCAGTAGGTTTTCCCCCAATAAATTCCCTACTCAAACCACTAGTATAGAAAAAATAGGCACATTTTAATTGAACAGTTTATATAAAAAAATTTACGAAAATATTTTATAATGAAATATAAAGAAGTTCTAAAAATCTTTTGCAACCATGTGAAAACTAAACATAATATAACCAATTTTTATAGAGCTATTTTTGCCGAAAAATAACAAAACTATGATTTTTAACCATTTCTCAATGTCATTTGGCATACCCATTCCATAGTTCACCACACACCCACACATGCATTCTTCGTTTGACAGTTCAATACTCATGAGCGGTCTTACATAAAATTACCTTCTGTACAAATGGCACACGCCCCTAATCTAGGGTCATGTACCATGTACCTCAATGGTACTCATCCCTTAATAAGGGTCTATTATGCATGAAATCCGACCAACACCATTTATTCCCAATACTTCCATTTCCACAATAAACCATTTCAACAAAATAAAACATTCATTTAAAAAAAATCACAACCAATTTCAAAGAAAAATTTAATTTCAATAAACCTTTTCTCTTTTATTGAAAAGATCTAACCCCAATCATGTTCCAACAATCCAGAAAAATCCCATTTTTAAAACCCTCATTTTAAAATCAAGAACCAATGCACTCATTCAAAATCCACAATTTTCCAGATTTCACAACCATCACTCAAAAAGGTTTCCAAAATGTTTTCAACAACCAAATCACAATAAATTCATTACCGAAAATTAAATTTTAAATTAATCCAGTCATTTATAATAAGTGGAGTCGATAAAGAAGCCTCCTTCCTCAATGTTTTTGATGAAAACTACAACGAATGAAGAACGCACAAGAAAAGCTGGTCGATTCTCTAAGAACCCTCCATAGATCTCTTCTCCTAACAAAAACAAGACCAAATGTCATTATATTTGGCATCAACACACTTAGATATACCCATAATGGGTGTAGATATATGAAACCGAGAGAAGAGGAGAAGTAGATCTAAGTAGATATACGATACTGAACAACAACGAAGAAGAATGATCTTATACCTCATGAATATGACTTCGATTCCCCAAGGGAAGCCTTCAGATATCCTATGGAATGATGGGAAAACCTTATTTGGCCTTATTAGAAATAAAATCCCGAGTTATGGCTCCATAGTATGAAAAAAGAGCCACATCCTGGCAGAAACAAGTGAGATCTACTTTTTTGGATCTCACTTCAGTGCCTTCACTGTTAGTTCACACAGTTAGACAAACCATGCGCTAACCGTGCCTTGGACACTACCTAAAAAGACCCTCACACAGCTTCCTCACATGGTATCTCTAACCTTGATCCAACCATGTGGGAGCCACTACCTCAAAAGGACCAACTAAGAATGGTTTGGCCACACAGTTATAC
Source organism: Viscum album (assembly GCA_963277665.1). Taxonomy (NCBI): domain Eukaryota; kingdom Viridiplantae; phylum Streptophyta; class Magnoliopsida; order Santalales; family Viscaceae; genus Viscum; species Viscum album. The sequence continues at coordinate 420,285 of OY728165.1, forward strand.
CAACCGTGTGCCGCCTGTGTGACTTCCCCTTTTCCACAAAACATCATTCAAAATTCTCCCAAATACCCCCTTCATCACCCTTAACATTATAACTAGAAAATAATAAAGTAAGGGATACATAATAGAAACCGGGGGTACTATATTCTCCCCACCATTTCTCTTTCCGTCATCAGAAAGTAGAATAAACTCACCCAACAGAAAGAGTTTCAACCACTGCTCTTTCATTTTCTTCTCACGTTCCCAAATCTCTTCTTGAATCTGACCATGCTACCATAAAATATGCACTACATATATGATTTTCCTCAAAATACCCTCTCTTTCCTATCCACAATCCTTACCATGGTATTTTTTCAACAAATCATTCAACTCTTTGTGAATGTGATCCCATCTGATCACATGGTAATGATTAGGCTGATACTTTTTCAACATAGATACATGGAACACATTATTCATAGAACTAAACCATGGTGGTAATTCCAACCGATATGCCACCTCCCGAACCTGTTCCATTATTTTAGAAGGTCCAATGTGTCTAGGATATATATTTCCCTACTTTAGGAAATGATGATGTCCAAGCCTTACAGATATCCCCAAGAAGGAGTGATCAACAACAGTGAAAGAAAACGGTCTTCTACGGTGTTCTACATAAGATTTCTGATGACTCTAATCCATCTACGTCCACTTTCTGATCAACTAGGTCTTCTCTGTTGTTTCTTGGACATGTAACGGCCCAACTAGTGAGGTTTCACCTATTTACACCCAGAAAAGTGGAGAACAACAAGGACGCCCATACAATGCTTCAAACGGTGCCATATGTATCGACTCCCGATAGTTGTTATTTTATGAGAACTCTGCCAAGGGTATTTGTTTCTCCGATGAGCCACAAAAATCTATTACACAGGCCCAAAAAATTTCTTCCAACGTTTGTATCAACCACTCGGATTTCCCATCCGTCTAAGGATGGTACGCCATGATCATAGTCAACTGAGTCCCAAGAGCTTCCTGTATGAATTTCCAAAAACAAACACTTGAACCTCAGATCTATATTTTAGACTGTTGAAAGTGGTATTCCATGCCTATTTACCAAATATCTGATATAGATTTTTGACATATCCTCCACCGTATGAGTTTCAAGAATAGGTATTGAATTGGATGTCTTGGTAAGTTGATCCACTATTACCCATATGGAATCGTGTTTCCAAACCATTCTTGGAATACCTATAACAAAATACATCTATATCTGCTCCCATTTCCACACTGGGATACCTAAATACTACAACATTTTTTCTGATCTCTGATGCGCCGCCTTAACATGCTGAGAAGTTAAGCATAGTGAGACGAAATAGACCACCTTTCTTTTCATGACACTCCACCAAAACTGTGAATTCAAAAACTTATACATCTTCTATGTACCAGAATGTATTGTCCATATCGAATGGTGGTAAGCATGATGTAGTTGTTCCTGACGAGAAATGGGTATACCTATCTAATCTCTAATGCACAAAACTGAACTACTATCAAGTTTTTGTCCATCAATGGTCTCCCCACCATTGAGTTGTGAAAACATCACTAGAAATTTTGCATCAGATGTTTTTTCCTCTTTGACCATTTTTACCAAATCAGGAACAAGTATAGACAAAAAGAAAACTGCAACATTTCCTCGGTCTTCTCATTCTATGGGCATGTCATCTAAGACCGACATCAACTGTCATTCATCCTAATCTTCTTTTTCTAACTCAGCATATGACTTTCTACTCATTGAATCTACCACTAAATTCCCTTTTCCTAGTGTCAAAATCAATTCCAATTCAAAAATCTAGAGATACACCATCCATCTCCTTTGTCTCAGATTCAAATCGCGCTGTGAGAAATTGTGTTTCAAGCTTTTTTTTCTATAAAGATAGTGAATTTCTCACCAAAGAGATAGTTTCTTGATGTTTTCAAGTAATGTATGACTGCAGTTAACTCCAAATCATGTGTTGGGTATTTAATCTCATAATGTCGTAACTACCTTGAACCATAAGCAACCACAAGGTCTCCTTGCATGAGAACACATCCCAACACGGATCCGAAAGAATCACAGTACACCACATACCCCTATCTAAATTCAATAAAATTCAATATAGGTGCTGAAGTGAGACAAACAATCAACTCCTGGAAAGATATCTGGCATTCCTCTATCCATTGGAATGTAGCACTATTCTTTGGAAGAGCTTTCATTAGTGAAGTTAGTCATGAGAAATCACGCAAAAAGCGTTGGATGTAACCATCTAGACCAAGAAAACTTTGTATCTCAATGTCATTCTATGGTGGTAGCTAGGAGATAACAACATTTATCTTTCAATATCAACAGAAACACCTTTTTTAAAAATGACATGGCCATGAAAATGTACTTCCTATATCCAAAAATATCACATTGATAATTTGGCATACAAACGGTGATCTTTAATGATCTGTAACATTTTTTCAAAATGCTTATCATGGTCAACATATATCGTTGAATAAACATTGATTTATTCCATAAACACCACAAAATAAGAATCCATATATCACTAAAACAACTGATTCATAAAAACCATAAAGACTTATGTTGCATTCGTTAGACCAAATGGCCTGACTACATATTTGTAGTGTCCAAATCTTCTTCTGAAAGCTGCCTGTAGAATATCTTTTTTTTGAACTCACAATTAGTTATTTCCTAATCGAAATAAAATGTTGGAGAACCACTGTGATCCCCTTAATTGATCAAACATTTCATCAATTCATGGGAGTGGATCCATATTCTTTATCGTAACTTGGTTAAGCTTACGAAAATAAACATATAGCTAAATAGTTTCATCTGCATTCTTGACAAACAATACTAGTACTGCCCCCAGAGATGTACTTGGTTGAATGAAACCCTTGAATTCTAGTACCTCCAAATGCACTTTCAATTCCCTTAACTTTTCTGGTTCCATCCTATAAGATATAAAGGAAATAGAACTATTCCCTAGAAGGAGATCAATCGTAAACATAACTTCCCTTAGAGGTGGTATCCCTGAAAAGTTATTGGGAAAGACATATATAAATTGATCCATAACTACTTGAAAAATAATTTAATAGATCTCATATATTGATTCCATAGTAAACACTTCTAACTAATAAGAGATTGTTCCCACTGTTGGGTCTAACACTCTTTTCCCCTTTCTTTACAATCCTATATTCTCTTAAGAGATTCCTGATGTCCTCCTCAATCGTGAAACTAACTGTTCTCTTATAATATTCAATGTGAGCCTTAAATGTTGTCAGCCAATCCATTCCTAGGATTACTTCATATACAACCACCACTAAAATTGAGAAGTCCCAATTCAGTTCAGCTCCATAAACAATTATAGCACATTATCTACACGCAAAGGCTTGACATTATCTATCTCCAAAAAGAGTTTTTGGTTTTATGACCGAAAGAATCATTTCCATCATTAAACATAGAAATTAAACAGAATGAGAGTAAATGCAAAATGTGATGCCCTTGTATCAAAGAGCCCTTGCACAAGTGTAGAATTCAAAAGAATCATACCTCTCACCGTATATGGTCCATCCTGGTAATAAATAATCATCTACATAGCTCCATAAAATTGCTTCATCGCTACACTGTTCTCTTTGTTTCCTTGGTTAGATTTCTCAGGTTGAGGAGTCTTGGGGTTTCTAGAATCACTATAGCTAGCTCTACTATATTGATGAGACATATTCTACAATCCTCATCATGTCGAACCATATTATGTTTGTGACACCTGAGAATTGTCTTGAGCACCTGACCTTGGATCATTGTGAAAATAGCACTGAAGATGACCCATCTTGTTACAGTTATGACATGATCTTGGTTGTGTCATACATTATTTCCTTCTGTGGTCATGTGAACCACATTGAAAGCAACCAGATTTTCTCTGGGTCATGGATGAAGGTTCACTATTCCCGCTTTCTGATTCTTATTTCCACTTCCACCTTAGAAATAGGTTTCCCTCTTCCTCTTTTTCCCAATGGTTGAGTTCCCACCATTCCCTTTAGGTATCTTCATTCATCCTCCTATCGATCCTGAGATATAATTTTCATCAACAGTCACTTTGTTCACCATCTCTGTATAATCCATAATATAGAGCACCACAATCATTGATCTAATCTCCTACCTTATCCCTGATTCGAAGATTGTTCCTTCAAATATTCACTCGCCACAACCTCTGGTGATGAATGGAATAAATTCAGGAATTTACATGTGTACTTTGTGACAGAGAGGCTCTCCTATTTTAGGCTGATGATGTCCATCATTTTTTGGATCTTGAACATGTGAGGGTAGAATTTTTTGTTGAACAATTCCTTAAAATCCTCCCATCTACGGCCTTCATCCAATTTTTCCTGCACCGCTAAATCCCACCACTGTCGTGCAAGCTCCATGAGAATATAAATCACCAACATTCCATTTTTTCTACAATTTTGTTCTGATAAAATTGATGTTATTATTCATCCTACTCATCTTCACCTACTCTATTTTAGGCTCAGAATCGCCCCGGATGTTAGGTGGATTCTGCTTCATGAACTAGGTGGTATGATCCACATTCCTTGGATCATTCCTCTAGTTACCTATATCCATAACATTAAAAGACTAGAAAATACTCTAATCCAGCTCTTAGTTCACCTGTGGTTCATGTGAAACCACATTCTCCACAGCATATTCAGGTTGGTTTTGATGACACCTATCGGGTGCCATTTTCTAAACCAGCCACAAACTCTGTTAATCTCACTCTCTAGAAACTGATGGCTTAGAATTCCAAATTCAATCCCATAAACATGCACAACATTTTTTTACAAAAAACAAAATTTTTCCTTGTTCATACATTTTTTAAAATCATCTATTGGTTTTGAAAATCAAACCATTTTCTACATACACCAACTATCCTCTTTTCAAAATATTCTATTTGGAAACAATTTCTGCAGGTTTTTTAAAATATTTACATCTTTTCACAAAATCATAAATCATTACTCACACTAAGATATGAAATCCTAGTGGGATGTAATTATACTTCAATTAATTTCATGCTCATCTAATTGGCTAAACCCATGACAATGATATTTCCAACATTGTAGAATATTATCTGAAACACTTATGTACCCAACACCCTAAAAACTTGATGTTTAGCATAAAAGGGTTAGCTACATCATTTTATGCAATAAATTTCACGTTCTAGCAATCCTATTCCTGTCTAATATTCCATCCCAAGGAATAGATGAAAAAGAATTCCAACTCCAATACCAAGAACAATGATGATTGGTACCACAACGGAAGGACCAGACATATACCATTTGTAATGACCTGCTAATACTCATTGGATTGAGAGTATAATTAGTCATTACTAGGCCTTAAATGACATCCCCAAGATGACAGATGATGGAAATAAATGCCTATGGTTTTCCAATACATGTTGGGGGAAATTTTACCCTTTAATAAATAAACGAATAAACCAACCAACCAAAACCAAACATTCACTATATGATGCATGAATAAATGAAAAACAACCCTACATATTCATGTATCTAAAAACCATATCAATGAATGAAACAACAGAAGAATGACTAAGTATCAAATTACACCATAGATAAATGACACATGACTCTCAAAAGACCAAAGGACTCCATGATCTACAAGTTCCACGCTCCATAATCACTGATTAGCCCAAACATCATGAGGTAGTGCTAAATAAGTGTAAAACTTTACATTTTCCCCTATCCCAGAAGATAGCATCCGCAAAAGAACCAAAGTTCCAAAGAAGGGGTGAGTATAAAACTCAGTAGGTTTTCCCCCATTGACTTCAATACTCCGGCCACTACGTTAGAAAAGTTAGCCTCATTTATATAAATTTTTTTCCAAAATACATTATAACCAAATATAAACAATTTCCAACAACCAGTTTGAAACCAAGTGAAAACAAAAAAAAATTGTTACAATTTTCAGCATGTTAGTTTTGCATAAAAATAACTAAAAAGCATTATAACCCTTTCTTAATGTAATTTGGCATACCCATTTCATATTTAACCACACTCCCACCCATGCATGCTTTGTTTGAGAGTTCCATAATCATGTGTAGTCTCTTGTCCAATTACCATTTTTCCCAATGACACACACCCTTGATACATGGTCATGTCTCTTGTACCCAAATGGTACTCATCCCATACTAAGGACTTGTTATGCATGAACTCGCACCAACATCATTTATGCCAAATCCTTCCATTTCTACCATAAACTGTTTCAATAAAACTGAAAATTTATGGAAAAACAAAGAACAACGAATGTCATTGAATCATTTAATTTCAATAAATTTTTACCATTTTGTTGAAAACATATAATCACAATAATGTGCCAAAAATCCAGAAAAATTACCTTTTTAAAATCCCTATATTAAAATCAAGAACCAAAGTACTCATTCAAAATCACTAATTTTCCATATTTCACAACCATCACTCAAGAAGGATTCCAACAAATTTTCAACAAAATAAAAATCAAGTCAACACCACACATACAATTTGAAATTAGTCCTATCATTTCTACTAAATGGAGTCTATAAATAATCCTCCTACTTTAATGGTTTTGACAAAAACAACAATGAACAAAGAACGCACAAGAAAACCGAATCGGTTCCCCAAGAACACACCTTATATCTATTCTCCTAAACAAACAAAGACAAAATCTAATTATATTTGGAATCCAAACACTTAGATATATCTATAATGGGTGTAGATCTATGAAACTGAGAGAATAGGATCATTATATCTAAGTAGATCTATGAAACCAAACAAGAACGATCTCATACCTCAAGATTTCGGCTTCAATTCGCCAACGGAAGCCTCCATATCACTTCTGAAATGATAGGAGAACCTTTTTTGTCCTTAGAAGAAACAAAATACTGAGTTATTACCACATGGGAGGAAACAATGGCCACATAGAGGAAAAATGTATGAGATACACTTTTTTAGGATATCACTTAAGTTCCTGCACAGTTAGTACATGAGATTAGATAAACCGTGTGCTAACCATGCATTAGCAACTTGCTAGGAAGACCATTTCACAGCTTCCTCACACGGTCTCTCAAACAGTTCTCCAATCATGTGGGAGCCAATGCCTCAAAAGGACCAACTACACATGGGTTTTCCACACGGTTAGAAAAATCGTGTTCCATCCTTTCGACATCTCATTTTCATCAAAACTTCATTCAATGTTTTCCTAACACTCCCCTTCATCACCCTTAACATTATAAACATGAAAATAATCATGTAAGGGTTACATACCATAATTCGGGGTTACTAAAATATGACTATTTTGTTCATAATGTTTCTTCTGATTCCATCATAATGATAACTCAACTAATTAATTTTCATCTTCAAACATAGTTTATACAATGTAGGATTTATCTAGGATTTATCATCATAGTAACCATATTGATTGTATTTTCAATTAATAATATATAATCTCATAAACAATTTTAAAGCCAGAATATATTTATTCTTTTTCTGTGTGATTCTATTTATATTAAAACTTCATCCCCATGGTGTTGGATTTTGCGAGCACCCATTAACTGAATATTTATGCTATATAATTAGAGGCTTGAGCCCAAACCATTTACAAAACCAACAATGATAAAATTCCATTTTTTTTCAATTAACATAAATATAACTAGATTGATATCTAACTATTTTTGTGTCCTTATAAAATATTTTTAAACATTTTTTATGGAAATTATCATTACGGTTGAGCACATCCACTTTTGATCTAATGGATTATTTATAATTTTTCTTCTCACCCAATATATAAAAATATTTTACATTGTTACCTTTACATTTCAAAAAAACATTAATACAAATAAATTATGGGACAAGAGTTTCCTTTTTCATTTATATTATAGTATATAATACCTATATTTTTTCAATATTTTATTTAAATTAAATAAATTAAACTTATCATTAACAACCTCCTTAAAGAATTTTTGTCAAAAATCATTTCTCACTAACTTATGAAGTTATTATTGAATTTGTCACGACTCGTCCTCAGGGCCCATTCCGTGACTACTTCAAACATGACTTCCATAGGCCAGGGGCTGACGACTAGTACCAAAGGCATAAATCTTGAAAAAAAGAAGGCATTACCTTTATAATGTAAATAGACACCACAGAGTACACAAACTGAAGTAAACACTATGTAAACTGAGTAGAAAATTAAGTGCTAGAATGTAAATGGTCCTGAATACAAACCCAATTGAAAGTAAAGTACAACTGAAAGAATGTATAGCAGCTAAAGAGTAAAGCAGCAACACAAAGTCGTTCACTGGAAATCCCACCTGACGGTGGGTATAGATAGTCCCCTCAGCTCCTCGGCCCTAGCCGTCCGCTCCGTGTACATCGAATCCAGTGATCCACCTCCAGGTACCATCCAGATCCACGAGCCTCCACCTCGATCAGCGTTGTCCATCATCTACATCCAACACAATGTTGTGCGAGCATAGCCCGTGCCGGGGTGAGTATACTATACTCAGTAGGGACCCCGAGACTCACGAACATCTCCCAGAATCCACGAAGGATAAATCACAAAAGGAAGATACAATCACGAAGTATCAACCAACTCTGCTTAGGTATATGCCCATACATATACCTAAGTCATCAATTCCAGTTCTCTTCCAACTCACGAGCCCATGTTCAACCCAGTCCACACAGTAAAGTACAACCCAGTCCACACAGGAAAGCACAACCAAATACACATAGGAAGAAAGTAAATCATATTGAAGATAATGATTGAATGTGAAGACTCAGATCACGCAAGTATACACTTCATAAGGTGATAGAGATGATCAGATGTATCCAGTGATTATCTAAGTTCTCGGACCCACATAGGATATAAGACAAGCTGAGCTGTCAGACCCACAAAGGATACAAGACCAGCTACTCTACCTGACCCACATAGGATACAAGTACATAGTCAAATACTGTCGGACCCACATAGGATACAAGAACAGTAATCATTGCTGTCGAACCCACGGAGGATCCCAGTACAGTCGTCTTCACTACCGAACCCACAGAGGATCCATGTACATTCGTCATTGTCGTTGCAGTCGCATCCAACTCTAGGGTTCTCGTACACAAGACGCTCGATTCCAGGAGGGTCCTCTCCATGATCCAATCGGTCGGTACATCAACTATCACGATGTCCAGATTTGATGTATCAAAAATTACATCTCGTAAAAAGGAACTCAATGCGATAGACGGTGCGTCAATCGGACACCCAGTCTGAGAGTTATTGGCTTTTCATCCCAGGGGCCCGGTTGATTTTTATGATAAAACCAACCCAACCATACTCCAGCTGCATCCAAACATCGAGCGGAGTAACCCAAAATAATCGAATCATTATGAGGAATCCAACAAAGTTGACGTCACTTCATTCGGACGTCCGGAGCTCATGTTATAAGTGTTTCTGCTCCGAGGGCCCGATTGGTTTCGTGTTCAAACCAACCCGGCCATACTCAAAGTTCTCTGAAACCTTGAATGTAATATAATGAAACGACCATCTCAATGAAAGGATCCCAATGCAACTGATGGTGCATCGATCAGAGGTATGTAGCCCATGTTGTGGGTGTTTGAAAGAAACTATCTGAAAACAGGGGGTTTTGGCCCGGTCCAACCCGACCCAATACCCCCTGGGTCGGCCCGAACCGGGTCAACCTGACCCGGGTCCAGGTCCGGCCTGGTCAGTGCGGTCCGGCCCGGCCGGAAGGGCCCGACCAGGCGTTGGGTTCCGGCCCAGCGCGGGAGGCCCGGCCCGGCGCGGGTGGCCTGGCCCGGCACGGGAGGTCCGACCCCGTGCGGGAGGACGCGAAAGGGGGGGCTACCCCTCGTTTTGAAACGGCGGCCCCTTTTTTGTGGGGCCCTACCTTACCAGATGCCGGGGGTCACAACCCCCATACTTCCTGAAAAATGGCCGGCCGTAATGGCCAGCCGGAGAGCTGGCACGGGACCCACTGATCCCGCCTCCTGGAGCGTCGGTGGCCGGAAGTCCCGACGCCCCCTTGCTGAACTGCCGCGGCCAAAGTCCAAGGCCCCTGTGCGACCAGCGCGGTGCGCCGGCGCCGCTCCCCTCCACCATGGCCCGACTCCATCCGCGGCCTCTTTCAAACTCGCGTGATGCAACGACACTACCTCTATTTCATGTCATGAAGAAAATCAACAACAAAATGGGGGGGAGGTGCGGTCATGTTCGTACGGTCCGTCCTCCTGCCATTATATTGATATCAGGAGGCCAAAAATTAACGAAGAATGTCAAATTAATCTCGAACATAAAATCAACCCCTACCTCAAAAAAGTTGACGAATGATGAGCATCGCGGAAAATAGTGTCGCGGGGTGAGGCTCCGTAAATGTCGATGGAGAACGTCTGAGGAGGAAATGACGTGTCGCTTTCTTTGACATGGAGAGAAGATGGAATGGCATGTCAGCTTTATTCGTGTTCTTCAATGAGGAAGATGAAGTTCTTCAATGTAAAGAACTCTCCCTCTATCAATTCTCCTCACAACTCAACAACAAAAAAATAAAATAAGTCTTTTCATTATTTTATTTATAGATTCCAACATTTCAAACTTCAAAAAGTTAAATTCATTTAATTAATTAATCTTCAATAGACTAATTAATTGGATGACAAGTTGGCAAAATTTATTGAGGTGTTTGAGGAGTTTGACGAATTTGAAGGGGTGGGGCTCGTGTGGGCCCCACCTCACAAATATCCTAATCAAGAGGGGTTAGTATTTTAGTGGGTCCACCCCAACTCCCAAACCTAGGAATAAACCACCTAGAAAGGAGAAATAAAATTTATAACACAATTTTATTTCACTTTCAGTTAAACCACAATTTTAAACAACTCTTCCTGAGCAAACAGAACTCCAGTAAAAATATTCTTAAGAAATTACCGGCGCTGCTATTTCATCGGTGCCCTCAGATTTCGATTCCGAGAATCGGTTCAAAAGTTAGAAAAACCCACACATTAATTCACTGAACGTACCCGAGCTAACCTTCAGAAATTGATTCCGGGAATAGCAGGCCTCAGAATCCGGGTCCGTCAAGAAACTACGTACTCATTAATTCCCAAAGAAATTATTAAAAAAATTCCTTGAAATTTATGGGTTGTTAAATTACTCCCACCTTTGGGATTTACATACCCATAAAGATATAACATAAACTAGGGAATCAAATGAGGGTACTAAGCACACATCTGAGCCTCCCGCTCCCATGAACTATCATGGAGGTTCCTGTGCTACCAGCTGATGCGCACTAGAGGAATTGACCGCCCATGTAGGACCTGCTCCTGTCAACCCTCGATCACCAATGAGACCTCTACAAAATTCTCCCCTTCATTGATGTCTGGCTCCCCATGGTCGATGATATGTGTCGGGTCATGCACGTACCTCTTCAGCTGAGATACGTGATAGATGGCGTGCACCCGGTGCAACTGAGGTGGTATATTCAGGTGATAATCCACCTCTCCTATCCTGATGAGAACCTGAAATGGTCCGATGAAGCACGAAGATAACTTTTCACCCTAGCCAAATCTTTGTAATCCACGTCGAGGTCACACTCATAAGAAAACGTGGTCTCCATCCTCAAACTCTAGTGGTCTCCACCTCCTGTCAGCATAAGACTTTTGTCAGCCCTGAGCTATCCTCATCTGCTCCTCGATGATCTGAACCTTCTCTGTCATGTCCTAGACCATCTCTGGTCCCACAAGTGCTGACTTCCCAGGGTCTGTTCAGGATAGAGGTGATCCGCAAGGTCAGTCATACAATGCCTCGTGTGGTTCCATCCGGATGGTCGAGTGGTAGTTGTTGTTGTAAGAAAACTCCACCAAGAGTATGTGATCCTCCCAGCAGCAACCAAAGTTGAGGACACATTCACGGAGCATGTAATCAGAATTCTGAATAGTCCTCTCCGTCTGACCATCCATCTGAGAGTGAAATGCAGTGCTCAGGCGTAGCTGCATCCCAAATGCCTCCTGAAACCCTTCCCAAAACCGGGATGTACAGAGAGCATCTCTATCAAATACGATAGTCGATGAAACACCATAAAGCCATACGATCTCTCGAACGTAGAGGCATCCCAAGCTCTCAACGGATCCCAGCACTCTAATGGGTAAGAAGTGGGCCAAATTAGTGAGTCGGTCGACAATCACCCAAATAGATTCGTGACCTCTGGAAGTACTTGGAAGCCCAGTCACGAAATCCATAGATATTTCGTCCCACTTCCACTCAGGGACCTCCAAGTGCTGTATCAAGCTTGCTGGTGCCTGGTGCTCCACATTCACCTATTGAAAGGTGAGGCATCAAGAAACAAAATATTCTACATCCTTCTTCATACCCAGCCACCAGTGCTGTAATCTGAGATCCTGGTACATCTTCGTTAGTCCAGGATGTACCGCTAGAGGGGAAGTGTGAAAAACTCTTAGCACCTCTTCCTGTAATAAAGATGGTTCCATGGTACATATTTTGAAAAGGACGATGTGATCTCCTCTTACAGAGAATCCATCAGGTGCATGTCCTAAGGATATATGTGCACCTCGTGTCTCACAGTCAACGTCCCCTCACTGTGCCTCTCTGACCTGCTAAAAAAGTGGAGTGACTGTGTGTGACTGAAGAAAGCCTTCCCCATATCTATCGACAAAGGATATTTGTAAATCGGCTAACTACTCCTTCGCCTCTCTAAGTAGTTGAATGCTCATCCTTCTACTGAGGGCCTCAGCTACTACGTTTCCCATTCCAGGAGTATAGACTATCTCAAAGTCATAGTCCTGGAAGAACTCGACCCATCCTCACTGTCTCAGTTTCAGGTCCTTCTATGAGAAGATATACATGAGACTCTGGTGGTCATAGTTGGATTTAATGTGTTCTCCCATCAGATAGTGCTGCCACATCTTCATAGAGAAGACCACTAATGCTAACTCTAGGTCATGGGTAGCGTAGTTCTTCTCATGCTGCCTCAACTGTCGTGATCCATAGGTGATCACTGCCCGCTCCTGCATTAGGACACACCCGAGTATGGTCCCTGATGCATCGCAGTAGACTACATACTCTACTCCATCCTCTGGTAGCCTCAATATGGGTTCACTGGTCAATCTCCATATCAGCTCCTTGAAGCTCTGCTGAATTCTATATGACCACACGAAGGGTTTCCCCTTCTTCCTCAAAGCTGAGAGTGGTGCTAAAATTCTGGAGAAGCCTGGAAAAAACCTCTGATAGTACCCAGCTAGTCCTAGGAAACTCCATACCTCTGTCGCACTCCTGGGTGGCTCCCAAGCTAGCACTGACTCGATCTTCGCAGGATCCACCAAAACTCCCACCTCAGAGATGACGTGCCCCAAAAAGTGGACCTCACGTATCTAGAACTGACACTTCGAGTGTATACCATCAAACCGGTGCTCTCAAAGTGTATCTAGTACAACCCGCAAGTGGTAGGCGTGCTCCTCCTCAGTAGACGATTAAATCAATATGTCGTCAATGAAGACTACGACAAATCTATCCAGGAAAGGTTGGAAGATCCTCTCCACGAGATTCATGAACACTGCTAGAGAATTGGTTATGCCGAAAGGAATAACCAAGAACTCATAGTGGCCATACCAACACCTGAAGGCCATCTTGTACACATCCTCATCTCGAACATTGAGCTGATGATAGCCTGAAATGAGGTCTCTCTTAGAGAACCACTGTGCTCCCTTGAGCTTATTGAAGAGGTCGATAATCCTCAGTAACGGATAATTGTTCTTCACAGTCACCTGATTCAGACGATGGTTGTCGACACACAGTTGCAAGCTCCCGTCCGCCTTCATGGCGAACAAAATCGGGGAAGCCTAGGGTGAAACACTGGGTCGGATGAATCCCTTTCCCTACAAGTCCTCCAATTGTACCCATAGCTTTCGAAGCTCAGTGGGAGCCATCTGATATACTGGAGTAGATATCAGTGCTATCCCGGGGTACAGGTCAATATAGAAGTCTACCTATCTGTGAAGAGGTAGCCCTGGAATGTCGTCAGAAAAAACGTCTGCATACTTATCCACCACAACCGGAAAACTCAGACTCCTCACATCAACTGCACCTAGGATAATACTAGCCAACTGATGAGTGATCAGTTGTCCTCTCCTTTGTGTGAGTCCATCCTACGCTGAAAAGGCTCCCTTTTTGCTGGTGAAGGTGAACCTACTCCCATCTGTGCGGACACACCACACCTTGCGCCTAATACAGTCGATCTGGGCATGGACTATAGATACACAATCCGTAACCAAGATGACGTCATATGGCCTCGACGCCGCTACAAGGAGATCACAGCCGAAGCTCTCAACTCCTAGAGTAAGCTCACACTGCCGGCACCAGTGCGTAATCGTCGATTCTGCTCCCGTAGGAGTCTCTAGTGGTAAGGATCGAGTCAACGGCTCCGTCGGAATCTCCGAGCTCCGAATAAGGGCATCGAAAATGAAAGAATGACTCACTCTTGTGTCTATAAGAATTGCAGAACGGGTGGTGTAGACACAGATATTACCTTGAATCATCTCAGGTGTGCCATGGTCGTAGGCCTCCGCTTCCTGAAGATGAGCCTCCCTCTATCCGCCAGCTCTATGTGGTTGGGGTGGACCTCCGGGTGGTGGTGGTGGTTGTAGGGCCTCAAAACGTCGCCCACCACCTAACGCCCGGCCAACTACTCTGCCTCATCCACCTGCTCCCTACAGACCACCATGGTCGAACCTCTGCCTCTGCCTGGGTGGTCCCTCAACCATCTTCTGCTCCTCTACATGGCATGTTGGGCAGTCACGAGCCATGTGGCCCTACCGCCGCATGCATAGCACAGTCTGGTCCTCGTAAGGTTGGTTCTACGCCGTGTGCCCCGCACCTCTGAGCCAGTATCCTGAGGTCGCCCACCTGATGGTCCGGTCTGCTTGGACCCTTGTGACATATGTCGACTGCCATCTGTAGAAGACTCTGCTACGTGCCGCCCTGTTGTAGGTCTCATTGCTGGTGTAGGCTCAGCAAGAATGATCTCTACAAGAAGGGATCGCTTCTGTACTCTATCCTCCATTGAAATGCTGGGGGAGATCAATGATGCCCTGATCTCATGCCTCAGTCCCTGCTCAAAGTTCCGGGCCTAGAAGAATGGGTCTCGTACCATGCCCGTGGAGTAGAGAGAGAGTTCGTTAAATCTTGCCGAGTACTGGGCTACTGTCATGCTGCCCTGTCGCACCTGTAGTAGATCCTGAATGTGCACTGCACGGAGGGTGGCTGAAATGAACTCTGAGAGGAAGAGGCTCTTGAATTCCAACCAAATAAGAGATGCCTCGTCGTGCACCTGGAGCATCATACTCCACCATCTGCCTACTGCCGCGTGCAGGAGACTTACCGCGAGGATCACCATGAAGTCAGATGGTGTCCCTACTAAACTGAAAACTCCAAAAATATCCTCCAACCAATCTTCGACTACCTGAGGGATCATCTCCCCATGGAACCTGGGTAGTCTATAACGCTGAAACTCATGCATTGCTGTTAGGCGATGTGCAATCTCAGCTGCTGGGGCTGGTGGCATAGGTGGCTCGACGGGTAGAGGTTCTGCCGGTGCCTCTGCTGTAGTGGGGCCCTGTACCGAGGCCTCGTCACTCGGTGAGCTGCCGTCTCGCACAAAGCTTGGAACCCTAGATGGCTGCCATCATGGGGCCATATTGAAAAGAGACATGTGCACCACGGTTAATACAGTATACCTGGTGAGCTAACATAAAGTAATCACATAGAAAACTTTTGAAACAAACATACAGTCAATGTTTTCGTGCACTAAGTCAGAAATCAGAAGTCATGGTCCTGGTGTATGGATACGTCGGCTGCGGCACCAACACTGGACTCCCTGGACTGATAACCACACTCAATACCCTTAACACTATTTCTTCACATAGAACAAATATCAGATTCCTGAGTTCTGCGGTAGAACCGAACACCTCTGATGCCAGTTTCTCACAACTCGTCTTCAGTGCCCGTGTGGTGACTACCCCAAACCCTCCTTCCATAGGACATGGGCTAGAAACTAGCACCAAAGTCGTAAATCCCAAAAAAAAGGAAGGCATTGCCTTTATAAAGTAAAAAAGACACCACAAAGTACACAAACTGAAGTAAACACATTGTAAAATGAGTACAAAAGTAAGTGCTGGAAAGTAAATGGTCTAGAATACAAACCCAACTGAAAGTAAAGTACAAATGAAATAAAGTACAGCTGCGAAAGAGTAAAACAGCAACACTGAGCTGTTTGCTGGAAATCCCACTTGAAGGGTGGGTACAGATAGACCATTCACCTCCTCGGCTCCAGCCGTCCGCTCCTTGTACGCCCCATCCAGTTATCCACCTCCAGGTACTGTCTAGCTCCTTGAGCCTCCACCTCGATCAACTCTGTCCGTAGTTTGCATCCAACACAATGTAGTGCGGGCATAGCCCATGCAGGGGTGAGTATACGATACTCAGTAGGGACCCCGAGACTCCTGAAGGTCTCCCAGAATCCATGAAGGATAAATCAAAAAGTAAACATACAATCACGAAGTATCAACCTACTCTACATAGGTATATGCCCATACATATACCAAAGTCATCAATTCCAGTTCTTCTCTAACTCAAGAGCCCAAGTTCAACCCAGTACACACAGGAATGTACAACCTAGTCTATAGAAGAAAGCACAACCAAATCCACACAGGAAGAAAGTAAATTATATTGAAGATAATGATTGAAAGTCAAGACTCAGCTCACACAGGTATAAACTTCATAATGTGATATGGATGATCATATGTAGCCACTGATTCATCTAAGCTGTCGGACCCACGTAGGATACAGGACCAGCTAAGCTGTCTGACCCACAAAGGATACAAGACCAGCTACTCTGCCAGACCGACATAAGATACAAGTACAAAGTTAGATTCATCTGGACCCACAAAGGATACTAGAACATTAATCATCACCATCGAACCCACAAAGGATCCCAGTACGGTCACCATCCCTGCCAAACCCACGGATGATCCATGTACAGTCGTCATCGTCGTCGTAGTCGTAGCCACCTCTAGGGTTCCCGCACACAGCATGCTCGATTCCAGGAGGGTCCGCTCCACGAGCCAAGGGGTCGATACATCAACTGTCACGAAGTCCAGAGTTGATGTATCACAAAGTTCCATCTCGTCAAAAGGAACTCAACGCGACAAAGGGCGCGTAATTTGGATGCCCGGTCTGAGAGTTATTGGCTTTTTCGTCCTAGGGGCCCGGTTGGTTTTTAAGCTAAAACCAACCTGACCGTACTCCACCTACATCCAATCCTCGATCGGATTAATCCAAAAGAACCATCTCACTAAGAGGAATCCAACATAGTTGACAACAATTCAATCGGACATCCGGAGCTCAAGTTATTATCGTTTCAGCTCCGAGGGCCCGGTTGGATTCGTGTTCGAACCAAGCTTGTTGTACTCATAGTTCTCCAACACCATGTGTGTAATATACTGAAACGACCGTCTCGATCCAATGATCCCAGTGCAACTGACTGTGCGTCGATCGGACGTCCGTAGCCCACTTTATGGGTGTTTTGAATGGAACTGTCCAAAAACAAGGGGTTTGGGCCAGGCCCGACCCGACCCAATACCCCCTAGGTCGGCCCGAACTAGGTTGACCCGACCCGAGCCCGGGTCTGGCCCAGTTGGGCGCGGCCCGCCCCGTCTGGCGCAGTGTAGACCGGTCTACCGTGGGGGTCCGGCCTGGCGTGGGTGACCTGACCCGGCGCGGGCGCTACGGCCCGACGCGGGAGGTTCGGCCCTGCACGGGCGGTCCGACCTAGCGCGGTCGGCCAACCCAGTGTGGGTGGACGCGGAAGGGGGGGTGCGGGCGTGGCACCCCTAGTTTTGAAATGGTGGCCCCCTTTTGTGGGGCCAGCCCTTGCCAGCTGTTGGGGGTTACAACCCCCAAACTTCGTGAAAAATGGGGGGCCTTAATGGCTGCCCTGAGAGCTGCCACGGGACCCACCGGTCCCGCCTACTGGAGCGCCGGCGGCCGGACGTCCGGCCGCCTCCTTGCTGAACCGCCACGCGCAAATGTCGTGGCCCCTGTCCGACCGACGCCGCGCCCCTCCACCGCGGCCCGCCCTGGCCCCGGCCTCCTGGTGCTCTAGCGCGGCGCGACGATGCTGTGCTCCTCCACCGTGGCCCAGCTTAAGTCGTGGCCACTTTCGACCTCACGTAGTGCAACAACACCACCTCCATTTCAAGTCACGAAGAAAATCAATAAAAAAATGGGGACGATGTTTTTTCCGTGTTCATGCGATCCGACCTCCTCCCATTATATTGATAAGAGGAAGCCAATAATTAACGAAGAACGTCAAATTAATCTCGAACGTAAAATCAACCCCTACCTCAAAGAAGTTGATGAACGATGAGCGTCGCGGAAAACAGCGTCGAGGGGTGAGGCTCTATAAACATCGACGGAGAACGTCCAAGGGGGAAATGGCGTTGTGCTTTATTTGATGTGGAGAGAAGATAGAGTATCGTTTTGGCATTCTTCGCGTTCTTCAATGTAGAAGATGAAGTTCTTCAAAGTAAAGAACTCTCCCTCTCTCAATTCTCCACACAACTCAACATCCCCAAAATAAAAAAAGGCTTTGCCTTATTTTATTTACACAAGACAACATTTCAATCCTCAAAAGATAAATTCACTTAATTAATTAATCATGAATAGACTAATTAATTGGTTGACATGTTGGAAAAATTTATTGATGGGTTTGAGGAGTTAGAATAATTTGAAGGGGTGGTGCTCGTGTGGGCCGCACCTCACATATATCATAATAAAGAGGGCTTAGGATTTTAGTGGGTCGCACCCCAACTCCCAAACCTTGGAATAAACCACCTAGAAAGGAGAAATAAAATTTATAACACAATTCTATTTCACTTACACATAATCCACAATTTTAAACAACTCTTCCCAAGAAAACACAACTCTAGTAAAAGTTTTCTTAAGAAATTATCGGCGCTGCAGTTTCATCTGTGCCCTCAGATTTCGATTCCGAGCACCGATTTAATAGTTAGAAAACCCCGCTCATTCGTTCACTGAATGTACCCGAGCTAAACATTGGAAATGTATTCCGAGCACACCGGGCCTCAGGATCAGCTGCCGTCAGAAACTGCGTACTCGTTAAATCCCAAAGAAATTTAGAAAACAATTTCCTTGAAATTTATAGGTCTTTACAGATTTTTTTCTAAATATCTTGATATCACTTCAAGATCGAGATATAATAGATTATTTGTGTTCATCTGCTCCTAAAAATACTACACGCTATCTTCATTATCTCATATTATCCACACAATGGTATCTTAATTCGTAATTTTATTCTCTATTAAATAATTATCTATCACATTTAACCTATTTTTAATAATTCCAATTGAACATCATTAAAAAATGATTACATAAAATGCATGGATCTTCACCTCACGAACATTCTTTGATTATTCAATCTATTTAGTTTCATTAAAAACTCATTATCAGTTATGGAATAATAATTTACACTAAATATATTTATTAATCCTTAGGAATCATCTTTTATAGAGATACATAAACATGTCATCACCTTTTTTTTACTTATTTCATCAATATATCAACATTTTCCTTCATTTAGTTGATTTAGTTATTGATGTTTTTTTAATGTCCACAGATAAAAGTTACAATTATTTTTGGTATATTTTATATTGTTATTTTCAAAACCATAAATTAATCAGTATATAATTTCTTTTTTTTTCACGATCCTTCTATATTATACTAGGTTTAGAAAAAGGAGATTTATGAAAGGAATATAAAAATTCATCTTATTTATATAAAAATTTTGAATCTACATAGGTATATTTTTTTTACCACTTTTAATTAATTGATTTTTCAATACGATATTCCCTAACGAGGATATGTTTAATTTATTTTGTATTTCATCATGAATTTGTTGATATTTCGTTTTCTTTAAACAAGACGATATCTCTTTTTTATATTTTTAAAATATATTTTCCTCTAATATTTTGATTATTAAAACATATTTGATTCAAATCTATAATAAAAAAATCAATTCAAATGCTTTACTTTATATGGTCATTGTTTGGGAAACTAAAAATATAAAATATTTAAATGAGGGAATTCAATTCAACAAGGTACTTAGGGATCTGATACTTACTATTATTACACCAAGATTAGTGTAATGACAATTATTGTTGGAGAATGTGTGTTTTCCAATTCTACCTATTTAAACATCATTCTATTTAACATTTCACCCATTTGGGTGAATGAACCTCATATATTTTCTCATCATTGATCTACATGTAAACAACACGGGACAAATAATGTTTTTTAATATCATTCAACTTAAATATGGATGAGAATTTCCCCCATTTATCATGGATTTTATCCCACTCACAAACTCTTTCTACATTATTAAAAATATAAAACAAACATGGAAGGGTATATCCTTGAAACTATATTCCCGAAACCATCTAGGTTACATGAAGAATAAAAAATGTACCAACCACTAACTTGACTTCTTCATACTCCGATACCAATTAAGAATTCATCTATAAATTCCAAATTAATCTATTTTCTAATGAAATAATAAATTATAAAAGAATCCTCTTTTACACTATACTATATCTAATATATTTCAAATATATATAGAAATCACATGAGATGAATCATATTACATTAATATTTGAGAAATTTTGTTATAACACCATCAAAATATCTCAACCCATCATCCTTCTATTTCTTTAACACATAATAATAATAATCTTGTACAACAGTTTTGAATCACTTGTTTATTTTACTTCTAGTATCGATAATTTCATGTATAATGTTTAATATTGAATTCATGGTATTTATAATTAAATAAATTCTTCTTCTTTAAGTTTTATTTATTTTATGTTTTTTATGATTTGGAAATTATTTTTAAGTGGATGAAATGATTTTGAAGAATTATATAGAGACAATAATTTTTATAAAAAATAATAATTTGGAAAAGGGAAAAAATATTTCTTATGAATGAAGAAATATGAAAACCCGTATAAAAAATCCACGAGATTTAGAAAATATACCTGAGTAACTCACAAAATTCATGATGTTATTAATGGTGTAAGTTAGTATATGGAGGCTTGTAGGAGTAAATCATATCATGGGTCAGTTCTAGGTGAGAAATGATGTCCTATAATGGGTTTATACTATGATAAAACCATGACTTTATTAGGGATAAATATAGAATACCAAGTAGTTCAAGTGTTGGATGAATCAATGATGTGGGACTCTAATTCAAACATGGTTTAGTAAAGAAACTTGTAGAGAGAATTGGCATGCATTTTTACATTCCTCAAGATCTTGGTTTGTTCTATAAATATAGTTTCACCCTTTCCTTGCAAGGAAATTCCGTAGATTTTATAGAAGTAGAACCATGTTTTCTCACCTTGTAACACCCTATAATTATAAAGGGTTAATTGAATAAATGATATGACTCATGTCAACAATGTGCCCCTTTCTTTTCCAGAGCCTACCTGATTAAAACTCTAACATTAAGCGTGTTTGTCCTGGAGTAGTGGTCGGGATGGTTGACCTTTTATGAAGTTGCACATGGTGTATGTGAGAGAGGAACAACCATACTATAAAGGACATGTTTTGGCCTATAGGTATAGTCATTTTTCAGATTACCCATTCGGGTATGTGGGTGGCCCTAGGGTGGGGACCATGTGTCTACGGGGAAACTAGTGGTACCTATCGTTCTAGGACCCGATTACCATGTAAAGGATGGGTGGATGTACTGTCATTGGGAAATAGATGTCGAATTTGGTATTAGTGGAGGAACACATCCTTATTTGCGGTTTACTATATGGGTTGATATGCAGGGCCCACAATGAGGATGTTGCGCTCTAAAGGGGGGAGGGGGTGAATGTAACACCCCAGAATGATAAATGGTTAAATGACTAAATGATATGACTCATGTCAACAATGTGAATATTTATTTTAAAGAGACTGCCTATTTAGAACTCCACAGTTAATCATCCTTGACCAGGAGTAATGATCAGGATGTGTGAAATTCTGGAAAATTACATAGGGAGTGTGTGAGTGAGTACAAAGCACACTGGAGAGGACATGTGTTGTCATGTGGGGACTATCATTAGTCTGATGACTAGTTCATGCATGTGGGTGGGCCCTAGGGTGGGGACCACGTGTTTGCGGGGAAACTGGTGGTACCTAGTTTTCCAAGACCCAATGGCCATGTTATGGCATGGTGGTTGTGCTATCACTGGGACCCAGTTGTCACACACCTACTGTAAAGATCAAAAATTTCCACATTATGATGATGAAAAAATGTAATAGATGTTAAAGTGAGACTTATGTAAATGATGAGTATTTAATACCACATTCATGGGTTCACATTGATACACCCCTAAAGAAAAGTGAATGTTAGATTTTTCAAAGTCATTCATATGTGAATTATATGTTAATTCAGGGTGGATGTGCTGGCATTAGGACCCCATGGTCACATTCCAAGTGTGAAGATAAAAAATTTCAGCATTATGATGATAAAAAAAAGTCATAGATGGTAAATTGAGGCTTAAGGAAATACTAACTATTTAATACCACATTCAAGGATTCAAATTGAGACTCCACTAAAGAAAAGGTAATATACTTTTTTCTTAGACATTCATCCGTGTATTATATGTATGGTTTTCTCCATATCACTGGTCTTATACTTATACCCAAAAAGAAAATTGTTGATACATAAAAAAATATTGTGTTGTGATTGTATGTTTCAAATAATTATACAACTGAAATGGGGATTCCATGAAAAAAATTACTTAAATAAATTATACATAACTACGTTTAATTGCAAGGGTAAATATTATGTGTTATGGATGTATCATTTTTGATATTTTTGGAAATTTTCTTATTCTTACCACAACTATGTCTTATGTTCTCTGATGTCTATTGTGTGGAGGGGTATTGAAAACATGTGGAGACTATAATATCCCTGAGTGGTTAATTTTTCTTCCATAAGGATTAAAATAGAGATGTTTTTAAGATTTATGGGTTTTTATCAATATGTGGCTGGGTTTTATGGATGGGGAAAAAGAGGTCCATGTTCATGGATTTTGTTATCATAGAGTGTATAAGAGATTCATTATCTATAAAAACAATTGTTTTTATAATATACAACATTGAAGCTATTATGGAATGAAAGATTTTATATGCATCATGATCTTTAAAGGAGAGTGTTTTGAGGATATTTTCTTAGCTTTGAGGATGTTGTCACATCAAGAATGTGATGATACTGATTTTTTTTGGTAGAAGTGGAAGATGATGATGTTAAGTGAATTCATTGTATTTAAAATCTACCATGAATAAATAGTGGAGGAATTTGTTTCATGAAGTGATGATAACTATAATGTTATGAGGTTGGTATTTGTAATTATACATCATTTTGATGATATTTTTTCTATGAAATATTTTTAAGGATTTGTTTTGGGGAGATATAGAAATTTTTTCCTATTGATTTTTAATTCCTCTTCATATAGTTGGAGTTGGGTTTAAATGGATTTAGATATGTGTATATATAAAATTATTCAATTGAGACTCTTTACCAACATGTAAAGGACAATAGTGTGTAATAAATATATAATTTCCTAGGAGGGATGTATCTAGGATTGGGGCATAACAACCTGACTCTAGCAACCCGAATATAATGGTTTTCTTACTACATTAGCACAAGATATAATATATTTCATCCTACGGGATATAATAGTTTAATAGTATTGGGAGATAATTCTTACATTGAATTTGAAATCATGTAATAAAAATTAAAATTCCAAAGATAAAATCATTATTTGTTATAGTATAACCTTGATATCATTCGACATTCAGATCTTGATATAATGGGGAATGTAAAATGTAATAAAATTTTAGCTCGGAAGCTCATTGAGGGAAAATATATAGTATAATATATCGTAAAACATAAGTACTATGGTAGAGATAAACAATTTTAGGTTATTCCATATAAATAATATCATAAAATGGGAATATATACATGTATATCAAAGAAATATAAATAACAAGTTGGATATTAAAAAATAGTTCTGTAATGTTATAATTAATAATTTCATACATCATAATATTACCATTAAATCCTCATTCTATGAAGTCCTACAAATTCACCATATAATAAAGATAATTTTTCTCATGAGACCTATTGATGAATATAGGGTTAATAATGGAGCCTCCAAACACATACTAAATTCAATTAATTAATAATATTAATTAAATGCCTAAAAAATAAGACATGTTACAAAAAATAACAATCATTTTAAAAAACTAATATTGGAAATATTAATATTTTCTTCATTCAATAAATCAAAAACATGATCATAAAATATGCAGACAAATAATTTGTTTTGTATTATGACATTATATCCCTATAAAATTATAAGATTCATCAAAGGATGATGAAATTGATAAAATTATTTTTTAAAATACACTGAAAAATTTCATAATGAAATTTCCATTAAAATATCAATTCATTCAAATGATATGAAAATGATCTATTTCACATAAAAAAAATTAAATAAAGAATTAATTTTTTTATTATATGAAATTCTATATAAAATTACCATTGTAATTTTTATATTATTATATAATTAAAATAATATTCCTTACATTATTAAATTTTTTTTGTGTTACTGGTTAAAAAATATTTAATTGACACATTTGTTAAAAAGTACCTCCTCTTAAAAATGAAATTGATATTCATTTTAATCCTTTTTTCGGAAGATAAACATGAGAATAAATTAAATTGATAAATAATTATAGAATAGTATATTCATTCGTAGAAACATTTCATTGTAAATATGTTTGTAGAATAAAATAAATCTTGATCAAATAGAAAATCAAATTAGGTTTTTCATGAAAATATTTATTCAAATATTTGAGTAAATAGATATGGAAAGAATGAAGGAAAAATTTTAATTTTCAAAAAAATGTGGATAATAAGAAAATAATATTTTTATAACATAGTACATATAATTACATCATCATATATTTAAGCATAAAAAATATAAATAAAAAGTGACATTGTAACATAAAACCATTAACAATATGATAACATTTGAAGATTAAGATACTAGATGGTGAGAACTTGATAACTATTTTTAAAAAATATCATTTTCAGTAAATTAATGATAAAATACACTCATATGTTATTTTATACACCATAAATACATTTGATGAAAATGTTCAAAGTCTCATTGAATCAAAATTGTGATGAGATACCTCAATTTTTAATCTCTTCTTTAGTGATTTTGAGATCATTTATAATAAATTTAAATTTAATATAATTTTATATCAGAACTATATATATACTTATAATATCTTATTATATTAACTTATTATATTTCAGCATCTATTTATTAGTAAATCTTTATCAAAATCATTTTTTCCTAGACAGTTTCATTTTTCAAATAACTTTTGGGTTGGTAATTTCAATCATTGAATCTTGATCATTGTTCAAGAATATAAATCAATTTTATAATTTAATAAGTATCACATGTAAAAATTATATTCACCTTTATTTCCATTAATATAAATTTTTTATGAAAAAATAATTTCATCACTTCATGGAGAGAGTAGTTCATATGTACACATGATTAATGTTTCTGCATTTCTATGGATGGAACTAAAAAAATATAAAAAATAATTCACTTTTAAAGGCTAATCAATACCTCATACGTATAATATATACTCATTAAACATATCATTATTACTGTCCATTTAAATCATATTCGAAAAATGAATCAGATCTCTATGTGAATGTGGTTGTCCATACATACGCTTATGGGACGTTATTGTTTCCCAATAGATGGTAATGTGAGAATTTATATAATATATTATAATTTAAAATTATTAATTATGACATAAATATTAAATATAAACATTAAATATATCATAGTAATAAACCATGAATGATGTTAATGTAAAAAAAGAGTCTCTATTATACATGGAGGTGGTAGTCCAGACGTACACAAGAGCAATACTATGTCTTCTTATTTTATGTAAATAATGTGTAAAATGGTTATACCATATTCATAATAAAATATAATTATATTTATTATAATTTATTGATTATTGTAGGATGGATACAATAGATTTATAATAATTATAAGAACAATAAATTTTCAAAGAGACGGTAAATATTGTTACCACTTCTTTGAAAGACCCCCATTACCTTACACCATAAGACTTCATAGGATAAAATTTGGAGAAGAACATGATCTCAAGAAAAAAGGAAGGAAGATATTAATTTTTTTTAAAGGAATTTAAAAAATGATATATAGTAATCAATGTTTTTTGAATAGGGTAGGTGAATAGGTGAACTTCTATAAGCGAGGAGAGGGTAAAAAATGTAAATTTATAACTGGTTTAAATAATATAAAGACATTTTATTGTTAAAGAGGAATAAAATTGATCATAATTTTGAATCCATTCTAATATGGGGACGAAATATATTGAACAATTATTGTCTATACAAGGTAAGGTGGTATTTTTAACCTTACACCTTTAGTTTATCACATGGTTATCACTTTTAATGATTACTCTAATAACTATTTTTTCACTCTTTAAGGGCCATGAAATTTCTTTTTTAACTTTCAACTGGAATATTAAGGGACCGTTAATGATATCATAGAAAATTATCCATAAATTGAGTCATTATATATATTTTTTTATTTTATAATTATTTAAAAGTAATTTTTCAACATCAAATACCATTTAAAGTCTTCTTCGAGACTAATTACAAAGCATGAAATTAAATGAATAAAGATATAAATATTATTTGAATATAAATAATTTTAAATTGTCAAATATATAATAAATATACATTATATTAATTTGAAACTACGTTTCATAGAAATCATATTAGATTTCATGTTCAAAAAAAACATTTTCTTGATTTTTCTATTAAATAGACAAGTTATTTCTCATCATTGCATACGAAATATATATAATTATGCACTAAATAATTTTTTTTAAAAAAAATTAGATTATAAAAATAGTGTATTGATCATTTAAATAACCATTTATAATGGATTTTATCTTCTTTTTATCCTTATGATAATATGTTTACAAAATTAAAAGAACGATGGTGAAATTTTGTATTTATTCTTCACATAAAATAGTCTATATGTCATTATCAAAGAAAAAAGGCACAAAATTTCAATTTACTCAAATATTTTACAATGAATTTCAAATGAAACTCATTATGTATATTAATTTCATGTGTTATATATATTTTTAAATTATTTTTAAATTATTTTTAACCATAATTATATTTATTTACCATTTGTGGCGCAGATACCAATTTATCATGGATACTATTAATTATGAACAAAAATGATGTTGACCTTATTAAAAAATTCTAAAATAATTTTTCTAAATATTACATCCAATTTTTATGATTCAATTTTTTTCACTTAAAAAAATTAAATTTAATTAAATTATGTTTAATGCAATAAAAGAGTAATTTTTGGAAAATTGTATTTTTAGGCTTGAAAATGAACTTCTACCAAAATAAAATATATTGTTGATTTATTTGTAATTAAATTGATTATGTTTTACTTAATGTGTCTTATATTAATTTATCACAATATATTAAAAAAATTGACATTTCAATTACTTGATTTCACAAAAAGAAATGAAAGTTTTGCAGAATAAAATCAGCATTTTCATTATACACTCTAAAATAATGGATTTCAAAAAATTACCTAAAAATCATCATATAAATATTATTAAATTATTATTCCAAAAATTATAGCCATATTATCTGACAAAAATTATAAATGTGTAAAAAACTAATTATAAAATCCATGCACAAAATACAATAAACCCCTTTGTGAAGAAAATGTATCGTTCAGTCATAAAATGAATTTATTATTATTAATTGTATATTAGCCATAATTATATGAATATTAAATAATGAAATATGATATATTGTCTATAAAGTATATTATAATGTTTTATAAATCCTAATTCATTTAATTTTTCATGATCAAAATTTTGTTTCAAACATAACTAATGTTTTATGAAAACTATCTCTTTTAGTTTTAAAAGACTTTATCATCATTTACAATAAATTAATAATAAGTGTACGATCTATTATTCATTTTATTATTGAAAAAAATATTATATATATTTCATAATATTTTTATTCTTATTTTTATCAGTCAAAACATGGTTATTTCATAATTATATATTTAAATAATAGTATATAGTGGTTCTTTTAAGCCCAATCTTGCATACAGTAAATTTTATAGAATACTATACTTTTAGAAAATAAAATATAAAATCTTGGTGTGATACACTCTATCCCGTTAAAAAAATAATCCTTGATATTATATCGATGCCAAATAAAATGTCTTAAAACAAATTTATAAAATAAATTCTAGGAAATTGATGATTACAACAATGAAAATCAATGTATAAGATTTTTTTAATACATAAAAATAAATTTGTTTAAATCCCACATTATTAAAATGGATAACCAAAGATTATTTTCAAAAAAAAGAAAAGGGAAATATTAAGGTGACCTGGAAGAAAACATAGTCATGTTCCCTGATATGGAGAACATTAGCATGAAGTTAAAATATGAACATGAATGAGAAAATAACATCTAGAGAATAATATAGGGTGATATAAAATATTATAGTGGGAATTTTAATTTCTAAAAAATAATAAAAAAATAAGATATAAATAAGGCCATCAATTCACAAAAACAATTTAAAAGTATATTATTATTTATCATAAGTTACCTTTCATAGAGGTAAGGTATTATTTTATAATTAAGATAGATAACATATGAAACTTTAATTAATTTATTTAATTCCATTTTGTTAACATAATTTCATCCTATTGTTGTGGTTCTATCAATTTCTACTTCTATCTTCTCTTACTACATGAAATAAATATTCATGGTGAAATTGTTCATACCTAATACACTAAAATTAACTTTATGGGAAATATAGAATCCATTAAAGGATAACAAAATATTCCACCAATTAGTAGACATTTGAAAGATAATGGTTAGAATATGTTAAGATAATACACAATTTAAAAAAATTATATTTTAGAAACTCAATTATAATACAGGAATTTTTACTTAAATAATTCCATTTATAACTAACTATAGAAATCATTGAAATGTACATGAAAAAATAGCAAAACAAAAAATTTGAAGTATTTGATCACATATTATTTTGCGATAAATTTGAAATTTATATCTAAGAAACACTAATCAATCATAATATCACATTAAAAAAATGTATATTCCCTAATCACATAATCTTCAAAATATGTTAATCATTTCTATAAATAAATATTATCTCTATAAATTTATAGTAAAAGCATACATGACTCCAAATGATAATTCAGAATTTATTCCTCAAATAAACAACCATTATATCCAAATATATTTCTATTTATCAAAATACTATAATATTCCCAAAATATAAAAAACATTTTATTAAAATTAACCATAACTACCTCTACATCAAATATCATATTATACATAGATGATATCAATACTTTTCAAATTATTTTCAAAAAATATAAAATATTTTTTTCTCAGATAAAACATTCCAAATTCAAACCTAATTACTACATATACACCAAAAATAGCTTGATACATGATAAATGTATCGATATTACCCCAATCACATGAAAATTGAAAATAATTATAATTCCTTCAAATAAATGAACATTATCAAAAATATCGATAAAAATTACATTATAACTTTTGTAACCCTATATGAACAAACTTAATCATTTAACAACTTTAATAATAATTTTTTCATTATTTTAATTATTATTACATAACACATCCTTCATATAATGATAAATATAAATCATTTACTAGTATTTTCTAATCTCATAATAGAATTTAAAATAAAATTCCCAACTTCTATATTTCATTCTCATTATTCTCAAATTTAATTTTAATGGCATTAGACATTTCGAAACATTTATCAATACAACTGTGTTGATCCAATTTTCATGATTCACAGATTAAAAATTAATTTGAATAATTCCATACACCAAACATTTAAAACATATTCCTTTTCATTAATAAATTTTTTGGTTTCTTCTTACCACATTTATAGTACATAGGGTGTTGAATAAATTTTCATTCATGATAATACTTGTAATCCCCCGACCCTAGTTTCCCAAAGTCGATGCATTATTAAATAACATTGGCATGATCTCAAGAGATCGTGTCTCGAAATAACTATTAGTTTACCATCCTAGGAAGTACTAGATACATATGTAAATTTTACCTTACTTCTTGAAATAAATAAATAAAACATTTTTCCCCCTTTGGCCACACACATATCCATTGGCCTATCCCTACAGGTTTAACATAATATACTTCTTGACTTCATTGGAAATGAAAACCTAAGAAAGGGGTGATCTCAGATTCTTAGTAGGGATAACAATATAGCCGAAACTATCGTAAATAATCATAATCATTTAAGGAAATGTCAAAGACTAAAACACAAGCCTTTTAAACATAATCCTTAGTATAATGTAGAAAAGATAAATAAAATAATTCCATTTACTTATTCACATGGATATTACACTAGTCGAATAATCACATGTAATATCAATAGCTAATTTCATAATGATGGAATGCATAATGTCAGATATCATAACCACATAGTCAAGGCCTTGTGCCAGGACTACAAATAATAATTTTTTCAATTCCTTGTTCAAAGACCATATTTTGCCTCATGAGACCCATCGATTCATCTCGGAGATATAGAGGGCTCCACCCGTCACTTACTAACTCCAATGCATTGCTCATATGAAAATGTTGAAACATAATCTAAACATTCTTATTAAGACTAGCATAGGAAATGTGAATATTTTAACCACAAACCATGAATGGTATAAAAATAAAACATCCACAGTCAAACATAACTCATTAAATATAATATAGAAGATTTTATTATAACAAATTAATATCGATCGAAAATAATGAAGGATATTGAAATAGATAAAAATAATCATTAAAACTATTTGAGATAAATATCCCATTTTTCATGAAAACATTTAATGTCTCACTATTAATAAGAATGTCATTTAAAATATATTTTTTAATCTAAGTGTCCCATGACACATTCAAAAATTTAAAAGTAATTTTAATTTTAAAACATTCATGTCCATATAAAGAAATCCTTAAAACCCATTTTTAAAACATGTACATTAATGAGAATGATTTAGAATAATAAATCATTAAAACATTTAAAATGATAATTTAGTTAGAGTTTTTAACCAAATGAGAGACACATAAATTCTAATAATTGAGGAATAACATTAATCAAAATTTTATAATGTAATCAGAATAAAGGGATTCGAGATATACTATGTCAAAGTACAACATATTCACCATATAAAAGGGACTTGGCACATAACAACAAAGAAGTCTCAATGAAATTTAAATTGAGATGAAATCCATTATAAAGACTGTATCCTTAGGTTAAGAATAAATAAATGATAATATTATGTGTGAAGAAAATATAAATACACTCAATATTATTGGATATTCAGTGTAAATAAATCATAGGAAATTCAAACATATTCTTGTAAAAGCAACACCATTGACTTGGATGTTCAACTCAATGAATGGAAATTGAGTTAAGAATACTCTTATCAAGTTCATATCGATGACTTGGAAATTTCCCAATGAAGTGATTATGTGTATCAAAATTATATCCAGATAAAGGGTAGTTTAAGTTACTACATAAATAAATGAATAGTGATTTCACACATAATCATGGAGTAAAATAATCAACGAAGTTTTCATAAATCCCAATGAGTTGGAATTGGAATTTGAAATTCCCTTATTGATTTGGTAACATACGAAACATAAACCCCATGAAAGAAGAACCAAAAAATTAAGATTTAAATACCCATAAATTAAATTATATTACAAAAAGAATACAATCATTGGGCAGTACATACACCACACAAATGGAAATAGAAGCAATATAGCATGAATCTCACCAGAATAAGAAGTGAGATTAAAACCCCTTACTTTGAATGTTTCCATACTATTGGGTAGATTAAACTCCTTTATAATGGATAAATAATTTTTATTAAATTATAAAATAACCAAATACATAAATATGATATCATATGTGATCTTTTAATATTGCATTGTTAATGATATTTCAGTATTTTCAATGTTTTGGGTGTTAAATGATTCGTTTTCCTTTATATGTTTTCTATGTAAGCCATGTTTGTTATGTATAGGGTTTATTTGATTCATATACATAATGATATTATGTTCTTAAAAATTATTTTTAATTCTTAAAATGAATGTAATTTTTTATCGGTTAAGATGGGGAATGAATCTTATCGTGTTTGTGGAAACTGTAATCCGTACATATGCACAAGTGAACATATCCTTCAATTGATGGTAATATCATATTTAATTGGATGTGATATCATATATACAGAATCATAAAAATGTTATTTTTATTATTTAGATGAATTTTTCTCATTATTATACCCATCCAAATAATGAAGCGATGAATAACAAAAAACACCACGACGTGGAGACGGTAAGCCGTACGTACGCACATATGTTGACTTTATCAATAATTGGATGGAGAGAATAATGAATATGCTTGTACCATATTTATAATAAAATCACATTATGTAGAATCTACCATATTTATTATTTTGGCATGGAGACAACAACGAAAGAGGAAGTGGAAGAAGAAGAAAACACTGAAAGAGGTGGTGAAGGTATTACCTCTTCTTCAGGTGGTACCTTTTGATTTGATCAAAAGGGCTCCTTAGTTTTCCCTTATGATCAAATTAAGGACTATAGGTTTAATTTAGGGTAGTTGGGAGGATATTTTATTAGGGTTTTCCTAGGAAAAATGGCATTGGATGTGTTAAAATAAGATAAGGGGAACTGCCCTTTTATAAGAGATGTGAGGGTTACTTTAGGAAAAGATTGAAGTATTATTCTATTATATAATCATTTTCGGTTTATAATGGCTCAAAATGGATTAATTTCAGGGATAAGCTGGGTATGGGTCGAATTAACTTCATCCAACAGGTTTTAGTAATGTTTAGGTCCCCATATTAACCTTATCCTTTAGTTTTAACTCTTAGATAAATAGTTTAACATTTACTTTTTTTTCTTGTATTATTACACTATATGGTTAATAAACATACTATAAACTACCAAGAGAACCTAATGTGGTTTATTAATGATTTATATATAATTATATAAGTTCTTTGTCCCATCCTCTTATTTTTAGTAATATTATTTCATTTAATTATATAATAATTTTTATAATACTCATTTATGTCAATTTCGACAAAATTTAGTATTTCATTTTTTTAAAGATATAACACCAAGATTACATCGAAAAAATTCATTTAATCAACACTAAAATTTTATATTAATCTATAAAATTCAGTTAATCCATCAAAAGTATCAATTTACATTTATTTTGATTTTTATAATATCAATTATTTTAATCATTCATTAATACGGTAATTAATGAATCATCATTGTGTCACATATAAGTTTAATTATATAATGTTTAAAAATTATAAATTAAATTCTATGATGTAGGAAACCTTTTTATTTATCTAATGAATATGTATAGGTGAATTTATCTTATGTTTAACCCTATATTAAAAATGTTTTAGTATTGATAATGTGAATTTAACACTTTTAAATCTTCTTTAAATAAACAAATAATAAATATCATAATCTAATCCATGTGGAAAAAATGGGATCATATTTTATTCTTATGTAATATTTTGGTCGAAAAAAACATATCCAATAGAATTAGGACATCTGTTCGGGTAATTATAATATCATTTTTACCTTTAATTACCATATTTACTTTTAACCGTTGTAATAAAATTCAAAAGATACTATTCACCAAAAATAATTTTCAGCTTATTAAACCACATTTTAATTACTTATATCAACCATGTATCTTTGATTTTTGAAATTAAATTCACAGAATTGGTTAAATTAATTTTTTTTTCTAATTTGCTAACATTCATAGAAGGTGGGTAAATGACGTTAAAAAATTCAATAAAATTTTATACATCTAATTTTATTATAAAATGACTCAAATGAATTACATTGAAATAATATAGGTATTATGTGTCTATTTTTACTTAAAAATAATTTAAATTAAATAAATAATTATTTCAATAAAAATTTGGTTTTTAATCAATAATGTAGGGTTTTTCACTATTCATCAAATATTGAAAGTTTTCAGAAAAATACAAATATTTCACCCTGATTTAATTTTGATATTCTGAATCCAAAAATGATGTCTATTTTTCAAAATTAAACAAATATATTATTCATTATTTAATTTAAAATTAATTACCGTTTTCAAAACCAGAAAGCTGGTTTTTGAGAAGTAAAAACTATAAAAAGATTGATATGTGTTCATATCAAATTTAAAATTTAAATTACTTCCAATGACCAAAATTGAAATAAATGATAAAAATATAATCTAATTATACTTCTATCACATTAAAATCTATAATTTAACACTATAAATTATTTTGATTAAATAAATTGATTTCAAATAAAATTTAGTATCTTTCACTATTCATCAAAAAATGGAAGTAATCAGAAAAACACCAAAAATTTATCCAAACTAAATATTTATGTCCTCCTTTTAAAGAAGAATTTAATTTCATCAAATCTAATATATTAAAGTGTTCAATATTAGATTTAGAAAGGGTTCACCATAAAAAGGCGGAAAAACTACATTTTTTGAAGAATAATTCTTTTATCTGAAAAATTGATTTTGTCATTATATTATGTCTACGAAACATAAAAAGATGGATTTTAAAATTATCTAGGATATATATAAATTTCATGTTGTTGTTATTACTATTCCTAACTACTTTTTAATCATTAAGTTTGATAGGTGGTGGTGCGCTTGAACTCGGTGATGCGTACATCGCACGATATTTTATTATTCAAAGAGTAGCGTACAATGGATGATTAGGGTGTTACATTCTTACCTCATTCAATAAATTGTGACCTCGTAATTTGAAATTGTTCTTCATAAATAACATCATAAAAAATAGAAAATACTATCGTGGAAAACCCACATCGGAAATAGGGTTAATAAATTTTAGCCTTAATAAGAAGGAAAGGGGGAATAAAAAATTCCCCACAAAATTAGGATTTCAAATAGGACATTAGTGGAAATTATAATTGGAGGAAAATGTGAATATTTAAAGGTATT
This sequence comes from Viscum album, assembly GCA_963277665.1. Classification (NCBI taxonomy): domain Eukaryota; kingdom Viridiplantae; phylum Streptophyta; class Magnoliopsida; order Santalales; family Viscaceae; genus Viscum; species Viscum album. The sequence continues at coordinate 455,694 of OY728165.1, forward strand.
TATTTGGGTCATCAATCACAATAAAGTGAATGGAAAATTGAGAGCCTCAAATCCATAAATCAATGATGAATAATGTATGGTATTAGGATAACACCTTTTTGGGTTTAAGATCCTTTCCCTAAAGTTAAAAAATTAATTTATTCATAGAATAAAAAAAATAGAGGATATATAGTTTTCCACCCTTTAACGAATTTCTCACACATACTCATCTTTCACTCCAATCTATGAGTATTCAAGATGAATTGGTCACACCAAAAGTACTAGAATCAACATATAGAGAATCACATAATACACAAAGGATAAACTATATATTTCCCATGTTTTTAGAGATTAACCAAAACAAAATTGGTTAGTACAAGAACAGTTGATCCCCAAAAAGGATAATCCTTTAAAAAATGAAATAGAAATATTAATTTCTAAAATTAAAACAACAATACCCAAAGTTCAATAAATACCATTCAATAAACAATTTTCATTAAAATCCTTTAATATAATCAAAACTAAAATTCATAAGAATTTGATTACGTTGTCTTCCACATTAAATTGTATCTCCAAATAAAATCAACAACTCCTAAACTAACATACATAAAATTAATTTACCTAATAAAATATTCTCTATGATAGGTTAATAATTTCCAAAAATAACCAAAATCATTATAAGTCCAAAATAAAAACATAGATAAAAATCCACCATTAATCTTAAAATGAAATCACATAGAATTATATTTTCCTTAGACATATAGTGTTCCCAATAGAGTGAACATCTTCAAAAATAATATTTATCACATAATCCCCAAATATTTATCCTATAATAAGGATATCAATTTGACAAACAAATGATGCAAAATCAACTTATTATTGATCAATAAAATCATTTAACTAAAAATAACTAGTCATACTAACCAGGGACTTCACGTAGTTTAGTGGTATGTGATAAATCTGAGTCGCACATTTGTTGTGGGTTCGATTCCCATAGCTTTGTCTAACATGGAAAGTTTCCACATGGTCTGTATGTTGTCCTTTAATAAAAACCATATTTTATAACATTCCCAAAATGATAAATCTATCAAAATAACCATAACATAATTTGACCAAAAATGTTATCTCATACCTCGCATTTTCATCCCAAAATTTAATTACATGTAATTGCCTCAAATTCAAGGATCATATAAACCCAAATGGTTATTTAAAACAATCTCCACAAGAGAAAAGATAATTCTTCCTCAAAAATAATTTTCACCTAACAAACTGCATGGTTACACATTCAATACAAAAATATTCCAATGTAATCCCATCAACAAAGAGAACTAATAATTTTAAACATTTCTCCATCCATTTATTTTCACATAGGTTCTTCCTTGTCCAAGAGGATATCTTATAGAATAATTAATTCAATCAGGTAATTCCCAGGTCCCCTACATTTGCGGAAAATTACTGTAAATGGATTCTTGGGATAATATTTGTTTTCTTCCCTAGTACACTTCATTTATCCTCAGAAATTATTTATTTTATATACTTCTTTCCCACACATAAAGCATTTCATTGTTCCATTGAGATACTTTCCTAGGTGTCTCCTTCCAAATTTCCTGCATCATGAAAATTGATATTTCTTTTCTCCATGGTCCCCACTTGTGGAGCTCTTCTCATTCACCGCCTTTCACTTATTTGTTGAGTCTGGGAGTTCGTTAATATATATGTTGTCTATCATATTTTTTGAAAACTGATTTTTCATGAACATGATATTTTTACGCCTATAAACATTATATTTTGTTTCTCATTTTCACCAAAATTCGCACCATTAACATCATGATCAATATGACTATGACATCCTTGGAATCCATCCATTGACTAAAACCAGAAATCATTTTGTGAGTAACAATAGTCATAAAATCATTTTGAGAATATCATGACACCTTTTTCCATTATAAACCACATTAGGATTAACCAAGGTTGTTTATTCTTATATTATATTAAAATCCATCTAATTGGTTTTAAATAAAATTTGAATTATCCTAAGAATATCCCCTGGGACTGCCGTAACCAAGAGTGCAGTAGGTCCCATTGGGGTACACCAGTTCCCGTTCGAGTCTAGATCAAAGCCGTGTTTTAATATTTTACCTCTACGTACATTTCTTCTAGAGCATCCATTACCTGCTCGTATCCAAATAGGTATGTATTTCTTAGAAAACCCACCTAATATTTAAATTACCAAAAAAATTGGATGTTCTTCTATACTAATCCCAAAATTATATCTTTGGGTAATGTTCTCTAATCAGAGATTTTCTAAATCTAGTTTCCTAGGATTGTCTTAAACTTACTTTGATACCAACTGTAATACCTTGACCATAGTTACCCAGAGTTGTTGAATTATTATATAACATTGGAATGATCACAATAGATCATGTCTCAAAAAACTGATTTGTTTAGTAACCTTGGAATTACTACATACATACGTAAATTTTACATTACCTCATGAAATAAAGAAAAACAAAAATGTACCCCTTTGAACATAGTCATATCTGTTGGCCTATCCTTGAAGTTTTAACATAATATACATCTTCACATCCTAGGAAAAGAAAACATAAGAAAGGGGTGAGCTCATATGCTCAGTAGGGATAGCAATACAACAGAAACTATCATAAATAATTATAAACATTTAAAGAAATGAATAAGACTAAAACACTAGTATTTTAAACATAAACCTCTACATAATATAGAAATGATAAATAAAATAGTTCCATTTATATATTCACATGGAGATTCTACTAGTCGAATAATAACATGTAATATCAATAGCTAATTTCATAACTATGGAATGCATAATGTCTAACATCATTACAAAATATTCAAGGCCTTTTTCCAAGACTACAAATAAATATTTTGTCTAGAACATATTCCAAGGAACTAGTTTGACTCATGAGACCTACCAATGCATCGAGGAGCTATAGCGGGCTTCACGCGTCACTTAATAAGTCCAATGCATTCCTCATATGAAAAGATTGAAACATAATCTAAACATTCGTATTAAAACTAGCATACGAAATGTCAATATTTTAACCACAAACCATGAATCGTATAAAAATAACACATCCATAGTAAAACATAACTCATTAAATACAATATGGAAGCTTGTATTATAATATAGTAACCTCAATAGAGAATAATGAAGGATATTGACATAGATGAAAATAGTCATTAAAACTATTTGAGAGAAATAACCCCTTTTTCTGGAAAATATTTTAAGTCTCACTATTTATAATGAATCCATTTAAAATAGATTTTTGAATCAATGTTTCCCATACCACATTGAAACTTTTAAAAGTAATTATCATTTTAAAGAATTCATGTCCACATAAATAAATCTTGAAAAACATTTTTAAAACATGGACATTAATGATAATGATTTAGAAGTATAAATCTTTAATACATTTAAAATTATATGTTATTTAATGATCCTATCCAATGGAGACACACTTGAATACCAATAATCAATGGATAAAATTAATCAAAAAATTATGATATAGTGAAAATAAATGGATTAATAATATACTATTTCAAAGTCAACTATATAGACCATATAAATGTGAATTGGTGCATAAAAACAAAGAAGTCTTAATGGAATGTACATTGAGATGAAATCCCTTATAAAGATTGTATCCTTAGGTTAAGGATAAATCAATGACAATATTATGTCTGAGAAATATAAATACACTCAATATGATTGGATATTTAGTGTAAATCAATCATAGGACATTCACATATATTCTTGTAAAAACAACACCAATGACATGGATGTTTAACTCATTGAATTGAAAATGAGTTAAGATTACTCTTATGAAGTTCATATCGATGACTTGGGAATTTATCAATAGAATGATTATGTGAATAAAAAGTATTTTCACACCTAGGGGTGTGTAAATTACTACATAAATAAATAAATAGTGATTTCACACATTATCCTGTAGCAAAATAATCAATGAAGTTTTCATAAATCCCAATGAGTATGAATGGATATTTGAAATTTCCCTACCAATTTGGTAACATACGAAACAAACACCCAGTAAAAGAAATATCCTAAAATTAAGATATAACTACCCATAAATTTAATTATATTACACAAAAAAATATAATCATGGGGCAGTACATACACCACACAAAAGGAAATAGTGGCATTATAGCATGAATCTCACGGGAATAAGAAGAGAGATTAAAACCCCTTACATTGTAATTTTCCATATTATAGAGTTGTTTAACATCCTTCATAATAGTTAAATAATAGTTATTAAATGATAAAAGAAACAAATACATAAATATTATTTCATATATGATCTTTTAATAATTCTTTGTCAGTGATATTTCCATAGTATCATTATTTTGGGTGTTAACCGATTCATTTTTCTTTTATATGTTTTGTTAAGTAAGTTATGTTTGTTATGTATAGGATGTATTTGATTCATATCCAGAAAGGTATTATATTATTAAAATTATTTTTAAATCATAAAATGTAAATTATTCTTTAAAGGTTATGATGGGGAATGAATCTTCTCGCGTTTGTGGAGATGGTAATCCATACATACGCACGAGCGACAATATCATTCAATTGATGGTAAAATCGTATGTAATTAGATGGTATATCATATACACAGAATAATTAACATGTTATATTTATTATTTTCTGAAATTTTACTCATTATTATACCCATCCAAATAATGATGTGTTGAATAACAAACTACACCATGACGTGGAGACGGTAAGACGTACGTATACACGTATGGTGACTTTGTAATTCATAAGATGGATAGAATAATTAATATGGTCGAACCATATTTATAAAATCATCATAGTATGTAGAAGGTACTGGTGTTATTATTTGTTTATGGAAACAACAAAGAATGATGAAGTGGAAGAAGAAAAGAACTTTGAAAGAGGTGGTGAAATTATTACCTCTTCTTCGATTTCTTCCTTTTGATTTGATCAAAATGGCTCTTTAGGTGGCCTTTATGATCAAGGTAAAGCCTCTAGGTTTAATTTACCATAGTTGGGAGGATATTTGATCTGGGTTTGGCCGAGACAAATGGCTTTGGAGGTGTGAAAATAAGAGAAAGGGAAGTACCATTTTATAAGAGAGGTGAGGGTCACTTTAGGAAAAGATTGAAATATTGTTGTATTATATAATCCTTTTCGGTTTAAAATGGCTCCAAATTAATTTAATACATGGATAAGGTTTTGATAGGTCTAAATAAATTCAACCAATAAGTTTTACACATGTTTAGGTCACCATATTAGTCTTATCTTTTAGATTTAACTCTTAGTTATATAGTTTAACTTTTACCATGTCTTCTTGTATTCTTACAGTATATGGTCAATAAACATACTATAAACATCCAAGAGAAACTAAAGTGTTCCATTAATGATATATCTATCATTATATATGTTCTTTAGCCGAACCTTATATTTTTAGGAATATTATATCATTAAATAATATAATTTTTTTTAAATAACATTTATGTCAATCCGACACTATTTAGTATTTGGTTTTTGGGAAAGTAATAACAATATTATTACTTCAAAAAAATTAATTTAATCAACCATAAAATGTCTAATTAATATATAAAATTAATTTAATTCATCAAAATTATCAATTTACATTTATTTGGATATTTATAATATCAATTATTTTAATCTTTCATTAATATGGTAATTAATGAATCATTATTGTGTCATAAATAGATTTAATTATATAATTTCTAAAAATTATAAATAAAATTCCATGATATAAGAATTATATTTATCTTTATATTTAATATTTATAGTCTAATTTATGTTATGTTTATCCTTATATTAAAAATGATTTAGTTATGAGAATTTTAATTTGACACTTCTAACTCTTCTTTAAATAAAATTATAATAAATGTCCTAATCTAATCCAAGTGGAACATAGAGGATAATATTTTATTACTAAGTATGATTTTGGTCTAAAAACAAATATCCAATAGAATTAGGACATGTGTTAGGGTAATTATAATGTTATTTTTACCTTTAATTACCATATTTACTTTTAAACGTGGTAAATAAAATTCAAAAGTTACTATTCACCAAAAATTATTTTCATCTTATTGAACCAAATTTTACTTACTAATATCAATTGATTCTCTTGGAGTTTTGAAATTAAATTCACAGAAGTGGAAAAATTTCATTTTATGTAAATTTTCTAACGTGCCTAGAATATGGGAAAAAGATGTTAAAAATTTAATAAAATTTTATACATCTAATTTTATTACAAAATGAATCCAATGAATTAAGTTAAACTAATATAGGTATTATGTATCAATTTTGAATTAAAATTATTTTAAATAAAATAAAGAATTATTTAAATAAAAAGATAGTTTTTAAACAATAAAGGAGTGTTTTTCAATATTCATAAAAAATTGAATGTTTTCAGAAAAATACAAAAAAATCACCCAAAGATAATTTTGATATTCCAAATTCAGAAATTATTTCTATATTATACAATTAGAAATATTGAATTTAAATTAATTAATTTTAAATTAATTCCTGTTGTCAAAAATAGAAAGCGGGTTTTTGAGAAGTAAATACTATCATATGATTGATATGTGTTTATGTTCAATTTAAAAGTGAAATTACTTCCAGAGAACAATATTGGATTAAATGATAAAAACATAATCAAATTATAATTCAATACCATTATAAATTATTATTTAACACTACAATTTATTTTTATTAAAAAAGTTTATTTCAATTAAAATTTTGAATCATTCACTATTCATAAAAAAATAAAGTTAGAAGAAAGACAAAAAATATTTATCCAAACTAAATTTTTATGTCCCTCTTCTAAAGAGGAATTAAATTTCATCTAATTGAATATATAAAAGTTTCAAATATTGGATTTAGGAAGGGTCTTCCATTAAAAGGTAGAAAAACAACATTTTAAAAAAAATACTTCTTTTATCTGAAAAATTGAATTTTCCTTTATATTATGTCTAACAAACACAAAATAGGAATTTTAAAATTATCAGGGATATATATATATATAATTAAAAATGTTGTTATTCGTTTTCATAACCACTTTTTAATTGGCTAGTTTGATAGGTCGTGGTGTGCTTGATCACGGTGTTGCGTATATCGCACTCTATTTTATTATTCGAATAGAAGCGTACTGTGGATGCTTGGGGTGTTTCAATAATTACCTAATCATACCTCAATATCAACTTCGTTTCTCTTATTCATTGTGTTGAGAAACCCACCTATGTTCAGATTGTTAATCATATTATAAGATAAATGGTTAGGAATATCCATAATTTATTTCACCCCAACTTCTATCTCATTTTTTTTTCTTCACTTATAAAATCATTGCACTATCGTTGAAACCCATTGTTAACTTTATACTTCATAGTTCCACACATTGAATCATAAATAAAAAACCTAGTGTAAAACTAACTCTATAATATTCAAGGTGATAAAAAATATAATCCTAAAATTCATTCTTGATATATTTTGAATTATAACACCTTTATATAAACTAATGAAACATTCGGTATAACCTAGGTCATCGATGGTTATCCTCAATCCAAATTATTATTAATATTTTAAAATGGTAATGTGAATTAACTAATTTATATCACACGAGAGTGTCTTTCTAGGTGTGGAATCACATTCCCACTCATCATGCACTAAGTGAAGATGGAATTCCTACTCATCAATCCTTTTAGGGTGATTATCCCTAATTGAATTCATACTGCAAATGATTATTCATGAAATATACATATTGTGAAGTAATTTCTAGGAAAAAAAGCATTCTAAACCCTTCCAAAAATTCATGATATTATTTTATTCTTAGTAATATCCCAATAGTCTACCATGGGGTTTTTTATTTAGTATAAATTAGCTATAATATAGTTCCCAAGGATTATATTATGAATTCTAGGAAACTAACTATAGAAACCCTAAACTAGTAACCTGGATCTGATATTTATCATATTACCATGGTCCAAGATAAATGTAATCATATCCCATGATATTAAATACTGTAATAGTCTTTGTAGACTCGATACATTCGTGCTTCTCATAATATATTTGAAACATGTAAAATAACTTAAAATTACAGTTATATGTTTATTATTACATGTATTACCACCTTATAATCATTCAAATTTCACATGTAGGTATTCTAGGTAAAGGAAAACATAACAAAGGGTGATATCTGATGCTTTTAAAGGGGAAACATAGAGTGTATGAATTCATAAAATCTAAATTTTAATTAAGAGGTAAAATTTATTCAAATATTATATAAAACTAATATCATTAAGTGGAAATATGTCCTTGGACATCAAAGAAACATAAATAATAACTTGTATAAAAATACTAGTTTTATAACGATAGAATTTATAATGTAGGACATCATAATATTACTATTAAAGACTCATGTCAAGACATCATGCATAAATAGTTATGGAATACACTAAATTCCCAATATTATTTGTCTCATGGGACCAACTAATGCATCAATGGGATATAACCAAACCCACTAGTAAGATAAATCATCTAATGCATTCATTGTATAATATAAATGAATAAAAATTTAATCAATAATCCACATAGACATTCATATTGAAAAAATAGAATATTAAATGTTAATATTTTCCCTATATAATAAATAGGTCAAAATTATCATAAGAAATCTATATAAATATGGTTGATGATATTATAATATTATATCCCTATAATTTTATATGATTATTTAATGGATGTTGACATAGAAGAAAATACTTTCAAAAGGCCATTGGAAAATTTCTTGAAAAAAATAAATTTAAAATAACATTCAAGGCTTTCTATGAAAATAGAAAATAATATAATTTTCTATTGATATCATTTTAAATAAAAATATCCAAAAAACGAGAAAAATTAATTCCTTGAAAAGAACCATGGAATATTTTAATGTATGCTTCATCATAAATCATAGTAATGATAGTGGGGAAATTAAATCTTGTGATAAATTTTAAAACAAAGAATGAATTCACACCTTTAGTAAAAAGTACCTCATTCATGAAATAATAAGAATAATTCATTTAAAAAAATATTTGGCAACTAAAACATGGGTAAAACTAAATTTAAGAAATTATTGGAAAATATTTAAAACATTCTTTAAAAGATAAATAATATATAGGCTGAGAGAAAAGATTATATACCAAATAGAAAATCCTTATCAATTTACCTTAATAAAATTAATTCAGAAATTTGATTTTATCTGAAAATAAAAATTAAATTAAGACATATAATTTCTAAAAATAACCAAAGGATAGTAAAATATATAATATTTCTGGGAGATTTATGATATAATTGCATCGTTATAAATTTACTCATAAAAAATCTCAGTAAAAACTGATATTGTAACATAAAACATTTACCACATTAGTAACTATTGAATGAAATGGTCGTTGAAGGTGATAAAATGAATATTGTTTTTATAAAATATTATTTTTTAAATTAATTATAAAATAATTCCACGTTGATGTTTATACATGACACAAAAACAAACATGTGGTGAAAGTTACATAAGTCTCAAAGAAAAGGAATTGAAATGAGAAATCCCCTACCTGAACATTCAAATACCTTATATTTTATTTTATCCTCCTTTATTACAAATTTAAATTTAATACCATTATTTAAAAACACAATATACATACACATAATATAATATATGATCATCCTAAAACATTTAGACACCTTTTTATTAATAATTCTTTTTCAAAATCATCACTTATGTGTGAAAACTGTTTCATTTTTCATGTATGATTTGGTTTAATAGTTTTGGTCCAAGTTCATTGATCATGGTTCCATTTTATCCATAACAAAAATCATTTCATATGTATAATACTTAATTATCATATGCAGTATTATAAACATTCACATAAATTGGTGATAAAATAGAGTCACATCACAGTGCGGTGGTAGTGTACACATGGGTGATGTTTCCAAATTTCAATTAATGGAAAGAAATAAAGGTTAATAATAATTATATTTCCCAAAAATAATTAATATAACATAAATATTACATCCACATCATAGATTCCGCTAAACATTTTCCCCAAAATTATTCTCCACATGACCTCAACCACACCTCCTTATAAGCTAGAGGTTACCGAATAGTATTGATGGTCGGATATATAATTTGGGAGAATATAACAACTATATTAGAGTTATCAATAGTAGATAACAATAAATAATGTAAGAGACAATAAAAAACAATGAACTTGCAATCCCTACATTTCCCAAACTGGTTAAGGAATCCAACCAAAACAAAACATTCTTTGTAATATCAATACAGTTTTAAGTGTATAGAAACCCCCAAAAAGACTAAAAATAAAAGAATAACCAAAATATTTCCAACACCAAATTTGTTCCCCTCCTCAATTCACAACCAATACCCAAAATAACCCTCTAGCATCATGTATTTTACCTTTTCATGCCATGCAATCATGAAATATACTCGAGTTCCCAATGGAAGCCCATGTAGGGTGTGAGTGCAATGTATTAGGCCATGAATAATGATGTCTACAAAATATTAATTCCAATTTTATAGTTTATGAATGTACTAAAATAATCACTATATAAACAAATATAAACTGGGTATCCTTAATTTACATTATTAACAGAAATGATTTCATTATATCTTCCATGGGTTGGGAAATTAATTTATAACACAATAGTATATACTGGTCATCTACTATTCATAATCTAAATAATTTAGTTTCCCTATATCACAAGGAATACCATTTCACAATCAATTGAGTCACACTTATAGTGGATCCTCGGTCTAGGTAGCCTAATTCAAGGAAATAGTTAGGTGTCTAGAGCCTTAGTCTGAATCCCTAAAACATGAATTCTAAGAGTGGGGTTTAGAGCCTTAGTCCAACTCGACTCATATGAAGGGACTCATTCCATTGTTCGACACACCACCAAGATGTGTCCACATTCTTTATTAACCATTCTTTACATTATCTATTTCAATGAGAAATACAAAAGTAATATAGACATCATTCACAATTCATAGTTTATTGAATACATAAACCAACATTATTCCTTATCCTAATTACACATTCACATTTATAAGCCTTAGCTCACTTTCATTTTTCCATTACAAACCATATTTCATTTAACAAATTACCATTAATTCATTTAACCCATTAAAATGGTTCCAAACAACTCCATATGCCATGTTAACTACTTAAAAAACTACACTTGTTATGTTTCATAACCCATAATAGAATATCAAGAATTTTTTTTAGAGATATACATTAAAATCATTTATATTATTAACATTACCATTTTCTATGTTCGGGTAATGGCATTCCCCAAGGGTGGCCCTATAATGGGTTTAATCATTCCTAACACAACCCATGGGGGTCGTGACGGTTTCAATCCATCCATTGACATAAAATTAATCAAAATAATATTAAATCATCACATTCACAATAGGAAAAGACCCAAAGAAAACCATGTACACATAAACCCGACATCAAGACTATGGGATAAAACATGTAGCCCACCCACCTCAATTCCAAATATAACTACTTGCCCAATCCTAGACATTGAGTTGGATCTGAACACACATTGAATCACAAATATAAAATTATTCATAAAGAAGAAGGTTTTAGGGCTTCAAAATAAGAAGAATAAATCTGCAATCCATTATATGGAAAATAGAAGGAAAAGAAGTGTTAGAATCACCCAGATCTTCGATCCACACCCAATGGTGTTCCAGATTTCCTAGAAATGAAGGAGATCTATCCTTGGAGACCCTTGGTCTTTTTGGTTCACCACTAGGGTTGATGGATGTGAAATGAGAACAAAATTCATATGAAACTTATAAATCCAAAATGGGTAAAATTGGTGAAATCCCACTTCTAATGCGTTTCACGGTTTGGCTGCATTGTTTTTGAAACCATGTGCCAATCATGCACTAGCCTTTTGTTAAGAGGCGATAAGTCATATGGTTACCTAGGGAGCCTACATGGTTTACAAAACTATGCACCAAATATATGGAATAGATCAATCCATTCCCACATGGTTTTCCCTCCATTTTTTCATAGATTACTTAAACATGCACCCTTATTCCTTGATAGCATGGATTGGGCACACATGAACTCCTAAAAGTGAACCATCCAAGAAATATATAGTAGTTCACCATTTTTCCCTTTATTTATTATTCTGATCCCCTAGAACACCCTCAAACCTCCACATTCATGTTATATACATTTCATTAACAAAAATTATGATATTTAAATTAAAATTTAAACTTGAATGACCCTAACTAGAAGTATGAGAAATTACAACATCCCCACCATATAATGGTTAATCCTAAATCATCACTTCCCCCGAATCATTTAGATTACAAGATAAAAACATTGGGCTACTAGGCCCACATATCTGTCTCTATATCCTAATGTTTCTTCTTGAACAATACCATGCTACCATAACACAGAAAAAAAATGCAACCCCTTTCCTATCATGTCTTTCTCACTATGATTCATGATATGAATTGGGTTCTCCATAAATGATACATCATCATTAATATAAACATCATCAACAAGAGTCACATTAGATTGTTTGGGTTGATATTTTTGATGCTTTGACACATAAAAAAATATTTCTTACCACTATACCTTTGTGGAAGATCAAATTGATCTGTTGTTATTCTGAACCACTCCACAATCCCAAATTCATCCATGAACCTGGGCACCAACTTTCTCTATTTCTGAATATGAAGGAGACCCATTCTTGGAGAATCTCGAAGAAACAGATGATCACCCACCATAAACTCAAGAGGTTGGAGACACCAATCCGTATATGAAATTTTTCTACTATGAGCTATAGTCATCCATTTATGAATCAACTAAACCTGCTCTGATGTCCCCTGCATGAGACTCGGTCCCGAAAAATCAGATTCCCCACCCTCCATTAAACATGACAATGATCTCCACAATCTACCATAGAGTTCCTCATATGATTCCATTTGAATCGCCTTCCGCTAACTACAATTATATTTAAAATCAATATGAACCAAGTGATACTCTTATAATCCACCAAAATCAAGGAACGATTCCCTCAACATATCCTCTACCACTTGAATTGTACCCACTGACTGCCAATCCCTCGGTAGGCGTAAATTTGTACTAAAAAACACCTTAGTACCAATCGATTTTTATAACCCCTTCAATATGTGAAAAGTAAATCCTAAATCATGATATGAAAATATCATTCACAAATACCCATCGGATTATACTATATAATAAACATAAAACTAACCAAACTAGTCAATGATAAATATCTCTTGAATTGGTATGAATTGTTCCACCTTATTTAACTGATCTATAACTAACGAGATAACATCATTATTCCAATGAATCCTCAGAAAACCCACCACAACATCCATCATAATGTAATCCCATTTCCATTATAGAATGTTTAGTGTCTATAATATACCACCCAATCATTGATGCTCTGAATTTAATTACAAAAAAATTATATCATCACATCAAAAAACCTACAACATCCTTCCCCATATCTAGGAACTAAGACTATATATGAATATTAGTATATATTTCAGTCAAACTAGGAAGTAATTACGACTTAGAGAAATATAACTCACACATCAACTATTCTTGTATATGGGAAGGCATGATGACATGTCCAGAAATATATATGATCACATAAACACCTACAGTTTATCTAGAAGGTGGTCCCATACCATCAGGACATTCTCTCAAATAAAAACATTATAGATCCTTATAATACCTATCCTTAATATGATTTAGAAGTTTGGGATTAACTACCATGGATGCAAGGGTTATCTTCCCTATCCCATCTATCCCCTCAGATGTACCTCATAAATAAATGGAATCATACTCCACTAAAAACTGGACTCCTAAACCGGATAATTTTGAGCCTTTTGGTTTAAAGAATCGATAACACAGTTTCCCTTTCCCAAATTGTAAACTAGCTCCAGGTCATTGGACAAAATTTTTTCAACCCATATCTATGATTAATGATTCATGTCACTTTGGGAGACAATATATAGAATCCTTTTATGATCGGTATACATGGTAAATATCTATCCCAACAAGTATTGTGGCAAACACCTCAAGGTATAAACCACCACATCCGATTCATGATCACGTGCAGGGTAATTTAATTCATGAGGCCTAAAATTCCATGAACCATACACAAAAACACAATCATTAAACCCCAAAACTAACCCATGACCTACACAAGATGTATAAAAAAAAGGAATACCTCTTACCCAGATCATGTAGTCCCAAAATTGGTACAGTTTTCGGGTGCTTATTTGACTCTTGAAAATCACTCTCACATGCTTAAGACCACTCAAACTTGATTCCATTCCTAGTAAAACATGAAATTAGTACTGGTAAGTGGGATAAATCATTGATGAACATTTGATAAAAACTCCCCAAACTCATAAAACATAATCCATTAAAAATACTGGGATTCTCCCAAGATACAACAACTTTCATATTATCTGGGTTCACAAAAACACCTTCCTCGAAGATAACATGACCCAAGAAATGATTCATTTCAATTCTAAATTGAAACTTTGATAGATTGGTGTATACAATATTCTATACTATTGTGATCAGGAAGATTTCAAGATGTTTGGAATGATTGTCACAAGACTAGGAGTACACCAAGATGACGTCCAAAAAGTCAACCCTAAATTGATCCATGTATGGGTGAAGGATTCTATTCATTTGGTCCATACACATTATTGACACATCGTTCAACCTGAATGGAATCACAGAAAACACATATAACCCATACCTCCTCTTTAACGTATTCCATAGTATATTATAAGATCCCACCCCTACATGGTGATAACCTAATCTTAAATCATTCTTCAAATGAATTGAAGAACCTATCAGCTGGTCAAAAACACCATAGATTCATGGAAGATGGTATATGTTCCTAACTATCAACTGATTTATATTCCTATAATCAAACAAAACCACAAGGACCTATCATCCTTGTTTTCAAATTTTAGTAGATATCACCGAGGTGATATACTTGTACAAATAAACCCCTCGATCCTCAATTCGTCTAATTATTTTTTATTTTCCTATAGGTCTTCCAGTTCCATTCAATAGGGTGGAATGGAAACCAGTTCTACCCCCGGCTAAAACCCTATTATAAACTCAACATCCCTATCAGGTGGTAGCCCTAATAATTATTCTTGAAACACCTCCTGAAACTCATCCACCAACTGAGTAAACCCATGTTTCTCTTGTCCCCCATCATCATGAATATGATAAGACACTTGGGATTATTTTCACCCAACCACTTTTAAATTGGCCCAGTAGATCAAGCTTGGATATCCCATTCCCTGTGATGAACATGTTTAAACCCATCTTGGTACATAAAATTTATCTTATGGTGGTAAAAATAGATATGGACCTATTAAAAACCCATCAGATCCAATCCCAATTCAGATCAAAACATTTCATTCCAAACATAAATAAGTTACACAGGAAATAGTACCCACCAATCACAAGAACACACTCTTTAAACTACCAGATATTTTCTGCATGAACCCCTAATGATGTATCAGTCTACATGACCCTACACACATGTTCCACGGTTAGGCCCAGAAAACTCAAAAATTGAGTAAATAAGAAATAATTTGAATAACCTCTACCAAATAATTAACAATACAGTGTGGAATATTCAAAATTCATACCTCAAACTTTCGGTGGTATGGACTCTCAACCTCTGGTTGTTGGCTGAAATATTTGAAGATGAATTTCCCATCTATCCTAGGCTCTGATATGAGTTCCCAGTGTTACACTACCTTCTTTATATGGGTACCCTCACCTCGAAGTACTGCACCCACCACCCCAGTTTTTTTGGCCAGTAGAGATCTACCTGCTTACCTGATATGGGGAAAATGACTCCATACATGAACTCTTCATTGTACTCAATTCTCCATCAATACCTTTCTTTCCAGAGTTCCTAATTAACCTCTACGCATACCCCATTATTACACAGACACGACACTCAACCATTGGTTAGGGTCACTTACCACATATGTTCCCTATACTATTGCACTGATAGAAAAAAACCCTCACTGCCTTGGGTGGCTGGTTCCCTTTTCTGACCACCCAATCCACCACATCACAAGTGTAAACACTCAAATCAGTGTTTCCTACTATTATAAAATACACCCCTCTATCATCCAACGAGTACTGTATGTCAACCAAAAGAAGACCCTTTAAGATTCCCTTCTAAAAAATGCCACGATCCACCACTTAAATAGCACTCTTAAAATGGAATATATTAACATGGGACATAATATCATACCTAATTCTATCCTGGATGTGTCCTTACATATTTCCCTCATCCCCTACCAAGGTTGTGATGAAGCATTGCATGTCCATCAAGTAGCTAACAAACTCTATCACTGACATAGACAAATGTATCAACCTCATAAACTCCACAACATTCTTTTTTCTCGAGGTATATATATGTAAATGTTATAGGAACTTTTCCTAAAAAACATTCCCTATCATAACATCAGCCTTATATGTCTAAACCCAATCATTCCACCAGCACTTTACATGACATCACAACATGTAAGTTTTCACCTTGACACTCTTCTCAGGAGGAGTCTCTAAGTGATAATGAATTTTATAGATATACTCTTTCCAAAACTCAGTTGCATCAGGTCCACCCTATCCATAAAATATGGAGTGTGCTACAAATAAAACTCCCTAGTCAACTCGAATGTACTTAGAACAACCCCCCTAGGTCATGTTCTATAAAATACATAAAATAATACATTTTCTAATAGTACTAATACTCGACCCTATTAGAAAAGTTCACAGGGTTTCTATGAACCATTTCATGTTGGTCATTCTCATGGAAAATACCATTTCACCCAACCAGAACATATAGGCATGGTGGAATCTTCCTACGATTATAAACACATTCCTCAGATCACGTAACACAAATCGTCGACAATTGCACAGAAGTGGGGTTCCCACTAGGCATAACAGCCCATTACACATGTACTATCTTGAATGGTACTGTCACACCTCTTCCTCAACTGTTAACCATACCAAACCATGGTTCATGGTCAATATAGGGTAACAAACTAACATAGTCACAATTCCATCATTAGACACCCTTTTTAAAAAACATTTCCATCGCACAACATAAATAATTCTCCATTAATAACCTTATCCATTTCACAAATTACCACAACCACATTTTTACACATTTATAAATTTTCATTAACCACCATCCTAGGACCATTATTAAACATTGTTAACATTTAACTATTTTTATTGTCTTTATTAAGAACCACTTATTTCAGTTCTCAAAGAAAAAAGAAAATAATTTTATCTCTCATGTGTAAGACATCTTTCCAATGTGTGTCTACCATCATCCATACCACATATATCCTTAGGTGTATAAAATGATGCATTATGGCATAACATCATTCCATTTATTCCCTGGGAAAATGTCATAAAATAGTCACGTCACACTGCATGTGCATCAACCATTGGTGAAATATCAATCAACTATAACAACACACATTAATAAAAACAATCCCACTCTGAGAACCTCGGTTTTACCTCATAAGTTAGTTACCTATACCAAGGAATGGAGTCATAACCAAGACTCTGACACATATTAATACCCCATATACCATCCACAAATTGTACAACAATAGAAAACTATGATTTGATGACACTTTATGACATACCCAACCCAAATGCCACTAAAATGGTTCCCCGAGTCAGGTCTCTATATGACCTCAGGTGCGCCTCCCCTTATGCCAGACGCCTCCAACTAGAATCGATGTTCTAATATATAATGTAAGGAGACTATACCATATTATTCAAAGTAATCCATAGATGTTATCATGAAATAATGAAAGAAACAATTAATAAAAAATGAACATTCATTACCAACATTTCGCAAAACATGGTACAATATCCAAACCAAAGGTAAACATGTTATGTAATTTCAATACAGTTTTAAATGTAATGATAAACCCAAATATAATAAAAGATGAAGAGTCCAAAATTTTTTCTAAAACCATGTTTTCTTGCCACCTCCGTGCATAACACATGCCCAAATTTACACTCTAGTGTTGAGCCTTTTCCCTTGTCTGATCCTATAATTGTGAAATCTTCTTCGGTACCCAATGATGGCTTGAGAAGGCTGTGAGTACAAATCAGTATTCCAATAATAATGATTTCTAAAAAATATAAAATCTAAATATATAGTGTATTAATATACTAAAATAATCACAAGATAAAAAATATAAAATTGGTTCCATTAATTAACGCTATTCACTTAATCATTTTAATTGTTTATTCTATTTGTAAGGTAATTCATTTATAACACAACATTCTATTCTGATAAAATATTATGAAAATGGAAAAAAACTCATGTTCCCCATTACACTAGGGAAACTATTTAACAATTAATTACATTACACATATGTTGGAAACTCAATCCAGGTAGACTCATCTAACATTGCTATTAGGGGCATAGTTCCTCAGTCCAACTCCCTAACATGTGCATTCTCAAGGTGGGGTTTAGAACCTTAGTCCAACCTAACCTGAGCAAGCTGCCTAATTCCAATTCACTACACACCACTAAGACATGTGCTCGAACATTAATAACCATTCATTAGATAAACCATTTAAATAATCCATAATCAATAAATACACACATCATTCATAATTTATAGATTATTAAATACATAAATAATCATTATGAATTATCCCATTTACACATTCTCATCCATATTCCATAAATCACTTATATGTTTCCATTATATCCCATACATAATTTAATAGATTCACCTAAATTAATTTAATCCATTAAAAATATTCCAAACTACCCCTTATTCTATTTAAAAACTAGAAACAACTACCTTTATTTTGTTTCATAACCTAAACCAACATATCAACCCATTTATCAAGGGATCTAATGCATTAAAAATAAATTCACTGCATAATTTTACAATTTTTTATGTTTATGTAATGGAACACCACATGGGTGGACCTATAATGGGTTAATCAATGTCAACACATCCCATACGGACCATGGGTTTTAAATCCATCCATTAACATACTAATAATCAAATTGTTAATAAATCATAAAATTAACAAGAATAAAATACCCAAATGAAAAGCACATACACATATTCCTAAAATCAAGACAATGGGATATAACTTCTAGACCACCTACCTCACTTCAAGGGATAACCGTATGTTGAAAATTGGTATTTGATTTGGATATGAACCCCCTTTGAAGTCACAACCTAGTATCCACTGTACAAAAATGGTTTTTATTGATCCAGAAGAATAAAAATATATCTACAAGAACTAATCCATAAAATAGAGGTAAGTAGAGTGTATGAGTCGCCAAGAGATTCTATCCTCACCCAATGGCACGTTGAACATCCTAGAATCAACGGATATCTATCATTCGGAATCCTTTGTCATTTTGGTTCACACTAGGGAAAGTGGAGATGAAATGAGGAAGAAAATCAGGTGAGAACTCATAAATCCCGAAAGGGAAAAAGGTTCAAATCCCATATTCAATGAGGTTCATGGTTGGGCCACACAGTTTTCAAAAACATGCACCAACTATGCTCCAGCTTCCATTTTTTCCTTTCTTTGATGTCCCAATCCCCCAAAACACCCTTAAACCTCCTCATGCACCTAGTAAACATTTAATTAACCATAATCACAGTATTGAAACCAAAACATAAACAAGTTAATAATATAATTTCATGTATCATAAAATTTAAAACATATATATTCATTGATTGTATTTTTATTACCATCCATGTAATTATGAAACAAAAAACAAGTAAGATCACTTTTTATAGGTTGTAGTCCACATTGACACACAAGAAATGATATCATTTCTCAACATATTTGAAGGTATGAAGAAAGATAAGATATTGTAACTAAAATAACATAATTATTTAATAATTATCATATATAAACATAAAAATCCCATATAATAACCAACCAAGAAATATTTTGATGGAAACTAAATCATATTTCTACACGGTTGCAGTAGCCGTGACCTTTTCAGTAACGATACATTCATATTCCTTTTGATGGAATGAATTGGTCAATTTTTTCATGTAATCTTAATATCATATAATTATATTTTTGATATTTTATTAATTATTTAATGATTTATAGAAAAATTTAGAGTACGCAAAAGAATAAATAATCCCAGAAATAGCTAGTAAAGGTGATTACCTATTATTTGACAGAGCTCCTTTTTATTAAATCTTAAGCCTTTATAGGTTAGTATATGTAGAATAAATAATTCTATACAATGAAGGTAAGGGATATAGTATGGTTTTTGGCTAGGTATATCCTATGTTATCATTCCAAATGTTTAAAATGTGGGAGGATTTTAGGTACCCTTTTATAAGTGAGGGGAGGGACACACATGTAATTACGTAAAAGATATTAAAAATTAAAATCTTTTTAATGATAAAATAAAAAAAGGACATTAAATGAATGTATATTTAATATCAAGTCTAAAACCATTTAAAAATAATATTTAAACAACATTAAGAGGAATTTTTTTCCTTATTTTTCTAGTTTATCTCTTTGTTACCCAATTTCACGATTACTATGATAACAAATTTTTCAATCTTTAGGGGTCATGAAAGTAGTTTTATACCTTCAATGTGGAACATACATTGACTCTTATTTAGTTTTTATAAAATTTACCAACCACTTTATTCATTATATATTTTTATGATTTTTTAATGATTAAAAAATAATTTTAAACATCAAATACCACTTAATGTCTTTTTCAAGACTATTCAGAAAACATGAGATTAATGGAACAATGAAAATAATAAAATTATAATATAAATACAATGACCTAATATAATACATTATAACTATAAATTATATTATTTTAACACCATAATTCATCAATATCATATATATTTTATTCTTATGAAATCATTTACTTTACTTTTCTACTTCTTGGACAAGCATTCCATCGTCACTGCACAAGAATTATATGTAAATATATCCTCAATAAAAAATAAATATAATATAATATAAAAAAAATAATATAATCATATTCAAAATTCCCATTAAAACCAATATTAACATCTTTTTATCATTATCATTTTTTATCTAATTTAAAAGAATGATAGTGACATTTTTTATTTATTCATTTCAAAAAATAATATAAACCTCACTATCAAAGAAAAAAGGAACCATATTTCAATATATTATAATGTTAAATGAGTATAGTTTAACTTTACTCATCAAATATAAAAACGGAAACTATTATATATATTTCTAAAGCTTTGTTATATTATTTTAACCTATAATTAACCTGATTTACCCTTTAGGATGATGATAATAATTTCCCACGGTTACAATTCATTATGACCAAAAATGAAACTGACCCAATTAAAAAATTAAAATCATTAATTAAAACTAATAAAATCCAATTTTAAATATTCAATTAATTTATGTGGTGAAAATTAATTTTAATATAACTATGAATATTTCAAAGAACATCAGTTTTTAGATAATTGTGCTTTTGACCATAAAAATCAACTTTTATCAAAATCAATTATAATGTTCATTAGTATATAATTACATAGATTTTGATTAATAGATTTTAAATTATGTTACATTTGTAAAATAAAATATAGAATGAGGAATTTAAATTACTTAATTTAATCAAAAGAGAAACATTTTTAAAAAAAAATCATTTTTCACTGTACACTCAACAAACAATATTCTTATAAAAATCTAAGAAATTCATCTTAGGATTGTTATGAAATTATTATTTCAATATTTATATCCATTTTATCATAAATAATGTATAAAAATAGAAATATTTATTTTAATATCCATACACAAAATACAATCAAAATAATTTTTGAACAAAATGTATTTTTAAATCATTAAATGGGTTTATTCATATTATATGTCTAATTAAAATAATTAAATGAATATTATTTAATTAAATTATTTATGTAATCTACTTATTATAATGTAATCATTTATAAATAGTGGTTAATTTAATATATTAATATTAAAATATGTGTAACACATTAAACTAGTTGTGAAAAAAATGTCTTTTTTACCATTACAATAATTTATCTTCATTTCCAAGAAAGATAAAAATATGATTTATTATTCATTTTATTAAGTAATAAATTATACTTATATTTCATACTCTTTTTATTCCTATTTATAACCTCCAAACCCACATCTATCTCATAATGGATATATATATATATAAATAGTGTGTTACGGTTCCTTTAAGATCTCTCTTACATATACCACATGATATTGAATATTTTTCTTAAATTAAATAAATTATAAAATCACAGGGTGTTTCATGGGTTCTGGTACAACAATGAGGCCTTTGCTGGTTAAATTTTTTTTTTCTAATCCCTCTTAGCTAGCATGAGGAGGTAGTTACTTTTTTGAGGATTTTTTAATGAAGGGAGATTCATTATTTGAATTATTCTTATTTTTAATGGTATTGAATGTTGGGTTTTTTCTTAGATCAATTCAGTCATGTCTATTCCTCCTCCATTGAGCATGACCATTGTTTAATTAATGTAAGAAGTTCATTTTAACACATTAACTAGTGCATAGGACTCTCCATAACCATTGGTTATGTAATATGCTATAGTTAAACATGATTTTTTGTTACCTATATCAACAATAAACTAAAGATCATAACCATAATAAAATGGAAGTTTTTTAGATCAAAAGTAATGAAAATTGAAAAATGGTAACTTAGATCATATTATGATATCAACTCGATCATCCATCATTTCCCTTATTCTTTGATATTTAATTACCCTAGGGTTTCAACATCCTTATTCATTATTCATCCAATATTCTTTTGATGTAGTTATATGATTTAATTTTAATTAAGTTTATCATCCTGACTATTGATCTAGAATTTTCCATGTTATTACATGTTGTCTTGTGTGCTTGAACGATGTACTTTTATATCCTATACTAATATTTAGTATTTTTAATAATGTAATATTGTCCATATAAATTAATAAACACGATTCACCATAACAATTAATGACCACTCATAGGTAGAAAATGCTTTCCCCCCCATTTTTTGGGGCTTGGAATTTTTGAAAGAATATGATTTAACTAATTAAGAAAAATAATTTCATTATCTATTTCAATTTTATAAATTCAATTAAGGAAATTATTTTTATATTTTTTTACATGGGTAATTTAATATTGTTATTGATGGATCGTAACGAATTATTATTGAACACATCAACTTTTCCATACAAGTTATTTATCTTAGGTATCTAATTGATCAACACATGGAGAATATACAAAGCCAAAGAGGATGTATCCCATAACCTTACTAAAGTGGTGATGAGGTGTGCCTCTTTTTATTGGTTATAATTTTTACAGAATCATGTAGATGCATTAATATAACAGAAACTGTGGCATAAAAATCATGTGGTACCCCAACAGGAATCCAAATCGAGGGGAAAACATGTGGAGAAGTCAATGGTTGATGTTATGGTTGTTGGTGAATCAAAGGATAATCCAAATGATAAAGATAGTTATGAGAAAGAAACATGGAAGGTTACACTCACAATTTTTCATCAGTTTGATAATTAAGGATGAATACGTGTTAATATAATAATATAAGGAACACGAGGAGGTAACAACTAAATAAACAAGGATGAAAATTGGGTATTTTGATGAGGATAAGTTAGAAGAAGTTTTAAGAGAGGAGTATTATCCGTTTTAAATAGTCCAAGATTTATTTTATCACTCTCTAAATGTATCCAAATTTTAGTTTACTCCATAATAATGTGTTAAGATTCATTCAACGATATGAAGGATAGGGTTTTCCGCAAATTTGTATAAATTTTAGCCTTGGGAAAATTTGGGTTGGAAATATTCTTTATACACTATTAATGTGTGATAAACGTGTCAGTATCTAGCTTAATTATAGTTAAAAAAGACATATTGGAGTATCCCATATTTATTATTATTATTTTTGATTTATTTTTTTTGACTTTATTAATTAGAATATTTTTTTTGATGTTGTTTCAATTTCCATTAATGTTTGGATATTAAATAAAATGTAACCTATACTTTAACATGATAATTTTGATTTTTTAGGTACTTGATGGTGAGGTAAGTGTAATAATAGAGTATAAATATAAATTATTGGTAGTTATATAATATTATATGATATTATTACATAAAAACCTATTACTCATTGATTTTCATATATTTTTATATGGTTTTATGTTTAAGGTAATTTTTATTAAATAATATATTTCAATATTCATTTTTTCATCCATGATTAATACTTTTATTAGGGATATAATCAGGACATATTTCAAATGTAATATATAATGATATTTAATAAGTAATAATATTTATGGATGATTAATGATAAGAATAATATTTTTGATTTAATCTATCCTAATTTTTTAGTATTTGTTTATTTATGTAGATAAAACTAAACTCACATTTCAATTTTTTTTTATTGTATACATTGAATGATTATTTATTATTATTAATTCAATTAGAGATGATTTTATATTTTATGTTTACCCATTCCTAAGAATTTTGTATTACATTTTATCATATTCTTACTTATACCATTTTTATTGGGAGATACATGGGACGTTTTCAAAACCAAAAAATACATTGATATCTTATAGACTCTTTGAAATAACAATGTAACATGAGGAATATTGGGGAATCTTTTATATGACCCCTTATTACCTTTTAGTACTACATTTACCGTTTCTATTTGTTTTAATTCCATCGTATCCACATTAAATTGATAGCTAGTTCCATAAAAATTCTATTTTATCCTTCCTACCATAAACATAATACATTTTTTTATTTACCTTGGGATATTTTTGGGGAAAAAAGTTTTTCAACTGAGCGTAACATATGATTTGTATTTAAAAAAGTGAATATGTGAGGTATTATCATTAGGTTTCAAGGAAATGTGACTGACATACCTTTCATTGACCATATATGATTTCTTTGTTAATTTTGGTTGAATATTTTAATAATGGATTGTATACTAAATTGATCTATAACCACTCATACTCAACATACTATCTTGTTATAACTATTAAAATTACTATCACAAGGAGAAAAAATAAAATTATTGTGAGGGATTTGTTAATTTATCCATGACTATTTTATATTATAAAAATAAAAAAGATTATAAAAGAGTATAAATGAAAAATGTTTTGAAAAGAGTATTATAGAATGAATTCATATACTAAACTATTCTTCTTTTAATGATTATTGATCTTATAAGATGATTTGTATGAGTACATGGTGATATTTGTTTGTGGTTATTGATAATTCTATTGTTTACCATGTTTTTTAAATTATATTTTTTCCTAATTTTTAATCCTTGTGTATTTTCACAAGAATTAAATACCGATGCTCATCCTCATATTAATTTAATCCACTTATATATCACTAATGATTATTGTTGATTCCTATATTTACAGGGTAGAGATTGATATATTTTATCATCATATGGCTTTAATACATGTACTTAAGGTTTGAATACAACACTGTTAAAATATTTATTGACTGATCAGAAAAAGTTTTTTGGTTACAGACATTACAAGTTGAATTAAATATATTAATAATTTAAAAAATTTGAATAAAAGATATTTACTGTTTTTCATATCAATAAAAAAAGTAAAATACATTAATGATTGATTTTCATGAAAAAATGAGCAGTTTAAATGATATTTATTACAGGATTTCTAAATAAATTATCCTTAATAAATTTAATAATTTTATATAACATGATTTTAAAACCATATTGGGATGAGTTTTATTTGTAATGATTGAGAAATTTTATACTTATGTAAAAGAAAGAGTTTACATTTTTGGGATTTTATAGAATTTATTTCATAAAAAATACTAAATTCATAGATATTATTATATAATTAATTATTTATTCCATTTTTTATTAAATTTTATTTTTATGGTTGGAAAATAATTTTTAAATAGTTTGGATGATATATTAAAATTTTCAGAAAATAATATGGTTTATCCAAAAACATGAATTGATCAAAAGAAAAATAAATATATAAATTTAAGGAATGAATTTGGAAATACCTCTCCTAAAACAACTAGATAATGACCATCCACGTATGTTAGAAATGAAAAATATCAACAAGTTTATAGGGTGGTGGAAGTGAATTGAGGTATATAAGAGAAAATACTAGTGTTGTTTGACGTTTGGTAAGAGAATATGTATCAGCATTGGGTGATACCATGAAAGAACCATGTAGTTCCTAGGGATTCAATTATATTATCAAATATATCTAATGAATGATAAAACTCAATGCTAGTGTTGAAACATGGTAACACTTTATGAAATGAAACACACATTCCCTTGATAGAAAAATAGTCTTCTCAATTTTCTTCATTTCAATACATGGTTTGTCATTCCATGGATATAGCACCCTCTCACAGTCATAGAAAACTATGGGATCCATTTAGGACGTTGAAAGTTTACTTTACATATGATAAGATCATAAATTAACATTATGTAATGATAGTAAAATATTTTAGAGGAAAAGTTTAGGCTTACAGATAAGTTAAATATTATATGTCGCATGAAATGATTAACCTGATAAATATTATAAAGAAAAGGATATGTAAGAATTTTTTAAAAATTTAGTGGGGTATAATACTTATTTTATTTCAAAATTATTTGATAAAAGTTACATTAAAATTTGGATGCATAATATTTAAGAAAATATTGTGAAACTCCTTTGGGTTTCACATGACAATGCACTTGATGGGGATATTCCATGAAATAGTTCCTTTAAAAAGATTTTTATATATAAGATTAACAGCTTTTAGCTTTGATTCATAATAGTTACAAGTTTTATTAGGTTATTGGATCTGGGATGGATCACAATATGGTTCAAAATATGAATTTTTATTCTTTTACAAAACATATGCAGCATTGAGGGTTGTTAAAATTGTTCGGTGGCTATAGAACAAGTGGTGGATTAAGTTCATAACTACGAGGAACAAGTTATAGTTTATTTACAGAATATATTAAGAGTTTTGGGGTTCAACCACTCCATGGATCTGGTTTTCTAAAATTTAATCAATGCTTAACTGTCCTGAAGGTTGTTGTCACACTATATTTGGAAGAATCATATACAATGATTGTTTTGAAGTTTTATAATAGATAATAAAAAAATTCATGGTATGAAATGTATGAGATTAACTACAGAAACACAAGGTCAATGATACTGATTACTTTTTCACATCCATGAGGGTGTTTTATTTGTCATGGAGAAGGTAAATATTTATCCATAGATATAGAGTTGGATTTTGTGGTCTGAATGCATTGTGATTCTCCATAGCCATGAAAAAAATATTTGAAGTCTTTTTTCATGATGTCATGCTACATATTATATGAAATATTTTATACCAATAAAAATTTATATATTAGTTCATATTATATCCTTATGATATTATTGAGGATCTGTTTTGGGTAGATATAGAAGTTGTTTCATATATATTTTGATGTCTATGTACATCGAGTATTGGTATGGTTAAAAAAGATTTATACACATATAGATAAATGAATCATCACGGGAGAATCTTTGAATATAAATAAATTTCATTACTATATAATGGATGTAACTATGGAGTTTGGAGTTGGATCTTTAAAATTTTTAAGAACAATTTTAATGAGTTTGGAAATAAAGATAGAATTTGATTCATTGGTCCCATAGTAAGGATTGTTTGAAAAAGATGAGATTTAAATTTTAATTTGATCAGTCTATGTATGTTAATAATTGATTATGGATCGGGAGGAGTTTTATATTCTTATATAAGAATCAAGAGTTTTGGGATAATGTTTGTAATTTTTTGGAAGGGTTTTACCACTGTGAATGGTCCCCACATAGCTGGGAAAAAATATGTTAGAGACTAAGGATACTCATATGGGGAGGTTTTTCCCTTTGTGTAGAGGTTCCAAACTGGTAAATGTATTCATGTAGCCATGTTATTTCACCATTGATACTATAGATAATTTTTTGAGGGTGGTATATGGTTTTTGAATGGTTTAGAAGACCATATAGCAAAACTATTCAAATTTGTTTGGAAAGGTAGTGTGAACATCATAATTGGTGCCTAGTATGGTAAACCATGTGGCTAAGTCATGTAATTATTCATGTATTGAGACAATTTGAGGTAAAAAATTAGTTAAAAGTATGGGAAAATGTGAATTAACAATGAAATGGATTATAATTTTATAAAATTTCTAAAATTATGCTTTTCCTCTATTAGATATTTAAAACCCATTACCCTTTCCTCCTCTCTCGCACCATTAGACAAAGGGGTTATAACTTTATCATATTTCACTAATAATACCCCTTGATTAATGATGGCTATTGGATGATTTTTCGATGGATTTTATGAGGTTCCCCCACTCTATATCTCTTCCCTCTTGTCTCTCTCAAAAATCATTGATTTTGATTTTCTATCTTAAGGAATCATTAATTTTTCCATGGGAGTATGGTGGAATAATAATATAATGAATTGTATTATTTTTTAAATGGATACAAGATGTATTTGCATGATGATCATATTAGTTTTATCACCATTTCATTGGATGTATCTCACTTTATGATTTTTATATGATTATTTGGTAAAATTGGATGAAATTGAAAATTGAATTGGGTAACTAAGTTGGGGTTTTTATGTGGCTCATGTTTGGGTGAATGTTAGGAGTATAAATAACCCCATTTATTAATTTTTTAAAGTGTAGATATTGTTTTGTTAGTTTTTAGGAAATTATACATCTAATAATTATTTTGAAAAATTATCTTAAAACATTATAATTATAACTAATTAGGTTTCAAGACTTGAGATACATTCCTTGGATATGATATGTGTAATGGATGATATTGAGATATAGTTTTAGAATAACTATTATATGGAGAGCCCTTGTATGAGCTAAATTATAACACCTTAGCTCTAATAAGTCATATCTAGTTCTTACATATTACATTATTATAATATCCATGGGATTACAACAACAATGATTGATCATTTCTGATGTATTTGTAAACTAGATACATACATTATCCCAAAATAATATTGGAAATATAAAATACCAATTATATGAATCATTATTAAATCCTTTAAATAATTCATAATATCTTTTTTCATATCTAAAGGAAAATAAAAAAATAATGTGTGAACTAAAATGCTTAGAAAGGGTAACGTACAATGTATGTTATCATGAATAAATAAGGAATGATAAATTTCTTCAACTGATAAATAAAAACACATGCCATTAAATAAAAAAATTGAGGTCAATTACATCCATCTATAATATCAATATAACAATCACCTGGATAATGGAAACTGTATTCTTAATTAAGGAAATACATAATTTTGGACATTCATGAATTTTACATCAAGGCTACGACCATGAAATCATTAATATTACTATAAATTCCACTCAGAAATTACAATTTCGATTCCATAAATATCCACTCAACCAAAAAATTATCATTTTATGGGATGACATACACTAAATACCCATCAATAATGACCTCACCTTACATCCTCGTCCTGTAAATCATGCAACATTTTTTGTCTCATGGGACATGTCGATGCATCTTTGAGTTATTTAAAACCACCCCACATCACATGAATTTCCTATAAATTACTCACATTTTGAATGATAAATATAGTTCATTCTAATAATATTTTCCTAGTATACAGTCATCAATATTCAATCAATAAAGTGACACATCAATACTTTCCCTATAAATGAAATAAATTAATAATCCTCCTTCAAATGATACCATGCATAAATTGGAATTTAGTTCAAACATCATCAATATAATAGAAATAATTCTTAATTCATAATTGATGTTAAAAATATGTACTTAGAGGACAAAAATAATTTCCAATGAATATTGTAGATTGATGGAAAACATGGTCACCGGATAAGTGAATGGTCTCAAATTAAAGTAAAATAAAATTGACGTCAAGGATGATAGAAGTCCATAAATATATAAAAAATGATGGTTTTAAATTAAACCAGTAATTTAGAAAATAAAATCTGATAAATACATTAAAAATAAATTCATTTCAACTTTTTGTAAGAAAGCAGTTTCAAATCACATTTCAAAAATAATTTTATTAATTTAAGAAAATAATACCCTTTTCATCTAATATCATTTTGAAAATAAATCCTAAAATATATAGAAATTAATTTTATTCTAAAATATGAATAAAATATATAAATAAAAAATTTATGAAAATATTATACCTGATGGTGGGAAATTTTATTTGTGTGGTGTACTTACAATAATTGTTCACAAATTTGGTAAAAATTAAAATATTTTGAAAACTATAAGAATATTCCATTTAAAAAAAATTTACAAATCCAAATCTGGGTACAAAAAAATTAATAAATATTTTAAGAATATTTAAAACATTTTTCAAAATGTTTTAAAGAAAACATGGACATGAGATAAAAATATTTGGTTGGACACAATCAGAATAATATTTTTCAATCCCTTCATTTCACTTGTTGATTTATTGGTCCAATAAGAGACAAAATGGAAAATAAATTTGTAAAACCCAATACATGACCATTATAGAAGAAAATATGTGGGATTTAATATATTATTATCTTATAGTTTTTCTAAAGGAAACTTGAACATAAAACTTATAAAAAAATGAGATTATAAAAGAAATCATTTACCTCAAGTTCGACAAAAAAATGTAAGTGATTATAACTAGGACTATATAAAATTATTTATTTTCATATTTTATCTAATTATAACATTTTAATACTCATTTGTAAATAATATTTATTAGAAGCATTGTTTCATAGTGTTAACTGTATCATTTATCAGGTTTGTTTTTGTATGGTAGCCTTTATACAATCCTATTTAACATGGTTACAAAATATTAATAATTTTAATAATGATAACTATATCATATATATT
Source organism: Viscum album (assembly GCA_963277665.1). NCBI lineage: Eukaryota > Viridiplantae > Streptophyta > Magnoliopsida > Santalales > Viscaceae > Viscum > Viscum album. Next base: position 486,803 of record OY728165.1, read on the forward strand.
AATTATATAAATATTAATAATTATCCATAAATATCATACATGAAAATGAATCACATCATTTAATGGTCTTTGTTGTCCACATGTAAGCATAAGCGACTTTATAATTTTGTACTGTGTGGAAGGGTTTGAAAATAAATGATATGAAATATTTATTTAATTTTAATTATATTATCAATAGAATATATATTCATTATTTCCATATTTATAATCATACAATAATAATGGTGATGAATAAAAAATCACACCATAATGTGGATATGGTAGGTAGTATGTATGCACAAGCAATATTTGCATTTTATATTGGATGAAAGGAGGTGGAAAATTATTTTCCCATAATAATAATAAAATTTAAGTATATTTATGATAATATAATAATTTATTTATTATTGATACAACTTATTTATAAGAATTATACAAAGTAAAAAAACATTTAATGATTCTATAATGTTGATTACCTTTTATTTGAGAGACCTCCATTAGATAATACATTTAGCCTTCATAGGATTGAATATTGATCCAAAAAAACTATAGAACATGGGTTGTGATTTTATGAAATAATTTGGTTAGATATTGTTAAATATAATAGGCTCATGAAGTGTGTAAAATAGTTTATATATTGCATCCTTTTATAAGTGGGGGAGACATAACACTTGGAATGTCTCAAAGGAATAAGATATATAACATATTACTCAAGAAAATCAATCCAAAATTTATTAATTTAAATATTATATGATATAGAGTCAAATATGAAAATAAAAATAGGATTTAGGAATGTTTATATGTCATTTAAACTGTTATATTTTTTGTTTTCATACTTTTATTCTATTTTAATTGTAGCCATGGTAAGTGAATTTTTAAAAAAAATATACTATTCATATTGACAAGTAAAGAAATTTTACTAATTAAAAAATAAATAAATTATGATTCCAAATATGGATGTAAATTTATAAAATTTAATTTCTATAAGTGGTAAAATTTAAATTAAAATCAACCAGTTAAATTTAATGAAATACGGATTTCCATAAAAATTTAATTTTATGTATAAACAAATATTCTAGTAAAATAAATTATAATATTGAATCAAGTTAAATTAATTGAATTATTTTAAAATAAAAAGATGATTTTTTTGCTCAATCTAAACCAAATAAGAAAAAAACTTTATAAATACTTGAATAAATAGAAAAACCCAAAAATATAATTGAAATAAACACTATTAAGATTTTCAAAATGAGAAGAATATTTTTCTATGTTAAATTTTATATTTTTAAATAATTTTTATAACTCTTTAAATATATATATTTTTTGTAAATACTTTTTCCTAAACCATCAGTATATTCTTATTTCCCTATAATATCATTAAAGTGATCATTTCGTAAATCAGTATTTTCACTATTCACATAAACATGACAATTTCATAAAAAATATCTAATCTAATTTCTAATCCTATTATAAAATATGGATTTCAAAAAAAAATTCAATTTTATACCAAAAAAATTCATAATTTTGTGGTAACTAATTGTAGTATTCATGTATAATGTGAAATAATGACCATTTTTATGTAAAAAATATTTAGGAGGCATAATATGACTTCAATTAAAATTGAATACTAATTTATTATGTATTAATTAGTAATTTATATAAATCATTGATAAAAATTATTCATAATGTGAATATTCATATTTATATCAACCAAACCATTGTCGTAGTTATAATACCCATATTTAAATATTATTGGTTCATGTTTTTTATAAACTCTATGTTTTGTGTGTTACAACCTATCAAACATAGTGTTACTTTTAAATTAATATATAAGTTAAAATTATGGGGTATTACATTCAGTACTATATATAGAAATTTTATCCTAAAATTTTTAATTCGTCTTTTATAAATTAAATAAAAATTTATAAAAAACCACATATATTTTATAATGAACATTAATTTATATTTCAATACCAGAAAAACTGTTTTTCATGTCACTTATTAAAATTCATACATGAAAAATCGTTTCTGAAAACATACATTGGTAGTTAAGTGTTACATTCTCCATGATACTCGATTGATTTATCTTTAGATTTCCTTTTTTAGATATTATTTTACATTGGATATAAAATATGATAACATCTACTTAATTTATTTCCTCCCTTCCAAAAGAATGATTTCAACCTTCTGGTTCATTATCATGATCAAGATGAATATTTCATACCTAAAGAACAAAATTAAATTTTTAATTGATAATGAGATCCACCAAGGATTAGTGTTAATTATTATTTGAAATATTATATATCCTTTGATTTTAAAAATTTATATCTATATACCAAAATTAAAGTTGGATATAATAAGTAAAAAAATATTTAATAATGTTAACCATCAAGGGATAGAGTAATCTCCAAGATCCCAATAAAATCTCCCAAGCATCAATATTAATCATTAAACCCTAAACTCTAAAAAATATACTCAACCAGATTTATATAAATCAAATTCAAATTTTTACACTATAATTAAATATACATAAAAACACATAATATCCATAAAGGTTATATATAAGGGTGAAATACCTATTTCTCATTGAAATATAAAAAAATATTCCATATATAGAGACAATATTTCCAGAAAATAATCAATCAGATGCCAAGATTCACATGTGAAGAATTTTTCAAATATTTTTCCCTCTAAGAGTCCAATTAATAATTTCTAAATTATTATAATTATTTTCATCTACATTACAATATAATACGATAATACCAACAAATTACACAAAGAATTTATGAAGGTAATAATTGATTCTTTTAACATTTTTTAGAATTGTTCCCCATAATATTATAGTTAAAACAAAAATAGTAGTTATTTATTTATTTTATTTTCATTTATTAGCTATATAGACCTTATATCCACACATATAAAAAATCACATTCGCCTTAAGCATTTAATATGATGTCTCATTAAATGGTTATCATAATTTTTATGTTTGTTACTTATCTTCGTCTCTCATTCCTCATTTCCTTTTCTGTGGTGCTCAGTCCACCATATCTTCTCTTAATTTTATTGCAAAAAATAGTACCAATATAATTCTTCTTTAGTAAAAGTGGAACTTGATTCCATATCATCATGAAATGAAAATTTTTGTGAAAAAAATACCTTCAAATTGGTAGATTAATCCTATTAATGAAATGGTAAATATAACTTTTTTGAATATGTAATTATTCATTAGCATTCCATTATATTTGTATAATGTTAAACTCAAACTTTCTAACAATATATTATTCCTTCTACATTTAAATGAGAAAATCCTATCCATTCCAACTTATTTCTCTTGAGTGATGTATTTCATAAAATATATAACCTTATATATCTTCATTCCATACAATATACATCATAATATTCATTAGTATTATTGAAAAATGACTACCCTAAATCATTATATCCCTGCAAGAAATATAATTCTAAAATAATATTTTCCATTATATTACTTCTCGTGTCCATAAATATCATTTTGAGGGAATTAATCAATATTTAGCTACCAATAGATCTGTAGTTTCATGATAAGATAGTGTCTTATTTCTATTGAAACAATCCAACATAGGTTCATCATTATATGGAACAATGAGATGCTTTTAATAGGAAGGTTATTCATCATTACTTGAGTCAGCTTCCCTAATATATCCATGATCAGTCCTGCTCCAACACATGGGGTATTGACATTTAAATAAGAATATTCCATACATTGACTATGGGTGATGAAATTATTTTCATTACTTCCAATATTATATGACCCTAATTAATAGACCACACTGAGTTAGAACATGATCATCATTAATATTCATCCAAAATGTAAAAATATCTATAATGCTAAAATTTCTCAAATTACCTAATATATTTTTATAATAAAAATGTTAATTATTTTAATTTAAAATACAATTCTTAAATATCCTGAAAAAATTATCAAACACCAATTCTAACACCCCACCTCTAGTAACCTAGAGCTTGTGGTTACAAATTACATTCATAGAAGATGCAATGGATCTCTCCACCCATGATCAATTAGATTTTCCATCAAATAATGTTATATGAACATATAATTTCAATATTACATTAAAAAGATAAAACACATAGCATAAGATACTTTATTCCATCCTTAAAATCGGAATAAAATATCATTAATTATATAATTGGGAAAAGAAATAAATAAACAATGAGATCAGATTTTCAGTAAGGGTTATATACATTAGAAGATATAATGAGTAAATAATGCATAATTAATATGGAAGATTGGATAAGAAAAAAAATATAATTAAATAAATAAATTTATTAAAATAAATATCTGTTGATAATATGTACACATAAATCTAACGGATAATAGAAGTTGAATTATTAATTAAGAAATTGTATAAATCTAGATATTTATGAAATTCCAATCAATACCTCATCCAAGTTATCCAGAATCATATGATTAATTACTCCCATATAAGATACTTTTCATTCCATCAAGGATTATTAACCAAGAAAAAATATCAATTTATAGGTTGTAATAAACCAAATACCAAACAATTTTGACATGATCTTATAGGTTCAGCCTATACATCAGGCCAATATTTTTATATCATTAGATCTATCCATGCATTAAGTGGTTGTATATAACTAGGTCCAACCAAAAACAGACACACACTATGAATTCATCATATCATTAGTGATCAATAAAAATCATTTTAAAAAATCCTTATAAATTTATAATAATCTGTATTGATTAAATAATATATAACATCAATATTTTCCCCACAAATGAGATAACGTACTTAATGAACTTCTTTCAGCTAATACTATCCATATAAATGGTATATAGGTAAAAATTTGTAAGCATAATTAAATTGATTATAAATCTATCCATGATATTAAAAATATATACAAGGAGTAGAAAAATAATGTCCAATGAATAATGGATAATGATGGAGAACTTGATCACAATCAAGCGAATGATCATAAAATAATGTGTCATCAATTTTCAATAAATAATGATATAAATCTGTTAACTCTTAATAGATGAATGTTTTGTAGTAGAACCAAACCTTCAAAAACTAAAATAAAATTAATTATTTAAAAATAACTACCTATTTTCTTCATTTTATTAATGGAATTATAAATAATATTTCAAAATTATTTCCTTTATTTTAATAAATTGATACCTTTTTCAAAAAATATAAATGAAATAAAAATTAACAAAATACTAAGAAGATTATTTTATTTTAATGTTACCATTAAATTGAATAAATTCATTAGTTTAGTGTATGACAAAATAAACATTTTTCTCATAAATTTTTAAAAAAATACCTAATTTAAAAAAATAAAAAATGATTCCAATTAAAAAATTTAATATAAATTAAAATATTCTTAAAAAACAAAATGAAATCATTATATAATTTTAGAAAATTTTTTGAATGTTTTTTAACAAAAATATTCATATGTAGGAAAAATAGTTTTAAATAAAAACGTTAAAATAATATTTTTTTAAAGAATGTTGCCTTCGTGTACAATACTTATTGATTAATTAATTCAAAAAAATATAGACATAAAGTAATAATTTAAATCCTAAACAATAGAAATTATGAAAATAATATATATTTTCAAGTTATTTTGATCATAGAATTTTCCCAATGGAAATTTGTGCATTAATAGTCCCAAAAATAAATTGAGATTGTATAGGGAAACTCTTACATCCAATTAGAATTTCCATGTATGTAATTTTAAAATAATTTATAGTAAATCTATATTTTTCATACATATATAATATAAAAATATTCATACTTATAATATCATATATGATCCACATATAAAATTTCAACTCCCATTTATAAATAACTATTTATTAAAAACAACTTTTCTCAATGTTAAATATTCTATTTTCCATTTATGATTCAGTTCGGTGGTTTCAGTCCTTGAATAATTCTAACGATTCAATCATATTCAGAATTTTTTTAACAATATAATTATCTTATATATTCATTATATACATATTTATAATCATATATGAAATGGGGATGTGAGAAATGAATCACATCACTTCGTGGAAGTGTAGTCCACACAATAGCACAAGTGATGTTATTTTTTTTTAACAGGTGCAATGGTAAGAAGATTATTCTTATATCAGAAAACAATAATAATAATTAAATTATAAATATCATATATATTCATTATTTATTTGTTTATATACACACATGTGAAGTGGTGATCAAAAAGGGATTACCTTTCTATGTGGAGAACATAACTCATACGTACGCACGAGCGATGATTTCATTTTCCATTGGGCGAAAAGTAGGTGGAAAATGATTTTGATGAAATCATAATAACATATTAGAATATTTTTGATATAATATTAATTATTTTAGTATGTGTAAAATAAATTTATATATATTATAAGAAGAATAAAAATTTAAAAGATTCGATAGGGAGGATTGCCTCTTGTTTCATATGGCCATTTTGAATTACACCTTAAGCCTCCCTAGGATAATATTATGATAAAAACAGGACCTCTATGACATGGGCAGTGGTATGAGTAAGTTATTTGGGTATGTATTTTCTCTGATAGAAGGATTTGGAAATGTGTAGAATAGAAGATATGTGGTTTCCTTTTAAAAGTGAGAGAGGGGACATGATTGGAATATTTCAAAATGATTAAAATATATTTATGTATTAATAAATCAAAATGGCTCCAAAATGAATCATAATAGAAGAATATGTGATCTCAAGTCTAAATAATATCCTAAAATATTATTTATAAAATATTCTAGGTCATTTTATCCCATCTCATTTTATTTTTAATATGTTTTAACTCTAATCGATGTAAGGGTGTTTTTACCAAATTAACTACTTATGAAAACCAAAAATGTAATTGGATTCATTAGATTATGGTTACATTCTGATTAAAAAAATAGAGTCCATTTTATGAAATTTAATTATTATAATTATTATAAATTAACTTAATAACAAACATTTAAAAAACATTGAATATAGTTTTAGAGAAAAAATCAGTTTATGTATAAAAAATATTTTACAAAAAAAAATTATAATTATGATTAAAGTAAAAATATATGGATTATTAAAAATAAAATTAGAAAAATATTTATTTTAAAAAAACCAAAACATAAATTAACGTAAAAAATACAAGATTAAAAAAAAAATACTATTTTTTTTATTTTAACTAAATCATTACATTGATTTCCCAAATGGCGTGAATATACTACTAAGTTGAACATTATTTCTTATATGAGTTATATTAATTCATAAATATATATTTAGTTAATAAAAATGATACATAGACCTCCATATTATTCAATAAATCATTCAGGTTTTACAAAAGTGACATTTTCTAATGTTGGTATTTTTAAGTTTTCACATAAAAAATAAACTACTTAAAAAAATCTAAAAAGTTCAAACTAATCCTATTAGGACATGATGATTTTGAAAATTATTTATGTATCATAAAAAATTCTCTATAAGTAAAAATAATTAATTATAATATCTGAATATAAAATTAAATAATAATTTTGTTAGAAAATGTGTTTTGAGACATAATATGGCATTACTAAAAATTTTGTACTTAATTATTATAAATTAAAAAATATATTATATAAATTTTTTATAATTTTTTATAATTTTTATTCATATTCATACCCACCAAATCTACAACATGGATTTAATGGTTATAATTAAATATTCTTATTTTTTAGATTGTATAATATTATTGATTTGTGTGCTACAAGTTATCAAACAATGTGTTATTTTTAAAAGAAAATATAATATAAAATCTTGGGTAATTACATTCTACCTTTAATAAAAAAATTGTTTCCCAGATATTTTAATTCCTCTATTCTTAACTGAATATAACAATGTAATAAAATCATGTACGGATTTTATCATGAACATTAGTTTCTATGTTATAGCCTGGATACTTATTATATATGTACCTCTTTAAGGATCATACATAAAACAAGGTATATGTAAATGTACCTTGGTAGTTAAATGTTACTTTTTACATAATACTCTGTAGATTTGTAATTATTTATCTTGAGTTTCAGAAATTCCATTACAATTGGATAAATAATATGATAAAATTTACATTCATGATTTTCTCACACTATATAATCCTTATTTAATCCTTTCATTTTCATCATCCTGATCATGAAAAATTTCCCATGCATAAAGCACTAAAAACTAGTTTTTAAGGACCATGCAATTTATTAATGGATACTATCCATTATATTATAATTGTTTTTCAAACCATTGATTCCATTCATTTCTAACCATTTACTAAAATAAAAAAAATAGCTAGAATAATTTAAATAATATTCAATAAATTAAACCATAAAATGAAGGAGAAATTTCTAACAACTTGTTAACAACACCTAGTGAACGACATGAATCATTAAACCAAAAACTCTTCAGAATATGCTTATCTAAATTATAATACATCCTAGTCATATATTCATAATGTAATTAACATTACATAAAAAAATACAAACCCTAGAGGTTATATATGATAGTGAGGTTCTTCCTTGTCTTATAAACATCACAAAAAATATAAACATATAGACTATATTTCCATGAAATTATACATTCTTAGTCCAAGATTAAAACAAGAAAAATCTATTAAATATCTTATTTCCCATGAGATTATAATTAATTATTTTAAAATTACTTCTATTAACTCATTCCCGTTTATGGTATACTAATATATTTTTAATTAATTAAAGAATCTAATTTTCATGGTAATCCTTGATGCATGGAAAATTGGTTAAAGTAGTTCCCCATTTCCTTACATATGAACACTAAATATATATTATTTTGTTCTTCCCCTTTCATTCATGAACTATATATCCTTTATCTATTCATTTGTAACAAAATCAAATTCCATTTATGAATTTACTATTATTTTTCATTCCCCAATTATCACATTTTCTATGTTTTGACTTTTTGTTCTTCTCCTTGTCCTCATTTCCTTTTCCATGGTGCTCAGTCATATTTTTATCTCTTGGTTTCCATTAAATATATAATCCACCAATAATTCTTTTTTTGTCTTAATGGAACATTATTTTTTATCATAATATGATGAATTTAGTGAAATCTAATGCCCTTAAAAAGATATTCTTAATCCCATCAATTAAGTGGTAAATCGTAATGATAGATTACATATGTAGTATGCATCATCTCCTGATAATCATGAAAAATTATCCTCATACTCTTAAAAAATTCCATTCCATCTAAATTAAATTGTGGAATATCTACTCTATTTTAATGTGTTACTCTTAGAGAATGAATTTCTTAAAAAATCACCATACGAGATCCCTATTAGATAAATTGTGTGTTATAAACTTATTTATTATTCTATACCAATTCCTGCCATATATATACATCTATAATTTAGCAATTGGATTTCACAAGAACCATTCCACATTTTATTACATTCCAAGGAAAAAAATATATTTTATATTTACTTAATCCATTTTTGATGTACAAATATATAATCAGCTCTATGAAATGATAGGGGATTATATCATATAAATTTATACAACAATGGCGTGTAATTATTTAGAATACCAGATCTCTTTAAATGGGTGATTATATTCCCCATAAAATTTGTCATATAACATTATATACCCATTATCTACATAGGAACAACAGTTGGAGTATTGAATTTCTCTTAGGAGAAATGAATAAATTGACTATGGGCATTAACATGATTTAAATTATATCATCTAGGATCCATATCTAAATAATTTAATGCACTAAGTAAGCTCATAATCATCATGAATATTGATACATGATGTAAAAAATATCTATGAGCGTAAAAGTTCTCAAATACCCTAAGAGATTATCATAATTATCTTGTTATTTATATTAATTTAAAATTTTTCTCTTATGGTTCCTACTAAAAATTATATAATAAAAACTATGAAATCCTAAATCGTGTAATTAAGAGATAGTGCTTAAATGTTACTTTAGTATGACATACAAGGGATCACCCCACTCAAGACCAATCAGATTAGTTGTCTCATAAAACTAGATATATACATGATTAAAATATTACATTGAAAATTTATTGCCCATAGAATAAGAATCATTCATGAAACCATTAAATAATTCATTATAACATTCTCCATATCTTGTGAAAAAAAGGTAATCCCATATTCTAAATACGAGTCATGTAAAACAAAAGATATCAATAGTAAATAAAGAATAATACATATGGTAGATTGGAAAATAAAAAAATTCATTCAACCAATAACATGATTTAAATAATAATACATGGATAACATCAACATTGAAATCACATGGAAATGGAAACTAAATTTTTAAATAAGGGAATGTATAATTTGGGAAATTCATGAACTTTCCATCAAGGGCTCAATAATGTAATCACGAATCTTATTTTGAATGCCACACAACCAAGATAATTTTCATTCTATCAAGTCCTCGTAATTGATACATTATCATTATCCTAGAAATCATACACCAAATACCCTACTATTATAAAATTATCTAACAGTGTCATTCTATACATCATTCCATCTTGTTTTATCTCATGAGACCAATTGATGAATCAACAACATATCTAATACAGGGCCCCAATTATGACCAAATAATCCTATGAATTACTCACATTTTGAGTGGTAAATACAATCATTCTTAAAATTCCTTATTTGTCATCAATCATCAATATTTAATCATGAATATGAAATATCATTATCTCTCATGTAAATGAAATAACATACATAATAATATTCTTTCAACTAATACTATATATAGAAGTTTTTTATATATGAAACATCATTAATTTATATTTAATTATTTTGAATTCATAGAGGATATCAAAAATATTGTCATGAGTGAAATAAATAGTGAATAATGAAGTATAGTTCATGATAGAGAACATAATCACAAAAAAGTGAATGTTCTCAATATTAAGAATAATACTTCCTCAGTAATGGATGATATAAAACAATAATTTCATTAGAATTTATGTTTTTACATAAAAACAATATTTAGAAAATAAAATGGGAACAAAAATTTAAAAATAACTTCCATGTTAATTAATGTAAGAAAAGAGTTATAAATTACATTTCAAATTTCTTTTCATTCTTTTAAGAATATAATAACATTTTATTATTATATAATTTTAGATAAAAAAATAAAATATTTGGGAAAATATTTCATTAAAAATAACCATAGAAAATATAAAAGAACATAATTGGAAATATTATCCATGATGGTGGAAAAATTCATTAGGGTGGTGTATGTTAAAACAAATATTATTTTCACACCATTGGTAAAAAGTACCCCAATCGGAAAAAGACATGAATAATGGATTTAATCCTTTTTATAGAAATTGAAATATGGGTAAAAATAAAATTAATAAATTTTTATATAATAATAAAAAACTCATCAAAACATTTAAAAGAATGTTTTAAAATATAATAACAATAGATAGAAGGAAAACTTTAGAAAAAATATTTTTGAAAGAAATCACTTAAATGAAAATTACATCTTGATTTCTTGTTCTAAAAAGAGAATAAATAGAAAATAAACTTGTAAACCCTAAAAATAAAAATATAGAAATGAAAATTATAATTTTTTAGAAATTTTAATTATATAAGTTTCTCAAATTAAATCTGAACATAAAAAATCAAGAAATAAAATGGCATTTAAAAATTAAATCCCTTAACTCATGTTTAAATTGTCTCATAAGTTATTTTAAATCGATTAAAAATGAAATTATATTTTTTATATACATATGAAAAATAATATAATTACTTATAATTTTATCTTTGAATCACTTATAAAATTTCAACACCTATTTATTAATAATTTTTAATTAAAATCATTGTTTTTAGTGTAATTGTGACATTTTTCTTCTATATGTTGGTTCAGTGGTTTCAATACTCACACCATTCTCATAAATACAAAATAACCATCATTTAAATAATTATTAAAATATAATATAAATCCATTATAAATGTATTAATAGTGATCCATGAAATTCTTACATGAAAAATGAATCGCATCACTTCATGGAGGTAGTAGTCCACATGTACGCATGAGTGTTATTATCATTTTTTAACAGGTTAAAGGGTAAGAAGACAAAAGCTATTTTATAATTATAAAATCATAATTATTTTATAAATATAATATAAATTTCATATTTAAATATTTAACACCATACATATAATTGGTGATGAAAAATTAATTTTACTACCACAAGGAGATTATAGGTTAAATGTACGAATGAGAGATTTTTTCATTTTCTATATGATGTAAAGACGGTGGAAAATTTATTTTAAAAAAATATAAATAACATATTAGTTAATTTATGATACTGTATAAATTATTTTAGGATGGGTTACACGTATTTATATGAAGTATAAGATTAAATAATCATTGAAAGAGTCGAAAAATATGATTTCTTCTTCTTTGAGAGGCCTCCTTTTTTAAACCATAAGAATTATTTATATGGTATTATGACGAAAAAAAGACCTATAGGACATGTTTAGAGATGTTAAGATATTATTATTTTTGGTATATGATGAGATAATAGGCTTTAGATTTTTGGATAAGTGAGGAGTAGTGGTTTCCTTTTATAAGTGTGGGAGAGAACAGAAATGAAATTTTCCAAAATACAAATATATATTAATTTATTTATCATTAAAAATAGAACAAAAATGATAAATTATAGAATATAACATGATATAAGTTTGAAATATGACCATTAAATATTCTGTATGTGGGTTTTTATGTTATTTTAACCATTATAATTTTACTTTTAACCCTATTAACACATTTCAACTATTATTAGGGTAACCATCCTTTGTACGAAATTGAATATTCATAATAAAAAATTTTAATTTTACCTCATTCAAAAATTTATAAATTATTATTCCAAATATTGATTAAATATTATAAATTTTAATTTTTTAAGTTTCGTAAATTAATTTCTCAAATACTCCACAAGACACAATGAAAATCTCCTTTCTATAAAAATGACTTTTTTGTCTAAAAATGATTTTATAGTAAAATAAAGAATAATATAGATTACAGTATTATTTATTGGAAGTTTTAAAAAAATATGATTATTTTTATTTAAATAATCAAAAATATAATGTATACTTATAAATATATTATTAAAAGAGAAAAACTGAAAACATTATTGATTTTAACAAAAATAATTACTTATATATCCAAAACATTAAGCATATATTTATGTGTTTAAAATTATATTTTTATATATAATATTTTTATTCATAAATTTAGATTTTTTTTCAAGAAATTTAATTATTATTATGACTATTATTATATCATTATAATGTCATAAAAGTGATAGTTTCGTAAAATCGGTATTTTCACTATTCACCAAAAAAATAATAATTTCTAAAAAAATATCAACAATTAATCCAACAATTGTTATTAAATAATGATTTTGAATTGGAATTATTTTTTCTCAAATTAAAATTCTTAATGTATCGATGATTAGTTGTAATAGTCATGCATAATATTAAATAAAACCCATTTCTGATGAAAATGAACTTTCAAGGCAAAATAAAACATTACCAAAAAAAATGAGTACTTATTTATTTGAATTAAAAAATTAATTATATAACAACATTAAAAAAATATTTCATTACATGGTTTTTCATATTCATACCCGCCATCCAAACATCTTAGTAATAATAACTATATTCGTATATTATTATTTCATGGTTTGTCTAATCTCGGTGTTGTGTCTGCTTCACACTATCAAACATAGTGTTATATTTAATGGAAAATATAAGCTATTACATTGAGTTACTAAATATGTGATACCTAATAATTTCCCCAAAATTTTATGTATGTTATTTATAAGGAATACAATATGTGACCCTTCCAATACAGGTGATCAAACATTTAGATTAAAATAAATTGCTTCATTAAATTTAAATTCTTGTGGGTAAATGAATTTCCAAGTGATAAAAGAGATCCTTGAATCTTATAGGATCCATAAATACTGATAGAGGATGGGTTTTTTTAAAACATGTGACATATGAAACATATACCCTAAAAATATAAAATTTAAATGAATTTATTTATTACATAAGACTCAATAAAATAAAAAATGTGTTACTAGATACAATTGACCCTTAATTACTGGATTGAATGCTCCATCAAGGATATTAAAAAGATTATATAAAACAGGTTTTATGAGATGCATGTACCCCATTTCTATATAAATTAAAATAAATGAGTGAATTTTGGGGCCCCAATAATAGGTTTCCTTAGACACCACCTTCTTGATGTGAGTATTGGTCATAAATCATTGGCCAATATATGCCATAACGAAAATGTGAGATACACTATTGACCTAAAACTACTTCATTTGAAAGTGTGAAAAGTGTTCCTCTCCCACTAGTATGTGAGAATCCTAAAGGCTCTACCCTAGGAATATTTAAAAAAGGGTTGTTGACTAGACTCACATAGGATGGCTTGCGAAGTGAGATGGGTATTATGTCATCTCCCAAGTGTGAAATCAATATGACACTACCTATGAGGCCAATGAAGTTATGAGAAAGTAAACGTGGTGATTAGAGATGATACACCTTCTATGTCTCATGCTTTCCCCAAGAGGTTAAAATGAGTCAATAGAACCCACATTGGGTGTCTAGACAATGATGTGACTTACTAATCCTTGGTGGTTTCCTCTCTATTTTGATAACCCTGTAGAGGTTTACTATATGAGAGTAGGTATTTTCAAATTTGGGATTCACCTTAAAAATTAAAGATCATCGGTGTGAGATTTATTTCTCTATAATTATGATGATGGGTTGTGTGCCTTAATGCCAACATTGTAACTTGGGAATGGTATGGATGTTTTGCATACCCGTAATTTTTATTAAAGATATGCAGTTATTTGGGAGTGATTCCATGCCCCAAAATTTTTTTAAATGAGATTGCTAGGATTAAATTATTTTACTTGATAGAATATGTGGTACCTAAGATAATTCATATAATATGGTGGCTACACCTGATACTCAATGGAATTTATAGTATTCTGTCTATAATACATTTATTACACAATAAAGTGAAAATGAATTAAATGAGTGGGACACATTTTGAAATGATAATAAATGATTATAAATAAATGATATGCATGGATAGGAAATAATAAATCAGATAATTAAGGTTTGTATAAATGATATTATTGGAGGGACATGATTTTTTCTATTGAAATGTATATAAGGGATGATTAGGGTGGGATTCTCTTCTATCCACATGACTGTATATACATATGTTGATATTATGTGTGGTATGTTACTCAAACCCTGGAATGTTTATACCTTATGTACTCAAAGACACTTCATCGATGGTTGAATTAGGTATTTATATTATAGAGTATTGCCTTATAACCAAATATTTATGTTGATATATATTATTTTGAATCAATGTTTTATTTATTCAGTTGAGAATATCACATCTTCATAAACATTGATTTTTTTTAAATTTTTAGGGATTCCATCAGGGGTTCCCTACTCAGTTCTCCTCGCACCCA
The DNA here is from genome assembly GCA_963277665.1 of Viscum album. Taxonomy (NCBI): domain Eukaryota; kingdom Viridiplantae; phylum Streptophyta; class Magnoliopsida; order Santalales; family Viscaceae; genus Viscum; species Viscum album. The sequence goes on from OY728165.1 coordinate 502,365, forward strand.
GCATGGGTGGCTAGGAAACATCGATAAAAGAGAAGACCTCATGATCAGAGGTATATCAAGATTAGATTCCTAGTTTATCATAATCAAGTTGGAGTATCTCTATGTAGATTTTGAGATATATATGAAATGAGGTTCAAGAATATTAGTATACCCTCCCATTATTTTCTTATGTTTTATTATTTTATATAATTTATCAAACTATTAGGTTATTAGTAGTGATGTATTATTATATGCTTCTGTGTTACAATTATTATGGCATTGATATGTTATGTTTTTCCTATGTAAATTGATTGTTTTTGGTGCATTATTATTTGTTAATTTTATACTTTTTTACTCTAATATAAGTGTATAGTCTCCCTATAGAAACTCCATTGACCCTCTTTCTTTATTGAAAGCCTCTGGACTATGGGGAGGAAAACCTAATGTCATGTAATACCTCTAGTATATGAATTTATGATATTTATGTGGTCGGTGGTCCATTGAGAAATCACATCAGTGTATCCTATAATTTTACATTCTATTTTGAGTAAGATAGATATAGAATATGGATGTATTAGATCTCATGATAGAAGTCAAATTTGTATGTCATGAACATCATTCCCAATGGGAAAACTACATTACTAACGATATGGGACTATTTTCCATTTTTTCTATAATTATTGAGATAATTTATTTCCAATATGATCTGGGTATTTTATATTTATATTTTTTATTTTTTATCTTGGATCATTTTTAATTTTTTGGTATACATGCATCATTTTCATAAAATATCATTCACATGACATACACATGCTTTTTTGTGGTTGATATTTCTAAAAAAAGGGTTTATCTTTCTAATGTTTCAACAACAACATATATAGTGAGTTCCTATATATCTTATTTGGAAAATTATATCTAGATGAATCTAAATACTATTTCTAATGATGTAAAATATGGATTTTAAAGAGGTTTTCTCCTTGATGAGTACTATATACTTCTTTTATGTTTGGGGTGTATAGTAAAACTTGGTGGGTTGATATAGGTATTTAATTCCATGATACTAGTTCTAGACAAGTAAATATGAAAGATTACATGAAGTTTTAGAAATCACATATATGATCTTTTCATGTATATCTTCTAGGTTTCATTCATCTTAATTATCCAAATGATTATGGTTACTCAATAAAAATTATAATATTTAGATTATATTATATACATATATATAGGTGTTCATAATCTTCATGGGGCTATTTTAGTATTCGGATGCCATGTGATGATTAGTACCCCGATGTGGGCTGGTGACGTGTCATGTAATAGCTAATATGTATATTTTTTTGAGAACCTATGAGTGATCGTTTTAATATAGTAATTTCCTTATGATATTTATGATGTATGTAGGGGTGTTTACTTGTGAGTTTTGACCTCTATGATATTAAATAATATATGCAAAGTGGGAATCCCTAGTTCCTATTATATGTGGATCAAGATATTAGTGAGTAGAGTAATGTTATTATTACACATGGTTTAATTAAATGAGGGTATAAAATATATGATTTATTACAATCTTATGAGATAACTTGTGTAGATTTATAATGTTTAAATCATGATAAGATTATTCTAGTTTTTTTAAATTAAGAAATTTGTAAATTATCATTTGATTGGAATTAAAATGAATGATATTCAATAATCTTGTTTGAAAGGAAGAATCATGTTATATTCTTTACGATATATGGGATTTACATGTAGTTTCATGGATTATGGTTAAAAACATAAGCCTAGGATCTTTGCGGTATATTTCATTGTTGTTTATTTAAAATGATATAGAGGGGTATGATCAACTGGTATCCTATTTGTGTGCGATTTATTTTGTAACAGGGGCTACTGAAAACTGTTATAAATTTTTTTTTGGGAAATTCCATGAGGTGTGATTGAATAATTTTAAAAGTAGGGGTCATTTAAAATGGATCGTGGATTTGGTGTTTTAAAATTATTATTGTGGGTTTTGTTTCATATAATTTTATGAAATTGATTTATACTATATTAATAGATATATATTGAAATTATGGAGGGATTGTACCAGGGGTACATAGGATTGTGATTGTATTATAGGAGGATAAAAACATGTGTGATGAATAAAGTTTTTTTTGGAATTATGCTTTGTGAATAGTATAAGGGGTTCTATATATTGGGAAGATTGATATTTTCTATTAGAGTGTGTGAAACATCATTATGAATGGAAAATTAAATGCATAAATTATAAGATTTTCCTAGTTAGATAGGAATGGGTGTTGATCAGTGTAGTACATTGATACTAGGGTCTGAGTAGGATGGGCATGTTGGGTCATTACGTGGAATAATGGATGAATCATGGGAGATTGATATCCTAAATTTAAATTATATTGGTAATAATGATAATGATTATATTGTGGGGAGAATGATATTGTTCATATATTCATTACCCACATTTGGGTAGGCTCATGGGTGTGATGATACTGATCATTGGATAGTCGACAGAGCATTTGGATATCTAGGTTTAGGTGAATATTTTTTTATATAGTTCATTAGTAAATTAAATATTTCAGATTTAAACAAAACAATATAAGGATTCCATATATTGGAATCGAGATAGGGAATTATTTAGTGTGATTCAATTGTAAGACTGACTGGGGGTGCATTGGTTCTCATGTGTCGATTATGCTGGTCAATTGGGTTTCTCGAGAAACAAACCGTGGAATTACAACGAAATTTGGGTTTGAATGTCAGTATGGGTATTCAGATGATCTCATGATACCTTTAAGGAATTTTTCATCATGACTGGGAAATTTGATAGTGCGTCAGTGGGTGATACTATCAATTATAAGAAAAAAAATTTCGATATGAGGATATTCTAGTGTTTTTTGAGTTAGATTTTGTGTAGTGAGTTGAAATCACTTTGAGTGTATTATTATACCATTGAGAATTCATCTTTTGTAGGTGATTGTAATGTTGTGGAGCACTATGGATCCAAATTATACTCTATTATTATCTATTTTTGGGGGGGATAACAAGAAATATGGGGATGTATAAATTGATGACACATTTCGTGTTTTATGGTAGATAAATGATTTGAGCACCATCTCAGTGTTGGAGAGATTCATGAGTCGGTAACCTCACCCATAATGAATAGTATGTTCTTGGGTTTGGAGTTGTATAGAAAAATCTCATTAAACATTCAATATAAACATTGTGAGTTTATCATTTATTAACGAACATGGTTGTTCGGGATTAAATTTTGAACAATAATTGGGGCTTATAAAGGAACAAAATTTCTCTGGTAAAAAATTTGTATTGTCTTGTTCTATATGAGTTGTGAAATTAAAAATGAATTTTAATTTTTTTTGTCTCAGGGTAGGTTCCATTTCAAAAACTAGGATTTGGATTATAATTATAATATTAATATAATATTAGGGATATTATTTTTATTTGGACAAAGTCCTAGGGTATTATGGGTTCTTGGGTAATAATCAGTAGATTTTGGTTGAAGATTTACATTTTTTTAATTGTTTTAACCGTGTATATGGTCACTAAATCATTAGTAAAAACCATTTACGTTTTCAATGAAAAACATGAGGGTGTGTTTTCACTTGAATTTTAGGCACATATATGAAAATAACCATGCAATACAACCATGTGCAGTGATGATATTTCTTAGAAGAGGATTTATGGTTGATACACAATTTAGAAAATCTTATGGACTAACTAAAAAATTGAAAATGGTTCAAGGTAATGAAATTCGCCTGGATGGAATAATTGTTTGTAAATGATGTTGCCAAAATATTTTAGGGTTGTCTTGTCAAGAAAGTGTGAGTTTCAATATTGGTTCACTATTTGGAAAATTTTGTGGCAACCAATGAACTATAAATAATTTATTAAATTGTGTAAAATGACCATTCACACTCATTGATTTTTAAAACCATCAACGTTTTCCTCTTATCTCGCATTTTAATACTAGGGGTTCTCCCCCTCACATACTCCTCCCCCAATCCCCCTTTTTAGCGGTTGTTCTTGGATTTTTTTCTATTGGATTTTATGTCAGCTCTCTCTTTCCATCTGATTTTATTCTTATTCCTCACTTAGAATTTGGATTTTAGTTCTCTAGTATGGGTTTTTATTTATTTTTCAACCATATGATGGTGTAATAAACCCATAATTATGGGAATTTTTTCCACTATGGATATAGGACATACAAGTAAAATGATATCAGGTTCTTTAAAATCATTACATTTGAGGTACACTATCTTATAAATTTTGATTTGGATTTTGATGAAATTGGATTATATTACCATTTAATCAAGTGACTAAATTGGGTCTTTTGAGTGGAAATAGTTTAGGTATTTGTCAGAAGAGGATTAGACCCTGTTTCTAGTGGTTTTTATTAGGGTATCCTGTTGGATAAACTTTAAGGAAATTATACCAATTTGAATTAAGTTGAAAAATTAGTTTTATATCGTTGTAATTAAAACAACATGGGAATTATAACAAGATATATGTTCTTAAAATAATTTATGAGTCTTGGAATATCTTGAGAAAGATTTTATTGGGTTTTTTATAAATGGATAACATCACATGAGGTAGGTGGTTGAAAATATTCCCCCTAAATTTAATGAGCATTGTTTAAGTGGAATGTGATATATGTCTCACTACGATGGGTGATTAACAATTTCAATTAAATAATTTTTTTATTAAAGTAAAATATATGTGAATATATTTAATTCTAATGGACATATCATACCATTGACATGAATGTGATTTTATTATCATCAGTATTTATGGGATTGATTATAAATGCATTATATAGGATTCTTAGAAACTAAAATTGTTTAAATTAAATGAATTTCATTTTTTTTATTCTCCAATTAAAATAATAAAGGAATAAAGGTTTATGATATACCATGTGAACTATATTTATGTATCAATTAACATATCTAGAAAAATATTATACAAAAAATGTGGTATCATATTCATGAAACCCTTAGGGGTTTCAGTTAAATTAAATGAATGAAAATAGTGGCCACTTGTATAGGTCTACTTATTAAACTTCTTTTAGAGAAGCGTGTTGGAAAATGATAAATGTTCCATCTAATCCATAGATGAAATTTGAGATACATTATATACCCCATGATTTTTGATTAGAGAGTGGGGTGAGTATTTTTATTGAACTAGTATGTGAGTAATTAGGTGGGTGTACACTATCTAGGTTTATGATAGGACGGGTGAGTGAACCAAAATAAGATGGATTGGAAATTGAGATAGACACTATAACATCACTCCTATTTAATATTGATATGAGACTACCTATAAAGTTAATGAGTCCCTATGTTAATTAGGTTTATTATGAGGGATAATATTCCATCCAATTGATCATATTTTCCAAGGATGTGGGAATTTGTTTTGGAAAATAGAATATGTTGTACAAACAATGATGTGGCTTAGGGGGGTATGTGGGTGCCTTTGTTTTATGCCCACACTAGATATGATTAGTGCTGTGGAGCTGCTATTATTGAATTTGGGTGTCACTTTAGAATCATCAGATTGATGTTTTGTACCTGATGTGGTTGTAGTGATGATGGTGGGTTGTTCCACATAGCGACCATCCTTGGAATTATGTTATGGGATAGTATGATTGGAAACCACATCTTCATTATTAATAATGTGAGTTGTGTTGGGTTGGATTCACTCCCTCACCCCAAAATTTTGTATATGATTTTACAATGTTTTTTTCTATATATGATTTATTAAATCTAATAATTTATTGGATTATTATGATATTTTCTAGGATATTATGATTACACATAATACTATAAGATATTCATGGGATAATCCCTAGAATATATTAATTAAACATGAATGTGAAAATCAAAAAAATGGTGGGATTCATTTACTTAATAATTATTCATTATAAATAAATGACATTGTTGGGTGGACACACTACCCTCTGATAATTAATGAATATATAAATTAGTGGGAGAGGTAAGAACTCATTCCTATGATTATATATAGATATGAGAGTATCCTAGTGGAACAATCTTCATTTTGATTGATTGTACATAAATATGACTATATTGTGGGTGGGTGTTTCCCCAACCCTTATAATTGTTATGCCTCATATAATCTATGGAACCGTATATCTAGAAAATATAGTTATGGTCAATTCCTACTATCGCCATAAAACCTGAGGATTGATAGTGGTTTATATTATTGTGTTCCCATTTTATATTTTGTTATTTAATAATATCACATGTGGGTATGAAATATTTTTTTAATGTTAAATAATTTGACGTTGATTCCTTAATAAGTTCTACTCATACCCCTCTAATGGGTCCATTTAACTTTGTTACCCATGATGAACTCAAATTCGTAGGTTTTCTAGTGTAGGGGATACCTGTTTCTTAATCAAGCTCGACCAGTCCAATAGAGATATAGAGAGTGGGATAATAATGGACTAAGGGATTATAGTAAATCCCCATTTTATTTTATTTTTTGTTTATTTTATTTATATATGTGATTATAAAAGTTTTCCATTAGTAGTGATGTATAATTGTATGATTTTAGGCTTCTGCATTACAATTATTACAACATGGATATGATTTATTTATTTTTTGTACTCTAAATATTTGCGGTCAATGATGATTCTATGTTTTTATAACATTTTACTTTTATTTGAGGGTACAGTCTCCCTATTATAACATTATAGACCCTCCCTTATATTTGGCAGCCATTGGTGTATTGGGAGGTGCCTATGAATATATGTAAAAGCTTATTTCGTGGCATTGTCTAATAGTCTAGTGCCCACATGATATTATATCAGTGGTGGAAACTATTTTTGATAGATAATTAACAATGGAAAAATTATTAGTTTGTCTCAATTTTGATGACTTCAATAAATGTTAGCTTTTTTTTGAGAGGACATCGTATATCACAGGAAAATTTCTTATTTAATTTAAATATTGAACCTCCTAGATATTTATCCTTTAATAATCATTCATCTACCTTTATTTACTTCTTTTAAAATATCTTCATAGTCATTTCACTTTCATTATCAAGGAAACATAACTACATTATACTTGTGATTTCCCATAATCATTACAACCTTCATTCCTTTAAAATCTCACAATATCTACATATCATTAATCAACAAAAGATAAAATGTTCACATGTATAAAATTATTATTATGATGTAAGGTCTCCTTCATTGTTCAATCTTCTAATCTTCAACTAAAATAAATTTCAAACTATGATATGCCATATTCCACTACGATATAACTCCCTTATTGAAAAATTAAATCCATCACATATTGTGTTATGGTGTCATTATTTTAACATGGTTGTGTCAATTATAACATATCCATACATATTTCATCACAATATATAGAAATAATTCTTCACCATGATGTAGCCTTCATTATCAAATCTCACATTCATCATTGGAATGAATCATGACTCTTCCTCCAATGTATTATGTTATATATTTTTTGAATTTCATCATAAATTTATCTAATTTTGAATGCTAAATTTTAAAAAATCAATTAGAAATCATTCATAAATAAGATATTTATTGAAAAATTTATTAATCTACTGATTCACATGGAAACTCAATATAACCCCTTGAGTCATTTAGGGATATCTTATAAAGATTCTAAAAAATTAAAATTAGTCATATATAACTCACATATTAATATATAATACATAGTGGTGTGTTGTATATTATCCTATGTAGCTTTATATTAATATAATGTAGCTCCAAACATTCTGATTTATCATAGATGAGGTTAATAAAGTATATCACTATTTTATTTTTCTATATCCTTGTTTTAATCTAAAGTATCTTATAATTTTGTTTTGTGTATCCCTTGTAAACTATGATAAAATATTACATAGCCTGAAATAAATCATTCTACTATACAAATCAATATTATTTATGCATATGTAATCCTAATTTCATAAAACATATCAATCATAGAATATTTTTTCTCAATTAGTTTAAATAACCAAAGATCTTATGTGTTATCCATAAGATCATAAGCATCCTTCAGAAACACAAAGTTAAAGATATTTACATAGATGAATTTCTAGGTTATTATTACATAGACATTATTATTCAAATTTCATTAAGGCCAAAAAATCCTTATTTTATAGTACTCTTTTCGATCATTTCAATTTTATTTATGAACATTCTCAACCAATTTATGTTTTTCAAAATACATTATATAACCAAAAAAATAAACCCACCAAAAATATTTTTACCTTAATTTATAATGAATTTGAAACATGTGTAAACATTATTAAACTCAAAATATAATCAAATTTGATTTCTAGTCACATCAAATAATTTTAAATATTTTTAAACATTTAATTAATATATCATTTATTATTTAATTCCAGTAAAATATAATTTAATAATTATTCAATTTCCTCAGATATCTCAAAACATCATTAAAATTTATTCAAACCTTCAATAATAGTCCATTCATCAAATTATGAAAATATATAACCTATTTCAGCCCCATTTCAATTACATCATTAAAACATCATTCAATTTTGAATTCCTTGTAAATAATAATCTTAATGCATGCTAATCACATTGATGGATATTACAACTAGATTCTCAAAAGCCGATCCATTGTAATATATAAATATTAATAGAGATATAATAATCAAAAAATATTATTACTATATGAAACTCTCTACATATCAATAATTTTTCTAGATCATCAATAGATATCTAGTATCAATGACATAATAATTGGTAGTATATCAATTTCGAAAAACACTTTGACCATCAGTGAATGGACTCAAAAAATATATCAAATGGAAGAATCTCATAAGGATTCTTTAAATGTATATGTTTTAAATTGTTCTTTAGTATTCATCTAGTAAGAAAATCATTATATATATATATATATTTCTTTTTTGAGTTATTTATTCTTCATATTCTCAACACATATATTGGTAACATTATTCTTCTTCCAATATTTTCTCTCTAAAATATTAATATCAGGACTTGTTGAAAATAAATATTAAACATTACCAATAGTTTGAATATATACTTACCACTAATTTTGTTGATGATTATAATGATTTCCAATATAAATTATTTATCTACTTTGGATCCACATTCCATGTAAAATGACATTCCATATACATTATGGAAAGGGTATTTTTGAAAATTTCACTCATGAAAAGTTTTTAATAGAATAGTCCCATATCCATATAAACCCACAACATCCCATTAGTATACACATGAATCCCTACAAGAATTATATTTCGAAGAATCCTCTCCCATCTTTGGGAACCACTTGTCATAGGGTGTTTCAAATCCCACAATTCCAAGAGGATCTCCAAAAGAAGATCCAACCCTTCAATGGACGTGTTATGTTTTACGTAAGTTTTTTTCTCTATATTATTCATCCAACTCTTTAAAAATATGATTTTGTACTTTAATAACATGTAATGAGAGTCATAATTCTTCAATAAAGAATATATTTTTGATATAGAATAACATTTTCTTATTCATTCTTTATTATAATGAAAAAATATTTACGGAAAGTTCTAAAAATTACATGATTAATGATATAATGTTTATTTCATGAATGATGAAGAGAACATAAATATTAGTAATATATTATAATGCTTAATAATTTAAGATATCATTATAATTATATAATGATAATAAATATATTCATTTATAAAATCAGTGTTCTTAGTAGGTCAAAATTTTCAAATGAAAAGATATTTTAACAACTCTTTATGATTTTTTGCCACAACTTTATGAAATTACCTCCAAAATGTATAAATATTTCAAAAAAATAAAATATTATCACTGAGACTATTCTAGATGACATGAAATCATGATCAAGGGGAAATTATTGTAACCACAGTGTTGAAGCAACCATAGAGAAAATATAAAATTAACATTTGAATACTTCATTTTACAAATAATTATAAATAAATATATAATAAAAAATTAAAAATTACTGGTATAAATAAAATTAAATATCTAAAAGATTCATGTATAGATGAATTAAAAACATAAAATTATTGAACATGATGTTATATATTTTCATACTAAATAAGAGTACTAGGTAATGGTTTTTCCAGACTAAAACTCCATTCTTTGAGTCATACAGATTATATATTGACAATATTTTTCTAAATATGGGAGATTATACCAATTACCATTGGAATTTTCAATTTTTTCTTCTATAATGAAATTACATTTTTATCTTAATGTATTATTATTTTATTAATTCCTTAATACATAAAAACATGACACTGTTAATAATAATTCCCATCCTCTATATTGGTTACTTTTCATTCGTGTCTATTTCATTTCATACAAAAAATGTTTTATGTAATACTATAAAAGATAAATATTTACTCTCATCCAAAACATTCATATTTGACTATATATATATTAATAAAAAAATTTATAGTTAATTTATGAATTTAGGTGTCCTTAAAAATATTTAAAAAGAAATAAATCTATGTATTTCCGCTTCAATATATTTTTTATCTTTTACAAAAAAATTCTTTATCTTTAACTTTATTTTATTTCAATGTTTTGTTATTTTTAATTCTTATAAATCTTCTTTATTAAAATTATACTTATCACCCGTTGAAGGGGATTATGAAAGTGACTTATATATTTGTTTTTATAACAATGTTATAAAATAATTAGGAAAATTATTCTTGTGATTTATCTTCCTTTATAATAATTACATCTGAAGGATATTTCTCTTTTAGAGTTTTGTTTTTGGTATGATCCTCAAAATGATCATATGATATAATTATTTTGATTTATTTATTTTTTCTCTATCCACTATTATATTTATATATGTAATCTTATATGATATAATATAAATTTTTTAGGTAACCTATTTTTTCTTCCTTTGTTTAATCAATATTTTTTGAATGGATGAATTAACGTTGAACACATATGTATGGTTTATCATTATATGATAGGTGTGTCAAATATATCCAGTAAATGCATTAGTTAGTAATTTTTGTCTCTTGAGATTACTATGGGACGAATGTAATGATGTGATCCGCTATGTTATGGGATGGAGGTAGGGACCCTAGATTCACTATGCTAGGATACATGGGTTGTGATTCCAAATCCACTATATTATGATGTTATTGGTGGTTAACATGGTAAAATAACATTTTATTTATATCAAATATTTGTTAAACCATAATATGTAAAATTTTCAGGGTTTCTTATTGTTTTCACAATCTTCCATGTCATGGTATATGTATTATGATACCATGATCATAACATTGTAGTCTTTTATCCCCACGCTATGATATATATTGCGATACAATGTATTATGATCAAATATTTTAGTCTTTTAACACATTAAATCTTTTATTTATCCCCTTTTAATGTTTTCTAAAATGATTATAATCTAATCCTCTATGCCTAAATGAAATGTTCTTACCTTATAATGAAATTTAGATCAACCCTTCTGCTTTTCATTTTTCTAAAAAATTATTTATAGGAATATATCTCAGAGGATTTCATTTGTGGAGAAATTTTATGGGGGATGTTGAAAAATGTTTTTTAATAATTTGTTTGTGTATCTAATATTTGAATAAATTAAACTTTTATGTAATGGTGGTGTGTATATTTTGGATTTTTAGTTGTTATATTATGTGGAATGATGTAATATATATATATGTTATTCTCGTGATGCCTCAGTTAATGTATATTTTCATAAATACCTATCCTTGTTCCATCCAAATCTATATTTTTTTATCCTTCCAATATACATAAAACCACATAATAGGAATAAAAAAAAGAAATTAAAGGTGGACCGTGTCCATTCATATCCATCATTACAAATAATGCTGCTACAAAAAAATATAGACACTTCAAAATTTCTTTCTTGATAAAAATCCATTATAAACATGAATCTATATTTAATATTGAAATGGGTTTTTTCTTTTACATACATTACTTATTATTTATCATAGGAATATTGAGGGAAACCATATATTATCTTCTCCCACTCTTCATCAAGCCTGTCAAAAATCACCTGAAACTTTTTCTAACTACTTCTCAATAAATTGGAAAATTCTTTGAAACAATTATTTTCATCCATAAAATTTTCATTAAAACATTCAAATTCAGATTTTACCACACCTAAAGTATCAATAATAGACTTTTATGTGTCATTTGTCTCTTTAAATAATTCATTGTACAAATTGGATTTTAAATGAGAATTATAATTAGTAAATAATAATTCAATTTCAAACTCCTTTACCATATTCAATACTAAAATATTGATATATTTCATCAAATTCTATAAAGGAACAAATTTTTATTAATCTAGTGACATATAAACAACACATATAGATATTTATAAACTCAGAACTCAAATAATAATCTTATCCAACAACAAATTCTAAAACTTCATGATCATAAGAATATAAAAATCCTCATAGCACACTAATTTAATATGAATGTCCTCCATTTCATATTAAGAAATCATGCTTTCTTGATCATTTAAAATATTTACCACAATCTTCAACTTAAAGTACTGATTATCATACATTTGGAGGCCAACCACTTATTTAATTAAAAAAATATAGAACATTAAATTTTAAATAGGTTCAAATATCTTACCAACTGTATAATTGTCGATATTCAATAGATTGATGAAATTATACATTGTTACCATCTTAATAATAACTTGTTTAATATTTCCTTATGATGTGAAAATACTATCATATAACATAATAAACTAATTTGAAATATATATAGTAATTCTTTGAATAATACTATAAAAATATATATCAAAATCATTATGTGACTGAGCTTCCAACCTCAATTCCTTTATATATATATATATACATTAAAATAAATTTTATAAAATTTTAGTTTTGAATAAAATATCAAAAATATTACTCTCTACATTCCCAAACAAAAAAGAATAATCAACTGTTTTGTTATCAAAAATACATGAAACAATTAATTTCACAACCACATCAATCTTGAAAGTAGTAGATTAAATGCGGACAACATGAGTTTCATCCATTTTATAATCTCATACAGTATTCTAATTTTAAACACTAATATCACCACAAAAGTAGTTGGGGATTACAAGATTGGTAAATATTCCACATAATCATGCATTTGAATTGGATTCTAATCTGACTGGGGGAAACTTTCCATAGGTATTGTAGTTGTAATATAGTAGGTACTATACAACTTTATCAGGTTCAATACTCTAGTGAGGTTATGTAGCACTAGTATTATTCATCTCACATGGGGTTTTGGGCCACTCAACATTTGAGCCATCAAGGGGGTGGTGATGAAGGCATTGCATATAGGTGGTGATGTGGGAATTATTTATTAAGGGACCTCAGTCCATCTAATGGCTGGCCTATGGGCCATGTTATGGGATTCATGCCCACTGGTCCTTCTCGCAAAAACATATAATTTAATAAATCATCTAGATGGGTGGGTTATTCCTTGGGGGTCATGACCTGCCATTTAGTTGTGTGTGTGTGTAGTGTATGTGTGTTTGTGTTTGTGTTTGATTGTAATTATACCCCCAAAAACTTAATATAATATAATAGATCACTAAATAAAGTTTCAGTAACTATATTTTCAGCATTAGGCTTAGAATCTATAGCATTGACCCTTTCAATATTAAAATTCATATCACTAGCATCAATAAAAAATGAAGAAAATTTGTTATTTTCAGTATCAATAATATTTTGGTTAGTAGTTTTATCATTATTTAAATTTAATTTATTAACTATTTTTTTGTTATAGATATATCGGCCTTACTAGAAACATTTATATTAATATTTTTAGTATGAGGTACCTTCTCTCCTCTAGTGCCTTCACTAACCTGGCCGACTTGCACATCTTGACCAACTTCACCAATATGCTCCACCTAAGCATATTTGATTTATATATTTGTTTCTCGCTTGGATATAATATGTTGATACCCCTAAACTTGGTAAATATATATTTCTATCATCTTCTTCGTTATGATGATGAACTATCTTATTCAAAGATATATTCCATATGTATAAAATATTACGATGAGTAAATCCGACCAAATTATTTTATAATGGGTCTTAAAAGTAACCTCATATATTAGGTGTAATACATTCAATTAAAATAAAAAATTCAATATCCTAATAAAATGATAATAATTCATCCTCATGAACTGGCCCAAACTAACTTCAGATTCCATCCAACCCAGCACCCAAACCAGACCATTGAACGACCCTACGGGAATTCCAAATCCCCATGGGCTGGAAACTAGTGTCTGGGTTTCGACGTTATATTTTGGGGAATGATTTCACCCAGGATGATAGTACAAAAAAATAATAAATATCCCAAAATTCTCATATCATTTTATAAGAAAAAACATAACCAAAAGAAATATAATTATCATAATTAAAATATTTTAACTTTATAATTAATACCAAAATTCCAAAACGATAGAGGAACCAACTAAACATCTAAACCTAAATGAAAAATAGGGGAAACCCCCCCATTACACCACCACCAACATCTATGAGAAAAATAACACAATAAATCAGATTCACCATCACCACTATTAAAGATAATTCATTTACTATGATCAAATAGAACAATGTCTATACACACCCAAGGGTGCATGTAAGGTGTGAGCCAGATACTAGTGGGATACGACCCAATGATTTTCCATGAAAAAACATTATATGATAAATCTACGTGATTTTTTTATGAATGAAATTGTAAAAAAATTAGTAAATCATTTTTGGGAAATCATTTTAATGGAAAAAATGATTTTAATTTAAATTGATAGGTAAACTCCATTGTATGTTAACCGAATATACAACATCGCATAAGAACCACATATATGGCATAGATGTACTAGAAAGGGTGGGACACAAGGAATCTCATATTTTGATGATACAATATAAAAAACATGACACAAATAATTATCATTCATGATCCACTAGAGTATAATGTATCCCAAGGTATGGTGGTCTCCAATGATCATCAATTCTTCATTAGTGTTGTAGTGTTAGTCTTGCTAGAGGGAACCAAGGCTTGGGCCCACCAATCTAACTATCATAATAGTACAAGTATAGATACCTATATTTTATTGATTATCATTGTGATATATTCCATTTCCCATGTCACATGAACTATAACATGTACACTCACACAAATGATCATGGAATCACACATGAAAACCACCATTTTACATAGGTATAACAGCTTTTTAAACCCGTATACACAACAAAACAATTTTGAAATGTGTTTTCAACCATTAAAAAAATTCCTAGACCACATATATTAATAAAATAAACTATTCTAAAATCATCCAATAATGCTAAATCAAATAATCACATACCATAATTTTATAAACATCTGGAATCTAGTGGAAAACAAAAAATGCACCAAAGGAAGACCCTAAAAATGAATAGGAATAAGATAACCATCAAGATAATACTAAAAGTATTATGTTTCAACATAATCAAGGGAATACAACCCACTAGATAAATGGGAAACCAATGAAGAATGAATAAGGATAAAAGATGAAGGAAGAAGTTGATGAATTAAGGGACTTACTTGATGTCTAATAAAGACTCCGCACCAAAAAAACAAATTATTTGGATATCTGAGGGATCCAAGAGGATATGGATAGGTACCTCGGGATTATATTCATTAATGGAGTAGGAAATTGGTGTATGTTTCTTATAATTACGGACGAAAAAAATGAAAATTCAATATTTTTACGTTCTACGAAGGCTGCATGGTTTGGCGGCATTGTTTTCCAAATCATGAGGAAATTGTGTGCTCTCCACTACTGAAAAGAAAATAGGACACATGGTTTTCCTAGGAAGGAAACACACCCATTATGTAGGTTTTCCAAACAAGATAGTGACACTGTCCATGGAAGACAATCTGTTCGAGTATAGAGAATGTTTTCTACAAACTATGCACCAATTGTGTTCCTCCTACTATCAGGTCCAAAAAACTCTATTTTTACATATATCATCTGGGAAAGTGAGAAATAATTATATGATGAAAAAAAAAATTACTTGAAAATAAAATTTTTTATGTAATAATTATTCCAACCATGAAAACATTTTTCCCTCATAAAGTTATTCTGATCCAATAATAAGAATATGTACTTCTCTTCAACCCAGGATATCTTCACCCATGTCCCATACTCATCATTACCATCCTACTGAACAACCCAAAATAACAGTGTTTACTTCATTTGAATCACTTCATCATGGGAATCCATAATTCATTCTAGTCATTCAAACATAGAATGATCAGGTTTAAGCTCTAACTATTCAAAACTAAACCCATTAGATGGATAGAGATTATACTTTTTCAATTGTGATACATTGAACATGTCATGGATTGATGTCAAGTAAGATTGAAAATATAACTAGTATGACACCTTAAATACCCTCTCAATAATCTCAAAATACCTAAAATACGTTAATATTTTCTTCCCCTGCATACTAAGAAGAGGGTGATCCAAGAGATCGACCACTTTCAGAAACACATAAACACTAATAGTGAATTATAAATCTCAACATTTTTTCTTAGTATAGGGATTGTGGTTTCTCTATGCCATCAAAAAATTACTAATCAACTTTTCTTTATCAAATTTATCCAAAAAATTCTAAGAACCAACAAAGAAGTCACGCCCACCTCCACACAGCATAATGGAGACTAACACGACCACCCCAAAATCCCCTTAATGTGATCCATTTTAATCAATGATTGGTACCTGTTGCTATAGGTACACAAAAATAACCACAAATGGCTATCCCATGTGCCTCTGAAATCAAAAACACATTCCCTAGTCATGTGTTCCATCATTTTATTCACCCTCTTTGTCTGACCATCTATTTGAGGATGGTTTTTCGTGCTCAACTAAACATGTTACCCCTTAACCCTCTAATGGGATTCCAGGAACCATGTGGTAAAATGGGGATCCCTGTCAAAAAAATTAATGATGGAACACCAGGTAGCATAACTAAATTCTAAATATATAATCAACCCAACTCATATACTTTGGAAGAATCTCTAATCAGAATTAAATGGGATAATTTGTCTGGACATATAATCACTACAAAAAATTCATTCTTTCCACGTGTTGTATGTGGTAATGAAATACTGATATCCTTGTAAATTTCATCTTACTTCTAGGTATGAATGAGAAATATTAGAATTAAAAAATAAGTACTATTTTCCTCTACTTTAACCTATTGATAATTATAGTTCATAGATACGAAGTCATCTATATATTATCTCATACCCAACCACCAGAAATGATGATACACATCATAGAATGTATTATTGGAAACATGATTAATAGACCATAGATAATGGAAGATATAATATGTCACCACCTTATACTATGAAAACATCATGACGAGACGACCCTTTAAACAGATAACTCCCTCAGGAGACAACGACCACCTGCAGGAACCTCCCAAACTATTAGGAACTTAATTGACCACTAACACTTCTCAACACTTGAATTACCTTGCCACGTAAACTCTATAAGGGAAGATTTCATCTGAACACATTTCATGAATTTACCTCTATTATGGTCTTTAGCTTCCAGTTGCATCTAGGAAAAAAGAGCCATCATGGTCAACTCATCATAGGACTATATCAATGTTTTCACTAGAACATTCTTGATCAGGTAATCTTCACCCACATTACCTTTTCTTGGTGTTTATATGATAAAAATATTGAATCCCTGAAGGTATTAAAAACAATGGAGAAACCAAAAATTAAATGCATTCATGGAGAAAATGTAGGCTAAGATCTTATGATCAGAATAGACTACAAACATCACCCCAAATAGGTAATTACATCACGTTTTAATCCATTCTTAAATTCCTCAAATTCCATTTCATTAGTTGGGTAATTATTCCATATGGTCAGTACTGGAGATAACCATATTATACCACATAATCACCCATCATCAACACACACCCACGACCCATACCTAAGGAATCACAATAAAACACATACCGCCTTCTATATTGCGGAATGATCAAAATATGGGATGTGGTTAAGCATTGCATAAGATCCAAAAAGTTTACCTAAAAATCTAGGATCCACTTAAATGATACCCCTATCTAGCTAAGAATATTATTGGGAAAATAAATGTTAGAAGAATCTTTGATGAAACACTTGTAATTCCTTTCTAGACACAAAATTATTCGGATCTCAAAAAAAAATATTCAGTTTATCCCAGGACATTATGACTTTAGTCTTCTTTTTAACCATCAAAACCCCACATTATGAGATCACATGGCCTAGAAAAATCACCCCCCTTGTCTAGAAGGTACACTTTTAAATCATAATATAGAGGTGATGATATTAGAGAATGCCTAGTATTATCCTCATGTGTTCATCACACTCATTCTCATTTCCTGAACAAACCATGATTTCGTCCAGAAATCCAAAAATTAAAGAGTCAATGTAGTAGTTAAATTCCCTATTAATATGATCCCTGAAGACCGTTTGATCATTTAAAAACCCAAAATTCTTGAATAAAGTTTCTATGTTGTAATACCTACATTGAAAATCTATTTTTGGAACATCTACATCCCTTAATCTAACCCGGTCATACCCAGAACTCAATACAATCTTAGAGAACCATATTTCCCCTTAGGCTGATCAAAAAGTACATCAATTCTATGAAAGTGATACTTATTCTTGACTATTACCTTATTCAGCTTCTATTAATTGATGTACAACCAAGAGATCTGTTGTTCGTCTTCACAAACAGGATAGGGTCATCCCATGATAAGATTCTCAGACTAATGAATCCTTTATATTCTAAATCATCTAGTTGTATCATTAATTCCCTTACGTAGGTGGGGGACATAAGGTATGAGGTAATAGATATCATCTATATACTTAGGGATGAATCAATGGATATCTTCACATCCCTCTCTCAAGTTAAACATGAGAAACTATCTAGGAACACCTCTAGAATATATTCCACAATAGGAGGTAATCCACCCTCAACGCCTCTATCATCATCCTCAAACATGTGAGATGATATTTAAAAAGAAAGACTACCAAATTACATAAGTGTCGGTCAATAATGTCCTGGAATAGAATCTCATTCACCCGGGAAAACCTGGGTGCTTCCATCAAGTTCCACAAAACTCACACAACATGGATAAAAATTGATGTTAGCCGAAAAAATCACCATTCCATCCATACCAAGTATCATGTTGAAGAATCCCATTTCCATGTCCATGGATTCTAATTCTAACTTGACCCATGAAATAGTGAGTTCACTTGAAGGACAATTGAACTCCTTGTCTTACTTCTTTCCAATTGATATCACCAATTAAAATGCATAGTGTATGAGCTTAGTTGTAAATTTAAACACATACACATGATTCATAGAGATAAAGTAATTGTAAGCACCCATATAAAATAGGGCCATATCAATGAATGATGCATTTAGAAATATACCTCGAACTGTATTAGGACTTGTATCTAATTCCACGGGTCCTTGATCCATAACATGAAGATGGATAATCTCTTCCTAATCCTTAGAGTGACTACTGAACAACAGATCTACCTTACCATATATCTGCCTAGAAGAAGATCTATTCCAGCCATCATGACCACCAAACTAATATCCCACTTACAAGGATGGTTATGACTAGTAATATATTCCCCTAGATTTTTTAGAACTTAGATCACCCTGATATTTGAGTTCCACTTTGTAAAACAACTACAAGTACCCAAAAGTTCCACACTTATGGAAAGTACTATGTGGTGTTGTATATGATGGTTGTATATTCCCCTCCATACCACAATAATAGAACAGGACTGGCACAACATCTGAATCTGCAGATGAATGAGGTTTGGAATCATGTTTTGAACTACCAACTCCCCTCTTTTCATATTCATATTTCCTTCTCTTATTTCCATATGAACTACCACTTCCCCATCCCACTGTTGAAACTCCCCATAAAAAACAGATATGAAACTCTAATCGATGTCTACAATCAATGATCAATAAACCACTTTAGCATTCATTATCCACTAAAACAAGAATACCTAGTATTATATATATTTTTACAATCCCATTTAAAACAATTTATCCTTCATAATCTCATTGGAAACAACCTTAGGTGAAAAATAGACTAACTCGTAAAAATAGTTGGCATACTCCCACTAGTCTAATCCCCATGGTGGGGAACCAAAAACATTAGGGACATGGTGATGGAAAAGGTTGAAGGGAAATACTACTTTTTAAGGAATAAGTCCACCAACTCATATTCTTATGTTTCCAAGTCAGACCCACTAATTCACAAAACATTCAAATGGACCCTCAAACAAAAACGATGAAAATTTTACCACAGCTACAATAAGAGGGTCAATAAATCCAAAAATCCATTCGATCTTATTAATCTAGTCATCAAATTCCAACAGATATGTGATACCCAAAAAATTAGAGCCTTTTTCTGGAGGAACGCCTATTTGATGTCCATTCATGGTCCTATAATTTCTTTCCAAACAAGAGAATTCCCAAATCCTATTCCCTAACCTAAATCATGGAAAAAATTAACACCAACTTCTACTAGTCTTTGATCATCTGGTGAGGGAAACCCCTCTCTAACCTCTTCATATGGAAACATAGGATTTCTCTGGGGAGTAATCTTGCTACATCAAACAATAACCACAAGGAAACCATTAATACACTATTCTAAAAAAATTAAATAATAAAAAATTGAAAATGCTTCCATAAATCAACGAAAAACTATATACAACATATTGAAAAGATAACCCACATCACCCCATGTCATTGTATGTGCATCATCTCCCACCTGTAGGTCTCAAATACAAGAGAACTCGTACCGAATCCCAACATCCAATCGTGACCTAAGGCCCATTATGAGGTATGTCCACTAGACACCCCACTCGTAACCAAGACCACAAGCCTCAACAGTCCAAACTCTTATCTATCTAGACTCTCCTTAATATCACAACCCATAAAATGGGTGAAAACAAAATAAGATACCATTTAATAATGAATAGTCCTAGGATGAAATCTGACCAGACCAGCAACCCATCCCACAGTAAGGCTAGAATTTCACTCTCGATCCCCATGGGGTGGAAACTAGTGTATGGGTATCAACATTAATTTTTTTGGAATGATTCCACCCATGATAATCAACCTAAAATGACCATAATCGACTCATAATTATCAAATCACATCATAAGAGATAACCATATGAAAAATAAATATAATTTTCACAATAAAAATATGAATTTTAATAGAAAATGATAGGAGAACGTAAAAACCCTAATATTAAATATTTTTTAAGTTTTAGGTAGGTCGAATAGTTTAACCACATGGTTTTCAAAATCACGCGTCAACTGTGAGGTCACAATTGTAAGAGAGGAAATCAGCCACATTATTTTCCTAGGAAGGGAACAAACCTTTGAAGTAGGCCATGCAGCATAGACAATGCCACTATCCAGGTTTCACTGTGTCTTCTAAGATGGCACAATGTTTCTACTAATTGTGCATTAACAGTTATCCTCCTTTTTCCATGTCTAAAAACACCATTTTTCATAGAAAACACACTAGAAATAAATTAGATAATTTTATATAAAAAATAATAACCTAAAATAAAATCATGGATGTGACAATTCTCCCCACAATGAAAACATTTATCTATTGTCATTTAATTTTGTTCATAGAAAAAGAATATGTATTTCTCATCAACTAGATATCTCTACTCCCATGTCTTATGCTCATCGTTACCATGCTTCCAATGAACCCAAACTAATGATATATACTTCCTTCAATGCACTGTCTCCTAGTAATACAAAATTTTTACTAGCTGTTCAAACACAGAACGATCAAGCTCCAACTCCAACTCTTCCCAACTCATCACATGATATTTATAATGATTATACTTTATCAACTGTGAGACATAGAACATTTCTAGATTAAAATCAACTGATATGAAAAATAGAACATTTATGCCACCGTACGAACCCTATCAGTGGTCTAAAAGGGTATGGCATGCCTTGTTGTTAGGATACCCCTCTTACAAAGATGATGGTGGCCCAAGAAAATGTCCATTATCAGAAACACATAATCACCAACTTAATATTTGAAAATTTGGTGTTTGTGATTGGAATAGGACTTTTAGTAGCTCTACGCCATCAAAAAAAGGGTCATAGTAAACATGGAATTATCAAATGTCTCCTACACAAATCTAGGTCCCAAAATTGAAGACTAGACCATGTACTCTAATCATAAAGGATGATGACATGTCTGACTATAATGTTCCTTGAAGGGATCCATTTTTATCAAGGATTGTAAACTATTTTTATATGAAGACATGAATAACCCCAAATGGGTATCACATGAACCTATGAAATCCATCCCACATTCCCAAATCATGTGGTCCATGATTTGATTCACCCTATCTATCTGCCCATCTGTTTGAGGATTCTATGACGTTCTCAACATAACCTATGACCCCATCACCTTCGGAAGTCCTTCCTATAATAGAGTGGGCAAATGGTGTCCCTATATGAAATTATTGTTGATTGAACACCAAGAAGACTCACTATCCACATTATCTGAATCTATGATCATAATGAAATGGTATGATTTGATTAGATGGTAAATCACTACCCAAATAATTTATTTTCCTATGGTATATGAGGTATACCAATAATG
The DNA here is from genome assembly GCA_963277665.1 of Viscum album. Lineage (NCBI taxonomy): Eukaryota > Viridiplantae > Streptophyta > Magnoliopsida > Santalales > Viscaceae > Viscum > Viscum album. The sequence goes on from OY728165.1 coordinate 525,107, forward strand.
AAATCCATAGAAATATCATTCTAATTATAAGTAGGAAAAGGAAATGGAAAAAAGAAAACCAGGGGGTCTTAAGTGATCTTCATTAAACTTCTAACATGTATAGAACATATATAATAATTCATCTATATCATTTCTCATACCAATCCATAATAATTGATGACTCAAATCCTAGAAAAACATTGGGGAACCAGGATTAATGGCCCACTAAGACTGGGGGATACCATGAATCACCACATTACACAATGGAAATGATACCATTAGACATACATTAAAACATTAAAAACCCTTAAAATAAAACAACCACTCCCAAGGAACCTCCCCACCTTTTTGTAACTATGTTGATTGATGAAACAACTCATCATAATGAAAATATTGTAGAATCAACTACATAATTGAAGGTCTCATCTGAACAGATGTCATGAACACACCTCTACTATGATACATAACATTCAGGTTCATTTAATAATAGAGTCCCACCAAGGTCCACTCATCATTGGAATCTTTCAATGTGTGCACTGGCACATTCTTACAAATGGAATCTACTAAAAAATTGCCTTTCACTAAATTTTAGATGATATCACAATTAAATTCATGATTTTATTTGACCCAACAGAACTACCTCAAATTCAGTACATTTAGGGAAAAAATTTAGTTTAATATCTTAAGATCAAAATTGACTAAAATCATCTCTAGAAATGTGTAATAATACCATCTCTACAAAGAATTCATATCGGCAACTAATTCCAGATCATGGGTTGGTTAATTATTTTCATGTGGTCAGAGATGGATAGAACGAAATGTCACCACATGATCATCTCAAATAGATGCACAACCAAGACCCATACATGAGGCAGTAGAGTAGACCAAGTACCCTAGTATAGATTCCAGAATAAAAAAATTTATTTGTGGTAAAATTTTACTAAATATTCTTAAGGGATTCCAAACAATCTAGGATCCACTCAAACATTACCCTTTGTTATGTATGTGTAGCATGGGTGATGCAAGCCGAGATAAAATCTATGATGAACCACATGTAAACCCCTACTAGACCCAATAACATTTTGATCTCAAAAACATTATTCAGTTTCTCCCATTAAATCACCACATTAATTGCCATTGGATCCTCTAAGAGACTACTTTACTGGATCACGTGGCCCAGAAATATCACCTCCCTAATCTAGAAGGTACACTTGGAAACCATATCATAGATGTGGTGATCTCACACAATTCCTTGCATTATCCGCAAGATCTTCTCAGGCTCTTTATTGGTTCTAGAATAGACTAGGATGATATCTAAAAACACAATAATAGAGTCAACGTACCAGAATAACACCCTTTTTATAAGTTCCATAAAGACTGTTGGAGAATTCTTCATCTCTAAAGGCATGAATAAACATTCAAAGATGGTGTAAGTACTTCAAAAATTTATTATGGAACATATGCCACCCTGACATTGCCTTAGTCATTCCATTAACACAGGTTAGTCCAAGATAACAACCTTTCCCCCATAATCTAATAAAAACGTTAATCAATATAAAGAGATGGATACTTATTCTTGATTATTACCTTATTCAGGTTTTGGTAATTGATGCACAACCTGAGTGATCCATCATCTTTCCTTTCAAATAATACTGGGGTGGCCAATGTTGAGAGGCTGAGGATGGAGAATACTTTGTATTCCAAATCATCTTGTAGTATCTTTAATTCCATAAACATTGTGGGGTCCATAAGGTATGTGGGAATAGATTTTGGTTTTGATACCTATGAAAATAATTTATGAACTCCACATCCCTCTATAAAAGAAAACATGATAAGTCATTTAGGAACAAATATTGGATCACATCCACCACATGTGGTAATCTACCTTCAAGGACTTTATCATCATCCTAAAACATGAGAAAATATCTGTATAAATAAATGCTACCCAAATCCATAAGTGGAGGTTTATCACATCCTGAGCAATGACCCCATTCACCCTTGAAAAACTGGGTGCTTCCATCAGGTTCCATAAAACTCACTCACAATTGATAAAAATTTATGAGTTTCTAAAAACATTCCATCCAACCCATACTGAAGATCACATATAATATGTCAACTTCCAACACTAGGAAATCTCATTACATATCGACCCCTGATAGAGTGATTGAACATGATAGACCCTCGAAACCCTAATTTGGCTTCTCTTCAAGAGGTGTCACCAATTCCATCACATATGGTGTAAGATCAATGGCAAATTTCAACATATCCACATGATGAGTAGAGATAAAGTAATTATAAGAACCCATATCCAATAAATAAATATCTATAGGTAATTAAATTATAACCATACCATGAACTGTAGAAGTCCCTACATCTAATTCCTCTGGTGCCCAATCCATATCATGAAGATGGATATATCTACCTAGACCAGTGAGTGACTAATGACATATGGACCGTCCTTAAGATACCTCTTCCTAGACTAATATCAATCCCTACTGCAAGACCAAAAAACTGAGAACTCGGAATCCTAGATGGTTCTAACTAGGATTTCATTCCTATAGATGCTTAAAAACATGCACCCCCCCTATGATATGGGTATTCAATATTTAAAAACCACTACAATTTCCTTATATTTACAAACTGATGCAACGATCTTGGTAGTGTTGGATATGATGATGGCATATTCCTATCCTTCCCACACTGATAGAACAAGACTGACCCAACATTTGAATCCACAGATGAAGGAGGTTATTAATGGTGACTTCAGCTACCACCTCCATTATTTGTGTATATTTTTTACTTTCTCTTTATTTTAGATGAACTACAACTACCCTATAACACTAATAAAATTTCCCCAAAAAAATTAGACATTCCACATTGATCAATCTCTACCATCATGGAACAATTAACCAATTAATCATATATCTTCAACCTAAAATGAAAGTCCTGGGTTTGGATATCCGTTCCGAACCCAATTTCACACCATTGATCCTTCAACAGTTCATCAGAATATACCTCAAGTGAAAAATGGACAAACTCAGAAAACAATTCGCATACACCAATACAATTTCGTATCTATATTGGAGATCCAAAAACTCCTAATTATTATAGAAGAATATGGTATCATGGTAATAATAATTCTTAAATAGTAACTTAAAGTCCTTCAAACCCTCATTATCATACTTCCCAACCTGAACCACTATGTCTCACCACCTCCGACTAGCACCCTACAAAAATAACGAAGAACATTTCACCTTAACAGACTCCCGAGTCTTAAGAAACCCAATTATTCATTTGATCTTCTCACTCAAATACTTATTTTCCTTGGGATCATTATTACCTTGTAAACATGGAGTCTTGTTTTTGAGGAACTGCTGATCCATGTCCCTTGCTGGACCTGGTTCTTCTTCTCGATAATGAGTAGGATTAGTTCCCACTCCCTAAACTAAATACTAAATAGCATGAACCACCTATTATACCAGTATTTGAACAAATAGGGTGGGACAAATCTCTTCGGATACTTCAAGGTGTTTCATAGGAAGTATTCTTGGAGGAATATATCAAAATCAAACAAAAATCACAAGGATACCATTAATTCACTATTCTAAAAAAATTTCATAAACAGTAACAAATTATAAAATATGAAATAAATCAAAATAAAACCATATTCAACAAAACAACAAGAAAACAAAATTCACCAATTCTTATTTACCATGTATAGTCTGTAGCCTATACATCTCTCCATGATGTGAATTCGATCCAAATTCCAACATCACATGGGGACCTGAGGCCTGTTACAAGTTGTGTTGGGTAGAAACCCCACTCACTAAAAAAACCTCAATCTCTGACAGTCCAAACTCTTGTCTATCTGGACTCATGAAAATATCATTAACCATACAATGGGTGAAACACTATCTGATATAATTTTATCATGAATCGGCCCAAGATACCATCTAATCCGACACATCACCTGGTCTATAGAATGTCCGGAAGGGTATTCTCAATCCCCATGATCTAGAAACTAGTTCTTATGTATCAACATTTTATTTCTGGGAATGATTTCAACCATGATAATCAACAATAAAAAACACACAAGTCTCACAACCCATCATAAGAAACAACCATAACTGAATGAAATATAATTACCACAATTAAACTGTTTTACATTTTAAAACAAGACCAAAAAAAATAGGAGGGTATCTAACTACACAAAAAATCATCCTTGAAACAAGAGGTCCAACACACTCATTCCACCTCCACCAACACCTGAAAGATGTCAACTCTAGAAAAACGTCCCACCATCACCACCAAAAAAAATTCCCTTTACGTAGATAAAATTTTCAATAGATTCTTATATGTAATATTGAACTATTGTTGGTTTGGCCTTAAATGATAAAAAATTTCATATGGAATCTTAGCACTCTTTCAATCTGATAATGGGAATCAAATATAATTTGGAATTATAGACTCCATATTCAAGTAATAATAAATGTTAAAAGTCATAAGGTTTCATGAACTCTGGAGAAAAATGATCATAGGTATAAAATATCATATGAAATATCATATTTTATAATAGTCAAATCATAGATACAAAAAATATATATAATATCAGGATATCAACTATTTTGGCCATATCAATAAGAAATCATATTAAATCTTAATGTCTCTAAATGTCTGACCATGGTTTTTAACTTCCATATGGATTCTTATACTCTCTTCCAAATTTACCATATGTGTCAAATTTCATATAGAACCCCAATCACTCATCCAGTGTTACCATAATTATCAAATGACATAGGGAATACTAGGAACTCATTTGGTCAAACAAAAAATGATAAAAACTATATGAAATTTAAATATCTTGATCAGTTTGACCATAGGTGGAAAATGGAAATTATCACAAGAGCCATGCACATGTGTTGTGTAACTCAACACCAAATTTACTTAGTCCCCATTTCACCATTACCTTGAAACCTATATCCATATAAAACATATAAACATAAAAGACAAGGAAATCATAGACAAAAACATAACTCATTTCTAGAATCTCACACGCCTAGCTCAATTCAATATCACATATTACAACCTAGGCATTATTCAAAAATGACTCACCACAAAAAAATAATTATATATATCAAAGAAAACCCATCCTTATTAGATAAGACCTTCCTATCCGTACCTATCATATAGGGAATAATACATTTCACACACTAAAATTATCATTTAACTCAAAGAGGAAAAAAATTCCACAAACCCTTTTTCATATCAACTCATGGACGCTAAACATCACCCATAATTTAATGGATATTCCACCACCCAGGGAACTTTGTTGACATTATCCTCATGGTCCCAATCCATGTCATTTTCTTACAAATTCCTATATAATTATCTTAGTCTCAATACCCATGGACCATATTAATCAACACATATTCATGGACCCTTTGTAATTCATTAAAAATCAATAAAAAATTTTATTCCATGACACATGATATGGTGCCATCTAAAATATACCTAGGGGGTCTCTCAATTTCTCTATATAAAGGAAACCCATATAATCATATGATATTAATCCCTAGGGGACTTTTTATGCTCTCTAATTTCACCATACCCCTATCCACCATCAATTAGGGGTATTCCTAACCATATGAGAGATGAAAAACTATCTCTCCTATCACACATTCGATATCTCTCACCATACCCACAAAAACAACATTAAAGTGTCCAACCTAGGATAATCCAAACAAATCCTGAACCCAAAATATCGACCTTTGTTCCCTCATACACATTCTAGAATCCTCACTCCATTTGATACGTAGTCTATAGATGATTCTGTATAACATAAAATATAATGGAGCACTATCTCTACCCTAGGATTCTTAATACCATTTATTCCTTCACATTAAGAACTCATGGACCATAACTATTTTACCCAAACTCAAATCAACAAAAAATCACAGACAATCATGAATAAAAAATTATGTTTCATTTAATTGGTACCACCTACCACTATATTGGGGTTACTATCCTTAATCAATGTTTGTGAAATCCTGATCCAAGTATAAGCCAAATATAATATACACTATGATTTCCTTTCGTATAAATAATTCCCAATCAATTAATTATACGTAATTCCAATTAAAAAAATAATTCTAATCAATGTGGTATAATTACTTGTAACCTCAATAATAAATTTTCTGAAATATGAACTATGACCAATCATGCATGGATGGTCCATAGAATAATCCTAGAACCACTCTGAGAAAAAACCCTTATAAACTAACACCCTATCATTCACACATCTAATACATCTTGATCAAAAAACCCTAGTAAATCTTTTCAAAACATTAAAAAAAATTAAATAGAGAATAATGACAATTTTTATCACTTTGCAACATCTTCTATCAACCACACAATAAATTCCCATCACACAATAATATTCTACCATGATTTGATATAATTCTCATTAGAATAGTAAGAGGTAATATAACCAATTCAAGGGAATACCTAGAATAATAGAATGGATGAGAAGGGAGATACTGTAAATATAATCATTAAGGAAATTTAAACCAAAACTCCTAAAAATGGGGGAATATAGGGTGTTTGGGGAGAGGATGATCAAGCCAAAATTCCCCACCATATTTAAAATAGGCTTAATGGAATAGGTTCCAACCCTAGAAAATATGGGTTTCCCTTTCATTAAAAATATTGGTAAGAGGACCATTGTATAATTGCCCATGGTTCATGGTTTAATTCTCAGATTATGGGGTTTCACTATATCCTGACATACTAGGTCTTGACATAATGACTACCCCCCAAAACAATTCCCAAATACCTCATTCCCACCCATTATGGTGTGTAACAAGACTCTGTGGTGGAACATTTATCACATCCGAAAAATTCTAAAACTGGATATGGTGGTTCATGACATATTAGTATCATGGATGTAGCATGATAAATACTCCTCAAAAAACCATCATGGTGTAATGTCTTAGGATATGATAAGATCTTCCGTCACCGGCACACTTCATTGTATAAACCTAAGGTTACAATGTGATCATTCGACTTTGGTAAAATAATTAAACATTAAAATGATATAAAAGAGAAATTTACAAAAACTATAGAGAAGAAAAATTGAATTCCATATCATTACATTACATTACACCACGTATATGGCGTGGCAATAAACTTAAAAAAATGTTCCAAATCCGAGACCAGCTAGTAAAATTTTTCATCATTTCTAAAAAAATCCACTAAAATACTCAATCACGTGAAAAAGTATATCATATATATGACTCAACACCTATAATCCTAACCTATTCCCAAATTCTAAAAACACACTTACTTTGGAATAAAAAATTCTAATATCACCTGATGTCACCATCCTATGGGAACACCATTCATTAAAAACTCCCCTTTATAATATTTCTCATCAATATGGGATACCTATGTATTTCTCCTAAATTCCAATCAATCTATTAGAATCCAACATAGATCATCATTACCAATTCCATACTAAACTGTACAAGGATAAATCTCCCACACACTAATCCCAAATAAACCATTTACTACCTAGAAACCCATTTCCAAAATCCATGCAGCCATCAACCTTCCAATGGACAACCCTCTATAGAAAAAATTACCTGTAACACCAATTAAATACCTCTTTCACCTAATCACAAATCCTAAATTTAAAGAGTCTTTCTGAAAAAACAAATAAATGTCACTAATGAAAAAAAAACAACACAAAATGAAATTCCTCGGTTGGATCCTAAACTCGGCCTTCTCATTATTTTACTCACTCTTTAAAACCGAAGAACTCTAATCCATATTTATCTTTAAAAAACATTAAATACATCCTAACTGAGCCTCCCATGGTACTATATCAACAAAATTTGATATTTTTATTCCAATTATTGTGTTCAATAAGGAATAAAATAGGATTCATCCATCGACACACTAAAATACAATTAGTATATTATCTTCCACCATAGTTCCAAAAAAATCGTTGTCCCTTTTAGTAAAAGGTTCATACACTATCGCCAAATAAGATGCTCCCCAAAATAGTTATAATATTATATTCATCATACGTAACTACCTCATCAAATTATTAAATATAATATCATATAAATTATCAAACACAACGATTGGACATGGAAAACACACTCATACCTAATTTCCATATAGAATAACCAACTAATTCCACTCATAGGCTTCCATGAAACTCTTTTATAGATGCTCATGAAAACCCCTTTTAGGAATATAAATTATATTCAAACCATCCAATATTCCACTACCAAAAATATTTTTTACCTTACACCTCCCTTATGTGCCATCCTATATAGGTGAAAACAATAATCATGTGTTTTTGTTTATGATCCATGCTCACATCTTCAGGAAAAAAACAACATTAGGACTTATTTTCAATCCTACAATACCATGATGCCTAGATCTATCATAGTGAGAACAAAAATATGGTTCATATTCCCTCTTATAATCCATGACTATTGATCCCTGAAATAATTAATTTCACTTCTATTAACAAATCTCACACTTACACCTATTTAAAACCATTAAATCCCGTGATTTCTTCAAAATCCTCCCTAATATCCCATTATACCATATATGGATCACCCAAACATCCCATAAAACCCTCAAGACACAAAAATTTTAGATTTCTCACTAATTTGATTATTAATATCACTTTATGGTTAAAAAATATCCAAAATCCTCTAATGTCACATTACTCACCTCCATGCACTTATGAATAAGGGGTATTTAGCGCCAAACCATTACTTCAACACAAATCAGGTACTACCAAATCTAATGAAATATTCATTGACTAGATTCGTGGCCTATTAAAAATTCTAAAATAAATCATTCACTATATATAACTAGTTCAAAAATACCATCACATGTTGAAACATTTCCCCAAAAGGAAAACCAACAATCGCACTTCTCTTTACATGGAAGACTAAACCTCTATGAACCCACCCTGGGATCGTATCCCATTATCCATGTCAATATAAACTAAACTAAATGGGAATTCACTCTTGTATATCCTATTCATAAAATCAAAATTCTATTTTTTGATTCACGTATCATAAAAACTAGGTTCACATGCCTAATTATTCATTTCTTACATCCCTTGGATCTTTACACAATCCTAGAAGTATTCTTACTTCTTCCTTCACAACTGATCCTAAGTCGTATCACATAATCCAAAGTCAAATATATGACCAAATGATACCCCTGTGTAATTACCAAACAAAAAATATTCTACCCATCCTCAAAATTACCATTCAGGATCACATCCCATTATCACATAGAAAACCATACGTGATCCAACAAGGATAGGAATCCAACTGATCCCTTCTTCCGAAAAATCATAATATTATGAGACTCTAATTACACTACATATCATCATTATAAGGAATACAAAATTAAATTCTTAACCCTCTCTGGGAAATCCAACTCATCATAGAGATCGATACCTATTATGATCCATCACTCAAGCATGCACTACTTGTATCTAATCATTACAAATCCATAAAATAAAAAACCTACACATAAAGGGTATTCATGCAACACGACGATCTAGGTACTATAAAATTATATGTATATGATGTCCAATTTTAAGATTCATGTATCTTTTTAGTATTAATAGTGTGGTCTAGATGAGTAGAATTCAACTTAATAATTATATTAGAATACACCGTATAAGTTATTTTTAAAATTTTCAACAACTCAACCATCTTCCCTAACTATTTTTCTATTACAAAAAATCCCATGACTGAGATGTGAATCCAACATATAAAATGAAATGAATGTATACACACCTATTTCCACATAGATCCAATAGAAAATCCATAAAATAATTATGTCCAAAAAATAAATTGTGTTTGGACAAATATATACAATTCAATGGTGATGAATAAATCCCACATTCCCATAACCTAAGTAGACAATAATTCCTAATGGGACTATTTATATGAGTTAATAGCTTGATATCCACTAAAAGTTCTAACACGTTCCTATCATCATCTAACAATACCCAAATAGTAAAACAAAAGAAAAAATCTCTCATTTCACTTTATAGCACCCTCATAAAAATCTCACAGGAAATACTCTAACAAAATTTCCCATTTAACCACAGGTACACCTCCCAATATGCTAGAGGTTTCCAACCAATGGAGACAGTCTATTATCATTTTTCGGGAGAATTTACACTTTTTTTATTTTAATAAATGAAAAATAACTAAAAAAATAGAATATATGACTAAATATTATATTATGGATGATTGGAATTATAACTAACGAAAACCGTAACAAAATAAACATACACATATGTTATAACAAATAATCAATGTAGGCGTATAGTAATATATTTCAGTATATCACCCACCCAGAAAATAACTTATAGAAAATAAATAATAGAATAAAAAATAGAAATAGGAACCACAAAAAAATCAAGCCTCGTCTCAACTACAACACTAATACATATTAATACCTTAATCTCACTCACATATTCGACTAGCACTCGGGCCCTTATAAATTATATAAGGTCTGCATGTGCACCAAGGTCCCCTTGTAGGTTGTGGGAAATAAATCTCAATATGGTCTCACCATGTGCCCCTAATAAACATTATATTTTTTTGTATGTATTTTCTGAATATATAAACTGAACATATGACATAAAATTATAAGTGTTGGGTCATCTTGTTCTAACCAGGCCTCCACAATATCCACCCCTACCTATTATGATCACCTCCAGTGACTCAAATATGTAATATCCTAATGAATTTGAGTATTTTTATAGTATACCATTATATTTATGGAAAAACACAATAAATTAATATGTTACATATGATTTCCTAGACAATAATCGGTTTGACCATGGTTGTCAAATGTTATTTTTTATCCTAGTCTCTCTATCGTTCTCAACATAGAAAAAAAATCATATGGTGTTTCAAGAACAGGGAATGCCATAAAGTTATTGTAACATTAAAAAATTTCTCCTAAACTATCTATTGTTCTTTCCATATATGATAAATTTTATATTGAATCACGGTATCTCAACCAGTCTTAAAATCTTTTTTTAATATCATATTGTATCCTAGACACTCTATGGGATGAGCATAGATGTTAAATCTTATATAGTGTATTTGTCACTTATTTTGTATAACCATAGGAAAAAATTCATATATATTCTTGGAAACTATCTTTTTCTATCCATGTCCATAATATGTCATATGAAGTAAAATGATATTGGATTGTGTTTCCCTGGATGCTAAAATTCATATGATGTATAAGGATCTCATTTAGAATAACCATAGTTTCCAAATGGAACTCATATGAGGACTGGTGTTACTCAAAACAACACTTCCACGGACCACATTTCATTGTACCTAAATCAATATATAATAGATAAATATAATAATAATAGATAAATATAATAATAATAGAAACTATATCACCCATAAAATTCTTCAAGATAGCATCTAACACATACTGCTCAATTCTATATCATGGTACACAAATTAGGATTTATTAATACATAATTCTACCCCACCACCCAATATTAATTTCAATGATAACATGGTCTCACTCTTTAACCCCTTCATATCCTACATGATCACATAATTCACAATATCATTCACCCACCAAAAATCCCTCCTCACTCATAGAGGAATCCATATTGTTCCTCAAAACTAATTTGGTCCCAACTCATAGAATTTGACATTCACCCATCATTTCACGGTGATTCCAATTCGAAGATTGCATACCCAATAGTATCATCCAAGGCCTAGTAAAAATCGTCTTCATTATAAATTGAAAAAATATTATCTCAATATTCATATTCATGGATCATGCCAAGCCAGACTCACTTGTAGCCCATTTGAAATTCATTTTTACGCCATGAAAAAATTATTACATAAACCATGAATGGGTCCTATATCCCATATATCATGAAGGATATCTAAAACCCAATATCTAGATGATACCCCCCTCATCACTTGATACCAATACAGGAAGTAATTATAACACTATCGACATACATTAAGTCAACTACCAACCAACAATGGCGTATTCTTAACCATACGAGAGATGAAAGTCTGTCACTCTAGTAACATTTATAACTACTGCCACCATTTCCATCAAAACACCCACAATGATTAAAAACTAAAAAATTAAAAAACCAACATAGAAGTGAATACCTACCTCAATCCTCTTACTCTCTTACTAGTATCATCACCCCCTTTGTGTTGTAGTTTATAAGAAATTTTAAAAAATCTAACACATGATGGGTCACTCACTCTGAGCCTAGGTGTCTCCATTCCCCCTATTCTGTCACGTAGGGAAATCATGGACCCTATAAATTTTACTAAAACCCAAATAGAAATTCATAATTTTACAAAAAAAAATTAAAAATTGTTTGGTTGAGTATCGTAAGACCCCCCCCCCCCCCGAGTTACAATCCTTCATCCAAGCTCGTGAAAGCCTCATCCAAGATTGATCCAAATCCATTACACTCCATGAGCCCTTATCGAATCCATAAAACTCAAACAATTAATTATAAAAATATAATTTTAATCTAAAAATCACATTCTATTTAGTGTAATTTACTAGAGAATCATCGAGAAATCCTATGACCCAAAATCCATGATTAATCACACATGTATAGACCATAGAACAAAACTAGAACCACTGTTATAAAAATCAACATCAAATGACACAAGGATACCCTCCAATTTCATAAAATTTAATCAAAACCACAAATAAATTTTTATAATATAAAACCTACAAGAATATAGTTAATGATAGTGTGAATACATCAATACATGACATCTATATCCACAACATGAGAAGTCCCCGTAACTCAAAATGACTACCCCGTGATCTAGTGGAATCTTCAACAAAACAGTTCCCCAGGATAACACCAAATCTATTGAATATGAATAATAGAATAATTGAGGATTAATTGGAGATAATTCCTAAAATCATCCTAGAGATCACCAAAAAAACGACATTCATCAAGGAGGGAGGTGGAGAGTATGTAGAAGGTTGTGTATAGAAAAATAACACTATTTGTATGCCCGTTTGGGATAAAAATATAGGGGTGACCCATAAATTTGGTTCAAACCATCCTATAAGAAAACTAAGAATGATTCCATGTATTCCAGGATCCATGGCTAATATTGCAATTCCCCTATACTAAGGTTTCATTGTAGTGTGTCCCACTAGGTCATAACGCAACGCATACCCCATGAACAACACCCAAAACCCTATAGGCACCCATTATGGATTATCGCAAAGGTATATGGGGAAATAATTATCATAATGGTAGAACCTTGAATCCCCATTTTGGAGGTTAATGGAATAATTTTTTTTCATTTTTTTCCGGACACCACCCACTCTAATGGACCTCATGGTGTGTCCCCTTAGGACATGGAGTGATCTTACCCTCATAGATACCCTTCAAATCACAGCCCTTAAGTTTTGATGTGATTATTTTGAGATTGAAAAATACATCTCCCAAACAAAACATGACCATTACATGGTCCACCACCTCTAGGGTACAATAACAATTCCCCCAATCATGTCATTCCTCAACACCACCAATTATGGGGTTGTTTTGAGATTTTTAGCCCAACATTGAGACTATATCTTCCAATATTTTCTTAATTACCATTAACTCCATAAAAACACCTAAACCCTGATGTAAATAATTATAAAGGTGTCAAATCTTCTATAATCTTAATACGAGTCTCAATTTTAGAAAAAAATGATATTCCATGACCAAAATTGAAAACTTTCTCTTAATTTCGCAATACATAATTGTAAGTCTAATTATAAAAATATACAAAATTATAAATATTTCTAGAACAACTATTAGTTATAAAACCATCATCTAAAAAAATTTCATAGAATCTATGTGATTGTATCATAAGGTTATTAATTTTTTTTGATATGATGTACTCAGTATCTATAATTTTAATCTCTTAAATATTAATTTATTCAAAAACATCTTTCATATCACTACCATTTTTTGTGTTTATAAAAGAATCAACCCTATAATTATCAAAAACAATTATCTGGATCATTAGTGGAATCATTCATATACTCAATAAGATCACTTTCATTAAAAATTTTATGAACATTTTATTATTCTATCAATTATTTTTTCTATGAAAAAATTATAATTTTTTAAATTATTTGATTGAAAACAATAATCCTTAATTTTTAGATAAAATTTCTCAAGATGATAATAAGAATTAATAATATAAACATTTCATCTCAAAACCTTAAATTATAAAACATTCAATTCCTTCCACTTCATAAATAATATGGAATTTTATTTAAATTAATTATTATTTAAACATTGGTTATTATATTTCAAATTTTATCGATATGTTTTGCCTACAAATATATTGACAGGATATGTTCACCGTATGTTTTCTATTAAATTTTTTATAATGTAAAATTTCCCCATTCAAAACCAACATTATGTTATCATGTCAATGGTTCAGAAAATAAATTTTTAATACCATGATTGATGATAAAAACATAAACTCATAACTTTTATAACCCTCATTCATATGTAGTGCATAAAAAATATACAACTTTCTCAATAGGAATATGTTATCCAAAATTATTGAAAATCAAAAAATATTAAATTTTATGTCTCAAAATGAAACATATAGTAAATAAAGAGATAACATTATGAATTGCATCCATATAAACAAAATTTATCCTCTATGATTTACAGTTCTAGGTGGTCCCCAAATATCCATAAAGAAATGTTCAAAATATCATGAAGTAGAAACCTAATTTGTTGATTTAAAATAATACATATGATTTCTTATAAATTTACATGCATCTAATGGTCTCATTTCATCAATCCCATGATTATAAAAATATAAGACAAACTACAATAAAAAAATTCTTAAACAAAAAACATATTAATTCACATGTGTTATTTGAAAAATAATAATCTCATTAATTCTTGTATTCAAAAAAATTATTGTTTTCATATACAATGAATTTAGATCCAAAATTTAAACATTTTTTGTTCTAGATTATTTAAACATCATAATTTTGTCACGCGAAATTAATCATGAAATTTATGTAAAATCAATAGTCCAACTATCATCAAAATGATTATAAATACTTATTAGATTATGATTTAACCCCTCATGATATATAACATTTTTAAGCAACACAATTTTAATATGTATTAGAAAAACAAATCAAAAAATCCTTCATTATGAATTGTAAGAAAATTTCCAAGTTCCTCCATCAATCACTAATATTGATTAGAAATTTGAGACAATGACACACATATACTTATGAAAACCACTATCTATATTCCATATTTCATAATTATTACAATGATATTTCACTAAAAAAACAATTGGATGTTTGTAACTCCCTAACCTAGGTAACTAGATACTATCCTGAACTGGGGAAGCTATATGTCCTCTACAATGCCTCCCCATACACTATATGATTTCAACATGAATTTGGGGTCTATAGCCAATATATGGAGACTATAATTTATATATAATCATTTAAAATGAAATTTAAATAAATCAATAAATTTAATACATCAAAGTAATTGTAAGGATTTATAATGAATAGATTACCATAAATAATATACAATATCATCATGTTATAATAACATTGGGATCGTGTTATGAATACACACATACATCCCATGGATTTCCTTCGAGGATAAAAAATATGAAATAACAAAAGTAATAACATAGAAATGACCATATAAATAGAGTCCATTCATGGACCAGTATCATTATTACTAGACATATTATTTATCTATAAATTCTATAAAACCTATTAGAATAGAGTGAAACCCATTTTTTATCATATGCGTCATAGCTCCTATGAAGGGTGTGGTAAATTAATCTCATTTGGGAACCACCAATAGGGTTCATCCTATAATTCATAATACACCATGTACATATACACATGAAATATATTCATTCATTATAGTTGTATACACATTAGGTCATCATTTCTAAACCAAGACACCATGACACAAGGATTCACTTTCCTCGACCAATGTTCATAGAATAGGTTTTATCATACCAAAACTGTAAGTCATAGCTAATCTATTAAGGTTAGGTATAAAAGATTTATATTGACCACTACTCTATTATAGGGAGGTTTCCCACATCTAAGACTTGAACAATACCCTCTCACTTAGTGTAAGGTCCCAAAATTGAATATCAACCAATACCCTCTCACATAACATAGGGTTATGCAGTTATAAATCAGATAAATACACTATCACATCGGTTTAGGTCTTATCACCAAGACACATACCAAAACCATATCACATAAGGTGAGGTCTCACAACCATGACTCAAAAAACAACCCATCACTTAGGGCATGATCTCATGCCTAACTCACTCTAAGTCTCTAGGTTTTATCCACATCAATAGGTACACAATATAGTTCATGTAAAATGATATTAAATAAATGGTAAACATAACCTATAGGCTAGCTCTCAGATATCCACATCATTACCTAACACTTACCTCTAGGATATAATATAAAATCAAGACATAATAATCCTTTACATGTCTCACAATACTATAACACCTTAATCACAAACTATAAATGATTAATACTGTGTGATGATCCCAAGGATCATGGGCCACATACAATCCCCAATACCACAATCATTTACCATACTTAGACACAAAAATATACAACACCCTTATTGGGAACTAATATACCATTGATTCTTATATGAACATATATAATCACTCACCATTTACAGAACTAACACTTATAATGACACACCTAGGTATAACTATGATCTTGCAAACCTTTCAGACATATTATATACCCTATTTTCAATAGGTCTCTAAGGGGATTTCATTCTTCAGTTGGTCCATAGGTACCATTCATAAAGGCTAGCCAAGACAGAACAATTACTTAATATTCATTTGGTATAAATGCATATTAAAACATATCCCACTCATCTACCTAGTAATAGGTCATATATTCACCAACACCCTCAAACAAAAACCCTATCCTCACTATACAAGACATTCCACTATGGCCCGAAACATAAAAGACAAATTATTTAAAAAAAGAAATGACTCAACCCATTGAAGGAATGTGTCCATGACCTTAAGACGATAATATATGTTACATGTTCAAAAAGACACACTAAGACCCTTCTCATGGAGTTCCAAAATATTTCCAATCATCCAAACCTCTCCACATAGACTATACCATTTTAGAGATCACAAACACTCTCATATAGCCTCATTCTGGGCCATTTTAATTTAATTACGTAATCTAAAATGAAATAATTTATGTATAACCCATATTGAGGTTGGTTATAATGGTTTTGCAACTTTTCTCCACTCTAATATATTTTAACCATATGTGTTTTACTCTGTACACACATAAGATTCTTTACCCTAGTATGTTACCTGATTCTATACTCATACAAACCCCTCTCAAAATTCATGAACCCACACTATAAAATAACGTTCATAAAAATTACATAAAACATGTATTTTTGAAGAAATATTAATGGAACCACCTATCTCAATATTATATGATTCTTACCATCCAGTACTGTGACGTTATCCTTCCATGTTAACCTAATATTATGAAATCAGACAACAATGATTTAAATATCTTCCAATCCATAATGGTAATAGACAACGTAAAGCTATGGATTATTTATCCTTTATTGTAGGATCGTTTTTTATTATATGGTCTTCGAATTTTTTAATATACAATTAACAAGGAATCTAAATAGTAGAGTGGGAGAGGGGGAGATTATGAGGGTGAGGGGAAAGGAAGTCATGAAAAGTCCCAAGAGACATGTGTCATGACTACCCCAAGCCCTCCTTCCATATGCCAGGGACTGGCGACTACCACCGAAAAGCGTAATCCCTAAAATCAAGAAGACATTGCCTTTATAACTTGTAAAATCACACAAATAATTTCAAAGAAGGATAAAATAACAAGTTAAACTATATATTAAACAGGGTGTGAATAGAGAATAAAGGGTCCAGAATACAAGACCAACTGGATAGTATAATAAAAACTGGAAAGTACAAGTAAAAATGAGAACATATCATGTGAACACCTGTCAAGGATCCAACCTGAATGGTAGGTATAACTCTCGAACAGTCATCTCCGCAGTACGCATCGCCTAATGTCCACTCCCGTGCAACCTCCAGTCTATGTACCCTCGTCATCTGTAAGTGTTGTCTGTCGTCTGCACAAGCCACAGTAAGGTGCGGGCAAAGCCTGTGCAGGGGTGAGTATAATGATACCCAATAGGGACCCCAAGACCCCCGAAGGACTCCCAAAATTCACAAAGGATAAACCACAAAGCCTGTAGTAGTAGTCATCAACACTACTCAAGTATATTCCCATACATACACCCATGTTATCAATATAAACAAAGGTAACACCATGAAGGTAGAAGACTCATCTCACACTAGGTATACAAACCTGAGAAATATGAAAATGATGCTGATACACATAGGATTGCTATGAATGCTGTTAGCCAGCCATAAGATGTTCTAGGGATAACGACAAGTAACATCCCCAATCACAACGTCGAACACCTCGACTGCTAGAGAATTCCTCCTCTATCGAGTACAGAAGGCATGTCATGTCACACATAGGTGCTTCCCACTAACTTTGAACTTCTAAGGTACTCCTCATGTCGAGTACCATGTGTCTTCCACGTCACACAGAGGTGCTCCCCGCCGTGGGTCTTCCATTTCACATAAAGGCTCTCCCCCTCGTGGCCTACTGAGGTACCCCTCCTATCGAGTTCCATGGATCTTCCTTGTCACACATAGGTTCTCCCAATCGTGCATCTTCCGCAGCACATAGAGGTGCCCCCCACTGGGCCTATCGAGTCACTCCGAGTTGAAATGGCCAGCAGTCGTCATGTCTCAGCCCGTCGTAGTGTTTCGTACATAGTTCTCTTGGGAGAACCACTCCCCAAGACATTGGGCATACCTCATCTACCCCCGAAGTCCCATGAAGAAGTATCCCAAAGGTCTTCCATGTCATGATGGACCTTTCACAATAGACGATGCATCAATCAAATGCTCGGTCTGTAAGTTATTAGCATTTCTTCTCTGAGGGCCCAGTTGGATTCATGGTCCTATCCAAAATAGTTGTACTCCTACCTTATCCAAAACTCATGTGGAGTATAAAAAAGTACCATCTTGATCCATGAATTATGGTGCCACAGATGGTTCATCAAACGGACACCCGGTTCTCCAGATATGGCCATAAAGAAAAAATGGGTCTAGATACGCCCAGGTCTGGTCCGACCCTGTTAGACGGACCCGGCCTGACCCAACATGGTTTCGGTCAACCCATCTAGACAAGGTTCTGGCCCAGATAGTCTGGTCCTTGGCGGTCCTGGCCCGCTAGGCCATGGTCCGGCCCGACCCGGGTAGGGGGGGCCTGGTCCAGCCTACTGTGCATGGCCCGCTGCTGTGCGGCCTGCTGGACGTGGCCCGCTCAGCTGGTGGTCCACCGAGGCGAGGTCTACTATGACGGACACCCAGGGGGAGGCCCCACCCCCAGTTTTCCCGAACAGTTCATGGACCCTTCGGCTGCTGAAACACTGGACCCACCGTAGAGGTCTCGTCTGGTGCGGCATGGCCGGCAGAAAGGTCGGCCAGTTTTCCTCCCAACGGTACGGTTGCACGCTATTTCTCCACCACGGTTGGTCGGATCCCAACCGCTTTCAGCCTCCACCGCCGCCAACCGACCGTGAGCTCCTGCTCCACCGGGGGCAAGGACGCGCGCCCACGCTCCGCCACACAGCCCTCTAGATTTCGATCGCCAC
The DNA here is from genome assembly GCA_963277665.1 of Viscum album. Classification (NCBI taxonomy): domain Eukaryota; kingdom Viridiplantae; phylum Streptophyta; class Magnoliopsida; order Santalales; family Viscaceae; genus Viscum; species Viscum album. Next base: position 544,953 of record OY728165.1, read on the forward strand.
CCGGCTCCGTCGGGGATGATGGGTGATGGCCTCTTTCTCAACTGATGGTGTGGATGCGTGTCGCCCCTCCTTCCTCACAGCTGACCGGGAGTGGGCCTCCAACTTCTTCCATGAGCCATCGTGGCTTCATTCCATGCTTGAAAAATTTAATGATCGCATATTCGTGGTCCTTGTGTCGAGGGCTCAACATCCATATATCACACTCAGCAAAACTATATGTTTCTGGGGTCAATAAATATTTGGCATTGAAGAACGAATGAAGAACGCATGGAGAATAAAAAGAAAAAGGGGCAAGGTTTATGTGCGGGACAATTTCCATGTTTGTTTGGCCATCATTGTTGTGAATTTAGTATATGAATAATCCATAAAATAAATTCAAACATATATATAAAACCCCTACCTCGTTCGCCTGTAATAGAGGTCACGAGGAAGAATACGAAGTTGATGAGATGGGGACGTCGGCGTTCGTCGCTTCCGCAAGACGCTTCCAATCCAGCTCGGTGTTGGTTCCTCATTCTTCATTGGTGTTGGTTCTTCATTGCGTAATTTTATATCCAATTCTACAATTCTCTCCTATTATTCCAATGATTCTCCCAAGAGAGGTGTTTTGCAAATTTAATGGGCTAAGTATTAATGTCAGTGCATCAATGTTTGCACATTAAATTGGCATGATAAATTGTCAGAATAAATTGGCAGAATAAATTGGCACAATAAATTGGAAGGATCCCAAGGGTTTTTCCCATATTAAAGTAGGGTTTGGGTGGTACGCACCACCGTAATTTTAAATCGGGGGATTCAAACTAAATAAAAGAAATTATTTTATTTTATTTTATTTTTTTATTCTACCACAAAAAACTGAAAAACCAACTTCTACCCTCGACCTAATAATGTCGAGGTATGGTCTTCTTAAGAGAATATCGGCACGACGAGCTCAATGGTGTCCTCATATTTGAATTCCGAGCACCGGTTCCAAAGTTACAAAAGCCCACTCACACGTTTATAGAACGTACCTGAAAAAAAGTTCAGAAATTCATTCCGGGCACTCCGGGCCTCGGAATCACGTGCTTTAAAATTTCGCGGACTCATAAAATTCCCAAATAAAAAAATTACATGAAAAAAATTTGGTTCTCTACATTCTCCCCACCTCATAGCTTGGAATCCCCAAAATACACAACACAAACTAGGGAAACAAGTGGGGGGTACTGGGCACAAATCTGAGCCTCTCGCTCCCATGTGCTCTCCTGGAGGTTCTCATGCTGCCAAAGAACACGCACCAGAGGTATCAACCACCCACAATGAAGATTCTCCTATCAATCCTCAATATCTAATGGAACCTCTGAAAACATCACCCCATCATCGATGTCCAGCTCGCCCTATTAAATGATGTGTGAAGGGTCGTGCATGTATCCTCTCATCAAGGATACATAGAAGACGTCGTGCACCCAGTGCAACTGAGGTGGAAGTGCTAAGAGGTATGCCACCTCGCCAACTTTGCTGAGTACTTGATACAGTCCGATGAACCATGGAGATAACTTGTATCCATAGCCAAATCTCTACAAAGCTCATCGAGGTGAAACCCGTAGAAAGACATGGTCACCATCCTCGAACTCCAGTGGTCTTTGTATCCTATCAACATGGGATTACTGCCTACTATGTACAGTCTTCATCAGCTCCTGGATGATCTACACCTTTTCTGTGGTATCTCGTACAACCTCTTGTCCCACGAGTGCTGACTCCCTAGGGTTAGTCCAGCACAGAGGTGATTTGCAAGGTCGACCGTTCAACTCCTCAAATGGAGACACATCAATAGTGGAGTTATAACTGTTTTTGTATGAGAAATCAACTAAGGTTAGGTGATATTCCTAGCTATGGCCAAAATGATGGATGCAATCACACAACATGTCCTTGAGGGTCTGAATGTTCTACTCTGTTTGACCATCCGTCTGAGGATGGAAGACGGTGCTCAACCTATGGTGTTTCCCAAATGCCTCCTGCAACCCCTTCCATAGCCAGGAAGTAAAACATACATCACGATCAGAGACAGTTGTAACTGGCACTCCATTAAGCCGTACTATCTCGTGTATGTAGAGGCATCCCAAGCACTCTACTAATCCTTTTACTCTGATAGGTAGGAAGTGGGACGACATGGTGAGTGGTCAACAATCACCCAGATAGAATCAAGACTCTTGGAAGTGTGTGGAATTCATGTCACAATGTCGATGAATATTCCATCCCACTTCCATTCTGGAAACTCTAGTTGCTGAACTAATTTAGCTGGAACATGATACTATGCCTTCACTTGCTGACATGTGAGGCTCTGAGGGACAAACTCTACCACGACATTCATCATTCCTGACCACCCATGATGATGTCATAGGTCTTATTACATATTCACGACTCGTGGATTTACCGCTAGAGGAAACATATGGAAGTCCCTCAACACTTCCTTCCTAAGAACCATCGGTACCATGGTACACCCTCTAAAGAGGATGACATGCTCCCTACATTCATAAAATCAATCAGGTGCATGTCATGTGGATATCGGAGCAAATCGACCTGCACAGTCAGTGTCCCAAAGATGTGCCTCCCTATCTCGCAGAAAGTGTGGGGGAGTGACTATTACATATTGAAGATAATCCAGTCAGTCTCGATCCACATATGATGTCCACAAATAAGTTAGCTGCTCTTTTGCCTCACTCAAAAACTGTATACTAGATCTCTTGCTGAGTGCATATGTTACTATGTTCCCCTTGCATGGAGTGTAGACTATCTCGAAGTCATAGTCTAAGAGGAACTCAAGCCAACACCGCTATCTCAGTATCAAGTCCTTATGAGAGAAGATATACTTGAGACTCGTGTGGTCAGAGTAGACTATAAAACATTCTTCCATCAAGTAATGTCACCACATCTTCAAGACGAAGACCATTGCTGCTATCACTAGGTCATGGGTAGCGTAGTTCTACTCATGATGTCTAAAATGTAAAGAAACATACATGATCACTGCTCGCTCCGACATCAGGACACATCCAAGCCCGATTCCTAATGCATCACAGTATACTACTTACCCAACGCCCTCCTCCTTTAGCTGAGTAAATCAGGATGTCATCGATGAAGACTACCAAAAAGAGATTGAGGTATGGATGGAATATCATGTTCATGAGTCCCATGAACACTTCTGGGGCGTTGTTCACACCGAAAGGCATAACCAAGAACTCATAATGTCCCTACCAAAATATGAAATCCATCTTATTAACATCCTCATCTCGTACTCTGAGCTGGTGATAACCTGATCTGAGGTATATCTTTGAAAACCACAGTGATCACTTCAGCTGATCAAAGAGATCGTCATTCCTCGAGAGTGGGTACTTGTTCTTTAAAGTCACCAAGTTCAAGCGATGATAGTCCACAAAGAGTCTAAAACTCCCAAACTCCTTATTCGAGAACAAAATTGGGTTTTCCCAAGGAGAAACACACATCCAAATGAACCCCTTACTCTAAAATTCATCTAGTTGTACTTGAAACTCTCAAAGATCCGTAGGAGAAATCCGATATACTGGAGTAGATATCGGTGTTCTCCTAGGGTACAAGTAGATGTAAATTTCCACCACTATGTGAGGAGGTAGAACCAGAACATCATTAGGAAAAACATCAGCGTACTGGTCCACCACTACCGGATAGCTTGGACTCCCAACATCAACTGCACCATGGGTAAGGCTAGACAACTGGTTTTTGATTGGCCGCACCCTCCTCCCGGTATGTCCATCATGCACTGCAAAGGTTCTATTCTCACTTGTGATAGAAACCCTTGTCCCATATATGTGGACACACCACACTTTGCACCTAATACAGTAAATCTGAGAATAGACTATGAATAACCAGTCCATACCAAAGATGATGTCATAAGGCCTTGACGCCGCTACTAGAAGATCCCAGCTGAAGCTCTCACCTCCTAGAGAAATCTCACACTATTGGAACCAATGCGTAATCGTTGAATATGCTCCCATACGAGTCTCTAGACATAATGATCGACCCAACAGCTCTACCAGAATATCTGAGCACCGAACAAGGACCATGGCAATAAAAGAGGGACCGGAACCTGTGTCTATAAGTACAACAGCTAAGGTGGAGTAGACAAATATCGTAACCCACATCATCTCCAGAGCACCATGGTCATAGGCCTCAGCTTCCTGGAGATGAGCTCTTTCCAATCCACTTATTCCCTTTGGTTGGGGTGGACCTCCTTGTGGTGGTGTCAATAGAACCTCAAATCATCAACCACCGCTTTTTGTACGGCCTACTCCCCTGCCACGTCCGTTTCCTGCTTGCGGACCTCCTCGATTGAATCTTCCTCTCTTCCCTGGCAGTCCTTTGATGGTCTACTTGTTGTCTATATAGCAGGTCAGGGATTCAAGAGCAATATTACCCTACCCACTGCACGAGTAACATTGTATCTTCTGTCCTACTCTACCTCGAGAGACCTACACCACCGACCATGTATCATGTAGTCATCCTCTTACATGACTGATCCTCCTAGACCTCTGCATAATCTGTCCATTTCCATCTTCCAATGACTCTACTACATTTTATTCGGTGGTGGGTCTCAATACCGGTGACTTCTCACCAAGAAAACGCTCCACTATGAGGGCTCTCTATAACACCCCCACCTGCATCAGGATGCTATTAGAATCCATTGAAACTCCAATTTCCCATCTGAGCCCTTGATCGAAGGTTCAGAACCTGATTAAAGGGTTCTACACCATGTCAATGGATTAGAACAAGAGGTCGGTGAACCTCTCAGAGTACTAAGCTACAATCATGCTACCCTACTGCAAGTGGAGGATCTCATGTATATGCAGTGAGAAAAAGGTCGTTGGGACGAAATGTACAATGAAAAGGCTCTCGAAGTCTTCCCAGAAGAGAGACACCTCATCGTGAACCTGTATCATAATGCTCCACCATATTACTATTGCTACCTAATGAAGACGGGTGAGAAGGATCACCATGAGATCTGCTGGTGTCACTACTAATCATAACACTCCAACCACAGCCTCCAGCCAATCCTAAGCGACATGTGGATTCGTATCACCCCGGAACCCCAGTGGTCTCTGGAACTGGAACTCATGCAAAACCCTCAAGCGGGATTCACCCTCTATTACTGGGGCTGGTGGCATCGGCTACCCAACGATTAGTGGTTCATCTGGTACACCACCTGATGGTACAATTGTCCTAAGGGATCCTGCACCGAAGCCTCATTGCTCGGTGGGCTGCCATCACGTACTCTAACTGAAATCGTGGTTGGATGTCTCCAAGGAGGCATCTTGATAAGAAACAGGTCTTCTATGGTCATTATTTTTATACCTGGTGAGAGAACTCAAAGAGATCACAAAGAAAGCTTTTCAGACACACATACGCAATCATTGTTTTCATGAACTGATTTACAAATCACAGATCAGGGTCCTGGTGTATGGAAATGTCGGCCATCGCACCAACACTAGACTCCCCAGACTGAAAACCATACTCAAAACACTTAACACTAATTCTCTACACATAAATGATCAGAGTCCGAGTTCTTTAGTAGAACTGAACTCCTACGATACCAATTTGTCAGGACCCGTCCCTCGGGGCCCTTGTCGTGACTACCCCAAGCCTTCCTTCCATAGGCCAAGGGATGGCTACTGGAACCTAAGGGTGTAATCCCAATAATCGGGATGGCGTTGCCTTTATAACCTGTAAACTCACACAACTATGCTCAAAGCATGATACAAGCTCAAGGTAAACTATATAGTAAATAGGGTGTGAATAAATAGCAAAGGGGATAGAATACAACCCCAAATTAAAAGTACAAGAAAACTGAAAAGTACAAGTAAAATTGAGAAAAAATCCTATAAAAACCCACCAAGGATCCTACCTAATGTGTAGGTACAACACTTGAATGGTCTTCTCCGCGGAACGCCTCGTCTAATGTCTACCCACATGCAGCCTCCAGTCTAGGTACCCTCGTCCTTCGTCATCACTGTCTGTCATCTAAACCAGACATAGCAAGGTGCGGGCAATACCCATGCAGGGGTGAGTATAATGATACTCATTAGGGACCCCAAGACCCCCTAAGGTATCTCAAAATCCACAAAGGATAAACCAAAAAGCACAAATAAGTTGTAATAAACACTATTTAGGTATATGCCCATACATACACCAAAGTTATCAAGAAAATAAATGGTAATGCCATGAAGGTATAAGACTCAACTCACACCAGGTATACAACCCTGAGAAATAGGATAATGATGTTGATCCATACAGAATCGCTATGAAATCTACTAGCTAGCCAGATGATTTTTTAGTGATAGTGACATGTAAAATCTCCAGTCCGAACGTCGAGCACATCGGCTACTGTAGAATTCCTACTCTATTAAGTATAGTAGGCCTTCCGTGTCACAGAGAGGGGATTACCACTATCCTTAGAATACTATGGTACTCCTCCTGTCAAGTACCGTGGGTCTACCGTGTCACATAGAGGTGATCCCCATCGTGGGTCTGCCGAGTCACAAAGAGGAGCTCCCCCTTGTGGTCTGTTGAGGTACTACTTCTATAAAGCACCATGGGTATGGCATGTCACATATAGGTTCTCCCCAATGTGGGTATGCTGCATCACACAGAGGAGCTCCCCACCTAGTCTGTCGAGTCACTCCGAGTAGAAATGGACAGCAGTCATCATGTCTCAGCTAGTCACAGGGTTCTATACATAGTGCACTTGGGAGAACCGCTCCCCAAGACATCGGTCATACCTCATCCTCCCTGAAGTCCCACGAAAAAATATCCCAGTGTTATTTCATGTCATGTGCGACATAACGCAACAGACGGTGCGTCAATCACATGCACAGTATGTAAGTTATTAGTGTCTGTCGTGACTGACACCCGGGGGAAGCCCCCCCCCCCAGTCTTCCCGAATGTTATGTGGGCCATTCGGCTACTGGAACGTGGGAAAGGCTGGAGGGTTCCTGCCCAGTACGGCGTAGCCGACTAGAAGTTCGGTCGGTCTTCCTCCTAGCGGTGTGGTCACGTGCTGCTACACCACCAAATCTGGCTGAATGTCGCCCACTTTCGGCCTTCACCGTAGCATCCTACTGCTCCAGCGGTGCAGGCGCGCACTGCTGCTCTTCCATATGGCAAGGAGGATACTGACCACCACCCTGCTCCTCCACAGCCGATGGGCACCAACCACTTTCTCAACCAGTGGCGTGGACGCACACCACTCCACCTACCTCGTGGTCGACCTGGTGCTGGCCACTGACTTCTTCCGCGAACCATCACGGCTTTGTACCAAGATTGAAAAATTAAACGATCACATATTCACGATCCTTGTGTCGAGGAATCCACGTACATATATGGTGCTCTGAAAATATTCTTGTTTCTATCATCAATAAATATTTTCCTTTGATGAATGTATAAAGAACGATGGAGAATAAAGTGAAAAAGTAGCAAGGTTAATGTGAAGGACGATGGCCGTGTTCATTTGGCCATCATCATTGTGAATTTAGGAAATGAAGAATCAGTAAAATAAATTCAAACATATATAAAAAACCCTACCTCGTTCACCTATAAGGGACGCCACGAGTAAGAAGATGAAGTTGATGATATGGTGATGTCGGTGTTGGTCTCTTCTGAAAGATGCTTCCGTTCCGGCTCGGTGTTGGTTCCTCGTTCTTCATTGGGGGTGGTTCTTTATTGGAGAATGTTCTATCCAATTCTCCAAAGCACACTTATTTTTCAAAAGATTATCCCAAGAGATGTGTGGTGCCTATTTAATGAGTTAAGGATTAATGTTGGAATATCAAAGTTGGGACATAAAATAGGCACAATAAATTGGAAGGATCCCAAGGGTTTTCCACACATTAAAGAATTGTTTGGGAGGTCGCCACTATCATAATTTTAAAAAGGAGGTTTCAAAAAAAAGTTGTTTTATATTATTTATTTTTTTATTCTACCATAAAATAAAGAAAAACAAACTTCTACCCTCGACCTACTGCGGTCGATATGAAGGTATCCTTAAGAGAATATCGGGGTTGGAAGTTTAATGGTGTCCTCAAATTTCAATTCTGAGCACCAGTTTAAAAGATACAAAAACCTGCTTGCACGTTTACTAAACGTACCTGAAAAAAATGTTTAGAAATTCATTCTGAGCACTCTGGGCCTCGTAATCACATGCTGTAAATTTTTGAGGACTCGTAAAATTCCCATATCAAAAAATTACATGGAAAAATTTGGGTCCTTACAAAGGCTGATTTTTATGAGCTACTCTCGATGGGGGCGAATTAAATTAAATAAATATATTAATTAAAAAATAAACTCCAAATAAATCCACTATGATGGTTTTTTATTCCATAAGGTATTGAGTTCGCCCACCCATGGGTTACCTTTCTTTTGGGGGATTTTTCGGGTACCTGGTGGACCATATCTGAGTACCTAGTTGGTTTTTTATTAGGGAAGTACTCCAAAAAACTCATTGAACCTTTATAGATTCTCATGATATCAATATAAATACAAATAAAATCATTCAAAATGTTCTTTTATATAATTAATCATTTGGAGTTCCTATACAAATTACAATTTTCAAAACACTCCCTCTTTTAGACCTCAAAATCCCTATTCTATCAAATTTTATATTCATGTAATGACATGGGTCATTAAAAAATACTTAGTATGGAGACCATAATACCCTAGAAAATATTATTAATTCTCATGATAATAAATTATTCCCCAAAAAACTATAACAATTTCACATTTCTGAGTTGAAGCTAAACAATGTGCTGTTACACAATGCCCAATCCTATATAACTAGATTTTCTCTAAATAATCACCGTACAACCCTTGATAAACATTAATTTTTTAAAATGATACCACTAAAATAGGATCCTTTATTTCATAGGAATATATATATATATTCATTAGAGTTATCTTTCCCATATATTATTTTCTGTATTCCAAGCACCGATATAATGTGATATTAGTTCTCAATCCAAAAAAAACAAGTCGATTCAAGAGAAATTGTGAAAAAAAAATGATCTCTACCAATAATAATTCCCAGTGAAAAATATCCATTAGTATATAAAATTCAATAATGGTTAAAACCCGTCTTTATTAATCATTTAATTGGAGATAGTTCTGAAATAAGGAATGTTTTATCAATGTTCTATCTTGAAACGAGTATGAAAAGTAACCAACATTCTAACCAATGTCAATATTTTCTCAAACATTAAATTAACCACAAATTATGACCAATATTACACATTCTCAATGATCAATTGGTCACTTCATAATGTGTCATTTTCCATAAAAATATCCTACAGAAACCCTTTCACATGGATGCTAACATTAATCTTAAACCACTACTCACAATCTATTCTAGTAGAAACCCATTACTTTTTATCGAAGATCCCATATTTTGTCTATATCACATAAAAATACTTCAAAAAACTCTCTCCTAATCTATATGAATCTCATAAATAAATCTAAATCACATTTATTCATCAGACCCTAAATTAAATAAATCATCCACGGTGTACATCCAAACTCATTCCAACAAACCCTACCTGTTATTTCCTACTTTCAAGAATATCCTATAAAATAAAACACACTTACCATGGAGGGCTTGAAGATCACTACCAATTTCCCAAAATACTAAATTTGATATATTCCATTTATAATTTCCCATATATTTATGGGACCTTATTTTTATGGTAAATTTTAATTTTTTTCCTAGGAGTAAAGGATGTTTTTCAGAATCAAGATTTGTATAATGATTTTGAGGGTTAGAACATCTCAAAGAAAATATTTTTGGATATATTAAGAGGTACATAATATGTTTTGATAACATAGAGGAATCATGGAATAGGTTTAAGGTGACATTTGATAAATTTTTCACAATGGATGAATCCTTACATAGTGATGAGTGGAGGTAACACCATGTGATGGGGTCTGGTCGAGGGGAACACCATGAACATGGGAGGCACAATGACTTAGAGGTAGTGGTCCACTACATAAAATGTTATTGTCATGTAGTTTTGTATATTTTTTTTGGTTTTCACAAAGGTAATACCCTAGTGAAGTAGCATCACTATTTAGAAGAGGGAACTACATGGTGAAGGAAACCCTTGTATATGAGGTCTGATTACTATTACATATTGGATCTGAGGACACTAAAATTTTAAATTACATAGATTTATCATGATGAATGTATTCAAGTCATGACCCCTTATCCACAACGTGAAAAATGGTTAATGGGGTGATGTTTTGGCATCGAGAATGGATATTTTAGTCATAGAAGGGAGGTTATCGGATCAATGAAGGGTCCTTGGGATTTTTGTTTTATTTGAGTGAGTTTTTTCATGTCATGTATAGAGGGGTCATGTTGTGATGGGTACACTATAGGGATATGGGTTCGTGCTGGAGGGATATGTTACATCATTTCCCTATAAACTAAACATGAAGGGTGTCCTTGAGATGGAAACATTCCATGACTTATATAGGTCAGGTCGTTATAGTATAATGTACCTATTTGTAAAATAGGGGTAGAAAATTAATTTGATTTTAATCCCCCATATGTTTTATGTTGTACGAAAAAATGGGGAGATCCCCCCCCCCAATTATTCCTCCCTTATATTCCTCTTCTCCATCGACAATATTTAGACTATTCTAGGGAATATTTAAGTTCAATTCTTCCTTCATTTTCCTTTGTTTTAATCCTCTATTACCCACTTATTTTATTTTCCTTAACTACTCATTCCATGATGATTTCACCCGGTCATAGAAAAATTCTTCAAAAACAATCATGTTTTATCATGGATAGGATAAATGATGTTTAAAAAGGATGGACTCCATGTGGTTTTTATAATTCCAATGACAGAGTGTGCCAAGTGAGTTTTTTTTTGTGGCCATACCCCATTGAAGAAATTAAATAGATAATTAATAAATTTTTAATTAATTGCTTTTATGTTTAGGAATCATATCAGCGCTTGGTATAAATTTTTGTGAGGCATGTATGGGCTTTTTCATGAATGAGAAAAGTATCATAAATTGGGAAAATCTGTGTTTATGGTTCATATTCCCTTTAACACATAACCATATTCATGTTTATGCATGATTTTTCCTACCTTTGTGAATATGTGTGTCCAAATATAATGTATAAGGACCAATATAACCATAGATAAAGATAGAAGATGGAATTGTTACATCAAGAGTTAGAATGAGTGCACCCTTGAATTTAGGTAAATAGAGATCCCCTAATAACTATGAATCCAAGGGGAAATAGTTTCTATTATTCTTACGGTAGACCTGAGGTAGGTTTTCAGAATTTTGTATAAGGAAAAAATATATTAGGTTTGTTTTGTTTGGTTGGATGGTTAGTAATGGGAGGCTTTGGCCAAGTGATTGTGGGTTAGGTGGTTGTACTTCTCATACATGTTTGTAGGAAACCCCCTTGTGGGTGGATGAGATCCTTGCAACATTCTATGAGTAAAATAAGTACTATGGAGATTTTCATGGTGTGAACTAGAGAGTTTCCTCTAAAACATAGGAACGAAAGTTATCCTAAGAGTGATGTCATATAAGAATCTGGTATTGTTCATCTGAATTGGTTGCATTACACTACCAAGGTATGCCAATGGTCCTTGTGTGATATAGCTCAGGACTATCCCTATTTAGTAATACTAGGTTATGATGTGGAATTAGTAGAGATATGGGATTAACCTTTTAAGAATATGGTTTGATAGGACCTACATTTTGAGATAACACCATGTTATGTTGGATGTGGATTTCTATTGTTAAGAAGGGATTGAAAAGGGTCTAAGGACCCTGGTGAATGTCTTTGTGGGATAGTGGATAAGGTTGATGGGTTCAGTGTGTGATCCAAGTGTTTACAAGATGGTCTTGAGTATTTTATCCAATGTTTCATTATAAATCATGGGGTGTTTTTGAGGCATTATGCTTGGTATCATGTGACTAGTGCCTTATTGATGAGAAATTATTCATTTGGTATAAATCATGTTCCTTGGTTGTTGTCATATGTGTATTCCAAATTATCTATATTATATATAAAGAGACTAGATGATCCCAAACCTGAGTGAGAAGGTATTTGTTAGATTTATTTAAACTTCTCTATGGGTGGATGGGTTGGGTATTTGTTATTCCACTTCCTTAGAGTGATTGGTTATGGGGTCGGTTTATATTACAACACAACCCTTGAGAGGGAGGGTCTAGTTTTGGGTTTTATTATTCCACATCCACTAGTGAGTGGGGTTAGTGGGGGATATTTATGTCCACATTACCCTACGTTAGAGTTTAGTGGTTTGGTACATTATATGTAACCTCCTCTTATGAGGGGTTTGGGAGCGTACTTTTTATGTAGTATCTCTTAAGGGTAAGGGATAATTGGGGTTCTTTATTTGCATCATCTTGAGAGTAAGAAAGGATAACCTAGTTATATTATTTGTGGACATCTATCATGAGATGGGATAGTTAAAGAACCTGATGTGCATATTACCATAAAATTATGGGTATTTTTTGAGTGATTTTTTTCACCCTCATATTTGGGTGATGGTTTGGATACTTATTGTGAAACATTGCATTATATGGGTTTATTGGGTTACATGATATGGACTCTACACTAATGGAACGGGTAAATATTAAAAATCAGTGTAGACTTTACCTTGAGGACAAGGGTAGATGTTGAGTCTGGATAGACAGCCTACCCTTTGTCTTTAGGTATAGGTTTCATGTATAAAATGATTTGTATGCTTTTCAGCATAGGCTAAAGTAATTATGTTAGGGTGTCATGGGGGTTTTGTATGTGAATAATGACCTAATTTATATTCTTCTAGGTTATATCTATATTATTTACATTCCTCATGTATAAAAATGTATATAGTTGTGTATGTTTGGTGAAAATATAATTGTTAATGTAAATGGGTTGAGGTGAGACTCAGGTTTGTATGTAGGACCTCTTGTGTACTTTTATTTCATTTCTTTTATTTTTTAGATGTGATTGGTCTGGTAGGTATATCACATGGATGTATTCTTATATGAATTCCTTGTTTATTTTTTATTCCATGTTCTATTTCTATTATGTATACTATAATTGATTTTCTATGGAAGATTTTTGGGTTTTAAATTTTTTATACATGATTATGAAATATTTGACTTGGTCTTTACAATGTACGTGTAATTCTGTCACTCCTAGTCTGAAGCCTCTACTGTATGAGTAGATGCGCCTATAGTCTACTACTAGTCCAACTAGGACACTAATGGGTGTTCTCAAACCAAAACATAAAAAAAATGTTGTATTGGAATTATAAAAATTTTCTTAATATTTGCGATATGTTAAATGGGGAATGCGGACATGTCGAAACTTGTGGGTGGGGGCCACTAAATGGTGATTCATGAATTCCCTTATGGTGGAAAATATTGTTTATTGGGATTATAAGATTTATTCATTGTATCTATTATTAAAGAATATATATTAATTCATCAATAATGTTTATATTTGAGATTGATATTTATGGTTTTTTCTCTTAGATCATAGTGTAAAGAGGAATTGGAACATGAATAATATTTATAATGTAATATTCAAATGATATACTTGATCTTATTTGTCACATATTTTATAAAAAATATACAGTTTATGAGTATAAATATTAAAACAAAACATATATAGTGTTATCCTATATAAAATATTAGTGGAATTATACTTAGCTAAACCATTGTATTTTTCTCTAATGAAATTTTTGGTTGATCTTAAATAGGAATTTGTACTGGTAATGGCTATAAAATAATTCTATAAAAGAAATATATATTATCCCATGGTGGGTTCATCTAATAATTGGATTCATTGATAATGATTAGGTGAAGGTAAGGTTTTTTATAAATGTGGGAGTAGGAGCATGTTTTCTTGAGATGTTTGGTTTGGGAATAGGTTTTCTTGAGGATTAAGATACCTTGGTGGGGTTATGAGACAAGAAAGTATAATACTTTCTCCCTTTAGGATGTCATTTTCTTAGAGATTTCAGTATCATGGATGGTATTTTTGGATAATAATAGGTTTGATATATAGACTTATGGTTTTTGATCATAGATGGTTGAATATATTATGGATAACGAAAGGATAGATGATTTTTTATTTTTTTAATAGTGCCTAACTAGTGGCTGGTAATGGGTCAGACCATAAAATAGGTTAATTCCTCATTCTTATTAGAATTCATAATCAAGGAATGATTTTGGTTATAAGATATTTAAAATAAGTGGAAAGGTTATTTTTTTAGGAATGTGATCTTATGTTAGATGGCATAAAACTCATGGGAGAAAGATTTATTTTGTGTGGTTTGTTCATACAAGAGATTATACCTATTTAATATAGATGAAGTATAAACAGGCAATGGGAAAACACCTATGAGATCGTTTTTTAGAGGCTCACTCATCCTTGAAGGAGGAGACTATGTTTTTATAATGTATTTAATGAAAAGTCTCAATACATGATTAAAAGTGTAAATTAACGATGCATGAGGCATTTTAGGTTATAGTTCAGTGATTATACATGTATAGGATGGGGACCAAAGGATTATATGAGACACTTGAGGGAATGGTGGCCTATGGTTTTTGATAAGGATAAAAGGTGTCCCTCTATGGTGATAGTAGACATCATATATGTGTTAGAGTACCATGGTATGATGGATATGAATTTAGACCATGATAGGGTTTCTTAGTATATGATGAGTGTTTCTATGAATAAGTTATACAAATTTCATGATGGATTTTTTCATGAATTGTGTGTGGGGAGTTGTGTAATGAATTTTTTATAATACATTGTAAAAAAAATAAGTATTGGAGGGTTTGAAACTTATTGGGCATTAATTTAAAAGATGACCTTCTCATTCAGCTAGGGATTTAAAGTTATTTCCTCTCAACATCAACACTCATATATGAGTGTGTAGGTCATGTCAAGTTCTTACATTTGTCAACTGATAGAGCATGGGCTATGGATATCTGGTGTTTTTGCCAATTAGTGTGATGATAAGGATAATTATATGGTGGTGAGTATATTATCAGTCACCGATAAATGACTATCATGGTGAAAGGGTCTTGGATGTGGTGTAACTAGTTGATGAATGTTCAAGACTATACTATGATTATGTAGTGAAGGTAGATCTAATTTTTTTAACTTGTATAGATAATACTATATATTGTGTCCAGATCTGGTGTTGGATGGAGTAGTCATCATTGGACTCATGATGTGATTTTTTATGATCTATGAGTAAAATAGAAGGGAGGTGCATCAATTATAATAGAGATAGTATGTTTTCTAGTTTAGTGACATGAGGAACCAATAATGGAAAGATATTGAGTTTCAAGTTCAAAATTCGTTTTTGGTGTTTGATTTTTTTTGCAATTCCCTTATAAATTAAGGAGTCATGATCAGGTGATGTTATAGTATGTTAGTGGATGAGACCAAGAATTTTCAATAGTGTTCAAAAATATAAGGACTGCTTCATTTTTTTTATAACAATGTATGTGGTGGGGGGAGACCATATTATATTCATTTATAGACAAAGAGGATTTCATTTTATATAGGTGATTACTATGGTGGATAGTACCATGACACAAAATCAGTCGTTATAATAAAATATATTTGTTGAGTATCAACATTATCTTGTAAATACACTGGTTGGTTTCACATCATGTCCCATGATGGATGAGGTTGGTTGAGTGTTGTATCTATGTTCACTAATGGAGAATAGTGGATGCCCCTTCTTTTGTATAATGGTGAGACTAGTGTTTGGAGTTTCACAATGGATTATCATTCAGTGTTCATAGAGAGTATTTAGTGATTTAGTTGTGAATTTATGGATGATTTGGGATGGAATAGATGGCTCATTTGGAAATTGGTGGTAGACCCATGATTCTATATGATGAGAAGTGTTGTGGTGGGATTTTTTAAAAAAACATGTTCATTTATGCACAATTCTTTAGAGAAAATTATAATTTTTGGCTTTTTATCATTTGATAGTTTATGAATCTAGATACAAAAAGATAGACCATCTCAAGAAGTTTTTTATATGTGTTTTGATCCCAAAAACAGGTTTTAGCTTCCTTTTTGAATATTGAAGTAGATTCGGGGAGACCCTATATAAATTTTTGTTGTAATTGGATCATCAGTCAAAGAAAAGTGGAGGTAAATCAATGGTTCGGGACCTCCTAAAAGAACATTCCATGTTTATGGGAGTAACCATATAGTGAAGGTAATGATTCATACCCAAACATCTGGGTGTAACTACATGGAATGTTATTTGAGACATTTTCTATAAGGGAAACCCCTTATTTCTAGTTTTCACACAATATTAGTGGGTTCCACATAAAGATGATGACTCATTGGTATGGTATCTAATCATCCGTACATATTTTTTTAAGTATAATTATTCTTTTCTTTTTTATTATTTACCACAAGGAAGAAATTGTATAACCCCTATGATATATTTTTAAAGATTTCCTATGGGTAGATATCTCAACACAAAGCGTAGAGAGTTCACACCATCGAAAGTGGGAGGATGGTTAGGAAGGGAATATGTTTTTGAATATTGTTTCTAATAAATGGGGAGCGTTCATGTCCTAACTATAAGTGTCATATATGGAGGATTATTCCATGGGGACGCAGGTTCAATCTTGGTGACTTTTATCATATAGTGATTAATCAATTCATTTCATAAAGAGCACCCATACATTTTAGTAAAGAAATTCCATTTATAGTTCACATTGTGATGGATCCACAACTATGTTTTTAAAAAAAAGGTATACCCTTATTTAATTATCATAACCACATTGGATTTAGGTCAATGAGCATGTGAGGATAGTAATTTTGGTCATCTCCTCCACCTCTCATTCCTCAATCTGACCCCCTATGTAAGGGATTATCATTAGATTGTTCTTTCAGATATATGTGGTAATTTCTTCCTCATTATCCATTTATTATTCTCTCCATTAATGTCCACAAATTTTATAATATTATTCTGGGGTTTTGGGGATAGTTTCATTGGAACATGGTTGAAATCATCCAAATTTATGCATATTTTTTCTAGATTGGATGGAGAACATCCCTATAGGATGAACACACTCATGTTGGTGTTTTCTCAATGATGTGGATCTACCTGATTATTTTTTTGGTGACTATTACTCATTATATAAATTCAATAATTATTTATAAATTTTTAAATTTAATTATTTTAATGTTGCAACTTGAGATTGGAGATTGGGGAATAGTAACTCGATGTCTGATGTAGGTGGTCCCTTTAATTAAAAAATATATGCATATTTATACATGATTGTTCATGAATTCATGATTATTGATTTTTAGATATAAGTAATAGGGATCAATAGAACCATATTTAAAGATATATGATGGAATTGAGATTCCACGAGTTGGAAAAATGGCCCCCATTAATTTAGATAAATTGGGATCACTTGGGGAGAACGAAAGCAATGGGGAATGAGTATCAGATGGGTTTATGAGAGACCTCATGTAGGCCTTTTTAATATTATATGATACATTAATTTCCAAGAATTTTTTCAAAATCTATATTAGGATAGCATGTGTGGATTATTCCAAGTGATGGTGAGTGAGATGGTAGTAAAACTCATAGCAGATGGGGAACACCCAATTGAGGGTGGATGAGAACCTTGGTAACTTCCATGCATGGGATAATTCCCATGGGAGTTACTGAGGTGTGATGTGGAGAGTGTATACAATAAAATATGACTGAGATATCTCCTAAGGTACATGAGATATTGAACTGAACATTGTATCATGATAATTTTATAGATAACATGGAATAGGTATACCAAGGGGCAATGTGTGAGATAGATCTCGATGGTATTCTCTTAGAAGAACTAGGTTATGATGTGGAATTATTTAGGGGATTTAAATAGTCTCTATGAGATAGTTTTTTAGAGGTTCTATGGGATTATAAAACACCACAGGGTTTTGGATGCATCTTTGTTCCACCATGTTGACACCAAGAAGAGGTTGGGGACCTGTGTAAAATCCCCTCTAGGTCAGAAGCATATGTCTGTGGGTTCAGCATGGAAATAGTATGTGAGCTATATGGTCTTGGGGATATTATCACACATGGAAAAATAGATCATGGTATGTGATTCATATGAGGGTTTGAGTCTCTAATAAATAGAACACTGGTGATGAACATGTGAACTTCTGGGATGGACTACATGCTTGAGTTGTTATTGAAATCATGTTCCCATATGTGTTTATATTTGATAAAAATACCAGATGGAATCTACCCTGAGGTAGAAGTTAGTGGTTCACCAGATATAGGCCCTAAAATAAGGTGAAATGGATTTCCTACTTTTTTCACATCCATTGATTAAGATGTGTTAGAATATGTTTTATTTGTGCCACCTAACTTTAGTTAGAGGTGTTAGTGTGTGTTAATTTTGTCACACATCCCCTAGGTGAGAAGAGTCAGTGTGTGTTCATTATGCACACCCAACCTTCCATTGGCAGGTAGTGGTTAGGTACTTTATGTGCTCCATATATTTTTTAGGGTTTAGGAAATGTACGTTTTTTACGACATATTATAAGTGTGAAAGGATGACCATGGTATTTTATGTGTGGTTTCTCTAGATTGAGTAGGGATAAGAAACACACTTTCTGTGAAGCCTCCTTTAATGAGAGATTATAGTCATTGTAATTGATGTGTGATCTACTAAAAATCAATGGGTAGTGGTTGGGTTATTGATGTTCATCCTCCAATAAGGGGGATGGGTTGGGTACTTTTTTGCGTGACCTACCCGTAGAGGGTCTTGTTGGGTTTCATGAAGTGGACCCTATGTTGAAGATAGGGGTAGAGGTTGACACTTGGTACGAACACTACCTTGAGGATGACTGTAGTAGTCTAGAATTCATGGAAACCCCCATACTAATTATTTAGTTATGGATTTAGTTATATGACATAAGGTTGTTGGTTTCTAGAATATGTTAAAGCTTGTATGTTTGAGTGTTAGTGTAATGGTGTTCCCATAAAAACAAAATGTGAATGCTTCAATTGAATGTTTATGTTATTTAACATCCTTATTAATACACACATATATGATTTTGTATATTAGGTACACCTATATAAAACCAATAGGTATTTATTTCTCACACCTTGGATGGATTCCTTAGTGTGTCTACAAAAAATATATCAGCTTTACTAGTTTTTAAAAGGTTGGGGTGTGGATCGAACTAGATAATATTAATAGAATATTGGAGTTAGGTGAGACATGGGGATAGTATTGGGGACACTTTTTTACTTTTCGGTATATATTATAATTTAACTATGAAATCAATGAGGTGTATACTTATATCACTTCTGAAATTCATCTATTATAAAATATTTTGTTCCTACTGTGAATACACTTATTATTTGTTTTAGATGAAGATTTTTACTTTTTTATGATTATGATATTTTTTTAATATTTTAAAAAATATTTGATTTAGTCCCTCACCACCAGTCAACTGCCTTGTATTTTTAGGGGCGAATTACTATGGTTAAGTGCCCCTTCATCCATGAGGTCTTAGTCCAATGAATCACACACTTACTATTAGGATCTACAAGAATTTCATCACATGTATGTTCAACAATTTTCATCAAATATCTTACAATACATCCTAATAATAACCAATCTCATCAATGAACAATGAACTAATTTATCATTGACGTCTTAAAATCCATTAAAATCATCAAAATATTTCCATGGGAACCCAAATGATTCATCTAACATCCATTCATACTTTAAATACAACTACTAAGAGAAATAAATAATTATAGCATGCTTTCACTTAGGATAGTTTCAATAGGTAAGTACCCATAAGAGATGTTCTGTAACTACACATGACGTATCAAGAGATACTACACCTCTACAATTTTTCATTTGTATCCAAAATAGTCACCTAGTGGTAATTTAAAATGGCAATTCTTTCTCCTCAATCCATAATCCATACATAATCACAAGGATACTCAAGCCCTTGTATCCAAAATCCATAGTAATAAAAATCATACTTTTATAATCCTGTCACATTATCCCATTCCGTAATACTATATATCTTCAAAGAAAATTCAATACATAAATGTATAACAACTTTTTTCATCCTATACTAATTTTTAGATTCGTTTTTTAAGTTGAAACCATAAGTAAATCACATCACATAACCCATTCACAAAATTCTAATTCATCACTCATGATCTCTAATAGTGCTGTTATTTTAAAAAAACCCCAAACCTAAACAAAACCTATAACTAAATTATAAATTTTCCAAGCCTCCCTCTATATCTAGATCATCTATCCCCTTTTCCCTAAAACTAGGCTTGTTCGACTTATGAACATGTCATAATAATTTTACCGACTAAGAAACTCCCCTAGAATTGAGTAATAACTAATTCCATTCTCCCTAATGGAATGTTTTCTTCACTATTATACTCACAAATGACCTAAAATTGACCATTTAACAATGTTAAAATGAACCCAAATATTTCAACCTCACCATAAACTTCACATCAATTGTTTTATCCCATCATCCCAAGGTATCATCATATAAAAAACCATCCCTCTGAAGAATCTTGATTGTGTACACCATCATGGTAGAACAACCACATGAAGGTTCATAACATAACCCACATCTCATATCTACGTTAACCATATCCTAAAAAACTCCTAATCCTAACATAGGTGATCACCCATACTAATAAAATATCACATTCCATCTCAACACAACCAATATTCTCTGATAAACCAAAAAACCGCATGAGAAAATATGCCACACACATGGAACACAATACCCATTCAATCCATAACTAAAAAATAAACTACCCAAACGTACCCATTATAGGGGAATCATCCCTTATAAACATGAATGTATTGTAAATAATCCAATTAAAACAGTCACACAAAACTAGAACATCAATTTCATATATTTATTGTTCAAAAAATAATCTATTTTAGAAAACAATGAATTATTTATTTTAGATATTTTATTAATTAAAACCTATTTTATCAAAAAGGTTCTTAAAAACATTAATAACTAAAAATAATTTTCAAAAACCATGTTTTTCTTTTGGAACCCACTTTTCACAAAAAAAAATATTTGTTCAAATGTCTGAATACCGATATATGCATAGCATGATGCATTAATTCACACACTCTCTCCATCTATGGAAAAGAATAAGAACAAAAATAATGTCTTAACCATGAAAATCTTACATATAATAACATCTCAATAAAAAAACACATTCCATGAATAATAATCATTCACTCCTATTAACATGGAATTTCATGGAATAATTGTTTATCAAACATAATGTCAATGTTCATCCCATGTTCACATTACTCGTAACTATATCCACCTATTACATAAGTAGTAATACAACCACAACAAGGCTTTAATACCATTTTTTAATTCCCCATCTCATGTAACCATCCACCACACTGATCCTAGGATATACATCACCTTGGGCATGAATTATCATATACTAATTGTAAGAGACCGGTGGAGAGAGTCTACAACCAACAAGATAATATTGGTATCATCACATATAATATTATGTGAATAAGTAAATAAACATGAATTATAAAATTAAATAAATGAATTTATAAGGAATAAATAAATGACAACAAAATACAATATAAAACATCGATAGTAGTATGTGTATCATGTTGAGCAGGCACAAATAAATCATATAGAGAACCTACAAGGATTATCAAATTAAAAAAACTAATAGATACATAACTATAAATGATATGATACCGTCATCAGTCCAGTCTTCCAACAACTATACAAGTGATCTTTATAGAACACATGAATATATTTCGACTCAATGTGAAACACAATATTCCATGCACGAAAAATGTTCCTATCCATGGGGTAAGAAGCACAACTCATCAAGGAGCCACAAATTATGTACCTCGGTTATATAAAAATATAGAGAATACATATTCATTATAAACATAAACAAGTCATATACCAGCATACGCATTAAGAATCATGTTCTCAACAGACATCCATGACACATAAACTATCTTCTTTTAGAAAGTCTTGGTACAAATATATAACACCATAAATCCTTATAAGAAACATATCACTTATGGTAGGGTCCCATAAATGTTCCCTAAAAGCTACCTTCTTACTCATGTTTAGGTTATATATTTCAATCTTGACCACTAGTCTCTTACTCAATGAGGGTTTCTCCAAACACATATTATACCAAAACTCTATCACTATTGGTGAGTTCTCATAACTATGTCAATATAAACACCTTTTCTCATAGGGTGTGGTCTATAACCAACAACATGTAGAAAAAACTAATCAATTAGGGTGAGGTCACATTACCAAATAAAACTAATCATCATACTAATACAAAATTCACCCTATGGTTTGTCCAAATACTAAGACCTTACACTTCAAAAATTATGTCTTCCGATCATATCCTCATCAAATGATATAAAACATGGATAGGTTGCAGAATTAGATAAAACATAGAAAACATAGTCCATAAATTATATTACAATAAAAAATAAATCAATATGTTGTACATGATTAGTGAATAACACATAAAAACAAAACATAACCAACCTCAACACTATTCACCACACTCAACCAACATAAGAATTTCCAATACCTGAACCATACCCCTTTACTATCCTAGGGTCCATTATCGATAAATAATTCACATTACATAACTCATCAATCACACATGGCTCCACCAATTTGCGACAACCCTCTTATGCAATACTTGAATTTTGAGTTCATAAAGATCTCACACCATCATTTTCCTCTTACATTACTGGTACATATAAATAAAATTCACGGTATAAAAAATATCTCAAAACCTTTTTAAAAACATTCTATGTACTACCCTCACAAGGTCTCTAAGGGGATTATATATTTTATAAGATCTATAAGTATCTTTCCTAATGTTTAGACAGCCTTTGTGAATTACTCATAATTCCCTAGATATAATTGATTCCCAACCATATATCTCACATCAACCTATCGAGAGGCCACAAATCCATTGGTACCCACCAAAAAATACCGTAACTACTCAATAAAGATAATATAGTAATTTCAATTCCCTATAATAAAAAATTCACTCATGGAATTAATGAATTAACCGAAAGAAACTACATCACTATCACCATATTTCTATCAAAGAGTTTATTCATTCCCAAAGACACACTAAGACCCTTATTATGTAATTACCATAACACATCACTCATCAGAACCTCTAATCAAGTCCCTCACCACATAGGAGACCACAGACCCTTCCTATATCCATATACAATTCCATTTTTATTTTAACATACAATCCCATACCACTAAGATGACCATTGAACCTAACTACAAGTTTCTCCCCATGATGGTATCCATAAGACAAATATAAAGTCATTAAACCATGTGAGACATACTCAATAAATACCTTATAGGATTTACCCTATAAGGTTATACAATTATTGACACACTTTGACCCCTCATAGAATTATCAATTTCAGACACCTTGAACACACTCATGAAAATCATATACTTACATACATTTATTATGAAATATTAAAGTTACCTAATACCTTAAAATTATAGGATTCATCTAAATTTATATCATGGATTGATCTAATCCCATTTTCCTGAAATCAAAAAATTAAATAAATAAACCCTAAAATCATCTTTCACCTAACCAATAGAGAAAAACATGAAATATGAGTGGAAACCTATAGAAAAACATATGATATGCAAGAGGATCATCATGATTCATAAAAAATTCTATCCTAATATGATACAATGATACGAGAGGCCAAAGAGTGAAAAGGGAGGTGGATAGTGATGTAGAGGAGAAAAGGGGTTGGGTCGCGTGTTTCTCAATATTAGAGCTTTACCAGCTAGCTTGTGGGTCTAATACTTATGAAAGTAGTCCTACCACCACTATAACCCTTTCCGGAAACCCCTGAACACTATTGAAACACCCACAGATAATTAAAAAGTATTTTAGAGATACTCTATCACTCATAATTCCTACATTAATTCTAATTTTAAAAACAACCCTACTACATGACTTAATTTTAAAATTCTATATGATTTTATTACCTATGAAAGATGAATGTTATTATAGTGTTTTCATTCCCATAAATTTTATTCTATCAAGGTCAGTGATTAGTGGCTTTTAAATCCAAATATTCATGGATATAGAAGAGTTTTTAACCTATATCAAATTATAGATACTTTTTGAAAAAGTAAATATGGTTAACAAAAAAATTGAGATATTATTTTTTTAAAATTAATTTGAATAATTACTTTAAATTCCATAATGAAAAAAAATTATCAAGACTATTATTTGTAGAATCTAGAAAAATTTAATTTCTATATAGCTTTCGATGTTGGACTATGAATCGATATCCTTATTTATCCTTATCACCATTTGGAATACCAAAAATTTATTCAAGTTCTCCTTCGAGTAAACCAAATAAATATTGAATTTAAAGTAGAAGTGTTAAAAAATGGTCATTATTTCTATTCTAATTTGGAGTAAACAAAAACAGATCTAATATTAATATAAAAAATTATCTTTAAATAAAAATAATTTCTCAAAAATAAATGATTCAAACAATTTTCTAAGTAATGTTTTTTCTCCAATGACTCATATTTAAATTCTAACAAAGATTAGTAATAATTTAGTTCATAAATAAATTATTAACCACTCATATAAATAAATGAATAAAATTGATTTTCCTCTTTATTGTAATCCAAAAGAATGTATTTTTTTAAAAAACAATTATAATAAATAGTTTCAGAATTATATATATCAACTCCCAAATCCATCAAATAATCCATTATTAATTTCATATATCGTTCTTCTATAATCATACCTTTTTTGGGATAATTGATAAAAAATGATCTTTTATTTCAACAAAGGATAATTAGAAAAATTTTACCAAGTTTCTTATATTTATATAATATAACATCCATATAATTAATAATATTTTTTATGAAATTTTTTTTTGATTCATTTTATTTTTTAAAAATAATTTTGTATCTTCTAACCAATTATGAATGATCATCTGTAGAAATAAAACTATATCAATTAAATATATATGAATAATTAGTAAAGGAATGTTTATCTTACTTCCCAAATTCTCTTGTAGTATCATTAAGAGTAACAATTAATTTTATAACTAATACATGATCATCAACCACATATTTTATACCATATTTGTAAATTATTAACGGACTAATATAATTTTTAACATAAAAAAAATTATTGAATTTCTCATAGCTACCAAATATTAGACTCCATATTATAGGTAAATATCTTAATAATTATAAATCCTCATCAATATTGTAAATTTCACTTCCCATGGTGGAAACACTAATAAAAATTTTAGTTAGTATTTCATTCATCTATATGATATATTCTCTACTAAACATTATAAAAGTATAATATATGAATGTAATAGTATAACATCTTAAAATTATTACAATATATATTCCCTCATAATAAATGGAAATGGAAACATACACCTTATAAATTGTATAATATAGGGAAACTCTATTGAATTCCTTAGGAGTATGACAATAGAAAATAACTACTTCGATAGGAAACATCCAATGGACGTTTTCATCCGTGACATTTTGGCATGAAAATCACTATGGGGATTTTTTCCAAAGGTATGTAGCCCTTAGGGTTTCATACTATTTGAACATTAGAATGTTTGTTGATTTAAAGGATGGGATGTCGGGTTCATGACACCCATTGCGAGGAATTATATCTTACTCTATGATTATTTTATATCTTTTTTTAATTATTCCCAAATCCCAGTGCATGGATAGTTTCCCTATTATGAATAAAATGGATCTAAATTATGCATTAATGTGAAAAATTATATATTTAATGGTTCTTTATAATTTCTTTATTATTATTTATTCTTAACATGGGATGTTATTTTCTAAATCGACACTGTGGGTGCTCTGGATTTTTGTTTTCATTTATGGATGTGTTAATGGATATACAATTGGGATAAAGTCCATGTAATGGGCCTCTTATATATCCCAATGAAGAGATTCAGAACCAAATTAGTTCAATATTTTTTAATAAGACTCATGAAACCTATTTTACATTATGGGATAATGACTGATTCCAAGCAATTTAATGTCAAGATGAATGAAATTTTAGGAGAAATATTCATATAAATTGACCCATTTAGAATGATCTTTATGGTAATATAGCCCAATGAGAGTGGGTTTCAATCATAATAGATATGGACCCATGATCTATATGGCTGGTTCTTTTTTTGTGGATATAATCCATTGAGTTATTCATAGGAAATATTTCTTATATAATGGTGAAATTATGACAGTTGAGACAGAATATGGCCCTCCATGTGGGTTATTAATTCATCATGAGTATGGACTAATGAAAATATGAAAATTCAAGATGATAGGGGACTTAGGGTTATCATAGAGTCCATATATACCTCATGGGTGTATGGTTCATGTAAGGTTACACCACAATCATTAAAAATAAAGGGATTATACAAATAATAACAAAAATATTTATGGACTTCTAGATTTTGGGTAAGCATTTATGATAGGACCAGACCATCGAGTTTAACATCATTTGATAAGGAAAATATCATATAATTTTACGTCCTAAGACTTGGAAATTGCCCTTTTTTATGTCATGTTCCGAGGACACCCATTTCATCAAAACATGTGATAATAGAGGATTAATATAGACATAGTCTTAAAGGGATAACCTTATTGGGCGTCTACGTACTAATATTTGGTGTTTCAGTTGGTCCAAAAGGGATATAGTCCCATTGGGAAGATGTGTGGGGATGAGACATTAGAATAAATCTATCAATTATCCAAATGTTGGTACTTACAATCAGAGGAATCTATTTTCTTAAGGTTCATCAATTGGAATTATGAATCAACCATGAACCTATGCTAATATGGATTATGATTGGGTTCACTATCATAACATGTGTGAACCATGAGAATTAATCCTAGTATCCCTAAGACTGAGACCCTCATTTTGAAGGGAACACAAGATCGTGATTCATTGAGTGTCTTATCTTTTTTGAGTAAACCGTATCAAATTGTTTTTATCAAGGGAATACATGATCGAAGGGGTTCATATGAGTGTGTATAAGCTGATCATGTATATTAAGAGTTTTTTGGGAGGCATTATGCATTATATTTTTGGGGTTATGCCCATGTATAAAGGTATATATATAAATATTTTATTTTTCCATTAATCTAATATGAATCTCAGAAGAATATATGGACATGAGGGAAGTATTCAATCCAGTTTTCGGGGGTTGTTTTTGAAACCAATATGGATCATTCAATGAAGATATCAACTTATCCTATTTCATGATAGTGTTAATTACATTTATTTCCAACATATCACCGAGGCAGACTTTTGATACTACCATGAAGTGTGTGATGTGGATGAGAATCTCATCTGATCTGGTATTGACCGATATTTTGACTATATTATCCAATGAATATAAATAGACATTTTGTATGTGAGGGGTCTGATTCATTATTGGATCAAAGTGGATTTATGTTTTCAACCCCCTTATGTAATCAGGTAGGAGTTCCAACATTTCCTTCCTAAAGGAATATTCATTATTAATAAACTTGATTTCAAATTTTAAATTAACTATAAAATTTTAATGGGATTCATACAGGTAAAAGGATAACAATAAAACCTTGATGATTTCATGGCATTCTAACTCATTGATACTAAAACTTTAGATTAAAATAAAGAATAAAGTAAAACAATCTGGGTTATGGAGACAATGAAAATCCCCAAACAAACATTATCTGGCATTAGTTTACATTTTTCAATATATAATATATAAGAACCATAATAATATATCTACCATATTTGGGGAGTTTCCATAATAGAGAAAACATCTTTATCTGGGTGTTTGATATTCATCGGTGTTCTTTATGGGTAGGGTGTGTTATGGGAAAATTGGAAAACTTTTAAGCTTTTATTTCCTATTTGTACGTGAACTAAATGTTTGAATTCTATAATTTAACCACTCATGGATATAATAATTCAAACAACATTCATAAATTGAGTAATTACTTGATAGGACCGAAGAAAGAGTCAATGAAAGCGTTCTGGTGTTGTAAGTAGTGACTCAACTTCTATATTGTGACCATTAGTGTGAGTGATTTATTCCAATTGATGGAATAATGAGTCTCAGTATCTAGCATTGTACTACTAAGATATTAAAGATATTTTTCTTTCATATCATTCTTTTTCGATGAAAAAATGGTGTCAATACATTATTTCAGGGTAGCTACATATAAAATGATGGGTTTCCATTCTACCAACAGAATAGGAATAGGTGGGTGTTGAATAATTTTCTTGATATTTTTTACAGATTCATAACAGTATTAATTCTATCATTATGAAACTTCATTATTCATTATCTTAGTGAAAGAACAACACTTTATGACAATATTGGATATGAAACTCCAAATTTAGTGAATTTTTCTTTAAATCATTCTCAATTCGCTGATATTTTGAGTAGTTATATGTCAATGTCCCTCATAGTGTGGCCCTAGGGCTATTTGGTAATCGTAACCCCCATAGACACCCTTCAATAAAAACCCTTAGGATGTGATTTGATTTTTTTGATATATAAATATACTTCACCCCAACTACACTTTTCTATTTCGTAGTCCACCACCTATATGGTACAACAATTATACCCCCACCCACGTTGTGCAGCAACACCACCTATTACGGCGTGGTCTGCAATCAATATCCCAACATCAAGACAAGTTCATTCAATACTTTCCCAATGCCCAGTGACTCCACTAAAACACCTAACATAGGAAAAAACAAACTATAAAGGTTTTTGAACTATTGTAATCATAATATAAGTCTCTATTCTAAAAAACACCACTCTAAGACACTAAATCCAAATTCTATCAAATTTCTCCTACACACAATAAAAAGGGCCATTAAAAAATACCTAGTATTAGGATTACAATTCCATATAATAATATTAGGTATCCCATTGACAATCAATTCATCCATCCAAAACTATAACAATTTCAAATTTCTTATTCTATTCCAGATGACCCCCAAACATAACATACAATAACTAACAAAACATTAGCCCCTAAATCCAAAACTCATCCATGGTGTATATCCAAACTCATTCCAGCAACCCATAGTTATTATATCATACATTCAAAAACACTATATGAAAAGATACACTCCTATAATGGAGGGCCTATAAATCAATACCAATGTCCAAAATCACTTAGTATGAGACATTACATTTTAAATTACCCAAATATTTATGGGTCATTATTTTCAATGTAAATTTTAACTTTTCATATTGTAGTTAGGGTGGTTTTTAAGAATAGGTATTTAAATAAATATGTTTAGGTTTAGAACATCTCAATCAGATGTTTTTGGTAATGTTATGAGGTCCATAAGATTTTTTCACTATGTTGGGGAATCTTGGAATAGGGTAGAGGTGTCCTTAGCTGAATTTTTACAACATAGGATGGCTGGATCAGGTTATACCAAATATACAGAAGAGGGCGAGGCGAGGAGGGTGAATTGTGTCTTATAAAATTCTTCATGGGATATTGATCTATCCTTTTATCCTTATATCAATGATTAAGAAGCAGAAAATAAATAGAAAAGGAACGCATGATGTATAGTGGTTTAGGGAATAAAAGAACCCAGTCTACTCCACCGATGCTCTATTCCACAAGCATGGTGATTTTCACTATCTAGTCCTCTTATCAATAGACAGTTCCACAATTGAGTGCAGTCAGTTGACAACTTTACAAGTTTAATGCCAAAACAGAGCCTTCTAGTTCATACACCAAACCAAATACATATCATAGAAAGAGAATCAATTTAGTTAAAATAAAAGATAATTTGTTCTTTGAAATAATTTCTAGTTATTCTTAAAAATTTCAACAGCACGTAATTGACAGTCGATGAATCATAGTCTTCAAAAAGAATGATCTTCAGGTAAGAGAGTTCTATGTCAATTATGTTGCAGTATATCATGAAATATAATTCGCAACTTTAAAGACAGCTGATCCAAAAAATATATTCGATGTAGAATCAGTGAATCTTCAATAGTGTTTTTTCTTCTTCAGAAAATAGAGCTTTGTTACTCCTCATAACAATAGATCTATATGTCTCGATTGACTCTGAAAATTGTAGCAGTGAAAAAATCAAGACCTTGATATATAATCAAAATCTTTTCTTCGATTATTCACCAATTATTCTGTAATAAAAAATAATACAGGTATATATAGTATAAATATGAGTGTTCTCATTTTTAAATTTAAATCCAAAAAATTCACCTTTAGAATCACGATATTCAAAAGTTTGAATAATAGAGCAGTCGTAACTCCCTGAAAATTCAGCATGAAAAGTTCCTCTTAAATTGATCATTTGAATCATAAAGAAACGGATTTGAATTATTCAAATACGTGATCTAGATTTGGGCTTTTAATCTGGCTTGAAATCAGCCTAATAATCTGCATAAATACTATTGCTTTAATAAAGTCATACTTTAAATATTTGACATCAAATGTAGGGTTGAACTGCATAGAATAAATTCTCTGAACATAACATTCACAACATAATGTTGATCTTAAATGTAAGGTTGTTCACTAACTTAATGTTGATTATCCATACTTTTATATACAACTCTCAAAAATACAGTATATAGTCCATAATTTTCTCAGCTTTAGAACGTAACATTCATGATCATTAATTTTTAAACAAACATATGGTTGTTCACAAAACTGAGGTTGATGAACTATACTATTTAGAATAAAACATAAGACACTTCTTCCATACCGTTCTAATAATCCAAACGCATGGTTCCATCAAAATGTAGGGTTCCTTCCAAACGTAGGGTTCCTCTTTCATACATTTATGTTAAACTGTAAAGTAAACAACAGATTCCATCCTTACTCTACACTCCTCAACGTAGGGTATAATAAGTGTTTCCAGAACAAGCTAATGTGGTTTCCGAACACGTAGCACATCAATAGTGTTTTCAGAACACGCTAATGTGATTTCTGAAAATGTTTCACATGAACAACCACACGGATTAAATACATTAATATTTTTCCAGAAATAAAAATATAAAGAATATTAATTTCCTGAAATATAATTAAAATAAAATCATTATAATAACAAATAAGGTTATTTTTTAGCATCAAAATTATCATAAAGTGATAGAGTATTGTTCTCAAAAATCTCGCCCTTATAAAATGATGTATTGTTGAAAACAACACTTGCTCAAAAATCTCCCCCGTTTTGATGAATAAAAAAACCATAAAAACCAATGAAATTAATCTAAAAAATTAATTATATATAGTTTATAATTTTGAAATGATAAAACACTATTTACATTTTACAAATATATTTCCATAATTTTTCTCCCCCTTTATAAAGTAAAATAATATCTCCTCCCTTGTAAATAAATAAATTTTTTTATCCAATTTTCAACAAAAATTTCTCCCCTAATAAAATATTTAAAATATTTAAATAAAATAATGTTGTGATTATCCATATTTCTCCCCCTTTTGTGTTATAAAAAATAATGATGGAATAATTAATTTAACACATTTTAATGTAGCACTGAACTTATATAATTTTATGATAATCTATTTATCAATATCTGAATCCAAATTACTGGAATTCTTACAGAGATAGGATAGGGAAACTAATTAATTACACATATTCATGGGATACAAATATACTTTATTGAAAATATAATTAAAGTATAGTAAAGAAAATAAGAATCATGGTTTGGCTAAAAAGGTTTGTAAAACGGGTTTCAACGCCTCTGAATGACTTCCTTGGTTTTTGACAACTACCATCTTAACATTTTCATCAATACATCGCCTTAGTGGATTTTTAGATCTCGTCCTTCCTAAGTCATATGAATGTATTCAATCAAGTTTACTCTAAATGATTCATGTTGCATCTCTTCTTTCTTAGTAAAAATAGTTAACTTATTAGTGAAATGATTCAACAATGTTCTAATTCCAGGATCATTTGATGTCAACTGGTCAAAAAGAAACTTTTGATTGTCCAAAAACATAGATAAAGGAGTAATATTGCATTGAAGGTCTTGAAATCTATCATTCATATTTCACATAGCTGCTATAATGGCCTAACATCATCTGATCAGATCAGGTAATGTACCTGATGTATTAGATTCACTATTTCTAACAGATGCAAATTTTTTCTCCATGAAAGTTTTAAACTCAAGTAAATATGACTTTATCACTATTTCATATTATAGATTTTCAAATTTATCTAACACACCCTACATGAATTTTTCTACTTCTTTCTTAGAAATAGAATTGGCTTTTAGGTTTTGAAACATCTTCATCTCTTTTTCTAATGAACTTCACAAAGATTTTTTTTCAGCTTGAATGTAATTAAACTTTTCGATCAACTTCTCCGCATGATAATTATCAGAATAAAAGGAACCATGTTCTTGATTAAATTTATCTGCTTCATTATGATGTAATATTACTAAGGTAAAGTGATCATCATCTGATTTATCTTCATCCCCTCCCTGTACTATTTTTTCTACATATTTTTATTTAGAATTCTTCCCTGAACCATCCACAGAAAAATTTTAATTAAGTACATAAGTATGGATTTCAAAAGGGTTCTCTTCTTGATCCATATGAACATGTTCTTGCTCCACCTGAGAATCTTATTCATTGACCTCTTTTAGGATAGGTTCTTCCAAAACTAGATTCTCTAAAATTGTTTCTTCTATATCAACTGCAGTTTAAGCCATTGTCACGTCACTAGGTACTCCCTCAGCCTATAATTATACTTCTTCATGTTTCTAAGGAACAATTTCTTTGTCTACTTGAGGTGTCAACTCAATCTGAGAAACTGTTGGGTTTGTAATGTCATGTACTCTAGATTCTCCATGAAATCTATAGCTTCGAATACGGCCAGTCTTATCTACATTTGTGTGGTTAGGATCCTCTTCATCTTGATCCACTCGAGGCATTTTCCTTTACAGTCCTTCTTAACATTCCTCATCTGCATGTGTATCAAAATTTTCAAATCTTATTCTTCTTGAATCTTTGCTTACTCTCGATTTAGCATGTCCTTCTTTTGACTTTGTAGGTAGTGCTTGAGCCCTCTAATCATCTTATTATGCTTCTAGAGGAATATGATTACCAATGATTGTGCTCCAGAAATACCCAATCATTCTCAATGTTACTACATTGAATATCTTGATGTGGTGTCATCTCTCTCAAGAATCCACCGGCCTTGTCATATCTTTATTAAACAAAATATTTTAAATGAATCTTCTAAAGGGATAGAATCTCATCCATGCTTCTGGTTGGTAGTAGTAATTGAGATATCTCACTATATATCTCATAAAGTTTAAAATGATATCACTCATCATGAGAAACATGATATACATATCAGGATATAAAATTTTCTCCATTTCTAACACACAAGGTGCAATCCCTGTTAGAAAAAAATTAACCAAAATCTTTTGGTCCGGCTCCAGATCATTCACTAGAATCTTCCTTACATTCATTGATCCAAAAAAAGACATAATATCCTCTGACATATACACACTATCACCTATATTCTTCAAATCAAAGTGAAATACTCCCTCATGAGGGTAGTTAAGAATTCGATCAATTTCCACTGAGGAAATTGAGAAGTCTCTATCCTCGATATTTTCTATCACAATATCTTCTTTCATTACATGGCTAAACTGAACAGATTTAAAGAAGTGATGAAGTTCTACCTCATATAAAATCTTCGTGTTCTCTCCGGTAAATGTTTGTTCTGGGTTCTGAAAAGCTATGGCTTGTTGTAGCATTAGATCTGTCTGATATAGACATTCTAAATCGATTAGCATTCCATGCAGAATCTTTCTTCGTATTGTACGCTGATTCTTAGTAGTGGTGGTCTCTGGCTCATCAGTCCTCTTGGTCATTTTCATTTCTGGTGAATATTTATGAAGAATAAAAAGATTAGGGTTTCGAAGGATCAGGTGTGGGTAGAGAAGAGTGGTTGAAAATTTTGAGGTTTCGAAGGGTTTTGAGAAAATGAATTTGTTTGGAAGTGGATTCAGTTTTTGACATCCTTGACTCCCATGTCCTTACAAACATAGTAATTATTACATTATTTTAGAAGTAAAAATATTATAGAGAAAATGTTTAAAGCAGTACTCAAGGCGTTTTTTAAATTAAACAAGTAATAAATAAAATAAAAAATTCATTTAAAAAAAAATAGACCTAGGTCCCACTTAATGAAATCAAAAACTATAGTGGGAAGTTGTTTAGTAAAAATATCAGCTAATTGATTTTCAATTCTTACAAACTCTAAGAATATATCCTTTTTGAGAACATGATCTGTAAGAAAATGATGTCTGTTTTCAATATGCTTAGTCCTAGAATGATTAATAGGGGTTTTTGAAATATTTATAGCACTTGTATTATGACCTAAAATGTGTGTATTATTAAAATTTAGTCTAAAATCCATAAGAGGTTTTTTCATCACAAAACATGTGCACTAAAACTTCCTATAGATACATATTCTGCTTCGGCTGTTGATAGGGATACCAAGTGTTGTTTCTTACTAGAACATGATACTAAAGATTTCCCTAAAAAGTGACAAGTACTAAAGGAGATTTTCCTATCTGATCTAAAACTTCGAATGAATGCATCTGAATATGAAAATAAAATTAAAATCAGAAGTTTTTTGATATAGAAGAGATTTAAAAATAGTTCCTTTTGAGTAATAGTGTTTTTTTATTATTAAAAGGAAGATGAAACCACGAGGAACAAAGACAACCCTGACACTCAATGGGGCCTAAAGTAGTGAAACCCTATGGCATCATTCAACTCAAAGGTCATACATTCATGTGGCAGGGAACCCAAGCTTCTATACGTAACGACCTCATCCTCGAGGATTTCGATCCTCTCAAGCATATCGAAAACAAAATTACTTTCCCTCCAGCTAGGTTGCATGGCTTATCCCTGATTGGTCTCCAAGACACACTACCTAATGATGTAAGCAAGATCCCATGGTGCATCAAACCTTCCCCAGACAACATTAACCAGGACATCAGAATATGGATCCACCTATGATGCTTGAAAGCCACTACTCATTCCAGAATTAAGTCCTATAAGAATCACCAAGACTCCGCCCCCAACGAGTTTCCCATTCCGATGGTAACCCTGCAGGCCATATAAATATAGCCTTCTGAATCATGCAGGACCCCACTGCCTCTCATCATGCCATGCATGCATGACCCATCCATGTTATGTTTGAGCCCACTGGAAGGAGATTTCCATTTAACCCACATCCCTTTCGAATTGATCGGGCCTCGAGGTCTTATCAAGTAGTTGGACGCCACACCTGATCACTGATCCAACTTTGTCATCGAGACCAACTCATGGACCATCGATCTTTTTCTAAGATGAACCAAGAAATTCAAGATCTCGAAACCAAAGCGTTATTTATTCTTGGCCTCTTAGATGACCAAGCAGGTGGCAGTGAGGACATAATCTCTCAACTTTCCTTTAGATTCCCTGATCGTCCCTCTGAGAAATACCAAGGACAGGAGCTCCTGGAAGTTGAAATGTTCAAAGTTGGCGCAAACCAGCGGGGTGAAAATTTTCCAAACAGCCATCACCCACTCGCTCTGAAAAAAAAGGTTATTGGCAGATTCACTCTTGGGAGATTTCCAGCAATAGAAGTGGGATGCCAGCTGAATTCCCTTACTTTGAAAATTATCATCTGTCGGATGTGCCTAGTTCGTGACACGCCATACCAGGAAGTTCATCATGGTAGAAATTTCCTTGCACTAGGTGTTCTCAAACCCATGACCAGATTGAAATCTTACACAAAGACATAATGAGTACATTATATATGTCCTACTAGTAGTAAGATATAATTAACTACCAATCATACCTCTATATAACTTGTTGTCAACTAATTTTCCAGTTTCATCCAAATCATGATTTATATTAGTACTGATAGGAATTGAATATGTCTTGTTGTTTTCATGTCCAATTTTATTTAGTAAATCAGTAATATATTTTCTTTGATTTAAAAAATATCAAAAAAAAATTAATTAATTTGACGTCCTAAAATGAAATTTAATTCTCCCATCATACTCATTTCAAACTCTTTTTTGCATTAAATTTGAAAACTCATGACAATGTTTTTAGTTTGTTGAACCAAAAAAATAAATCATCAACCTAAATTTGAACTAATAAAATATTAGAGTTTAGAGTAATCTTAGAAACTTTTGGATTTGCCATTTCAATAGTAAAATAATTTTTTAACAGAAAAGAACTAAATCTTTCATACCAAGCTCTAGGTGCATGTTTAATACCATAAAGATCATTAGTATGTTTAAAAATAGAATTTGGTTTTTTTGAATTTTTATAACCAGGAGGTAGCTCAACATAAACTTCCTCCAATAAGTAACAATTTAAAAAGGAAGACTTAATATCCATATTATGTAATTTAATGTTCATATGACATATATAAGCTAAAAGGATACTAATGTATTTTAATCTAGCTACAGGTGAAATGGTCTCATTATAATCAATACCTTCTTCCTGATAATAACTTTTAGCTATGAGTCTTGCTTTATTTCTAGTTATTATTCCTTTATCATCTTATTTATTTCTAAAGAACCATTTGGTTCCTATAACTGGATAGTTCTGAGGCCTTTTAACTAAATTCCAAACTTCATTTCTCTTGAATTGGTTTATTTATTTTAGAATTTCTATCATAAAACATTCATCAACTATGGATTCTTCTAATTTCTTAGCTTCTATTTGTGAAATAAAGGCATATATTTCAACAATATTTCAGACATTTCTTCTAGTTTATTATTCTAGTGTCTAGGATTCCTATAACAGTTTCTAAAGGGTGATTCTTTAGAGTTATAGACTATCTAGGTAGTACACAATTAGGTTCTTCAATGTCATGTTCTTATGAACTGGACTGAATTTCATTTATGTCCTTTTCGAAATCATCATTCAAGTTTTCAACTCTCATGATATCATTAGAGTCAGATTCATCAATTCAGTCTTTCCTTTTTTCAAAGGGATTAGATACATAAAATATCACACAAACTGATTCTTCAACAATCCTTGAGTTTTTATTAAAAACTATATAAGCGTTGGAAGTAGTAGAATATCATAATAAAATACCTTCATCAGATTTTGGAACAAACTTTCCAAGATTTTCCTTGGTGTTTATGGTGCAAACCTTGCATCCAAAAATGTTAAAGTAATTTTATTTAGGTTTTTTGTTATTCCATAGTTCATAGGGTTTCTTTTTTAAATTTGTTCTGATTAAAACTATATTCATTATATAGTAGTATGTGCTTACCGCTTCTGCCTAGAAATATATAAGAAGACTGTATTCATTTAGCATAGTCCTATAAATTTCTTGAATATTTCTATTTCTTCTTTCAACAATTACATTTTGTTGAGGAGTTCATGGTGCAGATAAGGTGTGTTTAATAACCATATTTAAGAAAAATTAACTAAATTCCAGATACACAAATTCTCCACCATGATCAATTCTTAATAGAATTATATTAAAACCTTTTTCATTTTGAACAGAATTGCAAAAACATTCAAATATAGTAAAAGATTCATTTTTATATTTTTCAAAATATATCCAAGTAAATCTAGAAAAGTCATCAACAAAAACATACACGTAAAATTTACCATCCAATCTTGCTACCCTTGAATTCCCAAAAGATCCGTATAGATATGTCCTAGAGGTTTAGTTGTAAAAATTTTCTTAATAGATTTGAAGGATGATTTGTGAAACTTTCTATGTTTCCTTGCATCACAGAATCTATAACATTTAAATTTAAGACTAGGAAAACAAGACACTAATTATTTCTTAGATAACATATTTATAGAATATACATTGTAATTTCCTAGTCTCCTATTCGAGATTCATGATTCATTTATCTTAGTAGTTAATCATTTTACATTTTGTTTACAAATAGAATTTAAGTCCAAGGTATAAACATTATCAATTCTGGGTGCCCTAAATTAAAGCACATTATCATTTAAAAGAAAACATCAAATTTTTGAAAAATAAACAATATAACCATCTTCACAGAGTTGAGATATACCTATCAAGTTTTTATTCAATCCTTGTACATAGAGTATTTATTGATTGTGACAGCTTTTTGTTCTCCAACAATTCCAATGCCAATTATAATGCCTTTTCCATTGTCACCAAATGTGACTAGACTACCATCCTTTTAAGTTAGAGTTCTGAAATTTGATGAGTTTCCACTCATAAACCTGGAGCAGCTACTATCCATTTACCATATTTTAGTTTGGCTTATGTGACCTGATTCTTGAAATGGCATTTAAACAATGATTTGTTTTGGTACCAATATTCTATTTGGTTTAGTTTTGTTATCTAGAAATGACCTTGCAATCTAGACATTATTTGTTTTTGTATAATCAATAGAATAATATATACTTCTTCCAATAGAGGATTTCTTAATCCCACTTATTTTCGGTTACCTTAAATAACCGTTTTTTGATATATGACCTATTGTTCTGCAATAATAACATATTTTTCCTTTTTTTACTTAGGATAAAATAGTTCTTATATAGATTATGTTTCTAACCTTTACTAACTTTTCCAAATCATTCTATATTAACCACATTCTTTCCAAGAAGTTCATTTAATGAATTTTTACCTTCAGTAAAAATAAGAGCTGCAATTTTTTATCATTCTACTTCTATTTTCCATGTGTTTATTTTAGTTCCATTATCTGTACAGTTTGAGTTTGATGAGTTATATTGTTTTCAGTAATTCAAGATGTTGCTTTAGCAGAGTATCTCTCTCTCCTAAAACAGAATTGTGAATATTCATTAAAGATTTGTATTTCATAAATAAAGAATCATATTTAATTTTATGAATTTTGAGTAAGATGCATGTTTTTCATTTGAACATCTTGAATTAGAGTCAGATGAGTAATAGGATTGTAACTCATCAGTTTATGCAATAAAGCACATATTTTATTTCATATTTGATTTCTATTTTTCTAAGTTAGACCTGGATGAGCTGATGGAGTCTTCAGATACACTCTAAGTAGCTTTCATTGCCTTCTTCTCTTTCTGCTCATAGTCATTTATCTTGAAGAATTTTGTTTTCTTTTCTTCCATTAATTGAGGATAGTCAGGTCTAATATTTCCATGTTTCTTGCACTCATAAAATATTACTTCCTTATCATACATTTTAAAATTCTTTCTAAAACCATTCTTTTGTTGATAAAACTTACAGATTTTTCTGGCTAGCTGAGATAGTTCCACATCTTAATTGGATGAATCAGAACATTCTGATTTCAACGTTATTTCTTTTTTCTTCATCTTTCTAATTTTTATTTGAGATGAAACTTTTATGGCAATTTATTCTATCTGGATCAGAACCTTATGCTCATTTTCTTCATCCAACATCTCAGCCTTATACATCATAATATTTTCAATTAACTCCCTCATGGTTAAATATTTGACATGGGATGATTTTTTGTTAGCAATAGAAATTCCATTCTATCTAGATAGTATTACTCATAGTACTTTAAGGTCATGATCATATTGATTGATTGGATCGCCCAAGGTAGTGATGTTTTTGATAATATCTATCAACCTTCCATTAATTTGGGTGATGCTTTCTCCTAAAAACATCTTGAATGTATCGAATTTATGTTTAGCAGTAGAACACCTCATCTTTATAACATTTTTAGTTCCTTTATAAGCAACTGCAATTCTCTTCCACATTTCATACGGTATAGGGAACTATGATACTATATTTAATTCATCTGAACCAAGAACAAATATGATAGAATTCACAGCTTTCGAGTTAATGTCGTACTCTACATCTGTATCAGTACTCCATGTTTCAGGTTTCTCTGGAATCACATAGGGAGTGAGAATTTTCGAGTAAACTCTGTATCCAAGATATTTTAAATAAATGATCATTCTTTATTTCAAACATCCATACTGTTCACTGTTGAAGTAAGAAGCTCGAACCATTGACATACCCTCTCGTGTATCTGCCATTGTGCTCTGTAAAATCCAAATACTTTTGGCTTGTTATATATTTCACAAATGCTCCTCCTCTGAAACCAAATTTGGGATCGGGTCATACAAAATATACACAAGAGGGGGTGAATTCTATCATTTACAATTTCTTCATGAGACCTTGATCTGTCCTTTTATCTTTATATCAAAGATTAAGTAGCGGAAAATAAATATAAAATGATTCATGATGTATAGTGGTTCTGGGAATAGAATGCACCTAGTCCACTCCCCCAATGCTAATTTCCATGAGCTTGGTGACTTTCACTATCTAATCCTCTTATCAAAAGACCATTCCACAACTGAGTGCAGGCAGGTCACACCCTTACAAGTTTAAGGCTAAAACAGATCCTTTTGGTTCATACATAGAACCAAATAGACATCTTATTACAAGATGCCAGTTACTCAAAATAAAAGATTAATTGATCTTCAAAATTCATTGCAGTTGTTCTTCAAAATTGAAATAGCACGGAATTGACAGTTGATGAATCATAGTTTTCAGAAAAAATGATCTTCAGGTAAGAGTGTTTTGAGTCAATTTGGTTTCATTATATCTTGAAATATAATTCGCAACATTAACAACGATTGATTCAAAAAATATATTCGACGTAGAATCATCGAATCTTCGATCATGTTTCTTCTTTTTCCGAAAACAACGCTTTTTTTACACCTCGTAACATTGGATCTCTATGTCTCGATTGTCTCTATAAACTATAGAAGTGAAAAATTCAAGATCTTGATATATAATAAAAATCATCTTTTTGATGATTCATCTATATTTCTGTAATACAAAATAATACAGGTATATATAGGATAGAGACGAGCATTCTCATTTTAAATTTTGATCCACAAAAGTCACCTTTAGAATCGTGATATTCAAATTTTTGAATATCATAGCAGTCATAACTCCCTAAAAATTTGTCCTGAAAATCTCCTCTTAAATTGATCATTTGTATCATAAATAAACATCTTTGAATCACTCAAAGGCATTATATAGATTCAGGAATTTAATCTGGATTGAAATCAGCCTAATAATCTACATAAATACTGTTTCTTTAATAAAGTCATAGTTTAAATATCTGACGTCAAACGTAGGGTTGAACTGCATAGCATACATTCTCTGAATGTAAGGTTAACAATGTAAGGTTGATCTCAAACATAAGGTTGATATCAAACGTAAGGATGATCACAAATGTAAGGTTGATCATCCATAATTTTATCTTCAACTCTCAAATCTACGGTATATAATCCATTATTTTCTTAGCTTTAGAACATAACATTCATGATCCATAATTTTCAAAAAAAATTACGGTTGTTCACAAAAGTGAGGTTGATGAACCGTTATTTTGAGAAACAAACGTAAAATAATTCTTCCATACTGTTCTGATAATCCAAACATAAGATTCCATAAAAACGTAGGATTCCTTCCAAAAGTAGGGTTCCTCTTTCATACTTTTCTGATAACCAGTAAAGTAAACAACGGATTCCATCCTTACGCTATGCCCCTCAACATAGGGTATGAATAGTGTTTCCAAAACATGCTAAATTAATTTATGAACACATAGTGCATGACCAGTGTTTCCTGAGAACGCTAAAGTGATTTACGAACACGTACCGCATGAACAGCCATGCGGTTTAAACACTGAAATATTTCTCCAGAAATAAAAATATAAAGAATATAAATTTCAATAAATATACTTAAAAAAATAATTAGAATAACAAATAAAGGTATTTGTGAGCATAAAAATTATCATAAATAGATATAGTATTTTTCTCAACAATCACCCCTTTATAAAATTATGTATTTTTTAAAACAACACTTTATCAACAAGGACTACTAACAATGTGATAGGTGAAGGACACACCATGAGATGGTGTATGATTGAGTGGAACACCATGTCCATGTGAGGCACCGTGACAGAGAGTTATTTTTTCAATCTATCAATTGTGAGTTCTGTTTACTGGTGTATCTTTTTATTTGTTTTTAACTAATGGAATACCCTTATGTAAGGGAATCAATTTGTACAATAGTTTACCATATGTTGATGGAATCTCTTATGTATGGGTTATGATAATCATTTCATATTATATTTCAGGATCCTGACATTTTACATTTGTGATATTTATCATGAGGAAGGAATTTTTGTCATAACCCCTTATCAACACCATGAATGATGGACAAATGGGAGATGTAGCAGCATAGAGAACGAATTTTTTGGTCATGGAAGGGAGTTTGTGTTGTCCATGAAGGGGCATTGGGATTTGTTTAGTTCAGGATGCTATGTCATATCATGGACAGAGGGGTAGGCCACATGGACATGGGTTCTAGCATTGGGGGATATGACACACCATGTCCCAGGAATCTACACCATGATGGGTGAAATATGGAGGGAATTATTCCATGAAAAATATATGTAATGTTTTGAGAGTCTCGTGTCCCTTTTTTAGAAGTATGGTAGAATTGTAATATCATTTTCACCCCCCCCCCCCCGTATTTTTTAAATTGAATGATCACATTGGGTGAGCTATTTTGGTTGGATCCTCTACATCTTGTTCCTCCTATAAACCGCTATTATTTATCGATTATAATTATACAACTGCATTTAATAATTATGTTTTTTTATTCCTCCTTTTTCTTTTTCATTCATTCTTTATTAGCCACTAAATTTATTTTCCCCATCTATTGTATTAGTGATGATTTCACTTGATCATCGTGGAAATCATCTATATATTTTTTTTTCATGGTTTGGATAGACAATGTCAAAAAAGGATGAAATCATTAGTATTTTTTCCATCTTAGTGACACAAAGCTACCTAATATGTTTTTGGTGTGTATATCTCTTTCTTTAAATTGATTAATTAATAATTTATTTTTATAATTAATGGTTTTTATGTCTAATATTGAGATGGGAGCATAGGATCTTAGTATAACCATTGACGAAGAACACATGGACTTTTTCACAGATGATTGAAGAAGCATGAAGATGGTTACTCTATGTTTATGTTTGGTTGTCCCTTTAATAAAAAACCATATGCATATTTATGCATGATTTGGCATGCCTTAATAACAATATGTGTTAAAAAAAGAAAGGATAGTGGCCCTGATCACCCAAGATAAAAGGGGAGGATGGAATTATTACTCCTATAGTTGGAATTATTTCACCCATACACATGGGTCAAAAGGTATCCCCGGATAACTATGACTCCCATGGGAAATAATTTCTATTGATTTTTTGAGAGACCTCATATTGGTGTTTGTAATTTTAGATGAGAACAAAATATACTAGGTTAGTTTTCTAAGGATGGATCATTGGTAATGGGAGGTTTATACCAAATAATGTGGGTGAGAAAGTTTTATGTCTCAAGTATGATGGGGAACTCGCCCATGGGGTGGATGAGAGACTTGGAATGTTATGTGAGTTAGATAAGTCCTATGGAGATTGACATAGTGTGAAACATAGGGTTTCCCTGAAAAGATAGGCATGAGAGTTCTCTAATAAGATATGTGAGAAAGGAATCAGGTATAGTTCATGTGAGTTGATTGGATTTCATGGCCTAGTTTTTCTAAGAGTCATGTTGTGAGATATCTAATAACAGTCTTTTTTTAGTAAGACCAAGTTATTATGTATAATTATTATATTGATGGGATTTTCATTTCAAGGATATGGTGTGATAGGGCCTACATGTTGAGATAACACCATGGGATGCTTAATGTGTCTTGTTATAAGTTTACAGAGATTGAGAAGTCCCTAAGGACCATTGTGAAAGTCCTTATCAGAGTGTGGAGAAGGTTGATGGGTTCAGTGTGAGAAAATAGTGTTTCCAAAATGGAATTGGGGATATTTACCTATTTATTTAGATAAATCATGGGATGTGTTTGAGACATGGGGCTAGGTATCAGGTAACTACTACCTTTATGATCATCAAGTCATCTTTTGGTATAAATTTTGTGCCATATTGTTTTTCCTCTTTTGTATACCCAATTATGTGTATTGTAGATGAATATACTAGATGGACCCAACCATGAGGGATAATGTAGTGCTTGTATTGATGTGAACCCTCCACTTAGGGGGTCTGGGATGGGTACTTGTCATTCCACCTCCCCTAAGTGATAGGGGATGGGGTTGGTTTTTATTGCAACACATCCCCAAATAAAAAGTGTCTAGTATTGGTTTAAATTATTCCACATCCACTAAGTGAGATGGTTCAGTGTGGGTTATTTATGTGAAACATACCCAACATCAATATGTAGTGGTTTGGTATTTTATGTTCACCCTCCCCTTATGAGGGGTTGTGTACGATAATTTTTAAGGAGAATCTCTTGATGGATTAGGGGTAACTACGATAATTTATTTGCATCATATTTATAGTAAAAAGATATAACAAGAGTATATTATGTGCATTATTCCATGATGTGAGGGGATAGTCAATGTATTTGATGTGAACCCTACCATAAAACAGATGGTAGTGGTTGTGTTTTTTTATTCACCCTCTGCTTAGGGGGTGGGTTGGGTAGTTATTGTGAAACCTACCCTTATAGGGGT
This sequence comes from Viscum album, assembly GCA_963277665.1. Lineage (NCBI taxonomy): Eukaryota > Viridiplantae > Streptophyta > Magnoliopsida > Santalales > Viscaceae > Viscum > Viscum album. Next base: position 589,725 of record OY728165.1, read on the forward strand.
TTATTGGGTTACTTAATATGGACCATACCTTGAGAATAATGGTAATGGATAAAACAAATAATAGACCTTACCTTTGAGGATGAGGGTACAATTTGAGTCTTAATAGACACCCAACCCTTTTCACTTTAGAAATTGATTTGGAGTATGACAAGGTTTGTATTAATTTTAACATAGGATAAACCTTGTATGGTTTGGTGTCATTGTATCTTGTTTGCTAAATAATGAACCAATATGTGTGATTATGTTTTATATTTTTATTAATTCCTTTCTTCATATATACAAATATATAAGATTGTTGATCATATTTCTTGAAAATAGATATGTTAATAGAGATGGGATAAGGTGAGGCTTAGTGGGGGAAGTAGTTCCTCTTTTTTGATTTCATTTCCTTAGTTTATTTATCATATGTGAGTGGTCTTGTGGGAAATCAAATTTATCTATTCTTATATGACTTCCATATTTATTTTTTATACCATTTTTTGTTTCCATTATGTATAGTCTAATTATTTATTATGTATGGTTTTTTGTTTCTATTTATGAATATGATATTTTGTTTATAGTATTAGAAATGTATGATATATTACCTCACATCTATTTAGAAGGCTCTGTCATAAGTGGAGATACACTTATGGTGAAGTGGAACTCTGACTGGTAAACTGATTCGTTTTCTTAGAATGAAACAAAAAAATGGTATCTATGAATTTTTTTAATTTTCCCAATATATGGGATATTCTAAATGGGGAGTAGGTACGTGTTGAAACATTTGGAGGGCCACTTATTGGAGAGCCATGAAGAAACTTATTTTTTGAACTCCATGTCACAAGGGTTTTGGGATTGTTATTTTTGGTTTTTTTTGTTCCAACTGAGATATTTATTCATGTACGATGTCTATATTTTAGATTGATATTTATAGTTTTTTCTCTTATATCATAGTGTAAATATGAAATTGTATATGAATCATATTTATCATGAAGGATTCAATGAATGTAATTTTTTTATGTGTGATTTTTTACATTAATGATGTGGGGTTTAAGATTATAATGATTCAAAAAAAACTTATATAGTATTATCATTTATAACATATTAGTGGAATTATACTCAGGTAAACCATGGTATTTTCCTTGAATAACAGGTTATTTGGATATTATAGTGGAAATTTCACTAGAAATGGCTATAAAATCCTTCTTTGATATATATATATATATATGGTGCTCCATGATTGGTTGATCTAGATATTGGATTCCATGAAGATTATTAGGTTATGGTGAGGTTTTCCTATGATATCTGGTGGTAGGAACATGTTTCCTTAAAATGTTTATTTTGGGAATAGGTTTCCTTGATGATGCAGATAGATTTGTGGTGGTATACGATAAACATGTTCAATACCTTTTTCCTTTAAGATGTACCATTCTTAGAGTTCCCAGTATCAAGGTCAGTTTTGGAGGTTAATATTAGTTTGATGAAAATACATATGGATTGTGATCCAAGATGGTAGAATCTATGCAAAAATGAACATGGATAGATGCTTTGTGATTTTGGAATGACATCCTTATAGTGTTTGGTCGTGGGGTAGACCATGGAATGAGTGTGATTCCATAAGATTATTAGAAGAAATAATTAAGTATTGAATCTGTTTATTTGAGATTGAACAGAAGGGGGAATAGTTATTTGTTTAGGAATGTTATCCTAGGATTGATAGACAAAAACTAATGTAGTAATGATTTAGGTTGTACGGTCTGGTCATACAAGAGAGTATACATAATTATTTTACATGAGTTATGGAATGGTAGTGGGTAAAAACCCATGGGAGGGTTCTTCAGAGGGTCACTCTTCATTCAAGTATGAGAGTGATTTTTAGAATCGTTTTTTAGTGAAAAGTATCAGTACATGATGGAAAGTGTAAATTATCTATGCATGGTGAATGGTGGGTTACGGGTCAATGATTTTCTATGTTTGGGATGAGGACCAATGGATTCTATGTGACAATTAAGGTAACCATGGCCCTATTTTTTTACATGGAAAGAAGATGTCCCTCTATAGTGAGAGGAGACATTGGATATGTATTAAAGTTTCTTCATATAGTATATCTATGTTTATCCACTGATAGGGGTTGTCGATATATGATGTTAATTACTAAGAATAAGTGATACAAATTTCATATTGGATTTTCTCAAGAATTTTATATGGGGTGGTTTAATATATTTTGTATACTGTAGATTGAACCAATTGCTATTGGATGGTGAGGCCCTAATTTTGGGTGAATTTCGATGATGGAATTCCTAGTCATCTATAAATTGGTAGTGTTCTCCTCTTCACATCGACACTCAAATATATTTTTTGTGGTCAAGTAAAATTATTACATTTTTGTAATTAACATAGCATGTGATATAGATATATAGAATTTTGGATCATTACTGTAATGATAAAGATACTCCTATGGTGAAGAGTATCGTATTGGGAACAGATGCATAATCCTCATATTGAAGGGGTCTTGTATGTGGTCAAACAGGTTTTTGAATGGCCAATGTGATAGTGTAGTTTTACTGTAAAGGTAGATCTAATTCATTATATTTTCATATATAATACTATATTTTGTATCCAGTTCTATTTTTGGATGGAGTTCAAATGTTTGTATTGGACTGATGATGGGATTTCACTAGATTTGAGATTAACTTGGAAGGGTGGGGAATCAGTTCTCATGAAGGGAGAATGATAGCTACTTTGGTTACATGAGGATCCAACCATAGAAATATATTGAGTTTCATGTTTTGAATTTGGTGTTTCTATTCAAATGATTTTTCAGTGACCCTAGAAATGAAGGAATCATGATTACGTGATGTGATAGTGCATCAGTGGAAGAGACCAGTAATTTTAAAAAGTGCTTTGGTAGATGATAACAAATAAGGTTTTTTGTGAATTTGGATGTGCTGGGGTGAAGATAATATTGGATTCGTTAGTGTACCACTTGAATTTAAATTTCGGTATGTGATTCCTATATTATATAGTACAATGAGTGTTGACACTCCATTTTGTCACATGGATGAAAAGGATTCAAAAAAATATCCTAAAAGTAATAGTGTAAGATAAATGAAGATCTCCAAGGATCGCAAGCTCAAACAATGACCATTCGCACAGGTACCCCCAATAGTGTCGGAGTGCAAGGTACCTATGAATCCACCTATGTGACTAACCTTTGATTCAGCCTATGTGGTACACTTGTTCAAGAGATCTACATCATCCAGGGTCCCATATTTTCCAATAAATAGGACCCTAGGGTCTTCATTTGTATAGACAAAATATCTTGAATAACTCCTAATGCTCTTGGTTCTATAATCCTTCACCAAAGCCCTATAAAACCATCTAGTTAACCCTTCGAACCCTAAATAATAGGGAATTAATGAGGTATAGATGAAGTATGGTCATCCTTGGATTTAACGAATATAACGTCGTAATGATGAACATTTTCCCCCATAATAGATAAAAACTAGTGTGGGGTATCCTTCACTAAACATGGACATGCATGACACACTTCTATGAACACTTGTGGATAACCTTGAAGGCCTGCGAAAAGTATCATAAAATTGTTTTTTCTCAGGTGTTATTCAACCCAAACTACCATCAACTCATGTTGGCCTACTTTCATAAAGAACTCAAGGAATCACCCATCCTATACCGTATAAAAGACAATTTTCCTCACTCATCCATTATCCTATGTCAGGCCACATGGGATTGACCATCCCATACCCTATCTGAGACCCTTCTTATGCCTTATAATAATCCAAAAATGGTAGGTCACACCAACCTTTGGCTCCCTTGTCTGAAAGGGACTATATTGAACCCTCCAATAAAACCTCTAGAATTTCAACATCATGGAAAGGGGGAAACATATGTGCCTCCCATTTAGGTAAGAATTCCTATTGTCTGAAGTTTCTCACACATATCCTACCAAATGGTTAGGGTCCTCGTGGTTCATGTGAGTATGTATTCCTATGACCATGAGGACCGAGACCCTAGGGATAGTGTCAAGGAGTTCATTGTCTTGGGTATTAGGGTTAGGATCATGTCCTTATTAGGTCTTCCCAAAGACCCATAATCTCATGTTTTAGATAGGGATGATGAGGATTATTATTTCTATTTGCATGGATTGGAAATGAGGTCATCCTATACTATAGCATACCCAATTTTAGGGAATCCAACTTGGAGTAAGCCACAAGGCTTTCTTGAAAAAGCTATCACGCATTCCCTTTTATGCCCCCTACGGTGTGTTTGAATGGATAATATGATGTAACTATCTTGGAAATGCTATGCAGGAAAGAATAGGCACATCCAAGACCCTTTTCCATCTCCCGTTTCCTTGTACAAATCCACCAGTGGGAGGGTGATCATGTGGTTTTATAGATCGCCCACTTACAATTTTTCACATTCAGACATGACTCAATAAGACTGATATGGGTATAAGGGATGCCCACTATCACATCATCCACAAAATAATATGCATGTTTCGGTAGAGAATATTCCTTCATATATTTCTCCCGCCATATGTTAGAGTGCCTCCATAGGCATGGGTCCCCATGTCCATGCAACCAAAATTAGATCAAAGAGGATCTTGTGGTTTCCCAGATCATTTGTTTCATCTTGTTTCTCAATTCGTGCATGAATTATGTTGGTATAGAGGTTGATTGTGTTGATAACTCCCACATGATCACAAACATTATGGCCATCAATTCCAAGTGTAATACCAAACCAAACATTAGGTTTTTCATTCATAGTGTAATACCAATCAAAACAGTTCCTCCTAATCATTATATTACCCAATCATAAAATACGTATGGGCCTCCTGCTTAGTATGAGACCCAATATCATATCATGGGAATCCTCCTCAAAAGTTATCCATGTGGACCTCCTACTTGGTATAAGCCCCAAAATATTATCCTTAGAATCCCCTAAAAAATAATCCCCATCCAATCCAGTCTAAAGGCCTCCCCTTGAAGGTGTAATTCCTAAACCAAACCCCAAAATATCCAGGAGTCAAGTAACTTCTCATGTCCCACAAACTCATTCATCAAATAATACTATTTTGGGTTAAGCCCAAACTTAATCCTGTTAAATATTAGTACTCCCATACAAGAAAATAATTTATAAATAATTAATAATAATGGATTCTCACAATTGAACTACATGGAATTTGATTCTCGTTCAAATGGGTAACATAGAATTCCTCATCAAGGTCCAAACTAGTACCCCCAAATCACCACCTCAATTAGATGGGTATAATGATTGAAATTATAAATATATATGACCATTATGACAAGATATTAATTATTTAGAATATAATATACCTTACCATTTCATCATTAATTGATTTATATTGTCACTTGTGCATACTTACAACCTACCTTCTCTGTGATGTGTTGCGTTACATTTTCCATGTTAACTATTAATAAATGGTTATAGAAATATATTTAAAGAATAAATATGATATATATGGCCTTAATATAATTATAAATATGATATAAATATACCCTATGTACATGAATCATGACTTATAAGACGAAACATTCATATAAAAATGACGTATTTAATCCTAAAATAAGGGTAATGATGAAATATACATTACAAATGAGTGATAAGATGATATAATGGGATAATATATAATATTAAAAATACTAATATGTTTATCTTATAAATAAATAAAATTATTTAAATCCTTATATATAATTTTAAAACATTGTCAACAAAAGGAATGTGTATGGTAGGGGACTTTGTCTCAATTTCCATTTCATTAAGAATTACTAGGTATTGTTCACATAATAATTTTATGTGGTGTATATAATACCATTTTAAAAACATTTTTCATTTGAAATTATATTTCTAAAAAATATCCATATTATTTATATTATGTTTATTATTATTTCCTAAACTATACACCATTTTTACATATAGTGTTTCCTTTGAATTCTATTTGATTAACTGTGGAAATATTGATAATATATATCCTCTACTCAATAGGAATATTTAATGATAAGATATATTATTCGGGAATTAAATTTACTTTTAGATATATAACGAATTATTTGGAATTCCATTGATAGGTGAAGACTAGAGTTATATAGCACCTCAATCCATCGATAGGTCTCAAGAGACAAAATAATTGGAAAAATTAAACTGCTTTCTACATACAATTTTAAAATGTCTTTTGAATGGACTTAACAGTAGTGTTATCATGATCCAGATCCATGAAGTCCAAAAATGAATCATTTCCTTCATTTATTATTCATTTATTACTATATATGATATTTTCTTTAAGATCTAATTAATGGATGAATTACATTGTCCAGTTATTGAATAATGGAATGTGTGTTTAGTTTTTTTACCTTATCATATTGACTTTGCATCACTGAGTATTCTTTACATATTATTGATTAAGGGAACCATGTATGTGTCTTTTTCTTCAAGGATACCATAAGGATCCATCCTCGGTGATGTGATCCCTTGTATCTATGCCACTGTAATAGAATAACTATTGATTATAGGCTTCTGGAGTTCGAGTCGTTACAGTTGGTCTCATATAAAGTTTAGTGGTAACTGTGGGAACTAGATGTTAAATAAATATAGCTAACATGAGAGTTATAATAATTTAATATAATATTTTAAAATATTTACTATTAGTGAAAATATTTATCTCAATACTCATGATGATTATGAGATAACTTATTTTGTGCCATTATTTTTGGTGATGGTTCATAATGGAAGGAATAAAATCAATACTCGTGGATAATGTGGGAATTTCCCCTCTAAGAAATCCAATACAGTTGGTGTTGGAGCTGAGCATATCATAACCATATTAGAAAATCCTACCAAGAGGATGAAGAATAACCTTTCTTGAATGGAGCAACGTGATTCCCCATTATATGATACACCTATGTTGGATAATTAAAAGTGTTAGAGGCCTCCATATTTTAGTGGCTCTATGAATCTTATGGTAGCTGAGAAATGGATCAACTCCCATGATAAGATATTTCCAGTATAGGGATATGATTAAATGGAAAATATATTAATAGTATTATATTCTCTCCAGAGAAATGTTTTTCAATGGTGGTCATTGATACAAGATACTATGGTGGTAGATGAAATAGAACACATATAACATAGAACTTTTATAGAAACATTATTTGAAAAATAATTCTCTCATGAGAAACAAACAAAAACAAAAATAAAATTCCTTACCATAAATATTGTTTCATTAAAAGTAGACCTACTCATTGATGTCGTGGTATGAACAATAATAGTATCTCCAAATTTATAAGATACTTAATTTGATTTTCAATCATTACACTATTTTATATCTAAAAAATTTTCTTAGAAAATTATAAATTTCCTTTTTGAATTAATAAGGGAGTTGTTAGTCAAAAATCATAAGGGAGGTCTCATTGAAACAAAAAAATTTCAGGAAGCTTCCATTATGAAACATAAATTTTATTTATTTCATGACCATGTCATCATATCTATGGTTTATTTTTATATAATCTGTGTTATGGATTTTCATTCATAATATGATGCCAAAATTATTTAAAGAAGAAGGAAATTGTGATTTGAGAGGAAGATATATAATTCCTTATCCTTAGAGATTAAACATCATCATCAAATTCATATATAGATCCACCACTAAAAATTCTACTAAATGAAATTTTGGGAGATTAAGAGAAAAAAAATCTAGGGATGAAGAAATAAATCTTACAATTGGGATATACCAATTCTACATGAATGCATTGATGTATTTCCTAGGGAATTACATAGACACACATCAATGGGTTAAGATGATTTTTCTATTGATTTATTATCTACTGAAAGATCAATATCAATGAATCCATATAAATTAGTCACTATTGAATTGTGGATATGAATAAAAAACATGAGGAGTTTTGTATTAAGGGATTAATTCTCCCTAGTCTTTCTCCTTGAGGAGCCGCATTTTATATTTTTTAATAATAATACTGGATCATTGAGGTTGTTCATTTATTACAGAGAAATAAATGTTATTATTATAAATATAATGTATCATATACATCTCATTGATGATTCATTTGATCAACTTATTGAATATCTATATTTTTCAAATATTTACCTTTTTTTTGTGTATCATTAATTGTGAGTAAAAAAGGAAATCATTCTAAAGTTAGAATTTTGGGTGAGGTATGAAAATTATGAGTTTAATGTAATTCTCTTTGAATTGTATAATTAACTATTTATTTTTTTGGATATATTGAATCTAGTATTCAAGGAATATCTTTATGATTTTTTGGTGTTTCTTAATTATATTCTTGTATATTATAAAATATATGAATTCCATGAAAATCACTTAAGGATTATTCTTGAGGTTCTCATAAGGAATGAGTTGTGTGTTAAATTTATCATTTGTGAATTCTGGTGTCAGGAAATTTAATTCCTTGTCCATATTGTCTCTATGGATAGAATCTCAGTTGATCCTGAATGGAAAAGGAAAATAAAATAATGTCCTACACCAACGAGAAGAACTAAGGTATGTAGTTTCATTGGTTTACCTAGTTAATATTAATATTTTGTTCAATATTTTGTCTCATTGGATAACCCATTAATAAATCTCACATGTAAAGGGGTTACATTTATATGGATAAAAGAATGTGAATAATTTTTTCAATAATTAAAGAGAAGATTGGTCAGTTCAATGACATTTGCTATACCATCAGGAAATGAAGGGTTTAGGATACATGATGATACATCAAAAAAATATTGGGTTGTTTCCTTAGGAAAAATGATGATGTAATTTCATATACATCAATTCAATTGAATACTCATGAATAAAATTATCCGAATTGTTATTTGAGTTAGCACTGGTAATATTTTTTCTGAAGATATGGTGAAACTATCTATATGGTGAAATATTTGAGATATATACTAATAATAAGGGTTCTAAATAAATATTTACATAGAAAAAATTAATCATGAGTCAATGAAGATGGCTCAAGATACTCAAAGATTATCATTTCTTAATACACTGTCACCGAGGAAGGAAAATAAGGTAGTTCAAGAATTATATAAGAAATATCATGGAATTATGACCTAAATGAGGGTTGATAGAAAACCATTGTTAATGGATTTACTAAATATGAATATATTAATTTTTCTGAAATGGGTAAAATCACTCATTTTTGAAATTAATGTTAACCCATATTATTAGATAATAAAAATGTTCTCAATCTGATAATGAGAATTTTCAGAATAAAATTAAAGATGTTTAGAATGCAAATTTGGAAGACATTGGGTATGAGGATAGTGTTCTAAAAATTTAGAAACATGTTGTGTTTTAAATAAATACATAATATGAAAAGGTAACTATTATATTATTCTCACATATCAAATTACTCTATATATCCTACTAGTATCAAGTTGTATATGGATCAAAAGGAATATTTTATTTGGATAATATGAAGTAATAAATTGTTGAATGTGTTTCAGTATTCCTCGTTTTTTAATATGTGAGGGATGAGAGAAATAATCCAAGTGAGTCATAAAACCTCTACCTATTCAAATGTTGAAGTGGGATGACATTACTATGTAATTCATCATTGGATTACCAAATACCCCTATAACGAATGATTTGATATGGGTTATAGTTTATCACATTACCAAATCTATACATTTTATTCCTATTAGGTAATATTTACACCTTGAGTACCTAGTAATACTCTATATTAATGAAGTTTTAATAATTCATAGTGAATCTTCATTGATTTTTTATGATTGATATCCTCATTTCACATCAAAATTCTTGAAGAGTACTCATGAGGATTATGATAATGATCTGCATTTAAGTAATTTTTTTCACCCTCAAACTACTAGAAAACCTAAAGGTACTATTATGACATTGGAAGACACATTGAGATGATGCTCAGATGATATTCAAGGTATGTGGGATAAATATTTAAATTTGGTAAATTTTTTCTACAATATTATTTTCAATTAATGTACTAAAATGGAACTATATGAATCATTATATGGTACGGTATTTCACACTTTGACTTGTTGGGATGAAGATGGGGAAATGAATCTCATCATACTGGAACTTATTGAAGTGACAATGAAAAATGTAATGACTATTTAGCAACATATTAAATGATCTCAAATTAGTCACAAGTTTTTTAATAACAATTGGAGAGACGGTTTTGAATTACAAGTTTGGGATCATATATTTTAAAAGTATCGACATGGAAGGGTTTCATACGGTCTAGAAAAAAAGGTAACTTAGCCCTAGGTACATCAAACCATTCAATGTTATATAAATAATATGATATGTTTCTTACCAATTATCAATACCACTAATTATCTCAAAATTTTAGGATGTATTGCACATATCATTATTATGAAGTAAATTCCATACCCATTACATGTACCCACCAATGAATAAATATAAATCGATCCAGATCTATCTTACTGTGAAGATCCTATCAATATTATCTACATTAGATAAAAAGTATTGATGAATCCGATGACTTGACTAGTAAAGGTTCTTTGTACAAACAATAAAATGGATGAAGTTATGTGGGAACCCGAGGATGTTATGAAGAAGAACCACCCTCATCCATTTATTCTTGATAATTTAAAGGATGAATTTATCTGGGAGGGAATAATATAACACCACATGATTTTATGATTTGTATTTTCCTAAATAAATTCAAATTCTTCTATAGTTTACATTGCATGAAACAATGACTTTAAAAAATCCACATTATAATATTAAATATTATTTACCACGAATGTTAAAAATTATATGTCATATTAGTGGTTTGAATAATATTAATTCTATTAAGAAATATATATTTGAGAATTAGGCATTTAAATGTAACAATATTTACACTTAATGAGTAAATATCCATGTCCTCATGGTAAAAGTTAATGTGAATAAATAAGGGTTAAAAACAAAATATAAGTGTAATAATATGACCTAAACATGTATAAAAATTATTGGAGGATATTATTTCAAACCATCCTCATATTATATTTTAACTAACTAATTTATTATCTATTTTTAAGTGAAAATTAATTTTTATTAATTAAAAATGTAGAGAGTTTCCAAAACTACCCCTCACCCCAATTATAAAAGGGGACCCACTCCCTAACATATTGACACCACCATGAACCTTATTTATTGACAAAACCATACCATTTCTCTTATTAACATATTTATCCATGTTTTTGATGTTTTTTTATTCCAAAAATATCAACCCTATACCCTTTAAGGGTTTTTCTAAAGGATCTCTACCGAAGAAAAGGTAATCGTTTTTATCGACTCTTTCAAGTTTGTTTCTTATTCTAACTTTTATTCATGTTTTGTTTCCATACTAAAGTAATTAATCTATTATCATATATATTATCATATTTTATTGTTATTATTTTATAACCATATTGTACCTTTTTATCAATACAATGAAAAATGATAGAATCGAGGATGCATATGTACGGGTTACCGTCTCCATGTCGTGGTGTAATTTTATTTTAATCACCACATTAATTGGTTGTGTATAATGATTGAAATAATTTATATATATATATATATATTATTATGACATGTTATTCCTTATAGAGAAATTAATTTACCATACCCTTTTACAATAAATAGAATGATATCGTCCCTCATGTGTATGTACATCCTACCATCTCCATAATGTGATTTGATTCATTTTACATGTTCACCATTCAAAAATGATTATAAAAATATATATAATGAATAAATTTTATATGTATGACCATAATATAATGATTTATATGAATTATTTATACCCTATGTACAATAACCGGGACTTATAAGACAAAACCTACAAAGTAAAATGATGTAGTTACTACCCGAAATAACAATAATGACGAAATATTATTACAAAATGGGTGATAAAATTATGTAAGAGGATATTTTATGTTATAATAATAATGAACATGGTTTTCGTATAAGTTAATAACATTATTAAAATCATTATATAGGATTTAAAATCACATTTAACTAAAGGGTACCACAAGGTTTGAGACTTTGTCTTGATTTCCATTTCATTTAGAATTAATTGGTAATGTGAACCTAATAATTTTTATGTTGTGTATCTTCTACCCATTTGAGATAATTTTTCATTTGAAATTATATTAATCTTAAATATAAATATTATTTATATCATGTAACTGAGTATTTCTTAAACTGTATACCATATTTATGTACAATTTTTACATGTAATGTTAATTGATTAACTGGGGAAATAATGATATTTTTATCCTCTATTAAATATGAATATTTAATGATATATTATATTATTCCTAAAAAAAATTAATTATTTGATATATGATGAATGATTTGGACTTGTAGTAATGGATGGGGCCCTAAATTTTATTACCCCTCGATGCATTAACAGGTCTCATGAGACAAAAAACCTAGCCAAATTAAACGGGTTTCTTCCTATAGTTTTAGACCATCTTGGGAATGCTCTTGATGGTAGTGATATCATGAGAAAGATACTTGATTTCTAATAATTAATCATTTCTACAATATAACATTCAATTATTACTATCAATGAGATTTACACTATGAACCAATCTATGGATGCGTTTCATTCTCTAGTTATTGATTAAATGGAATTTATATTCAGTTATTTATCTCGGTATATTGATTATACCTTATTTTATTTTCTTCACTTATTATTGATTCATGATTCCACTATATATAACCCTCACAAATAATTTTTGATCACCCTTTTATTTAATTTTACATCATTATTTTTTGAATATGATATCATTAAATAAGTTTCATGGAAGTAGTTTACTTTAATTTCTTATGTTTAATATTTAATTATGAATTTAATACGAGAAAAATGTATGCATATAGTTATTAAAGTCTAAAAAAATAATTACTCCTTGGTTATGTGATCCCTTGTATCTATTCCATTATAATAAAATAACTATTGATTTTGGTCTTCTGGAGTTGGGCTTGTTACAGTTAGTTATTAGATTCCTGATAAGGATGTTTCAATTTTATTAGATTAGAAAAAGTAGAATATCAACATAACTAACATGTTATAAATAATTTTTTCTGCTCAATGACTAGAACTATATAAAATTGAATTTCATCTTTTGAAACTACTGATAATATTTCTATGAAACAGGAAGTGACCCATTTTGGAACCGCTAATGTTCTAGAAAAAATAAGAGATATGTTATTTATAGATTATCAAGATTATGATTTTCTACAAGGTGAATCATTTAAGAAAAATCATTATTTCTTTATAATTATAGTAAATTTAACACAATCTATTACAGATAAAGTTTCTATAGATGGTTTGTTCTTTGGGAATATCGTTGTAATTTTTCCAAATGATTAGGAATCTTACTGAATGACTCTTGATGATACTATGAATCTTAGGATGTTTTAGTTTATATGGTTTAATTAGAAATAACATGAAAAATTAGATTAAATTAAAAAGGATAATAAAAAATATAAAATAAATAATGGTGTATCATTTTCTTCAACTTCTACTATAGCTAATAAATATATATCATCTGAAAAATTCCAAAAATATTATAAGGTGAACAATGAATAAGTTAATACATAAAGAAATTCATTAGAATACTGTGAGAATGAACAATCTCAACTTATTGAATGTTTAATAGAATCATTGGAAAAAATAATTACATTATAAATATAATGATAATAAAAAACATAATTCTGATAAAAGTAAACAAAAAAATGATCTGTTATGAATTCAAGAAACATGGTTGTATCCTACCAAATTTTCCAAGACTAAAAATGATGGATAAGAAGTATACAATTTCAAGAATGTTCTAAAATAAAAAAAGTATAAAAGGCTTGAATGTTTCAGACACATAGAATGAAAGTAGCTAAGATAGTTACTCATAAATTCATTTAGATAATAGTACTAACGATTATAATGTTTTATGTTTTTATGAAGGAATTATAAATAGTATCCAATACGTTATGGAAATGGTATATACTTAATCTCTTATAAATTTATCCTTAATTTATAACCTCCCTTATTTAGATGTTGAATATAATTCTAATCCTTCATAAGAAAAGAAAATTATGGCATCATATTATGATAATATTACACCCTTTTTTTGAATAAGTAGAAAGATTTTCTACTTATTTGGAGAAACAAAATAATAATATTCCGAAAGACTATTAATGTTATAAGGATGAACATTCTAAAAGAAATTAAATAATTTCAAAACATTAATTGGAGGTTTAAAGTCATAATACAAATATAGATAAAATATATAATTGTTGTTCAACTAAGGAAGATCAAAATGTAGTTGTAAAAAAATTCAAATGATTAGTCTGAAAAAAGATTATCAAATTATAGTTCTAGGATGAATTTTAAATATCACTAAAATAATATGATTGTTAAAAGATAAAATATTTGGTAAATAGATATTGGTTTGTCTAGATATATAAATAAAAATAATAAATTTTACCATATGATTTTTATGTTAAATGGTGGAAAATTAACCTTTGGAGGTAATGCTCAGGGATAAATTTAGGTTATTTGTGATATCATACATCTTATTAATGATTTAATTTTAATTTTTTTTGTAGTAATTATGAAAAATCTCTCTGTAATAAGTCATTTACATTTTGTAACTTATCTTACAGACATAAATCAGGATAAATTTAATATTCAATTATATGAAGTTCAATTTATTCTTTCCCTTGATAGGCATGAGAATCTATACACTCTGAACTTACAAGATCCTACGAACTAAGATCTACCTTGTCTAAGGATAATGGATGATAAAAATTGTTTATTCCATTGAAGGTCATTAAACTATAATGTAAAAACCTTTTCCAAAATTTCTATGAAATGAATTATAATAGATCAACTAGGTCTTAAGTATAATTATTTGAACGTTTGTAATCCTTGTCAATTTTTCATGAAACATTAGTAATTGTTACCAATCTATCAATAATGTTTCAACTATTGATGTTTTATAGTTATTTCAAATGGATTTATTTGGTCCAATAGAAACTGGAGGTATTGGAAGAAAATACTATATAGATGCATTGGTTGATGAATGTACTACATATACATGGGTATATTTTATAACAAAAAAAATCAAAAGCCTTTTTCTATTTTAATAAATCTATAACATGTTTATAAAATGTTAAAAATCTACCTTTTGTAAAAATTCATAATGATCATGATAGAGAATTTGAAAATAATGATTTTAAAACGTTTTTTCATCTGAAATGTATTGCATATAAAATTTTAGATCATATAACACCACATAAAATGGTGTATTTAAATGAAAAAATCATGTTCTTCAGGAAATTACTAGATCCATATTGAGTGAATGACTGATTTATAAACATTTTTTGGATGAATCTATTATTAATTCATCTTACAATATAAATTGGGTTTTAATTTGAAATTTTCTTAATAAAACTACTTATGAGTTTTGGATTGGAGTAATGTGAAAACATTATTACTTTAGAGTTTTTTGGATGAAATGTATTAATCTTGAATACCAAATATAATTTTCATAAATTCTGTCTAAAAAATGACTGTGTAATTTTCCTCAGATATTCTATTGTAAGTATTTATTAACATTTTCTTAACAAAAGAACATTACTATTGGGGAAATAGTTAATTTTAAAATTGATGAAACTAACCCATTTCTTTTTTAATAACCTCAAACCACATCATCAAATGGTATTTCCGAAAATGGTTTTCAACCCATATTGTAAAATTATTCTCATTGTAAAATAATTGAATAATTACTTTATAATGTTACTCATCAAGAAAAAATTGAAAATATTGTTGAAGAATAGAATTTTACTAAATAATGGAATCAAATAACAATAAGGAATCATCCCAATAATAATATCAGTAGTGATGTTGATCAACTAGCCAAAACTAGATGTTCCAAAATAAATAAATGTAAAAATCGTTCTTTCGTATCAATGTTCAAGGCAAATACTCCTAATGAGGAATTAGTATTGGATTAGATATGTATAGGTTGATCTTAATGAATTAGAAAGGAAATATTTTTAGACTATGGTGGAACAACATAAAAATTTTATAGTGATTGGGGAAGATTGAGTATTCTATAATAAATATGATGTAAATGGAATGATAGATTGAAATAATCAGTGACTTGTTACTAAGGGATATATACAACAAGAAGTTATAGAATATGAATTAACTTTTTATCTACTATCTAGACATGAATATATTTATATACTTCTATAATTCCTAAATTTCACTCTTTAAAAAATGCATGTGATGTTTTCTCTTCTTAATGGATATGTATATGTGTAATTTTATATAGAACAACCATGTACATTTCAAAAAAATCCCCAGATAATGTTTTCAAAACTACTATGTCATTCTATAGACTTAAACATGACCTAATATCCTGGTATGATAGATATACTAGATTTTTAATTCAAAATATTCATAGAGGGAGATCATAAATAATCGCTTTTTATTAAATAAATAAGAAACTGTCATTATCAAAAAATTATATCAATGAAATTATATTTAGAAAAATTCAAAATTCACTTTTAGGTTTTGTTTTGGATCTTCTGATGTCCATGTTTGAAATGGGAAAGATGCATGAAATTATTTTTTTATTTGGATTTAAATTTTATAAAAAAAACTAGATGGAACTTTATTATCAAAACAAAATTATATAAAATATCTACATAAAAGTTTTGGATATGATATTGATTGGAGAATTTTTACGCTTATAGAGACCTCAAAATCACTTAATATTGATGAAATTAAGAAACCATTAGATCAAAAACTTTTTAAAGGAATGATTGGTAGTTTAATGTAGAATAATACATATTGAATAGAAAAAATGTTTTATACATGATTATGAGTTAAATTTCAAACCAATACAAATGAATTTATTCTTAGTGATGATAAATTATTTTTTTACCTTAAGGGAAATAATGACCTTGAATTATTTTATTCTTATGGAAATGATTTGGAACTGAAAATTATTTCAATTGCTAACTTTTGTGTAAATAAAATCAATATAAAACATATATATGTAATATTTCATTTATTAGGAGAATCTTTAGTTTCTTGGTATTGTAAGAAACATCACTTAATATTAATTTCCACTACTAATGTTGAATATGTGGAAGATATATGTTGTTATGCTTAGGTGTTGTGAATGTAACACAAACTAAACGATTTTAGCATTAGTTTTACTAAAAATATTATTTAGTGTGATAACATAAGTGTCTTGGATTTTAGTGAAAGCCCATCACATCAATCACAATCTAGGAACATATATATAAGACTCCATTCCATTCAAGAACATACAAAAAAGTGATATTATATTACAGTTTACTGAAACTCTAGATCAACTTCCTAATATTTTTTTAAACCCCTCAATTATGATAGATGTGAATTTATTAAACATAAAATTTTAATAATTATCATAATGTTATCACTTATCTACTTTAATTTTACCAATATCCCTATAGAGAAATACTCATAAAATGTTGGAGGACATATTTTCCATATTTTATTTTATCTAATGTGTTTTTGTTATCTATTTATAAAAAATATCTTTTAGAAACGTTGTAATTTTAAATTAGATCAATATTCTTCGAATTTTTTATAGATATAAAAATTAATTTATTTATTATATATCCAATAATTCTATATTATTAGAAAATGTTTTTAAAAAAAATTATTAAAATTTAATATGATGTAATTTTATCTATATTTCTATATTTTTATATAAACAATATGATCCATTTATATTATTTATGAAAAATATTTCAAAAAATTGTTAAAACATTCATGTTTCAAAATAAATGTATTCTATCAGATAAAACCCATATATTTTTAAGTCATTTTTAAAAAATATTTAGTGTTAATAAATATATAACTTCCTAAAAATGATTATGTCATAAAATTTCAAAGATCAAATCTCAATGATTGGTTTTCAAAGATCCTTTCTCAATTGTTAAATATAGTTATAAGCCAAATAAAATTCTTTTATATGTCATTGAATATATATAATTATGGGGTCAATAAAATTTTTAGCTAAATGAATTTTCAGGATAAGTATCATCATCGAATTTTTCTTCTTCCTATAGGTTTTTGGTTTGTTCGGTTTTTTATGTTCAAACAATTTTTTCATAGAATCGTCATATTATTTATCTAATAGGGATTTAGTAAAATAGATTATCATTAAATGGACTTGGTTATAATGGTATGATTCTAAATTAATATTGGTAATTATATTCCAAGGATGGGAATCCTTATGCATTTGTAAAGTGGATTTTGATTTTCATTATCCTATAATTATATCATAATTTTATATGACTGTTGAGTTCAATGAAGTTTATGCTTTTAAAAATATATCTTTATATTTTCTTAGAAAATTATATAATATAAATTTTAAACAAGTTGCAGGGATGATTATGATTATACATGAAGGAGAATAATCTACTGTTTCAAAGAAGCTTCTAGAAAAAATATTTTATTTTGAAAAATAAATAGTTGAAATTTTTATTCCCTATGTATGTGAAAGAAAAAAAGTTAACTCACCTATCACTATATTAAATGATTGTTTCTCATTATATAAAAAACATTCTAATCTATATGAATTGAGGAAGGCATAGTATGAATGTTCCAAATATCTTTGTAATATACTTTCTATGTAATATAAGAAAATTAAACATAATGATGTTTATGTTCAACAGTATTAAGGCGGTAATTATTGGAATATTAAATTTTAATATTATTATATATCCTATATTAATCTGAAAATTGATGTTAAATTTTATTATGGAATATAAAATTAAGAATGTGTTAATACCAGATCGAGAAAAAACATCATTTTATAGAGGTGAAACAATTACTAAAATGATGTTAGTGTTTGTTCTTGATCTGAATTGGCTTATAGATGTAAAATACAAAGGTTTTTTCATTTTAAAAGTTTAATAAATAAAAAATAATTCTTATTAAATTTAAACACATGTGAAAAATAATTTCCTATTCCAACTAATAAAACTGAGACTATATCTAAATTGTGATTTATGTGTTTATTAAAAAGAAATGAGAAAAGAAATTTGGAATTATAAATTTTGGTATATAAATTATGGATTATAAGGAAATAATGAAACATGTATATGAGAATAATATAAAACAAAAAAAAGGCTAATGTAAAATCTACATGATATTTCTTAAAAAAGATGGAAAAGAACATTAAAGAGTGGAATTGGTTAGGAAAGAAGATATTGTAACTAAAGAAACTACTCTTATGTCCATTCATCCTTTGTCTATTTTTCTAGAATAACTTTTAACAATTCATGTGTCCTTTGAAAATGTCAAATTTAAGGAATTTATAAAATAAAATTATAATATGTTCATTTTGAGTTGGAAAAACAAGTTGAAAAATGGAAAAAGAATTTTTTCACCCCCATAGAATCATCCTGATTACCTAGGAAGAGACAGTAATTGAAAAAAGATGAGGTTATCAAGAGATGAAGAAGGATTTGGAAATTTAATAGATTTAAGATTTTACATCAACTTCATTATCTTCACAATAAAGAAAATTAATTTTCTCTCAATAAACCATAGGAGGAATAATTTTAGAAAAATGTAGAGAAAGAATTTGAAGAAAAATCATCAGAAAAACATACGACTTATGAGAATGATTATGTAAATGAGTTATATCTTTATAAAATTATAGAAATTTGATAACATGGACAATCAAGAGAATAATTACCGTAATTTCTATATATTTCTACTGATTTAACAAAAAAATTCTATGAACAAGTACTAATAGAATATAAATGAATATTAATTTTTTAAATGAAGTAATTAAATTTCTTGAAAACTTTTTTAATTTCATTCCTAATATTAGTGGTATATGAAAATACATTCAAAGAAAATTGGTTCTCTTATAAAATTCAATATCTCTCCAAAACTCATAAAAATAGTTATTCAGAATGAATCTTAATTCAAAATATTCATGGGAATTTATAATCTGAATTTTAGAAATTTAAAACCTATTATTAGATGGATGAATCACACTGAAGGTGATATAAAACTATTTTATGAAGAAGATGATGGGATTAAAATATAAAAAAAATAAGTTTTGATTTTTTTAGACTACATCAACATAGAAGTTCATGAAATATTAAATGATATTGACAATATAATGTATCATGTTATACATAATGATGACGATATTTCTTGGAAATAAAATATGATCAATGATCATTAAAAATAATCATTGAAGATAAATTTAGTAGTTTAGGAATCAGAAAAGAGTAAGTATGGTTCTATAAAGATGAAGGATGTTATTAAAATTCTTGCAACGAAAGATTGATTTTTGAACTCTTCAAAGATTCTATAATAATCAAACATAAACTATTTTGATGGATATTTTATGAATGTTGGTTATCTATTGTATTTTTTTGGTGGATGGTTTATTAATGTTGGTTCCTTCTAATATTTTTTATGGATATCATAATATTTTAATTTTATATATTTTTATTCATCTAGAATTTTTTATATTGTTTCAAATAACACTTTCTACCTCCTACAATTACTTTTTAAAAATAAAAAAGGGGGTAACTGGATAATGTTTTAAAAAATTGAGAAATGGATAATTATAAAACACTTTATAGATATTTAATTCAGGGGGTATGTTTTCAATGCTTTTATTTTAATGTTTCTATTTAAAAATATTTTTTGTTATTCTATTCCAAATGGTTGAGATTTTTGAATCGAAAGAAAACTTTTTAACAGTACTTTTGAAAATAAAAATCAACTTGCTTAGAATATTATATATTTATAAATTATATACCGTCCAAGTTTTTAAGTTGTTTTATAAGAGAAATTATTGAATTATCAGATAGAAATTATCACTTTTTTGGCTTTATTTTTCTAAAGTATATCGGATAGACATGTACATTGTACATTGGATGGATGGATGTCATGTTCACCATAAAAGGATGTTTATAATGTCTATCCAAAAGAGTAAAATTCTTTTAATAGTTTAATTATTTATAAAGTTCATTTGGGTAATCCTATTGGATAAATACATAATAGTATACTAGATGAATCATTTTAAAATCTTTTAGAAAAAAACATTATAAATTCAATCGTATCAATCCATTTAATTCTATCAAATAGAACCTATATGAACTATACTGGAAAAAATATGATTACTATCAATTAACATGTTGTTCTAAACTTATCTAGTAAATAAAGAATGTGTCTGATTCCATTTTAGAAACCTTTGGGAAATTTATAATAAGAATATTGGAGTGCTCTTGTAAATACAGTCACATGTTCAATGAGAAGGAATAATTTTTAAATATTTTCATTTACAATCAATGAAATATAGTTGATGTGAAGTGTTTTACAACATCTTGTTTCATGATCATTCTTCCTTGTAAAAATTAGCTATTTTTCCTTAAGGAATACATTTTTTGGGATATAATTATGAATTCCTTAAGATTTCTTTTTTAATTTTTCTTTGTCTTGTTAATCGAGGGATCTCAAGATTTGACATATATAAAGATATTCAGATCCATTTTATCAAGGGTACTCAGTTCTATGGAATCAAATTTTTTATGATCTTTCTAATCGAGGTCTTACATGATGAGGAATACATACATTATGATAAGGTTAATATCATTGAAACCTTTAGGCCGGTTACATACTTCGATCACAATGAAATTCAAAATTTGGATGAAATATTATAAAAGTTATTTATGTTTTCAATATTAAAGTAAAATTTTTTTACTTATTTTTACAAGTTTATATATTAATTTTGCATATTATAAAAAGTTATAAAAATTTTGTTCAAAAATCTTTCTAACTCTGTTTGTAATGTGCATCAGTATAAAACTTTACCTGATAAAATTTATTAAATAGGTTAGAATAATTTATAAGTTTAATTTTATTAACTACATTTCACCCCAACCCCCAACCAACCTGTGTTATATTAAATGGTATACTCTTTCCATACTACAATATCATCTACCTTTTATAATATATATACACCATATAATGGATATTTGGGGCACAATAAAAAACATTTCTTAAGTGGAGAATTTGATATGAGAACCCCTTTCTTCTTATGTGAACATCCATGAACATACATTAATATCCTATATCCAAAACATATCTTTGTAAATCACTTAATTAATAAAATCACTCATATCCATTTTCATTTATACAATTCATAAATATTCATTCTCAATATTAATTTTTTTTCCATATCAGATGTTTAATGTTTTGATCACTTGTACTAGTTTCATAATAGTAGTGTTCATATTAATTAATATTCAAAATTTAATTATTACTATATCATTTAAGTTTTTTTCAGTATGATTTATAATAATTATAATATTTCAAATACCTTTTATTGGTGTTTTAGACAATATTATTCATGATGAAATTGGTAAAAATAATTTCTTGAGGACTCCAAACAATTTAAGTTTATTTTTAAAATTAACTAATTAAATACTGATATAATGTATCAAGTATAGCAACCCAGGATTATAATACATAGAAAATACATAATTTTTTCAAACTATTCATTACATTAGAAAAAAACACACATAAACACCATTATTTTATAGCACCTTTGGAAGCATGTAAAAATAAACATTGTTCTATATGTTAGCTATATCATATCTAACTATGTTCTACCTAATTATCACCCTTCTCAAAAACATCATACATAATACATATATTCATAACCTTTGTAAATAACACATAATAAAGGGTGAGATCAGATACCCAGTAAGAATAAAATTGGAAGATACATAATCATAACATGAACATGAGGGTATGAGAACATGAACATAAAAATTTAAAACCCTACCCCTTATATAAATGATCATAATAATGATTCATGGCATAAATACTGGTAGTTAATATGACATAAATCATAAAGAAATAAAAAAACATGATCCATGAATGAATAAAATTGGTATAAGAATCCGATATTTAGCATACACATAAACATATAAAATGATTTATATACTATTCAAGGCTCACTATAAAGGCAATCATAGTGGAATGGGTTCACTCCCCAGACCACTTTAATAGTCAACGTTCACTCCTAAGACCATCATTGGGGAGAACTCCTTTCATAAACTGGTTCACTCCCCACTCTAGACATGACAATCTCATGAGATATAAATCTTTATGAAATTAATTGGAGGGATATTTAGGTCCCACCCATCACAAAATGAAATCATCAATATGATTTCCATAAAATCATAAACATACAGATATATCACAACCCATGAAATGAAATGGGTATCATAAACATTTCATCGTATCTTAACCTATGTAAAAGAGATAGGTTTCAAAATCACGTCTTCATAGCATAACACACGAAAATAAGTGGGTTTTGTAAGAATATAACCCATGGATGTTAAAAGGGGTTTATAAACATATAACTCATAGAGGAGAAACATGTTTCATAAACATCATGAAATAAAAATATAAACTAATTGGATAAAGAATGTGAATGGTACCTTTGGATTATATATCCTATAAGGAAACAATAAAACCAAGGGATTTCATCTTAGATAGAAAATATGTTTCAAATATCATTTATAATATTTATTGAGGAAAATAACCTTTCCACTTTTAAAAATGATTATTAAATCTTAAAACATTTCAAAAACATTTTTATTTGAAAATAACATTTAAGACTTATAAAGAAAGATTTGAAACCCATTTTTTAAAAAATAAAATATAAAAAAATTAAAAAACTTTTCCTTGAAAATGATATTAAAATTTAATTTAAAAACATTTTTGAAATCTTTTTTCAAAAAAATGGTTTTGAGGGAAAATAGATTTCTAACCGAAGAGAGTGATAGTTTCAAATTTTTATAAAAACGTTTTTTTAAAAAACTTACGTAAAAAAGTGTGTAAATGGTACCATTACATGAATATATCATAAATAAATATATAAAAATATATTTATATTTATTTGGATATGTGTCATAATAGTTATTTAATGTAAACCTAATGGTAAACAATCACGATAAATGGTGAGATTATACCAATAAACTCTAACCAATTTTGTAAACTTGAATTGTTACTACAATGATAGAATAACATTAAATGAAGATTAGAGTATCCTAAAAATAAATAGATTCACTATATAAAATTTAAAATGGGTATAATATATATCTCATAAAATACTATAGGTGCATTACACAACATGTGTCTCAAAGAATGAAAATTGAGAAAGAATTCCTTTACTGCTTTGGTAACTTTGAAAATTTAATCCCCTAAAAAAGAGATAACATAAAATGGATAAGTAAAGAAAATTAATTATCATTATAATAATAATAATTTAAATCCGTAGGAAATATACACACCACATATGAGAAATAGGTGGTGAACATGGCTTGTGTCTCATGGAAAATAAAAGTGAGACACAAATCCTGTAACATATGTCTTGAACTAGGTTGTAGTTTTTCAACAATAATGTATAATAAATTTAAATTTAATATACATATATTAAATAAAAACATTAATTTATTTCATAAAATATATTATTTTTTTAGGATCGTTTATTACCCATTTATTACTAATTCCATGTTAAACTTACGTTTTGGGTAATAACCTCTTTGTTTTTTTAAATGTTGATATGTGTTTTATTTTTGGTACTCCTACATTAATAACTATTTTATTATCTATGGATTGATAATATGATATAAATATCATATATTTTTAGTATATATGTATTTTTAATAATTTATAAAACATATAATTAGAATATGAATTACATTATTCCGGGAGATGGTAGGTCGCACGTACACATGAATGTTTTTTCCAATTTCCTATTAGGTAGAAAGAAAAGTATATTATATGATATATGTTCATTAAAAAATAATTTTTATGTCATGCATATCAAATATTTTTATTAAATCCATCCTTAATACATTGCATGTAAAATGATAATTAATCACATCACTTCATGAGGTGTTAGTCTGTCGTACTCACAAACGACATTATTGTTTCCCGCAAAATAAAAAGAATGAATTTATGTGGGATATAAAAATTAAATATTTTTAATAAAATCAAAAAATAATAAATATAAATTATAAATAGAATTTTCATAACTATTTCAAACCATGAAAGGTGGTAATTAATGAATGAATGACATCAATTCGTGAAGCGGTTGTCTATCATACACACGAACGATGATTGTGTTTCAAATTTTATGGAAGTGTGTGAGATTATAGTTTGTATCCTTAACATAAAAAAATATCAGTATATTTAATATTTTTTTTTTTATATAAGTATTATATAAAAATAAATATTTTTTTTTATGAAAAAAAAAAATAGAAACATCATGGAAGAATATTTCCTCTTCTTCGAGTATCTTTTTTTGATTTTCACTAAAAGACTCTCTTGGTTGAATTTATACCAAAATTGAGGCTGCAATAATGATGGTAATTAATTTTAAAAGATAGTTTTATAGGATTTGATTGATCCAAAGTTTTTGAGAGGTGTGAATATAGGGGGAGATGGGGTGCCTTTATAAGGGAGGTGAGTGGAAAACATATAAATTTTTTAAAGAGTGAATTCCACTGAAATTTTTCATATATAAAATGGGTCCAAATTTGATCAAATGAAGACATTATACATTATAAATCTTAAATATTTCCATAAAATTGGTTTTGAACAATATTCTAGTTCAATTTTCACCTTAAGATTAATATTTAGTCCCTTGGTGACCTTGTTTTCCTCTTAACCATCATGATTAATTTTAACTATTTTCACTAATCATTTAGATAAAAAAATTATTTTGATTTATTATAAATTATAAATTATTATTAGATATTTGTAATCCATTTTTATGATTTCAATTTATAGATTTTTAAGAAACTAATTTAAAATTATTCTTAAAAATGGGATAAAACAACCGCTTGTTAACGTGAAAAAGTTCAAAAAATTTGATATATTTTTATATCCATTTTTATTTTAGACTTATCAAAGTGACCTAAATTGGATTTATAGATTTATAATTGAGATAATTATAATTTAGAACCAATTTAAATAAAAAATTTAACTATATAAATAAATTTTATGAAATTAATTTTCAATTAACATTGAATAAATTTCACTATTCATCCAAAAATAAAATATTTTATAAAAATGCAAAAAAACACCCTAATCTAATTTTGAAATTTTAAATTTAAAAAATAATTTTAATTTATAAAATATTATATCTAAAAATTTAAAAAATTAATTTTATTTTTTTCACAAAAGGTCATAAAAAGATGTTCTTTTGAAAATATTCTACTTTCAAAACTTATAAAGAATTTACCAAAAATTATATATTTTATTATTAATATAGTTCCTTTATGTATAACCAATATAATTATTATTTAAAAAAATTATTACTTTTCATTATTCTATGAATAAAAGCTATTTTAAAATAGAGATGTTTACAAAACTATATTAATATTATGACTCGGTTTTGCTAAAACATAATGTCATGTGTATCCCAAGATAACATAGTATTTCATAGAGTAAAAGATGAACCAAGGTTTCATGTTAGTAAATATTTAATTGGTGTATATTGTAATGAAATCTATTAATTATTTTTAATTAAATTGAAAAAAAGGGTTCCTGAAAACTTAGGGTGTTACTTTCTACCACATAAAATGAATTTCACCCTTGAATTTTTCATTCTAAAACAAAAAAAATAGGACAATATTTCCTAATCGTATCCTCAAATTCCCATATAGATTCTTCAAACTTGTAGTTTCTTTACAAATAAACGACCAAGTGATTTTTCTTATTTATTGTATGTTTTTATATATTATCCAAAAATTCCATTGGTTGTTCCACATAAGAAATATGTTCCTCTTGAAGTATGACCTTTGAGA
Organism: Viscum album; assembly: GCA_963277665.1. Lineage (NCBI taxonomy): Eukaryota > Viridiplantae > Streptophyta > Magnoliopsida > Santalales > Viscaceae > Viscum > Viscum album. The sequence continues at coordinate 616,666 of OY728165.1, forward strand.
TTAGTATATGTAATGGTTCAGGTATTTAATTTCTCGGGATAGATACATGGAACAAATTTTGGACATTAAATAGATTTTTTGTAAGTTCAAAGCGATAAGAAACTATCCCTACTTGATCAAGGATATCAAAATTGGCAATATACTTAGGTCTTAGCTTCCCTTTCATTTTGAATCTCATAACCTGATTCAAGGGATATATTCATAGAAATACCTTCTCACTAACTTAAAATTTGAGATCATGATAGTTATTATCATAAAAAAATTTATACAGACTTTGATATACCTTCAAGTATTGTTGAATTGATCTGACCTTCTCATCTATTTCCTCGGCTATCTCAAGTCCTAGAAAAAAAATTTCTCTATCTTCACTAATATATTGGATATATACACTTATTTTCATAGTCATATTCATAATGATCCATCTGAATTCTTGAGTGAAATATATTGTTTTATGAGAACTAAAGTATGGTGTTCATCCGAAAAACCTTTTAATTCCATAGAAAAATAAATCAATATATCATGTAGGGTTTAAATTTTTCTCTCATACTGAACATACATCTGGGGATTATATACTATGATGAAGATTAAGTCTTACTCTATATCATATTGAATACATTACTAGAACCTTTAAGTAATACATGAATCCAAATTAGATATAATTAAATGTGGTACTCCATACAACCTTACAACATCTTTAATATATATCATGGAATAATGATCCTAAGATTATTATCCCTTGATATAGATGAAGTGTGTTAACTAAGTATGGAGATATACCACCACCCATATATTATTATGTCCTTCAGATGTTTTGGGGAGTCCAATTAATAAATCCATAGTAATGTTCTCCCATTTCCATTCTAGGATAGGTAACCGATGGAATATCCCTTTATAATTTTGTCTTTAAGACATAACTTGTTGATATACCAAGCACTGAGATAAAAACATTTTGATATCTCACTTCATGCAATCCCACCATAATTATACTTTTAAATATTTATATATCTTCTTACTTTAATGATGAATATAGAATAAGGAACTATGATAATGTTATAATATCTCCATCATCAAATATTTTATAGAAAAAACTCGTACATAGTTCCTAAACCTTATCATTTCCTCCTGGTCAAGGTTATACTGATGAAAAATTATAACCTTCTTTTCCAACTATACAACTTTTTTCTGCGCCTCTTTAATATTCACATGGTTATGTGGTTGAAGATTCAATTAGGAATGACAATATTTTTCTTCTACAATTAGTATTTCAAGAACCATTATTTGAAAATCGAGAAATATTTGATTTTTTTATCATCAGCATAGATAAGATAGAATGGTTCTTTCAACTCAATGAATTATCCACTTTATTCTTTTTCCAATGTTGGAAATGTATTGAGAAGTCATAATCAATAATCAGCTCTAACTATATTCGTAGGAAAATGTTTAAATCCTACTATGTGAATGTATACATTAAATATTTGTGATAATTTTATATATCTCACTTTTATTTATACAAATAATGTCATCGTATATTTAATTCAAAAATTACCATAACTAACTCCAAATCATGAGTTGGTTAACTTTTCTCATGAACTATTAATTTTCGTAAGGGATAATCTATAACCATGGAAATCTTCACAAGATCACATCAGAATTCCTTATTCCATACATAATTATGGATTACAAACCCTTCCATAATATAAGGCAATGAAAAAAAGGTCACTGAATGACCTTCTATTTATTTCCATGAAGTTTTCTTCACATTCATTCATCTAAAGTAACTAAGTACCCATCCTAATTTACATGGTGCGTTTATTAGACAGTCATGAGACATTCTCCAAAAAGCATCAATAATATCCAGAAAAACTAAGGAAACTCTCAATCTTAGTCATAATTTTTTTCTAGGTCAATTTCTAATAACTCCCATATTTGTAAAATCCATAGATATACCCTCAATTGAGATTATGTGACCTAAAAATGATACCTCTCGTACTAAAAATTCACACATTGTAAATTTTTCGTTTATTCCCTTCTTTTCCAGGGTTATTAGTGCAATCCATATGTGATCTTCAAGTTCTTCCATTATCTTTGAATAAACATGAATTTAATCTATAAATGATACAAAAAACTGCCTGAGATAATGTAGAAAGACTCTATTCATTAAATCCATGAAGATAGAGGGTTCATTAATTAGACCAAAAGAAATAAATATATATTATTAATTCCAATAAATTTTATGGAAAATAGTATGGAGTTTATCCTACTTATTAACCCACAATTAATGATATCCAAAATGGAGGAAAATTGTGAAAAGTATTGAGATCTACATAGTTGATCAAACAAGTCATGAATACATGGGAGAGGATTCTTGTTCTTAATTGTGATCTTGTTTAGATCCTCATAATCAATATAGAGTTACATTGATCCATCTTTGTTTTTCAAAAAATCAATAGGTGAACCCCAAGGTGCCACACTTAGTTAAATTATTCCCACATGATTATTCTATTAGAGTTGGTTCTTTAGTTCCTACATCTCAATTGGGGAAATTCTATAGTGATTCTTTGAAACTAGTATACCACCATGTATGAGTTATATTGAGAACTCAATTTCATGTTTTGGTAGAATATTAGGAAATTATTCCATAAATACATCCAAAAACTCTCGAACAATAGGCTTATCATTGATATTGTGTTTCTCCCTAACCATCTAGGATAAAAACCCATTTTGAAAAGGAATCATATCATATACAAAAGATTTTATTTCCATCAAAAGTTCATATTTATTATCACATTGATAGAAAATCATAGGCTCACTTGGACTGTTAAACATGACTTTCCTTGGAAATTTATTTGCTCATTATGTAAATAAATCCAACTCATAGCTATGATAACATCAAATTCAACTAGAAGGATAATAATAATATTTGGGGGAAGCACATTCCAACTAACTTCAACAAAATAGGAAACATAGACCTATTGTGAAATCATTGTACCATTATTGGTTTTTACTACTAATACAACATATAATAATTTTGGTTACATATTTATACAGATATAAAATTCTATATTTATATATATATATGAATGGGTACATATAGAGTCAAATAAGTCATTAGAAGTTCTAGATTGAAAGGTAAGTGCAGCTTTCATCATGTAGTTATCATTCCCATCAATTTAAAGGGGAATCACATGATAATTACCTTTTCCCTTAGTTTAAGAGGTAAGTGAAATCAATCATCATCGTTAACTCTTTGATTTGGGAATTGTTTAATATAATGTACATTCTCCTTACACTTAATGAACTGAAGTTTGAGAGGTGCATTCATTGAAATTGTATCTCTATTTAAATAATTATCAAACTTTTTCTCATCACATGGGAATTAAAATGCTCGATAGTCAGCCATCCCACACTAAAAACATATTATAGACCACATAATAAAACTTTTTCTATAATGATTTCAATAAAATGTGTATAAATGAAAGGTCATCGTCTTTTCTCAACTATTATTATATTTTCATTTTAATTCCTTATTTCTTTACTTATCAAACCCATAAGATTTATATATAACTCCAACATATATTTCAACCTTAATGGATAAACAAAAAAATCATAAATACCAAAGTCTCTTATGGATAAATTCCTTTGGAGACTTATCTTTAAGCCCCTGAATAATCGATTGATCTTACTTTCATGTTTAAGGATAATTCTAGAATCATACCTCTCATGTCTTATAAAATTTTCTTCATAGGTACTGACAAATTCATCATCCATTTTCTTTAACACAAGAAACACATTATCCATTTATTATGAAGAATAAATGAAAAGTAGTTATTGAAAAATAAGTTCATTAACTCATCCAAGTCCATATATTCAATTTCACCTCACCACCTTATAGTATTAATTAGAGTCCACCACTAGCTTTCCTAACCTTCTAGATGAAAAATAGTGAGAATGAATTTCTCATGTTCTGAAAATTAGTGAATTGAAAATATCATTTTAGTGGTACTACCCTATTTCTTAGCCACTAGTGGATTGGAATAACCACTAAAATAAGGTGGATGTTTCCTCGTGAAGGACTCAACAAAATGTTTTCCACTTTTTTGCTCATTTGGAAGTCCTACAAGATTCATATCTTGAGAATTTTATTCAAGTATATCATTAATATTTTTGAATTCCATATCAAATTACATTGGGATTATTAGGGGTAAAATCATTTCATTTACTGCCACACTCATCATTAATGTGGTTCCTTTGGGCTCCAACCATTTACTAAACACCAAAAACATAGATTAAGAAACAATAATAATAGTGGGGAACCACATAACCATAAAAATCACATATAGGGTTTCTAAATCATGGAACCTTATTTAATATATGACACCATAGGTTTATACCATGTTATTAATAGTCATATTCCACTTAAATCATTCATGATTGTTCATAAAGAGTTTATGAATTTTTAAATTATACCACCTGGAATTGTCAAACCAGGAGTGTAGTAAAGATCATTATCATTCACCAGTTCTTGATTCAGTCTTGCACAATATGATATTTTTTTGTCACACCTTTGTACATCTATTCTAGAGACACATCCACTTATAGTATCCCCATATTAATGTATTTCTATGAAGCCAAACTCCTTATCCATTACGAAAATTCCATTTAATTTTCCTCTACATTGATTCATGACATGACTATAGTTTTCCCATCCTAATTTCCCAAAGGATAACTAAACAATACTAGATTTTGGACGTATATCCCTGTACCTATAGCCTTGAAAAATAAATAATGGTTATAGTTCACTTATACCCACACCTGTTAAACTTTTTTTGGCCCCAACACCCTATGCGATCACTCCCCCCCCCCTCACGAGTTTCCCACCCGTACTTCCCTCATGATCCCCCCACCCTCCCATGATCTTCCTCATCTCCTAACATCTCTGACGTGAACACCCCACCTCTCTGAGATCCTCCTTCTCCAATGCGGCACCGACACCGTTCTGATGTGGCTCCGACACAGTTCCAACACAGCTACCTCCCCCCATTAACCTCCTCGTATCCCAATGTATCTGATGCAGCCACTCCACCTCCTAGTGACCATCCTTCTCTGATGGTTCTTCTGTATTGTTCGAATGTGTCTTTGGAATGGTTCCGACTTAGCCACCCGACTTCCTAGGATCCTCCTCCTTCAGCGTGGCCACCCCACCTCTCGGGATCCTCATCATACATGTGAATGATCAATGAATACGGTACATTTATCTAGTGTGGATTTCATTGGTACCCTATCTAGTTGTTATCCCACACATAGAAAAGTTTCTAGGTATGGTTAACTATGGGGATCAAAATCTGGATACCCAAAAATTGAAATAGAAATTCTAAAATAAATTCCCATTCCTGTTATTCCAACAAATTTTGGAGAGGATCCAACACATAGTGTGTTGGTTTTCAGGTGGGGTGACATCAATTAAGTAGAATGAAAACTTGTCAGTTCTGTTTCACTTCATCCCTAGATTTTGAATCCCTTACATTTACTTTATGAATACGAGAATAAGCCCATGATTTATACCAACATCCCTCGATGAGGATCATAAGATTTTTTATGATAGGAATTATATGCTCGATGAACTGGACATGGTCACATTCATGATGTTTATCTTAGGATTATTTAATTCATTAGAGTTTCACTTGTTATTAAGATCCAACCATGAGCACGATGCATGGGTAATAAAATTCTTGTCTAAATTAATCCCATTAATGTTGAATATATGTTTCTGGAGGTTCTGCAATAAGTGAATTCCAAATAAATTAATATCCATAAAAAATTAATTTAGATACCCTCACCATCTAAGTGTTGTGAGAGACTAAAATTTGAGTTAGTCTAGACCATATTTTTTTTGATGTAGAATGGGCCTTCAATGCTTGGTCCCTTGTTGGGAAACATGTGGGATTTCAATTTCAGGGGGGATACATCTCTAAAAAAATTTCTACATTATTTCAAAGTGCTGGAAAACATTTATATATGGATAAAATTCATGTAATAGTGTTTTCAGTGGGGTATTGAGTGATTTAGGATACAAGGAACAAGGGTTGTGAAGTCAAGAAGAGCTCTATATATTCATTCATGTTCACGTGCTCTCTCTCATAGACAAACATATTTTGATTATTCCTTTTGAAAAGAGAATGGTTACTAGTAAGGGGATCCTCCATAGGGATGTGATTACCAAAGATAGAGCTCCTCTAGGGTGGTGGATCAAGTGGATACCCCCAAATGTTGGACTAAATCATTATGTGAATGCATCAAATAAATACGGAGTAATGAGGAGGGATTTTTCATGATACTAGGGGTTCTATGGTTATCGAATATAGTTCCTTTTATGGTTTAGGTAATTCTATATGGATGGAGGAAATATATTTAATCAGTGGCCTTTAAATTTTGGGGATAGATAACCTCAATATTTGCATGGATGAGAAGAAATGCAAGATTCTTTTAAGATTCCTACTTAATGGTGAAAGTGCTCCTTGGTATTCAGTTTATAATATTAGGAAGTGCAGGACCCCGATCGATCAAGAGATACCTTATCAGAATATTATTATATATCTTATTATAGGGGATCTTCCATGTTACTATGAAATTATTTTTCATGATGAAACCTTAGTATTCAACACTTTAAACTCCCAAAGTGAAAATTTTTCCAATAAAATGTTCTTCTTGAGTGAAAAGTAATTTCCCAGCTATTACATCAATCAAGGACGTTCTTATAGGGATACCATTAATGGAGGAGAATGATTTAAATAATGAATATATTTATGAATAAAACAATTTTAATAACATTTAAAATGAAAATACTAAATTAAATTGGATGTATAATCAATTACCCAATAAACTATATGGTCTAAATCCTAACCATCAGGAAACGTTTTCAACCCATGACCAATTTCAATCCAAACCATATCAACATCAAATTTGATCTTTTCCATAAAATTTATTAGAATATTTTTTTTTCAAATAGTATTGAAAATTATTTATAAAGTTTCATCATTTATATTAGATATATAAAACAATTAAATGTTTATGGAACCTATTCCCACTTAGTTTTACCCTTCCTCAATATCTTAGAAGAATCTTGTTACACACAAACCTGTAATGAATAACTCAATGTTTTGACTATTACCAAGAGTGGGAAAACTATTTTAAAACCTAAAAGACTGATTCCTAAACAATTAGTGTATTCGAAATCATAGGAAAAAACTCCTATAATGGCCTGAAGGCCTTCATTTTTTTATTTATTTTGATAATCCACCTTTAAAGGGGTGAGGTGGAACCCTTAGAAGGCCCGTAGGCGTAAGTAGTACATGTCCCAGAGGACATAGAGGAATTCATTTCCCGTAGGCTTCAAACATTACATACAACCCATTCAAACAACTTGAAACTGCTCCTCCCTAGCATCTTCATCATGAAATAAGCTCTTCACCTTCACATGGCTATTCGACTAGGCATTCCCATGTATGCACCAGCATGTCCCGATGGAAGGTTCCATACCCTCTCATTATTGTAATCTGTTTAGCTTCTGCTGTGGTGAAAGCTCCATTCTCATTCTCCTTGTAGAGCTTGTCCCTTGTAGTTTTTCTGGTTTTCATCTGCACTTAAGGTGTCCCGAAGGCCTTGAGGTGGCCCAAAGGTCTTACTGACATGAAGGCCTGGGTGGCCCGAAGGCCTTACAAGACATAGGGACCAAATCGTTAGCCCAAAGGCCCAAACGGGGGCATACTCCTGGCTGCTAATATGCCAAACAGTTCCTTCTAAAGTTCCTGCTATAGTACTACACAGTTCCCGCTACAGTACCTGCTATAGTTCTACTACAATACCCCCAGAAATTCTGCCTCTGTCTGGATTTGATCCCTGGTCGTTTTGATTCACATACAGAGTCCTTACCAACTGGGCTATGGCTCATATGCAAATCATAGGAAAAAAATGAATAACCAACATTAGAATCTAAAAAATCAGATCTGTATAATGTGTGAATTGGTTAGGGAATATTGAAATTCAACCAGAAGAACAATATTAAAGTAGTGTATCGAAAATCTATTTTTACACTGGCTAACCTAACACACTAAAGAGAGTGGTAATTGATTGGGATATTGGATCATTCTATGGTATTATTTAGGGGGTGAATTTATTTAATAAGGGATTATTAAATAATTAATGAGAGAATTATATAAGGTCACCTTTCTTATATATATCATTTTTCGAATTTATTTTATTTATTCCATGAACTTGTGGTTCCACTCATTCATTATTTCATTATTTTAAAATTAATATAATTATATTAGTGTAGGTGTGATGAGAATGGATGATTATATCCTTCCATGAACTTATGGTTCGCTATCTCTTTTCACTATAAAATGTAGTATTTTTCAATTTCTATTGTATTACATTTACATATTCGAGTTGTAAATTAGTGGAAATGATGTTTGGTGGTTTTAATCAGACCAACCTATGGAAAAAGTAATCACTGGTGTTTTTTATGCTAAACATTGATCATCATTTTTGAATCATTACTTTTTAACGGAAATTCTTATTGACGACTATATATTAATGTCTACATGATAGAATGATTTAAATTTCATTTTTATATAATCATGCATAGTTGAATCTTTATTTGATTAACATGGACTAAGGGTTGGACAATGCTTATTTACTTGTTAGTCATGTTGGACTGAGAGGAATATGAATACTTTTTTGATGAAGTGAAACACTTCTAATTATGGAAGAGGAAAAAAGAGGATATTGTAATAGGATTTTTTGTATGGAGTTTTTATGCACTTTATGGATCATACAATGACTCCTTTTCCTCATTATATTATGTTTTATTATAAGTCATTTATATATCCATTTTTATTTATGAAAACCTTCTAGAACCACATCCTATGATGAAGGATCCAATTTTTTTACCTTCACTCATGGCTATTATATAAAATCATTGGTTTACATACCAAAAAAAAATACAATTCTTTGGATGCATTTAAAAAATTAAACAAACTTTATTGAAATATAGATTTTAAATATAATAAACATAATGAGAATTGATAATTATTTCAAGTACTTATCTAATGATCTTGTTTAGTTCTACAAATTTGAGAGCATAAAATGATAGCATGTTATTAGGGAGACCCCCAACATAATGAACATGTTGATAACATGAGTAAAACAAGTCTTTAGTGTGTATGAGGAATGTTTTCATACATGGTCCTACATATATTCTTTTGGACAGAATCTATGACTATTATAGTTTACCTTTTTATGAGGTTCTAATATGATACTAATTAGTTCAAACCCACATATGAACTTTTTGATGGTAAACCACCTTTCGATAACCCCCAAAGAGTCTTTATGTGTGCAACCTACACACACATTAAAACTGATTTGTTGTAACCAATATCTCTTAAGTTTGTTTTCATGGGATACCCCAATGGTGTCAAGTGATAAATGTTGCGGGTTAAAAAACATAGATACAAAATGTGTATGATCATTATAGTTGTTCTCTTTCATGAATTTAGTTATCCTAAATCCTAATATATCACACATGATAGTGATGATACAACCCATAGTGAGACTCTTTATCTGTATTCCCCAACTATGTTAGAGGATAATGATGAACCCCCTCCTCCTGATCCTAAAGGTGAATTCCAAAAAGAGTCCATTGATGATGATACTAAAATATATAATAAATTATTAACTGATAGAGATTCCAAAGGATGAATCTATTACTTACAAGAAGTAATGGAAGCCTTGAATAAAAACTATATATTTTATATTTTTAATAGATCTCCCAATGCCATGGTAATTTGGAATAAATGGATTTATAGGTAGAAGAAATATAACACTAATGAAATGAAAATAAAATTAATGTCCATATTAGTGGAAAAGTATTTCCTTTAAATGTATTTTATTTATTATGTTAATATTTTTTCACTATTTTCTATGGATTCATATATTTAGTAACTTCTTTCTCTATATATTTTAATGATTTTCACAATGAATAATTAGATGAGAAAATGCATTCATTAAATGGTGACCATAATGGGAAAGTTTACATGAAACCACCTTATGGTTACCAAATGGTGTTTAAAAATAACCAATTTTGTCTTTTAAATAAATCCATGTATGGTTTGATACTGGAGAGTTGTTAGTGGTATAGGAAATTTGACACTTTTATGTTTGATATCCAATTTAATAGGATCCAGTAGGATGAATGTGTTTACTTTAAATGGGTAAAAACATACATTCCTTAACTACTTATTTATTTTGATTATATATTGGTTATGTGAAATAATATGAATCTCATTAATTCTATAAATTATCAATTGAAAATAATTTTTCAGATGGAAGATTTAGGAGTGAAAATATAGATATTAATTAAGAAAATCAATGGGATAGAAAAAACAAAATATTATATTTCTCCCAAAATATTATATCTTTAAATTATTGAAGAGTTACTTTCTTAATACCTTAAAGCCAATTGATGATCCCTTTTACCAACACTTCAAAATATCATTGACTCAAGTTCATAATTCTACTATATAAAATTATTGTAAGTCAAATAACCCTTATAGAAACATTTTTTGGCAGCCTAATGTATTCTATTATTTTTAAGAGGATGGACATAGTTTTTTCTATTTTCATTCTCAATAGACTCAAAAAAATCCAGGGAAACATAATTAGTAAGTGTTAAAATGTTAAAATAGATTTGATTCACATACGATTATCCTATAATTTTTCGTTTCTAGAAATGTAAATCCTGATTAACGAATTGCTGGCTATGTTGATGCTAATTACATTGGTAGTATAGATACTGAGAAGTCACATACTAGATATGTCTTTATGACTTATAGAGGAACCATGTCATGGGAATGGAACATGTAATTAGGGGTTTCAATTTTAGCCATAGAATATGAATATATTTACTTGACCGAGGCTATCAAAGAGGATTTATGGTTAAAGGTTATAGTTTCTAAACTGAATTTATTTAATTTTTTAATTTTATTTTATTTTCATAGTCAATAAGATTTCCATTTTTAAAAAAATTTAGTTTGTCATGGTAAATTAAAACATATAGAAATTAGGCTACATTATATTAAAAATTACATTAAATATAAAACCATATATGTCACAAAAATATAAACATCTAATAACCCTACTTATAGTTTGACTAATGATATGGTTCTATCAATATTTATGTTTTGTTTAGTATGAATGTGTTTGGTTCTTGTTCAAAGAAAATATGTGTAATAATATTTCTAGTTTCAAATGAATATTATGCATATTTTTGAATTTAAGGTGTCTTAATGTTAAATTCTCCTTGATTAATATTTCTTCCATTTATACACAATTATGAATGCATGAACATTTAAATTTATTTATCCTATTTTTATTTGGAACATTTTTTGATTTTGGATCTTAACATGTTATAGTTACCTGAGTCCCACCTTACCCTTACATGGATTTTAGTTTAAACATAAATATCCCATGTATTTGGTGGGTTACCCTTACACGAGTCACGGTTTTCCCTTATATGGGAAGTGTACTGCTAGTGTTACCATTATAGAAATAAAATTTTACTCTTACACTATGGGTTTTGTTACCCTTATATTGGTGGTACCCTAAAATTTTTACCCTTATACATTTACTCTTATGAATTAGGGTTTAGAATTTATACCATTAAATATCTATTTAAATTAAATTTACATTGATGATCTCTCTGACTATTGTTATGATGGTTCATTTGTTTTTGTCAAGGATCCATATCATGATCAGGTTGGTTGGGAAGTTGGTATGGATTGTGTTGTTAAAGGAATTAATGACACCCTGGAGTTATTTACTGTCGAAGAGATTCATTTTATATTGATCAATCCTCATTGATAGGTTTTATATATTTTTTTGGAGAAATCATTGCTCACCATATTGATTTCTACAACATATGAGATTATTACCAACCTTTATTTCTCATTTTCTACTCTTATTACTGTATTAATTGTGGAGTGTTGATGATATACATTCATAAAGAATATGTTTGGTTGTCTGTTTGATCCCGAAGGTCCCTAATAACTATGAACCATATTATCCAGAAGAGTTTCTACATTATGAAGGGATCCATACTATTTGATAGAAACCCTCTTTGTATTAGAAGGGATTTACTTCTTCTTTTTAGTTATTGAAAATAGAACATTTTTATCATATCTTTTTTCTTATTTTTTATACAACTGGTTTGTTACTTGTAACATTTTGTATGAGCATAATACAATGTGTTCCTTTTGGGAGGTGTCCTTTCCATTCACATAGGCCACAAAAGGACCAAATAAAACTAAATATTTTGTTTTTATATTTGTATTGTTTATTTCTTTTGAATGGATTTATACTAATAATTCTTGAAGGAATGTATTTGTTATATTAAATGGTGAATACCTAGGGGACACATAATATGTTTTTCAAACTGCATAACTTAACATGTATAGTTGTAAAAACACTAATTTCACACCTGAAACACATGCTTTGTCTTCTAGGGTATATTCCATATATGATATCGATTACATGAAATAGGTATCAGATGTGTACACACCTATTAACCCTAATGATTCACACACCATGTGAAAAGGAGAAACATTACATTTTTTTGTTAGATTGACTCGTTGTATATTGGAAGTATACACTTAAGTAACTCATCAGTCCCATATGTTGTGTACCCTATATGGATAGAATATATAGTTATCTCAACAATGAAATATGAAAACGTTAAATGCATTTTCTTTTACTAGGACTCACAAACCATGTTACAAAACGTAAATTCAGTATACTATGGGACTTTCTATTTTTTTCATTTCATCTCACCAATTCGTCAGCATTTGAAAATTAAATATTATATTCAGAGTAATTTTATCTGTAGAGAATGTTGGTATGATCATCTTATAACTAAGATAATGTTTATGATGAATCTTAATGTGTTTGATATTCTTTTACCTACAAAAGAGACTTCTAGGTTTGGACAACTTAACCAGAGTTGGAAAATGGTTAAGTACTCCATTAGATATTTTCTAGTGACATGGAATGGTTCCCAATAATTCTATACAAATTTATATATTATCTTAGATACATATTTATTATAGTATTTACTTCATATGTATTATTTCTATGATTTTAACACTACCCCACATACTCAATGTGTGGGTCCTCGATATTAAGGGCTAGTTTTTGGAAACGATTGTCAATTTTTTTCCTAATAGTCTGTGTATGAACAGTGTGTAGAACACCAATTATTCCAGTGTCCAATAAAGTCCATGGTTGACTTCTAAATTTTTATGTTTAAATTCAATCTATAAGAATTTCATTCAGTAAATCCAAGCAAGTGGGTTGAAAATGGATGGTGCATGGGGGGTCCGTAGGGGTAGGGGGAGGTGGGAGGGTGCAAAGGGGTCTGTAGGTGGGAGGGAAAATTGGAAGGGGGCTATAAGGGGGGAGGGAAAACTAGAAAGGGGGTGGTATGGAGGGGGTCTGCATGGGGGGTGGTCTACATGGGGTCTGTAGGGAAGGGGGAGGGGGAGGGGCAGGGGGTGGAGGGGGGAATGGTCTGGGGTAGGGGTAGGGGAGGGGGTTTGTAGGGGGTATGTAGGGGTCTATAGGGCAGGGGAAGGGGGAGTGTGGAGGTGGGATGAAAAGAGGAGGGGTGGTGGTCTACATGGCATCTGCAGGGTAGAGGTGTGTAATAGGGTGGGGCAGTGGGGTAGGGAATGAAAGGGGGGCAGTGGGGGAGGGGAATCTGGTAGGTTGAGGGAGCTGGGGGAAGGGGGAGGGGTAACGGGTCTGTAAGGGGGGTTTTCAGGCAGTGGGGAGGTTGATGGTGGGGTAAAAGGGAGGCGGGGGTGGGGTTGGGGGTGAAAGGGGTGGGGAATGGGTTAATGATGAATCCATTCATGAATATCATTTATATACTAACCTAATAATATATTGTTTTCCCCATAAGACTCTTACTATTACTCTATATTATAAACATCCTTCTTATTTCCTGTCAATTTAATGTTCATGAATCATCATACACACGAATATTTCAATTTTTTCATTAATTTTATGTGTTCACATTTGTATGAATAATGTTTATCAAAGTATTTTATTGGTAATATAGTTATATTATATGAATTAGAATATAAACATTGAATGTTTTAATTAATTAAACGTGTTCTCATTTGTATGCATTAAGTTTATCTGGATTCATTTCTCCTTCCACTAATTTAGGTTCATAAACCAATGAATAATTCAATGGTCATGATGGTGGTGGTGGTGGTGGTCTAATAGGAGGTGATAATGATGTTGGTGTTTCTATAAGTGATTCTATGGGTCATGATGCTTCTGGTGATGCTGATATTGAGGTACCATTCATAGGTAAATTTTATTCTTAGTTTAAACATTTAATTTTATCAAATAGTTCGTTTTATTATTTTGTTATTGATATTGAAATTTTATATTGATTATATTGGAAAGAGGTTGAAATATTATGATATAAATTCTATTATGTTTGAGATTAGGTTTATTTGGAATGTGGTGTTTTTTTATCATCGATAGAGGATCTGATTACAGTTATATGGTGTCGCTATTGTTGAATCATTTGGAGATTATGTATAGTTGGATAGGAATCATTTTACAAGATTATTAACTGTGGTTATGGGGCCTATTTTACATGTTTTAGAGAGTGTTATTAGGGAAAAGGGGGGGATGTGGGGGTAGGAAAACCGGTAACTGGGAGGGTGCAGGGGTGGGGGGATACAGGTTTTCTGTAGGGAAGGGGTGCAGGGGTGGGGTAGGTGGTGGATGGGGTGGGTCAAGGGTGTGCTAGCGGGCGGGGCAGCGGTTCAAGGGGGGCAGTGGGGGAGGGGGTCTTTCTAGGGGGTTTTGCTAGGGAGTGGGGGTCTGTCTGGGGGGTCTGTCTTGTAGGGACTGTCTGGGGGGGGCTCTATCTAGGGGGTAGTCCCCAGGTGGGGTTGTGCAAGGGGGGTGTGTCTTATGGTGGTCTGTCCATGGGGTCTGTCTGAGGGGTGGGGGGGGGGTTGTCCTGAGGGGGGGGGGGTCCATGAGGGGTTGTCTAGGGGTGTCAAGGGTCTATCCAGGGTGGGTCTAGGGTCAGGGTGGTCTTTCTAGGGGGTATCCAGGGTTTGGGGGTGTCCAGTGTCTGTCCTAGGGGGTGTACGTTTGGGGTTTTTCTGGGTCTATCTTTGGGGGGTGGGGTCAGTCCTATGGGGTCTATTCAGGGTCTCCCTGGGTCTGTCCAGGGGTGTCCATGGTCTGTCAGGGGGTTGTGTCCATGGTCTAAGGGGTGTCCAGGTTCTGGGGGAGTGTCTGTCCAGGGTCTGTTTGGGGGGGTTTATAGGGTCCTGGGGTCCAACGTCTATCCAATGGGGGTGTCTAGGGTTTGGGGGTTTCTAGGGTCTATGGGGGTCAAGGGAATATCATGGGGAAGGATCATTCTTGGGAGGAGGTCTTTCTAGGGTATGTCCAGGGGTCTCTAGGGTTTGTCTTGGGGGGTGGGGTCTATCCAGGGTATGGGGGTGTCTAGGGTCTGAGGGCTATTGGACCAGGGTCTGTCTGGGTGATGTCAACTATCATTATAGGGGTTTCCATGGTCATGGGGGTGTCCAGGGTATGTCTATTGGGGGAAGGGTCTATACATGGGAGTGGAGGGGGGATTTGGCATGAGGGAAAGGGTGCTCGGGGGGGATTTACAGGTGTTGGGGGTGTTTTTTGGAAATGGGAAACCCTATATCCACAGTTTAAAACTATGGCTATAGCCCCATGTGTCATAAGCTACTGCCACAATTTCATACTATGGATTTGGATATTTAGCCACAGTTTAAACTGTGGCTATAGTTCTCGCCCTATAGCCACTCCAATACCATCCATGGTTCATAAAACTATTGCTACAAGCATTAACCACAGTTTTAAACAATGGTTATAGCCTAAATTTGCAGTACTGAAGACTTTGATCTGATTCCAACTATAGAGACCCAGGATTCTTATACATATACATTACATCATTTTTATGAAATATTCATTACATTACACAAACACCCGCAAGACTGTTTTTGTTTAGTGCCTTTCAAAACACAGAAACATAAACACTGGTCCATATGTGAGCTATGCCATATCCCATTATGTTCTTTATAACTAGAAACCTTATTATAAACAGCATACATAATACATATCTCTATTACCTGGTGAATGAAAGCATAAGAAAGAGTGAGGTTAGATGCCCAGTAAGGATAAAAATGGGAGATACATAAGCTTAAAATAAATATAAGGATAATATAACAATATAATGAAATTTTGAAATGATACCCTACAATTCAATGATCATAATCATGAGACATGGGATATATTTTTCTAGTTCATAAGACATAAATCAAATGGAAATCAATGAGCATCATCCATGAGTTCATAACAATGGAATAAGACATGAATATTTTGAATACACAGAAATATATAAAATGATTTCCATAGTATTCAAAGATTACTGATAAGGATATATTAGTGGAATGGATTCACTCCCCAAAATATATTAGTACTCATGGTTCAATCCCAATACCAACGTAGATAATAATGTCCTCTACCTAACTAGGCTCACTCCACATTCTAGCTTTTTCTATCTCATGAGATATATATCTTTACCAAATGAATTGTGGTAGATATAGGTCCCATACTTAACATAATGAAATCATATATATGTGTTCCACAAGATCATAAAGATTCATCATATCATAACCCATGAAATAAAATTTGTATCATAAACATTTCATCATATATTAACATATGTAAAAGATATTGGTTTTATAATAATTTCATCATAATATAACTCATGAAAAGAAGTATGTTTCATAAGAATATAACTCATGTAAGATACATGGTTTTCCAAAGAATATAACATGTAGAAGAAAAATAGGTTTTATAAAAATCATATCATCAAAATATAAACCATTTAAATAAATAATGTGAATGGAACACTTGGATGATATCCCCTATAAGGAACGAGTAACACCAAAAAATTAAATTTTAGATGAAAAATAATTTTTAAGGATCATTTAAAACATTCCACATTGATAAAAAAATTTAAATCATAAAACATTTTGAAACCCTTTTTATTTGAAAATGATCTTTAAGTCTTATAAAATAATTTTTGAAATCCATTTAAAAAAAATAAAGATAAAAAATTTCTAAAATACATTTAATCTTCAATGATCTTGAAAATAATTTTAATTTTTTTTTGAGAAATTGGTTTTAAAGGAAAACATATTTCTTACCAAAGAGAGAGAAAAAGTTATATTTGCATAATTTTTTTACTTCTCAGAAAAAATGTGTGTGAAAATGGTACCATTACATGGATATATATTGATTGACCAGATAATAACAAAAAAATGTAGTGATCATGAGATATGGATCAAAATATATTTTCAATGGATGCATAATCATAATACAATCCGGATAAATGATGAGATTGTAGTAATAAACTCTTACCAATTGGATAAATTTTAATCATAATCACCATGGGAGATTAAAAATAAATGAATCTTAAAATATAATGAAAATAAGGATATTCATGATATAACATGTTAAAGGTTCATAATATACAACTCATAAAATAATATAGGTTCATAATAAAACTTGTCTCTCAAAGAAGGAAAATTGTGACCAAATTAACTTACAACATTGGTAACATTAAAACCATAACCAAATGAAAGAGATATTCTCATAAGGATAATTAAATACAAATAATTATCATTATAATAATAATAAATTACATCCATGGGAATTATAAACACCACTTATAATATATAGGTGTTGAACATGGTTTTTCTCTCGCCGAAAATAAAAGTGAGATGGAAATCCAGACCATGACTCATATCAATTTTTTTACTCATTCAATCCTCATATATATATAATCTATTATTATTTTAAATATATTATAAAAAAATATTAATTTATTTCATAACAAATATTATTTAATTATGGTCTTTTATTACTATTTTATTAAAAATTCCATGTTAATGTTATGTTTTCTGTAATAACTGCTTTCTTTTTCATATGTGTTTTGATTTTTCATATTTTTTACCTATTATAATAAAAATGATTAAATTATATCCATAATTAAAAATATGGTATAAATATCATAAATTTTCACTATAGGTCGTATTCATGAACATTGTTTAAATTTTATTGTCAGATTAAGAAAATGAAAATAATATGAGTTTTAATCATTAAAAAATATTTTTTGTTTCATATATATAAAATATTTATATTAAATAAATCTATAATACATTCCATGCAAAACTTGAATGAATCGCATCACTTCACGAGGCTCTAGTCTTCCATACACATGAACAACATTATCGAATTCCCCCAAAATTAAAAGTATGAAAGTAATTGAGTTATAAAGATTAGAGAATAATAATAAAATCATAAATATCATTAATATAAAATATAAATATAATTTAAATCGTTATTCCAAATCCTGAAATGTGGATATGGAATAACGAACGACATCGCTTCGCGAGGCGATAATCCTCTGTACACAGGAACGATGATTGTGTATCCCATTTGATGGAAGTGTGTGAAGTTATAGTTCATAAATATAACATAAAAACTTATTTTTATATTTAATATAATTATGAATTTATATAATCATGATATTAAAATAATTTAATAGGATTGGGGAATAAATAAACCAAATACGTTCATTGATGAACGTTTCATCTTCTTTGGGAGTTACCTTTTGCTTTGAACTACATGACTCCCTTCGTCATATTTCAGACCCAATTAAGGATTCACGGATTAAGTTAGGTAATTTTATAAGATATTTGGATATTTATTAGTGATGAAAATGGGATTTATTTTTGTGAAGATAGGGAGAGAGGGGTGGCTTTTTATAATGGAGGTGAGAGGGAAGCTTATAGATTTTTTAAAGAGAGAATTCCACCTTCATTTTTCAAATAGAATAGTTTCAAAAATGTCACAAATTATAACCGTATACATGATATTTTATATATATGGAAATAAAAAATGTATTTTAAATGTTTAAAGGTCAATTTTCCCCTTAATATTAAATTTTATTCCCTTGGTAAACATGTTTTTCTCTTAATCGTTGTGAATAATTTTAAATGTTTTCACTAATCACTTTGGTAAAAAAATTAGTTTAGACTTATGTGAAATTATAAATTATTTTAACTAAAAAAAATATTATCCATTTTACAAAATTCAATTACCATAATTGGAAGAAATTAATTTAATACTATTATTGTGTAATGGGCGAAACAAAAGGTTTTTAATGTGAAAATGTAATGAAGTTTGAAATGTTTTTATATCCAATATCAATGGTAAAATTATTAAAATTACCTAAATTTGATTTATTGATGTATTAATTAACTAATTTTACTTTATCACCAATTTAAAATATAATTTAACTATATAAATAATTTAGAAAAAAGGAAATTTTCAATTAAAATTCAGTATTTTTCACTATTTATTGCAAATGAAATGGTAGGTGAGACATGTGGGTAATAATTTATAACCTAAAAGTCATTATATAAGGTGTATGTGGAATTTTGATTATTAAAAAATTTTGATTCCACGTTTCAACATTTTTCCTTTATTAATATTGATTAAAAATTAGAAATGGTAATTATTTTATCATTAAAAGAATAAGGTTAAACTTCCTTCAAACTTGTGATTTCATGAATCCAAATTTAATATTAATTTAAAATAATTAAATTTTTACATATTGGATAATTGTGTTTTAAAATAAAACATAAGAGACCAGAAAAATTATTTTAATAGAGAAATCTCTCTATATTTTTTAATTTTTTATATTTTTATATAATAATAATTTTTAATATAATATGTGTTTGTATATTTTTTATGATTTTAAAAAACTTAATAGATTCATATTTAAAAATATATTAATATAATTTATTTAGATATAAATTATATAAAAATTATAAAATTAATTCATTGAAAAAAACATTTTAATTTTACTATGGTAATTATTATTTATCCTAAGTAATTTATCATCAATGAAAAAATAAGATTGGAATGGTTTCATAATTTGTACACAGTGATTCAAATTATAAATTCCATTTTTTCAAATTATTTTAAAATATTTAGGAAAAATTAATTTTTACATTTTCATGCCTAAAACAAATTTTTTATAGAGGGAAAATCCAAAAATTCTTATTTAGTTATGATATTTGTAAAGAATTAAAAAATGATGTTCGTTTTGTTAAAATAAACCTTCAAAATTCCAAAATTGAACTTTTAAATATACGTTCAAATAAAAACTCTTTAGAGTTTGCATCATGTGATAGTTTAGGATATGGTGTTTACCTACAATAGTAGGGTCTTGGGTATTACTATCCCCCTTTAAAAAAATTTATCCCCAAAAATGGATTATGTATTAGATTTTTGAAAAAATATGGATACTCATTACTCATAGATACTTACAGATCCTATTTTTCATCTTTTAATTTGGGATTTCTATAATATAATTTCACCAATAAACTTGTTCAATTTTATAGTACATACTCTCTAGTGTTAAGAATCTTGACAATTTCTTCATTATAATACAATTCAAGAATCATCTATATTCCCTCACATGTAATCACACACATTGGATCCAATATGTATTTATTTATTAATAAAATATGGATGATGTATTGTACCTTATAATGTTTGGGTAGTATACCCAATAGGTAATCTACATAATATATTATTTATAATATTTAGAAATGTCTAATATACATTGGGATTATCTTTACTTTTTTATCAAATCTTAAAACTCCCTTCTATGGTGAAACCTTCAAGAATTCATTATTCCCATCAGGAAATTCAATGTATTTCCTTTTATTATTAGAAGATCACTTTTTTTCTTTGGGTTAATTCAATATGAAGCTTTATATATCATATATTAACTATCATATCATCCAAATATTCTAGGAAAACTAACATCATATTTCTAAAATAATATCAATATTTGTTATTAATAAACCTCTTCTAATATAATTCATAATGTGGTTCCATATAGATCCCAAAATTGAATAAATTTTATTATGAAACTTCCACCAAAGGTAGATAGTAATCACCCGACCCTTTGATCTCAAGAGAACATGATCTCAGCATGTCATCCAAATTATTGATTTTCATTCCATATTTACCATTAGTATCATGATTATATGTTGTTATTAAATGTATCAATGTTTCATGATCCCTTTGAAGAATCATCCAAAATTTCTAGGTGAACTAATCATCATGGTCATATATAATCGATTGAGGTACCAATTAAAGACATAAAATTTCACTAATATTGAGTCAGGTAAGAAACTCAAGGCGTATATCTTCTCTTATTCATTAGAAATTAGAAGTCTTATTAAACTAATCAATGATGAACCATATTGTATAAGTCTTCCATAGATTATTTGTGAGTTGTGAAAATGTCCATTTTAGTATTTCTCACTTATATATAGGTATAGGTATAGGTTTCCTGATTACCTTTAGATGTTGTCTTTCAAACTTTATAGGCTATAATACTAAGAATCAGACACATAGTATCTAACTTATTACCTCATACTATTCAATAAAAAATATTTAATTAAATACCTATAATCATTTATGTTACTAGGGTGTATAAGGAAATTGGAGGGTGTGGATTAACAATCAGTTCCCTCTTTAAATATATAATGGATATAACACATAATCTCTTTTCAACAATCAACACTCCATCTTTATAGATGAAGTATATCAATTTATCATCTTTTACTAGTTAAAAGTTCATTTTTAAGTCATTTTCATATCACTGGAATCTCAATATCATTTTTATTACGGATGGTTTTACAATATTAGAAATGAATGATGACTCTCATTACCTAAAAATTACCATATCCATCTTTACTTAATCTATATATATATATGATCTTTCTTCGTATAGATCAAGGTTATAAATAAATGTTCCCTATTACATAATACATAATCCACATTGTTTACCTTCCCAATATGGTATTTTATTGGGAAATTGCAGTCCTTGAGTAGTTTCAACCATCTTATGTGCCTCATATTGATATCCTTGTGAGAGAAGATATACTTCAAAGTCCTAAGACCCCTATATATATCGAATTTTTTCCCAAATTGGTAATTCCTCTATATATTCAAGTAAAATATTATGGATTCTTAATATATTTCATGAGTTAGATAGTTCTATTCATAAATTATTAATTTCCTTAATACATTGTCAATCACCCTATCATTTTCTATATGGACAAGGTCAAGTCATTTCTTTGATGCATCATTATATTTAAAAAAAAAATTCCTTAATATATCATATAGTTAATCTATATGAATTAATAAATATCCCCATAAAATATTAAAATAATTCCTCACATTCCATTGACCATGTTAATTTTACATCTTAGCATGTTAACTTGGTTAACATGTTGTCCATCCAAGTGGAGTCTTGAAAAACCCACCAACAGTACCCTACTAAGCCGATGACACATTATCTATATGATATTTTCATTAATGTATGTCATTATATAAATACCTTTTTCTTTTAAAGGTCAACAGTATTCCATACTTATAGATAATATGTCCAAGAAAAGAAACTTCAACGATCAAAAATTCACTCATACTATATTTTACGTATAAGTTTTTTCAAAGGGACTCCAAAATTATTTACAGATGAATCTCATGGTCTTTATAGAACATAGAGTATATCATGGTATCATAAATGAATACCATGAAAAATTTATCAAGATAATACTTTAATAATCTGTTCAAAACATCTATAAATTAATAAGGTGAATTAGTCAATATAAAAGGGAATATTGTAAACTCATAATGTCCATACCGTGTTCAAAATTTCATCTTTAATATGCTATCCTTCTTAACCCTTGGCTGATAATAACCAAAGAAAATATCAATCTTTGAATAGTATTTAGCTATTTGAGGTTTGTCCAATATGTTTTCAATGAAGTTTAAGGACACTTATTATTTATAGTAATGGAATTTTCCTCCCTATAATCGATCCACAATCTCATTATCCCATCCTTATTCTTCACAAATAAAATCATGGCTCCCCATAGTAAAACACTAAGTTATATAAATCCCATATCACAAAACTATAACCACTATTTATTCAACATCACTAACTCAACTGGTTCTATTCTATAAGTAGTTTTAGATATAGTCATTGTATTATGAGTGAATTCAATAGAGAACTAAACTTCACACTCTGGTAAATGTCAAGGTAATTGTTCTGGAAAAACATCAACGAATTTTTATACCACAATTACATCCTCTATTCTCATGATATATTCCTTATCTATAGATAATTCTTTCTATTACATTATTATTATAATTTAATTAAGGGGTGTTATTGGGGGAGGGTCCAAACATGATTTAGTTAATAAAATTTCCCTTTTAAAGAAAAGAGATCCCAACTTACCTTTATGAATCATAATCTACATCTCTTGGAAATAATTTCTTTTTTAGTATAGATTATAATCGAATTCATACCAAGGATTATATAAAATTCAACCATAGTTATGATAACCATTTTTTCAAATAGGTTACACCCTTGCATCATAATTTCATCATTCTTGAACATATTTTTTATAATAATACTTCAAGTCAGTGTCTACATTTATAATTCCCTTACAATTGTGTTAGGGAAACATCTAATTTTTTTTGTAAATCAAGGATGATATAAAAGATTATTATGATACCAAATTAAATAAAATACAAGTTAACTTTTTTTTTATGATCAAAGTACATTACACCATTACATTATGAACTTTTAATTTAGTTTTGGTAATATTATATGCCTGTAATTTCTCACTTGGCCATTGATAAAGTAAATTAAATTGATGTTTGTAGTATTGATTCTCATAATTTCCCTTTTTTATAAAATGAAATACATTAATATTAATATATTTTTCATTTGCCTTTAATTGTGAGATTGATAGTTACAACAAACCGAGGATCCCTTCCTACAAGACCCTTAGTTTTTCTTCCCATAATTATCGCATATATGATATCATACCATTCCTTTATTTCCCTTTTCCACATTTTTTTACAATGATACCCATCTGGCCTCTTCTACTCCAAAGTTTCCTTGAATAAAACATTATTGAGAAGTCATTTTCTATCCTAATAGAATCTGATACTATATCTTCATAAGATGAAAAGGAATAAGACACAAAACCCCCTTTGAATTTTTACATTTTAAATATCAAAGACAAGATCAATATTTGTCTCTATTCTATATACATAATCAGTAATAGGTCCAAGTAACCCTATAATGTTAACATCATACATAGAAAGATTATCCTCCTCCTTTTGACTAATATTGAGGAATTTCCATTCCATTTCTACTATTTTCTCATAACATAACTATTTTTTATATAATAAATCCTTAAAAGTTCTCAATTACAAGTACATTTACTTACCTAATTCTTTTTTGAAAAATTAATTACCACCATTATTCATCATCTCCATTCATATGATATACATCTAGGAAAACCATTAATTGTTATCATTTCCTAATGAAGGAAATATCTTCTCTGGGGAATCAATCCATTTTTCAGATACCAAAGGATTAGTAGTATCATTGAATGATAGATGTTATTTTTGTATGATTAAATCCTACATAGTTATACCATGTTTTGGATTATTAAGATTATATATAAAGGTTATATTATTTTTCATAAACTAGGTCATCATACTAAATATGGTTATAAACTGATTTTCTTCAACTCTAGCTTCATAGTCTTTTTTAGGAGGAATATACCAACATTAAATATTTGTGATGATACAGTTATCATTCCTATAGTTATTCTCCAAATTGATACATTTTAATACACATAATTATCTAATGAAATTTAACAATAAAATAAAATTCTCATTATGTTTTATTGACTTATTCATATAAGTCTTGTGGTTTTTTTAAACTTATGATATCTAAATTTGTTATTCTAAATGTAGTTCCCAATAAAAATAACAAAAATTATATGATAGTAACTATAACATCCTAGACACTATAAATAGAGATTCAATAGTTATATTACATTATTTTCATATATTTCATGAGTTCTAATAGGGTCTAATACATAGTAGTCTTAGAAGACTAGATATATAAATACATAACATTTAAAATGTAAAATACAACATGAACATATTGTAAGAATATAATTATCCATTCCATTATATCCTTTTCATTTACTCATAATACTCTTCTATCTATACTCATGAATTAAAAAATGTTACGCTCACATGGAATGTTATTTGAAGCATTCATTTTATGTTTTCATAACATAAACATTGTATAAGTGATATGGAATTAATAAATCAAAAACATGAATCCACATTCAACTAAAATTTAAGAAATTATATATCCATTACAATAAATAAAAATGTGGATACAAATAATCATTGATCTCATACTGATGAAATGTATAATTCTTAACATCGAAACTTTTTTTCAAGGCCTCATTCTAAGGAACACTCATATTATGGGAAGCGGTATGCACCAAAACCCAATATGTTTTCTATCATGAGGCATGTTAATGTATCAAGGGGATACATAATTTTAGTCCACAACCATCATTGGAATAATTATTATTCATTCCACATAAGATACATAAATAACTTTCATACCATTTTTATGGAACCTATTATTGTATAAAAATGGTAATCCCTAAAATGAGAAATACCAAAATAAAATGATTTCCCATTAAAAATAATAATGTGGATTTCTAGGTGAATATAACATTAAAAAAATATAATATATGGGATATCTTCAATGTAACATTAATTTTCATGTCCCAATCACCCTAGGCTACGAATTTATTAATCATAGCCTACATTTTCCCTTGGAAACATATAGATTTTCATATGTTGGTTCTAGGAAAAGGGAGATCACTACTCAGGGTGGTGGGTTACATGATTAGTGGGACCATGGGTGTTGGTGGTGGCCAATGGATCACATGATCCTCACACAACATGGATATTTATAGGATATAGTAGTTAATGATTTTACTTGATGACTTTGGTTTATATAACATTTTTTAGACAAGAAATTGTAACATTCTAGTACTTTTCTATCAAAATTTTTTTGTCATACTGGTTGATTATTTTTTTATATTAAATAAATTATATTTATTATTTATTCATTTGGTGAAATTATTAACACTTGAATTTATTTATGACCAAGTACTCGTCAACATCCCCTAGGGATCAGGAACACTCCTTAGGTTATGTCCAGACTTATTCAAGTGTTGTTTAGATGGATTATCTAGGTTGATTCATGACATGAAGTACCCATATGAAAGAAATAAATGGGCGAGGCTAAATTCAGTATATATATTTTTACATGGAAGATAGTAATATGGTTCAATAGTTATCATTATTATAATTCCATGTAAATTATTGGAAAAATAATTTATCTTGGTTCATTTAGATCATGTGAATATTTAAAAGAATATCCCATAGAAGTTTCTCTCCAGGTTTGAGTTCTTAGATCACCTAATCTTCCATCATTGGTGATTAGATATTAAATTCACATCCAAACCTTTTAAGAGTGATTTCCCATAGGTGGATATTTTTCATACCAACATCCACATTCTAGTATCCTGATAGAGATTAATTTTATGGGAAATTACATATACTTTAACTTTACCAAAACAAAATATTATGTTTTCACCATGTAATATATTGTGTTTAATAATTGTTTTTGTAACATTTTTAATTTTTAATCTATGATATTTTTTTTAAGTCTGTTTTTTAGGGTGAGATATGTTTTTGGATTTTTTTGTATGAACCTCAGGTGAGAACTGCCTACAAAAATTTTTTACATCATAATATTTTAACTTCTGGTGTAAATTTCATAGGGAACAGACCATAAATTCATTTAGAAAAAATTTTTTATATTTTATAAATATATTTTTTTTCATAAAATAGTTACATGGTATTTATAAATCTAGTAAATTTGTTTTTCAATGGTTATACTTTAAGACATTTTTAAGCTATAAATTTATAGTTTCTAACATAAATTCCATCATAGAAATAAGATTCATCTACCTCTCACATAACTCCATATCATATCTCATTGTATATCCATTTCTCTCTAACCCTAGGAAATTCATTGGATATTTTGTATGTCTCTTCATCTTCAAGACTGCTACGTTCATTATTTGATATCTGATTCATTTGCGTTGTTTCTATCTTCTAAAAATACCTTCTACTTATTTATTTCACTATTATGGAAGTAGTGTTTCAATACATTTATTGATTTATCATCCTTATGGTGGAATGTTTTTGATACTTTCAAAATATTTTATACAATATGCTCCCAAATTTTTACCCTTATATTGTTTATGGGGATGTGGATATGTTTATCAAGGTATGTGTTATCTAACCTCTCCACTTTCTCTTTTTCATTATGGATTATGATTTAGAGATATAAGGATCATTGTTACGATCTGCATTGTTATCTCTTCTTTTCTCCTGGTGTTGTTATATCTCGTTGTGGGAAGTTTTCATTAAAATTTTAAACTAGGTGGTTACATCTGTAGTCTACTTTGAATGTACCATATTTCTATGGTTTTAAAAATTGTTTGATAATGAGTTTTAATGATAAATTTGTGTGAATAATTGCATTTGAGTTAAAATATTGGTTATCCATTTATTTTTAATAAAGGGAAAATTGGGTAATTTCAAATCATTGAAAATGAATTTTGAACTGGGTTTTCCAATAATTTTCTAGTTGATTAGGTGTTTTCAATTGTTTGTGAAATTTTAAATCCATTTAAATGATTTGATAAATAAAGCACATGTGTATCCTTGGGTACTAATGTGGAAGGTGTATCACAGGGAAATACTCCATTTTATTGTCAGTAGGTTCATTTAGGGGGTGTTCCTCTTATTGCTAGGCATGTTGTTTTGGGGATTTCCATTTAAATTTTGGGGGATTACTTATGGGGAATTCCTATTCTCCTTAGGCTTATGTTTTGAGGATTTGGGTGTGCACTAGCCATTGATTATGGTATGAGTAGTCTACTGGCCTGACCAGTAGTGATACTTGGACTAATTACCATTGTTCTTCATACGTAATGTTTTGTATTTAGTATTCATGATTTGGATATTGATAAATGGTTATGGAAATTTTTTATTTGAATCTATTTTAAATGGTTTGTTTTAGAACTGTGAAAAAACTAGGAAATATTTACCATTAATTGATATGAAACTACTTTGCTACTATCATGACATGTTTTTCATAAAATTTTTCATAATGGGATTCTTTGTATAGATACATGTTGTGGAACACCTGGGTGCAATTATATTGAGTGTGTTTAGCTCACACCCTTCACACCCCTTTAATGGTGTGTAGACCTGGTTATGTATTTTGATGTGGAGAAATTCAAGGAACCGCAGTGTAGTAGTGAGGTTTCTATAATATAAATTAGGGTGGATGGTGGTGATATGGTGGGAGATTTATCACATTTCACAGGAGTAGTTTCATTCAATTTGGATTGTCCATGGTGTTTTTTATACCTATACCTTTCTTTACACGAGTTTCTTTATATTTTTATGACTACTGTTGATTTATTTAATTTATTAAATATATTTTATTCAGTTTTTATTCAAATATAACTTATGATTTTTATATATCCCATGAATATTATTTATTTTGGGTGAAATCATTTTCTCTAGTTGTAGTTTGATAATAGGGTTTTGTCGCCATCTTGTGGGGGTCGGGAATTCCCTTCAATCATGTGGAGGATCGACTCGGGTATCAGTTTGATAGGGTTTCCCATATGGGTTGGATAATAATTAGTATTAGATGTTTTTTGTTCCCTAATATTACCATTTTGAGATTTTTGGTTAATGTGATAGAATATTTTTAGAACATTAGAGGTTAGAGAAAATGATTGCATGGCCCATTAAAGTCATGAAATGACTCAAGTTACCATGGGATGCTGGGATGCGTGTCTTATGGGTTGATTATTGATTTTAATCTCATTCTCTGTTTATGTTTTTCTGGTGTAAACATATTTTATCTAGTTATATGGTCCTTTTCATTTTTTTTTGTTGTGAAACAGTATGCCTCTGAGATGCCTCCCATGGGGTCCAAAGGTGGGGGAAGTTAATGATCCCTAAGGTTATATGCTTTTGGATAAAAATATTTTCAAGTCTGTTGTATGGGAAGGTTATACCATAGAATATAATGTAACATGAGTTCAGGATCAGGTTCTGAGGTCCATCCATGAGATGATAAGGAAATGATTCAATCACGCGAGTTCTTACTTGAGAAGCCAAAATACATTAAATGTATGAATAGAAATAAAGTGGTAGAGGATTGGAAAGAAATGATGGACTGGATCTTCAACATCCTAGTTAGAATTGCTGCTATAAAGGTTGAGTGCACAGTGTTTAATCTTGAGGATCCCAAAAAATGTTGGTGGGATTATATTGTATAGGAAGATAGATATGTGAGATTGGATTGGATGGTCTCTAGGAACATTTTATTTAAATTTTTATTCCCATAGTATAATGATGTAAATTTCTATTATGATTATTCCCTTCTGGTTAGGAGATAGATCATTGTTAGAATACAGTAATTGGTTTGTAGTGATGTTTTAATTTTCTATTGAGGTGGTAAAGAATTTTCAGCTAAGATCACGGAAGTATCTACTGAGTTTATATCTAGTTATCCAATCATATGGATTTATGTTGAAGCATACAACCAATACTTAGGGAACCATTGAGTCTAGAGTGGATGAAATAAAATTTTAAGTGTGTTCACACAAGACATGAAAAATAAGCAGAATAACTCCTAAATGGTTTCTCTAATAGGAAAACCAATGGCATAGTTGAGTTCGGAGCATTCTATTTTCCCTAGGAGGGGTGTAACTTTTGTGGGCCCAACCATTCTGTGAAAAACACCACCAAGGGAGCTTTGGTAATTTGGAGGCCCTGGGTGTGTACATTAAAACATCCGAATGGAGGATTGGATTAAAATTCTGAGACCACCGTTGCGCTCATAATGTGGTTTTTACAATAGGAACGACTTAACCTTGACCCCGTCGAGAGTTTGGGTACAGGGCTATGGGTGGGTGCTTAAGTTTAATTAAGTAAACTTAATTGTTTTCCTTACTTAAGAAAACTCCCCCTCTTCATCCCACGTAATCCTCTCCTAGAAAATAATCTCCCAAGAAAGAATCCATCCACCTACATGCTTCCCTCTCCTTCTCCATGGCGGGTGGCGACTCTGACGGACCATTCGTGAAGCTTCAAGCTATACCCAACGAGGTAGGAGGTTTTCTTTTTCATTTTTTATTTCCACATCATCCATAAATTAAATTTCTTGCATCTAATTTCTGACCGATTTTCAGGAGAAGCCCATATATGTGTAGAACCTTATTTTATCTTCCCAAATATTTTTTCGGATCGAAATTTCAATTCCCGGGGCGTCCAGGGTGGACCCGGGATGTTTTACAGTAAAAATACTATTTTTCGGTGGATCCTAGTCTATCTGGTGGTTGGCGCGGAGATCCGGCGGCATTGGGATCCCAGTGGCGGCGGTGGTCTCAGGCGGCGGTGGTTCCAGGCAGTACTGCGGGCAACCAGGCGGCGCGGCGGGTGCCTTCGGCGGAGCTCGCCAGTTCGGGGCGAGGCGGGGGTCACAGCGCGCGACCCCACGCAGGAGACAGAGGCCCTTCGAAGGCGGGTCTCTAAATGAACCAGAGACCAGACACAAGGGCCGGTTGGTTCAGGGTGGATCGTGGGTCCACGGTCGGGCCGCACGGCTGAGCCGCGTGCCACTACTGTGAGCCGGGCTGGTCTAGCACAAGGGGGTTAGTCCCCTCGACTTCAGGCACTTATAACTTCCACTACGTGTGTTTGTTTTGTGTGTCGTCTATGGCAGGGAAATCCTCAACTCAAGAAAAAGCATTTGAGGTGGTCTCGGGGATTTTAAATTCCCGAGAAGAGGGCTTGGTGGCACGGAGCACACGTTATGTACTACGCCAGGATTCTTCCATCGGATGGCACGAACACATTCGGAGTCCGTTTAAGGCAACTTATGCGGTGTTGTGATCCTAGTGTCGAGACCAATTCATTTAGTGTGGTACTAGTCATTGAAGTCGGAGTTGAGGCGTGGGCCCCACAGACCATCTTTTAATCTATGAGAAGTGTTTTTCCCCATTTTCGTCAAACGTCCGTTCTGGTCGAATGAGTAGTCATTTTGGCATGTTTTTCTGAAAGCATCACAGTGGTGTAGTTCACCTGACCACTTTCAGGTCCAAGGTGTGGGCCCCACATGGGCTGCCTACGGTGAATAGTACCATATTCACCGGTTGTCTGTTTCAAGCGACTAAATAGTCTATCTCGCATGTTTTTCTGTGATGGTTGTAATAGTGTAATCTGTTTTAGCATGTAGATCCTCGTTTGAGATCTCATTAAATGTGGGAACATGAAAGGGTGATGGAAGGAGGTCCCTTTGATGCACTCCGAACCAACGCACGATAGCGATGTTGGTGACACCCAATGATCTCAACTGCAGTGCGGAGTTATCAGATTGATTTCGGGTCTACCCTCTAGCGGGGCTGGGCAATGGGTCACCCGACATATTTTTAGTGTCTACCCTCCAGCGGGGCTATGTAGTGGGTCACCCGATGTCTTGTAAGGGTCTACCCTCTAGTGGGGCTAGGTTGTGGGTCACCCCACCACTTTTTAGGGTCTACCCTCCAGTGGGGCTTGGCAGTGGGTCACCCGATGTCTTTCTAGGGTCTTCCCTCCAGTGGGGGTAGGTAGTGGGTCACCCAATGACTTATTTGGGTATACCCTCTAGTGGGGCTTGGAAGTGGGTCACCCAAAATCCTTTTTAGGGTCTACCCTCCAGCGGGGCTGGGCAATGGGTCACCTGACGTCTTATTGGGGATTATCCTTCAGTAGGACTGGGCAATGGGTCACCCGTTGGAATTTCAGACTCATCACATCCTATGAGGCTAGTTAGTGACTCTTCTCCATGATTACCAGAGCGGGACTTTTGCTGGTACGGTTCAGCGATGAGGCATCTTTGACTTGCAGGACTGTTTGGCATCAGTAATGGCTACCCATGGAACTGTTGGTGACTTATCCTGGGATGATCATGTAGATGGAGATCTCCTTACGCACTCGTTCAGGTTTCTTGTTAATAATATATATATACCCTACTTTTGTTCCCATTCCTTTTGTCTAGTTACTTTCCTTCGAGGAAGGGTGAAGACCCGCGGGGTATGCCATGTGCTTTATGATTCTAGCTTCTCTTGGTTGAGATGAGTCTACTTCTATTCTTTGTTGGGTTGATCTACACTCTCTCTATTGTACTATTACATACTTTTGTCTATCATTTACAATTTAGTACCTCCTTTGTTGCTCCCTCGACCTTTCAGTGCATTATACTGAGTATACTTATACTCACCCCTGCTTGGGCTTTTCCCACACTAGTTGTGCCCTTACAGAGGACGGATAGGTCGATCGAGACTACAGAGGAGTGCAGAGGACACAGGAGCTTGGGCTGCATTCGGTGGTCATAGTAGGTCTTTCAGGTGAGAGAATCAGCAACTGTTTAATTTCGTTTACCTGTTGCCGGGTTGTGGAACCTTTCTGGTTGGGCACGTGTTTTTTCCCTTTTTCTGTTCAGCATCTTTCAGTACTTTTTAGCACTTTACTTTTTCTATTTAGAGGGTGATGCATCACTGTGGTTGGGTTATAGTTGTTTTTCCTTTGTTTTCCTTTTGTTACTCTACATTTCAGCATTAAATGGGATGTGTGGTGTGTACAAGTACATAGCCAAAGACATCTCAGAGATTGTTATGCATTTGGTGCTTGTCGCCAGCCCTTGGCCTATAGAGGTAGGCTTAGGGTAGTTGCAACTCGATACCGGTAGGGTCGGGTCGTGAAAAAGTGGTATCAGAGGTGGTTCATTCCTTGGTGCATTGTTAGGACATCCCTAAAAAGGAAATTTTGGGATTTAGGGAAATAGTGTCGACATGTCTCGAGAGATGCTCTCAGGACAGGGAGTCTAGTGATAGTACATGCGGCTGATGGATCCATTCACCAAGACCCTAATAACTCGCTTTCCGACTCGACACGCTGAGACACATGTTGCAGGGAACTTTGGAACAAGCATCCATTAGGATTGAGTCTTTGACTATCCTTGTTGAGTCATCTCCCAATTGTTATTACTGATATATATATATATATATATATATATTATCATCTGATCATGTCAATCCTTGATAATTTTCAAGATTCCTCCAAGACAGCAGCCAGCGAGGTTTCCCTCTCCAGTTCATGACGACGACATGGCGAGCAATGAGGCGTTAGTCCAGCGACCCTCACATGATCCCCTTCCACCCAGTGCATCAGTAGCAGCCCCTTCACTAGAGGAGCGTCAGTTGGTACCGACAGAACAGGCCGAGGTTGAGCGCATGCTGAGTGCGCTCTGAGATATTCGACGTCAGTGACCGTAGATGTTCCATGGAGACCCAGATCCCCAGGCAGCGGAAGACTGGCTATAGTCGGTGGACCAACTTTTCAGGCTGGTACAGACAACAACGGACCAAATGTTAGCCCTAGCTACCAACCTTTTCCATGGGATGACCGGGGGTTGGTGGGTGTTGGTTACGCAGACACACGACGATTCATCTCTCATGTGGGATAGCATCAAAAAGCTCTTAAGGGAGGAGTACTCCCCCTCTTGTTTATGCTCCATTCGGATTCAGGAGCTTCTGAAGCTGAAGCAGGGGGGATGACCATGGAGTAGTACTCATCCTGGTTTACCGATATGACGTTCTACTTGAAGGATATGATCCGCAACAGTTACATTAGGATGTGGATGTTTGAGAAGGGTCTTCACAGGGAGATTTGTGCTAGTGTAGTGCCCCTTTGCATCCCTACTTATGCTGGGGTGCTAGAGTGGGTACTCATGATGGACAGATTCTTGGCTGAGGGACGCCAGATGATAGGGCCTAGTAGTGTTTGCTTGAGAGGATAGTCATCAGTTACAGGGATATGGCAGAGAGAAGAGACTCGGTTGAGGGGGACCATCCATGAGCAGACGCATGGGCAGGGTCGTACACCGCTGTAACGTCGTAGAGAACTAGGGTACGTAGGAGAGAGCCAGCGCTATGTCTATGATGGATGGGGTCACCATGCATGAGACTGCCCGACAAGGCGTACTGAGCAGTCGTGGCAGGCAGTGCGTGCACCGCAGTGGCAAAGGCAGCACCGTGACCAGGGATCCCCCAGGCGAGTACAGGGTGGTCCTCAAGGAGAAGGCATAGGCAGGGCGGTAGGACCTGGAGGTCTAGGATTGTGTTTCGAGGCCCTTCCACCACCACCACCAGGTGGCCCATGCCAGGATCAGGGAGCTGGAAGTAGGGGCTACAGACAACATCAGGATATGGGCGTTCATGACCCCCATCACATGAGACGGTACGAGGTATGCTTTGGGTTTACTCTACGCTTTCTTCGGTACTAGTATACACAAGTGCCATCCACTCCTTTATATCGCTAATTTTGTTACAAGAGTTCAATCTACAAGTAGAGGCGCTGACACCTCAACATAGACTAGAGGTTCCTATGGGAAGTTCCTCATTGGTGACCTTTATCTATAGATAGAGAGAACTATCATTTGGAGGAGGGAGTTTCACGTTTTACCTACTTCTCATCATGATGGAACCTTATGGGGTCATCCAAGGCATGGATTGGCTTTCTATGGTTCAAGCCCAGATCGTCTATCATCTTAGATTTGTTAGAGGAATGTTTTCTAATGGGACAGGGTTCACCATCCTTGGTGAACGAGACATCATGGAAGAGAAGATGGTCACTCTAAGAAAGACACCCCAAACATTTTCGCACCAATTGGAGAGCATGGCTCTCAGTGCAGTAGACGTTATAGGCCCCTGGATCCCTACCGTTGTAGAGGACTACATGGACGTCTTTCTCGAGGATGTCATAGTATTTCCTCCAAGGTGAGAGATGGAGCTCTGCAATGACTTGCTGCCAGGGACTGCCCCGATATTATGTGGGTCTTATCAGATGGCACCCACAAAGCTTCGAGAGATACGACTTCAGCTGGATGGCCTTCATGAGAAGGGACTCATCAGGATTAGTGTGTCCCCCTGGGCAGCTCATGTTTTGTTTGTGAAAAAGGCATATGGGATTCTGTGGCTTTATGTCGATTATCGTCACCTAAATCTATACATGATAAAGAAAAAGTACCCTTTTCTGAGGATCGACGATCTCCTCGACCATTTGAGAGGTGAGAAGTGGTTATCTAAGATTGATCTTCGATCCGGCTACCACCAGTTGTGGGTTCGTTAGGCTGACATCCCAAAGTTATATTTCCGTGGTCGATATGGGCATTTCGAGTTTCTGGTGATGCCCTCTGGTGTGAAAAATTCCCCTTCTATTTTCATGTCTTTAATGAACCATATCTTCTAGCAGTAATGTACCGGTTTGTGGTTTCCTTCATTAATGACATACTCATATACTCTATAATGGAAGAGGAGGACGCGGAGCATTTAAGGATGGTACTAAACTTACTCCGAGTGCACCAGTTTCATGGGAAGCTATCGAAGTGTCAATTCTAGATTCATGAGGTTCACATTCTCATGCATGAAATTTCGGAACAAGGATTGGTCGTAGATACCGCAATAATAGAGGTAGTGCTTGCTTGGGAGCTAAACAAGAATGCGTAAGAGGTGCGGAGCTTTTGGCAGGGTACTAGAGGAGATTTGTGGAATATTTCTCCAGGATTACAGCCCCTTTGAATGCATTGACGCAGAAGGGACAATTGTTCAACTCAACAGATCAGTGATATGAGTTCTTTGAGGAGTTGAGATAGAGGCTGACTAGTAATCCATTATTGAGGCTGACATAGGAGGGATTTGAGTTCGTAGTGTAATGAGATTCTTCGTGAGATGGTATCGGGTGCGTGATGAAGTAGCATCATGTAGTGATTGCATTTGGGTTGAGGCAGTTGAGGCCCCATGAGCAGAATTATGTGACTCATGATTTGGAGCTGGAAGTAGTGGTCTTCACCATGAGGTTATGGAGACACTACCTTCTGGGTGAGCATTTTGTGGTCAACTCAGACTACCAGAGCCTCAAGTACAAATTCACTCAGAGTGATTTGAATATGAGGCAGAGGAACTGGATGGAGCTTCTATAGGAATATGATTTTGAGATAGTCTACACTCCAGTGAAGGGAAATGTAGTAGCAGATTCTCTTAGTAGGAAATACTAGGCTCGTTTAGTGTGGGAAGATTCAGAGCAGTTGGCTTCTCTACGGCTGACCATGGTGGAACATGAGGGTACGACTTTTCTATAGTCGATTGTGTTGACTCCTTTGCTCCTTGAGCATGTGAGAGAGTTGTAGCAGGGGGATGTCGACAGCGAGGTACTGTGTGATCAGATATCCATGGGCTACACAACCGATGGGTATTCTGAAGGAGGGAATCACGAGATCCTCTTCCAGGAGTGAGTTGTAGTACTAGTGGAGATGAGGGAGGAGGTGATTTGGGAGTTCCAAACTTCTCCCTTTGTTGTACATCCCGGTTTGGGGAAGATTTACAGAGACCTTCAACGACAGTTTTGGTGCTCTAGTATGATGCGTAGCATAGCTCAGTTTGATTCTTAGGGTCTTACCTTCTAGTAGGTGAATGAATAACATCTGTATTTGGCAGGATTGTTGCAGCCCCTTGATATCCCATAGTGGAAGTGGGATGGAATATCGATGGACTTCGTCCTAGGGATCCTCCACACAGCGAATGTCCACGATTCCATTTGTGTGATAGTGGACCGACTAATGAAGTCGAACCACTTCCTTACCATCAGGGAGTAAATATCGGTGGAGAGTTTGGAGAATTTATACGTCTGGGATATCATCCACATTCATGGAGTACCCTCGATGATCGTCTCCAACCATGACACACCGTTTACGTCGCAATTGTGGCAAGGCCTGTAGGAGTCATTTGTGACCCAACTACAGATGAGTACATATTTTCACCCCCAGACGAATGGGAAGACTGAGCGCACTATCCAGATATTAGAAGATATGCTCAGGGCGTGCATGTCAAAAATTGGCCTAAGCTGGAAGGATCTCCTACCCTTGGAGGAGTTCACGTACAACAACATTTACCACTCTACTATAGAGATGGAACCTTTTGAGGCCCTCTACAGGAGACCCAACAGGTCACTGTTGTGATGGACGGAGGTTGGGGAGACCTCCCTCATTGTCCCAGAGTTGCTGCAGGCAACGTCGGAGAACGTGTAGGTCATCCATGAGCGGATGAGGACGGCTCATAGCAGATTGAAGTCCTACACAGATCGTCGTCATAGACCTTTTGAGTTTGAGCAGGGGGACCATGTCTTTTTGAGAGTCTCTCCATGGCGTGGTACACATAGGTTCGGTCGGGGTGGAAGGCTATCCCCGAGGTACATTGGGTTTTTTGAGATCATGCGCAGGGTCGGTGAGGTTGCCTACCATCTTTCTCTACCCCCACTGCTCGAGAGGGTGCACGACGTCTTCCACAGGTCGCAGCTGAGGAAATAAGTGCATGACCCCACACATGTTATCGACTGGGGAGAGATGGACCTCAAGAATGGAGCCACCGTTGCGAAGCAGCCGGTGGAGATTGAGGATCAGCAGGAGAGGACACTGCGTGTTCGGACCATTCCTTTGTTTCGTGTGATGTGGTAGCACAAGAGAGTGCAGGAGAGCACTTGGGAATAGGAGAGCCAGATTTTTCCTCAATATCCCGAGATGTTTTTGTAGTTTTGTTTTTCAGGGAAGAAGAACATGAATGAGGGAATGATGTAAGAACCTGTGTTTTGATCCTATTAGACTTTCAAATTTTTCTCAATGTTATTCCAGAGCAGGGTGTTCAGACGTCGTGTGATTCTGAGCCCCGAAGTGGACAGAATTAAATTTTAAGTGTGTTCACACTAGACACACCAAATAAGAATAATAACTCATAAAAGGTTCCTCATATGGGAAAACTGAGGGCACCTTTGAGTCTGGAGCATGCCTTTTAACCTAGGAGGGGTGTAACTTTCGCGGGTGCGACCCTTCTGTGAAAAACACAACCAGGGGCATTTTCGTAATTTGGAAGCCCGGGCGTATACTTTACAACTTTCAAACATAGGGTTAGATAAAATTTCTGAGACCTCCATTGTTCTCAAAATGTGTTTCTTACCCTAGGAGAGACTTAATCTCGAAAACGTCAAGAGTTCGGTTGTGGGGCTACGGGTGGGTGTTTAAGTTTAATTAATTAAACATTAGTGTTTTCGTTACATAAGTAAACACCCCTCCCCTTCTTCTTACCCATTAATCCTCTCTTGGAAGAAGCTCTCTTAAGGAATAATCCAACCAACTTCAAGCTTCCCTCTCCCTCTCCAAGGTGGGATGCGGCTCCGGTGGAGCATTCGTGAAGCTTCGAGCTACGCCCAACGAGGTAGGAGGTTTCATTTTTCGTTTTTTATTTTTGCATCGTCCATAAATTTAATTTCTTGTGTTTAATTTCTATATGATCGTCGAAAGAAGTCCATATTTGTTTAGAGACCAATTTTATCTTCCCAATGATTTTTTAGGATCAAAATTTCGAGTCTAGGGGCGTCCGGGGTGGCCCCGGTATTTTTTCTGGCCAAAATTCTGTTTTTCCGGTGGATCTAAGGTTGTCCGGCGGTCGGCGCGGTGGTCCGGTGGCTCCCAGTGGCGGAAATGGGTTCCCAACAGTGGCAGTGGGTTCCCATCGGCTGCGGTGGTCTCTAGTGGCAGCAGGTTCAGGTGGCGGCGCTCCCAGGTGGCGTGGCGGGCTTCCAGGCGGCGCGTGGGGTGCCTTTAGGGGAGCTCGCAGGTGCGGGGTGAGGCAGGGGCCGCGGTGCGTGACCCCTCATAGGAGACAGAGACCTGTCAAAGGTAGTTCTCTGCCTATACCAGCGACTGACCACGAGGTCCTGTCGACACAAGGTGGACCACGGGTCCACGGCCGGGCCGTGCGGCAGGGCCGTGGGCCGGCGCTGTGAGCTAGGCCGGTCAGCGCGGGTCGGCCCAGACCGGGTGGACCGGCCGGACCGGTCTGTTTCGGCCCAAAGGGGTTAGTCCCCTCGACTTCGGGCACTCATATCATCCACTTCGGGTGTCTGTTTTGCATGTCGTCTATGGAAATGCAATCCTCAGCTCGAGACGTAGATTTTGAGATGGTCTCGGGTATTTTTAATTTTTGAGAACGGGGCTCTGTCGCGCGGCTTGCTCGTCAAGTACTACACCAGGATTCTTCCTTCGGATGGTGTGAACATATCCAGAGTCCGTTTAAGGATCCGTCAGCGGCATTTTGATCCTGGCGTCAAGACGAATGCATCCTGGGTGGTTCCAGGTGTTGAAGTCAGAGTTGATTTGTGGTCCCCATGGGCCGTCTTTTAAGCTGTGAGCATCATTTTTGTGCCTTTTTCTTCAGACATCTGTTTGGGGAGAATGATTAGTTGTTTTGGCATGTTTTTCTACGAGAATCAAAATGGTGTAGTTTTCTCCACCTATTTCGGGACCGAGGTGTGGGCCCCACACGGGCTCGCTACATTGAATAGTACCATATTCACCGGTTGTTCGTTTTGGTCATGTAAATAGTCTATCTCGCGTGTTTTTTCATGAGGGTTGCAACGGTGTAATATGTTAAGGCATGTAGAGCCTTTCTTGATATCTCATTAAATGTGGAAACGTGAAAGGGTGATGGGCTGAGGTCCATTTGACGCACTCCGAACCAATGCATTGTAGATATGTTGGTGTCACGTGTTAATTTCAGTTGTAGTGTAGAGTTATCGGACAGATTCTGGGTCTACCCTCCAGCGAGGCTGGGCAGTGGGTCACCCGACGTCTTTTTAGGGTCTACCCTCCAACAGGGCTGGGTAGTGGGTCCCCCGACATCTCTTTAGGGGTTACCCTCTAGCGGGGCTAGGCAGTGGGTCACCCGACCTCTTTTTCGGGCCTACCCTCTAGCAGGGTTGGCCAGTGTGTCACCTAAAGACTTATTAGGGTCTACCCTCTAGCGGGGCTAGGCAGTGGTTCACCTAACGTCTTTTTTTAGGGTATACCCTCCAACAGGGCTGGGCTATGGT
Organism: Viscum album; assembly: GCA_963277665.1. Classification (NCBI taxonomy): domain Eukaryota; kingdom Viridiplantae; phylum Streptophyta; class Magnoliopsida; order Santalales; family Viscaceae; genus Viscum; species Viscum album. The sequence continues at coordinate 656,899 of OY728165.1, forward strand.
TCACCTGATGACTTATGAGGGTCTACCCTCCAGTGGGGCTGGGAAGTGGATCATCTGATGTCTTAGTGGGTTATACCCTCCAGTAGGGATGGGCAGTGGGTCACCCGTTGGCATTTCAGACTCAACCCTTACAATGAGGCTAGTAAATGACTCTTCTCTGTGACTACTGGAGCGGGACTTTTGGTGGTAAGATTTAGCGATGACGCGGCTTTGACGTGCGGGGCTATTGGGCATCATGGAAGGCTACCCTTAGAACTATTCACTACTTATCCTAGGCTGATCTTGGAGAAGATGACCCTCTTACGCACTCGTTTGGGTTTTTGTTGAGTGTATCTATTTACCCTACTTTTGTTCCCATTCCTTTGGTCCAGTTATTGTACTTCTAGGAGGGGTGATGACACATGGGGTATGCTACGTGCATTCCGTGTCTAGCACCTCTTGGTTAAGATGACTCTACTTTCTTTCTTGGTTGGGTTGATCTCCACTCTCTCTATTGTACTCTTAAATTGTTCTATCTATTGTTTACCATTTAGTACCTCCTTTTTTTCTCCCTCGAAATTTCATGGAATCCTACTAAGTGTCCTTATACTCACCCCTTCTTGGGCTATGCCCACACATGGAGTGCCCTTGCAGATGACAGACAGGTCGATCAAGACTACAGAGGAGCATAGAGGTCACATGAGCTTAGGATGTGTTCGGTGGTCATAGTAGGTCTTTCAGGTGTGAGACTCACCAACTGTTTAATTTTGTTTACTTGTTGCCGGGTTGTCGCACCTTTCTGGTTGGGCACGTGTTTTTTCCATTTTTATGTTCAGTATCTGTCTGTGCTTTTTGAGAACTTTATTTATTCAATTTAGAGGGTGATGCATGACTGTGGTTGGGTTATAGTTGTTTTTCATTCGGTTTACTTTTTTTACACTATAGTTTTGTAGTGAGTGGGTTGTGTGTGTGTGTGCAGGTACCTAGGCAAAGGCCTCCCGAAGATTGATACACACTCGGTGCTTGTCTCCAGCCCCTGGCCTATGGAGGTGGTCTTGGGGTAGTTGCGACTAGAGACCCATAGGTTTGGGTCATGACATTTCAATATTGAGGGTCCCAAAAAATGGTGGTGGGATTCTATTGTAAAGGAATATAGATACGTGTGATTGGATTGGATGGTCTTCAGAAACATTTTATTTCAATAGTTCTTCCCATAGTATAATGATGTAAATTTCTATTAAGTTTATCCCCTTCTAGTTAGGAGATAGATCCCTATTAGAATACAATAATTGTTTTGTAGAGATGGTTTGATTTTCTCTAGAGGTGGTAAAGAATGTTCAGCTAAGAGAACAGAAGTATCTACCAAGTTTATATCTATGTATCCGATAATAGGAATTTATGTTGAAGCATGCAAACTATACTGAGAAAATATATAGGGTAATTATGGTAGAGATGGATATGGAAGGAAATATTGGATATTCAACCCCTTATCATCCAGCAAATGGAAGATTTGGTGGGGCATTAGGAAGGAATGGGAGGTGTTACAATCATTATAATAGTATTGGAGGTGGTTCATAGTAGTGGGCCTCCTTTTTACAATCTATTAAAGCCATTAGTGTTCCCCTAACTTGCAATCAGTGTGGAAGGGTTAAGAACATCATAAGAATTTTTTTTATGCTTGTAATTTCATGTGATGCTTTTTGGTTGATATGTTAATTTACATAGGTTCTTCCATAATATATATTCACCCCATTATATCCAAGAATCATCAAATCTAAATTCCATTTCATCATAGTTAGAATTATAAAATTATCAAATCTCTATTTATTGGTCTCAGGAGTGAAGTAACTTCTTTAAGTGGATGAGTTTCTAATAGATGATAACATAGATCTATTGATGGTGGGATATAACATTTTTTCCACCTTCTATGATGACTACTTTATTTGATACAGATTACTCCAACTTGTTTATATCATTCCATTTTAATTATTTATTGAAACTTACAACCAAGCTCATTTAATTTTATATGGTGATAGAAACACCTCTTGGAAATAAAAAATTATAGGGGTTTTGGTATCTATCTTGTTCTCTATCGATAGTTTACATGGAGTTAGTTTGGGATTTCATTGTTCTCAATTGAGATTTGTTTGACTACATCATCAAGATGGATTTTCTTGGTTCTCACCAAGATAATATTTATTGTTATCATCATTATTTCACATTCATCACTACTGATGGGATATATTTGGGGATTCATGGATAATTTGATATGAGATCTAATCGTATAGGACCTTACCACACAAATCATAATAGCTGTTTTTTTGTTGCATTTACATCAAATATTTTTCCTATTGTTGATATCATCATAGTTTTTCATTAATTTGATGAATTCTTCTAATATGTATTATCTGGACATTCTTCAAAGAGAAAAGTTGATTTTACAATTGATTTAGTGTAGGGTACATAGGTGATCTTGATACCCTATTATTATATCACACTGGTGGAGCTGGATGAGCTCAAGATCCAGTTAGATGATTTGATGATGAATGGTTTTGCTCTCCCTTGTATTTCACCTTGGGTATCCCAATGGTATTTTTCAATAACACTCATGTTTTTCTTTAATTGTGCATGGAATATCAGATGTTGAAGCAATTTATATTTAAGAATAAGTACCACTTTCCTGCTGAAGATGATTTGTTTGATTACCTAAAGGGGGTGAAGTTGTTTTTAATGATCAATCATCAGTACATTATTCATGGTCATGATTTTCGAAAAGTCTGATATTTTGAATACCAATTTTAAGAGTAGGTATGGAAATTATTAATATATTTTGACACCTTTTGGTATAACTGAAACTCTAGGAGTTTTGATGCATTTGATGAATTGGATATTCCAACAGTATCTTGAAAATATTTTTGTTGAGTATCTACATGATATCCCAGTTCATTCAAGATCTGAGCATCAGCATATGCACCATCTGATTCTAAATTTGTAAATGGGATAAGGATTCCATGATATTTATTGTTGGATTATTATGGACAACCATAGGGAATAAAACTACTTGGGTGGTGTTTAATCGGGTGATGAAATTGAATCATTTTATTCCTATCAGTGAAACTGCTATGTTGAAAATATTGGTAAGATGTACATGCATAAAACTGTGAGGTTACATGGTATTCCCTATACCATTGTTTTCTATAAGAAACATAGGTTTACATACATATTTTTTAAGATGATCTAAGAGTTAATGGGGACTTAGGTCAGGTTGATTATAGATTACCATCCACATAAAGATGGCTATACGAAGCATTCTATTAATATTTTAAAGGATATACAATGTTCTTACATATTATATTTCATTGGATCATGTTATATCCATCTGGTTGTGGTCGCATTTTCTAAAAATAATTGATTTTAGTCATCGATCAAGATGGATCCCTTTGAATATTTGTTTCTTTTCCCATCTAGATAACCTCTTTAATGGAAATAGGTAGGTGGGTACTATGTTATTGGATTGCATCACGTTCAAGAGATGTTGGTGAATATTCAAGACAAAAATTGGTTTTAGGCTATTATATAGATTCAACAAAAATTGCATGATGATATTCAACATCATCTTTTTTCCTTTTCCATTACTGATGGAGTTTTCATGATGTTTCTCCACTATTTGGGTCACTATCTTATTGGTAAATATAGGATGAAATCTTCAAGTGATGTTGGACCATTTGAGGTCACTGATCATATTGGGTATGTTTATTATCAGTTGATGTTTCAAGATCATATAATAGGTATTCATGATTTTTTATATGTATACCAACTCAGTACGTACCATACTAATCCCTCTCATAATCTGAGTTGAGAAGAGAGAAATTTGATAATTATGGTGTATTTGTGGAGAAAATAGTGGAGATTTTGGATTCTTATGTGAATATAAATCATTGGAATTATATCCCATTTTCTATAGTTTTATAGTGACATGGAACAAACTTCCATGAGACACGGGAGTGAAAAATTTTGATGATAAAGAAGTGGCCTTAACACTTTCTAGACCACAATTCTTTGTCATGACATTTTAGGGACAATAATTCATATGGTGGAGATATTAAAACAACTAGGATCTTTAAAAAACACCCATTTCTTAATTAAGAGTTCATTTTTTTGGTTGGATATGTTTTCGATGTTTTTGAAGTAACCATTTCTAGGAACCACATAAAATAAATTTTCACATTGTATGATATTAGATTATAGCATAAATGTCATGTGGAATAGACCGTAAAATCCTTTAGGATGTAAAATTATTTTATATCCTATTTATATTTTTATATCCTAAAATTGTCACTCAATATTTTTAACCCAAGGTGACATGTTTTTTGATATTCGTTTAGGAGATTTTATTCCTTAAATTTCTGATTTATGAGATTAATCCCATTGGACATGTAGTTTTTATCATTCACTAGCCAAAATCCCAATCCTTTCTTGTCGGGATATCATATGTATCAAACCCCAAGATGTTTTATTGTGATTTTGGGTGTCTCTTCGTGTTCAATACCATTACATTTAGTATTTAGTCTCTAGAACTACTGCATTTCTTCTATCTAGTAAGAAGATGTCAGATTCTTCATTGCTATGTTTTTATAGCTGTGTTGTACTATGATTATGGATTCATTTTCCTTATGGTGAACTTTTATTGATCCTTTCAATATCGATTGTGTGATCTTCTCCCAGAGTCCTACCATCATGTTGTTTGTGATGTGGCTGGTTCTTTTATTGAGGGATGTACTATCTAACCTCTCAATTAGATTTTATCATTGTGGAATTTGATTATGATATATCATAATCATTGTTGGAACCTATGTTTTTTCACTACATTATGTTTAGTGTTGGTGATACTATAGCGCGTAGTGTTTGACCCAAGTTTATGGAAGGTGGTTCCATCTCTATCATATATAGGATGAACCATATTTCTCTGGTTTTATAAATTTTTTTATAAATTATTTTTTATGATTTATAGTTTTGTATAAATGGATTAGTGTTAAAATATGGTTTTTTCTCTTGGTCTTGAATAAAGGAAAAATATTTACATTTAATGAATTGAAAATGGTTTCTGAAATGATTTTTCAAATCATGTTCTGGTGGAATAAAAGTTGTGGAATTTTTTTGAAATTTGTATCCTTTTAAAATGATCTGAGAAATACAACATAGGGGAAATATTGGGTATATTGGAGGTAGTTGTATTTTATATCCATATTCCAATTTATTATCGTGATGTTCAATCATGGGGAGTTAATTTTCTTGCATTTCCTATTGTTCTAGGGCTTTTATATTCACATTATTGTGGTTTACTCATGGGGTGTTCCTCTACTCTTTTAGCCAATGTTCGATGGACTTGGGCGTACACTAGTCATTAATTATGGTACAATTAGTCTGATATTCTGGCCTATTGTGATCCTTGTATTATTTACCACTATCCTTATCTTGTATTATTTTGTCTCTAATATATATGAATTAGATTTTTATAAATGGTTGTGGAAATTTATTTTTTGAAACTGTTTTTCAAGGATTTTTTGGAATAGTGAAAAAAAGGAAATATTTACCATAGTTTGATATGAAATTACATTAATTTATATCACTCAATGTTTTCTTTAAAATTATCATACTAGAATTATTTTTATAGAGTCTTGATATGGAACACTTTTTTTGGATCCTATAGAGCCTATTTATCTTACACCCTACACACCCCTTTAGTAGTGTGTAAACCTAGTTATTTATTTTGATACAGGGAATGGAAATGCAACATAGTGATATTTCTAGGTTAATGGTGGTGAGACGGTGGTAGATTTACCACATATTATAGGTTTATTTTTCTTCCATTTTGGAGTTCATTTGGATTTTTTGTACCTATACCTTTTCATTTTATGCTGGTTTTTTAGTTGCATTATTATCATTATTTTGTTTTAGTTATGGAATATATTTCTCCAGGTATTTCTTCTGAAGTTCCTCATGTTATATATATAATACATATCTTATTCATTTTTGTTTAATTAGTTCCCTATGGTTGTTCTTTCATTCCCATAATCTAGTCACCAGCCTATGAGGATATGACACACACTTCGGTTATGTGGCAGATCAGCTCGGGTACCAGTTTCTAAGGGTAACCAAGGATGGTTCCTTACAGTGTTAGTAACTATTGAATAAATAGAATATATGAGAGGGTTAAGAATAATAACCTATAGATCCCATAATTTTAGTGAATAATATGGAATAAAAATTTTATGCAAATTTGGGCACCACATAAAAGAAAAAAGTTGGTGAATATAACAAGAATCCCAAATAAGGAAAATTGAGAATGAAAAAAACCCAAACTATTATTTAGTTAGGAATTAAATGAATACACAATGAAAGATATAGATAAATTTTTATCATAAAATATATTGAATAAATTAATTCCCTGAAATAACATCTCAGAATGGTGATATATATACACCATATAATGGGTATTAGATGCATAATAAAAAACATTCTACAAGAGAGTAATTTGAGATTGAAAACCCATACCTACTGTCCTAAAAAACAAGAACATACTTTAACCTCATATAATAAAATCATATTTATCTTAATTACTTAATTATGAACCATTTTCATATTCATTTTTATTCATAATCTTCATAAATAGTCATCCTCTTCATAACTTCTAATCAATTTTCATGTTAGGCATTTATAATTTTGATCATTTGTACGAGTTTTACAAATTCAGTGTCAGTATTCATTCTTCATCCAAAGAAAATTATTAATATATCATTATTTTTACCAATAGGGATGATTTATAAATTTTTTATGTTTTTTCAAATTCCATTCACGATTGTTTTAGTTTTTATCCACGAAGATAAAATCGATAACATGCATGTTTCAATGATTCTTGATGAATGAAGTGTGTTTTATTAATTAATGAATTGAATATTTATATAACATCTATAGAAAAAAAGAGATAATAATTTAAAAAAAATAAGATTTTTGACCAGTAAATAGGTTCTCACATCAATTGATGTTATAAATTCATTGTATTTTTTAAGTATGTGGTTAAACCGAACTAAGCATGAACATACCCTAATTTATTGAACGACGATGTGGTGGTTTGGTTGTAATATAATTATACCACAATCAAATTCATATTATTTAGTTTTTATTTGTGTCATATATCATAATTTAAATTAATTGTAAGAATAATTTTTTGATATAAAATATTACACAATTTTAATAAAAGATTATCCCCTTAGTACACTAGTTATGAATAAAAAAATTAACAATGATCATTTATTGATCATAACATTAAACTATTTTCCAATTTTTCAATAAAATCACTTAATGATATCATAAAAATTATATATAAAAATATATTTAATTTAATCTCATCCATATATCTATAATTGTATCATGGTATATGGAAAAAACATTTTGTGTCAAGGAGGCGGTACTCCTCACAGAAAACAAATTATACTTTTTTTTCTTGAGTTAAAGGTTAAAGGTAGATATTATTTATTTACACAACATAGAAAACTTAATTAGACTATAATTACTTAATTTATCATATCATAATGGGAAAAATAAATTTTAAGTTTAAATATAAAAGGAAAATTTGTTAACCAAAATATTCTACTTAAGTTTATAACTTTGGGTTTCTCTAGGAGGATTATTTGGGATGACAAGGGATTGGGATAATCTTTTGGGGGAAAAAACATATGATATTGATAATGGATTCTAGGGGAAGTAATTATGTAATATTTTTATAAGGAAATATTATTTTTATATTGGTTCTAAAAGGGTGTTGAGAATTTGAGTTTATAGGTGGAAAAGAGGGGTTTTTCATTGAAACTATTATTAGGTAAGGTATAGTAATAGAATAACATGTTTGTTAGGTGGGTTTGTTTAATTAGGTATCGAAATGGTTTGTAATACATTTGGGTATGAGTTTAAACATAACATGAATTTTTAGAATGTGTATTTGACAATTTAATTATTAAAAGTTTCATATTCTTCATTTACCCATTTTTCCCTTATTAATCTTGATTAAAAATTAATTGTGGTTATTAATTTGATAATAAATATATAAGATAACCATATTACTATATTTTATGTGAAATATCCAAATTTGGGATCCATTTAACCTAATTCAATTTATAAATATGATAAAATTAATATTTAAATTGAAACAAAATATGTAGGAATAATTCCATTATAGTAAAACTCCCATTTATATATTAAGTGTTTTGTATTTTTAGTAACAATTAATTATTAATTGAATGGTTGTTTATATATTTTCTTATATGTTTTATAATTATATTATAGAAATATTTTAATGTATAATTATCTTGTTTTGATAATGATTATATAACTCTTATAAAATTATTTCTTTAAAAACAACCATTTTACTTTTAATGTGGAAATTAATGTTTAACCTTTGTAATTTATTTTCATTGATTAAAAATAATATTGATTATTTATATAATATTTACATATTTATTCTAAATGTAAATTCCAATTTATCAATTATAATTAATAATTGAAAAGAAAATCAATGTAAATATTTTTTTGAATAAACCCCATTTTTTAGAATTTTTTTTTTCAAATATTGAATTTAAGCTAATATCAATATTATATTTTTTAAAAATGATTCTTTTTTCAAACAATATTCTTAAATAAATACGTTAAACAATTAAATATACTGATGAATAATAGATCTTTAGATTGCGTGTCATGTTATAGTTATAGATATGGTGTTAACTTAATATATTAGGGTCGTGCTTATTACATTCTGGATATGCTTATGAGCAGTGGTATTTATGTTAATATTCATGAATTCATGAATATCAAGGGAGTTTCTATCCCAAAAAAAATAATTGTATTTATCTTCTAACAATTATTTAGTGAGGAATCATACTCTCTGGACTCTTAGTGCATTTCATTTCATTGAACATCAGTTCATTTTGGAATAATCCTCTCAGGGTGTATATTTTTCATGCCATGTGTTCCTAGTTTCAAGTACAAGATATTTTATAGGTAAATAAGTGATTATTAATGTTGAATAAATCTAGGAATTATTACTTTTAATAAGTTTTCCAAAAAGATATAGTGGAATAATGTGGAATTATGGGGAGAATTGTGACACCCTAAAATGTCACATTCCTATATATGATTATATGATTAACATATCCCTTTAGTAATATGTGTATAGAGGGTGAAATTGTGTAATTTTTTAATTGTTTCTAGGTATATATGGTATGGTACATGGTTTGGTTGCAGTGAAGTGAAAATAGCCCAAACTTTGTAGTTTTTAATAAGGTAGATCACCTTGTTACCACATTTTATTTGAGAAAAACTGAGTAAACCATGTACCCAACTCTATTTCGGACAATTTTATAATTATCAAAATCTTTTTAATTGAGATATATCTCTTCTTGACTCCCATTTCAAGCTATTAATGTGTGGGGACACCCCTTTCCATTCCCCTCTCTTTTATTTACCTTCCATATTGGTTATAGGGTGATTTCGTAGAGGGTTGTGACTCACTTTGAAAGGTAAAACCATACCTATGCTTCTTTTAATGATTTATTCCAATTTTTCCCATATTATCTAAACATAGTAATCATTTTGTTTGAACTCCATAGTTAGGGTTGTCCCAAAATGTTGGGTTTTGGTTTATAGGGGTTGTTAGCCTTCTCTAGGAACCTATGCTTGTGGATTTTATCGAAAGAGACATGGTATTACAACTTGAGGTTTTTTTTTGGATCATTACAATTTATTTGATAGAAAAAAATACCTTTTAGTTGTTTAAACATTATTTTGAACTTGATTTATAAATAATATGTTATATAGAGGTTCTTTTAAATTGGTTTTTCAGGTTTCCTTTTTATTTTCCATTAATATAATGGGAAAATTTCATAGTGTAATGGAAATTTTATTAAAAATGGATTTTCAGGAATTATAAATGTTAATCTAAAGGAAATGATTTATTTGTAATTTTTTTAAATAAATATGATCTATTGGTCGGTATCTTTTGGTTTAAATGTTTAACACTTTATAATGGGGTGTGTTAAACATATGTAATTTGTTAGTGACTTTATTTTATATATCCTGGTTAATCATTGATGTCGTGTATGTTTTCCCTTGGATTTATATTTAGTGTTCAAATGGATCTTAATACGGGAACTTCCAAAATGTATAGTTAGTAATTATAATGTTAAGGCCTGGTTGGAAACTTATTTGATTCTATTTCGTTTGTTGTGGGTATCACCCTTGTTGTGAACATTGACATCTATTATGGATACTTATGTTTATTATTAATGAAATGGATTTAGATTCCTGATTTTATTTGTAATTAGAGTTTTTGGATATATTTTAATGTATTTTATAAGTGGTAGATATCTTTTTAATGGGTTATATTACCTTGGATTATATTTTTTTATGTGAGTAATCCTTTCTTGATAGTAGTACACTTCCGATAATTATTCCATAACGAACCCTAGGCTAATAAGATGAAAATTAGGGGATGGTATCATTTATATTTAATTGATTTCATTATATATTAGTCTTATTTGAGATTTATCTAGATAAATTGTGTGTCTCCAATGAGGCCAATTAAAAGTGATTTTGGTTATGATGTATATGACCATTATTCTACAAGAATTTGGTTCCTCCCATGCACATCCAGTATTGTTTTGTTGGCCCCTATAGTGTTGCCTCGTGAAATGTATTGTATATTATGAATTATTTATTCCTTACCGAGAATGCTACTTATTTATAAATTGTATTTATTTTCTTATTTTTTATAAATTATGTCATATGGTTTTTCATTTTATCCTTATTTTTATTCCTCCATGACTTTCCGTGTTGTTCCTCTCGTATATGTCATTCCACTGTCCTTTGTTATTATTTATGGCTGTGTAATTTTTTTAAAGAAAAATGGATGAGTTTTTTTCAAGGATTATTTTAAATGGTAAAGGTTTTAATATATGTTTTCCAAGGTAATTTTTTAAAATTAATTTGTTAAGTTTTATTTTTTTCGATCCATAAAAATGAAATGAAATCTTATTTGATGTTATTTATTTTCAAACTAGTGTAATTTTGTTTTAGAATAACATGAATGAAGTAGACTCAATTCATATCCTATTTACCATTTTCTCACACCTTATATACTCAAATTGGTAGGTATTTTTTTGTTAGGTCTTATGAAAGTTTTGCAGTCTTGTTTTGTAGGTCAGTTTCATTCCTCTCCCCCTTTATAAGTGGGCGGATGTTGGTTTAGGGTGGTGAATAAAGTGTCACATGGCGATGGTGTAGTCCATCCCTCAAGGTCATTGGAATAGGTGGTTTTTATTTAGTGTCATACCTATCCACTTTTTTATTTTGTCTTAGTTTTGGTTTATGGATTAAAAAATTGTACAAAACACTTGTAACATTGGAATATGAATTTATAGTATTTATTATTGTTTCTTATTTTTATACCATGTTTGGAAGGATATCATTTCATTCATACTTATATATTTGGAATTTTTAAACATTATATAGATATCTCATGTAATGTTTCCTTCATAACTTATGTGTAACAACCTAAACATTCTTAAATGAACTTAAATTTTTTATTTAGTAAATTCCTTAAAGTTGTAGAAAACAAATTCCGTACATCGGTTATTTGGGGCCAATTATAAATTATAGAATATTATATCTAAAATAAGATTTATAATCTTAACCATTTATAGTATATCAATTTTATAGTTATTTATAATATTAGAATATAATAAGGGTTATAGAAAATTCTAATTTGTATAGATTGAAGGAGACATGGTCTTGAAAATAGGATCATACACAATGAATCCCATTTACCAGATCTTCCAAGGGAGATGGAATCACTGGGATTTTTCCTTGACCATGTCCTAGATTAAATTCAGAAACATAATCATTAAAAAACCATTTATATTATAATTTCAAACTTGTAGATATCACATCCCAAACCATGTTCTCCAAACCACCCCAAAAAAGAACCCACATTGCACACCTTCCCATTAGGGCGTACATTACTGTATTAAGGGGTTATGTATCTCAACCCTAGTAGTATTAATTTATGTGTCTTCGTTTTTTATAAATTAATGAATTTATTTATCCATTTTCACATAAAAATAAAATTTTTCCCTTTTCCTTATTATATTTTTGTATTAGTTAATAAAAATTACATTTCAAAATAATGAAAACTAAAATTTTATTTTTGGAGGGTATACAATTTTAAATTGAGAACTATTTTTGATAGATTCAATAATTTTAAAAAAAATTCCTTATATTATTCATATTAAATAATAATTATAAACAAATTATAATACAATTTAGTGAAGTCTGATATAATCTTATAAGGATTATAAAGCGATTATTTTTGTAAAACCACGTATTTATCAATATTGGATAATTTTCATTTTACATCATGAATTATTAAATTTAGAGAATTATTATTGTAAATGAAAATATTTTATTAATCCAAATATTTAGTTTATCTAATGTTAATTTTTCATAATTCTCAAAGACAGTCTAATTTTTGTGTAAAAATTAAATAGGGTTTAAATATATGATATGTATTATGACATAATAATATCCCAAAATTGATGTTATGATTCTTATAAATGGAATAAATGACTACAAATATGTTTTAACTTTAAAATAATTTTTTAATGCAATTTTATTAATTTTATAATCCCTTAATGAATCCTCCAAAACCTATACTGTAATTTAATTTTTTAAGATCAATTCTTTATAAATACAACTAACATCCATATCACCAAGAGTATTATATTAAGGATTTAAGTTTATATCATTATAAAATATTTAAATCCACTTCTATCTCGAATAATTTATACCCAATAACCAAGATAATGACTTTGATTTTTTTTATTTTATCATTTTGAGTCCAAAACGTATCTTTAGAAATTAATAAATAATTAACCCCAACATTGATATAAATACCCACATATCATCCCACTTATATTCAAAAAAAATATGCATAACCTAAATTTACTCTACCTATTACTCTTTAAATACCTCCCATGTTGTTCACAGGCTCTTAACAATCTCCTCTTAAGCTTTTAGAAGTTCCCTCTCAAGGTAAGGGACTATCTTTTTTTCTTTTTATTTCATGTAATTTCATTGTACTAATAACGTTTTATATCTAATTTTCTATTTTTTAGTTTTTTTACGCATCCCATTACTATACTTCAGATTATCATGTAATTTGAGGCCTCCTATCTCTCTTATTTACCCCTTCCTTTAACCTATATGTACATTAATTGTCCTACTGAATTTTTCTAATTATTTTCTTTTCTAAACATTTTCGTAGAGAGTAACCATACACTTTACCCTAAATACAATTCAATTAATTATACCAATCATTAATTTAGTGGGTGATCCCACGTATCTAACCCTCATTCCTTAATCATGGGTTTAAAAGTGATGAAATTAATTTTTATGTTGCATGATAAATGGTGAGAACAATGCATGTACATGATATTAATATGATGTGTGAGTCTAAAATTATAGCCCTTGACTACATTTGGTAATGTTTTTATCTAATGATATTACATGTATGATTAACGGTAGGTTATCTTACGCATGCTACATTATTATTTCTTAGTGTTTATCATTACTGTATGATTATGATGGAAGGTTCTATGTTGTTTCCACATTCCTATGATGCCTTGATATTATCATCTTATATCCTGATTCAATGTTCATTTTTATGATTCTAACCACATTTATTTCACCTTTATATTCCACTTGACTAACTTGTATTACTTTCATGATGTTATTATTCGATTATTCCTTTACTGGGCTTTATATCACACCCTTTTCTTATGTACACCACTAGGATATCTCGTGATGTTTTAGAAGAGTGGTGGAATTATAATGTCATGTTAATGAGTTTTAAATATTGTTGTTGCATCAATATTCAATTTATTTCACTATGTACCTAATTTCTCAAATAAACTATGCCTCTTGATCTTTTAGGATTGTATTATGTGTGTTTTTTATAATAAATCAAGAATTGAGTTATATTAATATATGTGTTGTCATAGTTGTTATTAGAGTAATATCTAGTCATTTATAGGGATTGGGATTAGAAAACCATAGTTAACTAATTAGGGATAAGTATAGGAAAACATCCCTAAATGAAGTTAAAGTACATAGTATGTTTTTCAAGTAACCAATATCTGTATCTAGATACTACATGTGGATATGGCTCTAAAATAGTTATACATCGGGGTAATAAAATATGAAATAGAGAATTGGGCATTGACTCGACTGTCACCTGGTGCATGAAAAAGAGACCCTATTGCACACCATGTTTTACACACTCAGGGGGTATGCTATAGTAAATTCATAAGCTATTTACGAACAATTATAAAGGGATTAAAAAATTACAATGAAATATTTTGTTAAGAAATAGATAATGGATAAATTGTATTGAATGCTATAAATTTTGACGTTTTGTTATGTATGTACTTTATGATTTATCCCATAAATTTTCTTAGTTTCCAATTTATATGTTTTGTAGTTTAAAAAATTATAATCCCTAATTCTATTTTGGATGAATTAAATGATTACAATAAGGATCAAATAGTGAATGGTAGGATTTTTACCCATTAATGAACTTAAAATATCCTTTCTAAATATGGGTATATGTATTATTTTATATACTAAATGTTTCATAGAATTAATCTAATACCACCTTACAATATAGATGTGGTTCTATCATTTAAAACATAAATTGCGGGAATTATTGTATCCAAAGTACATTACTTTTCCCTTGTCCATATTTATGGGATAAAATTCCCAATAAACCTTTTGATATTCCATTTAGATTAATTCTAAACAATTTTTCTTATAGAATAGATTTACTTATATCAAGCTAACAAAAATTTATGAGATATGGAAATCACTATCCACGTCACAGATCATCCTCTAATTCTATATTAGTGAATGTTGGTGGATAAATATCCTTTACTGTCATTATCTCACGAATGGATATTATTGGCATTTGATAAAGAATATCAAGGTAAAATTATTGAGTCTAATGGATAGGTAATATTTCATGAAATTCCTACTATAAGGGAATATACTGATGTGTTTCCCAATTAATTTTATAGTATTCCTCTAAGCTATGAGGTTGTGTTTTCAATAGATATTATTCCATGAGTTTTTCCAATATCTAAGCCTCTATATTGAATAGACACTATTAATATTTATGTTATAAATAAGTAACTATAAGATAATCTCAATAAATGGTTTATACGCCCAAATGATTCACCATGGGGTGCATCATTCCTATTCCTCAAGAAGAAGGATGGTTTATTTCTCCTCTATATTGATTATCATAATCTCAGAAAGATCAAGATAAAGAACAAGTATCATCTACAAAAGATTTATGACTTGTTCAATCAGAAAAGTGGACCCCAGTACTTTTATATGGTGGATCTTTAGTCATGTAATTATCAAGTAAAGGTGAAGAGGTAATATATCACCAAGTAGGATTTTTGTACCAGTTACAAGAACTACGAGTTAAAATTTATTCCATTTGGACTCAAAATTCTCTATAAATCTTCATGAAATTATTTAATAGAGTCTATTTGGATTACCTTGATAATTTTATTATAGTCTTTATAGAAGATATCCTTATCTACTCCAAAATATAGGAGGAACATGAAGAGAATTTCAACGCTATACTGAATACCTTATGAAAGGAAAAATTATATGTGAATTATATTAAATGTGTGTTTTGGGTGGATCAAGTAACATTCAAAAGTTATGCTATCACCATCAAATTAAAATCTATAACACTTCCAGAAAAAGGTAATTTATGTATAGAAAATACCAATAATTTTTTCATAGATCTATAGATTATATAGACTAGCTGGGTACTGTCCTTGACTCATGAAAAACCTCATACAATTTTTAATGTCACTAACTATGATAACATTGAAGGGAGTGAAGTTTTTCTAGACTAATTAATGTGAGGAAATATTTGAAGACGTAAACAATAGGCTAATCACTCCACCTATTCTAAAATTACCCGTCGTTGTAGAAGTATTTGGGATCTATAATGATGCATTCAGAAAGGTATTAGGTTTGGTACACATAAATGATAAAAAAGATATAGCCTATGCCACCCACTGATTAAATATCCATCAGCAGAACTACCTAATTCATGATTTATATTTGGAAACAATGATATTTTAAAAAATGATTTTGTGGAATGTGTTACATATATACACATCATAAAATTCTCAAGAAAATATTCACACAAAAATGAGATCAATATGTTCTAAAATTTTTGGATATATCTGATCAAAGATTATGATTTTCCTATCCATTAACATACAAGGAAGGTGAACAAAGTGGCAGATTCTCTGAGTAAAAATGATCCTACGACCCTATCCATGACAAGGATTGAAAAGGATCAAAACTTCATGGAAATTAAAAAGATCTACATGGTAATAATAAAAGTATATTAATCCTACCTTACTCAAATAATTTATCAACCATACATTCTTGAGAGTATCATGGGGGCCCAAAAAGGCTATGATGTTATATAGAGAAAAATAGAAAATATTCTTCATTTTAACTTTTATAACTATGGAGTAGTATGTTTTCGAACCTGAATATGTGTCCCATCAAAATAGGAACTAAAGAGGGAACATCTGGATGATACAGATAGCTCATCGTTCAATATTCATCTAGTAATAACTAAAATGTATGGATTTTTGAATCAAAATTTATTTTGGGATAACATTAAAAGGGATATTGAAGAATGTTTATGTCGACGCTTGGTTTTCAAATAATCTAAGTATGAATGAAAAAATATATGAGGGAATGAGGTAACCATTTCCTATACCATAATGGAAATGGCCAAACATAATCATATATTTCTTCATAGGACTCCCTAGTACATATAAAGAAAATAAAACCATATATATTGTAGTGTATCTCCATATAAATTTGGTACATTTCATTTCTAAAATGGAAGATTTATCTCTTGGAAAAAATTTCAATATATACATAATAGAAGTGGTAAGGATTCATGGAGTTCCACTCCCCATTTTATCTGATTCGAAATTGTGGATTTCCTTGAGGTTTTGCATAATTCTTTATCGAGAATTAGATACAAAGATGGGATTTAGTATTACTGTAACAAATCAACCCGGTTTCCACAGATCAGTGCCTCGTGCTTGATCTCTACATGACCGTAGGTGTACCTCCCAATATACAAGAGGCTTTAGACTATCAATAAGGGTCTAATATTGATCATGGGGAGACTATACCCTCTTTAAAAAAGTATTATAATAGTATAAGTAGATAAAAATAAAACAAAAATTACCAAATGGTATAACCATAACCATAATATTACCAGAATCATAAGAAGACCAAAACTTGAAATACATATCTAAAACTAAATCGTAGATATTTCATGCCAATATGCATCATGTTTCAATATAAAAAATCCAAACTAAATAAATACACTCACAACTCCCAGGTGAGTCCAAACACTATGTATGGTTTTATCTTCCATGCTTCATCTGACATCATCCATCTAACATAGGACCCTTTACCTTAAACTATCATGAAAACATGAAATCTATATGGGTATAGATCGTGAATCTCAAGTAGGGTGTGAGTACAACTCAGTATGCCTATACTAATAGTGTTTAAAACAATTTTCATTCAATAAAATTTTATATAGTTTTATAGATAATAAATTATAGTGAATATGTATAAAATTTTCACATTTATTATTCCTTAAATTAACCACATAAAGCACGAGGTTCTCTATGATACCTAAACACTCAATACCTACTTCTTCCCATGCCAGAGTCTGAATTATCCCCAATGGATATCATATTTTACAATTCCATTATTACCATTCGTCATCTCAATCATCTTTGAATGTCACCATTAACATTCATCATATCAATTTATAACTAAATTTCATTGTTACCATTAATTATCTCAATTGATATTTGAAAGACATTATTAACAATCATCATCTCAATTCATCTATGAATACCATTATTAGTATTCATCAACTCAATTCATATCTGAATGAAATTGTTTCCACTCATCATCTCAATTAAACAATTTAAAAATATTTATCACAATTGGATTATGATGCATCAGACCATGTACCATTCATGATCATCACATATATTATAATATCACAATATCAGATATATTAAAATAAAATATATATCGCAATATCACATATATCGTAATATCACATGTTCCACAAAAACAAACCAAATAATTCACCAATTAATTAATCTAATGTAACATTTTTATATTCACAACAATACAGTAATTAAATAAACAATTAATTAATCCAATCTATCAGATTAGTTAATTGAAAAATTAATTAATTACAACAATTCCATTGATTAATTCAACAATTATTTGTTCATGTCAATTATATTAATTAATTAAAAAATTAGTTAATCAAATAAATTCCATTAATTAATTCAACAACTAATAATTTAATTCAGTATTCCAAATATCCTCTTAATTAATTAAAAAATTAATTATTCCAATTCAATAATACCAATATCCCAAAAATTAGTTCACAATTAGATATTCCAACTCAATCAATTCAATATCTTCAATTTCACAATACCTTAATTTATTAATTTAACATATTAATTAATTCAATGTAAGAAACACAATTTCTAATCATACAATATAAATTCTATAATTACATACATGTAATTGAAATCCTAACATTTGGATTCAAATAATAGACCTCCAACCTCTACTTTGATGATAAACGGTCACCAATGGATATACACAATTTGAAGTCGAATCAAAGAATTCATGATGAATAATGTGATCTTGATCTGAAACCTTAATTTGAGATCAAACATATCAATATATAAAAAAGATAGATCTAGATCTAGAACCACTAGTGGATATACATACCATTTTATCTGGAGAAATTATAAGAAGAGAGAGATATATATATATAAATTGTAAGAAAACACATACTTGGGGAGGTGCAGATCCTCAATCCACCCTTTGATTTCCTAAAAACGGTGTTTGAGAGAGCTTGAATTCCTTCCGAGAGCCTCTAAAATGGTGGAGAATTTTTAGGGTCAATCTTGGGATGATTAGAGGTTAATGGGGGTGAATTTTAAAAGAACTTTTTGGGTTAATTAATACAACATGGATGATTTATTGTATGGAGAGCATGGTTTCCCCAAAATGTGTGGTCTAACTGTGCACCTCACCAAGGGGTCTCACATTGTTTCACTTAATAGGGAACATTATTTAGAAAATCATGCAATAACCACGAAAACTCCACTATCTCAAGGGTGCACGGTCAGCTGGGCTAGAAGCATAGTTTGTATAGCCCAGACCCCAGTTACCTCGAGTCGGTGCATTATTACATAATATTTGCATGATCACAAGGGATCAAATCCTGAAAGACTAATCAGTTTAGTATCCTTGAAAAAACAATACATTTATTCATAAGTATTACATTACATAATAAATTGAAAAACTAAAACAACATATTTTCTGCATATCCCCTCATACTATCCCTCTAGGTCATTCATTAAACACTTCTTCACATCCTGGGAAAAATAAAACATTGAATGGGGTGAGCTCAGATGCTTAGTAAGGATAAAAATATAGCGGAAACTTGCATAAATAAACATAAACATTTAAGGAAATGTATAACTAAAACAAAAGCCTTCTAAACTTGAACGTCATCATGATATGGAAAAGTTAAAATGTTATAATTCCCTTTACATATTCACATGTATATTCTACTAATCGAATAATCACATGAAATATTAATAACCACTTTCATAATAAAGGAATGCATAATGCCATACTATCATAACCACATATTCAAGTCCTTGTGCCAAGACTACAAATTAGATTTTGTCAAGGCCTTGTGACAAGACAGTAGTTTCTCTCATGAGACCTACTGATGCATCAATGAGCTATAGCAGGCTCCACCCATCACATACTAAGTCCAATGCATTCCTCATATGAAAAATATTAAACATAACATAAAAATCCATTTTAAAACTAGCATATGAGATGTCAATACTTTATCCATAAACCATGAATGGTATATAAATAACACATCCACAATCAAACATATCAAAAAACCTTCAATACAATATGGAAGTTTTGTATCATATTAAATCAACTTCAAATAAGCTTAAAATCCATCAAAAGATGTTGACATAGAAGAAATCAATACTATTTGAGAGAAATATAAGTTTTTTGAAATCATTTAGAAGTCACTTAATTATAAAGAAACCCTTTATTTTGAAAATACTCTTATAAGCTTTTAAGGGAAGATTCGATAATGTTTTAATGGAAGAAAATAGCCGCACTCTCCGTATAAGTTAAAAAAAGTCATTCTTACCTTAATATTGTCGAAAAGGTTTTAAAGGGCCTTGTTTGAAAAATGACGAAAAGATTCCTTTATAAACTTCTTATAAAAAGTAAACCAAGGAAATAACTGTCTTTAATGCATTTTCTAGTAAATAGTAAAAATGTTTTGAAATAAATTTTTAAGAAACATTGATTTGGATGAAAAATAGGTCCTAGTAGATACTTACGTAAAAACAACCTCGGATAATAAAGAGAATGTGAAATTAACCATTAACTTGTAATTTCCCTTGGTTGATGGTAGTTTAACCTCCTATATAATGGTGAAATAACCATTATTAAAATATTCAATAATCATATACAATAATATGATATCATAAATGATCTTTTAACATTGCTTAGTTAATAATATCTTAGTATTATCATTGTTTCGGGTGTTAATTGGTTCATTTTCCTTTATATGCTTTGTTACACAAGCTGTGTTTGTTATGGATAGAATGTATCTTATTCCTATATATAATGATATTATGTCTTTAAACAATATTTTTAACCATCAAATGAAAATTAGTCTTGAATGGATACGATGGGGAATGAATCTCATCGCATTCGTGGAGACGGTATTCCGTACGTACGCACGAGTGACAATATCATCCTTTTGATATTAAAATTATATATAATTGGATGGTATTCCATATATAAATAATAATTATAATGTTATATTTATTATTTACATCAATTACATATCATTATCATACCCATCCAAATAATAATGTTTTGAATATCAATTACACCACGACGTGGAGACGGTAAGCCGTACGTACGCATGTATGGTGCCATGTAATTCAAAGGATGGATAGAATAATGAATATGTTTGTACAATATTTATAATAACATAAAATTATATAGAAGGTACTGGAGTTATTATTTTAGAATGGAAATAACAGAGAACGAAGAAGTGGAAAAAGAAAGGAACTTGAAAAAGGATGGTGAAAACATTACCTCTTCTTCGAGTTCTTACTTTTGATTTAATCAAAGGGGCTCATTAGGTTTGCTTTATGATCAAAATAAGTCCTATAAGTTGAATTTAGGGAATTTTATTCTATATTTGGGCAGGTTTTGGCCGAGCCAAATGTCTTTGAAGGTGTGAAATTGAGAGAAGGGGGAGTTCCCTTTTATAAGAGGGGTGAGGGGCATCTTTGGAAAAGGTAGAAATATTATTTTATAATAAATTCATATTCGGTTTCAAAAGGCTAAAAGTATATTATTTCTAGGATAATGTGGTTATGGGTCCAAATAAACTCAAAAAATAGGTTTTAGATAGGTTTGGGTCACTATCTTAACCATATCTTTATGTTTTAACTCTTAGTTAATTAGTTTGACATTTACGATGTCTCTTTTTATTTTTATATTATATGGTTAATACACTTACTATATACTACCAAGAGAACCCAAAGTGGTTCATTAATGATACAAATATCATTATATAAGTCTCTTGGACGAATCTTAGATTTTTAGGAATATAATATCAATTAATAATATAATATTTGTATTAAAAACTCTTATATGTCAATTTTGAAACTATTTGGAAATCGATTTTTTTGAAAATCATAACAAGATTATTACTTATAAAAAAGTTAATTAAATAAATCCTAGCATGTCACATTAACCTAGAAAATTATTTTAATTCATATAAAGTCTCAAATTACATTTATTTGTGTATTTATAATATCAATTATGTTAATATTTCATTATTATGGTAATTACAACATCATCATT
Source organism: Viscum album (assembly GCA_963277665.1). NCBI lineage: Eukaryota > Viridiplantae > Streptophyta > Magnoliopsida > Santalales > Viscaceae > Viscum > Viscum album. The sequence goes on from OY728165.1 coordinate 679,078, forward strand.
GTGTCATAAATAAATTAAATTTTTTAATGTCTAAAATTTATATATAAAATAATATTATAAAGGAAATATTTTTATATTTATAATGAATATTTATAATCGAATTAATCTTATTTTTAACCTTATATTAAAAATGTTTTAGTTATTAAACTTTGATTTAAACTCTTTTAACTCTTCATTGAAATAAATAATACTAAATTTTCTAATATAATCCAAGTGGACCAAAGAGGTTCATATTTTATTACTAAGGTTGTTTTTGGTCGATTTATACTTATCCTATATAATTAGGACCTGTGTTAGGGTAAAAATAATATCTTTTTTACCTTTAATTACCATATTTACTTTTAACTGTGGTAAATAAAAGTAAAAAAGTTATTATACACCATAAATTACTTTCATATCATTGAACCAAATTTTACTTACTTATATCAACCATGTCTCTTGTATTTTTTAAATTCAAATCATAGAATCGGTAAAATTATGTTTTTTAAAAATTTGAAAAAGCTCCTAGGAGGTGGGTAAAAGACGGTAAAAAGTTCAATAAAATTTTATATATCTAAAATTAATATAAAATTACTCCAATGAAATACATTGAACTTGTATAGGTATTATGTATCTATTTTGACCTAAAATAAATTTAAATAAATTAAGTAATTATTTAAATAAAAAGTCGGTTTTAACTAATAACTTAGTGTTTTTCACTATTCATCAAAAATTGAATGTTTTCAGAAAACTACACATAATTCACCCTAGGTGAATTTCGATGTTCTGAATCCAAAAATGAAGTCCATTTTGAAAAATAAAATTTATAACATTTCAAAAACTAGGTATTACTATTCATAATGGCTAGTTTGATTGGTTTTGGTGTGTTAGTACTCGATGTTGCATACGACACACGCTATTGTATTACTCAAAGAGAAGTGTACCGTGGAATCATAGCGTGTTACATTATCCCCTCCTTTAAATAATTTCGTCCTTGAAATTTCAATAATATTTCTTCATAAAAAGACTCAGGTGTTTCTTCATTATAAGTTCCTCGGGTTCCCACGATGCCTCTTCCGTATTATGGTTTCTCCATAGAACTTTTACCAGACGAGTCATTGAGTTTCTCATCACTTGTTCTCTTGTATCAAGAATTCTGATAGGATATTCACAATAAGATAGATTTGGTTCATGTTCTAATTCATCATATGTGAGTACAAGCGTTGGGTCAGGCATGTATTTTCTCAACAGTGATATGTGGAACACATCGTGAACTTTGGAGAGACTTGGCTACATATCCAAATGGTACGCTACATCCCCAATTTGTTCTAGATTTTCGAAAGGTCTGACATACCTGGGACTCAATTTAACTTTCTTACCAAAATGTATAATTCTCTTCCATGGAGATACGTTTAGGAAAACATGATCATTTACTTGAAATTCCAAATCCTTCCTTCGATTATAAGCATAAATTTTCTACCTACTTTGAGCTGCATTGATATGATTTTGGATTACCTTCACCTACTCCATCGTTTCCTCCATAAATTCTAGGCCAACGAGTTTTCTTTCACCAACATCATCCCAACACGTTGGGGTGTGGAATCTCCTTCCATATAACGCTTCAAATGATTCCATCTGAATACTTGAATGGAAGCTATTGTTATAGGAAATTTCTACTAGAGGTAAATATTGATCCCACATACCCTGAAATTCAAGTGAGTAGGATCTCCACATGTCTTCTAAGGTTTGAATAGTTCATTCTTATTGTCCATCTGTTTGAGGGTGGTAGGAAGTACTCAAATGATGTTTAATATCCAAGGCCTTCTAAAGATTTTTCCCGAATATTGATGTGAAACAGGGATCACGATCATAAATAATCGATAGGGGTACACCATGAAGTATCACAACTTCATTAATATATAGTCTTTCTAGACGTTCAAGTGGTATATCTTCTCTTATAGAAATAAAATCTGCTGACTTGGTAAGACGATCAACACTGACCCATATTGCATCATTTCTTTTATGAGTATTTGGTAGTCCCATGAAAATGCCCATCGTAATATTATCCCATTTCCACTCAGTTATGGGAAGAGGTTACATGACTCCTCCAGGCCGTTGCATCCATATTTCACTTGTTGTCAAACCATACATCTTAAAACAAAATCATCCATTTCCCTCTTCATGTTGTCCCACCAAAAATGTTCTTTAAAATCTCTATACATCTTAGTGCTACCAGGGTGTATAGAGAAATTGGATCTATTGTAACCTTCCAAATATTCACTTTTTAGATTAGGTATATCGGGAATACAATGTATCTTCCCATATAATTCATGTCTTCTAAGCGTCTGTATAATAATGCGCAAGTGATTATCATGATCTTCATAGCATTTGGAGTATTCTAATATATCATCAATAAATAACACTACAAAGTCATCAATATATTGTTTGAAATTTTTTTTCATTAGATCCATGAAGACATAGGGTGAATTATTCAATCCAAAAGGCATTACTATAATCATGTAATGCTCGTACCTGGTTTGAAATTTTGTTTTCAGAATTTCTTCCTTCTTCACACACAACTGATGATATCCGGATCAAAGGTCAGTCATTGAAAAGTATTTTTCTCGATGAATTTGGTTGAATAAATCATCAATGTGAAGTATGGGATACTTGTTCTATATTGTTATAGCATTAACCTCCCTGTAGTCAATGCACAAAATCATAGATCCATCGTTCTTCTTAACAAAAAGAACATGGGCTCTCCATGGAAAAACACTAGGGAGAATAAATCCCTTATTACTCAATTCCTATATTTTTTTCTTCAGTTGCACTAATTCCACAGTGGCCATTCTATAAGGGGTCTTCGATATGAGCCATGAACCAGCAATTATGTCAATGGAAATCTCAATTTCTCATTCTGGAAGATTTCCAGGTAAACCTTCTAGAAACACATCAACATATTCTTTCACAATAGGTTAATCCTCTATTTGAACATTCCTTTCCTCACCCGCTGTTATTTTATTCTCTTCCTCCCCAATAATTGAATTTAGTTGAGCTACTAGGGGTTGATCTATATAATAGTTAGGTGGTGAAATTTCTTCTCTAATGATATGGTACTCCTTATCATCATCAAAAATTGTTACCTCCTTCTTCTTATAATAAATTTTCACATCATGGTCTGAAATCCAATCCTTACTGAGGATTTTATCAAATTAAATCATGGGTACAATGTTGATATCAGTAGATAAAGAACATTTATATAATCTAATGGGAACTGATTCAAAAAACGTTGTTGAAAAAATACATCTGTTAGGAGTCTTGACTAACAACTCCCTTGTTAAATCAAATTGGAAATATCTAATTTTCTTAGAAAACTGAGAAGATATGAAACAATGAGATGATACAGAATCAAATAATGTATTGGCTAAACTTGAGGAAACCATTAAATTTCATGCCACTACATCTATAGGAGGTTCAACTTCAGCATTAGTGATAGCATAACCTTGGCCTTGATCCCTAAACCTCTTCTAAGGAATGTTTCCCTGATGCTAGGGACATTAATTTTCATAATGTCCCATCTCCCTGCAATTGTAGCATTTAACATTGGTATCTTTTTTCTTCCCCTTGAAATCACGAGCTTGGTGGCCTTTTTCACCACACTTGTAACTGACTCCCATACCCATCAGACAAGAACCAGGGTGTTTCTTCCAACATTTACTGCAGGATGGATATTCAACTTTTCCTTTCTTCTCCTTATTTCCATTTCCAGAGTGATCAGCAGATCTCGTCTTCTCTTTATTTTCATTAAATTTGTAAGACATTGAGAATTCTTTTTCTGTATTGAAAGAACATGAGAAAATGTATTCGTACATTGAGAAATATTGTGATACTAATGGTCGACGGATATATGGTTTTAACCCACCAAAGAAACGATCAATCATACTCCTTGGGTTACGTATATAATTTGTTTCATGCCTAGCTAACCTTGTAAAGTTAGCTTCATACTTTATGACATTATCATCCTCCTTTTTCCTTATACTAAGAAATTTACTTTCCATATCCACTCGATGGTCATGAGTATTGTATTTTTTTAAGAAAATATCTTTAAACTCCCTCCATTACGTACTTGATACTTATTCATCTTCCTTTTTATTTTGAATCAATGACCACCATTGATCAACATCTCTAGTGAGGCAGTAAACTGCCATGACAACTATTTCCCTTTCACTGCACCCCAAGGAGTGGAATATTTTCCCTAAAGAATCTATCCATTTCTCAGCTACTAGTGGATTTGTACCCCCATTAAAAGTTTGTGGTTGTTTACTCATGAAGCGATATAACCTTGAACCTCCACGCTGCAGATCAGGGTGCTCCATATCTGTAAGGTTATTATTCATAGCCTGAGTGAGTTTTCCGAGTATAGTGATAAGCTGATCAGCACCAGTTGTATCACCAGCTCCACTATATTTATCTTGAGTGGGAGGGAAACCCCTAAACGGAGTCTTTTCATTGATATGGTTTCCATTCCTTCCACTAGGCGCCATTTCTAAACAATGGAATAAACTAGATTAGTTTATGAATCAAAATACATAATTCTGTACTCGTAAAAAACATAACAAAAATTGAACATTTTATGGATATTATCCATAATCATAAAAAGGTTTTCTTTGAGGAAGTATATACTCATAAACCCTTCATAATGGTTTGTAAAGAAAATAAGAATTATCCTAATCATATCCTCCGAGAATGTCGTAACTAAGAGTGCAGCAAGGCACGTTGTCGTGCACCAGTTCCTATTTCAGTCCAGCTCAAAGTGGTGTTTTCGGGTTTTACCCCTAGGTACATCTGTACCAGACCCACCTCTACCTTCTTTTATCAAGACATGGATGTATTGCTCAGAAAACTCACAAAATCTCTATAATAACAAAATTCTAGGAAGTTCTTCTATACTAATCCTCAAAGTCCATCTTAGGGATGTGTTCTCCAATTAGAGTTTACCTAAATCTAGATTCCAAAGTTTATTACTAAACTTCCTATAATACCAACTGTAACGCCCCAACCCAAGTTACCCAGAGTCACTACATTATTAAATAATATTGGCATGATCACAAGGGATCAAATCCTGAAGGACCGATCAGTTTAGTAGTCTTGGAAACACTAGATATATTCATAAGTCTTACGTTACATCATAAATTGAAAAACCAAAACAACATCTTTTCATCATATCCCCTCATACTTTCCCTATAGGTCATTCATAAAATACTTCTTCACATCCTAGGAAAATTAAAACACTGAAAGGGGTGAGCTCAGATGCTTAGTAAGGATAACAATATAATGGAAACTTTCCTAAATAAACATAAATATTTAAGGCAATGTATAACTAAAACAAAAGCCTTTTAAACTTGAACTTCATCATAATATGGAAAAGATAAAATAAAATAAATCCATTTTCCTATTCACATGGATATTCAACTAATTGAATAATCACACAAAATATCAATAATCACTTTCATAATAATGGAAGGCATAATGCCACACTATCATAACCACATAGTCAAGGCCTTGTTTCAAGACTACAAATAAGATTTTTTCAAAGCCTTATGCCAAGACACTAGTTTGTCTCATGAGACCTACCGATGCATTAAGGAGATATAGAGGGCTTCATCCATCACATACTATGTCTAATTCATTCTTCATATGAAAAGTTTTAAACATAACATAAACATTCATATTAAAACTAGCGTATGAAATGTCAATACTTCTCCATAAACCATGAATGGTATAGAAATAACACATCCATATTCAAACATATCACAAAACTGTAAATACAATATGGAATTTTTGTATCATAATAAATCAACTTCAAATAAGCTTAAAATCCATCAAAGGATGTTGACATAGATGAAATCAATTCTCTTTGAGAGAAATATCTCTTTTTTTGAAATCATTTAAAAGTCACATAATTATAAATAAAAACTTTCTTTTGAAAATATTCTTATAATATTGTAAGTGAATCTTTGATGATGTTCTAATGGTGGAAAATTGAAATACCCTCCGTATAAGTTAAAAAAAAGACATTCTTACATTAATATTGTTGAGAAGGTTATAAAGGACCTTGTTTGGAAAACGACGCAAAGATTCCCTTATAAACATCTTATAAAAAGTCAAACAAGGGTATAAATGACTTTAACCCATTTTCTAGTAAATAGTAAAACTGTTTTTAAATACATTTTTATGATACATGGATATGGATGATAAAGAGGTCCCAGTAGATACTTACGTAAAAACAACCTCGGATAATAAAGAGATAGTGAAATTAACCCTTACCTTGTACTTTTCCTTGGATGAGGGTAGGTTAACCTCCTCTATAATAGTAAAATAATTTTTATTAAATTATACAAGAATCATATACATTAATATGATATCATATATGATCTTTTAACTTTTCTTTGTTAATAATATCTTAGTATTATTGTTGTTTCGGGTGTTAACTGATTTGTTTTCTTTTATATGATTTGTTATGCAAGACGTGTTTTTTATGGATAGGTTGTATCTTATTAGTATCCAAACTGATATTAGGTCCTGAAAAAATATTTTTAACCATCAAATGCAAGTTAGTCTTGAATGGATATGATGGGGAATGAATCTCATCTCGTTCGTGGAGACGGTATTCCATACGTACACATGAGTGACAATATCATTCTTTTGATTTTAAAATTGTATATAATTGGATGGTATATCATATATACAAAATCATTATAATGATATATTTATTATTTACATCAATTACATATCATTATCATACCCATCCAAATAATAATGTTTTGAATAACAATTACACCACGACGTGGAGATAGTAAGCTGTATATATGCACGTATGGTGACATGTCATTCAATAGATGGATAGAATACTTAATATTGTTGTACCATATTTATAATAACATCACAGTATATATAATATATTGGAGTTATTATTTTATAATGGAAATAACAAATAAATAATAAGTGCAAGAAGAAAGGAACTTGAAAGACTGTGGTGAATACATTATCTCTTCTTTAGGTTATTCCTTTTGATTTGATCAAAAGGGATCATTAGGTTTTCTTTCTAATCAAACTAAGGCCTCTTGGTTAACGTGAGGGAATTTTAGGGGATATTTGGGCAGGGGTTGGCTGAGAAAAATGGCTTTGAAGGTGTGAAATTGAGAAAAGGGTGAATTCCCTTTTATAAGAGGGGTGAGGGGAACCGTAGGAAAAGCTAGAAATATTATTTTATAATAAATTCATATTTAGTTTCTAAAGGATTAAAATTAGATTATTTCGAGGATAAGGTGGGGATGGGTCGAAATTAACTCAACCAATATTTTTTAGATAGGTTTGGATCACTATATTAACCTTATCTTTATGTTTTAACTCAGTTAATTTGTTTGACGTTTACCATGTCTCTCTGTATTGTTAAATTATATGGTTAATAAAATTACTATATACTTCCAATAAAACCCCAAGTGGTTCATTAAGGATAAATCTATCATTATATAAGTCTCTTGGCCGAACCATAAGTTCTTAGGAATAGAATATCAATTAAAAATAAAATATTTGTTTTAAAAACACTTTTATGTCAATCTTGACACTATTTGGAAATCGATTTTTATGAAAATCATAACTGAATGATTACTTAGAACAAAGTTTATTAAATCAATACTAGCATGTAAAATAAAACTAGAAAATAATTTTAATTCATAAAAAGTCTCAAATTACATTTATTTGTGTATTTATAATATCAATTATTTTAATATTTCATTATTAAGGTAATTACTGCATCATCATTGTGTAACAAATAAATTAAAATTTATAATGTCTAAAAATTATAAATAAAATACCATTATATAGGAAATATTTTTATGTTTCTATTTAATCTTTATAATCGAATTTATCTTATGTGTAACCCTATATTAAAAATGTTTTAGTTATTAAACATTGATTTTAACTCTTTTAACTTTTCTTTGAATTAAATAATAATAAAAGTCCTAATCTAATCCAGGTGGACCAAAGTGGTTCATATATTATTCATAGGGTTGTTTCTGGTCAAATTATGCTTATCCATTATAATTAGTACATGTGTTAGGTTAAACATAATATCATTTTTACATTTAATTATCCTATTTACTTTTAACCGTGGAAAATAAAAGTGAAAAGTTACTATTCACCAAAATTATTTTCATATCATTGAACCAAATTTTACATAATTATATCAACTGTGTTTCTTGGATTTTTGAAATTCAATTCACAGAAGTGGTAGAATTACATTTTATGAAAATTTTCAAAAGCTCCAATGAGGTGGGTAAAAGACGGTAAAAAGTTCAATAAAATTTTATATATCTAAAATTAATATAAAATGACTCCAATGAATTACATGGAACTTATATAGGTATTATGTATCTATTTTGACCTAAAATAAATTTAAACAAAATAAATAAAAATTTAAATAAAAAGTCGGGTTTAACTAATAACTCATTGTTTTTCACTATTCATCAAAAATTGAATGTTTTCAGAAAAATACCAAAAATTCACCCTAGGCTAATTTCGATATTAAGAATCCAAAATTGAAGTCCATTTTGAAAAATAAAATTTATAACATTTAAAAAAGTGGGTATTACTATTCATAACGGCTATTTTGATTGGTTTTGGTGTGTTAGAATTCGAAGTTGCATACAACCCATGCTATTAAATTATTCAAAGAGAAGCATACAATGGAAGCTTGGGGTGTTACACAGTTTGGGAAAACCAAGTGCCAACCATGCACTACCTCCTTACCATCAAAATTCCCAGTTTTTTACCAAAACTCTCCCATGATAAAACTCAAACAAACAATACTCAAAAATAGAAAATGAATACCTAAAATTACGCTTATGTCATCTTTAGAAAACATCAGGATCTTACAATATTCCCACCCTATAACAGCTCATCCTTGAGATATACTCCAATGAATCATTATGATTCTGAGTTAAATATATTAGGCCATAGACCCCACATATCCACTTCTCTTTTCCATGTTTCCTCTTGAAAAAATTCATGATTCCACAATAAATGAACTATCAGCATGACCATTCCCTATAACACTTTTTCAATATTATACAACACACATATCAGATGCTCCTCAAAGGACGCATATATCTCTAGATCAACATCATCCTCATAGATCACATGATAAGGGTTAGGTTGATACCATTGAAGTTCTAACACATGAAAAACATCATTCATTTCTTTGTATATCTATGGAAGAGAAAATTAGTATGACACTAACTTGATTCAATTTACAACCTCCAACGGTCCAACAAACCTAGGTACGAACATACCCCATCTCTTTATCTTATGGGGACCCAATATAGGTACACCCAAAGGAATATACAATAACCAAATATAAATTCTATGGATTTTCAATGTCTATTAGCATATGACTTCTGTATACTATGATTTGTATCAATATTATTTCGAATCAGTTGTGTCTGCTCTTACGTATCATTCACGAGACTTTTTCCCAAATTCTCTAACTCACCTGCCTCCATCTACATATATGTGATCATTATGGACTACCATAAAGAGGCTCAGATAATTCTATATGAATAGTTTCTTAATAACTATTTTTATTGTTGAACTGTGCGAAATATAGGTTCTTCTTCCTAGATCCACCAAAGTCTAGGAAACATGATCGGAGTATAACCTCTAGCACATAAATCATATTCTCTGACCACCCATCTCTCTATGGGTGTAATGTCATACTCATAAAACCTATGAACAAAGTTCCTTATATAATTTGTTCTAGAAGAGTGAAGTAAAACATTATTTACCGTCTAAAACGGTACCCTATGACACCTCATGTAGATGGATTATAACCCCAACGTACATCTCTCCCAACTGATCCACTAAGAAAGTCTCTCGTAGAAGCAAGAAATTCTCTAATTTTATAAAAAGGATCAAAAAAACCCCAATTGAATCATTCTTCTAAGTCATTCTAAGGATACCCACCACTGAATCCATGGAAATCTCATCCCAATTAAATTCCAAAATGTTAAATAGCTGTAGTAAACCACATAATAATTGATGTATATCCTTCACTAATTGATAGGTGTAGCACCATGTCACAAACCCCACTATCTCATTTTTCATTCCCAAAAAACAAAACTATTGATGAAGGTCACAGTATATTTTGGTCATAACCAGATGCACCTCCCACTTTGAGGCATTAAATTTTTCCATTAACACTTCTCACATTCTCGTAGGAATTACAACCCGATTCCGAAAATATATGGTATCATATTCATCAATTGTCCAAATTGAATGTGACTCCCCACCTTGTAGGCTTTCCCTTATGGATAAAAATTCTGGATCTTAATACTACATAGCATTGATATATCTCAAAAATGCAGACTCCACTGAAAAATATATGATATTCATCTTCTCCTAAATATCCTGAAACACCACATGTTCCTTATCCATTAAATCCACCATCTTACACTCAATACTAGACTCATGCAATGTTTGAGTATAAGTTTTCCTACTTATGGAATAAGCATCAATTTTCCTTTTTTGGTCCTATATTATAGGTCAAAATTGAATTACTACATATACTCAAACCATCTCCAATACTAGAGATTCAAATCTCACTACAAAAAGATATACTTTACGCTCTTATGATCAGTTTATATAGTAAAATTCTCTCTCAACAGATAGTGCCTCAATTGCTTCAAACCATAAACCACATCACCTAACTCAAGGTCATGTGTAGGGTAGATCCATTCATGTAGCCTCAAATTATGAGACCCGCATGCCACAACCCGATCTCCCTATATCAACTCCACTCCAAGTCTGATTCTAGAAGAGGCACAAAACACTATATACCTCTCACTTGGATTTATTAGGATCAAAATTAGTGTCATAGTTAACCACGTTGTATGATCTTGGAAATAATTCACAAATCCAATAGACAATTCTAACTTTATACTATTTTTTCAAGCCCAAAAGTGGTCCTTAAAATAAGGAAATGTCTTGGATGAATCTCTGATAATATCCAGTGAAACCCAGAAATCAATGGATATCAAATTTTTTTTTGGGATTCTCCCATAAAACCACTGCATGAACCTTATCTGGGACCATAGACACTCATTCCTCCAAGATTATGTAACCTAAGAATTGTACCTAATCAGTCCTAAATTGAAACATAAATAGATTTTCCTATAGCTGATTCTCTCTCAGTGTACTCATGATAATTTCAAGATGTGGGCATGGTCATCATGATTTTTATAGTACATCTATATGTTATCCACAAACACTACCACACAATGATCCAATTAAAGTTGAAATATTATGTTCATTATGTCAAAAAACAATGATGGTGTGTTCATCAACCCAAAATGCATCTTAATGAGCTCATATTGGTTATACCTTCTTCTAAATGTAGCCCTCAGCATATCAGATTGTCAAACAATCATCTGATGATATCCCGATCTCAATTCAATCATACAAAAGACACAAGATCCCATCAACATGTTAAATATATCATTGATACATAGAATATGATATTGGTTATTAACTTTCATCGTGTTAATCTTTCAATAATTGACACACAAGTTCAAGGACATGTTATCCTTCATTACTAACCATACCATAGAACCCCAAGGAGACGTACATAGATAGAGAAATCCATAATATATAAACCCCTAAACCTGATTATTAATATCTTGAATGCCTTTTGATTCTATCCTATACAGTTTAATAGAAAATGGATCAATCCTTAGCATGAGTTTAGTGGTTAATTCCACATTTCTCTCAGGTGGAAACCCTAAAAATCTAAAGGGAAAAAAACCTATAAATTTTACACTACATATGGAAAGACAACATTCATTAAACCTCCATCATATAGAAATAGACTTGAAACCTAGGAAGTAAGATCCCTCAATTGCTGGTGAAATGGCCCTGCACAGCCCACCATGATATCAAATTCTCCAATGTGAAAATATTACCCCCCCTCAGGATATGTAAATGTTACTCTCCAGCAGTAACAATCAACGTGGGATTAGAATGCTACCAACTATTCCATAACCAGAATTATCTCAAAGAATGAAATATCAAGTATATATAGATCCCAACTGAAATAATAATCCCAAACATCAGAAGAACACCCTTCTCTCAAATAGATTTCTCTAGATCAAACCCCCAAAGGTGAATTTATCATCAAAACCCCACTCATGAACTTTACTCTCAAGCTCAAGTCATTCACAATTTGTGAAATAATAAAATAATGAGAGTAAAAAGTATCAAATAATTCACTAGATATCATAGAAGCTACAATAATAGTACCTCTATCTATTGACTTTATAACCACTCTATCCACTAGTATAGGATGAACAATATGCAACTATCATGCACTGCTTCCCTGAGATGTTGTCTGAGTCCCCTGAGTTGGGCCACACTACTGAAATGGGAACTCCTTCCCAGAAGTGTTGTGTCCACTGCCTCTACCTCAATGTCTAGTAGATCTCCAACTTCCAATCTATTATGGTGAATAAGATCCCATTACTATACTCTGATTATACCTAATTACCCTATAATTATCCATATGTTTTGGGTTTCTGCATAATTTTTGTACATGTCACATTCTTATACTATATAATCACACTACCGATGGTCTAGGACAACATATATGATAGTGAACCAGCCAACCACATTGGTGACAAATAACTCTGATAAGACCTTTTTTAACTAATCATTCCTCCTGACCACTCTCCTAATTATCCCCTTAGCTAACATTCAAAAGGTGATTCTTCTATATCTTGAAATACTTACTTCTTGAACTTCCATTAGCAACTATCTATCCTATAATGGAATTCTCCATCTAGTTTCCCTTAGCTATGAGAGTTTAATCCACCACCTCAGTAAACATCCTATAATTTCTTTTTCATTGGTGTCTCATCCCCTTCTAGCACTAGAGTGAATTTTTGTATGTATATAAAGAAACCAGTATAGTCCATCATGGACATACATCCTTGATTCAACCACATGAACTCATTAGCTCTCTCCTATACCAACATCTCTAGATAAAATTACTATAGGAACTTCCCCAAAATTTCCTTCCAGGCCATCAAATCTCCCTTCCATGTCCGAGCTTGAACATCCCACCATCTCTTCTCTAAATCATCATACATATAAGTATCCAACTTGAGCCTACTCTCAACAAGGGTCTCTAAATAGTAAAGTATAGTCAAGAAGGACTCGATCCGAGACCTCTTTGACTTAGGTTCACCCACTCTGGTAAATGTTGAAGGTTGTTGTAACTGAAACTCTCATTAATGGTCATACACACCCTTCACCACCCGTGCTAGGTCTCTATCCATAATATTTATATACCGAGAAAATTTCTCATGGAACTACTCTCTTTCATCAATACATAGTAATATAGGTGCCTCAGGTTCCACCACTAGAGGATCATCATCATCCATTTCCTCTTATCATTCTCTCAACATGTTTCATCATGGAGACATATCTCTAAAATTACAAACACACATATCAGGACACATAAAACAACTTTAAAACATTTCAAAAGAGGGTTTTCACATTAATCACTAACATGTAATTCATCAAAAAAATTAACACAGTCAAAACCATTGCGCTATCACTACCCTTAACCATCCTACATATAGGTCACAGTTAAAAAGGGATAAAATCATTCTCAAATTCAATTTTCATATTATAAACCCATTTATTAACAGCTTTCATCATTTTTGATTTCATATCAGACACCACTTTCACTTTCACATTACTCACCTTTTTCATTAGAATTTACAAAAGTAAGGAAAGCAAGTTCAATTTCAACAACTTACCCAAAACCGATTTTCTCATATGTTCCTAAAATAATACATGCCACAAAATAATCATAAGTTATTGGAATGATTCATATATACTCAACTCTTATTTCATATTAGGCCATGAGTAAAATTTTATAAAATCTAAAAAACAATAATCACATCACACAACAAGTTCATCACTCGTTGTGAAATAGAATCAACTATTAAATCACCCATCAATAACTTCAATCTTGCAAAAGGTACTTGGATTTTACCCTCGTACATGGGTTATCTACTACCATGCAAGAGATCTTAACCAAGGCCCAACTCATCATATTCTCTTGACTATTTTTTCAAAATAGTAATACAATAGAAATGAAAATAATCCAACTTTGATACCACTTTGTAACATCCCGGCCTATTTTCCACAAACTAGTTCCCCATGATGGATCACATCATGACCTTAGTGACACCTCCTTATGCGCTAAAGGCTATCGAATAGCTGTAATGGTCTAATGTCAATCATGGGGAGACTATACCCTCTTTACCAAAGTATTACCACCCCGTGAGTAGATAAAAAACATCCAATAGTAAATAAATTATGTAACCATAAATAGAATAGTATATATGTCATTCAAATATGTTTCATGTTTCAATATGAAAAACCCTAAATAAATAAAGACACTAAATAATCCCATGTTGTTCTTGACACCATGTCTACTTCCCTTCTCCATGATCCATCCCATATCAGTCACCTATCATAGGACACTTCCCCTTATCATATCTTACAACCATGGAATCTATTCAGGAACAGATCCAATGTCCCATGAAGAGTTTGAGTACAACACAGTAGGTAACCACACAATGTTATCTAAAATAATATTTACTCAGTAACAGTGTATTCAATTGTATAATGAATAAAGAACAATGAATAAGTAGACTCTTATCACATTAATTGTTCATTAAATTAATCACATAACCATCGGGTTCCCAAAGAAACCCGAACATTCAATACCTATTTATCCATGTGCGACAATCTGAACTATCCCTAAGGGATATAATAATACTTCATTCCATTGTAACCATTAATAATATATTTAATATCTTTATTACATTTTTTCCATTCATAGTATTCATTAACATATCTGACTTTCAGTGTTACCATTCATCGTCTCAATTCATATATGCACCCCATTATTACCATTCCTAATCTCAATTCATCAATTTACCAATACTTATCACTATTGAACTTTGATGTAAGAGACCATGTACTACACTAGATTATCACATATACCACAATATCATAATATCACATATATCAAAATATCACACATATCAAAATATTACATGTACCACAAAAAACCATTGATTAATTGAGAAATTAATTAATCCAATGTAACAATTTCATATTCACATCATTCCATTAATTAATTAAACAATTAATTAATCTCATATATCCATTTAATTAATTTAATAATTAATTAATTACATTAATTACATTAATTAATTTACCAATTAATTAATCACATCAATTCCATTAATTAATTAAAAAATTAATTAATCCAATCCAATAATATTAATGTCCGTATAATTAGTTCAAAATTTAGTTATTCTAATTCAACAACTCCAATATCAACATAATTAATTCCAAATTAATTATTCCAACTCATTCAATTCAATATCCCCAATTTCATAATCCTATAATTAATTAATTTACCCAATTAATTAATTCAATGTAATAAACTCAATTTCTAATCATCTAATATAAATTATTAAATTACCTAAATTTAATTTATATAATGGCTTTTAAATTTGAATAATCATCCACATACCTCATCTTTGGTGATGAACGACTACAAATGGATATACCCAATTTGAAGCAGAATAATTAAAATCGTGGAAAAGAACATAATCTTGATCTGAAACCTACATCCAAGATCAAATGAATCAATATCTAAAAACCTATATCTAAATATAGAACCAAAAGTTGATAAACATGCCTCTTTTATCTCTAAGGATGAGAGGAAGAGAGAGATATCTAAATAGAAATAAAACATATACCTCGGGTGTGGAAAATCATCAATACACCATTTTATTTTACTGAGAAAGAGGTCAAGAGGTCTTGGAGTCTATCTGGGATCCTCCAAAAAATGTTAAAGAATGTCGGGTGTTCTGATATGGCTTAATACAAGTCAAAACAAGGGGTTAAATAATTTTAAAACAAATTTTCAAGTTAATTAAAACCAAGTGCATGGTTTCCTATAAGAGTCACATGGTTTCCCCTAACTGTGTGCCCAAACCATATTCCTCACCTAGGGTTGTCTCCCCGTTTCTCCTAAGTTGTCGTACGGTTCATCAAACTATGTGCCAATCATGAAAACCCCACTATCTCAAGGTTTCACGGTTACCTGGACTAGATACACTATTTAGGAGTACTATGTGCCAATTATGAACTTCCCCAATGCCCTCTTAATTCTCAAGTTTATTACCGAAACTCTCCCAAGATGAAACCCAAAAAAAATACATCCAATGGAAAAAAGAATACCTGAAGTCAAGATGTATTCATCTCTATAAAAGGATAGGATCATACAACTACTTATTACCCTCTGATAAATAGTTTATTTGAGATAACTATTAAAAATCATGATTATAGTATACATCATGTTCAGTGTATTTCCAACGATATTAGGATCAACACCTTCCCTTATTAGAGTTTAGATATTCTAACAGCATACATTCTATCATTGAAGTTGAAGCTTATGAGGATCATTATGGGTTGATCTATTAGAATCCAACATATTAGGATGATGTTTTATTGTATAATCTAATGTGATGTGTTGTTATCTTAGAGATAAGAGAGAAGGTTCAAACTATTTAGCATCATATGAAATTTTCAAAAGCTTGATAAAAATATATGCAGACAACCATTAAAATGACCAAAATTTTGAGTTCAAGGATAGGGTGGTTTTTTTTATATCTCCATGGGAGAATTTTGGGAGGTTTGGGTAGAAGGGAAATCTAGTTCCATGATACATCAGCCCCTTTTATATCATTGATCGCATAAGAGTTGTGTCTTATAAACTAAAACTCCCATATAAGATTTCTGAAGTACATTATGTGTTCCATGTATCCCTATTGATTGAGTACATATTTGACCTCTCATGTGGACTAAATCTAGAGGTGGTATCTTTAGAGAATGATGTTTCATATGAGGAGAAGTGGGTGAAGATCTTTGATTTTATAGACATGTTTATATAAAACAAGATAACTCACCTGGTAAAAGTGATGTAGAGGAATCACATGTTTTATAAAGAAATGTGGGTACCATTAGAGACAATAAAATAGATTTTCCCGAATTTTTTTTATTGTATGCGGATAAGTTTCATGGAAAAATTTCATATGGGGGAGGAATGTATTGACCTGAACATTTAAAAATGAAATTCCCTTTTAGATTGAGTAAATTCCTTATAGTTATATATAACAAATGTACTAATTTGGTAATCATGGACCAATTTTAAAATATATCATGTCATATTTAAATGTCCATTAATAATACTAACTATATTTAATACATATTTTTTAGAATTAATAATAAGATTAATATATATTAAGAGTTATGATAAAGTCTAATTTTAAAAAATGAAGGAATTGATGGACTCGACCAGAAGGATCATACCCTTATGAAGACCATTTATCATAGATTACATGGGATATGGAATTACTAGGGTTTGAACTTTACCAATAGAAATACTAAATTCAAAAATTAAATAACAAATGCAACCATTTATTAGATAATTTAATTATTATCAGTATCATGTCTGAAACCATGTTCATCGAACCACCCTAAGAAATCCTCACCATCGCACACCTTACCCTTAGTGTGTATAATAGTGTAATAAAAGGTTATGTATCTATACCATGTTAAAATAAAGTTTTATAGTTTCCATTTTAATAAATAAAGTATTATATTTATCCCTATTCATTATTAAAATTTTATGAGTCTCTAAAAAATATGATTTTAATACAAAAAACCGAAATTGTATTTTTGGAAAATATATGGTTTTAATTAAAACACTCTTTTTTATAAATTGTATTATTTTGAAATTGATTCAATTTTCATATAATATTCTTATTAAATAATATTTATATAAAAATGATAATTTAATTTATTAATGTCTAATATAACCAATATAAGTTTATGAAAATTGTTATTATTGTAAAAACACTTTTTCAATAAATGATAATATTTATTTTAAGTATGAATAATAATTCATAAATTATTATTTTAATAAAATAAATATTATTTTTAAAAATCAAAATTTTTTAATTATTAAATGGTGAATTTTTCATAATTTTCTAATACAGATGATTTTTTGGATAAAAATAAATAAATAATAAATATACTATGCGTACTATGACGTCATAATATCCCAAGAGAGATTTAGTAAATAATATAAAGGGAATCACCGACCAAAAATTTGTTTTCCAATTAACATAATGTGTTTTTCAGATTATTTTAATAATTTTACATAAACTTAATGACTCCCCCATAAACAATATTATATTTTAAGGTTGTAAAATCATTTTATTATAAACATGAATCACTTCCACATCATTAAGGATATTATTTTAAGAGGTTTGGTTCATGAACATATAAAATATTGAAAATCACTCTTCTTTGAAAATTTCTATGGGTATAACACAGGGTAAGGTTATTGGTTTTAATGAATTTATCATATTATGTCCAAAACCTATATGTAAAAATTAATAAATAATTCCCCCCTCATTCTATAAATGCATATCCATCCTCCCACTACTCTTCACTAAAAAAATTGACCGATAATAAACTTTCCATTTCCCTCTACAAATTTCTCCCATGGTGTTCAAAAACTCTTAATAAGCTCTCCATTATTTTATAAGAGCCCCTCATTGTAATGTACTCTCTCATCTTCTTTTTATTTCAAGTACACTATTTGTACTAGGCCCTATTGATTTACAATTTTCCATGTTTTGATGTGTTTATACACAAACCTTTACTATAATTATGATTCCAATGTAATTAGAGACCACCATTTACACTTAATCATCTTTTCCATATACATTTACGTACACTAGTTATGCTACTAAAGTTATCCTAGGATTTTACATGCCAAACATTTTTTAGTGAATACCCATCCCATTTTCCACACAATGGTATTCACATAGTTTCAACTACCCTTAATTTATTTTATTTTTCCATGTATGTAACCTACATTCCATAATACTGGGTTTAAAATTGGTGAAAGGTGTTATTATATTATATGACCTATGTGGCACACAAATGCATGTACACGATAAGAATGCAATGTAAGGACCTAGAATTATTATTCCCCCCAATTCATTGAGAAATGTTTTTATCTCATGAGATGAAATCTATGGTGAATGGAGTTTTATCCAAAGTACACTATGATATGATGTAATTTTTCTTATCCTTGACTTATTCTTATGATTTCATGTTTTATGTTGTTTAAGCATTATTATGTTTCCTTATGTTATCATATTATTTCATGCTTCAATGTTCAATTTTATTATTCTCAATCCTTTTACGTCACATTTATTTTACTCATGAATAACATATATTACATTTTTCATTTATTACATTTATCATGTTAGATTTTATAATTTCCTTACTGGGAATTTTTTATCACCCCTTTCTTATGTATGTCCCGCGATTAACACAAGCAATTTTAGAAGAGCAATGCAATTTATGAGTATGTTTAGAAGTTTTAAATAATTTCATTATATCCTTGTTTATGTTATTATAATATGCACCTAATTTTATAAAGACACTAGGCCTTATGATCTTCTATTATTGTATCATGTGTGGTTTTATTTAACAAATAATTAATTAACATGTATTATGATATGGTTTTTATATTATTCCATGATTTATTTAATCTTGATGGTGAAATAATTCCCAAATTGTATTATTATGATACCTTATCACCAGTTTCTATCTAGGGGTGATCTGGAACACACTTTGAGCCCTAAGGATGAGCGATCTAGGTTATGGATTTGTTTAACTCAATTTATTTCATTATAGAACTATTCATATACAACAATCCATAGTTCAGTGTCACTTTTACATATCCTAGAATCATTTTGGATGTTATCATGTATGAATCCATTAGATCACTAAAAATTCATTCACATAGAGTCATTTAAAAATAAATATCAGTCTTTGATTATTTTAAATATAATAATATTCAAATAACTCTACTAATTTTCTTTTGATCAACCTCAATTTAATCATCATCTTTTCTCAAATTTTCTAAAACTAAAATGGGAATTGAAACTTCTATTGAATCTTCCTAACCAAACATTTGTAATAATTCCCTAACATCTTTTCTATGATAAAAATATATAGGCATTACTTTATTCAATATGTAATCATAGAAATTATTTCAATTCACATGGTACCGATATTTAAAAGTTATTTTTTATCAGATCAAAAAAATTAACCATGGTACTTATTTTCAATAGAAAATATTATTTCATCAACATATATGATGAAAATAAATATACCTCTAGATATATCCACAATATAAATAATATTGTCAACTTTCATCATTTTTAAACACATATATTTATGGAATACATAGAATTTTAAATACTAGGATATGGGAGCCTGTTTTAAACCAAAAAAATATTTTTTAAATTTGACACATCGTGATACTATAAAAATATAGAAAGAAACCCTCTGGTTTTTTAATGAACTATTCATCTTCAATTTAACTATTCATATAAAATAATTTCATATATATTGGATATAATTTTTAATACTTTTTTTCATCCACTTAAAAAAACATTCATTGGGTTTTTAACCTTAAAACTGGAGTTAATGTTTCATTAAAATTGATGTAATCTATTTGTGATAATCCCTTGAATTCCATCCTAACCTTTTTTCTTATCACATCACCTTTCACATTCATTTTATTTCCAAATATCCACTTGGTGATAAAAAATATTTTTATTTTTATCCCTTGGAAGTATCTCCCAAAATTTGTTTTTGTCAATTTTTATATCTCATCATTCATAACTTGTATCTAATTTTCATGTTTGGTTTCATTAACTACTATTTGTATGTAAATTTTTGATATAAGATCCATTTGGTTATAAATTATCATCAGATATTCTTGTATGGAAATAATTTTTCTACTTCCATATTGTTCTTCTATATTTGAAATTACTTATTATAACATCCAAAAATATCATCTCTATCACTAGATTTCTCAAAATCAAAATCAGTATTATTTTTCTCATTTTTATCTTACCACTCTTTTTGTATTTAAAAA
This sequence comes from Viscum album, assembly GCA_963277665.1. NCBI lineage: Eukaryota > Viridiplantae > Streptophyta > Magnoliopsida > Santalales > Viscaceae > Viscum > Viscum album. Next base: position 700,229 of record OY728165.1, read on the forward strand.
ATCTACAAGCTATTTTCTTTTAAAATGTTTATATCTTCTTTTGAAACATGATTTTATTTTCACTATTTTGAATATTTTAACATCAACACAGTATACCAAATTTTTCAATATCATGTTCCAGCATCTTTAACCAATTTTATTTCATAAGTATCCCAAAAATAACCCTTTATCATATTTTTATCAAACATTTAATGACTATTTTTTCTTATAAAAAAAGGAATACTAAAAAAACTAAATAATTGAAAATTTTATTGTGTTTACACTAAATTTGATATGTAGATATCAATGTTTTAACTCTCAATAGACATCTGTTTAGGATGTATACAATAGTACACAAGACTTCTATCCAAAAATATTTTTCGATCCTATTTTCACCTAAAATAGTCCTATGAATCTGAACTATAATTTAATTCCTTTCAGCAACACCATTTCCTCATGGTACAAATGGTGTGATTAATTTATGTTTCATTATATTTTTGTAATGATAAATTTTATATGCAACATATGTATACTTTTTTCCATTATCAAATCATATTTTTGTGATGTAGAGTCCCAACACTTTCAATTATTTATCTAAAATTTTTAAACATCTCAACAAATAATGAATTATGATTGATGAACATAACATTATTAATTTTAATTTAATCATAAATAAATTTTACAAAAAACACATCAAGTATAATTCTGACCCATCAGATCACATAAAAATGTTTAAATGAGTTGTAGTGGTATAGTTGAAAGAATATATTCCTTTTTTTGAGATCAATTATTCAAAATTACATTCTAAAATGTTACACAAACATCATTGATTTCTCTCTTATTCATGGGGTGATCTCTTATAGTAAAATACTTATGTATTTTTCTTATACTTCTTTAGTAGATATGGCTAATCCTTTAATGCCATAATATGCTTCCATATTTTTCATCCACGTAATACAAGTTTGTTAGATCACTAATTTGAAATAGATTTTCATTTTTAATTTCTATTAAAGGGATATCCCTCCCCTATATTATGTCTTTAATAATATACTAGTCTTTCGTGAATATCTTTTCATAGCCATCATTACATATTCAACTATAACTAAATATATATTTATTCAACCCTTTCATTTGAATAATATAATTTTAATTCAAATTATAAGCTCATATCAAAATGGATCCAACACCCATGATTTTTAGAGAAAATTCATTTATTAAAGTGTTCAACCCCCATTCATGATTATTAATATTCTAAATAGTCTTTGTTTCATTTTCGTGTAGGAAAAATTACCACTATCAGGAATTGATGGCTTGGTTTTTATATTTTCATTTAATGAAACCTTAAGTGGACAAGTTTTCTCCTCTGTGAGTTTTAGAAGTACCATCCCTTTCCACCCAAAAGGAATATATATTGGTGTTATTTTTGTATTCTTTTCCTAATAATTACACTTTTGATCACACCTACCACATTTTTCTTCAAGGAACAATAACTTGTTTTTGTAGGAAAATTAGTGAAATTTCATATCATAGTTTTCCTTCTTTGACACTTAATTTCATCACCTCACAATAAATCTATATAGATTCATTAGTATATCAATGTAGTGTAATATTTTACTAGTATGAGTAGTCCTTGTATCCAAATACTCTTTGTCACTAGTAATATCCCTGAAATATAAATCATCTATAATAATAAAAAAATTATCTCAGAAACTATTTCCTTGATTTCTAATTGTGTGTCGTATATTGATCCTGAACATTCTGTTTTTTGGACTTGATGACTTTCTTGTGTTACTTATTTATTCAACTAATATGGGTAAATGTTTCTCCCCATTCAATACTTGACAATAATTTGAGTTTGAATATGAAAATTTTGTTAAAATAGATTTACAAGTACATTTATCCGGTGTAGCTTTATCCTAATTTATTTTAAAACATTCCATATTTACATTGTAGGATTCGTCCTTGAATTCAATAGAAAATTTTAAATTATCTAAAAATTTATTCAATTCAATTATATTGTGTCATAGATTAGTCTTATTCTTTTATATAATGTATGAAATCCAGAATCTTTACCATTTTTTCATATTCAAATTATTTTAACTTGAATATATTGATTTAATCTATGTTGGGTACTTATTTAATGACATATTCACACTATTATTCAATAATATTCTTATTTTATTTCATCATCTATCTATTTTTTCTAGATATTGATATTCTACTAAATATAGGCTTATAATTTATCTTTCAATAGGTGTACTAGCTTATTTGGTTCTAATTAATCATCCTCACTACATGAGGTATAAAATAGTTTTTAAATATGATCTAGGAGATTACTAAATTTCATAGAACATTCAACATTTGATTGAATACCAGATGATAGGTCATCTTCATCCTCTTTTCCCATCAAATTTCATATCTTACTTCTTTAAAATTTATTTTTTCTAACATCAAATTTTGATACATATTTTAAGCTTCTACACAATTTATTTATATATTTATTTTAAATTTTATCAACTTTTTCATCAAATTCATAATCTTAACAATTATACTTTTGAATATTTATATAAAAATTTCCAATTTCATTACATTTTTAACACCTTTGTTGAATTTTTAGTTTACTCTTTCCATTTCCATTCTCAAAATTCATTAATATAATATAAATTATTCTTTGATAGTATTCATCAACTTCATCATCATTAAAATCAAATTTATTTTCAACAATATCTTCTTTTATTTTAACCTTCCTCGTATAATCAAAATATATTTCATCATTTATAATTTTCATGAATACTGTTATTTTTCTAATTTGGTAAGAAATAATAATGTTATATAATTCATCAATAAAATTATCCTCATTTTCTCTAATAGTTGTAATGTTTGGATCAAACTTGTATTAAAATTTCTTCATAAACTTATTGATAAATGATAAGTGTTCCGAATCATAGAAAAATCCCTGTATAGTAACGATTATTTCACTAACCATTGTAAATTAGTCACCAATGATTTATTCCTCAAAAAAATTTATATCTTAAAATTGGTTTTTATAAATTTTTCATCTCACCAACATGACTTTCACATTATCTCCATAACTTATTTATAACTTACCCCATATTTATTTAGTATTCTAAAGTCCCATGATGTTTATTTCAACCTATTCTAAAAAAGAATTTATAATTCATTCTAATCTTTTCCTTAAACATCTATTTTTATTTTATCAGAAAAGGATATTATAGAATCCTTTTTAATGAGTGAAAACACTAAAATTATTACATATCTCACTTCTAGGCCATGATATAGTAGATAGGTAAATATCACATTCTTTTAACTTTAGTAGTTCTTTTCATCATATATGTGAACACCACTTATGTTAATAGAATTCATATTATTGATTCACATCAACTGATTGGATAAACCAAAAGAACCATGAACTAATATCATTTTAAGTGTTTAGGAATGTGTTTCTCCACTACGAAGGGGGGATGAATCTCTAAATACCTATCCTTACAATTTTCATCACATTAAATTCAATTTTTTGACTTGTTAGCATCTGATCCACTAAAATATAAAATCTAATCCCCACTAACACAAGAAGATAATAAAGATAACAATTAACACATAATTTTTACAATGTTCAAATCCTTCTTAGAAAGACTATTTTTTCAAGATTGGTTATTTTCTCAAACAATGGATTATTTAACAAATGTACAAATGATAAAAATATTCGCACAGGTTCATATAATTACAATATTCCTGTCCAAATCCATACTAGAAATCATATCATCTCAATATAGATACAATTTGATAAAATGGAATAACAAAGATCTCTTCAATCTCTTGGTTTCCTGAGAAATAGTTGCAGTATATCTGTAATGATCTAGGTTTTTTAATATATATACTTTATTTTGTTCTATTAAATAAATAATATATTTATTTTTAAAACTATATTATGTAGTGTATTATATTGAAAAAATATTTTATCATGGTAATTTGTGTCCAAATATATATGTGTGTGTGTGTGTTTATTTTAAGTATAAATTCAGGGAAAAAAATATTTTGATTATGTAATAATATTTTATATTCATCTGGAAATATAAAATAATAATTTTAAATGAAAATACCATAAAATATAAAATTAGGTTGCTAAAAATTATATTTAGGAAATTTGGTTTTGTAAACTGGTATACATATTATATAATACATGAAAATACTAATTTAAGTGATCACGTATAAAATTTATAGAATTGTTTTACATATATATATATATATAAGAAATGGAATAAATTTTTAAGTGAATCTAAATATATATGTGTATGTGTGTGTGTCTATGTATATATAATATATAGAGAATATGTATTTAAATGATGATATATATATATATACGAAAAATTACCAGATACATACATATATGTATGTGTGTGTAATTGATGATAAATTTTAAGAATAACGATTAAAAATGACATTATTATATATATATATATATGCTTATATCTATAGTATATATATATACCTATTACTATTATATACATATATAATAGATTTCATTAACTAAAAAAGTTGAAAATTGAAAATGGGAAAAAGATATAAAGGGCATTGAAAACAATATAAATATAGGTGTATGTGAATGTGTATATACATGCAAGATTTAGAATTTTTTTTAAATAAAGGAATATATATGAAATATATATTTAAATGTAGGATTAAATAATATATATATATATATATATATTAAATATATATATGTGAACATAAGGTGTTTGACACAAGGTATGTATGAAATTATATATATATATATATATATACATTGAAATATATATATTATATATATGTTATATAAATGTTAAAATATATATTCACATTAAAATTTATATGATATGAATATATATAAGTTATATTCATTACAAAATATTTATGTTATATATTTTTAATATATGTCATGTGTGTGTGTGTTATAAATAATGTTCCCTGCATGTTAAGTAATGAAAAAAAATGAAAATAAAGAAGAAGAAAAATTATTAGAGGCTATGGAACAAAAAATAAATAAATAAATAAAGACTAAGAAAAATGTGATAATTTGATTAGTGGGAAAGTTTCATAATAAATAAAAAAACACTATTTTAACATGGGTTATAAATGTAATGATCCCCCTTGATTATTTCACCCAATGCAGCTCGACTAAGATTCAACTAAAAGTGTATACGTTTGGAAGTTTCAGAGTGGTAGAGTGAGTGATTGAGATCAAGTCCTAGGTGTTCTCATTCAAAAAAGAAGAAATGAAATATGTTTTTCATTTATTTTAGGTAAGGGGAATTATTTTGGAAAAGTTGTTTTAAAATTCTCTAGAATCCCCATCTTTTTATAATCAAAAATGTTTTTTCCAAATATATTTTGTTAGGTTAAATGTTTTTAAATTTTTTATTTCAAATTTTTTTTACAAAAAACCCTCTTTATAAGGGGGAATATTTTATTTTTATTTTTTATCCTTTTTTTCCAAAACCTATTATGTTTTAAAATAATATTTAATCATCAATTTTATTTCAAACCCCTATTTATAATAGATTATGTCTCTATACATTATTATTTCATTCTTTTATTACCCATTTTATGTCAAATTATTTTCTATAATCATTTATGTAATATTAGAATTATCATTCAATGAGATAATCATTTTATTTATTTATAATGGATTTTTTATTTGTCTAAATTATTATATAGACACACATGAATTATACCAGTTTGGTATCACATGAATATTTTACATATTTTCATGATAATGTTTTTTCATAATAAAACACACACACAGAGACACACACACACACACACATATATATACATATGTTTGTGTACTATTTTCTGTATAAAAGTATATCTATATGTATCCATTGTAATAGTTATTAATGATATGATTGAAAACCCCACTGACAAAAGTTAAATCTGGAATGTTTTATTCAATATTCGGGTGTTTTCTTCAGTGGCGTGTGCTTGTAGTCCTCCCAATAGGTGTCACCTCCTCCTTCTCAACTAGTTTGTATGTACCTTGTATCCCCCTTAATACCCATGTTGGTCTAAGATTTTTACAACCCATGATTGTCTAGTAAACTTTTTGTTATTGAATAAATTTATTTGGGGCATGATTTGGGTGACCAATTCATGACTTCACTTTTATAGAATAGAAAATAATATAAAATAAAATAAAATAAAATAGTAATCGTAAATATGACATGGATTTGGGGAGAGAACACAATTATCAAATATGGGAATGACCTATATACCCTTCAATGATCCAAGTGGCCTCACATTTTTTTTCCACTCTTGTGAATTATTTTTTTGAAAAATCATAGGAATATATTTATGAAATTATATAATTTCTTATTTTGGTTTTATTTTTAACTGATTCCATTGGATTTATTTCATGGTCTGGTTTTAAGATATGTGGTTTTAGTATTTAAATGTAATTTCAGGAAATATATGTTGTTAAAATTTATTTCCATTTTTGGAAAAATATTATGGATTAAAAATGGGAAAGTTATTTTTATTTTTAAACATTTTTTATTCAAAGACATGTTTTCTATTTTTAAATGGATATGTCTTAAGAAATGTTTTCTGATATTTTCAAAAAATTGTAATCTAAACTTTTAAAACCCTGTTCTAAGTAATTTTCTCAGACCATGTTTTGAAAAAAAAAACGTGTAAGTAGTTGAGTAGGGTTACTCAGAGGACATATATAGACTTTGAAAATTTGATCGAGCAAGGATGTTGTGGTCATAGAGGAATATAGTTTCCAAAAAATCATGTTATATAGTTTTTTAAAGTTATTTTTTCATAATCAATAAAAACACTATACATAAACAATATATTAATTGTATATTTTCAAGAGATTTCAATATTTATTTAGAAAAATATATATATAGTGTTTTAAGCACCAAAAATGAGAGTGTGGGTTAGGGGCATCTTAGTTGGTATCAATGGAAAAATTTAGACAACATCGGTAACATGAAGGTCTATGATAATTTAAGTGTTTGAAATATTCTTTTTCATGTTTTTTGTAGATTATATTTTAATAGTATTCCTAAAATTAGGGTTCTATAAACTTATAGAAACCATGGAATGTAAGTGTATAATTTAATGGTCCACTTAAGTGTTTAAAGACATAGATTTACGAATCATCCAAAAAAATTAAAAGAAAAAAATAAGTAGTAATTTCATATAATTTTCAATCTAAATTATTATTATTATTCATATGTTTATGAATTCAAGCCCTATGTTATGATGACTAATAAAATATTTTTCTTTTTTTCTTAATCAAGAAGTGAAATAAAAAATATCTTATATAATTAAAATTGTGATGATGCGATTTAATTGAGGAGGTAGAACGTGACAACTAATGTTTTTTAATATATATATTTTATTTTTTTCTACTCGAGATACAATATAATTCTATATATAATTATATTTTATAAGGTTATATTAAAAATTAATAATTTATCATGAAAATTTATCTCTAATTATATATATGTTTGTTAATTTTAAATATAATTTGAGGAATAAAAATATTATCTTCACGTAAAAATATTTTACATTAATTTGGAAATATAAAATAGTAATTTGAAATTAGTATACCATGAAAAATATAATTAGGATGATAAAAATAATAGTTAGATAATTTATTTTTTCATAGTTATATACTTAGTATGCTACATGAAAATACTAATTTAAGATAAGATTTATAATATTTAATGTGTTATTTGAGATATATATATAGTAAATAAAATTATTTTTTTAGGTGAATGTAAAAATATATATATACATGTGTACATATAAATAAGATATAAATAATATTTATGTTAATGAATATATATATATATAGTATAATAATATCCATATGCATAACTTTCTGTGCTTGTAAGTCATGATTTAATTTAATATTATAGGTTATAAAAATAAATTTAATAAATATATATAGGAATATACGCATAGTATATATATACACTTATAATTGATATATATATAAATATATCTATAAGAGATTTATTGAATTAGAAATGATGAAAATTAAAAAAGGGGAAAATAATGAAAAAATGTTGGAAAATATTATACATGAACATAGGATTATGTAAAATTTTAAAAAACAAAATTATATATATATATATATATATATATGGTATATATATAGGATTAATAAAAACTAAAAATATAATAAATGTGTGTGTTTGTGTGTACATAAGGTGTGTAATGTAATGGATTGAAGAAATAATATATATATACACACATTTTTGAAATATATATACATTAAAATTTAAATGGTATGAATATATCTAATTTACAAATGTTGATAAATATATATGTTAAAATATGTATGGTATATATTTGAGTTATATATATATATAAGATATTTGTTATATGTATTTTTATATGATAAACAATATTTCGTAAGAGTTGTAAAATGAAAAAAAACTAAAGAAAAAAATTCAAAATAATAAATTACCTAGAGGGTAAGGAACATAAAAAATAATAATAAAAAATAAGCAAATAATATCATAGTGTTAATTTTTTTTAGTGGGAATGTTTTGTATGAAAAAAAAGAAGAAACTATTTGAAAGTCTCCTCAAATAGTTACTAAATAAAAATAATATTTAAATAAATAAATTTAGAATTATTAATAATAATAAATAATAATAATAATAATTGCATTTATCATTGATGATGGGTTATAAATGAAATTCCACTCATTGAGTATTTCACTTAAAGATGTTGTGATAAGCTTCATCTAAAAATATAAATGTTTTGTGGTTTCAGAGAGGCATAATGAGTTTGGGAGATGAAGCCTTATGTTTTCATATTCAAAGATAATTGCATTATGATTTTGTTTTAGTTTAGTTCTAGAAAATTTGTTTTCAAATTTCTCTTTTAAATGTTTCATCGTTACTGAAACAACTAATATCAATGCTATAGATGGGTTTTTTCATTAATAAAAAAGAGATAATATGATGAGAACCATTAAAAGTAAGTGGCCAATATTTTCACTAAAAAACACTGATAAAAACCATTGTTGTTGCTACAAAACATTCATCTCTATCGTATCCCTATAACAGAATTAAATTAGAAACATAATCAAATTGTAATTCTAATATTATAGAAAACTAGATTAAAATACAAATATTACATTTCACTATAATTTCAATTGAAATTTTAATTAAAAAATATTTATATTGATGTGATATTTACTGTAATGTCCCGGACCTCTATGGTCCATTAATTTGTAAAAATGTGGTGTTAGAGGTGTTCTAGGAGGTTAAGGTGACTTGGGGGTGCGTTTGGGTGAACTTTTAAGGAAGACCAAAGGGAAGTAGCTTTCGCATGGGCTGCGCACAGTTTGTCTAAACCATGCGGCCAAACCGTGCGAGGTGGGTGTTAGAGGTAGTGGTTAATGCATAGTTAGAACACTATAAGTCCCCAGCCTTAAACCTTACTTAAACATGAGTTATTACAAGATTACACATTGAGGATCTTTTCAGGGTTACAGTTTTAGAGAATTAGATCATGAAACTTGCATTACATTCCACATTTAAACAAATTGGTTACATAAAAGAAAGTATTCATTCTTCCCATCAACGGAAACATATTTAAAATATAACACGGATTCTTTCTTGACTCATCCTTGACACTATCATCACATCATGTACCTTTCCCTTGACCTGTGAAAAACATTTCAAAAACTTTGGATGAGCATAAAAATCTCAGTAAGGGTTATAAAAATATGGAAAGGAAACATGAGTTCATATATACATAAGAATGAAATGATACTTTACCCATAAAACATAGGCACATTAACATACCTCATCAAACCATGAATAAATCATAGAAAACATAAGACATAAAGGTAACTTGAGGCATTCATAACATTCTTACGTTGGGAGTAACTCTCTTGGTTACGTTTTGGAATACCCATCACAGTATATTCCCTAAATCTCTTCGGAGAAACCTTAACGTTTCACTCCTTCGCATTACCCAATGCATTGGAGAGCTATATCGGGCTCACCGACCCTTAGTTTTTCACGGAACCACCTGTTTTCATAACAATGCCCAAGAACCATAACATAAATGTACCAAATAAAACATGCATAAAGGAAACATAACATTTCCACATTTCAATCACAATATAACATTTTAGTATATTGAAATAATGAATCCATTCAGAAAGAAACCATTTCCAAAACCATTTAAAACATTTAATAAAGAGATTTTTGAATCAAAGTGTCCCATACCACCTTGAAGATTAAAATTTTAAACCATTAATATCCATATAAATAAATCCTTAAAACTATTTTGAAAACATGGATATTAATAAGAACATATAATTAAAAAATTTAAAATGATATTTTGGTTAAAGGGGTTTTACCAAAATTAGAGACACTTGAATACAATAATTGAGTAATAACATTTAGTCAGAACTTTATAATATCATGAGAATAAATGTATTCATGATATAATACTCCAAAGGACAATATATGCACCATATAAGAGTGAATTGGTGCATAACAACAATGAACCCTCAATAGAAATGTCAAATGTGATGAAATCCCTTATAAAGAAGGTATCCTTAAATTAAGGACAAATCAATCTCAAAAATATGTGTGACAAATATTATTACACCCAATATAAGTGGATATTAAGTGTAAAACAATAAAAGGTCATTCACACATATTCAATGGATGAAATATTCAATGACTACATGTTGAACCCAAAGAAATCGAAATTGGGTTAAAAAGTTCCCTTGACAGCCTAACGACATCACATCAAAATGAGTTGATGAGAGATAAAAAGTGTATATCATCACATGGACATAAAATTTACATCAATAAGGATATATTAGAACATATCCCAACATAACAATATGTAAATTAAAAGACCCAACAAAAGAAGTCTTTTAAAAAAGAGGAGGGTGAAAGGTTCCCTTACCGACTTGGGTATCTTTCAAAACATACACCCCATGAAAGAAGGACAATAGATCATTGATGTAAATACTCATAAACGAAATTATATTACACAAAGAGTAGAATAATGGGCAGTAAATACACCACTCAATGGAATTTGTGGCAAATGTAGCATAAATCTCATGGGAATCAAAGTGAGATGAAAAATCCCTTACGAAAACTCGGCAGCCTAACGGCGCCACATAAAACTTCCGAATATGGATTGATGAGATCAAATAGGGTATCTCATCACATTACAATAAAATTTACAGCAAGAGGAATATAAAAGAACATCCCCCAACATTACAAAGAGGATCCTAAAAGAAGTGACATAAAGGAGAGTACTTAAAAAGAAAGAGAGAGGTTAGATCTCTTACGAAAGTTCAGCAGCCTAACGGAGCCACTCAAAACTTCCAAAATGGATTGATGAGAGAGAATAGGATCCCTCATCACATGACCATAAAAATTACAGTAGGAGTAATATAAAATAACAGCCCAATCATAAGGAAGATGAGCTTAAAATAAATGACATAAAAGAGTGTACTTAAAAAGAAAGAGAGTTGTAGGATCCCTTACCTCGGGTCCGACTTGACTCGATCGTTCTTTAATCTCCTGAATAATAAACTTGAGTTAATTTCGACTTCCTTAAGAACCTTTTTCAAGTTCATTATTACTTTTATACCACTTATTACCATGTCATAAACATTATGTAATCATTTAAGTTAATAATGTTTGTTTTGTCGATATTTGGTTCTTAAGTCGAAAATGGACTTCTTACAATTACATGTTGTTCGTGTGGTCAAAGGTTCTTTATATCCAGAATTTTATTCATTATGTAGATATCATATATGTCATATATATCCAGTACATGCATGCATTTATAACATTACATAATCATTTAGAGGTAAGAAATGAAATGCACCGTTCATGGAGACGGTAAGCCGTACGTACGCATGAACGCTACTTTCATTTCTATTTCATATTTTATAAAATGGAATAATAATGATATAAAGGTATGTTATAATTACAGAATAATATCATATATAATATCATATTTCCGTCCTTTATACATCCCACATATGGTGTTTAACGAATCAAATCACTTTGAGGGGGCAGTAGTCTGCACTTCCTTAAATGAAGATATCGCGTATACCCATAATGGAAGCCATAAAGGTAAGAAAAAAAATGTAAAATACAGAAGAATAAATAAAACATAAACATATTATATATCATATATAAAAATAGTGACATCATAATGGCCACCTTGGAAGGTGTTAAATGAGTATTGAACAATCATCGTTTCGGGAGGCAGAATTTCACCATCCACGGAAACCGTATGTTCTTTAACCATTTGATGTAGTTGTGTGAGATTTTAGCTCGAATAAATCTTATAAAAATATCCTAGTATATTTAATATACTGGTGTTGTTACAAAGTAAGTAAATAAAAAGATTTTAGGGGGTTGGAGAAGCAAAATAAAACAAATGAACATGAGAGAATGAATTACCTTTAAATGTGTAACTCCTTTTGATTTGAGCCTAAAGGCTTCCTTTGAAAGGATTCTTCCCAAAGGGAATCCTCTAGGATTAGGAGAGGGATGTGGAGAGAGTAAATGGGTAGGGGTTGGCCGAGCCAAAGGCTTGAGGAGTGTGTTAAATGAGGTAGAGGTGGGGGCCTTTTATAAGAGGAGAGGAGGGGCACTTTTGGAAAGTAAAGAAATATTACTTTATTTGAAAATGTGTTTCGGTTTCAAAAGGTCACACATTGATATAATTCGTGGATAAGGTGATAAGGCTTTGAACTCCACTCATCCAATAAGTTTTGGACATGTGTAGTTCATAGATTTTACATTATCTTTCCATTTTATTTAAATCGTCAAATAATGATGTCATCACTGCATCATTATTATGTCATAAACAACATTATTTATTTAATGTCTAAAAATTATAAAACAAATACTATGATGTAGGAAATCTTTTTATATTTCCAATGAATATTTATAATCAAAATTATGACTTGTATAACCCCACTTAAAAATTGTTTTAGTAAAACATATCATGTTTGTGTCAATTTACTTTTACAGTAAATAAAATGTTATTTATGTCATTTCCCAACCAAAGTGGATACATGGGGTCCCCAAGATGACCCATGGATTTTCCTGGTCGGCCATGACACAACCAATAAGGTTAGGACATGTGTCAAGCTCATCTTATTCCATTAAAGCATTATTTTTACCTTAAACTACACTAATTACCACTAATCGCGATTAAAAACTTAATAAGTTACTATTCACCAAAAAATTATTTTAATCTCATTGAACAACACATTACTTCTTAATGACAACCATGAATGTAGGATTTTTAAAAATCAAAACACAATGATGGAAAAATTTCATTTAAACGGAAAATCAGTTTTTAAAAGTACCACTTAGTGGTTTCACTATTCATCAAAAATTGAAGTTTTTCAGAAAAATCCCAAAAATTCACCCTAAGCTATATTTGATATTCTGAATTCAAAAATGAAGTCCGTTTTACAAAATTCAAAAAATATAAGTCACATTAATTAATTTAATAATTAATTCCCGTTGTCATGACAAATAGCGTGTTTTTTGAAACAATAAGTATCAAAAGATTGACACTAGTTTAAGTATGATTTCAAAGTGAAATTGATTTCAACGACCACTATTGGATTTATGGTAAAAATATTTTCTAATTTCACTTTAAAACCAATTCAAAATATAATCTAATCATATAAATAAATTAGATTAAAAAGTGGTTTTGAATTAAAATACAACATTTTACACTATTCATTAAAAAAATGAACTTTATCGGAAAGATACCAAAAATTTACACAAAGTAAATTTTGATGTCCCGATTCTTAATAAGAGTTTCATTTGGTCCAAAATAATGTTTAAGAGTTAACAAAAATATATTTAATGACGGTTCTCCATCAAAAGGTGATAAGTGAACCTTTAGTGAAAACTAGGGCATATACGCCTAAAATTGAATTATTTCTGTATTTTAAGCCTTTATCTTTTATTGTATAAATGTAAAAACATTTAAAAACATATATAATCATATTTTAGTTATTTCTATCAATTCCCGCCATTACAACAGCTACATGTTAACTACCATTTAAAATAATATTATTTTATTATTAGAGTGCAATGTAAGATTCCCAAGAAACTCGTTGTTGCGTGTTGGGTACGCCATCGAGCATAGAATCCCCTTTAAAGTCATATTAATATTTTATTCAAAAATATGGATAAATATAATAATGTCATATTCCTTTTTTACCTGGGGTGTTATATCCTTCCCCCCTTTCGGGAATTGCGTCCTCGCAATTTTAAAATTGCGCTTGGAAACATCCTTGAACGTCCCACATCGGAACAAGAGTCGGTAAAACAATCACTTTAAAATAAAGAAAGATAAGCACAGAGGTCACCCGAGTTAACCCATACTAGGATTCTAAGTATGAAAATATGGACATGGAGGAGAAAACATAGGGTCAAGTTCCGATGGAGAGTGATAGAAAACATGTTTAGGAGAAAGTTAACAATAAGAAAATCACAAACTTTTGATGGGTTAAACGGTGTTCGATTCCCCAGAAGGAAAAGTTAATAGACAATATTTTTGTTTTAAGTTACATTTTATTGAGGAATTTATTCATAAGGAAGCATAATCACTTATCATGTTGACTTTCAACTTCTACTAGATTCCTTAGTCAAACTCATATTTTTTCCAAAAGATGAGTATTTAGGGAGACTTGTTCGCATTAAGAGTACTATAATCAACTTCTAGAGAATCACCTAATCCCCAAAAGAGAACTATATACATCCCATGTATTTAGGCTTTAACCAAAACCCAAAACCAAAAAGGTTAGTACAAGATCAGATAATCCAGAAAAGGATAACCCCTTATAAAAAGAAAATCTATTCTTAATCTCCAAAATTTGTCCAACAAAACCCAAAGTTCAACGAGGACTATCCGATAAACAATTTGTCCACAAAATTCTTCAAAGTAAACCAATATAAGATTGAAACCCAAATATTTGAAGGATTTAGTCACATAGTCTTCCAAGTTAAATCGTAACATTTATCTCCAAACAACATCAGTTGCTCCTAAAGTCTCACATTGAAAAGTAATTATCCTAATCACATATCCCCCAAAATCAACTTACTATTAATTCATAAAATAATATAACTAAAAAGAATCAGTCAAACTAACCAGGGACTTCACGTAGTCCAGTGGTAGGCGATAAATACCAGTCGCACTTTGGTTGTGGGTTCGATTCCCGCAGCATTGTCCGACGCGACGGGTTGTCACACGGTCTGCGTGTTGTCCTTTTTCCAAAACTATATAATTCTCAAATCATTACCCAAAAAGGGATAAAATCATCAAAAATAACCATAACATAATTTAACCTCAATTTTATCTCATGCCTTTCACTTCAATCATAACATATGGTAACCCATAATTACCTCAAAAGTAAGGATCATATAAACCCAAATGGTTCTTTATAACTAAGTCCACAAAAGAAAAGATAACTATTAATTGAATAAAATTTGCTTATACTAAACATCAAGGTTAAAAAAGTCTTCTAATGTAACCCCATCATCAAAAGAGACTTAATAGTCTTAAGAATTTCACCCTAACTCTTAAAGCCCTTATATGTTGACATCTTACTCATTCAACATTCTTCATGATCCATTATCCATTCCTTTCCAACTTATTCTGAAATACCTCTTTCCTACAAACAAAATCATGAATCATATCCTAAGATTCCAAAATAAGAAAACAATAGTCATGAAATAGTACATACCTTTGATTGGTCATTGTCAGTTTCTTCATCCTCAATCGGAATGGCATTAGGTATTCGTAAACGAATATTGGTACGCTCTTGGTGACCCCATTCACGAAACTTCTTCATAGGACATGTGTTTGCATAATGACCATGCACACCACATTTAAAACATTCAATTGATCCCTCAGAAAGAACTTCTTTCCCTTTCCTCGAGTCAAATGGATGCTTCCTTTTTCCATGGCAGGTTCTTGCTTTATGACCTTTATTTCCACATCTATAGCATATTTTTGTCCCTTTGAAACATTTTACTAGGTGTTTCTTTCCACATCTTTGACACATAGGTTTTTGAACACACATACCTTTATGATTATTACCTCTACTTCCGTAGGGATTTGTTTCTTGCATATATGATGCCTTAGAGAAATCTCCAAGGTTTAGGTGGTCAATCATGACTCCAGATAGTTGGTTGAGGATAATCAAAAGAGTTCTCATTGAAGCTCCCATATCATTCAGTTCCTTGCTCAAAAAACTATCACAGTTTCCTTCACATCCACTGTTACTTTGGTGCCTGCTAGATCCAGCCATTTACTAAAACCAAAAAGGGTCAGTGTGAGTATATCAATAAAACCATCATGTACTAATGAGTAAGATAGACAATAAGATATACTTACTCATTCACTTTATCTAAAACTAAGACTCTTTCTGAAATCCTAACCATTATGGTAATTGTCCCTTATGCTTAAAGAATACCCTAACCTCTAAAGTTATCTAAACCGACCTTTGATACCAACTATAAGGCCCCAGCCTTAAACCTTAATTAAACTTGAGTTATTACAAGATTACACATTTAGGATCTTTTCAGGTTTAGAGTTTTAGAGAATTAGATCATGAAACATGCATTACATTCCACATTTAAACGATGTGGTTACATAAAAGACAGTATTCATTCTTCCCATCAACGGAAACATATTTAAAATATAACACGGATTCTTTCTTGACTAATCCTTGACACTATCATCACATCATGTACCTTTCCCTTGACCTGTGAAAAACATTTCAAAAACTTGGGATGAGCATAAAAAGCTCAGTAAGGGTTATAAAAAATATGGAAAGGAAACATGAGTTCATATATACATAAGAATGAAATCATACTTTACCAATAAAACATAGGCACATTAACATACCTCATCAAACCATGAATAAATCATAGAAAACATAAGACATAAAGGTAACTTGAGGCATTCATAACATTCTTACGTAGGGAGTAACCCTCTTGGTTACGTTTTGGAATACCCATCACAGTATATTCCCTAAATCTCTTCGGAGAAACCTTAACGTTTCACTCCTTCGCGTTACCCAATGCATTGGAGAGCTATATCGGGCTCACCCGCCCTTAGTTTATCACGGAACCACCCGTTTTCATAACAATGCCCAAGAACCATAACATAAATGTACCGCATAAAACATGTATAAAGGAAACATAACATTTCCACATTTCAATCACAATATAACATTTTAGTATATTGAAATAACGAATCCATTCAGAAAAAACCATTTCCAAAACCATTTAAAACATTTAATAAAGAGATTTTTGAATCAAAGTGTCCCATACCACCATGAAGCTTAAAATTTTAAACCCTTAATATCCATATAAATAAATCCTTAAAACTATTTTGAAAGCATGGATTTTAATAAGAACAAATAATTAAAACATTTAAAATGATATTTTGGTTAAAGGGGTTTTACCAAAATTAGAGACACTTGAATACAATAATTGAGGAATAACATTTAGTCAGAACTTTATAATATCATGAGAATAAATGGATTCATGATATAATACTCCAAAGAACAATATATACACCATATAATAGTGAATTGGTGCATAACAACAATGAACCCTCAATAGAAATGTCAAATGTGATGAAATCCCTTATAAAGAAGGTATCCTTAAATTAAGGACAAATTAATCTCAAAAATATGTGTGACAAATATAAATACACCCAATATAAGTGGATATTAAGTGTAAAACAATAAAAGGTCATTCACACATATTCAATGGATGACATATTCAATGACTACATGTTGAACCCAAAGAAATCGAAATTGGGTTAAAAAGTTCCCTTGACAGCCTAACGACATCACATCAAAATGAGTTGATGAGAGATAAAAAGTGTATCTCATCACATGGACATAAAATTAACATTAATAAGGATATATTAGAACATATCCCAACATAACAATATGTAAATTAAAAGACCCAACAAAAGAAGTCTTTTAAAAAAGAGGAGGGTGAAAGGTTCCCTTACCGACTAGGGTATCTTTCAAAACATACACCCCATGAAAGAAGGACAATAGATCATTTATGTAAATACTCATAAACGAAATTATATTACACAAAGAGTAGAATAATGGGAATTAAATACACCACTCAATGGAATTTGTGGAAAATGTAGCATAAATCTCACGGGAATAAAAGTGAGATGAAAAATCCCTTACGAAAACTCGACAGCCTAACGGCGCCACATAAAACTTCCGAATATGGATTGATGAGATCAAATAGGGTATCTCATCACATTACAATAAAATTTACAGCAAGAGTAATATAAAAGAACATCCCCTAAAATTACAAAGAGGAGCCTAAAAGAAGTGACATAAAGGATAGTACTTAAAAAGAAAGAGAAAGGTTAGATCTCTTACGAAAGTTCGGCAGCCTAACGGCGCAACTCAAAACTTCCAAAATGGATTGATGAGAGAGAATAGGATCTCTCATCACATGAACATAAAAATTACAGTAGGAGTAATATAAAATAACATACCAATCATAAGGAATATGAGCTTATAATAAATGACATAAAAGTGTGTACTTAAAAAGAAAGAGAGTTGTAGGATCCCTTACCTCGGGTCCGATTTGACTCGATCGTTCTTTAATCTCCTGAATAATAAACTTGAGTTAATTTCAAATTCCTTAAGAACCTTTTTCAAGTTCATTATTACTTTTATACCACTTATTACCATGTCATAAACATTATGTAATCATTTAAGTTAATAATGTTTGTTTTGTCGATATTTGGTTCTTAAGTCGAAAATGGACTTCTTACAATTACATGTTGTTCATGTGGTCAAAGGTTCTTTATATCCAGAATTGTATTCATTATGGAGATATCATATATTTCATATATATCCAGTACATGCATGCATTTATAACATTACATAATCATTTAGAGGTAATAAATGAAATGCACCGTTCATGGAGACTGTAAGCCGTACGTACGCATGAACGCTACTTTCATTTCTATTTCGTATTTTATAGAATGGAATAATAATGATATAAAGGTATATTATAATTCCAGTATAATATCATATATAATATCATATTTCCGTCCTTTATACATCCCACATATGGTATTTAACGAATCAAATCACTTTGAGGGGGCGGTAGTCTGACTTCCTTAAATGAAGATATCGCGTATACCCATAATGGAAGCCATAAAGGTATGAAAAAAAATGAAAAATACAGAAGAATAAATAAAACATAAACATATTATATATCATATATAAAAATAGTGTCATCATAATGGACACCTTTGAAGGTGTTAAATGAGTATTGAACAATCATCATTTCGGGAGACAGAATTTCACCATCCACAGAAACCGTATGTTCTTTAACCATTTGATGTAGTTGTGTGAGAGTGTAGCTATAATAAATCTTATAAAAACATCCTAGTATATTGAATATACTGGTGTTGTTACAAAAGAAGTAAATAAAAAGAGTTTAGGGGGTTGGAGAAGCAAAATAAAACAAATGAACATGAGAGAATGAATTACCTTTAAAAGTGTAACGCCTTTTGATTTGAGCCTAAAGGCTTCCATTGAAAAGATTATGCCCAAAGGGAATCCTCTATGATGAGGAGAGGGATGTGGAGAGAGTAAATGGGCAGGGGTTGGCCGAGCCAAAGGCTTGAGGAGTGTGTTAAATGAGGTAGAGGTGGGGGCCTTTTATAAGAGGAGAGGAGGGGCACTTTTGGAAAGTAAAGAAATATTACTTTATTTGAAAATGTGTTTCGGTTTCAAAAGGTCCCAAATTGATATAATTAGTGTATAAGGTGATAAGGCTTCTAAATCCGCTCATCCAATAAGTTTTGGACATGTGTAGTTCATAGATTTTACATTATCTTTCCATTTTATTTAAATCGTCAAATAATGATGTCTTCGCTGCATCATTATTATGTCATAAATAATTTAATTTATTTAATGTCTAAAATTATAAAAAAAATACTATGATGTATGAAATCTTGTTAGCTTTCCAATGAATATTTATAATAAAAAATATGACTTGTATAACCCCACTTAAAAATTGTTTTAGTAAAACATATCATGTTTGTATCAATTTACTTTTACATTAAATAAAATGTTATTTATGTCATTTCCCAACCAAAGTGGATCCATGGGGACCCCAAGTTGACCCATGGCTTGTCTTGGTCGGCCATGACAAAACCAATAATGGTAGGACATGTGTCAAGCTCATCTTATTCCATTAAAGCATTATTTTTACCTTAAACTACACTAATTACCACTAATCGCGATTAAAAAACATAATAAGTTACTATTCACCAAAAAATTATTTTAATCTCATTGAACCACACTTTACTTCTTAATGACAACCATGTATGTCGGATTTTTGAAAATCAAAACACAATGATGGCAAAATTTCATTTAAACGGAAAATCAGTTTTTATAAGTACCACTTAGTGGTTTCACTATTCATCAAAAATTGAAGTTTTTCAGAAAAATCCCAAAAATTCACCCTAAGCTATATTTGATATTCTGAATTCAAAAATAAAGTCTGTTTTACAAAATTCAAAACATATAAGTCACATTAATTAATTTAATAATTAATTCCCGCTGTCATGACAAATAGCGTGTTTTATGAAACAATAAGTATCAAAAGATTGACATTAGTTTAAGTATGATTTCAAAGTGAAATTGATTTCAACGACCACTAATGGATTTAATGGTAAAAATATTTTCTAATTTCACTTTAAAACTAATTCAAAATATAATCTAATCATATAAATAAATTAGATTAAAAAGTGGTTTTGAATTAAAATACAACATTTTACACTATTCATTAAAAAAATGAACTTTATCGGAAAGATACCAAAAATTTACACAAAGTAAATTTTGATGTCCCGATTCTTAATAAGAGTTTTATTTGGTCCAAAAGAATGTTTAAGAGTGAACAAAACTATATTTAATGATGGTTCTCCATCAAAAGGTGATAAGTGAACCCTTAGTGAAAACTAGGGCATATACGCCTAAAATTGAATTCTTTCCGTATTTTAAGCCTTTATCTTTTATTGTATAAATGTAAAAATATTTAAAAACATATATAATCATATTTTAGTTATTTCTATCCATTCCCTCCATTACAACGGCTACATGTTAACTACCATTTAAAATAATATTATTTTATTATTAGAGTGCAACGTAAGATTCCCAAGAAACTCGTTGTTGCGTGTTGGGTACGCCATCGAGCATAGCGTCCCCTTTAAAGTCATATTAATATTTTATTCAAAAATATGGATAAATATGAAAATGTCATATTCCTTATTTACTTGGGGTGTTACAAACACAGTTTGGCTAACCATGTAGACTAACCGTGTGAGGAGTGTTGGCGAGGTAGTAGCTAACACACAGTTAGCACACTGTTTGTCAAACTGTGCGGACTAACCATGCGAGCACTTAATCATAGATTCTAAAATTGTGGATCTAAATCGTTTTGAATCTAAATGGTTCTTTTAAAACCCTAACTAGCCATAACATGGGATTACCCGCCCTTGAAGGTAGGATAACCTATCCCAAGAATATTGGAGGTGATCTGAAGGCATCCCTTGGTGAATCGAAGCCGGTTTCTTGATGTATGTGGTCGTTCTCCTTTGTTCTTGATCGTTTCTGTAGATCTTGTTAGATCTACTTCTCATCTTCCCTCGGTTTCTTAGATCTACCCTCGTTATGGGTAGATATAAGTGTGTGGATGCCAAATATGATGAGATTTGGTCTTGGTTGTTTCAGGAGAAGGGGTCTAAGGAAAATTCATGGAGGATCAGCCCATCTTCTTGTGCATTCTTTTTCGGTTGGGGTTTTCATAAAAAAACATTGAGATAGGGATCTTAACTTCATCTATCTCTCTTTTTTTTCATCATACAGGGTGGGTATCCTATTGTTTTCATGAGATACAGCTGAACCAGTAAATAAAGATAATAACTTGTTAGATAACTGATTTGTTGAAATTTTATTGATATCGTTGCTCTATTTCCATCGATGCTTATACTTTGATTATTTTTTTAATTGAATAGGATTATGCCTACTGAAAATCATGGTCATTGGGGTCCTTTTCTTGGGAAATTAAATGTTTCCCTGTGTTTCGGGATTTTTTTGTGGATGGAATTTCACAGAATGTGGAAATTGGTTAATCATGTAAAGTTGGATGATTAAATGAATACCCAGAACCCTTGTATGATCACCCTGATTTAATTAAATAAAAGAATGATTTTTTTGGGTGCTGGTTGGTGTTTAATTATGTGAAGGGGTGCTTCATGGGTTGTTGTAGAATTGGAGAGTAGTGGGGCTGTTGATGGCTTGGTTGTGGATTGGCGTGTATGGTATGGTGGTGATGGGCAATTGAGCTGTGGTAAATGGTATCGAAGGGATAATGATGTGGTACGGGTATTGTTTCTGAGGTGTTTGTGGTTGTGGTGGTTGGCAGCTGGGCTCCAGGGATGGGTTGTGCATATGAATAAAAGTGGAAGAGTTAACTAATGAACTGTGGGGCATGGTAGTTGATTAAATACGGAAAATCAATGGAATTTATTTGGATGATAAAAGAAAATGGTTTTGTGTTTCTTGTGTTTTCCCTAACTTTATTTGTGGTTTGCAGGGATATGTTTTACTAACGTTTGATCTGGTTTGTTTTTTGTTAGTTTCTCGGTAGTTAAGGAACTGATAAAATAAAACTATTGAAACATGAAAAGCTTAATGGGGTTTGGGGCTGTTCATTGTGTGCATACTTTCGTGGTAGCAGTGTCGAGGAATGTGCTCAGATCTTTTGTGTAGATGCCTTAGGATGGGATAAGTGGTTGATATAATTATATAAACCTTTATTTTTTTTGATTCTTTACGCATGACACCCATGTTGAGCACTACTTACTGAACACCCATGGGATGGGGTGTGAGATACACAAACATCCAAAGGATGGCTAGTTACTGTTCTTCCCGGTGCTCCCTCTTCCAGGTTCTATAGCACAAGATCCTTCGGGCAGGTTTCGACAGATGTTTCCCAAGATTCTTTGGTATGAGGATGTGATATGTTCCCAGGTGAAATCGGGATGAGATGTGATGGGGTTCCCAGGTGTCTTCAGGATGAGATGTGGTTATAGCCAAGGATTGTGTACCGATGGGATACTATGAGCTTCGTATGTCCATGTTGCGTCATGATCTCGAGCTTTGTATTGGTAGGTTGCGGCACTAGCTCAAACATAGGGGGAAGCATCAGAGCGTTAGGTGTGAGGTCTGGAGTTGTATTCAGGGGGAAGGTGGTACGGGGTACCCATACTTTGATAATATTACTATACTACTCTATTGACTTGTGATATTTGGTGAGTGTGGCTTGTAAGGTTGGGTGGATAGATTCCTTTCTAGGCTTTGGTTCCTTCTGTTTCCACATAGGGCATTAGGATGTCTCCCCACCTGTGCATGAGAGCTTTAGGTTTCCTTACTGAGTATACTTTTATGGTGACCCTACATTTACTTTCATGTTTTCAGGAGGACTTCAGGGACCGTGCGGGACCTTGCTAGTTGGAGTTGGAGTTTTTCTGGTTGTAGTTTTTGCTTTCTTTTTTGGTATCGTACATTGGAGCTTTTCTTGTACTTGTACTTTTGTTTCAATATTGTTTAAAACATGCATATGGGTTTGTTTTTGGGTTTATTTTCATTTACTTGTTCATTTTTCATTTGGTGTTTGAGTCATCCTATTTCTTGATCATAAATAATAAAAAGGGTAATGCCCCCATATTTTTGAAAACTCAAACCCTTAGTTCTAGTTGCCACTCCGAGGCCTAATGGGGGCAGGACTCAGGTGTCATTTTCCCCCTTTCACCATTGCCATCTCAGGAGGGGTTCGTGACAAAATGGTATCAAAGGATGGAGGTTCAGAGATAGGATGGAGTCTGGAGTTAGGCATAGTGAGGATTGCATGGGATTGTAGGGAAATAGTGTCTGGTGATCTTGGAGTGTGAAATAGGACAGGGAAGACCAGCTAGGACATGGGATTTTAGGGGCCCCCGTGATCTGATGCAAGGACTCTGGACCTACAGAATGACTAAGTGAGGCAACACTGATTGCAGGGTAGAGACCCTAGAAAAGGTACATGCATCATAATGACTTGTGTTCTTATGTTTGTGAGGCATTTTTAGGGATTTAAAATGAATAAAGAGTCTAGGAAAATTTAAGAACAGTATTCTACACTACTCGGGCTTAGTAATTCCTTGTTTACCTTGAAGATATGACACCTGGGAGATGACCACATGTAGTGCTGGAAATCAAGGCCCAGGAGGTTGAACTGGCTGATCGACAAAGGGTTGACCGAGAGGAGGAGGACGATTAGTGGCAGAAGACTCTTCAGGCCTTTTAGTGGCAGAACCTTAGGAAGTACGAGGGCAGTATCTCAAACTTGGAGAGAGAGAGCTAGCTAGAGGAGCTGGTGATAGCTTTCATCTTGATCCGGGATCTGAATGAGTACTGAGTTCCTCTGGATATGAGCCAGATGCGTGAAGCAGCGCATCAGTGGTGGACGCTTTATCTTAGGGAGAAGAGGGAGGCTGAGGTCACGTGGGATGACTTCGTGAAGGAATTTCGGGCGGAATTCCTCTCTTCCACGATGAAGGCTGTGAAGAGGAAGTAACTACTCTCCCTCTAGTAGTGTAGTATATCAGTGAGAGAGTTAGGGATCAAGTTGAAGAATCTCCTTCTCTTTGCTCATGACCCCTTTCCAGATGAGGTGTCTTGAGAGAGACGTTTGGAGGAGGCACTTCGACCTTCTCTCAGTATGCTATTACTCCCTTCACCTTACCGACATACATGGAGGTCTAGAAGAAATTTGAATCGGTGGAGAGGATGCACACATAGGGAGGTGTGTCACGAGAGGGAATCCAGTTTGGCTTTTTGAAGGGGAAAGCCGTCAGCAGCAGGCCTCCAGCATCAGGGCCCTCTAGGTTCTGACCAGTAGGGAGTAGGCCTCAGCAGTTTCAGTTCTAATTTCCCGGTCCTCCCCATTTTTTTCAGTCCCAGGACTAAGGCATTTCATCTGTGGAATCCATGGGAACCTTCGGAACATGTGCCCAGACCAACTACAGTACTGTGGCGGTGGACTAGTACAGCACCGGCCTCATCCATAGCAGTTTCCAGCCAGGCACTTCCAGCAACAGCAATAGGGGCAGCGAGCTCCTACTCCTCCAAGGGAAGACATTACAGGAGGAGGCTGACCTCAGGGCGGTCCTCAGGGGCCTCGACCAGGGCATGGTTGGGGATGTGGCAGATAGTTGATATGCAGAAGAACTTGGCGTGGACAGATGCACGCCGTAGAAGTAGCACTTCCAACAGGGCCAATACTTGATCGAGGTACGATCAGCTGGTTTTGTACCCTTGATTATTACTTGTTTGAATCAAGTGATTCACACTCCTTTGTTGTGCCCAGTCTAGCATGTTCCTTAGGGCTAGACGTAGAGACACATTCCGTAGCCCTGGTTTTGAGTACGCAATTCAGAGGTCAGACCATCTTGTCTCGTGTTTGTCGGAGATGTAGGTTGATGTTGGGGCCACACCAATCCAGTGTAGATCTCCTTTTACTGAAAATTCTGCCATACAACATCATTCTAGGCATCGACTGGTTGTTCATAGTGTGTGCTGTCATCTATTGTATCTGAAGAAGGGTTGTGTTTTTAGACATGTGTGACCAACGTGTGTCTTTCATCGGAAAGTGGGGTTACCAAGAAGGTAATCGGCGAGTCGAGCCCATCTTTTCCTTGTTAGCTGAACTGTCAGTGGTGTCGGTGGATATAGAAATGGTGGAATTCCCATGGATTTTCAGTGATATTATGGACATCTTCCCTGAAGAGTTGGCGACTCTACCCCCTCAACATTATTTTGAGATCAAGATATACTTTCAACCTGGTTCCCATCTGATTTCAATGGCTCCGTACCGGATGGAACCTTCTCTGTTGTGGGAGTTGCGGATTCAGATTGATGATCTGATGAAGAAGGGGTTTGTGCGACCATGTACGTCACCTTGGGGTTCTCATGTCATGTTCGCAAAGAAGGTAGATGGTGGTATCCGGCTGAGCATAGACTACCAGAGACTGAATTAGTTAATGGTTAAGAACCATTACCCCCTCCCGAGGATAGACGATCTCTTTGACCAGCTGAGGGGAGAAGGTTGTTTCTCTAAGATCGATCTGTGGTCTGGATATCACCAGTTGAGGGTGAAGGAGGGAGACATCTTGAATACTTCCTTCAGATGTAGGTATTGACAATTTGAGTTTTTAGTCATGTCGCTCGATGTTACAAATGCACCAGCTATGTTCATGGGACTCATGAAATCCGTCTTCCAGTAATACCTGGATCGATTCGTAGTGGTGTTTATTGGCAACATTCTGATCTACTCAAGATCATAGGAGGATCACACTGGGCACCTGAAAATAGTTTTAGAGGTCCTCCGATAGCACCAACTCTATGGAAAATTGTCCAAGTGCATGTTCTGGACGCAAGAAGTGCACTTCCTTGGGCACGTGGTTTCCGAGTAGGGAATAGTGGTGGACCCATCAAAGGTCTAGGCGATTGTTTCATGGGAAGAACCCAAGAACGTGGTAGAGGATTGTAGTTTCCTTATACTGGTAGGTTACTACCGGAGGATCGTACCCAACTTATCCCAAATTGTATCACCTTTGATAGCCTTGACAAAGAAGGATCGAGTTTTTGTGTGGGATGACCAGTGTGAGGCATCCATCGGTTATCTAAAGGGATCGTTTGTTTGTGCCCGGGTGCTGAGATTACCATAGGAGGGAGTTCTGTTTGAGGTCTTCTTTGATGCCTCAGGCCAAGGATTTGGGTGAATTCTGATGCAATAGCAAGGGGAGATCACTTATGGATCTAGGCCGTTACGTCCTCATGAACGTAACTATGCCACCCACGATCTGGAGCCTATGGCAGTTGTGTTCACACTGATGTTATGGCGGCATTTCCTCATCGGGGAGCACTATGTGGTCTCCACGGATTACAAGAGTTTGAAGTATATATTCTCCCAATGAGACCTGAATTTGCGGCAACTAAGGTTGATAGAGTTCCTCCAAGACTACGACTTTGAAATCTCCTACACCGAAGGAAATGGAAATGTGGTGGATGATTCTTTGAGTAGGAGGAAGGACGCGGTTCGAAAGTCGGCAGATGTCTGGTAGGTGATGGAAGAATTCGTTTCACTACACCTCAATGTATGGGAAGATGGTGGTAGTGGTTTTATTGTTTCAAATGACAGTGAAATCCTCCCTACAATGGAAGGTGGAGGAGTCTCAATAGGGAGACACAGAGAGTGAAGTGATGCATGATCCGGCTGGCCAAGGCCATGCTCTGGAAGGATGGTTGGAGGATGGTATGAATCAGATGATTTTCTAAGGAAAATTGGTTTTTCTAGATGTAATGAGTGATAATGTTCTTGGTGAGTTCCAAAACTCACCCCTGGAAGTACTCCTGGGAGCTTCCAAGATGTACCATGTCTTGAGAGGGATGTTCTAGTGGACCAAAGTGAAACGGGCAGTAGCTGAGTTCATAGAAAAGTGCCTCTTGTGTTAGAAGGTGAATTATGAGCACTACATCACAAGAGGTCTGTTACAACCTTTAGATGTCCCCGAGTGTAAGTGGGATGAAATCTCGATGGATTTCGTCATGGGGTTTCCCAGATTTCAAGGGGTTTTTGATGCCATCTGGGTAGTGGTGGACTGGCTAACAAAATCAGCCCACTTCCTAACCATCAAGGAGTCAAGTACAGTTGAGGCCCTAGCTCAGAGGTATGTGAATGAGGTGGTGCGGTTTCACGGAGTTCCGGGATCTATAATCTCTGACCGGGATACCTGGTTTACCTCATGGGTCTGGAGACGATTACAACATGCTTTTGGCACCTAACTATGCCTCAACACTACTTTCCACACCCAGACATATGGGCAGACAGAGCGCACCTTCCAGACATTGGAAGATATGCTACGAGCATGTGTTTTGGGCCTTGGAGGATCATGGGAACAACACTTTCCTCTGATAGAGTTCTCTTACAACAACATTTATCACTCTACCATTATCATGGATCCTTTAGAAGCTTTTTACGAGAGGTCGTACCGCTCACCCGTATCAATCTACAATTATCACTCTACCAAAGGGAAGTTGCTTTCGCATGGGTTGCACATGGTTTGTCTAAACCGTGCGGCCAAACCGTGAGGGGTTGGTTTTAGAAGTAGTGGATAATGTATGGTTATCACACAGTTTGGATATCCGTGTGGACTAACCATGTGAGGAGTGTTGGCAAGGCAGCAGCTAACACATGATTAGCGCACGGTTTGTCAAAACATGTGGACTAACTGTGTGGGCACTAAATCTTAGATCCTAAAATTGTGGATCTAACTTGTTTTTTCTCTAAATGGTTCGTTTTAAACCCTAAGTGTCCATAACTCAGGATTACCCTCCCTTAAAGGTATGTGAACCTCTCCCCTGAATTTTGGAGGCAATCCAATGGCTTCCCTTGGAGAATCAAAGCCTATTTCATGAGTTATGTGATCGTTTCTTTCATTCTTGATCTTTTCCTTAGATCTACTTAGATATACATCTCCCCTTCCCTCGGTTTCTTAGATCTACACCCGTTATGGGTATATCTATGTGTTTTGATTCCAAATATTATTAGATTTATTATTGGTTTTGTTAGGAGAAGGGATATAAAGAGGATTCTTGTAGGATCAGCCAGGCTTCTTGTGCGTTCTTTTTTTGTTTGGATTTTTTTTCAAAAAAAACTTTGAGGTAGGGATCTTACCTTCATCTCTCTCTCTTTTGTGCATCATGAAGGATGGGTATCCTCTTTTCTTCGTTAGATTATGATGAACGAGTAAATAAAGATAATAACTGGTTAAAGAATGGGTTTGGGGAAATTTTGTTGATATCGTTGTTCTATTTCCACCAATGTTAATCCTTTGATTATGTTGTGAAATGAAAAGGCTTATGCCTACTAAAAATCACAGTCGTTGGGGGCCTTTTCTTGCACAATTAATTGTTTCCCTGTGTTTCTGGATTGTTTTGTGGATGGAATTTCATAGAATGTGGAAATTAGTTAATCATGTAATATTGGATTGTTAAATGAATACCTGGAACCCATGTATGATCACCCTTACTTAATTAAATGAAAGAATGAATTTTGTGGGTGCTGGTTGGGGTCTAATTATGTTAAGGGGTGCTTCGTGGGTTGTTGTGGAACAAGTGAGCAGTAGGGTTACGGTTGGCTTTGTTGTGGATTGGCGTGTATGATATAGTGGTGATGGGCAGTAGAGCTATAGTAAATGGTTTCAAAGAAATAATGATGCATTACAGGTATTTTTTCGAGGTGTTTGTGGTTGTGGTGGTTGGCAGCAGGGCTGCAGGGATGGGTTGTGCATATGACGAAAAGTGGAAGAGTTAACTAAAGAACTAGGGGGAATGGTAGTTGATCAAATACGGAAAATCAATGGAATTGATTTGCTGATAAAAGAAAATGGTTTTGTGTTGCCTGTGTTTTCCCTATCTTTATTTGTGATTTGCAGGGATATGTTTTACGAATGTTTGATCTAGTTTGGTTGTTGTTAGTTGATCGTTAGTTAAGTAAATGATAAACTAAAACTGTTGAAACATGAAAGGCTTCATGGGGTATATGGGCTGTTCATTTGTGCATACTTTCATGGTAGCAGCTTCGAGGAATGTGCTTAGATCTTTTGTGTAGAAGCCTTAGGATGGGCAGAGTGGTTGATTTAATTATATATATCTGTATGTTTTATGTTTCTTTACACACCCCTCCCATGTTGAGGACTACGTGCCAAACACCCATGGGATGGGGGGTGAGATTCCCAAACATCCAAAGGATGGCTGGTTACTATTCTTCCATGTGCTCCCTCTTCCAGGTTCTATAGCCCAAGATCCTTCAGGAAGGATATGATAGATATTTCCCATGTGTCTTCGGGATGAGGATGTGATATGTTCCCATGTGTCTTCAGGATGAGATGTGATGCGGTTCCCAGGTGTCTTTTGGATGAGATGTGGTTCTGGCCGAGGATTGTGTGACGGCGGGATACTATGAGCTTCGTATGGTCATGTTGCATCACTAGATCGAGCTTCGTATGGCTAGGTTGCAACACTTTCTCAGGAAGAGGGGGAAGCATCAGAGCATTATGCGTGAGGTCTTAAGCAGTATTCATTGGGAAGGTGGTGCGGGGTACCCATACGTTGATAATATTACTATACAACTCTATTGACTTGCGATATTTGGTGAGTGTGGATTGTAAGGTTGGGTGGATAGATTTCTTTCTAGGATTTTGTTCCTTCTGTTTTCTCACGGGGCATTAGGATGTCTCCCCACCTATACATGAGAGCTTTAGGTTTCCCTACTAAGTATACTTGTATGCTCACCCTATGTTTACTTTTAGGTTTTCAGAAGGACTTCAAGGACCGTGTGGGACCTTGCTAGTTTGGTGTTGGAGTTTTGCTGGTTGCAGTTTTGGCTTTCTTTTTTTGGTATCATACTTTGGAGCTTTTCTTGTACTTGTACTTTTGTTTAAGTATTGTATAAAACATGCATATGGGTTTGGTTTTGGGTTTATTTTCATTTACATGTTTCTTTTTATTTTGGTGTTTGACTCATCCTATTTCCCGATCTTAAATAACAAAATGGGTAATTCCCCCCATATCTGTGAAATCTCATACCGTTGGTGCTAGTCGCCACTTCGGGGCCTACTAGGGGTGGGACTCAGGGGTCATTATCTCCCTTTAACCATTGCCAGCTCAGGAGGGGAATCTTTGGTGGGAGGGGGTCATGGCATTTACATTTTCATAAAAATATTACATTCCATAAAACAAAATCAAAACCCTTATAGCATGCTTCTTCCAATGATCATCCACCATACCAAATTTTGTCCATATAATAAAACCAATGTTTATTTTAGTAATACTACATCAAAAAACAAAATTACAATTTTAATGTTATATAATCTATATATGATAAATTATATAATTAATTAAAGAATATATTAATTATATTATCAGCTATAATATTAATTACATTATTAATTATTATACTGTTAATTTTATATTAATTATTAATTATCCTATTAATTAATAATTTTATTATGAATTATTAATTACATTAATAATTAATAATATATATAAATTATATTTTTAATTTCTGAATATATTATTGATATTATCAGTTATTAATTATCTTAATTACATAAATTGTCATTAATAATTATACTATTAAACAAAAATGACAATTTTATATTGAAAACACACACTTTGAATCATATTGGGAACATGGTGTTTCTGATTGACATCATGCCAAAACCTATGCATCACAAATAAATTATGAAATTTTTTCCCAATGTTTGAATGCAATATATGATTTTTTACTTTATTTTCAAAATTTGACATGCCTTTTAAACTAAAATGGCACTTTTTTATAAAAACATGCACTTAGAGTCATACCAACCTGATAGTTTGTTAGATTGACATTCTTTTGATTCCAACACATCACAAATGACTTTTGGATCATTTTCCTAATGTTTATAAACAATTTTTTCTCATTAACTGTGTTTTTACAATGTGATGTGTTTTAATCTAAAATAGCACTTCTATATTGAAAACATGCACTTTGAGTCATATTGATCATATCATGTGTCAGATTGATGTGAAGTCAATTATTATACATCATATACACATTAGGTATCATTTTTTGAAAATTATTCAAACAAGTTTAGTTTTTTTCTTATTTTTTTATATGTTACGGACTTTTAAACTAAAATTACACTTTTATACTAAAAACATGCACCTTCAGTCATAACGGACACATCATATGTTAAGTTAATGTGAAGTATATTCCAACATGTCAAAAATGAACCATGGATCATTATTATGAACTTTTAATACTATTCTGGATCATTTTATATGTTTTTTCATTGTGATATTTGTTTCTTACCTAAATTACACTTTTATATTGAAAACGTGAACATGGAGTCATTCAGACCACATAGTATTTGAAATTAATTTTTGATTGATTCTTAATAATAATAAATTAATTATGGATTGTTTTCCAATGTTTTAAAGACAATTCATTATATTTTTCTCAGTTTGGGCTATGTGATGTGTGTTTTAACCTAAAAGGACACCTTTAAATTAAAACGCATACTTAAAAGTTATATTGACCACATCATATACTGTATTGACATGAATTCAATTCATACAAGTCAAAAAGTAATTATGGACCATTTTCAAAAAATTTCCAGAAAAGCAGAGATCATTTTCTTAGATTTGGCTATGTTATATGCATTTAAAAACAAAAAGACACTTTTATATTAAAAACATTCACATTGAGTCATACCATCCACATCAAGTGTCAGGTTTACATACAGCTAATTACTATATGTATCAACGTAATTATGGATCATTGTCTTAATGTTTGAAAAAAAATTGAGATTTTTTTCTTAGTTACCTCTATAAGACGCGTGTTTAAAACTCAAATGACACTTTCATATTAAAAACATGCACTTTGAGTCATATTAACCACATTATTCATAGGATTGAAATGTGTTCAATTTATACAAATGAAAAATTAATTATAGATAATTTTCCTAATTTTTTAAGATAATCTAATCTATTTTTATAGTTTTTATAATTAAATGTGTGTTTTAAACAGAAATGATAATATTATATAGGAAACACACACTTTGAGTCATACCATCTACATCTTATGTCATATTTATATAAGGTTGATTCCTATATATCAAAGATGAAATATGGATAATTTTCCTTAAGATTAAAGATAAAAAAAATCACATTTACTCAGTTTTGGGAGTGTGAAATTAATTTTAAATAAAAATGGAATTTTATTTATATAACACATACCTATAGTCATATCAGACACATAGTGTGTTACATTGATATGTGGTCATTTCCTAAACATAAAAAATGAATTATGGATAATTTTAAAAAAAAAATTAAAGTAATAAAATAACATTTTCTCATTTTTAGCCTTGAGATGTGTGTTTTAAAATAAAATGACTCTTTTATATTGAAAAGACTCACTTCGATTCTTACCAACCATATCATATGCTAGATTTACATACATTCAATTCCAATAAATATAATATGAATGAAGTGTTTTTTTAATAATATATGAGAACACTATGATCTTGTTTTCTATGTTTTTCTATGTGAGGTTCGTTTTAAACTAAAATGAAACTTTTATAATTAAAACACATAATTTGAGTCACACTGACCACATAATATATCAAATGGACGTTCGATCGATTATTACATGCCAGAAATAATTTATGGATAATTTTCTTAATGTTTTAAAAAAATCTAAGATCATTTTAATATTTTGTATAATGTGACACATATCTTAAAAATGACACATATAAGGAATACACACAATCTGAGTCATAATGATCACATCATGTGTCAGATTAACATGTAGTATATTCTAATACATCTCAAATGAAATTTGACTTTTCCTCAAATGTTTGAAAATAATCTAATATTTTTTTATCATTTTTTGGAATTATGATGGGTATTTTAAAATAAAATGACACTTTTATACTAAAAAAAGCACATTAAGTCAAAAAGATCATATTATATGTTGGATTGATGTTTGGTCTATTACTACACATCCCAAATTAATTACTCGTCATTTTCCTAATGTTTGAAGAAAATATATTATTTTTTCTTGGTTTTCATAATGTGATGCATGTTTTAGTCTAAAATGAAACATTTATATTGAATAACATATACATTGATTCATACTGACCATATCATGTGTTGGATTAATGTACTATCAATTATTAAATATCAAATATTAATTATGGATAATTTTATAAAAAAATCAAACTATATGAAGTTATTTTCTTTATTTTTAAATTGTGATTAATAATTTAAACTAAAATGATACTTTAATAATGAAATCAAAAACTTGGAGTCATAATAGCCACATAATGTGACATATTTATTTCTTTTAAATGAATACACATAAAAAATCAATTATCGATCATTGTCTTAATTTTTTAAAGCAATCTATTCTCATTTTCTCATTTTTTGACAAATGTAATCTGTGTTTTTCACTAAATTACATTATAGTGATCAAATGACCTATAAACATATACAAACTCCAATCATGATTCAACTTCCTTCATAGTTGATTCCTAATTTATACTTTTATGATTGGATTGGGATATAGGTGAGGCATTAATATTAGTATTTATAGAATCAATCATCACCATGTCTTTCATTCAATCAAAAGAGAATGTAAATAAATTCATATTGATTCTTCATTGTATATATGGAAGTAATGGTAACAAGGCTCAAACCATTTTTAAAAAATCATCAAATAATAGAACTACATAAACAGAAAATGATGGGAATAAGAGCATGTAAGTACCTTCCCCATCAGTTTGTAAGCTTTCTACAAATTTTTGGGAAGAAGGATCCTTGAACCATTTCCCTCATTCTATTATCTCACCTTGAGACTTTTAGTATAATATATCATGTTCACTAGCATCTTAATACATGTTACTAGCTATATCGTAATCCATAGAGTGTAACCCTCCATGAGAAATCTCCTTGAGAAAATTGTCAAATATTTCTATCATTGATGTTTCAACACCACAGGGTTTTATAGCTTCTACTAAATCTTCATAACCCATATTGGAAGTAAATTAGTGATTAGATGAAAATAAATTTATGATAAATTTGGGAATAATATTATACCCTTTATAATTATTTAAAAATTATTGTAATAAATTCTGATTTAAGTACTTAGATGATATTTGGGTTTAGTAAATGTATCTCAAAGGTTTAATTGAAGCTAGATTGTATCCATAGATTCAGGTGGATTTGAATGTATTTTAAATTATTTCCCATTATGCTTTGGATTATTATCGAGATACTTTTTCAATAATCTGAGATGTGACACCCAATATTAAAAAAATCATATTATTTTCATCAGCCAAGAGAACCACATGTGGGAGAGGGTCATTAAATCTATAACCTTACTCATGTGGGGTGGAAAATATATGTTGGGGATAATATTCATTTGAAATGATGGGATGATGAATTCAAAAAAAATGGATGGAAATTAAAAATGGAATATTAAAATAAAAATATAACAAGGGGCTTTCTAATACAATATGATTTTCATTTTAGGAAAAAATATTATCTAAGAATTAATAAACTAATTATTCACGTCCCATATGTTTGTTTAAGTTCATAGAATGTACTAGATCACAAACAAAATAGGAAATCACACCAACTTGATGTTAATAAACATTGTGACACCATGTTCTCAACAAAATAATCTCTAAAAAAAATTACTTATTCTTTTTATTATGTAGACTATTGGAAATATTTGTAGTACTGAGAAAATATATAAAAAAATATTTTAATAAATATTTTAAACGTAATTTTAATTACTTTTGAAAATTACATATTCATGGATTCTAGTTTATTGATGGTATATAATATCTTTCACAAATTTACAGACATAATATACACAAACGTTGTTATTATTTGATTTTACATAGTTTAGAAAAATTGACCAAAATAATTAATTTTTTCTATAATATGTGTTTATAGATAAATATTAATATATATACCTTAATATGTTTTTTATTTATAGAAACCTTGAAGCTTCTTGTTTTCATTCACCATCCCCATACCATGATTTAGCTAATATTTTTTATCACCTTATCTTAACAAAAGAATTGTTAATATGAAAAATAAAACATATAATTTGAATTTTATCTATAAAATGTTTATATAAGTGCATTAAAAATTTATAATTTACACCCTATGTGGTTGATTTGTTATAAATCTATGCTTTGGATCTAAAATATAATCATTTTTTTATCTAAATTGATTCTGATTAGCCACATGTTCTTATTATAAAAAAATATGTAATGAAATAAAGAAAATTTTATATTATATAATTAGCTTGTAGAATTTTACCCATAAATTGTTTGAATCAAAATGAATATATCATATAATATTTGTGATTCAAACACCATTCTTAGTTCAACTTTTTTCTATTAAATTTATTACAATTCCAGAAAAACTTTTTCATAGAAATGATAGAGGGATTTGCAAGTCCAAATATTTCATCATAGGGTTTTCCCTTTATATAGTAATTATATGTCAACCTATAAAAAAATATTAATATTTATTAACTGTAATGAATATAGTAGATCATTATATAGAAAGATTAATTCTAAAAAGGTACCTAATTTATATATTCACAACTAAAAATCCCAGCCATTCAAATTTTATAATTTCATTTATACTCTCATGACCAACTACTAATGTAATTTAATATCCAAATATTTCTTCTTCACATTAAATTTTGAAATATTTCTTCCTAATAATGTTTTATATTCATTAAATTGTAATGTTAAAATATATGTTAGTGAAATTGTTGGGGTCAAGGCACTCACGGTAGGTCCTAATGATTGCTTGGTTAATCCGCCAGATTCTATTAAAATGGCCTTCTATTTAACCTTCATTTTTATCATCTGTAATACCATACATCATTTCAAAGCTTTTTCAGAAATTTTTTATTGTACTTCATTTGAATTTTTTTAACCACATACCTCATGTATCTTTATATTATTAAATGGCTATGCTATGAAAGTTCTAATAGAATTATCAACCATGATAACAACCAGATCATCAAGTATAATATCGGACTCGGCACTCAACTTGTGATATACTTCAAATTCATTTGGAAATTGATTATTGTGTAGCATTTATCTTAGGATATTGTACACTATACCCCTTGAAATAAAGTTATAGGTGGGTAATGGTATATAAAAATTACTTACAATTTCACCTTGTACAATTTTTATATTATAATGTTATTATAAGTTTTTTGATTAATATTTATGAGAAAGTGTTATGAAAAAAAGTTATTACCTCAGGTTAGGTAGGAGGTTGAGGGGAATGTAATTCCTCAACTGTAGTTGGTTTATTTGTTGATTGTTGTCTTACTATTGGTTTTCTTTGATACTTATTCATATACTATTCCATAGAACTAGACTAGAAAATAATATAGTTTAAAGAATCTATTTGTGCATGCATTCCATTCATTATCTCATATGTATCTCATTTAGAATTTTTCTTATCAAAATATTATTAAGTTTACAATACAAAAATTACACCTAAAAAAAATCCATATTTTTCCAAACAATTTAAAGCTACTAAAAGTAGTTTTATTCATGTAAAATTGACAACAGTTCTTGTATATAAACTGTCTAAAAACATACAAATATAGATAGATATTTTTTTATAATATTACTATAAATAATAACAACATACCACTGTGGAATACTTACACATTATTACCATACATATTGTGCATTTTCATATATTATTTTTCACTCATTATTTACATGATCTTTCTTTCGTAGTAGATGGCACGCGATGGAAGTGGCATTATATTCTAATTCATAAATCTATATATATAAATATAATATATATATTTTTTATGTCACATAGAAATTTTATTATTGATATAAAATACATACCATTTTCTTTTAAATTGAATCGTAACTTTTCTTTTCTTTACATTAGGGGTATATTAGATTTAATTTAGTTTAATTATTTATAAAACTAATTTTGTCTTTCATAAATTAATAATTTTTTATTTAATTTCATAAAATAAATATTATTATATAAATATTATCAATAAAAATAAAATTTAAATGATTCCTCGTTATAGTGAATAATGAAATATTTCCAAGTTTCATGGATTATAATATGTGCATTTATATCAGTTTGGTGGTGGTTTATTTTCCCTTAAACATCATTGATATGTTGATTTGTTAGATGTTTCGAAAATCCTTGATGTTATTTTCTAGTGAATTTTATGAAAAATTTCTTATGGTAATTATGTAAATTAAATAAACTCTATAATGGATAATGAAAATGAAAAAAAAATTATTATGTAATTTTTTTGAAAAATGTAGATAGTATATATTGACATTACCCAAATATCTTATCTAATGGCTATCTTTAATGAAGGACAGACATCGTTCCACATATATTTATTAATTGGAACATGAAATCTCATTATAACCCTAATGTATCCATTGAATATTGACATTATGGGGTCAATAGGTTGACCGGGTTGATTCCATCCAATATAAAATTTTATAACATTTCATATTACCTTGATAACTTTAGATAACATGGTGTTGCTATTTAATTCATGTTTTTTTCATCTACATGATTTTCCCTAATAATTCCTTAATTTCAGTAACAATAATGTGTTGTTCCTTAGGATTGGTAAAATCAACATGTGGATAATTCGTTATCTTAATGAGTAGTTTAACATTTAATTTTAATTATAAAAATTAAATATATGACACATAGTATTTTGATGAAAAGTAATGTATATTTAAAATCACTATTACATGTTCATTATAAAATCGTTTTCTTTAATGTTTTTAGGGATTCAGATCCCCTATCATGTATCCAAATGCTCTCCTTCTAGTCCCCTCTAATGTACAAGACATTGAAAATAATTGGATCACTGTGAAATGGTTGTGATCTCCTAGTAAAAGAGTCATCCTAAATTTAATCTTCATCTTACCATGTAGCTGTTTTAGTCACTAAATAAACAATTGATCAATTCTTCTTTTTTGTATTTAATACATAATATACTTAAACTTCTTGTGATTCCATTATGAATGGTTTATTTATTTACCATTCCACACTTAAATGAACCTTCACAAATATTATTCCATTTTCTTTAACTACACTCTAGTTGTTAACCCATTTTCAATGAAAAAACACTTCAAATGTTGTATAATTTTACTCTTACATCTATTCGATGATATATAAATATGAAATATTTATATAAATTTTATTATTATCCCTGCAACCATATACTAGCATCACTTTTTCAAAAAATGTTACTCTATAGTTTTTTATCATACTTTTCTCATCTTATTACTATGTATATAATGATTAATCAACAATTATAAATATATTTTAAGATAATAATATACATTTAGTACCATAGATATATATCCATATCATTCAACAATTGAATTTTGATTTTCAAATAGTTACATATAAATATGATTTCAATGCCATCCTATAATCAATTTATTATGGGTATTTAATATCCTTACTTCATACCTTGATGGATTAAAAATTTAAGGATAACATAATGGGATTTAATATATAGATAAAACACATAACTATTATGTAGAATTAAAAGGTGAGGTTAATCCTTATCAGTGATGTTAATTGTAACAATATCAATTCCATAAATCCCTTCACCAATAAGTTATCCACAATGATGATATTTTGAGAGGCCAATGTTTTCAACATCTATTAGTTAATCGGTATATAATTAAATAGATTCATCAAAAATATATCACTTTGCATTAAATGCTTCTATATGAATTAGAATATTAATGTACTCTTTTAAAATATTAATATAATGTTCAATGAGGTAAATCCATCAATAATGCATAGGACCACACAGTTGAATCTATATAACCATATGAACCATTAGGTGGACCATTATATCAAAAAATTATGGTGGAAATTATATCTCCAATTCAAATAATATAATTTATATTTCCTTATTGATGATAAGAAACATAATCAATTTTATAACATTAATGCATATAGATTTGAAAATGATGCATAGTCTAGTTAATGTATTTCATAAATTTTTATGAATAATAAAACATAAAGGTATATGAATTAAATTTTCCATCAAAAAATGATAGTCATGTGATTTTAGACCCCATAACATAAAAATTTTCATTAACATGACATTATTGATATTTGATTAATATCACCAAGGATGTTGAAAAATTTAAATATTTCTTATACGGATAGACTGTAATGAGCTAGTGGAAGAAAAGTTCATCTTTAACCCTTCACTTGTGTCAAATCTTACCATATCTCTATGTCTATATAGTCCAACATAGCCTTAATTCCATACTTTTTCTCTATTACATTTAGTAATGTCACAATAACACTTTAAAATATAAATTTTCTATGTAAATGAAATCAATAAAAAATTTCGATGTACAAACTTTTCCAGTATGGTAATTCAATGAAAATTGGTCTCTTTTAATGACCATATTATGTAAGGTTTTTCAAAAAAGGTTTACAAAAATCATTGGGTATATTTTAAATTCTCAACCAATTTTTAACCTATTAGGGGAGATGGTGTTGTAAGTTGCAACGTATTTTCATCTAATGATGTCATACAGGATTGTTATATATATCATCAGGGTAAAAATTTTGGACGTCCAAAAAATAGTGTCCTAGGAATGCTTCAACCTTGGTAAGTGAATACCTTCTTCACAAATGGTACACCCCATAATTCATTAATGTTATAACCTGAAAGATATTAATAAGAAGGAAATTCATTTATCATCCCATACAACATTGATCTCAATGTGAAATCATCACTTCAATGAGAATCGTATATTTTAAAAACTATATCACATATCAATTTTATATTTTTAATCAATGGATTCAAATAGGTATCAATATCATTACCATGTATCTTTGATCCAAATATAAGTAGAGACAATATAATGTATTTATGCTTCATACATAAAAATGTTGGAATGTTATAATTTTACAATAAAAGTGTTCATGTACTATGCATACTACTTTGTACACCAAAATTATTTATTCCATATATAGAAAATTTAATATGGGTGTTTCAAAACTCGTCTCAAAATTAAAGATACTCATAAATAATTTTCATTGACTGGGGAGAGTTCACTACGTGATGTAATTTTCCATCGTAGATTCTTGTATTTATATTCCATTTCAATTTTTTTCTGGTTTCTTAACATCCGTATAGTCTTCTAAACTTTAGAATGATACGAAATCCCCATATAACTTTTGAAGGACTTGACATATCATTTGTGTATCGATCTGTTCCACACTAAGGGAATTTTTTGATTGATTCATGGTTCTTGAAAAATAATGTAGATGCATTTATATAGGAATGTATTTTTTAGATACCACACCCATCGAATGTAGAATTATATTAGTTTCATATTTTAAATATGGAATATCATTTTCTTTCTGGTAGCATATCATTCATGAGGCTATGGAGTTCTATAAAACTGGTGTCGCTCAATCCACTGAAAGCTTTCAAATTATATAACATCAATATAAATGACAATGATGTATATTTAGTACAACCAGTATATAATGGTCTCATTTAATAATTATTTAACTTCTCAAGCAACTTTATAAAATCACGAAGGTCATCTGAAATTTTCATTTTCATTTCTTCTATATGATCTCCATCATCATTTACACTAGTATTCATATCACATGATCCATAAATCATAGTATCATCCAAATTAGTATGCATACTCAATTTTTTCCTATGTTTAAATCAATGTTTATAGATTTGATCGATTCCACATAAAATCAACTTTTCTTCCAACAATTCTTCATGAATTTTTCTTGAATAAAAACAACATAAACATGAACAAAGGATTTGAAAAGGGTCATATGCATGCTTTATTGAAAATTTTATGAACTCTTTAAATAAATCCTTATACTCCTTAGTCATATGATTAGTATCGATAAATTTTCAATTCATATCCATCCTATAAGGTTCAATAATATTCATGTTGTATAAATAACAAATAAATAGGGAATAAGTACGCATATAATGTATATATAAAGTTATATGTAAACAATGTATCATAATATTTAGGTAAGAATACTATATTTTGGTAATTTTTACATAAATTGAACATATTTAAGGTCACTACTCTAAATATGGTTGTTACCTTCCTAAAAAGATAGATTCTTCCCTTTTCAACCCTGTTTTTACACTTTCATTTGTTATTTATTCTTTGAAACTCATTATTTCCACACTCACTTTCAAATAAAAATCTTCATTTAGAATTACATCACTACTTTGTTTTCAATAAATCTAATTCAATTTATTTTTAATAAATTAATATTTTATGTGGAAAAGAACTCAATTAGAAACCTCCTTGAGAGAAAACTTAAGGCAATTATTTTTCTTTCTTTAATAAAAAATATTTTGAGTGCCCAAACGCTTTTGAAATAATATTAATAAAATGAAAAAAAATATTTGAATAAATCACATATTATTAATTTTAATATATATATATGTATGAATTTCTGGTATGTAACATGTTATTAATTTTTTCTTTTCCCACTATAATACCATGTGAAAAAATCAAAAAATAATGGATTGTGTAACACACATATGATAAAAAATCAGATGGAGAGTCATCCAATTGATTTCCATGAACACTCAATTATTAGAATACAAGTGACCTATATTGATCCTTTTGGATTCTAATTAATCCTACATAATGAACAAATTGGTGGAGGCCCAAAATACACCATTATTCCAAATCCCTACCCACATATATGCCAAATATATATATATATATATATATATATATACACATGTGTATATACATATAAATGTATATATATATATATATATATATTCATATATAAAAGATCTTATATTTTAGATGTGCATGTTTGTGCCCATTTATATTTTGTACAAGCATATAGTATCAAAAAAATCAAAATAGAAATATAGTATATATATGGGATTTCATTATATAAATTTTTTCTCGTTAATTTTCATATAAAATTAACTTTATAACTGAAATTATTTCATATGAACTTTTCCATGGGTAACTATAAAATTGCATAGGAAATTCTACCAATATTTTGTTAAGATCCACTTCCAAACATGAAATTTTTTTAAAAAACCCAAACATTGAGAATCCGATCTTTTTGGAAATCGATGATGGATGTTTTATGGTACACGAGTAGGCCGTTACAGTACACATAGGACATGAGGAATAGGGGTCCTTTGGTACATGGGAAAAGAATAACTAAAAATGTTGAAATAATGCATGATCAACTAAAAAAAGTATATTGAATAACATACATTGGGTTTTGAATGAGATGATTCATCTCAGATGTTTGAAGGGGAGCGGTAACAATGGTTGAGTTTTTCAAGAGCATGAATGACATGATTGATTGGGGTTCTCATTTAGGATTGTATTTAAAATACAAGAAAGGTTTTATTAGCGCATACGAAAAATCATAGATAAATATAGGATTTATCATGAAATTATATTTTACCATCGATAAAATCAATATTTATCAGTGCTTTTTGAAAGCATTGATAAAAACTAATTAAAATAAATTACAAAATATATAATGAGAACATATTAAAAATGAATAAGTTATAAAAAATAAGTATGAAAAAAATTATCAGTATTAATAAAATAATAATATTAACAACATAAATTTTTTAAATGAGTGAAATTTAACAACTAAAAATTAAAAAACATCAAAAACATTAAAAATGAGGATTCTTTATTATGTATATAAATAATTAAAACAATTAAAAATGATTATATATAAAAATGATTATAATTAAATAATAAATATGTATCTTAAAATCATATTAAAATCATTACATGTTAATGAATATAAATATATAAATAAATATTAATAATGATTATATTAAAAAAACCAGACATCTAAATATTAAAAATGATTAAATTATTAAAAAAATAAATATTAATTATTGTTATTAATGAATTAATAATTAAAAATAATATTACTTAAATTAATGTTAAAAAGTATGA
The DNA here is from genome assembly GCA_963277665.1 of Viscum album. NCBI lineage: Eukaryota > Viridiplantae > Streptophyta > Magnoliopsida > Santalales > Viscaceae > Viscum > Viscum album. Next base: position 744,005 of record OY728165.1, read on the forward strand.
TATTTAATATTTAAAAATCTATAGTTCTCAGAAATATTAAAAAATGAATAAGTGTTATTAATTATATATATTATTTATAAAATTAAAAATGAATATATATTAAAATAAAAATGCATACATATTAATTATATAAATTAAAAACACATTAAAAATATTAAATTTTAATGAATAAACATATATATAATATGTTGATAATGGAAAAAATAAAAAAAATTAAACAAAGAAGAATCGAAACCGAATAAATTTAAAAAATATTAAAAAAATAAAGATTTTTAATGAATAAATTATATTAAAAATAGCTAAATTTTAGAAAAAATAAAAAAGTAATAAATAGTATATAATGAATAAAAATATAAAAAATAAATAAAATTTTCTGATTAAGAACATAATATATATGAAATATAATATATTAATAAATAAACTTTTAAAATTAATACATAAATTTGAATAAATTATAGAATTATTATGTGTGCATGTTTTGATATGAAATTGCATCCATTGTGTATATTTGATTGAAATTAATATAACAAAAAATTGATATATGTTATATTGAAAAAAATGACATTTTATTAATCATTAATTACATGATACTAATTAGGCAGTATTTTTAATTAATATTAATTTTTTATTATATATCATTTTCACTAAATATATGATGTATTAAATGTAAATACATGTTTTCTATTATATATATAACATTTTCATAAATATTATATACATTCACATATATAAGTATTATAATATGATTATATTTATAAATTAAAAAATTTATATATTTTAAATAATAATTAGGCATAAAAACATTGAAAATAAATAAATTACGAAAATGTTAAACACAAAAATACTAAAAATGAATAAATTATTAAAAAATGACATTTAACATTATTAATGAATAAAAATATTAAAAGGAAGATTCTTAAAAAATGTTTGAAATTTAATTTTAAGATGAATTGATTAAAAAATATTTAAAAAATGAATAAGTGTTATTAATTATATAAATTTTAAAAAATGTATATATATTAAAAAGAAAATGAATAAATGTATTAATTAGGTAAATTAAAATTGTATTAATAAAATTAAATGTTAATCAATAAATATAAATAAATATTTAAAACTAATAAAAATAAAAAAAAATTCAACAAATAAAAATTACAAATTACAAATATAAAAAATTATTAAAATTTTTATATAAAAAATAAACCAAAAAAATAATAAATTATATATATAAATATTAAAAAGTAATGAATAGTTTACATAAAAGATAAATACAAAAAATGAATATGGTTTAATAATTAAAAACAATATATAATAAATGCTATTTTTTATAAATAAATATTTAAAATAATAAGATTAAAAATATATTATTTATATATGTTTCTCTCTATAGAATTAAATTAATTTCATGTATGTGCATGTAAAATTATTGAATTACATATTAAGTATAAGATATTTAGTAAATTTTGTTAATTTATCACTAAATATTTATTATTTAATATATATTTCAAATTAAATATGACATTGATAAAATATATATATTAAATGTCTATTAATTTTATGTAGTCAATATTTTTAATTAATAATAATTTTTAATTAGGTTATAAACCATGTTTCACAAAATATATGACATATTAATATAAATATATTTCTATACTAAATATGATTTATCAATACATATTTAAAATTATATAATTATTATTTAATAAACTTATATATATATACATATTAATATTAATTTATTTTTATATTAATTTTTTTTAATTTTTTTTAAAAATATCATTCAAGAAATTTTTTGATAAAAATCATTTATTTTAAGTGTAATTGTATATTTAGTATTATATAAATCATATTTAATAAATTATATTATATTTATATAAATTTTAATATATTAATATATAATTTTAATTGATTTAATTTTTTCATGAAATATACCGTTATTCAAAACTTTTATTAGTGCTCAAAATGATACCATTATCAGCAATAAAAAAGAACTAAAAAATGTCACATTTATCAGGGCCAAAAAAATCCCCAATATAGTGGGAACTTTTATCACCACTTTATTTATCATTGATAAAGGGAAGTGATAAATATAGCATATTTTGTAGTAGTGTTTCAAGCATCCCCTTCATTTTTATTATCTTTCTATTTTGTTGTCAAAACAATTTAGTAAGGGGAAATATTTAAACAAATTATTTAATGGTTTTTTAAAACCATCATTATAAGGGAGAAGAATAATTATTTATAAAAAAAATCTTCCAAACCCTCTTATGTTTTAAAATAAAATTTAATCAATAATTGTATTTAAAAACCCTCTTTACAAGGGGTTAACTCTCTCAAAGGTATTATTTTCTGTTTTTATTCATCATTTTATGTAAAATTATTTTCAAAAATATTATAGTAATTTTAAAATTAATATTTCATGTGATAATGATTTTATTTAATTTACATGGATGTTGCCTAAGTCTAAATTATTATATGGGCATGCATTAATTATACCTAATTGGAATCTCATGTATGTTTTACTGTCTAGAATTTCATAATCATGATTTTTTTTCTACATAATGAAATATATACATATAAATGAACTTATATGTATATATAGATACATATATTCATCAATTGTCATAGTTTAAAACATATGATTAAGAACCCTAGTGAATGAAAGGTCATGTTCAGATGTTTTATTAAAATTTGGTGCTTGTAATTTTTAAACATGATGAGGATTTAGGGAGATATCAATCCAACATTCCACGATTGGTAGGACCTATATATTACCCAATGTTCCAAGAGGCTTCAAGGATTTTTTTTCAATATTGATAAGTAATTTTACAAAAAATAACTAGATTATTTTCAATAAATTATTTTAAATATTCTTATGTCTTTATTTTTAAGTGATTTCATTGGATTTATTTCATGTTATTTTTTTTAAGAAAAGTGGTTTTAATATTTAATAGTGTTTTCAAGATATTTATTCTTAAAATTTATTTTACTTTTTGGAAAACCTTCTAAGGATTCTAAAAGTGGGAAAGATTATTTTATTTTTTATTTTTTTTTATTTAAATCAATGTTCTAATTTTTTTAAATGAATCAATTTGAAGAACCGGTTTCTGGTATTTTCAGAACATTGTAAACTATATTTTTAACACCTTTTACTGCATTATATGATCATCCCAATTTTCATAATATTTTTCACATGGTACTTATTTGAGTAAGAGTTACATAAGAGATTGGTAGTGATGATGTAGATTAGATGGAGGAGAGATGGTGTTGTCATAGGATAATTTAGTTTAAGAAAATTATATTTGAGTTAAATAGTTTTTATTAAATCTATTTTCCCTAATCCTACAAAAATTTTAACATAAACGATCCTCAAATTGTATATTTCTCAATTGATGTGTAATGTTAGATTTAAAATAAAATTCCTTGTTTTTAGCATCATATTTGGGACCACGGTTATGGAGAGACTTCTGTTCTGATGATCAATCATTAGTGGGAAAATTAATAGAAGGTGGGAATCAGGGATCATCAAATTTATTGTGGCATGATTTGGAATTTAAAATATCACCACCCTTGAATTTCAAAATAAAAACATAATACAATTTGTTTGAAGAAGAACTATTATTTTAAAAAAAAATCAAAATAAAATAATTTCAAATTTTTGTAGTTTTTACTTGGATGACTAAAGAATCTAAAAATGATTTTAAATTTTAAAAAGACCCCTAATTCTGGATTATGGGTTAGGTTTTTAATACATTGTGGCTAAATTATTTTAACATATATATTTGATCCAATTTATCACTGAAAAATAATAATAAAAATCAGTTGATTTCTTATAAAAAAAGATATTATTCTATGATTATTTTTAAACCGAAATCACACATCATCCTTTTTTTATTACTTTTAAATCCAAATTTTTTGTCAGTTAAACTATTCTGACTCATTTTCTATTTTTAATATCATGTTTTTTTCACATGCACTGGTTTCTTCCTCATTGAATTTTGATGGTGGTGCATCATTTTGCTGGTCCCACTAGGTGGGCATCCACAAAGGTGGGATGGGTGTGATAAAAACCATCATTCATCCATCCATCATCACTTTTTATGGAAAGATGGGTACCTTTCCCTTTAATCTTTATCATTGTTTCCAATCACGTTTTGTGTTGAATTATTTTTACATTGTTGTGAGTTACTTGCTTGATTTTTCATGTGGGTGGCTCGAAAGAGGGAAGGTTGTGTTGGAAAATTTCATATGGCTCTTCTCCACATGTATGTGTTCATTGGAAAGGTTCTCTACCAAATTTTCCTTCAAAAATGGTTCAACTTCTTTGCATAGGGGGTGACATAGAATATTGACTAAACCTATTGTTTAATTATTTGTAAATGGGTGATGATACCTTTTCTAGTGCATTCCTTGATGTTTTATTCTCTTTAAACATATAGAATCATTATGAACTTTGTGGATTGTTTATTTAATACATTTTCCCTTTCTTGTAATAGGTTCCCTCTTTTTCTAATTTTATAGAGGTATTCTTCGACTTTTATATTCAATAAAGTTGGAATGACCTTCAACCTTTTCTAAAAAAATAGTTATATATGATTTTTTTTCAAATACCTGACGATTATATATTTTACTTTCTGAGTATCATTTTTAAATGTATATGAAATTTATTTTAGTAACGAATATAAATTTTTTATAGGAATTATAGTTTCTCACACTATATATATATATATATATGATTTTTTTAAAATAAATTCATGTAAGTTTTGTAATACATAATGATATTATTTACATACTCATTTTATTTTTTTGAAAAAATTAACAAAAATTAATCAATTTTTACATGAGGTAACAATGACCCAAGACAATGTAAGTGTGGCTTTGAACATACTCATGTAACTCAAAAAAACATCAATTTGAAAATTATGTAAAAACGAGACATGAAAATCAAGAGAAACCTAGATCATAATACCGCACACAAAACATTTAAATCCCAAAACTCAAAAACAAAAGAAAAATACTAACTCAACACCACTACATCCAATTTAATGCTTATAATTTCCAGGTCCAATTTGTGAAAGTGAATGGAAATTATGAAGATCTAATCCAATCTATAATGATTTACATGTAATAAAACAACACTATCTATATAAAGAAATTGGTCGAATTAATAATTTTGATCAAACAACTAACATTTCACCGCAAAAAATGCTTCGACCAACCCAAAAAATAATAATTACAGAAAAAAAACATAATGAACATGGATTCTGATGTACCTATCACAGGGACATACAAAACATTATTTATTTTACTAACGTGGCATATTGATTTAGTTGGTCGGTATCTCTTAACAAGAATTGATGTCAATAAATCAGTAATTTCTAATTCACTACTACAAATAGCACTTTTTACATTTCAATAAAAAATATTTTTTATTGAAAGAAAGCGTTGACAACATAAGAAACATTAAAAGTGGGATGTCTTTATCAGTACTAGAAAAAGAACTGATAAAGGCCCCCATGATAATCACTTATAAAAAGTGATGATAACGGGATCCTCTATCAATTCTTTTTGATAGCTCTTATAAAGGGTTGCTTTATCAACAATTCCATTTTTTCACAGATAAAGGCTGCATCAACTGTTACATTCCTACATCCCTATAACATCCCTGTAAAAACAAACTCAATTAGAATATATAAATAATAATATAAATATATTAACAATCATATTAGAATATAAATATTACTTTGAATTGTCATTTCAATTCAAAATTTATATGAAAAATATTTACATTGACGTCATATTTATAATTAATCAAAAAAAGTTGAACCCATATAGAAAATAAAAAATAGCTTATTTTTTTCAATGATCATATTCGATATAAAAGTTGGTCCCCACAATAAAATCAACGTTTATTTTAGTAAAAATAAATAAAAAAAATTATAATTTTAATGTTATATAATCCACATAAGATAAATTATTTTGTTAATTACAATATATATTAATAATATTATAGTAAATCATGTGTCATATTGATGTACAATCAATTCCTACACATCAAAAATTAATTACGGATCATTTTCATAAATTTTGAAAATAATATGAGCTTTTTTTTCTTAATATTGTAAATGAGATGCGTGTTTTAAACTAACATGACTCTTTTATATTGAAAACACGCACTTCAAGTCACACCAACAAAATCATGGGTAGAATTGGATTGTGTTAAATTCCTACATGTCAAAAATGAATAATGGACCATTTCCAAAATGTTTGCAAAAAATACGATCTCTTTTTCATAGTATTGGATATGTATTGCACATTCTGAACTAAAATTACATTTTTATATTAAAAACATGCACTTCAATTCATACCAACCACATAGTGTATTTGATTAACATGTGGTCAATTACAACACAGGAAAAATAAATTATTTATCATTTTACTCATCTTTTAAACTAATTGAAGCATTTTTTCTGGGTTTTGGCTTTATGAAACATGTTTTAAACTAAAATGAATCTTTTTTTATTAAAAACATACTCTTCGAGTCAAACCTACCACAGTATCTATCAAATTGAAATATATCCAATTCCTACAAATCAAAAATTATTTATGAATAGTTTACCTAAAGTTTGAAAATAATATGATCTTGTTTTCAAAATGTGAGCTATTAGATAAATGTTCTAAACAAAAATGACACATTTATATTGATAACACGCACTTCAACCCATGGAGGCCACATCGTATGTCAGATTTATGTGAGCTAAAATCCTACACAACACAATTGAATTATGGATAATTTTCCTAATGTTTGAAAACAGGAAAAGATCTTTTTCTCAATTTTGGATATGTGACATGCGTTTTAAACTAAAATGGAACTTCTATATTGAAAACATGCACTTAATTCATACCTATCACATAGTCAATCCTATTTATGTACGTTCTATTCCTACACATAAAAAATTTATTATGGAACATTTCCATAAATTTTCAAAACAATATGATATAATTTGATTGGTTTTTGGTTTGTGATGCGTGTTTGAAACAAAAATGGCACTTCTATATTGAAAACATGAATGTTAAGTCATACCTTCCACATTATATGTTATATTGATATATGGTTGATTCCTTCACATAAAACATAAATTATAGATAATATAACTGAATTTTGAAAACAATTTGATATTGTTTTCTTGGTTTTGGCTATGTTATGTATGTTTTAAACTGAAATGACACTTCTGTATTGAAAACACACACTTTGAGTCATACCTTCCACATCGCCTATCAAATTGATATAAAATAGATTAATATATATTAAAAATTAATTATGGATCATTTTCATAATGATTGAAGACAATTTGATCATGTTTTCTCAATTTTGTCTATGTGATACTCATTTTAAAATAAAATTATACATTTATATTGAAAATATGGAAATTAAGTCATAATGAACACACCATGTGACATAATAATGTGATTTCAATCCGTATGAATCAAAAAATGAATTATAGGTTACTTTCCTAATGTATGCAAATAATATGAGCTCATATTCTTAGTTTTGGATATGTGATGTGTGTTTTAAACTAAAACGACGTTTGTGTATTGGAAACATGCACTACGAGTCATATCATCCATATCATGTGTTGGAATGATGTGTGGTCAATTACGACACATCAAGAATTATTTTTGGGTCCTTTTTATAATTTTTCAAAACAACCCGATCTCATTTTCATAGTTTTGTATTTTTGTAAAATGTTTTAAACTAAAATGACACTACAATATTGAAAACATTAACTTCAAAACATACCTATGACATCATCTGTGGGATTTATTTACAGTCAATTCCTACATGTAACAAATGAATTGTTGATATTTTTCCAAAATTTTTAAAATAATACAAGCATGTTTTCTTTGTTTTGGATATGTGACATGTGTTTTAAACTAAAATAGAATATCTATATTGAAAACACTCTCTTCGAGTCATATTAGAAAAATTGTATAATGGATTGAAATATAGTTGATTACTTCATGGCACAAATGATTTATGAATTATTTTATATTATTTAAAATTATTATTGATTTTTGGATTAAATTTTTCCTTGTGATGCGTGTTTTAAAGAAAAATAAATATTTTATATTAAAAATGTTCAATTTGAGTCACACCGACCACATCATGTTTCAAGTTTAATTATTGTTTATTCTTACAAATTTAAATTATTTACGGATCATTTTCCTAATATTTTAAAACAATCTGAGCTCATTTTACAATTTTTTTTGATGTGATGCACATTTTAATCTAAAATTATACTTATATATTGAAACCATGCACTTCATGTCATACATGCTACATCATGAATCATATTGATGTACAGTTGATTCATATACATAAAAATGAATTATGGTTAATTTTAATAATTATTAAAAAAATAAAATCTTGTTTTATTGGGTTTCACAATATTATATTCATTTTAATTTAAAATAATGATTTTATAATTAAAACACACACTTCGAGTCATACTGATCACATCGTGTGTCATATTTACGTGTAGTCAATTCCTAAAAATCAAAAATAAAATATCGATTGATTTAAAAAATAAAAATAATATAAGCTTTTTAAATTTCTTTATTATATGTTATGTGCGTTTTAAACTATAATTTCACTATTATATTTAAAACACACACTTTGAGTCATACCTACAAAATTGTGTGTTGGATTGAGTTTTGGATAACTCTTACACCATTCAAGATAATTTCATGAAAGATCTTTTGGGAATTCACAATATTCCTTCAATTATATAAAATACATTGGTAAATTAGAGAATTTATTTAAACAATAACGTCTCTTTCAAAAATTATTTAATGAAAATTACTATGATCGTAGATTTTATATATTCATCCTTATGATTCACTACTTATTTCAGGAAATATTTGATTTTTTAAATCTATTCGAAAGTAACATATTCTCTCTTTTCTATCATATTGAGGATAGGTGAAAGAAAAATATTACTTCTCAAAAATTATATGAAAAAACTAAATAAGTGTTATTTAAAAATGATATGGAAATAAAATTAAAAATATTAGATCAAATGATGACAAATTAAACTAAATAATTATAAGGAATTCACATTTTTTTATGTATGTATACATTTTTATCACATTCCACTATCACCATTATCTCAGTTAGAAGCTCAAATTCTAATCTCTCATGGGCATCAATAGCTTTGAAAATGTTACTAGATCTCTGGGAATCCATAGAGAAAAACCACCATTATAATTCTCTTTAAAAAATAGGTAAAAATAATATATAAGAATTATGATACTAATGATTCACATCCCAAATGTATCTCTAATGTCATGTTCCGTACTATATCACAAACATAATAGTTAATCACATAAATTTGATGTTGGAAAACATTATAACACCATGTATTATGCCCACTCATCCCTAAAAAAATTTACTTCTTCTTTTGAGTATGTATTTGTTTTGAAATCTTTATTGTGATGAGAAAATATTTACTAATAAACTACTAAGAAATATTTTTAATGGAATTATAATTTCCTTATGAAATTAATTATTTAGGGATTACAGTCTTTTGATGTAATAGGATATAATTCAAATATTTTCAAAGATAATATCAAAAAATAATTGTTGTTCCCTTATTTTGGACAATTCCTAAACATTAAAAAAATAAGTAAATTTATTTTGAAATTTTTTTATTGTGAAAATATTACTATATATATATTAATATTTTTTCATGTTAAAAAAATAGTAGTATTTTTATGTTCAATTACCCACCATAAACATTGATTTATCTGATATTTATAGATCACAGGATCGTAGCAAAATTCTTATTAAAATACAAACTAAAACATATTATTATATGTTAATATATAAATTTTTTATTATAAAATAGTAAAAATTTACAATAGTCATCTTGTGTTGTAGGTTTTATGGAAATCCATGTTGTGTATCTAAAAAATAAATAATTGGGGTTCCAAATTGCTTGAGATCAGCATCCAGTGCTTCTTAATAAAACTATGTAATTAACAAATAAAGATATATTTTATATGATTAAAGTGTATAATTTTATCCCTCCAATTTAGGTATCAAGAAGAGTCTATCATCTAATATTTTCTTCTCCAATGCCTCACTTAGTTTATATTTTCTATTTTTAATTTATTCCAATCCCAAAGAAAATTATTCTATAGAAATTATATAGGGAATAATGGGTCTAAATATTTTTCACATGTTCATCCCTTTATATAGCAGTAATATATATTCATGTAGATAATATGATTTTTTATTAACTATAATGACCATATTTGGTCATTTTTTAGACATATGGATTATGAAAATGTACCACATGTCCATATTCACAATTGAGACTCCCATCCATTCTAACTTGATAATATCATTTATAATCTCCATACATACCATGTATATAGTGGAATAATTAAATATTATTAATTATATTGAATTTATGACATATTTATAACATTGAAGGTAGTTTCTTCATGATCATTTAATTTTTATATATGTGGAAGTGGAACTAGTGGGGAAAATTACTCCTGAAAGTTCATTTGGTTTTCTTGTTTGATTCATTTGATTTTCCTGATCTAAACTTCTTTTCCATATCATTTTATCTATTGGTAGTACCATGTCTCATTTCAGAACATTTTTCATCAACTACTAATTTTTTCCTTTGAATGAAATTGCTAAAAACAACTTCATGTATTTTTATAAGATTAGACAGTCATTCTATCAATGATCACATAGAATTATTGACCATAGTAACATCTATAACAAAATGAGGAACATGAAATTCAATGTGCTAATCATGTTCTACTTCAATCCCCACTCTCATTTTTTATATTTGGATTTTTTTTCTATGTATAATGTCTCTTGGAATATTATACATTATTCTCATCATAACAAGGAAATCTATGGTTTTTGACAGGTATAAATAACATACAAATTATCCTTGAATAATTGTAGTCCTATAAAATTATCAAAAGTAATTTTATTTACATTTTGGAGAAAGAGCAATTAAAAAAGTGATTACATTTTATTTGTAGTGTGGTTGAGGAGAATAGATATCGCTAAATAAAAAGGGTTCATTTGGGTATTTATGTACTAATATTTATTTCACTGATACTTTTCTTTCATCATTTCACATACATTGGTCCACCGAACTGGACCAGACAATCATATATTCCAAATAATATATTTCTGCATGTAGTCCTTTTGTCATCTCATAAGTATCTCCTTATATATTTATTCCAAAATTTATTTTTGACGTGATACTTCAAAACCTACACCTCTAATGTGGTTATATTGTTATATACACTTGAATTATACTGAAAGTAGTTTTTCTTTAGGTATGGTTGATGTTGATTCATGAGCCTAAATCGTTTAAAAACATAGGAAGATAAAAAGATATTTTTATATAATATTAGTATCAATATAAATTAATTACCCTTATGTCCTAATTATACATTCTTCTCATACTTGAGGTGTGCTATTATAACCTTGTTTACTTTAATTATTTACACATGCCTCCTTCCATAGCACATGATGTGGGATAGAAGTGGATTTAAATTTTTATTTCCCAATCGGTATATAAACAATGGAACATATGTAAATTCATATTACACAAAACTTTTATTGTGGATATAAAATTCATACTAATTTCTTTTCAACATCCTTACTTTTGAATTGAGGTATATTGGATTTACTGCATGTTTTTTATTCTCATCACTCCTTTGTTTTTTCATAAATTAATATTTTTTAATCATAGTGGATAAAATTAAAAAATTAAAACAAAATATTTTGAATCACATTGCACCTGAAGTGATTTCTCATCATGAAAACTAATGGAAGCTTCCCATGTAACCTATTTTATAATGTGTTAATATGTAACTAGTGGTTGGGGATTTACTCTCCCCATAGCATCCTAAGGATGGTTTATTATAAGACATGTCTGGAATCCATTATAAGCATTTCCACAGACTATTAATTCATGTTTATTATGGAAATTATCTTAAATAAACGACATTTATAACTTATAACACAAAATAAACCACCATTTTGATTATATAATTTTTCCATAAAATATAGAGTGTATATTATAACAATACCATAATATCTTTCCAAATTATTTCTGTCAATACAAGAAGTACATAGTGACATGTATCTATATTAATTGGATCATTAATTCTCATTGTGACCCTAATATAAATAATGAACACTACCTTGCCGGTTTCAATAATTTTTCCATTTTGATTCCATCCAAACTCAAAATTCATACTCTTTCTTCTTTCCTTAAAATTGTTATTTTACATAGTTATTTTATATCATTATTATTGTTGACCCCCAAATAATTTTATAGTTTTATCATCAATCACATATTCTTCCTTGGTATTGGTAACATTATCATGTGCATAAGTCCTTATTTTCATGATTAGTTAAAAATTTAATTAAGATTACCCAAATGTAGTAGAGAACACATAATATTTTAAATAAATTCATAGTATATTAATATAAAATTTAAACTACTCATTGATCACTCTTTTATCTATAAAGGTTGAAGGGATTTATATCTTCTATGAAGTATCTAAATGGACTCTGTGTTGTCCCATTTAATGTACATGTAATTATATACATTAGAATTTTCATAAAAATATTATAATCTCTCAATGGAAGATTCATATTCATTTGAATTTTCTTCTAACACTACAATTATTTTATTCTCCAATTGGACAATTGACCGATTCTTATTTTTTGGGTCTGAGACATAAAATACCTTCACTAATTGTAATTTCATTTAGAACAAATCATATTTATACCATTACACACTGAAATTCAACATCATAGAGCCCAATTCATCAAATTTCACTTCACTAGTGTTTTAAAATCATTTATATCAAAAAATCATCACTTTAAATGTTTTATAATACAACTCATATATCTGTTCAATGATGATGTCATATCAAATATTAACATAAATTGGATTTCTATCCATAGAACCAGATACATGAATAACTTCTACCATAAGAGTAACTACACTATTTAACATTATACTATGATCATATTGTTTTTCATATAGAATTTAAGACCGTTAATTACAAAACCATAGTAAGATGTAACATTTTAATTTGGTCATGGCTATCCATCAAAGTCATTCAGCAATTGAATTCCTAATTTCAGATAACTCCTAATAAATATAATCCCATATCCATATTCTAATCTATTGATTATGTTTATATGATATCCATAATTAATCCCTTAATGGATTCAAATGGTTAATAATTACGTTTTGGGATTCAACATATAGTGAAAAATCTACACTATTATGTAAAATGTACAGGTGGGATGAATCCCTCTCTATAATGTTAATTGTAACAACATATCGTTTTAAAATCCATTTTCTTATAAGGAATACCCTATTATTAGACATAGAAGACATATTCTATCAATATTTGATAGTTAATTTGTATAGAAATAAATATTTTCTTCTTTAATATATCATTCTATTATACAACCTTGTGGCTAACTATGATTGTTAATGTATCCTCTCAAAATGTTCATATATCCTTTAATGGGATACATCCAATTATAATGGATAGGAACACATAGTTGAATCTATCTAACCATGTGAACCATCATATGAACCATTATGTCAAACAATGATTGTGGTAATATATCTCTATTTCACATAATATAACTACAATTTCTTTATTCTTAATTAGAAACTTCTTTGGGTCAATGACATTACTGCTTACGGCTTTGAAAGGAATTAGAATCTAGTTTATGTATGCCATATATTTTTTGGGAATAATGAATTATAAAGTGAAGGGCATAAAATCATGTATCAAAACATGATAATATTGTGATTTTATCCCTTTCAACATTAAATTAGTCATTGACATGACATTTTTGATATTTCATGAGTACCCCTCTATAACATTTACACTAATAAAAAAAATGAAACAAAAATATTCATATTTTCTGAATAGAGTGTAAGATACTGGAGGAGGAAAAAAACACCTGACACCCTTTATTATTAAAAACTCTTCCATTATACCAAATTCAATCATGTCCATCTTTTCCTTGATTCCGTCCTTTATTTAGTTAGAAACATTAATTAACATTCCAAAAAAACTACAAAATACATGTTTTTCCATATACATGACATCCAAAAAATTTATGAATTAACAAAAATTTCAATATTATAATTTAAATAAAAATTGTCCCTTTTCCCAATATTATTTCATAAGGTTTATTGAAAATGGTTTACCAAAAATAATGAAAATATCATTTACTTGCTCAAACGATTGATCATCCATTGGTAGAGATGGTGTTGTAACATGTTTTGTATTTCCATGTAATGATGTCATCTATGATTTATATTAATTTCATCGAGGTAAAAAATTCAGATGTCTTAAAACCATCTTATTCAATGAATGTTTCAACCAAACTGACTTTTTACATTATTCACAAATTGGACACCCCAACATTCCTTTATTGCTAAATCCTAGAAATAATTTGTAAGAAAAAAATTCATTTATCATCTTCTAAAAAATGGTTCCCCATGTAAACTATTCACTTATATGAACATTTTAATATGTAAGGACTATATCCCACAAAAATTTGAGTTCATCGATCAATGGGGCCAACTATATATCAATATCATTATGGGGCTGTTTAATTCCAGATATAAGAAGAAAAAACATAATGTATTTTTTCATTAAACATAACATTAAGGGAAATATATAATTTATCAAAATAACTAGAAATTAGTTTTGAGTACTATTATTTACACTAAAAATATATATTTCCTCGTTAGATAAAAAATGGAGTTTTCTAAGCTCATTTAAAAATTTAGGATACTTATAATCCATTTTTTCACTGAGGAGAGTCTTCTGGGTGATGTAGTTTCCCATCTTAAAATTTTATGTCTGCATGCCATTTTAATTTTCTATAATTTTCCTGAAATCCATATATTCATATAAACCATGTAATGATAAGAAATTACCATAAAATTTTCAAAGGACTTTATTCAACTTTCTCATATTGATTCATACCACACATATGACACTTTCTAAGTGATTTGTGGTCCCTGAAAAAAAATCAATCATTTGAAAAAACATATAGTTTTTTACATATAAATCTCATTGAACCCATAATTCATTTAGCATCATATATTTGAAAATTATGTTCATTTTATTCTACTATCATATCATTCAGGAGGCCAAGTAGTTAATTAAAGTTGGTGTCACTCCATCTACTTCCAGCCTTCAAATTATATAACTTCAAAACAGCTGAAAATGTTTTATATTTCGCCAAACTGATATAAAATGGTCTCTTATCTTAGCTATTTAACTTCTCAAAAAACATAATACAATCACAATGGTCGTATATAAGTTTCCCTGTCATTTCTTCTATACAATCTCCATCACATTTTACACATGTATTGATATAAAATCATCCATAAAATATAGTACCATCCCAATTCATGTGTAAATTCCATCTCTCCCTGTGTTTAGTAAAATTTTTGTACCTTTGGTCTTTTCTATGACAATAAAATTTTATTACAACTCTTCCAGACTAATATTTCGTGAATAATAATAATATAAAAATGGTAAAAGGATTTGAGAAGGGTATTATGCATTATTCATTGCAAACATGATGAACTCTTTAACTCTATATTCACACTCTTTTTTGATACAAGTAGGTTACATCCATTTTTTATTCATATTTATCCTATTATGTTCATTAAATTTTCATTTTGTTTAAAAAATAATTAAACACACATAATATATTAATAATCAATGGAGAAATTTATAATTAATTCTAATAATTGGAACCTGACATTTGAATGTTATTGGTGATTATTCTTGAAAAGTTGTCATTTTACACAAGGGTGATAAGAAAAGAATCAGCATGGTGTAAAAATATGGTTTTTGGTCGAGGTTTATGATTTTATTTTGTGTGGGAAAAAAGAATTAATTCTAGTATGGATTATGTAACATTGATACGTTGGAGTCTATAGAGAAGTTAGAATTGATGTTTATTCATTTCATCACAAGTTATGTGGTCGGTTAGGTGTATTTTTGAATCCTGATAATGTTACCAATTTAAAGTGTGAAGGGAAGTCTGAGACAAATATTAACAACTGTTTTGGGAGTCCTAGTAACTGGGACTTGAGATCAAATAATTTTCTTGGTTTTATCTCAATGGGATAGACTGATAAAGTATACTATAAAAAATAATTAAAAAATGATGACTTAAATAAATCTAGTGGTGTTTAGATGAATGACAGTTGGTAAAGATAAAGAACACACTGAAAGAAAATACCCACTTACTAATTGGATCCGAGGTTGAAATGAATGTAGAATGAATCCTTAATAAGTTCAACAGGGGTAGAAACTATTACAAGTGAATGTTTATAGAAATGGGGTACTATGAATGAATTTTTTTTTGATTAACCTACATAATAATTATCTAAAAAATTATATTATATACGGTCAATTATTTTTATCATTCTTATAAGAAGGTATTTTTATGTCAACATCAGTTTAGCTATTTGTTTTAACAATATGGAAAAAATTGAATGAATATAATACATAAGATCAAGAAGAATACCTAGAAATTGTATTCTTATCCCTTACATTTGATGTTTTATATAATACCTCACTCAAAAATTACCTCTAGAAGTTGAAGGGGTACGAATGTTTAGGTGACAATCACTTATCACTGGCCACATGTCACGTATGATTAATTGAAAGATCTAGAAAAATAAGAGATCACTTCAAATAATATGAGACATTTGACCACTAACTAGTACTAATAACCACTTTTCTAGCTAGAACCAAATAGAGTTGTGTTGGCCTCTCCCATTTCCCAGAAAAACCTAATCCTATATAATTTAAAAAAAACATCTGTGAATTATTTTAGAAATAATCCACATAATATATTTAATGTTATGTTGAAGATAGTAGTATATGTGTAATAATAGAACCTAAAAAAGAGCAGAAATTCAAAACTCTTATCTAGATGGTGGAAAAGGAGAACCCGTGAGATATAACTAGTGTGAAAAATAAGAATAAGTAATCTATGGACCTAGAAGAAGAGAATATCTTGTGTAATTTCACATGAAGGAGAAAATCCGATTTTAATTCTGTTAAGAATAAATAATACTCGGTTAGACACCTTGTAAAAGAATAGAAATCATTATATTTCATTTCTATATTGTTCGGTTATAGTTTTTAAAATAAAATAAATGATGTAATTTTCTATTAAATTACACAAATAACCTTTAATAAAAAAATAAAAATATTGTTACTTTATTTACTAAAAAAAAATTTAATTTTAATTCATTCTTATATTTTCATGTCACCTTAATTAGATAAATGATAAAATATAATTATATTTCCTAATACAAAATTAATTTTATTTTAAAAATTAATTTTTAAAAATAAGTGATCTTATATGTTAATTAAATTCATTTACCTAAAATATATATATATATATATATATATATTCAAATTTAATTTTATTTTACATATATATATAATCATAATAATAAAATTTTTTAAAACCTTTTAAGAAACTATTAATAATATATTTATACATATTATCTATATAAAATTTATAAAATGATTTATAAATAATATTAAATGTTAAAAAATAATTAATTGTATTTAATATTATTAATCATAAAAATTATATAAAAACTAATTAAAAAACAAGGAAAAAAATAAAATTTATATAAGGATAATGTAGTAAATTTAATAAAAATGGTCATGGCTATGGTTGGTTTCGTTCCAAATTACCCCTATTTTGGGGTGATTCTAAATCTGCATTTGTGCAGAAATCCATTTCTCCGTGTTTCATTTCTCTCATGCATTTTCTATTCTGTATGCATTTTCTCTCATTAGTCAAAAATAGAATCTTTATTTTATGTATCTTTAACAACATATCCATGTTGTGTTATCTATCTTCTAAAACAAGAATGTGAAAATCGTTCTCTGTTTGTTCTATTCTCTGGTTCATTGGGTTTCCTGCTTCCCAAATGAGGAAATGGATTTCAATCCCCCCAAATAAACTCATTTACATAGGAATCAACCCTAACAATTGAACTACAATAAATGGAAATCACATGTGTCTACGTGCGGTGGATCTATGTATGCACGAGGGAGGAGACACGTGTCGATAAAAATATAGAGACACTAATAAATGGTAGAGAAGAAATAATAACGTTCCACAGGCATTAAGAGGCATGATTCATCTGAGATGGTTGAGGGGGAGTAGCGGCAGAGGTAGACATCCATGAGATCATGAGAGGTATAAGAGAATTGGGATCTATTTGTGCTAAATATATAATATTGGGAAGGGTTTATCGGTGCTAAATTAATAAGCACTATTAAAACCCCCTCTTCATTAGTGCTAGAAAAGTAGCACTTGTAAAGATCTCTTTTCTCAATGCTTTATATTATAGCACTGACAAAAACTATATAATTAAAATTTAATAATATAACTGACATAATTAAATAATATATATTTATATATTTATAAATAAATATAAATAATTATAATTATAAATAAATATTCCTCTAATAGTAAATATATTAAATTAATTGAAAATATGTATTTATTAAAATAATTATAAATATATATAATTATATATAATTATAAATAAATAATTAATTGTATAATTATTTATATATTTAAGTGATTATAAATATTTATTTATAAATTTGATTATATATATTTATTTATTTATATTAGTAATTATAGATAAATATTTTTGAAAATATTTTTGAAAATATTTTTATATAATTAGATATATATTTATATATTTATATATATATATTTTGTTAATATAGAAGTATATTTATTTATAAATATAAAAATAATATTTATTATATTAATATATTTATTATAATTTTCTAATTATTTATTCTTAATTATATAAATACTTTTAGAAAATATATCTTTATTTCTATGTATAAATATATGATTTTACAAATATTGTCAATGTACATATAAAAATATATTTATATATAAATATAAATATATTTATTTAAAAAAATATTTATATATATATAATTTTATCATTATTAACGAATATATAATCTTAAATGCAGGAATGTAAAAATTGAGTGAAATTTATTAATTAAAAATGAATAGACTTTAAAAATATTTAAAAAATGGATAATTTTTACTAATTATAAAAAATGTTAAAAAAACATTGATATATATTAAAATAAAGATGAATACCTATTAAATATATTTATAAATAGAAACAAAATATGCATAAAAAATATTAGAAAATGATTAAATTTCAAATAATATAAAAAATAATAAATATAAAAAATGATTAAAAATTTTAACTATGATAAAATTAAAAATGAATAAATAAATTTTAATAATTAAAAAATAAAAAATACAATTTATTACATAAGTAAATGTTATTTTAAATTGAATATTAAAATTTGAATAATTTAAAAAAATATTATGTGTGTGTTTCTATATAAGATTGCATTAATTGCGTTAATGGGTGTGTAAAATTAATGTGTGTATATATATAAAGGACAAATTTGATATATTTTAAATTGTAGAATGAAATTATACCAGGAAAAGAACCAACCATGGATTAAAACCCAGGATCCTAAAAAAATTACTAAAAGGATGTAAACATATAAGAAGATGATGGAGTTATAAGATAAAGAACTTGCACACATGGCACCCCCATAAAAAATAGAAAAACATACACAGTCATGTTTTTATAAATTTAACACCCCTACCTCATGATCCACCTGACCACTAGGGTGTATACCTCTCCTCCATTATATAGGAACTTGTTATGTATCACTTTGATCATTTGTTTCTGGTGATTCATCATTCCCACTATGATTTTCAATATATTGACCTTCATCCATATCATTATTTAACACCAAAACATGACGTTCTTGGTCATCTTCAATCTTGTCTTTTTTTGTGGTATCATCCTAAGGAATGGTCGCATTATTATGATACTTATTTCTTGGAAAGTATTGAATGATTAAAATTTTCCCAGGTGAGGGCTCCACACAATGAGAAATTTCTACCTAAATATCCTCACTTGCAACAAAAATATTCACCAAATAGGGAACATTACAGTCATAATTTGTTACAAGAAGAGGGAAACCATCCTTTTTCCTCATCATTCTCATTATTTTCCTATTAATTTTCTCAAGTTTAAATGCACCAAATTCTATGTTGTTAATGGATTTTAACATATCAAATAAATTGGGTGTAGTAACACCAAAATTGTTCCCTCTCCTAAAAATATGAACATCAACTCCCAATTCTTCTGACCAGACATCAGGGATCTTACACCCAGTGGAGATTTAATGCTTTTCATCATCCCCTAAATACTTTGAATACAATTTCTTGTGTTCCTTAGATTGTATATCCACCCGAGATAGGCTTCTCATTGGAACATGGATCCCTTCCAGAATGATGAGATGAGGGACCCTAGAGTCCCTCTATAATAATACCTACAGTAGGATTGGACTTCCCATTATCATTATTAAAAGGGAATGGAGACTCCTATATAATTGAAACACTTCATTCAAGGGGATGTTCATCTAGGTTGGTGGATTCAGCAGTTGTAGAAACTTGTGTGTTCAACCTTCCAATGGAAGTCATGGGAGTCATCAAGGACTTCCAAGCATTATCCTTGTATGATCCTCTCTATTTTACCTATAGCTTCAGGTATAAAAGATTTTAATTCATTCCCTTACTATTTACCTTAAAAAAAATAACAAATTAACTCAACCGGGTCATCAGATGGCTCATCATGAGAACATTACTCTTTTATTCCTGTATTTAGACCATCATCCTGGTGGAGAACTTGTGCTTGTGCTTAAGGAGTCCAACTCACAGGCTTATCCCCAACCCTAGTTGGATTCAGAGTAATTGAGAATAAAGTAAGAGAAATGTATCTCTCTCATGCCTCAGATGTAACATCCATAATTAAATCTCTTCTTGAAATCCAATCATTGAGGTCCTTTATGCCTACATTGATATCATCCCCCCTCCAAGAGCTCCAGAACTTGTACATGGGTTTTCTAAAAGATGTTCTTTTATAACCTTCATTGTCTTTTCCCCATCATTTTCAATAGTAATTTTAAATTTATATCTCTCTATCATATGTCCATACTTCCTACAATTTTTTCACTGGAAATTCCTTCTCTGTTTTTCAACCAAATGACCAAAATAATTATAAGTGCTGCAAAAATATGGGAGCCCTTCAAATTCAATGTAATCTCAATCCTAAATTCACTAGAAAATAATAATACAATTCCAATAGGTTTTTAAAAAAGGTAGACCTCAAGAAGGACCCTAGAAAAACAACCACATTATTTTTTCTTAGTTTCCTTATCAAACATAATGGGAATTCCCACTATATATCAATGTCTCATAGAATTTGTGGGTTTCAAAAGAACCGTTTTAAACCCATGATTAAAACCCAATCATGTATTATTGAGTTCTTCAAGTAGGATGTATTGATAAAGGGGATCCCATTCCTATTTTCTCAATAAACTAGGTTATACATATAATGAGCAAAACCTCCAAGATATAAACTTTAAATCCCTAGAGTGGGAATCAATGTGAAAAAAAAACCTTTCCGGTTGAGGGTAGCATGTACGAATCAAAGAATCAAACCAAGACTAGCCATTTAATAATATATTCAAGATTCAGGGAGATCTTCACATGCAAGTGAGTGATCAGGGAAATAATTAAGTGTTGGAATAAATTGATACACTCTTAAAGGATCATGGTATTCTCTTCAAAAAAATAAAGATCTTCTTTTCCTTAATTTTTTTTGGTAGAAAAATAATCGAAACTATGGTTTGAGAAGAACTGATTCACCTCAGTATTCACAAAACCTCAATACTACTTCCAAATCAGTACTTCCTTAGAGTTTTTTATATCAAGACTCTCAATTCTTAAACCCCCCTTAATATTAAAAAATAATAAATAGTGTTTGGGTGTATGAAAGTAATGTTACAAAAGATTAATATATATAAATTAAAACTATATTAAAAACAAGTTATATGTTAATAAATAAATATAATTAATTTTTCCTAATGAATAATGTTAAAAAAATATTAAAAAATGAAAAATAAAAAGGATTAATTTAAATATATACATATCAATTAAAAATTAATAAAAAAATTAATAAATATTTAATTATTAAATATTTAAAATGTATAAATTATAAAAAAGTTTTGAAAACAAACTAGGTTATTAGAGAATAAATAATATTGAATGAACTCATGTTAAAAATGAGTGAAATTTAATTAAAAGATGAATAGATAGAAAAAATTTAAAAAAATAATAATAAGAGATTAATTATATATATTATAAAAAATTTAAAAGGAATATATTTTTAAATGAAATTGAATATAGATTATTTATGAAAATTAAAACTATATTAAAAATTTTGACCGTTTACCAATAAATATAAATAAATATAAAAAATGTATAAAATAAATAAATATTAAATAAATAATAAAATTTAGTAAATTATTGAAATATTAAACAATATTAATGAAATAGTTATTAATAAAAATGACTAAATTTAATATATATATATATATATATTATAAAAAGTAATAAATAGATTATATTAAATATAACTATAGAAAATGAATAAAATGTAATAATTTTAAACATATTGTATTAAATTTTAAATATTTAATATTAATAAATAAAAATATAAAATGATAATATTAACAATTTTTATTATTTTTGCTTGTTTTTATAAAAAAAATTGAATTTAATTCGTATATGTATACATGTGAAATTAATATATGACATATTAAGTGAAACATATTAAGTCGATTTAATTCGTATATGTATACTTGTCAATTTATATGATTTATAATACATATTTGGTATTATATAAATAAAAATAAATTTAATTATATATATATATAATTTTTATTTAATATGAAATTTTTAACTAAATATATTATATGTCAAATACCAATGTATATTTAGTCATATATAATTCATATTTAATAAAATATGTTATATTTTTATAAATATAAATATATTTATATACTAATATATTGTTTTTAATAGTAAAAATGTATTTTATTTGTAATATACCATTTATAAATGCTTGAAAAAGTGCTGATAAAGGGTGGTCATTATCGATGCTAAAAAAGTGTTGATAAAGAGTGGTATTTATCAATAATTTTCCTAAAAAATGGTAAAGACCACTCTTTAGCAGTGCTTTATGTTTTTTATTTTTTATAAAAACAATTCAATTTTTGGGTTTTGGATTTTGAAAAAATAATGAAATGTGAATCTAAAACCAAAATAAAAATGATAATGCAGATAGAAAAAGGTTTTGGGAGAAATGCATTGGTCATATGGTTTGGTTATGTTGGTTCGTTCATTATTATATTCAATTTTCCAATCAATCCCTCCACACATGTCTTGTTATTCCCAACATTGAGGGATATTTTTAGCATGCCTAGTAAACCACTTTGACACACAAAATTTCACCTCCTCGAGGTAGAAAATTTGAGTGAATGTGAGAATCATGTCTTGCTATATTTTCGCCTCACTTGTTCACTTCCCTCTCATCCACCACAAATATAATTAAAACAATTAAAAATATGAATTGTAATAACTAAGAACATCATGAAACTTCCCCCATGCCCAAGCCTTGGCTTAGTAAGATTCCATTTCTATGTGAAAGAGATCAGAACCGAAATATGGTAGTGAGAAAAAAGATCTATATTGGCAGAAGTAATATATTGGAAGAATTGAAGGGAAATGATTAAGTTAAAATATGAATGTGATTACATTGAATGAAAATAAATAAAACAAGAAAACAAAATCATAAAGAAATAGAAACCTAATAGCTCAACATAGTGGTAAATCCTTGAGAACTAATTCATTATATCCTCCCCCGGTCTCTTTATCTATAGGGATAAATCATAACCTTGGGATCTATTAATGGTATAATAAATGTGAAAAAAGAAATATCGGGTCATCTTAGGGTCATAAAAGGGTTTTCCCCCATAAAATTCCTCAAAACCACTCTCTTTTTATCTCATATGAGGGTTTTACATGATGAATAGTGTTTTCTTGAAGTGTAATGTGCGGTCCCAAAATTATCATGGACTTATTTCATGATTTTAATGTTCTCTTGGTAATCATGGAGTGTTTAATGGCATGACCATATATTTCATATTGTGACACATGCTGACATTATCCATAATGATTCTTTTTCTTCATTTCTTGGCTTATATTTTATTTTCCTTCATGATTCATGTCATGAATAGAAGTCATGATGTAAATTATTACTTTTCTACAATATTTTTCCCTATTTCAGCTTGGTACATCATTTTATAGCCCTGGACTTGGACCTTTACTTATCCTTCATCACAAGCCATCATTTTCATGTGGAATTCATCACTTTTAACTCGTTTTATATTAAACATTATATCCTACCCTAAAACAATAATAAAATTTAATATTGGTATTTATAATCATTTAATGTTAATAAACAATCTGTTATATTAAAATATATGTGTAAAATATGACTTGGTCATTGTCTCAAGTTTCTCGACGACATCTGTCATGACCCGCTGATGCTAGATATGAATGTTGGAGTTGGTTCCTTAGAACCAACATGTTTAGTAATTTATTACATGTTTTCATTATTAAATAAAATTTCTTATCACATTGTGTTTATTATTTTGTATGATATTTGTATGTGATAATGTCCTTATAATATATTTCACAATGAAAGGTTAGATAAGTTCCCCACTATGATGAGAAACTAGAGGTGTTAAGGAATTATTCTTAAACCATGTTCTATATCATTATGATATTGTCTCATGGGACACATAATATATAGGAAATCAGGGGTAGGAGGCTCATAATACTTTATAAAACCTTCTCATAGTGTTTTTATAGGGTAATATCTAATATAGGAGGTTATGAGAATAGAATCATTAATAAAAACCATTTATTTACATGTGTCATTTAATCTTCTTATCTTTGGACGTGTGGATTGATCCCTGAACATAATGATTATATTTAATGTATGTCCAGACTCGTGTACATTCATGTACTAAAACAAAACATGGTGAAATATGTGTGCGATGATGTGGGATATTTTGGTTTCATCACAAATTATATTACATTAATAAATAATGTGAGAAAATATTTATCCCTTTTTTCTTTTGATGAATGTTAATGAATCATGAACATTAATGAGAATTGAAATGCCTAAATAAATCCATGGCTATATTGCCCGATCAGAATATTCATTTTAGGAATATCAAAGGACGATACATTGAGAATATTTGTTGATGGAACCGACATGCAACCTGCTCTATTTGAGATATTGTGATAAAGATATTATATTACACGTCAAATATTTGTAACAGGTTGGATGTCATTGTGTTGTTAGCTTCTATCTCTATGGATTCCTTGGTATGTTTCTAAACACTAACCTTGACCAAAAAGTTGTTATTCCTAATTACACTGAGAAAGAGTCAAATGATGGTTACACACTAATTTTATATTCAATATCCATTAAATTATACTATAAAATTTAACAAGTTATAATAAATAATATTTATTCGAGTTTGTTTTATCTCCAAAATTTAATCAAAAATTATTCAGAAGAATAATATAGTTAAATAATAATAATAAATATGTGTTTCTAATATTTTTTAAATATAATATTTAATATATGTATTGATGAAAAATAAATTGATATTTATTTATTAAATAAATAATTATTATTCAAGGATTGGTAAATGTTGATGAAGGCACAAGGATCGAGTTTAATAGTCCAATTAGGAATTGCATAAATGATATTTAATAAAATATTTTATTCTTTGAAAATGTCATGTATTTAAAAATAATATTTATTTCATTATTATTTTATATGGGTTCAATTAATAATTATTGAATTGGTAATGGGATTTTGTGTGATCTTACAACCCTAAACCTACAAAAATAAATAACTAATTACCACTCTTTCATAAAAGACAATTTGTGTGAACAATAGATCGAGTGAGTCTCTATCAATCTATAAAGATAGATTAATAGATCTAGAGTTCTATCCTCACCTCCTCTCCCAATACAACTAGATATCATCTAGATTTCTTCATCTCTCAAGGAAAATTTTGTTACGATCAACCATGAACAATTCAAGCGATCAGGATTTGAGTACTAGAACCTGGTGGTTCTATGGAATTGTTCAGATATTGTGGTGCAGGTGTAGATCACCAATACGGGGATTATTAACTTGGATCCTACATTAAAATGATGTTATGAATCTATCTTTTTAATCGGATCATTAATGAAATTGAAATTCCATTTTGATGTAATTCTATATCATCTAATAGATTAATTACAAAATGTATGTGGAGATACTTCTATTTTGGTTCGTAAGATTTAATCTAGTCAACTAATCTACTTTTTTCATTGGAAATGGCCTTTTTAACTTGTAAAGTAATAATTATAAGTTATTTATGACTAAAATTTGGCATTTTCATAATAGCAAAGGATACTTCTACTACAACTGAAACCTACAAGTGGTATTCAAGCAGTCACATGTTTTATGTTTAATTATTTATAATTCATTTATTAGTTTCATCCTTCTGTGATTTATATAATATAGAATAGTTATTTTTAATATAATAAATCTCCATATATTTTCTTTCTTCATTCTTTATTACATAACAAGTAATTGGTTAATCATTAATAATGAAGAAGAATTCTATTCAAACCATATGGAGGTGTCAAAGAATATTTCTGGACAAACCTATAGTACTCAGTGTTTACTTCTAGAGTACATGGTGTGTACTTCTAGAGTACACAACAAGTACTTGTGTTTTCTCATATGTTTCTATTTCTATTAGTTCATATCCAAAAAAAGTATATCAAAATCTTAATAGATCAAATAGGCATATAGATTTAGATAGAAAGCAACATGACAAGTAGAACTACCCACTGTGTAAGTAAAACACAAATCATGTAGTATTTATCATCTCGCAACCAAGAGCACAAGGTGTCCTAGTGAGCCTTATATCCAATAAATAACATGGCCACATACACTTAATTCAACTCTAAGGTTACATGATATTAATTCCTAGTACATGTAGTGTATTTTGAACACGTCAACAATAGGCAATATGTCTAGACTCAATGTGTGCGATATGAGAACGATAATAAGAAAAGTACAGAAACATGTGCTTTTGTAAATTTCATGTAGTCGGATTTCGGTAGTGTTTTTATTTTTTTTTGAAAGGATAATTTAATGAATAATTAAACATATTGATTATGTGTTATATGTTTCATTTATTAAACAGTACATGCCATGTCACAAGAATAATAATTATATATTAAATTAATTTCCATGTATAAATATTCATGAACACACTCGGTTTCCTAAAAGTACACTTGTGGTCAATATTAAATTTAAATGAAAATAGATATATATTATGGAGAGTTAAGAATAGTTGGATGGAAATTAGAATAATTTAATTGTTTGGATTAATTCATGGAACATTGTCTTAATTAAATCCTTAAATGGTGTAATTTATAATAAGATTACAAATGTATTCTGGTTTCTGGATGTGTGGATGGCCATGACATTAGACCATCCACTATGTATGATGGGTTTATTTTATTTTATTATGATTAATATATTTTTTATGGAATGTGATTCATCCCCACCTCCTTATTGTGTAATCCCATGTTTGACCGTGGATTATTTTATGTAAACCCCCATTATATGATCCATTAGATCCCCTCACCTTTTTGCGGGTAAATGGTTATGTAAGTTTGTAGATTATAAAGTGAGTAGAGGAGGTCTGATTCAATGTACCGAGTTGAAACCAATCATGGTGATGCATAGGATCCATGGTATAATACTACAATAAAACCCAAGCTATGGTTCAAGGTGTTTTCCATATATTCAAGAATTAGTTTCTCATCTACCAGATAAACTAACCATTATATAATTTCATGATAAATCCACTAATATTTTTTATTTGTTAGTATCAGGGTTAATTAATTATATTATTGAATATTATATGATCACATAACAAATGAATTATCAAGCATTCATGATGAAATAAAATATATTTAGATTATGTGTAAATTTTGTATTAGATATCGTTAATCACTTATGTAAATTACACATAATATTAACAAGGTATGTAAAAGAATAAAATTGGATTTTCATGTAAAGATAATAATACCTCATTTAAAATACTATGTTTTTTAGCCTTCCACTGCATATGTTATAATCGACCTCATAGATCAAAGTACATGACTAACCCATGTTGGGGTGATTTCGATTATCATTAAAATTTTAGCTTGAATTTTTTGGTTTAATTAACTAATTTTACATAAAGGGTTGACATACTAGGAAATAATTGGTGTAACAAGGTGTAAAAGGTTGATTATTCATTAAAATGTGATTTTAGGATTGGGGGTCTACTCAACAGATCAAATAACTATGAATTAATGTAGTTGGAATGTTATGCCTACCTTAAAACCTTTAAATATATTTTCAATACTCGATCTAGGTTATGAGAATGGCATATGGATCCTTTAAAATAGAATATCTAAGAGAAAAGATATTTTGAAATCGATGGTGATGGCTGTTAGGTTTATAAAAATAGTGGAGGTTAATAATAATTTAATTAAATTTAATGTTATTAACCTTATCTTCTAATAAAATGATGTACTAATTATATTCTCTTAAATTGTAGAAATGGTCAATCAAATGTCATTGGAAATGTCAATGTGACCCATACTAGAGAAAGATAACCTTCCCACTAATGTTAATTTCTAAAAATGGAATAGGAAGTTACATGTTATACTATGCCATGAAAGGAAATTGTATGTTCTTGAAACCCCACATCATAAGTTAGTTTCTAAAGAGGCTAATGAGTAAGAAGTATCTCTCTATTTGAAGCATGTGAATGATGCTATGGATTTCCATTGTTTTAATTTGTCCTCCATGTCCAATGAGATTCTAAATCTATATGAGTATATGGATTCACATACCATTGTTTCTCACATTAAATATCTATATCAAAATAAAGAAAGATCAGAGAGATATGAGATCTATAATGCACTATTTACACACCGGACTAGAGGTTTGTTTCCAACTAGTGAAAATATAGTCAAAATGATTAGATATATTGAGAACCTGGATGTCGTGGGTTTTAAGAGCACTTATTATCTTCACACATATCTCATTATGTCCTCACTACCTAAAAACCTCGATAATTTTACTGTGAATTTTAATATTTCCAATTTCATAACGAATCTTTCAAAACTTCTTACCCATATTCTTAAAATTGAGAAAGAAATGGGGTGTGAAAAACCATTTTTTTGGGTGAACAGGAAGAGGATGAACATGGTGAAGGCACCAAAGTCTCATTCCTAGTATAAGTCTCCTAAGAATCATCCATCCATGAAGTATAAAATCTGAAGGTAGTAAAAGGAATATGTTGTGTTATATTTTTCATGTTGGGTATTAGATACTACATGTGAAGCTAAAATTTGTATCCAAATACAAGAACGAAGTAGATTTGGAAATGTTACAATAGGTGAGGTGGATTTATTGGCTGCCAATGGAAGAATGTTAGTTTCTCTAGCCATTAGATACTATCATCTCACATATACAATAGGATTCACTTCTGTTTTAAAGAACTATTATCATTTTCTTAATGTTACCAAGAACACTATTAATGTTTATTTATTAAATATGGAAGGATTTATTTTCATCTTTGGAAATAAAGGTTTCTACTTTTATAAAGATATAATATATTATATTATGGTGCATCAGAATAGTGGCATTTATTTACTAAATTATGAAATGTAAATATTGGTAATTTATAAAAAATCTAATATGTGTGATTCATATGATAGCAAGATTGGGAATCAACATCTTGTTCACATAAATTAAAAGATTCTAATAATGATTTATCAAGATGGTTATTTGGAAACATTAATTTTAAATAAACATGAAAGATTTCATGATTTTTTATAATGAAATATGAAAAAACAAACATTTTTTAGATAAGGTGAAAGGACCACATAGCTTCTAGAATTGGTACACAAGGATTTTTGTAGATCTCTTCATGTAGAATATAGGGGTTGGATATTCGTACTTTATTATTTTTACCAATAACGTGTGTGTGTGTGTATGATTATATCAACTTAATGAGGTATAAGTCTGAATACTTTGAGTATATCAGAGATTTCAAGAATGAGGTTGAGAATTATCAGAATACGAAGATAAATAAACATCAATCAGATCATGGTACTTAATACATTAACCAAGACATTATTGAATTTCTACAGGAGTATGATATTTTAAATCAAATCACTCCACCTTATACACCATATTGGAATTGTGTTAGTGAATGGAGGAACCATACATTATTGGACATGGTATGGTTGATGATGAGTCACATAATCCTTACATTATTGTTTTAAGGACATTAATTACAAACAACATTATACTTATTAAACCATGTACCAATCAAAGTGGAAAACAATAGTAATTTCTATTTTTGGTGTTGAAAGAAACTTTTTGTATCACTTTTTCATGATTCGGAATGTGAAGTGTTTATAAAGGCTATCACAAGAAACAAACTAGCACCTTGATGAACGAAGTTAATCTTTATAGGGTGTCCCATGTAAACAAGAGGATACTATCTATAGAACCCTTCGAATAATAAATTAATAATCATGGGACAAGATCTCTTGATTAATAGGTAGCACATCCTTAAGGGGATAGTGGGAAAAAATTTACTTTCATAAAGGTGATGCTCAAGTTACATAAGAGTTTGTAAAAGAATTGATTTCATATGTTTCTATTGAAGATGTTGTTATTGATGTACTAGTACATAATATGAGGGTAAGAGAGGTTATAGAACCTGAGAGATATGTTTTTCATGTCCCTAATGATGATGAATCATTATTGGTTAAAAATTATGATCCTATTTCCCAGATGTAGGAATCAGAGAGATCAGAAACATTAAGAATGAAAGAAACCATGATTTATGGGATGGATTCCATGTATCAAAACCTAGTTTGGGTTCTGATCAATCCATCAGTTGATGTAAAGCCTGTTAGATGTAAATGGTTTTTTAAGAGAAAAGTAGACATGAAGGGTAAATTGAATAACTATAAATAATGGCTAGTAGACAAAGGGTTTAGACAAAATTAAGGAATTGACTATAAATAAACATTTTCTCTAGTTTTCTTGTTTAAATCCATCAAAATCCTTTTTTCCCTAGTGTCTTAACATGACTATGAGATTTGAAAATGGATGTTAAAAATTCATTCCTTAATGGAAACCTTAATTAGGAGGTGTATATGGCATAATAATAAGGGTTTTTGACTCCAAGAAAAGACAAAAGTTATATAAGTTGTAGAAATCCATTTTTAGATTTAATAAATAATTCGGGTCATGGAACATTTGATTCGTTGAAGCAATAAAAAAAATTGGTTTATTTAGGTATAAATGTCAGAAATGTATTTATAATTAGTTTAGTGATAGTAAAATTATTTTCATTGTAGTATATGTTGATGAAATATTATAATTGGAAATGATATACCTATTAGAGTTGGTTCCCTAGAGCCAACTATTGTGTAATTTATGATAACATTGTAGTTACGTAGTCAGGATCCATGTATCACAAATAGGGGTGGCTGTGAATCAGTGATATATTTTTCTTTTTATGTTTCCTTCTTTTGGAAACAATATTCACCTCCTATTAAAGAGTTTATTCCCTGCATATCACACACAACCACAGGAACACAAGATTTATAAGGTTCACTACTCAATAAGAGTATCTACGTCCTTGGTATGGTACAGAAACAATCTAGTACCACATTATCAACTAGAAAACAATCATTTTATGTGGAATAAAATGAGTAGGATATTCCCTTAAACTCGTGTATTAAATGGAAAATAATCCTCAAGCGTGTGTGCACCCTCATAGCACAAATAGGGAAAAACAATGTTACTCTACTTCTTTACAATTTAAACAAGTGTATTCTTTGAAGTAAAAATCATCACTTTCCTACCCATAATCTGGTAAGAACTATATTATGCAAAAATGAATATGTGAGAAGACCCCAAATATTTCATGGACCCTTTTAGGTGTCTTGCATGCAACTTTTATGCCTCACGTGCCAGATTTTACCTCTTTCATGAAAAATCTCTTACCCACAACTTCAATCTTGCTCTCAACTTATCCTTCTTGTACACAACTATTTTTCATTCAAGTAAATCCCTTTTTTTAAAATTCCGTCACACTTCAGAGATCTTAATTTCTCTAAGGTATTAGCCTTACAAATGTGAGGGGGTAACCTCTTATTTATAAGGCCCGTCGATCCCCGCCTGCAAAAACCCCAATTTTTCACGCAAGATCTTAATGCGTCGTGGAAAACCCCATTTTACGTCGCATTGGGCACATAAGTCTCTTTCTCTCCAACCTCATCTTCCTCAAACTTCTTTGAATCTTTCACTCACTTCATTCCAATTCAATTTTTTGATTTTTGGACGTCATATCATGCATTGCGTTCAAGATTCCAAACTCCCTTCAATCTTGTGCACAAAAACCAATCATTTACACAAGCCTCTCCTTTTCATTTATCTCATCACTACATCCCATAACCATTCATCATATTTCATCATGAAATCCACTATTGTGATATGTAGCCTTTGATCAAACATCTTTAGAATTGTCAGATTTTCAATGGAAGGTACTGAAACTTCCCTACCTTTCACTAGCATCTTTCCTTACAATCAAAAATGAATATGACTATCAACAACTTTACTCCCACCTTTCATCATAAGGATTCCATCACAATTCTCCTAACTTATTATATTTGAGAAATACAAATCAGTAAAGAATCGTCTGGTTTTCTACCATTATTCATTTTTGTAGACAATGTAAAACCTTAGATACATGTGATTTAAAATTAGGATTAGCTCAACAATCGTCTTAATTAATGAGACTTTTACAAAGTGAATTGATTTATCTTCATTGACAACAAAAGAAATCATTCTAAAAAAGATAACTCATCAAAATCCATCTCCCCCCAACTTGGTTCCAAAAATCATGTATTAATTTTTTTAATATTAGAAAACATATTATCACATAATTATTTTAAATCTACATAACATAGTATGTGATAATTTCCAAAGTGTATTTTTTTTAGTGAAAGTTCATATAATTTCCCTACTATGATGATGCCCCATAAGTTTCACAAAATTATTCTTACTTATCTATTCTATAACTGGATGAAATCATTGGAAGTACATAAATGATATAGGCTATCATGGGTGGATACTTATAGGACATTCAGACACCTTCTCCTGGTATAAACACTTGTTAATATCTACTTTAGGATATTATGATAATGATAGCAACTTGTTGGAAATCCAAATTTATATATGTAATTATATATTCCTATCTATGGAGATATGTATTGGTCCTTAAACCTGAATCTTGTTATTATTGAGTAATATAAGTTTCTGACTTTTATGTATCGATCAAAATATTAATAACATATATTTGTGGTAATGTAGGATACATTGGGTGGACCATGAGGATTATTTCATTATTGAATAATGTGAGAAATTATTTTTCCCTTATATCCATTAATCAAAATTTATATCTCAGGACCTTTGATGGAGAGGATATAACCTTAATAAATCCCGGGAAATTATTTGCTATAATCAAGTTTGATTTTATAAAATTCAATGAATGAGAAATAAAACATATAGGTTAATGTCACCAGCATGAAACCTTATTGATTAGAGATATCATGATAAAGGGATTACGTTACACCTTAATCATATGTATGTGGTTTTATGTCATTTTGGAATTAACTTCTTCCTCTATGGGTTCTTTGGCATGCTTCTAGATGTTAAACATGGAATTTGGGTTGCTTCACTTAATGCCACTATGAAATATGCCTAAAGGGTCACTCACTAAGTATATCTAGAATCTATGTTAAATAAAATTAATTTTTATTATTTATAAAGTTAGATTATTATTATTCAAAGATTGGGTTTAATAATTATTCTTGTTTCCTTGATCGTATATATTTTATCCCTAGTTATTCCAGAAAATATTATGTACGGAGTTGATTTAATAAATATTTATTTTCAATACAATGAATATAATATTTATTTATTTGTTGGTTAATAATGATTTAATATTTAATTATTTAATAAATTGTAAGTATTCAAGGCCTCTTAAATATTGTGGAGGAATAGAGCACTGTTTTTAATGTTCCAGTGAAAAATAATATATATTAAATATCATTTGATGAAATAGTATTTAATTTTATTCATAAATTTAGAGGATTTAAATAAATAATAATAATAATGTTATTATTATTATTATAGACATGGGTTTCCACTAGGATTATAGAAATAATAAGGGTGCATGTGAACTATTTTTTTATAACACTAGAAGTATATAAACTCAATTATATAATTTTCATAAAAGAGGAAATTTGTTATGGTTGTTCACAAAGAGATTAAGAAATATTCCTCTCAAATCCATATAGAGATCCTTCTCTACGAATACACACAAGAATGGAGATAAAACCTCCACCACCACCACTCTAAATTTTAGAGCGATAGAAAGATAACCCTTCTTTGAAGTGGTTCTTTAGGTGATTAAAGGAAAAAAATCATTAGGATCTATCGTACTTGCACCAATATATTCTTATGGAAACATTCTAAGGTTTGTGGAACACGTGTGGATCACTACTAGATTGAATATACTCTTGATTACAATAACACCACATTGGTATAATTTAGAGACGTTGTAAGATCTATTAATGAATAAATAATCCATCAAAAGCTAATTATTTAATTTCTTAAATTAGTTATAAATAATATTTTATTACCATGATCTTTGGTTCTAAAATTTTTCTAATGTATATATTATTTGATTCAATTTCATTGATCGTGACATTAATTGTCTTGTAAATCTCAGATTAATCATTAATCCTGATAAAAATAGAATTTGGGTATACACCATCATCCGCTTTCATTGTGCCCAAAACCATCAAGTGGTATAAAAGCAGTCACATAATTATTTATTATAATTTAAATATCATTGATTTATTTACACATTTTTTTATTTGTTTCCAATTCCAGTTAAATCATTATTTAATCTGAATTTTGAGTTATGATCTTCTTTCTCTTCATTCTAAAAAATATAATCAAATAAATTAATTTTATGAATGAAATAAATTTGAATATATTATTTGGATATGTTGAGGAGTATGTCAAGACAACATAAGATTACACACTCTGTGACCCGGAGGTACACACCATATAACCACATTTAATGAACACAAAATTAATTTGTAACTAATTCAATCCATGTGAAATTATTACATGTGGTGAATTTAATTACACCACATGTGTTGATTGGGATATCCTAGAAGATGGTCAGCCAATGTACACACCATGTAACCTCTATATATGATATGTAGTCCTTTAGTCATAGATGTGTCATCTATATTCATACATGACCTACATGATAGGCGATCATATATCTCAGAGCCCACACACCATGTATCCAATTTACATTCTATGTAATCTAATATTTTCTATGGCATGGTTACACTTCTAGCCCCTAGTTGTGTTCCATGGATAGATAGTGAGAATAATAAATGATGTGTAACTTGAATGTACTTGTTGGGTGCTTTTACCAAATTACACATAATTAAAAATTAGTATATAATAATTCTTAATCCTTATTAACATCTTTTTTGTGTGGTCATTAAGTTGGTATTACATTTCATGTGATAGCTTTTACATATATTAAATGTCTAATTACTTTTCTACAAAAGTTTCAGAACTACATATCTGTATAAATCATAATAAAGATATTACCCTTCATGCAACAAAATATTACATGCTATGTAAATTCCATGTGTCCCAGGTGTTCATTATGTTGATATTAATCTCCATGAAATTACATGATAATTCATGTATATTAGATGTCGTGTGAGTAAATATTATATGAATATAATAGATGTTTTGTAGTTTGGATTGGTACTCACTATGTCTCCTCCAATGTACATTTTTGTGCAGAGTTAATTTTAAATAAATTTATTTAATTTGATTAAAATTATGATTGATTCGAATCTCAATAAAAGTCAGATAATAATTAATATAAAATAATTGATTAATTAAATGAGATAATTAATTGATTTGATCGTGATTTACCTAAAAAATAACCATAATAATAGAATTGTAATTTTATTTAATGTGTAATTTTATTGTATATATATGGATGATCATTATCCTAAATAAAATTTTTTTTTGTGATTTGTTTCTTTTAATTAATTATTAAATTAAATTATTAGCATTTGTGTCATCCCTCCTCTCATTATATATGGCCTTGTGTGCCTAGGGTTTATTTTATGTAATCATCATAGCCAATATGTTGGTTACCCTCACCTATATGTGAGTAAAAGAATATGTAATGTATAGAGCTTGAAAATTAGTGGATGTGGTTCAATTTTGGATCAAAGTTGAATCCAATCCAATATATATACATGGGTGGATAGGTGGAAAGCTGCAACACTGAACATAAATTGTTTAAGGTGTTTGTTCCTTCATTTGATGGTTAGTTTGTCATTCACTATATAAAATAACAATTAGAAAAACCTCAAGATCATACCAATTTATTATTTTATTTCAATCCAGTTTCGTGGTTATTTAATATTGGTTGTTTTGTCTCAATCACATGAATTATTGAATTAAAAAGCATGCAAGATAGAACTAAAATAAACTACCTTATGAATAAATATTAAATAAGACATGGTTAATCACTTAATTAAATCCACTTAATATTAACAACAATATAATAAAGATAATAATTATAAATTTATGAAAAAAGATAAAATCCATAAGTTATATTTATTATGTCGGTATGTCCTACAACCACATAATTAATAATTGAAGCATTGTTCAAAGTGATTGAACAGCCGAAGTTATGGTGATTTAAATTATCAAGGAATTCTAACTTTAATTTTTCAATTGAATTGTAGAGACCCATGATTGATGTACATGGAAATTACATTACTTTTTAGGAATACTTAATAACTAACAAAAACTGATTCCCAAAGATCGTAGTAGTTTAGTGTCTTTGGAAACTCGGAACAAAATCTTCTAATCATGGCGAAAGATCTTCAGCAACTCCCATAAGGATCTTCCCCACTTATTTTCCTACCTAAAACAATTCGTTATATCCTAGGGAAAAGAAAACATAGAAAGGGTGTGCTCAAATGCTCATTAATAGTAGGCATGGATAACATAAAACAAACCATAAACATTTGAATGTAAAAACATGAACATAAGGTTTAAACATCAAAATCTTGAGAAATGATATGAATCATGGAAGTTTGTAAGGCATGGATCCTAAAGGCACATTAATACTGATAAAATAGCATGGTAATAAAACCTGGAATTTTGGAAACCCATTATGCTCATAATATGATTTCCATAGTAGACAAGGCATTGTGTCAAGACCATAATAGTGGACGAAGTCTATAAGGCCCTAGCCTTAAAACTTACTTAATCTTGAGTTATTACAAGATTACACATTGAGGATCTTTTTGGGTTTAGAGTTTTAGATAATTAGATCATAAAACTTGAATTACATTCCACATATAAACAAAGTGGTTACATAAAGATAGTATTCTTATTTCCCATCAATGGAAACATATTTAAAATAAAACATGGATTATTTCTTGAAACTTCTTTGGCACTATCATCATATCATGTACCTTTCCCTTGACCTGTGAAAAACATTTCAAAAAAACATGGGATGAGCATAAAAAGCTCTGTAAGGGATATAAAAATATGGAAAGGAAACATGGGTACATATATACATAAGAATGAAATCATACTTTACCTATAAAACATAAGCACTTTAATATACCTCATCAAATCATGAATAATTCATAGAAATCATAAGAAATAAAGGTAACTTGAGGCATTCATAACATTCTTACGTAGGGAGTAACCCTCTTGGTTATGTTTGGAATACCCATCACAGTATATTCCCTAAATCTCTTCGGAGAAACCTTAATGTTTCACTCCTTCACCTTACCCAATGCATTGGAGAGCTATATCGGGCTCACCCGCCCTTAGTTTATCACGGAACCACCCGTCTTCATAATAATGCCCAAGAACCTCAACATAATCGTATCACATAAATCATGCATAAAGGAAACATAACATTTCCACCTTTCAATCACAAGATATCAATACAACACATTGATATAAAAACATTATGAAAATCATTTTCAATACCAAAATAAAAGAAAAGTAAAACATGGAATTTATTTTTCTTTTAAAAAATCGTAGGGCTTGTAGAGGAAGCCGAAACTCAAATAATGGTCACGACGGCGGAGAAGTCGTCGTCGCCGCATACGTACGACAAAAACATTCCCATTTGTAGTTTAGTAAATTCTTCATATAAAAAGATTCCTTTTGAATAAACGTAAAAGTCAAAGGGGTTTATACACCGTATAAAATAAGGTTGTGTATAAAACAAAATATGCCTCAATGAAAAGAGATTGAGACGAAGTCCCATACCTTGGGTCCAACTTGACTTGATCGTTATTTAATGTCCTGAATAATAAACTTGAGTAAATTTCTACTTGCTTAAGAACCTTTTTCAAGTTCATTATTCCTTTTATATCACTTATTTCCATGTCATGAACACTATGTAATTATTTAAGTTAATAACGGTTGTTTTAACGATCTTTGGTACTTGAGTAAAAAATAAACCCTTTATAATTACAAGTTGTTCATGTATCCATTATATAAAGAATGGTATTCATGATGTAGATATCATATATGTCATATATATCCAGTAAATTCATGCATTTATAATATTACATAATCATTTAGAGGTAAGAAATGAAATGCACCGTTCATGGAGACGGTAAGCCGTACGTACGCATGAACGCTACATTCATTTCTATTTCATATTTTATAGAATGGAATCATACCGATATAAAGGTATATTATAATTATAGTATAATATCATATATAATATCATAGTTACATCCTTTATACGTCCCACATATGGTATTTAACGAATCAAATCACTTTGAGGGGTCGGTAGTCCGCACTTCCTTAAATGAAGATATCGCGTTTTCCCATAATGGAAACCATAATGGTATGCCAAAAATGAAAAATAAAGAAGCTTAATGATAACATAAACATATTATATATCATATATAAATATAGTGACATCTTAATGGCCACCTTTGAAGGTGTTAAAAGAATGTTGAACAATCATTGTTTCGGGAGGCATAAATTCACCATCCACGGAAATAGTATGTCCTTTAACCATTAGATGTAGGTGTGTGTAAGTGTAGCTCGAATCCTTATTATAACAACATCCTAGTATATTGAAGATACTGGAGTTGTTTCAAAAAAATGAATAAAAAGAGTTTAGGGGGTTGGAGAAGAAAAATAAAACAAAAGGACTCAAGTGAAGACATTACCTTAAAATCGGGTAACACCATTTGGTTTGAGCTCAAAGGTTTCCTTGGGAAGACATCTGCCCAAAGTGAGGCTTCATGGAGTAAGAGAGGGATGTGGAGAGACAAAATGAGCAGGGTTTGGGCGAGCCAATGGCTTTGGAAGTGTGGGTAAGGAGTTAGAGGTGGGGGCCTTTTATACGAGGAGAGGAGGGGAACTCTTGGAAAGTAAAGAAAAGTCACTTTATTTTAAAATGGTATTCGGATTTAAGAGGTCCCACATTGATATATTTCGAGTATAAGGTGATAAGGGTTCTAAATATACCCACTTAATAGGTTTTGGACATGTGTAGGTCTTAGATTTTACATTATCTTTCAATTTTATTTAAATCCTTTATTAATGAGGTAATCGTTGCATCATCATGATGTCATAAATAATACAATTTATTTAAAGTATAAAAATTATAAAAAAATACTATGATGTAGGAAAGCTTTTTATATTTCTAATGACTATTTAAAATAAAAAATCTGATATGTATAACCCCATGTAAAAATTGTTTTAGTAAAACATCTCATGTTTGTGTCATTTTTACTTTAACATTAAATAAAAAGTTATTTATGTAATTTCCCAACCAAAGTGGCTCCATGGGGTCCCCAAGATGTCCCATGGCTTGTCTTGGTCGGCCATGACACATCCAATAAGGGTAGGACATGTTTCAATCTCATCACATATTATTAAAACATTATTTTTACCTTAAACTACACTAATTACCACTAATCGCGATTAAGAACTTAAAAGTTACTATTCACCAAAAAATTATTTTAATCTCATTGAACCACATTTTACATCTTAATGACAACCATGTATGTCGGATTTTTTAAAATAAAATCACAGAAGTCGAAAATTTTCATTTAAACGATAAATCAGTTTCTTTAACTACCACTTAGTGGTTTCACTATTCATCAAAAATTGAAGTTTTTCAGAAAAATACCAAAAATTCACCCTAAGCTATATTTGATATTACAAATTCAAAAATGATGTCTATTTTACAAAATTAAAAACATATAAGATGCATTAATTAATTTAATAATTAATTCCCGCTGTCATGACAAATAGCGGGTTTTTTTGAAAAAATATCTATGAAAAGTTTGGCATTAGTTTATGACCAATTTCAAAGTGAAATTAATCCTAATGACCACCATTGGATTAAATGGTAAAAATATATTCTATTTTAACTTAAAAACAAATTAAAAAGATAATCAAATCATATCAATAAATTAGATTGAAAATAGGTTTTGAATTAAAATACAACATTTTTCACTATTCATTAAAAAATGAACTTTATCGGAAAAATACCAAAAATTCACCAAAAGTAAATTTTGATGTCCCGATCATAAAGAATACATTTATTTTGACAAACATTGATTATAAAATTTACAAAAGAGAGATTTAAAAATGGTTTTCCATTAAAAGGAAGTAAAACAATCTTTTAAAAATATTAGTGTATTTCGTGCTTAAGATTGGATTTATTTTCATTTTAAGCCTCTAAAACACTATCTAATTAATTAATAGGCATAGATAAAAATATATATTATTAATTACTTAATTGGGATGTTACATCCTTCCCCCCTTTAGAAAATTGTGTCCACGCAATTTATTTACTTATCGAATAAATTGGGGTACTTATCCCTCATTGCATTTTCAGATTCCCATGTTGCTACTTCCATCATGTGGTTTTTCCACAAAACCTTTACTTGATTAATCACCTTATTTCGTAATACATTCTCCCTGTGGTCAAAAATATGGACCGGTTGTTCCTCATAAGTTAGGTTCTCTTCCAGCTGAACTACATCTGGACTCAAAACAAGAGATGGATCTGGCTTATACTTTCTCAACATCGAAACGTGAAAAACATTGTGTAACTGAGATAAAATCAGAGGTAAAGCCACTCAGTAAGCAACTAATCCAACTCTCTCCATAATTTCATATGATCCAATGAACCTTGGACTCAGATTTCCTTTCTTACCAAATCTCATCACACTTTTCCATGGTGAGACTTTGAGAAAAACATGATCACCTACCTCAAAAGAGAGATCATTCCTCCTGTTGTCCGCATAACTCTTCTGCCTACTCTGAGCTCTTCTCCTGTGTTTCTGTATTAGCTGAACTTTTTCTGCCATCTCTTCTACCAATTCTGGTCCCATCAGCTTCCTGTCACCCACTTCAACCCAGAAAGCTGGAGTTCGACACTACTTCCCTTATAATGCCTGAAATGGCGCCATCTGTATACTGGAATGAAAACTGTTATTATAAGAAAACTCAACCAAAGAAAGATGTTGGTCCCAACTTCCCTGATAATCCATAGAACAAGCTCGTAGCATATCCTCCAAGGTCTTAATTGTTCATTCTGACTGCCCATCTGATTGCGTATGAAAAGCTGTACTAAAATTTTATTCAGTACCCAACAACTTCTGAAGGCCTTTCCAAAAGTTAGAAGTGAACCTGGGATTGCGGTCAGATACAATGGAGAGAGGAACTCCATGTAACCTGACTATCACTTTAAGATACAAATGGGAAAGTTGATCTAGGGAAAAATTATCTTGTATAGCAAGGAAATGAGCTGATTTAGTCAAGCGATCAACAATAACCCAGATTGCATTATTACCTTGAGATGTCTTCTGTAATCCCACAATAAAGTCCATGGATATATTCTCCCATTTCCACTCTGGCACTGGTAAAGGCTAAAGCATCCCTTTCGGTAACTACCACTCTGCTTTAACCTGTTGACATGTCTAACACTTAATAGTAAAATCAGCAATATCTCTTTTCATTCCATCCCACCAGTAATACTCCCGCATATCTCTATACATCTTAGTACTGCCAGGATGAACTGAAAACGGAGAACTATGAGCTTCACATAACAACTCTCTCTTCAACTGTGAATCAAAAGGCACACACAATCTCTTCCCAAATCTTAAAACACAATCATTATCAATGTTGAATTCATGAAACTTACCTTTCTGAACCAGAACTACCTTTTTCTGCAACTCACTGCCTTGCTTATGTGCTCGCTTGATTCTGTCTGATAGAGAAGATCTCACTGATACTTGAAACAAAACAGAAGAACACCCTGCACCAACAACTTCTATGCCAATGTTCATAAAATCCTTAACCAAAGGATCGCATTCCAAACGCAACATTGTTAATGAAGCATTACTTTTTCGACTCAAAGCATCAGCCACTTT
Source organism: Viscum album (assembly GCA_963277665.1). Lineage (NCBI taxonomy): Eukaryota > Viridiplantae > Streptophyta > Magnoliopsida > Santalales > Viscaceae > Viscum > Viscum album. Next base: position 786,843 of record OY728165.1, read on the forward strand.
ATTTGCTTTTCCCGGATGGTAATGAATTGTACAATCATAATCCTTGATTAATTCTAGCCATCTCCTCTGTCTCATGTTTAACTCTTTATGAGTGAATATATACTTTAAACTTTTGTGATCAGTATATATTTCACACTTTACTCCATACAAATGATTCCTTAAAATTTTTAAAGCGAAAACAATAGCAGCTAATTCCAAATCATGTGTAGGGTAATTTACCTCATGAGTTTTCAACTGTCATGAAGCATAAGCAATTACCTGATCATTCTGCATTAGGACGCAACCAAGTCCTTTCAATGAAGCATCACTGTATAAAAAAAACTGACCATTCCTGGAAGGTAGTTCCAAAACTGGAGCATTCACCAATCTTCTTTTCAATTCCTGAAAACAATCATCACATTATTTTGTCCAGATAAACTTAACACCCTTCCGAGTTAGCTTAGTCATTGGACTAGATAACCGGGAAAAATTTCTAACAAACCTTCGGTAATATCCTGAAAAACCAAGGAAACTACGAATCTCTGTTACATTTGTGGGTCTTGGCCAGTCTTCCATAACTTTTGTTCTTGCAGGATCAACAATTTTTCCATCTTTAGAAACAATGTGACCAAGGAAAGAAATTTGTTGCAACCAAAACTCGCACTTGCTGAATTTTCCATATAGTTTCTTTTCTTTTAAGGTTTGCAAGATAACCCTTAAATGTCTTTCATACTCCTCTTTACTTTTAGATAACACCAAAATATCATCAACGAAAACCACAACAAACTTATCCAAGAACTCATGGAAAATTCTATTCATTAAGTCCATGAATACAACAGGTTAATTGGTTAGCCCAAAAGGCATTACTACAAATTCATAATGGTCATATCTTGTACGGAACGCGGTCTTCGTAACATCTTCTTCCTTTACCTTCAGCTGATGGTACCCCAATCTCAAGTCAATCTTGGAAAAATACTAAGCTCCCTGGAGCTGATCAAACAAATCATCGATATGAGGCCAATGATATTTGTTCTTAACAGTGATGTTATTCAAGGATCTATAAACAATGCAAAGTCTCATTGAACCATCTTTCTTTTTACCAAATAAAACAGGAGCACCCCATGGTGATGTGCTAGGTCGAATGAAACCTTTCTCTGATAAATCTTGCAATTGCTCCTTCAACTCTAAAAGTTCAATTTGAGCCATTCGATAAGGGGGTTTTGAAATTGGATTAGCATCAGGAACTAAGTCAACAGTAAATTAAACTTCCCTATCTGGTATTATTCCAGGAAACTCATCAGGAAAAACATCAGGATACTCATTTACCACTGGCACATCATTAATGTGAACAATTCCTTTATTTTCAACGATGTGTGCAAGGTAACATTCATTTCCATCTTTTACAAGTTTCTCGGCCTCTTGATAAGTTATCAACAGTAAGGGTTCATTCTTTTACACAAACTGAAAGTATTTCTGCAAAGAAACTTCTTTATCTCTACAGTCAATCTTAGCATGGTAAATAGAGAGCCAATCCATAACCAGGATAACATCAAACTCTACTAGAGGTAGAACAATAAGGTTTGTAAGTAGGTTCTTTCCACATATAAGGATAGGAAGATTCTTATAAATTCATTTTGCCTCATCATTTCCCCCGGGTGTTTTTACCAAATGTTCAGGAGTCATTTCTTGAGATGGTATTCCAATTTTACTAGAAAAGTTTTCAGAGATGAAAGAATGTGTAGACCACGAATCAAACAACACACAGGCATAATCTGAAAAAACAAACAAAGTACCTGATACAACTTCATTTGATGGCCCGACATCTGCTGAAGTAGTTGCAAAGGATTTCACCACCCCTTTCTGCTTATAATCTAACTGCTTCACATTACTCAAGCTCTTTGTCAGACACTCATTTGCATAGTGACCTATCTCGTTGCAATTATAACATTTCACTAACTGTAAATAAAATTTGTTCTTACCATCACCCTGATCTTTTTCAGTGAAATCACATGCCTTAGGTCCCATCTTACCACATCGGTAGCACTTTATAGAATTCATAAGACATTCCCCAGCATGCCTTTTTCCACATTTATCACAAACTGGAAACTTAGTTTTCTTACCATCAGACTTTTTTGAAGAATTCTTACCTTTCTCATGCCACCTCTGTCTCTTCTTCTGTAGGTTGTTATAGAACACTTGATCATCAGCAAACTCCATTTCCACCTTCTCAGCACATCGAACAAGCCTTTCATAACTTTTAAACTCACGAGAAGCTAATGCCCTTTGATATTTTGGCTTTAATCATGAGTAAAAACGATTGATTTTACTATCAAGGTCTCGGATAAAATTTGGAGCATACCTTGCCAATCAAGTGAACCTTTCTTCATAGGCAGCCACTGAGTCTTCCTCTTGCCTCAATTCCAAGAATTTATTTTCCATCCTAAGTCGAACATCCTTAGGAAAATACTTCTCAAGAAACTTACCTTTGAATTCATCCCAGTCAAGAGCATCAATCTCCTCGGCGTTCCTGATATTTTTACCATAGACCACCACTGATCAGACTCACCCTCCAAACGGTAAATAGAAAGACTAACCTTTTGATTGTCTGAACACCCCATGACATTGAAAATCTTCTCCAGTGCATTAATCCACCCTTCAGCTAGCACATGGTCAGATGATCCTCTGAATTATGGGGGATGTTGCCTCATGAATTGTTCCACCACTGACATGTTCTTCTACAGTTGATCTGGCTGATCTCGTGCATGGATACCACCACCATTTATCGCTTGAGTAAACTGCGCCATTACTGCAACAAACTATTAAGTTCCAATACCGACTATATCAGGATGCTGATTCAGAAGGTTATTTCCTTCTGCATGCCTTCCTAGCACTGCTTCCCTATTTCCTCTGCGGAAAACCATTCTGAACAAACATGTCTTAAATAAAGCAACATGGTAATCTTAAAATACTATATCACTTCAATTTGACCATAAAAAAATATTTTCGGATAATCATTTAATAGAATTCTAACTCCTAAAGATATCTAAACCGACCATTTATACCAACTATATGGACCCAGCCTTAAACCTTACTTAATCATGAGTTATTAAAAGATTACACATTGAGGATCTTTTCGGGTTTAGAGTTTTAGATAATTAGATCATAAAACATGAATTAAATTCCACATATAAACAAAGTGGTTACATAAAGATAGTATTCTTCATTCCCATCAATGGAAACATATTTAAAATAAAACATAGATTCTTTCTTGACACTTCCTTGACACAATCATCATATCATGTACCTTTCCCTTGACCTGTGAAAAACATTTCAAAAAAACTTGGGATGAGCATAAAAAGCTCAGTAAGGGATATAAAAATATGGAAAGGAAACATGGGTACATATATAAATAAGAATGAAATCATACTTTCCCCATAAAACATAAGCACATTAACATACCTCATCAAATCATGAATAAATCATAGAAATCATAAGACATAAAGGTAACTTGAGGAATTCATAACATTCTTACATAGGGAGTAATCCTCTTGGTTACGTTTGGAATACCCATCACAGTATATTCCCTAAATCTCGTCGGAGAAACCTTAACTTTTCACTCATTTGCGTTACCCAATGCATTAGAGAGCTATATCGGGCTCACCCACCCTTAGTTTATCACGGAACCACCAGTCTTCATAATAATTCCTAAGAACCTCAACATAATCGTATCACATAAAACATGCATAAAGGAAACATACCATTTCCACCTTTCAATCACAAGATATCAATACAACACATTGATATAAAAAAATTATGAAAATCATTTTCAATACCATAATAAAATAAAAGTAAAACATGGAATTTATTTTTCTTTTAAAAAAAGGTAGGGCTTGTAGAGGAAGCCGAAACTCAAATAATGGTCACGGCGGCGGAGAATTTATTGTCGCCGCATACATACGACAAAAAGATTCCCTTTTGTCGTTTAGTAAATTCTTCGTATAAAAAAGATTCCTTTTGAATAAACGTAAAAGTCAAAGGGTTTTATACACCGTATAAAAGACGGTTGTGTATAAAACAAAATATGCCTCAATGAAAGGAGATTGAGACGAAGTCCCATACCTCGGGTCCGACTTGACTCGATCGTTCTTTAATGTCCTGAATAATAAACTTGAGTTAATTTCTACTTGCTTAAGAACCTTTTTCAAGTTCATTATTCCTTTTATATCACTTATTCCATGTCATGAACACTATGTAATTATTTAAGTTAATAACGGTCATCTTAACGATCATTGGTACTTGAGTCAAAAATAAACCCTTTATAATTACAAGTTGTTCATGCATCCATTATATCCAGAATGGTATTCATGATGTAGATATCATATATTTCATATATATCCAGTACATGCATGCATTTATAATATTACATAATCATTTATAGGTAAGAAATGAAATGCACCGTTCATGGAGACGGTAAGCCGTACGTACGCATGAACGCTACTTTCAATTCTATTTCGTATTTTATAGAATGGAATCGTAAAGATATAAAGGTATATTATAATTCCAGTATAATATCATATATAATATCATAGTTCCATCCTTTATACGTTCCACATATGGTATTTAACGAATCAAATCACTTTGAGGGGGCGGTAGTCCGCACTTCCTTAAATGAAGATATCACGTTTACCCATAATGGAAACCATAAAGTTATGACCAAAATGAAAAATACAGAAGATTAATGAAAACATAAACATATTATATATAATATATAAATATAGTGACATCTTAATGGCCACATTTTAAGGTGTTAAAAGAATGTTGAACAATCATCGTTTCGGGAGGCATAAATTCACCATCCACGGAAACAGTGTGTCCTTTAACCATTAGATGTAGGTGTGTGTAAGTGTAGCTAGAATACTTCTTATAAAAACATACTAGTATATTGAAGATACTGGAGTTGTTACAAAATAAATGAATAAGAAGAGTTTAGGGGGTTGGAGAAGAAAAATAAAACAAAAGGACTCAAGTGAAGACATTACATGAAAATCGGGTAACTCCGTTTGGTTTGAGCTGAAAGGCTTCCTTGGGAAGCCTTATGCCCAAAGTGAGGCTTCAAGGAGTAAGAGAGGGATGTGTAGAGACAAAATGAGCAGGGTTTGGCCGAGCCAAAGGCTTTCGAAGTGTGGGTAAGGAGGTAGAGGTGGGAGACTTTTATAAGAGGAGAGGAGGGGTACTCTTGGAAAGTAAAGAAAAGTCACTTTATTTTAAAATGGAATTCGGATTTAAGAGGTCTCACATTGATATAATTCGAGGCTAAGGTGATACGGGTTCTAAATATACCCACCCAATAGGTTTTAGACATGTGTAGGTCTTAGAGTTTACATTATCATTTTATATTATTTAAATTCTTTATTAATGAGGTAATCGCTGCATCATCATGATGTCATGAATAATTTAATATATTTAAATTCTAAAAATTATAAAAAAAATAATATGATGTAGGAAATTGTTTTAGATTTACAATGAATATTTATAATAAAAAATCTTACTTGTATAACCCCATGTAAAAATTGTTTTAGTAAACCAACTCATGTTTGGGTCATTTTTACTTTAACATTAAATAAAAAGTTATTTATGTCATTCCCCAACAAAAGTGGCTCCATGGGGTCCCCAAGTTTACCCATGGCTTGTCTTGGTCGGCCATGACACATCCAATAAGGGTAGGACATGTGTCAAACTCATCACATATTATTAAAACATTATTTTTACCTTAAACTACACTAATTACCACTAACCGCGATTAAGAACTTAAAAGTTACTAATCACCAAAAAAATTATTTTAATCTCATTGAACCACATTTTACTTCTTAATGACAACCATGTATGTTGAATTTTTTAAAATCAAATCAAAGAAGTGGCAGAGTTTCATTTAAATGAAAAATCAGTTTCTTTAACTACCACTTAGTGGTTTCACTATTCATGAAAAATTGAAGTTTTTCAGAAAAATACCAAAACATCACCCTAAGCTATATTTGATATTCCTAATTCAAAAATGATGTCTATTTTACAAAATTCAAAACATATAAGATGAATTAATTAATTTAATAATTAATTCCCACTGTCATGACAAATAGCGGGTTTTTTTGAAACAAAATCTATGAAAAGTTTGGCTTTAGTTTATGACCAATTTCAAAGTGAAATTAATCCTAATGACCACCATTTATATTAAATGGTAAAAATATATTCTAATTTCACTTCAAAACCAATTAAAAAGATAATCTAATCATATAAATAAATTATATTGGAAAGAGGTTTTGAATTAAAATACAACATTTTTCACTATTCATTACAAAATGAACTTTATCGGAAAAATACCAAAAATTCAGACAAAGTAAATTTTGATGTCCTGATCATAAAGAATACATTTATTTTGAAAAACATGGCTTATAAAAATTTCAATAGATAGATATGAAAATGGTTTTCCATTAAAAGGAAGTAAAACAATCTTTTAAAAATATTAGTGTATTCCATGCTTACGATTGGATTTATTTTCATTTTAAGCCTCTAAAACACTATCTAATTCATTAATAGGCATTGATAAAAATATCTATTATTAAATACCTAATTGGGATGTTACAAAGTCCATTACTGAACCAGGTTTACTTGTCGTTCCATCCCTGTATTACTGAATCTTATTTACCTGCCATTCCATCCATGTCTATCTCATGGGATGTAAATCATTACCCAATGAATTTTAGGGAGATATTGGTCCCACACAACTCATATTGAAATAATTATTACATGTGCCACAAAAACATAAATCATTCATCGTAGCATAACCTATGAAATAAAATGGTCTTCTTAAACATCATTCCATCGTTAAATAATCAATATAAAATACAATTTCATCATTAACACAATAAAATAAAATTAATAATATTTATAGATACATAACTCTATTTAAAGAGTGTCATATTATATGGAAAATAACTTGATAAACCACTTGAATATAGTTCTTGAGGAATGTATCATTTCTTCTTAAAAACGTTTTATTTTCATAAAATGCCATGAAATTTTAAAGAAAAGAATTTATTTGAAAATAAACATGAAATATTTTAAAGTAATATTCAATGAAATAAGGCATTAAGAAGACATAAAAATCCATTCATTCTGCATAAGTTAAACAAACATTCTCATCATACGTTTACCAGAAAAGTCAAAATGTACATCGTATAGTAAAAAAGAAAGATTTCTTCCATACCATGTATTAAAAGTTAAAAATGAGTAAAAATGACTTTAAACATACATAGTAGAATAATAAAAAAAATTTGAATTTTTTTTATAAAACATGGACATCGATTAAAAATATATCCCCAGAAAATACTTACGTATAAAAAATCTCAGATAAAACAGAAATTGCAATATTGTCCCTTATATTCAGTCCGATTTCTTTTGTATGTGTCCCAAACTCCAGTATAGTGAGTTTAAACATATTATTAACTTTTAAAAAAACAATAATAAAATTTATTATATCTTATATGATTCACTTAGGAATTTATATTACTCGTTCATTTGTCAATTCTATATTAATGAAACATTTCGGGTAATTGCCATTTTACTTATCGTACCTATTTTGAATTGTTATTCATGATATCATTACTTATATCATGATTTAATTATATCCAAAATGTAAAAAATTATTTATATATTATATATATTTAGTATATAAATTTATATATAATATATACATAAAATAAATGGAATACATCGTTCAAGGAGATGCTAGGTCGTACGTACATGGGAATTATGTTTTCGTTTCCATATTAAATTGAATGGAAAAGTCAGTGAAGCATATATATATATACATAAATATAGTAGCATTATTATTTCATATATTTCATGATCATTTATTATATATACTTTATAATCATTCTTGAATGGTTAACATGGATAATGAATCTCATCGTATCGTGGAGACGGTAATCCATACGTACGCACGAGGGATGATATCATTCCCATAATTGTTGATCAGTATTTTTGTGTATTGAGTATAATATCTCATAATTAGTATCATTTAATAATAATCATATATAGTTTTCATTTCCACTATTATACCCATCCATGTAAGGTGGTGATGAAAAACAAATTACACCACGATGTGGATACGGTAATCCGTACATATGCACACACAGTGATTTCATTTTTTATAGGATGGATAGAAGGTAAAATATTGTTGTTTCATGTTTATAATAACATATCAGTATATTATTGATACATATTTTATTACTTTATAATTAAAAAAATAAATAATAGGAAGTATAAGGAGAAATAAATTTGAAAGAATCCGTAGAAGAGATTACCTCTTCCCCGATGTGCCTCCTTTAAAATTCCACTAAGGTCACTAGAGTTGGCCTTTTGAGAAAACAAGAAGCTCTAGAATTTAATTAGGGAATTTGAGAAGATAAATGAGAAGATTTTGGCCAATATTGAGGGCTTAAAATGAAGTGAAGAAGAGAAGGAGGATCCATTTTATAAGAGAGGAGAGGGGCACTTTAGGAATGTTCCAAAATATTACTTTATTATAAATTTAATTTCTATTTAAAAAGGTCCAAAGCATAATTAATTATAATATAATATGATTTTTGTTCTAAATCCCATTATCCAGTAATTATTTTTCAACTTTAGAATATTTTTTTATCCTTATATTTTTTCTTTTATCCTTATTTTACCCTTTTCTATCTTATTGTGATATCATGTTATTTATGCATTGTGGGTTAATGTAATTAACATATAATGTAAAAATATCCACAAAAGATATTTATGACATATTTCTATGTATATTATCCATTTTTATGGATCTTATACTTTTAGGAATTTAATATCATTTAATAAACTATTTTATGTTTTATGTTATAAATTGTATCATTTTGGACACTATTCATACTTGGCTTTTTATAAAATTCATAACAAACTAATTCCTTCTAAATTAATGAATTTACATAAATATAATATGTCAATATTATCAAGAAAATTCTTATATGACATCAGAATACCCAAATTAATTTTTTTATATTTATAAATTTATTCATTTGAATCCTTTATTAACGATGAAATCACTGCATCATCATTGTGTCTTTATTAAATTTATTTATATAATGTAAAATAATTAAAAATAAAATATAATGATGTACAAAATATTTTTATATTTATAATAACTATTTATTGTATAATATATCACTTATATAACCCCATATAAAAATTGTTTTAGTAAAAGATATTTGTTTAGGTTATATTTTCCATAACAGTAAATTAAAAGTAATTAAATGTCATTTTCACTTATAAGTGGCTCCATGGGATAACAATACATACCCAAGGATGACCATGTTTGGACATGTATCATACAATGGGGTTACGAAACGTGTTAGGGTAATAATAACATTATTCTTTACCCTTTTTACCAGATTTACCCTTTAACCATGGTAAATAAAATATTTACTAAAGTTACTATTCATAATGTCTAAAAATAAAAGATAAATATTTACAAAATTTAGAACTTATGATTACAAATATGGAATCCATTTTTCCAAATTCAAACCACAGAATTTTCTGAAATTAATTTAAAATTAATTTCCATTGTCAAAACCAAAAAGGGTGTTTCTATGAAATAAAAACTACCAAAAGATTGACATGTGTTTATGTACAGTTTAAGAGTGAAATTACATCCAATGAAAAAAATTGGATTAAATGGTAAGAATATAATCCAACTACACATTAAAACAAATTAAAAATATAATATAACTATATAAATAAATTAGATGAAAAGGATGTTTTGAATTAAAAGGCAGTATTTTTCACTATTCATTAAAATTTGAATTTTTCAGAAAAATACCAAAAGTCCAACAAAAGTAAATTTTTTATTTCCCAATTCCAAATAAGAAGTTTATTTTTTAAAATTTAACTTATATAATTATCAAAAACTATATTTAAAATGGGTGTGCCATCAAAAGGTGGTAAAACTGCATTTTTTGAAAAATACTTCTTTTATCTGAAAAAAATAATTTTGTTCTTATACCATAATATATGAAATGTATAAGATAAATAATAATTTTATAAAATTAAAAAAAATACTATTCATAGTGGTTAGTCTATATCCCATTAAATAATAATATTTTAATAATATATCGTTGTTTGGTAAAACCTGGTATCGCGTACAACACAAGCTATCGAGGAAGGTCACACTTGCATGTAACGCAATCCAAGTTAGTGTTGCATGTAGTGAAATATTCCTTTGGTATTTTTTATAACATAAACAAAACATAGTTCATTTATACATTGAACTAAATCTATACTCAGTGTTTTGTGAAATAAATTCTATCTAAAAAACTTGAAATTTTGTGTAACACAAGACAAGAATAGTGTTCTGTATACTAAAATATAATACGATGTTGCATATAGTGAAATATAATCTTGGTGTAGAGTAAAACACAAGATATATGAGAAAATAAAAAGAATCTATCTCCTAAAATATCATGGTGTTATATTCAACCCCCCTTAAAATGAATTTCACCCTCAAAATTCGTCGGGGTTATAAATGGTTTTCTAATTGAAGGTTTCTTTCATGGAATCCCACATCATAAAAAGGGATACTAAGGAATCATTTTAAAAATTAAGGTTAGAAATGTAACAGTTACCCCAAGTAACTCATCACCAGGTTTCCACATAGAAGAACATAGGTGGGATGTGAAAATATTGATATTGGAGAGAAATCCAACCATCATGTTCTGATGGATAGCGATAGAGAATAAGTTTTGGAGAAAGTTAACTACTAAAAATCCATAAATTTGTGATGATTTTAGGGACCATCTGATTCATCGGATAATAAGGTACTAGGATATCATTTTTGGTTTTTATGATCCTTTCCCTAAATTTGATGAATTTTGAATGAGATTAAATACTTAATTGATTTTGGTACAATCGCACCGTTGTTCGTGCCTTAAACAATTTACACTTCATCAATTATATAATGAAATGAATTTGAATTTTTCATTCTTGAATTGATAGAAGATCATGCTATAGAATGATAGGTCATTCCATTTGTCTCTATCAAGAAAAGGTTAGCACAAGTTATTACATATACTGAAGTCCATCTATGGTGAGATTAATCGTATATGATTCATAAAATGGACTTATACTTAATTAATCATACAGATTAATAAAATAAAACTAATTTCTACTAAAAAGGACTTCATGTAGGCTATTGGTAGGCAATAATGGCTTTTCGCACTTCGGTTGCGGGTTTGATTCCTAGAGTCTTTTCCATCACGACGGGTTGTTTCCCATCATGCGGGTTGTCCTTTTTATAAACCTATACTATTATTAGATTATAGAAATTATATAAAAAAATGTTCTCTCCTTAAAAAATACTATCTTATGTCTAACATAATTCATTCCAACCTTTAGTCTTATCTAGAATTCTTCTGGCCAATTTCATAGTACAAAGATAAAACAATTACCAGAAAATTCATATAATAAGCATCTGAATACCATCATTTATCCCCCATATATCATAAGATATATCTTGTTGGTCACATTTCAGACATGTGAATACCATAATCATGTATTCTCTTGAAACATGAATTACCATAGAACCATAGTGAAAACATGAATGTCGTCAAAAGTTAACTGTATCCACATACCAAAATCTAAAAAATTCTATATACTCAAACCATGATATCATTATGTCCTTATACCCGTCATGATATCATTAATACTATTAAACATCACATTATCTCCTTATCACTTCATTATGTGCATATCATGTTCTTTCCAAAAAAATATCTAAATAACCTTTCCTGGTAACCGGTACCATTCAACAGATACTTTAAAATATTTAAGGACAAACAATAGTGTAATGATATTTAGATGTTTCTTTATTCCATATAACCATTAAATTACTTAGGAAACATTACTCTTGATATACATGCAATCATCCCACAACCTTCTTAAACCATTTATCGAGCTACATCATTTTATTCACCCACACTTCATTCATCTCATATATCATTTGTAGTCACTTCATCATCGTATACTTAAATACTACCCATATGACCATGGTGATTATATTCATGATATTTTCCCTTAGGTAATTGATTTTCATAATGCCCATATATTCTATATTTAAATCATTTAACCTTTATTTATATCTTAGTAATACCATTATCCTTGTCAATTGTGTTAACAGAACATTTTCCTTCACAATTATTGGCTTTGTTTCCTTCTTTTCCACACCAATAGAATCTTAATGTTCCTTTGAAACATTCTCCTTTATGTCTCTTCCCACATGATTTACATTAGAAAAGTTGAACTTTCTTTCCTCTATAATCACCATGAAACTTCATCTTTTACTTATTAGATGATTCAGGAAACCCTCCAATGTTGAGATTATTGATCATATTATGAGATTGCTGATTAAGAATAATAATGATGTTTCCCCTTCTAACTACCATTTCATTTTGTTTCTCATGAAGAATACAATTCCATTTTCCATCATATTCTCCATTAACATGAATCCTCTTGTTTCTAGCCATTTTCTAAAACCCAAAAAGAATAGTGTGAGAGAGAAAAAACATACTAGGAAAACAACATAATAAAAGGGGGTTACATTCAATATCTAACATATTTGGTATAATCCTAGTTTATTCATGATCATTGTCATGATTCTAGGACTGTAACCTATAATTATCCTTAACATTAGGGAAATCCCAAGGAATACCTTAAAAATATCTTTACAGATCTCACTAATGTTTTTGCATCCTAGTTTCCAAAGGTTGACTAAACCTTCACTCTGATACCAATTCTAGACACCCAATCATGACATACATGGAAATTACAATACTTTTTTATAATACTTAATACATGACAAAAATAGATTCCAAAATACCGTATTAGTATAGTGTCTTTGGAAACTCGGAACACAATATTCTAATCATGTGGAAGGATATTCAACATCTCCCATAAAGATCTTCCCCTTTTGTTTCCAACCTAAAACCATTCATTATATCATAGGAAAAATAAAACATAAAAAGGATGATCTCAAAGTCTCAGAAAGATTAATCATGGATAACATAAAAAACCATAAACATTTGAACGTAATAACATGAGCATAGGGTTTAATCATCAAATTCTTGAGCAATGACATAAATTTTGGCAGTACATAAGACATGGATCATAAAGAAACATTAATCCGGATAAAATATCATGGGATTAAAACATGGAATTTTGGAAAACCATTATTCACAAAATATTATTTCCATAGTAGCAAAGGCATTTCATCCAAGACCATTATAGTAGACGAAGTCCATTACTGAAATGGGTTTACATGTCATTCTAGACCTGTATTACTGAATCATATTTACATGTCATTCCATCCATGTATATAAAATTAGATATAAATATTTACCCAATTCATTGGAGGGAGATATAGGTCCCACCAATTTCATATTTAAATGATTCTTACATGTGCCACAAAAACATAAATCATTCATCATAGCATAACCCATGAAATAAAATGGTTTTCTTAAACATCATTCCATCATAACATAATCCATAAAAAATACCATTTCGCCATTCATACAATAAAGTCAAAGTAAAAATATTGAAAAAACAAAACACTATTTAAAGAGTGTCATCATTGAAGGAAAATGACTAGAGAAACCACTTGAACATAGTACTTAAGGAAAATATCATTTCTTCTTAAAAATGTTTTCTTTTCTCAAAATGAAACACAATGATAAAAGAAAATAATTTAGTTGAAAATAAACTTGTAATATTTTAGAGTAAGATTCATGGAAATATGGTTATAAGAAGAAATAAAGTTCCGTTAATGCCACATAAGTTAAAAAACATTCTCCTTGTACTTTTACTAGAAAAGTCCAAAAGTACCTTGTATGGTAAACAAAAGAAAAATTTCTTCCATACCATGTAGTAAAAGTAGAAAATGAATAAAAATTACCTTAAACATACATAGAATAATAATAAACATTTTATGAAAACATTTCTATAAAACATGGACATGGATGATGAATATGTCCCCAGAAAATACTTACATATAAACAATCTCGGATAAAAACGATATTGAAAAATTAACACTTACAATGGGTCTGATTTCCCCCATATATGTTCCAAAATCCTTTATAGTCGGTTTAAACATATTATTAAGCTCTAATAGAACCATAATAATATTTATTATATCATATATGATTCTCTTTTGACTTTATATTACCCCTTCATTTGTCAATTCCATGCTTTTGAATTTTTATTATTCATATCATTAATTATATCATGATTTACTTACTTCATGAAATTAAAAATTTATTTATATATTATATATATTAAGTATATAAATTTATATATAATACATAGATAAAATAAATGGAATACATCGTTCATGGAGACGGTAGTCCGTACGTACGTGGGAACATTGTTTTCGTTTCCTTATTAAATTTAATAGAAGTAAGTAAATGAAATATATATATATACATAAATCCTGTATAAATATTATGTCATATATTTCATGATTATTTATTATATATAGTTACTAATCATTCTTTAATGGTTAAAACGGAGAATGAATCTCGTCGCTTCATGGAGAGGGTAAATCGTATGTACGCATAAGAGATGATATTGTTCCCATAATTGTTGAACGGTATTGGATTGGATGGTGTATAATATATTATAATTAGTATAGTTTTATAATAATCATATATAGTTATTATTTACACCATTATACCCTTCCAAGTAAGGTGGTTGTGAAAAACATATTACACCACGACATGGAGGCGGTAATCTGTACATACGCACATGCAGTGGTTTCTTTTTTCATAAGATGGATAAAAGGTGAAATGGGTTTTTTCATATTTGTAATAACATATCATAATATTATTTATAATTATTTTATTACTTTATAATGAAACAACTAAAGAAGAGTAAGTATAAGAAGAAATAAATTTGGAAGAATCGGTAGAAGAAATTACCTCTTCTTCGATGTGCCTCCTTTAAACTTCCTCTTAGGGCACTAGAGTTTGCCTTCTAAAAATTCCATCACCTATAGAATTTAATTAGAAAATATTAAAATACAAATAGGTATATTTTTTCTGAGATTTATTCCTTAATATAATCTGAATAGGATGAGGAGGATGTGCCTTTTTATAAGAGATGAGAGGGGCACATTAGGAAAGTTCCAAAATATTAATTTATTATAAATTCAAATTCGATTTAAAAGGGACCAAAATTTATTTAATAATAAGATAAGATGATTTTGGTTCGAATACCAATCATCCAATAATTTTTTGACAAGTTTAGAATATTTTTTTATCCACATCATTTTGGTTTTACCCTTATTTTACCATTTTTAATCTTACCCTGATATCATGTTATTTACACATTGTGGGTTCATTTAATTTCCATATCATGTAAAACGACACAAAAAAAGTTATTTATGACATATTTGGACATATATTAACTATTTTTATGTATCTTATATTTTTAGGAATTTAATATCATTCAATAAACTATTTTATGTTTTAAGTAATGAATTGTGTCAATTTTTGGACACTATTCATACATGACTTTTATAAAAATTTATAGAAATATAATTACTTAAATATGGAATTAAGGCAAAGGTAATATGTCAATATAATCAGTAAAATTATGTTATTATATCAAAATAATAAAAATACATTTGTTTTAATATTTATAAATTCATTTATTTGAATCCCTTATTAATGAAGCAATCATTGCATCATTATTGTGTCATAATTAAATTTATTTAATTAATGTCAAAAAATTACAGATAAAATATCATTATGTATAAAATAATATTGTCTTTATAATTATTATTTATAGTCTAAGATATCACTTATATGACCCCATATAAAAATTATTTTGTTAAAAGATATATGATTAGGTTATATTTTCCTTTACATTAAATAAAAAGTAATTAAATGTCATTTTCACTTATAAGTGGTTCCATTGAGTCCAAAAATCAACCCAAGGTTACCCATGGTCAAACATGTATCATACAATAGGTTTAAGACACGTGTTAGGGTAATTATAATATAATTTTTTACCCTTACAATCTAGAATTACCCTTTAACCATGATAAATAAAATTTTTACTGAAGTTAGTATTCATAATGTCTAAAAATAAAAGTTACCTATTTAAACAATTTGGATATCTTGATTAAAAATATTTAATCCATTTTTATAAATTAAAAACACATAATTGGATGAAATTAATTCACATTTTGAAAACAAAAAAAGCATGGTTTTAAGAAATAAAAACTACCAAAATATTGACTTGTGTTTATGTCCAATTTAAGAGTGAAATTAATTCCAATGAAAAAAATTAGATTAAATGGTAAAAATATAATCTAATTACACTTTAAAACTAATTAAAAATATAAAATAACCATATAAATAAATAATATGAAATGGAAATTTTGAATTAAAATGCAGTATTTTTCACTTTTCATTAAAATTTGAATTTTATCAGAAAAATATCAAATTTTAAAAAAAACAAATACTTATGTCCCAATTGCAAATATGAAGTTAATTTTTTCAAGTTGAACTTATAAAATTATAAAAAAAAAATATATTTAAAATGGGTGTTCCATCAAAAGGTAGTAAAACTGTATTTTCTAAAAATTCATTCTTTTATACGAAAAATTCATTTTGTTCTCATACCATAATCTACAAAATGTATAAAATGAATAATAATGTTATAAAATTCAAAATGTGATTAATACTATTCATAATGTCTAGTTTATATCCCATTAATTAAAAATATTTTAATAATATATCATTGTTTAGTGAAACTTGGTATCATGTACAACACAAGCTATCGAAGAAGGCCACACTTGCGTGTTACAAAATCCAAGTCAGTGTTGCTTGTAGTGAAATATTTTTTTGGTGTTGTGTATAAAATAATAAAAACTTAGTTCATTTATAAATTGAACAAAATCTATACTCAGTGTTGTGTGAAATAAATTCTATCAAAAGAACATGAAATTTTGTGTAATCCGAGATAAGAATAGTGTTGTGTATACTGCAAGATAATACGATGGTGGGTATAGAACACGCTAATCTTGGTGTGGCGTACAACACAAGACATCGATGAAATTAAAAGGAATCTATCTCATTAAATCTCGGTGTATTACATGACTTAACTTAGTTCACATAAATGGTTTACTTCTAAATAAGGTGTTGGCATAACTAAGTGGAAAAGATTTAGGAAATAAAATTTATGGATTTTAGGATTAGGGATTCCACTAAATAGATCAAGGAACTTTGTGTTAATATAGTTGTAATTTAAAATTTCAACCTAAAACCCAACAAGTTGCTGGACTAACCAATTTTAGGGTGAAGAGAAGTGGAATATATATCCTTTCAACTAGAATGTGCAATAAATAGGATATTCCAATACCATTGGTGAGGGATATTGGGTTTTGAAAAAATAGTTGGATGTTAATAAATATAATATTTATTTATTTATCTAATTTAATCAGATAAAGTGATAAAATTATTCACATCTTATTTTTAGTAACATCAATAAAAATTAAATCAAACATATAGTTGTGATTCATACATGATAAGGATAACCTTATCATTGACACAAATTTACAAGAGTGGAAAAGGTGATTACCTGTTATCATTTTCCATGAAAGGAACTTGTGTTTGATTGACGAACCTATTCTTAAGGCACCTAGTAAATAAGATAGTGAGGAAGATTTTTCTCTTTGATAGAATGATTTGAATGATGTTACAAATTTTTAGTGTCTCATGTTATTAATCGTAATCAATGAGAATCTTATGTAACATGAGGACATGGTTTCTTATAGAATGAGGTATCACTATTATGATCTTTATCATGATAAGGTAAGAGAAGAGAGATATAAGATCTCTGAAACTATTTTTATAAATAATCATAGGGTGTCTGTGCCAGTTTTTCATTTCATAGTCAAGCTTATTAGCTACATTGAACTCTTATAAATCTTAGGTATTAAATTTCGAAATGAGTTTCATAAAGATCTCATACTTTTCTCATTACACAAGTATTCTCCAGTTTTATTGGTAATTATAACCTGAGTTAAAGTGAGATGATTATTTGCTAAATTCATACTCTAAATTGCTAAGTGGACAGGGACACAAGGAATTAAAAACATGTATTCCTTATGGTGAATAAGAAAAGGAAGAACATGGTGAAGGGACCCAAGACTCATAAAAAGTATAACTCTCCCAATCACCATCATTCAAAGAAGAGGAAGATCCAAAGGAATGGTAATGAAAAGGAACAATTGTATTTTCCATGTGGAAAGAATGTCCACTATAAGAGGAAATATACCCAAAATCAATGGGATGTTAAAGGTGTGTTCGTTATCCTGTGTAATATTTAAATATCTACACATTAGGTGTGAGATATATCTTGTGGTGCACACAGCTATATCAAAATATAGGATCCAAGTATATTTCAAAATATTTATGTTGGATATGTGGATTTGCGAGTGGGAAATGGTATAAGGTTGGCTCCCCTATCAATTGGAGACTACCATATCTTATTGCCGACATGAATGATATTGGTTTTAAGATACTATTATTATGTACCATCTATTACCAAGAACATAATTTTTTATCCTTCCTATATACTGATGCTTTTATTTTCATATTTGAAGAAAAATCTGTTTCTTTTGTAAAGACATCATAGGTAATGGTATAAAACATTTAAATAATGGTAATGAAAAGGAACAATTGTATTTTCCATGTGGAAAGAATGTCCACTATAAGAGGACTTATACCCAAAATCAATGGGATGTTAAAGGTGTGTTCGTTATCCTGTGTAATATTTAAATATCTACACATTAGGTGTGAGATATATCTTGTTGTGCACAAAGATATATCCAAATATAGGAACCAAGTATATTTAAAAATATTTATGTAGGATATGTGGATTTGCGAGTGAGAAATGGTATAAAGTTGAATCCCCTATCAATTTGAGAATACCACATCTTATTGCCGACATGAATGATATTGATTTTAAGATACTGTTATTATGTACCATATATTACCAAGAACGTAATTTTTTATCCTTCCTAGATACTGATTCTTTTATTTTAAAATTTGATGTAAAATCTGTTTCTTTTGTAAATACATCATAGGTAATGGTATAGAACATTTAAATAATGGTATTTATGTATGCAATTATTAAAAAAAATATTATAAATTGATAATGAATAATGTTTTTATGACTCATATAACACCCATCTGTGGAATCACTGTCTTGGCCATGTAAACAACAGGCATTTGAAAAGGTTCTATTAGGATGGTTATTTCGACTCTTTTGAACTAAAACCACTTAAAATATTTCATTCTTATTTAAAAGAGAAAATGTCCAACCCACTATTTTGTGGATAGGGTGAAAGAGACACAGTTTTTTTAGTATTGGTACACACTTATGTGTGTGAACCATTAATAGTATAACTTTAAGGGGGTATTATTGCATAAGAAATTTAACTAATGACTTGAGTAGATTTTGATATTTCTAATTGATGATGTATAATACTGATTCCTTTCAAAAAATAAAATAATTCATGAATGAAGTATAGAATGAACTTTTAAAGATGATAATGAAATGATTATGAGAGTGAGGTGCTTAATATCTTAACCAACAGTTTATTGACTTTCTATAATAGTTTGGGATTATATCTCAAATCAATTAACCTAACACACCACAATGGAATTGTGTTACAGAAAGGAGGAGTCATAACATTATATAAATTGAAATTTCAATGATGATTCATGAAAATATTCCATTATCCTTTTGATGATATGCATTACAAAATGTATCATTCAAACTAAACTGAGTTCCAACTAAAGTGAAGAATATAATTCTCTTCAAGTTATGGAGTATAAAGAAACTCTTTATGTAACATACATATGTATAGGGTTGTGAGGGGTTTTTCATGGCCTTTTTAGGAAAAAAACTAGCACATTGGGTCAAAATATTTATCTTTATAGAGTATCCCAAAGAAATATAGGGATACTACCTATACAACCCCTTAGATAGGAAAGTGAGTATATATAGACAATTCATCATTATTCAGAGGGGGAACATAATGAAGATGGATGGTTGCGGAAATATTGACTTCAGTTTTTTTGATTCTGAAGACAGAAAAGATTTTGTATAGGAATAGATTCTATAGATCCCCATGGAACAAGTAGTTTCTGAAACACAAGTTCTGTATGGGATCACTAGAGAGGTAAAAGAACTATAGAGATATGGTGTACTCAATACCAAATATTGTAACCCATTATTGGTATACAATGATGATCTTCACTCCAACAAAGAGGATTCACATATATAAGAAGCTACAAGATGGAAAGAAGACATGAATTACATAATAGATTATACATATTAGAACCAAGCTTCAGTTTAGGTCAATGCACCTATTGATATAAATCCAATAGGGTACAAATGGGTTTTCAAGAGAATATTATACATGGAAGGTAAATAAAATACTTATAAAGTAAGGCTAGTGGATAAAGGGTTTAAAAAGAATCAATGAATTGACTATGATGAAACCCTTTCACCAGTTTCCATATTTTAATCCTTCTTAATTACACTTTCTATAGTATCTTACTATCATTGTAAAATTTTTTAGATTGATGTAAAAAACATTCCTTAATGGGAAAATGTAGGAAGATTTTTATATGACACAAACAGAATGGTTTGTGACACCAGGAGATGAGAAAAATATTTTCAAGTTGTAGAGATCTATTTATGGATTGAATAAATCACCTATTTCATGTAGCATTTGATATGATGAAGCTATAAAAGAATTTGGTTTCATTAATAATGAATTTGAACCGTGTGTTTGAAAGTGGTTTAGTTGGAATACAGTCATTATCCTAGTAGTATATGTTGAGTAAATATTACTTATTGGAAATGACATTCCAACCATATAGTAAGTTATGGAATACTTAAACAAGTGTTCTCCATTTAGTACATAAGTTAGGTAACCTATATTATACAGTTCTAGATCATTCATGATAATTCCAAGAGTCTACTTACACTATGTCAAGGTACATACATTGACAAGATAATAAATTGATTTAGTATGGAACAATATAAGATGAGATTGGTTTTAGTGACAAATGGTATACATAGTTCTAATAAAATTGGTCCTCAAAATGAACAAAATAAATAGATAATGAGTATTATACCATACACTTTAGTGATATGATCAATAATGTATGTCATGTTGCATAACATTCTTGATTTTTCATACACATTGATCATGGTAGGATGATATAATGATAATCCCAGAGAAAAACATTGGTCTTCTATTTAGTACATCCTTAAATTTATGAGAATGTAATGTCCCTGACCTGAGACTACTAAACTGATTCCCCGTGTCATCTTGTCACATTACCTTAAGCGTACCTTTCTTTACGTAAGAGGTTACTTACTAGAAGCGAGGGTCTAATGAATCACATGAGGAGAGTATACCCACTTTGATAGAGTAAGCCACATCAGAACACAATATAAATGGTGGAATAATATGAGACAACTAATAAACGTACAATTCAAAAATATCCCAACTAGGAAGAAAACATAATTCAACATTAAAAATTTCATGGGATATTAGTAGTGAAAAGTGAATAAAACCCAAAAAATAAGTGAAATGGAAAAATCCCAAAAAGGGCCCAGACACTATGCCTATATCCTTCTCCATGTACATCCCAAGCCCAAATCAACATCTATGAGTAGTTCAATTTCCCTTTTCCTAACATACGACCAAGAGATATGCTTGGGTTCCCAATGGAGGCCTGAGTAGGGTGTGAGTAAATATCTCAGTAGGCCACCAAAAATGGTGTCTAGAAAATATCCATTCTAATAAATATTTCATCCAAGTATAAAATAAATGATAAGTAAAAAAGGAACAGTTCTGCAACCATTCATTAAAAAGGTTCATTTAATTCATGGCTAGTATTTATCCCAATTTCATTTCATATACCATCTATTTTACATAATCCATTTTTAGCACATGCTCTTTGGGTTGGGAAAACATATCATCTAAAAAAGTCTCTAAGTAAATCAATAAAAATGAATAGGGTAAATAAGTCAATTCCCTATATCACTTTGGATACTCATTTCACATCAACACGTTATGCTCTCCACGAAGCCTCATTATGTGTAAAACGCAACTGTTATGGGAATCGATCCTATGTCCCCTTCCCTACCCCATGCATTTTTTGGGTGGAGTTTAGAGCCTCAATCTAACTCGACCAGTGGGAATAGAACCTCATGTCAATAACACAATCTAAGAATACCTATGCACAAGATTATTTATCCAATCACCAAAATGATACCATAACACAACCAAGAAAAAACAATTCCATTAGATATCATAATACAAAACAAACAGAAAGTGAATTAATACAATGCCATAACCCATTAATTCATTTACAATTTACAATTCATATCCATTTATAAAAATTCCCACTCTCATTTCCTAACCCCTTAAGTGTATTAAAAATTACCTATGCCTTAGAAAAATTCATCAATGACCATACATTTACCCATTTTCCCCATTTATCATTTCCCCATCATTTACCCACTTATGTGTTTCACATACATTTCTCATATCTCATAACACAACAACTTATACATTCAACCATTTCATATAACACAATTCCCATGTGTTGGACTCCTCATGTATTAATCATGCTTTAATGATCACAAATCTTATCAATGATCTCAAATCTCACAAATATTCTTAATCATGGGTATTTATGTCTCAAGTAATCTTATTCTTTATAATGGTTAATCTCAATTCATTTTATGCATATTACTATTTAAGTCTAAATACAGTTATTTTTCTAAGTACAAGACACCGTGAAGCCTAAGTCTCTGAAACCGTGACCACGAGACACCATGACGCTGTAAGCCGGAAACAGTAATCCTGACACCATGAAGCAAGTCACTAAGAAAAGAAACTGTAAGACATACCCTCATTTTTTCTAAGTGCCAAACACAGTTAGCAAGACACAGTCTTCAAGGCACCGTGAGTCAGACACCGTGATGCAGACACCGTGAAGGACACACCGTGAGCAAGACACCTTGAGCGACACACCATGAACAACGTACCATGAAGGACGTACCGTGAAAGACATACCATTAAGGAGACACAATTTGCATAACTATTGTGACTCCATTTATTAACCATTTTTTCAATATTATTTAATTATTGCTAACGGTCATATTTGATGTTTTAAATGCAATTAATGATATCTAATGATCGTTGTTGGCATGTCAGGAAACCGTACCTCGTACCTATGAGAAGGAAATCATTCTATTGTCGGAGCTCTGATAATATAAGGAATATTGATCTGTAGTAGAGATGAAGAGGAACATACACACACAAGTAGGAAACACGAGTGCACTGTACTGAACAGAACACCAATATTGAGAACGACCACAAAGAAGAGATTGCAAGATCTTTAAAGATTGCATTATATCATACATTAAATCAGACACTACTGAAGAACACACAAATTACAAACATCTTCACTTGTGAATAACACCATGTTGAGCCATGACACTCTATTTTTTAACTGAAAAACCAGAGAAGGACTCAGATGCATTTCTGCTATGTCCAAGGAGTCTAGAGTTGAACTGATAATCACTAGAGTATTCTAAACTCTTATGTACTCTCTCTAAGAGATTAATTATTTACTTTTCGAGTAGTGTGTGTACTCTGTATATTTTACACACACACTGTCTCATGTGATGAACTGGAGGATTTCTAAATCCTCACTCACATCTGTTTTATCTCTTGTGTTTCCCACTGTGGATAGTGGTAGAGGTCATGTGAGACCTGGAATGTCTGTGTGTTGTTGAGTTTTTTTCCAATGAATAATTGTGGTAAAGGCCTGAGTACCTAGATAGTTTATAAATATTTGTTAACCCCGATCCAGGGTGTGGATAAAATTTATATATAAATTTGATAGGACTATGTCTAGGCTTGAGACTGAACCTCTTGGTTATATCTGTTGTGCATTCTTAGTTTAAGATTAAAGTATACTATATATTCTACTGCAAATTACTTTGAAAAAAAAAACTATTTTCATGTTACTTTGATAGTTAATCTAGAAAGTGTTTGTAACTATTGTAAATCATTAGATTAGTTTCAAAATCTAATTTAATCTTCTGATTAAATTAACTGAGACCTAATCAATCTTTTGAGAACCTAATTGAACTTTTACAAATTTACAAATTCACTATAGTTTAACTTGTTTTATAAATTAGGGAATTTAAGAGAAATATTATTTAACAGAAATTTTTATTGAAACTCAATTCACCCCCCTCTTGAGTGTCCACTCCAAAAAACATTTGGTATGAGAGGAATTTTTTATTAAAGGATTTCAAAACATTATGTTTTTAAACTGTGATTTTATTTTCATCCTTAAAGATCATAAATTTCTTTTAGTTCTAAATTTTATCTCTTTAAATATTTTTTCTAAAATTTGGCTATGGAAAATTGAATAGAAATTGTTGCTACCAACATTCCACCTTTCCTTAATGGTACAAACTATGCCCAGTGGAAACCTAAGATGAAAATTCACTTAGAAAGTATGGGATTTGATATCTAGACTCTTATAGAGACTCAATATAAGATTCCAGAAACTGAAAGAAATACTTGGGATGAGCCTACTAAAGTTTCTTACAATAATAACTTTAAAGCTATGAATGCCCTATATTGTGCTTTAGGAGATGAAGCGTTTAATAGAATACCCTCTTGTAAAACTAATTTTGAAATATGGGATACTTTGTGTGTTTCTCATGAAGGAACAACCAATGTGAAAGAAATTAGATTGAACACTTATACTATTAAATATGATAAATTTAAAATAAAGACCGATGATCCTATCTCTGACATGTATCTCAGGTTCAATGAGATTATCAAAACTATGAGCTCCCATGGAAATGTTTTTCCAGCAAAGTAACAAATTATGAGAATATTGAGATGGATGCCAGACCGATGGAGAGGCACATCTGTTTGAATAAGAGACATGTGTCATTGGTTCTCTTCCTGTCAAAGAGCTAATTGGTAGGCTTATGATGCATGAGTAATAACTCAAGGTGAATAAGGAAGAGGATGATGAACCTAAAAGGATGTCAGTGGAATTTAAGTCTACTGCTTCAAAGAGAAAGGACAAAGAAAAAATTCATATACCTACTGAAAGCTCGAGTAGTGATGAGACTTCTTTTGATAGTGATGCTGAGATGGATCAAATAGCCAGATGATTTAATAAATTCTATAGGAAGAATAAATTCATCAGAAAATCAAACTAAAAAGGTAAATATGAAAACAAAGGAAATTGTAAAAAAGACTGGATGAAAGATGATAAGAGTGATGAAGTTATCTGCTATGAATGCATGAGAAAAGGTCACATTAAAGCTGACTGTCCAAAATTGAAGTTCAAAAAGAAATATGACTACAAGGACAACAAGTATAATAAAGAAAATAAAGCAACTTGGAGTGATTCAGAATAATATTCAATTAATTATGACTCTTATAAGGTTGAATATTCTCATAAAGCTAACATGTGTTTAATGACAAACACGTCTGAGGTAACACTTGACCCTCCTAATTTAAACTCATACTATTTTGGAGTTGATTCTGATTCTGATTCTGAATCTAAAAACATGTCTGGTAAGGTAATGATTGAATATTGTCATATTCTACAAGAAACATGTAATGAACTTGAGGACAAGTATAAAACATTAAATAAGAGACATGCTTTATCTAGTAATGTTAAATCTTCTTGTATGATTGAAAAGGAAATGAATCATCAACTATTAAAAGAAAATAATGAACTAAAAATGTCTAATGAGAAACTGGGAAAGGAAATAGAAAATATTACAAATGGAAAGAACACTCTAACTCAAATTCTAGGTAAACAAGTGGCACCAAAGTATACTACTGGCCTGGGATACCAACCTGGACAGAGACAGTTTACTAAAAATAGATTTATTCCTAAATCTGGACAAAATTCTGCTAGTTCATGTTCTGGAAATTCATATTCCTCAACTAGTTACTCACATATTTATAGATCAAATAGAGTTTATTTATCAAAATTTATTGAATACATTAATTATATGAGACCCATAATACAAATTTGGATACTTAAAGCTTCGATTGCTAACCTCTCTGGACCCAAAAATAACTGGGTACCAAAATCATTCTCTATCTAAACCTGTTTTGTAGGAGACCAGCTTAATAATTTCTAGTAGAAAATCATGTTAGTTAGATAGTGGATGTTCAAGGCACATGTCTAGAGATTACTCATGCATTAAAATCTTAATAAAGGTTGATGGAGGTTGTGTCACCTTTGGTGATAATTCTAAAGGAAAGATCATCAGCCTAGGCTAAATTTGTAACACTAACTCTGTTTTAATTTCAAATGTTTTATTTGTTAATGGATTTAAATACAACTTGTTAAGTATTTCTCAATTATGTGATGATGTCTTTAATGTTAAGATTGAAAATTATTCTTGTAATGTTTTTAATTCTAATTTTTTTTAGTATTTTCTTCTTTGAGAAATGAAAATGTTTATGTTGTTGATTTAAATTCTATTTCTAAACAAAATATTACCTATTTAAATGATTTTCATAAAGAATCTTGGATTTGGCATAGAATATTAGGACACTACAACATTCATTCACTTAGAAAATTTACTATGAAGAACTTAGTTAGAGACCTACCCAAACTTGAATTCCCATCAGACAAAGTTTTTAATCCCTTTCAAAAAGGAAAGCAACATAATGTTTCTTTTAAATTAAATAAAGAAGTTTCAACTTCTCAACCTCATGAATTGGTTCACATGGTCTTGTTTGGACCTTCAAGAGTTTCTAGTTTAAATGGGAAGCACTATGTCTATGACTTATAAGATTAATTTTCTTGATATGCTTGGGTATACTTCTTAGCTCATAAAAGTGAATCTTGTTCGTACTTTATTAAACACTCAAAGTATGTAGAGAACCTTCGTGGAATTATGATTAAGATATTGAGAAGTGATCATGGCCATGAGTTTGAAAATCATGAGTTTGAATCTTATTTCACACACAATGGCTATAGTCATAACTTTTCTACCCTTAGGAAACCTCAGCAAAATGGTGTAGTAGAAAAAAGAAATAGAACCCTACAAGAAATTGCAAGGACTGTGCTCAATGAGTATGACTTGCCTATTTACATTTGGGATGAAGCTGTGAACACATCTTGTTATATCATAAATAGACTCTTGATTAGACCTGTTCTTAAGAAGACCCCTTATGAGTTGTAGAACAATAGCAAACCTAAGGATAGTTACTTTAGAGTCTTTGGTTGCAATGTTTTTATTCTTCATACCAAGGATAATATTTATAAGTTTTCCTCTAAAAGTTATGAAGGAATCTTTTTAGGATATTCTATAACTAGCAAAGCCTATAGGGTTTTTAATAAAAGAACCAAGTGTGTGGAAGAATCTGTTCACATAAAATTTGATGAAATGGATCCACATGAACCTAAGCCTTCCCTTGAAATTATTGAAGATGATTTGTCTATCCAGAACCTTAATGATAAGATCAATGAACCTGTCGTAAAGACAGCCTGTTCTGGAAATATTTTAGAATCTACTCCTAATGAACCTGAACCTAGAAAAGAACCTGAAATTTCTAGTCCTACCTTTACTAAATCAACTGGAATTCTAAAGAATCATCCTTTAGATGAAGTTGCTTGTAATCGTGATAGAGGGACACAGACTAGAGCTTCTCTTAGAAATCTGTTTGAACAGAAAGCCTTCTTGTCACAGCTTAAACCTAAAAACATTTATGATTCTATCAATGATAAATTTTCGGTAATGTCTATTCAAGAATAACATAATCATTTTGAAAGAAACAATGTTCGGGAATTAGTGGAAAGAGCTAAAGACACTTTAACCATAGGCACTAAATGGGTGTTTAGAAATAAAATAGATGAAGATGGAAATATAATCCGAAATAAGGCTAGATTAGTTTCACATGTCTATATTAAAGAATAAGGAATTGACTTTGAGGAGACTTTTTCTCATGTGTCAAGACCTGAAGCCAATAGAATTCTACTTGCTTATGTTTCACATCTAAATTTCAAACTATATCAAATGGATGTCAAGATTGAATTATTAAATCGGTATATAGTTGAGGATGTTTTTGATTAACAACCCCCTGGATTTACCAACCCTCAATTTCCAAATAATATTTTCAAATTATCAAAAGCTTTATATGGTTTAAAGAAAGCTCCAAGAGCTTGGTATGACAGATTAAGTACTTTTATTATTTCTAAAGGTTTTACAAAATAAATAGCCGATACTACTATTTTTATAAAAAGAATTTATAATTATGTTTTAGTTGTTCAAATCTATGTAGATGATATTATTTTTTAATCTTTAAAAACTTCATTATGTACTGATTTTTCTAAAATGATGCCAAACAAATTTGAAATGAGTTTAATGGGTGAACAAAAATTCTTTCTTGTATTTCAAATCATTCAAAATAATGATGGTATTATTTTAACTCAAGCTAAAGATACTAGAGATATTTTAAAATGTTTTGGATTGGATTGCACTAAAAGTAGTGACACTCCCATGAGTACTACCAGTTAGTTGGATCTTGATGTAGATGGAAAATCTGTTGATCAAACCACTTATAAAGGAATGATTGGAATTCTACTCTACTTAACTACTAGTTGTTCGGATATTATGTTTAGTGTGTGTATGTGTGCTCATTTTCAATCAAACCCTAAAGAATCGCATTTAAATGCTGTAAATAGAATTTTCAAATACCTCAAGCATACACCCAATATAGTACTTTTCTATCCAAAAGGACAATCATTTGAACTAATTCGTTATTCTAAGGATGATTTTGTTGGCTCTATGTTAGATATAAAAAGCACATCTGGAACATGTCACCTTTTAGGAAAGTCACTAGTATCATGGTGTAGTAAGAAACAAAATTCTTTTTCATTATCTACTACAGAAGCTGAATACATAGCTGCTGGAAGTTGTTGTGCACAAATTTTTTGGATGAAACACACTTTACTAGACTATGGATATCAATTCAGATATGTACCAATTAATTGTGACAACAAAAGATCTATTTACATTTCAAAAAATCTTGTTTCACATTAATGGACAAAACATATTGATATAAGACATCACTTTTAGAGGGATCATTATCAAAAAGGAGATATAACATTGGAATTCCTTGGTACTTAATATCAACTTGCTGATATATTCACTAAACCATTAAATTATGAGAGACTAGATTACGTCATACAAGATATTGGCATGATCAATCATAAATAGATATATTATTGGCCATACTATTTAATATTTTACTATATGTGACTTTACTGTTTCATGCTCACTGTTTCTCGGTTACTGTCTCATGCTTACAGTCTCACAGTTAACACTTAGTGCTCACGTTCTGTCACTGTCTCACTGTGATGGAACAGTTCACTCACTGTCTCACCGTGACTGAGTAGACCATTCACTGTCTCACCGTGACGAGATTTTTCCATCGCACCATATCAACTACTCACAATCTCCCTGTGAAAATTATTTATGCATTTATCTTAACCCGTTTCGTGGTAAGTTTTTATTTCACAACTATTTCCTTTCCCGCGTTTTTATTTTTATGAATTTTGACATTCCCAAATGATAAAACATAATGGTTTCACTTGATTCTTCACCCGTACCTTCACTCTAAACCTCTCTACCTTGCAAAACTTCCCTCCTTCTCTCTCAACCGAACCTTCAGTGAATGCTAAGGATGAAGAATCCATCTTAATCTACACCTGAGAAGAGAATCTCAAAGAAGAAGAAGATAGCACCAAATCTTGCACCTGAAGGACCCCTAAATCCAATACTAGTAAGTCGTACTATTGTACCTGAGAAGGAAGTCTTCCTTGAGTGGCTTTATCAAGAAAGTATTTAGTCCTAAAAGTATTAAAATAACATGGATGGATCGAATGGTTCTCTAGAAAAGATAGACCAGTTTACCCAAGGTTGGTATCTTAGTTCTATCAATATGTAATGTTTTCTTTTGAGGACAGAGAAAGCTATATGGTAACAAGCTGGATCAATGGACAAAAATGCTCATTCTCGACGAGGTTTTAGGTTGCATGCCTAAGGATTTGTCACGATGGGATTTGTGATGATTAGCAGAGAGACCCTCCTCCTACATATAACATCTTTGACCTAGAGAATGCTCTATAAATCTCAATAGGAAATGGCACCATGAGAAGGGCCATAGTTTCTGAACTGGATGGTGAGACTAGGCTGCTATTCAATTTTGTTCAAAATTTAATTATTCCATGGAAAAGAGACTTTTCTATCTTAAAGTATCAGGATGTATTTATGATTCATCTAATGAAAAATGGCAATAAGATAAATCTATGCAAATATATCATTCACCATATGTGTGGATTGATTAAGGTCACATCCAAGTATACTTCCCTGTTTTACTCAAGGATGATTTCAACTATTCTAGTTGTAAAGTAGTAGTTGGAACAAATGAAGAAGTTCTTATGGATTTTGAATTATACATATCTAAACCTACCATCAGAAGGATGAAAATCAATTGGATCCATTGGAAGAAAGAATGGGTTGAAGACAGTGATAAGTTGAATGAGAAGTATAATCATGTGGATTGTCCAACAAGGTCGTAGGGTATTATTGATCCTAGTATGAGACCAGATGAAGTGTTTGAGTACTCAGAAGATGAAGAAAAAGAGGAAGAGGTAGCTGAAGTACCTCATAAGGAAGAATCTCCTATTTAGAAAGAAAGGACTATTGTCCCTGTTGTTATTCCGGCTAAAGTACCTCGTAGAGAAGAGGTTGTTATACCTCATAGAGAATAATTTGTTATTGAAAGGAGAGGATTTTTGTTCCTTCTATTGTTCTTGAAAAAGAAGAACATACTGCCCCAAGAAATGATGTTAACCAAGAATCCCAACCTGAGTCTATAAGAGAATCAGTAGTAACAGAATCATAGCAGCAAGCCCTGACAGAGCATGTAGTATAAAAACTCCCTCTTCTGTAAGAAGCAACACAAAAACATGTCCATGTTATCCATGATGCTACATTGGAATACCTTCTTGTGGAACATTTTGTTACTGATTATATACCCTCTAATAAAGAGAGGATGGAAATTTCCTTTTAGTTGGAAAGGAAGGAAATGGCTGAGGAGATTAGAGATGATCCTATGAATCTTAACCCAGTTCCTGAGCCTCGAGAATCTGAAAAAGAATCACATTTTGAGGGGGGGGGGGAACCTCAAAATCTTGAGATTGATGAAGCTGAGCCTGATGATGTATCTCCACTAACTGAGTCATACTCTGTGTATACTCGATATGAATTCCCCAGCTTCTATGATGTGAGTGAATCGCGACAAGTGACTACGTCTGCGATTGACCTTTCTTCTTTGTTTCAATTGAAGTCAGTCACACAACCTAAACCTCAACCTGAAATTGAATCTGAAAATGAACCTAAAACTGAATCTGAACCTCAACCAGAACCAGAACCACCACCTGTACCTCCACCTTTACCTAAACCCTTACTTAATCGGCAATATTTTGTCAGTAAAGAATATTTGTACGTTTTTAGAAAAACTATCTTAGCTAGAGTTGAGAAAATTATGCTCTCTCAACCTCGTCCTGTGACTCAACAAAGTCAGGAAGATGCCTCGATTCTTTTAGAAAATATTATTCTGCTTATTCAAAAATGGATGATCCATAAAATTTGAGAATTAAGAGTTGAAAATAAGCTGCTTAGTACTAATGTTTCAACTCTAAAATGTATGGTTGAAAACCTCCAGCAAGAACTGCACTCCAGATCAGAGCTTGCTCCTACTCCTGGACCTATTTCTAATTATCCTGAACCTACTGTATCTAACATTTCTCGAGATATTGTGTCCCAAATGCATCCCTATCTATTATCTTTTGAATAAAATATTGGTTAAAGGAACACAAATATGTTTCAACGCATGAGAGAACTTGTGGAGAACCTGAATAAGATGACAGATGAATACACTGGCTGTCTTCAAAAGGTATTAGAACAACTCAAATCTCTAACCATAGCTGTAAAGGCTTCTCCTCCCTCTAGTCAATCCCCTTCTCCTTCATTTGGTGATTCTCTGCTCAGATCATTGATCAAGGAAGAAATTCAGAACGCCATCAGTGGTTTTGATTTGGCTCCTTTATATGAATTTGTTAAGAACAGTGATCACGAACTTGATATAGTTCAACTTCATTACAAGATTCCCAATGATGCTCAACAGGAGATCACCAAGATGATAGATTTCTATCTCATCCAGATTTTCTCCAAATCTGATATGAAAAATCACTTTAAGTATCTTGTGGAAAATTTAAAGATACCTCATGTGAATGAGGCTTTCAAAACTCATGTTCAGAAGCTTACTGAGTTCACCAGGCTATTGGACAAATTTATGAAGAATAAATTTGATCATGAAAAGGAAATGCAGTATGGAGGAGAAATTATTATAGATTTCATCAATATTCTGAATCCTTACCTTCATGTCCAGAGCACAGCTATTGTTTCTCCTGCAGCTGCTCCACTCAGACCCGGATTGCCTTCCTTAGCCTCTACTGCCATGTCAGTTAGCTATGATATTTCTCAGATCGGGCCAATCATTCTTCATCAGCCATAGACTTGATCTGCTACTACTACCTCTTTGGATCTCTCTGTATTCTAAGGTCTACCTTTACCTTCTTTTTCTACCACCTTTATGCATTATTCCACATCAGCAACTGCCTCTATGGCTTCCTCTTCTATTTCTTCCAAAGGAAAATGGAAAGCCAATCCCTCAATATGTCCAGTGACTATTGTTTTGATGGGGATGTCATTGATTTTTTTTTTTACTTCTACTTTCTATTGTATTCTGAACATTTTTAATGACATAGGAACTATTTTCCTTCTATTATTTTAACTTTTTTATAATCCCAAAAGGGGGACAAGAATTTATGTGTTATTTTATAAAATACTATAGTTTCATCTCATTTATACTTTACCTGTTATTTTATAATATTCTATTGTTTCATCTCATTTATACCTTACCTATACATTACTTGCGATCATAAAAAAGGGAGAGATTGTTGGACTCCTCATGTATTAATCATGTTTTAATTATCACAAATCTTATTAATGATCTAAAATCTCACAACTCTTCTTAATCATGTTTATTTATGTTTCAAGTTATCTTATAATTTATAATGGTTAAGCTCAATTCATTTTATGCATATTACTTTTTAAGTCTAAATACAGTTATTTGTCTACATTCAAGACACCGTCAAGCTTAAGTCTCAGACATCGTGACCACGAGACACCATGACGCTTTTAGCCGGACATAGTAAGCCAGACACCATGAAGCAAGTCACTAAGAATGGAAACTGTAAGCCAGACCCTAAGTTTGTCTAAGTGGCAAACACAGTTAGCAAGACACAGTCATCAGGGCACCATGAGTCAGACATCGTGACACAGACATCGTGAAGGACACACCGTGAGAAAGACACCGTGATCAACAAACCGTGAACAAAATACCGAGAAGGATATACCGTGAATGACATACCATGATGGAGACATCATTTTCATAACAACTGTGACACCATTTCTTAACCTTTTTGTCAATATTATTTAAACATTTCTAACGGTCATATTTGATGTTTTTAAGGCAATTAATGATATTTAATGGTAGCTGTTGCCCTGTCAGGAAACCGTACCTCTTACCTATGAAATGGAAATTATTATATTGCCGGAGCTCGGGGAATATAATGATGATTTAGCTGCAAAAGAGAAGAAGAGGAACATATGCACGCAAGCAAGAAACACGGGTGCACTGTACTGAACAGAACACCAATCATTAGCATGACCACGAAGAAGAGATTGAAAGATATTCAAAGAGAGAATTTTATCATACATGAAATATGACACTACTGAAGACCACACGAATTACAGAACATCTTCACTTATGAAGGACACCAAGATGAACCATGACACTCTGTTTTTTAACTGAAAATCCAGAGAAGGACTCAGACACATTTCTACTGAATTTAAGGAGTCCAAAGCTGCACTGATAATCACTAGAGCATTATAAACTCTTATCTACTCTCTCTAAGTGATTCATTATTTACTTTTCGAGCAGTGTGTGTACTCTGTATATTTTACACACACACTATCTCCTGTGCTGAACTGGAGGATTTCTAAATCCTCACTCACAGGTTTTTTATCTCTTGTGTTTACCATTGTGGATAGTGGTAGAGGTCAAGTGAGACGTGGACAGAATGTGTGTTATTGAGTTGTTTTCCCACGAATAATTTTGGTATAGGTCTGAGTACCTGGACATTTTGTAACCTATTGTTAACCCCGATCCAGGGTGTAGATCAAATTTATATATAAATTTGAGAGGACTAAGTCACTTCTTGAGACAGAACCTGTTGGTTATATCTGATGTTCATTCTTAGTTTAATTTTAAAGTATACTATATATTC
The DNA here is from genome assembly GCA_963277665.1 of Viscum album. NCBI lineage: Eukaryota > Viridiplantae > Streptophyta > Magnoliopsida > Santalales > Viscaceae > Viscum > Viscum album. Next base: position 821,462 of record OY728165.1, read on the forward strand.
CACTGCTAATTACTTTGAAATACAAAACTATTTTCAAGTTACTTTGATAGTTAATCTAGAATGTTTTTGTAACTATTTTAAATCATTAGATTAGTTTCAAAAGCTAATTTAATCTTCTGATTAAATTAACTGAGACCTAATAAAACTATTGAGAACCTAATTGAACCTTTACAGTTTTACAAATTCACTACGGTTTAACTTGTTTTATAAATTGGGGATTTTCAGAGAAATGTTTTTTAACAGAAATTTATATTGGAACTCAATTCACCCCCCTCTTGAGTGTCCACTCCTACCAACGCCATGTATTATTCCATTAAACATATTCGTCGAATCCATTATTACATCCCATTAACATACTCCCCATTTCCCTCTTAGGAATTTCTAACCAAATTATATTAAACAATGGACATAATCAAATTTGACCCAATTTTCCCATTTTCATGCCATGTCAAAAACAACCTTATGCCTTATAACCATATTCTTCTCTATTATCATTCGATTTACAACTTAACCAACAATAAAACATGTTCTTCATGGGTTTCCCATTGCCACTCGGTATCCCTTCACTTAAAACTACCATTCTCTGGGTGAGGGAAAGATGACGCAACCCATGGTTAGAAATAGAATGGTCAAGTCATCCTCTACGCATCCCATGGGGATTATAAGGGTTTGAATGGGTCACTTATACACCACTTTTTGTCAAACACTCCAACAGAACCAAAAACACAAGAAGGGGGAAACAAGATCACAAAATTTTGTGCACAAATCTAAAATAAAACTATGGGATAATACTTGTAGGCAACCTACCTCATATCCAATGATGAACTCACTCTTAATCATGTCCTTGGATTTGGATTCAACAATAGTTTTAAGCCTTAACCTTAATATCTTCTAAAAAGAAAGGTTTTATATCTTAGGATGTAGAGAAGGAAAAGATGCAATCTCTAAACCAAAAAAGAGAAGAAAGAGTGGGATTATCCTTACACAGATCTTTTATCCACAATAAAAGGCACTCCAAATGACCAAGAATATAAGGATAATCACCTCTTTTAATATATTGGAAGCCTGTATTGTTTCTAGGGTTTAAGGGAGGAGAAATGGAGGAAATCCCATGTGGGATATAAAATCCTATAATGGATTTTTTTTAATTCATTCAAATTTTATGGGCTAAACAGTTTACCTGCATGGTTTCCCAAACCATGAACAAACAGTGCGAATGAAACTATCTAAAATTACCCACCTTTCATGGTTACTTGGGTTTCATGCATGGTTTTGACTAACCATGCACAAACCATGCTACATGCCCAGAAACTCCTTTTTCTTCCAATTTCATGTCCTGAACCCCCGAAACACCCCTCATCGTTCTCATGAACATTGGAAAAACTTATTTAGGACATAAAAAGGGGTTTAACTGGAATATAATGAAAAAAAATCTTTAGACAAATCTTAGACCTTACAATATCCCCACGTTATAATAGCTCGTCCTCGAGCCGCTCTTACAAGAATAACTGATCTTCTGTAACTAGTGATTATACCACTAGATCTGATTATATATTCACATTTTCCATGTTTCAGGTTGAATTTCATAATTCCCACTAAACATTGATCAAGGGAATAGACTTTCCCCAAAATTATCCCCCCTACCACCACAACACGAAGAAAAAACTCACCAAGGATGCATCAACATTAACCCTAACAAACCACTAAAACCACTTAGGGGAAACATAGGAAACATTTCCAGATCCACAGTTGGTAGAACATTTCACACAACATCATCTATTAACGAGGAATCAACAGACACCCCATCAGTCCTATACTCTTCATAAATCATGACTCAAATCACTTGGAAACATCAACTCTAACGGTGACCAAACTCAACATCTTACAAAGTAGAACTCATGGTCCATTCAACCACATTTCCCAACTTATATCGAATCACCACTATCGAGAAAAGATAACCATAATATAAACACAACATTCACAAAACTTTATGTGTTCCAACTCAGCATTCCCAAACATCCATAGGGAATTACCCTACATTGGCATCCAGCTGCACCATCGAAACTATTTGGGAGGACATCCCTACACTATTCATTAAAGGAATAATATCATCTTTACCTTTCTTGGGTACAACTTCATTTCAAAAAGTCTCTTTCTTCCACAACATGAACTCAGATGCAGGTCACTCTCACCACACCCATTCAAGTTTACTAACTCAGGTAGGACCACCGCTGAATGGCTTGTCCGAGAACACCCACTATCCATCAATGGTACACTACCACCTTCAAGCATTCCCAAAGTGCTTACTAACTTGAATCTTATCATTAACATCCTACACACCCAATAACTTCATTCCCTAAATTCTTGTATAATTCAATCATCACGGTGTTACTTCCCTCTAGACCGTCATCGGGCTTAACCCCCAGCATAACGCCACATCACATGGCCAAGGTTCCCACAACTCCAAGTAGTTCCAATACCACGCAAGGGAAATTACATGAGTATAACCCCGATATTCGTTGGAGTTATAGAACCCATCCTCTCTTGCTACAACCCATTTCATATCCATCCACACCAATCTTATAACTTCAGTACATGCATCACAAGATTCACTTGGATCTCACCTTGTTCTTGAAGCCTACTCTTGGCTCATCAATCACCACATCCAAGGCCCACATGGCCTCTCTGTGAAGCCTAACATGCTCCTCATAGGTTCCTTATTGGCATCATGGTGCCACTACATCAACTCTATGATCTCCTTTCCACATACAAGACACACTTATCACTCCCCAACTTATGTGTGTGGTTAATATTGCTCTCCAAGAGGGATTGTAACCATTGTGTCTTACATACGATCACAATTCGAACCTCAAATCATAAACATGTCTATTTATCATTTTCCCATAATAAGAAAATGAAAATCACTGAGTTCCCAGTCTTGTCTTTCTTTAATGGCACCCATTTTGTTGTCGGTATTTGGTCCATCTCGAGGACCTCACCCAAATCCACCCAGGGTTTACATCCCATCAGCAAGATCCAACTTTACTGTTTTCATGATTGTAAATCCCATGACGTCCCTCATCCAACAAAACAACTTCATGTATCTTGGAATAAAGATAGATCTTTTCAATGTACATGAGACAATATAAAGATATTGGGTAGGATCGTCACTGGGTGAGGTATTCTAAGAAGTTGTCCAAGAACACCACCACCAAACAATCAATTTCCAATGTCGAGATATGGGACACCATGACCTAGAAAAGATCTCAAGATCCCTTGAGGAATGGATCTCATCAAAAATCAACCACCACTAATCATGTGTGATTTCCAACCAACTATCTCCACCACTCCATGACCAAATCACCAAGTAGTTGTGATCCAAAATTTCATGTGGCACTATATCCACTACACTACTCAAGTTATTTTGATGTTTCCTTGATAGGTAACAACCGGAACACACAATCTATAACACTAATCAAACCAATGATCTCTCACAATTCAACCTTTACATTTGTATAGCCTATCACCTTCATACTTACATAACCATGTTTCTTGGTTAGTTAGCCTCATTATCCCTTAGGTGGCCTCTTAATTTTACCCAAAAACCAAACAATTCATACAAACACGTTCATCCAGTGACCACCCTCAGCTAAAGTGTCACCATCACGCAAAATAATATAACAACACTTCAACCATGCTTGTCTCTTCTTCTCAAAATCATCTTGGAGACCTCCCTTGATCATCATCCAAATAGTTGAGTCAGGAATCCATATGACACAACCCATCGAAACAAACCATTCCTCCTATAACAAATTCTAGGGTTCCCTTATAGAAGATCTAGGTATAATTATACCATTTACTAAAAGTTGGTGTTACATAGTATGCATTGATATCACCTCTGAACCATCTCCCATGATTCATATTCCATGGTACCTGCACCACTAGGTTAACCTCCCATGAGTTCACCCTTGATTTTCTAAAAATATCGTTGTGTAACCACAACTCAAGTGGAACCGCTAGTCAGAAAATTTCCCACATAGCCCTCTAGGACAAACTCACACCATGCAACATGTTGATACCCACTATCAAATTCCAAAACATGAATATGTGAGACACCAACCAAAAAGAACTATAAACCCCACCTGGCATCTCTCATATGTCACGTTGAAGGTTGAATGATACCAACTCCTTACACTGGAGTCACTACCAAGAAAATCCACTGGTCCTCTTTCCAAACCGTACATATCATGACATTATGAACCAATGGGCGTGAATGGAACTCTCACCACAAATATGATTCACACTATGCCTAGCTCACCAAACAACCATTTACTCTAGGTTTTGTTTAAAAGGTGTACACATTCATCAGAGATACGAGCCAAACATCCTCTCGAAGATTCAAAACGCTATTCTTAAGATATCAACTCACAAGGTCACCAAGACTCAGGAACCATCCTTAAGGTTCATCATGAACTCTGTACAGTCACAAACCATGAGATTTTCCTCACTCACATTATCGAATAACACCTTGTATCCCAAAGGCCAAAACCCTACCAAGGGTTCCCTAAACACACCATTTAGGCCCTATCATACCTGACAATTCCCCACAATACAAATCCAATGTAGAAAACTAGGGCACTCTCACTTCCCCAAACCACACATACATGGGTCAAAATGACCACACAAGGAATACCCACCTCTGAACTCAGTCATTCTCATCTTAAAATTATCATTCACCAGATGCTTCAGAGAATGAATGATTAAATTTAACTATAGATGGAAAATATTCAACACTAAAAACATTAAACAAATTATTCTTCCTTATTTATCCCCACAGTCATCGTCACATGTAGAACTCTACCGTCTACCATACCTACCATGGGACATGGTCAACATGATGTTACTAATTAACTAAATCACAAGTCCTTCATCAATACCTCTTAAAATGAATTATTCTTTCACAACACGATCTTTTCCTCTTAGGCACATTTCCCATTTCACAGATTGTTAAAATCATCATTTTAACTCATTTACACCTTCCTTTAGGAAAAATTCATTAAAAATTTTACCATAATATTGAAATATTTCTAATTCTTACACTGAATCAACCATTACAATTTATCACAACCCAAAACATTAACCTGATCACAACATTTCTTTATACATGATATTCCAAAACTATTCATTTGAATTCTTTTCATTCACCCACTTTCATTACCATTATTAGGAATAATTTTCTTCAGATTTAACAAGGAAGTAAAACACATTTTACTCTCTACGCCCTGCTAACCCATCGTGTGTGTGTGTGTTCCTATAAGGATGCATGCCACCTATTTCCTTAGGTGCCTAAAATGATGCATGAATGTTCAACCGAATGACATTGTTGAAATGGAAAAAATATCATAAATCTATAAAATAACACTACATGTGAGTCACCCACAGAGAAATATCATTTAACTATGACAAACCACATCAAAAACAAAAATTTCCACCCAGGGTGACTAGGGTTTCCCCCTTACCTAGGTTAGCTACTCCCAAGAACGAGCTCATTAACAAGGTCTGACACTTCCTAATCTCCTATCTATCATCCCCGAATAATATGAAATAGAAAATAACTCCTCTGGTATCACTTTGTAACGTCCCTGAACCAGGATTCAATAAATCAATTCCCTGGGTTGAGTCATCACATGACCTCAAGCGTGCCTTCCCATATACCGGTGGTTGCCAACTAGTAGAAAGGATATAATGAGTCATGTAGGGATACTATACCCCCTTTACCAGAGTAATCCATAATAGAACACAATATAAATAGAATAATGATATGAGACAACTACTAAACATACAAGTCAAACATAGCCCAACTGGGTAGAAACCATAATTCAAAATTAACAATATCTTGAGATATTATTATTGAAAAGTGAATAAAACAAAAAAACATAAGACAAATAGCCAAATCCACAAATGGGTCTCAACTCAATGTCTGGATCTGTATCAATGTACATTTCTATCCCAACTCAACATCCTCGAGTATGGCCTTTACCCTTGTTCTGACCTACAACCAATAGATCTAATCATGTACCCAACGGCGGTCTGAGTAGGGTGTGAGTAAAAAACTCAGTAGGCCACCACCAATAGTATCAACAAAATATCTAGTCTAATATATAGTGCATGGAAGTACAAAGTAAATGGTAAGTAAATAGGGAACCATTTGAATACCATTCATATAATAAAGATCATTTAATTCATGACCAGAATTTATCACAATTTCACTTAATACACCATCAATATTACATACTCCATTTTTAACATATTCTCTTTGGGTTAGGCATACATATCATCTACACAAGGGAATAAGGAAATAAATAAAAATGCATAGTTGAAATAATTCACGTACCTATCTCAATAGGGATACATATTTCACATCAAAACATTATCCTCACCTCAATGACTTAGTCCAAGTGTAATGAAACTATTAGGGTAATAGAGCCTTTTTCACCCTCTCAAACCTGTGCATTTTTTGGGTGGAATTTAGAGCCTTAGTCTAACTTGACTCGTGGGCATATAACCTCATATCAATACCCCACTCTTCCAAACCATATTCACATGATTATTTATCCAAACACCACAACCATCCCATAATACAACCATGAAAAAACTATTCCATCGGAGATCACAATACATAAAAAATAACATGGGAATTAATATTATTTCATAACCCATTAATACATCTACGATTTACAATTCATATCCATTTATCCAGATTCCCATTCCCAAGCCTTAACCACTTAAGTGTATTTAACAACCCGTATACCTTATCCAAACTCATAAATTACCAAATCTTTTTCCATTTATCCCATTTATAATTTCACCAGCATTTACCCACTTATGCATTTCAATTACATTTCTCATATCTCATAACACAACCACTTTTAAACATTCAACCATTAGGTGTACCACAATTTCCATGTATTAACCCATTAAACATATTAATCCATTCCCTTATTACATCCCATTAACATACTCCCCATTTCCCATTCAATCATAAAATTCTAAGTTCACCATTTAATATGCACTAATCCTCTTAGGCATTTATCACCAAATTTCGTTAAACAATGGATAGAATCCCATCTGAGACAATTTTCCAATTTTCATGTCTTGGAAAACAACCCCTTATACCATATCACCATAGGAATCTCTATTATCATTCCATTTAAAACTTAATCAACCTTTAAAACAGGTTCTACATGGGTTTCAAATTGTCATTTGGAAACCCTTAACTTAACCATACTATTTTCTAGGCGTGAGAAAGCCAGTGCACCCCATGGGTGGTCCTAGAATGGTCATGTAATACTCTACACATCCCATGGGGATTCTGTGGGTTTTAATTGGTCACTTATACACACGTTATTATCAAAAACTTCAACAAAACCATGAAAACCAAAAGTGGAGAACAATAACACAAACATCCATACAAAAATTTAAAATAAAATTATGGGATAATACTTGTAGACAAACTACCTCAAATATGATGAAGAACACACACTTAATCATGACCATGAATCCTGATTCAACCACCATTTGAAGCTTCAAGCTAACTCTCCCTAAAAAATAATGGTTTTAGATCATCAAATGGATATAAGAATTAGATGCAATCATTAAACCAAAAAGAGAAGAAAATGTGGGATTAGCCTTACCCATATATTCGATCCGCAACTGACGGCACTCCAAATGATCATGAATCGAATGAAAATCAACTCTTGGAAGATCTTTGAATCTTGGATCGTTTCTAGGGTTCATGGGAGGAGAAATAGAGGAAATACTAAGTTGGGTATAAAATCTCGTAATGGCATTTTTTGTAATTTTTTCAATGTTTCTAGGATGCATGGTTTACCTACATAGTTTTCCAAACCGTGCGCATACCAGGCAGATGCTACTGTCTGAAATCACCCCCTATCATTCTTACCTGGGATTCTCCCATAGTTTCTCAGAACCATGCGCAAACTGTGCAAAATGCTCAGAAACACTTTTTTCTTCCACTTTCATGTTCCGAACCCCTAGAGCACACCTGAGCCTTCTCATGAACTTGGGAAACACTTTTTTGACCATGATAATGGATTTGGACTAGAATATAACCCAAACAAACCATCAAAAAAATAAGGGACCATAAAGAGAATAGATAAGGATATGTTCCTAATGTGTGGAAGATATGAGGAGTAGGACATCCAGTGTTATACTGGTACTAGTTATCAAATAGATTAGAATTATTTAAAGTCATCTTCTAGATATTTTTTCTATATCAATGCATTAGTTGTGAGTTGGAATGTTCTCAAGTATCCAGTTGTCTCTAATTATAAAATGGATTTTGATTATATATCTTCGTCGAATGAAAGCAAGGAATCCATTTGAAAATAAATTTTTTTCATGATCTTTATGTCATACCAATTACTAAATACCCAATCAAATTTTATTGTGATAAAACTGTACCGGTGACACTTACAGATGAGCCGAGGTCGAACCAATGGAAAAAATAATTACTTTGAGAGTATGACCTATTGGGGGGATTTCATAATAGTGTAAAAGTTTCCATAAGTAGAATTTCTTTAGAAGAAAACACAGTATAACCCTTTACTAAAGAACTATCTAATCAGAATCATTATTATCATGTGATATCTAGAATACTGAAGGTTGTTAGAAGTTGGATCTAGTTATAGTGGGATTATATTAGAGTTAGTTCTGTAGAACCATTTTTTGTGTACTTTATGATTGCCTATATTAACTATTTTTAATATTAATAAACTCATTATCACATCATGATTGTTCTTATACAAAAAATAGTATATGATAATTTCTTAAGAGTAGCTATCACATAGAGTGATATTAGTAGTCTCCCACTACAATGAGAACTCATAAGAACCATAATAGTATTCATAGAAACATTTTCTATATCTATATGAAATTATTTGAATGATACAAATGATATATGATATCATGGGTAGAGATTCATAGTACTCTGATAAACCATTTCATAGTTTACAGAAATTGTAATATCCAGTGTAAGATATTATGAAAATAAGACCTGCGTGTAGGAAATACACATTTATATGTTTCATTATATGTTCTTATCTGTGGATTTTTGTATTGAACCATATAATCTAATACTATTATTAATGAGTATTATAAGTCATGAACTTTGATTTATTGCTGAAAACATTGATGACATATGTTCATTGTGAGGTTGGATACATTGCGCATATCACATGTAATATTTCATTAATAAATAATGTCAGAAAGGATTTATCCCTTCTACTCTTTAATGTGAGTTTATAAAATAGGATATTTTATGAAAATGGCATATACTAAATAAATCCCATAGCATGGTGTTCTATAGTAAATTTTAATTTTTATAAATTCAAAGAAGGAGACATTGAGCACATCGGTTGATGACACCAGCATGCAACCTTCTTGATTAGTGGTATCATGACAATGGGATAGAATTACATAATAAGAATCCTTCTGTGGATTTATTTAATTATATAATTAACTTATTTTTATATGGGTTTCATACGTTCATTTACTATATTCATTTTTTATGATAAAATGCATTGATTCTGAAGATTTTCATTGCTAATTCATGCTTGTAAAACTGATATTTTATTCATTGTTGTCAGGATGTTAAAAGATTTTAGAGATGGGAAAAGGATGTTTAAATGATCATTATGTCCACTTAAAGAAGTTAATCCACAATTACAGATGATCATGGAGCACTTCCAAGGAATATAACTGAATGACTGTGGAAAAAAGAGACTTCTGTTACTGAAAATTGAGTTTAAATATTGTGTAATAGTTACATGTGTTTAATCAATGCAATTTATGAATAAAGTACAAGTAATGAATTGGAAGAAACTATCTCGAAGAGAATATTGTATGTTTTACAATTTGACACATATATTTCACTTAGTGAAACCTATTAAGATGACACAGAAATACTATAGGCTATGAATTTGAAACATGTGGTGTAACATTTACATGTTTTCTAGTGATTACACAATGTGTAAAGGTCTGTATGAAAAAAATGGTAATATTTGAAATATTTTTGAGTTTTCATCTATTTTATGACCTAGGACCCAGATTTACCACCTTTTCAACCATCCTAAAAACCATTGAATGTTACAAAAACCCATTTGGAGTCTATAAATTTAGGTTAAGGATTATGCTGGCTCGGAGATATAGAGACCAAATCGTGGAACGATAAGCTTCATTATAAAGGGTCCTCAAGAGTTTCATCTCCATTTTTCATTTTTCATTTTTTTCATTTTTTTATATCTTTATATTCTATCATAACTAGGGTGATATTGTAAACCCACATTGTCCTAGGGTTATGTATCAGAAGGGGGGGAATTATGTTCTAATTATTTCTTTTTATTTATTCATTTATTTTATTTTCCATAGTTTATTAAATTAGTTTACAGTCCCTTAATATTAATTTTATCTTGGCCATTTTATTTAAATCTAAAAGGAACATTATATATTGAAAAATTGGTTACTGATGTGAGATACATGGGGTGGTCCGATCATCATGGCATATGGTAGTGGATGATGGATGCGGTTCGGGGCTATGTAGTGGATGATGGGTTCAGATAGTGGAAGAAATTAGACAATAAATACTATAAGGATCACAACCTACTACTTAGAAAACACACTCAAGGGAGGGATGAGATAGCCAATCTACACAACAATGCACTTGGGTTGTGGCATCGAATTGGAGGATTTCTGATCTTGGATCACCAATCTAACTTGTAGATTGAAAAGGCTTGAATTCGCATGAGCTAGGAGAAAAAAATTACAATCCTTACACAATGGATAGACACAAATCATAAGCACTCAATTAAGTCTTGATTTCAAAATAAAATTCCATGGGGTAGCTATTTATAGCCAAGGGGTGATATAATCGTCAAGGGTATATTTCCCTAAAGTCATAAAGGCTAAACCTACCTTGTCCCCTTAAAGTAAAAAATATAAATCTAACAAAGGATATTGGAAAATTAGAACACAACTTTCCAACTATTTCCACCCAAATTTTACTTTGTTGTCAAATGATGCCATTTCTAGAATCCTCCATGTAGGAAAGGCATCCAAATTCAAGAAATCATGTGGTCCAAGCTTTAAAAATCAATATTGGTCTTTAATAATTGATATTATAGGCCCATTTTATCCATCCATTCAAGTAAATATCCATTAGGACTTTAATGGAGCAATATATGATACCATTGTAGCATTGAGCCTATATAATCTCCCTTGCATCATTGGGCCTTGAAAATCCAACTCTTCCTCCCATGAAATCGACTTGATGCCTTTAACATGGTTCTCATAATCCTCCCACTCTTTAAAAATAGACATCCTTGATTCCTCATCCTCTACACCCAAAAAAGGAGAAATATCAAAACATTGAAAGTGGCACTTACACCATACTCACCTTAAAAATCTATCTTATAATCATTGTAGTTAATCTTCTAGGGCAGTCGGAATGGTTCGTCTCCTCGTGGAATGAGTTATGATTTCTTCGTGTCGAGAATTAACTCTTTTCACATATGAATATATACCAAGTCCCCAATCTTGAACAACACTTGTTTGTGACCGTTTTTTTCACAATCAACATATTTCTAGGTCACCTGCTCGATATTTTTCCTTGAATTTTCAGGGAGTTGTTGGATGAATATTGTGTGCCATTTCACATCCATATTAGCTGCTTCCTGAAAAGTAAAAAGAACTAGATCAATAGGGGAAAGATAGTTAAAATCGTTAACAATTTTTAATGGATAATATTAAGTAGTGGAGTTCTTTACATTGATATATACAAACTGCACATGTGCCAGAAACTCCTCCTAATTCTTGATATTCTTCTTGAAAATTGTTCGTAGAAGGGATGATAGTATCTGATTCATCACATCTTCTTGTACATCAGTTTTTGGATTAAAGGTAGAGTAGAATAGTATCATTGTTCCCAGTTTTCTCCCCAAATTCTTCCAAAATTAACTATGGAATTTTGTGTCTTCATTTGTCACAGTCATCCATGACATTCCATGGATTTTGACTAATTACAGAAATAAATGTGTTGCAATGTTAGTGGAATCATCTATTTTGTGACAAGGAATAAAATATTTCATTTTTGAAAACTGACCCACCAAATCAAAAATGGAATCTCTACCCCTCATGTTATGTCGTAACCCCACAATAAATTCCATTGATATATCCTCCCAAGGGGTGTTGGGGATTGGGAGAGAAAGATATAGTCCATGTGGGTTAAGTTTTTATTTGGATTTATGGAAGACAATGCACTTTCCCACAAATTTCTCAACATCTATAGATATCATAGGCCAATAAAAATGCTCAATAAGAACACTTAGAGTTTTTTCAACACCAAAATGTCCCATTAACCCCCTGAATGTGAAACCTTCATTAAAAGTAAATGTATAGAGCAATTGGGAATGAAAATCTTATTAATATAGAATAAGAATCCATCATTTAAATAGAACTTTTCCCAACTAAATCTAGGTTTAAAATGTTCATAAGGTTCTCTAAAATCACTATCAGTGGAATATAAATCCTTAATTCTTTCAAAATAAATGATATTTAAATCCAACAAGGATAAAAGATACTATCTTTGTGAAAGTTCATCGGCCACAATATTTTCTTTACCCTTTTTATTCTTGATGACATATGTAAATGATTCAATGATTAACAGCCATTTTTCATGTCTCCTATTTAGTTTATGTTGGAACCTAAGTTATTTCAGAGCCTCATGATTACAATGGATCACAAATTATTTAGGCCAAATATAATGTTTTCATTTTTCTAGAACTCTAAACAATTCATACAATTCCTAATCATATATATCATGTTTTAGGATTGGGATATTTAACATCTCACTAAAGAAAGAAATAATCTTTCCTTATTTCATGATTACTCCTCTTATTCTAATTCTTCTTACATCACATTAAATTTCAAAGGTCTTACCGATGTCCAAAAGTGAATGTAGAGGGGCATGGGTGAGTCTCTCCATAAGAAAATGGAAGGACTTCTCTTGACTTGTCCCCCATTTGAAAGGAACATTCTTATTTGTCAACTCATTCAATGGTGCAGCTAGTGTGCATAAGTAATTCACAAATCTCTTATAAAAACTAGCATTCCCTTGAAAAAAAATTACTTGTCCAACAGAGGTTGGAGTTGTCCATTCTTGTATCGATTTGATCTTCTCTGTGTCGACTTCAACTCCATTTCCACTCACAATAAATCCAAGGAAAACAATATTATCAAGGAAAATTTAACACTTATTTATATTTCCAAACAAGTTTTCATTCCTAAATACCTCTAGTACTTTTTTTAAGTGACCAACATGTTCATGAAAATTCCAACAATAAACCCTAATGTCATCAAAGTAAACTACCACAAATTTTCCAATATATTCACATAAGACATGATTAATTAAACTTATAAATGAGCTTGGGGAATTGTTAAGACCAAAGTGAATGACAAACTATTCATAAATTCTATGTTTTTTCTTAAATGCATATGTGCACTCATCTCTTTATTTCATCATAATTTGATGGTAGCCACTTCTTAAATTATTTTTTGAGAAAATAGTTGATCTATTTATTTCATATAGCATATCATCTAAACTAGGGATATGATAACAATAACTGATCATGATGTTTTTGATGGATCTATAGTCAATTCACATTCTCCATGTTTCATCCTTATTTGGTTCTAGAAACAACGATACAACACAAGGACTAAGGCTCTCTATGACATGTCCTAAATCCAAGAACTCTTGAACTTGCCTTTGAATTTCTTTTGTCTCCTCTAGGTTGGTGCGATAAGCAAGGCGATTTGGTAGTGATTCTATAGGTATGAGGTCAATTTGATGCTCAATAACTGTAATGGGTGGCAAACCCAGTGGAACATCTTCAGGAAATACATCATCATACTCCTGCAACAAGGACTCAACAACATTTGGAGAAGGGGGCAAGTCGTTAGAATTTAGAAACACATCTTTGTAGATGAGTACTATGAGGGTTTTATTTGAAAAAAAAATTCCATAACGTCACTCTCTTTTTCAAAAATAATAATTTTCTATTCTCCGAAATTATTTTTCCCACTTGTGTTTTCTTTTCATTCAATTTCATTTCTTCTCTCATCTTATCTATTTTTGTCATTCTCTCCTTTTTCATTTTACCTATTTTTTTCCTCGTCTCCCTTTTTTTCTCTTAAAATGTGATCTTCTTAAAAAATTGGGGGAAGTGGGGTTGAGGGTTATAGGTTCCCCTCATAGTAAAAATGATTAACAATTCAATTAACTATCATGGGTAACATTTCTATCATACCACCACGGTCATCCCAACAACAAATGGAAATCCTTAATAGGAAAAACATCACACAAGACCTTATCATTGTACTTATCAATGCTGAACAGTACATCCACTTTCTTGGTGACCTTATGCTCCCCGTAACCATTCAAGCATTGAAGTCGGTATAGATTTTGATGTCTCAATGTCGAGAGTCCCAACTTCTCTACCAACTCATTTCTCACCACATTGCTACAACTTCTCCCATGAGAAATAATGATTCATACCTTCTAATTTGTCTTACAGCATGTATGGAAAAGGTTCTCTTACTGATCCTCTCCAAAAGTCATTTTGTGCTCTTAAAACTATGCTAGTGACAATAATCTCACCATCTTCTAAAAACTCCCCACTATCAATTTTTGGAGATTCTTCATCCTCCTCTTCGGTGCTATATCCATTGGTCTTCAATTCTCCATACTTGTTGATGGTCATGGTGTGCCGTTTTGCCAATCACTAGCAATGTGACCTCTTCATTGACATTTGTAACAACGAATATCCCGATTCCTGGTTTGGCTAGCCTCAAAAGTGGGTTTCTTATGAGGAATAATTACCTTGTCACTTTTGCGATCAGCCACCTCTTTTTCCTTTGATGGTTCTCCATTCTCCTTCCACAGATTTCTCCATGGAATTAAAGGGGTATTGGGTTTCCACATGTTTCTCCTCTTTTTGATTTTTTTCTTGATCTTGGTGGATTGATGAATCATATCTTGTATTTCCACATGGTGGTGCTTCTCCAATTGATCGGCAGTTTCCTAGTTGATCCCATGTAAAATTCATGTCATGGATGCCTCTGGATCCTCCTCAATGTTGGACTAAATCATGGAAATTTTCATCTATTTATTGTAATCCTCTTCAATATTACTCCTTTGAGTGATCCTCTGATGTTTTTTGTAGAGATCTATATGGTATTGTGAGGGAACAACCCACTTTTAAATAGGAAACAACATGTCTTCCCAAGATTGTATAGGATTTCCATCATATTAAGATCTCTCCTTTTGAACCTGATCCCACCATATTAATGTATAATCAATGAATTCAAGGCCTGAAAGTTTTAGCTTTTTCTCCTCAGAATAGGTATGATAAGAAAAGACTTTCTCGATCTGCATCTCCCACTCCAAGTATGCTTCTGGATCACTTTTCCCATGAAATGAAGGGATATTCACCTTGATCCCACCAAGTAGGTCATCATAATGTTTTCTCCTTCATCCTCTAGGGTTTTGGTACAACATCCTCCTTTGTGAGAAATCATCGAGATCATCATCAATGTTCACCATCTCCTCCTCCATGATGTGGGGATGATGTGGTGTTGGAGCATGTCATGGGTTATCGTGGAGCATCCTTGGTCTTGGTTTATTCTCCAATTAATCAATACTCTAATTTAGAACTTCCAACTTTCTATCAAGAAGCTTCTTGAAATGTATCACTAAAGATTTCATTTGGAGTTTTGTAGCATTGGGTGAGATATATCTACCTCGACATCCATCATCACTAACATGAACAATTTTATTCCCATGATCTTCTTCCATGATAAGTTACAAAAACACAAACACACACCAGAGGGGGACACACACAATGATACACACTCACACACACAAGATTTACACACTCCCATGAACAAGGATACACACTCACACATGCTAGATATACACACTCACACACACAAGATTTACACACTCACATACAGACAACAAGATGCACACACTTAAACACACAAGATATTTTGTTTTTCTTATTTATATCCACTCTAAACACTAAATACAAATTCCATGCTCTTATGAGAATAATAACTTGTTTGGGATGATCACATTCCATCAATCCATCCCCAATAAAAATTGTTTTTGTGCATGGACTAACACAACCCACTTGAGTGGTAAAGGGTAAAGGGTGAAAAGAGGGTAGAAAATAAGGGTAAAAGGGTGGAAAAGGATATAAAGTTGTGTTATGGGGTTTTTCCCATTTTTGAAATATAATAGAAATTAATAACAATATGAGACAAATATAATATGAGGATGACGTAAAATGACAGAGAATGTGATGTATGGAAATGGAAAGTTCCAATAATATAAATCACGATGACAATTTATTAGACACTAAATGAGGATAATATTCATTGTTAATATATATAATATTCATGTGCTTTATTATTCATAAAAACCATTTTAGTGCATTTTAAACTTTGAACATCATTTCATGTTATGATTGTAATTCCTTCTTAAAATGCACTATTATGTGGTACATTTTTTAACATCATTTAAAGTACCCAATGATTCATCTTATTTAAAGGAATCTAATTATACATATTTTAATTTGATATTTTGGAAAATTTATCTACACATAAATATGAACATGTTTCATTCAGGAATCAATGGACAATTCATGGAAGAAGATGAGGATAATTTTTCATAAAAGGAAACAATTCTAGAGAAATCAGATTGGACACCATCCCACTAATGAGAATGTGGGGCCCAACATAAAGTCCCAAAAAATCCCAAATTTCATGGGATGATTCAATAAATATATAGTAACAAATAACGCTTCAGGATCCAATTCTAATTCGGCCTCCATGGTGGTAATTATGGCGGATCAGGTTAGAGATAAAATTCTGGTCCAGATTCTATGGCCCATAACAACAGTTCACTAATATATTCATATCTCCTAATCCACATCACCATATGAGCCCAAAGTTTATAGGAGGTTAGAAGACATCAGTTTCTCCATTACCTTATTCTATGTAACACCCTAATTCAGCCATCTTAAAGGTCTTTCAATCGCGTCTTTTCGGTTGATGAAAGTTGGCTGCCACCTCGGGTCAAGTGTGGAAAAGTCCAAGTTCCACATGCTTTCCACCACCTTAGGCCTACCATAATCATGTGGGATTCTTTGTAATATTGGAGGATCGACCCAAGGCTCAAAAAATTCCTATTTAAGGAGGTGTTGGTGGAGTATTTGATCATCTTTGATGATTTGTTCAATTGTAATGTTATGTTGTGATTTTGTTTTCTCAAGTTTGTCTTTCACATGTAAGTTGTTCAATTCACTTTAGTTTCTTAATAAAAGTTCTTCTTCTCATATTATTCTATTGTTCTTCTTTTAACATTGATACCATTGGACAAAGGAGTGAATTTATTCACACCAGACATTCTGAAATTATCTCACAACGGTGGACTGATCGTTATTTTATTGTTTTTTTTCTTCCCTATTTCTTACCTCATGAGTCTACATTGCACTCCCATTGAAACCATTGAATAAATGGAGGGCTAACCAACATATGGGTCGATCCAAGGGATTAGAAAGGGGATGTATTGGATTTTATTCATCATGCCATTAATATCTAATCACTTCTTTAATTGATATTTTTATTTGATGATTTTTAAACTCCATCGTCCTTGTTGAATTTAAGGCCACACAATTCAAGTGCTAATACGAACCTTTACCTTCAAGTGATCCAAAATTAGATCTGTCAAGTGTATAGGTGATTAGTATTATTATGTGTTGGTATAAAATCAGTAAGTGATGAAGTTTTTTTATCTCCTTAAATGAACTCAACTCAAATATAAGAAATTGAAATAATTGAAAAAGGAATACGTCCAATCCACCCCAAGTGATAACCTAAGATCAACACATTATTTTAAATTGAATTCACTTAAGCCTCTTAGATTTATTTTATACCCATCTAAAATCAACACACTTTGGCCACTTTATAGCCAAAAAAAGTCCATAGAATGTACGTGTCTATAGGTTTCTCATCCAAATTATCTTATCTTTCCCCTTTCTCATTTTGTTTTCTTTTGGCGCATGTCCGCCTACACCCGCGATCAATCAAACTATTTAGTTAGGGTGGATATTCCTGGGGTTGGGGAGTCAAGTACACCAAGGGAACTCTTTCCATTATATCCTAATCTTCATAATACTCAAGAGTCAAAAATTGATCCTATTTCAATTGATGGTCTTCAATGAAACCAACTCATAAACTCGGGTGGGAACCAAAATTGAAACCCGAAAGAGGCAGCCCCAAACTTGGGGAATGAAATTGATCAAAACATGAATGACTACCTCACAACTTCCTAGACCAATGCCCACTCATTCATTAGACACAATTCAATAGGAGATTCTAACTACATCTTTACACCTAATGTTATATACCACCTTCCCACATTCCATGGAATAGAGTTTGAGATGCCCTACCTTCACATTAATGAGTTCAATGAAATTGTAGAAACTATGTGTCCCCCACATCAACTAAAATCAACTAAGATGAGCCTATTTTCTTTTTCATTAATGAATAGAGCTTATAATTGGCTAAAAAATTTGAGACCATCATCCATCAACTCTTGTGACCAACTACAAAGTGAATTCTACAAAAAATACTTTCCCCACCATAAAAAAATCGCACTTAAAAATAGAATCCAAAAGTTTTTGAGAAAGAGGGAGAGTCATTCTATGAAACATGGGAGAGGTTCAAATACACTAAAAACATGGTTCCACACCATGGTTTTTCTATTCCTGAACAAGTTAGAATTTTCTATTAAGGGTTCGGTCCGGGGATCAATCAATTCATTGATATGATGTGTAATGGAACCTTTAAAAACAAAGTCCCAAATTATGCTTACGAGTATCTAGAATTCCTTTCTAAACAAAACCAATCCTGGGAAACTTCCCCTTATTTTGAAAATCCACAAAGAACTACTGTAATTCATACACATAAAGAAGAATAAATCCTTAGGGCTAAACTCATAGCACTCTCTAGGAAGGTTGAAGAGACAGACCTTAGGAAAGTCCATGAAATCCAAACTATTGACCCTGTTTGCACAATTTGTGACAAACATGACCATAAGACAGACAACTACCCAATTATTCCATCCATCAAGGATGTTCTTTTATGAGGACACCAAGAAGAAGTAAATGCTTTGAACTTTCAAAATCCTCAATACCGAAACCACTTCAACCCAAGGTATAATGACCACCCAGGCTTCTGTTGGAAAGATAACCTATAACATATCCAACCACAGGGACAAAATAATTACCCCCATCAGAACTACAAAACCCATGACTATTTCCAAACCCAACCTATCCAATACCAACAACCACCAGTCCATTTCCAACAAACCATCCCACCTCCAAAATATCCCCCTGGGATAAACCAATCTTCTCAAGCACCAACCCAAACTGTTCCACAATTCCTACTAGAACAACAGTACAAAAAAATAGAGGGGATGAACTTGGAATTCTCATCCCTAAAACAAAAACTTCAACCCATAAAAACTGGAAAGGCACCCATTCCTACTCAGGGGGTACCATCCTCAACTTCAAGGGGAGAGTCAAGTTGCACTCAAACAAATCATGAAAAACTAAAGGTTGTGACTATTTTATGAAGTGGGAAATAAACTAAGAAACCTAAACAAATAATTCAGAACCCACCTAAAGATTCAAACTTGGATGAAAATTCAAATGAACCAAATGATCAAACTGAAAAACATGATAAAATTCTCAATGAAACAACTTTTCAACAAACAACCCCACAACCTGCACCATTTCCTCAATGCATGAGGGGGAAACCAAGACTTAATTGAGTGAAACATTAAGGGAAATTTTCTCACAAGTCAAGTTGAAAATTCCCCTTCTTGATTCCATCCAACCCATACCTACCTACTCAAAGTACCTTATGGACTTGTGCACTTTTAAAAGAAAATATTCACATAAAAACCAAGTCCTTTTGGCTTCTAATGTAAGGAACACCATTCAAGGGACCATTCATCCTAAGTTGAAAGACCCAGATTTCCCTTACATCAATGTTGAACTAGGAGAGAGAAAAGTTGCCAAGGCCTTGTGTGACCTAGGTGCTAGTGTCAATCTCATCCCTTATGTTGTGTACTTACATTTAGTCCTAGAAGAACTCCAACCCACATCTGTCACACTTCAACTTTCTAATCGTAGAATTAGGGTTCCAAAGGGGATTTTAAAGGATGTTCTGGTAAAGGTTGAAAACTTCATCTACCCTGCCGACTTCATTGTCCTTGACAACCATCCAAACTTTGGAAATAAGGAACAAACCCCAATCATCCTTGGCTATCCTTTTCTTGCAACAATCAACTCTGTTATCCATGTCCGAAATGGGAACATGACCATCACCTTTGGAAACATGATTCTAGAAATGAACATCTATAATTCAAGCTCACAAATAGTGGATGATGAGGACATTCATGAAGTATACATGATAGGAAGCATTGATAATGAATCCATAGAACATCAAGGAATATTTGGTGGATGTTTAAGTCAGGATGAGATTGATTTCCTTTTTTCACATAAAGGATGTTATCTCCTTGGCTTGAATCATTTTCAAATTTCTCATATGATGAATTCTTAGGTCAAACAATCTGTGAAACCTCTCATGAAATCAATTTCATAGAGACCAATCAAAATTCCTTCCCTAAATCTTATCAAGCTAATCTAGTAGATGAAACATCTACAAGTGTGGAATCAATCCTATAAAAAACTATAGGAAATGAAATTGATATTGATCCAATGTCCCAATATTCTGCTGAAATTCCGAACCAACCTGATCTTGAATTGAAGGAACTTCCTATGGCACTCGAGTATGCCTTCCTAGGGGTCAAACAAACACATCCAATTGTCATTTCTTCTTCTCATGAAGCCAATCATTAGATGATGCTTCTAGATGTCCTTAGGAAACATAATAAAGATATTGGTTGGACCCTATCTCCTATTCCTGGGATTATCTCACTTATCAGGACTCATAGTATTGTTCTAGAATATGAATCAAAGCCATGTCTTCAACCTCAAAAGTGACTCAATCTTAATATCATGGAAGTAGTGAGGAAGGAACTTCTAAATTTTTTAAAAGCTGGTATCATCTATCCCATAGTTGAGAGTGAGTGGGTGAGCCCAATCCAAGTGGTTCCCAAGAAGGAAGGAATAACAGTGATAACCAATAAGGATGGAGAGATTATTCTAACTAGGGTGAGTAGTGGATTGAGGGTCTGCATTGACTATAGGAAGATAAACTCATTTACCAAGAAGGACCATTTCCCCTTACCATTCATTGACCAAGTCCTTGAGAGAGTTGCAGATCATGCCTTCTACTATTTCTTGGGTGGGTACTTAGGGTATAATTAAATTGAGGTATCCCTAGAGGATCAAGGGAAGGTTACATTCCCTATCCATTCAGCACCTTTTCCTTTAAATTCATGCCCTTTGGTTTATGAAATGCCCCTGGAACCTTCTAGTGGTGTATGATGAGAATCTTCTCAGACATGGTAGGAGATTTTATATAGGTCTTCATGGATGACTTTTTTGTGTTTGGGGATACATTTGAGGGATGTCTGAGGAATGTAGAGGGAGTCTTGTCAAGATGTGAAGAAATGAATCTAGTCCTAAACTAGGAAAAATGCCATTTCATGGTTAAAGAGGGATTATTTATAGGCCATCTACTCTCAGGTAGGGGGATTTAATTTGATAAAGCGAATGTTGACATCATTCATCACCTTAAATCACCCAAAACATTAAAGGATGTGAGGTCTTTCTTAGAAAATCCTGGTTTCTATAGAAGATTCATTGAGGACTTTAGTTCAATCTCAGGTCCTTGTTTTGATCTTCTAGTAAAGGATGCTCCATTTGTTCGAACATAAAGTTGTGAGGGTTCATTCTCAACCCTCAAACCCTCTCTCACCTCTCCTCCCATTATGAAATCTATAAATTTGAACCTTGTTTTTGAACTTATGTGTGATTCCAGTGACTTTTCTGTTGGATCTGTTTTAGGAAAACGTTGTAATAAAACTCCTTATGACATTTCTTATGCAATAAAATATTTAAATGATTCCCAAATCAACTACACCACTACTTAAAAAGAGTTACTTGCTATTGTGTTTTCATTAAATAAGGTTAGGTCCTACCTCTTAGGATCCCCCATCACTGTGTACACTGACCATTCTACGCTAAAATACCTCTTCCAAAACCAAGATGCTAAGGCTAGACTGTTTAGGTGGGTCCTTCTCTTACAAGAATTTGACCTCACAATCAAGGATAAAAAGGGTGTTGAAAATGTTTTATCTGATCACCTCTATAGAATTGAATTAAAAGAAAACTAAAATCACCTTTCTGTGTTTGATTCATTCATTAATGAACACCTATACTCTGTGAGTGAATTCCATTGGTATGCCGACATAGCCAACATCTTAGTTATAGGAGTCATTCAAAAATTATTAGGGACTCAAGCTCGAAGGAAATTCCTTTCTGATGTTAGGCACTATGTGTTTGATGATCCATACCTCTATAAGTTCTGCCCTGACCAAGTCATTAGGAGGTGTGTCCCAGAATCTGAACAAGAGTTCATTCTTATATTCTATCATAGTGAGGCATGTGGAGGTTACTTTTCCAATAAGAAAACTTCTTCTAAGATTCTTCAGTGTGGTCTCTTCTAGCCCACCCTCTCAAGGTAATCCTACAAATTTTTTCAAAGTTGTCCTCTATGTCAACAAGTAGGGTCAATCACAAAAAGGAATCAAATACCACTCACTCCCATCTTAGTGATTAAAATATTTGACTACTGTGTAATTGATTTCATGGGTCCCTTCCCAAACTCTATGGGATACTTATACATCCTCATAGCTGTTGATAATGTCTCAAAATGGGATGAAGTCATTCCCACCAAGCCTAATGACCATCAGGTTGTGATCCAATTTCTGAAAGAGCACATATTTTCTCGATTTAGAATTCCTAGCGCCATAATCAGTGATCGAGGAACCCATTTCTGCAACCGTCCCTTCTCTTCACTCGTGTCTAAGTATGGGATTTCTCATGGTCAAGCTGAATCAGAAAATTGGTAGATTAAGAATATTCTTGTAAAAACTGTCAATCCATCTAGGAAAGATTGGTCTGTGAAACTCTTGGATGCTATTTGGGCCTATAGAACCACATATAAAACCATTTTTAGAATGCTCCCATATAGGTTGGTTTATGGGAAAGCATGCCACTTACCTATTGAAATTGAGCACAAGGCCTTTTGGGAAATTAAGAAAATGGATTATGACCTCTCATTGGCCGGAACAAAAAGGAAATTAGATCTCAATGATCTTGAGAAAATTTGGATGGAGGCTTATGATAATTCCAGGATCAGTAATGCTAAAGTAAAAGCCTACCAATATTGAAATATTAAAGCAAAACACATTGTATTGGGTAAACCAATTCTTTTTATATAGTTTTAAATTTTATCTACACCTACTAAAGTTGCGGTCCAGATGGTCGGGCTCATATATAGTTCATAAGGTGTACCCACATGGGGTTGTTGGAATTAAAGATCCCACCAATGGTTAAACCATTAAATTTAATTGTCATAGAGTCAATCCATTTAGTGAACCATTCCAAAAACATGAAGTTGATGAAGAATTGTGCGAACCCACCATAGATGATGCAAATAATTAATCAGATAGGGGTCCAAGTTGAGCTAATGATGTTAAACAAAGAGCTACATGGGAGGCAACCCATGGTTTTCATGTTTCTTATCATTTTTTTGTAATCAACTTTATATTTTAAATAGGATTAATTAATAATTTTGATATTTAATAAAAAAATAGACTGTTGACTTGTTCTTCTATTGTGAGTATGGATAGGTACGAAATGGCAGCACCATATTCATCCATGTCATGTGGCATGATCCTTGAGTAATACCATACCCAGGGATTTAAATAGAAGACAATGTATCATCAGTTTATATTATTTTATTTTTATGGTCTTGTAGGTTAAAATAAAAATAAAAATATAAAAAATAAAAATATAATAATAGAAAAAAGGCCACATCGTAGGTCGGGGGGAAAACTCTGTCACAACTGGAGAATTTGCGAGGATTAGAACCTGGGACCGAAGGGAGACAAGGGAGCACGCTTACCACTGACCTACGACTTTTTGTGATTCCTTATTCTATAATTTTCATTTATATACTTATATTTTACATTCTTTATTATATATATATATATTCTTTTGTTTTTTTTTCTCTTCTTTCTTTTTTCCTTTTTCTACTTGGGAACTTTGAAAGTGACATTGATATCAAATGAGTAAATTGAAGCAACAAGAACTTCAACTTAAACCACTAGGTGACTTCATTCCATGATCCTCATATTTCAATTTCCTTTTTGAAATTCCCTTACCTGCCTCTACTCCTTCTAAATATTCATTCCTTCAAACACTGGGGATGATGTTATTTTAAGTTGGGGGGAGATAAAATTAAAAAATGCTTTTGTGAAAAAAATGATCTGAAAAAAAATGTGTGTAAATGGAAGGAAAAATTCCTTTAACTTTGAACATGATATTACACATTGAAAAATTTGAAACTGAATATCAAATAATTTTTCATGCCCGAATTCTGATTTTAATCCTTATATAATTTCATGAGCATTGATTTTGGAAATTGTGGCTGTCTAATGTGATATTTCATCGTTTATATTTTCATCCAAATAAAAAAAAGATCACTATGCACATCATTTGGATAGTGGGGTATTAGTTTGAGTTTCTAGGGTCCCCCAAATAAATAGCATAGGTTAGGTGATCATTTTAGTTTTAATATGAGTATTCAATAAAGAAAATTAAAAAACAATAATTTTGCGCGTAGAGCAATGGAATGACCTAATACGAGGCTTTTGACACTTGGGGATCGTGACTTCATAGTTGTCTAGCCCAGCGATAGTAATTTTATGTCTATTTTTGGTAATTTGTATTTTTTGACAAAGTTAACTTGAGATGATTCCAGAGTATGTGGTCTTAACTTGGTTCTCTAAGGTCTTTGAGCCTGGGATTCATCGGAAATGTCTCTCTACAGGGGTTGACTTTTTTGAGATCAATTTCAAATACCATGGAAAAATTGAAAAAACAAAAAAAACAAAAAAAAACAAAAAAATATCATACAATAAAAATGAATAATCATATTAATATTTAAATGTGATTCCACCTAGCACTTTTGTCATTGCACCTCTTGAATAAAGAGTAACCCCCATGTCTATTGTGATATACAACACATCCTCACACTTAATTGATATTGGATGAAATATGGCAATGAATATGAACAACGGAATGGGATTGGGATTGAGATCTGCTTATGAAACTATAATGTATTAAAATATTTTTTTGAGTTTCATGATTGTTTGGTATAAGGTTTTTTGGTGATCACTGTGTATTAAAATGTTATTGGAAAAGGGAATTAGAATTTTATTTTGTTGAGATATATTTTTCTCAGGACAAGAAAAACACAAGTTGGG
This sequence comes from Viscum album, assembly GCA_963277665.1. Classification (NCBI taxonomy): domain Eukaryota; kingdom Viridiplantae; phylum Streptophyta; class Magnoliopsida; order Santalales; family Viscaceae; genus Viscum; species Viscum album. The sequence continues at coordinate 847,128 of OY728165.1, forward strand.
GGGTGTGATTAGCCACTAAATGAGGCTAATATTCATTTTTAATATATATAATATTCATGTGATTTATTATTAATAAACACCATTTTAGTGCATTTTACACTATGAACGTCATTTCACATTATGATTGTAATTCTTTCTTAAAATAAACTATTATGTGGTACATTTTTTAACATCATTTAAAGTACCCAATGATTCATCTGATTTTAAGGAATATAATTATACCTAATTTAATTTTATATTTTGGTAAATTGATCTACACTTCAATATGAACTTTTTTCATTCATATATCAATGGAGAATTCATGGAAGAAGATGAGGATATTTTGTGATGAAAGGAAACAATTCTAGAGAAGTCAGATTGGACACCAGCACACTTATGAGAATGTGGGGCCCAACATGTGCTCCCGATGAATCCCAAATTTCGTAGGATGCTTTAGAAAATGTAGAGGAACAAATAACACTTCCGGATCCAATGAATATTCGGCCTCCATAGTGGTTAATAGGGCGGTCCAACTTAGAGATAAAATTCTAGGCTAGATTCTATATCCCAAAAAAACAGTTCACTAGTATATTCATATTTCCTAATCCACATATTAAAATGTGCCCAAATTTTACAGGGGGTTATAAGAAATCGGAGGATCCATTTTCTTTTTTCTATGGCCCACTCTGATTCGGCCATCTATAAGGACTTCCAATCACGTCTGTTTGGTGGATGAAAGATGGTTGTCACCTCAGGTCAAGTGGGGAAAAGTCCAAGTTCTACAAGCTTTCCACCACCTTAGGCCAACCATAATCATGTGGGATTCTTTTTACTATTGGAGGTCCGACCCAAGGCTCCCAAAATGCCTATTTATGGTAGTGGAGGTGGAGGAGCTGATCATATTTTATTCTTTGTTCAATTATAATGTTTTTCTACGATTTTGTTATCTCAAGTTTGTCTTTCACATGTATGTTTTTCAATTCACTTTAGTTTCTTAATAAAAGTTCTTATTCTCCTCTTATTATTTTTTTATTCTTATCACTTTGATACCGTTAGATTATGGTGTGAATTTATTCACACCAAACCTTGTGAAATTATCACACAACAGTGGAGTGATCTTTATTTTATTGTGTTTTTTTCTTCTCCATTTCTTCCCTCATGAGTCTATTTTCCACTTCCATTGAAACCATAGAATCAATGGAGGGATAACCCACTTATGGGTTGATCCAAGGGAGTATCAAGGGGATGGATTGGATTTTATTTATCAACCCCTTAATTTCTAATCACTTCTTTAATTGAAATTTTTATTTGATGATTTTTAAACTCCATCATCCTGGTTGAATTTAGGGCCACAGAATTCAAGTGCTAATACGAACCATTTTCTTGATGTGCTCAAAACATTATTCCTTCAGGTGTATAGGTGATTAATATTATGTTGTGTTGGTATAAAATCAGCATGTGATGAATTTTTTTGATCTCCTTACATGAACTCAACTCAAATATAAGAAATTTAAATAATTGAAAAAGGAATATGTACCATCCACCCCAAGTGATAACCTAGGATCAACTCATTATTTTAAATTGATTTCACTTACGTATCTTAGAGTTACTTGAATCCCATCTCAAATCAACACACGTTGGCCACTTCATATCCAAAAATAGTCCATAAAATGTACGTGTCTATAGGTTTCTTCTTAGGTCTATGAGGATTTGACAACCCATGTTAAACTACAATAACCGTAATACCTTCTTCTCTTGGGTAAATTTGAGTGTGAATCAACAATGTAATTGTATCATATTTTTTTCTTTTTTTGGTCAAATAACCCCAAAAAGTTTTGTTCATGGATTTTTAAAGAACAAAATGATTGAAGGGAGAGTAAGACAATTTTTTTGAAATCTCTCGAATAAAGGATGTGATTAATTTTTAAAAGCACAAAATGATGAATTGAGAGAATTTGAATTTTTTGATTTTTTTTCTGGATACAAATCATATATAAAGAATTAAAGGTAAAAAGAAGATGGATGAATAATTTCCTCAATGTAAAAATATTTCAGTCTTTCAAAAAAAATCCAATTCATAATGTTTTCAACGAAAATGGGGTTTTTTTATTGTGTGGATAATAATGAAAGATTATAAGGATAATGGAAAAAATTCATGTAAGTGATGGGATAGATGCCTACAATGTCAACTAGATCTCTTATACCAACTGATTTGAGATGCATGGGGTGGCCCGATCTTCATGTCATAGGGTGACAGATGATGGATGTGGTTTAGGGCTAAGTAGTGGATGATCGGTGTGTATAGTGGAAGCAAGTAGTCAATCAACCTTATAAGGAGCGTGACCTTCTACTTAGAAAACACACTCAAGGGATGGATGAGATAGCCAATATTCACAACAACAGACTTGGGTTGATGCATGTAATTGGGGGGCTTTGTGATCCTGGACCACCAATATAACTTATAGATTGACAAGGAAAGAATGCACATGATCTAGGAGAATAACCCGGACAATCATCACACAATAGAGATAAACATTGTATAAAATCTCAATGAAGTCTTTAATCCAAAATACAATGCCACGGGGTGGCTATATATATCCATGGGAATATAAAATAGTCAAGGGTATAATGCTCTAAAGCCATAAAGGCTAAACCCACATTTTCCCCTTAAAGTCAAATAGATAATGTCAAACAAAGAATTTTGGAAAAGTAGAACACAAATTTCCAACTATAGCCAACCAGATTTGGCTTTGTGTAAATAGCCCACCGGATTTGACTTTGGTGTCCAAAGATGATATTTATAGAATCTTCCATGAGGTAAAGGAATCCAAATTCGAGAAACCATGTGGGACAAGATTTAGACATCAAATTTAGGCATAAATAAGTGATATTATAGGCCCATTTTCTCCATCCATGCAAAGAAAGATCCATTGGTCCTTTAATGAAGTAAGATGTGCACCCATTGTAGCACTTACCCTCTTTAATCTACCTCGCATCATTGGGCCTTGAAAATCCAACTCTTCCTCCCACACAATTGACTCGATGCCTTTAACATGGTTCTTATCAGTTACCGTGAATTAAGGCATGGAAATTTCCACATTTAGGGTCACCAAGTTTTAAAATGGTATTGAGACAAACATGATTTAGTGAAACCCTAAATTATCAAACCAAGTGAAATAAGGGATAACTATGACACAAAGGGGATACATGACCGTTGGATGTCCATTTTCTCTAATATGACACCAAACATGTATTAATCAACATATTTTCTAAAAATCCAATTTCACATAAAACCTTAAACTACAAAAACCCTGGAATGCATTTTAAATATTATTCCAAAGCATTACATCTTATTTTTTTCATCTTTTAAATTATTGAAATCAATAAAAACCCTATTATCATCACCTATTTACTAAATTAATATAAATTAAATCTTTTAAAAACCTAATCAAACTAATTCACCATCAATTTGGGTTCAACCTTAGACATTCATAGTACGAAATGTTAATTAATTGACTAGAATAGTTTTTGTTTTTATTAATTTTTTATTTTGATTATACCGGTCGAGAAATAATGATTCCCTGTGTGGCTATAAAAACATGTAGTATTTCTAGGTGTGGTTGATTTTTAGTTTTTATATTTTTAATTTTATTTTTATTTTTGTTTATTTATTTTAATTCCCCTATTTACTACATTGGGTGTTTTCTGTTATGATAGAAACGCTAAGGGTATGATGACTACCAAGGACAGGTCTTCCTTATTGCTGGAAGATATACCATAGCTACAAAAAAAATAATGATGAAAATTCAATCCAATGAGTTCCCACAACCATAACCATGCATTTAATGTACAACACCCCAAATCTTATAGATATAATTCTATGAATATCATCATGAAAAAAGAAGCATGTACAAAAAATAAGAGGAATGTACCACTTTTTAAGATTACATTTATTCTAACCATGGTTCCCTTGATTGTTTAGGTTTAGATGATGATGATGAAGATGGTGAACTTGTTGTAGGGCTCAAATGGGATGAAGCAAAATTAATAAAATAGCTGTAAGAAGATTAATAATAAGAATAAAATAAACAAGAACAAGAGAATGTTCTTACTAAGATACCATAAATCTTCCTCACAAAAACAAGACCAAATATAATGGAAAAAAAGAGAATTTGAAATAAGAACCAACTTCCCCCTATGATGACTATCAAAAGGAATAAAAATAAGTTGAAATAATAGAAACATTTTTAGAGATAGAATCTGACCACAAAGAAATTCAACACACACTACAACCAATTGAAAATGAGTATTTTTATTAAATCTCTATTGATATCAAGATCTTATTAGTTAAACTCATACTATCTATACTATGGTCACAAACATAATGTTCTATGCCAATTTCTTTTTGGGAAGATAAAACCTCCTCTTGGATGATTTTAATGTCAATATTGGATGATCACTAGATGGTTAGCATTATACCACACTCTAATTAGCTAACCTAGGTATGGTAATGCAAAATAACCATTAAAAAATATCATATTTTGGGATGCAACCCATGTTTTTGTTTTTGTTTATTTATTTTCAGTTTTATTATGCATTCATGCTCTCATTCCAAATATTTTAAAATTCCTTGATTATTTATTGTAATTTAACTTATGTACTTTTATTCTTTTAGGTGTATCATGAAAAACCTAGAAGAAAGTAGAAAAAGGGAAAAGAAGTTGCAGGACAATTACACATTTTGAGAGAATTACACGTCGTGAACCTGTACAGGAAGAAGATATACATCCAACATTAAAGAATAATTATAAATATGAGTGAGAATTTAATTATTTAAATTTTATATTAAATTGCTAAAGTTTTATTTATTTAGAGATTTTAACTACCAATTGCATGCCCCACAATTGATTCTTTATTTAATCAACCAAACTAGGAATCATAGACTACCTTGGATAAATACCGTGACATGAATTTAAATTTATTTTTCAATAAAATAGAATGATTAAAATGGGGAAAATAATGAGTTGGAATTATAATGTGGATTAGTATTTTTAAAATCATGATTTATAGAATCATTTCAATCATTGTAAATGAAATTTTTATGATATTTAGTCATGCTTTGAATTTCAAATATGTTTATTAATTGGTTTAATTACTCATATGAATTTCCATGAGTGATTGTCCAAATCCTTTGTTATCATTGGCATGATATCCTCTAAGACAATATTTATAATTCATTCTATAGAATATTTCATGTGAAACTCAGGCATGTTCTCTTCTGGAACTTTATTGCATCTATAAAACCAATAAATGAAGATAATCACTTTTAGAATGATTGAGGAATTTTTTCCCCTTTATCCTTAGACCTAACTTGCATTAACACATTTTAAAGACCATATAATCCATGAACATAAATTCTGGGTAATATTCATGTTACACTCCCATATTTATCTTCCTTACCTTTATCTAAATATTTTGCATGACTATCAAATATAAAAGTGGGAGTGATGGTGACTAGTGAAAGGGATTCATGTTTTGTAATGAATAAGTGAAGGTGGAATTTAGTGACATTTGGTGAAGGCACATTCATTGTATTTATGACACACTCATTGTGAAAAACAATTATATGGATTTTAAAAGAAATAACCCTTTCTTGACTGGAGATCATGTTATAAATTTTACAAATTGTGTTGTGAGGATATCATTTGGGGTTCCTTATTGGTTTTGATATTTTTCCCATGTAAGACTTCTAAAAAAAGAAAAGAAAATCTATTTATATATATAACAATAATAATAATAAAATAGGGTGTTTTATTTGTTTAATATCATCTCTTTATGAGCCATCTCTGAGATATTGGTGGAAAGGGAGACATTCATTTAGATTTTTTGATTATCATGCAATTTACTTTAGATACAAACCTACTTTTGGATCATTACATGATTTACATAATTTGCCTACCTTCCCTCAGCCTCAAATATGTTTGATCCTAAATAGTGAAGACCTCATGATTATTTGTGATTTTTTCTTTACATGGTAGTTGTTCTATATTCCTTGCAAGATTATTGTAGGTGACATTTTATTGAGGTATGTTCATCACTTTTTTACATTCTTACCTTGATGATGAGAGGAAAGATTCAAGTGTGGTAAATTATAAAGGGTATAAAAAATTAATAATGAATTGAAAAATTATACTTGATTAATGAGAAGGATTTAATATTTAAAAATAAGAAAAGTAAAATACATGTTAGATTTGTCTAATTTGAAAAATAAAGCATTGATTCATTTTCTATATGTGATTATAAAAAATTTAACTTTCCATTTGATCATTTTTTGATAAAATTGAATGTAAATCATGGTAGATTAAGCATCCATTGTTTTAATTTGAGTTTCCTTCCTTCAGTAAAAGTATGAATTCAATTGTGAGGGGGGGGGGGGGGGGTTTATAAGTTAATTTATTATATATAATTTTATAATAATATTCATTGATTCTAATGACTTTTATTGTTAATGAATTCCTATACACCCGATGTTTTCTTTATTTTTTTCTGGATGCCTTAAGCTATGGGAGATGATAAAGATGATTGTAAATGATCATGATATCCACATAGAAGAATTTTTTCCACAAATATTGATGATCATGGAGAACTTCCTAGGCACATGAATGAAGTACCGAGGAAAAAAAAGTCTTCTAGAGTTGATAATTAACTTTACACATCAGGAAATATTTACACGTCATGAACTGATGGATGTTTCGAATGAAATATGACTCAGGAATAGGAAGAAACCATCCTGAAGTGAAGATTACGTAGGTCATGATGTAACACATGTGTTTTATGTTTCCACACATGTGAGGATGAATCAAAAATCCTACAATCGTGAAATTCACGATATGCGATGTAAAATTTACATGTCATGTAATCACTACACAATGTGTAAAGTTTGGGACTTCCCAAAAATAGTCAGATTTGACATATTTTTTATATTTGACATGTTTTATGACCTGGGATCAACTTTTGACCAAATTTTGACTCATAATAAATTCCATTGAATTATTCACGTGCCCATCTAGAGTGTATAAATAATGGTCCAGACTACTGCTATCATGGAGATTTGGATGCCAAAGCTTGGAGAAAGAATCTTTGATGTGTTGGGTCCTCCTCATTTTCAACTCCATTTTTCATTACGCAGTATTTTTTTATCCTTTCCTCCTTTTATCTCATCATGAGGGTGATAGGGTAACCCTACATTTTTAGGGTTATGTAGCATAAGGGGAGAGGTTATTTTGTATTTATTTATTTTTATTTATTCACGTATTCTGTTTTCCCTAGTTCATTCAATCAATTCCCAACCCATTTATTTTACTTTTATCATGACCATTGGTATTTGAATTTGAAAGAAACATTATAAATTTGGAAACTGGTTACCCTAAATTATAACATGTTCATCATCACATTCAATGTGAACAGGTATAAAAATAGTATCGATACAAAAACAATTTGGTGAACCCTAAATTAAAGTACCAAGGGAAATAAGGGATTTCCATGTCATTGAGAGGATACCATAACCACTGGGTCTCCCTCATCTTGACTACGAAACCAAATATGGATTAATCAACATATTTTCTAAAAATCCAATTTCAACTGAACCCTAAAACTAAAAAACCCTATAACACCGTTAAAATATAGTTCCAAAACATTCAATATTATTTGTTCTCATCTTTCACTTTCTCATAATAAATCAAACCCAAATTTTCTTAACCTATTTCATTAATTTAAATAAATTAAATCTTTTGAAAACCTAATCAATATAATTCACCATCTCTATGGGTTTGACATCAAACATTTCTACTACTACATTTTCATTAATTGAGATGAATATTTTTTGTTTTTATAAATTTTCTATTTTTATTAGTCATGTATGGAAATAATGATTCCCTTTGGGTATGTTATTGTGACATGGTGTGTTTCTAGATGAAAGACATAGACTTTGGGATGATTCATATAATACCACTGAGAAATAGTCCTAGAGGGTCACACACTATGTGTATCATGAAAATAAGTTAAATAACAATATTATTTATTTTTTAAAAATAACACTAAATATTACTCCCACATGCCTTTTAATAATTACTCATGTTATCTTGATCACATATATTCCATGACTAGTTATTCAATATATTATTATATGAGAAGATTACATAAAAAATATATATATTCTATTTAGTGAATATAATATTTATTTTTTGATTAATTAATAATGTAGTGATGATAATTTATTAAATAAATAGTCATTATTCAAGGCATGATAAATATTTTGGAAGAATGGAGGACTGAGTTTAACGTTTCAGTGAGAAATAATATATATTGAATATTGGTTTAATAAATAATATTTAATTTATTTCATTAGTTTGGTACATATCAAAAAATAATAATATTTTTATAATTATTTTAAACATGGGGTTCTATAGGGATTATACAAATATTAAGGATGTATGTGAAATTATTACATTCCAACCCTATTATTATATAGAAAAAATTTATTGTTTTCTTGAGAGATCGAATTCATTTTGGTTGTGTAAAATGATATTTTGAGAGAATCATCTCAATGCCCTAGAGAAATTCCTCTGCAAGAATGATTACAAGAATGGAGAGAGATCCTCCTTTACCAACAATATCAAGTCTATAATGATATAAGAGAACACATTCATGAAAAAATATTGGGTTGATCAAAGGAAAATAATGAAACAGTTAGGATCTTTCATGATATCACCCAAAGATTCATACGGTGACATTCAGAGGTTCATGGAACATGTGTGGATCTTCACTCGATAAAATCTATTCTTGATTCCTATAATGCAATTATGGTACAATGTAAAAATATTTTCATCTACATCAACAAAAAAATAATTCCTCATAAGTTAATACGTTAATTGTATAAATTAATTATAAATAATATGTATTGATCGTGTTCTTTGGTTCTGGTGTTTTTCTATTTTCTGTATTCTTTGATCAAACTACTTGATCAGGGAATTTATCATCTTGTAAATATTATATTAAGCAATGATCATGAAAAATAAAGTTGAGTTGGTAATACCCCATCCACTGCTTCCACTTCAACTAGAACCTTCGATACCGGCATTATAAGAGGTTAAGTCATAGATGATAAAGTGTTTCTGTTTGATGGACTTCATTGAATAAGCATATATTCTAGAGACCCATATCATGTGTGATAGATACAAGAGTATTATTAGACTAATTCAGGGTAAATTAATTAACTAGATACTGAAGAGATTTATTGTGGGACAATATAAGAGAGTATTTCATCTAGTGTCACATGGTATTCATCTTTCCAAGAAATCATGTCCATATACACAAGAGGAAAGAGATAAAATGGGAAAGATACAATTTATTATATGATAAGATATTTCATGTATTCAATATTATGTACGAGGTTTGATGTTTCATATTCACTAAGAATGGTAGGTATATATAATGTAGATCTAGGTGAACAACATTGGACTACTGTTAAGGTTATCCTTAATTATCTGAGGCATACTAAGTGTATATTCATGGTTTATAGAGGAGATTATGTATTAGTAAATCGGGGTTATAAATATGATAGTTTTTAGATAGATCATAATGATAAGAATTCATGACCCGGATATGTCATTTGTCTCAATAAATAAGTCGTCCTCTAGAAGAGTTTAAAGAAGTTATAATTTTCTTATTCTACATCAGATTATGAGATTATTGAAGCTTTCAAAATAGCCAAGGAAGAAGTTTGTATTTGCAATTTTTCTTAGACTTTTATTTGTTAATTATAAATAAATTCCCTAACATATTTAACTATACTAAAACTACAGTGGTAGATCTATCTATAGTGACAAGGTAAAACCAAAGGAGAAAAAGTGCATAATTCGAATGTTTCATCTCTTGAGGTTTTTTTCTCAATGAGGTGAAGTTATAGTGAGAAGCATATCCATATAGGAATATATATAGGACCCCATAATGATGTATTTATCTCAATATAAGCATGATTATCATGTGATAGTAAGTGGATTGAAATGTATTTTCTATTGGATCTCGTGAAAGCGGGAGTCTTTTAGAGTTGGTTCCCTAGAAAAAACTTGTATAGTTCACGATTATGTATTTTTCTTATTAAACAAGTTTTATTATCACATATTGTTAATTATTCTATATTATATTATTATGTGATAATTTCATTATAATATATGTTGTGCTAAAAGGTTATAGTAGGTCATAGCTATGATGAGAATCTAGAGGTGTCATGGCACTATAATTGAACCCTATTTTATGACCATATGATACTGTCTGACAGCACCCATTAAATATGGTCTATTTTGGATATTTGGATCCTAAAACATTGAGACACTATATCATGGTGTTATCCCATGTTAATATACATGATATGTTGTTATGATAACATGCACATCAATAGGAAATCCATATTTCCATGTGTCATTGGATTTTCCTATCTATGAATGTGTGTATTGACCCTTAGACTTTATGATTATAATTAATGGATATCATAACTCACATAATCTTATATATTGATGAAATCTGGGAGGATATATTTTTCATTGAAGTATCATATTTTGGGTGTGTCATTAATGGTATAGCATTAATGGATAATGTGAGAAATGATTTAACCCTTTTTTATTTTTTTTAAAGTTATTATCTTAATCCCTTTGATGGGAATGGAACCACTGAAATTAATACATTTACATTGTGTTTTATGGGAATATTCATTTTTAGAATGTCAAAAAATATAAGTTGATCATATTGGTTGATGGAATTGGCATGTAACCTTCTTGATTTAAGATATTGTGATAAAGGTATCATATTACATGATAAATGTTCATAGGAGGTCGGAGTACGTTGCTATGTGAAATTATTTTATTTGGATGGCTTGGAATGTTGTTAGATTCTAACCTTATACATTAGGTAGTAATATGTAACACCATAGTTCAAGAGGCCTTAAGGGTTGCACAATATGTGTATCCATAATCTCAATTAAATTCTAGTGTTGAATTTAACAAGTTAATATAAATAATATGTATTCAAGATTGAAGGATTATTGTAATTTAAACATAATTTATTGAAAAGAAAAATTATTTTAAATTATAATAACTATTTATTTTAATTTTTTGGAAAATATAGTATATTTATATTTATTGATGAATATTGAGAGGATATTTATTTATTAAATACATAGTCATTATTAAATGATCGGTAAATATAGACGAGGGAAAGAAGACTAAGTTTAATGGTCTGGTTATAAGTTTTATAAATGATATTTAATTATATTCATTTTATGTTTCACATGTCATAAATTTAATAATAATATTTATATTGTTATTATTGGACATGGGATCAATAAAGAATTATATAACTGAGAAAGTTCATTTGTATGATTTGAAAACCCTAAACCTTACAAAGTAAATATATAATAATAACTCTTTCTAATTTTTTTTGCACAATAGATATAGTTAGCCTCTCAAAATCACTACATAGAGATCAAGATATATATAGTATTCCTATCACTTCCTCTCTCAATCCAATGAGATATCATCAAGATTTATTTATCTCTCAAGAATAATTTTGTGGTGATCAACTATGAATAATGCCAGTGATCAGGATCGATCATTCTAGCAGATGGTGGTTCTATGAAATCATTCAAATATTATGGTTCATGTGTGGATCAATGATATAGGTGATATATAGTGGGATCTTGTAGTGAAATGACTGTACGAAAATATCTTGTTAACTATTTCATAAAAAGAGATTAATTACAAATTCAGTTAATTCTATATCTGATAACAAATTAATTATAAATTACATGTGGAGATCCTTATTTGTTGGTTCTAGAAATTTAATCTACTCATGTAATATATTTATTTAATTTTACAATACCTTTTGATCATGTCATGTAATCATATCATGTGATTTATCACTAAACTACAACCTGGTCAGGTTATCCATGGAAGCTTCCTCTATACCAAGAACCTACACCGCATTCAATGCCTTGATGACCAGAAAAACACATTAGCAACAAGCTAAGTCACCTGTATCCATCCAGAATAAAAAATGGGGGACCATTGAACACACTTGAAAATAGAAAACATAATGAAATGGATTAACACAAGCAAAGTAAAAAATAACTCAAAAATGACAAGAACACCAATAAAATCCACAAAACAAAGTTAGGGTTCATTATCCTTAACTTCCTACTACATATTTTTAAAAACGTGATGCAAAAGCTTATCTATGCTAAAAACATTAATTAAAGACGCACTTTTATCAGTGCTAAAAAAACTGATAAAAGAATAACCTTTATTAATACTGAAAATGTGTTGATAAAATTCTACAATTCATCAGGTATTTTCTTGGCACTAAAAATGGTAATCATTCATTAGATTTTTTTAGTGTTGATAAAAGTGTTTCATTTATCACTGCAATATTTAGTGATAATAAAGGAAGACTTTATCAATGCTAAAATTAGTGTTTATTAACACCTAATATGTAATAAATTTAATCAATTTTTAAAATTCTTCCAGGATATGCATTCTTTTTCCAAAAACAATAAATACATATGAAATATTAAAAATTAATAAATCAAAAAATCAAAAAATTATATAAATAAAAAATTAAAAATGAATAAATAATATTAAATAAATAAATATTCAAAATGAGTATATTAAAAAATATAAAAAATGAATATATAATATTAATTATATAAATTACTAAAATAACAATAAAGAAATATTAAAATAAAAATTAATAGAATGTTAAAAATTAAATTTAAATATACAATATTTACAATAAACCACTAATTATATAAATCTATATATTATAATAATAATATTTATATAAATGTATAACTATATTCATAAATAATTAATAATATATATTTTTATATAATTCATAATTATATAAATTTATAATTATATAGTTACTAATTATATATATATATGATTACTAATTTTATAATTATGAAATTATTTAATTATATAATTACTAATCATATTATTCGACATAATGTGCTAGTGTATCGTGATGCAATGGTGGGATAGATAAAGAGATTTATCCATGCCATTAAATGATATATTTTATGATAGACTGTTTGACCTCACATAATAATTTCATTCTTTGTGATGTGATAGTGTCTTGTGATGAAATGGTGTAAGAGATAGAGAACTTTAATAATGTGAAATATATGTCCAGAGATCCACAAAACAATTGCACAACCATTGTTTGGATGAGTAATTATTATATATCCCTTGAAAATATCATTAATAATTTATGTATATTAACTCATGTATTATAACTCATGATTTAATACTTTTTTCAACCCATAAATGTTATCCCTCACTTGTTTTATTATGTAAAACATACAAATAAATGATATACTTTATAATAGAGTGTTTGAAATGTAATAATCAGTGGAATACATAATGTTATACAACTAAAAAAATTTATAAAATATATTTTAATTCATGGGATGTTTATCCTAACTCGATATTAAAAATATAATATATAGGGAAAGTCCCAACACAATTGGTTCATGGGAACCAACTCTAACAACCATGTCATTAATATGAAAAAATAAAAACATATAATGTATATATTCAATATTGACGCACCTATAAAACATATTTTCATATATCTTTAGGTTTTTAATGCATATTAAAATTGTAATGGACACTATATTAAATAATATTGTGTACATGTGGGTTACATTGACCATTCATCTCAAATTAAGCTAATATATCTCAACTTTAAATATATTCTTATCCATGAGGATTGTGTAATTTTTCACATAGGTACTAGATATATATATAAAGGATAGACCCATAAGGATTAGTAGTGAACTAACAATAAATATTATAACAAGGTTAGTAAATCATTGTTTAATGGGTTCAATTAAACATTTAAATACATTATATATTCCAGGTCCTCCCTATTCAGTAACTATTAAATGTAGTACTTGGTCCAAGAAAGGTAAATCCATCATAAATAATTCCAAAGTCCTCATACATGGTCATCCAAAATATAGGGTTTCCCTCACCTCATACTATCAGTTATGGGTGTGTTATTAAACAATTGGGTACTCAATGAATTAAATAGGAAATATTCTAATTTTTTATTTTTAATTAATTTTTTTTATTTGTTATGATCATCGATTATTGTTGGGAAAATTAATAAAAGGTGGGAATCAGGGACCATGATAATTAAAGTGGAACTTTACTTAATTTAAAATATGTCTACTATCACATTTCCCAATTAAAGATTCATGAAATATGTATGAAGATGAACCATTAGTTGGATAAAAATAATGTTTTAGTACTTTTAAATTTTTATCCTTTACATGGAATGATAAAAAATTAGTAAAAATAATTTTAATTTTTAAATAAACATCTAATTCATGATGATGCGTTTAGTTATTAATATGTTGTGGATGAATAATTTTACCATATACATTTGTACCAATTTTCCCCCAAAAATCAAAAAATTAAGTAGATATTTTAATAAAAAACAAAAACAAAATATTATTTTACAACAAGGCCAAAAATTTAGAATAATAATTAAAAATACTATCTATAAGCATATAATGAAGGAAAATATTTTTTATGAATCCAAATCACTATGAAATCAATTTTTTATGATTACTTCTATATCCAAACTATTCCCCCCCCCCATGATTTTTCACGAACCATGGTACCTACTATTACAACGTAAGTGACTATAAATTTGAAAATGATTAATGATATGATTAAAGTTGAAACAGTATTTTAATTCATATGTTCCTAATAATTAAATATATTTATATGGATAAAAAATTAAAAATAATGATGTTATAACGAAAAATCAGGGAGTTTGTCTTAAAAGATGTTTTGATCTAGCATGTGGAAAAAATCAATCAAGGAAAGATACTAAGAAATTAAAATGTCACGTTCTCATTCATTTTGATCTTCATTATATACATATCAAAATATGAACTTAAATTGTTGTATTATTTTTGTATATATAAGCTATAGGTGTGAAATCTATGTATCCTTTATCATATTTCAAAAATGTTTCATCAAAATAGTGTAGAAAATTTCAAGGAAACTAGTAAAAAAAGTATAAAATGGATATTTTAAGATAAATAAATGGGATTATAAATGAAACCAAATTGGGTTTTAAAAAATATGTTTAATGTGATGGAAACATTTTATTTTGGAAATATAATTTTGTATTCAAGGATCACCTAATACTTGAAAATAATGTATTATAACATTATTAGAAGTTACTATGAATATCCACTTATGTGTAATAATATATGTTCTATTACTAAAATGTAATTTATTTGAATATTGAAAAAGGTATCTAATGAAGTGGAATGTTGTGTTTACTAATCTGCGCTTAAACCCATGTGTTTTTTTGTTTCTAAAATTTTTTACTCCTAGAAAATAGAAATTCTGAATTTGTATTGAACAATATTAGTCTAAAATCAAATAATGATTCAAAAATTAATATTTAATATTCATTTAATAAATAAAAGCCAAATGACGGATATTTTTTGGTTCTAGAAAATTTATCAAAACAAACTAAATAGAACTATAATTATTACCATCATGTATGTCTTTGTTGACCCTTTCTACTCATTATCACTTATTCAAACATTGTGACCATCCGAAACTGATCTAATCAATGGATTCATGTACATATATAATTTCCTTGTATATAAGAGAGATTTTTAGATAAATTTATATATATATATCAAAATACATATATATAAATATATATGAATATACATTAGAATATAATTTCATATATATGAATTCATTCATATACATATACATATATATTAGAATACATATATACATACATACATACATATATATATATATCAGAATTCATAAAAACCAATACAATATAACCTTTTATCCAATAGCACAACATGAAGCCTCCAACTAGAATTCCCTCAAAATTGAATTTCTTCATAATAATGAATTTTTCAGGAAATATCCTCCAAAATAATTAAAAATGACTATTTACATTACTTCATGTATAAATAAGTTACAAATATTTAATATATAGTATATAAAAGTATGTAATAATTTACAAAAATACAAAATGAATATAGAATAAAAACTTTTTAATGAAATAATATACATTACTTATCATGTAATGGTTATTTACCTATCATATGTTTTTTCAAATGTAATACATAATATAGTTATATAAAGTGTGTATGTATGCATAGTGTATAGTTGTTATTGTATGTTGAGTTTAAAAAAATTTAATTAATAATGCATACTTCTATTATATTAAAATTAATAATATGTATTTCTTATACTTTTTACAAATCTAGTAAGTAAAACTCCCCAAATATTTTAAAAAACACTTTCATGCAAAAAAATTATTTATAATTAATAAATGGGATAATTAAGGAAGATTAAATGATTATAGAATTCTTATAGAAAAATAATTCTGGAACACAATAATAAAAAGTGTGGGTTGTTTTTACCACCATATTTCCTAAATAATTCATCTAGGAATAAATATATAATATAATATCAGTATTGGGGGTGAGCCCACCGATATATAAGTGAATTGTGATTGATAATTAATAAAATCAGTACAAGTCAATGCAAAAGGATGATTTGGTGTAAAAAAATTATATTTGGCTCAAATGTATAACACATTTAATATGAATTATTTCCAATATATTCTTCATATACAAAAATATGTGGATTTTACATGTCATTAATTCTTTCTAAAAGTTGAAATTATTATTTTTTTCAAATAATTATTGTTATTACAACATAGTTTCTAATAAATATAAATTCAAAATATAATGTAACTTGCATATTTAAAAACTAGCATATTTTAGAAAATTATTGTTAAAAAATGAACAAATATTGTCAAAAAAATATTAACTTGTATTAAAAAATATGAACCCATATGTTTAGTTAATGTAAATGAATAGATATGAATAAAAAATCGGAATATGAATTTGTATATGATAAAATATGAACAAATACGAACCTATATATTTAAATGGAATCATTTATTTTGTCAACCAATATGAACCTACATGAAAATAGATGAACAAATATGAACATGTATAAAAAATATTTTTAACCTAAAATTATCTTTATACAATAAGGAACAAATATGAACCTATATATTTATTTGATACATAATTCATATGGAAACATAATACCAGATCACAATAATTAAAAGGTTAGGTTGTGTTTACCAAAATAACTCCTAATTCTTTCATCAAACCATAAATGCACATGATAATATCATAAGAGTTGGGTAGTTTCACCAATATCTATGTGAATTATAATTGCTGAATAAGAAAAACAATACATATTGTTGTAAAAGTATAAGTATGTATGAAAAAACTGACTACTAGCTCAAATATATAAAACACATATTTTTAATTATTACCTAAATATTATCCATATTCCAAAAGATGTTCATTTTTTTCACCGTCAATTTATTCAAGTAGAAATTATTATTTAGCTCCTTTATGTAGAAATTAGTTTTTGGAAAAGAAAATTATTTTTGTTACCGTTTAGTTACTGATACATATATGTTAAAAAAATATTCAAACATTCATATTTACACACTTGATAGATATAATTTATGAAAAATATTAAAAGCTATAAATTTAAAGACATGTAAATTATATGAAATTACTATAAGAAATAAAAAAATATTTTTAATCAATGTGAACTCATATATTTTAGTTATTTATTTATATAAGTTATAAAAAATCATCAAACCTTCATATTTACAGATCAATACATAAGACGAAATTATAGTTAAAAATGAAAAAACAATATTTTTATCAAATATTAAAAAGTATATACTATTAAAAATTATAAGTAGATTAGAATAAAGAAGTGAAATATGAATCTGTATATAAAAAATATGGACAAATAGATCCTTGAAAAAACATCAATAAAATTACACAATGATGTAACAACAACCATTTCTTTATTAATCAAATAGTTATACTAAATACTTCTTAAATGGAATGAGGAGAAAATATTATAACTCCAAAGAACACCATTTCAGTATCTCTGAATTGATAACAGGAAGTCTAAAATAATATCATTGAAGAAGAAATTATTTAATGTATTATAATCTACATAAAAATGAAATTTTAGTAAATAAATCTATTTATAGTAGTGATTTATCATTCAAGAATGAACCTAATATGGATGACTATGATGTTCTATATAAATTACTGAAATAAAATTTAAGAAAAAACCAAAGAGGAATATATAATATCTTTAAAATGGTTTTTATATTGTGGAGAGATATAAAATGTTGAATGGAATTGATGTAAGAAGAGATATTGACATATATAAATTTAGTTATTTGGAATAAACTATGTACGGTATTTTGGGAAGAACCGATGGAAATTATTGGGAGGATAAAAATCAAAACTATATGGTGAGGGAATGTATGGTAGTCTGATATAAGGTGATAACCTGATTAGGTAATCTATATAAGTGAGGGAACCTGAAAAAATGAAGAGATTGATCGAAGAAACACTACCTGATGGAGAGGTTATGGATATATAATTAGTGGGGGTGGTTATGGATCATAAATCAAAGAAAGCTTACCCAAAGTGATGAACTAGATACTAATATGGGGAGACAATACTGGTGAAGTAAGAATGTAGGCTATAGTGAGTTCATAATGGGAGTGAGTAATGTAGTGGATTGGAGGTAGATCAAACCCTTGTTGAAGGGGGTTAAAAGATCTAGAGTTGAGGTGGTGGGACGATGAGTCAGATTGGATGAGGAGAATGAGGTGGTGGTGATGAGAAAATGAAAATATGATGAGATAGAGGTGGAACTAGAGGTAGAAGAGCATAGTTTGGGTTTTACAAGGAGTACTCTGATTGGAATGTAGGGGTGGGAGTGAATGAAAATAAAAAAATATGATTATCAGATGTTTCAGATTTGGAGGAGGCAACATGAAGGTAGTGAAAGATTAGGTGGAGACACATTTCATTAGAGGCACAACATTTAGTATAGAGAATGGATTTTTGGTTTGTTGAACTATTTTTACTACTTTGAATTTTCTTTATTCAGATTTCCATTGAAGGATATTCCTACAAGTCCGAAATAACTATATATTATTTTTTTGCCCAAATACATTAATATTATACATTTTAGTTTTTGAGTATCATTTTTTAGTATTTATATGACATGTATTGTAGTAAAAATATATTTCTTATAGGAAATAGAGTATGAATATATATATATTTGTGTGTGTGTGTGTGTGTGTGATTTTATTTATAAATTTTCATGTGAGTATTTAATACATAACTATTTTCTATATATATTAATTTTATATTAAAAAAAATTAAAAAAGGTTATTCCATTTGATCTTAAAGTGACCATGACCCTTGAAAATTTAATAGTGTTCTTTAGAATAATATATATTAATTTATATAAATATTCACAAATGGCATAAATATCTATCAATATATATAAATATAAATAATTTTACATATATATATATTAGTTTATATATAAATATATAAATATAATAGCTTATATTTTTTATGGGGAAAGTGTATTTAATTAATATATTGGGAATTATGCAACATGAGAGAACAAAGCCAATAGGGGAATCATCTAACCAGACATGAAAATCACCAGTGAGACCATGAGTTGAAAGAATATGTGAAATAATATTACCATCACTTTTAATTAACGAGAAGTAGAAACAGAGAACCAGATTATATAAAAATAAATATTTATAACAAGAAGACCAAATAGTTAGAGATCACCCTCTTAAGATGTGATGGCATTGATGAAGGGAAGGTTGTCAGAATCCATACTGATATAAGGCCATCATGTTTCAAAAGAAATATCTAGTCCAAATAAGATAGATTGGGCTTTCACCCCTAATGTAACCTAGATTAAATTAATATACTTTTGTCTTGAAGTGTAAATTGGTCTAACATAATCATGGGCAATCACATCAACACTAAAAATGCATCCACCAAAGATGGAACCTCCCGCATTGATATTCATAGAATCCAGAGGAGGTGGGTTCTAAACACAGGGAATATAGTTCACTCTTGGGTAATTGTTTGGAATTTCATGTTTAATCTAGCTGTCCAACCATAGGGTAGCCTGATCAACCTGGAAGGAACATGATTTCTCTAAATAATTAAATTAAATATTGTTTCTATGGACATAGATCATCCATGTAATTATACAAAGCTAATTCATATTCTCTATGGTATGGGATGAGGAAAACATAAATAGTTTATTCTCCAATCTAGGCACCAAATATAGAAAGTGACCCAACCCAAACAACCCTTGCACCAAGGAAGTGAAGAATGACATGCGATGGGGACTCTGATTCTGATAGAAAGATTGGAAAAACTGGATCATCATGGACATTCTTAGAGGTATGAAACTTTATTTTTGGGAGGATCTCATAGAAATATTTCCAGGTGAAATACATATCCATAGGTGGGATTGGGAGGCACAAAATAATCATACAAAAAACATCCACCCCCCCATGTTTGGTAATTTAAAGGCCTCCTTATAACCCAACTTGATTGTATATACACTAAATCCTTAAAAAAGAATAGATGATTCTTCCCCATGTCCCATGAATAACGGATACATAATATGATCATCCATTCCCTTATAATGAACCAATAATTCAATTGATCAGTGCACTACCCATTCTCATCCTTGTTAAATAAGTGTTTCACCGAAAAGTTTTCCAAACTATCAACCATAGTGGTTTTCACCTTAAATAATATGATATTGACCATCCATAGGTCCTTCTAGAATTTAAAATTAAACCCTTTTCTAATAATACAATAAGTATCACATAAAATAAGGTTTGACATTCCATAAATTCTTCCCTAGAAGAATCTTTGGTGAGGGCTGAGGGTAACCCCACATAAATCTCAATTTGGGGAAATATTTGGATTGAATTAAATTACATAAAATATATTTTACTTCCTGGATAAGCCTCCATCCATTGTTGGAATGTATGTAGTCATTGAAATGGAATGTCTTGTAATCCCATTCCCCTTCATGATTTAGTGATACATAGCCTTACCCAATAAATCTAGTGGGTTTTATTCCTCCCATTAATGGTACCCCACAATAAAACCACCAGATGAGGGTAGAGTTAGTTGACAATAAACCTAAGGTTTCTAGAGAGAGACATAGCATAATTTGGAATTGATTAATCCATGAAATTAATGATAACATCCTTACCCACTTTATAATTCAATTTACTACTCCACCCCTGAATGTTTTCCTCCCAATCCCTCATAATTGAGAACAATTATTTTATGAATAGCCGAAAAATGTTAGGAGACCAAGATGTTATTTATTCTTTTCTAACACCTGGATAACAGAGGTGAGATTAAGGTCATTTTTTCTACATTAAGGTATACCTATGTTGAAATAAGTTTCATATTATGAGAGATTAATAAATTTCCACGAATTCAATTCATACATTTAGATCATTCGGAAGATAGAATAAAATTCATCGAAGGTGGACCAAAAAAAAGAGTAAGATATAATCTACAATAAAAAAATGTGAAATAGGAGAGCCATGTTGATATAAATTCACATTTTGGACATAGTTAACATTAGGTACTTAAGATATTATATTGGAAAACGTGTTAGGAATAATGATAAAAAGAATGTGAGAGAGAGGGTCTCTCTATCGATGACCCCTTTTGGGAGAAAAGCTCCGTAAAAGAATATTTTTGAACCGTATCTTGAATGAAACTTAGGTAATATAACACATAATGATATTTATCTATCTATAATCTAAACCCATCGTGGTCATCACAAACTAATGTTAAGACTATTCCACTCTATCATAGCCTTTTTTCATATCAGGTTTTCATGCTATAATACCTCTTTTACATGTAGACGACATTTTCATTATTGACAATTTTCATTTGAAAAAATGGAATTTTCGTAGATGAGTCTATAGGGTATAAAATAACTCTTGTTCACATAAATAATGAAGGGAATCCAAGTTCAAATATGGTTAACTAGGATATTAGAAAAGTTCTTTTATATAACATTACAAAAACTGGTAGGTCTTATATTTTAAAAATAATATGGTTTTTTAATCTTAGGGATAATCAAGATAAGGGTCACATTAATTCGATGGAATTTATCATTACGAGCATAGTGTTATTTCATAAGACCCAAAATATCATCTTCAAAGATATTCCAATAATTTTTATAGAATAAATAATTAAATCCATATGGTCCTAGAGCCTTTGTTGAATGAATTTGATTAAGGTATAGGAGAATTAAATCCTCTAAAATATCATAAAAAGTATCATTTTTCATCACATCACTTACAATAGGTTTAATATAGCCCTCAATATCTGATGAAATGAATGACTCCATTGTGGAATAGACCTCCTAAAAAACAGGATCAAAGATATCATTTTTATTTAAAAAAACATTCCTCTATGTTCATTAAGACTAGAGTTAATTTTTTTGTTCATATTTTAGTTAAATTTTGGTGAGTAAAGAATATTAGCATCACCTTATTTAGAATATGCATCGGGTTCACGCATAGACCAGTAACATTCCTTGACTCTTATGGCTGTATATCCATCAAATTCCAAGTTTGATATTTTGAAAAAATCCAAATCTGAATGGGGGAAAGTGTATAGATCATTCAGTTTACTTTTGATGGCCTCATATTAGATGTTAGGTTGGGTGATTTTTCAGTACTCAAAACCTTCATCTTAGTGTCCACATGGGAAATTTTATTCATAAAATACAAAACCTTCCTTGTCCAAACTGAATTAACAACCTCATCACGTTACTCATCCTTGTAAAAAATGAAGATAAAAGGAATATCCTTTATTGGTATCTTCTTATTTTGATATGTGGTGATGAAATATGGGAGTGGTCTGACAAATCAGTAGAAGTGTGAGACACTTGGAAAAAGTAAAAGATGGTAACCCATTTGGTTTAACCTAGGAACATGTCCAAGAAATATTCAATGCATGTATTTTGGGATCTTCCATCAAACTGAGTGAAAAAAATTTCCTAATGATCCCATATTAGTGAGTTCCATATTCGGGGTTGCCTTTCGGAATTTAGACATCATATAATAAGGTCTACTGGAACCCCATCTTTTCTCATACTAAATCATAATTTCATTAAAGATCCCACTAATGTGGCGCATCCCATGAATACTCTCCAAAAATGATCTTAATATATCCCATGATCTCTATTTCTCCTACTAAGTGGAACTTATATAGAAACCCAAAAAATACCTTGCAAGTTAATTCGGTAGTTAAATAAGGGTAGTAAAGTGATTTGAATAAAAAAATTGTTCTGACATCCAAATCCTACTTACAAATAAAGAAAACCCCCATGTGTGACCTTATCAGACAACCAAAAGACATCCCTAGAAAAAAAATTGTGATTCCACACATGTCCTTATTTTTCAACATGCATTAGGATAGAAAACCCCTAATAGGGCCACATTTGGCACTCCTGTACTAGATCATCCAAATTGTGCATGGGTTTCCAAGCCCACGATAGTTCCAACATATGATTTTCATTGGAGTTGGTAGGGATGGTTCCTACCAGACTCCACATCTGATATTTCAAGGAATGAACCATAATCCTATACTTTACATATTTTTAGAAGATGGTAGACCACCTAAGAGGCCTAAGAACATCATCTGGAGACACAAGGTTCCGCATCAGATGGGTCTATACTAGGGTCTCCTCTTAGATTCATATCCAATTTACGATGTTTTTTAGGTCCAAAATTCATCATCTCATGTATTTCCTCACCTACCTAAGTGGCCTACACAATAGGGTTGAAACATTGGGAGAATTCATGGTTGGGATCGTCAGTTTAGAAACGTTTTGGACTAATGTGGGACTTATAACTATCCTCAAAAGTTAAATGATGGTGTGAAGGAGGGGTTATAATCACCAAAGGGGGTTTATCTAAATCAACAAGATCATTCCCTACATCACATGATATAGCTTGAAGAATTGGTTTATATGATTCTTTTGGTAGCATATGAATATTATGATTTCTAAAAAAGTTTGGAAACCACAACATAAAAATCTTGTTTTTATTAGAGGAATTTTGTACACATAGAGCCTTATAAAAATTTCCATTCCCTTTTCCTTTTATAATTTGGTACTAAATAAATCAATTTTTTATATATAAGGACCATATTACATGATAATATTACCCCTACCATCTGCATCCTTTGAGATTTATTCCTTTTCTGTGTTCCCAACATGACCAAAGAATATGAAAAAAATCAACATTTTTTCATATTAAAAAGAGATCTGGATTATTAAGTCTTCCAAGGAAATAAATTTACAACTAAAGAGTGGGGAATAATTTTCAACCAGAACCCTAATCTACATAAAGGGTACCCACATGATATGGTGTGAGTGATACCATCAAAAAAATTATCCAATGTGGCCACCAATCTCTTTCAATTTTCTACCCATCTTCTATAAACATGAATATGAAAAATATAAACCCAAAAGGGAGGCTTGGAGAAATTAAATTTAGAATATCCATGTCATTAATCATATGCTACATTACAATTATATGGTTACCAAAAAACCATGATCTCTTATAGAGACCATTTTTTTCCTTATAATTCTTTGAAATATATCAAGGTATATTATCAAATCCATTAATTGAGACTGCACTTGATTCCAAGGCCTGGTGCATCCACTATTTATATAACAAAAATATTAAACATATTTTATATTACTCATCCATATTTTTTTATTAATGATGGATTATTTTCCAAATAGTGTCTCAAATAAAAAAATTGGTACCACGGTTAAATTTAGAGCATAGGATTAACCCTAAGCTCAGCCTAATTATGGTTTGTGTCGAATGTTCAGATAATGCTTCTATTAATGTGTATGTAAATTGAATTAATTAATTAATTCATTAAATTAATTAATTATTTAATTAAAGGACCTAAACTTTATTCCCTCAATATATACATTGTTATGGATAATCACTAGGCTGATCCACACAATCCTGATAACATTGAGAGGTGGATTCCACCATTCTTTGTTGACAGATTGATATCAGATGACGACTGGTATTTGGATCCAAATATATAGAGTAATATAGAATTAAATGGTTCATTCCCTTTGTTATAAATTGTTTTAGTCACCAAATATTAATCTGAATCAACATTAGACTCGTCATTTTTGGTTTCCTCCCTTATTATTAAATGATTTAGCATGATCAAACCTTTATTATTTGATCTTCAATTAAATAAATCATTCGAATGATTACATGTATCGAATTAATTTAATTATTTGATCTAATGTTGATAAATTCATTAAATGAACCCTTATAATCTATGGTTATGTGATTGCTACTTATGAATACTCAGGAAATGATGATTCCACCTTTTTTTTATGCATTTTCCCCACTTGTTCTATGTTGTCTTCATCACTGGACAATGGGGTCACTATTCGACTATTGTTGGGTGGGTCCAAAAGGGATCGGATCCCAAGATTCATAGTGTATGTTTAAAAGATTACTAGTTTTGAGTTTCAAGGATGAATTGGTGAGGATTGTGGGTAGTGGTTATTGCATTGTAGGTCGGATATCCTAAGTGGAGGAGGTAGTGGCACATGAGGTGCATGAGGCATGTGGCGGCTTCAAGCAAGGGATCAGAAACCCAATTTCCATTCATATGAGGGATGATATCATTGTCCAGAGGTTAATAATGTCATTTATGGTTTTCCAATGGGTTTGGTTTGATTTATAAATGGAGGATAAGTATAAACCCATAAAGATCCATAGTTTTTGTGAAAATCACGACTACACAACATGTAGTTCGGAAGAACAAACGATGTGGTCTTCGAAAATACATGGTGATAGGATTTTTGGGAGAATTTATGTATCACATATTGTGTAGGTACCCCACATGAAATATCATCTCATGCAAGCTTCTCGGTGTCTACTTTGGGAGTACACTAAAATTAGCACGACCAAGCACACGTCGTGTACTATTACGTGGAATGTGTACACAGACATGGCCAAGAGAATGCAGGCATGGCCTTGGTGGATGAGACATGTCGTGTAGTATACATAACCCTCATATAGTTCTAAATGGATATATATCCATGTACTATAAATTACATGGCTAGGTAGAGGAGTGGGGAAACATGCCGTGTAGAACCCTTACATATTGTGTACCTTTTTTTCTAGGAAAATTCTACCACTCATATCTACTTTTTTCAGAAATGTATTTTGGATTGTGAGTAGCCTATCCTAAGTGTTTTTACTTGTAGAATTTGATTTTAAATTCATATTATTTTTATATATATGGTGTGATATTTTGCAATTGGGATGCTTCATTAGGTGGTTCATAATGACGGCAGTGATCACGCAGGATCACCCGAGAGTGTCCTTTGTGTTTATATATATAAGTATATTTATTTATATATAAACACACAGACATGTTTATATATATAAACACACACATGCATAATGATATATATATATATAATTAAATATATTTGTATATAAATATTTCAATATAATTAAAGATAATTATTTATATATATATATAAACTCATATAATGATACATAAATACACACACATAAAGATATATATACACCTATATATTATATATAATTATGTTGAAATATATAATTAATACACATAAATATATATAAATATATATAAATACACATAAATACATATAAATATATAAAAATATATGAAAATATAAATAATTTTACATAAATAAATATATATATATCAAACAAAAGAGGATGTATAAAGAATGAAAATCAGAATCCATAAGAGATAAAATCAATGATGAAAAATAATCGAACCATGTAAGATTCTCACAAGAAAGAACACATGTATCAAAATGTGAGTGATTAAATTCACTTATCTTATAATAAAAGAGGAAGATAATACCTCATCATAGTGAGTGGAAGACTAGATTTCCATGATCATAAAGAAAAAGTATTGGTGGCCCCTTTCTTTTTCAAGGATTTCATTTATGATTGTGGGGAAATATAATTCGATATTGATTTTATTACATCCTATTTTTATAGATAATTCAATACCGACAAGAATGGAACAGGATTCTCCCATTGCAAGATCCCATAGAGAATGAATACAGTTTTCTCTTATAGTAACAATATGCCTTTAGTTATCACTGACCATCATTATGACCCCCACATCCTCATCTCTAGAAATAAATGTTTCCATGTTGACATTAAAAACACCGAAAGGGTGGAAGGTGGGAGAGAGTGGGAGAACAATTGTTCTTTCCTTCTGCATATCATGTTTCTTTCTTGTTTCCAACTTGGACATAGCCTGGTCACCCTAGAAGGAACAAGGATTAAAAATATAAATAAAAATAAAGTTGTTTCTATAAACTCAAATGAACCAAAATACAGTGAACATTAATGTCACCATCATTAAAGGAAGTATGGAATACCATATTTTCAGTAGTAATGAATTATCAGGTTCCTGATACATAGGATTGATAGGAAGTGATCCATCAACATTCCATATGAACTTAGCCTAAGGACATCGAATGATTTCATGCATGGGGGTTTTGGTTTTGGTTTCGGCCTTGCACAAAGGGAATATATTTTCATTATACTCATAGTGAGAAGGTAAAAATTACATCAAATAATGGATATTGCTTCAAATTTTCCACCAAATGTAGTGAACCATTTTAGGGACTTTCAGGCACCACACATTTTCCCCCAGAAAATCTCCTTCAATGTTATTAGAATAAAACACCAATTTTTATCTCAATTTCATATTATAAGATCCAAAATTATTGTTTATTTGATAGAGGCTATCCTTTCTCATATTTCTCATCCATGTTATACTCAAAATAATCCTTCAATCTATCTCATTGAACCAAGATTCAAGTTTCTCCATGCACCATCCATCACATGTTTCATCAAAGAGAGAGTATACCATTGCACCTTCAAAAGCAGGGACAACCAAGGATGTTGCATCCATCCCGTCATTGTCTTTCAGCTAAGAGTCCTTATAGACATTAACCATGGTACCATCCCTTATCCACCAATATATCCCATCATAATGAAAATATTTTGCACCCCATATTCTTATCCATGGGATGTTTGGGAGGGGTCTTAACGATGCACATTGAAGGTCCAAGTGGGGGTAGTACTTAGTTTTATGAATCTATGCCCAATGAGAGTATGGTTCATTAAAAGGTACCAACATTGTTTGGATGGAAGGGAATCATTGTAGAGATCTTGGTCTTTGAATCTAATTTCCCTGTTCACCTTGAATAATGAAATCCCATTAATGGCCATCCAATGCATTCTATTTTTTCCATTATTGTGACCCCAATAGAATTTTGTCATGCAGGAACGGATTTGGTCAGTAATCATGCTAGGGAGTTTGAATAGGGACATGAAATAACATGGAATTGACTGAACCACTATGTTGGTAAGAGTTTCCTTCCTTTATTTATAAATTTCCTTGGGTGTCTAACCCTGATATTTTTACAAAAAAATTATATCAATGATGATTGAAAATATCACTTTTTTGATCATCCTATAATTTTGTGGAGCCTGAGTTATTTATTATACTTCCCCACCACCAAGATACCTAACGCACGGTTGATATCAGACCTCCTATTCCTTGGTAAAATTGTACTAAAATAAATTTCATATTTAACTAGGTTAATCGCATATCTTGATGCCATCTCATAGAGTCAAATCATAAGGAAAATAGAGCTTCAATCTTCTTGGGTGGATCATTAAAAGATAATGCTATCATCTTAAAAAAAGTTGGTGGTATATAGGCGGGCCTAAGTGATACACTTCTTCCCCATGAATTTCCATTCAATTTGTTATGTGAAGATAACAATAGAGAACACATTATCCACTAAAATAAATAAAAATGTAAAAGAGGATCTCACTATTTAATCCCTTAAAAATGGGTCAAGCCTTGAGAAATCCACCATTAATTTTAATAATAAATGTACAATAAATAATAAATTCATGATAACCACAATCCACTTAGAGAATAAACCCATTTTATTCATTAAAAACTGAATAAAATAAAATTACACTCTATGATAAGACTTTATCATACCATGATTCCATTCCATAGTGCCTCATTTCACAATTGAGCATGATTTCAAAGAATGAAACACCTCATGGACCAAAATAGAATTATTTGGGATAAATATTTTATTGAATAACATACTTTGGTTCTCAGGAATTATGGGAGGTTTCTACATGTATAGTTGACCAATATATCTGGGAAGATCTTATAGGAGACATTTCATAATATGATTGGTCTAAATTATAATGTAAAGAGGGGTTTTTTGATATTTATAATGGGGATTATGATTGTTTCATTGAGATAATAGATATTTATTTTTACTTCCCATATTCCCTTCATAAAGGCTAAAATATATGGCCTGATAATGTTCCAAAATATTTTAAAAATGTGGGTGTGGAATCTATTCATCCCCAGTGATTTCATGGAATGTATTTCCTTGAGAGTCCCAATAATTTCATTACCATAGAAATATTTTGAGAGCTTATGATTCCTATCCTATATGATTATTGGTTTAATATAATCCTCAATATCAATTGAGATGGAAGAGTCCCCTACAATGTGAAGATTCTGGAAAAACATGTTAATAGATTCATGTATTCCCTCTTCAGTAGAACTAACACTAACATTGGTAGAACATATTTACCTAATAACCACACCTTCATCTAATCACCAAGTATTTTTCATATTGTTATTTTGGGAAACTAGGATATATTGTTGATAATTGATAAATTTTTCGATCGTTGGAACCAACATGCGATGCAGCTGAAATGAGACCACCTTAGTCTTTTCCACTATTTTTTCTTTCTCATTTTTCTTCAATGATAGGTTTTGATAATGATTTTCAAAATATATCTCCATAGTTCAACGTAATAGACAATTACCCAAAGGGAATAGATGTTGGAACAATGCTCGTTGATGAAACCTTTGATGTGGAAAACGTCATCGGAGTCCCACCACCTTCGGTATACAAATCTTCTTTAACTATGATTATGTACTACAGCGTCAAGGATACCATTTAGGCTCAAAGAGAATGAGGAGATTATATCGTTCAAATGTCGATGAGAAGAAATCACCAACAAACACCAAAAAGAAAAATGTAGCTACCACTGATAAATCCAACCTAAGAAAACCTAAGAAACAAAAACCCTACGAGAAAACTAGGAGAAAACTATCCATCAATGGAAAATCTAATTGAATATAATTATAAATACATTAATAAAAATATACGTAAATAGATACACACATATAATTATAAATATATATATCGACATAATATATATATAAATATTAAAATATAGTTTTATATATATAATAATTAGTAATTAGTAAATAATCTATAAATCATTATTAATAAATAAAAAATACTATTTATATAAAATAGTAAACAATAAATAAATATTAATAGTAATTAAATAATAAATAATTTAAATAATAAGAATAATAAATATTGAATAATATATAATCTGTAATCTGTAATATATAATACTAAAATATAAATATATATATATATACATATAACTATCAATATATATATACTCACATAATATATATAAATATAGACATATTTATATAAATAAAAAATAGTTAATAATTATTAATTATTAATTATTAATTATTAACCATTTTTATTTATTCATAATTTTAAATATTGAATAATTATAATCAATAATCTATAATTATAAATTAAATTTTTTTAAAATTAATAAAAATAAAAAAACACCACTAATTATTTATGAATGGTATAAACTTCCATGAAATGAACCACAACTACAAGATTATTACTTTTATTATAGCGTCGTAAATTATTGAGGATTTTCTAAAACCATTACTAAACAAATGAAAACTATAAATTTAGAAGTGGTCTTGAGTACCGCCATTAACCACCATTTTTTTGGTACAATGTGATATTTTATTTCATTGAAAATATGGATTCTTGTTTTTATTAAATGTTAGGATAATTTCACATAATTAAATAGTAATTAAAATCTCTTTATTAAATGGGTTGCAGCATAATATGGACATGGATATAAATAATTATTGTCTGTGTATTGCATAAACCTGGATGTATGATTGATTCTTGTTATTATGTGGTGATGGTTGCATTATATAGTGTATTTTTTACTAGAATATTATGTGAATAATAGTGTGGAATGTTGCTAGTAATGATAAAACTGACAATAAACTAGAGTTGGGGATGAATATGTGGGATGAATGGTAAAAAACAATAAATGGTAGAATGAATGATTAACTATTGATATAAATGTGGGTGTTGAGTGAGAATGGTTTTTCATTGAATATGAGAATAAATGTCATAAGAATATCATCTTTGTTGGTAAATAGTAAAATTGGATTTGGATATATGAATGAATTGAAGTGAAATTTTAGTTGGTTGTTATACCTATTTTTGTGAGGCTATGGGGGTTTATTGCATTGTAGTTGTGGAAGAAGATATTGGCATGTGTCGTGGTGTGCTACTGATTTTTTGAGCTACTCTAGTGGTTCTTGTTTGTGAGAACGCTTATGTTGGTTATTTGATGAATCTATTATAAAATGTGCTTTTACTGATTTCTATATGCACCCCACCTGAGTTGAGTATTTTATATTGATTCCAAATGTTTTGGTTCCAGGTTCTTTCTCCAATATCAAGGTGGATAAGGATGTATGGTGTCCTTCCCCCAATTCCTCATTATCCCTTTTATAGTATATGGGTTTTGATGTCCCGAGGTTGGTATGATCAAGAAATGTTTGGGAGTGGCCTGTGGTGTACTTGGTGACGAGGTAATTATAGGCTAATGGATATGTGGTGGGGGTCATTTATGGTAAGAGGAGGGAATGAGGTTACTTCCTTCATGTTTTATGGTAACCTATATCACTGGTCTTATTATTTGATGTATTTGGCATGTGTTTATTATAGTCTACATAGGGGAAACCTATAGAGACCTCCATATGGCATCCACTGCTGATTTTTTTTTATTTTTTTAAAAAATTCACTATAGGAATATGAAAACAAAAATACTATTATAATTCCAAAATTAAATAAATATATCTATTATATGTAAAATAAAATTCTCATAAATGTATTTTTCCAATCATCTTCCTTGCTCTATGGTCAACATCAAATAAAAAAAAATTATTAAAAAATAATAAAATAATTAGGGCAGTAAAAAAATAAAAAAACTAGTAATCAAAATATAGTAGAATATTTAAAATAAAACTTAACACAAAAATCCATGGTTATTTTATTTTTAATATATTAATAGTTTCTAATTGTTTTAATTTATTTTAAAAAATTATTTGGTTGTTTTGGGTAGACTTCATTCCTGATAAATATGAAATCTACTTTCACATCACACATAATACTAATATTGTTTACCAAAGATTTCACATTGTTTTCATATTGTTCGCTATGGATTGGACTATTAAACACATGTTTTCATGTTTTAAAACAATAAAATAATGTTTTTGTTCATCCAAGGAAAACAAAACCAAAACTTAGTGTTATAACTACTCAAAAATTTCACAAATCATTATATGGTCAATTTCCATTGATTTCATGACATTCAGAGGTCATTCAGTTGGTTTTGACCCCCTGACGTATAACAAACCATTCTTAACCTTCATTAAGATTTTACCATTTTGGAGGAATACTTAACACAATACACAAATAGATGCCCAAAGACCATATTAGTTTAGTTTCTTTGGAAACTTGTAAATACAAACACTAGTATATGGGTGAGTTGCATTATCTATCATTAGATTCTCCGTTACTATAACCCTTCGTAGACACATCATACATAATGCATATCTTCATAACCTAGGGAAAGTAAACATAAAAAGGGGTGAGCTCGGATGCTCAGTAAGGTAAAAAAAATGAGATATGTAAGCATATACATGAGCATAAGGGTATGAGAATGTGATAATGACATTATAAGATCATGCCCTGAATAACAAAGATCATAGACAAAAATCATGGCATACATATTTATTGTTAATAAGACATGAAACATAAGGTAATCAAGAAAATATCCATGAAAGCATAACATAGGAATAAGACATGAAATTTTGGCAGACACATAGGCATAAAATGATTTCCATTGAAGTTAATGCATTGTTGCCACGAAAATATTAGTAGTTTGGGATCATTCCCCATACCATCTTGGTAGCCATGGTTCACTCCCATGACCTTATAAGTAATCAAGGTTCACACTCAAGACCATTTTTGTAGTCAAAGTCCTCTACTGAACTGAGTTTGTAATAACACAAAATTTTATCAATAGAAATTATATTCTTGTAATCATTTCATATAGTATAAACCACATAAAATAACATCTTGAACATAATACATACCTTGTAAATGAATAATTAATTAAATAAGAGGTATTTCTATAAATTATAGAACCTATGCTGATAGAATAGAAACGTGAACTTTGGAATATTAATATTACCATTAGTAATAGTAAATCATGAAATAGAATAGAAACCTCACCTATTAAAGTTTTAATATAATTTGGGTATCTTATAAATTTAAATATGATATGTTTATATCATGGTATATGTAAATAAATATTTTTAAAATGATAAATTAAGTGTGGGTATTTTTGTAAAGTATAAATTTTTATTTATAATTTTATAATTAATTGAATGATTAAAAAATTATTTTCATAAAATAGAATCATAAATTCAGATTTTTTTACTTAGGATTATAAGATAATTTTATGAGACCTTAAATAATTTTTCAAAGTGTCATAAAATCAGTAATAATTTAAAAGTCGGTATGTTTTTAATAAATGAGTTTTTTAATTAAAAAATAAGTTTCTCATATTTCTAAAATTATTTTAATAAAATCGAGTTCATTTTATAATTCTATATATATAAAAATGTTTATGTTTATTTTTTTTATTTTTCTAAAATATTTGAATGTTTTTTGAATACTTAAATATATTAATTTATTGTACTTAACAAGTACATGAATTATTGAGTTATATATGATGTATGAATGGTGTAAGACCATAATATTAAACAATCCTTCTCCCATTAATATATTTAGTCACGGTAATCAAAACTCTTTAAATTTTGGATCAAAAATAATAATCTAATGAACAATATAACAAAAAAACACTCATATCCTCCCCAATAAACACCACCCCTCACCACCTCTTCCCCTCACACATTCCAATAATTGAATCTTGTCCCATTTCTACCCAATAATCTTACAATGACTCTCCACAACTTCCATGAGCATTTTTTATCAACAAAATACCAAATTCATTTTCTCTAAGTGGGTTCTGAAGGAGAATAATTCATAAGGTAAAATCCTATTTCATTTTCTTTTAGTTTCTTTTCAATTTTTTTTCTTTTATTATTATATCCTCACCTCCACTTATCCAAGTTTCATGATAGAACTGTTATCATATATATACTGGAATTTTATCATGTTAATTGAATATTCTATAATCAAAACTCTTCTCTTCTCCCTTTTATTCTAAAAATGGAAACATTATCTGTGAGGTGTTATTTTATCAACTCCGAGGTAGAAAAGTTTTCATTTTACTTTACCGCCTTCAATGATGGTCTTAAACCCATTTTAATGGTTGAAAAAAAATATAAAATGTATGTTATAAACTTTTTTATTTTATAGAACTATCCTATATATATAATAATAAATAATAAAACAAAATGAGTTCGTTGTGATGAAAAACAACCAAATTACTCTAAACGATTATCATTGATATTTTATACAATGAATCGTCCCAATATCTGAAAATAATAATATATAAGACAAATTAAACGTATTTATGTTCATTAATAACATATAACTTCAATTATAGATAATTATCCTCATTTTAAATGATCTTCCATACATGTATGCAAGTGAACCGATTATGAAATACCAGAAAATGACCACTCCTAAATGATGAAATTGTCCTCTATAACTCATCATAATGGCCATAAAATAGGAAAATAGAATTATAATAATAAATATAAATTTATAGTAGGTTCTGATTTATTAATTTATAAATCTAATTTGTTTATTCAATATATTAAATTGAAAAAAATAATTCAGACATAATGTTTGGGGATTCAGGATTGCAGTTCCTTTCTTTGGGTTATTCTCCCTTCCATGGTTTGAATGTTCATATTATGTCCATAAAATTCCATTTCCATTTTCTTTTTTAGGATTATATATTTATAATCTGACTTTATAACAAATATAAATATTTTTCCAATATAAATCTTCTTCCAAAAAAACACACCTTTTACTTATCTTGATAATATTTCCTCTTCCCTCAAGATTGACGATTCTTATAACAAGTCTGCTATTTCATTTTTATTTTGGTAACCCAAAATTTTATTCACTAAATTCGGATATATGAAATTATCAAGAAACACATTTCTCTTCTATGGGATATTTTTTGAACAAGATTGGTATACTTTCTATATGGAAGGCAAGATTATGTAAATGTTATGATGTGAGGGGTGCACCCAAAATCATATGTTGCTCCAATGCATTGGGTAATGTGATTTATCTCATGAGATAATGTTCATTATGAATGACCATGATGATATCATTTTCACAATGATGATGTTATTTTTATTCACACAGATTATGCATGCACATCATGCTAGTTTTGTTTATAACTATACATGGTTGTTGACCACTAAGACATGGTGTTTCATTTTTATGCATTGTAACATTCCATGAATTTACCTAATGATTCCTCTAATGATTGTGATGATGAAACCATTCTTATTTTATGATTATTATTATTCTCACCCCGTTTTATATTGATTAATATTCTTATCAATCATCTGCCATGGATTTTAGATCACCAATTTCTTTGATGTATATCCTCAGGTGATTACTTGTACTAAAAATAAAACAAGGGCCACTACAAAGCTAGAGAAGATTAATTTAAATAGTTTTCAAAGTTTTATTATGTAAATGTTATGTATGGTCGTAATTTTTTATAGATAATAACCCTTGGGATCCTGGTTTTGTAGCACTATTATATTGTTTTATCTTTAAAATGATGTAATAGTTATATAATAAAAAAGTGTTGACATAGTTGGTATCAGAGAATAGGTTAGTTAATTTGGGAATTAGGATTAAATAAACTTATTGAAACCCCTCAGTATGATACTAAGTATATGGAATCACCCAAGTATTTTTGTTTTATAAAATTCTAAACATAGGGATCTTACAAGATAGGCCTTTATAGTTAATTTCACAGGGGAATAAATTATTTATTCCTAACTTTTTGACATATTATTTGCTCAAACCTTTTATATTTTATAAAATGATGGGAATGAGGAGAAACCAGGACAAAAACCCATGAAAAGGACAATGTAGCAATTCCTTGAATGGCATCCCCAATGTCTTTGTATGTGGAGTTCCAAATTTCTGGGTTGTTATTACCCAACTGTCTCAGGAAATGAACATCAACCTAAATAATTTGTGACATCCTCCTTAACCTAAGATTGATAAATTGGTTATCAAGTATTTTATGTGGCAAAGAACACTAATATTTAGTGGATCATCCAATCCACTAGTCGCAGAATAGTGAGTCAACACAATGGAAATGATCTTTTTTGTGCTTCACTATTATGAGATGGAGAAGGTGTCTCTATCTATTTTCTATTTAGATGGAGTGGCCGATAAATGGTGGGTGTGGATTAATAGTATCAAAAAAATGATTAAATTGAAGAGATGTAGTGGTAATACATTAAGAAAATATTTCTTAATAAGTATTTCTCTTGAACTCTTTGTAGAAATATGGGGAGAGAATTTATAAAACTGAAGAAAAAAATGAAGGCAAATCTGTCACAGCATACAAAGAAAATTTCTAAAGTCATGAAAGATACTCCTTGGGTTTTTATATCAACAGTTATAGAAAAATAAATATATTTTTTAGTGGTTTAAAACAACACCTTCTAAAGGCTCTAGAAATTTCAGACCTTGTTAGATTAAAATAATTTATTTTATGTGATCTCAAAGTGGATATGATGTTTGGAGAATGGTCCCAAAGATATGTAGATATGAAATGAAATATAGAGTTTCAATATAGGGGATCTAATAAAAAAATGGAAAGAAAGATCAATAACTAACATGTCAAAATTGTTGGAAGAATCATCATGAGAACTGACTCAAAGGAATGAGGAATTTCTTCACATGTGAGAGAGAATTCCCCCAAGCTCATGAATGTTGAAGATACATGAGGAAGAAAAAAAAATTTGGGGGGAAAGGAGAAACGCACCCATGGTTCAATTCTTCATTTTAGTGAGCAAGGGAACTATGATATCCAGTGCTCCAAACATAAACCCCTTGAGGGTAATCAACATCAACAACCACCAAATCCAAAGGATCAAGGGAAATATTATTCCATCACTACATCTAAGGTGAAACTAGACAATGATGTAGTTACAGGTATTCTGGTTATTCATTCATGAATAATTAATGTAATATTGGATTCTGGTTCTATTCATTCATTTATATCTTGCAATTTTAGTAGAACAATTCAAACACCTATTCAAAATATGGAGATTTAGTTATCTTTGAGAACAAAAAATGGAGAAATTATTTCATCCAAAGAATATAACTCTTCCCTAGATAATTTTTGTGGACTAAGCCTTCCATCAAATCATTTCTTAATTCCTTTGGTGGATTTTGATTCTATATTGCGAATGGATTGGCTATCTTTATACAAATGCAACATAATCTTTCAGAGAAGCTAGATCACTCTTCACATACTGAGAAATCCTCTAATTCTATACATTTGTAAGGAGGAGGATGAATCTATATCAGAATGATTGTCTCAATTATAGATATTATTACTTTATAATGAAGCATGTGAATATCAAATTATTGTGAAAAAGGATAAAATCGTGCTCGAGGACATTCCCATTATGAGGGACTACAGTGATGTGTTCCCTAAAAAAATTTATGGCCTTCCTCTTGGAAAATAGGCTGAGTTATCAAATGAAATTATTACTAGATCTCTACCTATATCAAATACGTCTTATATAATTTCCACCATTGATTTGAATGAACTGACGAAGAAGTTACAAGAGAATATAGATAGGGGTTTATAGGCCAGATTGATTCTCCATGGGGTGCACTGGTCCTCTTTTTCTAGAAGGATAGACCTTTACACCTCTACATTGAATACAGTGATCTCAAAAAAATCCCAATAAAGAACATGTATCCCCTTACATGGATAGATGACTAGTTTTATCAACTATGTGGGGCCATATATTTCTCTAAGTCGGACCTTCAGTTGGGATATCACCAATTAAGGGTGAGTAAGAAATATATTCCCATGACTAACTTTCAAATGGGGTTTGGAAAATATGAGTTCATAGTGATGAATTTTAGACTCAATAATTCTCTAGAAATATTCATAGATTTATGAATAATTTCATTAGATATTACCTCGATAAACATGTGGAAGTCTCTATTGAGGATATTCTAATATACCCAGTAGTAAGGAGGGACATGAAGAAAACTTGAATACTATGATAAACACTTTTCAACAGGACTTTTTTTAAAAGTATTGTAATTTTGATTTCTAGATATAGAAATTAACATTCTTGGGGTATGTTTTCACTAGTAAAGTAATATCTTTGGACCCTTCCAAGATAAAGGAAATTGAAAAGTGGCCTAGTACAACATCATTAATGAAGATCCAGAGTTTCCTTGGTCTAACTGGGTATTAACAGTGATTTGTGAAGAACATATAATGATTTTACAATCCACTAACTATGGGGAATCAGAAGGGAGAAATGTTTTTATGGACCATTGAATGTGAATACCTCTTCAAAGAGTTAAAAAAGTGTCTTATCACAATGATAGTACTCACACTTCTGATAAGTGGGGAACTCTTCGTGGTATACAATGATAATTAAAAGAAGGTATTAGACTATTTACAGATGCAAAATGATAAATTGATATCCTATGCCTTAAGATTTTTAAAAATTAATGTGTAAAACTATCCCACACATTATCTGGAGTTGAAAGTTACAATGTTCACATTGAAAATCTGATGGCATTATCTCTATAGGGAAAACTGTGAAATATATACTGATCTTAAGAGCCCCAAATATATAATCACACCTAAAGAGATTAATATGTTCCAAAAAATATGGTTAGATATCATTAAGGATTATGAATTCTCAATCCATTATAATCCTAGAAAAGATAATAAAGTGGGAGATTCTCTAATTATAAAGGATTATGTAACATTATCAATGATGAGAATTGAGTAGGATCCAATTTATTATATTTTAAAAGGATATATATGGAAATCATTATGAAATGGAAATCATCAATCCTTTATCAAACCATTTATCAGCAATCCCTCAAGGAGAAAATAAAGTATTCTTAAATAAATGATGTAGAAATACAGAAAAAGGTGGAATCTATGAAAAAGTGGAATTCCTCATAGTAAAAAAATTGATGTTGAAGTATTTTTATGATTTGGATCATGAATATGTGTGAAATCAAATATAGAGATAATGAAATTGATTCTGAGTAACTCACATAAAACAATATTCTCTATTCACCCAGGAAGCAAAAAGATGTATCATGATCTATGAGAAAGCTATTGGTGGGAAAATATGAATATTAAGATCACTGAATATACATCAAAGTGATTGGTATTTCAACATGTGAAGAATGAATGTAAAAAAATTATAAGCGGATGATTCCACTATTACCCATATCAACATGAAAATGAAAAAACCCCACCATTGACTTTTTTACTTAGCTTTTAAAGATGTCTAGATGAAACAATTCTATATGGGTTGTTGTGGATCATCTCATAAACACAACTCCCTTCATCACAACTAGATAGGACTTCTCATTGGATCAACTGTAATGGATATACTTTAGAGAAGTGGTAAGTCTATATGGAGTACCACTAGAAATTGTATCTGATTGAGATCTGAGATTCACCACCATGTTCTGGGAATGTATTCAACATTCTCTAAATAGTGAGCTAAACTTCATTGAGACTTATCATCATCAAAAGGATGGACAATCAGATCAGACTATTCAGACACTAGATGAACTGTTGAGAGCATGTTCTATATTCCTCAATGGATAATTAGGCCAACATTTTTCCCCGACTGAGTTCACTTACAACAACAGTTTCTACTTGAG
The DNA here is from genome assembly GCA_963277665.1 of Viscum album. Classification (NCBI taxonomy): domain Eukaryota; kingdom Viridiplantae; phylum Streptophyta; class Magnoliopsida; order Santalales; family Viscaceae; genus Viscum; species Viscum album. The sequence goes on from OY728165.1 coordinate 887,417, forward strand.
CATCCAAATGGATCCATATGAATCCATTTATGGGAAAAGATGTAGAATACCTACATGTAGGTATGAGTTTGGTGAACATAAGCTACTAGGGGATGACATAGTAAAAGATATACTGGAAAAGGTGAAAACCATTTAGAAGCACATCAAGGTAGCCCAAATTAAATAGAAGATGTATGTATAAAATCATTGATAATACCTAGAGTTTAATGTTGGATACACAGTATTCCTTTGCATATCTCTATGGAAGAGGATCATGTTATTTGGGAAGAAGGGAAAGAAAAGTCCCAGGTACATCGACCTCTTTATAGATTCTTGATTGTATCATAGTTGTGAACAAAAAATTAGAACTTCCACCAACCATGTCTCAAGTAAAAAAATGTATTCCATATATCCTTCTTGAGGAAGTACATACCAGATCCCTCACATGTACTAAATCTAATGGTGGTACGGTTGGAATATGATCACTCTTATAAGGGCCATCCAGAGAAGATCTTGGACCACATAGATAATATTCTACGTAATAAGACTAGTCACCTATTTAATGTACTATAGAGGACCCTTAAGTAAAGAGATGAATAATGAGAACTAAAGGATATGATGAGGGAGAATACCCTCACCAGTTTATATAAAAAGAAATGTTTAGGGTGTAATTTCACTAGGGGGAAGAATGTAACAACCGGAAATTTTATCAATGGAAATTCTCTTCTTGTAATTATTTCATATAGTATAAACCATAAAAAATCACATTGGGAACACAATAAAAAATTTGTATATTAATAATTAATTAAATAACAGGTATTTTTGGATATTATGAAAACTATACTAATGGAATAGTAACTCGACATTTGTAATAGTAATGTGACCATTATGAATAGTAAATCATCTAATAAAATAGTAACCTCACCTATGAAAGTGTAAATAAAATTTTCATATCTTATAAATTTAAACATTATATATTTATATCTTAGAATAAGTAAATAATTTTTTTATAAATGATAAATTAAGTTTCAGTATTTTTGTAAAGAGTAAATGATTGTTGGCAATTTTATAATTAATATAATGAATGAAAATAAAATTTATTTTTATAAATTGATTTAAAATTAAATTTTTGTTGTCTTATTATTATAATATAATTATATTATATCTTAAATAATTTTTCAATGTGTCATAAAATCAGTTATAATTTTGAAAATCAATATTTCTTGAATAAATGATGATTTTAGCTGAAAATTAAATTTATCATTTTTAGAAAATTATTTTAATAAAATTTAGTTCATTATTTAATTCTAAAAATTTGAATATTGTTAGGGTGAATTTTTTGGAATATTTCTAGTACAGATGAATATATTTTTGAATAATGAAATAAGGTAATTTTTGGTATTTTACAAATACATGAATTATTCAGTCATATATGATGAATGTTTGATGTAATACCATAATATATAACAATACTTCTCACATTAATGTAATTATTCATGGGAATAAAAATTATTCATAGTCTTGAGAGAAAATAATAATCTAATGAACAAAATAATCAAAAAAACACCCATATCCTCCCCTATAAATACCACCCCTCGCCACCTATTCTCCTCACACCTTCCAAGTCTTTATTATTATACAATTTATACCAACTACTCTAAAAAATCCTCTCACCCACATCCCTGAGATTTTTTTCTCAAAAAAAATACCAAATCTAATTTCCCTATGGAGTTTCTCAAGAAGGACAATTCAAGAGGTAAAATCCTTTTTCTTTTTCTTTAAATTTCATTTCAATTTATTTACTTTTCTTATACTATCATAACATACCCTTATCTAGGTTTAATTATTACTCTATTATCATATATATACTTTAATTTTATTATGTTAATGGAATAATATATCATCAAACCTATTCTCCGCTCACTTTTATTCTAAAAACAGAAATGTCATCTATGTGGTGTTGTTTTATCACCTTGAAGGATGAAAAATTTTCATTTTCCATTACCAACTTCAAGTATGGTATTAAAAACGTTATAATGGTTGAAAAATATTTTAAATAAATTTTGAAACCTTCTTTATGGTCTATAACTAACTTATACACCTAATATAAAATTATAAACCAAAATGAGTTCATTATAATCAAAAACCACTAATTAATCTCAATGATTATCATTAACATTTTATCTAATAAATTATCCTTATATTTGAAAATATATATATATAATAAAAATTAAACTTCATAATGTTCACTAATATCTTATAATTTTAATTTTGGATAATTATTTCCACTTTACACAATCATCCATACATATATACTAGTGAATCGTTCATGAAAACCAAGAAAACGAACACTCCCGAATGATGAAATTGAACTCTATAACTAATCAAAATGGCCATTAAATATTTTAATAAAATTATATTAAATAATATACACGTGTAATAAGTTTTTTATTATTTACTTAACGAATCTTATTTGATTATCTGGGATATTAAATTGAAGAAAACATTCAGAAAAAAGGTAAGGGTATTCACGAACCAAATTCCATTGTTTGGGTTATTCTCTCTTCCACAGTATGAATGTTCATACTATGTTCATAAAAATTCATTTCCCTTTTTTCGTGTATATACATTTTTCCTATATTATTTTGTGAGAAATCAAATGATTTTTGCAAAATAACTCTTCTTCTAAAAAAACACTCCTTTTACTTCTCTTGATAATGTTTGTTTTTCACTCGACATTGACGATTCTGATACCAAGTATGTTATTCCCTTTGAATTTTTTGTAACCCCATATTTAATTCATGAACGTGTGATTTATTAAATTCTCCTGAACCAAATTTACCTTCCATTGGATATTTTATGGAAAATATTATTATATATCCTATGTGGCATGCATGATTATGTAAATGTTATGATGTGACGGCTGCGCCTGAAATTATATTACACTCCAAAGCATTGGGTAATGTGATGTATCTCATGAGATATTTTTAAATATTCATGGAAATTATAATAGATTTTTTAAAATTCATTATGATTTAGTTATGAACATATATTATGCGTGAACATGTTGTTATCCTTATTCACAACTATATGTAGTAGCTAACCACTAAGACATGATGTTTTATTTTTTTCTTCATTTCCAAATTCCATTCCTTTACCTAATACTTTCTCTCATTATTATGATTATTATACTATGATTTTTTTATGGTGATAAATATTCTCACCTCATTTTATATTGATTAATTTTATTATCTATCCTCTTACTTTGCTTTTATCACACCCCTTTCATTGATGTATATCCTTAGGCTCTTACTTATACTAATAATAAAATTATAACCACTAAGATGAGTGGGAATAACAAATTTAATAAATTTTATGTTTTATTACTTAAATGTTATTTATGCTCCTAATTTTCCCCAGACACTGTACCTTTGGATCCCATTTTTTTAACACTGTTATATTGTTTATCTTTAAAATTATTTAATAGTTATGTAATAAAAAGAAGGCCTGTTATATATATAACTCCATATTTTAACCATGTATCTATCATGAGATATAAATATTTAACCAATTCATTTGAGGTATATATTTCCCCCACCCATCTCATAATTAAATCATATATATATATATATATATATCCCACAAGATGATAAAAAAATCATATCATAACTCATGAAATGAAATTGGTTTCATAAATATATAATAATATAATAACCTATGGAAAAGAGATAAGTTTCATAATAATTTCATATAATCATAAAATATGAAATTAATATGTTCTCATAATAAAATAACCCATTAAAGTGAAATAGGTTCCATAACCATATACCCCGTTAAAGAGAAATGGGGTTCATGAACATTAAACCCATAAAAGAGAAACAAGTTTCACAAACATCATGCCACCAAAACATAAACCATTCAGAGATATAATAAAAATGGTGAGACTAGATTTTTTCCCTAATAAGGAATTAGAAACAACCAGAATATTTGATCATATATAGAAAATTATTGGAAGGAACTTTTAAAAACATTTCATTAGGAAAATATCATTTCTTCTATGAAAAAATATTTTTAAAACATAAAACTTTTTTTGATGACATTTTTCTTTTAAAATAGAATTGAAAACATAAAAAAAATATTATAAAACCATAATTAATTTTAAAAATCCCTTTTCCTTGAAAATGATCTTAAATTATCATTTTAAAAACATTTTTTGAGAAAATTTTTGAAAACATGGTTTTTGAATAAAATATTTTTCTAACTAAAGAGAGAAATAAGGTCAGATTTTATTAGAAAGGTACAAAATTATATTAAGTACCAAAGAGTATAAAATTGTACTAATTCATGAATATTTAATGACTAAATATTGGAGTAGAATATTCGTGATTGTTCTTGGAAGATGGATCATACTATTTAATCAATGAAAGCATAATCATAAATAATCCCAATAAATTATGGGATTGTTGCAATAAACTCTTACCACTTATGAAACTTTAATAGTACTATTCATGTAAAGAAATTACATAAAATAAAGCTTAAAATATCATTAATATAAGTAGATTCATGATTTAACATGTAAAACGGTAGTATATACACCTTGTAAAAGAATATTAGTTCATAAAAAACATGTGTCACAAATAAGGAAAATTGAGACAAATTAATTTACCACTTTGGTAACTTTTGAAACAAAAACGCAAAGAAATATAGGTAATAAAATGGATTTGTAAATTGTCATGTCAAAATATCTTTTTAAATGTTCTATTCTTTTTGTTTTATTAAATCACGAACTCTTTCTTAAATACTCAATTACAAACTCTTTTATGTCCAAATCATTTTTATCATTCTTTGTTTTAATAAAATAAATTAATATTTTATCATTACTTTTTTTAAGTTCGTATTATAAAAATTTTAATCATAGAAATTCCAATGATAATTCATTAAAATATTATCATAAAAAAACTAAATATAATTAATATAATACATACTGAATATGATTCATATCATACACATTTTCCAAACATTCATGCTAAAAATATTTTCATAATGATATAAATCATACAAACTCTTGTAATGGAAAGCATCACACATTGTTCTCATACCCTAAAACTGTATCATAATGAAATGTTTTTTTTAAAATAAAAATGATTTTTTTATTATATTATAATAAAAACGATTTTTTTCTTTTGATTTCAATATGACCATTATATTGGAAGGTGTCCAAATCCCATTGAGATTTGAGAAGAAAATCCGACAATTGGAGATCAATAAGCCTATTGGGATGAATTCCTATAAATAACAGGTCATTTGAATGATCTCAAGATGCTTTATATTCTAGATACTGTGTGACAGATCATCCGAATCAACTACTTATAAAAAATATAAAGTTTAAAAGTTATGAAATTCTTGTCCCATATACTGTGTGACTCTCAATAGTTTTGTTTTTCTTTATGTGACACCGATCATTGTGATTATGATTAAGGGATTCTATGGATAAGAAGACAGTGGTTCCGATATTTTGGGGATATAGTGTTTTCATGGATTGGAAGATATTGGTATAGATTGTTTTTGGATCTAATTCTTCTGAGGCTTGGAAGGCAGAGGTGTGGATCACCTTTTTAATTGAGGGATACTGGGATTGGAAGAGAGACTGAAGTCGATAATCGTATCAATTGATTACCCTAATTTGGGAAATATAGACTTTCTTGAAAGTATAATTCAAGGGACATTTATCCTAAGTTATTGGATACCGTTCTATTTGGGATAAACTAATTGTATTCATTAACTTTTATTTCATTTCCTCTCCTATTATAATAGAATGTGAATTGTTATATATATTGATTTTTCTAGTCTGTATTATTTTTATCATAATTTATCTTTTTATGATACTTTTGTGTTACAATGTAATTACGATTTATGTGAGTATTATCATTCAATTACTCAGTAAAATTATATATGATTTATGAAAAAATAATTATTCTGTTTTACTCTGATTATCATAACCACTGTGATTATGATACTTACCATGATTACTGTGAATACAATTAAATATGTCCTAAGTAATATATATTATAACCAACCCGATTAAAATTTTTTATAACTAGACCTAGCGGATAGTTCATTTACCATTTTATTTCGTAAGATTTTTTATGAATTGAATTAGTTTAAAATCTTTTAAACATAATTCATTCAGTGATTAAAAAAAGTTTTTAAACCTAATACTCACCCCCATATTTTATTTTTTCATCTACATATACATTTTGATGCAACAATTGGTATCAGATCCATATCTCAGTAATAATTATACTCACATTTGGCATGAGAGGAGGTTTCCACATCTTATAGTTACGTATTATTATATCTTTACTAGTTATCATTATTTATTTTTATAGATTTTTTGTTCATATATATTTGTTACACCAAAAACATTTGTGGAAAATGAAATTTTCTATTGTTTTAAAAATAGAAGAACGAAATATTGGCTCTATTAAAAATCTCAATCCAAACAATCCACTAATTATTTATGGTAATGATTATAAATATTGAAGAGACAGAATGAGGGCTTTTTTGATAAACCCTATAGTTTATAATTTTGTAAAGTTGAATGGTGACTAAAATAATCATAATAAAGAGATAAGAACATTTTCAAATCATGAAAATTAAAAATATAAACCAAATTAAATGGTAAGGAATACATTGTTATGTTCTATAACCAGAAACACATATACCTTAATTTCTGCTTGTGAAGGAGCAAACAAAATATGGATGAAGCTATGAATAAATCATTTTGGAAGTTCTAAGGTTTTTGAGACTAGAAGAGCCTTGAGAAAATTAAATTACTATGATTTTGAATTTCCTTATGGAGAACCTATTATTAATGTACCAAAAAGGATTATGAAAATAGTTAATAGTTTACAAGATATGGGTAAAAAATTATTATATGATGATATCCTTGTTAAAATGTCATTGATATTATATCAAACGAATGATAATAAAAGAGTACAACTATTGATGAATCCAAGAAGATTGAAAATCTTACAGTTGATGATTTATTTCCAAATATACTATAGTATGAGGGTAGGCTGAACAGAGATGCTGAGGATGTTTAAAACAAAACTTGGGGAGTTTCTTTTACTTACAGTTCAAATTTAGTGACAGCTTAGACTCCTAATAAGATTGTTAAATAAATAATCAAAAATGTTATCACCCAATTAGACTAAAGTCATTCAAGAAATTATTATAATGAGTTAGCCAATATTTGTCATAGAATAACAAATATTGTTTGTAAAATGGGTTTTTTTATCGGTACAAGATAAGTAACAAAGAAAGGATGGATAATAATGATTTTTAGGTTACCTATTACTAATTTAAAATTACTATACATATAATACCTGATTTTCCAAAACTAAAAAGAAGAGATAGAAAGGAAATTAATACTGAAGGAAATAAGAAAATTATTACAAGATAAAAGGAAAGAAAATACTGAAATCTAATGACTCATGGAGTGATAGATGTGGTGATTCCTTTAATGATTATTCAGATAATGAAAATGTAAAAGATATAAATATTGGTACTTATAATAGAATACCTTTTGAAAATAAATGTATTATTGATAAGGTAAACACATCTGATTCTTTAACAAATGTTTCTTCAAATGAAGACTATCCTAATGAGAAAGATTATATTTCTTCTAATGAAAAAAATTCTTCAAAAGAAGAAAATACTTCACCTTATTATGAATATGTCTCTAAATGTTCTAAATTGATTGAAAATGAGAACTTTAAAGTCAATAAGAAAATTTAGAAGGAAAATGCTAGAATAAATTCTTTGAAAAAAGTTATATCAGATCTTTAAATATATCTTGATAAAAAACTATTTTGAAATTTTTTCCATTTCTAAAATCCTTGAGGATGCTATTTCTAATAAGGATAAGATCTATAAGAATTTTGAAAAATCTATTTCTAAGAAAAGTGTTTTAGAGGGAAAAATCAATTCCAAAAATAATAATTAAGATGATAATGATTCATTTGTAAAACTAATGTTTGATATTTCTTCTTTAAAGAAACTCTTATTGAAGATTACTTGTCCAAAATAAAATTTTGATAAGTTGTATTAAGAAATCCATCCTCATAATAATAGTTCTGTATTTGGTTATTCTCATTCAAAACCTATTTTTAGTTACAACTATTTTTCCCTAAAGGTTTTCTTTTCTAGTATTAAAATCCAATGTGGAAGCCGTTGTAATAAAAAAATTACCTTAAATAAAATTCAATCACTGGGGTTTTACAAAGCCCATTTTTTAAAACAAATTTTGATTCCCAAAAACTTGTTAACTATCAATTCTGAAACCAGGAAAGTTTAGGTTCTAAAAGTATAATTGTTTCATTATCAGGAAAACAAATAAAATAGTAACAACATGAATATATTGTACATGGATAGTGGATGTTACCGACATATGATTGGTAATAAATAATTATTTTAAAAGATTATCAAAATGAAATGTGTAAGAGTTACCTATGGAGATAATCATCAAGGACATATTGTTGGTATAGGTAACATTTTTCTTCATGGAAAATATTTTATTTCAAATATTTTATTTGTTAATGGTATTAAGTAAAACCTTATAATCATAAGTCAATTATGGGATGAAGGTTACTTTGGGAATTTTAGGAATGATAAATGTGTAGTACACAATTCCAAGGATGAATTCATTATATCTACCCATCTGCATGAGAATGTTTACACACATAACATATAAGACCTTAGGAGCCAAGACTAACCATGTCTCAGTGCAATGGAAGATCAATCTTTGTTATGGAATAGAAGGTTAGGATATTGTATACATACTAACTTATGAAAATTTTCTATGAAAATATTTGTTAAGGATCTACCGGAACTTTTATTTTATTCATCAAAAGATTGAATCCCTTGAAAATATGGAAAGAAAAATAAGTTAATATTTAAATCAGTTAGTGAAGTCATAACTACTGATGGTTTATAGTTAATGCACATGGATTTATTCAGTCCTACACATACTGAAAGTATTAGAGTCATGTACTATGTATTTTTTCTAGTTTATGATTACACTATATATAAATGGGTATATTTTTTCGAATATGAATATGAATACTATTGTTACTTTAAAACATTTTGTGCTGAAGATAAAATTGAGAAAAAACTTCCATTGATAAATATTCATAGTGATCATGGTGGATAATTTTTAAATTATGATTTTGAAACTTTTTCTAGTATGAAGGGTATTAAATATAACTATTCATCTCTTGTAAGTCCTCAACAAAATGGTGTGGTTGAAAGAAGAAATTGTATTCTTCAAGAAATAACGAACCATGTTGAGTGAATACTCAATTACTAAATAATTATGGGATGATTATTTTAGTACCGATTTCTATACTATAAATCGATTTTTAGTTATACCATTTCATAATAAAAAACCTTATGAGTTATGCACAGGCCAGAAACAAAATGTTTCATACTTAAAAGTATTTGGATGGAAAGTATTAATTTTTAAATCAAAATATAACTAACATAAATTCTCACCCAAATTCAATGAAGGTATATTTTAAGTCTATTCCACTAACTCTAGGGCATATATTGTTTTCAATAAAAACTCTTATACTATTGAGGAAGGAATACATGTCAAATATGATGAAACTGGTCCTTTTTTTAACAATCCCAACCTATATCATCTGATGTGTTTTCCAAAATATATTATCGAACATTGATAGAGGACTCTTCTAATAAATAAAATAATAAAAAAATATGTATTTATTCTATAATACATTCTTCCTTCAGTTGATGAAATTTTTATAAAACCCTAAATCAGTTGTTTCTTAAGAATTATCAAAGTGATAGTATCATTGGTGATCTAAATCAACCTGTAAGGACTATAATTTATTTGCGAAATGAAATAGACCATTGTTCCTTCCTTTCCCAATTCAAATCTAAAATTCCTGGTGAGTCTTTAGGTGATGAAAATTGGATTAAGACTATGCAAGATAAACTAAATGAATTCAGATGGAAAAAATTATTGAACTCAATTGAAATACCTGATGAAACCCCTATAATTAGAGTAAAATGGGTGTTTTGTAAAAAAATGAGATGAAAATGGAACAATCATAATAAATAAATAAAGATTAGTTACCAAAGGTTATAATCAATTGGAGGAATAGATTATGAATAAAACAATTCTTCTCTAGATATAATTGAATCTAGTAGAATTCTATTAGCCTTTTCAGTATTCCATAATTTCAAAAAAAATCAAATGGATGTGAATTGTGTTTCTATAATGGATACATTCAGGAGTAATTTTTATTTCAATAACCTCCTGGTTTTGAAGATAAAAAAATATCTTGAATATTTTTTTAAACATACCAAAGATTTGTAACAAAATTATTTTGTTAAGGGAACTATTGATCCAACACTTTTCATAAAGAAAGAAAACGAAAAATATTTTGATTGTTCAAATTTATGTTTATGTCATTATATTCGGATCAACTCACAAATCATTAACAGATTCTTTTGAAAACCTTATGAAATCTGAGATTTAAATGAGTGTGATGGGAGAGTTAACTTTATTTAATGGTTTTCAAATATCTAAAAAATAGAAGGAAATTATATATCTCAACATAATAATATTAAATTTCTTCTTAAAAGGTATAGATATGACAATACTAAAATTATTATTACTCTATTAAGTACCTCAAATACTCTTGATCTTGAAGAATCTATACAACTAATGAATCATATAACTTTTAGAGGTATGATAGTAAGTATACTATACATAATAGCTAGTCAACCAGACGTAATGTTTTTAGTATACTTACAATCAATATATCAATAAAATACAAAGGGATCCCATTTAAAAGCTATAAAATATTCCCTTATTTAGAGGGATCCATCGATTTAGGACTTTTCTATTCTTCTATAAATGATTTTGAAATAAAAAAAATTCAGGTGTAAAATTTTTTGGTTTTAGAATGGATAGGAAAATCACATCATGAATATGTCATTCCTTATGTGATTAATTAGTTTATTGGTCTGGTAAGAAACATCACTCAGTAGCACATTCCACTACTGAATCCTAATATGTGGCAGCTGAAATTTGTTGTGCTCAAGTATTGTGGATGCATCACACACTTATAGATTATGGAATGATTATTACAAAAACACAAATATTGTGTGAAAAAACCAGTTCCATAACTTTAAATAAAAAACATACACATAAATCTCATGAAAACACATTGATATTAGGAATCAATTTTTAGGGATCACACACTTAAAGAAGATATCATTTTAAAATTTAGTGGATAACAAGAACAACATGATATTATTTTTACAAAACTAGTATGTTTTTTATATTTAAATTAATTAAAGTGAACTTATAAATGATCACTGTAAAGTAATCATTCATATCAACTTATTTTTAAACCACCTCCCCACATTAAGTTACTTCTTTTCATAGAGGATGTATATATATTTATTAGTTTACAATTTTAATTCATTAAAAAAATTGTACTTTATTTTTCATACTTATATACTTTATACTCCAAATTTTTTTGTACTCAATTTTGTCATACCAGAAACCTTTTCATACTCATAAATTTTTCATACTCACTATTTTTTCATGCTCAAATTTTTCATAATAAAAATTTTTTCAAACTGAAATTTTTCATAATAAGAATTTTTCTTACTCAAAAGTTTCATACTATAATTTTTTTGGAGAGAAACAATATCAAAACCAATAAATATTAAATGAACCATGAAATGGTATAATTTTTTACATTAAAATTTTTCAATAGAATTTTGTTTTTCAGTATTTCATTTTCTTGTAAAACATTATCGGATTCTAGAGGAATATGATATTTTTAAAAAAAATTAAAAAAATAAAGAGTTAATGTTTCTCAACTGTAAAATATTTTTGATCCAATATGAGTCCTAGAATCTCAAAGGTCAAATTTCTTCAACTATATAAATGGACCCCCTTCACTATCCCACATCAATTCACTTTAATTGTACATTGAATCTATATTCTTCTATAAGAATATATGTCTATAGTTTTTCATTCCAAAATTATTTAATCACACTCATGTAAGAAACAACTAAAACGTTATGCACCATGTATTATAAATTTAAGGGATCAGTTTCTATGAATGATTTCTTAACCATTAAGTTCTTCATAGAATGGTTAATAAGAAAACAGTATTATGACAAGCACGATTCTTCGTTCAAAATAATATTCAATTTTCATGGATGGGAAAATGTTTTCTTAGAAAAACCCAACACCAATCAAGATCCTATTATATTTTGTTACAGTAGAAAATTTTAAATTTCTATGCAAATTGATAAATATTAAAAAGTATCCTTTCACATGTTCAAAAGGAAAATTAGCACGTCACTAAAACAAGTTGAAAATTTACTTGGTGTACCATCAGAGGGTGACTGATTTTTCCCTTCTCACAATATGGTTAATGAAAAATACACCTTCAACAAATAAGATATTAGGAATATATTTTTCAGTTTCATGAAGATAAAAGGAAAACTACTCATCTCTCATCTAAAAATCATCTAACAGCTCTTTGGATGCGGGGTTTTTAATTCCTTGAAATGGAGATAGATAAAATTTAAAAGTCTCAGATGTTTTTATTCTAGATTACTTTATTAATTTCAATAAGCTAAATTTTATGGGTTATATATTTTGACCAACTATAATTTAAAGTTTGTTGTAATCAATTCTTAGTTGATTATGTTCCCATCAATTATAAGTAAACTCATTACTGAAATTCTAAATTTTTCTAATATGAATATCAAGTCAGCACCATGAAATTTAAAAGTCCCACAGATTAGTGATGATATGATAAAAAGGATGAACATTCATTTTGATTCAAAATCAAAAAAAAATTATGAAAGATTCTAAAGGTGATGTTTTAAAATATGTTGTTGGACGAATCATGGGTGTTCCAAAACAACTAGTGCCGATTTTTTCTAAGAAACAAAAGAAAGGAAAGTCAGATTATAATTTTAATAAAATGAAGAAAAGTAAGTAAACTAATGAAATAAATTCCAAATGGATAATGGATCATACTGAAAGAAAAAATGGATACTCGTATTTTGGTCATAACTCTTCTAAAGCTCTTGCCAAAAGAATTAATACTAATGAATATTTTGAAAAATAAGAGAAGAAAAGAAAATTGAAAAGGAAAAAGTTAGATGTCTTTAATATTGATAATATGTTAAAAAGAGTTGAAAATTTGAGTGATGAAATTGTAATCATGGAATCAATTCATGAAGAAACAATCACTCCCACTTTCCAAGAAAAGGGAAAGAATGATATTCAAGAATCAGCTCGACCAATTGATAATCAATAAAAAAATATGAAGAAAAAGAAGATAGAGAAATAATTGAGATATATCAGTATCTCAGTGAATAAGAATATGTAAATTAAGAGGAGGAATGATAGTAAAATTGAAAAGGAGGAAAATGAAGAATAAAAAAAAGAACGAAAATGAGAAAAAAGGATGCTGCTCATGATGAAAAATCTCATTCCGATAGAATACCATTTAGATATTCAGAAGCCAATTCATAAAAATTATCATCCCTAGGAATAGTGTCTTTAAATAAAACAACTTTGGAATCCATGGTAATGAATTCATTCACATTTTATACAAACAAGAAATGACCAGGACTGATGATGTCTGTAACCAGAATTTGGAAGATGATGATGTTCGAACTCATTATAGAGAGCTTCCTAATTATGAGGAAGATACACACTCTAAAAATATTATCTCAGAAAAAAGTGATCAATATATTATACAAGATATAAAGATAAGTTGAAAGATAATTCCATATTTCATGAGGATTAAAGGAAATATTTATTTGGTTTTAGAAAACCAAAAAAAATTGAATTCAATGAAAATTATAAGAGAAAGATTGATATGGCATGAAGTTGATTTTAAAGTGTATAGGGAATGTACTAAGGAATACAGAATGGATTGAAACATAGACATTATGTGGTCTAATAATTATTATGAAATTATCAATGTCCATTAGACGTCAATTGGATATATAACAAACCATGTGAATAATTTCATTATTTCTTTCATCAAATTTTTTATTAATATTGCTCAAAAAGTGAATGTTTCTAGATACCCAGATGTAACCTAGTCTGAAGAAGTCAACGAATTAAATAAGAAGTTTAATTTTATTCAATTATATTTTTCAAGGATGATTTCTTATAAGGATTAAGTTGGATCAATATATGAGATATATATACTCAATAAAAAGAGCTGGTGAACTATAGGTTTAAAAACATTTGTTTTTAACCTTAAAGAAACTTTTTTTAACAAAGCTAAACAAAAATGATTCACAAAACCATCTACTATATTTAACAAATAAATATAAAGGGACCGAGATCCAAATATAAAGATAATATAAATAAATAATCACACATTTATACTTATGTAAGATTTGACCTTAAAGTGTATATAATCATAAATCAGAGTTATTATAATAGAGAATGTGTAAGAAAGTTGCACTTTCTATCATTAACAAAAATGTAGTGGAATTTATGGAACTAATAATTAAACAATTATTATAAGTTTAATGAAATATTTTAACCCAAATAGAAGGGTGTCCAACAACCTTGGATAAATATATCTTTATTTATACTTTCATGAAATCCTATCATAACCACACTAGGATAATCCCTCAATACAAATATCAAAAACTACATCTCTATCCCTACAATACCTCAATATCTAATGTGATCAACACCTATATCTTCCTTCATCTTGGAAGACCTCGATTAAGAAGTTAATCAGTACCTTTGTCTTCCTTAAACATGGAATCCCTCTATTGTATACAACAATGATCGAAATCACACAAGGAAAAAAGAGATTGTTGAAGATTTAAGTATGTGGAACAAGCTATTCAAAACTTAAACAACATCAAGGATTTTTCATGAAAAAAATCAGGAATATCTCTCATAGAGTTTCAATTCTCCCAAAACTTCATACCACTAAAAACGTTCTAAATGATGAGTATTTATAGTCATGCTCTCTAACAGTCACATTTTCTTCCAATGTTAATATTTTCCGTGAAATCTTGGAGGGACATTGTTAGGTGGAATTCATAATGGTCAAATCATAATAGAAACAATTAAACCTTTTAGATAATAAAAACTATCACAAGTAACATTAGATTTTCAATAATAATTAAGGATATGAATGTAATAAATATTACATTAAGGATACTCATTAACATTAAGAATGTTATGAAATAATTATATTATGAAAATATTGTCACTCTAAGAAATTTTTGAAATCATAATATAAGGGAAATATATAATCTAAAAGAAAATTAAAATAATAATAAAATTATGAAAATATAAAATATTTAAGAACATTGTGAAATCATATCACATATAAGAAACTATGATAACCAGATCTGAAAATTATTGAGAATCGGAATATAAGAAACAATGTCATTCTGAATAGGGTTTTCTGAGTGATTCTAAATCTAATGAATGTGATGATTCAGAATCAGTTTTTCTAATCGATTCAGAATCTAAGAAATGCACTAATTTCGAATCAGTTTTTCTGAGTGATTTAGAATCTATGAAATGTGGTGTTTCAAAAATATAAGAAACATGGTGACTTTGATTATATGAAAATGTATCATATTTTTTATTCGAATACAAAATATAATCGTTCTTGATGAAAAATATGTTAGACTTAAATAGAAAGTATAAAATAAATATTTTTGAATATAATTCTAACAAACACAATTTTTCTTAAAGAAATAAATATCCTTAAGGGAAGGTGTTTTTGATTTCCTATTTTTAAGGTATGAAAAAAATCATAAGTAAATTTTTGACTCAACAATATCCCTATTTTTTTGAAGAACAAAAAAATGTTTTTTGAAAAATATTATTTCAACCGAAATTTGTTTATATTGATATCTGAATGAAATACAAATCTCCCCATGATTTTATGACATATAGTGAAAACGACTAACTCCCACTTAGGTTATGAAACCCCTAAGGATCATATTCTTGACTCTATGAAATGGTCTTCTTTCTTTAAGGAAAGAACTCCCCCTTACATATACATTATATTCCTTATATGTGTATTATTTTTATATGATCTTATCCCTTCTCCCCCTTTGTGATTTTCAAAAATTAAATGAGGGTAGTATAAGGTACATGATAAAATTAGGAAACATACAATATAAAATAAGGATAACAACATTTTGATTAAAGGGAATGTTTATACAAAAATAGATTGGAATGAAAGGAATTTAGTCATCTTATTTTGAATTAATTTTTTGATCATAGCCTTCAGCTTTTTCAGATCCTAGTGATCATCTTGGAACTTCATGATAGTATCTTCGTTATCCTTACTCTTATTTTCAAGAAACAAGATCTTTTCTTGCTAACACTGAATCTTATCATTCAGAAAATTAATCTTTTTATCCACTTCATATTTTTATGTGTTTACTATTTTAACATCAAGAGACACAAAGTTGAATTTCCAATTAAGATCACTAACTTCTTGAAATAATTTATCCTTCTCTTCCTTCATCTTCATTGATAAACTATTATAATGATATTTAATATTGTCCTTGGATTCTATGAAATCACCCAAGACTGTGGAAAACCAGTCATCAAAAACCTTAAGATCATGGTTGAATTGATTCAATCATTTTGTGATTTCTTTTCATTACATTATATGAGAATCATAGTTGAAAAAAATTGTTTTTAAATCACCTTCATTCTTTTCCAATTTCTCCATGATAAGAGTTACAATGTGTGACTTCTGGTTTACTGATTCTTGAATAAGCTGGCATCAAGACTCAAGGTTACAAAAATAAGGAATGGAATAGACCAAATTCTTCAATGATTGAATATAAAATTCCTATCCTAAGGAGGAGGAAGACAATTCTGATTTCGATGAAACTTCCTTAGATCTTACAACATATAGTTTCTTGCCTTTATCTTTCGCAGTGATTAGTTTCCCAGTTTTCTGAACTACTTTCCTTTATTAAGGAACTTGAACAATCCTATCACCATCATTTTCATCATGATCATTATCATTACTACCAGCATTATCTTGAAAAACATATTATTATTTATTAACATTTTCTCCATTAACATCATTATCATCATAAGAGATGTTATTATCATTAGTTTCAACAACATTATCTTCATGTTGAATATATTTCTAAAAAAATTTCCTTTTGATTGAAGCTTATAAGAGGATAATTGGGGTTTTATTATCAATAACTTTTATGAATGACTTCAATTTTTAGTTTCATAAGTATTTCTAATCTCTTCCTTACTTTACTACTCTTCACTATCCACTTCTTCTTCTTGAACTTGAAAATTTGGTACTGATTCTAAGACAACAACATTTCCAATATTTACTGAAGGAGTTACTACAACCATTTCTTGTAATTTTTTAGGCGATTTTATTTCATGGAGAAAGGATTTTGGGACATGAATATATTATGAGACCCTTTTTATATCTCTCATCATGGCCTAAAATATCACTTCTTCTAAAATATTTTTAATAATCTTCTTTTCCTTAGCCTGCCTCTCAAGCTCTTCAGAAGATTGAATTTTTAAATCATTTTCTATATCTGGGATTATCTAAAACAAGGGACCCCCTTCTTTTATTTTATCTATATCTTCTCTCCACATACATACAACTTCATCAGGGTATGATTTTTGTTTCATAGAATTTGGGGTTCTGAATCTTGAGTTTTCTACAGTTTTCACACTTAATCCTTTCTTTTCTTCAATTATGATTTGGAAATTTATCCAACTTGGCTAGTTTTTTCTATAAGATCAGCGATCTCATTTGACTAAACACAGAAGGATTATTTCATTCTTTTCAAAATGACACCACTTAATAAGAGGATCTTAAACATCATTGGCATTGATATGAAAGGAAAATTGAAAAAATCTAAATAACTAATGATGATATTTGAAAAACTTATCGAGAACATAGTAATTTTTGACTTGATTGTCTCATCATTTATCTTACTAATTGTAAGAAAGATAAATATAACCAAGTTAATATTCATTATATTGACCAGAAAATCTAATATGACAATATTTATAATTTTCAAAGTGTTTTTATCACGATTCCTTGGTATTAAGAATCCATGTAACCATAAGGACACAATTCATAAGTTAGCTAAGATTCCATATTTTTAAGAGAAGGATAATATTCCTTTTCCATCATAAGGTATTTAAAGAATATTGGCAAATTTCTTATAAGGAATCAAATAGGTCTTTCCATAACTCTTAAAATGAATTTTATCTTTTCCACCATAAATTAAAAATCCTACTGACTAATAGAATTTGATAACCAAATATACAAATAGTGGATATTTTTCATTCTTATTCCTTAATATGAAAACATTTTCCAATCCATTAAAAATTATTATTTTGGAAATCAATGAATAATAATTGAGAAATAAATCTTGATCGAATAACATTCCTCTGAATATATCCCAATCCTTAGGTTATTTATGAGTAGGCATTGATGTATGTGAAGTTATATCCAGATACATTCGGAACATTAAGGAATATGAGAAGAAAAAAAGGAATGGAGTATTTTAAGGGTGGAAGATCCTCAGTGTTAAAACTGTGGAAACTGATGTGGGAAATAAAAAATCTATACCCTTTATATAGAACTTATGATGAGGGTTCATATTCCAAATAGGATTAAACAGTTGAAATTGATCTGATCTGATCCAATGGTTGACAATTTCTGGAAGAAGATTTATTGTTTCTTATCTTTTTAGGTTTTAAGAAAATAAAACATATTTAAGGAATGCATGAATCCGTTAGGGTTTTTCTTAAAACAGATTTGAAATACCAATAAATAAACGTGTAAGATAAAAAAATAAGTACAAAAATTTACCTTTTGGAGTTGTAAAAATATTTGTTAGTAGTATGTAAGATTCACCATTGACGTCTTAGATTCCAAAATGGTTTCTTAGAGTTTGAAAAATTTTATTAGGTTTCAATAATTTGTGTTAAGGTTAGGAAAACATTTCTTAAGGATCTGAAAAACAATATTAGGTTCTAAAAAACATTTATTAGTTTTCAAAAACATTTATATAGAAAAAATGTACTCCCCCAATAAAAATGAGTATCATAATGATAGGTGATCAATTCAAAAAAAATTGATATGAATTATTATATTATAGTTATCATTACAAACTTTTTTTTATGTATTGTAATCTATTAGAAGGTAATGATTTTTTAAAAATATCAGTAAGTTGTTCTTTCATACTAATAAATTGTAAAATAATATCTCTTTTAAATATGTGATCCCTAAGGAAGTTATTCCTAATATCTATGTGTTTTTCACAAGAGTGATTTGAATGGTTTTTTTCTTAAGGGTATGGCACTAGTGTTGTCACATGGTATCTGAGTCTTAGTAAAACTCATGCCATAATCTCTTAGTGTGTGTTATATCCACAACACTTGAGCATAAAAACTTTTCACTGCTACATATTCTACTTCAGTAATGGAAAGTGCTAAATCGTGTTCTTTCATGCATGAAAAAAAACTGATGAATATCCTAGGAAATGACAGGTTCCAGATGTACTTTTCCTACCCATTATACATTCATGAAAGTCAACATCTAAATTTTTTTTAAAAAAAATCATTTCTAGAAGAATAGAAAAGTATTAAGTCCATATTTCCCTTTAAATAGAGAAAATTTCATTTCACAGATTATAAATTGGATTATTTTGGATTATATTGATATCTTACACATAAGAATACTATAAACATTAAGTCTGGAAGACTATATATTAAGTATAAGAAATTTCATATTATACCTCTAAAAGATATTTTAACATCTGGTTTCCCAGCTTTAATAAGATCAAAAGTGTTTGAGGTACCTAAGGAAGTACTTATACTTTTATTATTGTCATATCCATATTTTTTAAGAATATATTTAGTATACTTATGTTGATATATATAAGTTCCTTATAGTTTTTTGGAAATTTGAAAACCAATAAAACGTTTTAACTCACCTATCATACTCAATTCAAACTCTGATTTTATAAGATTCCAAAATGAATCAGTTAAGGATTTATGTGTTGATCTAAATATAATTTCATCAATATAAATTTGAAAAATTAAAAAAGTTTTCTTTCCATTCTTTATAAATATGGTTGGATCAGCAGTTCCATTAATATAGTTTTTTTAAAACATAAATCATGTATGTCTATAAAACTAGGCTCTAGGGGATTGTTTAAGATTATATTAAGATTTAGTTTGTTTAAAAACGAGGTCAAGATGTTTTTTCCTCAAAACTAGGAGGATGTTCAACATAAATTTCCTGTTGAAAATTTCTCTTAAAGAAATCACACTTCACATCCATTTGATAATGTTTAGAATTAAATAATTCTACAAAGGATAATAGAATTCGAATAGATTCAAGTCTAGATAATGGAGCACAGGTTTCTTCATAATCTATTCCTTATTAATGATTATACCCTTTATACACTAATAATTTTTTATATCTTACTATGATTCCATTTTCCCCAAATTTATTTCTGAGCTCTCACTTTACTCAAATTAAAAATGTTTATTTATGCCTTTCAACCAAGGTCCTGACTTTGTTCCTTTAAAATTCATTTAGTTAATCTGGAATATGTTTAATTCAATCTTCATCACCTAAATCCTCATAAATACTTTTAGGTTCAAATTGGGAATGAAATTATAGATTCTTTACTTCTTTTCTTAAAGAACTTCTAGTTCTTATAGGTTGATGTACATCACCAATGATACTATCACTAGGATGATTCTTTAGAAACAACTGACCTGGGTTTTGTAAAACATGTTCATCAAAATAGGGTAGAAAATATTCTGGGGGGAATAACTCAGAAACATTTTCTTGAGTATTATTCTGAATAGAAGAGTCTTCCATCAAAGGTAGATAATCAGTTTTTGAAAACACATCCAAATATGTAGGTTGAGGTTATTTAAAAACAAAAGGATCACTTTTGATCAAATTTATTTTGTATTGTTTCCTCAAAATTACAACTATTAATATTATAAACTCTATCAGCCTTAGAAGTAGTGGAATAGTCTATGATGATTCCTTCATGAGATTTAGCTGTGAATTTGTGTAAGTTATCTTTTTTATTCAAAAGTAATACTTTGAATCCAAATACATTGTAGTATGGAACTCTAGGTTTTCAGCCTATCCATAACTCATAAGGTGTTTTATTAAAAAATGGTTTTATCAAAACACCAATTATAGTATAATAACAAGTACTTACAGTTTCGTCCCAATAATGCTTATAAATTGATTTTTCACTCAACAATTTTCTTTTTATCTCTTGGATTATTTTGTTTCTTCTTTTAACAACACCATTTTGTTGAGAAGTTCTACGAGATGGAAAGTTATTAATAATTTCCTTATTACTCCAAAAGTTTCAAAATATGAATTTTCAAATTTTTCTTTATGATCACTATGAATACTTATCAAAGAATTTTTTTTCTCATTTTTAACATTGGATGAAAAATATTTGAAATAAGAAAAGCATTTATATTTATTTTCTTGAAAATAAACCCCTGTAAATTGATTATAATAATCAACTAAAACAAATACATAGTATATGCCTCCAGTACTTCCAGTTTATGTTGAACTGAAAAGATCTATATTTCCTATGTGTAATTCATCAGAAGTAGAGAATTCACTAATTTATTTAATTACTGATTTATGTTGCAGTCCATATTGACAAGGATCAAAAAACTTTTGAAGAATAAAATATGAGATTAGGTAGATCCTTAACAAGTTGTTTCTTAGAAAATTTATATAAGTTCCTAAGGCAACAACGTATTGTTCTTATTTTCCATAACAATGATTGGTCTTCCATTACACTAAGTCAAGGTATTTATTAGATCCTAAGGTATTCTATGTTATGTTCAGAAACATTTTCATGTCAATGGGTAGAGAGAATGAACTCATCCTTGGAATTGTGTACTTGGAATTTATTCATCTTAAAATTAACAGGGTAAACGTCATCTCATAATTGGATTATGATTATATAGTTTTGCTTAATGCCTTTAACAAATTTAACATTTTAAATTAAGTATTTTCCAAGAAGAACAATATTACCTATACCAACAATTTCTCCTTGAGCATTGTCTCTGAAATTGACTCTTCCAATTTAAACATAATGATCTTTTCAAATATGTTTTTCTTACCAGTCATGCGTTTGGAACATACACTATCCTTGAACCATATATTTTTTATGGTATTTCCTTTATTTTCTTAAAAATGAAACAGTTATACTTTCAGAATCAAAATATTCTTGGATCTAGAAATGTTAAAAAATAAAATCCTAGGAATCCATATTTTCTTATAAAATAGAGCTTTATGAAAGCCTGAGGATTGGATTTTATTTAACAAAAAAAATTTCTCAATGTTCACTACATTAAAACTTAGGGGTAAAAGGGGAACTTTGTGGTACAAAATTGTTGTAAGTAAAAAATGTTTTTGAATAAAAATTACTAAATCCAGACCCTTTCATTAGAGGATGACGTTGTTGATAAATGTTAGGAAAACCTTCCATACCATGAGTCAAGTTTGACAATAGTTTATTTAAGGAAAATATTTAAGATTTTAGTCTAATGAATAAATTATTATCATTATATTAATTAGTCTTATAACATGATTTTTTCTCTACAAAGTTTTTCTTAGAAGTAACCATTTCAAGATCAATAGAATTTTTATCCTTGTCATAATTTACTTCCTAAATGTTTTTTATAATAAAAACAATTACAAAATATTTTGAATCAAGATCTTTAGAGTGTTTTGATACATCTTTTGTAAAAATATTCATTATATAATTTTCCGTTTCATGTTTCTTATTGATCATTCTATTTTCATTCTCAATTAATTTAACAAACTTATACATTTGTTTAAAAGAAGGTAAAGAATTATCTTTTTTTGAAAAAGTTTCTTCAACTGGAGATTCATAATTTTATTTATCACTATAATTAGTACATAAAGATGTGTTTGTTAAATAGTCACCAGTGTGTACCTCATCCATAAGACATTTATTCTCTATAGGAATTATGGAGATATGTTCAATACTATTTTTTCCAGAAGATTCAATACCTGAAGATTCATTAGATGAATCTCCACAACTCTAACTCCAAGTGCATTTGATTTTAGTACTTTCATTCCATTAGAAATATAATATCTTCTATAATTTATTTATGTGTTTCTATATTTCATTTACTTCCTTTTAATCTTATGACAATTAGGCCTGGTATGTAAAACTTTCATACATTTATAACATGTACATTCGAATATTTCTTATCTTTCATATCCTAATTCTTATATATGTACTGAAAATCCTTCTTTCCAATAATCTTATTCATCCTATGAGAAAGATTGGATAATTCATTCTCTGACTGTTCAGATTCACTTGAGTCTGACTGAATAACAACTTTCTTATAAATTGTTTTCTTCAAAACATTCTTAGGAGTCTTGGATTTCATTTGATTCAGAGTAGTAGTAAAATCAATACTCCCATTATTCTTCTTAATATTATCAGAATATCTTTTCAATAAATTCTCCTCTTGCAAGAGAGTCCCAAACACCTCATCAAGAGTAACTATTATAACTTTCCTAGACTCATCAACATATTTTCTTTTTTATTTCCACTCATTCGGAATGATGTCAATAATATTTTCAATAAGAATTTCATCATATAATCCTTTTTCTCCAATTAACTGTAAAATATTCTAAATAGTCATGAATACTTTCTGAACGTCAATTATTGGTTCACCATAAAGAAAACCAAAACCATGATAATCATCTCTAAGTAGAGATCTTATGGTTTCAATAACATTCTATGTTCCAAAATCTGTTTCTTCAATTTTCTTACAAATAATATTTTCTGCTTCATGCAAAGATATTTGATGGTATATATTCAGGGTCATAGAACACAAAAATGTATTCCATACCTTATAGATAAGATGACTTTCTTTCTTTTCATGACTGGTAAAAGTTCTTACATCCTTTTCCGAGATCTTATAATCACCAATAAGTATAAAAAAGTTGTCAATTCTAGTGTTAATAATAAATATCTTCATTCAATATCTCTGATATTTGTAATCATTACCATAAACAATTGGTGGTCTTCTTGGATTTAGATTGTCAATAGATTTAATATTGATTCCTTCTATCTTTAAAAAACAAAACTTTTCCACTTCTCATGTTAGTGTAGTATGTATTTATAAACAAAAATTTTATATAAAAACATATAGAAATAAACAAAGTGTTAGTAAACTAAGTAGTGAAAATATGCCTTATAATACTAAGTATAAGTATCAGTTTCATAGAGACCTACTCTTATACTAATTATAGGATTGAAATATGAGATGTAGATACTCAATAACAATATGGGGTGAATTTTATGTTTAAATACATTAGTTTTTAACCTTAAGGAATTTTTTTTAATATTGTTAAATAAATAAGATTCACAAAACCCTGTAATATCTTTAAGAAAAAAAATGGAAGGGCCCAAGGTCCGAATATAAATATATTATAAAGAAATAAGTACATAGGTATACATAAGTAAGTTTCTACCATAATGTGTATAGATACTTAAATCAGGGTTATTACAATAGAGAAAGTGTAATAAAGTTACCATTTGTATCATTAACAAAAATAAAACATAATTTAATGAACTTGTAATTAAATAAGTAGAAATAGTTTAATGAAATCCTTTAACCCAAAAAGAAGGGTATCCAAAAACCTTGGATAAAGGTCCATTGATTTATAATTTCATGAATGTCTACCTTACCCACAAAAGTATAAGCCCTCGATATCAAGATCGGAATCTATCTTGCAATCCTCGCAAGCCCTAGATCAATAAGGTGATCACCACCTCTATCTTCCTTTAACATGGAATAACTCTATTAATAAGGTAATTGTAACCTCTGTATTATTTCATCTTGGAATCCATCAATTTTATACAACAACAATTGGAATTGCACAAGGGAAAAAAATCTTGTTGAATATATTTAAGTATATGGAATAAGTTATTCACAACTTAAAATTCTACCAAGATTTTTCAAGAAGAAAATCTGGTAGAGCTATCATAGAGTTTCAATTATCCCAAAATTTCATAGCATTGAAACATTTAAAAGTATCAGTATTTATATTTGAGATCTCTAATGGTCACATTTTCCTCTAACAGACATATTTTCCCTGAAATCTTAGAGGGACATGGATTGGTGGCATTCATAATGTTCATATTGTAACTGAAAAAATGAAACTATTTTAATAATAAAAATAGTTACAAGTAAAATTATCTTTTAAATAATATGTAAGAATTTGAATGTATTAAATAATACATTAAGGAAATGCTTTACCTTTATGAATTCTATGAAATTATTACATTAAATAAATATCATGTCTCTAAGAAAGTTATGAAATCGTAAAATGAATGAAATATAGAATCTTGAAGAAAATTATAAAAACCATAACATTTATGAAAATATAAAATCTTTAAGAAATTTATGAAATTGGATCACATATAAGAACCCATGAAAATTAGATCTGAAAATTAATATGAATCGGAATCTAAGAAACAGCGTGATTCAGAATTGTTTTTTTCTAGCGATTCAGAATATAAGAAATGTGATGATTCGGAATTGGTTTTTTTGATCAATTCAGAAACTATGAAATGCACTGATTTAGAATAATTTTTTCTAATTGATACAGAATCTAAGAAATGTTGTGTTTCAGAATCTATGAAACACAGTGATTCTAATTATATTCACATGTATCTTATTTATTATCTGAAAAAAAAATGTAATCAATATTGATTAAAAATATGTTAGACTTAGGTGGAAAGTATATAAAATATATTTCGTAATATAACTCTAACAAAACTAAAGTTTCTTAATGAAATAAATATCATTATGGTAAGGTGTTGGTGATTTCAAAAAATAATGTTATCAAAAAAAATCAAAAACAAATTTTTGACTCAATGAAATCCTAAATGTTATATATATTTTACTATCACTTTTACATTATTTTTCAACCATTTTCTAGATAATTCACGTGGTAGATGTCAATTTTTCAGGAAACAGAGCTCCACAAGATTCTAAGGAAGAAAAGAAGAAATGCTAAAAAATAGCCAAGTACACATCATGACAACCAAGTACACTCCATTTACTTGATGATCAAAGCATGCATCAAGCCGTGAAGCTTAAGTCGTGACCAACCATGTTGGCTGAATGAATTCACAGTTTAGGTCGTAACTCTCTACTACACATCGGGATGCCAGTCAAACCGAATGCCGAGAAAGTTGTGAGGATTCAATGCGAAAAGTCAGTTGTGTATGGGGTACACATCGTCAACCACCTGTACACAACGTGACCATGGTCAAGAATCATTAATCCATGGAAGATCTTCATGCCACACTGTAGATCCTCATTGAAATAACTTGGATTAAGGGTTTACGATGTGATGATCAAGTACACATCATGACCATTTCTGCCTATATATGGAGAATCTCGACAACACTTTAGATGACATGTTGGGATCATATCTCTCTCTATCTCTCTTTATACTCCCTTTAGAATTATCATCTAGTTTCCCTATCTAAACACTTTAGTTTTTTTAATTTTTTTACAGTTTTAATCAATGTGCCATGTATTCACATTTTTTAACTACTTCAATTCCCATGTTGTTTCAATTACATTTCATTCCTTTCAAGTAATTTTTATTTAAAGTATTATTTCATGTTCATTTCATATCAGTCCATGATCAATTCCATTAACATTGTTATCATGATTTCTTCTATTCCTTTTATATCTGTAATTACTAACATGAGTAGCTAAACACATCGGGGTAGGGATCAAGAGTTGATGTGTCTAGACGCTTAATTAAATCTCTTGTTCTAAATTGGGAAAACCAAAATTGGTTAGTAATTAGGATATAATCCAATGGTCAAACCCCATTTGTTAGACTATAATGTGGCCATCGGAAAGTAAATAAAATGACCCTATCCTAATTGAAGTAAACTATGACTATGGCCACTATCTTAGGGAACTTTCAGCAATAGAATCTAAATGTAATCCATCTAAGACTGTATCTAGCTTCCTGACCATGGAATAGCTACATCCGAGGTAGAACTAGAAGATTAGACCAAAGTTGATTAGGGACTAACACTTTCTTCACAGACTAAACACTTTGGACCTTTCCAATATTAGAACTAGGATTACCTTTTTCTACATACTAGGAATTGATCCCAACCCCTCTTTAATAACATGAATTCAAACCCAAAATTAGTTAGAAACACCCAAACATTAGTCAACATGTAAGGAATCCTACAAAGGATTTAATACCTGATCTCTTTCACCCATTGAAAAGAATCCTACTCATGGGATCGACCCCAAACATCTACCGTACTACACCCTAGTAGTTAATTAATGTTTGGGACACATATAAAATTCTAATTTGACTTGCACCCTGAGAAATTAACGATGCTATTGGGTGGCCGATAAAATTTTGGCACTATTTCCAGGGAGCAATGCTGTTTTTATGTGATTAGGATTCTGTTCTAGGTCTATGATATCCTTTCCCTTACCCCCTTTCCTTTGTTTTTATACTCACTTATGTCATTTAATTTTTATTTTTTTCTTTCACCCCATTCATGTACCAAGGTCCTTTAAATCGTACAAGTAATCTTAAAGCATGATCTATTTTTTACTTCGGTACCTTGATCAAAAGGAATCTCACTTTTCTTGGCCAATCAGCAATGGTAGAGAAATTCCTCCCTGTGGGACCAAACATGCCAAACCCCAATCATCAAGTTATCCTTGGGGAACACCCGATAATGAAATAAGAGAAAACGACCAGGGATTATAGATTTCAATGAATCCATTCTACCATAAATATCATTGGTCAACCCCCTATCCAAGCCCATACCATCGAAATAAAACCTATACACATTCATATGATCTAGAACATGGGGCAGTTTAGCAGTCTTCAGTGAAAGGTTTTTCATGAACATATTGCCAACTTCCAAGAGGTTCGTGATACCTTTCTCAACCAGGGATTTTCATCTGATGCAATAGGACTTCGTTTCTTCACATTCTACTTATGATACTGAGCCATGGACTAGCTTAAAATTCAAGATCCCGAGTCAAATGTGACTTGGAATGAATTAGGCAGGAAATTTTTGGACAGGTATTTATCACCCATCCGAACATAGAAGCTTTAGATGGACATTCAATATTTCAACCAAATTGATGGATAATCTATGTGGGAAGTATGGTACTGCCTTAAAGAACTAATGATGAAGTGTCCACATATTGGATTAGATATGTGGATACAACTCCAAACTTTTTATCAAGGACTCCATCTAGCAGAATGAAATTTTATTGATCCATCTGCTGATTCAGGTCTCATGTTGAAGACTATCGATGCCAGAAGAGTAATTCTAGAATAAGTCTCTCACAATGCTAGATAGTGGAAGAGCGATCATGGACCACCATGGCATGGAATCCACAAAATTGATGAGACCACAATGCTACCATTACAAGTGGAAGCACTCAATAAAATTAGAAGCATTTCACATACCAACTACTCAACCCCCTCCTGCCCAAGCAATGGAATTACAGTCATGCGAGATGTGCGGTGACCCTCATTTAAGAATGATAGAAGAGATAGATATGATCAAAAATAGAAATATATTAATTACATCAATTAAAATCAACTGAATCAGCCATTCCTACAGAAACAATATTATCAGCAGATGCATTCTCACCAGCAACCTCAGAACAATCAGGGTTATTTTCAACTGATAGGTGGACGTAACCAATTCATAGCTCAAGTACCACCAGGATACCCTCAGATGAACCTTGTACCAGGATCGAAAGATCAACAACAACCATTCCCTCAAAATTCACAACAATTTCATTCAAACCATCCAAGGCCTCAGAAAGAACCAATTCAAAGCAACCTGGAAAAACTTCTGGCATCAATTGTGAAAAAGTATGATCAATGAATGATGACCCATGAGACAGATATGAAAAACTAGAGAGTTGTGCTATTGAAACCTATAAATTAAAATGGTTCAAATATCAAAGACACTATTATAGATATTTTTAGGTACCCTACCTGGTAACACTAAGACATACCCATGAGAGGAAGCTAAGGCAGTAGTTCTTAGAAGTGGAAGGATTCTGGACTTCCAAAAACCCAAATAAGCGAGGCCAGAAGAAGAAGAGCTAAGAAAACAACCAATACATGATGAAAATTCTGATGAAGTAAATCCAACCTTACCTCATGAAGAAGTACCAGATGAGAAGGAACGTATTCCTATGAAATAGAAGGAACATGTGTACGTTGTCCTGCCTTCGTACTAGACACCTCTTCAATATTAGAAGAGCACAAGAACACTTAGGTAGGAGACACAATACAAGAATTTTTGTGATATGTTCATGAAATTAAATATCAACGTCCCTTTTTCTGAAGCTATTTCCGAGATGCCCATTAATGCCAAGTTCTTGAAAGACCATTTATCAAACAAAAAAGAAATAGAAGACCTAGGGGTCATATCTTTAAATGAAGAATGTTCAACTATTGTACATAAGAATATTCCACCAAAGATGAGAGACCCCGGAAACTTCTCAATCCCTTGTGATATAAGAAAGTGAAAATATGATAGAGCACTATGTGATCATGGAGAAAGGATTAACCTCATGAAAATGGGTAATTTTTAAAATCTTGGACTCAAGGAGCTCACAGAAACAAGTGTGGATTTTCAATTAGCTAATCGCTCGATCAAGTACCCTTGAGGAATTCCAGATGATGTGCTAGTAAAGGTGGGTAAGTTCTTCTTCCAAACTAATTTCCTAGTATTAGACATGGATGAAGAAGGTGATGTTCCCAATATAAATGGAATATCATTCCTAGATACAGGAAAGGAACTGATTTATGTGAACCAAGGATGTCTCATATTCAGATTAAGAGAAGAACAAGTTCTGTTCATCCTAACTCATGTTTTTCAACCCTCATATGAAAACAAGGATTTTAACATCATTTCTCTCACCCATTATAAGAGAGATTTCATGATTGAGAAGGAGTAATGTGATGACTCTCTAAAAAAATTACAAGGATACCATGACATTGAAAAATTAAACTCTTTTTAGCCACCCACAAGAGAGGTGGTGCCTTCATTAATTTCATCAACCATTCAACCTAGTACCTCAAAGTACTCATTTCTCAGGTAATCCTCCTCCTAAACCATTATTTTCCACCATGAGTTATAAAGGGATAGATCGCCATAAAAAACTGATTATGGTTTGAAGATGTTTCTTGAACCATTCTTTGAGGACTACATAATCCTTAATTGAGTCAATATATCTTCTATAAATGAAGATCTAACTAGGAGGAAACCAAGGTTAGGAGTTAGTTATATTAGAATAAGACAATTCTTCTTTAGAGTCTTATTTTTATTTGAACAAATGAGATAGGGAATGAAAAGTGGAAAAACTAGAGGAATCCTTTGAATACACGTCGTAAAACCAAAGGTCATGATGTGACACTTTGTTTCCCCAAAACTCAATTTTTCTCAAGGTTCATGATGTGACCATAAGCTGCACATTTTAACCCATCTCAGGTAAGTTTTTAAACAAATTGTCAAACGGTGACGACCCACAACCCTTACTCTGAATTCCTCACAACGCCCGACCCTCCACCACCCGCGCTCGACACATACTCCCTTGACCCCCTCTCTTCATGATGTGATCCTCCCTTCTGTCATTATGTCGACCTCAACTAAACTCTTACCCTTCTACCAGCGCATAACCCCTCCATGGCATGCACTAAAGGACTGCATCCTAAATCATCTCCATGATCATCATGTTATTCCTCTGCCTACACGAGCCAGCAGCCTCCTAATAAGCGCCCGCGCACTCCATCCGCCTCTCAATAGACAAGCTCATCCCTATCTACAAACTATAATATTCATTTAAACCTGGTTCTCTACTTTAAAAACTCACAGCATCAGGATAATCTCATTCAGCTCTAGGCCAAACCCATGATAACCAACATGACTTTAGAGATGGTCGTGCTTGCGAAGATGAACGTCACAGATGTTATCCTCAGCCTATTGAAGACACTACACATCGACATCATCATTAACTTCAGGGAGGAGATATACAGGGAGTCATTTTTAGAGTTATGTTCCACCTTTGACATCTTGGTGCATTCCCTCCACTTCTGGCATGGCGGTAGGCCACACTAACTCACCATGGCCCAGTTTGGTGTAGTAATCGGAATCTACACCGAGGAGTTCGTGATCTAAGATATCTATCCTACCCTGATGATGAGGCTTTATCAAGAGGATGCATCAAGCCTTTGGAATCTTAATTCTTGTGACGCTTGATCCTATCATGACCATAGGATAGTGAAGTCCACCCAGTTGAGGAATCCATCCCTGCGTATACTACACTAGACCATGGAACATGGATTGTTCACTCAAGGGGAGACCCATGGCAGCGTTTGCCTGCTTGACATTCTTATTCTCACTACTTCCATGGGTGGACTGTCCATCAACATGGCTACTCAATTAGCTTCGTATTACAGAGTCCTGGCACAGAAGAGGTGGGGCACAATTACTGGAAGATCATTCCACACCAGGTTGGATAGATACCTCCATGTTTTTTACACCTCACAACCACTCACCTTAGAAGGCCCAGTCGAGTTGATTGACCTTGATCTTCATCACATGATGAGGATAATGGTGATGTAGGACAACATCTATTTCTGAAATCCTGGATTCTAGGAGCCAATACCTTTCCCGGATGCACCATAGGTGGTTGATCCATAGGACCATCCCCTGGAAACATCAGCAAACCCCTCTACCCAGCCACTGTCAGGAATGACCACCACCCCATCCACCTACAATACACCTACCCATCCCACTCATTCTGACATGTGGGTATTACTCCAGAGCATCCTGGAAAATCAGTGCCAGCTCACTGACCACCACCACCTTCCTTTCATTGATCCATCTACATTCACCCCTCTACCACCTACTACCACAAGTCCTTCGTCCCCCACCCTTCCTCCCTCACCCACTCTACCCTCCAACCTACCTCCTAACGTCACAAACCAAGCTACTAAATAGGATTTCCTGGAAGAGCAGGCCTGAAAGGGCAATGGACTTGTCATCGATCCCACTCCTGACATCCCTTTCATTGATCCATCTGCAAGACACATGGCCTCTATACGGATCAGGGAGTCCCGCATACCCACCCCATCTCAACTACCCAACTACACCACATCACCATCGACCCCATCCCCACCTACCACTATTACTGCTACCAATGTTGATATGGATTCCCAGTTCAGTCTACCTTCTGATGATGGTCTAACCACGGAGGAGATTGTCATCCAAAAGCACTAATTTGTATTTTCATGCTTTTTTGTATTTGGGAAACTTTTTGTATCAGTGGGATTATACCTTTAGAATTCTTCTATACTACACTTGGATATTTGTAAACATGTTTTTCTTTCTTTTCCCATTTTCATCAATGTTTAATTTTGTTTTTTCTTTTCTTAACAATGTCTAGTTCTTCTGAGTCATCTGATGTCATCAACAGACCCATTCCATTGTCTTCTATTCTGCAACAAGTAACCCATCATGGCATAGAGATCGGCAGTCAACTTTAGGTTTTATCATTGGAAATCCAACAGTAGAAACAACCACATCCACCGTTGATTCCATTTCTACCACATTTAGTATTATATCGAGATGCACCTGAAGTTGTGAATCCAGTAATGCGGCCACGTAAACTTTAGGTAACGGAAACTATTAGCTACAAGCGAAACAGGAGAAAATAAGCAAGTTGGCCCACTCTTTGATGTTTTTGGTCCACCTGTCTGGATGATGACTTTAAATTCAGTGATTTATGGGAGTAAACCCATACTTGTTTTTTAGTTTTGTTTGAGTCTTGGATTTTTTTTGTGTTTTATTGTGGTACATTATACAAACATTCATTCAATAAATGAAAAGGTTACCGTTATGACTTATTTTTAAACCTTCATGTTTCTCATCTAATCAAATGTTTAAACCTATGGATTAATGTTTGTTCTATAGTGCGGGAATTTTCTACTAACATATTTTGTTGTTGAATAAACACTTCAATGTTAAGACAGCTCAGACACCCCCATTGCATACCATTTCATCTCAGGGAGCTCTAGATACACTCTTTTTATATTCTTTCATCACTGCCATGTCAATTCAATTTTCAAAAATCATTTCCATACCACTCCCACCCATCATTTCATAGATAGTGGGGATACTTTCTCTTTTTATGTGTGTGTGGGGGGTCTTTCTAATATTTTCAAAGAAATACACTTGATATTGTTTTGCTCTCAATGTTCTAGGAAACATTTTTCAAACTGATAAGCATGCTAAAAATTTGAAAACTATTATGTCCATGTAAATTGAAAATAAAGTTAAAAAAATTGTTAAAAACCTTGTTTTAAACCTCCATAGAATTTTAGAATTATTGTTGACCTTAGAAGTTTAATTAATATTTAAAAATATGGAAATTATAATTTATTGAATCATTACATAGGATTTATGACCATTGTAACTTCCAGTTTTTATTTTATTCGTAGTACTTGAGAGGATTCAAGCCTTCAATCTCATTTTATTTTCTGAGTATATTTCTTTTAGAGATGCCTAAGACAAGGAATCCTACTAGAACATGCACAAAGATCTTATCAAAACATTGACTGAACAAGTGTAATTTTAGAACGATTGAGCAGCCTTTGATATCCATTTTACCTGAGACCCACCTAACTTCTATTTTTCGTTTAGCCTATAGCTTCCAGGAATGACCTGTTAGAAGAAAATATATTTCAAGCCTATTTCCATTCCTACCCTTTTCTTTGTAAAGTTATTAATGATTATATTTTTAACAAGTGTGGGGGTCAGATAGCATGGGATGATTTCACTTCCAGAGATGTACAGTGCACGAGCCTGACTACTAGGTTGTGATCCATATGCATTTTTGTTGTATCTCATTCATATTCTGTTCGTTTTAAAATTTTAAATGAAATGAAAAAAATTGGTATGGTTTGTGCACTGGGAGGGTCAAAATCACTATTTTCTAGACCAATGAATCCCTATAAAGATCATATGTGGTTTTTTAATGGATATTTGATATATCCTAGGCATAACTTTTGAAAAATAAAAATGAAAAATAAAAAAAGAGAGGAATGGAATAAATTCTTTTTCTACTTACTTGCGGTACATATGGATTCAACCTTAGCTGATGGAGTATGGACGAAAATCACCAGATCGGGGAAGTTTTTCACACTTATCTTATTACATCTACATTGTACTTTAGATCTTACCCTCATTTTGAGCCATATTTTCACATTCTACCTACCTAATTACAGCCTCAGCTTCATCAGAACCCTATTGATAAAAGTACTAAAGATTATTTTTATACTTTTTTTTACGCAGTTGACATGATATAACTAGTGAAATCAAATGGTTAGGTATATAGACTCAAGGTACGAGCATACCGTACTAACATTTTACCCTGGGAGATGAGAGAAATCATGGTGAGGTAAATTGTAGCTGGGCATATAGCTTAAGGAGCGGTTAAAAGAATATGATTAAAAATATATTTTTTTTAAAATATGAACTATGAGGCATGATTAATTTACAAGTCATGATTAATAGTAGAACTTGACTACTTTTCTTCTTACACTTAATTTAGTTGCGTGAACATAATGTACATTTCTTGCTTTGCAAATTTCTTATCCTTTTGATATCATTGTTGAGATATTATTCTTGAGGACAAGAAATTATTCAAGTGTGGGGGGATTTGATAAGACTAAATGTTATATATATTTTACTTTCAATTTTCCATTATTTTTCATTCATTTATAGGATAATGCATGCAGTAGATGTCCAATTATGCAGGAAATAGATCTTCAGAAAATTCCAAGGATGAAATGAAGAAATGATAAAAAACTGTCCAATTACACATTGTGACTGCAAAGTACACATTGTTTACCTCATGATCACATCCTACATCAAGCTGTGAAGCTTAATTCGTGACCATCTATGATGACTGAAGGAATATCCCATTCACGTCATGACTTTCTACAACACATCGTGACCCTGTTAGACCGAACAATGAGAAGTCCATGAGGATTCATTGCAAAAAGCCAGCTAATTATGGGGTACATGTTGTGAACCACCTGTACACAACATGACCATGTTCAAGAATTATTAATCCGCATAAGATATTCATTCCATGCTGGAGATCCACGTTGAAATTATGTGGATTACGGGTTCATGACGTGCCGATCAAGTACACATCATGAACATTTCCACCAATATAAGGAGCGTCTCGGAAGCCCTATAGATGAAATGTTGGGATCATCTCCCCTTCTCTCTCTCTCTTTAGACTCCCATTGAAATTCTCATCTATTTTCCCTCTCTAAACACTTTTGTTTTTTTAATTTCATTACATTTTCAATCAAATATCCGTAGTTTTTCATTTCTTCAATGCCTTAAATTCCTTTTTTGTTTCAATTTCATTTCATTTCATTGAAGTAAGATTTTATTTAAATTATTATTGTATGTTCATTACACATCATTCCATGTTCAATTACATTAGCATTATTATTATGATTTCTTCTATTATTTTTATTGATTTAATTACCAACATGATAAGCTAAATGCATTGGGGTAGGGATCAAGATTCAATGTATCAAGACTCTTAATTAAATCTATAGTTCTAAACATGGAAAACCTAAATAGATTAGTAACCATGATATAAACCAGTGGTAAAACCCCATTTGTGAGACTATACTATGACCATCGGATAGTCAAGAAAATGACCATATACTAATTGAAGTAAACTATGACTATGACCATTAGCTTAGGGAAATTTCTATAATATAAGATAATAGTAATGTATCTAGGACTATAGATAGCCTCCTAACCAGGGAATAGCAATATCCTAGGTAGAACTAGAAGACTGGACCAAGGTTGACTAGTGACTACCGCTTTCTTTGCAGAATAAGCACATAGGAACTTTACAATATTAGAACAAGGATCACCTTTATCTAGATAATCATCATTGATCCTGATCCCTCTTTAATCACTTGAATTCAAACAGAGAATTAGTTATAAAAACCGAATCACTAGTCAACTATTAAGGACTCCAGCAAAGGATTTAAGACCAGATAACTTTCACCCATAGAACGACATCTTTCTCATGGGATTGACCCTAGACATCTATCGTACTACACTCTAGTAGTTATGTAATGTTTGGGACACATATAAAATTTAATGTGACTCATGCCCTGAGGAATTAATGATTCCAATGGGTGGTTGTTCACTCAAAAAATTAGACAATTAATTTAAAAAATAAAATAGTTTTTATGAATGATATGTTTGAATTATAGAAAAATTTAGGTAAAGCTCCGGAGAAAATGATTTAGGATCAAGAATAAAAGATTCTTATTCTTGAAGAAAAATTTCTCTCTCGAGACGAATTTATTGTAACAAGGATCAATTATTTTCAGAATAGGAAGAGAATCTATAGACTCGGTAAGAATATATATTTAAAATAAAATGGAAGATAAAAAGGAATTCATGAAGATGAATACATTTATCTTATAACTTTTAAGGATGGATAAGCATAAAAAGAATAAATGAATTTTTTAAAACATCTTGTATTTATTTTGAAAACATCAATGATTATTTTTGTCATCTGCATATAATTCAATTGAACATTTTCCATAAATGTTAGATGAATGTTCTTTCATTTATTCTAGATGATCAAATTATTTATTTCTTCATATGTTTCCTTTTTCTAACCATTATTCTAGTATTATAAGACATTCCCTATTCCTTTTTATAAATAAAAAATCGGGTGAATGATTTAGATAGGGATAGAAGTTTTCACCAAATAGGATAATGATATATACAGGCGAAGAATTATTTAGTACAAGGGAGTAAAATTTCCTAAAAATTGATAATACAATACTTATGGATTTTTTTCCTAATGGGGAGTTAGTTGTATTAAATATCATATTTAGAAAGGTTTTAAAACTCATGGGGATATAAGTATTAGTGTTTTCTTAGGAATAAAAACAATTTCATTAATATCATTTTAAAATTAAATCATACTAAGTAATTTTCTATTTTAGTCTTGTTGTTTGTTCTTTCCAAAATAGGGGAGATTGTTATTCAAAATTTTCTTTTTGAGTTTTCTATTCCATTTGTTTCTGAAAAAACAAACTCTTTCTTAAATTCTAAATTACAATCTCTTTTATGACCAAATTATTTTTATCATACTGTGTTTTATGAAAATAAATTCATATTTTATCATTATTATTTTCATAAGTGCTTAGAATCAAAATAATCCTTATAAGAAATTTATTAATAATTCATTCCATGATTATCATAATGATACCGAAAATTATTTATATCATACACACCAGATATGATTCATATTGTACACACTATCTATTCTTTCTTACTAAGAATATTTTTGTAATGATATAAATTGTTTCAACTCACATAAAAAAATAATTGGACTCATTATTGTCATACGCAGAAAACTATATCATAATGAATGGTTTTATTTTAAATAAAATGATTTCCTATATTATAGGATAATCAAAATGATATCATGATTTTATTTTCATTATAACCATTAGGGTGTTAGGTTTCCAAGTCCCTTCAATGCTTCATGCGAAAATCCACCTGTTGGAGATCAAGATGACCATTGGGATGAGTTATTTTAAATACCAAGTCATTTGAACAAGATCAAGATACTATGATTTTGAGAGACTATGGGAGAGCTCTTCCAAATCTACTGGTTATGAAAACTCTAAAGTTTATAAGTCATGAACTACTTATTACTTGTACTTGTAACTCTTGACAATTTTTTTTATTTGTGAGACACCGATCGTTGTGATTAATATTGAATGATTTCATGGATAGGAAGAAATTGTTTTTTATATTTTATGGATTGAGGGATTTTGATGCTAGGAAGATAGAGGTTTCGATCACCTTATTGATCAAGGACTACCGGGAATAGGCAGACAGATGAAATATGATAATCATATCAAGGGATTACGCTAGATTCGGTAAGACATTACTTCTAGAAAATATAAATAATGGGACATTTATTATAGGTTATTTGATAACCTTATGTTTGGGATAAAATAATTTTATTCCTTTACTTGAATTTAATTTCTTCTAATATATTAATAGAAAGTTAATTCCTTTTTATATTCATTATTCTATTTTGTATTCTCTTTTTCATAATTGACCAGATTATGATATATTTGTATTACATTGTAATTACGATTACTATGATTACTATCATTCAATTTCTCAGTACTATTCTATACAATTTATGATATATGTGTTATTTTTTTCTCAAATTAACATAACCACTATGATTACAATATTTTCCACGCTTATTGTGAATACGATTAAATAAAACCCATGGAATATATATTAGAATCAACCTGATTATAATATTTTTTTAATCCGTAACCAAGGGCCATTCAATTTGCTATTTTATTTTATAAAATATTTTTTTAATTGAATTTGTTTAAACTATTTTAAACTTATTTCTTTTTGTGATAAGAATAAATGTATTTAAATATAAAATTCACCATTTCTTGTATTTTTCCATCTACATTTACATTTTGATCCAACATAAATATCCATAACATCAATGATAATAATCATATAATATATTGTTTTGTATTATATACTATACAAAAAATAAATGAGTGGTGAATAAAGCATAAATCTCACAAATATAAAATTGAGATAAGAAAACCCTTACCTTATGTTTTTATTCTTTCCATACTCATAAAATCTTCATTTATAATAAATATAAAATTATTATAAATCTATTAAAGAACCATATTTTTATCTATAATTTCATATATGATTTTATTATGAATTTATATTACCCGTTTGTTAATAATTCCATGTTAATGTTATGCTTCAGGTAATATCCACGTTGTTTTTCATACATGTTTTAACTTGTTATTGTTGATCCACTTAAATGGATTGTTATTTAATTATTTTAATAAAATAAATATTTATTTTAATATAATATATATTCATTATGTAAATATTTATTATAATCTATAAAATATTGAAATATGAAATGGAATTCACCGTTCATTTAGATAGTAGGTCGTACATACGTATGAAGGTTGTTTCCATTTTATTGTCATATTTAAAGAAATAATGTAAATAATATATAAATATATATATATAATTTAATTCTATTAGAATTAATATTTCATATATATCAAATTTTTTTACTAACCCCATTCTTAATAAATTCCATGTAAAGATGGAATGAATCACATCGATTGGAGGACGAAGTAGTCAACATGTCTACAAATGAAGCTATCGTATTTATTCAAAATTTAATGAATGTATGTATGTTTTATATAATTATTAAATAATCATAAATAAATAAAAAATATCATATATATATATATATATATCATATAAAAATAGTTTTTCTATTGAAATTTCCATCCATGACAGGTGGTAAAAGAAAAATGAACAACATCGTTTCACGAGGGTGTAGTTGGTCATACACACAAACGGTAAGTTATTTACCAATTAAAGGATGTGTGTGTAAGTATAGGTATAAAACATAGAATAAAAACTTCTCATTATATTTATTATACTCATGTTTTATATAATCATGGAATGCTAATTATTTAGGAGTTGTTGAATGAAGATAAAACAAACTAGCTTTTGGAAAGATGAGACATCTTCTTTGGGAAAGTCCACTTAGTTTTCACAAAAGGTCTTCCGTGGATGGATTTATATCAGAAGGGAGGATTATATGATGAAGGTAGGGATTTTTTTAGGATATTATGGAAGGTTTTTCTGAGAAATAGTTTCTATATAGGTGTGAGGAAGGGAGGGTGTGAGTGACCTTTTATAGAGGAGGGGGAGTGGTAATCTTGTAATTATAAAAAGGTAACCACTATTGAGAGGTATACCTTACATCATGTGCATAAAATAATTGTTAATATTCTATAAAAGATCATAATTGGTCTAAATATGTCCATAAAATTGCTTTTCAACATTTTTATAGTTTATTTGGTCCCTTAAATTTAAGGTTTCTTCCTTTAGGTCGCTAATCATTTTTTTCCATTTTAAATGCAGGTTTATGGGTTGTCGGTTCCCAAAAAAAGGTTCAACGAAAGAACCAGAACAACGCAAAACGACCTAAAACTCCGTAAAACAACACTTGAAATTAAACCACAAACAAAATAAATAGCACCAAACTACAAGTCATAGAACCCGTGTTCGTCTCCGCATCCCATACAAGATTCATCTTCCGCTGTGGCCGATTCCCAAACAGAAGTTGGTCCATGCTGCCTCTCAATATTACTGAACGTCCAACTCCTCGACTGATCCATAGGCATTTGGGTTCCACATGACTGTTTGACCAAGATTTCTTTTTTAAAGGGAATAATTATCCCTCTATCCTGCTTAAAAGAAGATCTTCTTCTTGCTGGATGCGGGAGATAGGAGTAGACTTTCCTAGTTCTTCTTCTTGGAGACGCAAACAAGGTTCCTTCAAAATCGGACATCCTCTTATTCCCACCATATACTATATCATTGTAGGAATTAATATCTAGTCCACTCATATTTTATTTATCTTTCCCATCCTGGTCCTTCCATTTATAGAGTAATTCTTCAGAGGAAATTCCATTTCCCCCCCTATTACTCCTCATTCTGTGGTTCGAAGTATTACTTTCAATCTGAGAAAGGCACCTAACCCCATTAGTGGGATTTTACATAGCCATAGATACTTTCTCTTTTCCCAAACATCAACCAAAATGCTCCTTCATGGAGACCCCAACACCCACACCCCAATCCTATGGAATAAAAAATAAACTGGATTCAAAACTGACATTGGCAAGGATTTCAAAACTATTTCCTAAAGGGATAAAAGGCCCGTAAAAGTTATCCATACCCTTATCCCCCCTATAAAGTAAACCTTCATAAAGGAACTAGACCCTTCTCCCCCCAATGACTGTACTGGGGGGAACCTCCCCCTTTCTGTGTTCCTCAATCTGATCCCCTTCAACAACCAACACACACCTTTCTAAGGCATTCACCGTACCAAAAGTAGCCACACCTTTTTAACCATCCTCAACCAACTCCCTACTTACATCCTCCATCTATTCAGCCACCACTAGAGTCTGGAATTTCCTACCACTTCCATCTGGTCCTTTCTCCTCTAGAATAGGAACCTCCCTCACACCAACCTCCAACCCCTTGCCAAGTCCATCTCCTTCCCCTCGTACAGAACCAAGGTCATCCAAAACAATCATCCTACAGTCCTCAACCAGTTTTCCTTCCACCACCAGAAGGTGTGGCTCCTTACCTCAACCTTCAGGTACCATTTCCTTCTGTCCTGGATCTTCCCTCACACCGTCATCTAAAACCCTACCCATTGCATCTCCCTCCCATCTAGTAGAAACTTAGGCCTCTATAAAATGAGCCTTCAAGGAGCCTCCCTTATTGCAAACCTCCACGGCATGACCCAAGCGGTAAAGAAGAGAAATAATATGTCAAGTCCTCATAGACCACCTATTGTTTACACCTTTACTCCTCTCTAATTGTAATCCAATCATGATCAAAAGGCATCCGGGATGCATCCAATTCCACGCAATCCTCGGGATTAACTGGGTGACACATAGCTTCTGTTCGACTATAGGAACACAAAAACCAACCTTCAAGATTACCTAGAATTCGAATAACAACAGGATTCTAGAAAGGAAGTGGATGATTAGGGAAGATTACTCATACCTCTACTGATGGTGTGTCACAGTTCATGTGAAAATCAAAGGACCACCGTAATAGTATGAATTGACATCCATTGAAGCTAAGAGGAGCCCTCGACCAAGCTGTAATGAGGTCTGCTTCTGACTTGAACCAAATCATCATGTGGTGTATGTTAAGAAAAACTACAGATGCTCTTTCTTGAAGATCCCATTAACCAAAGATAAACCTATCAAATTCATCCATAGAAGGGCGTTTGTGCCTAAATCGTGCAATCAAGGTTTGATTCAGAAGCGTGGAAGATTCTTAGAATTCCGAATTTGACAGTGGAAGATTAGGACACTCGTCGGGCAGATCTAGGGTTTTGGGACTCAACAATATTTTCAGAAAAGGGGGAAGGAAGTCGGGGTTGGAAAAAGGCCGCGGACGTGTCATGTTAGTGAGTTTTTTAATCACAAAGGTCCAAATTTTTCAAAATGTTTTTATATCCAATTTCAAAGTCCAGATGGTTACAATTACATAGTGTTTTTAATTGATGTATAATTTAGTTATTTAACCCTTTAAAAAAATTTAATATATAATTTATCTATA
The DNA here is from genome assembly GCA_963277665.1 of Viscum album. Lineage (NCBI taxonomy): Eukaryota > Viridiplantae > Streptophyta > Magnoliopsida > Santalales > Viscaceae > Viscum > Viscum album. The sequence goes on from OY728165.1 coordinate 929,903, forward strand.
TAAATAAATTATATGAAATGGTAGTTTTGAATTAAAATTCATTATTTTTCACTTTTCATCCGAAAATGATGTTTTTTTAGAAAAATCCCAAAAATTCAATCTAAGATAATTTTGAAATTGTTAATTCTAAAAATAAGGTTATTATATCAAATTAAATTTATAAAATAATCTAAAATTAATTTTATTATTCTTTACAAAAGAACATAAATAGTATTTTATTTGAGATAATAGTATTTTAAAACACATAAAGAGTTTACCAAAAATTATATGTTTTATTTATATAAACTAAAAAAATTTAAAAATTAGTTATTCTTATTCATATTTATATGTTTAAAGGATAGGTTATAACTATCTCATTTAAATAATTATAATAATAAAATGATGTTTCACATAAACTTAGTGATGCGTATAACGCAAGACGAGTTGGTGTGTAGTGCAATCCTTAATTATTGTAGTTTATAAGAAAAGCTTAAATTGGTGTAGAATGTGATGAACTTCCTCAAATAAAAATTAATTTATTCAAAAAAATGGTTATAGAAATTCATTGTGTTACATTCTACCTTCTTTAAAATGAATTTCAGCCTTGAAATTCGGCATTTTAATACAAAAATGGTGATAATTTTTCATCTTCATATCCTAATGTTCCCACATAGCTTTTTTTATATGGTGATTCATCTACAAAAAATTGACTAGGTTAGTGGTCTTATTATTAGTAATTTATCAATATGATCTACAATTTGAAACGATTATTCCTCATAAGAAAGATCATGCTTCGTCGGTATAACAACTAATTTTAGAACATGTGATTGGTAAAGTATGTACTTCCTCATGAGAGTTACAAGGAACACATCATGGAATTGAGAGAGATTTGGAGGAAGTTCCATGAAATTGGATACTATCCAGATACGATCAAGAATATCAAAGGAACTGATATTGTTATGGCTTAATTTTTCTTTCTTATCGATTGTAATAACCTTTATCAATTAATAAATTCATATAAACACCTTCTAACCAATATAAAATTATAGATCATGTCAATTATTATCAACATAACTGTTCTACTGACTCTTAGCTACCTTGATATTATGCTAAATGGTTCTAAATATCTTGGCCATTTCTTCATTGATCTCAAGTCTCAATGGGTTTCATTCATTAAATTTATCCTAGAATGTTGGATCTAAACATTTATTACAATATACGGCTTCATAAGGAGCCATAAAAATTCTTGATTAAAATTTTATGTTGTATGAAATCTCAACTAAAGGAAGGTGTTGATCCCATGAAATTTTAAATTCCAAAGAACAAGACCTATAATATATTATATGGGTCAAATTGTTCTTTTAGACTGACCACCCATATAAGGTTGATAATATGTGATGAAACTCAATTATGTATCATGTTATTGCTAAAAATATTTCCATAACATGGAGGTAACCCTCAAATCCCAATATGATACAATAGAATGTGGTACTCCAAGAAACCTTGCCACTTCCTTAATGTATATCCCAAAAATATAATCCACAAGTAAGTCTTCATCGATAGTGATGAAGTGTGATGACATAGTAAGGAGATTAAATACAACCCATATAGCGTTAAACCCTTAATAGGTTTTGGGACTCCAATGAAAAAATCCATAGTGATGTTCTACCATTTCCATTTTGGTATGGTTATTGAATGAAAAATCCCATTATAATTTTTCTTTTCATATTTAACTTACTATAATATCAAGTATTGATATAAAATCTCTACAATATCCTTATTCAGGTCATTCTAAAAAATATTTTCTTTTAAATCACTATACATCATTGTACTTCAAGGATGAATAAAGAATGAAGAACTATGAGCTTCCTCTAACATGTCCTTATTCAAATATAATGTGGAAGGAACACATACATAGATATTAAAACTTAACATTTCATCCTAATCAAGGCTAATATTATGATCATTTCAAAACTTCTCTTGTAGCTCTATATATTTTTTTATTCCTATTTACTATTGACTTTGATAGAGGGTTGACAATTCAATTGAGTAAAATAGGATTTCTCCAACTAAATCAATATTTCTAGATCTGTACATTGAAAATATAGAAATATTGGATCTTTGGTGATCCTCATCATATATAATATATCCTAATCCTTTTGACTCAAATCATCGACCACCTTGTTCACTTTCCTAGGGTGATAATGTATTGAGCATTCAAAATCATTTATGATGTCTAACCATCTTCTCTAGTTCATGTTCAACCCCTTCTTCAAGAATATATATTTCAAAATATTATGATAGATATATATATAACACATTTCTTCATAAATATAGTTCCGCTATATATTTAATGAAAAAATCATCGTCACTAAATACAAATAATGAGTTCTGTAATTTTTATCATTGATCATTATCTATAACGATGAATATGCAATAACCATGTAAATATGAATGGTAAAACATCCCAATCCCATCCTGGATGAATCAATATGGATTACAATGCCTTCTCCACTATAGTTTAATGTAATCATAGGTATATAGACTAACCTTCTCTTTAATTCCTTGAAATTTGTCTCACATTCATGTGTGTATAGATTAATGGAACCCTTCCAAGTTAACATGGTCATAGGAGTAGATTGTTGTAAGAAATTTTCCAAAACCCATTTATAATTTAAATCTAAACCAAGAAATATATGGATCTCAATCACAATGGTTAGTCTATCCCAACAATAAATATTCTCCATCTTTGATGGATCTACTATTTTGAGCTCTCTTGAGATTATATAGCCTAGAAATGAATCCATTTAAAGGAAAATTCTGCACTTTGTAAATTTTTCATATAGTTTATCTTTCCTTTGGTTCATTAGACAAATTCTCAAATGGTCTTCATTATCATCCTTTATCTTTGAATAAATAAAAATATCAATTATAAATAGTACCAAAAATATATCAAGGTAATCTCTAAAAACTCTATTCATCAAATCCATGAAAATAGTATAATAATTAGTATGAAAAAAGGCATCACTATATATTCATATATTACATATATTATATGGAATTTCATGTTGTGTATATCCTCCTTCTTGAAAATCAATTCAAGATATCCAAAATGAAGTTCGATGTTAGAAAATTATAGTGCTCCACTCAGTTGATCAAACAATTCATCATTATGGGGAAGAGGATACTTGTTCTTGATTGTAATTTTTTTCAACTCTTGACATTCAAAGTAGGGTAACATTGATCCCTCATTATTTTTCATAAAAAGAAGAGTTTCACCCCAATGTGAAACACCTGTAAGAATAAATAACTTATTGATGTTTTCTTATAGTTTCTTATTCAATTCCTATAACTCAATTGTGCCTATTTCATATGGAGTCTTTGAAATTGGTGTGGAACCAAGTATGAGCTCTATCAATAATTGAAAGTCTCATTTTGGTGGAAGGATAAGAAACTCTTTTGGAAATATATCCAAAAATTCCCAAAACATAATAGGTTTATCCTTAATTTAGGCTTTCTCCCCAACCATTTTAGACAACCACACTTTATAAATGGGAATCAAGACCCATATACTAGATGTAATCTCTATAGGGAGTTCATAATTATCATCACGTTGATAAATGATCATAGGTTGGTTTGAAATATCAATACTAAAATCCCTTTATCAATAATTTATGTAGGGTTTATGTAGAGAAATATAATCCATTCATAAGATAACATTAAATTAAACCGGATAGAAAATGAAAATATTTACATGAAGTACATTCCCAGAAATATCAACTAGTGAGGAATCATAGAATTGATATGCAATCATTGTACCATTATTGGGTTTCACTTCTAATTCCATATCTAATTATTTTTTGTGGAATCTTAATACCATTTGAAAATTATTTGGATATGAAATAGTGGAAAGATCCATAATCAAATAAGACATTATCAGTTATAGAGTGTATGGTATGTGTATGTTTCATGATGTCATTATTTTACCCCTCATTAAATACAATGATTACACAGGATTTCCTATTTTACCTCAGCTTAATAATTTTTTGTTGATCATCATCTATAAACTTATTCATTGGGAACTATTTATCATTATTCCTATTATTCTTAAACTTGTAGAACATAGGAGGATGAGGTAAATTCTATACAATTTTCTCTCAATTCTCATTGTTGGTTGACTTCTATCTGTTTATTCAGAAATCAAATTCACAATGACCTTCCCTCCCATGGATAAAGAATTTATTAGACCACTTAAGAAAATTTACTCCATTCTTTTTTCCACACTTAGAGCATAAATGAATGTTCATATTCTTTTCTCCATGGTTTTTAATTGTTCCTTTAAACTCTATATTCCTTTTCTTTTAAAAACCATGGGATTGATATGTAAATACATCCTTCATTTCAAACATGATTTCCCAATTCAGAATCTCTTCATAATTACTAAAATATATTATAGAAACCCCCATTATGAGACTTGCATTATGGCCACTGAAGAACCTATAAACCGTTCTTTTAGGTTGGATGATAATACCTAATCTGTACCTCACAAGTCTTTAGAAATTATCCTTTTTGGTACCGCCGGATTCATCAACAATTTTCATTCACTCAAGGAACTCTTTATCCACCTTTGTACGAAGAATATGAAGAAAGTAATTATTGAAAAATAAGTTCTCAAACTCATCCCAATCCATGGATTCAATTTCATATTTCTGCCACATATTCTTAATTTGAGACCACCGCTTGTCCACTTCATGTTACAAAAGATAAATGGACAAGATGAATTTCACATGGTCGGAACACAGAAGAATGGAGAATATATTTTCAGTGGTATATTTCCATTATTAAAAATCAATATTATCACAAGACCTACTGAAATAAGGTGGTAATTGCCTCATGAAGGACTCAACAAAATGTTTTTCCTGCAATTTCTCATTTGTAAGTCAAGAATAATTCAAAGCTAGATAGATTTTTGTGAGCATGGAAATAAATTTTTGAATTATAATTCCCATAGAATTTCAAAAATCATTTCATTTTCTATCACAATAACCATTAATGTGGTTCCTTTGGGTTCTAGCCATTGACTAAAACCAAAAATCATAACAAGAAATAATTAACATAGTGGGTGGCCACATAATCATGAAAAACTACATATTGGATGTTCAAATTATGAAACCTTCTATGAAACCATAGTTTTATCATAGTTTATTCTTATCCAGAACATATTTAAAACCTTCATGTTGATTCGTGAAGTGTTTGTAAATTCCAAAAGCGTATCCCCGGACAGTTTCAAACCAGGTGTGCCGTAAGGCCCGTTGTCATGTACCAATTCTTAATCGAGTCTAGCTTAATACAGTGTTTTAGAAAATTTCACCCCTATGTACATGTCTTCCAGAGCCGCGTCCACTTTTTGTTTCTAGATAGGGATATATTTCTAGGAATCCAATCACTCTGTCCTTTACCAAAATTCCAATACCTTTTTGTAAACTTTTCATAATCCTTATACTCATCCTTAGACATGTCCTCAGAGTTATCACTAAGGTTTTCTCATACTAGATTCCAAATGTTAGCTAATATATTTATCTAATACCAATTATAATTACACCCTCTTAACATATATAAAATTTCATCATTTTTTCATAATATATATTATAATAGACAAATAGATGCCCAAAGACTGTATTAGTTTAATGAATTTTCAAACATGGAAACAAAAACACTCGTACATGCTACATTATCTCAAAATAGGTTATTCATGACTAGAAACCATCATAGATGTATCATGGATAACATATATCCTCATAAATTTGGTAAAGCTAACATAAAATTGGGTGAGAATATATTCTCATTAAGTGTAAAAAAATGTGATATGTATGCATAAACATGAGAATAAGGATAAGAGAACATGATCATGACAATATGAGATAATACCCCATATAACAGAGGTCCTAAAAATGAATCATATGATAAATTGTCTTAGTTCATAAGACACAAATCATAATGAAATAAAGACCATAATTCATAAAATAATAACATAAAAATAATATATTGAATTGTGGCAGACACATAATCATATAAAATTATTTCCATATAAGTCAATGAATCACTTATAAAAAAATAATAGTAGTATGGGTTCACTCCCTATACCATATTTTTAGTCATGGATCACTCTCATGACCATATTAACAATTCAAGGATCACTCCCAACATCATCTTATCGGAAAATGTCCTTTACTGAACTGAGTTCACATCCAATTCCATCAATGTCTATCTCTTGAGATATAAATATTTACCAAATGAATTAAAGGGATATATTGGTCCCACCCATATCATAATTAAATCATACATATATGTTCCAAAATATCATGAACAATCTTACCATAACCCTTGAAATTATATTGGTATCATAAACATGTAATCATATCATAACCTATGGAAAAGATTTTGGTTTTATAATCATTACATAAAATCATAACTTTTTAAAACTAGCAGGTTTCATAATCATATAACCCTTGAAAGATAAATGTTTTTTCATAAACATATAACCCATTAATGAGAAATGGGTTTCATAAACATATAAACAGTGAAAGAGAAATAGGTTTGATAATAATCTTGCAATCAAAACAAAAACCATTAAGATAAAAAATAAGATTGGTTACCATGGATCATATCCCTCATATGGAAGGAGTAGAAAAAATAGATTTAATCTTATATGGTAAATAATTTGAATGGTCTTTTAAAAAAATTATTGAGTAAAAATATTCTTTCTTCTTTGAAAAACACTTTTTAAATCATTAAACATTTTTTATAACCTTTTTCATAGAAAATAACATTGAAAACATATAAAGAAAGATTTGAAAATCATAAAACATTTTTAAAATCCATTTTCCAGGAAAATTATAGTAAAATATCACTTTAAAAACTTTTGTTGAAAGCATTTTTTGAAAATATAGTTTTTGAATAAAACTGATTTCTGACTTAAATGGGAAATGACGTCATATTTTCTTTAGAATCATAATTATACTAAGTAAAAAAGAGTAAAAAATGGTACTAATACATGAATATATCATGAATAAACATATGAGAATAATATTCATGACTTTTATTGAAATATAGGTCATAATATTTCATCAATTAAAGTGTAATGATAAACAATCTCGATAAATGATGGGATTGTGGCAATAAACTCTTAATACTTGGTAACTTTGAATAATAATACCCATGTAATAAAATAAATTTAAATAAAGCTTAAAATTTCATGAAGATAAGTAAATTAATGATATAACATGTAAAATGGAAGTATATAAACCTTGTAAAATAATATAGTTTCATAACAAAACATGTGTCTCAAAGAAGATAAACTGAGAAAAAATTAGTTTACTAATTTGGTAGCTTTTAAAACATAACCCCCATGCAAGAGAGATCATAAAATGGATATTTAAATACGACTAAATTTAAGGATAATAATGATAGAATATATTCATGTTTATTATATACACCACATAAATTAAAATACTGGTGAATAAAAAATAAATCTAATTTAAATAAAAGTGAGATGACAAAACCCGTACCTTATGTCTTGACTATCATCGTACTCATAAAAACCTCATGTATAATTAATAATAGTTTATTATAAAACTTTTAAAAACTATATTTTTGTCTCTTATAAATTTTTTTATTACTTTATATTACATGTTTATTAACAATTCCATGTTAATGTTACGCTTCGGGTCATATCCGCTTTGTTTTTCATACAAGTTTTAATTTGTTAATCTTGATATTATTTCATGGATAATTATTTACGTATTTACATAATGTAAAAAATTATTTAAATATAATATATATTAAACATATAATTATTTATAATAATATATTAAATATATAAATATCAAATGGAATACACCGTTCATGGATATTGTAGGTCGTACGTACACATGAACATTGTTTCTGTTTTATTGTCGTATTATAAGAAATAAAGTAAATGAAATAAATTTATATATATATATAATATCATTAAATTATAATTATTATGTCATGTATATCATATAATTTTAATAATCCCTACCTTAATAAATTCCATGTAATGTGTGAATGAATCACTTCGGTTTGATGAGGCGGTAGTCTACAACTCCACAAATAATGTTACCGTATTTACACAAAATAGAAAGCATGAATGTATGTATTATATACTAATTAAATAAGAATATACATAATAAATAAAATATATATCATATAAGTATAGAGACTCCATCATAATTTTTACCCATGAGAGTTGGTAAAGGAAAAATGAACAATATCATTTCGTGAGGCAGTAGTCCTCCGTACACACGAACGGTAAGTTCATTACCCATTAGATGGAAGTGTCTGTAAGTGTGTGAATAAAACTTATAATAAAAAAATATAAATATATATATGTTTGTGATATATTGGTTGTTATAAAAGCATGGAAAAATAATATTTTAGCAGGTTTATAATGAAAACAAAACAAAGGATCCTGAGAAAGGATGTAACATCTTCTTTGGGTAACTCCTCTTAGTATGAACCAAAGGAATTCCTTGGATATATTAATCCTAAAATGGAGGACTATAAGAATAAGGTATTTATTTTTATATTATATTTTTTTAGGTTACTTGTGATCCAATTTGTATTTAGATGTGGGAGTAAGATAGGGGTGGGTGGTATTTTATAGAGGGGGAGTGGCATTCTTTTAAATATAAAATGGTAAACACTATTGAGAGATCTCCCTTACATAATTCTTTAAAAAAAAATGTTAAAATTATATAAAGTAGGGGAATTGGAAAAAAAAATTCATCCAATGTCTTTTGGAAAAGTTTCATGTATATTTGGTCCCTTACATTTAAGGTTTAGTCTACAGTTTATTTAGTTTTTCTCTTCATTTTTGTAATTAATTTTAATTTCAATCACTAATATTTTTGGTCAAATAATAATATGATCTGATTAAATAGTATAAATTATTCTAATTACAAATATTGAATTAGTTTTTAAAAATTCTAATAAAATTATTGAATGAGATTAACTTAATGATAATCCTACAGATGTGTCATGACAACGGGTTTTTAAGGGAAAAGGTCCACAAGTATGAAATATTTTTCTTTCTAATTTAAATATGAAATTGGTTTTAATGAAATATATTAGATTAATTGATGTAATATAGATATATTTAAACTTTAAATTAATTTATAATATAATTTAACTATATAAATAAATTATATAGAAAAGAATTTTTGAATTAAAATTTATTATATTACAATATTCATCCAAAAATTGTATTTTAAAAAAAATCCATAAAATTTAACATAAGATAATTTTTAACTTATTAAATCAAAAAATAATATTACTTTATCAAATTAGAAATCTAAAAGTGACTAAAATTAATTTTATTATTGTTCATATAAAGACATAAAAAGATGTTTATTTTAGAAAGTAGTATGTTTAAAAATATAAATACTTCACCAAAAAAAATATTTCTTATTATCAGTATGAGTTATTTATATAAAGTCATAATATTTAAAAATTATTTATTTATATTAATATAACAATTTTTAATATCTACGTTATAAAAATCTTGTTAAAATAATTATAATAACAAAATGATGTTTTGTAGAAACTTAGTGTTGCGTGTAATGCAAACCAAGTAGCTGTGTAGCGTAAGACTAACGTGTTGTAGAGTATAAAAAAATAACGTGGTGTAATTTGGAATGAAATTTATCAAATATAAATTAATATATTCAAAAAATAGCTATAAAAAATTAGGTTGTTACATAACAAACATTTTTTAAGGGTGACTAAACATTAAAAGCCTTTTATTCGGTCGTTCTAAGAATACTTCACACCTGATTGAAATTTAGTTTTCTTTTACAATTAAAAAATAATACTAATATGGTTTTTCTATTATTTCATTTCATTAAAATTCCTTTTTATATGGATAGTACTGTTAAACTTATGTTTTGGTGTTTTAAAATAATTAAATATAATTTTTAGTTAACCTTATAAAAAGCGCTTTGAATTGATGTTTTGTCTACTCTACCATTTAAAAAATAATTTAGTGGAATTTTTTGTATTATTTAATGGAAATTAGAGGATTTTTTGTTTTTTTGGCCCCTTAACACATGTTTTTAAAGGGATTCTAACCTTAAAAAAATATCTTATTTAGTTCTTCATGGAAGACCACACATCTTATTGATGCGTCATATACTCTTACACATAAAAAATAATAATAAGATAGTTCTCCTATGAGTTCTCATAATTATGATGCTTTTTCCTATGGGTATAACTATTAAATTATTTTTTAATGTTTTAAAACAATAAAAGTGTGTTTCTGATCATCCTATGAAAATAGATCCTCAGATTGATGCTTTGTATACTCCACTATTTCAAAAACAATGTACAATAATTTATTCTAATTTCATGAAATATTATTTTTGTTTGGTTGGTTTGGACCCACTATTGTTTTTTTAAGCATGAAAAACCATTAAAAACTAATTATTCATTCTAGATAGGTCGTATGTCTAATTAATGCTTCTCCCACTCTCGCACATCAAAAATAATAATACGAAATTTTTTCTATTATTTCACTTCATTATGATTTCACTTTATATAGATATTGTAATTTAAATTGTGTTTTAGTGGTTTCAAATAATAAAATTGTGTCTCTGGTCATTATAGAAAAAAACACCTCATATTGAAACTCTATCTATCGTACCATTTCCCAATTCACTGAATGGTTCTTTTTGTTTAATTACATGGAATTTAGTGATCATTTTGGTGTTTTGACTTCCTCACACATGTTTTTAAATGGTTTTAAACCACTAAAAACTGTTTATTCAGTCATTCTATATAGGCTACATGTCTTGCTAACATGTTTTCTACTCAAAAACATCACAAATAATACTAATATAGTTTTTTCAAGGATTTCACCTCACTATGATGTTTTTTTCTTTGGATTAGGCTGTTAAATAAAAAATCAATGTTTTGAAATAATAAAAGTGTGTTTTAGGTCACCATGGGTAAATGACACCTCAAATTGATTCTATGTCTACTCTATAATTTCACAATTCATTGTATGGTTGTTTTCTTTTGATTTCATTAAATTTAGAGGTCATTGTTTGGTCTTCACCCCCCGATGAATGTTTTTAAATGGTATAAAACCTTTTATAACTGTATATCCAATCATTTCAAGGACACCTCACATCTGATTGACATGCTGTGATTTTTATCTTTAAATTTTTTTGTTAATTAAAATTTATTTTATTAATATACTGATTTCCGTGGTTATAGAGATGGAAAGGTTGAATCACTCATTCCATATCCACCATCCACACATCTGTCTTCATTTATTTTTATATTTTCAACATTTAACACCTTTTTAGGGTTTCATTTATTGTATTAGAAAAAGTTATAAATCTGTACAAGTGGGTTTCTAAGTACAGATTATTAGGGATGGAGAGCAGTGAGACACGCCATTAATAGTGTTGTCAATATTTGATTGTGGCATCGAATATGGAAGGTTACAAATATTATGTGTCTTATTCTTGGACACACTGAGGTAGGAGGAGAAGGATTTCAGTTGGGGTTCTAGTTCTTGAACCTGAACATCGCAAATCTAGTTCACACCATATCTTGATGGAGACAACGATTCCCAAATAGTGTAAGAGACTCATCAATGGAGACTCATTAGACAGAAGCAGAATGTGTTGGTAGAAGTTATCATTCTTAGACATATATGGTGATAGGCATGATGATAGATGAACTAGTTTTTGGTGATGAACCTGGATAGCAATGTCGATCCTAGAGGATCAAACCTACTAGACTTGACGATGAAAATTTTAGTTCCATGTTAAATGATTCTTCATTGATCAGGTGTTATTGATTCTCGGTAATAGGTTCTCGATCCTATTATAGATTTTTCTTTATCATTTTTTGTAACCTTTGTATGTGTTTCTTATTTTCCAACTATGTGCATCTGGTTTCTATTTCCTATCTAACTTTTCTTATGTGTTGTTACATACATTTGTGTTCCTTTATTTATTTTCCTATTTGATAGTAAAACCTTTATGATGATTCCCCATGAATTTAGGCTAATTGGACATAGAACATAAATATTTTGTGTCATATTTTACTATTTTTTCAATTTTACTAAACCAGTTAATTGAAAAAATATTCTCTCTTTATGAATTTTATTTAAATTTTGATTTCGAATTAAAATGTTATAATAGAAACTATTTTGAGGTTGTTGTGTTTACCAAATAAAATTCATTACTGCTTCCTATTTAATTATTTATTTCTTGTTTTTTTAAATGTTTTTCAATCCTAATTATATTATCATGGTTGAAATCAGCACGTTTAGGATTCATGAATTTCTTTATTTGAATTAATTTCAAGCATAAATTGTTGTAACTAGCCACTACCATGTGATTTTTTTCCACTTCCATATGTGCGGTGTTAAATTTTGTTTTGTGTATTATCCACTTCCATGTCATCATTCTATTAATTTATTTATCTTGTTTTAAATTTTTCAACATGGATATTTGTTCTCTAATAAACTAAAAAACTTTATTTTCTTTGTCTAATTATGAATTTTTAGAATCAAACCACCCATGTAAATTCTTACAGTTGTTTTTAGACTACCTCAGATATCACTCCTCTACCCAAAAATGTGTTACCAAATGGAAATTGGGTTTAAATTTTTCTTTATTAAAAATTTTAAATCAACTATTCATTGCTTTTAAATGATATATTAGTGGATTTTACCTTTGTATAGTGCTTTTTTCACATTGTTTGTGTGATCTATTCTGTTGTTATTCCAATCTATTTTTGATATCTTGTTTACTTTCTCATTTAATTTTTTCCTTTTAGAGTCTTAAAGACGCCTTTTGTAGCTTCTACATGTGTGTGTCTCGATTTTTATGGTTTTGTAAGGGTTATGTGTGATCATGGACATTATTTTAGAGTTGTTTAGTAGTAAGTTTTGTTTGGTAGGATCTTATGTATCTAGTGTTTATTATTTTCCTATGATTTGAGCTTTTGTTATCTTTGGTGTGTTCCTCCACTTTCTATAGGGTTTTTGGATCTATGTATGGAACAATAGCGATTTTAATGTTTGGGATTTGGTAGTTTGTGGGTATAGTTGTTTCTTGGATAATCACTATGTTTTTTTATTCCCCCGTTTAGATGATATTTATTGTGTTTTTTCTATTGTTATGATCCTTTTGTAAGTATTACGTCTATACTAGGATGTGTGGCCCTTATGTAGCTTATTTTACCAAAGGTGTTTACCTTGATGACTGACCATTGTTCTCATATTTTATATTTGTCCTGTGATGTTGGAACTACATGCATCTATCGTTGAATTTTACATTTTTTTTAGGATCTCTCCTTCAAAATCTATCTTAAGTTGGATTTTTCATTTATGGATATTCCCCGTCCTTATTTTAAGGATCGTATGGCTTCTTGCATTGAGAGTATTATTGTTGAGATTTCAGAAAATGTGTCTCTACATAAAGATGATAGTACTAGGTGCACCTTTGCTCTTATATTTTTATGGATTCTGTGAGAGATCGTTCTCTTTTGTGCTTACCATCTCTTTGTTTCATATTTTAAATCTTGTTTTCTCTAATCTATTTTATTTCTGAGTTCCATTCCTTGTGAATTTCTAAGATGTTTTTTTCTCCCATTTATTTTTTTATGAGGATGGTACTACTCTATTTATATTTGTTCTATAATAATATATGATTTTTATGAGGACCTCTGTTGGCATGTGATTTTTGGTTCTAGACTTCCCAAATATCATTACTGTAGAGAGTGACTTTGGAAATTACATGCATGGATTTTATTAAACAGTTCTTTATAATTGTAAAATTTTGAGCATATTTAAAAACATAATAATATAATTGATATTTAAGAATCATGTGTTATAATTAATACATGGTAGGGTAAATTGGACCAATAGTGTGATTAAGGTCTTATATCGATTATTCCCTATTTAGTTTCCAATTTAGGATATTCCCAAGTTGATGATTTTGGTGGTGAAGAATTATCATATGGTTTTGGATTTAATTTTCAAGGTTGAGATGTGTCATGTTATTGTATTTTAAAATATGTTCATACATTTTTATTTCCAAGGTGGAGAATTCTAAATTTTATATTCTTGTTTTTTTGTCAATAAAATAGTATGTTTTTTTAATATATATGGTTGATTTGTTATGAAATTTAAAAAGGGAGAACCACCAAATCCATCTCTATCAATCATGAATCCGCCTTTATTTATTACAATATCCCCATTGTGCAACACCCTTTTAGGGCACCATTTTGAGTGATGGAAAAAGGGTTCCTTATGCAAAAGTGGGTTTCTAAGTTCATCTTATTGGGAAGGAATAGCATTAGAACCAGTCCTTCACAATGGCTATTTTCATGGTTTTTTGTGGAATGTGTGGAAAATGTTAGACCTTATGTACCAGGATTATGGACACATTAAGGTAGGAGGAGAAGTTTTCGAGTGGGGTTCTTCTTTATCAACCTATAGGCTGTAGAATAAAGTTCACATAACATCTAAATTGAGAAAAAAAATCTCTTATAGTAGAAAAAACTCGTCATATGTCTCACTTGGGATAGAAAAATCATTCAAGGATAGTGGTTCTTGATCTTGGACCTAGAGGGTGATCGACTCGAGGACATTGAAACTGGTTTTGGTGATGATCCTGGATGGAAATGTTAATCATTGATGATCAGACCTACTAGATTTAGTGATGATCATTTATGTTACCTTAAACAAACTTATTCATTGATAAGTTGACACTTAGACCCCCTAAGGGGGTCTCGGTTCTATTTTATTTTTTTCATTATCTATTTTTGTAATCTTTGTGTGTGGTGCTTGTTTATTTAAAGAATGTATCTTATTTCTCTTTCTTTTCCAGTTTTTCATGTGTGATATTAATATACTTTTTATTTATTTACCTCATTTCCTATTTTATAGTGGAACTATGGTGACCCTAACCTAGGAATGTATTCCATTTTTTTGAAGAAAATAAATCATTCGTATCCTATTTTACTTCTTCTATTATTAATTTATTCAACCCATGAATCGATGAATGATTCTATCTTCTAGAATTTTAATTAAATTTTGATTTTGAATTTAATTGTTTTAATAGAAATCGTTTTGGGGATATTTCATTGTGCCAATGGTATTAATTATTTCTACTAATTTATTCCTTTATTTCTAGTTGTCTATTATGGATATTTTGTTAAATCAATAATTTTATTCTCATGTTTTTTATTTTGGTTTTATGAAATTAGTGCATTTAGAATTTTTTTATTCTATTTATAATAATTAATTGTTAGCTTGAACTTTTGTAATTAGCTACTTTCAAGTGATATTTTTCACTACCATGTGTGTGGTGTTCACTCTTGGTTTGTGTATTGGTATCTACCATATAATCATTGTTTTTATATGTTCCTCTAATTAGGAATGTTGAAACTTTAACATCAGTTTTTTAATAAATTGAAAATCATCATTTTTATGTTTGGTTCCAAATATTTCAAATCAAACTAACCAAGTATATCATAAGGGTTGGTTTGATACTACCATTGGTAGTGCTTCTTCATACATCATTTTTTTCTAATCGTACACATAAAAAACGCACTTTTCCTTTGATTTAATGTCATTCTGAGGTAATTCACTAATGATCTGAATGTTAAATGTATGTTTTCATGTTTTAAAACAATAAAAGTAACTTTCTAGTCATCCTAAGAATATAACATCTCTAATTGATGTTCTATTTACTTGAACATTTAAAAAATAATTTTATTTATTTTTTACTAATATTTCATAATATTTGGATGTCATTTGGTTGGTTTTAACCTACTGATACATGTTTTTAAACGAAATCAAACCTTTAAAAATCATATTAGATAATTCCAAGTATACTGCATGTCTTATTGTTTTTTCTTATACTCGTACACATCGAAAATAATACTAATATGGTTTTACTATGATTTCACATCATTCTGAGGTCATTTGTAATAGGTTTGACCATTAGAAGACTATTTTGGGTTTTCTAAACAAGAAAATCATGTTTTCCATAATCCTGAAAAAATTATGAATTGAATTTACATTCCATATACCAAACCATTAAGAAATTCAATGTATATTTTTGTTCTAATTTTATAGCATTCAAACGTCATTCAGTTGGTTTTAACCCCCTGACACATGTTTTTAAAGGGCATCGAACCATTAAAATTTTTATTAGGTCATTTTGAGTATAACTCATCTCTAATTTATATTTAAACTACTCATATACGTACCAAATAAAAATAAGACATTTTTTTAATGATTTCAGAACATTCTAGGGCTATTTTATAGTGATATAACCAATAATATTTGGTTTTTAGTTTTTCAATCAATAAAAACTGATTTTTGATCATCTTGGGGAAATGAAACCTTGTATTGATGTTCCTTCTACTCTACCAGTAAAAAAAGATGTTTTTATTCTAATTTCATGGTATTTGAATATTTTTTGTTTGGTTTTGACCCCCTAGCACATGTTTTTAAAGGATGCCAAACCATTAAAAACTTTTTATTCTGTATTTCCAAGAACACCACATGTCAAATTAATGTGTCATCTCCACGTACATACATAAAATAATTCTATTATAGTTTCCTATGATTGAAACACTTTTGGAGGTTGTTCACATTTGATATGATTGTTAAACACATGTTTTAGTGTTTTAAATCCATAAAAGTCTATTTTGAGTCATTTTAGGAAAAAGAAACCTTTGATTGAAGTTATATATTCTTGACCAGTCTAGAATTAATGATACAATTTTTTATGTTAGTTTCATGGTATTTGGAGGTCGTTTGGTTGGTTTTGGGCCCCAAAAACATTTTTCAAAAGAGTTTTAACCCATTAAAAATAGAATCATCAGTTTTTTTAGCAGAAAACATGTCATATTGACATGTTATCTCCTCAAACAAATTAAAAATAATACTAATATTTTTTTATGGTAATTTCACCTCATTTTTATGTATTTATATATATATATATAAATTAAATACATGTTTCAGTGTTTTAAAACAATAAAAGTGTGTTTCAGGTCATCCCATGTTAATGGTACCTTAGATTGATGTTTTTCCTACTCTCCTACATTAATATTAACCATTTAGGTATTTTCCTATGATTTCATAGTATTCATATCTTGTTTAGTTCGTTTTGACCCCTTAACACATGTTTTTAATGGTTTTCAAACCATTAAAAATGTACATTCAGTCATTCAGAGCACACCACATGCCCAGTTGACAATTTGTTTACTCATACATATAACAAATGGTTTTCCTATGATGTCAAATAATTTTTTGATCTTTGTCTATATATATGGATGTTAAAGGTATGTTTTGGTGTTTTAATGTAGTAAAATTTTGTTTCAGGTCATCTCGAGAAAACAACTCCTCAAATTGGAATTTGATCAACTCAACCATTCACAATTCACTATACAGTTATTTTTTATGATTTAATGGCATTCACAAGTATCTTGGTTGGTTTTGACACCCTATCACACATCTTTAAATGGTTTCAAACATTAATAACTTCATATTCAGTCATTTTGATCACACTACACATCATATTGACTCGATGTCTACTTATACTCATCACAAATAATACTGATAATTTTTCATATGATTTCACATCATTATAATGGTATTTCTATGTATTTAGATATTAAGTGAATGTTTTGGTGTTTTAAAATAATAAAATTAAGTTTTTGGTTAGATCCATAGCTAACACACATGAAGGTGAAATAAAAAATACGTGAAAGGGGGCCTGATAATAAAAATAATCACAAATTTTAACGCAGATTGTAGTGTTTCCTTCAAAAAAATTGTTCTATGACTTTAAATCCCTATTTATATTTGATACAATATGAAGGAAATATAAATTTCAATAATATGAATAAGAAAAAAATCCTTATGAATTTTTGGTCCATTATATATTTCTTACCATGTGAGAGAAGTAAAAAACTCCTGAAATGAGATGCTGAAAAAATAATTTCCCTACCAAAGGGTTAGGTCATTCATGTAAATGAAGTATAATATATTCAAGTAAAATTTTGTTAATAAAATATAAAATATCTAATAATTGGTAAAGGAAAATAATATTTAAGAACCTTAACTTCACTAAATCTTCCATAATTATTAATTCACTAAAATAAATCTCCTTCTGCTATATACTCCATGATAATATCAAGATGTGTAGGATTTAAATACACCTAAAAGAATACACTTGAAAACATGTGACCACTTTGGTTTCATATTCTCAATTAGGGTATTGAAAATTTCCAATATAAATGTTGATGACCAATTTTAATGAAGGAAAAATGGATTCATTACAATTTAGAAGATTCTTACAATGTAAAAACAGTAATCATATTTAAAAGAAATAAAAATTATATAATTATTCATGATTTTAATAAATTAATACATAATATTGGGATATAAGTAACATTTTATAACATTATACTTATACTTGGTAATGTTTTAGATAATTTATAAGCTTATAATTTTAATATCACTACAAAAGGATTATTCCTAAGACAACATTAGGGATATCTATAGGTACTTCTTCTACAAGTAAATCTACTTCCCACTATTCATTATGGAATCCATGGTATGTAACATGAGTCAAAGGCAGACAAGAAAAAACCAATTACTTCAATAAGAAAAATGGAAATTTTCCAAAATAAAACAATTAATATTAGGAATAACAAAAACTTATTTCCAAGGACTGATTTCATGAATAATTTTTAATGTTTCTATAGGTTATTTTACTTATAAATTTGGGTCATAGAAATGAAGATTATTTACTTCCTTTTATTAAAATTTCACTTGACAACATATTGATGGGAATTCCTTGCGATAAATTGTTATTGAAGGTCATCATAATGAGAAGTGAGAACATAAATTTAGTTTTAATTTAGTTATTACCAATGATCTATTGAAAATAATGGTTCTAAACGAAAGGGAAAAAATATGGTGATATTGAATTGATATTTAAGGAAGTTGACAGTTGAATTCTACTTCTTATTAGTAGTTTTTAGGTTCATTGATATAATTCTGGTAGTTGTTCATAACAACATTAATTAATCATGTAAGGGAAATTCTATGAATTCTATTTTTTATTCAGAAATAAATTTCATAAAAGGTATGATTTTAAAATTGAATATCATATACTTTTATAAGTTTTAGAAACTTTCTAGTCAAAATATTAACTTTTATAAAGGGAGTGAGATGAGGTAGAATACATGATACTTATGTTAACCTTGATGGAAAGGAAATAAGTGATGAAACACAATATTTAAAGAGTAATTATCAGTATATTAAACAATTATTGAAAATGTATGCATATGTATCCCCAAATTCATGATGTAAACATATCACCTAAAACACATAATTTGAATAAATAAACACAAAAAAAATTTCAATAACAATAAAATGAGAAAGTATTAACAAAAAATAAAATTAAAAAAATAACCACTCATATAGTAGATGATAATGATAAATTGAAGATATATATAATTAAGAACCAATAAAGAAAAATATGATAACTATATGTGGTAAATTATAGATAAAGTAGGCACAAAAATATAGTAAATTCAAGAAATAAAGGAAGCAGTAAATATTGGTTTAAATATATGGAAATATAAATGAAAAATATATAAAAAAACAAAATAAATTGTTACATGTTCAATATACCACAACATATAAACATAAATTAATTCCCCAAGTAATTATGAAAAGATATGTGATGAAAAAATCCTAACTTGGTTCACATTACTAAAAAATTATTCTACATCTATAAAAAATGGAAGGAAGTTATAAAATTAATGGAGAGATATTTAATACCCCAGATCATGAGACCAAAATGAAAGAAATAAAAACAATAACCAAACCAGTCGTGAAAAATTTGATAATGCTAGAATAATTAGAGGTGTGGTAGGTGAGGGTGTGAGATTGAATGTTGGAGGACTGGAGGTTGGGGTTAGGGGAATTGGGTGGTAAGGGCACATGGCGGTAGTGAATGGAATCATTTGTCGGAGGTTTGTGTGAATGGTGGTGAATTAGGGGGTTTTTCACGTGGGGATAAGTGGGATAAGGAGGGGATGATGTGACTTAGAGCATCATGAGTGATGAATGAGGGTCTGATGTAATGGTTGGAGTTAGAGGTGGAGTGGGATCTAGGTGCAAGACTGGTTTGAGGATCAGGCAGGGGAGGAGGAAATATTAGCAGTGGGGGATTTTTTTTGTTCATCATAGTATATTATACAGCCCACCAAATGGTGTTTTCCCATTTCCCACTGCCGCTACAATTGATTTTACTTATATTTAAAATTCCTACATATATATAATAAACAAATTTATATGAAAAAACATAATACATATTCAAATATATTAATAACTATGTAAAATTAATTTTAAAACATTTTAATGTATTACATAATTCAAATAAAACAATAATGATAAGACATTAAACCTTTGTAAACCATTATTTTATTTAAAATGATAATAAAATTAAAAAAAATCAACTCTATTAAAATATATAAAAATTTGGACCATGTGTATTATAATAATTTTAGCAATAAAATTATCACAAACTTATATATAACTAAATATGGTTAATTAAATCTTATATAATATAAATTATATTCTTTTATAAAATTTTGAATATGTATGCTTATGAAATTTGAGTTCATAATTAAACAAAATAAATTACAAATATAGTTACCATTAATTTTCATTCACAAAACCCTGCATATATGTGAGTTAATTATTAAACAAAATATTTCATAAATTTATATTTTTACAATTATGGTTGATTTTACCATATATTTAAAATAATAATAATTTTAAACATTTTATGTCAAAAGAATAATTTTTTCATATATATTTCCAATAAATAAAATATTTCAAATCTATTATGATTATAAAAAAATATTTTAAGGATGAGGAATTCCTACAATAACAAAGAACCTACATATTCTTATAATATATAACATGTTGAAAAGAAAAAATTAACTAATATAAAAGATGAAACACATTTATTTTTTATTTCCAAATAATTTTTAGAAATAGGTAAAAAGGATTTTATTATGACATAACAAATATTTTCATAAAATATTTAGGTTGCTATATCTATATAATAAATTTATTGATAAAGCATAATTATTCGGAGCTATATAATAATTTGTTTCATAGTAAATTTAATCAGTCTATACATGTAACATTTAACTAGTTAAATGAAACTTGTAAATTCATGGAAAATATATTACGTTCATAAAAAATAATAAATTATCGAGGTACGATTCATTGAACATTTTTATACACCCACAGAACATTATAAATACACAAAAAAATGAGGTTTTAAAAAATCTCAATGTTCAAAGTGATTTATGAATGGATTTCATCTGAAATTCTATTCCCTTAAAAATTTATAACAACCTAATTACCTGAAAACCCATATTTTATAAAAATTATTCAATACATTAATTTATATAAGATGAAATGAAGATCATTCCCTAAATGGAGAAGGTGGCATAGTCATTCTGCGGGGAAAGGAAGTGCAGCACTACTGGCTGAAGTGGACTAGCACAAGAGGAAATGTTATAAAGATAAAAGGTGTTAAAAGTAATTTCATGTGGGAGAGCGGAATTGGTGGGAAAACTCTAAATGGGATATTAAGTGGGGATGGATGTTGGTGGTGGCATAATAGAGGAACTATAGGTGGGGGTTGGTGGTGAGATGGAGGATCCAAGGGTGGGGGTCAATGGCGATGCGGCAAAGGAACTGAGGGAATGGGGTCGATGATGGAATGATAGAGTAACCATGATTATGGTAATATGTTCCATGAGATATAAATTTGGTTCATGGGTTTAGGGGTGCATGGTAGGAATCATTGTGATGGGTGGGAAATTTGGGTGGGCTGTGAGAAGGGTTACCGAATTCCATTTGGAAGTAACTATTATTAGTATTAGCTGTTGAAAAATAGTGGTTTCCCATTTCCTACAACAACCAACACCCATTTTTATATTATTGATGTAATTCAACCACATTTTTCTCATTTCATACAGAATCAGGTATTGATCATTAATTAAAATTTTCGTCTCAATCTAAATTTATGAAAACATAATATTTATTTTATTTCCATATCTTCTCTCACTCTAGTTTCAGGCATTATCTTTTTTGTTACAAAACATTACTTCCCAATCATAAAATCTCACACATTTTACATCTCTTTATGATTTAACATAAACAAAAAACCAAATTAAAAATAATTAAATAATATAATTTTTAAATCTATAGTGTTCTCTCAATTAGCTTCATTCCTCTAGTGAATATTCAAAAAAATTATTCTCCTTTAGTTTATATAGCATTCAACAGGTCTGATAAGACAATCAAGAAAAATATTGAACAATATTCTGAATAATTCTCGAAAAAAAATATATTTTTGAATTCCAAAAATAATTAGCTTAGAATTCTTATTTATAATTCAAAGACTCAACTTCATCTAACATTATCTTTAACCTACTTGTGGCATAAAAAATACTATAGTACCCAAAAATCTCTTGATAAATATGCTTAAAATTCTTATTATATTCACTATGAAACCAATTTAAAGTGATTATTTCATCTTTAAAACAACAAAAAATAACAAAAAAAACATTCCAAAAATATTTTTTTTAAGAGTACTCTTCAATATCTGAAACATGATTAACTATTCGCATCTATCAGATAATAAGAACTTGAAAGTTCAAATTGATTGAATAGTGATCATCCATTTTGATTACTCATATTAATAATATTGTATCATATATTTGAAGTGAATTTTTAATCATTTAAGAATGAATAAAAGATCATATGAAAAAACACTACATTCTTAATATGTCTAAAATTTTCAAATTATTAACTCATATGTTTATTCAAATGACACATGTTTAGTTTACTCACACACCACTCTCAATCACTCATATGCATTATAAAATTACTCATATGAATACTGAAATTACTAATATAAAAATCAAAAGACATATATAGATATTCAAATGGATGATACACTATTCAATTAGAAAATTATAAACAAAAATGCATCATCTTCATGAAATTGATATATTTCTTTCTTTTGTATTTAATTCTAAAAGACTAGTTTATTTTTAAATTTACATATTAATTTTTTCAAAAAATTATATATCATCTCATTTAATTTATCAGCAATATTTTTTATTTTAATTTTCAAGGTATTTAATATCCTTTAGGGATATATAAAATATGAATTTATATTTAATCTCTTTGTGATAAGTAAATTCTCAAACAACCGCTCATGCATGAAATATATGTATTGGAAGTAATAGATTTAATGATTATGGGTAAAATCATTCCAAATTGTAATATTCCATTTTAAGGATGATTTATTTAAAATAAAAGGATATTTCATTTAATTTAATGATCAAATAAGTAAATTATTTTAGAAATCTATTTGATATTTTTTATTATTTTCAAAATATCTTAATAATATGATGAATACAATGATGCATAAAAGTAATGGGCTGATAAATTCAATTTTATATTCTTCTATATCTTTAGATGGACGTATGAAATACATCTTATTTATTTTACCCTATAATTTATCAGATTGGGTGAAACATTCATAATTTTGAATATATTTCAATAATTTCGAACCCTCTAAAGATTCATATATAGAAATTTTATTCTATAAAAGTGAAAAATTAATTTGTAAATAATATAATCATATATAAATATACAAATATAAAAGGAAAAATATTTCTTATAATAATATATTCAGTATTCAGTAGTCTTGATAGTTTGGATAAATAATCCAAAACATTATATGTTAAAGATATCATAGGTTCCTTTAATATTTTTGGAAAATTATTTTTATGTAAACATCTATCAAAATCCATTATCATGAGTGAGTTTTGTACGAATTTAAAAATTCAAATATATTATCAACAACATTGAATTAGATATCATTATTTATTCTGATACCAATGTTAGTTTAAGTAAAATATCTGAAAATATATTATTTTTTCAAAATATTCATTATCCTCTTTGAGGGAAATATATTTATTTCTTTAAATATTGCCGAAAAATGATTTTATATAATCATTTAAACCACACTTCTTTTGTTTATAATCAAAATATTGGTTTTAACACTTTATTTTCATGTGTGTGTTGGGTGAATCTTTTCAATCGTTCTATAGGACCATTTTTATTTAGTATGTCATAGTAAATATTTATTTTAATCAACATTCATAGAATAAAATGTATAATCACTATCATCTAATAATACATGTTAACATTTATTATATGCATCTTTCATATAGTATTTAAATTGATCATATGTTATAGGTGGGTGTGCCCACATGTACGTTATAATTTTCTCCTCATAAATATACAAAAAAAATCATTTCCAAAATAGAAGAAAATAATATAAATAATTTAAATCAATAATGGGTGCCTTAATAATCAATAACTCATCGTAAATTATTATACATGGGGGATTCATAAAAACCTAATGAGAATTAATTAATTGATAATTTAGTAGACATACATCCTTTAAAAAAATTCATCATTCTCCCCCTGATGGATGTCCTCTATGTTATCAAAAAATTGGTGCTCAGTATACTTGAATCAATTTGTTTCACTATAATTGATCCTAGATGGGATAAAATATCATGTGAAACATTCAATCTTCCAAGATTCGTAAACATATGGTTTACAATTATTGATTCGATTATATATAATAGATTTTTTATAATCATTGATTATTACATATCGAGGTGCCTATATTATCCAATGTATCCATATGATATTAGTTTTCAAGACTATTATTCATATATCTCATCAAAACATCATATATAACAAAGAATAGTTAATTTTTATTACTGGGTAAAAATTTAATCACACTTCCAAAGCCATTAATTAATTTTATATACTGATAAATGTTCTTAAATAAGAATATACTAACTCATATATGATTTTTTATAATAATTTAATAAGAATAATATTTATAAATATTTTTCTACATGATAAAACAATATTAGATCTTCAGGATCTTTCAATGTGCATAATCATATTTTTCATTATTATTCCCACTTATGGTGGTTTATGGATTCATAATATAATCATAATGTGTTAGGCTAATTTCCAAGTCAATTATGGTATAATTTAGAAAAAATAGCTAAATATTATTTTACAATATATAGACTTGGGAGAGGATCCACCCATGTATTTTGAAGATGGTGAATGTGGTGGATAAATCCAATGTGGAAGAATCTTCCAAATTTATAACACACGCCTCACTGCACTCTAAAATTATAATTCATAGAATAAAAACATTATATTTAAAAAAATTATGAGAAATCATTTGATCAAGCTTAATCAACTCTTAAATATTCATTATCAAATTCAATGTCTGAGTAACATAATTCCTATAAAATTCCTCAGGAATAATTTATTTTTTTAAAGGAATGAGATAATTTAATTAAATTCACATCAAGGAATGAATTCATTGAATTTCATGATACAAGAATTATAATTCATTAATTATAAATAATTATAATATTGAATAAAATATCAATATTATTTATTTTGATAATAATTATCTTAACCACATCATATATTAAAATAATTTTCATAAAATATAAAGGATTATCAAAGCTATGTAATTAAAACATTTCATAACAAAATGAACTTCAAGTGATAAATGAATGACATGAGAAGATATTGATAATCCTTAAGCACATGATAAATAATAATTTTTTTCTTTGATATTTCTATTATGTGAACAATAATTGATAAATGAAGATAACCTTCAATAATATATCAATGGAAATTATTTTCATACCATCTATGAGGGATGTATTATTTTATAAATAGTAATACAATTCATTGTAATTTATAAAAATTTATTGTCATAAAACCACTTATGGTAGTTATATTATTATTATTTTTTATATGTAAATACATCACAATGATCATTTAAAAAATATCATATTCACCATAAACATGTTTTAAAATAAAATTACATATATTTTCACTAAATTCATGGAATGAAATAAATAAATTTAAATAAATATTCTCATTTACTCTAGAGAATGTGATAATTTTTTAAAATTTTTTAATATATAAAATTCCATGAACATTTTATTCAAAAATTTAATCCTAATTTGGAGGATGTATATTAATAAAAAAATATGATATCCTCCATAATTATTTAAATATCATAATCAATTTTGACACCTTCATGGTGTAAAAATGGACAAGAGATATGAAATTTCATGGTGTAGGGAAAGATCAGAAAACTTCTGCTCGACGTATGATAGGTATGAGGTGTTCATACCTCATTATAAAACATTGGCTCTACATATGAAAATTACTAGATTTTTATCATTTGATCACATCTCATAGAACTATTTTTTTATTAGATGTATTATTTTTGTCTCAACATCAACAATGTAGGTTATTAATAAAAAACATGTTCTTTAGGGAATGGAGTGAAATTTATCATCACTATGTCATTACAGCCCTTTAATATATCCTTATTTTTTCATTAAATTTCCTTATAAAATCATACATTATTTTAGAATTTATCAATAAGGGAGAAATAAATATGATATATAAAATAAGAGTAACATGTTTATATAGCTCTTTGAAAAAGTGGAGTTGATTTGCATGCAAATAACATGTGAAAAAAGGATTCAAGAAAAACATGAGGTGTTTATTGTTCATGTAAGAATTAACTTACATTGATGTTATCATTTTCATGATGTGAAATGTGAAAAAAAGAGTGTGTTGATAACATGTTATGAAATCGATTGAACACATATTTAAACTACAACATATTTTGAAACTAGAAATATAAGAACAAACATAGAAAAAACACATCATCGATGAAATGGGAATTAAATATGTTTATGGTGATATAGAGGGAAAATATATATACAAATATAAGAGAAATAAAATTAGTAATTAAAAGAACACAATGTAGAGCCTAAAAACCATCCACTTTCAGTAAGAATTCCATGTATTTATATTGAGTGTATAAGACTACCAGAAGGTGGCATATAGAAATTTGGGCACAATAAATATTTTTTTTAGGAATGGGAGTTACTATAATTATGAAATTATAACTTAATATTTCATAATATTTTTTTATTTTTTATTAATTTTGTGTTTTATTATATTGATAGACCATTACTGTGGAAATAAATAAAAAATGGAAATTAGGGGACCTTCAGAATTCATATAGCATGCTTTGGAATTTATATAATCACCACACTCAAATTTTCCAATAAAAACATGATATAGTATGCATGAAGATGAACCATTAATTGGAAAAAAATTGAAATTAAAATAAATGAATATTTTTACACTTTACTTCAATGACATAGAAATCAAAAAATGAATTTAAATTTTAATCAAACACTTAAGTATTGATGATGTGTTTGGTTGTTAATACATTGTTACTAAATTCTAGTACCACATATAGTTGAACCAATTTATCACAAACATATAATAACAAATAGAAATAGAATTTTTTTAAAAAATCACAAAAAATATTATTTTTAAACAAGACCAAAAATGTAAGAAAAATAATTAAAAATATCTTCTATTAGAATGGAATAAAATAAATACTTATGAATCCAAATCACTGTGTCATCTATTTTTTCAAATGCACAATGGTTCTGTATTTCATTTTTTGGAAGGAAATTTTTAGCATGGTATATGATAGTTATTTTATTAAGAGTTATAAATTGTATTATATGATTTAGAGTTTGTCAATATATATATATATATATGTTTGTGTGTATGTCCTTAAGAGAGAGATACATCTTGTAATATACTCCAAAACCCCTAATAAAAAACATCAGCAACCAAACATGCCAAGACCCCCACACAAAAAATAAAATATGACAAAAAATCTCAACATCCAATATCATGCTCATGATGTATAGATCCAATTTTTTTATGTTAGTGGAAAGTTCATAGATCCAAAACAATATATAATGAATTACTCAAAATCAAAAAACACCATAGTAATGGTTGGCCTAAAGTACATATTAAAAACCCGACACACCACTGCTCAGAAATGCGTTAACCTGCACACAAATATATTATAATGAAAAAAATAAGACAATGTATATAACAAACACATGATAAAAAAAGAAATATAAAATGATTATATTTAAAGAAGATTTACAAGATAGATAGTTTATCTCTCCAATAGTCAATATTTCTTTAGAATGTTGGAATGATTTTTTATCTAATGCATTGGAATTCACTAATATCTCTTAAACCAAGAAAGAAACCACTTCTTCTTCATGAAGGACAACACGAACTCTCCACTAGGAAAAAAATATGGGTAGTAGAGATAGAGAATGACATTCCACTAGAAATCATCACTGGAAGAAGATCGGTATGTTGAGCTATCTATTCTCAAAATCTAGTGCTGAAGACTGGGATAAAAGAGACCAGATCGAATTATTTTTGTTCTATAATTATACCCTTGAAAACTACACCTGAAAATTTAATTTCCTGACCAATTAAAAGGGTCATAGTTTCCTAAAAAACAGAAAAATACAACGAAAACATAAAATTGAAAGTGTAGTTGTGTGACATAAGGTTAAATAACCCCACTGTGTAAAGGTCTCACATCAGGGTCACATTTTATAAAATTATTTTTGTAATGCTAACCACATAAGGGTCTAAGGACCCTCATATAAGGGTTAATACATGTTACTTAATGTTAAGGGACACCCATGTAAGGGTACCCAAACCCACCTAAATGTAATAAAGAGCTTACGTAATAGAAAACCCTTAAGGAAGAGAATCAAGTAATGAGAATAACAATAAAAGGAAAAAAATCACATTTTAGATGTATAAATATAAAATTATAAATAGAAAAAATAAAATGGAATTTTATTGTGTAAATTAAATAAAAAGTATACATCCTTTTTATATGAAATTGGGGATGTTATTTCACATATTTTTATTGAAATGAAACCATGTTCACTAAGAATGACCAACGGTTGAACTTAGATAATGTCACAACCATAAACAAACTATCATCCAAATTGTCATCAGTGTGTATCTTTGTAAAATGAAAAGTTTCTAATTTAATTATATATCTAATAAAATGTAATATAATTTCAATTCAAATATACCTTCTATGACATACTAAATTATTATACAATTGTAAGGAAGAT
This sequence comes from Viscum album, assembly GCA_963277665.1. NCBI lineage: Eukaryota > Viridiplantae > Streptophyta > Magnoliopsida > Santalales > Viscaceae > Viscum > Viscum album. The sequence continues at coordinate 959,168 of OY728165.1, forward strand.
TGAAAATCAAAATATACAGAAATAACAGATCTACCAAGTCTAAGTTCTGCAAGAAAACCATTGATCAAAATAGCCTCTTTGATTGTCTTGCATAGGGATATATATTTGGATTCAGTTGTTGATAGGGACACCATGGATTTCACGTTACATTTTCAAGAATTTTTTCCTCCAAATGTAGTAAATACAAACCCTATGTGTAACTTATGTGTATCTATATATCTTTCATAATGTGAATATATATAACCAATAATAGGTTGGGTAATGTTATCATTTTTCCATAGAATAAATATAATATTGGATAATTATAATTATATCCAATTAATCATTTTAAGCCTTTAAAAGGCATATTTATATGATTACTCATAAATCTACTAAAAGTACAAATAGAACATGAAACATCTAGTTGTATATGAATCATGGAATATATGATGCTACCAACTAAATAGACATATGGTATCTTTGACATAAATTCATCATCATATTTTGTTGCATGAGATTAATATAGTGATAAATTAAAATGGTGTACCATTGGAAAATTAGGAATTTTTACGATTTCAAACATATATATTTTTAGAATTTCTAAAATATAACCGTTTTGTGATAGGTAGAAAAAATTCTTTTCCATTTTTATTATTATTTCCATCCCGATAGTTTTCCATTCATTTCATAGATATTTTTTTACAAAACAATCCTTTAATGGATACTTAATAGTAATGATCAGTTTCATATCCTTACAAATAACAATCACTTTATCCACATATAGTTGTAAATTTTGTAAAAAAATCACAATTTTGAAATATAAAAATTAATTATTTTTACTTATATTAAAGAAATAATTATGTATGAATGTATCAAACTTCAAATACCACTTCCTAGAAGGTTTATTTAGTTCATACAGAGTCTTATTCAGAATATATACCTAATTGGACATGAAATTATTTGAGTATCCTTTAGTTGATTTCATGTAAATGGTGTCATTTATATCACTGTGAAATATGGATATTATTATTTTATGCTACTCAATGTGACATTCATAATAAGAAGTAAAAATTAATAACAAAAGTATTGATGTGTGTTTAATGGGAAGAGAAAAATCTTAGAATAATCAATTCCCTCCCTTTGGAGGAAACTTTTGGATACAATCCTTAACCAAATCATGATTTTATTCTCGTTGGTGTTACCCACATTTCATTTAAAGATTCAATTGAAGCCAATTACATTGGAATTTGGCGGCATAGTAACAACAGCCCATTTGATGTTATCTTTTAAGGATTTCATTTCATCATCCATGTAACTGGCCCAAATATTAGAGTCGCTATCAATTATACCTTTCATATCAGTATAGGTGTAACATCCAAGGTAAATAAAGAATATGAAATTTTTATATTTATTAATATTTGTGAATTAAATATTAATTCTACTTTAAAGGGGATTCTATGTCAGATATAATACTCAACTCTAATCAATGGGTTTCATTGAAAACTTATGTTGCACACAACGTTGAGTTACACTGAAAAATAATATATTATTATTATTATTTTAAATACTAGTTAACACCTATCTTTTGTATTGGTTGGAATGAACAAATCTGACTAAAATATTATTATACATGTGTGTTATATGACTTTACACTTATCTAATAAATTTTAGAGGCTTTAAATAAGAATGAATCCGATTTAAAGAATAAATACTCTGATATTCATTAAAAGGTCGATTTATAGACTTTTGATGGTGAACCCTATTTAAATATATTTTTGGTCACTTTTATATGTTCAATTTTTAAAAATAAAATTCTTTTTTAGAATTGGGAGATCAAAATTTACTTTGGGTAATTTTTTTATTTATCTGATAAAATTCATTTTTTAATGAATAGTGAAAAATACTATATTTTAATTAAAAACATCCTTTTAATCTAATTTATTTATATTGTCAGATTATCTTTTTAATTGGTTTTAAAGTGAAAATAGATTTTATTTTTACCATTTAATCTAATTTTTGTCATTGGAAGTAATTTCACTTTGAAATTGGACATAAAAAAGTGTCAATCTTTTGATAGTTATTATTTCTTAAAACACGCTTTTTTGTTTTGACAATGGGAATTAATTTTAAATTAATTAATGAAAATTCTATTTTTGAACGTGGTAAAATATACATCATTTTTGAATTTGGAATATAAAATATAGCTTAGGCTAAATTTTTGATATTTTTTGAAAAAACATCGATTTTGATGAATAGTGAAAACATTGAGTAGTTGTCAAAAAACCGACTTCTTCATTTAAGTGAAATTTTACCACTTCTGTGATTTGAATTTTCAAAATTTGACCAACATGGTTGTTATTAGTAAGTAAAATTTGGTTCAATAATATGAAACTAATTTTTGGTGAATAGTAACTTTTGACTTTTATTTACCGGAATTAAAGGTAAATAGTGTAATTTAAGATAAAAATAATATTATAATAATATTCAATTACCATAACATTTATCCTAATCCTATTGATTTATACATTTACGACCATGGGGATACTTGGGTCTATTTTGGGACCCCATGGAGCCACTTAAGAGTGATAATTACACTTTATATTAATTATTTTAAAGTAATGAAAAAAATGAGTTAAACATATATCTTTTAGTAAATCAATTTTAACATGGGGTTATACAAGTTATATATTTGACTATAAATATTAATTAGAAAGATAAAAAATTTATCCTACATCATGATATTTTTTCATAATTTTTACAGATCAAATAAATAAAATTATTTATGACACAATAATGATATAGTGTTTACGTTATTAATAAATGATTTAAATAAATAATATTATAAATATTAAAAAAATATCAAAAACCTATCAAATTCTTATTCGATGATTTTACTTTGAACAAGATTCATATTATCTTTGACTATAATAAGATTTGGACCTTTAGAAACCGAAAATAATTATATAATAAAATAATATTTCCAATCATTCCTAAAGAGCCCCTCCTCCCCCTAATAAAAATCCCTCACCTATAACCAATTACTCACACCTATCAATCCCCTTGGCTCATCCAAAATCTACCCAAATAAGATCTCTAGATCCCTATATTCTAGATACAATCATTACCTTAGGCAGAGGGCACTTTACTAAATCCTTTTTGTTCAATCCAAAGGGAGTTAACCGATTTAAAGGAAATGTCTTCTCTTAAGTTATTTTGTTTTATTTTCCTTCTACAACCCCCTAAACACTATTTATTTTTTTATTTTATAACATCACTAGTTTCTTCAATATACTAGGTTGTTTTTATCATAATTATTTGAACTACACTTACACATACATCCATGTAATGGGTAAAGAACATATTGTTTTTGTGGATGATGAACAACTGCCTCACGAAATGATGATTGTTCTATATTTTCCTACCACCTCTTATGGTGGCCATTATGATGTCACGGTATTTATATATGATATATATTATATTTATATTGTCTCTATTCTTCTGTATTTTTCATTTATATCATACCTTTTTGGTTTCCATAATGCGTAAAAGCGAAAATTTCATTTGAGGATGTGCGGACTATTGTCCCCACAAAGTGATATGACTCGTTCATGCCATAAATGGAATATATAAAGGATGGAGTTACTGAAATTATGTATATGATATTATAATTTATTTATAATATAACTATATATCATTAGGTTTTCATTCCATTAAATACGTAATTGAAATGAAAGTAGCATTCATGCGAACGTACGACTTACTATCTCCATGAACGGTGCATTTCATTTCTTATCTACAAATGTTATGTACTATTATAAATACATATATATACCAGATATATATTATATATATGATATATAAATCATAAATATAATTATGGAGATAATAGAATTTTTACCACATGAAACACGTGTACTTATAAGAAGTTCATTTTTGACTTAAGTACCAAATATCAACAAAACAACCATTATTATATTATATGATTACATAATGTTTATAACATGGTAATAAGGGATATAAAAGGATCAATAAACTTTATAAATGTTCTTAATAAATTATAAATTAACTTTAGTTTATTATTCAGGATATTAAAGAACGAACGGGTCAAGTCGGACACGTGGTAAGGGGTTTTCATCTCACTTTTTATTCCCGTGAGATTCATACAATGTTTACCACAATTTCTTTTTGTGTGGATTATGTACTACCCATGATTGTATTAATTTTTTAATATAATTTAATATACGGTTATTTACATCTTCATTGTATGATCCTTCTTTCATGTGGTGTATGTTTCATAAGTTACCAAATCGGTAAGGGAACTTTTTAACCCAATTTCCATTCCTTGGGTTAATCTTGTAATTCTTAATTATGTCATGCAATGATTATGTGTGGAATCACTGTTTATTTATTTATGCTTTAATTTCTACTCGCCTTTGTGTGTACATACATTTGATACACATAATCACTCCATTTATAAATTCTCATGTCATTAATATGAACTTTATAAGGGAAATCTTAACTCGATTTCCAATCATTGAGTTAAACATCCAAGTCATTGATTTTTTTAAAAAAAACATGTGTGAATGTCCTCTGATTGATTTACATTGAATATCCAATCATATTGAGTGTATTTATATTTTTCAAAAATTATTATGTAATTTATTTATCCTTAATCTAAGGATACAGTTTTTATAAGGGATTTCGTCTCAATTTACATTACATTGAGACTTCATTGTTGTTATGCACCAATTAACTGTTATATGGTGTTAATATTGTACTTTGGAATATTATATCTTGAATCCCTTTTTCCACAATATTATAATGTTTTCATTAATGTTATTTTTCAATTATTTGTATTCAAGCGTCTCTCATTTGGTTACGAACTCTTTAAAGAAAATATCCTTTTAAATGTTTTAATTATTTATTCTTATAAATCTTTCTCAGTAATTTCCATGTTATAAAACGGTTTTAACGATTTATTTATATGGACATGAATGTTTTTGAATTGCAATTTCTTTCAAATTCTTCAATGTGATATGGGACACTTTGATTCGAAAATATCTTTATTAAATATTTTGAAAATGGTTTGATAAAGCGTTAATTAAGTAAATATCTTCAAATTATATATTGTGATTGCAATATGGAAATATTATCTTTCATTTATGATTGTTTATGTGTTATGAATATGTTATGTTTCATGGGATGTTTTTAAGTATATGGGTGGTTCCGTGATAAACCTAGGGCGGGTGAGCCCAAGATTGCTCTCCAAAGAATTGGGTAACGTGACAGAGGTAAATGTTAATGTTTCTCCTAAGAGATTTAGAGAATATACTGTGATAGGTATTCCAAAAGTATCTCCCTATGTAGTTGTGATAGCTATAATGTACATATTTTATGTATTACACAAGTTACCTTTATTATTTATGATTTATTTGTGTTGTTCATAAATCTTATGATTTCATGAGGTATGTTATGATTGAAAAGTATGGTTTCATTGATTTGCATTTATTAGTGGGATAATTTTTTCTTTCCTTATCTTATAACCCTTACTGAGCTTTTTATGCTCATCCCAAGTTTTGAAATGTTTTTGACAGGACTTAAAGATGAATAGGGTCAAGTATGGGATCAAGGAAAAGTCATGTTGTCTAAAACATAGAACTAGACATGTTGCTTTTTTTAAGAGTTTTTATTTTATGAAAAAAATGGATACTAAGAAGAAGTGTCTACTTTGTAACTTTTGAAATGTAATGTAATAGTTATGACCTAATTATCTAAAACTCTAAACTTGAAAATTTACTCAATGTGAATTCTCGATTTAACTCATGATTATGTATTGTTTAAGGTTGGGTCCTTAGAGTTGGTATCGGAGGTCGGTTTAGAAAACTTTAGGGATTAGGAGTTTTCTTTCAACACAATTTTATTCCCTATGTCTATTATTTCAGTTAAATCCTTGTTTTATAACTTATACAGATCAAGGAAATTTGTTTACAAATGGAAGGAGGAGGATCTCAAACAACATTCCTATCCCTTCCTGATGAAATTCTTACAATAATTATTTCAAAGTTGTGTCTAGATGATTGTGAAACTATTTATAACATACAACTCCCAAAAAACAAATTTAGATATCAAAGACCTACACTATACCTCGATACCATCATGGATTATGGTTTGTATTTAATCAAATCATATTTTCTCATTATTCTAATATTTTCAAGAAACGTAAATATTATCAATGAACTTCAAAATATTTTACCTTATCACAATATTTTGAAGCATATTATGATTTTGAAAAAGGGGATGAATAAGGATATCATTGTACACCCTATTTAGATTTTCTTTTACAATATAGTCTCTTAGCACATACTTAAGGTATTTTAAAAGAACAATTTTTTGAATGTTTCGACTCAAACTCAGTCTGATTGTTTTATAAAAATAATGTTTTATCAGATGTTTTAAAATTATATTTCATACATAATTATTTTCTGAAAGTATTTTTAGGTGAAAACCCATATGACCCAAGTTATGCAAGGTGTATCTGGATGAAGTAAGAAAATGATTTTGAAGGATCTCTAAATATTTTTTGCAATGCATGGACCTTATACCTATGTAAACAAGATGATGATGAAACCATATGGACATCATGATCAAGGTATGGTGTTCTTTCTCTTGGGAATAGTTTTATTTTATTATTTAGAGGTGAAAAAAATTACAATATATAATATGTTGATGTCTTAATGTATTGGAATTAAAATGAAAGGTATAAGAAAACATTTGAGTTTAAAACATGTAAGGGTTATTTTTTAGTTTTATAAAAGGGACAACACGCAGACCGTGTGACAACCCGTCACGTTGGACAAAGCTGCGGGAAGGGAACACACAACCAAAATGTGATTGGAATTTATCACCTACCAATGGACTACATGAAGTCCCTGGTTTGTATGACTTATTCTTTTTAGTTAAATGATTTTAGGGATCAATAATAAGTTGATTTTTGGATCTTATGTTTTATCAAATGGATATCCTTAATATATGAAAATGATTTGGTGATTAAGTGATAATGGTTATTTTGGAAGATGTTCTCTCTTTGGGGGAAAATTATATACTTATGGAAAATAGAATACTATGGCATCTCATTTGTGGAGTAATGGTTGAAATTTTTATTTTTGAAGAATATATTTATTTATTGTGGATATATGGTGATTTGGGTTATTTATGGAAATGATTTTCCTATCATAGAGCATATGTGATTAGGTTAATTACTTTTCAGTTGGAGAATTTAAAAGTAACCAATATTATTTGGAGATAAATGTTAAGATTTTTATGGAAGACTATGTGATCAAATTCTTCTCAGTTTTGGGTTTCAATCTTAGTTTGGAATATACTGAATAATTTTAAGGTAAACTAGGTATTGAATGGTATTTCTTAAAATTTTGTTACTATTTTTTTTAAATTTTGGAGATTAAGAGTAGTATTTATATTTATAAAGGATTATCCTTTTCAAGATTATCTAATCTCATACTGACCATTTTTTGTTTTAGTTAATGTCTAAATATAGGGGGAAAATGTAGTTCTTCTTTTGTGGATTATGTGATTCTATAGTAGTTGATTCTAGTTCTTTTTATGTGACTATGTCAGCTTGAATACAAATCGTTGGGAGAAAAGTTGAGTGTGTGGTATAAATTTAGTAAAGGATGAAAGTCTACATGACAATTAAGTATGTTTCCTTATGTTTTTAGTTAAAATCATAAATAAACTTCTCAACATTATGAAAGGTAACATAAAACAAAAACTTTTTCCATTATGTTTTCTTACTGGGAAATCAAATATCATTTATCCCATCACAAGTTTGTGATTTTCTGGTGGTTAATGTTCACCTAATCATGTTTTCTATCACCCTCTATTAGAACTTGATAGTTTTTTTCCTCCTCCATATCTATGTTTTCATGGAATCCCAGTATCCGTTGTCTTGGTTGACCTTTGTACTTGTCTTCCATTATTTTAAACTGACAGTTTTATTGGCTTTTCTTCTGATGTGGGACTTTCAATGAAGTATCCGATCCCAATTTGAAAAAATATGAGGATGCAATTCCTAAAAGGGGGGAAGGATGTAACATCACAGGTAAATAAAGAATATGAAATTTTTCATATTTATTAATATTTTTGAATTAAATATTAATTTTAATTTAAAGGGGATTCTACATATGATAGCATACTCAACTCACAATAATGGGTTTCTTTGAAAACTTATGTTGCACACAACATTGAGTTATACTGAAAAATAATATAATATTATTATTATTTTAAATAGTAGTTAATGGATAGTTGTTGTATTGATGTGAATGAACAGAAATAACTAAAATATGATTATACATATTTTTTAAATGACTTTACACTTATTCAATAAATTTTAGAGGCTTTAAATAAGAATGAATATGATTATAAGCATAAATACTCTAATATTCATTAAATGGTCGATTTACTGCCTTTTGATAGAGAAACCTCATTAAATATAATTTTGGTCACTTTTATATGTTCTATTTTACAAAATAAAAATCTTCTTTAGAATAGGGACATCAAGATTCACTTTGGGTAATTTTTTGGTATTTTTCTTATAATATTCATTTTTTAATTAATAGTGAAAAATACTGTATTTTAATTCAAAACTACCTTTTAATATAATTTATTTATATGTTTAGATTATACTTTTAATTGTTTTTTAAGTGTAATTAGATTATATTTTTACCATTTAATCCAATTTTTTTCATTGTAAGCAACTTCACATTGAAATTGCACATAAACAAGTGTTAATCTTTTGATAGTTATAATTTCATAAAAATAGGCTTTTTGTTTTGAAAACGTGAATTAATTTTAAATTAATTAATCAAACATATATGTTTTTAATTTGGTAAAATAGTCATCATTTTTGAATTCGGAATATTAAATATATCCTAGGCTGAATTTTTTTTTATTTTTCTGGAAAAAGTCAATTTTTTATGAATAGTGAAAACAATAAGTAGTAGTTAAAAAAACCAACTTCTTCATTAAAATGAAATTTTACTGCTTATATGATTTGAATTTTGAAAATTAGACATACATGGTTGTCATTAGTAAGTAAAATGTGGTTTAATAACATGAAAATAATTTTTGATGGATGGTAACTTTTGAGTTTTATTTACTGCGGTTAAAGGTAAATAGGGTAATTAAAGGTAATGATAATATTATAATAATATTAAATTACCCTAACATGTGTCCTAATACTATTGGTTGAGACATTTCCGACCATGGGCATCCTTGGGTCTATTTTGGGACCCCATGGAGCCACTTAAGAGTGATAATGACACTTTATATTAATTAATTTAAATTAATGACAAAAATGACTTAAACATATATCTTTTATAAATCAAGTTTTACATGGGCATATATAAGTTATCTCTTTGACAATAAATATTCATTATAAATAAAAAAATATTTCCTACATTATGGTATTTGTTTTATAATTTTTATACATCAAATAAATAAAATTATTTATGACACAATAATGATGCGGTGTTTACCTCATTAATGAATGATTTAAATAAATAAGATCATAAAGATTAAAAAAATAAGAAAAACTTGTCCTATTCTTATTGTATGATTTTATTTTGAACAAGAGTAATATTATAGTTGGATTTAATAAGTTTTTAACCTTTATAACCTGAAAATATTTATATAATAAAATAATATTTTCAATCACTCTTAAAGAGCCCCTCCCCCGGTATAAAAATCCATCACCTCTAACCCATTACTCACACCTCTAAAGCCCCTTGGAACGTCCAACCTCTTCCCAAATAATATCTAAATATCTCTATATTACACTTATAAGCCTTACCTTAGGCATAAGGCACTTCAATAAATCCATTTGGTTCAAACCAAAGGGAGTTACCAAATTTAAAGGTAGTGTCATCTCTTAAGTTCTTTTGTTTTGTTTTCCCTCTCCAACCCCCTAAACTCAATTTATTTATTTATTTTATAACAACACCAGTATCATAAATATACTTGGTTTTTTTTATGATAAGTATTATAACTACACTTAAACACACCTCAATATAATGGGTAAAGAACATATTGTTTCTGTGGATGGCTGTAACACCCCGAGCTTCCACGATACGCTTCTCATTCAATAATGCAATAGCTTGCATTGTACGCAACTTCGAGATCTAAAACACCGCGACTAATCAAAGTAGCCGTTATGAATAGTAATAACCACTTTTTAAAATTATAGAAATTTTATATTTCAAAATGGACTTCATTTTTGTATTCGTAATATCTAAATTATCCAAAGTTGAATTTTTTGTAATTTTCTGAGAACTTCCAATTTTTTATGAATAGTGAAAAATACTTAAAAACAACTTTTTTAATCAAAATAATTTATAGTGATAAATTATACTATTTAGTGGTTTTAAAGTATAATTATAATATATTTTTACCATTTTATCCAATGGTTTTCATTAGAATTAATTTGACATTGAAATTGGACATAAACAATTGCCAATCTTTTGATATAAATTGTTTCTTAAAAACACACTATTTGTTGTAACAGCGGGAATTAATTATAAAATTAATTAATACAACTTATATTTTTGGAATTTTGTAAAATATACATCATTTTTGAATTCAGAATATCAATTATAGCTTAGGGTGAAATTTTGGCCTTATTCTGAAAAACTTCAATTTTTGATGAATAGTGAAACCACTAAGTGGTTGTTAAAAACTGATTTTTCGTTAAAATGAAATATTACCACTTCTGTGATTTGATTTTAAAAAATCCTACATACATGGTTGTCATTAAGAAGTAAAATGTGGTTCAATGAGATTAAAATAATTTTTTGGTGAATAGTAACTTTTAAGTTCTTAATCGCGATTAGAGGTGATTAGTGTAGTTTAAGGTAAAAATAATGTTTTAATAATATGAGATGAGCTTGAAACTTGTCCTACTCCTATTGGATAAGTCATGGCCGGCCAAGAAAACCCATGGGTCAACTTGGTGACCCCATGGAGCCACTTTAGTTTGAAAATGACATTAATATATATTTATTTAATGTTAAAATTAAATTGACACAAACATGAGTTGTTTTACTAAAACAGTTTTTAAGTGGGGTTACACAAGTCCAAATTTTGAATATAAATATTCATTAGAAATATAAAGAGATTTCCTAAATCATATTATTTTGTTTATAATTTTTAGACATTAAATAAATTAAATTATTTATGACATCCTGATGATGCAGTGATGACCTCATTATTTAACGATTTAAATAAAATGGGAAGATAATGCAAAATCCAAGGCTTACACTTGTCCAAAGCCAATTGTATGAGGAGATTTAGAACCCTTATCACCTTATACTCGAATTATATAAGTGTGGGACCTTTAGAATCCTAAAATCATTGTGTAATAATGTAACATTTAAATCTTTCCAAAAGAGCCCCTCCTCTCCAATTATAAAAGGCCCCCACCGCTTCCACCTCATTTACACTTTCAAGCCATTTGGCTCGGCCAACCTCTGACCAAATACTCTCCCAACTTCCCCCTCTAACTCCTAGAAGCCTCACTTTTGGCAGAACTCTTCCCAAGGAAGCCTTTGGCTGAAATAAAAAAGAGTTACCCGATTTTGAGGTAATGTCTTCTCTAATGTTGTTTTGTTTTATTTTTCTTATCCAACCCCCTAAACTCTTTTAATTCCTTTTTTTGTAACAAAACCAGTATCTACAATATACTATTATGTTGTTATGATAAGGATTTGGTTTACACTTACACACACCTTCGTCTAATGGTTAAAGAACAAACGGTTTCTGTGGATGGCGAATTTCTGCCTCACGAAACGATGATTGTTCAACACTCATATAACACCTCCAAAGGTGGCCATTAAGATGTCACTATTTTTATATATGATATATAATATGTTTATGTTTTACTTATTCTTCTGTATTTCTCATTTATGGCATACTTTATGATTTCCATTATGGGTAAAACGCGACAATTTCATTTTAGGAAGTGCGGACTACTGCCCCCTCAAAGTGATTTGAATCGTTAATTCCATATGTGGGATGTATAAAGGATGGAGTAAATGGTATTATACACTATATTATACTGGAATTATATTATACATTTATATCATTATGATTTCGTTCCATTAAATATGAAATTGAAATGAAAGTAGCGTTCATGCGTACGTACGGCTTACCGTCTCCATGAACGGTGCATTTCATTTCTTACCTCTAAATGTTAAGTAATATTATAAATGAATGTATATACTGGATATATGAGATATATATGACATATAAATCATGAATATAATTCTGGAGATAATGGATATTCTACCACATATACAACTTGTAATTATAAGAATTTTATTGTTGACTCAAGTACCAAAGATCGACAAAACGACCGTTATTAACTTAAATAATTACATAATGTTCATATCATTGTAATAAGTGATATAAAAAGGATAATGAAATTGAAAATGGTTCTTAATAAGGTATATATTAACTCTAGTTTATTATTCAGGAGGTTAAAGAATGGTTGAGTCAAGTCAGACACGAGGTAAGGGAACTTCTGAACCCAATTTCTATTCTTTGGGTTAATCTCCTACTTTCAAATTACGTCATGATATTATTTTTTCCTATCTTGTATTTTTACTTTCTTTATGTGTACCTATAGTGAATACACATAATAGATCTATTTTATTTTAAAAATGATCTTTTAAGAACTTCGTCTCAATCTCCTTTCATTGAGGCATATTTCGTTTTATACACAGCTTTCTTTTATACGGTGTATAAACCCCTTTGACTTTTACGTTTATTCAAAAGGAATCTTTTTTATACGAAGCGTTTTGCTAAACGACAAAAGGGAATGTTTTTCTTTCCGTACTTATGCGGTGACAACAACTTCTCCGCCGCCGTGACCATTATTTGAGTTTCGGCTTCCTCTACAGGCCATCATTTTTTTTAATGAAAAATAAATACAAAGTTTTAACTTTCTTTTATTTTCGTATTGAAAATGGTTTTGAAAGCATTTTTTTTATATCAATGTGTTGTATTGATATCTTGTGATTGAAATGTGGAAATTTTATGTTTCCTTTATGCATGTTTTATGTGATATGATTATGTTATGGTTTATGATATGTTTAAACCTATTCATATGAGGAATGTATTGGACTTGATAAGTGACGGGTGGAGCCCGCTATAGCTCCTCGATGCATCGGTAGGTCTCATGAGACAACTAGATGTGGAATTGGACGAGGCCCTTTCCCAATTTGATTTATGGTTCTGGACGAGGCCTTAATCATTTTAGACGTCTTGGCCGAGGCCTTGAAAAAATGTTTCAGAATGTCTGGCATTATACATTCCCTCATTATTAAAGTGGTTATTGATTTTGCATGTGATTATTCGACCAGTAGAATATCCATGTGAAGAAGTGAATGGCATTATCTCATTTTACATTTACCATATTATGTTGAAGTTCAAGTTTAAAAGGCTTTTGTTTTAGTTATACATTGCCTTAAATGTTAATGTTTATTTATGAAAGCTTCCACTATATTGTTAACCTTACTGAGCATCTGAGCTCACCCCTTTCAATGTTTTAATATTTTTCCAGGAAGTGAAGAAGTATTTTATGAATGACATGCAGGGATAGTCAGAAGAGGATATGAGTGTGGACTATGAAGACCATGTTATTGTAGTTTTTCACTTTATGATGTAATGTAACGTTTATGAATGTATCTAGTGTTTCCAAGGCTACTAAACTAATCGGTCTTTCGAGACATGATCTTTTGTGATCATTCCAATGTTACGAAGTAACGCACCGACTCTGGGTAGCTGGGGTCGGGGCGTTACAGTTGGTATCCGAGGCAGTTTAGTACTAACCTTGGAAGCTAGATGTAGATAAACTCTGATTAGAACACATAGCCCAAAGATAGACTTTTAGGATTAGTATAGAAGAACTTCCTAGAATTTTGGTATTAAAGAGATGTTATGAGTTTTCCGAGCAATACAACCCTGCCTGGATACGAGCAGGTAGAGGTGGCTCTGGCACAGATGTACCTAGGGGTAAAACCCGAAAACACCGCTTTAAGCTAGACTCGAACGGGAACTGGTGCACGACAACGGGCCTTGCTGCACTCTTGGTTACGACACTCCCGGGGGATATGCTTAGGATAATTCTCATTTTCTTTACAAACCACTATGAAGGGTTATGAGTATATACATCCTCGAAGAAATCATTTTTATGGTTATGGATTATATCCATAAATAGTTCAATTAGTGTTAAGTGTTTTACAAGTATGGAATTATGTATTTTATTTCATAAACTAATATAGTTTATGCCAATGTTTAGAAAAGGTGCCTTGTGGAAGGAATGGAAACCGTATCAATGCATGCACTCCGTGTAGGGATTTCCCTCCTGCTCAAGATAATTATTGTGGAGCTGGAGATACAACTGGTGCTGATCAACTTATTACCATACTGGGAAAACTCACTCAGGTTATGAATAATAACCTTACTCATATGGAGCACCCTGATCCGCAACGTGGAGGATCAATGTTAGACCGCTTCATGAGGCAACAACCACCAACATTTAATGGGGGTACAAATCCGTTAGTAGCTGAGAAATGGATAAACACCTTAGAGAAAATATTCCATGCCTTGGGGAGTAGCGAAAGGGAGAAGGTTATCATGGAAGTTTACCGCCTCACTAGAGATGCCGATCAATGGTGGTCATTGATTCAAAATACAAAGGAAGATGATGACTTATCGAATATGGAATGGAGGGAGTTTAAAGAGCTTTTCTTAGAAAAATACTTTCCTTGTGACCATAGAGCAGATATGGAAAGGCAATTTCTGAGTCTGAGGCAGAAGGAGGATGAGAATGTTGTAAAGTATGAGGCTAACTTTAAAAGGTTAGTGAGGCATGCTGCAGATTATATACGTAAGCCAAGAAGTAAGATTGATCATTTCTTTGATGGGTTAAAACAATTTCTCCATCGAGCTTTAGTATCACAATCCTTCTCATCATACGAAGATATTGTCTCATGTGCTATCAAGACAGAAAAGGAATTCTCTAAGTCTTATGACAACAAAGTAAAGCAAGAGAAGAAGAGAACGGTGGAACAAGAGACAGATAAAGGGAAAAAGGGAAAGAAGTATTTTCCATTATGTGATAATTGTGGGAAGAATCACCCTGGTACATGCCTAAAAGGAATGGGAGTTTGTTATAAATGTGGAGAAAAAGGTCACCAGGCTCGTGATTTCAAGGGAAAGAAAGAGGCTATCAATGTTGAATGCTACAATTGTAGGGAAATGGGGCATTATGCAAATGAATGTCCTAAGCGTCAGGGAAACATACCTCAGAAAAGGCCAAGGGATCAAGGACAATCTTATGCTGTTACTACAGTTGAAACAGAATAACTAATGTATTGGTGCTTTTGGACTCATGGATTATATTCTGGTTATTAGAATAATGTGATATATATATAAGGATTTTACTGCAGTACTTGTTGAGTTCAGTAAGGTTTTAATATGATTAAGTTAATTATATTTTTAGTATGTAACAATAAGAGAAAGTTTTCTTTGTTTGGGGAATCTGATAAATTGATTTTGGAATTAAGAGACCTTTTAGAGAAAGTCTGGACAGAGGTATTTTGGATAACTATAAATGATGGAGTGGATCAAGTTGATCTTTGGATATTATTGTTTAAGGTTAAAAAAATTATGATGATTATTTTTGGAATATTATGATACTATAGTTTTAAGAAAAGGACAACATGCAGGGTGGGGCATAACCCATCGCGTCGGACAAAGCTGCAGGAATCAAACCCACAACCATAGTGCGACAGGCCTTTATTTCCTACCACTAGCCTACAGGAAGTCCCTGGTTATTACAAAATAATTTTACTAATCTAAATGGTATGTGTTAACATTTTTAACCTTATACAATTAGGATAAGTATAATATTTTTGAGTTCTATTATCTTTCTGAGTGAAAGATGAGTTGAAGGTTGAAACTCTAATTGTCAAGCATAAATATATATATACCTATCTCTTATTCAATGAATAAATTAATTATTAAACTTTAGTAAAGGGATATTAAAACAAAAAATGTGTTATCCTAATACCTTATGTCTTGTTGAACTGATGAAATTTTAAATCAACATAGATTGAAGGCTTTGAGGCCCTCAATTTGACAGTTGATTGTGATTGATCACCTCAATAACTCCCTACGAATATTTACGTTTTTCCTCCAATTATATGTCTCTAATTGCCACCAATGTTCTCCTTATCGAGATCATAATTTGGTGGTGACTTTCTTATTTCCATTTCCCTCTTATTAAGGCTAAATTTTATTAACCTTATTTCCGATGTGGGTTTTTCTCAAAGGTATTTTCTATTTTCAACCTTTTATTTTCAAACAAAAATTTCAAATTGCGAGGACGCAATTTATTGAAGGAGGGGAGAATGTAACACCCCGAGCTTCCACGATACGCTTCTCATTCAATAATGCAATAGCTTGCATTATACGCAACTTCGAGATCTAAAACACCGCGACTAATCAAAGTAGCCGTTATGAATAGTAATAACCACTTTTTAAAATTATAGAAATTTTATATTTCAAAATGGACTTCATTTTTGTATTCGTAATATCTAAATTATCCAAAGTTGAATTTTTTGTAATTTTCTGAGAACTTCCAATTTTTTATGAATAGTGAAAAATACTTAAAAACAACTTTTTTAATCAAAATAATTTATAGTGATGAATTATACTATTTAGTGGTTTTAAAGTATAATTAGAATATATTTTTACCATTTTATCCAATGGTTGTCATTAAAATTAATTTAACATCGAAATTAGACATAAACAATTGCCAATCTTTTGATATAAATTGTTTCTTAAAAACACGCTATTTGTTGTAACAACGGGAATTAATTATAAAATTAATTAATACAACTTATATGTTTATAATTTTGTAAAATAGACATCATTTTTTAATTCGGAATATCAATTATAGCTTAGGGTGAAATTTTGGCCTTATTCTGAAAAAACATCAATTTTTTGATGAATAGTGAAACCACTAAGTGGTTGTTAAAAACTGATTTTTCGTTAAAATGAAATATTACCACTTCTGTGATTTTATTTTCAAAAATCCGACATACATGGTTGTCATTAAGAAGTAAATTTGGTTCAATGAGATTAAAATAATTTTTTGGTGAATAGTAACTTTTAAGTTCTTAATCGCGATTAGAGGTGATTAGTGTAGTTTAAGGTAAAAATAATGTTTTAATAATATGAGATGAGCTTGACACTTGTCTTACTCCTATTGTATGAGTCATGGCCGGCCAAGAAAACCCATGGGTCAACTTGGGGACCCCATGGAGCCACTTTAGTTGGAAAATGACATTAATATATATTTATTTAATGTTAAAATTAAATTGACAAAAACATGAGTTGTTTTACTAAAACAGTTTTTAAGTGGGGTTACACAAGTCCAAATTTTGATTATAAATATTCATTAGAAAGATAAAAAGATTTCCTAAATCATAGAATTTTTTTATAATTTTTAGACATTAAATAAATTAAATTATTTATGACATCATGATGATGTAGTGATGACCTCATTATTTAACGATTTAAATAAAATGGGAAGATAATGCAAAATCTAAGGCTTACACTTGTCCAAAGCCAATTGGATGAGAAGATTTCGAACTCTTATCACCTTATCCTCGAATTATATAAGTGTGGGACCTTTAGAATCCGAAAAGCATTGTGTAATAATGTAACATTTCAATCTTTCCAAAAGAGCCCCTCCTCTCCACTTATAAAAGGCCCCCACCTCTTCCACCTCATTTACACTTTCAAGCAATTTGGCTCGGCCAACCTCTGCCCAAATACTCTCCCAACTTACCCCTCTTACTCCTAGAAGCCTCACTTTGGGCAGAACTCTTCCCAAGGAAGCCTTTGGCTCAAATAAAAAAGAGTTACCCGATTTTGAGGTAATGTCTTCTCTAATGTTGTTTTGTTTTATTTTTCTTCTCCAACCCCCTAAACTCTTTTCATTCCTTTATTTTGTAACAACACCAGTATCTAAAATATACTAGGATGTTGGTATGATAAGGATTTGATTTACACTTACACACACCTTCGTCTAATGGTTAAAGAACATACGGTTTCTGTGGATGGTGAATTTCTGCCTCACGAAACGATGATTGTTCAACACTCATATAACACCTCCAAAGGTGGCCATTAAGATGTCACTATTTTTATATATGATATATAATATGTTTATGTGTTACTTATTCTTCTGTATTTCTGATTTATGGCATACTTTATGATTTCCATTGTGGGTAAAACGCGATAATTTCATTTTAGGAAGTGTGGACTACCGCCCCCTCAAAGTGATTTGAATCATTAATGCCATATGTGGGATGTATAAAGGATGGAGTAAATGGTATTATACACTATATTATACTGGAAGTATATTATACATTTATATCATTATGATTTAGTTCCATTAAATATGAAATTGAAATGAAAGTAGCGTTCATGCGTACGTACGGCTTACCGTCTCCATGAACGGTGCATTTCATTTCTTACCTCTAAATGTTACGTAATATTATAAATGAATGTATATACTGGATATATGAGATATATATGACATCTAAATCATGAATATAATTCTGGAGATAATGGATATTCTACCACATATACAACTTGTAATTATAAGAATTTTATTGTTGACTCAAGTACCAAAGATCGACAAAATGACCGTTATTAACTTAAATAATTACATAATGTTCATATCATTGTAATAAGTGACATAAAAAGGATAATGAAATTGAAAATGGCTCTTAATAAGGTATATATTAACTCTAGTTTATTATTCAGGAGGATAAAGAACGGTTGAGTCAAGTCAGACATGAGGTAAGGGAACTTCTGAACCCAATTTCTATTCTTTGGGTTAATCTCCTACTTTCAAATTACGTCATGATATTATTTTTTCCTATCTTGTATTTTTACTTTCTTTATGTGTACCTATAGTGAATACACATAATAGATGTATTTTATTTTAAAAATGATCTTTTAAGGACTTCGTCTCAATCTCCTTTCATTGAGGCATATTTGGTTTTATACACAACTTTCTTTTATACGGTGTATAAACCCCTTTGACTTTTACGTTTATTCAAAAGGAATTTTTTTATACGAAGCGTTTTCCTAAACGACAAAAGGGAATGTTTTTCTTTCCATACTTATACGGCGACAACGACTTCTCCGCCGCCGTGACCATTATTTGAGTTTCGGCTTCCTCTACAAGCCATCATTTTTTTAATGAAAAATAAATACAAAGTTTTAACTTTCTTTTATTTTCGTATTGAAAATGGTTTTGAAAGCGTTTTTTTTATATCAATGTGTTGTATTGATATCTTGTGATCGAAATGTGGAAATGTTATGTTTCCTTTATGCATGTTTTATGTGATACGATTATGTTATGGTTTATGATATGTTTAAACCTATTCATATGAGGAATGTATTGGACTTAATAAGTGACGGGTGGAGCCCGCTATAGCTCCTCGATGCATCGGTAGGTCTCATGAGACAACTAGATGTGGAATTGGCCAAGGCCCTTTCCCAATTTGATTTATGGTTCTGGCCGAGGCCTTAATCATTTTAGACGTCTTGGCCAAGGCCTTGACAAAATGTTTCAGAATGTCTGGCATTATACATTCCCTCATTATGAAAGTGGTTATTGATTTTGCATGTGATTATTCGACCCGTAGAATATCCATGTGAAGAAGTGAATTGCATTATCTCATTTTACTTTTGCCATATTATGTTGAAGTTCAAGTTTAAAAGGCTTTTGTTTTAATTATACATTGCCTTAAATGTTAATGTTTATTTATGAAAGCTTCCGCTATATTGTTAACCTTACTGAGCATCTGAGCTCACCCCTTTCAATGTTTTAATATTTTTCCAGGATGTGAAGAAGTATTTTATGAATGACCTACAGGGATAGTCAGAAGAGGATATGAGTGTGGACTATGAAGACCATGTTATTGTAGTTTTTCACTTTATGATGTAATGTAACGTTTACGAATGTATCTAGTGTTTCCAAGGCTACTAAACTAATCGGTCTTTCGAGACATGATCTTTTGTGATCATGCCAATGTTACGAAGTAACGCACCGACTCTAGGTAGCTGGGGTCGGGGCGTTACAATGGCGAACTACAGCCTCACGAAATGATGATTTTTGAATCTTCTTCTACCACCTATTATGGTGTAAATTATGATAGAAATGTTTTTATATGTGATATTTATTATATTTATATTGTGACTATGCTTCTTTATTTTTCATTTATATCATACCTTTATGTTTTTAATAGTGGGTAAATGTGATAATTTCATTTGAGGAAGTGCGGACTACCGCCCCCACAACGTTATATGACACATTCATGCAATACGTGGAATGTATAAAGGATGTAGTTACTGAAATTATATATATATATATATATATATATATATTTTATTATACTAGAATTATAATATAATTTTTTACCATTAATTTTTCATTCCATTAAATACAAAATAGAAATGAAAGTAGCATTCATGCGTACGTACGGATTACCGTCTCAAGGAACTGTGCATTCCATTTCTTATCTCTAAATGTTATGTACTATTATAAATAAATATATATACTGTCTATATTTATGATATATATTATATCTAAATCATTAATATAATTTTGGATATAATGTAATTTTTACCACATGAACAACTTGTAATTATAAGAAGTTTATTTTTTACTCAAGTTTCAAATATCGACAAAACGACCATTATTAACATAATTGATTACATAATTTTGTTAACATAGTAATAAGTGATAAAAAAGGAATAATAGACATGAAAAAAGGTTCTTAAGAAATTATAAATTAACTTTATTTTATTATTCCGGATATTAATGAACTAACGTGTCAAGTCGGACACGAGGTAAGGGGTTTTCATCTCACTTTTTATTCCCATGAGATTCATGTTATGTTTTACACTATTTCCTTTTTTTGGAGTATGTAATACCCATGATTTTATTATTTGTGTAATATAATTTAATATATGGGAATTTACATCTTCATTGTATGATCCTTATTTCATATGGTGTATGTTTCGTAAGTTACCAAATGGGTAAGGGAACTTTTCCATTCCTTGGGTTAATCTTCTTATTTCTTAATTATTTCATGATATGATTATGTGTGGAATCACTGTTTATTTTTTTATGTTGTAATTTCGACTCCCGTTTGTGTGGGTATACTTTTGATACACATAATAACTCCACTGATAAAATCTTGTATCATTGATATGAACTTGATATGGGTAATCTTAACTCAATTTCCATTCATTGAGTTAAACATCCAAGTCATTGGTTTTGTTTTAAAAAGACTATGTCTGGATACCCTATGATTTATTTACACTGAATATCCAATCATATTGAGGGAATTTTTATTTTTTACACATAATTATGTAATTGATTTATCCTTAATCTGAGGATATAATTTTTATAAGGGATTTCCTCTCAATTTACATTTCATTATGACTTCATTGTTGTTATGCATCAATTCACTTTTATATGGTGTTAATACTATCGTTTGTCATATTATATCATGAATCCCTTTATTTTTAAGATATTTTAATGTTTTGATTAATTTTATTCCTCAATTATTTTTATTCAAGCATCTCTCATTTTATTAGGAAGTCTTTAATGAAAATATCATATAAAATGTTTTAATGATTTATTCTTATAAATATTTCTCATTCATTTAAATGTTTTAAAAACGGTTTTAAGGATTTATTTATGTGGAAATTAATGTCTTGGAATTAAAATTTCTTTCAAATGCTTCAATTTGTAAGGGACACTTTGATTCAAAAATCTCTTTATTAAATGTTTTAAATGGTATGATAAATCATTGATTATGTCAATATCTTGAAATTATATATTGTGATTGCAATGTGGAAATGTTATCTTTCCCTTATGATAATTTATGTGTTATAAATATGTTATGGTTATTGGTAATTGTTTACATATATGGGTGGTTCCGTGAAAAACCTTGGGTGGGTGAGCTCGAGATAGCCCTCAAATGCATTGGGTAACATGACTGAGGTAAATGTTAATGTTTCTCCTAAGAGATTTAGATAATATATGGTGATGGGTATTCCAAAAGTTACTATATATGTAGTTGTGACAGCTATAATATAAGTATGTTATGTATTCCACAAGTTACCTTTATTAAATATGATTTATGTGTTTTTTTCATAAATCAAATTATTTCATGAGGTATGCTATCATTGAAAGGTATGGTTTCATTGACTTGCATTTGTTGACGGGATAATGTTTTTTCCTTATCTTATAACCCTTACTGATCTTTTTAGGTTCATCCCAAGTTTTAAAATGTTTTTCATGGGACATAAAGATGAATAGGGTCAAGGATGGGATCAAGTAAAATTCATGTTGTCTAAAACATGGAACTGGACATGTTACTTCTTTTAAGACTATATATTTTATGAAAAAATGGATACCGAGTAGAAGTTTCTACTTTTTAAATTTTGAAATGTAATGTAATAGTTATGTCCAAATTATCTAAAACTATAAACCTGAAAATATTCTCAATGTGAATTGTTGGCTTAACTCAATATTTTGTAATGTTTAAGGCTGGGTCGTTATAATAGGAATCCACATATACAAGAACCTAGGAAATATAGAAAGTGAAGGATTTCATGTCATATTTGTTAGTTCAAGCTGGAGGCCTACTGACCCTCCTATATCTATCCTTATTAATATAGTAATCATCTTGATCCTATTTTCTCTCACCATATAATTCAATAAGAGAATTTGGTTCTTCAGTCTCTTGAGGGTGAGGTTTAGAATCAACATGCTTAGTTCGAGACTGAAACAAGGTTTGTTATCAGTATTGGGAGACTCATTTTGAGACATGTCATCATTGTCATTATTAACGGATTTTTATTTGGGAACTACATACTCATGGAGAATCACATCTCATATTATTATGAATTTTTAATAACCCGGTCTGTAAACAAAAATATTATACCTATTAACCCCTGGTGGATATCATATGAATATAAAGTTAAGGGATCTTAGAATGATCTTGTCTAATTTAATATGAACATCAGTTCTATGGAAAAAAAATTATTAAATGGTCATAAGAGGGGGTCGGTTACTCCACAACTCTTGAAAAGTTTGAAATCCATTTCAAAAATAAAGACATGATTTGATAAGATAAACTGATGAAGATATATCTTCTACCCAAAAATATTTGATTATCCATAAGTTTTCTTGAATACTTCAAACCCTTTCAAGTAATTTTTGGATTATTCCCTGTATCAAACCATTCTTTTAGGGTGTTTCTCCAAGAGCCAATTTCCTAACAACACCTTTTGAGTCATAAAATTGTATAAATTTAGATCAGAGATACTCTAATCAATTTTCTATTTTTAATATTTCATCTTTATATTAGTTTGGTTCTCAATAAAGGATTTAAATGATTGAAAGGCTTCAAATACAAAATATTTATTATTAAGTACATGAATACAAACTCTTCTAGAGTAATAATCTATAACAGTTATAAAATAAGATCATCTACAATGATAGGTGGTCCTAAATGGTGTCCAAAGCATAGAATGGACATATTCTAAATTGTAACCAGCTTTAAAAGAGTATTTCTTAAAGTTAAATCTATTAAACTCTCCTAGAAAATAATATTCATAAAATGGTAGTTTTTTTGGTGGTACACTGGTCATCAGCCCTTTATTGCTCAACTTCTCTAGACTTTTAGAGCTTACATGTCCCAATCTTCTATGCCAAAGCATAACACTATCTGAATTTGTGACATATGTACTACCTAGATTTCTATGATATTCCTTTATGTCTAAAACATAAATCCCATTTACAATATTTCCTTTGATAATGGATTTATATCTCTTATAAATCCTTATACTTCTAGCATCAGACCTGAAATTAAACAACTTCTGGTCTAATAGTGCTAAAGAAGTGATATTTCGAAGTAGGTTGGATTCCCAATAAACATCAAGTGTAGTCACTAAATATGGGACCTTAATATATATAAAAATAGATCTTAAACCCTAAACTTCATACCTCTTGTTGTTAGTTATCACAACTTCTCCATCAACTCTCTTGAAAGATAAATAAAAAACTATGTAATAGGGGACATATAAAGGGAAAACATGAATCAAGCAACCATTAATTAGAAAAAAATTTAGTAGAAACATTTACCATTCAAATTGTATCATAACCAACATCAATTATTAAATATAGGTCATTAGGTTCATAGGGTCTATAATTTTATTTGTTTCTTAGGATTGTGGAACATTTGACCAATCTCTCTACCCTTTTCAAAATTATAGTAAGTCACTTGGTTTCCTTCAAAGATTTATTTTTTATAAGTTTTTTGGGTGTTCGTTCCACATACCTTATTCTTATTTTTCATTCTATTCTTACTTTCAAATCTATACCTAGTGAAAAGGCTTCCACCACTGACTTCACTTTAATATTATTATTCAATTATTCTGAAATAAAGGTATATTGAACTTCTTCAAGTTCTAAAGTGTCTCGACCATACATCAAGGTCTCTAATACAAAATTATAAAAATTATATAGAGAAATTAATAATATTATTTCATGGTATTTAGGATCAATTTCAATATTAATATTAATATGATCTAACAAAATCTTATTAAATTCATAAATATGGGAAAAAGCGAAGTACCTTGGTGAATTATAAATATGTACAACTTTTTTTTTCTTATATAGGTGACCAAAAAGTGAAGTATTCATATATAGTTTTTGATTTTTTATCCATGTACCAAAATCAGTGGATTGATAAGAATCTAATCTAATGGCATTATCACCTAGGGATAGAATATTCAAGTAATTATCCTTTTAGAAGGTGTCAACAAGGACATCTTGATAAATGCTTATAGTTTTCCAAACTTCTAAATGGGAAACTGTAGGTTTTCTAGGTCTACATAAAATATCAACAAGTCCCTATCATGGAAGCAGGGTTCTCATTTTGATTCTCCAAAGGTTGAATTCATTATCACTATCAATACTTTATATTTCATATTTAGTGGGTGTTGTATTATTAAAATGGTGGCTCTAAACCATTTTGGTAAGGACAATAAGAAAGATACACCCCAAAATAATCCATTGATCCCTTGTTTACAAATTAGATTTCACTAAATGTTTGATATAATGTTGGACATATTGAAACAATATGATAACATGGTAGAATACAAGAAAAACATAAGTAATGAAATTGGATTCATGATTTGATATGCTTTAGATCTATTGGGATCGTACATATATGGATAGAAAACCACCCTCACAAGGTAATGGATTATATCATTATCAAAATAATACAATACATATATCAAACCAATGATTCAAAAAGAATGATAATAGCCATCTATTTAAATAAGACTTACATGACAGAGAGTGTAACTCTCTTACAGTCCTAATCTCTTCAAGATACAAGAATGATTTTGTATCTAATTCTTTTCACTTATCTAGGAGATCCTTGATCAAGAGAGCGGAGAGTTTTTCTTAGTAAAGTATGTCCTCATCACACCTACCTAAATGGTTCGTGATAAGTATCCAAGGAGGATAACAGGGCACCAGATAACTTCATAGGAAACAGCTCGGCACGAAAATCAAGGGATTCACCAAAACAGGGCATAAATACTGAAAGTATGGAGACCAGATTAAATGATTTTAGTTCTATCAAGAGGAAAACATCATAGGGAGTCATTAAACCCCTTGAAAAGTGCACATGTAATCATAAATTCTTGACCAATCATAAGGATCCATGTTTTCCTTTAAAATATAAAATAAACAATGAAAATATTAAATTCTAAAAGATGTTGTGTAACATGATGGTAAATAACCCCGCAGTGTAATGGTCCCATGTAAGGGTCACACTGTGTAAAGGTCTCATGTAGGGTAAAATAAGTAAGGTTATAAGGACCCTCATGTAAATGAAAATACATATTATATAAAGGTAATGGACACCCCTATATGGGTAACAAAACTCATGTAATGGTAATAAATACCTTACGTAAGGGTAAAATCTTAAGGACCATAATCAAGTAGTGAGAAAAATAATAAAAGGGTAATAAAAATCCACATTTTTCATTCATTAATAACAAAGTATAAATAATAAAAATAAAAAAATCAATTTCCTATGGAAATAAGAAAATAAAAACAGTAATGATAAAAGGATTCCCTTTTTCATTACTTTTTTACCACTGATACAGGTTGTCCTTTATTAGCACATTATTTAGGATTGATCGATATTTCCCTTTATTAGCATTTTTCTGCAAAGGGAATTGAGAATAATTTAATTTATATGTACAAATTTATATTTTTTAAATATGATTTATATTAAAATAGGTATATATATATATATATAAAATATGTATATATATATATATTACTTTATACATGTTTTTTTTATGTTGTGGTAGAATTCACTTTTTAAAATTAAGTTAAAGAACTCTTTCTATCTAGGTATAGGGAGACCCAATACATAGCCTATAGGCCCAAGCCCATGTGGGCCAATAACATGGCCTGAAGGCCTAGTGCAACATCATGCATGCATCATCTTATCTGCATCATGCTTACGTCACTTCCTATCTGCATTGTGCCCACATAATGGTCTTCTAGTGTCATTCCTCTATCACTACATATGTCATATATATTATAAAATATACTAATATTAACTATATATAAATATATAAATATATTGAATATAGTTCATATTTAAAATTATATTTTTTTTTCTATTAATTTTTTTTAATATACATATGTATATATAATTAGGTATAGTAGGTGTTTTACATTCAATATGGGGAGGGATGATGTTTGACCAGTGGGGCTCCTAGGTGTGTGTGTTATTTGTAGTTGTTAGTCCACTGTGCTTAATATAGATATATATATATATATATATAAGTTTAAATTGTATATATAGTTATATATACATATTTATATATTCATAAATATGATTTATATAACTATAAATACATATATTTATATATAAATATAATATATATATATATATATATTAATCATATATTCTTTTTTAATTATTTCATACTTTTTTACAATTATATATAAAATTATAATTACACACGCACGTGAACACAAATATATATTATAAAATATTGTGTTATGGACTTTATAGAAAACTATATAAATATATTAAATATTGTTCATTTATAAATTTCTATATTTATATTCAGATTATAGGTTGGGGTTTAATTAAGTGGTAAGTACCTTGTAATCCTCCATTAAAGATCCTACTTAAAATCTAGGGGGAATTTCAGCAGGTATTATATATTATATTGCAGAATCATCACAATTCACCCATTTCTATATTTTGGGACTTGGATTTGGGCCTTTGAGCCATATGGATTTTATGCTACTATCAATTTTCATCTAGTGATATGGTGAGACTAAGCGAACAACTTTTCACAACATGCAGGTGGTATAGGTTGGTAAAAAGTAGGCACCACTAGGTGGGATGCCTCAAAAGAGAGACAGTTGTGCTGGAACCTACCATTAAACCTTTCATCCTCATGGATTTCCAATGTGGGATATCAGGGTGTCCTTCCACATGATTAAATACAAAGTTAGACTAGTCTTGTGATGTGATTCGATAAGAAACTGATGTGGCAGGATGTCACACATGCGTCATCAGGTGAGAGGCTGGAAATAGATATTAGTGTTTCGTAATCTATCATATCACCCTCTTCCCTTAAGGATTTTTCATCTGGGATGGAGTTTTTCCCTTCCATGGTGTGTTCGAAATAAGAATGTTGCAGCAATTCTTAGTGAGGTGGTGATGAAAAATTCAGACTGGAAACATGGTGTGATGACAACTCATTGGGGGCAGTGTGGCGTAAGGTTGATGGCACAACATGATACAAGATGATAATTCGAGCCTTCAGTTCATATCCTTCAAAGGATTTTATGCCACATTTAGTTGGGGTCTATGGCCATCAAGATCGTGGTCCTTTATGCAATTAAAATTTAATAAAATAGATTCATTTGATGTTGGTAATTCTGTGGGTGGGGGTGAGGCATGACCCGCTGAGGTGTCTTGATGTGTATGTTGTTTGATGTTTGTCATCCCCACAGTCTATAATATATTTGTATTCATATTATATAATTTTTAATATGAGTTTTTATTTACACTATTCATTTTTATATTTATATATGTTTATAATTTTTTGTATTGGTGATTACATATATTTATATATAAGATTATATATTATAAATTATATAAATAATTATATGAATAGATTGAAATATTTTGGGATAAAAAAATTTATATTTAA
This sequence comes from Viscum album, assembly GCA_963277665.1. Lineage (NCBI taxonomy): Eukaryota > Viridiplantae > Streptophyta > Magnoliopsida > Santalales > Viscaceae > Viscum > Viscum album. The sequence goes on from OY728165.1 coordinate 987,587, forward strand.
AAATACATTTCATATTAAATTAAAATTTTAGTTATAATTTTTTTCAGAATTTATATAACAAAACAAATTTGTATTAATCTATAACCAATATTTAATAATTTATTTGAATATAATAAAATTTTATACGTAAGTGTATTGTATTAAAATTTATCTTAATGATTATTTAAATTTATAAATGAACATATATTTACTGATGTATATTTATATTAATATATTGAAATAAATTTAAATATCTATATTAATATAATTATTGGCATCGGGACATGAGTTTGATATGGCCTAAAAAGCTCATGTATTGATAAAAGAAAAAATGTAAAAAAATGAGGGGTCAGTATAATCATATATATATATATAATGTGTGTGTGTGTGTGTGAATATGTTAGTATATGTATGAATAAGTGTATTCATGTATGTGTATGTCTATATAGAGAATTTTTTTTGTTCTTAAAAAAAATGGGGATAGGGTTTTATATAACTATATAAGGGGGTCTAGAGAAGTAGACTGTTGTTCATGATTCCCTTTTTAAATATGAAGTGTTAATGTCATTCATGCTTTATAGGTACCTAGGGAGAGATATGAACCAAATTCGCACCCCCAGTATGATGTTTATAAAGGATTGGTGAATGCGGTTCGCACCTCCTGATTTTTAAAAATTTTAATTTTTTTTGTATTTATTATTATATTATTAATAATTATTTATAGTTTATTAATTTTTAATAATTAATTAATAATATATAAATAATATATTTAATATTAAAAATATTAAGAATTTATTAGTCTTGTAATTACCAAATTAAAATTTCACAATTTATTTAAAATAAAATATATTTCTACTTATTAATTTATTATAATAGTTAACATATTTGGAAATTATTTTGAAATGATTTCTTATATAATTATTTTAAATTTAATATTTGGTAGTTATTAATTTAGTTATTTATTATTAATTATTAATATATTACTATTTTATTTACATAATTAATAGAATTTGTAATTATTAATATTCAAAATATTTAATAACTACTTCAATATAATTATTAATTAATCATAATATATATATTAATATGAAGTATTAAAATAATTAAACAATATTAGTTATTATTATTATTACTAATGTAGTTATTATTATTAGTGTTTCTTGATTGTTCATTATATCATTACTAAGTATTAATATTATTAAATAATAATATTATTAACAATTTAAAATTTTTTTGAAAATATTGATGATATTATTATATTTTTTATTAATTATTAATATATTTATTAATTATAAATTGAATTGTTTTTCATTAATTAATAATATATTATTATAGTATTAATATAATTAATAGATTCATAATTTATAGTACTCTGAATATATAATATTTTTTAAATATGATTGTTAATTGAGAAAAATATGGATAATTATAATAAGTATTCATATAATTAAAAATAATTAATTATTATTAATTCCAATGTAGTTATTAGTATTAATGTTTCTTGATAGTTCATAAACATCGGTATTAAATTTTATGTATATCAATGAATTTTTTTATGAAACAAAATGTAATATATTAGTTGGTTTTTAAATAATGTGCAATTAATGATTTAAAAAAACATATAACTTGTATCTATCTAATTTGAATCATTGTCTTGCGTACTTCTCTATGCCACAACTTGGTTTATATATAATGCATCCACAATATTTTTTCAATGGATATGCTTTGTCTTATTCACATTCTGTGTAGAAACGTCGGTACCTACCTCCACATCATCCTATTTAAAAGGCGGTGGATCAATAGTCTCTCCACCAATACCCTATCCTAGCTATGAAAAAAGTATTTCTTAAATGGAAAAATCTCCATCATTTAAAGAAAATGGGTGTTGCATAGTAGATATTTGCTGATTAAAGGAAAATAATGATTGCAACATAGAACGATTAGCCTCTATCACTGCAAAAAAATCTAGCACACTGATAGACTATGTAGTAGAATTAGTAGAAGATGTGTTGAGTCCCTATAGATGATTAACATGTGGTTACGGTTGTGCTCGTGTCTGGGCCTATGCCTCTGGATAAAGAAGATGGTGTGGTTTGTGTATAATTGGAAGTAGAGGATCATCTGGATGATCATTATGAACATCCTCCTCCTATATCACATCATTATGTGTTTCATCCATAATAGGTTGTTCACCTTATGGAACATTTATATTAGGATCATCACCCTCAACATCACTAGGTACATCAAAAAAAATATCATAATAAATCTAATTTATGGAAAGAAGCCACTCTATCATTTCTCTTTGAAAATAGGCTAGGTCAAATGTTCCTCCCTCCATAGGATCTAAGATGTGAATGAGGTGTGTGATATGAACATCCAAGAAAAATAATTATCATGAATTGATGTTCAAAAAATACTATTCAAAAGTGGAAGGAATAATTATTACTAACTAATGATAGCCTTGTTTATGTTGTGTAATATATATCAATGTGGACATGTTGAACTTGGGGCCATAATTAAACTTATCCAACATATTCATCTTAATTGTGTATGCCTCTCATAATTAGGAGTCACATTGTTTATCACATATCTCAATATAGAGTGCATGATATCACCTCCAATCAAATTCTCGATTCCCCAACATAATTGGAGAATGAAGTTAAGGAAACTAATTGCATGGTATATGAATGGGTTTATAGAGGTTTTACTGCCTCATAACTCTATTAACTTGATGTTAATCAATAATAAGAAAATGAATCGTGGGTATGATGAATGATCTGACCTCAAGAATCGTCATACAGTAAGGTTGGAGACTCTGGATGGTAGGTTGGGTATAAGGAATCCATGGAACCTGAAATATCCCAAAAAATTAATAATAAATTAATGAATGAAGTCATGTGTAGTATATAATAAAAATAATTTAACTATATAATTAATAATCAGATTTTTCATCTAGTCAATGATTGTCTTGCATAATAATGTAAGAAAAGAAATCGGTTTTGGAGGTATCTAAAGATCGATGTGTCAAACTCCACCTATAAATAACCTTTTTATTGTTTAAAATTTTTAATAAAATTTTATACAATTGATTTTAACATAATAAGTAAGGAAAAACATACCATTTTCCATATGAAAATTCCCATAATATATCAGTAGGAAATAGTGCATCGACATGTGTTTTTAATAATGATTTGTGCTTCCATATCCACATCTGGATAAGATTAAAACATTCTTTAATCCACATCTTATCAATATGACATGCATAGTTCTTTGTATGTAAAATTAAGACATTCAAACCACCGGTTATTCCTATCTTCATAGTATAAGTCCTAAAGTAATTATAAATAAATCATGTGGAAATTTTTTGAAAAATGTTTGACAATTATTGTGTGGAAAATAAGTGTCAAAATTTATGCATGTGAAAATCTCATCAAGGTGATCTCGTTAGCATCATCTGTTAAATGGGTAAAGTACTCATTTATCAATGGAATGTGCAGTAAACTCTTGATGAAGGACCTTCCATCTACTTGAATATAAATACCTGTTATTTATGAATTAAATATAACTAATCTACAACAACATGTCATGTCATAGGGGAACCGTTGATGGGGATACCCAACACAATGGACACATCCATAAGAATAATAGTCATCTCTCCCTCTTGAAAATGAAATTTATGAATCTCTAAAATTCAAATCTCTAATTAGAATTCATTGACATAATGATCAATGAAAGTGAATTCACACATATCTACACTATAGATCCCAAAATGGTGTAGATGAGAGAAAATAGTTTGAGGTGGTGCAACATGATGAGAATGATGTGACCTCCGTATGCTTATAGTAGGAACCTGATGTCCCTCTATGACTAGACATGAAACTTGAATGTCCTAAAATATAATAAAAGGAATGAACTCCATATATACATTTGATATCATCATTAATTTTAATCGTTAATTTAATACAATATATAAAATGTTTTCAAAAATAACTACAAAAGGCAGACAATGAGCATTCACAATAAATCATTATGAGGAAAATTATGATGAACAAATTGATATGACTGATGTTGTTGGATTATACCATTAATTAATAATTTTAGTGATCTCTAATAAAATTAAATTTTTTTCGAAATAATTCTATGTATATATGGAAGTATGTTCTCTTTTATAGAATCATGAAAATTAAGTCTTGATGTGGTCGTATGATTGATATATTGACCATGATGAAAATACTACATAGAATAAGAAACTGCATGATATTTTCAACTAATTTTGTTATATGGGAAGTGGATATTCTTTATTCTAACAATTTGTTTCTAACAATCAATGATACTCTATTTTCTCATACAAATTTGAACCTTCTCAAAAATATTTATGTGTCAGCTTCTTGTGATTTCAAGGAAATATGTAAAGAAAATTTTTGTTAAGATTGAACCTATTTTTATTAATTTCCATAATTTATTAAATCTATTAATAGTTAAAATATCATAAAATTATTTTTGATTTGAACTAGAAATGAAACAATCCAAAAATGAATCAATCCAAAAATGAATCAAGTTAGAAATAAAACAAGATAGAAATTAAAAAATCTAAAAATAAAACAATTCATTAATGAAATAATACATAAATGAAAAATTCTGAAAAAACATATAGTGTAACAATAAAATACATAAAATTGATCAAATATATTTTGAATTGGAGCCCATTATTACACATTTGGGACATCTTTTATGTGTGTTCCCTTTTGTGTGAAAAAGGTTTCATATAGTCTCACACCCTATTCTTAAGGCCATTTCATCTCATTTCTGATATGATTATACTTTCGTAATCCCCATCTATGCAACCTTTTAATATTAAGGACCACATTTGGCAGATTATAAGGATAGTAAAAAACATGAAAATCACAAATAGGCATCCAAGGTTCACTACAACAGTCATCTAGAGTTCCCACATGATAAATTGTGTCACCATAGCATTCCTATGATAAGTTCACGAATGAACAAACTATGACAACATGTTCATAGGGATATCTAAATGTCTAGAAAGAAAAATAATCATAGTACCATCTTTCTAGTAAGTTTACTGGAACTAAACCATTATTTTCTATGAGTGGGTCATGGCACTCTATTAACTCAATGTAGCTCCATACCCAGTTAATGGTTCAAACATTATGCGTCTCTTAGTATGTTATCAATGTATCACTGTAAATTATAACCAAAACTCATTCTATGATTCATCCTATGATAATCCTTATAGGATAATTCAACAAATCACTTCACACATCTATAAAATGTCTCATGTACTAACTCTTTGATCGATTGTTTATGAACACCCTTGAAGACCCCATTTACGCACTCCACAATATTAGTGCATATATGGAAAAATCTCCCACTAATATTATATGATAATGACCATTTCTCCTTAGAAATATGTATCATATAATCATATACATCTTGATTAGACCTTTGAATTTCTTTGAGTCTCTGATAAAACATTCCTTAATAGGGATCACATTCTGAAACTAGAATACAAAAATGTATTTAGAATGATCATAAATGTTTTTTAAACAACAATATGCTTAAGAAACATACCCAAATTGAAGAGACCCTTGTTTTTTACCTCATCTCTGAAATTATTGTGCAGAGTAAATGAAATATGTCTGATGAAATATTGACCATAAGCATTCAGTTCTTACCATGAAACTACATCACTATTAACTGATGGATATATTCCCTAAATTATTATATATATGTATATGATATATGTATATATATATATTGTAAATTTCATGTAAATTATGATTCACATGAAGAAAGGTAAATATCATCTGTACTTCCTATTATAATATCTATCATTTAAATAAAATTATTATCCAAAAGCATTTTGTTAAATTTAGTGTTTCATTTTTTGAAATGTTTGAGAGAAAATGAAAATTATGTATTCATTTTGGTCATTTTATTTATTTATTCATTTTACCATATAAATATATGAGACAAACCAAGGAGTGTTATTTCATTCAAAATAGTTTTTTTTGTATATTCAAAATAATACACTTTGAAGGGGTTGAGTGGGAACCCACATGCCCTTCACATGGAATAGAAAACCCCCAAATATCTATCACACCAACATACCCCATCAAGCCTAATTAAATACCAAACATTAAAATTTTTAATAAAAAAGGATATCACTATCACTCGATAAATATTGGATGCATCATGAAAATTGAAATAATTCACATAGATGCCTTAGTCCATTTTCCTAACCTCCCATCACCACTATCAATGAAACCCATCAATACCATAGGAATCACATTGATAGAGTTTTTATTGTGAATACTGATCTCCAGTGAGACTGAACCCTTGGTCAACACCATCTCATCAGTGAGAAATGCCGACTAGAATCCCTCATCACCACAAAAAAAATAACCTAGCATAGTACCACAAGAAAAAGACCATCCATCCACCATCAGTAATGTTTCCAAAGATTGTACAAATCGAAAATGAAACCATCCATAACAAACAGAACCATCTAATCCTAAAATTCCATTTTCAATGAGATGAAACACCATCACCAGTAGAAATATTTTTCATCATGGATGAAAACAAAAAACCACAACAAATCCCAAAAAACTAGGTTCTGGTAGGAACTACATAACCAGAATGGAAGGCCACCAAAAATAGAAAAGTACAAAAACAAAAAAGGATGGAAAACCCCATGAAATGAGCATAACTGTGGGTCAGAATCTAGGAACACCAATGAATAGTCCACCAACACATCCAAACACCCCAATGAAAGTCATCGATTCAGGCCAAGATGAGGCCTAATGTATTATATATGGAATAAATATCATATATTGAACCATACAAGGCCCTATATAGTGATCCATGACCTCAAAAACACATGAAATTGGGAATAAATAGGAATTGGATGGTCAAATAAAGAACAATGATAATGAACAGATAGATGATAAAAGATCCAAAAATCTAGCAAATAAGAAAGACAAAAAACTCACTAGATTCCACCACCAATAGAATCCTAAATTTCTAGAGTTTCATCAAGTTTATCCAAGATGTGGTTTATTCATGATGGGTCCAACAATGAGAGTTATATTCATTTTATAAAAGGCCCTAGAAATAGAAAAAAAACATAGGATATCTAAACAGCACGGGAGAAAAATAATCCAAGGAAGCATACAATCATATGCTATGAAGAAAATTAGGTGAGGATAATTTGAGAAGAAAATAGCTCTAGTGAAAACCTATCATCAAGAGGGGTGATGGAAGGGATGAATCAGTAGTGCTGGGAAGGAGCCCTTGCATGTGGAGAAGGATAGGAGACCCAAAGACTGTGGTTCCATCCTCCAAGGATCATCCTTTAGGATTATAAATTATGCATCCATATGATGGATGTGGGGTGTTTTATTTCCTAATTATTGTGTTAAACTCCCCAATACACCTAGATATCTCCATCCTCCTTCATTGAATATTGAGGTACTATTATACCATAGAGAGAAGATGGATCCCTTCCAAATTCCATATGATTTTTTGGAACTTGTAGATACCTATAGAGGTGGAATTATTTTTTTCAATTTGGTGATATTCATCAAACTCATAAAACCAAGATTAAAAGTTTTTACTAGATCTTTAATCTATGGTACACATATTTAAAACATGTTTTTTATTTTAGTTTTTATATAGGATTTATATTACCTTTCATGGATATCCTTGGACAAGGGATTCAATTTTTACCACTATTTATAATAAATGTTATTAGAATCAAACAAAACCCTTAATTTTTATTATAGGAAATCCTTTTTTTAATTTTACTAAATCATTATGGAAAGGAAAAAAATAAAAAAATTGGAAAATTTCATGTTTTTGGAAAATAAATTTCATAAAAGGACGTACACTAACATTGTTGGGCTCCATATAGGTAACCAACATGTAACCCTTACATAGCTGAGGTGCATAGGGTTACCCAAGGGATTACCATAACATAGAGTGGTTTTTGTATGTGTTGTATCACCTTTACCTTACATATATTGGTATATGTATGGTTCATCACAACTTATGATTATACAAATGGATATATAAAGGTAGTTTTGATTCTAAATTGGTTTTTTAAAGTTAACTGTTTCCTTAACCTTACATGATCAAAAAAATTGGTTATACCCTTGTGTAGGGAGTTTTATTATAGTTACATAAAGGTAAAATAGTGTATTACCTTTAAGTAGTGGTTACATAAGGTCTTTGTAAGGATTATGTGATACTTACCCTTTCATATATTGTTTATGTAAAGGTAATGTGGTCTTTAAAATAATTATTTCAAGGTATAGTTGTACTCACCCTTTTGTGGAGATTCCAGATAAAGGTAAGACCTTCTATAACCATACATGGCATGCATTTTGAAAGGGTCACAGACATATACCCTTGTGAAAGGGATCCAAAACTAGAATACCCTTACACTGAGTGTCGGTGTGAGGGTAAATTGTGGATACACTTACACTGGAATGGTGTCACAAAACAACCCAAGTCAACCCCAAACCGGTCTCCCATGTCAGCCTGAGATAAGTCCTTAGAGGTTTTCCCAATCTTCCCAGGATAGAAAATAGTGTTGGGGAATCAGTTTAGAAATAAAAAAAATGAATTCTCCTAATAAAATAAATTGAACAAATAAAAATTAAAATAGAATCCCAAAATAAATTCAAATAGAATATTTAAAAACTTTTAAAATAAAAATAAAAAATATAACAAAGCTATAAAACAAAACCCGAACTAAAAAAGACAAACAACACTTCACCATGTGACACTGAGTGTCACTCTCAAATCCAAAAACCAATATTTCACATGGTGATCCCAACTATTAAAGAACCTGAAACAAAATCTGAAAACAAAAAATAATTAAAGGTGTGAGTTTTAAAACAAGGTAGGTGTGCACAAAAATATATATTCCCAATTAACATTCTTTTAAATATAAGAAACATGAACTTCATATTTAAAATAAAATATATCAAATTGTCTCTTCCACACATTTTACATCAAATAAAAATACATCCCATTTCCCTTTTACCTTTAAAAACTGCATACTTTTTCCGAGAAAGAACCATTAACATTTAAAAAGAGAAAGGATGATGTTTTCATTCATAAAAAGGAGTAAAAAGGTGAAAAGAGTTTCTGAAAAACAATTCCATAAAACCTTTGAATAACCCACATGTAAATTTTAACAATGAAGATCACAAAAAAATATTTAAATAACAACAATCACATCACAAGTGAAATATAATATAGTACAATGCAGTAAACAACCAACAAGTATCTCAATAATATGTCATAGACAACTAAGTGACAACGGAAATGGAAGAATCTAAGAGATAAGTAGAATAATATATTAGATACTATACATCTTGACTCATCCTGAAGGCATACCTCACCAGACAACATCACCTCACCCACACGCTTTACTACACCCTACTTGGTCTGACTGAGGAGAAATATCCCAAAGTGAAGAAAATTCCATGATAAGGGCCACTAGAAAATGTTATATACTAATCTAGTGTAGAAATTGTTCAACAAAAATCTACTATATGTTCAAGGTTCCCATGTCAAGGATAAATTGGGGATGATCCAATAATTCCAAAAAAATCTATCCAATCACATGATCATATATCACAGCCAAGAAACACACACAAAAATTCACCCTTGGAGTCACCCCAACGAACAATCACATTACTTTTAAATATTTAATCATAAGGGATCGTCTATTCATGGGACTCCCATAATGTTCAATATGAACAAGTAAAGTGAATTATCCAAGGAGAGTTTTCATGAAAACTATTTTCAGAAATGTTCTCAACGGGCCTCAATCACCCTTTAAGAAACTACCATTTTTAAAAGTACCAAACCCAGCTTTCAAAAAGGTGAAAACACACCATTTTTAATTTCACATCCATTCTAGAAAATTACATTAAATCAATCAAACCAAATTTGAAAACCAAATCCACTTTAATCAAAATGCCAAATGGGCCACAGACCATCATCACATGCCAAACAATTTCTCAAACCATCAAACATAAACCACTTCCAAATAAATGACCATTTAGGAAAAACATTTTCAAGAGAACAAAACCAATATTTTAGGATCAAAATACATTTACTAAGATAAAAAAATTCTTAAAAAATCATAAATCGCATACAAAATCCAATCTAACATTCAATAAAACACTAGGTGTGCATAACATAACAAAACAATGTCATATACTTCAAAAGAAATTAAGAAACCCAGTTCATTTATAATAAAAAAATTATTATAAAAGTCATACATTACTGTTAAATATCTAAGTAATGTTAGTAAAGAAATAAATGAGTGATTATTAAATTTAAAGTATAAGTGAAAAGGGAAACCTACCTCAAACCATAAGTGCATTAACAAAACCCAACCTAATCAAATCCATGAGGAATCTAAGAATCATGACAAACCAAGAGAAAATGTAACTAAAATAAACCCCAAATTAAAACATAAAGAAAAAAACTCTATTTACATAAGACCAAGAAGGAGGATGAACTCAAGAGAAATGTAAGAAAGGTGACGATAAAAAAGAGAGGAGGAGATTACCTTGATTAATCACCATTAAAACATGAATTAACCCCTACTTCCACACCTTGGATGAGGATAAGAGGATTGAAGAATAATACAGGGGCTCCCATGGGGTCACACAAACTAGGAGGATAGAAAATGGGGCATTTTTGGGTTAAAATCTGATGATGTTAGAAAGGGTATTTCACAATTTTAATGACTTGTACATGTCATATGATTTTCTCATATTTTTTTCCAAACCATTTAGTAAATGTGAATCCCTCACTATCCAATAGGAACGAGACACATGATTATCTTGAAAGGACTTCTAAATAGGGTGGTCGCCACTATCGAAAATGGAAATTAGTCATAAGGTTTCTTGGGTGTGTGCGCACGGTTTCCCAAATCTGTGCACCAACAATGCACCACCTACTGCTAGGACCAAAATATTTATTTTTCACCAAAAACTCCTACGGAAACACAAAGATAATCATAAGGTAAAAATGAACAAAACAATATCTAAAAAAATCACGGATGTGACAATTATCCCCACCATTACGATTTCTTCACCTAGAAATCCACAACATCTCTAGTCGATCAATCAAGCACAAAGTTTCACACACACGCACGATTAAAATTCCAAAATAAAAGAACACATCAACCACTAATGAATTGAACATAAAACTGTTACCCAGAATGATCCATCCAACCAAACCCCTTCTCGAAAAATGATATAAAACTCAACCAACAACATCCAAACCCTTTTTCAAACAAGACCATTGTGCGTATCCTAAAAAACACAAAATTCAATTGGAAGGAAAATCTCAAACCCAACAACCCCAAATGACACTATACATTGTCAATATACACAAGATACTAAACCAAATTACCAACAAAAGATGTTGGAATGGACTCTCCACAATTATAAACTGACTAGAACTGACCGACATGGGAAACCTAAAATGGACCAACCTGGAAACTCCTCATAGAGACCAATCCCCCCCCACCACCAGAATGGGGTCCTGACAAAAGAATCTACAATCAAGGAAGTAACCAATCCATAATTCATCATCTGCATAGAATGTAACCATTTTCAGATGATCCAAAACCAAAAACAAAATTGAATCACAAAGGATAATCACACAAGGATATCCAATCAAATATTTTTATCTAAATAGGTATAACCACTGAGATATCAAGAAAATGATACCACCATGTTTTATTACAACCAAATAAGAACTCCCAAAACATAATGACCATAATTAGGAAATGTGGCCTATATTCCTTTCACAATACAGTAGGAACTCCAAGATAAAGAATCTACAATAGATAAACTTAAACATTACCCATTTCAGCACTAGAGACAAAAGGTAGACCAAGGACCTCCACACTGCTGAGATTCTTGATTTTTCACAAGGTTTACTCTGGGCCTTTGGATGAAGTCTTGATGTACTGAATCATCTGCTACCTCGCAGTCATGAGTTAATAATCCCCAATCAAAAGTCCTTATTTTGGTCTCACAAGTGGCCACACATTACCCTAGGTAGAATCAAAAGAACATGACACACCCTGGGACTCACATCGCTCTGACAAGTCACTTTCTCCATGATAGGTATTTTTATGATACATACACATCATCCACATTCAACCTAAATAAGAGGCATCAAAAATCAGACACACAAAATAACACACCTACTTTCATGATGAAAAAATTTCAGAATTTTGAAAAAGGGAAACCACACTTCCATTGAATCAAAAGTTCCTAAGAGTTATACAAGATCGACATTGAAATTTTAAAGAAAATAAAACACCAAAAACACTACTGTAAACAGTTGTTAAAATGGAAGGAACACTAAAATATAATGTTTCCTCAAGCTGAACCCAAGCTGGAACCTTACTCCTACAAACATTTTAGGGTATTTTCAAAGGGGTGGTTCTTCCTCCACATGACATTCTAAAAACAACCCAACAAAAACATTTCATGTACCCAAAGAATCCATACATATGGAAGGTCTTTGGAGCATTCAGACATGAAGAATTATTATGATCTGATGTTCCGTAATGATGACACACCGTGATCCTATACTTAGAAGAAGCGGCTGAGAGATATAGAGGAATTTTAAATCCTTGTACATCATCAACAGCTTCAGGGTGATTCCCCATCTCCTTGCTAGAATTACCTTTGTATCTTCTAGAGGTTGGTGGATGGTTGACCACCTCAAGCACTCCTACTGACACACCTTCAACACTAATAGTTTTCCTCGCCATGTTGACAAAGGTGGTTAGACCCAACTCTGAAACCTTCAAATAAATATCAAGATGAATCAAATTCTCAAAATATCAAGACTTTAAGGGATAATCTATAACCCACTCTGAAATATATGGAGCTATATCCAAAAAATGAAAAAATAACTCCAACATTGATCCATCACCTTAATATAGACATCACATTTCCAACCCCTTCTTCACCTTCACTACCTTAGGGAAAAACTACCGGATTAATGAATCCTTGATGAACTCCCAAGTAAGATCTTCCTAAGTATTAGTTCGAGAGACCAACTTACACCACTTCATGTTCGGAATTTAAGCATAATGGCATCAAAATTTACCTTTCACGACACAGGAAAATCACAAAAACTGAAGATACATTCTATTGTCTGTATCCACTCTTCCACTTCGAAAGGATCTACTCAACTATAAAATAGAGCATAATTCAACTTCTGAAATTCAAGAATGAAGTCTATGGGTTGATCAAATGGTGGGTCCGCTAATGGTGAACAACTCATAGATGCACCTCAAATATCCATTGAATCTTTGGTGGAGGGATATACTAAATAATAAGAAAACCAAGAACTCAATCAAAACCAATTCATCAATAAGAATTCTCAAAAACAAAACACTACATAAACAACATTACCAAAACACAAGAAAAAAATTACACAATCATTGATTACAAAAACATCAAAATATCTTTTTCTCTTAAAACAATTTTTTAAATGCAATAAAAAAAATGATAGGTTGCACAATCACCAATGGTATTCCATTGATCCCCACTAACATTCACATTCACATTCTAATATGGGAACTCATCCACTCATGCATCAACCATCCACCTTCCACACATCACTACATGTGAATTATCATAAGAATATCAAAGGTCAAAAAAAAACCTTTTCCAATTTCATAAACTAAAATTTAATCCCAATTTTCAAACTCTTATTCCACTTCCTAATTCAAATTTCACAAAACCTTTTCAAAATACCACCAACTGAAAAATCAAAAAAAAATCAAGCTATAAAATTTAATCCATTTTATTATTTTTTTGGAATAAATATCTAATGAATCCTATTTAAATCCCAATTAATCCAATTCAAAACATTTCCATCAACCCAAAAAATCATATTACATGAAAAGTTAATTTTATTGAAATAAATTTTATAAAAAATTACTTATCATTTAAAATATATTTTTAGAACCATTTTTTAATAGAATATGAAGATTCATTTTCCATCTACCAAAAATCAAAACATTACATTTTAAAATGTAGATTTTCACAATTTTAAAACATGGGTTTCAAAAAAAGTATTAAAAATTAAAAAGACACAAAAAAACCCTCAAGGGGAAACTAGTATTGATGGTTGTCTTGGCCATATGGTTGGAGGCTATATCCCAATCAATCCACCATCATAGAGAGTCTTTCATAAACATGTCCCTAGATCCACATAGATTTCTAAGCCCAAATATCTCACTAATACCATTACCCCAACTCCTTTTCCATTTCCCAAACACAAAAAATCCCACGAGAACCAGATAAACCAAACAAAACCAGACATCCCATTGGAACCCAAGGTTCAGAATAGAAACTGTTGGGAATACACTCGCTTATACCTACACCCAAATTTCTATGAATTCTACTTAGTCTACCTTAATATACCAAATAATAAAGAGTTCTTTGAAATCTAGGTCACCCAAAGAACCCATCCTCCTGTGAGACAATTTTTTAACGAACCAACCCGGGTCTACCTCAAACCGTTCACCCAATTTGGCCCATGATAGGGCCTGATATGCGTTCCTAATCCTACTGGGATGAAAACTAGTGTCGATGCATCAATCAATTCCACAAAACTAGGTTTCCACAGCGACACCCCTTATCAGCACTTATAAAGGCACCCCCTTTATCAGCAATTTTTTTAGCGCTATTAAAGGGGGCCCCTTTATCAGCAATTTCTTTAGTAGCACTGATAAAGGGGGGGCATTATCAGTGCTTTTTTCTAGAACTGATAAATTTTATATTTCAAAAACAATAATTTTTCTTGAAAAATAATATACTTATATATATGTACATTTATATAGATATAAATATAATATTTATTTTTTAAATATGTTTTAGATAAGTATAAATGTATTATTACATTTAATATATAATAAATTTAGTGGAAATGGATTTAAATTATTTTAAAAAATATCATTAATTGATAATTTTCTAATTATCATAAACTAATAATCATTTAATAACAATTTTGGGACATAAAAAAATAAAACAATTAATAAAAGAACTAAAATAAGTTGAAAATGCAACTCAAACTTCAGACGGCCATAACATTTGATCTAGGTGTCCGTTTGAGTTATAAAACATATCAAATCATAGCCTACGATGAGGTCTGTGTGATTGTGACTAAAGGGAACCTTTTGTCACATATTTTGAGGACAGAAAAGGCCTAGAAGGCCTCCAAAACTGAGTTTTTAGTCAGGATACCCCGATTTTTTAACATTCAAACATCTATAACTTCTGATCCGGAAGTCTTTTAGGCCTGTACCACATATCATATTGAATATTGTCTCATTTTATTTGATTTGACTATTTTTTGAGTTTAAAAAGACTTCTGGATTAGAATTTATGGTCCTTTTAACATTCCATGGCTTTTCAAATACACACACACACACATATATATATTCATAAATATATATGTGTATGTGCGTGTGTGTATTTGTGTGTGTGTGTGTCTTGTATATATGTATGTATGTATTTATTTGTTTATTTATAAACACACATTAAAACCTATTTTATAAATGTACTTAAAAATAATCTTATAAATATATATAAATATACAAATAAATATATGGATATTTAATTATAACTATATATAGATATAGATATTAATATATATTAATATATGAATATATACATATAAATATTAATATATGAACAAATATATATGTATTAATATAAATAAATATGTTAATATTAATATAAGTGTATATTAATATACGAATAAATAAAACTATATATATATAAATATATAAATAGATATATCATTAAATGGAGAGAAAAACGAAATGGATTAGTGGTAAAGGTTCATCCGCGCGTAGGGGGAGGTCTTCGGATTGAGTTCTGATGGAAGCAAGGATGCGCATGCAGTGGGAGGGGGCAGTGCGGGCAAGTGGAGTGTACGGTGAGAGGGAGGGGGCTCCGCCTAGTGCTGATAATGGGGGATTCAAGCGCAGTTAAAAGCTCCCCCCCCCCACCCGCATTATATATTCTTTTTATCTAATTTTTTTTTGACATTTTTTAGCACTGATAAAGGACCTTTTTAACAACGCTTTTTTAGTGCCGGTAAAAGGAGCCTTTTATCAGATCTTTTTTAGCCCTGATAAAAGGGGCCATTATCAGCTATTTTCTGAGCGCTGATAAAAGGGACCCCCTCTATCTTTTCCTTGATTAACAGGGATTTTATAGGGGTCTTAATGCCCTTTTCTAGCACTGATAAAGGACATATTTTCCGCATTGAATAGAGAAACAAAGTGACTGATTTCCCCAATAAAATAAAATGAATACTAGAAAATAAATAGAGTATTCCAAATTAAATACAACTACTAGACTGAACATTGTTTACAAAAAACTGACAATACAATAAATCTATACAAAAAAACCCAAACTAAACCTAACAACCACAATATATCCATGTGACCCCAAGGGTCACTCTATGATTCCAAAACTTACATCACAAATGGTGATCTAAACCAATGTGGAATCCCTACCAAAATCTAAAAGCAAGAAAGAAATATAGGTATGAGAATTAAATCTTCATTGGTGTGCTAGAACAAATATATTCCCAATAAACATCTTTTTTACTAAAAGAAACAGCATATTTATGTTTGAAATGAAATATATAATTTTCTTTCTTGTACGAATATTCCATCAAATAAAAACACCTTCCATTATCATCTTACAAATTAACACCATATTCTTTATCCAAGAAGGAACCATTAACATTTATAAAGAGAAATGATGATCTTTTCATTATAAAAATGGAGTAAATAAGTAAAAAAAATCCCCGATACATTTTCAATAAAAACATTGAAAAATCCACACATCCATTTTAACAAATAATGTCAAAAAATAAGGGGGAATAACAATAATCACATAATAAGGGAAATTGAATATTGAACAAATGAAAAAACAACTAACAATAATCTCAATCATCTTGCACAACCAATTATGCTCCAAAGGACATGATAAAACCTATAATCTTTGGGAAATAATTTAGAACATACTATACATCTTGAATCTCACCTAAGGCATTAATTACCCAATGACATTAACTGACCCACATGCTCAATAACACCCTACATGGTTTAACAGAGGGAACTATCCCCAGAAGAAGTAATGTCCATGCTAAGTGCCACAAGCCATAAAAAATCCAAATCTAGAGCAGAAACAATTTACAAAAAATTATTTATCTATTCTAGGTCCCCATTTCCAAACTAAAGTGGGGGTGATCCAACAATTCCTAAAAAGTATAAAATAACATACACATATATAATGCACAAGAAAATGACACAACAAGTCATCCTTGTGTCACAAAAAAGAATAATCACTTTTCTTATAACCATTTAATCACAAGGGATCCTCTTAGTGTGGTCCTCCCATATAATTTAACAAAAAAAAGTAAATAGAATTATCCAAGGAGAGTTTTCAATAATTTAATTTTTATAAAGCCACTAAATGGGACTCAAGCACCCTCTAAGAAACCACCCTTTTTCAAAGTACCAAACCCACCTTTAAAAATGGTTAAAACACACCATTTTTAATTTCACATATATTTTTAAAAAATTACATTAAAGAAATAACACCACATTTTTATACCAAAGTCACTTTCCTAAAAATTTAAAATGGGCCACACACCACCATCACATGCCAAACTAATTTCCAAACCACCAAACGAACACCACTTTCAAATCCAGAATGATTTAGGAAAAACACATTGAATAATACCAAACTATTATTTTAGAATTCAAATACCTTTACCATGCCAAAACCATTCTTCAAAAATTACAAATCACTTAAAAAATCTAATCATGCATTTTATCAAACACTTACTGTGAATTACTTAACAAAAAAAGTAGTGTAGTTCAAAACAATTTATAAAACCACTTAATTTATAATTGAAAATTTATTATAAATAACATAAATCATTATTTAATATCCCAGGAATGTTTGAAAAGAAAAAAACCAATGATTATTAAATTTAATGGATAAGTGTAAAGGGAAACCTAACTCAAACCACAAGTGCTTCAACTACAGCCACCTGAAAACAAACACCATGAGGGTTCTAAGAAGTAAGAACAACCTTGATAACCCTTATCCAAATGATACCCCTAATTAAAACTAAAAGAAACATGAACCCTAGGTCCAAAAGACCTAGAAATAAGAATAACTTAAGAGAAAATGGAAGAAGGGGGAAAAGGGAGAAGAGAAGAGGAGATTAACCTATAGAATCACCCTTAAAACTTAATGAAAACCTAAGATACACACCTTGGGAGAGAATAAAATACTTGAAGAAAAATTGAGGGGATCCCTTTTGGTTATGCAAACTAGGAGACTAGAAAAAGGGGCCTTTTTGGGTTAAAATCAGAAGAGGGTAAAAATGGAATTCCACACTTTGAATGACCTGGATAGGTCACATAGTTTTTCAGCATGGTTTTACAACCCATGTGACACCATTAATACTCTACTGTCGAAGAGGAACAAGTTACAGGGTTATCATACATGGTTTTCAAAATGACATGACAACCGTAGGGTCATAATAGTCCAAAATCGAAATTGGTCGCACAGGTTCCTTGGTGGCGGTGCATAGTTTCCCCAAACCATGTGTCGACCATGCACCACCTACTCTCAAGCCCAAAATCAACATTTTTCACCATAAAATCATTGGGAAACCCATAGATAATTTCATAAACAAAAATGATAAAAATAACACATTGAAAAAAATCCAGATTATACAAATGGTTTCTTACATATAGGTGAATAGAAAAGTATTAAAAATTGGTTTTTAATTTCATTAATGGATTTAAAGGTTTATTTAATGTTTATAAATCTTTATAAAATTATTTTTTGGGAAATTTTAATTTATAAATTGTCAATTAATTAAATAATTAATTATAAATGGTTTATAATTAATTAATTAAATGTTTATGAAACTTTTATTTTTTCTAAATATTAATTATTAATTTTTGAAGTGCATTTTGGAAAATAAAATAGAAAATTCATATGATATATAAATCAATGTTTTTATTCATAAATAATAAGAAATTTTTTATAAAGGGTTATAAATTATAAAATAAATCCAAAACATAAAAGTTTTATATTTAAAATGTTGAATTTATTATAATTAATTATTTTGAAATTTTTAAAAATAATTTGGGGTCTAATTTGGATATTATTTTATATATATCAAATTTTTTAATGACTTATATAATCAAGGATAAAATAATGATTAAATATGTTATATTAGATTATATAAAATGTGTATATAATAGATATTAAAATATAAATTTATTATAATTAAGATAATATCATATATTTAAAATTTAAATAATATATAATGATAAATATAAAAGAGTTCATATAAGTATGAATATGAAATGGTTATATTAAAAATATGAAATTAATATGAAATTTTTATATTCAAAATTATGGAATTTCCATAATTATAAGATTTAAATTACAAAAGATTTTATAGTTATCATTGATTTATAATGGTTCATAAATAATTATCTCGTGTTTAAATAATTTAATTATTCATTTATTTAAAAATTATTCCCAATTTTTTTCATAGTTATAAATTATTTATATTATGAATACTTGTATTCCAAAATTTATATGATAAATTACTTTTAGGATAGAGCCTTTTATTTTCATTCTTGAAATGACTCCATAATGAGTTTAGTTTTTATTCTACCTTGACATTTTTTGTAATTATAGTGATTACCTTGAATTTAGTTGTTGAGTATAGTTTGTGAATACTAGGTTTTAGAGTTATGTTGAATTGTTTTGAATCTTGAGTAAATTATCCCTGGGTAGAGGGAATTCGGGTCAGAATACCTACCTACCTAGAAGCTTATTCCTTTTCTTGGATGCAGAATGGGGTTAGCTTTCTACCAATCCAAGATTATATACATATTTATTATCAATAGAAAATAATTATAAATCTTTATATTATGTTTTAGTGTACCTTATTCATGTGATTTTTTCTAATATGTTTGAAAATACTTGAATTCTAATTTTTAGTGAGTAACATAAACTTCTAGGTTTTGTAAAGGGTTTCACATCCATATGTTTGGGCCATATAGGTTTAGTGGAGGTAATATTATTCAAAAATAAAAACACTAAAATCATACATAAATAAAACAAAATAACATCATATAATATAAAGAGATTAAAATCCCACTTAAATATTATGTGTGAAATTCCTCCTAAAGTGGCACTTATCAAGACCTTGATCATACAACTAGGTTGATCACACCAAAGTTAAGTTCCCATGTATGATCTTGTTTTAGGAAATCAAGTATATGTGAATCTAGAACATCCTTATGTAGGTCATTCCAAATTTTAGTTCCCATGAATATTCCTTTCTTAGCATGTACTTGGTGTTAGTTATTTATTAGACTACCTGAGATACATTAATTGGATTAGGATACATGAGGAATATAGATTATTTATCAATACGAGGGATTTAAAAAAGGGATTTCTACTCAAATATACAAGGGTCATAAATGATATGATTGGTATGGTTCCTTACCTGAATAAGGATGTTGTGAGATAAATTTCAAATATGACTCATTTCTTAGTGAAATATGGATCTTGTCTCACTAATGGATATTATGGACATTTAAATGGTGTCATCATTTTAGTGGGATACAATTCAATAAAATTCATTATTAAATGGTTAATAATACATGATACCAATATGATAATAGATTATATTTTAGTTAATATCATTATCATCATCTAGGTAAAATTTATGATCAATAATTGATAAGAAGAAACTTAATGTAAGCTACTCATAAGGTTAGTGACTTAAGAAACGTTCTTAAACAAGATTCATAATTTCTGAAATATTATTACGGAAAATTATACGTTAGAATAGTCCCCTCCTTAGTAATCATGTTTTGAATATTTTCAATAAGTGAATCTAGATACTTATGTATGAATAAAGTGATTCATTAATGGTTTCAAAGTGTATTAAATTCATAATGACCAATCTTATTCAACACTCATGTAATACATATTTTTGGGTAGATCATTATTAGTCTCATATACTCAATATTATTGGGTATTTAAAATGATATTCAATAATATCAAATGTATTAATGTCTTGATGAGACTAAAGGTTTCCTTAAAACATTATTTGTTATAAAAAGAAATTATATTATTTAGAAAATATATATGATATCAACAGTATGTTTTAAAAAAATATTTTAAATATATAACAATTCATAAGATGAAAATAATTCAATCATTGATTTTTTTTTTCAATTAATGGGGTAAAGGATTTTCTTCATTGATAACTTGGATACTTAAATATTGAATAAAATTATTATAATATATTTATCTTACTTAATTCATCTCTGGATAAGGTAATGAAAACATTTATTGTTTAAAAAATGAGATATTGTTTTTTAGGCACACTTTTATGATTTTTTCAGGTCTATAATAGAAAGGGGAGACTAAAATTGCTTATTATGGTTAAATAATTTATCCTATTATCATATATTGATAGTTAATAACAATATAAAAAATTTAAATAATGTTTTCCTAATATTATAATTTTTTTGAAATATATATTAACTCGTCATATGATTTCTAGGCTCCTAAGTGATATATTGATGGAATTAGTAGGTAAAAGTTCATATCGTAAGAATAAAAGTTGATTGAAATATTAAAAAATGTCTTTTTTAAGAAAAAACCCAAGGTCATTAATACATATATTTTTTATAAAGGATGTTTGAATATTTAATATGATTGGATTTTCCAAAACATACCTAAAAAAGTTTATCAAACTCCATAGAACTTCCATGTCATGTATGGATGTTATAGAATATAATTATTTTATTTTAAAAGGTATTTGATACCAAATATATATTTTAAATGTTTTTTTAATGTACATGAGTTTAAAATGACGTGAATAATTGATTGATATTGTAGTTTATAATAACGAGATGAAGTAAATAGTTACTACATCAAGGATTTGAATTTATAAGATTTTATAAATCTCAAATGAATATAAGAATAAATGTGTATATTCATTTAATTTGTTTTATGTGATAAGATAAGATGTTATATAATAATTTTTTGTTACAAACAACATTAGATGACTAATTATATACCCATGGTTCGTGATTCATCATGATCTATAATATGTTTCGAGAAAAAATATTGATAGAAATGTTTTATCTATGATAAAATTTTTACCCATATATTTTTTGAAAAATTAGGTAATGTGTTCCCTCCACCTAATGGGGGTATATTATTTTCAAATAAAAATATTCCAAACTCATGGAATACCATATTTGATCTGGAAACAATAACTTACATTTTTTATATTCCTACTGAAAGGAAATAAATGTTGTATACTAACACAAAAGGGTATTTATATCTTATTAAGATATTATAAAAATGATATAGTTTCTAAGAGGCTAGTAGGAGTATGTTTTAACTTTATGAACCGCAATGTTAATAAATAAAAAATTACACCAATCTAAATTTTAAATAAATTTAACCTAATATCCTAAGAGGGTTTGGATGTATTAGTATGAAATAGTGTAAGTTAACAAGGAAAAAGAATAATGGAATATGGTTCCATGGATATTGATTATGAACATATAATGAGTTATAAGTAGAAAATATTGGTTAACATTGTTACATTTTATGTTCTCAAGTTAATAAGATTGAATATGGTAAAATTTTGAATAGTTAGGAATACAATTATTGAATATCACTATTATTCAAACTGTAATTCTTCATATATATTTCTCACTAAAGAATTTAGTGGGATATTTTTATCATATGGTCACATAGATATGTGACATGGATTATATATGATATAATGTGTTAGAAAAACCCATAAACTATAGAAAACATAAGTTTAATTTGGCAGTTTAACATATATGATATGATAAATTGAAGATTACGTTGTCTTTGATAAGTATTAATAAGTAGTTTAAGAATATTAAAATTTTTGATATTAAATATAAACTCTATTTTATCATTATTCCATGTTGGATACATAAATGTATATATAGATATATAACTCATTAAGTGTAATGATAGTTGCAGTCTCAATGTATGACATTGAGTTTATCTCTAACCAATGTTCAACCTAGAGTGTCCTAGGTTGTGATGAAATGTTGATGTTTGAATGATTAAATTTCTTTCTTAGAGATGTATAATATTCTCATGATGTACAATACATAGAATAGTATTCTTTGTGTTCACTATATTAATGAAAAAGTATACCACATAGAGTTTCATACAGATGACTTTGGTATACTAGGGGTGCATGGGTCAAATTTGAGTCGCCACTACCTAAGGATGGTGAAATACATAAAATGATAACATTAATACTTTAATACCCTAATTACATAATTATATATGTTAAATAAGGTAGTAAAAGTGTGGTTGGGTATTGTTATGGTCATTTCATCAGGTGAAGCTAAACCAATTTGAGATTTTTTCCCTCATATGATGAGTGTGACATCTAGTCAGTCAATTAAGATAGATTATAGGAGTCTATGGTTACACTTAGATATTATATATCTAGGTAGATAAGGTACATGTGATGTAATATACATAAGTATGAATGACATATGATGTACTCATCCATCATATCAGTCTAGACTCAGAGATTCAAGGACAGATGAGTTGGATATATAAGATTGAAAAGTTTTTAGACCCATGACCATTTGATGTATTGAATAAGGGAAAATATGACAATTAGTTTTGAAATATGATGCAGACTGGTGGACATAGGTATAGAGATACATGTGTTAGATGGAGATCAAGAAAAATCCCTTTATATCTCAAGTACCAATGATGGCTTTCTAGAGGCCTCTCTTTTCTTATATAAATTGATGTAAAGATTCATGTTTTTTTCAATGATATTCAAGCCTGTAGAGTCACAATTTTAGGTTGACTAAATAGAGCCTGATTTTGACATAGAGAGTTTATCTGAAATTTCTTTAGAGTTAACACAAGTGTTTTGGATGGGTATTGACAAGGTATTGCATATGATATGATACAATTAAAAGTAAATGATAGCTTTCTAATTTTTTTAAATATATCTAAAATGTGTTTTCGGATATGGATTCACAATTTATTGTATCTGATACAATATAAGGTGAAATGGTGCAATGTATTTTTGGATTTAGTAAAAGTGGATGATTTTTGGAGATATTAATTAAAGGCTTATGTATATATGATATATATATATGTGATGGATTTCATGAAAATTGTTATATTCATGTATAAAGGGGAATATCATTTATATTTCCAATGATAATAATTATCATTTGAAAATATTTATCATCCACATTACTATCATTTAATGTAATGTTTTGTTTGATGAAATGTTTGGGTGTAAATGAATATCATGCTTTCATTTTTTTCCATTGTATTTGTTCATACATTTTAACACATGAATAAATAATATATCCCAAGGAGAATCCTTTGGGATTAAAAATTATATATAAATATAATGGTTTTAGGGTGTTTTATTTCCTAATGGTATGATAAAACTCCCTGACACCCACCGGTCTATTCATCTTCCTTCTTTGTGTATTAAGGTATTATCATACTATGGAGAGAAGATGGATCCCATCCGAACGTCGGATGATTCTTTTCAACCTTTTTACAACTACGGATGTAAGATGATTTAATTTTACACTTTAGTGATCTTCATAAAACTATTCAAATGAATTTAAAAAGGATTCGGTTGATATTTTATGTAAGGTCAACATATTAAGATAATGTTTTTTATTTTAGTTTTTACATAGAATTCATAATATCTTTCGCGTAGATCCTTGGAAAATGGTTTTAATTACTTCCAATGTTTCTAATAATTATTATTAAATTCATACAAAACCACTCTCTATGGACTCTATAATCACTCTCTGATGACCAGATATCAGAAATAATCATTTTTTTGCGTAACATGATTTTGGGTACAAGAAAAAAACCAAATCCAATGTTTGAAATTTTCCATTTCAACAATAAAAAAATCAAGTCGGAGTGGAGCATGATTTCAATTCTGTGTATAAGTAATAGGTAGAACCCCTGTATAGTTTTCATAAATAAATGTTTCTTACAATTGAATTATTTTTTTCTATAAATAAATTCAATTATACATGGAATTAATTCCCCAAACTTCCTATAGAACTTCACTTTTTGTTTGATAAACTTAATGATTTGACTAGAAACACTCAATAGTTTTTAGATAATAAATAACCTAACTATTGGTTTACAACAATCTCATTATTGAAAAAAATGCTACATATGGTTAATCTCAATCACCGTATACTTTCACAATTTCATTATGTTTTTCATTATAACATTTTACATTGTAAAACATTTATTTTAATAAATTTGATATTCATTTCTGGAAAAGTTCAATTGGAAGATCCATAAATATTTGTATCATCACTAAAATAATTTTCGATATAAAATACTCATCTTGTGAAGTACTATCATGAAATAACATCATCTGTACACATGTATGTGGGACTTAGAGCTTCGTAATCTTCAAAAATTAAAAATATTTGTCATATATTTCCCACAATAAAAATTTATATCTTGGCCCATATTTGTCAAACCAAATGATGCATTTTTCTAGCATTGACTCATCCACCATAAATAAAAAATATCAATCTATGTCGTATTTAATTAATATAATTTTCAGTGTACCTTTAGTTTCACGTTCATTTCCAACATATATCATATCATTATTTTATGCATATGTGTTACCTATATTGATGATTAATTCAGTAGTTAGTGTAATGATACCTCAATCAAAATGTTGTGAACATATAATTCCCTCGATTACGGAAGTAAATAATGTAGGATTATTTCCACTAATAGGTTGTTTCCTATATATAAAAAGAACCTCATATGTTTCATTCCCCAGATCATCCTCACCCAAAACATCTCTTTTTTGTATCATTAGACACTTCTTTATTGGATAAGGTATCATTCATTGAATCAGAAATATCTATGGGTATGTCCCCTGTAATTCTTTCCATATTTTGATCATCATCTTCATAATTAATTATTGTTATCGTAGTCATATGAGAAGATAATGAACGAGAATTTTCTGAAGAAATGAATTCAAATGATCTACCTTAACATTGATTATTAGTAGTTTGTGTCACGTCATAAATAATAGAAATTACCATATATAATTCCATTAAATCAGTGCTTCACTATTTCCTAAGAAACAA
The DNA here is from genome assembly GCA_963277665.1 of Viscum album. Taxonomy (NCBI): domain Eukaryota; kingdom Viridiplantae; phylum Streptophyta; class Magnoliopsida; order Santalales; family Viscaceae; genus Viscum; species Viscum album. The sequence goes on from OY728165.1 coordinate 1,013,913, forward strand.
TTATTCCACCCCCAAATCCACATCATCAAAAAAAGGATACTCAATGTGTCATAGGAAATCGTCATATTGAAGATTTTGATATGTAATTGAAATAATTCCTTGATCAACCCTTAGTTTTAAGAGACTATGAATCTTCCTATGAACTTCGTCCAATGTCACACATTCACGAAGATTTCCCACTCTTATAGGTGGAAAACTATAGCTAAAACATTGTTCAATATAAATTACCTCACTATTGTATTATATTGACATAGAACTTATTCCCTGTAATTTTTTTAATAACACGTTATATAAATTTATACTTAATAATAAAATTTTTAACATGTTTTAATTAGTTATGATTAAATAACTGTGACTTAATCTTGAGTCTCTTTCTACGGATTATTTTATCATTATTTGATAAACCAACCAAAACCTTATGGGGGCTCTTGGAGCCCCTATTATCTCATATTTCAGCAACCACCACTCTCCTTTCATTAATGGTGTAAAAAACTAGCATCAAATAGTGCCTCTAATCAAACACCCTTTTATCACAATGTTACTCACATACAAGTGAAGGGGTAGAGGGGTTTGAGATGCCTAATATTTTTAAATGGAAATGTATGTCCTTGAATTATTAAAGAGTGTAATGAAATTATGGTTATAAAAAAGGAAAATAAAATACAATTATTACAATCTATATAACCCTATACAAAAAATATGACCTGTGACTTCCATCATACATTGGACAGTAATCTCAATATCAGTCCTCACACAATAATCTTAACATATTTTTTTGTTATATTTATTATGTTTTACATATTATATATTTACCTATAAAAATACATTGTAAATAATAAATTTATATATTTATTTATTTATATTCATACATTCATGAATATTTTCAACTCTTATTGGTAAAAACATATATCTAAAACACTTATCGATATAAATAACCTCATGATTGAAGTCTATAAAATAGAAATGATTACCTAGAGTTAAAATGTAATAAAAAGTTATATATATTTATACTATATAATCAAATGTTTAATATGTTTCAATTATTTATGATTAAATAAATATGACTTGATCGTGAAACGTTTTCTATGGATTGGTTTATCATTATTTGATAAAACGTCCAAAACTTGGGGGTTCTAGGGATTAATTTATATCAAATTTATAAATCACCCACCTTATTTTAGTCATGGTATAAAAATATAATGTAAATACCCAAACCCCAGTAGTCTGGTGTTGGTGCCATACTTTATTACATTGGCATAATAAACAAGTAAGTCACATCCCGAAGGACAAAATAGTTTAGTAGCATTGGAAAACTAGATACAAAAATAATTGTTATATTAAAATTTTAAATTTAATACAACATAAAAAAATCTCTGTAAAAATCCCTAATCTTCTAGTTTTCCCCTATTTTTCAATCATAAAATACATATTGGCATCCTATGAAAAAATAAAACATAATTAAGGGGTGGGTTGAGATGCTCATTAAGGGTAATAAATATTGAAGAATCTATCATAAATAAACATAAATAATAATTAAAAGTGAATAACTAAAAACATATTCCATTAAAGCATAAAATTTATCATAATATGGCAGGAATAAAACCTAATCTAAATAATTCATATAAATAATCACATAAGAATGATACTTAACCAAGGATATTATACTAGTAGAACAATCACATGGATTATCAATAAAAATTCCACTAATGAGGGAATGTATAAAAGAAGGCATCATAAACATACCGTCAAGGCTTAATCCAAGACACCATTTATAATCAGGTAATAAATTAGAAAATAACCGAACTAGTTTCTCTCATCATACGTACTGATGCATTGAGGGGTGATAGCGGGCCCCACCATACACTTACTAAGTTCAATGAATTACTCATATGAAACGGGTGAAACATAATAAAAATATAAATTCCTATTCAAAATATTATATTAAATTTAAATAGTTTCTTCAATCAGTAAATATAACCTTAAACTATCCAGAGTAATATATTGAATGTTATCAAGATAGTGCATCCCAAATTTAAATAATCATAAACCATTAAATAGAAAATAATAGATTTTAAAATAATAGATCAATCATAATTAATAATAATATATAATATTTGATGTTAAAATAGATGATAATACTATAATAAAATCATTGATAAATTCTTGAGAGAAATATACTTTTACTTTGGAAAGAAGAGATCTTTTGGAAAATGATTTGTATTTGTCATAAAAATAAGATTTCCAACATGTATATCCCAAAAAAATAAAAGGTAATGAAATTATAATTTAGGAATATTAAAATAATATTTATAATAAAGTTTTTAAACTAAATTTAAAACATGTAAAAATTGTGTTTAATTTTTTTTTTGAAATGATCCACTTCAGTGTGGTTTAAAGGAAAATATATAAGTGTCTTTAATGTAGAAAAAGGAATAATTGTTTTCATGAAACCAAAAATGAACTAAAATATATTTTCATGATAAATATATATAAATGATAAAATTATTTTTGGATTTAAATATATCATATAGGTTACTTTAATATGGGTAATAAATTTGGAAGTTCCCATCATTCAGGCATTCTTATCCGGAGTAATTGTTAAGGAAACCTTATAAAATATGTATTTCCCCACCAATGAAAGGATTATTGATCTAGGTAAATATTTATGGAACATAAAAATAGAATTTCTGAGGAGTAAATAATAATAATTAATAATTACATTGGGGTTAAGATAAAGATAGCATAACCTGAAGTAAACAAATGGATGTTCTAGAAGAAACCCTTACCACTTTTTATTCAATAGAATTGTATGCCCAAAAATTAATAATAATAAAATAAAACATTGAATACTATGAATATAAATATATTCATGATATTATATATCTAATTGTAGTTTAAATATTCCACAAACAAGAAATATGTGTTGAATAATAGAAATCTCTTAGAAATAACAGTGAGATGAGAAACCTCATACTATATGTCCGAAAGTGTTATTCACTTGCACTTAATGTCATATATAATGAAATTATATTCATTAATAATATAATTAGGAACAAATTAAACATTTTGGTTTTTTTATAATAGTATAAAGTTGATTTTTGATAATTTTTTGGGGTTATAAGATTACATTTTTCCGTTTCAGGAGTGTTTGTTTCCTTTGTTTTCATGATTGGTTCACTTGTATACATGTGTGAAAGATCATGTAAAGTGGTTATAGTTATCCAAGATTTAAATAATATGTTATTAAATAATTTATAGAATATAATATGATATTACATATCATTTTTTATGATAGTGTATGATTCATTAGATAAAATGCTAATGATAGTCATTTATATCATTTTGGGGTTTTCGATCATCACGCACTAGTTTTATTTTTTTAATTAATATTATGTATATATACTGGATCAAGAAAACTATATAAGTTTTTATATAAATTTTAAATTCATTTTTAACCATTATAATGGTTTTATTACCAGCAAAGATGGTGGTGTTAGAAAAAAACAATCATCATCTATGAAGGTGGTGAATCGACACCTCGCGGATGATATTTTCTTTTTTAGAACAAACAAGAGAGGATATGTGTTTGATAATGTATCTTATATTAACAAAATAAAATTATAGTATATATAGTAATTTTGATTTATAATTTCACTTGGATAATTGGAAGTTAGTATAGGATAATAAAAGAAAATAAATTAAATTAAATTAAAAGAAAAAAGTGGATTTTACCTCTTAAACTTATTCTCCTTCAGAACATCTTTTGGGAAATTTGGTTTGGTCTTTTGTTGAGACAAAAGGATCATAGATGTAGGGGAGGAAATTTTAATGGCGTTGGTCAAAAATTGGCCAAGATTCATGGTTTGTAATGTGTGAGGAGAAGACGTGGCAGGGGGTGGTATTTATAGTGGGAGGAGAGGGGTATGTTTGAATATTCTATCCATTTGTTTATTATTTTGGCTCAAGTCTATAAATAGTTATTTTTCCCATGAATAAATAAATTAAATAGGGAAGGATATTTCTATATTATTGGATTTCATCAGATATACATCATCCATGTCAAAATAGTTCATGTATTTGTTAAATACCATAAATTAATGAACTTCACTATTCATTAAAAATTCAACTATTTTAGAAACACTACTGGAAATTCGGGCTATAGCCATGGTTTAAAACCATGGATATAGGCCCTCAAACTGTGGATATAGGTAATAGCCACAGTTTCAGGAACCGTGGCTAAGTTTGGCATGGCTATACTCCTAGACATATAGCCACGGTTTAGAACCGTGGCCATACCCCTATAGTCACGGTTCAAATTGTGGCTATATAAGAGGACATACATATTCTGTTGCCACAGTTTAAAATCATGGAATTATACCTATATCTACTGTTAAAATTTGTAGCAATTAACCAATATACATGGTTTAAAACCATGGATATAGGGTCTAAAAATCCATAAAAAATTACCCCCCCCCCCACCCAACCCCACTGCACAGCCCCCCCCCCCCCCCCCCCCCACTCCCTTGTAGTAAACCCCCCCCCCTGCAGTGTTCCTAGCCATGTTAATGAGCTCCTTTATTGTGTTCCCAATGAGAAGGATGTTTGAGAGGTTCTGCATTCTCTTAACCAGGACAGCGTGCTTGGACAGGACAGATTCCCAGGCTCATTCTATATCTGTGATTGGAATATCATCAACTCTAATCTTGGTGAGGATATATTGGAATTCTTCCGTGGAGACTCTCTCCCATGAATGTCTAGTGATACTACCATGATTTTGATTCCCAAGGTAAATTATCATTTATCAATCTCTCAATATCGACCTATTAGCTTGTGTAATTCCGCATACAATGTCTTGGATGCCATCATCGATAGTATACATGGTGGATTCACTCACCAGTGGGTTTTAAATGTGAAGCATGACTTTATTAGAGGCCAATCAATCTAAGGGGCTATTGGGGTGGCTCATGAGATTGTCTTGGATATCAACAGAAAAGTGGTGGGTTTGAATGTGCTGGTAAAATAGGATATGAATAAGGCTTATGATCTCCTGGAGTGGAACTTCATAATTCATACCATGAGGTTATTGGGATTTTTAAGGGATTTAATTGACATTTTCTAATGATTATACAAATCTTCATGGTTCAATATCATTTGTGTTGGGAAATTGTGTGGTTTTATTAAGTCTATAAGAGGATTGTGGTAGGGGTACCGCCTATCTGCAAATCTTTTAATCCTAGACCACAATTCTTTTAGCAGACACTTCTCCATTTCTATGAAACACGAAAATGTTCATCCCTTCCATTGAAGCTCCCAGATTCCCAGTGTTTCCCACATCCTCTTTGCGGATGAATTATTGTTTTTCATTAATGGGAGGAGTTCCTCCATCAGATGTTTTTTTCGATTGTGGATGTGTATGCTAAAAGGATTGGCCAAGTGATCAACCGGGAGAAGATTGGGGTATTTCTCCATTGAAATTTCCAATACATCATAAGGATTCCATTAAAACCATACTCAGTATTCATGAAAATCATTTCCCCATGACCAACCTAGGGGATCCTGTATCCCCTGGGTGAATCCTGGTTCACTATTTCGAGGACCTGTCCAACATAGTCATTAACTGTATTAACAACCAAAAATATGGCTTCATCTCTTTTGGGGAGAGGATCAAACTCATAAATAGTGTGTTGTATTCAATGCTTATGCACATTATTTATTTCTGAATGGTTCCCAAGTCTATCATCTACTGACAAGAGTCTATTCTGAAATCTTTCTTGTGGGATGCCCATGGTGAGGGGAGATATAAGTGGGCCTCCTAGAGAAAACTGGTGAGGCCTCTAGAGAAAGATGGTATTAATGTGATAAACCTGAGTGGGGCCATGTTTTTACTACAAGGTATGTTTTCATAGAAATTTATTGAGGGTCGAACATTGTAGATCCAGTTTATAAGAGGTAAGTACGGTTTTGGTATAAGGAAGTATGACAAGAATCCCTCCCCTCTATAGATATCTCTCTGCATCCATGTATCCTCCCACCATCAATAGTCACAATGGATCACTGGACAGCACCCCCTCCCTCCTAGACACCTCCCCCCTACCTGGATAGCCCCCTCCCTCCTGGACACCTCTCCCCCCTACCTGGACAGCACCCCCTCCCCCTTCTGGACACCTCTCCCCCATGGAAACCTCTCCCGCTGGACGCCCCCCCTTTCCTGGATAGCACCCCGCTCTCTCCCTACTAGACACCCCTCCCCTTGCCTGGACAGCACCCCCCCCCTCCCTCCCTACTGGACACCTCTCCCCCTGCCTGGACAGCACCCCCCCCCCCCCCCCTCCGTCCTGGACACCTCTCCCCCTCCATGGACAGCACCCCCTGCCTAGACAGCACCCCCCCCCCCTCCTGGACATCTCCCCCCTACTTGGACAACCCCCCTCCCTTCTGGAAACCTCTCCCCCTACCTGGAAAGCACCCCCTCCCCCTTCTGGACACCTCTCCCCCCTGGACACCCCCCTTCCTGGACAGCACCCCCCTCCCTCCCTACTAGACACCTCTCCCCCTTCCCAGAGAACACCCCCCCTACTGGACACCCCTCCCCCCTGCCTGGACAGCACCCCCCTGGACACCTCTCCCCCTCCCTGGATAGCTCCCCCCTCCCCCCTGCCTGGAAAGCACCCCCTCCCTCCCTCATGGACACCCCTCCCCCCTGCCTGGACAACACCACCCCCGCTGGACACCCGTCCCCCCTACTTGGACAGCACCCCCCTACCTAGATACCCCCCCTCCCCTCCCTCCTAGACACCCCTCCCCCTTGCCGGACTACTGTTGTTGTTCCTAGAGGAAGGTTTTCTTTATTGGATGGGTTCTTTCCAGCAGCCTTTTGGGTTGCAGTAGCTATTCTGGTGTCAGTGGCTAGGAGGGTTGGGTTTTGTTTGGTGTTCGGTGGGATGACTACAATTATTGGTGTTTAGGGGAGCGGTGATGTGGTTGGGTGGTAGGTGGATGGTTTGTGGTTTTGTAAGGGTATAGGAAGTTGGGTTTGATTGATGGTGATTATTGTAGGTGAGTTGAGTGGTATGTTGTAGGGATTATGTGATTCTGAAACTATTATCTTTTGGTGAACAATACCAAAAAATATTGGGTCATGTTTCATAGGAGGGGTGAGGGATTTTAGGATCTACACCTTCAGTGCATATTCAAGAAGAAGTTAATTCAATGTCCATAATAGATTGACAAGTTCAAGAAAAGAGAAAAACAATTAGATACAAAATCTCTAATATAGAACCTGAAATATATTACCTCAATCTATAAAATAACATTTGGGGTAAACATAGTTTGAGGACCTTGTAATATGGCATAGTCAGAGGAACAAACGTACATTTTATGGTACTACAGTTCTTGCAGAAAATTTAGTGGTTTCAGTATCTAGTAAAATTACTCTACCATAGAATAGAGAATAGAAAGAGGATTTTATTATCAATCATGATAAAAATAAGAATCAAAAATCTTTTACTGAAGAACAAGTAAAATACAATGATAAAAGAAATCATCAAGATCAACTAGTAGTCTTTGACACTAAAATGATAGTCCAAATCCAATAAATTTCTATCATAAATGATTACATAGACACGGAACTGTTTAAGAATCTGAGGGAATGAAATTGATAAAACTGAACTTGTCTTTTTAGATTCAAACTCAATTTCATGGTATCACACCACAAATATATCGAATTTTCCTAGCATTACTCTGAAAACACATTTTACCGGATTCATGTTTAGGTTGTTCTACTACAACTTGTTAAATATTGTTTAAAGATATTTGAAATAATCACATCTCTATTGAGATTTCATAACCATGTCATTAACAAAATCATTCATCTATTCTTTATAAAAGATATTAATGATATAATGTGTGTAGTGTTGGTATGTAGTGTCATCATTATTTAATCCAAAGGGCATAACCTAAATGGTTCGGGTTGGATTGCAGGTGGCTGGGGGCTGGTGCAGGCTCGAATGCAGGTGTAAGGGGGCTGGAATGCTAGTGGAAGGGGTCTGGTTGCAGGTGCTGGGGGGGATGGTGTGGGCTGATTCGAAGGTGGAAGGGGGGATGTTGCGGGCTGGAATAATAGTGGCAGCGGGATGAAATGAAGGTGGAAGGGGGCTGGTGTGGGCTGGATGTGGCTGGAGGAGGGTCAAATCACGGCATTACCATGGCGTGACCACCGCGTGTTGGCCCGGTCCAGCGACATCCGTAGGGCATCATCATCCACTTAGTTTCAAATAGGATGATATGGATGGCATGAGAGGATGTTTTCTCAGAATATTTAAAGAAATTAATTCTAATTTGTGATGAATAGAGTATTGGATGACCCCTAATATACCTAATTCAGTGAGGGCTCGAATGAAGGTGGAAGGGGGCTAGAATGCTGGTGGAAGGGGGCTAGTTGCAAGTGTTGGGCGGATGGTGCGGGCTGATTCGAAGGTCACAAGGGGGCTGTTGCGGGCTTGAATGATGGTGGCAGCCGGCTGAAATAAATGTGGAAGGGGGCTGGTGTGGGCTGGATGTGGCTGGAGCAGGACCGAATCATGGCATTAACATGGCGTGACCACGGCGTGACCGCGGCGTGACCGCGGCGTGACCGTAGCGTGTTGGCCCGGTCCAACGACATCCGCAGGGCAGAATCATCCACTTAGTTTTAAATAGGATGATATGGATGGCATGAGAGGATGTTTTCTCAGATGATTTAAAGAAATGAATGCTAATCTGTGATGACAAGAGGATTGGATGACCCCTGATATACCTAATTCGGTGAGGTTTGGAGATCTAGCAATGTGTAGGAATACCTATAGAAATACCCCATGGGATCAAGAAAATCACAGGTTACATAACATGTAATCTGACATTACTGGTACTGTGGCACCCCTGGGCTGTGTAACTGGGCTTTTGGTTGGATTTAAATATCACATTCCATGTGACATGGTCACACAACATGGGACCCATCTTAAAAGTCTAACTACACTTAAAGAGTGTCTTGGTTCAAAAAACTGTTTTAATAAAAAGAGGGAAACCCCCTACAGGGATATAAAACATTTCAAGTGCAATGTGTGATTTATGACTAAAAAGGACATCAAGTATGAGGAAAACACCAATGCAATAATGTTAATAAAGGTATACCACTGTGAGTTTTCACAGACAGCGCACCTCCATTGGAGGGGTTTTATTACAAAACCATGACTTATTTATCAAACGAAACAATTATCTTAACTAACACTTATTCAATAATTGCAATTTAATACAAACATTCAAAATTAAGAAGGCAACTAAATGCAATTTAAAACATTCTTGAATTAAATAGGCTAGGAGAGGGACCCTACCTCAACCTCAAGGCGTGTTTGCTTTTGACGATAACAACTAGAATCTTCATTTTTTCTGCATGCACGTATATGCAACTTAATATATATATAAGGACACATATCACCTATGTACATATTTTCATGGACAAATATGCACAAGAGGGTCCTTAGATATATGTTTATACTTGAATATACCCCTTTACACTTACATGTGTATGCATTTTTCATATCTATATATAAGCACACCTAGCCCCAATGTAAATATTCATACTTCCATGAGTGAATATATATAAAGGGGGAACTTATATATGCATATTCCTACCTATGCATACACATGTAAGCCTTCGTCAATGGCAACTCTAATCCTCCTCAATGAAATCCAAAACACACAACAAAAATATAAAGAACCCGAAAATCAAAAAATCCCTAATTAAAATTTGGCCAAAGAATAAAAACGGATTAAACCTTACCCAAAACTTGAACTCATTGTCTTCGATGGTGGGAGATAGAACCGGTCTTATCATAAGAAACAACCTATAAGAAAATAGTGGGAAAGAAATGAGATATAACAACTTCTTATATATATGTGATCAGTGTGTCAACTGTACATGATAAATGATACATGAATCCATAACCAACAATGAACAAATAATATTCAACTTGATATGTACATCCCAATACTAAATAACATGATCATTAATAAATCTCTTTATTTTTCAAACATCACCTTCAATTGCCAATTCAAAAATCAGAAATAACCAAAATATGAGAATAAAGTAAACCTCCATCATCAAATAAAAGCGAGAAATAGGGATTAGACATTGTTTATAAACAAGAAAATTCATTCCTTGAATGTATAAAATACCTAAAAATCTTCATGCCTATATCCTTCTTAATTTTCAAGATTGAAACCTCATTTTTTAGCATGTTCTTCTTCTGGAATTCACCTTTATTCTTAGTTATATAGGTTTATCAATTTTATAAAATAGTGAATTTTCCTTCTTTTATTCTAGCCCCCCCCCAACACTCGCCCCCTTACTCCAATAAATTTCATGCTAAATTCTCCAGAATCATCCAAACACACTATTAAAGATTGAATTTGAAATTCAAATTCAACAAAAAACTTCAAACACCATCGACCTTTACTTCAACTTTATCCTTAATCAGTCCTTCATTTCACCTAAGATGTGATCTATATATGTTGAGGGTTGAGATGGAGTAGAACCATGTGGAATTCACTAAGCCACGTCATCAAAATCCACCACAAATCTAGCAACTTTCAAAAATCAGGGTGAAATGGTGTCCATTACGGCGTAATGTATGCAGTTATCAAACGGTTAAGCTACATTGACTTTGAAACCGATAGACCCTTTAAAATCATTGTGTTGTAATATTGATCATTATGGCATTATGTCTTCATCTCCACTATTGTGCCTTCGTATCACAGTGCAACCACATGCTAGCAAGGGATAGCAAAATACCGCTTTTATCACACCCTTTGTATTACAACATAATGCAATGTTGTAATGCCTAGAAACTTCATCTCAAACAAATCATGGTTTCACAACCACCTTCCTTCGCAATGCAACCAACTCCTTACAATTACCAGTGAAAACACATGAAAATCATAGCCTCCTTCACTGCGGCGTGACACATATGTCATAAAGAATAGTTCAAGCATCTTCACTTTCCAGCCAACAAATCAAAACACTATTTATAGATTGTGGCGGATCAATTTCTTCAACCACCCAAAAAAATATTGCATCATAACGCTATATATTACAGTGAGATCTCTTCTACAAAACCAAAAACATCATCAAAACCTTCTCCAACGCATCTTAAACAATCCCAAAACTTTTATAGAGCCACCAAACACTACCAACTTCTTTGAATCACTTGACTTCACTTGAGATTGAATGTGATCAATGTGCTAACAATAAAAGACTACACCAATATATTATTGAAAACAATGTTAAAAATGAAAACATAAATTGATTTTAAAAAACAAAAAACATCCTAATCATTGAAAATTATGTATACTATATAAGAACATCAGAAATAAAGCCTGAATACTTACTGACATATCAGAGCATAATCCCTTCAAAGTTTTTGGGCACAAATAAACCCTTCACCACTAATCTTTTCTACCCATCAAGTGAACCTCATGTCCACAACTCTGCCAACAATAAAGCCATGACATGCTTTGGTTGTCAATGCATTCTGAAAAATGCAAATTTCAAATGAAATTATGTGGCCAAAGGAACCACAACATTCAAATTCATGTGTTTTGAAAATTAGAAGAAACAAACGGTAGTAGAGAATACATCCTGCAAAGATCCATGAAATTGACAAAAACAGTTTTCTTTGTTCCTTCGTGGAGCACTTTTGGAGGCCTCATGACGGTCCGACGTCTATCTCCGGCAAGATCTGGATTATTTTCTTGAAGAATATTAAAAACCCTTCCTAAAATCTGCAATATAATTACAAAATTATCAATTAGATCATGATAGCAAATGAAAGGATCAAATAGTAACCCACAAAAAACCAGACACAAGAGAAGCCGAATTGAATGTAAGAAGAAACATAATCAGATGGATTATTAACAATAATATGATGTGAAATGTTGAATAAAAAAGCCAGTGTCGAAAATAATCTTAATGAACCGAAACAACACACAAACCATAGTATCATATTATTTCTGAAACAGAAATGCAGATAACCCATTACAATTAGCGTATTAATTCACAATAAGAGCATGTTAAGTTAAATGTATTGTTGTTGCGGGTCCAAGTGAGACCTAATCCGGCCTCAATCTGGTCCATGGAATCCCGCAATATGGAATAAATCCTAGCTCGTAAGAAGAACCCACAAAAATCGGACCATATTAGTACCTTAGGGTTCGGCCGAACTCACACCACAACGACGTAACTGCATCAGCAGGGAGGTGGGGAGGCCGCATCAGAGCCACATTGGCTAGGAGGTGGGCTGGCTGCGGGGAAGCATTGAAAGAGTAAGAGGAACACTGGTGGGGAGGTAGGGTGATCGCATCATCGGAGGAGAATCATCCCAAGGTGGGTGGCCACGTCGTCAGAGTAGAATGATAGAAGTTTTGGGTATTAGAGCCAGGAGAGGAGGGTCGAAGGGAGTAGGGCAGAAAGGGAGGGAGGTGGAGATCGCGAGCAGGGAGTAGGGCAGAAATGTGGTGGGGATTGCGAGCGCACGGGAGGAATGCGGTGGGGATCGCGAACATATAGGAAGAACAAGGGTAAATCCATGGGTATTTTATGACCCGTGGAGTTACCTTATTCTATAGCCAAGGGTTTTTTAAACCATGGCTATATAAGTGTGGATATATCTTCAATTCCTAGTAGTGAAAAATCCAAAATAAATCACAATAACCATTTTCAAATTTTTTAGATTTAAAAAATTTACTCCATATTACAAAAAATAGTTATCTAAATATGAAAATTTTAATTTTTAGGTAAAATCATCTTTTTCTAGAAAAATAGAGATTTTAATATTATAATAGATTTTATAACACATTCAAAAATTAATTAAGGTCTCGTAAAATTGTATTATAATGATAATAAAAAATATTAATTTATTAGTCAATTTAATGAAAATAAAGATTCTTTTAAATAATTATTTTAACTATAAATTTGTGAATAAACATCTACGTTTCACCAAAAAAATTGATAATAAATTTATAAATATTTAAATATTACTTAATCCTTGATATAAATATATTATATTTTCATTCATAAGATAAATAAATTTTATTTTTAATTTCATAAGTGAGTCTACAATTCCACTGGCCGACTTACTATTCTGAATGGTCACATTACATTTCCAATAGTCATGTTAATATTTAATTATATATCATGGTCCTTTTGTGCTCAGTGTTGCATGAAACATAAACTATAAAATTTAAAAACATTTGATTTAACATGTAAAATATAAATTTAATTATGATCTTTCAATAATAGTGATTAATTTAATTTATTAAGATAAAATTTTATTATGGTCATAAAAATAATTTTTTATAAAAACATATCATTTATGTTAGGTGTTCATTTTTAATTAATTGGTAACCAATGAAATCATTTTATAAATAAGTGTGAACTATATTTTCATAATTTACTTAACCTATTTCATTCCCACTATTCAAAAATCTAGATGATGACTATCATAATTAAATAATAATATTTAATTATTTTTTAATATCATAAGCCATTGAAGAAGTTGAATTAAAAAAACATGCTATAAAATGTTGAGGTGTTATATTCTCCCCTACTTTAATAAATAGATTCCTCCTAATTTTAAATTGTATCTCAAAAGTCAAAGTATGATACATGAAACATCATTTTTGTGAAACCCACATCAGAAATAGGGTTAGTTAAACATCCACTTAATAAGAGGGAATGGAAAATACAATGGTCACCACCAAATTTGGCTTTCAGGTAGGATAATATTAGATGGAAGTGAAAAGATAGACATGGAAGATAAATATAACAATAAAGTTCCGATCGAGAGTTAAATAGAACATCATCATTAGAATTTTGACCATCACAAAATCCCTAAATTTTTTATCAGTTAAATGACCATTTATTTATCATAAATAAAAGTAAACTGATATTTTTTTTTCAAAATAATCTTCCCTAGAGTTGGGGAATATTTTACAATATATATCGGCACCTTAGAAAATAAAATTACTTGATTCCTTTTAATTTCATAATCTTATACTTTTTTTTGTGATTAAATCTATCTCCAATTCAATTCCTAAAACTATAGTTATATATACAAGAAAAAAATTTATTTCTGAATAACTTTTATGAATCAAAGGATCCAAAAGTCATTCCTTCAGATTTTAAATGATTACTGGAACCAAAATTAATATAATATGTTATCAAATATGATAATATCCTTAATCCATTTCATAATAATTTATCATTAAGAATTATCCAAAAAATCGAAATTAAAAGACAAAAAAATTAGAATTAAAGTCATTAAATTTCCATAATCAACTTAAAATAATATTTACCTAAAAAATATAGCTTTTATTTTAAAATTCTAAATATATGAATACCATAATATTCTTTAATCCTTTCTGAAACAAGCATGCTTCCAGGAGTAATATCTCTAGTTATTGCATATGTTCCTTAAACCATAATTTAACTAACCACTACCATGGTCACCAATACTATCCCTTAAAAAACACACATATTTAGGGTTATCTTTCCCAAGCCATGTTTTTTTAAAGGATCAACTCACAATAGAACCACTACTCTAGATTACTGGTGTTATTCATCACATGCTTCTAATTCCTTAAATAATAAGTACTAAAATACAATCCTTGTATATCTCATGATTCTTATAACCCTAATATCATTTATAAAATATTTTTACAACATAATTGTTCTATCCAATTATTCCACTTTGATTGTAGTAACAACATAAACATGATCTTGAGCTCTTTGTTTATTCTATGCAATATTCCCTTTATTCTTGTGAAATTCATTAGCATAGTGCCTCATCTTTTTATAGTTGAAGCATTGGAAAATTATATATTTCCTTTATAATCATGATCCCGGTATCCTTTATTTCTAAACATTTAAAATTCTTTAATTCCTTTTAAGGAAGTAAAAGGGTGTTTATTTCCACACTTATCACAAGTGGAAAAAATAATTTATTCTCTTATTTCCATTATCCAAATTTTTCGTGATTTACTATGATTCTAGTTCTTCCCTATAAATAAATAATATTAGATAACTATTTCATTGTCTCATTATCACATGATATTGTATCCTTATATTATGGGAATTTTTAAGAGAATTAATCCCATCAAAATATTAGCATATGAGCATAAAATATTTGATCATACTTACTCTTTGGATCATGTGTATTGGTGAGGTTTACATTCCTACTGCAAGTTTGCATTTCTAAATGACAACATACAATATATTAGATCATAACATTATGATACATAATTTATAATACCAAAACTAGTGAAATACTTAACAAAAATTGAAAACTTTATGTGTAGCTAATATCATTAACATGATTTTTTTGGGATGTTCTTATAAGGTTATATTTAATTTCTATCTTGGGGTTATGTTCCCTAATCTAGTATTTCCTAAATCTAGTTTTAAAATTCTATACAAAACATCCCCTAATATAAACTTTAAAGACCCCAACCCCAGTAGCTTGGATCTAGTGACTTTATTTCATTGGAATAATATATATGTAAGTTACATCCCAAAGGACAAAATAGTTTAGTATCATTAGAAAAACATATAAAAAATTATTTCTTACCCTTTAACATTAAATGAAATAAAACATATAAACTCCATTGGAAACATCATCATTATTCTAGATTATGCCTCCTTGTCAATCATAATATACATCTTGGAATCCTAGGAAAAATTTTAAAATAATAATTGGGTGAGCTCTGATGCTCAGTGAGAGTAATAAATATAGTGAAATCCATAAAAAAATAAATAGAAAAATTATTTAAAGGTTAATAACTAAAAAAACATTACATAAAAACATAAACTTGAGCATAATATGGCAGTAATAAAATCTTAACAAAATAATACCATATGAATTATCACATACCAATTATACTTGACCATAGATATTCTACTATTAAAAACTCACATAGATTATAAATAAATACTCTCATTTTGATGGAATTCATAATTAAGGACGTCATAAACATATCATAACGGCTTCGACCAAGACATCAAACATAATCAGGTAAAACATTGGCCAATACCCAAACTAGTTTGTCTCATGAGACCTACCAATGCATCAAGGGGATATTAAAGGCCCCACTTTTCACTTACTAAGTCCAATTCATTACTCATATGAATGGGGTGAAACATAATTAACATAGAAATTCATATTTAATCTATCATATGAAATGTAAATAACTTCCACAATTAGTAAACATAATCATACACTATTTAGAGTAATATGGTGAATGGTATCAAGATAGTGCAAATCTGGTCAAAATATATCATAAAACATTGACTAAAATATGGTAGATTTTAATATAATAAATCAATAATAATTATGTATACGATAAAAAATAGGGTGTTTATATAGATGAAAATACTCTAATAAATTCATCGATAAATTATTGAGAGAAATAACCTTTTACTTTGGAAAGAATAGTTATTTTGGAAAATAGTTTGTATTTTTCATAAAAATTAGATTGTAAACATGTATACCCTAGAAAAAAAAGGAATGAAATTATATTTGAGAATTATTAAAATAATTTTCATTAAAAATTAAGAAGATGAAGTGAAAACATATAAAAAGGGTGTTTAATAAACTTTACAAATGAGCCACCTCAGTGCAGTTTATGGGAAAATATAAATAAGCCTTTAGATCAGATAAAGGGATAACTATTTTCATAAAATCAGAATTGAAATAAAACAGTTTCTCATGATAAAAAGATACATTGTTTAAAAATATTGTAAGCTTAAAATATATTATGGATTGTAGTTGAAAATTGGTAAGAAATTGGGAAGGTCCCTTTAATCAGCTTGCTTATCGGGATGAATTGAGAAGGGAACCTTATAAAACATGTATTCACACATAATGATAGATGTATTTAGCTAGTTAAATATGTTTTTAACATAAAAAAAATAATTTTGGAGGAGTACATAAGAATAATTGATAATTAATTTTGTGTAAAGATAAATATATCATAACCTGAAGGAAAAAAGTGGAGGTTTAGGAAAAAACTCTAACCACTTTGTAATCAATTGAATTAAATTCCAAAAAATTTAATAATAATAAAATGAAACGTTTAAAACTATTAATATAAAGATATTAATGATATAATATAACAAATGGTGGTATAAATACATCAAAAACATGGAATAAGTATTGAATAAGGTAAAACTCATAGAAATAAAAGTCAAATGAGAAACCCCTTACTTTATGTGTGAAAGTGTTATTTACATGCATTTAATGTGTTGGAAAATGAAATTATATTCATTAATAGTTTAATTAAACCCCTCTTAAACATTTATTTGATTCATTATAATTTTATTAAGTTAATTTATGACCTTTTTTATGAGTTATAAGATTCAATTTTACCATTTGAGGACTGTTCGTTTCCTTGGTTTTCGTGATTGGTTCACATTTATACATGTATGAAATCTAAAGTAAAATGGGAATAGTTTTCCATAATTGAAATTATATTTTATTAATTAGATTAAATAAAATTAAATGTTATTAGATATCTTTTTTGATATATGATGATGATTTTTAAGATAAAACGTTAATAATAACAGTTTCAATTGTTTTTTCATTTTTTCAATCATCATGCACTAATTTTGTTTTATTAATAAATATTATGTATATATATTGGTTCCAGAACACTAAATAAGTTTTAATATAAATTTAATAATATTTTTAACCATTAAAATGGTTTTATTACCATCCTTGAATGAGGTATTATAAAATGAACAATCATCATCCATGACGGTGGTGAATAGACACCTCATGGATGATGTTTTTATTTTTAGAAAAAATTGGATAGGAGAAAAGGATTGATGATGATTCTACCATTGTCAAAATAAAATTATGTTATATATAAAAGTACGTAGTTATCATGTCACTTGGATAAGGTGAGGTGAGGATGGGATAATAAAAGAAAACAAATAAATTAAAAGAAAACAAAATTGGATTTGACCTCTTTATTTTCTTCTCCTTGAGAACCTCCATAAGAAAATTGGTTTTGGACTTTTTTGGGACTAAATTATCATTTATGTTGTATAGATACTTGGTAAGGTGATTGGGAAGATTTTTTACGAGATTTAAGGCCTTCAAGGTGTGAGCATAAGAGGTGGTGAGTGGTGGTATTTATAGTGGGAGAAGAGGGGTGTTTTGATTATTTTATACATTTGTTTATTATTTTGGCTCAAGAATATCAATAGTGATTATTAACATGAATAGATAAAGTACAAAGGAATGGATTTTTCGATCTTATCAGCTTACATCATCCATAAATCATCCATGACTCAATAATTCATGTATTTTTTTAAATACCATAAAATACTATATTTCACTATTTACCAAAAATTCATCTATTATAGAAAAATAAAAAACCTTTACCATAACCAATTTTTTCATGTAGAATTAAAAAATTTACTCCATTTTAAGAAAATAGTTTTCAAAATTTTAGAAATTTTATTTTGAAATAAAATCTTCATTTACTAAAAAAATGGTAACTTTAATATTATAACTGATTTTATAATAGTGAAAAATTAATTAAGGCCTCATAAAATTATCTTATAATCATATTAAAACAATATATTAATTTATTAATCTATTTCAAAAAAATAAAATTTCATTTAAATAATTATTTCAGTTATAAAATTGTGAATAAACATTTACGTTTCAAAAAAATTCCAATACTTAATTTATCATTTTTAGAATATTTTTTTACTTATTATATGATATAAATATATTATATTTTCATTAATAAGATACGTAATTATTATTTTTACTTTCATAGGTGATTTTACTAATCCATTAGCTGGTTTACTATTCCTAACGGCCACATTACTATTCCAAAAGTCATGTGAATATTTAATTATATATCTTGGTTCATTTATGCTTGGTGTTACATTAAACACAGTATCTTCAATTTAAAAACATTTGACTATAGATGTAACATAAAAATTTACTTTTTATCTTTCACTAATAGTGATTAATTTAATTTATTAAGATAAAATTACATTATGGTCATAAAAATTGTTTATTTATAAAAACACGTCCTTTAAATTTGATTTTCATTTATAATTAATTGGTAACAAATGGATTCATTTTATAAACATGTGTAAAATATATTTTCTTAGTTTACTTAATGACTTTAATTCCATAAATTCCAATAACTAGGTTATAACTACCTAAATTAAATAATAATATTTAATAATTTTTTTTAATCTTGTAAGCCATTGAAGAAATGTAATTTAAAAAGATACATGTTGTAAAATCATGGGGTGTTTCGTAAAACATAGAACTGCAATGCCTCTTATCAAAGGTTTTTTTATTACAATGCTACACACATGAAAATTAGGGGGTTGTAGGGTTTTGGGATACATAGTATATTTATATAGGGTCACAGTTCCTTATATACTAATAGATAGGGATTTATTTTATGTCATCAACAAGGAAAATAAAATAAAATTATTATAGATTATAAAACCAAATATAAAATATATGAATGAAATTTTAATCTTACATTGGTCGGTCATCTCAATATTAATACTAAAACATTACTCTTAAGATTTTTTTGCGATACTTATTATGTTCTACATATTGTAACATTACCTATAACTATATCTAATAAATAATGAATATTAATATATATATACATATATTTATATTCCCTATTCTTAAATATATATTTTTTGACAGACAAAGGATATTGAATAATTTGTTCAAGGACCAGGTAATAAAAAATACATCAACAAAAGAGGAAAACCATATAATAAAATATAACACTCTATTGAAATACCTGAGGTTGGAAGGCATGATCCACCTTATTCCCTTTTCTTATGATGAAAGAGAACATGCATGCTGAGAAAGATGTGATAAGGGAGCATATCTTTAGAATCAAAAAAACAAAAGACTTGACTCCATTCATCGAAGCATTGATTTCATTAAAAATAGTCACGAAATATGATTCTAAGATAATTAAGTTCCATACTATCTTAATGGAAAACATTAAACTCTCAAAAATATCATCATCTTTCACAACCGGTGGATCCCAGTAGCAACGCTAAAAACATTGTCTTACTAAAACCATGTTTCTGAGGGAGTCATGGAAAAAAAACCCTAACCCCAACAGATCCTCATCCAACAATTGAGGCATCTACTTTAGTCATCAATGTATCTAGTGGGGGTCCCATGAATTATTTCAAGAAGTAGATTTCTGTGAATTTGATTGAAACTTGACACATTTCTAAGTTTCCATCCAAGACCCATCACATTCAGTCGAGAAAGAAGAAGGAATCAACCTCTACATAAAGACTATAATATTTATTATGACCCAGATAAGAAATAAAATGGTTCATAGAGAATCCACTTTCTGAATGGGTAGAGAAAATGACCACTTCAACAGATGGAAGGCTGTCTCATTCTCTATGTCCATCAGGTGATCATCATTGGAATCTCATTCATAATAAATGGCCCTAGAAATATAGATTAAGAATATTACATGTGATTGGGATTTCAAATTAGTTATGCATTAAGGAAAATGGGAGTTATTATAAAATTATGGAAGATGAGTAACCCCTTGATAGGTAGATTTCCAACAAAAATTTTCCCCTAGAAATACTTTATCTTGGGGGAACAACCATATGCTAAAGATTCATCCATACATGATCCTCTATTGGGAATTGTGTCCCAAGTGCTATTATATACATTAATTTAATCGAGAAAAAACTGAAGCTCTCCCTACTACAGAAAATATTTTTTCCCAATATCTTTAACTATATGGATTCTCAAAAAAATTCTTTGTTCTCTCACATTCAAACAACCCTCTAGTTCAACTAGACACCAACCATTACCAGTAGAGTCTAGCAGGGTGTTAATTGTTACATCTTCCCACCCTTAAACAGGTGTAAAAGTATCCTTCATCCCATTTTTTTCAAAATATGAGTGGTCTCTACATATATTAAAATTGGAACCATCTCATATACTCTAGTAGATACCCCTACAAAGAATCCCATGACCAACCATAAAATACACCAAAAGAAACTTGGATGATGTCTAAGAATAAATAGTAAGAAATCCATGTGGGGGTGACAGTTGTCCTGGATTATCTAAGAACACAATGAATTGGGATTTTTCATCATCCTCTATCCTTTTTCTATAAGTGCATCATTGAAAATGATTAAATATTGAAACACCATTCCTTTACGAGCCTTTTTGGGTATATAACATTTCCCATTCCACCCAGGGCATTTTATTTCATTGACTATTTATCTGCCACCATAATTTGGTGAGGTTTGAATGTAACTGATCAATGATGATGTCTTCATTTTATTTACATTCCTTATTATATTGGGGTCCCCCACCTTCCAAAAAGATCACACCACCTCTTGACAGTCCTTATCATTCACCCAAAAGAAATCAAATATGAAAAAAAATTCATCTCTTCTATTTATTATTTCTGTAGAGAATTCAATAAGAATAGGTAAATGGTCTAAGGTAGTTGAAGTTGAGTGAGAAACCTGGAAGCATCTGAAGAGAATTTTCCATTTTCTTAACCCCGAAGTATCTATCTAGTCGTTATAAAATTCATGTTTTTAGTGTTTGCCTAGAACAATGTGTGATGGTTTCTAAGGAACCCAAGATCAATAAGACAGAGAGTTTTGGTTTGTAAAGACCAGTAAAATTCAAGGGAATTTTTTTTTAAAATTTTCTTTGGGATTTTACAAGAACGTGGTTTCTGACGGAACTTGATTCCAAGGCCCGGTGTTCCCGAAATATCTATTTGAAGTTTAGCTCGGGTATGTTCAGTGAACGAACGAGCGGGTTTTTCTAACATTTGAACCGGTGCTCGGAATCGAATTCTGGGGAACCGATGGATTCACAGTGCCAGTAATTGCTTAGGAACACCTATTCCGGAGTTGCGTTTACTCGGGAGATGTTGTTAAAAATTGTGGAAGATAAAAATAAAAATTTAGCTACAATTTTTATTTTTTCTTTATAAGTGGTTAAAACCATTGAGTGGAAGTTGGGGGAAACCACCCAACTTCCCATGGGAGGTTATGAGGGTGGTGGGGCCCACACAAACCCCACCCCTTCATATTCCCTAACTCCTTCAACTCACCATTAATTTGATATCTTATGATAATTAAATAGGTGAGTTTAATTTCAATGTTTGAAATTCAAATACTTAAGTCATGCTAATAAAATAAGTGAAGTACTTATTTTATTTTATTTTGGTTGGAACTTGTTGCATTGAGAAGATTTGGAGAAACATTAAGGGGCTTGAAGATCTTCTTCTTCGATGATGATGAATGCGAAGAACGCCAACATCTGACAAAGGTCGACAAGAACGCCAGATCCTTGGAGATCGACGACGCGACGCCAACGAATCTTTTCTCCGCGACGTGACGATTCTCCTTCCACGACGCCTTCTTCCGCGATGGTTATTTCCGCGACGACCCTCTGTTCAAACTACACTCGAGGTAGGGGAATTTTATTATTGATGATTTTGTAATTTTTCTTCCATCGACGTTACTCGTTCAATTGGACCGCTTGCTATCAATTAACGGGAGGGTGTCGGACCGCACAAACACGGTTGACCCTCCTCCCTTATCTTTTGTGTTGATTACGGTTCTAAGGAAAGTGACGCGGTGCCGTCATACCGCATGGGAACGAGCGGTAAGGATGCGCGGCGCCGTCGCGCCGCACAATTGAAAATCGAACCAAGCCGCGGTGCCGTCGCACCACGCTGAAAAAACCCGAAGACACCGCGGCCGGAGCGGGGCCGCGGCGGAGGGGCGCGGCGCTGTCGTGCGGCGCCTGATCAACCAAGGTCGCGGCTGAGGTTGTGGCGAAGCAAGGACCGGCGGCCGGTTCCGGGCCGCCGACGTTGGAGCAGGGGGACAGGCCAGTGCCAGTCTCGTGGCAGCAACAGTCGGCCGGCCGAAGCGGGTCAGTCGGTTAAGGGAAGAACCGGGGGTTACGATCCCCGGTTGGCCAGCAGGTGTGCCCCCCCCCCCCATCCGCTCGGCCGAAACGGACGAGACACCTAGTGACCGCACTGCACCAGTGCGCCAGACGTAGCCGCGCCAGGGCGCCGGCCCGGGATGGGTTGCGCCAGCCGGGCCGGGCCGCGCCCAAGCGGGCCGACCCAGGGGGTCTCGGGCCAGATCGGTCCGGGCCCGAAACCCCCACTTCCGGACCTCTCACGGTCTTTTGCCCATAAAATGGGATACCGACCTCCGATCAATGCACCGTCTGTTTCGTAGTGATCCTTGGAACGAGACAGTCATTTTGGTATATTACACTCACGGTTTCAGAGTACTTTGGGTTCATCCAGGTTGGTTCGTACACAAAACCAAACGGGTCCTCGGAGCGGAAACACTTATAACTTGATCTCCAGACGTCCGATTGATGTTCCGTAAACTTTTTTGGATTTATCTTAGTGAGACGGACCTTTTGGTTTACTCTGCTCGAGGTTTGGATGCAGTTGGAGTATGTTTAGGTTGGTTTTGACTTAAAAATCAACTGGGCCCCTGGGACAAAAAAGTCAATAACTTCTCAGACCAGGCGTCCGATTGATGCGCCGTCTGTGACGTTGAGTTCCTGCTGTCGATACGGAACTTTAGGATACATCAACTTCAGACTACGTGTCAGTTGATGTATCAGCCCCTCGGCTCATGGAGCGGACCCTCCTGAACGATCTTGTAGTGTGCGGGAACCCTAGAGTTGGTTGCGACTACGACGACGATGACGACTGTGTAGAAATCCTCCGTGGATTCGACGGCAATGACTACAACACTCAACGATCCTACGTGGATCAGAGCTACCAGTCCTATGTGGGTCAGATCCTGTGTGGTTCAGCGCTCAGCGGTCTTATGTGGGCCAGCGCCTACAGATCCTGTGTGGGTGTGATCCCGTGTGGGTCATTACGGGGGTTAGGTACCTATCGATCCTTTGTGGGTCATTGCGGGGGTTAGTTACCTATCGATCCTTTTTGGGTCATTACTGGGGTTAGTACCTATCAATCATTTGTGGGTCTGATGACTTAGATGAATCAGTGGCTACACCTGATCAAATCTATCGTCTTACGAAAAAGTATACATGTGTGAGCTGAATCTTGTTTTCTTTCCTATCTAGATTGTGTTGTGCTATCCTGTGTGGATGACGTTTTGCTTTCCTGTGTGGACGGGGTTGTGATTTCCTGTGTGGAATGGGTTGTTCTTGAGCTCAGATGTTGGATCTGAACGAGAATTGGTGACTTAGGTATATGTATGGGCATATACCTAGGTAGTGTCGGGTGTTACTTCGTGATTGTATCTTTCCTTTGTGGATTATCCTTTGTGGATTCTGGGAGACCTTCGGGGGTCTCGGGGTCCCTACTGAGTAGATTATACTCACACCTGCATGGTTTATGCCCGCACTACGTTGTGTTGGTTGCAAACGATGGGCAATGCTGATCGTGGTTGAGGCTTACGGTGCAGGACGGTACCTGGAGGTGGACCACTGGCCGAGACGTACTCGGTGCGGACGGTTGGACCCGAAGAGATGTGGAGGATATCTATACCCACCCTTCAGGTGGGACTTTTAGTGGATGGCTCGACGTTGCGGCTTTAATTTCAGTTGTTGTTTGAACTTTCCAGTTGTACTTAACTTTCAGTTTGAGTTTGTATTCTGGCCCACTTACTTTTCCACACATACTATTGTACCTAGTTTTTACTTAGGTTTTACTTCTTCTTGCTTGCTCTGTGGTGTTTGTTTACTTTACAAAGGCAATTCCTTCCCCTTTTACTGGGAATTATGCCTTGGTGCTAGTATCTAGCCTCTGGCCTATGGAAGGCGGGCTTGGGGTAGTCACGACACGGGCCCCGAGGGCGGGTCGTGACAAATTGGTATCAGAGGAGTTCGGTTCTACTGCAGAACTCAGGACTCTAATGTTTTTCTATGTGAAGCAATAGTGTAAAGAGTATTGAGTGTGGTTATTAGTCCAGGGAGTCCAGTGTTGGTGCGGTGGCCAACTTATCCGTACACCAGGACCCTGACTTCTGATTTCCGACTTAATGCATGAAAACATGGATTGCATGTGTGTTTTAGGTTTTCATTGTGATTACTTTGTGTCAGCTCACCAGGTATACTGTTTGACCGTGGTTCACCTATTTCTTTTCAGGATGGCCCCACGACGGCAGCCAGCTAGGGTTCTGAGCGTTGTGCGTGACGACAGCCCACCGAGCGAAGAGGCCTCGGTATAGGGCCCTTTGACAGTAGAGGCACCGACAGTACCTCTACCCGTTGAGCCACCGGTGCTTCCATCCCCAGCCGCTGACGATTCACGTTGCCTTAGTGCACTGCACGAGTTTCAATGTCAGCGACCACCCAGGTTCTGTGGGGAGATGAACCCTCAGGCAGTCGAGGATTGGCTGGAGGCAGTTGTATGAGTCTTCAGGATAGTGAGGACACCAGCAGACCTCATGGTGATCCTTGCAGCGAGCCTCCTGCACGAGGCAGTAGGCAGATGGTGGAGCATGATTCTCCAGGTCCACGATGAGGCATCTCTCCTCTGGAGGGACTTTGAGAGCCTCTTCCTCTCGGAGTTCGTCCCAGCCACCCTCCATGTAGTGTGCATCCATGAGCTTCTACAGCTGCGGAAGGGCAGCTTGACAGTCGCCCAGTACTCGGCATGATTTACAGATCTCTCGTGTTACTCGACAGATATGGTAGAGGATCCATTCTTTCAGGCCCGGACCTTTGAGCAAGGATTGAGGAATGAGATCAGGGCATCACTGATCTCCCTCAGCATTCCGACACAAGAAGGGGTACTGGAGCGAGCCCTTCTCATCGAGAGTTCCTCGCTGAGCCTACATCCACAGCGAGACCTACCGCAGGGCGGAACGTAGAAGAGTCGTCTACAGAAGGCAGTCGACGGATGACTCATGGGTCCAGGCAGACCAGACCCTCAGGAAGACATCCTCAGGACACTGGCTTAGTGGTGCGGGGCACTCAGCAGGGAGCCAGTCTTTCGAGAGGTAGACAGTTCTACGCATGCGGTGGGAAGGGCCTCATGGCTCTTGACTGCCCGACCCTCCGTACCGAGGGGCAGCAGACGGTTGATGGACCACCCAGGCAGAGGCAGAGGGTCAACCGTGGCGGTCTGCATGGATCAGGTAGACGAGGCAGAGGAGCTGGCCGAGCAGTAGGTGGTGGGCGATGCTTTCAGGCTCTACCACCACCACCACTAGGAGGTCCACCCCGACCATAGGGAGTTGGCTGGCAGAGACAGGCACAACTTCAGGAAGCGGAGCCCTATGACCACAGCACGCCCGAGATGATTCGAGGTACTATCTGTTTCTATCATAACCTTACTTCAGTTCTTATAGACACAGGAGCAAGTCATTCTTTCATAGTCGCTGCCCTTGTTCGGAGCGCAGAGATTCTGACAGAGCCGTGGCTCGATCTTTACAGCTAGAGACTTCTACGAGAGCAGACTCGATGATTACGTACTAGTGTCGGCAGTGTGATCTTACTCTAGAAGGCGATAGATTCTTCTTGGATCTTCTTGTAGTGTTGTCGAGGCATTACAATGTCATCTTAGGCACGGATTGGTTATCTACAGTCCATGCTCAGATTGACTGTATTAGGCACAAGTAGCGATGTGTACGCACCGATGAGAGCAAGTTCACATTCACCGGTGAGAAGGGAGCCTTTGCAGCACAGGATGGACTCTTGCAGAGGAGAGGATATCCCATCACTCATCAGTTGGCTAGCCTCATCCTAGGAGCAGTTGACGTGTGGAGTCCTAGTTTTCCTGCAGTGGTGGATCAGTATGCGGAACTTTTCCCCGACGACGTTCCAGGACTACCTCCTCGCAGAGAGGTAGACTTTTATATTGACATGTACCTCGGGACAGCCCCAATATCCACTCCATCATATCGGATGGCCCCCACTAATCTTTGAGAGCTACAGGTACAGCTGGAGGACATGCAGGGCAAGGGATTCATCTGACCCAGTGTTTCACCCTGGGATTCCCCGATATTTTTCGCCAAGAAGGAGGACTGGAGCATGCGACTTTGTGTCGACTATCGTCACCTGAACCAGGTGACCGTGAGGAACAAGTATCCGCTACCGAGGATTTAATACCTCTTCGATCAGCTCAAGGGTGCATGGTGGTTCTCAAAGATATACCTCAGGTCAGGCTATCATCAGCTCAGAGTTCAG
Source organism: Viscum album (assembly GCA_963277665.1). Lineage (NCBI taxonomy): Eukaryota > Viridiplantae > Streptophyta > Magnoliopsida > Santalales > Viscaceae > Viscum > Viscum album. The sequence goes on from OY728165.1 coordinate 1,041,209, forward strand.
GACGAGGACGTGTAGAAGACGGCCTTCAGATGTTGGTATGGCCAATATGAGTTCTTGGTTATTCCATTCGGCGTAACCAATTCTCCAGCATTGTTCATGGGCCTTATAAAAAGGATATTTCAGCCATACCTCGATCAATTTTTCATGGTCTTCATTGACAACATTTTGATATAATCGACGACTGAGGAGGAGAATGCCTACCACTTGCGGGTTGTACTGGACACACTCCGAGATCACCAGCTTTATGGTAAGCTCTCAAAGTGTCAGTTCTGGATACACGAGGTCCACTTCTTGGGACACGTCATCTCTGAGGTGGGAGTTTCTGTGGATCCTGCGAAGATCGAGGCAGTTCTAGCTTGGGAGCCACCTAGGAGCGTGACGGAGGTGCGGTGTTTCATGGGAGTAGCTAGGTACTATCAGAGATTTGTTCCAGACTTCTCCAGTGTTTTGGTACCACTCTCATATTTGATGAAGAAGGAAAAACCCTTTCTGTGGTCAGACAGTTGTCCGTAGAGCTTCCAGGAGCTGAGAAAGAGATTAACCAGCGTGCCTATCTTCAGGTTGCTGAAAGAGGGAGTAGGGTACGTAGTTTACTGTGATGCATCAGGAACCGGACTCTGATGTGTCCTGATGTAGGAGCGGGAAGTGATCACCTATGGATCATGTTAGTTGAGGCAGCATGAACAGAACTACTCTACCCATGACCTAGAGTTTGCAGTTGTGGTCTTCGCTCTGAAGATGTGGCGACACTATCTGATGGGCGAGCACTTTACAGTCTTTTCTGGCCACAAGAGTCTTAGGTACATCTTCTCGCATAAGGACCTGAACCTGAGACATCGGTGATGGCTCGAGTTCCTCCAGTACTATGACTTTGAGATAGTCTATACTCCTGGAAAGGGGAACGTGGTAGATGATGCTCTCAGCAGGAGGACGGGCATTCAGCTACTTGGGGAGATGACAGAGTAGCTAGCCGCTTTGCAGATATACTTTGTGGATAGCGATGGAGCAGCCTTTCTTCATTCACTCAAAGTTACTCCTCCACTACTGCAGCGGGTTAGAGTGGCACAGCGTGGGGACGCCGACAGTGAGACATGGCGTGCGCAGATATCCTTAGGACATGAACCTAATGGTTTCTCTTTAGGAGGGGAACATGACATCCTTTTTAGAGGACATACCTTGGTACCAGTTGATTTACGGGAGGAGGTGCCGAGGGAGTTTCACACTTCTCCTTTGGCGGTATATCCTGGAGTGGAGAAGATGTACCAGGATCTTAGACGAGAGCACTGGGGGCCGGGCATGAAGAAGGTTGTGGCAGAGTTCATTTCTCGATTCCTCACCTGCCAGCAGGTGAAGGCAGAGCCCCAGGTACCAGCAGGCTTGGTACATCCCTTAGAGGTCCCAGAGTGGAAGTGGAATGGCATATCTATGGACTTCGTCAGTGGACATCTAGGCACTTCCAGAGGTCACGACTCCATTTGGGTGATTGTCGACCGACTCACCAAGTCGGCTCACTTCTTACCCATCAGAGAGCAGTGCTCAGTGGAGAGATTGGGACCTCTCTACATTCAGGAGATTGTACGGATTCATGGTGTTCCATCATCTATCATCTCCGATCGAGATGCTCTCTTTACATCCCAGCTTTAGAAGGGGTTGTAGGAGGCGTTCGGGATGCAGCTACGTCTGAGCACCGCCTTTCACCCTCAAACAGATGGTCAGACAGAGAGGACCATTCAAACTCTCGAGGGCATGCTCCGCGCATGTTTTCTAGACTTTGTTCGCAGCTGGGTGGACCACCTACCCTTGGTGGAGTTCGCATACAACAACAGCTACCACTCCACCATCGGGATGACACCATACGAGGTGTTTTACGGCCGACCTTACAGATCTCCTCTATGCTGGACAGACCCTGGGGAGTCAACACTTGTGGGACTGGAGATGGTCTAGGACATGACGGAGAAGGTCCAGGTCATCCAGGAGCGAATGAGGATAACTCAGAGCTGGAAGAAGTCTTATGCTGAAAGGAGGCGGAGGCCACTGGAGTTCGAGGATGGCGACCACGTCTTCTTTCGGGTCTCACCTCGATGTGGATTACGGAGATTTGGCCGAGGTGGCAAGTTGTCTCCATGCTTCATCAGACTATTCTAGGTCCTCAGCAGGATTGACGAGGTGGCTTATCGCCTGGATCTACCACCTCAATTGCACCAGGCGCATGATGTCTTCCACGTATCTCAGCTGAGGAGATACGTGCACGACCCGACGCATATCATTGACCATGGGGAGATGGACGTTGATGATGGGGTGACTTTTTCGGAGGTCCCAGTGGAGATCTAGGATCGACAGGAGCGGGTCCTATGTGGACGATCGATTCCTCTAGTGCACATTAGATGGAAGCATGGGAACCTCCAGGAGAGCACTTGGGAGGGGGAGGCTCAGATGCATGCTCAGTACCCACATTTGTTTCCCTAGTTTATGATGTATCCTTATGGGGATGTAACGCCCGGAGGTGGGGGTGATGTAGAGACCCGTAAAATTCAAGGGAATTTTGTTTTTAATTTTCTTTTGGATTTTACAAGAACGCGGTTTCTGACGGCACTTGATTCCGAGGCCCGGTGTGCCTGGAATTTCTTTCTGATGTTTAGCTCGTGTACGTTCAGTGAACGAACAAGCAGGTTTTTCTATCTTTTGAACCGGTGCTTGGAATTGAATTCTGAGGGCACCGATGGATTCGCAGCGCCGGTAATTTCTTAGGAACACCTTTTCCAGAGTTGTGTTTACTCAGGAGATGTTGTTAAAAATTGTGGAAAATAAAAATAAAAATTTAGCTACAATTATTATTTTTCTTTCAAAGTGGTTAAAACCTTTGAGTGGAAGTTGGGGGAAACCACCCAACTTCCCATGGGAGGTTATGAGGGTGGTGGGGCCCACACGAACCCCACCCCTTCATATTCCATAACTCCTTCAACTCACCATTAATTTGATAACTTATGTTAATTAAATAGGTGAGTTTAATTTGAATGTTTGAAATTAAAATACATAAGTCATGTTAATAAAATAAGTGAAGTACTTATTTTATTTTATTTTGGTTGGAACTTGTTGCATTGAGAGGATTTGGAGAAAATATAAGGGGCCTGATGATCTTCTTCTTCTTCGACGAAGAACGCGAAGAACACTGACCTCCGACGAAGGTCGACAAGAACGCCGGATCCTCGGAGATCGATGACACGACGCCAACAAATATTTTCCCCGCGACACGACGATTCTCCTTCCGCGACGCCTTCTTCCACGATGGTTATTTTCGTGACGAACCTCCATTCAAACTACACTTAAGGTAGGGTAATTTTATTGTGGATGATATTCGTGATTTTTCTTCCGTCGACGTTACTCGTTCAATTGGACCGCTTGCTATCGATTAACGGGAGGGGGTCGGACCGCACAAACACGGACAACCATCCTCCCTTATCTTTTGTATTGATTATTATTCAAAGGAAAGTGACGTGGTTCCATCACGCCATGCGGGAATGAGCGGCAAGGATGCGCGGTGTCGTCACGTCGTGCAATTGAAAATCGAAGCAAGTCGCGGTGTCGTCGCGCCGCGCCGGACGAACCAAGGCCGTAGCTTAGGCCGCGGCGAAGCAAGGACCGGCAGACGGTTCTGGGTCACCGGTGTCGGATCAGGGGGACCAGCCAGCGCCGGTCCCATGGTAGCAACAGTCGGCCAGCAGGAGCAGGCTGGCCAGTCAAGGGAAGAGCCGGGGGTTACGACCCCCGGCTGGCCAGTAGGTGCCCCCCCCCCCACACACACACATCCGCTCGACCGAAACGGCCGACCCACCTGGTGACCGGGCCTCCCCAGCCGAGCCGGGCTGTGCCAAAGTAGGCCGGACCCAGACCGGGGTCGAGTCGACCAGGTTCGGGCCGACCCAGGGGGTCTTGGTCCGGGCCCGAAACCCCCACTTTCGGACGTCTCACGGTGTTTTGCCCATAACTTGGGCTACAGACCTACGATAGACGCACCGTCAGTTGTGTAGCGATCCTTGAAACGAGGCGGTCATTTAGATATATTATACTCAATGTTTCAGAGTACTCTGGGTTCAGCCAGGTTGGTTCGTACACGAAACCAACCGGGGCCTCGGAGCGGAAATGCTTATAACTTGAGCTACGGACGTCCGATTGACTTGTCGTAGACTTTGTTGGATTCCTCTTAGTGAGACAGACCATTTTTCTTACTCCGCTTGAGTTTTGGACATAGTTGCAGTACAGTCAGGTTGGTTTTGACTTAAAAACCAACCGGGCCCCTGGGACGAAAAAGCCAATAACTCTCAGACTGGGCCTCCGATTGACGCGTCGTCTGTGACGTTGAGTTCCTGTTGTCAATACGGAACATTTGGATACATCAACTTCGTACTATGTGTCAGTTGATGTATCATCCCCTCGGGTCATGGAGCGGACCCTCTCGAACGAGTTTGCTGTGTGCGGGAACCCTAGAGTTGGTTGCGACTGCGACGACAATGAAGACTGTGAAGAAATCCATTGTGGATTCGACGGTGATGACTACAACACTTAGCGATCCTACGTGGATCAGTGCTATCGATCCTATGTGGGCCAAATCCTGTGTGGGTCAGCGCTCAGCGGTCCTGTGTGGGCCAGCGCCTATAGATCCTATGTGGGTCTGATCCTGTGTGGGTCATTGTGGCGGTTAGTTAGCTATCGATCCTTTGTGGGTCATTGCGGAGGTTAGTTACCTATTGATCCTTTGTGGGTCATTGCGGGGGTTAGTACCTATAGATCATGTGTGGGTCTGATAACTTAGATGAATCCATGGCTACACCTAATCATCTCTATCATCTTACGAAAAAGTATACCTGTGTGAGCTAAATCTTGTTTTTCTTTCCTATGTGGATTGTGTTGTGCTATCCAGTGTGGATTACGTTTTGCTTTCTTGTATGGACTGGGTTGTGATTTCCTATGTGGACTGGGTTGTTCTTGAGCTCCGATGTTGGAGTCGAACGAGAATTGGTGACTTAGGTATATATATGGGAATATACATAAGTAGTGTTGGGTGTTACTTCGTGATTGTATCTTTCCTTTGTGGATTATCCTTTGTGGATTCTGGGAGACCTTCGGGGGACTCGGGGTCCCTACTGAGTAGCTTATACCCACCCCTGCATGAGCTATGCCAGCACTACGTTGTGTTGGTTGCAGACGACGGACAGCGCTGATCGTGGTTGAGGCTTGCGGAGCAGGACGGTACCTGGAGGTGGACCACTGATCGAGACGTACTCGGAGCGGGCAGCTGGACCCGAGGAGTTGTGGAGGCTATCTGTACCCACCCTTCAGGTGGGACATCCAGTGGACAAATCGACGTTGCGACTTTACTTTTAGTTGTTGTTTTCCCTTTCCAGTTGTACTTTACTTTCAGTTTGGGTTTGTATTCTGGCCCACTTACTTTTCCGCACATACTGTTGTACCCAGTTTTTACTTAGTGTTTACTTCTGCTGGCTTGCTCTGTGGTGTTTTTTTACTTTACAAAGGCAATGCCTTCCCTTTTTACCAGAAATTATTCCTTGGTGCTAGTCGCCAGCCCCTGGCCTATGGAAGGTGGGCTTGGGGTAGTCACAACACGGGTCCCAAGGGTGGGTTGTGACATGGTTTCTTTCTGAAAATAAATAATTGGTTAAATAGTTCTATGAATCCGCATATCTCCTCCTTTTAAAATAAGATTTCGTTCATGTCCTCACTGATAAGGAGAGGACCATTCATGTTCACGAAAACGGAATTAATAAAATTTCAGGACTTCCATTTATCCCTTTCTAAATTCCATCCATAAAAGCCAACAAACATCCATCCCTACAATACTATTTGGTGAATTTAAGAATAAATTTTATTTTGAGAAATGGATTTGATCTATAAATCCAATTAATCTATCTAGAGAATACATATTCCACCTGCATGTCTTTAATGGGAGATATGGAAGAAGAACTAAATGATGAATTGTCTTGAAATAAAATTCATTTTAATGATATATAATATGGTTTATGGAAGTAAAATCATATGATGGATGCTTATATCACAACGACATTGGAGATTCCTAAATGACTGTTGGTTTCCACACCCATGAAACATTAACCATAATGTTTTCATTGTTGTAGGTGGGGCCGATTCAATACAACCTCAACATATGATATTTTTTAGAAGAGAATCATCACTTACAACTTTAAATATTTTAGGGATATTTTCCATTGGAAGTAAATATTCAAAGCCTGCTTTAGATCCACAAAAAATCTAAGCGAGGGTTTCAGAGAAAAATGAACCCTCTAGTTATCCTCTTCCATGTCTAGTGATTTTTTGGGACCTAGCATCATCTATCTAAGAATGTTGTCAACTTCCCTAGAAATAGACATAATAGGTTCCTCACATGGAGTAATTATAGGGTTTGAGGGTAGTAGAAAATCCATTTTGTCTTATAGGTGTGTAAAGTAATTATGTCAAACACTAAAAATGTTTATTAAGGTGCTATTGTCATCTCTGTATAAGATTTATTCTTTCCTGAAAGAATATTTACCAAAAAATTGGGTACAGATTGGTGGAATGGATTAATCGTTTCTATTATCAACATAGACTCATTGTGGTATAAAAGAGGATTCAGTAACTCCAACATTATAATGTTATTACGTTCAAGGGTTGTATATGTCGTATGAGCTTTGGTGAGAATTTCTCTATACATAATCTATTCTGAAACTAGAGAAATGGGTGCCCCATGATATTAAGTATGTAACCAAATTCCAAATTTCTTAATTATATTACCATATTCATCCGCTAACTTGATAGTACAACCCTTCTAAATGTAGTTAATGCATCCACAAAAGAAGAGGAAAATAGGAATTTTTTCTTATTCATTGGAAACCTAGATCTTTTCATTTTCTGGATAAAGGAATGTACCACTAAGAAGAGGAGATACAGCATCAACCATCATCCTAGTTATCACCTAGGGTCCCAAAAGAATAGGTTTTCATCAATCCCATTACATGAACATTCTGATGTGATCCCCAATTTCATTAAGAACATTCTTTGATCTCTCCTAGAAGGGAATTCATGTGAGCCGAATCCAAAATAGGGATTTAGATCAGGGTAATTTCAAAATGTATCTATCAATATCCAGATATTCCATTATAATGATGTGGTTATCAAATGAACCAGGTCTCTTGAGAAGGTACATCTGTTTATCTATCTCGTTGAATAATTCAAAGAAGAAAAGGCCTAATCCAAGATCTCATTTTCCTACACCATCTTCCATGTGATAGATAGATTATAGAATATTCTTAATAGAAATCAAATTAAAGATACTATTGGTGATTAATTTCCCACTATAAGAAGAACCATTCTCCCTAATAAGAATCCATTATCATCCTTATATTCCATGATATGATTATTTTCCTTTTCTGAGATTGAGAGACCCTTCCATTGGTTCAATAGATCATTTCATTCTGTGCAGAAAACACTTCATGAAGTAGCCTCCACCAAGGATGAACAACCAGAAATCTATGCAGCTTTGGAAGATCCTCAGAGAACACAAACCCTTAGAAAACCTAGGAGAAAATATCTCAAAATTGGGAGATATTTACCTATATATATATATTTATATCTGTGTGTGTGTGTGTGTGTGTGCGTGAATTTTCTTATTTAATGATTTATTTTCAATATGCTTGATATTGTTTTTAAAATATTATATTCAATTAAAATTTCAAATAGTATCCTAGTAACGATATGAATTTTTTCATTTAATTTACGATATACATGTATATATGTAATTATTTTTTCTAATATATTTTTAATAAATAATTAACTTGAATAATTTTATTTATATATGCATCCAATAATGTATTGTACATTTTTGTTATTTTCAATCCACTATATATGTACATTTAAATATATTCAAATGTATTTATTACTATTTTAAATTATAAATTTATATATATATATATATATAAGAAACTGTAGTTTCATAAATAAAAAAGTTATAATTTTATACATAATTACTCAAAATATTATTAACACTAAATTTATTAAATTTAATTAACAAATGTAATATAATTTAAACTTAATAACCAGTAAAATATTGTAAACATATGTTACTTTTATCATAATAAGTATATATACCTTTTTTAAATAATTAGACTTTACAAAATTTAAATAATTAAATTTTATATCGAATTACTCAGAACAATAATTATTTACAATTAATATAATTTTAAAATAATTGTTAACTATAATTTTTTCGTTTCATTAAAAAATATAATATATATATCTATATATCTCGAATAATATACTGTATATTTTAATATATTTAAATATGATAAATAATATAGCATATATATATTAAATTATATTCAAATAAATGTAATAATATTTTTAAAAAATAGTTATTAATAATATAATATTTATAAATTTTTAGGTAGATTCACTTTATTTATCTATGTATCAAATATTATATTTTCATTTTATTTTACATTAAATATACTATATAATATATATATATACATATAAATATATTAAAATTTAATTATTCACAATTTTAATTTTATATATATACATATATTTTTCTAAATAATAATATTTCCCAAAATATAAATTATATTATTTTATACAAATATTTAAATTATGCAAACAATATATTTAAATTTACAAAAGCATTCTATATAAATTAAATCATCCAAAAAACAAAAATTCATATATAAATATTATTATACAAAGAACATTAATTCGTATATTCATAAAACCATGTAATTAAAATTAATAAATCATAAAAACAAAATAAATAAATAATTTAGAGAAAAAAAAATTAAAGAGAAATTTTTCCATCTCAAAAACTAAAAATTAATATGCTCATAAAGGGATTTAATAGTGTTTCTCTACAAAATATCATGCAAGAATAAAATAAATAGAGCATGGTTCTATTTATAATTTTTTGTGGCGGGAGGCATTAACACAATTGACGCCTCCTATGTATTCATTATAAAGGAAGTATAAATGGGGTTCACGCTTCCTATCGCGCCTCCCATGGAAGAGTGAAGGGGGTTCATGCTTTTTAGTGAATAAGGAAATCATGAACAGGGTTCATGGTTTGCTATACCATTTTTTTAAACATGTAAAAGTCTACTGGGTGTATATGTTTGTATATGTGTATATAAACATACATATGTACATATATTTATATAGGTATGTATGTGTATGTATGTTTATATATGTATTTGTATGAATATGTATGTGATAGTGTATGAACATAGGTACATGTGCATGCATTTATGTATATGTATGTTATGGCCTGAACATTTCTAGACCATTACTTTTCATATATCTTGTAGAACCAGAAATTCAAAGTTCCTATTTTTTGAAGTTTAAGGGGTGGTCTAATAATTATTTTTGTTAATTCAATAATGGTTGGAATTTAAAATTTCTTTGTCAAAAATTTGGCTATGTTCTATATAGTAAGTGTGATTTGAAAAGACAACGCATTTATTAATTATACTATGTATCAGTGATAAATATTTTTTATTTCAAATATATAAAATTAGTACTACTTTTAATGAATTTAATTAGTTTACATAAATAATTAATATTATGTATCAACAATATCTTGTTACTCGTTAATTTTTTCATATAAATAATGTCATGCATGTAAAATATATTATGAAAATATAGTACATTGTTATAAAACATTTTGAAAAGTGTTTACTACAAAAAATAATATATATGTATATATATACACATATATATATTATCACAAATTTGGGTATTAAAAAGGGGGAAGTGAAAGTTAAAAAAATGAAATGCATGAATTTGAAATTTCATTTTTAAAAAAATAAATAAAAATATGTGTTTTAACCAAAAACATGTATAATGATTTGGAAAAAAATAGATAAGAAGGTGGTATAAAGTGGGATTGTTAAATGCCAAACATCATGAAAAGAAAATTCGTTAAATAACAAAAAAAATCACGGGTTTGAATAAATGGAAATAATCAAGGATGACATGGTTTTTCTTTACTAATTTCTGGTCTAGAGAACATTCTTATTCTTCTCAGGCACAAGCACAATGAACCACCAAACACCACAGAAGAGGTATGAGATTCAAGACCAGATTTATTATTTTGGTTTAAATTATGATTTTATCATTTTATTACTTCACTGGATAATTAGTATGAATCATGTTAAAGAAGATAAAATGGTGGAAGATGAGAATAATGAAAATGAAGTGGTGTGCCTCTAATTTTTATATATATTTTCTATGAATTTTATTTCCATATAAAATTTCATTATATAAATTTTAATTCCTCTTTTGTTTTAATTGGTTTTTCTCTTCTATTCTCGATCATCCATGTGGATGGTTCCCTTTTGGATTTCTTTTACATTGGCTTGTGCCTATCACGCCATTTCAAGTGATTTTATTCTTTGCAGATCATCATTGTGGAAAGAAAACACATCTATTAGTATCCTTATTAACCTTGTTCAAGATAGGGAAACCATAACTAGATATTATCAAAGGAGACCTCCTTATGAGTTTTTGATTCTCGGATTTTTGAATTTGGTTCTAGATTTCAATTGTGATCCAGGGGGTGTGTCTTTTTTTTTATTGTTTTTCAGATCAGGAGTACATGGTTTTCAAGTGCCCACTTACATGATTTGGGAGTTTACTTGTGTGTGATTTCCTAAGTCCAATATCAACATTCGTATTAGTGCTTGAGGCTTGAAATCACTTTATAATATAGGAGTACATATCAAGATCAATCCCCATATAATTTTGGACAATCAGTGTTGATGTGTGTCTACCATTCTTAGTGGTTGTTTGAGGTTATATATGTCTTTCGTAATCATATGTAGGAACTCTGGTGGTGTCCCAGCCTATGTTTTCCTTTTCTGTGTGATTCTTGATCCAAATGTCTACATAATTTTCATCTAAGTCGAGTAGGTGGATTCTCTTCTTGCATGTTTCAGTGTGTCTATCCAGCTATAGGTGTGCTATGTGAGGCCTCTAACAAGATCTAGAGGCACCACTATTTACATCATTTTCCAGGTCATGATTTGGGCCAAGTGAAATGTTTTTTCATGGTCCATGTTCTAGATCCAGCACCATGCGTGTGTGTTCTAGGATCTAGAGGTATTTGTAGGTATAAATTTTGAGAAACTACTTGGACTGAAATTTTACATCTAGGTAGATCCTTCATCTCTTTCCTTGGAAATTCATACATGGATTTCTAGGTCATGTTGTGTGAACGTACAAGTTTCAAAACCATCACCCTTAGGACCTCCAGATAGTGGTAATCATTCTAGATTTGTAAGTGTTATTCTTGTTCTTACTTTGTAATTTTTTTATAAGAGGTCTTAAGTTCTTTTTGTAGACCTAACATTCCTATATTATCTCAGATAACTATTTTATTTTGAATATAATAAAATATGTGAGCCAAGTGGTGTTATTATCATGCACGTAGTACCAAAAGTGGTTCGAATCACAATAAATCCCTATATGTTTTACTTATTTTTTCCACTTTGAATTTGACCTGTAAATTGTTATTCAACTGTACCTTCCTAAATATTAATTCAAATTTTGATTTTGATACTAATGTGATGATTTTATAAGCAGTTTTGGAGCTTTTTTATTCCTTAGATTATATCATTGATGTTGCTCTTAATTTCTAACTTGTAGTTTGATATTTTTTATGTGTAGAAATTTGGTTGTCAATTCTGGAAGTATATTTGATTCTTTAATATGTTTTATTTTTATTTCTATATATATTTTATATAATTAGTGTATAAAGAATAATGTTTTTTTTGATGAAAAATATTCCAAGCTTGAAAGTCTTTTAATAGCCACTACTGGTGAGTTAGTCCATTGTCTAGTGCATTTGATTTTTTCCCTTTTAGTTTTATTCATTTTGATAAAACTTTTTGATTAGATAACTTCAATTTGATCATGTGTCTTTTGTTTATCAATTATCATGTAATAAATTGAATATAAACATTATTTTCATATTTTTGATTTTGATGAATCAAAACACTCAATTGATCCTAGGATATTCCATGGAGACTCCTCTCACAGAGGGGATTCCGCCACAATAAAGTGTTGTGGGATCCAAATAATGTTTAATTCATTCTTCACTAAATTTTGAAATTAATTTTCCTTTTCCTTCAAATGATTTTTTAGTGTCTTTTACCTATTGCAGCATGCTTTATTGTTTTTTTCAACTTGGGTGTTCTCTATCTTGGGCTGTAATTTCATTATGATATTGGTAATTTGTTTTCTTTCCATTTTCCTATTTTCATTGCATGTTTATGCCTCAAATATTACTCTTGGTAGCTTCTAAATATGTGGGTCTATTGTTTTGGGGTAGGAATGGGTTTTGTATGAGGTTGGACTATGTTTGAGAGCGGGTTAACAAAAAGGTTTGGCGGGATCTTTTCTCTAGTGTCTTCCTTTTTCCTAGGATATGAGATTATGTTAACCCTGTTGTGTTCCTCTGAATAATTTATGACTATTTTTCTCCATGTATGGACTTATAGTGAGCTTAGTGTTTATTTTTGGGTAGTTTTTGGGTACTGTGTCACTTGGATGATCACCAAGATTCATTCATTTTCTATTTGACCCTATTTAGAGGATATGTTTTGGTTTCTTAGGGATTAAGTACCATAAGTAAGTCTAAACTAGGATGTGTGGCCCTTATGTGGATTGCTTCCCCTAGTTTTTAGCTATTCCCCATTACTTTTACTCATTCCTAATATATATCCTAGAATGTTGAGATTTCATGCATGTGTCCTCGTAATTTACCCTTTTTGAGGATATATCCTTTTTTATTTTATTCTAATCATGTTTTGCATTTGTTCAAATATCATTCAATTCAATTGTTGGGTCTCATTGTGATATAAGTTGGGAGAATGTTTGGTTTCTTTACCTATTGAAGATTACTTTCTATGATGTGTATTCTAGATTGATAGTAAAAATTGCATTAACATAACCAATTTTATATGAAAATGGTGGATATTTATGAATTTTATTTCCATATAAAATTTCGTTATATAATTTTTTTCCCTCATTTATATTAATTGGTTTTAATCTTCTATTATCGGTCATCCATAGGGATAGTTCCTTTTTAGATTTGTATTAAATCATCCCTTGTCTATTGCACCTTTTCAGGTGCTTTTATTTTCTACATATCACCATTTCGAAAAGAGAACACATCTCTCGGCATCCCAATCCGCCTCGTTCAATATAGAGAAACCCCTGCTGGAGATTGTCAAAGGATATCTCCTTTTATGTTTTTGTTGCTCAAATTTTTTACTTTTGTCCAAGATTTAAGTTGAGATCTAGGGGTTGTCCCTCTTTAGTGAATGTTTTCTTGATCTTGAGTACAATGTTTTAATGTTCATGCTTACAATATCCAGGAGTTCCTATTTATGTGATTTCCAGATTCTAAACTCAATATCCCTATATATGCTCGAGTCTTTAAATCCCTTCGTAATCCAGGATGATAGATCAAGATCAATACATATCTAGTTTTAAATTTCTAGCACTTCTACATGTCTACAATTGTTAGTGGGATTTTGAAGTTATTTATGGGGAGGCTAATCCCAAGAAAGAACACTAGTGGAGATCAAGCCTACACATGAATTTTTTTCATGATTCATGTTCCAGATGCCCGATGCATGTTCATCCAAGCAGGGTAGGTGGGCTTCTCTTCTTATGTGATTGCGTCTGTTAGTCCAGCTGTAGGAAGGATTTTTTAGGACACTAGTAAGATCCATATGTAGCATTATTTTTGTGATTTTCCATGTTTTGATCTAGGTTATGTGAAATGTTTGTGCATGATCAAAGTTCTAGATCCAGTATATTGCATGTGTTCTCCTGGATCAATAGGTATCTAGGGGTAAAAATTGGGAGTAAGTCCGTGTGTTGAAATTTTATATCCAGGTCTAGCCATCAACGCTTAAGAGAGATATGAATACACAAATTTCCAAGGCAAGCTATGTGCATGTGGGAGTATCAGAACCAACACATTAAGGACATCCAGATAGTGGTAAAATGTCTGGATTTGTATGTTTTCTTCCTCTTACTACTTTCAAATTTATTTTTTCAAGGAGTTCGTGTGGTATTATTTTTTATTTTCATTTATTTGATTATCTCTTATAATTTTTTATTTTCAACATAATAAAATTCATGATTCTAGTATTGTTATTTCCATGCAAGTAGGAACAAAATCATTCTTAATCATGTAAAATCTATGTGTATTTTACAGATTTCTTTCTGTTTTTAATTTGACTTGTAAATTTTTGTTCAAAAGTCTCTTCATGAATATTAATTCAAATTCTAGTTTTGAATCTAATGTGTATATTTTAGAAGGAATTTTGGGGCTATTATTTTCCCTAGATTATATCATTGTTTCTTCTCTTTATTTCTAGCTTGTATTTTGAGATTCTTCATGTGTAGGAATCGAGTTGTAAATTATTGAAATATATTTAATTTAATAATTTTTTTTATCATTATTTCTCATTCTATTTTATCGAATGAGTGTCTAAAGAATTATTTTTTTTGTTTTTGATGAGAAATATCACAATCTTGAATGTTTTGTAATTGGCATTATATGTGAGTTATTCCATTGTCTAGGGTATATGGTTTTTTCCTAACTACTAGTACTCATTTGAATATAATTATTTTATTAGATAATTTTAATTTGAACATGTGTCTTTTGTTAATCAATTTCCTAGTAATATATTGAATATAAACATTGATTTCAGATTTCAGATTTTTAAGAACCAAAATTGCCAATTGATCCTAGGTTATTACACGAGGACTCCTCTCAAGTATGGGAAAAAATTTCATTATTTTATGTGTTTGTGTTGTTTTCATTTTATCTGAAATAAAATTATGTGAATAACTAATAGTGGAAATTTTGTGATAAGGGATATGAAATTAATTATGAGAATGAAGTGTCTTACAAACCATTAAATCTCTATGTTATTTTTTTCTAGATTTTAAAGAACATATGTTGTGAGCCATTACTATTTGTTTGAACACCTTGATTGGTGTGATATTTTCTTCACTAAAAATATGAATTGTTGATGTGATTAAATACTAGAATCATTCCACATAATTAAATAATAATTAAAATCCAGTAATTAAAAGGACATTGTTATAATCTGGACTTGAATATAACTAATGATTCATTCTTTATTATATAAACACTAATATTGATATGCCTTTAACAACACCCAAAGATACCTTTAATATTGAAAAAAATGTGTTGTTTTCCTCAGTTTCGTTAAAGGGGGGTCCCATTTATTAGTGATTTCAATAACACTAATAAAGTAGCATCTTGTTGTAGTGTGGTGTTTATATAACAACACGTTACTCCAAATACCTATAACCTATATGAAATTTATATAATTTTATTAAAATAAATTTTATATATTGAATATAAAAAAACTACTATATAAATTTCAAACAATTTTTTGTATAATTACATTTACAACTACTATCCACAAATATTTAAAAACATTAATGTTTCGTCATCTTTCACATCCAAAATCAATTCTTAAAAAAGAATTCACATTTTGTCAATTGCTAAAAAAACCTCCACCTGGTCAAATTAATCCACCTATATAAGAAAATCATACTTTAGTAATACTATAATGAAATAAATTTAATATTAATATGAAATAATGCATTAGTAAAATTTAAATTTAAATTAAAAAGAAAAACATGGAGTTATAATGGTCATGTAATCCGGTGAATTGAGGTGTGGATGATTCTTACACATAAAAATTTAGTTATAGAACGTTTACATTATGTATCAAAATAATATGAATGTGTTTTATCCATTTATAGTATCTCACTTGTTCTTTTTACTAAAATTAATGTTAATTTTAAATAAATACACACTTAAAGTAACATCAGTGACACCATGCATTGGATTTTGGTGAGCATGATTCCTACACATCAAAAAATACATACTGATAATTTTCTTAATGTATCAAAACAATTTGAATTTGTTTTCTATGTTTTCAGTATGTCACTTATGTTTTTTACTGAAAAGTCATTTCAAACTGGAAAAAACACATTTTGAGTCATACTAGTAACATATTGTGTCTTTTTTATGTGAGACCACTTCTTACACATCACAAATGACTTATGAATCACTTTCAAAAATTATCATGACAATAAGAGCATGTTTTCCTAGTTTTCAGTGAGAGAAACATATTTTCAATTAAAATGTCAATTTTAAACTGATAATTGACACTTTGAGTCATATAAGTCACATTGTGTGTCATATTGAGGTGTGATTGATTTTTTACATGTCATAAATGACTCATGGGTTATTTTCTTACAGTATACAAACAATCTGAATGTGTTTTCTAGGTTTTCATAATGTTTCCTTTTCATTTTACAAAAATTAATGTCGATTTTAAGTAAAAAGATACAAATTGAGTTATATTGGTCATACTGTGAATTGAATTTATGTGTGGTTGGTTCCTACACATCAGAAATTACTTATGGATCATTTTCCTAAATTATTAATATAATATGATTACATTTTCTTGGTTTTTAGAATGTCACCTATTCCTTTTACTAAAATTAATGTCAATTTTAAATAAAAAGAAAAGTATCAAGTTATAACGGTTACATGGTACATCATATTGAAGTGATGTTGATTTATACATATCAAAATTGACTTTTCGATTTGTTTCCTAAAGTATCAAAACAATCCAAATGCTTTTTATCAGTTGTTAGTATGTCAATTGTTCATATTACAAAAATTAATGTCAAATTTAAATAAACTGGAACACTTGGAAGTATAACGGTCACACTGTGCATCAGATTGAGGTGGGAATGATTCATACATGTCACAAATGACTTATTTGTCAATTTATAAAAGTATCAAAAAACTAAGAATGTTTTTTCTCAATTTTTATTATGTCACTTCTATTTTTTATTAAAATGAAATTTGAAACTTAAAACAAGCACGTTGAGTCATATCAGTCTCATCATGTGTCGGTTTGATGTGAGACTACTTCTTACATGTCACAATTAGCTTATGAATAGTTTCCCTAAATTATCAATATGATCAGATTGAATTTTATTGGACGTCAGTTAATGATATGTTTTGAACTAAAATGTCAATTTTAAACTAATAATGGACATTTTAAGTTATATTAGTCACATTGTGTGTATTATTGTAGTATGGTAGATTCATATATAGGAAAAATGACTTATGGATATTTATTATAACTTATAAAACAATTTCATTGATTTTTCTTGGATTTAATATGTCACTTGTTATTTTTACTAAAATTAATTTCAATTTTAAATAAAAATACACACTTAGAGTAATACCGGTCACGCCTTGCATAAAATTGATGTGGGGTGGTTTACTAAACGTAATAAATGAATTATGAATAATTTTCCTAAATTATCAGACCAATATGAATGCATTTTCTTGGGTTTCATTTTGTCACTTGTTATTTTTACTGAAATTAATGTCAATTTTAAATGAATAGACATACTTGGAATTATACTAGTCTCACAATGAGTTATATTGAGGTGAATATAATTACCACATGTCACAAATGACTTATGGATTATTTTCCTAAAGTATCAAAACAATTACAATGTGTTTTATTGTATTTCATTATGTCGCTTGTGTTTTTTTATTAAAATGTCCTTGGAAACTGGAAACATGCACATTGAGTCATATCGATCGCATCATGTGTTAGTTTGATGTGAGACTTCTTCATAGATTTCACAACAAAATTAGGAATTGTAGACCAAAATTATCAAGATAATATGAACACGTTTGGTTCTATTTTAGTGAGTGACACAAGTTTTTAAATAAAATTAAAATTTTAAACTAATAATGAACACTTTGAGTCATACCAATCATAACATGAATAATATTTAGGTTAGGTTGATTCCTACAGATTAAAAATGACTTATGGATTATTTTTAGATAGCATCAAAGTAATAAGAATGCATTTTATTTGGTTTTAGTATGTCACTTGTTCTTTTTACCAAAATTAATGTCAATTTTAAATAAAAAGATACATTTTGAGTCATATCAGCCACTCATTGTGTCATATTATGTTGTGGTGGATTTATAAAAATAAAAAATTCTATTCAGATCATTTTCCTAATCTATCTATACAATCTAAGTGCATTTTCTTGGTTATCAGTTTGTTAGATATTCATTTTAATAAAATTAATATTAATTTAAAATAAATAGACACACATTAAATTATACCTATAACACCGTACATCATAGTGAAGTAAGAACGATTCATACATGTCATAAATAATTTATGTATCATTTTCCTAATGTTCCAAAAAATATGAATGAATTTTATTGATTTTTAATTTTTCACTTGTTTTTTTATTAAAATTTCATTCAAAAGTAGAATCATCCACTTTCAGTCATATCATTCACATCGTGTATTGGATTTAAGTTATACTTATTATTACACGTCACATTTATCTTAATAATCATTTTCCTAAATTATAAATACAATTGGAGTGATTTTTTGTGATTTTCAGTGAGTGAAACTTTTTAACTAAAATAAAAAATTTAAAATGATAATTGAAACTTTGATTCATACCCGATGCATCGTGTGTTAGATTGGGGTTTGGTTTATTCCTTAACATCATAAATGACTTATGGATCATTTTACTAAAGTATCAAAATAATAAGAATGTGTTTTCTTGGTTTTCAAAATTCTATATGTTCTTTTTACTAAAATTAGTGTCAATTTTAAATAAAGACACTCTCTGATTCATATAGGTCACACCATACATCAAATTGAGGTGGGGTTGATTCCCACACATTATAAATGACTTATGAATCATTTCCCTAAAGTATCAAAACAATCCTAATTTGTTTCCTTAGTTTTTAGTTTGTCACTTTTTCTTTTTAATAAAATTAATGTCAATTTTAATGATGGTTGTTTACATTATTGACCCACTTCCTTATTATTATTATCCTATTTATAGCCTCTAATTCAAATATATCATGAGCAATAGCAGTTTTAGATAAACCACCCCAACTCAAAAAAAATAATCCACATTTATAAGAAAACAATTATTATTTGAGTAACACTAAAAATAAATAAATTAAACATTAAAATGAAAAAATCCATAACTTCTATGGATAATGATTTTACTATGAAAATATCAATATTACCTTTGTGATTGAGAATAGGTAGTTCTATTTCTCTTCATAAAAAGGTAGTGTAGGGAACCAAAAAGAAAGTGTTAAATTCCTACACTGTAGGGGTGAAATGGTTTTGAGGGAGAATAAGTCTGTGGGAGTTTTGGTGTTAAAAGGAATGAATGATAGAAAAAAAATATATTAAAATAAAAAAAATCCATGAGGAATAATGGAAATTAAATCAACATTTCATTTTATAAATTTTTGGTAAAATAGAGAATGTATATCTTAACATTACCTTTACATGTTCCCAACGGGTTTCCTTCATTATAGATTGTTCTTCCATGGGATTTTTAACATCATCATGTGTAGAATAAATTTTTTGGATGAAATTTCAACCATTTAATTTATATTATGTTTATTTGGTAGAGAAAAACTAATATTATGAGGAAAATATGATTATATTAAAAAATACTTTAACCCTATCATTGAACTCTCTTTCTTTTTTAAAGGTATTAGGAATTAACCTTGTCATGATGGTTTTATACATTCTTGACCCATTTCATTATTATTATTATTATAGTTTTCACCTTGAATTCCAATATCACATAAGGATATTTCATTATTATCTCTTTAAAAATTATAAAAATATGAAACATATATAAATGTTGAGGAAAATAACTAAAATAATTAGATAAAATGATGATAAAATAAACTAAATAATGAGTAAGAAGTCTTTGCTTCAAGATATATGTGTACATTCTTCCATCAGGTATACTTACAATTCATCTCTAAAAAAAATATATTTCATTTGGTGAATATGAGAATTTTCAACAGTCATATTATTACTGGAGAAATATAAATACAAAAAGTATTAAAAAATATTTTAAATGAAACAGTAATTATCATTGACTATATGTATTTAGAAATACCAGTTTGTTTATGTAATATAATCGCTCTCATAAATTTACAAACATAATAACCTCAATATTTTCAATATATTTGTTTCGTACATTGTAGAGTTATTAGGATAAAATAAGTAATTTGTTTTGATATGTGTTTGGATAGTGAAATATTATTATATATACCTTGATACTTGTCCACTAGTATAACTTTACAGGATACCTGTGTGCATGGAATGTCCTCATGTCATGATTGTCATGATATTTATACACTACCCTATCATAACTAAATTCTCAATTAAAAATAATATAAAATATATGGATTGAATTTTAGTTCTAAAATGATGGATTTAGTGCATTGAAATTTGAAAAATATCATCATGCGTGGTTGATTTGTTGGGTATCCATGTAGTGAATCCATGAAATAAATATTTGGAGTATCCAAATTGAATTTAATAAGCATATAATGTTTCCTATAAACAAAAAAATTGAATAAGTAATAAATAAATGTAAATATATTTTATATGATTAAATTTTAGATTTTTACCCTTGTATCATTGGTATTAAGAAGATTATATTATCCATAATTTTTCATTCAAACTATTAGTCTTGTTTTTCCACTATTTCATTTATTTTTTATTCTATTTATGTTTATTATATAGAAGTGACATGAGAACTAATGAATCCAAATTTATGTTCCTGGGGTAATGCCATCAATTGGTATTGATATATATGCCCGTAAAAAATCTGAATTGTATTTAGTCATAATTAATAGAGGATATCAGCTTTTGGAAAAAGAAAATCATGAAAACCCACCTTATGTACAAATTTATAAATGAGGCTCCTAGACACTAATTGTTTAGGATTTCATTTACATTCTATGGAGAAATGTAGTCTATAATATCCTCTATGTATATTCATTCTTCAAAATCAACTATTTGAGTACTACCACTTTGTAACTTTGTATCCGCATGATCTTTAGGGTTATTAAATTTGGATATTGAATATGAGGGGTAAAGCAGCTTTCTGAAGATATTTTCGATCAATTGGTTGATCCTTTAGATGGGTTTGATTCAACCTTTTGTTTCACCCCTTCCCTTTTCTGTTTCTAATAACATGCATTGGATTAGACCTTTTTCATTTTTTGTTAATGGTTTAGCATGAAAAATAATTTTCAAATGAATATCTCTTTGTTGACATGTTTTTTTACAATATATATTAGACATTATATGAATGTTCAAAAATATTGGTCAACCATATGAATGTATGCATCATCAAGTGGAAAGGGTAGTTAATCACTAGTATCATGAGATAAATAATCCCTACTCTCACATGACCTATTTGAGGAGGTCTGTTGTGTAGACTATATTCTTGGATATTTAACATGGTAGCCCTCGCTACAAGGTGATGGGTGGGTTTTGATAGACATAAATCGTAGTTATTTTCACCATACAGAATATCAGTACAGGAAAGGTATCATTGTATTCCTGATTCAAATTTCATAAATACAATTATATGAATATTTTTTACAATATCTAAGAATGATCTTTTAAGGGAATTGATCCCCTGAAGGCCAGTGGGGGTGGGATAAGATATTCATTCATTGGTGTTTCTTGAGTTGTTTATTCTTTTTTCTCCGCCCATAACATTTTATAGAAACTCAACCTGCCAATGGAATATTTCTTAAAGGGAAGATAATATTTAATCCATCTCATTCATTTATTTATCATAATAATTATGTTATTTTATTTTTTAAAAACATGTCCAGGGTATCACCCCAAAACCCGCACCTCTGATGCCGCAATACTGTTCTAGCTACTTCAAGGACACTGATAGTAGTTATTCATCTAGTAAAACATTTGATGATTCATATGCCTAATTTGTTTAGAAAATATTGGAAAATAAGTAATCGATGTTATGTAATAGTGATTTAAAGAAAAAATTTGTTATTTCATGCATACACATGCTTCCACGCTTTTTGTGTATTTTCGTCTTTTAGTATCCCATATTTATTTACACATAACTTATTCCATGGAACAGGACATGGGATCAAAGTGGCTTTGGATTTGGATTAATCAATCTATATATAAATACATGAACATAATTATATTGTTTTTTCATGTAACATAAAATAATTACAATAGATTTGAAATATGCACCAATTTTTTTGCATGTGAAGCATACCCCATTCTTGATTTATGGAAGTAGTACGTTGATTTTCCTACTCATACCCTATTTTCAACACTAATTTTTTGTTTCATAAATAAAAAATTATTAATAAAAGTTTTGAATACACATATTGTTAAACAATTTATTACTATCCACAATGTACCTAAAAATATATATCTCCATGGCGGCCAGTAAATGCATCCCACACCTCTTTAGCTTATTAGGTCTGCATACATAAGTAGTTGGTGAAAGTTTATTTCACCTCCATCATTATTAAGATGAAATATCATTATAATTATGAAAAATCCTCTATGAATCCTTATGGATAGAATTAATATAAATATCTAATAGAGTCACTCACTATAAATGCACTTCCAAGTGATTAGCCCTATGTAACTACTGAGAATGGCCTTGTTGGGGTTAAGAGGCTAGTCATTCTAATTCCATACAACCTCAAATTTGATACCTTTACTTTTTTCCTAAATAATTTATTCTAATTCCATAAAGTTATGGAACTCTAGGTTTTTCCATGACACCATTTCTTCATTTTCTACCTTTTTCCTAAGTTAAAAATCATCTATATGTAAATCATCTTGATTGGTAGCATCATTATGTGTAGAAGTGTAACAACCCGAACATTTATGGATAAAATTCCCTTTCTTTTGAATTAAGTAAACTTCTTATCATTATATAAAATACATGAACTTATTTTATTATATCCAATTGTATTTTATATGAATATTATGTATATTTACCATTGATAAAATAGATATTGAACAAGGATCACATGACTAGTATAAATATAATGTTTTAAAAAATCCTTTTGACCTAGATAAAGGAATTGATGGCCTCAACTAGTAGTATTTTACCCTATGAATCCCATTTATCTAATCTTCAAAGAGAGATAGGATTTTTTGGGGTTTTCCCTACACAAAGACCAAGATGATGTCCAAAAACAAAAGCATTAGTGAAACTGTTTGCTAAAGAAGTTCAATCTCATCAAGATCACAACTGAAAACGTGTTCATCGAATAGCCCCATGAAAGCCCCACCATCTCACACCTTAATCTTAGGGAATATTATGGTATAATAAATGGAAATGTATGAAGACCCATGAAATAATATTAAGTACATTATTTTTTATATAATAATGAATATATTTTTCTTCCTATTATTATTATTTTCTAAATGGTTTTTAAAGCATAAATTGTATTTTTGGTTAATTAAGAAATCTATTTTGTAGAATTAATGAATTTTTCAAATAAATAATATTTTAATAAAATTTTATTATTAAATTAATTTAATTAAAAATAAATTATTATATTATTTTTTTGAAGTCAAATGTAATTTTTTTCAGCTTTGAAAACTATTTTTTTCAAAACCCATCAATTATCAAAAAATACTGGTTTTTATTTTAAAATTGAAAATTCACATATTTAGAAAATTATTTAGATAAAATAAATATTTTTTCGAATCCGGAGGTCTAAATTATCCAATGGAGAACTTTTCATTATTTTATGAGAGATTCTAATTTTCAGGTAAAAATTCAATACCATATAAATATAGTGTTTTTTATAACAAAATAATGGACAAATAGTGATGTAATAAATACTATAAAAATTATATTCATCCAAATATATGTTTCAAATTTAAAATAATGTGATTTTAGGTTTATTTATTTATTTTACAAATCCTTAGTGAATCCTCCAAGACTTATAATATAGTTTACGATTTTAAAATCATTTCCTTGAATGTGTGACTCACCTTCACATAATCAAGGATAATATTTTAATATCTTCAGTCCTTGGACTTATAAAATACTTTATAATTCTCCCATTTTCCAAAAACCATGGTAAAAACAATGTTATAGTTTGTGGTTTTGAATAATTTATTATGTAGTGTCCAAAACCAAAATAATAAAGAAATCTCCCTCCATTCCTATATGAACCCACCCAAACTCATATTTCTCTTCACTAAAACCCTTTAAATCTTGACTACCCTCTTCCCTCTACTCCCAAGAGTCCTCTCAAGGTTCCCCCAATCTCACAATAATCCTCTCACAAGCCTTTGGAGCCTTAAATCCATGTAAGGGATCCTCATCTTCCTCTCTTCCTTTCAATTCAAGAAACTTGTTTGAAATCAGTCCTTTTAATTTGAATTGGTTATATTTTCATACCTTTATATTAAAATTCCTACTATAAATTTTATTTTATTTCAATGACATATCATTTATCTTCCCTTCATTTTTACCCTTACCTAATTCATTACGATGCCAAAATTCAGTAAGGGATTTATCTCTTCGCATTTCCATTCAAGCACTTCTTTTATATTATAATTCTTAAATTACATTTTCATATGTTGGAATATGATGTTAAATGATACCCTTACTATAAATTTTATTTATAAATTATTTTATATTCCTTTCACTCCCATTAATCCCCCTATTATCCTTTAATCCCACCCATTACTATATTGAAATTCCATAAGGGATCTTCCACTCGTCTCCTTTATCTAGCATCCTTTTATGTTATGTCTCATAATTTATTTTTTCATATGTTGTGATATGTTTTTAAATATTTATATTACTTTCCATTTAATTTATATGTAATTGGAGACCCATTTCTCTCTCATAAAACCATTTTAGGAATTTCAATATGACATCGTTATACTTTCAAAATTGCACCACGATTTTCCATGCCAAGATAATGGTGTTCTGAATAGCATACACATTTCAATATCAAGGGTATTCACCATTATTCACTTAATACTATTTATTGGGGACTTAAATTTATTTATTCCATATTTCTATATTGTAGAAAAATGTTATGATGTTAAATGAATCCAAGTTATATTATCTATGTTGGACACTTAAGCATTATATTGTAATGTTTATGAAATTTGTTCCTTGATAGTGATTCAATGAATTGGGTAATGGTTAGTATCATGATAATTCATTTTGGGATAGGGTTTTACCTTATTCCTTTATGGTAATTGTTTCCACCATGATGTCTTTGAAGTTTATCTTTGATATATTTTTATTATGTAGTGTTTTAAATTATTACCACATTTACCATGTTATGATTATAATGATAAATCATTCCTTATTATTCATGTTCTTTTATGAAATTTCGATATTCCTTTTATAACATGTATTGTTACCCTCATGTTATTCCATGCTTACTCCCTTACTAGTCCTTATAGCTCACCCCTTTCTTATGTATCTCCCCAGGTTATCTCATGCAGTGTTAGGTATGAAGGAATGTTGTGGTCATGTAAAAGGAGTTTTCAATAAAGATATTGTATTTAATGTTTTAATTTGTTATGAAATATTAATAATACCCAAAGATTCTATACCTATTGATCTTCGGAGTTATATTAATTGAAATTTAATGTATAACTCATGTTTAAATCATAAATAGAGAGAAGGGTTGTTAGAGTTGGTATTAGAGGATATGTTTAGTTATTTTTGGGATTATGATTAGAAAACCAAGGTAAAAAATATTATGGGTAATATTATGTGTAATAAAACATCCCCATGTTTTGGTAAGTATATAGTAAGTTATTTATCAAGAAAATACATCACTATCTGGATATTAAAAGTGGGCATGTTTATAGCATATATTTACTTTGGATTAATAACTTTGACAAGGTGTTCTGAGCATGACTCGGGGTAAGTTGGTACACGATAGATGGCCTTACTGAGCAACTATTTTGACACTCCTAGGGTATAGGCCTTGGTAAATTCATAAACACATTAAACCCCATTATTAAGGTAAATGAGAATTAAATCCCATAGAAATTTATATTAGGAAGTAAATCATGGATAACATAGAATAAATCCTAGGAACACTTAAGTTAAGGAGAAAAATGTAATTTATATGTTATCCCTCTAATTTCATTAGATTCCCCTTTATGTATTTAATAGTTTTAAAGTAATCATACCTATGTATATATTTGATAATGTAGAACAATAATCAAAAAGTGAAAGTTATGGTTATCATCCATAGTTCTACGCAGTCCATTATATCAAAAACGTTTAGTAAAACTATTCAAATACCACCACACAGAATGTGAGTATGGATGTTGGTGAATATATAAAATAGGGAAATTATTTCATCCCATGAATATAACTCCACCCCTATAATAATTTTTGGATTGATCTTCCTAGAGAACCTTTTCATACTTTACTTAGTGGAATTTGATGAAATTATGGGCAGGATTATCTTTCCCTATATAAAGCTAACATAAATTTTCATGATATGGAAATCACTCTCTATATAGTGAATCAACTGCCAATTCTATAAAAGTTCAATGTGGAGGACGAATCTTATTTAGCACTATCATCTCAAACAAGGATATTATTTCTCTACAAGAAGGCATATCTGGCAAAAAATATTGATTTTAAGGAACTAACCACTCTTGAATTCATGCCTATTGGGATGGAAATATTTGATGTGTTTCTTGAGGAATTGTATGTTCTCCACTTAGTTGAGAGGAAAAATTTTGAATCGAACTTATACTGTGGTAATTTCAAATATCCAAGACTCCTTATAGGATACCTATTGTGAAACTTGAGGAGTTGATGAAATAAATACAGGAGAATCTGGAGAAAGGGTTTATATACCAAACTGCTTCACCGTGGGGTGCACCAGTACTCTTCTTCAAAAAGAAGGTTAGGTCAATTCCCCTTTTCATTCATTATCATGAGCTCAAAAAAATCACGATAAACAACACGCATCCTTTCCTCAAATTTATTACTTTTTTGATCAACTATGTGGCGAAAAATACTTATCCTATGTGGATTTATTTTTCGGATATTACCAAGTAAGGGTGAAGAGGGAGGATTCCCCCATGACAGGTTTTCATACAAGGCACAAGAACTATGAGTTCATAGGGATGCCTTTTGGACTCACAAATGCTTCAGTAGTCTTCATGGACTTGATGAATATAGTCTTTAGATACTACCTCAAAAAAAATTTGTAGTCTCCATAAACGATATTCTAATGTACTCCAAAACCAAGGAGGATCATGAGGAGCATCTGATCACTATTCTAGAGACCTTGTGAATTGATAAGCTCTATGAAAAGTATAATAAGTTCGAGGTTTGGTTAAAATAATTCTCATTCTTGGGGAATATCATCACACGCAATGGGATATATGTGGATCCTTCCAAGACAAAAGAAGTTGAGGGATGAATGAGACCAAAATATATGAAAAATAACCATATCTTCTTTTGGTTAGTTGTATATTATCGCTGATTTGTGAGAAATTTCTCATGATTATCAAACACACTTTCCAAGATAACTCAGAAGGGAGTCAAATTTTCTTAGAAAAATGAATGTGAATAATTCTTCATGGAGTTGAAAATGAGTCTTGTTACTGCCCCTGTTCTCACACTACCCACAAATGGGGAACTTTTCATTATATTCAGTGATGCATAAAAGGATGGATTGGGATGTGTGCTCATGTAAAATGAAAAATCCATTGCCTATGCCTCAAGGAAGTGGAAAATTTTTTAGTAAAACTTTCCTGCACATGATCTGGAGTTAGAAGAAATGATCTTTTTGTTTAAAACCTAGCATCATTATCACTTTGGGGATAATTGTGAAATAAAAACGGATCAAAAAAGTCCCAAATATATATTCACACAGAATGATGTAAATATGTTATAATGATAATGGTTATAAAAAATTGAGGTTTACGACATCTCAATCCACTACAATACTAAGAAAGAGAACAAGGTAGAAGATGTTCTAATTAGAAAGGACCCATCAATTTTATCATTGATGATAATAAAGAATGATATGATATTCTTATACTTAAAGAAGATATAAGTTGAAATAATAAATAAATTAACATAATCAATCCTTTCACAAATTCTTTCTCAATAATCTATTTTGTAAAGGTTAAAGGATGATCAAAAAGATGATGTGGGAATTCATAAGATAGTGGAAACTATCATAAAAGGGAAATCCTTGGAGCTCAATGTCAATGAAGAATGAATTGTGTTATTTTGGTCAAGACTATGTGTTACATCAAGTCATTAGTTAAAAAAATTGATTTTAGATGATGCACATAGTTAGGCATTCTCCATTCACCTAAGAAACACATAGATGTATCGAGATCTCAGAGATAACTATTGGTGGGATAACATGCAGAAAGAGACAGTTAAATATACATCAATGTGCCTGGTATGTTAGAAAGTGAAGGATAAATGGTATACTTTTTAGGAGATGATGCAATCATTACCCATACTAACATGGAAATGAGAAAACATCACCATGGTTTTTTTCACCAGACTTCCAAAGACATCCAAAGGAAAAAATTATATCTTGGTTTTTCTGGATTGTCAGAAAAGGACTACACACTTCATTTTTATTCGAGAATATTTCTCACTATTTCAACTAGAATGGATATACATTATAAAATTTTTAAGGTTTCATGAAGTACCACAATTGATCGTGTCTGATCAAGACCCAATATTCACCTCTAAGTTTTCAAAAAGTCTCCAGCATGCTCTAAACACTAATATAATCTTCAGTATGGATTATCACCCTCAAACTGATGGTTAATATAAGAAGAATATCCAAACACTTGAGGACATGTTGAGATCTTTTTCAATGTAATTAAAAGGTGGATGGGAACAAAATCTTACCTTGGTGGATTTCTCTTACAACAATAGTTTCCATTCAAGAATCCAAATGGATTATTATGAATCCCTTTATGGGAATAGGTGAATAACGCCAGAATGTTTGGATGATTTTGAGGAACAAAATTTTAGGTCCAAAATTTGTCGAAGAAATGGTGGAAAAGGTTAAGACCATCCAGTAGCACATCAAAGTTGCTCAGATTCAAAAAAAAAGAGCTACAATGAAAATCATCGATGAGACCTATAGTTTATTGTTGAAGAAATGTATTTCCTCTACATATCTCTATAGAAAATGGTGATGATATTTTTGAAGAAGGGAAAGATTAGTCCAAGTTACATCAGTCCTTTGGATATCCTTGATCACATTGGAGTAGTGACATATCAGCTAGCACTCCCACAGAACTTATCTCAAGTACATGAAATATTAAAAGTATTACTCTTAATAAAGTAGATAACAGACCCCTAACTTGTACTCAATATAGAGGTGGTTCTGTTGGATAATGAACATTACTATTAGGAGCACCTAGTGAATATCTTAGATTGTAGAGAAAAAGTTCTATGAAATAAGACAATTCCCCCCATCAAGGTGTTGTGGAGAATGAAAAAGTTGGAAGAAGTAATTTGGAAACCAAAGGAGGTGATGAAACAAATTTACCCTCATCTATTTTATTGTGGGAATAAAATTTGAAGGAGAAATTTATTAAGCGGGTATGGTTTTAATGACCCGAACTTTTATGAATAAAATTCCCTTTCTTTTGAATTATTTAAACTTATTATATTTATAGAAAAAACAAGAACTTATTTTATTATATCAATTAGGATTTTAAATTACCATTATGTATCTTTACCATTTATAACATAGTCATTGAACAATGATCACATGAATATTATAAATATAGGGTTTTAAAAATTCTTTTTGACACGGATAAAGAATGTGATGGTCTTAACCAGTAGTATTGTACATTATAAATCCAATTTATCAGATCTTATGAGGGAGAAAAAAATTATAGGCTTTTCCCTAGAACATTCCTATGCCATGATTCAACAACAAAAGAATGTGTGAAACTGTTTATGGGAGAAGTTCAATCCCATCAAGATTATGGCCCAAACCGTGTTCACTGAATGGACCCATGAAAGCCCCACCATTTCACACCTTAATCTTATCTAATATTCTTGTGTAACAAATGGATACGTATCAAGACCCTAAAAATAAGATTATGTACATTATTTTGTACAGAATAATGAATATATTTTCCTTCCTATTTTTACTTCTTTGTAAATGATTTTTAAATCATAAATAGTATTTTTGGTTAATTAAGAAATCTATTTTGATGAAATAATGAATTTATGAACAAAATAATATTTAAATAAAATATTAGTAATGAATTAATTTTATTAAAGATATATTATTTCATAATTTTTATGAACTCAAATGTAATTTTTTATCGATCTTTGAAAACTGTTCTTGTCAAAACCCGTCAAATTAAAAAAACAGTTTTTATTTTAAAAGGGAAAATTCAAAAATTTAGAAAATAATTTAGATAAAATGAATCTTATTATTAAATTAGGATGTTTAAATTATCCAAAAGTGGATTTTTCATAATTTTCCAAGACAGTCACATTTTTGGGTAAAAATTAAATACCATATAAATATATAGTGTGTTTGATGACATCATCATGACCCAATAGCGATATAATAAATACTATAAAATAGATATTATACCAAATATATGTTTTAAATTTAAAATAATGTGATTTTATGTTAATTTTATTTATTTTAAAAATCCTTAGTGAATCATCCATGACATATAATATATTTTAATATTTTAAAACCATTTCCTTGAACATGTGAGTCGCCTCCACAAAAGTATAGACAATATTACAATATCATTGTCCCATGTTCTTATAAAATATTTTATACCACTCCAATTTTCTAGAAATCATGGGCAAAAACCATGGTATGGTTCGTGGTTTTGAATATTTTATTCTGTAGTGTACAAAACCAAAAAAATAAAGAAATCCCCCTCCTTTTCTATATAAACCCACCAATGTTTCCATTACTATTTACTCAAAACCTTTGAACCTCGACCAAATTCTTCCCCAAAGTCCCTAGATTCCACCCATGGTTATCCCAAGCTCCCAAGAAGCCTCTCCCATGTCTTTAGAGTCACACATCCTAGTAAGGGAACCTCAACTTCCTATCTTCCATTGAATTCAAATACCTAGTTTGAAATTAGTATTTTTAATTTCAATTAGTTATATTTTAATCACTTTATAATCTATCACATAATTTAAATTTGGTGTTATTTCAATTATTTATCATTTATCCTCCCCTCATTTGGACCCTTACCTAATCCATTACTATGCTAAAATTCCATAATGGATTTCTCTCTTCATATTTCCATTCAACCACTTATTTAATATAATGCTTCTTAAATTCCATTTTCATATGTTGATATATAATGTTCCATTATCCCCTTAATTTATATTTTATTTAAAAATGATTTGATCTTCCTTTAACTCCCATTAATCCCTCATATTATCATTTAATCCCACCTGTTACTATGGCAAATTTTCTATAAGGGATCTTCCACATGTCTCCTTTATCAAGAATCTCTTTTAAGTTATGTCTTGTAATTTAATTTTTCCAATGATGGGATATGTTGATAAATATTCCTCCTGCTGTGAATTTCATGTCTATGTTATAGGAGACCCCTTTCTATCTCATCAAACCATTTTATGAGTTTCTATATGACGACATTATCCTGCTGAAATTGTACCACAATTTTCCATGGAAAGAAAATGGTTCAGTGAATACCATACCCATTTCTCTATCAAGGGTATTCACCTTTATGAAAATAATCTTATTGATTGGTGAAATACATGTATTTATTAAAAATTTCTATATTGTGGAATATAATTATGATTTTGAATTAATCTATGTTATATGATCTATGTGGCACAGTTAAGCATGATATTGAAATGTTTCTAAAGGGTGCACCCTAATAGCACTCCAACTAATTTGGTAATGGTTAGTATCATGATATGTCATGTTTTGGAAAGTTTTACCAGATACCTTTATGGGACTTTTTTTCCACCATTAAAAATTGATGGTTTAGCTTTTAATTATGTTCTTGATGCAGTGTTTTATGTTGTTTCCACATTTCCCATGTTATGATTATCATGATAAATCATGCCTTATTATTCATGTTCCTTTATTCCTTATTGATATTCCTTTTATAAAATGTATTTTTATCCTCATGTTATTCATTTTGTACTCCTTTACTAGGCTTTATAGATCACCCCTTTCTTATGTATGTCCTCAGGTTATCCCATGCGGTGTTAAGTATAAAGGAATGTTGTGTTCATGTCAAATAAAATTTCAATAAAGATGTTGTTTTATTTATTATATTAATTTGTTATGTAATGTTTCTAATCACCAAAGACACTACACCCATCGATATACTGATATTAATTATGTGAAATTTAATATAAAAAATTATATTTAAATGTTAAATAAACAACAGGGTTTTTATAAGAAGGTTGATTAACTCTACACTGGGAGCAGAAGAAGGTTGAAAAACCTATTGTTCCTTAGGATTGGGAGCATCGACACGTATAGAAGTCATTATATACAGAATTTTTTTAACATTTAATTTATATTACCCAAATTCAGTATTGAATAAATAATATCACGAGGTAATGAAATTTATATTAAAAAAAATATAACTTTATTATTGACCACTCTTTTTTATAAGGTTTAAAGGATTTTACCCCTTTATCGAGTATCCAACTACCTTCATTGTGGTCTAATATGACATAAAAAACTCATATAGATTGGGACCAATGAGAAATTATTGCAATGTACTAATTAAAGGATAATATTTAGTTCAATGTTCATCTCACCCATTAGTTGTTTTGGTCAGTAAGAGAACAATTTACCACTTTTTGTTTGTAGGATCTGGAATATAAAATAATTGTACTGCCTATGATGCCATTATAAATAGTTCATCTATGTACCCTTCCATTCTGAAATCCACTTTCATGAATCCCAATTAATCTATTATAATAGAACTCATATTATCAACCCACTTGCATTGAAAAATTGGCACTTGGAATTATTTATAATCCAAGTCCTATATTTTTTTATGATGCCAAAGTATGACATATTCACATAAATTGAAATTTTTTCCCACAGTCCTAGAAACATGCATCACTTCATCAACAAGTGTAAATCCCCTATTTTTTAGGTTAATTAATTTATCATGTTAATCAGTATAAAATGTATAAACCTTAATTACATAACAATTATAAGATAATACATACACACTTGGTCCTCTAGATAGCATTCAAATTCATTCTAAAATTGAATCTGAATTTTTATTTGACTCTATAAAAATATTTTCTCAAAACCATCCAATAAATTATTGATTATGTATATTTTATTTCCAAATTATATCACTTAATGGATTCAAATGCCTAAGAATTTATTTGTGGGATTCAACATATCAGGAAACCTATAAAATGTTTTATAAAACATAAATGTTGTATTTATCCCAATCTACAATATTGATTGTAACAATATCTCCTCTCGAAATTCCTTCACCCATAGGCCACCCAGTATGATGAGATTTTGGAAAAAAATGATTTTCACACCAGATAGGTAATTAGTAGATAATTCAACGGATTCCTCAACAATATATCAATCTGTAATACAACCCTATGGATGACATTGATTTTTGACATACCCTTTAAAAATATTCATATACTATTCAATAGGTAACATCCATCTATAATGTAAAGTACCATATAGTCAAATATCTCTCACTAAGTAAACCATCAAGTGAGCCACCATATCAAAGAATTCATGCAGGAAGAACATTTCAAATTCACATAATATGAAATTAATTTCTGTTTCCGTAGTTAATAATTTCACCGAGTCTATAAATCTTCTATCTATAGCTATAAAAAAGAAACATATCATGGTTAATGTATTATATACATTCTTGGAAAAAATGAAACGTAATGATACATGAATTACATATTTTATAAAAAAATGATAGTCATGTGATTTCAGACCTTTTAACTTTAAATTAGTCATTAATATGATATTATTGATATTCAATAAATACCCCTATAGAAAATTTACATCATTAATGAAGTTGAAAAATAGATATCTCTAGTTCTTGGAAATAGTATAACTAGCATGTGGAATAAATTTCATTTTCCACCCTTCATTGGTGCTAACTCTTCCCATATTATGAATCCAATCATGTCCAAACTATCCTTGATTCTATCATTTTTTAGGTTCATTTAGTAATGCTACAATGATACTATCAAATACCTTTTTTGCAACATGCATAACACCAATAAAATTTCTGAAGTATAAACAATTCCAGTATGGTATTTCAAAAAAACGGACCACTTTTTCTAATCGGATTTCTTAATGTTTTTCAAAAAAGGATTCCCAAAATCAGTGTCCATAAATTTTACTTTCTCCAACATGGGATCACATTTTAGTGTATAATGTGTTATATGTTATTCTGAACTCATATCAAATGATTCCATCCAAGATCGGTACTTATGTCATCAAGGTAGAAATATGGGATGTCCTAGAAATATAGTATTTGATTAATATGTCAACCAAATTGATTGTGTACCTTGTTCAAAAATGGGACACCCTTAAGTTATTTTAATGTTATATCCAGAAAAAGTTCCAAAAGTAGGAAATTCATTTATTTTCCAACAAAAAATGGATCCTAATGTGAAATATTCATTTCTATAAGCATCATACAATGTAACACCTGAATCCCATAATAATTTCAAATATCCAATAAATGGAGACAAATAAACATCAATATCATTACTCATTTTTTTGTCCTGATATAAGCATATATAAAATAATTTATTTTCATTTCACGCGTAATCATGGTGGATTATTATAATTTACCAACATAACTGGTCATATACTATGATTTTTGATTTAAAACCCAAATGGATTCACTCCATCTGTAGATAATGCAAGACAAAGGGTAATCGACTCATTTCCAAATTCAGATTACTCATGATCAATTTTCTTCAACTGAGGAGATTATGTTAGGGGATGAGATTTCACATCCTTATTTTTTGTATCGACATGCCAAATCAATTGACTTTCTATCTCCACTATGCCATATAGGTGCCTATACCTTATAATGATTGGAATGTACTATAGAACATTCATAGAACCTAATTAATCAATCTTATATCAAGAAACACCACACTTTGGGGAATCATTAAGTGATTTTTTTTCAGGAAAAATAGTATATAGTCATTTGGAAAAACAAGTATTCTTTTAAAGATCATTCCCATGAAACTTTTCATTTTTTAGTGTCATGTATAGATTCAGGGATCTCATTATCTTCTTGGAGAATATCATTCAAGAGATAAAGTTGTTCAATGAAAATGGTGTCACTCCATTGGAAGTTATCCTTTAAATTATACAACATCAATATAGTTGACAATGCTTTATATTTTGTGAAACAAGCATAAAATGGCATCTTTTCACAACACATTATCTTCTCAAACAATTTTGGACAATCATAAATTTACTGTTCAACTGTCATTGTCATTTCCTCAATGACATCTTCATCATCATTCACATATATAATCACGTCCTCTCTATGGTCTTATTCATTTCCCACAATTGTAATCATATCAGATGATCCATGAAATGCAGTTATATCCCAGTGACATGCTACATTCTCTTTTCCATGTTCTCATTAAAACATTTATAATATGGATCTATTATGAGATTGTTCAACTATTCTTCTAAATCCTCTAAACTAATTAGTTTTGAATAACAACAGCATAAACACAAACAAAGGATTTGAGAAGGGTCATATGGTTGATCATTTCTAAACATTATGAAATATTTCACCCCATACAAATACACTATTTTCATATGATTTTAGTCCATCCATTCTCTATTCGAATTCATTCTATTTGATTTTGTAATATTAATATTTGAAAAATAAATACATAAAAAGGGTCCTTTCAAATAAGGGGAACCCAAAATTTGAATGCATCAAATAATTTCATCATTCTATGAAGAAAATTGGTAATTTAATTTAAGAAAAGAATTATTCCAATAGTGGTAGGTGTTTTCCTATGAATTCATCTAGAAGGGATAAAGGATGAATCTTGGGAAACAAAATTCAATAAAAACCATTTGGGAGATGGATCAATTGAAGGAAGATAGTTATTATTTAATTTTGTTTCTTGAGACTTGTCCTCTTAAAAGTTAACACCAATTCATAGGCAAGATATAGTTATAGTGGACTCCCCTAATTTAAAACATCCAAGTGATGTTGGATGAAAAGTAGGATTAGGAGTTACAATTGGGTTAAACATTAATTCACATTTTGTGGGAGTGAGGACATGATGGATATCCTCTGTGTTTGATAGAGTAAGTGAAATTCCAATTCCATGGTGTTATTATCAATATATATTATGTATAATGTGATGATAGTGATAGGTGAAGGATACGGATGATAGTTTTGGGTTATGGTTTCCTGAACGGGATCCTTTCAATAAGGGATTTTCATGATTCTGAAAAAATCATAGGGAATGAAAAAAGTTTCCTAGTATTTTTTTAATTGTTTATAAGTTCAAGGAAGGTGGATAATCGAGTAATCCTATCATTATAAAAAGAATGAGTAGGTTTTTTGAGATTTAAATAATTTTTTGTGAATGATGATGTTGAGAATTTGACTACAGGTTGAAACTGGAAACAGTCAAAGGATGAAAACAGAATGACACAAGGATTTCATAATTATAGAATTTCAATAGATCAAAAAAATAAATTCCAGTTAGATGGAGATGGGAACCCACATGAAGGATGAATTGAAACCACATATGGGCTCACATTAATTTGTCATGAAATTGTTTCCAGTGGACATGGTAAGAGTGGAATTTCTAGAATTTGATTATATTTGTGGAAATGGATTTGAGTGGGTGGAGGGTTCTTTAAAATAATGAACTGACCGACTAACACCAACTCATTCCTTATATCCCCTTTGGTTCGAACCTGCTTTATCAATATAATAGTGTGGTAGAGGTCTATAAATAAATAATTTGTTAGTAAAATTACCTATCAGTCATTTTAAATTTAAATGTTTAAGATTCAAATTATAATCATACTAGAATAAAATTTGGAGTATTCCATTGAAGTTGAAATAAGATGGTTACCTTTGAATATAAATCTGGAATTTTATTTACCTCAAGATAAATTTATAAAATTGTTTTCCAAACCTTGTACAGTCACGGAATGGGTAATGTAACTTTACACAACTCAAACCATGATTAGTTTTCCATGTGTGTTAACTATACAAGCCTATTTTTATTTAATACATAAAATCTATACTGATAGGTTTTTGTTATGTGTTATCAATTTTGAACCCCCTCTCTCATCCTTAAACACCCATTTATTACCCTAAAAAATCTTTGACTGGGTTTAAATTTTTATAGGGAAATTTTAATTGTTTTTCATCATTATTCAATGATTTTTTCTCATTATATATTAAGATAAACCTACATAAGATTAATGGTAATAATATCAATATATTCTTCATTAATTGACCTCTCTCATTATAAAAGTACATATATTTTATAAAAGTATACATAAATTATAGAATTATATAGTTTTACAAATTCCCTCATCTTTTAACCACATAACACGACGTCACATCACCACACTATAACATGACCATAGACCAACCATATAATTGCCTCCCCATAGAACAATCTCATACCAACTACATCATTTATTACTCATTGAATTCCCACTAACCAACCACACAACACCACCCCACAACATGGACACATACCCACCACATTATCCCCCACATATAAATGCACATTTCCTCCCCACAGCATGGCCCCAGATAACTCATCAACCCTAACTACACCAAAGTATCATCAAAATGTAGACCAACTCAAAAAAACACCACCGTACTAGATCCTTGGGAGAATAATGGATGAAAACAAACAAGTAGAATATAAGGAAATACCATTGATCACCAATATTCATACATAAAAACCAAAAAACTAAATTAGGGTGAATAGGGATGAAATATCTCCCAAAAATGCATAGGTTTCTACCAAAAATGAGATGATGGGAGGGAATATGAATAAAAATTAACATCAACCAAACAAAATATTTTCATTGGATCCAAAAAAAATATCACTAAGAATTTAAATAAAATAGAGTGAGGAGGAAGACGTACAAAAATACAATAAGGATGGGAGATATTTGTTTTGTTCATCGTGAAAAAGTGAAGATGCACGTAGTTGAGGTGCGACTGAAAAAATAGTGTTTTCAGAGGCAAAACTAAGATAAATCCTCACATGCCTTATATTTGGAGAGATTGATTCATCGAGAAACTGTACTAGTAATAGCAGTAGGGTTTGGAGGCAATGACGGAAAATCTCTAGTTCCAGGAAATCTTAGGGTGTGAGTGATGGTACAGTTATGTTAGGGTTCGATTTATAAGAACCTGAAAGGATTTTATCAAAACCTTAAAAAAAGCTCCGATAAAGGTTAGTTTTATTAGTGCTAAAATAGAAAGCACTGAAAAAACTGACCATTATCAGCATTGATAAAGATACCCCATTATCAGTGATAAAAAATACTGATAATTCTCTAATCTTAATAATTTATTTATACTATTATATATATTTATAAATTAATAAACATATTAAATATATTTATATAAATAAATTTATATATATATATATATATAAATATAATAAATATATTTATCATGATTTTATCATTATGTAAATATATATATCAACTTATAATTTTTTTTTAAATAAATAAATATTTTTATACAATTATAAATTTATTTATTTATTTATTTATTAATATCTAAATATATATATTTATAAAATTATGATAAATGTATTTATTGAAATTTAATAATTATTTAAATATGAATATTTATTTATAATTATAATTAAATATATATTTACTTATTTATAATTATAATTATAAATAAATATTTTTATAAATATTTGTATATAATTATAATTATACATATAAATTAATATAAAAATATATATTTATATTTATATTTATAAAATTATAAAAATGTATTTATTGAAATTTTATAATTTTAAAGAGAAAGACTAACCAAAAGAAAATCTTCTGGCCTATTATTAAATATAAATTAAAAAGATAAAAAGAGAGTGGATAGGATCATAAAAATAGACGTTCCCACATCCAGAAATCTAGTTTGAGAGTCATAAAAAGAAATATCATTTTCAAATCCATAATCAGAGTCATCTACAGTTTCCGGATTCGACAGTGAGTTATC
Organism: Viscum album; assembly: GCA_963277665.1. Lineage (NCBI taxonomy): Eukaryota > Viridiplantae > Streptophyta > Magnoliopsida > Santalales > Viscaceae > Viscum > Viscum album. Next base: position 1,080,469 of record OY728165.1, read on the forward strand.
TTTATTGAGAATCATAAGCATCGTTGCCTTGGAGCTTTCCTCCTCTAGAGTGGGATTTTTCTTTAATTATTTGGAGGATGGTCTGGTAGAAACATTCCTTGTCATAGTGGAATAATACTTCTGTGGACTTGTTTTGGAGAATTCATATTTGACCCTTCATATCCACCTGTCTTACCCCTACTATTCATGATAACAACCTTAAAGGAAATAGCTCCACCATTGCCAATAGTTTTAGTGGTTTCCAATAAAATCAACTGTTTCACTTTTACAATTCCATCTTCTGAGATGTTACCCCATTCATAAATTTTTGGGGAACTGTAATTTTACCATGCATTTTGGATAGATTTGTGAATGTCTACAAACTCAGGCTCAAGCTTTAGGTCCCCACCATGCCTAGCATACTGAGAGTTCAAGGAAACACAAAAATACATATAGATATGATAAGAAATAGAAAAAAGGACTGGCTTTGGGCCTATTTCAATCCCCACCTATGCAACCTCTATAGCATCCCACCTTTTTATCACATAAACTTTCATTACATTTTACAAAACTGAGGATCTTTAAGGTTTAGTGTCCTGGAAACCAGGAACTTAAAACATGAAAACATAAAACATTCTTCTTAAACACTTGAAAGGCTTCTCCTAATGTTCATCCTTGGTTCATTACTGAATATCATAACCTGGGGACATACATCAAAAGAAAGGGTGAGCAGAAGGCCCAGTAAGGGAAAAAAGAGAAAAATTTTACAAGTGAACTTGAGATACTTCAATAAGGTCATGAAAAGAACATTAAGGCATGAGAAAGAAATCATGAGATATATCATAATAAAAATAACATTTTTCATAACTTGAAGATGTGGCTGCAACATTTAATATTGACAATCATTTCGTTTCACCAAGGTCCATCCCCAAGGTGTCATAAAAAATTACCAAGGTTATTCACCAAGGTATCAGTCTAAATGGTCATCTCTAGAGATTAAGTCTTTAACCAATGCATTGGAGTGCTATCTGGGCGCACCCTTGACATGTCTTTATTATCATGTGATCCATATATATCATCATAAATCATTTTGTAAACAACCCATATAGCAAAAATGAAATGGTTTTCATTTCATAATCATAACGTTTTAAAAACTACTTTAATGACATGATCTTTATGTCAATTTAAACCCACGAAAAGGGAAAGTGGGTCTCATGTATGTAAACCCAAGAATTTAAAATAGAAAAACTTGGTATATATGTTAATACCACTATAGAAGAGTGAGATTTGAGTATTAACTTAATAAAATAAAATAACTTTAGAAAAAGAGAGAGGCATTTTGAGATGGAAATTCTGCGGCATAACGGCTATGTTACGAGGTTTTAGAAAAAATTGAAAAGAGAGGGGACATGGGTCACCCACTCATAAATGATCCATAAAATAGTAGGGGAACAGAATATAAAGGATTTAAGAACATTGTAATGAAATTTGAAAGATATACTATATGAAATGATGAACATGAAAGGAAGACAAAAATAAGATTTCTCTTATTAAATTCAGCAGCCTAATGCTGTCACTTAAACTTAAAAAAAAGAATTGAAGAGATAAAATAGGGTATCTCATTGTATGAACATAAAATATCAGTATGATATATATAGATATCCTACCCCATCATAATGAAAAGGAACTTGAAAGACTTGACATGAAAGTAGAACTTTGAAAATGAGAAGGGTGAAAGAATCCCTTAAAATTTCAGCAGCCTAACGACGTCACTTAAACATAAAAAAATGAATTGACGAGATCAAATAGGGTCTATAATCATATGAACATAAAAGATCAGTATGATATATATATAGATCATACCCCAACATAATAAAAAGGAACTTGAAATACTTGACATGAAAATAGAACTTGAAAACGAGAAGGGTGAAAGAATCCCTTAAAAATTCGGCAGCCTAACGGCGTCACATAAACATAAAAAAATGAATTGATGAGATAAAATAGGGTCTCTCATCATAAGAACATACAAGATCAGTATGATTGACATAGATATCATACCCCAACATAATAAAAAGGAACTTGAAATACTTGACATGAAAATAGAACTTGAAAACGAGAAGGGTGAAAGAATCACTTAAAAATTCGGCAGCCTAACGGCGCCACATAAACTTCAACAAAAATGAATTGACGAGATAAAAATAGGGCCTCTAATCATATGAAAATACAAGATCATTATGATAGATATAGATATCATACCCCATCATAATAAAAAGGAACATAAAATATTTGACATGAAAATAGATCTTGAAAACGAGAAGGGTGAAAGAATCCCTTAAAAATTCACCAACCTAACGGCACCACTTAAACTTCAAAAAAAATGAATTGGTGAGATCAAAATAGGTTATCTCATCATATGAACATAAAATATCATTATGATAGATATAGAGATCATTACCCAACATAATAAAAAGGAACTTGAAAGACTTGAATGAAAAGAGATCTTGAAAATGAGAAGGGTGAAAGAATCTGTTACAAATATTTAGGCAGCCTAACGACGCCACTTAAACATTAATAAAACGAAATTATGAGAGTAATAGGGGATTTATAATCATATGAAAATGAAAAGGGAAGTAATAGGAATATAAAAGGACATCCTCCAACATAAGAACATAGAGCATAAAATAAATCACATAAAAGAGAGTATTTGAAAAGAAAGAGAGGGTTTGGATCCCATACCTTAAAACGTAACTCTTGAAACTCAATGATTGGGACCTTGAGAGGATTAGGGAACCTTGGGAGGACTCCTTGGGATGTTATGAGACCATAACTTCTTTGGTAATGATCTTGGAGTCCAAAGGATGAGAGAATGGCTTGGTATTTATATGGAATGTGAGGGGACAAGGCATTAATGGCCAAGGGACACCTCATTGGTGGTTTTGGGAAAACCATTGGCTTTCCCATGGTATTTTCCCATGGTATTGGACACTTGGGACACCTCATACCTTATATTAATATTCATAAGTCTACCATATTGATTACATACTTAATACATCATTTAATGATGTCATTAAACACCCGTAACTTAAAAACTGTATTTTCACTATTCAACGAAAATTCAACTTTCTCAGAAAAATCCCAAAATTTCACCCTATCCAAATATAGATGATCTGATTTCAAAAATGAACACCATTTTATAAAAATAATTTTCTAAATATTTTTAATTTAATTTTCAAATAAATACACTATTCACTGAAAATTCATTTTTTTCAGAGAAATCCCCAAAAATTACCTTAACATAATATCGATGCTCTGAGTTCAAAAATGAAATCCATTTTATAAAAATAATTTTCTAAATATTTTTAATTTAATTTTTAATTAAAAACACTATTCACTTGAAAAAACTAATACTTTACTAATAATTTATGAAACCGTTATTTAACCATTTTATTGAATCTCATTACTTAATCAAGGTTCCTATATTATATTAATACTTTCTTTAAGTGTGATTACTAATCCATTTGTCCACATTACTAATCATAAGCATAAAATCACTATTCATAATTTACTATTCATCAAAAATCAAGTTCATATTATTAGACTCTAATTTTCGTACTGAACATAATTCTAGAAGACCATTTTTTGAATATCATTACACATTTTTAAGTATTTAATGTTTACATAAACATTTTTTAAATATCTTTTTTCTAAAATTCATCAAAAATATGCATACTATATTTATCCAGTAATTTGAAGAATCATAAACTTCATCAAAAGAAGAAATCACAATTTTTATTTAAAACAAAGTATTACACAAGGCAGTTACTGTCTCCATACATAGCCCTTTATCACACCAGCATAGGACCTAAGTGTAAGGTGTGCTAAGGTGAGAGAATCTGAGGGAGGCTCGGCCAACATCGCACCAGTAGTAATTTCTATCAGTTTGAACTTCTCGCGAAGGAAATTCTGTTCTAGCTTCACACGATGAAGTTCATCTTGGGTTTAGTCTAGAGCAAATCCCAGTGGTGCTACCTCCTTCCCAAGTTCTGTTAGATGGGCTTCGATCGGTCCAAGACTACTGGGTGAGGCCATCGAATCTTCTTTCTAAATTAATTAACAATGATTACTTGTATTTAGAGACAATAATCGAAACTTTTAGTTTCCAGCAATCATATTTTCCAATGATCATATAATAGTCATAACCCAATGGTATCATTTTAATTATACTCATGTTATCAAATGAAACACTTTTGTTGAGTATAAAAAATAATATAACACACAAAATTAAGAAACAAGATTTATTCAAAATTTTGGGTCGTTACAACCTCACCCAGGCTGACTAGCATAGAAGCATCACCCCTGTCAGTTGAAAACCCCTTTGGATGAGAGACCCCACCCCCAACAACAAGACCAAATACACCATTAAGAATACTGGCTAGATAACCAGAGCCATTATAAACATTAAAAACCCTACCATGAGAAGAATCATCTCATCCTATAGAAGTAGAAACATGCCCATCATTTGATGTTCCCTCCTCTACATGATCTACCTAAGTATTATAGGGTTCATTGTTAACTCTATCTGAATAATACTCATTCAAGAGAAATCCCTTTCCCTTCAAATTAGGCATCTTTGAATTAAATTTCTCATAGACCGACACATCAAAACCAATGGAAAATGGAAATATATGGACATTTCTATCTTGAAAAAGGGATTTGTACAAAGAAGAATCCTTTATTTTTGGATTCCTTTGATAGAGGGTAGCTGGGGGACCCTTTATCCCACACCACTCATAGGATACCTTCCTCCAACATAACTCTAGTGAGTTTCCAACATCGATATAAGAATTACAGAAAATATGATTTATGTCATACACAACATCAATTTGGATGTCATCTGTGGGAGTGGAAAGAGTTGCCTTAATAATAATGGTGGAACTAAAGTCAATTTCCACTGACATAATAGAAAAATTCCCAAACTGCACATTCTCAATTTCCTTTTCAATATGTATAGGAGTCCCAATTTCTATACTGATATCATGTAGAATCCTTAGATGCCAAAGTACCCAATTTAATCCATTAAGAAAAACCCAAACCTAATAGAAGGCATTTTTTGACCGCAAGACATTGAATGATACCTAAGTATTGATCATAAAAAATGATTTATCACATATATGGAAGGATGAATAATAATAGTTTCAATGTATAAATAAACATTCATGAGTCATGAATACATAAAATATGCTTGAGTCATCATAATATACATAATCATAACATTTTCAACATATCAACCCATATTAACCACAAATAAAAATATTATCATATAGTGTCAATTATACTTACACATCAATATATGAACATAAATTATGGAATAAATGTCCATGAATTTCATCGTTATCTCATGAGATATATATATATATATTGACCCAATTCAATTGAGACATATATTAATTTATATATATATTTAATTATTTATAATTATAATTACGAATAACTATGTTTAAAAAGTATTTATATATAATTATAAATTTATAATTATAAATATAATGAATATATTTACTATTTAAATTAATTTATTATAATTTTATAATTATCTAAATATATATTAATTTATTTAAAATATTATAAATTAATTTTTAAAAACATTATATATATATATATGAATTATTAAAAAATATATATTGATCAATAATAATTACTTTAATTATAAGAATGTTTTTTAATTAATGTATGTTAATAAACATTATTTTTGAGAATAAATAATATAATTATATATATTAAGAATATTTTTTATTAAAAACAATTATTATACACTGAGAATAGAGCGGATAAAGATCAACCATTTTCAGCACTAAAACAAGTGCTGATAAAGGACACTGATGCATTAGTAATTTTTTAGCACTGATAAAAGTCACCTTCATCAACGCTTTTAGCTAGCACTAATAAAGGTGGGATTTTATAAAGTCTTTCTATTTAGTGCTGATAAAAGAATGTGCTTCCCTTGCTCCAGGTTGTGGTAGTGATGCTTGGAAGTATGATTGTTGCTCATTATTGTGTGGTTATGGGTGTGATATATGGTGGGTTTGTGGCCATAATATTATATGAATAGTATTGTGGAATATGGAATGTAATGATAAGAAATAAAACAAACATGAGTTTGGGATGAATATGTGTGATGACCAGTATAAAACTATAAGTGTTAGAATGAATTAATGATTAAGGACTAGAATAAATATTGGTGCTAATTGATAATGGGTTGTCATTGAATATGAAAATAAATTGAATAACAGACATAATATTTGTTGGTAAATGATAAAATTTGATTTTGATAAATAAATTTATATCATCCCTCCTTTTTATTACATAACTTTTCATTACATTTTACATAAATAGGACCTTCTAAATTTTAGTGTCTTGGAAAAAAGGTACATAATACAAGAAGACATAAATAATTCTTCTATTTTCAACTGAAAGGATTATTCAAGGTTCTTCTTAAGTACATTTAATACATATCATATCCCATGGAAATACATAAAAGTAAAGGGTGATAATAATGCCCAATAAATTAAAATAAGGGAAAGAGTTTACTTGTGTTCTTGAGGAATATCAATAAGAACTTGTAGAAATACATAAATGCATGAGAGAGAGGAATATCATAATATTAATAAGATGAATCATAACTTGTAAATGTGTCTGAAACTTTTAATTGGGTAATTCATAAAGTTATCAAAAAGGTTTTTCATGGAGGTGTCATAAAAATTACCAAGGTTATTCACCAAGGTATCATAAAAAATGTCATCTCTAGTGATTAAATTCTGTACAAAATGAATTGTAGAGATATTAGGAAGAACCCTTCATATTTATTAATTAATGTGAACTAAAAATATCATAATAAAATTTTTCATAAATAACCCATTTAGATTAAATGAAACTGATTTCATATCAAAATCATGGTGTTTTAAAAGTGCATAAAAAGGTACTTATTTCATTTTAAACCCACAAGAAAGGAAGGTGTCTTTCTTGTATGATAATCCCAGAATTAAATAGATAATTTTCCTATCTGTTTGAATACACATGGAGAATAAATATTTTTGGGTATTCACAAAATGAAAATAAATAACTTCTTGAGAAAAAGATATATATTTTGAGAAGTAAAATCGTCTGCATAACGGGTATGAAACATTTATTTAAGAAACATTAAAAAGAGGGAGAAAGGGTATACCACTCATAAAATACTCTTAATATAGTAAATGTATATAATAAAATGGATAAAATAACATAGTATGTAAATTTTAAAGACACGCCACATAAAAAAGGAAACTTGAAAAGAAAAGATAAGTTGATATTTCCCTTACCTTGAAGAGTAACTCCTAAAACTAAAAAACAGTGAACTAGGGGGGCTTGTGTAAACATTTGGGGGGACTCCTTCGGAGGTAATAATATCATATCTTCATGTAGTATGAATATTAAATTAATGGAAATGATGAAATGGAGTGTGTATTTATGGAAAAAGTGTGGGAGTTTTTTATTAATTTCCTTGGACACCATAGTAGTGGAATTTGAAAAAATGTGGGCCGACCCTTGGTATTTTCTCATGGTATTAGACACTTGGGACACCTATTATAATATTTTAATCCATAAGACTTTACCATAATTATATATTAATTATTACATCATTATGATTTCATTAAACATACTGAAAACTCAAAACTGTATATTTACTATTCACATATAACTAATGTATTTTAGAAAATTATCATAAATTCACTGTAACCTAATATCAATGATATAATTTCCAAAATAAAATTTATTTTACCATAATAATTATATAAATATGATAAATTTATCTTCTAACTTAAAAATACTTATTTATTAAAAATAATAGCGGACAGAAAATGCATAGTAAAATTTTTGACATATAACAAAATAATATTATTTTATCATTTCTAATTAAAAAAGATTGTTTTGATAAAACTATTTAATTATAATAAAAATTCATAAAACTTTAGTTTAATATAATAATTTATATCTCTCTAAAAAGTAATTTTTTACCAAAAAAATCAATTTATCAAATTCAATTTCAATTTTAAACAAAAATATTCTTAAAACAGAAATGATGAAATTAAAAATTTATTTAAACAAAGGGATTGCACATTAAGTGACTAAGTCCTTGAAGAATAATCCATTATAATTACCAAATACAACATAAGAGTGAGGTGTGTGATATTGATCGACTCTTTGGGTGGATTGAATATCATTTCTCAAGTGGTAATCTAAACTAACTTTATCTTATCCCATATGTGATTTTGTTCAAGCTTAATGTATTAAATCTCGGCTTGGTTTTGGTCAATAAAAAATCCCAAAGATGAAACCTCTGTCCCTAGTTCTTTCAAATTGGATTTTTATGGAATTATTCTACTGGATGAGGACCTTTACTCTTCTTTCTTCCTTAATTAACCATTATCATTCCTATTTATAATTTTAAAGTTATAATTAAGTGTATTGTTTCCAATGGTCATATTGACCAATGGTCATGTAACTGTCAAAACCCAATTTTCACATTTAAATTATACTCGCATCGTTATTAAAGAGATATAATTATGTTGTGTACAAAAAATTATAACATAAATTTTTAGGAAGCATTTATCATTCAAAAAGTCTGAGTCATTACATTCTTCCCCCTTAAGAAATTTCATCCCTGAAATTTCAACTCCTTCCCTTTGTTGAGAAAATGTGTGGGTACTTCAACATCATTGTTTTTCAAGGGTTCCCACATTGGTTCTTCATATTTGTGGTTCCTCTATAGAACTATAACAAGGTGGGTATTCTTGCTATGTAGAACCTTGTCCCTACGGTCCAAGATCTCCATCAGTTGCTCCTTATAAGAGAGGTCATGTTCTAGTTGTACCACATCTGGATTCAATCCATGTAAATGGTTAGGTATGTACTTCCTCAAGAGAGATACCTGGAAAAATCATGTACTTGAAATACATTAGGAGGAGGTTCAAGCTGATATGGCACTGATTCTATGCAATCAAGGATTACATTGGTGCCAATATACTTGGGGCTTAGATTCCCTTTCTTCCCAAACCACACAGCTCACTTCAAGGTGAAATTTGAAGAAAGTCTTTTTCACCAACATCAAACTCCAAGCCCCTTGGACGGTTTTCAGTATAGCTCTTATGCCAACTCTTAGAAGCCTCTATGTGTTGTAGAATGGAATAGGCCTTTCTTGTCATCTTTTTCCCAAGATTAGGCTTAATAATCTTTTTATCCCTTCTTCATCCCAACAAGTAGGAGTCCTACATCGCTTCCCATATAAAGCTTTATATGGTTCCATTTGAATACTCTAATGAAATCTATTGGTTTATGGGAACTCGGCTAATGGGATATGTTATTCCCATCCACCTTTAAATGTCGTAGAGAAAGTTCTCAGCTTTTCCTTGAGTGTCTAAATAGTCCTTTCATATTGTCCATTAGGTTGAGGGTGATAAACTGTACTGAAATTCAATTCAGTACTCCGAGCATGTTGAAGACTTCTCTAGAATTTTGATGTGAACCTTGGATCATGATCAGTAGAAACAGGAACTCCATGCAGCCTTACCACATCCTTCATTTTTATCATGGTGAGTTGGATAAGAGATAAATCTTCTTGAATATAGATAAAAAGGGATGTCATGGTGAGAAGGTCCACTTTTACCCATATCACATTATTCCCTTTGGAAGTTATAAGGAGATCAGTGACAAAGTCCATGGTGATATTATCCCACTTCCTTGTGGGTATGGGTAGTGGTTCGAATATCCCTTTAAGAAGTTTTCACTCATCTATCACTTGTTTAAACACTAGGAACATTTTAGTGTAGTCAATACTTTCCATTCTCATGTTATCTCGCAAATAATGATAATAAAGGTACCTATACATTTTAGTGATTATTGGATGTATAGAGAATGTAGATATATGAGATTCCTCCATTATCTCCTTCTTTATTTTAGGAATAGATGGAACATATAGTCTTGTACAAAATTTTAGTACACCTTCTTGATCAATATTAAACTCTAAAACCTTCCCATTATTTACAGTATATATCTTCATTTGTAATAAACTATCTTCTCTTTGAGATTTCTTTATCTTATTTAGTAATGATGGATGAGAAAACATATGGGATAGGGTTGATGATTTCCCTTCCCTTATAATTCCCATGCCCTAATTTACTAGGTATTTGATCAAAGGATATCTTTGAATCCTCATCATTTCCATCACAATAAGGTCATTCCTACTTAATGTAGTAGTGAAATTGTTTTCACATCCAGGATGATAGTGAATTGAAAATTCATATTATTTAAGAAGTTCCAGCCATCTATTTTTTACCATGTTCAATTCATTTTGCATGAAAATATAATTCAAACATTGATGGTCTTTGTATATATCACATTTCTTCCCATTGAGATAGTTCCTTTATATATTCAGTGAAAAAACAACAGCATACAGCTCTAGGTCATGTGTAGGAAAATTTTGGTCATAAGGTTTCAACAATTGAGATGCATAAACTATCACCTTATCATTTTTAATAAATATGCACCAAATACCTTTCATATATGAATCCAGAAAAATAACAAATCCTTCTCTGATAGATGGTAGATTTAACATGGGTGTAGTAACCAATCTCTTATGGAGTTCATGGAAACATTCTTCACACTTATTTATACATATGAACTTCACCCATTTTTGAGTTAATCTGGTTAGTGGATTAGAAATTCATGAATTTATTTTCACAAACCTCCAATAATATCACATTAAACCAAGGAAACTTCAAATATCAGTTACAATTTTAGGATGAGGCCAATCCTCTACAACCATTGTCATTTTAGGTTCAACTCATATTCCTTCATTGGTGATAATGTCCCTAAGAAAGAAACTTATTGTAACAAAATTTCATAGTTTCTGAACTACCCAAATAACCTTTCCTTCCACAATGTTTGAAATATAACTTTTATATGATCCCCATGATCCTCATGAATTTTGGAATATATCATAATCTCCTCAATAAAAACTACCACAAAGTTATCAATGTAGTACTTAATGACTCTATTCATCAAATCCATAAAAATAGTAGGATCATTAGTAAAGAGAAAGGGTAGAACAAATTAATCATAATTCCCAAGACTTTATCCAAAGGTGTTCTTTGGAATATCTTATTTATTCACCCTCAATTGTTTTTAACTATATCGAAGAACAATCTTAGAGAATAATTGAGCCCCACAAAGCTGGTCAAACACACCATAAATCCATGTAAGTGGATATTTTTTTCATCACTGTGATCACATTAAGGTCTCTATAATCAATGCATAAATGCATTGATCCATCCTTCTTCTTCCCAAAGAGAATAGGTTATCCCCAAAGAGACACACTTTTCCGGATAAACCCCTTATCCAAAAGATCCTGGAGCTACTTATTTAATTCCTCCAGCTCCATATTATCCATTCTATATGGGGTCTCTGATATCAACTTGGATCCTGAAATAAGTTCAATGGATAAATATACCTCTCCTTCAAGGGGAGGCCTAGGTAACTCTACAGAATTACGTCATTATATTCTTGAATGATGGGGACATTCTCTATTTGTGTACATTCATTTCCATCTTCATATTCACTTATCATTTCCATAAAAAATGTTATGGGTGGTTCTTCTAAAAAAAGATCAGGTCGAGAAATATGTACTTTGAAAACAACTTTATGTTTACCATAAAATACTACAATGATTTCCTTGATTTTTAATGTGATCGTAGCATTATACTTTGGGATATAGTCTATCCCTAATATAATTTCAAATTCCATCATGGGAATGACTACAATATTTATGATGAGAATTTCTTCACAAAAGTAAATACTAGAGTTCCTAAAAAAATTTGTTTCTTGGATATTCCCTCAAGGAGTATTGATTTATTTCTAAACTTTTAGTAGTTCATGTATTGATTCTATATTCTTTGCAATCTTGGAGGAAATAAAAGAATGTGTAGAACCAGAACCAAACAAAATACTTTCTAGCTTTAAGAGAAAAAAGATAGTATCTGCCACCACATCATTAGGATCTTCAACATCAGCTATTGTGGTAGAAAAATTATAACCTTTATTTTGTGGCCTATGATGAGGATGATTGTGATTCCCCTCCATTATCTTTGGATTCGGATAGTGATTGGAAAAGTTCCCAAGATGTCCAAAATTGAAGCATTGGACTTCAGGAAGGGCATGTACCGTCTTCCCTTTGTCTTTATTGTTGAGAAGTTTAGTCATCACATCAATATGATAGTTCTGAGCAATATGGACATCTGTTCAACACTTTTAACATTTACTGCTTCTAAGAAAGTATTTCCCTGAATTCTTCTTCCCACTTTTGTTTTATGTGGAAAGTTTTACTTGCTTTCCTCATATTTGCTGGTCAATGATCCTCCCAATGTTTAGATCCAAATATCTATTATTTTCATTCAATCTATAGTACCACTTTGTCTCACCAAACTATAGTTTAACCTTCATATCACTACTCACAATATCCTCAAAGTTATCATAGTATTGATTGGATGGATTCTTCTGTAGATGAGGTTTTAATCCTCTAAAGAATATATGAACCTTCCCATTAGGATCTATGAAAAATATTGTGTTGTAATGGGAAAACCTAGTTAGGTTCATCTCGTAGCTTCCCATAGATTCATTTTAATTATTCCTTAGCTCTAGGAATTAATTCTTAATTTTAATTCTCATCGAACTAGGGAAATACTTGTTAAAGAAGATTCCCTTGAACTCTTCATACTCCATGGCTTCAATCTCTCCTCTTGGCCTCATGTTTTTAATTAGTGTCTACCACTAATCAGCTTCTCTCACTGATCCGTACATAGCCAATGTGACATTATATTTTTCTAAGAAACAAAGTATGGAAAATAATTTTTCTATTGATCTTATCAGATGTTTAGTAATCAATGGGTCAATTGATCCACAAAAACATTCTTTTCATTGACGAATAAAGGACTCACCAAAAAGTTTTTCCATTCATGGTGAATCTAGTCTCTCGGCTTGATTCATGTTATTTTTCATAACTTGATTCATTGGATTCATCATTCTTATGAAGGGTTCCATTACGGCTTCCATCGGAAGTTCATCTGTGTCTGGTCTGTTCCACTCACTATTAACATGGTTTATCCAATTTTCCACCATTTTCTAAAATAAGAAAACCTTATTGAAAAATGTGTTTCATTTAATAATATTATTATTATAAAGTCACTTTTATGTCATATAAGATCTTTCTGAAACATGTTATTCATTAAAATCAACTAATAATTCTATAAATACTTCATAATAGTTCATAAAAGTCATATGATGGTCCAAACATATCCTATAAGAGTGTCCAAATAGGAGTGAAACAAGGCTCGTTGTCATGTACCAACACCCATTCAAGTAAATCTCAAATCAGTGTTTTTGTTCTACCACTAGATATATTTTTTCTAGAGCTACATACACTTTTTCATATCCAGATAGGGATTTCTTTGTTCGGAAACCACTTACATAATATTTCATCAAAAATATGAAGAAAATTTCCTATGTTTAAAATTTTCTCTAGGGTTCTTCCTAATGTTTTAATATACTAATTTCCACAAATAACTAAACCATTTTTCGATATAAAACATAAAATCCCACATTTTTATTACATAACTTTTCATTACATTTTAAAAACAGAGGATCTTTTAAAGATTAGTGCATTGGAAAAATTGTATACAATAAAAGAAAACTTAAATAATTCTTATATTTTCACATGAAAGTATTTTTCAAGGTTCATCCTAAGTAAATTTATTAAATATAATATCCTAGGGAAATACATCAAAGGAAAGGTTGAGTATAAGGCCACGAAACATAAAATAAGGGAAAGAGTTTACTTGTGATCTTGAGGAATATCAATAAGAACTTAAGGAAATAAATAAATGCATTAGAGAGAGGAATATCATAATAATAATATTAACATGAATAATAACTTGTAAATATAGATATATCATTTAGTTGATTCATTAATAATCATATAACCAAGGTTTTTCACTAAGGTGTCATAATAATTACCAAGGTTATTCATCAAGGTATCGTAAAACAACCATCTCTAGATATTAAATTATTTAACCAATGCATTGGAGCACTATTAGGGAACAACCTCCATATGAATTAATTAGTGAGATCAACAAATATTGTAATAAAAAAATTCATAAATGACACACATATTATAAAATAAATGGATTTTATATAAAAATCATGGTGTTTTAGAAAGTTCTTAAAAAAACAAGGTCCTTTTTTCATTTTAAACCCACGAAATAGGAAGGTGGTTTCATGTATATTAATACCAGAATTAAATTGATATTTTTTATATGTATGTGAATAACCCTATATAATAATGTGGTTTGGGTTTTCAAAAAATAAAATAAAATAAAATCTTGCAAAAAAGAGAGTGATTTTGAGAATTAAAATATGCATGATAATGGGTATCAAACATGGTTTAAAAAACATTTAAAATAGAAGAAAAAAGGGTATCCCACCCATAAAATACTCTTAATAAAGTAAATAGATATAATGAAATGGATATAAAAACATAGAATGGAAATTTGACAGACATACAACATAAAAAGGAAACTTGAAAGTAAAAGAGAAGTTGATATTTTCCTTAACTTGATGATTAACTCCTAAAATTCAAAGATTGTGACCTTGTGGGCTTGAAGAAATCTTAGAAGGATGACTTTGGAGGACTCCTTGATATTTAATACTATCATATATTCGTGGATAATTAGTTTTTAATTAAAGGAAATGAATAAATGGGGGGTATTTATAGCAAAACTAATGGAGTTTTTTATTAATTTCCTTGGACACCTCAGTAGTGGTATTTGCAGAATAATGAGATTTACCATAGTATTTTCCCCTGGAATTGGCCAATTGGGAAACAAATTATCATATTTTAATCCAAAAGAGTTGACCAGAATTTTATATTAGTTATTACATCATTATGATGTCATTAAACATTCTAAAAACTCAAAACTATATGGTTCCTATTCATGAAATACTAAGGTATTTTAGAAAATTCTCATAAATTAATTGTAACCTAATATCAATGTTCTAATTTCAAAAATGTCATTTAATTTATCATAAAAATTCTATAAATATGATAAATTGAATTTTAACTATAAAAAATTTATTTATTAAAAACAATAGTGGATATAAAATCCATAGAAAAATGTTCAATACTTAAAAAATAAAATGATATTATCCATTATAATTAAGTAAGATTGTTTTGATAATAATATTTCATTGTAATGAACATTAATAAAACCCTAGTTTAATATAATAATTTATATCTCTCTGAAAAGTACATTTTTTTCCATAGAAATCAATTTCTCAATTTCCATCTCAATTTTTTAGAAAAACTATTCTTAAAATAGAAATGATGAAATAACAATTTTATTTAAAAAAGGGATTACACATTAACTGACTAAGTCCTTGAATCATAACCCCTTCTAAAACCCACATATGACTTGATGGTGAGGTTTGAAATAGTGATAGACTCTTTGGGGTGGCTCAGATAACATTGCATGAGTGGTCATCTCCACTTACTTGAACTTCTCCCATATGTCATTTCATTCCGCCTTAACATGTTGAAACTCAGCGTGGTCTTGGTCGGGAGTGAAGCCCAAAGATGCTACCTCCCTCTCAATTTCTAAAAAATGGGCTTCGTACGGCACAATTCTACTAGATGAGGCCATTGACCCTTCTTTTTTCATTAATTAACCATTATCATTTTTTTTATAATGTTAAAATTATTATTAATAGTATTATATCCAACTATCATATTGTCCAATGGACATTATTAACCAACAGTCATATATCATTCAAAACCTATTGGTCACATTTCAATTATACTCACTTCATTATTAAAGGTATATTTTTATATTTTTTATAAAATAATTATACACAAATTTTCAGGAAACATTTATCATTCAAAAAATCTGGGTCATTATAGAATGAATGGAAATGGAATTTCAGTTGGTTTTTATGCCAGTTTTCATGTGGTTATGTGGGCCGGTTGAATTCTAGTGGTGACAGCATATATTACTATGTTTCATGGTGCGGTAGTACTACTACAGAACCCGTGATAAACAACAGTACCCTATACAAGTTCTTTATTTTAGCACTGATAAAAGTGAACATTTGTAGCTCTTTTTTAATGTTGATAAAGGCCTCCCTTTATCATCGCTAAAAAGCACAGACAAATGGTATATTTAATTTAAACCAAGTATATCATTAAAACATATATTAATATATAAATATATTTATATTGATAAAAGTATAAAATATTTTTCTTTAATTTGATTTATATATGACAAAATATACATTTACACTTAATATATAAGATATTCAGGTAAAAGTGACATATAAAATAAATATTATATATCATTAAAAAAATTATTTCATATAGAAATATATATATATATATTTATTTATTTATTAAATATTATTTATATAATACTAATAAGTATTGTAATTCATATTAATATGTCTATTATTTTGTAAAAAATGCTTTATAATTTAATTTAAAATTAATATTAATTAAAAATATTAACTAATTAATATTAATCGATGATTAATAATTTTTTTCTTTACCTATATAACTTTATTTTTCAATTTGACGTATATATTAATTAATAAATATTTACTTATTTATTAAAAATTTCACTAAATATGTTGCACTAAATATTACATACATATATACAATGAATTCAATTTTATAGTGTTAAAATACACAAATAATAAATTGTTAACATCATCATTTTAGTTTTTTATTTATTATTATTTATATTTACTACATTATGTTTTTATATATTAATTTTTATTAATTTTTTCTATTTATATTTAATATATTGTATTTATTAATTTTTAATATATATATACATATATTTAAAATTATTCATTTATTATTATTTATTTCATTAATAATTTTTTTAATATTTTTTTATTCAATTTTTTTATTTGTTTAATATTTTTGTAATTTTACTCATTTTTAATATTTAGTTTTATTTATTATTTTTCATTTTTGTTTTTAATATAGTTTTAATTTACATAATTAATATATGTATCTATTTTTATTTAAACATATATTCATTTATATTTTATTAAAATTTATATAAGCAATAACTCTTATTCATTTTATTAATATTTCTCAATCTATTCCTCTTTAAATTAATTATCACTCATTTTTAACATCCATCGGTTTAATATTATTTATTCATTAATAATATTAGGTGTTTTTTAAATTAAGTTAATTTATTCATTTTAAATATTAATTCGTGTAGTATTTTTTATATTTTATTTATTTACAATGTTTTTTATACAGAATTATTCATTAATATTTTAAATATTTTAAATATACAAATATATTCATACATATATATATATATATAATTTTTCCTTAAATATGATTTTTATAATAAAAAATATGCATTTACATTAAAAAATTCATATATCATGGGAAAATAATTATAATGAAAAATGAATATTAATTTGTAGTTGTGGTGGTGCGTGAGTGGTAAACCATGTAATCCTGCTTCAAAAAGTCCCATGTGCAAAATTGGGTAGGGGTGATTTCCCAAATTACTATAGCAGCACTATAGTAGAGCGTTGTAGTAGTACTATTGTAGTAGTAGAACTGTAGTGGTGGTGACACTATAGTGGCAGTGATACTATAGAATCCTGGGTACTATAGTATTACTATTCATTGAAGGGGTCTTTGCGCCATAAATGGCCTTTTGGCCCTATAATTAGGGATTTCAAGCCCCATGACCTTCAATCCATGTTCATGTTTCATTTGGCCTTAGGTCTGCGGGCTATGTAATGGGTCTCCCTCTACCTAGACATAAAGAAGTATTTGATTCCAAAATAAAAATAGGTTTCAGTCCCAAATTTTTTTAAAAAATAAAATTAACTAAAAATATTGACTAATTATTATCATGTAATGGACATTTAATAAAATACTATTTTTCCCAATTTAACATATATCACACATGTGTTATACTAATTTCACTCACAAATATTTACAATTAATTTAATTTTATATAGAAACACACATAGATATAATTTTGTTATTTTATTCAATTTTTAATCTTCATTTTTGAATTCTATTTGAAAACATAATATATTTAATATATATTATATTTTTAATCAATAAATTTTATTTATTTTTTATATTTATATTCGACATATACTATTTATTAATTTTTTATATTTTTTTCAAATTATTCATTTTTAATAATATTTATTTATTAAAAATATTAATTATTTCATAATATTATTTTTTTTATTCATTTTAAATTTTTTTCTGTTTAATATTATTTTAATTTTATCTATTTTAAATATTCATTTATACGTGTTTATTAATTATAATTTGAAGTTTTAATTATTGTTGTAATTTATATAATTATTACATTTTCATTTTTATATTAACAAACATTCATTTTTAATTTTTTTTAATATTATGTTAAATTAATAACACTTTTTCATTTTTTAAATAATTTTTCTATCTATTAATTTTTTAATTATTAAATTTCAGTCCTTTTAAACATTCATTCAATTAATATTATTTTGTATTATTTATTCACTAATAATATCCTTATTATTTGTTATATTTATTTAAAATTTATTCATTTTTTAGTATTTATTAATTTAGTATTTTTATAATGTATTCATTTTTTATATTAAGTTATACATTTTTATTCATTAAAATTTAATGTTTTTAATTACTCTATAATGTACATATTTCATATGTATTCATCATCATTTCAATATATATTAGATTTAAAAAAATTTAACATTTTTGAAGCCTATTATATTTTTTATTATTAAATTTCACTCATTTATAAAATTCATGCATTTAAATATAGTGTTTTTAGAACATTCCAAAAAGAACTGATAAATATTGGTTTTTTCAGTGCTATAATAGAAAGCACTAAAAAATTCTATATGTATAACTACAATAGCGCTGAAAAGATATGCATTTATTAGTACTAAAATGTGTTAATAAATAGAGGTTTTATCAGTTCTTTCTTTCTTCACGATGATAAACCTATATTTATCAGTTATTTTTGGAAAGTTATAATAAACCTCATATGATATTTTAAATATAACTCTAACATAGAACCTCATCACTCACGCTATTTAACCTCTCGTGGAACTGAAGCTTTTCCACCCCCCCAAACTTCTCAGATGAAGAGACACTATCAAAACCCATGGTATGTGATTCCTTCTACTCTTTTTTAGTCTCTCATATATTGTTTCACCATTTTTAGATCATCATTGTGTTTTTTTAATTATTACAAAGGATTGGGGTGTGTCGTGTTATCTATGGAACTCAAAGAGGTGTGAGGCCCAATGATCTGCAATGCCTCATGCTCTCAACCATCATGGCTTCTTTCATTGATTCTGGGTCATCCTTGTTTTATATATTTTTTTTGAATTTTTTTTTTGGTTTGGAATTTTTTTCTCTATAGGCCCATTCAATGAAGCATGTTTTTTGTATTGAACCATCCAAAAAAACCAATATTTCCAATTAACCCCAAAAATCAAAAAATTATTAAATAAATCCAAAAAAAGATGATTATATTGAGATTAATCCAAAGTGTTGATTCATTTATGTTTCTTAAATATGGAACTATATACTTTAACTATAGATATATTTAGAAAAAAATTGAAAAATCCTGTAAGAAAATATATTATTTTAATCATGTTTGTAAATATTTCCAACATTTAAATTTATCATATAAATTTAATTTATACTGGTTAAAATATTTATTGATTATCCCACAAAAGATTATAACTAATAGTTGTAGATTGGAATTTTTCACATTTATATATAGTGCACCTATAAACATGATGGATATTATTTTTTAAAAAATCATGTTGATTAATTTCATAAGAAGTGTACATTTTTTATTTTCTAATTTAAAATAATTTTTAAGAATACCCCACGCCTAAAAATATTGGGAGCTAATAATTTTTTACTAATTTATTGGAATGACATTTTTGAATATCTCATTATTATGGTTTTTATAACTTCATGTAAATTTATTTATATTGATGTATATACATTATTTAAAAATAAATATCTTTAATTTATGAATTTACTTTGTTCAATAAGTATTATTGAGTTCTTCAAACTCCCTCTTTGTATACACACTTAATTAGGGATCATCAATCTCCCCTTTATATTTGTTAGTAACATGAAAATTACTTCAATTTTTTTCAAGGAACACTAACAATAGAACATCTATTCCCCAAAAAAGAAAATTATTCTTTAAATATTCTTCAAATGTACAATATTAAAAACATGTTACCTAGGGGTACACACACATATAACTATATATATTACTGAAAAGTGATTTATTCACATGATTTATTCATATTATTCATATGATTTTCAAATGCATTGGATACTCAAAGTATATTTTACATAAGAATGAAATATAGTTGTCCTATGTTTTCTATCGAGGAATATATATATATATATAAGATATTTAGTTAAAAATGGAATAAAAAATATTATATATTATTAAAATTATTATTACATATATATATATTTTTCTTAAAAATTATTTATATAATACTAAATATGTAACATCCCAGTTAAAAGTACACTCACTTTTAATGTTTAAGAGGATTATTTTTACATTTCGAGGTGATCTTGGGGTTCAATAAAGGATATGAGAGTTTTCTTCAGGGTGTGGGTTGAGCAATAGCTATTGAACGAGTTCATGTTGTGAACTACATACATGACGTGAATCCGATTTTGGGATAATGATGCGAGTTTAGTTTAGAGTGTGAAATCAATGAACGTCACAAATCATGTTCAAATCAAGAAGTCTTTTTTCATGGTATTTTACGTGAGGTGACACAATTTTCAAATTACATAAAAAATGGGGAATTGGCATTGTAAAAATGAGATTCACAACTTGAATCCCTTCAGCCAAACATGTTTTATCATGTCTCACACATGACCCCTTCTATGTTCAGTAAGCACCCTCCTTCCTCAAACCCTATGATACTCCATGCATGCTTGGGGGATTCCATTCCTTATGGAAATATTTGTTTGGTGTTTTACCTTGTATTTTGTTATTTTATCTTTATCTTGCAAGAGTTTCCTTCACCTTAGGTTTCCTTGATTGATCTTGGAAGGGGAATAAATTTTTGAGTTCCTCGAGGTAGCATTGTTTTTGAATATTTTATAACTCTTTATTAATGACTTCTATTTTCCTAGTTTTATTTTTAAAATATTTCTAGAAAAATTCTAAGACCAAGAACTAAAATTGTGTGTGATTTCGAGGCCCTATGTGCCCATAATGGTATGACGATAAATGTTATGTTTTTAAAAGAGTTCATTAATATTTTTCCTAAAAAAGTTTAATTACTCTTAAATATGTTCCTAGATAAGAAATATGAGGTCACTGTTTCTTTTGAAGTGGTGGATTTACCCTAGGCACAACTTATATTTAGTCGGCGTGGGGATGGTATGGAAAAACCCGAAAAGGACGTAACTGTAAATAAAATAATTAAATAAAATTATTTTATTTTTCAAATCCTTATAACTCATGAACGGTAACTCGGATTAAATAACTAAGACCACCATTGAGCTATTGATAGTATTCTTTACCTAGGTGGGGCTTAACCCAAACTAGCACAGGCTGAGGGTGAATGTTAGTATTTCGATGCTAACGTCAGTAAAATATTTAATAAAAATATTTTAATTAATGTAACAAGGAAACGAATCATTAGTTTTATTTTTAATTGAGCATTTTCAGGAAATATATGGTTATAATAATAACCCTGTAGTTTTCCTAAGGTATAGAGGAGGAACCCTCTCGTTGGTGACCAACGACAAATGACGGATCGAGATCACTCGCAGACAGATCACCATCAACGAAGAATCCTCTTATTCGACTTATCCAAACATTTGGTAGGGTGTTGGGTTTTGTTTCTCCTTTCCCCCATTCTTGATATTCCATGATGAACACAGACCAATTAATAAATAGATTGGTCCATGGACTGATTTTTGTGGTGAGATGGGTTTTACCTTACAGGGTTTTTAGGGGAAAATAACCATGTAATTATTTTTTTGGATTATGAATTACATTAAAATGGAAATTAAAAATGTTCTACACTAAATTTTATTGAGTTCCATCCATTTTGGTTGATTCATCCTTCTTCCCTTGATGCTTTATTCATCGTGTGAATTCTTGTTTGGCCTGCGAATCAACAATTCACGGTCGATCGATCGTTGTGCACCCGATGTTTGGTGCAATGATCTGATATCGCAGACCTGGGATAGACAAAACACGATGTATGTGTGATGATTATAGTGAAAATTAGTTCAATGATGTACCTGAGAATTCGATTCTTGAACGGTCTTGCACCTGGATGGAGCGTGGCATGGATCCAATCCCACAATAGTGAAGGTGGAGACTGGAGGATTCTGAAAAATCTTTGGGATAAAAAATCGAAGCACTAGAAGAGACAAGGAGGTTTGTAGAGAAGAGGCCACCAGAAGTGGCGTGCGGTGTCTCAGCTCACCAGTAGGGAACCAGCGAAAGGGGCCTATGACGGCATGGTCATGGGTGGAGACCAGGACTGACGGTAGGGTGGGCAATGGCAGTCGTGACCGAGATGTGAAATAAGGATGATTCACATTTCTAGAAAATTTCCGTTCAACGGGATCGTGATGGAATCCCAAGACAATCGCTATGGGGTGGGTCATGCGGTTGTCGGTCGTGATGATACGGCAACCAACTACGTTGACTAGGCTGAGACGCAGCGCTAGCCGTATGTGGTGGACCATGTCGGTCCACTGCATGAAGACCGGGCAGGCCAGCTTGGCTAGGAAGGCTAGGTTGAAGCTGACCAGCTGAGACAGTAGTGGTTTAGGGCAGACCTTATCGTTGTGGGCTAGGCCTAGTAGTCTGGGTCGACATTGTGGGTCAGTTCATGTGGGACCTGGACTCAACTTGCCCCTTTTTACTTACATGCCCTTAACTCACAAGTAGTGTGTCTATTTGATGAGACATTTGTGGCATTGGGACCCTCACGATGAGGAGGTCCTTTTGAGATGCTCTACATAAGTTTTTGTAGAGGTTGGTATACGAGCTTTTTGGCTCAAGGAGTAGGTTCTTGCGGAACACACATGCTAATAGTGAAATCTTTTGTTTGGTTGTGACCTATACGGAGTGTGCCACCCATGCCTATACAGTGTGTGTCTCCTACAGATATATGTAGTGTGTCTTCTACGGTTACACAGAGTGTGTCTCCCATAGATATATGAAGTGTGTCTCCTACAGATATACGAAGTGTCTCTCCCATAGATATAAAAATTGTGTCTCCTATGTTTATACGAAGTGTGTCTCCTACAATTATATAGAGTGTGTCTCCTATGGATATACGGAGTGTTTATCTAAGTTATATTTGGAGTTTTTCCCCTATGAAGATGCGAATTGTGTCTCCTTGGACTTGAATATTCTTAGAGAAGAATCTATGGCTAAAGATTTGTTGTGATATTGAGAATCCATGTCTTAGAGAGACAATATGTCTCAAGGAACAACATGACATATCATGACTAGATGTTCTATTAGATATTTTGGGTAGACTAGTTCTATATGCTTAATATCAGATAGCTCAAGGAGTGAGATCTCCTGGATCGATTGTGCTACCAGTGGGGCCATATGGCTGGTAGTGCATGATACCTTGAGTCTTGGAATCCCTTAAGAGTATACTAGGATGTTATGTTTTTATATCTCATTGACATATACCTATGTGGGATGACTCTAGTGACTCTCTTGAAGGTAATTCTTCGAGGCTACACTTCATGTACCTCTTTGGTAGTCAGCTTTTTTTATTTCTTTGTGGTATATATTTGTGGATTGGGGTCCCTACCGAGTAATATTTTATTCACCCCTACGTGGGTTTTTCCCACATGTGTCATGTATTGTGCAGAAGATTGATGCTTTGACAAAGTCCTTGGTGGACTGGGGCCAGGTGGTGCTCAGAGTGACCTGACAGACTAGGTGTTCTTCTGTGTCTTCAGACTGCTATTTATATACCTACCCCTCATGTAAAGTTTTCTACAGAGGATTTCTAGAGACATGTACTTGTACTTTTACTTTTTGTTGGGATTATATTCTTACCCCGTTTACCTTTATTTTTCTACTATCATACCTTCTGTTTTTTTACATAGTGTTTTCACTATCCAGCATCTGTGTCTTGTAGTTGTTTGCATGTGTACATCTACATAGGAAAATTTCTCATATTTCATTGGGATATTCCTACTCAACGCTAGTCACTGGGCCCTGTCCAATGGGAGGTGGGCTTAGGGTAGTCACGGAATGGGGCCTGGGGGACGAATCAAGAAAGGGTGGTATCAGAGGGTGGTTGGTTCTACCTTAAGAACCGAAACCCTTTTATTTTTGTTTTGGGAAAAAATGTTAAGTATTTCATGTTCGGATTTTAGTCCATGGAATCCAGTGTTGGTACGGAAACCGATGTATCCATACACCAGGACCCTGAATATTACTTTTTCACTCAGCATATGAAAATAATAGGTGTAGGGGAAAATGATGGTATGCGCATCATATAGGAATGGGTTTTGTTTTCGAGGTCATTCTTAACTCAGATCACGAGGTATACTCTATTGATCATGGTAGATCTTGTTTTGTTTCAAGATGCTTCAACGTAGTCATCCAACCAATATTCCACTATGTGATAAATAGGATGATCGATGGGGTGATGAGATCATTATGGATATTTCTACTAGAAACAACACCTCTGAGTGGAGTTCCAGTTATACCACCACTTATGGAGAAGCACATGGTACACATAGTACCAGAAGATGAGATGTGTGGGTTGAACGCACTTCTCAAGTTTTAGTGACAGAGACCTCTCAGGTTCTGAAGTGATCTCGACTCACAGGTGGCTAGGGATTGGCTTGAGGTGGTGATCATGTTTTCCATCTAGTTAGGACACCATTATATTAGATGGAGGTCCCGCTGGTCAGACTTCTACGTGGATCATCCAGGTAATGGTGGGGTTTAGGTTACCTGATCTTACGATGAGACAGAGATTGATAATCTTTCACAGCGAAGGGGATATGACCATAAAATCTATGGGATATGCATTCCCAAGAGCTTATATAGTCTGAAAAGGATTATATTTTGGTATCTTAGTATTCATCAAGGCATTGAAACCTTCACATATGACCATTAATCCAGGGCTCAGACCATTGAGAAAGGTGTTCTTAGGGACATCCGAGCCAGCGTTATTCATCTGTACATTCCTACTTATGCTAGGGTGATGGAGAAAACCTGTGTGGTTGAATGTCCTTTGGATGAGTGGATACAACCATTGGATGTTAGTAGTGGGAAAGTAGTAGTAGAAACCTTAGTAGAAGGAAGTCGATGTCAGTCTCAAAGACATGGATGTGTGAGACATTACGAGAGGTGGTTCTAGGATAGGGGACCTATATCTCAAGTCTCATAAGGTGAGTTTGATCATCCTAGAGAGAGGAAATGATTTTCATGAGATGATATGGTACATATCACTAGATATTTTCCATCCATTCATGATACTGATAGTGAAATGGTGGATGGGCCACCGAGGCATAGACAGTAATATGAACATATATTTTTTCATGGAAAAAGACATGTCAGAGGAGTTGGGAGAGCAGAATAAGGTGGTATACATTCAACATGTTACCACTACCACCCCCATCTGTCCAGTGTAGGTTCAGGTAGTTGGAGGATTGGGGAAGGTGTACCTACATGCAGTTAGGGAATATGACTCAAGGGATCCAAAATTGATTTGAGGTATGGTCTGTGTCTAGTCATAGTTGTTGTATTAATAGAAATAGGTGCTAATCATTCTTCCTTATCAAAAATCTTGTTTGAGACCTAGAGATCCCAGTTAAACTATTGACCTGAACCTTACCTATAGAGATACCTATGGAAGGAGGCTCATTAATTACACTGGTGCTGCTAGTGTGATATGACCCTTTAGGAGAGAGTTTCGGTTGCAAGATCTCGGTGGTAGCATTGAGGCCTTATGACATCATTCTTAGTATGGATTGGTTATCGATAGTCCATTACCAGATTGACTATTTTAGGAAAAAAGGGTGTAGTACATCTGTAGTGAAGGAATGGGGTTTTCCATGGATAGTGAAAAAGGAAACCTAGATAGTACATGATAGGATCATGCATAGGAGGGTGTAGAAAATCACTCATGAGTCAAATATCCTTACCCTTGGGGAAGTATATGTTACGAGTTTTCACTACCTAACAGTAGTGGAAGAGTATGAGGAAGTCTTCCGTGAATATGTTACAGGTTTACCTCCCTGTAGGGAGATAGGATTATGCATTGTTCTACACCTCAAGATGGCACTGATATAAGCATCAGTATATCATAAGTCTTTCACAGAGCTTCACAAGCTGAGGGTGCAGGTGGAGGAATTTCATAGAAACAGTTTAGTATGACCCAATGTTTGAGGTTATCTATGTATTAATGACACTTTAATGAAGTGAAAATGGAGAAAGAGTATCCACTACCAAATGGTCAATGAACACTTAGATCAGTTGAAAGGGAAAGCCTTTTGTGGGGATAGAACGGTGCCTACAGGGTTTTCATTAGTTAAGAATGAGTTTGAGAGTGGCCATATATAGAGTTTTCTAGAGGAGTGAGTTGAGTATGTGGTGTTATGTGATGCATCAGGGACTGAACTTGGTCGTGTCCTAATTTAGAGGCATGTGGTGATTTTCTATGGTTCACATTAGTTGATACCACATGAGAAGAACTACGTGACCCATAACCTTGATTTGGGAAT
The DNA here is from genome assembly GCA_963277665.1 of Viscum album. Classification (NCBI taxonomy): domain Eukaryota; kingdom Viridiplantae; phylum Streptophyta; class Magnoliopsida; order Santalales; family Viscaceae; genus Viscum; species Viscum album. The sequence goes on from OY728165.1 coordinate 1,107,365, forward strand.
GGTAATCTTCGCATTGAAGATGTGGAGACACTATATGATGGGTGGACTGTTTATCATCTACTCAGAACACAAGAGTATCATATATATATTCCATCTTAAGGTTATAAACATGAGATGATGGAATTAGCTATAGTTCCTCCATGATTGTGACTTATAGAGTTTCTATACTCTTGGTGAGGGAAACATGGTAAGAGATTATCTCAGTAGAAGATAGAGTGCATAGTTGTTGAACAAGGAAACCTTCATGGATATAGACAATGCAGATCACCTCCAATTGGTGGTTGTTACCCCTAAATTCTTATAGTGAGTCCATGAGGCACAACTTAATGAAATTGACGGTGAGGCTTTACCTGCTCAGTTGTCCATGGGAAATGCACCTGATGGATATTTGAAAGGTGGGGATCACGCTTTTCCTTTCATAGGATTCACTGTAGTTGCGGTGGATGACTAGAGTGGAAATATGCATTTGTATATTCATGTGGGTGTCAAGGTAGAAACCGAGGATGATAGAACAGTTTGAAGCTGGGCTTACCGGTTGATATAAGATCTGAGAACTTGTTTGAATCAGTTTCTTAGGTTGTCAACACACATTTTCGAGCCCCGGTTCTTGGAAGGGTTTTCTCTTTTCTTCCTTGAGGTGCCAGGAATGGAGTGAGAAAGGTTATCAATAGAATTCATGACAGTTTTATCACCTACGTATAGGGGAAATGATACTATCTAGGTGATCGTTGACTGACTCACCATGTTGGACACTTTTTACCCTTTTGAAAGAAAAGTTCATTAGAGATCTTGGGATGCCTCTACGAGTATGAGATAACATGAATCCATGGAACCCCTTATGATATATCTTCTTATCAAGATGCATGCTTTTCATCCTGGTCATAGAGATCAAGGAACGATAGGAGAGAACCCTATGTGGGCAGTTGATTCCATTATTGTATGTCTTGTGGTAGCATGAGAATATCTGGAAGAGCACATGGGATCAAAGGGATAAGGCTCATGCTCGTACCCTCATCTATTTGGGTATCCCCTAGTTTTGATTTCGGGGATTTAAACCCTTAATTTAAGGAGAATGTAATGACTCAAATTTTCCTAGTTTTTTTAAGAATTGTTTTTTTGGAAAATTCTGACACAAGGAACTAAGACGGCATGTGATTATGAGACCCAGTGTGCCCAAAATGGTTCGATGAAAAATCTTATGTTTTTATAATGTGTATGAATATATTTCATAAAAAAGTGTAATAAATCTTAAACGAGTGCTCATTTTAGAAATTTGAAGGCACCTTTTCATTCAGTGTAGTGGGTTTACCCTAGGTGAAACTATATCTTAGTCGTCATTGGGCTCCTGTGCAAAAACCAGAAAAGGATGTAACCTTAAATAAAATTATTAAAAAAATTATATTATTTTTGAAATACTTATAATTTATTAAATTTAACTCAGATTAAAAATATGATACCTTCATTGATCTCGTGAGGGTGTACTTCCCCTAGGCGGGTCCTAACCTCGACCGGCGCAGCTCGAGGGTGAAAGTTAGTTTTTTGGACGTGAACATCATTAAACTATTTAATAAAAATATTTTATTTTACATAACATTCCAAAAAAGAATTGGTTTAATTTTTAATTGAGTCTTGTCAATAAATCATGGGTTATGGTCATAACCCTGATGTTTTCCTGTGGAAAGGAGGAGGAACCCTCATTGGAGAATGACAACAAATGATGGATCGAGATCACTCAGGTACGCATCACCATCAACGAAGAATACTATTATTTGAATGATCCAAAAATTAGGTAGGGTGTTTTTTTTTCTCCTTTACCCCATTCTTGATATTCCATGAAGAACAGGGACCAATTAACAATAATATTGGCTCATGGATCAACCGTCGTTGTGGGAAGGGTTTTACCTTGCAGGATTTTTATGGGAGAAAAACCTTGTAATTATTATGATGGAATAAAACTTTCATTATAAAGAAAATGTACCATGATCAAAACTATCATCATTCGAAGTCCTCCCCTTTTGGTTGATTCATGATTTTATCCCTCCGTTATTTACTCATCATGGGCATTCTCATTACGGCCACGACACGACAATTCATGATTGATTGATAGTTTCCCAACTGATGTTTGGTGTAATGATCCGGTATCAGAAACATGGGACAAAAAAATCATGAAGGAGGTGTGATAATGATAGTGGTGATTGGAGCGAATAATTATGGGAGATATCACCACTCAAACATCCTTGAACCATGATAGAGCAGGGCATGGAACCAATCCCCTGATGGTGAAGGTGAAAAACTGAGGATTATGGAAGATATTCTAGATAAAAAATTAGAGAGCTGGAGGAGGAAAGGCAGTCTGTAAAGAAGTGTCCACTAGAGGAAGTGTCCAGTGGAAGCACGGCCACTGGCGGCGGTCGTGACCAACACACGACGGAAGGTTGTGTCACTAGGTGGAAGGCCCTGTCACATGGACAGATAACTATCATCATGCGGCGACCACCATAGGGCGGGTCACGTGGTGGTCATCTGCGTTGACCAGGTGAGGATATGGTGTTGGATTCATCCATTGGACCAAAATGGTCCAATCCTTGTGGACTGGGTGGGACAGCACACCCAGGTGGGTTGGGTTATAGTCGGCAGGCCAGGCTGATAGTAGGTTGTGCCCAGCCAGGTCGGGTCGAATGGGTTTGACCTGTCGGTTCGGATCAGGTAGGACCCAGCCACAGCAAGCCCCTTTTTACTTAAATTCCCATAAATCTCAAACCATGGGTCTGTTTTGACGATCCATTTGTATCATTGAGACCCTCGTGACGAGGTGGTACTTTTGGGATACTCTAAATGTGTTTTTGTAGAGTTTGGTATACAACCTTTTTGGCTCGAGGAGTAGGTTATACCAGAATGAGCACGCAAAGAGTGAAATCATGTGGATGGTTGTGACCTATACAGAGTGTTTCTCCTGTATTGTGTGTCTACTGGGCCTATACAGATCATGTCACCTATGAATATATGGTTTGTGTATCCAATGGTTATATAGAGTGTGTCTCTCATAGATATATGGAGTTTTTCTCCTACAAATATATAGAGTGTGTCTCCCATAGATTTATGGAGTGTCTCTCCTACGGTTATATGGAGTGTGTATCCTATGGTTATATGGGGTGTGTCTCCTATGGATATACAGAGTGTGTCTCCTATGAATATGTGTAGTGTGTCTCTTACCAAGATGTGGAGTGTGTCTCATTGTATTTGAATATTCCTAGAGTAGAATCTTGTGGCTAAGGGTTGAATGTGATATCGAGACTCTTTATCATAGTGATACTGGAAGTCTTAGGGAACTTCATTATGTATCGAGACTAGATGTTGTCTTGAATACTTTTGGTAGACTATTTCTACAAGATTACTATCAGATAGCTCAAGGAGTGAGATGTACCAGATCGATTGTTCTTCGAGTGGGACCATGTGGCTAGCAATGGATGAGACCTTGAGTCTTGGAAGACTTTACGAGTGTATCTAGATGTTCTAGTTATCTGTGTTGTTGACATATACCTATGTGAGATTACTCTAGTGAATCTCGTGATGGTACTTATCAAACTCTACACTTTGTGTACCTCTTTTTTAGTCTGTTTTATGTATTGATTCATGGTATACCTTTGTGGTTTTGTTTCCCTACTCATTATTGGTTTACTCACCCTTTCATGGGCTTTGCCTGCCCATGTCATGTCTTGTGTAGACAATCAATGCTTTGAAAGGGTCCAAGGTAGACTAGGGCCAAGTGGTTATCAGAGTAATCCGACAGACAGGGTGTGATTTTGTGGCTTTGGACATTTGTTTCTTAACGTACCCTTCAATTATTGTATTCTGTGGAGGAGTTCTAGTTACTTGTAGTTGTACTCTTCATTTTTTGGCCATGTATTCTGGCCCCATTTACCTTCAGTTTTATATATTCGTAAATTGTATTTGTTTTCTTATTTTTTCACTTTCTATAATTTGTGACATGGATTTTTGTCTGTGTGTATAGGTACTTAGGCAAATGCCTCCCATTTGTTTGGGATTTGTTGACTCAGCACTAGTTGTAATACCCTAAAGCCTATTGGAGGTGAGCTTGGGGTATTCATAACATGCACCATGGGGTACGGGTTACATCATCATTTTTTTATGAGAATTGATTTTAAGGTATGGGAATCAATACTTGGGATTCCTTGGTCGATATTGAGTTCCTTCCATATTGGGAGGATCTCATTGTAGGTGGTGTGCAACCCAAGTTTGAAGTAGGTGGTTATATCTCTAACCTATGTAGGATGAACTGTATTTGATATTAGTTTAATAAATTATTTTATAAATGATTTAGAATGATTTGGTATTGGTTGATTTTTGTTATTAAATCGCTTTTGTGTGAAAATATTAGATTCTAATTATTTTGGAAAAATAAATGTGATTTTCAAATCTTTGTGAAATAGATTGAGAAATGGATTTTCAGTGAATATTTTGGTTGAGAAAAAGTATTTGAAAATGTAAAGTTAAATTTGTAATACCTTTTAAAATAATTTCATAAATTAAGAACATGGGAGCCAGTAGTTGGGGTCCTATCCTAGAGGTTAAGGCTAGCCAATAATCCTGCATCAACAAGAGTTCAATCCTTGGAATCCTAAAATTTTTGGATTTATGGAATTTTTAGATCTATGTGTAATGGATGGTTTATAGAATAGGGGGTGCTTCAAGTGGGGGTGGTGATGATGGTTAGTGGTGGCTGATAGTAGGGGTGTGAAGTGGGGGAAGACTCGGTCAGATATGGCTGACGGCATGAGGGGGATTCAATATAGGTGATGAGAGTCTCGTGTCCTACACAGGTCTGATTAGCATGCAACGATATAATTAATTTTTTTGTGATGATTATGGTGTGATAGAATAATTAAGATGGTGACCATCAGTACGGAAAGGCATGATACAACTTGAAAAAATGGGAAAAAATATTCCCTCCACTTTTGTAGATCCAAATGAGGTTCATATAATCTTCTCTCGGTTTTGTAGGGATACCAAATTTAGATGAATGATAGGGTATGGAATATTCCATCTATACATTTAATCGTTCAATTCATAAGTCATTTCTTATTGTGCATCCTTGAAAGGTGTGGGAGTTTGGAAAAATGTTGGGTGGGTTTCTCTTATGTTGTTAATCTCTAGGGCCATCATGGACCATGTATGGGGTGATATATGCCTTTAGGGCCTACAGTCCATGTATGGTTCCACCTCAACCACTAAAATAGTATTATACAATAATAATAATAATAATAATAATAATAATATGTATGTTATAAATCACATGGTAGCAATAGGTACTTTGTGGAAGGTGTCGTACTAGGGTTCGTCCTTTAGTATTGTAAGAGAGTTTGCTTTTTGGGGTTTTCTTCCATTCCTAGATCAAGATGAATTTGGAACTAGGACATGATTGATATGTCTATAGGGTTCACTTTCTTTGGTTTCTCTCTATTCTCTAGACCTTTTTGTATGGGTTTTAGGGACCTGTAGTGTGCACTAGTCATATTTGATGTACGAGTGTCCTAGAAAGGCTAACCATGAGTTATACTTGGAGTGTTTTAAAATTGTACTTTTTATTTTTACTATTATGGATTTGATATACCTATTTTTATTAATGTAACTATTTTATGGAAATTATGATTTGAAATAGTTTTACCTATCTTTGTTTTGGAACTGTTAAAGAAGGGGAAATTATTTACCATGATTTTATATAAAAACTGATTAATTGCTGATAGATATAATATTTCCATCATTTTCAGATGTATTTAAATTATTTAATCACTAAAATTTTGAAAAAAATATTTCATTTGAATCATTTTTCTATTTTTTGTGTGTTTTGTGGTAAAAAAAATTTCTTAATTCAGGAGTTTTAAAATATGTTTATCCCTTTGGTATTTCAATCAAAACATTTAAAATATTTATCCAATTTGAAGGATTCTTTTTTAGAATTTCCTTATTCATAGCATTTAACATCTTATTCTAGACATAGAGCTAATTTTAACATCCAATGACTTGCAAAAATAAATCAAGTTAGAAAATATTTTTGGATGACATAATGGACCCAATTCAGTGAATGAGTAAAAACTTAGGATAATCAAATCCAATTCATGTTATTTAAGATATATTTGAAATAAATACTATAAGGACGTTTTAATAATAAATTTTATGGAGATATTACCACATTAATGCAGCCATTGGGTGCCCCAAAATGGTAGAATATTTAGGGAATCCACATCCATAAAAAGTGTGACTCATTAATTATTTCATAACATATTTTATACATTTCCAAAGACATTGATGTTTTTAGGGATCAAAGAAAATTCAATTTACAGCATATTATAATAAGGATCAATGAAAATATTTTTCCATAGGTAGGGAATACTAGGAAAAACATTCAGTTGATAGATTTTAGAGGAGAAGTTTTCTACTTTTTATTTTCCCTATTTTCTTCTTCATATTTTTTTAATGTATTACTATTCACCATTATTCTTGGTTAACCTTACCATGCACAGGTAAAATTCATTTTGATTAGGTAAGTGTATGTTTTATATTTTTTAATTCATGAGTTATTTCACTTTCTTGAATAAAATTTATTTCCTTCTTCTATAATGCTTCTTTCAATTTATAATATAGGTTCTCATTATCAAGTGTACTTGTATTATGTTTTTGATTCTGTTGTTTATTTTTCTTTTGTTAATGATAATTATCTACATCTGCTATGTTTTTCTTTTTATATGATGGAAATTACTTTGTATTAGTGGTGGGGTACTCAGTGATCGTCAGTACGTGAGGGAGGGGTAGTTGATATTCTTGATTGTTTGGGAAAACAAGACCAGATCGGGTATTGACTAAGTAAATCTCCTGAACAATGAATGAGATTGAACAAAAATGACATCTTGGAAAGTTTTACTCTCATCATCACCATTTTAATAAAAGAGTTATTGGAAGTGATCATGGAATCTCACATTAATGGACTTAGAATAAGAGGATTGGATAAATTGGAACTAGGATTGAATTTTAATTGGGAAACTGACATCAACCTGATCGCCCTTATCATATAATAGTTTTCAATAATTTGTAGTGGAATTTTTTTAAAAAAAAATTATTAATTTTTTCTTTTGTTTATTTCATTTTTTTTCAAAACCAAACAATTTCAAAAACATCCAATTTTTCATATACATAAAACCTACAAACAAATTTCTATGCACTCCTCTTCTGGATACTACATAGAGTTAATTACTAGACTGTACATAGGTAATAAAAAAATGGTTTTCCATGTACCATGATCGACATGCGTTAGCTTATTATCATTCCTTTTTTCCCTTTAAATTTATAACATTAGGATATATTTATATAGACTTGATATAAACCACATGGGTGGTATCCTACTGATCCAGTTTATCTCACACCCTATACACCCCTTTGATGGTGTTTAAACCTAATATAGTCTTTTAATGCAGGAAAAATAAAAGGTGTCATGGTGAGGTGGTGAGGTTTATATCAGATGAGTATTTGTAGCTAATTTTGAGATGTTGGGACATTTCCCACATATCACATGGAGTAGTGTTTTCCATTTTTGGTTTTTCCTTTTGGTTATTGGAGATGTACCTTGGTGTTTTCCCTTGTAGCATTCCTTTGAGTTGTATCACTATCATTTTCATTTATTTGGTTATGGAATATATTTCTTTTAACTTCATTCCACTATATATATATAAATATATATTCCATTTATTTTGTTTGAGGTTGGGAAAAATTACCCCCTCTTATTGTTTTCCCTGGTACTAGTTGTCAGCCTATGGGGATCACAAACGCCCTCCGAGTTAGTAGTGAAACTATTTGGGTACCAATATTGGATGGTATCATGTGTTAGTTAATTATAATTGGAATCAAGGGTATTTATTCATCATTTTTTCATGTCTTGGGATGTCTGGTAGAATGGAGATAGGATTTTTAGGACCTGAGATTTAAGTTATGGTGAGTGTCTGGATAGCTCTTTATATGATGAGAGTAATGTTATTCTAGGATTGTGTCTCTTGTGCTGAGTCTTGACCTTGATCTTAGTTTTTTCATATGGTTTTCTAGATTAAACTAATATATTCCTATTATCTATTCATTTTATTATATTTCTAGTCTGTAGAAACATGACTATGTGTTGTTTATATGGGGTTCCATGGGAGGGTATAGTGAGGAATTCTCCCTAATGTAATCCTCCTTTGAATCAAAACAATATAGAGCCTATTATTCAAGCATTACATGTCTTTGACCATAGTTTTTATTGAGTTTTGAATCATTTTTTGAGGCATATCTAGTTGAAGGAGGATATTGGGACCAATCACAAGAGTTATTACTTGAGAATCCCCCACAATTTAAGGGTTTTAATGAATCTCAATAGTAATAGGACTATTTGTATAATATTTATCGGGCCTTATACTTCTTATATGCACCTGAGGCAATCAAGGTAAAGTATGAAATGTTTTGGTTCTAGGGTCATAATAAGTGGTGGTCTAATTATATGGTACAAGAGAATAGGTATGTGGGATTGGACCATATGGGTTTCAAGAACCTCTTCTTTCAGAAGTTCTTCCCAGAGTCTATAATGATAGAGAAGCATCTCGAGTTCCTCTTCTTGTAGTAGGTAATGTTCTTGGTGTTAGAATAAACTAATCGTTTGATGAATTTGGTTCATTTTTCTCCATAGGTGGAAATAAATGGCCAATTTAGATATCATAATTACTTGTAGGGTTCGCCGCCATGTATCTGATTTCAAGTATGTATATGCTGAATCGTTCTACCTATGTAGAGATAGTTGATAGAGCTATAATGGTGAGAATGGATGTGATGGGTATGTTTGGATTCACTTTCACTTCTCTTCTACCTAATGATAGTTACAGTGGCATAGAGGGGAAGAAGATAAAGTGGCATGATTATCACATGGTTAGTGGAGGTAGATCTCAATAGCATACTCCTTATATACCATTAGAGGTATCCAATAGTGTGCCATTGGCTTCCTATAAGTGCAACATTGTTGGATACACTAGACATTCTTATCCCATGACTGTGAATATTTTCAGTGCTTGTGGCTACTAAGACCATATATAGAGATTCTATTAGTCTATTTATATGACCTATTATGACTATATATATTCGAATCCAAATTTCCCTATAAGAAATAAATATTCTTCAATGTCTATAGGACTCTAACCATAGGCCTCAGGAGTGAATAACATTCATGTAGTGGATGATTTTTTATGGAGGATGACATGGGCCTAATGATTGTAAGAGGTACCATATTTAATATATCTTCTACAGAAACTACTTTGTTTCATACATATTTCTCCCAATCATTTATATCTTCTTGTTTTATTGATATGATAAAACTTACAATGGAGATCATGTCATTTGTTATGTAACTAGAGAAAACTCTGGGAATGGGGAAGGAGAAAGGGTTTCATTTTACCCTGTCTTCTCTATCAATAATTGATGCAGAGTTGTTTTGGGATTAATTGGTTCTTAATATTGAATTATTTGAACTCATCATCAAGATGGATTGGCTTCTTTTCATAATGTTGAGATTGATTATTATCATCGGTGTAAGATACTTCCTTTTCCAAGTATGTATCTCTTTGAGTTTTTTGTTAACATTTATTTCTGGTGAGTATTCCCTCATCTTTAAACCTTGGTTTTCATGATCTTCTATAGATACCTATCATTTGAATAAACCCATTCTTATGTAATGAGAAAACTTGAGAAAACTAGAATGGATCCACATAGAGAGCTTTGTTGGGGGAAATGATGTAAAGTCTAGAGATGTATGTTAATCTGAATTAATGGATTCTTGGTAAATGGGTTATGGGTTTCATGGGTTATTGGTATGTTATATTGCATGGTTGAATTTTCATTCTACTTCACTAGAACCTTCTCCACTCAACCCGAGGGCACCTTCTAGGATATTTTGGAGTGCCAACCATTGTTCTTTATATCTTGATAATACCTTTGATCCCTAGTAAGTGGTTTTTGTCTAGTTTACTCATTCTCCCCATTGGTTCTCCAACTTTTGTGTTGAAATACCTTGACCATGTTCATTTTTAGTTTTGATCTTAATCGATTTTGATCTAGGATCCTCATTATGATCATCTGCACCACCATCTACCTCATGGTCGTTTTTCATTGGATGCATTGTTGGATCATCAGTTAAAGGTATGGGGTCTAAATATTAACCCTATGGTTTGATAATTTCCAAGTGAATTGAATATTATGATTACACCAACATAACATGAACCCAAATTAATTAAATAATTAATGGGATTATTCCTTGGATCCCATTGGTTTCAATTGGATTTTGACCTGGATTATGGATACCCGTTGGGTGAGAAAATCTTGAACATAATTAAATTGTATAAATGATTAAATTTTGTTTATCATGATATGAGACCTCATGTGATTTATTGATATAAAATCCCTAAGTTGTGTCTTATTGCTTATTTTGTTTATTTTTAACCAATTGAGATATAAATTCCAGAAGCACATGAATGAAAAATGGTTATTTTCATAATTAACCATTTATATTTATGATGTGATATTGTGATATACATGTTGTATGATGGGACTTGTGTTCCATGTGTAAATGATTAAATATTGGCTTGGCCCTGGACTTACACACTTATGTGATGAAATTCTATTATTGAGTGGTCCCATCCAAGTCCATGTTTTAATTATTATAGCGAGAAGGCTCTACCCAATTTCATGTTGTAAGGATTATAGGGATCTAACCCAGATGTTGTAATGCTTATAGATATTTGACCTGGATGGTTGTCACAATTTCATTTTTATATGGTGGTGGTTTTCATGGCCATAATACATTCTCTGATTTATTCTAGAATGGAATCAAAGAAAGTTATTTTACCATGGTTAGATGGTTGTGATTGGAATTGTCATAAGACATGCTCAGAGATATTCTACCATAGTGATAAATAAGGTTGTTGTTGTGTTTTATTAATTGTTAAATTAATCAATACACTTATTTATCACTTTATTGAATACACGTATTATTGGAATAGTTTGTTTATACATGGGGGTGTCTAACTACTATGTTATTCTCACACTCTATCTGGGACACCATTTGGAACCTGGATAGATTACACGGATTCTGGTTTGGAAAATGGAAAAGGACCTTGATGTTGATTATTTTCCTGTTGGATGGGCTATAGTTTGGAGGTGGGACCAACATGGGTTTTGGGACCATGGACTATTGATTATTTGTTGAGTCTTCCATTATTTTACTTGTGTTTTTTATATAATTAAATTTAGTTACATTCCATCACTTCATTAAATTATTCTTATTATTATTTATAAACTATTGAGATGGCTTTTATTATTTGTTTCCTCTTTGTTTATACTTTGATTAATTTTTTATATGGATTATTTATTCTATGACGAAATTTCTTACAAGAGTTTATAGTCTCCCCACTACACATTTGACACCCCCACTACTAGTCAGTATCCTCTGGTGTATAGGGAGGTTCACTTGGGGTCACATAACCAACCCTTTTTGGCTGTGTGAGAGTGTTCCGGATTGGGGGATGTTGCAAAGTGCTATCAAAGGAGCCATTTTTCTTTTCTTCTAATTTACTATTTTTGAATGGTTTAAAGGATACTAAGATGTTTTGGTACTTGGTAATGAGCTTGTGCAAGGGAGTATCTAACCCATGTATCGGAGAAAATCTAAGTGCCTAGGGATGGGATTATTGTTTGTAATGATTGATTGTTACATTTGATGTCACTTCTACTTGGTTGATTCAAATGTTGTGTGAGGTTATCATTTTATAATATTAATATTTATTTATATTTATACTCATGGCCTTGTATGATATTAGGTGAGGGTAGTTGAATCATAATAGACACATATGGATATATTGACATTTATTGTTATTTATAGGGGAATGTCTATTTTCTAATGTGATATATAATTACCTATTGAATTGTGATATAATGTTTCTATTTCACTATATAAATTAATTGAATTGACATGTCATGATAAAACACTTTTAATCCATGTTTAGAGAGAACATGAGTCAATTGTTCTCTATTCTTGTAACCTGTTTAGGTTGACCGTGTTATTAGAAAATGCACTAAGGTGTTCATTTTTTTGTAGTGAAAATTCCACCCCATCATCTTCAACTTGAGATATAGGAGATTGTAAATCAGAATGCTTATAATGAGGATAAACTGGATCCTTATGTAGTTCATGAGGATTATATTCATTTTAAAATTCACGATAGTTTCCTGAGGGACATGTAATCCATGTAAAGGGTGACAGTTCATACATTGCCTTTGATTTTTGATCTAACAAGAGTGTTTTAGATAAAAAATTCTCCTATGTTTACTGGGGAAGGAGGATCCTACCAAACCGATATCTAGATCGATTCATTCCATAAAATATTTATGAATCTGGAGACCTCCACAGATGGGAGGGTTAAGCTTGCTACATATATTCTTTGTGGACCAAATAAGAATTGGTGGGATATTCTGGAGGAAGCTATGAAATATGATGAGATATCATGGAGGAACATCGAGATGAATTTCCTAATACATTTCTATCCTAAGACATTGATTGATGAAAAATCTTCTGATTTAAGGAATCTGATATAGGAGGGCATGTTAGTACAGGAAAATGTTGGATTTTTCACTGAACTATAACACTTTTCCCCATCATTGGATGATCATGAGATCTATAGGGAGAGGAATTTTCCGAATGGTCTTCATTATGAGATTATGTCACAGGTGAATGTTTTTCTATTAAGAATATTTGAGGATGTGATGAACCTAGAACTCATCATAGAAAGGAATCTAAGAGAGTCCTGAGCAGTGGGTTGGTTATTTCAGTAGTGTGAACGGGGACCTCTTCTTTGGGTAGAAAGAAACACCTCTATTATAGTTTCTACCAAGGTAGTAGTGGGTAGAGCAGTCCGGGTAGTGTACATCCATTTAATGATTGTGTTCTATTATATTGTTATTAGTGTCGCAAGTTCAGCCACAGGAACCCTTAGTTTCCTCACCCTACATTTGAATGTTGTATTTGTGAAAAAAATGGGACATATTAGGAGGTAGTGTATAAACATTCAAAAGCAGACCAGTGTAAAGGGATTAGTATAGGAACCTAAGTTGGGAAGGGGCTTAGTTACCCCTCTAAAGGATTGTAGCTAGAGTTCCACTGGTTGTTTAGGATGAGTTAGGGGACATGGTACCCTGGTGTAGGATTAGCAGTAGCATGAAATGTAAATAGCTCAGGGTATTTAGGATGAAGCCCAATGTAAAGGGACAAGTTAGTTGCACATTATGAAAACTACTCTAGCTAACATGGATACATGATTTTCTACCATCATAGGTATGATTATTATATTATCTAACTTATCATGCATTTTTTGATATAAAACCATCACATTATTTTCTATATTAACTTTTTTAAATGGTTTGGGATTGGTTTTGGAAATATTGGATGGTTCTTTGATCATAGACACACCGTTAGGATTGTGGTCAGAGGATATCAAACATTGAAAGGTGTGTTGAGAGGGGAACAAAGTATCATACTACCTCACCTCCATAGAAACTCACAACAAGTTGGTCACCAGTTTCTCCTATTTAGGCTCTTTTCCCCCTATCAGTGTAAATTTAGTTCATGATGATGCTCTCGGTCTTCACCACTTTATACCCCCTTGAATTTATCTTGTTTGTATAGGGATTTATCTCACTTTTGTAAAGAAATAAAAATATGATGATATATCAAAATATTTATATAGCCTAGTACATCTGCTTAGGGTTATCCATTTCTTTTCGCCAAGAAGGTTGATGGTTCCTTACACTTATTTGTGGATTATCGAAGGTTGAACCATATGATGGTCAAGAAATGGTATCATTTTCCATGCGTTAATGACATTTTTTATTAGTTCATAGGTGCTGAGATCGTATCCTAGATCAATTTGAGATCAGGTTACCACCATATAAGGGTGAGTCTGGTAGACATACCTCAGACTACTTTTAGGAGAAGGTATGTCTTGTATGAATTCACAGTGATCCCATTTGGGTTATCCAATGTACCCGTGGTATTCATGGCCTTGATGAATAGGATATTTCATCATTTTCTATATCATTTTTTGGTGGTTGTTGTTGATGATATCATAGTTTAATATCAGTTAGCATATGATCATGAAAAACACCATGACATCATTCAGAGTACATTGATAGATCATCATCTTGATGCCAAGAAAAGTAAATGTAGTTTATAGACTAATAACGTAAACTTCCTGGGCCATTTATTCATAGAGGTAGGATTTTTAGTAGACCTATAGAAATTTTTTAGTTGTGGTATCTTGGTAACATCCCATGATTATCATTTAGATTTGGGGATTTCTAGGTTTAGTAGGTTATTATTGATACATTATCTAAGAATTCTCTTATTTTTCAGAAACGATGTTTTGGATGACCAAGCAAGGAAAAAAAATTGTTCTTGTGATTTTGAGAGGGATTTTTTGGATCATAAAGGAAGGTTCTCCTCAACACCTATCATCACCTTACATGTGTTGAATAAATCATATGTCTTGTACTGTAACACATCCAAAGTTGGACTCAAAGTAGTTCTAATGTAAGAGGATCGAGTGGTTTCCTAGGGATGTATGAAGCTGAGACTGTATGAGGGGAATTACCCTACACATGATCTGGAGTTAGAAATAGTGGTGCATTCCCTAAGATGTTGGAGACACTGTCACATGGATGAGAGGTTTTTGATATACACAAACCATAATATCCTCTAGTACATCATTTCTCAGTGAGACCTGAACCTTTAGTAGATGGGGTGGGTCGATTATCTGTAGTCTTTAAAATTTGAGTTGGTTTATACACTGGGAAAAGGAAATGGCATTGAAAATGTGTTGAACTAAACTAAATAGATAAAGGATGTGTGGGAGTCCTGTGATGAGTGGCGAATGATAGTCCTCTTTGTAGACATGCATCAAGATATTTATGAGTCTAAAGGCCGAGTAGATATGGGTTCAAAAATTTGTATACCCTTTATTTTGAACTGGATTTGGAATGAGATGTTATCTAATCTATAGAGCCTAGTTATGGGAGACAAATTATATGTTGGGGATACAACATCATGATGGTATCTTAGTTGGGGAAATTATATTCTTTTTCTTGGCTGAGTACGGGTTCCTATAGGCTTGTGTGGGGATCTGATGAGGGATTTTCCTGATTCTAGTTATGTGGTGCATCCTAGTTTTTAAAATATGTATTTTTATATCCATAGATTTTAATGGTAGTAATAAATAAAGAAAATGTTAGCATGATTTGTGGATAGATGATTAACTTTTTAGTAAGTGAAATTTGAGGATCAAAGGCCAAATGGTATTTTAATACCTTTTCCCATCCCTAAGTTGAAATTGGATGATGTCAATATGGATTTTGAGACTGGATTACCTAGAGAAACCTATAAGAATGATGTTTTAAGGGTGATTTTAAATTGACTAAAGAACATATCTCAGTTCTAACCTACCAGGGACACCTTCATAGTTTATGATCTAGAAATTATTTTTGTGCATGATGTGGTTTAGTTTCACAGTGTTCCAAGGAATATCATTTCAGATAGATATCATCATTTCAATTTTTGTTTCTAGAATGTTCTTTATAATGATCTATAATCATGTGTTCTTTTGACATTATCATATCTTCTTCAAACTGACAGTCAATCTGAGTAGACTATTTTGGTTCATTAGGATATACTATGAGCCCATGTTTTTTATTTTGGTGGTTCATGGTAGAAAAATATTTCACTCATGGAGTTTACATATAATAATAGATTCTAGTCATTGATGAAAATGGAACCATTGGAGGATTTATATGGAAGTACATTTCGTTCACCTCTATAATGGAAGCAGGTAGGTGAGTCTTCACTTTTTGGGCCTAGTCTCATGCGGGAGACATCTGAGTGTGTTCAATTGATCATAGAGTGGTTGGTAACCATGCATAGTAGATATAAATATAATGATGACTATCAGAGATAACCTCTATAATTCATGTTTCATCATCATGTTTTATTTTAGGTTTCACCTTTATTGGGGAAAAACCATATCAGAAAATATGGTAAGCCAGCGCCCAGGTTTTTCAATCCATTTTAGATATTGGAAATGGTCCCTCTAGTGGCATACCATTTAGCCCTTCCTCTACTCTACAGTTCCTTTCATGATTTTTTCCATGTGTCACAACTATGGAGATATCATCTAGAACCTTCCCATGTGATATACATAGTAGAAGTTGAGATTTGTGTTAATGTGTCAATTGAGGAGCATCCGACATGGATTTTGGATAGTAGAGAGAAATATCTTTAGTATCGGACTATAATGTTTGTTCATGTGTAGTGGAATCATGGGAGAGTTTAGGAAGATACCTGGGAGAGGGAGTATGATATAACAACATAGTGATTTGAATTTTTTGTTGAGACATCATAATAATACTTGGAGCATCTCGTGGATGATCTGTTATATGGTGGGGAGGTTATAAGATCTTGCATTTTTTCAGGTATGTATCGCTATGAGTTTTTCATTAACTCTTCCTTCATGTTTGTATTTCCTCACCTTTAACCCTTGGTATCCATATTACATCATGAGTACAAGTAATTTGAATAAATGCAATCTTAGGTTGATAGAAAACTTGAGAAAACCAGATAGGATCCACATTGAGATCATTATTGGGGAAAACAACTTAAAGTCCATAGATGTATGTTTATATGAATTAATAGAGTTCAGGTAAAAAGGTTAAGTGGTTCACATGTTCTTGGAAACATGAAAATATCTAAAGGGGGTTCAGGTTGTTTATAAGGAAACTGTTCTAAAACCCATTAGAAAAACATTTACACGACGTGTATCATTCAGGTGTTTTTAATTAAGTAATCTATGGTGATGTGGTCTTTAGTGTATTCCATTAAAAATATTTACACAAAGTGTAACCACATTACCCATCCTGTAATTCCCTAAACTACTATTTTAATGTATATTTTGTGGTTGAATTTCTATTCTGATTCACTCCAACCTTCTCCTCTCGACCTTAGGTGACCTTCCAGTTGGTTTTGGAGTGCCAAACTTCCTTCTGAATGTTCTAACAATTCCTTTGATCCCTATTAAGATATTTTGGTCTAGTTTTTTCCTTCTCTCCCATAGTTAGCCAATCGTTGCAATGAAATCCCTTAACTATGTGCATTTTTTGTTCTTATATAGATCATTTTTAATCTAGGAATATCAATTTGATCATTCATACTTTCTTCCTCATGGGAGTTTGTCATTGGAAGAATTTTTGGATCGTTAGTTAAAGGAAGGGGGTCCAAATATTAACTTAATGGTTTGATAATTACTAAGTATATGAAATCTTGTGATTGAACCAATGTAATTTTTTTCCAAAATCAAGTAAATAATGAATGGTATTCCTCTTTGGAGTCCTTTGGTTTCAATTAGATTTTGACTTGGATTGTGGATACTCGTTGGGTGAGGTAATCTTTAATATAATTAAATTGGATAATAGATCAAAGTTTGTTTAGCTTGACATGAGACCATAGGTGATTGCTTGATATAAAATCCCTAATTTGGGGCCTTTTTATTATTTTGATGGATATTATTCAATTGTGATATAAACTAAAATTTCATATAAAAGATAAATGGTAATTAAAATAATTTAATATTGATATTTATGATGTGATATTGTGATATCCATGTTGTATGATAGGACTTGGGTTCCATGCTGAAATGCTTATATATCAGTCTCAACCATGGAACCTACACATTTATATGTTGTAATGATGATATTGCGTGAGGTCATCTCAATCCATCTTTTAATGATTATAGTGAGTGGGATCTCCCATTCCCATGTTGTAATGTTTATAGGGATTTGAACCAGATGCTATAATGCTTATAGGTTTTTAACCCAGATTGTTTTGAATATACTATGGTTATATAGTAGTGGTTGGAATGTTTGTAAGACATGATCTGGGATATTCTTACATGGAATTGATTCATGTTATTTTACAATGGTTATATGGTTGTGGTTGGCATTTTTGTAAAACATTCTCAAATATATTCCAGCATAGATCTGAAGTAGGTCGTTGTTTTATTTTATTATTTTTTAAATTAATTAATAAATTTATTTATCACTTTATTTCATAAACTTCTTATCAGATAGGATTGTTTAGGGATTTTGGGGTTGACATACTGAGTTATACTCACACCTTATTTGGGCCATCATTTGGCACCCATGAATATTACTTGGATTCATATTTGGACAAGGGAAAATAACATTTCTATTGATTTTTTTCTTACTGTATGGGATAGAGTATGAAGGTAGGGCCGAAATGGGGTTTAGGACTAGGTACTATTGGGTGTTTATTGTGTCTTCTATTCTATTACTTCTTTTATTTCTAGCATTAAATTTAGTTACATTTCACCACAAAATTACATTATTCCTATTATTATTTATTGATTATTCAGTTGGATTTTATTATTTGTTTCCACATTTACGATACATTAATTTCTTTCATTTATATGGATTATTTCTACAATGATGACGCTTCATACCAAGGGGTATAGTCTTTCTTCTACACATATCACACCCCTTCTTCAATTCGGTAGCCTCTGGAATATGGGGAGGCACGCTTGAGGTCACATAACAAACCCTTTTGTCCATTTGAGAGAGTGTTGTATTGTGTGACATTACAAATAGAGTGTCTCATTCATTTTCATTGATGGGGGATCTTAGGTGTTTCAGGGAGAGTGGTATATAAGATCTGGTCATGTAGGACCTTTTATCACAGAGATCTAGAGTTTATTTTCTGTCATTTTAGTTGATTTTGAGGCTGTTTCCCCTCTTGGTGATATTTCCTTTATTGTTAGGAACTTCAATGATGTCTTAAAATATAAAATATTTGGTCTTACTCAAGAGAGGAAGGTATATTTTATAAATGATATGGTACTGGGTATACAGTTAAATTTGGTAACCTCTTATAATATTGAGAACTCTTAACTCAAAGAGTTCAATATCTAGATTGGTTATCTAGTGGAGAAAGGTTTTATCTTCTCTAGTGTTTCACAATGGGTATCCTCTTATCTTATTTTACAAGAATATTAATGGTTTACATCATTTGTGTGTGGAATATTGAATGTTTAACCAAGTAATGGTTATGAATAAATACCATTTTTCATACATGGATGAAATGTTTGATTATATAAAGTAGAAAAGGTGAATTCTGAACATTGATCATTGGTCGTGTTATCATCAGTTTCGGGTTTAGGATTCTAGTATTCTGAATACCTCTTTTAGGGGAATGTATTGCTAGTATGTATATATAATAATTCATTTTTCTCTAACTAATGCTTATTTATTTTTTATGTATATAATGAAATAGTTATTCCATCTACACTTTAACACTTTTTTATAGTGTTTGGGGATGATATCCTGGTTTATTCAAGATCTTAGCATGAGCATGAGCACCATTAAAACCAGGTTTGGGAAATACAAAGGAGTAATCATCTTTATAGGAAGCTTTTAAAATGTAATTTCTAGATAAAAAGTGATGTTTTTTGGGTATGTGATTTCTAGGTTTGGTAAATCAATCAATCTTGATAAGGTGATGTTTGTATTGCTATGGTAAGAACCATAAAACATTTTTGAGATACATAGATTCCTTGGTATATTTGGAAATTATCATTTGTTCATTATGGTTTTCTCAATGTTGAAATTAACTTTGACTTATCTTACTAATAAGTGGGTGAAATTCACTTATAGTTCTAATTTTTACATTTCATTTGATGAGTTGAAATGGATTCTGACATCATCTCTTATTTTGATCTTTCTTGATCCTAGTAAGGGTTTCTAGTATAATATAATTCTTCTAGTGTATTTTTGGGGTGTGTACATATGTAGGGTGGCCATGTTGTGGCCTAACGTTCCTGTCATTTTAAACTGCTTGAGAAGAATTAACCTACTTATGATTCTTATCTCTCCATAATTATGCATATTCTTATGTATTCCCGAAATTTTATTTTTAGGGATAGGTTCACAGTCTTTTATAATAATAATATTTTGAGCTATGTCATTTCTAAAAAGGTCCTAAATCACAGACATAGATGGTGGGTGTAATACATTCAGATGTTTGACTTTGGAATCACCTATACCCTATATAATGAGAATTTTATTAGTTATTCTCTCAATAAGAAAGGCCCACAATTGTTTTTTTGGAATTGAAGGAGTAATGGAACCTGATGGGGAAATTTTCTCAATTTTATCTTGACGTAGAAGGGGTTCATTCAGGTATGGTTCTAGTCAGTGTTCAGGTATCATCATCTCTCCTTTGGTATATTTTGTAGGATCATCTATAGGATAATGAGCTCATAGAAATTAGATAAACCATAAAACATGGGGATACTGATTCTGGTTGGTCTTTACCTTCTGATGGTGTTCTCTTCTTTGGGAATTAGTTTTTCATCCGAGCATCCATGAGAAATTTAGTCTTGTATGAATTTCGCATTTCTTCATGGTAAATTCATCAGGGTTATATGAATATGTATTATGAAACGAGATGATTTTTTTTGTGTATGGGTATGAATCATAACATTATTGATTATTTATCCCATTGTTACACCTTCTATAAGATATAGAAATACCACATAAATCCTTATGGTTTGGTATATCCTCCTCCAGTGATAGTTTGTAAATAAGATGATGTGTTCATGGAATTCTTTTTTCGATTACCATAGACTCTATATGGAAATAATAATATTTGGGTGGTGATTGATCAGTTGATCAAATAATATCAATTTATTTTGATTATAGATACCCCCAAAGTTTAAGATCTAGGTAAGTTTTATATTCATTATATTATGAGGTTACATGGGGTTAACTTTCCCATTATCACATATAGGGATCACATGTTTACTTATTGAATTTGGAAGAGTATCTAGGAGGAAATGGGGAATCAAGATAGATTGAGTATAGCTTAATATTCACATATGGTTGATCAGATAGAGTGTGCTATTCAAATACTAGAGGATATTCTCCTTACCTATGAATTGGATTTAAGTGTATAATGGGATAACCATTTAAGACTCTTCATGTTTTCATATAGAAATAGTTTCTAGTATTTAATGAAAACGGCTCCTTTTGAGGCTTTATACGGTCTCCCATGCATGTCACCTATTTATTATTCAGAGGTAGTTGAGGTGTATCTTATTGTACTAATTCATGTATTGGATTTGTCAGAAATGATTTAGGATATAAATTAACACTTGGTTACATCTCAGAGTTATAAAAAGTTGTGTGTGGATAATAAATTTCATCCTTTGGAGTTTTCCATTGAGTACCTGGTTCTCTATAAATTTTATCCTTAGTTTGGACACCATCATCTTGAGAAACATAGAATATTGGCTCCAAGGTATTTTGGACCATTTGGGATCACTGAACAGCTTGAGCATGTTACTTATATATTTTAATTTTCATCTCATTTTATATTTATCTATGATGTTTTCCACATATATCAACTTATAAAGAATCATCCTAATCCTTCTAATTTTCTGAATTGGTTAGATATTGAGTTAGAGCCATATATTTTTTTCTGTAGAAACTAGTTGAGTTTTATAATTATTATATGAAAGTCTTGCATGGTAAGTATAATCCATTGGTCAAAGGGTTGTGGTAGCATAGATCATATTCTTATAGTACATGGGATAATGAATCATTAGAGGGGGATCAACATCCTCACCTCTTCCCAGAGAACCCTTCTTCCACATGAATTTCTAGGGATGTAAATTCCTATGTTGGGGATACTTTAACATCATGTTTAGAGGTATGATCTCTTTTAATGTTTGAGAGGATTTTTTTAGGTTCATTGGTGATGTAAATGTTTTTAAAAGGATCTCATTGTTTTCTATAGGGGTTATACTGTGAACTATCTGTAGAACTAGTTCAAGTCATAAACTAGATAAACTATATGAATCCAGTTCAAGGTTGATGTCATGAGTTTGGTATGGATAATTAAATCAGTGCAATCCTTTAATCAGGTTCATGTGATGAAATCAAACCTTGGAATATTTAACCCGAGAGGATTTCTTTTTTTAATATGTGAAAAATGATGAATTCAAATCATAAAATCAAAATTCATTATGTGAATACCATTGACCCAACTTGTTTTATCATGAAAATTTCCATAATCCTTCTCCATTTGGTAGGTTCTCTCCTCATTCACACAATTGGCTACTCAGGGAATTGTTGGGTGATTCCTTTCCTTTGGGACTTATCTATTTGGAATTTTATCTCCAATATTATTGGCTACTCTTTCTCTTGTAATAATTTCATTTTTCTTTAATTTACTTTGATGATCTTGGTTGTGGAAGCAGTGTAAGAGTTCCTCAAGGTAAGTATTGATATAGCCTCTCAATCAAACATTTTGATTATGGGATTTAGTTTTGAGATTTGGGAATCAATGCTAGAGACCTAATGTTTTATTGCAAGTTCATTTAAGTTTGAGTGGGTTATGAAGGTTTTGGGTGAAATGGAAAAAACTTCGGTTGGTGTAAAATTAAAATTTCTTTTAATTTGGATTTTCTTCATGCGCCAATAGATGATCTTTCATGTTAAATTTATAATTAATTTATTTAGATCTGAATAAATTATTTCATTTCCTTGTGAGATTTCTTCATATATGATGTTTATCATTTGAAAAAAAACCTTTCACATTACCTTAATTTCACTATAACTATACTAGTATAGAATCTGTATAACAGGGATCCAAACATGCTTATTTGATCTCCAAATTACACTTATTGATTTCCATGTGCTATCATGGTGAATCAATTATCTTTCATTGTTAATATTGATTTCTAATGTTCCTATGGGGTTAAATGAATTATTATAATTATTATGAATAAGAGGAGTAAAATTTGAGGGAGACATGTTTGTTGTTTGCAATGATTCTTGATTCATTTTCAATTAATCCTAAAAATATAGATAACCAATAAATTTATAGAGTAAGATTTTAGGTTTAAAATATTATTTAATTGTGTATCATCCGTTAAATAATATTATAATATTTATTAAACCCCATTCCATATAATAATAATGTTATTATTTTGTGGCATGTATTAACTTGTGCACTGATAAATATTATTTTACTGTCTTGTAAATTAATATTCATCATCATACATGATCTTGTCCCACTGAAACTCTTAAATGTTTATTGAATACCTAAATAAATATTTTATTCACTTAAATAAATATTTTATTATCAATTAAATTAATTCAAATTTATTGAATATTCAATAAATAAAATAAATATTTCATTTAATGTCCTGGGAGTAAATATTTATTATATATTCACATAGTCAAATAAATTATTTATTTATTACTGTATGAATATTAGTGATCAATAAAACATGATTAAAATTATTCCCCAGTCCTGCGAATAATATTTATTCCAATAATTAAATTAGAAAATAATTTTATCAAGAACAATGGAAACACTGAGTGTGTGACCCTTTAGGATTATTTTTCATTTCCATTAGACATGTTTACCTAAATTCCATGTTTAGTATCTAGTAATGGGTTAAGGCTCCCAAGATAATGAAATTAATGACACAGTGAATAAAACCACATTTGAATGCTCAATGTATAATATAATCTCTTTATCTTAATATCTCAACCAGAGGTTTGAAAATCTGTGTCATCAACTTATATTCATGGTATGTATTTTGTTGACTATCTAAAATAAACATCTTTACACCATGGATATGGAATTTATGCGATATTTATATTTCAATAAAATGTATAGGATATCAACTTACATAACGATAGAAGGGAAAAATACATCCTTGAATTATCCATTAATAACATGTCATTCATGACACACCCAATGTACCACAATTCCCACAAGCTTATGGTGTGATGTTTTTTATTAGTAAATCTAAGTGCGCAAGTCGTGAGTTTCATTAATAATAATCTTAAAATATAAGGGCCTTTACACATGCTTGTAGATAGTAATAAATGATGACACCATGACATGAAAAATTCCTACTGGTGTGTTTGGTATCACAATCTCTTGACATGGATATTTCCAAGTGAAAACTTCATAATAAGAAGCCTTGTCCTTTTATGAGTAATTTCTCATGATGATTTATAAACTATGTTCTCCATTATAGTATTTAATTTGAACATAGAACTATTTTAATAATATCATCATGTAATTTCAAGATTTTAATCATCGTGGGTAACTGCTACGACATTATTAATGTGATAGATACAGTGGGAAATTATCACATCAATGTTATGTAGAGGAACAATCAATATGTGATAAGCTATTTATATTAAAATTTTATCCTTTTAACATTCACTTAATCTCAAGTACAATGTAGTTGGTTCTCAGGCACTTACTCCAACAAAATCCCACTTTCACTAGAGCCAATTACTAACAACTGGTTAGTCATCACATGAAAAAACAAGATTCAACTGAGTATAGAAACCAATACTAGGTATAAGATATTTCAATGGATGGGGGTGGTGAAGACACAAACCTAGGTGGTGAATATATTTTTTGAAACACTGCTATTTTTAGAAAATCACTTTATTAGTCATATAATTGGGTATCCAATTCTTGTTCTCAGGTTAGAATCCTAACATCCTCTGGAAATACATAGTCAAATCTTATCATAAAATGATAAATCTATTTCTTTTGGTATCACCCAAATAAATAAAGGATATTTAAAAAATAACTTCTTAAGCTTCATCAGGAGCCACAATGTACTCTGATATTGTAGATATGTAAACCACTAGTTTTAATAAGTTTTTGTTTCATATTACCTTTTCATTTTTTTGGATACATGATCAAATTGATAAATGTGAATACAAGTGTTTAATTCCCTTTATCATTATTATTCCTTGTTCTATAGACACCATAAACTCCTCATGTTCTACTTTTCCAAATACCATTGGATATTTCTACCATAAATTCAATGAAATTATGTTGGATCTATTTTATATTCACCTATTATGATTTATGCATTAGTAATATCAAAATTAAATACATATCAGAGAACATGATATGAATTCTTAGAACTTAATCTTGTGAAACTATTTTATTCACCATAATCTCATCCTATATCCGTGAATGTTCTATTTAAATGATTATACACCAAAAAATGGCCTTTAATTATTTCAAATTGTATTTTTTTAACACTGTTAATATATGTTTTATTACTATATTTATCAAACTCATAGATCCATTTTTTAAATATTGTTCCAAATAACACAGTTTCTACTTTAAGTAAAACTTAGAGAAATTGCATTCCTTAGTATTAGAATACTATTAAGACACATCAATTGTTTTCATTTTTAATCAACATATTTATATTGAAAACTTATAACATTCTCACTAACCAGTTATATACACATGTCACTCATTTATTTACAGGTGAATATTCTATTACCACTATAAATTATTTATTAATAAATGAATTCATATAATCTATATACTTTATTAGAATTGATTAGTGTTATATACCCTTTTAGTTATTAATTTTAGATATATACCATAGGGTCTCTTTTTGTTGTGTCATATAGAAATCTATCATAAGTTTTCATATAAAGGAGGAGGCATTAAAAATCAATATCCCGATATGATGATCATAGAAATATGATTTGACAATGTAAAATTAAAAAGGCTTTTAGTCATTATTATTGGAGTATAAGTCTTCTTAAAGAGTATACCTTTCAATAATCAATCATTTTTATTGGTACCATATTGTACAATCCATTTTAAGTTTCTCTTGGTTAATCACCATTAGTATCAATTATTTAAAATATTCAAAATACTGAATCCCTAGAATTTGATACATGGAGTCCATTACTTGATTTTATACATAATTTTAAGCCATATCATCTTACTATTTACTACTGAATTGTAAGAATATTTATTCTAGAAGAATAAAATATATTTATCACTCACCACAGGGAACATAAACCACCTCTTGGGATATAAGTTCCTACACAATATGTGTCTCTGCAAATATTACTCCCACTAAGATTAGTGGAGTTTGGTATCCGTATGCCAACCCATGTGAATATAGATCCTTAAACCATATAATTTATGTCTTCTACCACTATATTCAAAGATATAGGATTCCATTATGGAAGTATAGTAAATATTGACTAGTTGTTAATTTCCATATTGTCTATATGGTCATTAAATAAGACGCACCTTTGTGTTTTAATGGTTTTTTATAGATAAGAACATATTTTAACAAATGATTTTCAATAAAAACTTTTGATATTGTCCTAATATATTCTTATCATATCACAATTGATATAATATCCATTAGAAAAATATTTTTTTCATATGGTTAGTTATCTCAATTCTATTTACAAAATATGTCTTGGAAAGAATACTAGAAGACTTGAAACATATATAAGACTCATCAATTATCTTCCTTTTAATACCATCATAACATTGATGTACATAAGGAAATATGAGTTAAAGATCGATGTGAACTTAATACATACATTTTTTCACATATGTTTTATTGTATTTAATTTATATTTAATTCTAAAAGAGGTGTTTAAGGGAGTAATTATTGTGTCATGATTTATTTTTTTTTAATTTAATTATTGTTTAATTTTCTATTAAAATGTTTAAATTAATGCCTAAATAATATTTATGTCAAGAAATTTTTATTTTATTTGATTATTTCATTTTTTTACTTTTTTTAAATATTAAATTTAATTTGCCTAATTTATTCCTTGTGATTAGTGATTTTTATTAATTATTTTCTCCTGAGAACTATATTTTTTATTAATGTATTTAACTTTAAAATATTGAATTAACTTTTTATTATTTTAATTTTATATTTCCAGTATTAATTTATCTTTTATTTATGTAATTATTTAAAATTTTGAAATTTATTTTTATTATTTTTTATAGTGAATGGTGTAAGAGAATTTTCAAATCATCTTGGTGGAATAAAATTTTTTATATCTATATATAGGATAATTGAGTTGTTTAAGATAACTAAATATCATTCGAAGAAGTAAATTAGTACCAGTTAATAAGTCAATTTAAGGAGTCAGTAAGACAAAATTTCAGATATTGAATTTTATCCTCTATAAGATAAAATTCAGTCAGTGTAAACTAACCATCTTACACATCCATTGATTTTTATAAAAAAACCTATTTTAGTCATTTTAGTACCCAAATGAGTAGAAGCTAATGGATATTGAAGATCAACCTAAACCCTTCTCATATGAAGATAATATTGAGCTTCGGGATCCAAAAATAAAATCCAGGGGAAGTGGTGTTCCATTTATGTTTTGTTGATTTGTATTAGAAGAGAGAAAATAGGTGATGTACATGATTTAGATGATTCCAGTTTTTTACCACCATCAAACTAAAGGGGATTCTGATTTGGGGTCTCCATTTGAGTGAAATTGTTTGATCTCATTGACACAGAAACAACGAACCAGGGAATGTCATTTCTTCATGAATCAAGTTTTTGATATAGAAATTGCATAGCTGGATCAGGATGAGGTACTGATGCATTGAAGCTTCCTGAGCCTGTGTGGATGTTGAATATCCCAACATCAATTGTTGGATTTATTTGTTGATAAAAAAATTAATTGGGTTAAAGAAGATAATCCTTGCTTTTTCTATGGAATTTTTACCCTATATGTTAGGATGGATGTCGAGGTTTGATTAAGAAGAGGATTTCGTACCACCAATAAAGAACCCATTGTGAATCCTATTGAAGATCTACTGAGGCCGAAATATAAATCAATTGGAATCCACATAAACACATAAACTAATCCTGAAGAAAATTTCATCCCCGCATCAAACCAAGCTACTCACAACCACTTTGTATTGGATTTTATGAAGAATCTAACCCCTCATTGGAGTAATTCCAAGCACGAGATTCCATAGAAGGTGCATATGTTTGTTTTAAGGATGGGATGCATTGGATGTAGCAATTAAAGATGAGGGATGGGATTTTATATAATCCCTAATGAGTATTCGAGATAATAAATTTGATCAATGGCTATTTGTGTGTTTTTCTAGGTTTCAAGGAAGATATTGCGGCCTTCGATGGTTCCCAGTGTTGAGTATAATGACACTGCCTTTTCTTACATTACTATTACAACCTTTAAAAGATAAACAACATAATAGTATTACATATAGAGGATCCAGTGGTTTAGTGTCTTGGGAAAACTAGGACCATACATAACAAATATAACATCAAGAATAAACATTCATTTATTTTCTTCTTCTATAGCTTCTTATTGGCACTTGTCCTCTCATTAGTACATGTAGCCACCTGAGGATATACATCAAAAGGGGTGAGCTAAATTCCTAGTAAGAGGATAGATAAGAGCATTATATCATGGGGTGATCATAATCATAACATAGGAAAAAGATCATGAACATGAGAGGAGCATAAATAATAGACTTGAAATGTGGCAATGCATAAAAATGAAACATCATGTATTAGTGGTTAACTACCACACATACTTGTGAACCAAGATATAATCTTTTTCACATATCATTTCACATTTACTAATGAGATTCATCACTTTACCCAATGCATTGGAGTGCTGTATAATTCCGGGCTCACCCATCACATTTAAACATTTATATTGCGTTATATAATTCTGGGCGCACCCATCACATCATAACATTATCATTTATCATGCTTTCCAAAATGAACATATAACATAAATTAACATAATTAACCCATGAAAAGGAATGGGTTTCATCTCATAATAAAATATTCATAAGCTTTGGGTTTCCAAAATAAAGAGGGAATAACATAAATGTTACAATAACCGTTCACTTTTAGTGAGAAGTAAAAGGGGTGTTCTTAAAAGAAGAGTTATTTTGGAAAACATTTTGTTGGACATAAAAACCAGTGAAAAAAATTTATATCCCAAAAAATTAATTTAAATTATGAACAAATGTTATTTGAGGAGTAACCATATCAAAAATGGAGTGAAATAGGGAGAACCTGAAGGAAGAAAATTGGGTTCGAGATTTCCCCTTAGCATGTACCTAAATGCTTCCTTCTCTTTAATGTCCTGTATGATGACATTATATTCATTAATTAGAAATCTAGAACCATGTGTACATTAATAGGGTAAATTCTGGTTTCATTATGTCATATTATGTTCCTTTGGATAAATTATAGAGTTTAAAAACATTGTTTGGGGAAGTTTGTTTTTGTGGTTTTTCTTGGGTGGTTCACTTGTATTCATAAATTGATGTTTGAGTAGAACATGGGTAGAAATATAGAACTGATATTACATGTTATTAATAATATTACAGGTGTTTGGATGATCTTATAATGAATCAAATTAGATCCATGTGGATGAATCATTAGATAATAATTAAGTGATGGTTATTTGGGTCAATTAGGGCGGTTTTTGGATCACAACGAACTCGTTTTAACTTAACACTTAGTAATATGGCCATAGGTTATTTCTAGAACATTAAATAGAACATAATAAATATAAAAAATTCTGGTTCAACCATAAAAATGGTTTTATGACCAGATCTGAAGGTATAAATGGAAGAAGAAGGCACGTTGTTCTGGAAGGTGGTAAATTAACACCTAACGAACAACGTTTTCTTTAATAAAATAAAAGGAAAAGGGAAAGTGGTTTGGATGATATAATATAAAATTATAATAATAAAATTATATTATATGTGTAATACTGGATTTACAATACAATTTGGATGAAGATAGGTGGGGAGATATCAATAAATGAACTTGAACATGAAAGGAAATTAAAGGAGAAGAGGGAGGGAAATTACCTCTTAAATCCTTCTCTTGAGAACCACCTTAAGGGCCTATGCTTGGTCTTTTTATGAGACCAGAAGCTCTTGGACGTGGGGGATGGGATAGGGGAGATGATTGGGAAGATCTTAAAAAATTCTTGAATCTTGAGAGGTTTGGTTTGGCAAGAGGAGGGGGAGGGCTTATTTATACATGAGGGAGGAGTTTTTGGTATAAAATATTAAATAAAATAATATATCAAGATTTAGACTTGTAATAGTATTTTTTTGGAATCCTAAATCATATATTAATATAAAATAAATCTTTTTAGTCTTTAATTATACTTTATAATTCTAATTAATTAATTTATTAAAAGGAAAGTGAATGAAATATAAAAAGACACTTTAAGAAATCACCTTTTGACTTTAGGCTTTGGAAAGTTATTTTTAGGTTTGAGAATTGGATTTATTGTATTTCAAGGAAAATTTTATGAAATTTAATATAATTTGGCCGAAACTAAAGTTCTATAATGTTTATTTCATCATTACATCATTAATGATGCAATTTAGTATACACCGATTATGCGAAAAACTATATTTTTACTATTCACCCGAAAATTGAAGTATTTCAGAAAAAACCCAAAAATTTACCCCTAACATTTTTTGATGTGTAAGATCCAAAAATGAAGTCCATTTTTTGAAAATAATTTTATAAATATTATTAATTTAATATTTAATTAAAATCATAATTTACTTAAAAACAGTTTTTAAGATTAAAACGGATTTTATAATGCTTTCAAAAAATAAGTAGGGTTTTATAGTGCTTTTAAATAATGAACTACTAAGTGAGTATGTCGGATTTTCAAAATTTGAAACATAAGAGGGAAAAACTTATGTTTAAAGGTCACTTATAACTTAGTAGTTCATTATTTTGTGTTTTCTTGTTATTTTATGACTTAAATATAAGAAGGGGATTTTCCATTGAAAAAATTTGGGTTGTTACATTGAGTCTATATTGAATTAAATAACATCATGTCGTGTGTTCAAATATTTTCCTGTTTAGAATTAAACCCATGTGTGATGGATTTTTTATCATGATGAGGGCCAGTGGAAGACATTGGAGGAAAATGGTGAATCAATCACTTTTATCCAAAATATGGTCTTGTCTTGAAGTCATGTTGTGGATGTTTGATAAAGATATTATTTGGAAAATATTTATTTAGCTGAGGAGGAATTATTAGAGCTAAAAAAGGGTAAATGATTACTTGATAACATGGTATAAATTTTTATGATGGATTTACTAGAATAACAGTGTCAATGAAATATTGTTAAATAGATAAATGTCATCAGTCAAGACTAACAGTTGATCCTAGAAAAAATTAAGTCGGTGGGTACATCCATATTAAAAATGTGGATCTAAAAAAGAGTGGGGGAGGGGACTCTATCATTTTTTAAAAGCAAATCTTGAGATGGAATTAATAGTATCAAGGCTAGAACCAGGCAGTAAGAAAAACAACTTGAGATGGAGGAAGAAATCGTTAACATACAATATATCATTTATTATTTCTATTGATTCCTATTAGAAATACTATGAATTATTTTGAAATTGGAATTATGATTATGTTTTATGGATAAATATTTTAGGGGAACAAGGTTTATTGATTAAAGTTTACTTCTTCAGGAATTAATCTTTCTTCTTAGATTGATTTTGTCTTCACTCGTTTATTTATGTGTTTCAAAACATTTCATTATTTAAAAATAAATGATTATTGTTTTCAATTAAATTCATTCAAAACATTTTCTTCCTTTAATTTATTCTAACAATTTTTTTCTAATAAGAATAGAGAATCTAGATTAATTGAAACATTTATTCTGATGAAAACTGATTCTATCATTTCATGAATTATTAATTATAAAATTGAGAAATTGGAGAATTATTCCATTCATTGGTTCACTTGCTAACAAGTCTAGTTAATCTCTTAAAATTTCAGTCCTAGAAAGGTATTTTTTACTTTAATAGAAAAACATCTATCAAACTGGTCAATCAATCCCTCTACCATTATTTTTTTTAACTTGTTTCTTGTTTGTATACCTATTACTTTGAGGGTTCTGATTGTTTCTAATTGTTCTCTTGAGATTTTTTATGTCTTTATTGGTCCATGCACACACTTATTCATTATATATGGTTAAAATACCTACAAACTAGATATACTAGCTTTAAATAAGTGAAAAATAATATTTATGTAGTTAATAATAATCATGTCATAGATAACATTTACTCCACATATATGATCAATGATTACCTGCATAATATATTCTCTGATAAGATAGCTCACAGATTCCTTAATCGTTACCAAGGGCACTCATTTACTTCATTGATAATTTCTAAAAAAATTAAAGGATTACATGATGGTTATGAAGTTACCTTTATTTTAGAATAGTTCGCATGGACTTGTTGAACTAACTCAAAGGTTTTGTGATGTACCATTATTTATAAATGTTTATTTATCTAAAATGTGATAATTATTTTGTTTGGGTATCCAATATCTTAGCATAATTTATACTAAAATACTTTTATGTGTATAAATAGGTCAACTATGTTTAGTTCAATTTGACAAAGAATTATCCTTCCATGATTCGGTAAGACTCTTATATTTTATTTTCATCATTCATTGTAATGGAAAATTGCGCTTCAAGAGTTATGGGACCGTATATTTATTATTTAAGTACCATCATAAAATTTATTCCAAAAATGAAATAATGTCTTTCTGCTTCTATCCAAAATCTATGATAAATGTTTTAGTAAAACTTATTACAAACATGAATCAATCTAATCCGGAAATGAGAAATAGTGATCTAACCTTGGATGATATAAGAATCAACCTTTTTTAACTGCTTTTGAGTTCACTTTATAACATTTTTATTATTTTTTGTTTCTTATATTTAAATACATGTATATTTTAATCATATTGTATTTAATAAAAAATAAATTAATTCAAACCTGATGAATATACGAAAAGTGGATGAAATTGATTGCTTCTTCAATATATTTAAGTTTTTTCCAATATCCATTCATTCCACAAAAAAATCAAATATCATTCAGTTAATTCTTCTATATTTGAATATTTTGTCTCTTTGAAGGTCACTGTAAATTATCTTTTGAATTTAGATTATCCATTTTATCTTCAACCTTGAATTTCAAAATTTTCAGTATAACAAGTGGAGAAAAATGTTTCCAAAAATACGGGTCTACTTGGTGAAGTAAAAAAAATGTTTCCTGAGATATTTATCAATTTTTTATCTAGGATTTGAAAAATAAGGATTACTTCGATGGTGATGATAGTAATATAAGAGTAACGGATAATTTCTTATCAATGTGGAATCCCAATTTCTCTAATTGATAAATATACCGCCATCATTTTGAAGCATAATCAGTATCTAGATTTCCTTCTTCTATTTTACATTGATAGAGTGCATTATCAATTTTATTTAATTCAATCCTTTCTTCATATTTCTCATGAGAAATAATATCAGATATTATTGTGTAATAATCTATGCCTTTAGGTTGTATCATCAACTCTATAGACATAGTTGATAATATAATACAATAGTCATTGAAATCCTCCTCAACATATTTTTGGTAAGAATCCTTTTCACCTTCACTCAACTATTGTGTGGTAGAATATGAGTAGGGTATTCCAACATATAATAAAACATTTATGATAATAATTGATCACATAAATAATTTTACTATATCCAAAAAAATATTTATAAGGAAATACCCTGATTTAAGGAATTATTACACTATTTTTTTGTTCTTTATTTCCATTTTCTACAATAATTAAAACAAATGATTATTAGTTAACTTGCTTAAAAATCATGGGAGAAATAATAATAATAATAATTAATTATATTAAATATTACAATGTTTTATCAATCCTCAATAACCCTCACTATTGAACATGGAATATCTAGATTCTATGGCATTCTAGTGGAAATGATCCATATTACTCTTCACACAACCCCAACAATGGTTGGTCAAGATTCATGAATGTATTTAGGTTGGTAGGTATTTAACAACTATCGATTTGTAGCTCCATGATATTTTTCGTTGATTCCCCAATCTTGAAATCCTAACTAGGATTTCCTAAACACATTCAAAAAATTAAATTAATTCTTTCAAGGTCCACTCCACTTGATGTAAAATGGTTAAGTCAACCCAAAACCTTTATAATAAATCCCCTTCTAAAATTAAGTTTCCCAAAAAGGTTTAGTAAAACAGATAGTTTTATTGGTTTCATTCTTAATTAAGTAATGGAATTCCAAGTCTAACATAATATATATTTGATGATTTTTATTTATTTTTTGCAAATTTTTCCTTGTTTATCTTTTACATTCCTTGTTAATATTAAGTGGGTTTTACTTACTTGAATAACCATGTTTGATAAAAAAATTATGCATAATCTCTTTTTTTAAATTCCATATTTTCACATTAAATTATTTATTTATGTGATTGTGGTATTACATCCATAAAAAAATAAGGAATAAGATGTAAATAAATAAATGACCCAATCATTGTCTTATCTAACAATTGATTTATTGAGTGGATAATAAATCAACCTTTGACCTAGGGAAATAACTCCTTGTTTCAGTCTTGATAAGATTTTCAATATTCCACCTATCCTCCTATGTATCTCAAGAGCAATAGAATCTTGGTTCATCCTGAACAACCTCCACCTGTCTTGGGATACTTCATTAATTACATATATTTATAACTCACACATAGGTAAGGTGAAGTAAAGGTTTGGTTAAGGGGATTATATAAATAACCTTAGACATGTACGTATTATATAATAATGGAGGGGGTATGAATCATAGTCAATCATATTTAATTTAATAATTAATAATTTTAAACCCATTCGATAAATTAAATTAAATAATGAAATCATATACATACATATTGTCCAAGGTCATGATTGGTCATACACATGAAACAGTTACACAAAAGTATAACTGGTTAATATTTATTTATATTAATTATTTATTATTAAGATAAATACACTTTGTATTAATTAATTAATTAAATAATTACGTTCTATCTTAATGACAATCTGAATTCACTTGAAGATACCCATAATTAAATGAAATTGTATAAAATAAATTGTAGAACAAATAATCATATATTATTATAATAAATTAATTGATCATTTAATAATTCTTTAAAAACATTTTTTATTTGAAAACACACCATGTATGAAAATATATAAAATAAGGTTTTAATGCTGAAATTTATAAATTTAATGTAATTTAATTATATCATTTATTTGTAGACAACACAGGGTATACTTACACGTTACACATCATGTACTCGATTGTCGTTTACCCAAGATATATTCTTGGGGATTCATCTTGTACATTGGCCGGACTACATAGTATGTACAATACATCTATATGCTATGTTTTATGCTTGTCATGTGTCCATGGATCCTACTAAAATACTAAACATGCTCTTTAGATGTGGGACCATATGACATGTATTCCAGTGACACATCATGTGTTTCGCTATATGTGTGTCTAAATGACTTTCCAAATGAATCATCATTTACTTTAGACATAGTAATTAATATACCATATGCCGTGTATACCAAATACATGACACTGTTAGCGTGATTTTCACCACTAAATCATATAGACAACACAATATGTACACTCGCTACATGTTGTGTAATTTTATAAGACTTGTTCCAGGTTGGCCTGGAAAAAATGTTATGTGTAATAAATGCACCATATGTAATTTATTGCTTGGTGAGTTGTGAATCTTGTGACACTGCCAGGTGTAATACACATGGGTACACAGCGTGTACTCTAGCTACACACCATGTAGTCCCATGTTACTGAGAAAAAATCCTCAATTCTTCCCAATGGAATCTTTGGTCATTCTTCATCTTTTTTTAATCCATTAATAAAAATACATCATGAACAATGATAACTAAAAATTTGAAATAATGTTAATTAAAATGGGTTAAAGTATGAATAATATGAAATGAAATATTTAGCCACTTTTGAACATATATATAAAAAATCAAATAAATTATTATAAATTTTAAATGTGAACACTTTGATACCACTTTAAGGTTATGGGTGCAGTAGAAGTTCCATTAGTGGGAATAAAATTAATATTTCTTTTAATTTAGTGTTTCCGGAAACCCTAACATAGAATCTTGCACGTTAAATTTATAATTTATTTATTTACATATGAAGTAATGAATACTTCATCTTATGATCTTTCTTCATAGATGATTTTGATCTTCCAAAAAACCCTTTCAGGGATACCTTGATATCTCCGTAAGGATCCAAGTGTAGAATCCCTCTAGTGATGATCCACACATGCTCCATTGTTCTCTAAACTTCACCAATTGATTTTCAGGTGCTAGCTCAGTGAATCAATCATCTTATGTTATTTGTCTGGATCACTCAAGTTCATTCAGGGTTAAAGGAGTTATTCTCATTATTAAGTGGAAGAGAGAAGGATAATTTGGGGGATAGAATTTTGTTTTTTGCAATGATCAGCAATTCTCGATTTTTTTAACCCTACACAATATACATAACCATCTATTTATAGATTTAGGTTTTAGATTAAAAAATATTATTTAATATTTCATCACCACGTAAATAATATTATAATCATTTATAAACCATTTTCCATATAATAACAATATTATTATTATTTTATGATTTTTTCTAATTTGTGTGATGATAAATATTATTTTACTGGATTTTAAAGTAATATTCACCATCAGACATGATCTTTGTCTCCTCAAACTCCTCGATATTTTATAACTATCCAAATAACTATTTTACTCACTTCAATAAATATTTTATTCATAATATAATGAATAAATATTTTTTAAATATTTAATAAATAAAATAAATATTTCATAGTTTGGATATGTAATGGTAACTAACACATAACCCTTACATAGTTGAGGTGAATAAGTGTAACCGAGGTATTACCCTTTTGTAGAGTGGTTTGTGTATGGTTTATATCACCTTTACATTATGTATATTGGTCCATGTATTCTTCATCATAAATTACCTTAATGTGAATGCCTATATAAAGGTGATTTTGATTTTAAATTGGTTGTATAAAGGTAACTAACTAGTTACCCTTATAAGATTTGGTTACATAAAAGTTATACCCTTATGCAGCAAGGTTTCTCGAAGTTGTTTAATGTTAAAATTGTGTTTTATATTTATAGAGTGTTTATAGAAGTTGTTTATAAGGATTATGTGTTACTTACCTTTGCATAGATTTTTTACATAATGTTAATGTAGTGGTTTAAAAGATTTATGCAAATGTATATTTATACTTACCCTTACATGAATATTTCACATAAAGGTAAGACCTTTTGTATCCTTATTCATCATATGATACAAAATTTTCATAGACATATACCATTATTAAATGGTTCCAAAACTGGAATACCCATACATTGAGTGTCTGTATAAGGGTAATGGTGGGATACCCTTATGCAAGAATTTGTTCCTACGTAAGGGTAAAAAGAACACTATAATTTTTTTTATTCTTAAATGTTTTTAAAGTATTACAAAAAGTTTATAAATAGTTATGAAATTTATTTTGGGAATATATAATTTATTAAGGGTTTATGAATTAATTAATTAGTTATAAATTATTTATAAATTAGTTAATTAATTTTTCATAAACATTTATTTTTCCCAAATATTATGTGTCTATATTTGAAATTACTTTTAACAAATTATATGTAAATTCAAATGATATAAAAATAAAAATTTTATTTATAAATCATAATAAATTATTTATAAAGATAAATAAATTATAAAAAATGTCTAAAATATAAAATTTTTATATTTAAAATTATGAATTGTCCATAATTAATTATTTTTAAATTATCCATCATAAATTAGGGTCTTATTTGGATATTAGTTAATCAACATCAAAAGTTTTTTGAAGATTAATATGATCAAGGATAAAATAATGAATAAAAACATGATATTAGATTATATAGAATGTCTTCATAGTAGAAATTGAAATAAAATTTTTTTATAATTCATATAATATCATATATTTAAAAATAAAATTTCATATAATGATAAATATGTAAGAGTTCTTATTTGAAGGAATATAAAATTTTTATATTCAAAATATTTAAATGGATGTGAAATTTTTTTATTCAAAATTATGGAATGTCCATAATATTAAAAATGAAATTGTAAAATATTTTATAATTAGCTTTGATTTACAAATTCTTCATAAATTATTATCCCATGTTTAAATATTTTAATTGTTCATTTATTTAGTTTTTCCCTATTTCATTCACATCTATATATTTTTTATATTATTCGTATTTTTATGCCAAAATTTATATGACAAATTAATTTTGTGATAGAGCCTTTCACTTTCATTCTAGGAATGACTCCATAGTGAATTTAGTTTTCCTTCTACATTGACCTTGGTTTGTAATTATAATTATCACTTTGAATTTAATTGTTGAATATAGTTCTTAATTTTTAGTTGTTATAGATATAACAAATTTGATTCTCACTTGATTAAAGTATCCCAGAGTAGCGGGACATGGGGTCAGAATACCTACATACCTGGAGGATTATTCCTTTTCTATTTCGTTGAATGGGGTCATCCTTTTATCACTCAAAGATTACTCATATGGATATTTTCAATCACATATAATTCTAAACCTTTACATGAAGTTTTTGTGTACCCTATTCATATGATTCATTCTGATATGTATCAAAATACTTGACTTCTAAATTTATGTGGGTAACAAAAACTTGTAGATTTTGTAAATATTTACAAACCAACATGTTTTGGACATATTGGTTAGGTGGGGTAATAATATTCAAAACTAAAATAATTAAAATCATGCGTATATAAATTGTAATAACATGAGATAATATGGTGAGATTAAAATCCCCTTAAAATACTAAGTGTGAGATTCCTTCTAAATAAACACTTTTCCAGACCTTGATCATCCAACTGGGAATGTGATTATAAAGTTTAGTTCTCGTATATTTTCTTGTGTAAGTAATGAAATGATATGTGACACTGGAACATCCTTTGGTTGGTCATGGGAATGTTGGGTTCCCCTGGACTGTCCTTTATTAGTCTGTTCCTTCTGATTTTTTTGGTTACACAAGTAAGGAGACCCTAATAGGATTATGATACTGAAGTAATATAGTTTATGTTACCCATATTATGGATGGGAAAAGGTTTTTCCCCTCTATAATCCAAGATTAATACATTATATGATTGATATGATGACTTACCTAAATAGTTATCTGGTGATATAAATTCCAAAGAAGACTCATTTATTAGTGAAATATGGATCTTGGCCCACTAATCGATATAATTGACATTTAAATGGGGTCATCATTTTAGTTTACCACTTTTAATAAAATCAAACATTAAATGGTTAATAATACATGATACTCATCGGATAAAAGATTATATTATAGACAATATCATCATCCTTAACTAGCTAAACATTCTGATCAATCTTTGTTAAGGAGAAAATTAATGTAAGTTGCTACTAAGGAAGATGAATTAAAAAATTTCTCAAGCAATATTGGTAATTTAAAAAAATTTCTTTAAGGAATTTTTTATGTGTCAAAATAGTTTCTTCTTCAGTATCCAAGTGTTGAATTTTATCAAAAAATTAATTTATATACTTATGGAATAATAGAGGGATTAATTTAAGCTTTTAAAGGAATTAGATTCACAATGACCAAAGTAATATTATCCTCCACTCATGTACTAAATATTATTACAATGTTATTATTAGTCTCGGGTACTAAATATTATTGGTTATTTAAAATTATATTAAATGTAATTGAATATATTGATTTATCTATGAGACTAAAGGTTTCCTTGAAACATTTTTCGTTTTAGAAATAAATTCAAGTATTCAGACATATATGTGATATCAATGGTATGTTTTACAAAGTTCTATAAATATATATAAGTTTAAAAGATAAAAAATAATTGAATATTTAATTTTGTTTTCAAGTAATGGGGATAATATGTTCTTCGTCAATAAATTGGATACTTTAATTTGGGATAAACTTATAATAAGATGTGTATTTTATCTCATTTTTCTCTGGAAATGAGCATGAAAACAATTATTGTTTAAAAATGAGATGAGGTGTATTTTATGCTCATAGTTATGCTTTTTCGAGTTCAATAACATTAAGGGGAGACCAAAATGGCTTGTTCTGGTGAAGGAATTTATCCTATTTTTATATATGGAAATTTTCAGACAATATAATTGAATTTAAATAATTTTTTCCTGATATTATCAAAATATTTGGAATATATATGAACTAAGAATATGATTTCAAGGATCTAATGTGTTTTATAGAGGGTAAATGTAGGTAAATGTTCAAATTGGAAGAATAAATGTTAATTTAATAGTTCAACAATGTATCTTTAATAATCCAATCAAGGTCATTAAAGACTAGAGTAATAGGAAGGAATAGTAATAATTCAATTTTGAAAAATATGTGATACTAAAGGTATATATTACATTTTTTTTAACTATAAAGAAGTTCAAAATAAAAGGAATAATTTATTTATCTTATATTTTATATTCTTAAGATGAAGTAAATATCTACTACATTGAGGATTTTAATTTAAAATATTTAAAAAAGATCAAATGAATCAAAGTAAAAATGTATATCTTCATATAATTTATTTTATGTGATAATATAAGATATTAGATGCCAAATAGTTATTATAAACAAAATGAGATTAATTGTATACATATGGTTTGTGATTCGTCAGGTTCTATAATATATTCAGAGATAAAGATATGGATAAAAAACTCCAAGATAACATTTTTGTCCAAATATTTGTTGAAATATGATGGAATGTGTTCATGAAAACCATTGGTGTCATATTCTTCTTTTCCAATAAAACCATTCCAAATTTAGGGAATACCATATGTGATATGGAAATAATAGATTAAATTTTTAAATATTC
The DNA here is from genome assembly GCA_963277665.1 of Viscum album. Classification (NCBI taxonomy): domain Eukaryota; kingdom Viridiplantae; phylum Streptophyta; class Magnoliopsida; order Santalales; family Viscaceae; genus Viscum; species Viscum album. Next base: position 1,148,263 of record OY728165.1, read on the forward strand.
CCCCTAAAAGGAACAAATTTTATTTTCTATCAAAATAGGGTGTTTATAAATTAGTGATATATTCTATAAAAGAATGTAGTGTCTAAGAGTCTAGTGGGAGTATGGTTTTACCTAAATAACTTCAAAGTTAAAAAATAAATAATTAAACCAATCTAAATTTAAAATTATTTTTTCTTAATATTATAAAATAGTTATGATGTATTAATAAAAAATAATGTAAGTTGTTAAAAAGAATAATTTTGATGGAATATGGTTCCATGGATCATGATGATGAACATAAAGAGTTTTAAGTATAAAATAGAAGTTAACATCATAACATTTGATGTTGTAATATTAAAAGGCTTGAATGTGTTCAATGTTTTAATAATTATTAATATATTTCCTAAATATCACCATTATTCAAAACAGATATCTTAATATATGTTTATAAATAAATAATTTAGTTCAATAGTTCTATTAGTTGGACACATAGAGATGTGACATGGATTACATATGATGTAATGTGTTAAAAAACTGATAAATTTTAGAAAACCTAAGGCTGATATAGAATTTTATCATATAAGATGTGATAAATTGGTACATTTCTTGGTTTTGTTATATATTCATAAATTGATTAATAATATTAAAATGTATCCTATTAAATGAAGACTCAATTTTTCCATTATTTCATGTTGTATACATAAATGTATAAATAGATATATATTTCCTGAAGTGTAATGATAATTGACCTCACAATGTATGACTTTGAGTTTATCTATAACTGATGTTCATAATAAAGTATTCTTGGATGTAATTAATTGTTAAGGTTATGATGATTAGGATTCTTGTATAGAGATACAGAATATGATCATGATGCATAAATAATAATTGGACTCTTTTTCTGCATTGGATGACCTAAGTATTATACCACTTGGAGTTTCATATATATATATGTATTTGTTATACTAGGGGTGAATTAATCGTATTTGAGTCCCCAATACCTAATGTTGGTGAGTTACATAGCATGGTAACCATAATTCTTTGATACCCTACTTATGAAAGTATACATGTTAACTAAGATAATACACTAGTGGTTGGGTATGTTGCTGGTCATGTCATCAATTGTTTCTTTACCAATATGGGAAGTTTCCTCTCATATAATGAGTATGAAAAATGTGAGAGGACCAGTTTGGGATACACCTAACAATGAGAGGGAGGGTGAATAACTATTGGGGAATTTTTAATCTAATTTCAACTTTTTATCCTTCTACCTCTTAGACTAGTTAGGATATCAATTCTTTTATTCTATTTTCCCTATCACATGAATGTATATGAATTTAGTAAAGATACCACAGGATGTGTTCACAAGTTTCACTACTCAATAATACTAGCTTGTCCTTAACAAGGTCTGAAAATAATCCTGACCACACAAACACAGTAAAACAATACTTTTGTGTGGTTAAAACGATCAAAATATTCCCTTACACTCATGAAGGACTGTGAAAACAATCCAATAGTGCGTGTTTGACAGATCTTGTCTAAAAATTTATACTTTTATTAGGGTTTGTAACACCAAGAAAATCTTCCACCTATTGAGACCTATTGGATGTCATAGTGTTTCTTTTTTCTTCCACAATATTCTAATTCACTTGGTTACTTTCACAATAGCAGGAAAGAGAATTTTATTTACTTATTTATAGCATAAAACTTGATAACTAAACTATATTCTTCTTCTATTAGTCACAATAATATGAATTTTGTAGACTGATGAACTGAATTTTTTCTTACCCAAATTTAAGATCAACATATATCAATCTGGCCAGTCACTTCTTGCTTTCTATTCCCTTCCTTCAACAGTGAATGACCAATAGTACTAAGATCTATTCTTATTCATCTTTCTAGAGTCACAAAGTACCTTTGTGATTATTAAATAAATTAAGATTATCTCAGATTAGCATCATTACAATTGATATATCCTAAATAATAGAATATATATTAGATACACTCTTCTTCTTCATGGACACACAATGGGGGTATTATACCCAAGAATTGGTTTGACTAAACCATATATTGAATAATTATATTTTTGAATCTCCCTCATGAGTCTCCATTGAAAAGACCCTTCGGGAATCTTACAACCATCGCGAAGCATGCTGCATTTTCGGACCAACCTTCCTTTCATGAAGCTCACTTATCCTTAATGAAGAAACCAACTTTTGGTCCGATTTTTGTAGATTTCTTGAATTCATTTAACTATTTTTATGCTTAAAAAATTCAGTTGGCTATCAAAGACTTTGAAAAAACTCAATAACCACAGTCATGAGTAACCATCAAGAACAGAGAGCCTTAAGATATTCATTTAAGTCTTTCTACTTTTCCAATGGGGGTAGATCCCTGTTTATCTTCTTTTTGTCGAATTCCATAATCTTTTAGCCACATCACCACCATTTTATGGATCTATCTCATTTCTTTCATGTTTCTCCCTTTTTTATGAATCTTCATGACAATTTTTCTTTTGTAGACCTTGTCATAATCGTGGAGATGCAATCAAATCCATCGCAAACCGCGATGTTCCTATTGTTCGTAATTGTAGAGATCACAATCAGAATATTCATTCCTTGTCAAAACACCCTTCATAAAACCCATATTCTCTAAATTCATACCTTTTCCATATTTTCATAAGGCCTTCTAGAAAATCCATGTTTCACTTTGTGATTCTCATATTTCTCATAATCGTGGAGATCACCATCATAATCTTCATGACTTTATGAAACACCCCTTATAAATCCCATCTCAGTGAAACTAATCACTTTTACCTATTTTCATATGGCCTTCTTAAATATCCATATTTCATGATTATTTCTGTCTTACAAATTTTGGACCCCAAAAATCTGGAAAACATTAGGAAACTGTTCCACTTTAAATCTCGACATCAACAAAACCAATAATTATGATTCGAAGTCATCCAATTGTATCTTTCATTCCAATAAAAAGAGAAATTGATTGGAAACACCTTTATCCCACTTTCCTTCATATGGATTACATCACAAGTTATCCAATTGACTTATGATATTTTTGAAATACAGAACAACAAGGAATGGTCATATTTAACTAGGAGAATTATTCAAGCATGAAATGTGATGTCATAAAATGAATCCATAACAATTATCCAGGAATCAACTTGAAACTCAAGTCAACAAACCATTCACTTGTTTCATGTAATATTAATACATTAGGTCTTTATCTAGGCTATATTAACTTTTGAACCACTTCGTCATATTAACTATTATGAGATCTTATTATCTCATTGATCATCATTAACAATAATTGATAATAAGATAACAAAAAATACAATCCACACACATAGTGGGATCTTCAATATTTTCCCTCAATTCAAATATATAGTGGGCGTGTGTGGCCACACCAAGATATTATTTATATTTCAGGATATGATTCATTTGATGTACTTATCTATAAATATGAATAACATATGATGTATTGAACGATTAGATTAGTATACACTCCATGAGTCGAGAACAAATTGGTTTTCTATATGATATTGATATTTAGTGTATCTTGTGGTCATTATATGTCTTGAACAAAGATAAAATATTATAATTCATGTTCAAATGTGATATATTCTGGTGGAAATTTGTATAGTGATACATGTGTTTGATGGAGATCAAGAAAAATCTATTTATAGATCAAGTATCATTAATTCGTTCCTAGAGAAATATCTTTTTTTACATATATGGAACTAGATATTCCAATATATTTTCAATACTATGCTGGCCTATAGGGTCACACATTATGGTTGACTAAATGGTTCCTGAGTTTGACTTAGAGAGTTACTGTAAAAAAAATTAGAGTTAATCCAATTGTGTTTTGGATGGGTATTCACAATATATTTCATATGATGTTATACAAGGAAAATTTATTGATAGCTTTCCGAAGGAGTATTGGAATATATCCAAAAGGTTATTTTGGATATGGTTTCATAAGATATTTTATATTATAAAATATAAGGTTACATGGAACAAAGTCGATTACAATTTAGTACAAGTGGTAGATTGATGGAGATATGCCTTAAATACTTATAAATATGATATATATATTTGATGGATTTCATGAAAAATGTTATTTTCATGATGAAAGGGGACTATCATTTATACTGCCTATGATAATAGTTATTGTTTAGATTTCTTGATCATACACATGACTATCAATTAATGTAGCATTACATTTGCTGAAACGTTTGGGAGTAAATGCATATGATGCATTCATTTCAACAATGGTATTTAGTCATGAATTTTAATGCATGAATAAATGAGATATCCAAAGGAGTATTATTTAGGGTTATAAATTGCACATTTATACAATGGATGTAGGGTTATTGATTGCCTCACACTTGGTAAGAACTCCCTGACACCCATATCTCTCTTAATATTCCTTCTTTCTATATTGAGTTACTAGTATACCATGGAGAGAATATGGAACCCATATGAACATAAAATAATTAATCTCAACCTATGGATTCCTATGGAATTGGGATTATTTTTTTTAACTTTTTTTACCTTCATGAAACTCATTAGATGAAGATCAAAATGTTATAGTGGCTCTTCGGTGTAAGGTGCACATATATAGATCATGTTTTTTATTTTATTTCATATACTGGTTTCATATTATCTTTCTTGAAGTTACTCAAAAAAGGGTTTTAATTTCTTCTGTTATTTGTAATAATAATTATTATACTATTAAAAAACCATTACTATTATACTCTATAATTTGATGATGATAATTGGATATTATAAATACTTTTTTCTTTGTGTAACATGAATTCATTTATTGGACAAAATCATCTCAAAGATTTTAAATTATCCATTTCAATCATGGAAAATTTAAGTGGGAGAGGAGAATTATTTCCATCCTATGTGGTGGTAATAAGTATAACACCAATATACTTGAGGTAAATAAAAGTTTCATCCACTTGAATGAATTGTTTTCAATAAGTAAATACTGCGATACATAGAATTAATTCCCAAAAAAACTTATATAACTTCACCTTTTTTGATTTACTTGATGGTCTAGGGATACATACTCAGTAGTGTGTAGATATTAAATAACCTAATTATTGAGAGACAAAAATTCCATTAGCTATGGAAACAATGCATGTGATTAATCGCAATCCCCATATATGTTCACAATTTCCTTTTATTTTTCATTCAAAACATTTCTATAGGATATCTTATATTTCAATAAATATGGTAATCATTCTTGGATAAGGTCCATAGGAATTTCCTGACATGTTCATATCATATATACAATAACAGTCAATATAAACTCTGTATCAAGAGAAGTGTGATCTTGAAAAAACCATTAATGTAAACATGTATGTGGGACTTATATATTATTTATCTTCCAACATTCATAAAAATTATCACATATTTCCCACATTCAAATTTTATATCCTGGATCGTGTTTTTCATAATGAATGAGGTATTTTCCCTATTTCAGATTCATCAGCCACAAATGAAAAATATCTCTCTATGTGGTATTTCTTTAACACAGTTTTTAAAGGAACATTTAGTTTCAAACTCATGTCAAATGTATATGGTGAAATAATTTAATGTAGATGTGTTACCTATAATTCCAGGTAATTGAGTAGTTGGTGTAATGAAACCCCAATTAAAATTTTGTGCACATGAAATTCCCTCGACTAAGGAAGTTAACAATATTGGATGAATACCACTAACTACATGTATTCTATCTATAAAAATAAACTCATAAGGTTAATTTCCCACATAATCCTCACCTAAAAAATCTCTCGTTGTGTCATCATATACTTCTTCATAAGATAAATTCTAATTCATTAAATCAAAAGTATGAATGGGGATTTCCCCTATAGTTATTTCTATATTTTGATCATATTCTTCATAATTCATTTTTTTACCAAATTCATATGTTTATACAAAAAAAATGAAAATTTTATGAAGGAAAATATTCAACAAATCTCCCATAACACGGTTTTGTAGTACTAGGTCTCACCTTATCAATAACAGAAATAGCCACATATAATTCCATTAAATCATTGTTCCACTATTTCCAGATTGTCATTGATTATTCCACCTAATCCTCATCATCGAGAAAAGGATACTCATTTTTTTATAGGTGACTAGCATATTGGATATTTTCATATGTAAATGATGTAATTATTTTATCAACCCTTAGTTTTAAGTTATTATGAATCTTCCTACGAACTTCATCAAATATTACACATTCATGAAGATTTTAAACTCTTATAGGTGTAAACCTATAGCTTAAAACCTGATTAGTATAAATTACCCCACCATTATAGTAAATTTTCATATACATGATTTCCTAGAATTTTTTTAATAAAACAGTATATATATTTATACTACATCATCAAATGTTTAACATGTTTCAATTAGTTATGATTAAAGATTTGTGAATTGATATAAATAATTTTTAAATGGATTGATTTATCATTATTTGATAAACCAATCAAAACCTAGGGGCTCTAGAAACTCTATTATCTCATATTTTAGAAACCAATTGTATATTTTCAGTCTTGCTGTAAAAATATAGCATCGAATTGCAATGCATCTTATCAAAATCCATTACATTACAATGTACCACACATGAAAGTGAAGGGGTATAGGGTTTTGGGATGAATAAGATTTTTATGCACTCATGAAGGTCCTTTTATACCTATATATATGAGTTACACATTAGTCATCAATGTGGAAATTAAAATACAATTATTACAAATTATATAACAGCCTAAAAAATTCCACATGAAATTTTAATCATACATTGGTCAGTCTTCTTATGATTAGTCATCACACAATACTCTTAACATATTTTTTGTATACTTATTGTTTTTTATATATTTTAAAATTACACATAAATATATATAATAAACTATAAATGTCAACATATATATTTATATTCATAAATTCACAAATATTTTCCACTATTGAGGGTGGAAAACTATGTCTAAAACCTTAATAGTTATAAATAACCTCACGATTCAAGAATATCAACATATACATGATTACCTAGAATGAAAATTTAATAAATTTTTTTTATATTTATACTACATCAAATGTTTAACATGTTTCATTTAATTATGATTTGATTATTATGACTTGATCTTGATACTTTTTCTATGGATTGGATTACCATTATTTGATAATAAAAAAATTAAGGGGGACTTATAGATCCTCTATATCATATTTCAACAATCACCTGTCTTCTTTCATTCACAGTGTAAAAATATAGAATCGAACCATAACACCTCTGGTCAATTGTCCTTTAATTAAAATGTTACTCTCATGCAAGTGAATAGGTATATGGGTTTGGGATATAAAATATTTTCAACATATTGTAACTTTACATATAACTATATATAATAAATAATAAATATCTATATATATACATCTATTTATATTACCTTTTTTAAAATATCATTATATTTATATATATGCATTTTTTTATTTAATGATGTCCTTTAAATATGCTTAATATTATTTTTAATATATTATATTCAAAAAATATAACATACATTATCATAGTAACTGTATGAATTTTTCAATTTAATTTACCATATACATGTTTATATGTAATGACTATAACTGATATATTTTTTAAAAAAAAATTAACCAGAAAAAATTTATTTATCTATACATCTAATAATATATTGTACATTTATTTTATTTTAAATCTACTATATATATATATATATATAAATTTAAATATATTCAACAGTATTTATTAATACTTTAAATTATAATTATATTTACTTTTGTGAGAAACTGTATTTTATAAAATAAAAATATTATTATTTTATATATAATTACTCAGAATATTATTAATATTAAAATTTATTAAATTTAATTAAGAAATGAAATAGAACATATACTTAGATAACCAATAATTATTGTAAACTTATTTTACATTTAATATAATAAAATTAAGAACGTATATATACATTTTTTGAAATAATTAAAAATTCCAAGATTTAAATAATTATATTTTATATATAATTAATTAAAGGGATAATAATTTATAAATAATATAATTTATAAATTATAATTAGCAGTAAATTTTTTTGTTTCAATAAAAAAGAAAATATTATATATATATATATATATATCAAACAATATATTGCATTTTTAAATAAATTAAAAAATGATATATAATATATAATTATATATATTCTAATAAATTTTATAATATTTTTTAATAAATAATTATTATTAATCTAATTTTTATAAAATATTTAGGTAGATTAACTTTATTGATCTATGTATCAAATAACATATTTTAAATTTAATATAGTTTAAATATACTTTAACATATAATATATACATATATATATTTTTGAATCTAAATATTCCTAATTATATATATATTTATTTATTTATAAAGAATAATATTTCCCTAAATAAAAATAATATTATTTTATACATAAATTTAAATTAATCAAAACCCATATTTCTATCTACTTAAGAGGTGATCCTAGGGTGTCATTGGTTTTGGCATCTCTCTGGGGTTTCCGAGGATCGACAACTATTTTCTATTATTGTTGTGTTCATTGATCTCGATAGAGGATCCTCCATTATTGATGTTTCTCTATTTTCTGTGGGACGCTTGTGATCAATCTTTCTCGTATTACTGATTTTGGGAGTATCGTCTACTATTTTTTTATTCAATAAAGGCTATTGCTTTTCCAGATGATCAGGCCAATGGATAATTTTTTGGTTAATCTATGGCGGTGCTTCTCACTTTCAAGGAATGAATATCTCTTTTTATTGTGGAAAATAATAAAGGATCTTTCATGATGTGACGTATATCCCTCCTCATGGTGTGAAAAAAAATTATCTAATCAATATTTCAATATATACTCACTAAATAATACTTTTCTATCACTTTTACATCTATAAAATTGAATAGAAATACAGGAGAACAATGTTGAGATGTTGATTTTTGAATTCTTCTATGCATTGGATAAAAAGAAATTCCTTTTTGGGAGACCCTAGTTCTTCGATGGCCATCTAATCATTATAAAGGATCTAAATTGAGACCAATACATTATGAATATACCCTTCTCAAATTATTCCTTTTGGATTATACTAAATGTAATTCCCTTTCATGGGAGATCAAAATGCATTATTTAAGATATCACTGAACGCATCAGAGACATTGTAGAGTGGGATCATTTTGATCCTATCTTTTGGGGGAATTTTGTACAGATTAGGATCATTATTGATTTCACCCTCCCACTCTTAAAATTTACATTCATTTCCATGGAAAACACTATGACCTGGATTTATTTTGAGTATAAAAAAATTACCAATTTTTATTTCTTCTGTGGTTGTATTGGCCACTTAGAAAATTATTTCACTTCAAAGATAGAAGATTATTCGGTTAATATCTATAATGGTTCAAAGATTACTAAGATAGATGAATGGAGGGAAAACAAAACCTTAATTTTAACTAGAACAAATTTAAAAATGATCCCTCTCACACCTCCCTTTATTTCTCTCACACGGAATTCTCAAGGCCCTCTAAAACAATGGATCTCTTATTGGCTCAGATTGATGATGATGGAAGGCTCCCCGGGCCCTCCTTTTGTAGCCATGGTGGGATGGGTCATGTTTGATACTCCTCTCACCAATCCATCCACCAACAATTGGAATTCCACAATGGGAATCCACCTACCATTTAAAACTATCATGGCTGTCAAAAGAACAGTTACTACATGTGTAGAATGTGTAATAGAAAAGGTGGAAGTATTAGGTAGGAGGAGGTTGGTGCATCACCTTTGAAAAAAGGCGGTGTTTAGAAAGTTGTTTCCATAAATTCTCTCCATCCAACTTCAATCTACTATATAATCTAAAAAGGTATAGCTTCTCCTAAGTAACCACCTTTTTCAACATATCTATTATGTTCTCCTTTCTGTGGATCTTCACAAGTCGCAGCAGTTGTTGATCCATTACTTCACATATCCAATGATAGTGATTGTTGATGTATTTCATTGGGGAATGGTATAGGGAGTTCTTTCTCCATTACAAAGAACATTGACTATCACAATGAACCCTTTACTCCTTCTGGATGAATCCAAAATCCTAGAGAAAATAATTTAGCCACAATATCTCCTTGCTAGATTCTGAAGCGGCAATGTACTCTGATTATATCATGGATAAAGCAATGCACTTCTTCAACCTTGACTATCATGATACAAATCCTCTTACAAAATTAAAGATTTTTCATTATGTAGACTTCCTAAAATAAGGATATCTAACCATATATGTATCTGTGTAGCCCTCCAATAGAGGTCCATCTCCCCTATAGCACAAACATAGCTTTGATGTACTTTTCGGATAAAACAGAATCCACTTGACTTCATCCCAGTGCTGCTTCCCAGGATTGTAAATAAGTTGGCTCAAGATCACAACTACATGGGAAATTTCAGGTCTCATACACACCATAGAGTACATCAAGATTCCAACAGTTGAGGAGTATGATATCATCTCCATCGCCTAAGTTTCTTTCTTGGACAACACGCATGAACTCTTTCTCAAATTCAAATGGTCGGGAAGAGTAATGATAAAAGGTTTTTCTTGATCTATGTTGAAATATTTTAGAATATGTTCAACATACCTCTCCTGAGATAGCCATAACAACTTCCACTTTCTATCATGAATGATCTACATCCCCAAAATTTGTTAATCTGCACCCAAATCATTCATATCAAAAGAGAGGGATAACTCTTTCTTTAACATGCTAATCTTCGCAACATCCTTCTCAATGATCAACTTTTCATCAAAATAAAGTATAAGATCAACAATGTTACCATCCTAAAATCTCTAGATGTAAACACATTGGTCCTCTTGTGTCATCTTGTTTCCATGACTCACCATTAATGAGTCAAACTTCTTGTACAACTATTTGGGACCTTATTTTAGTCCATACAAGTTTTTATTCAATTTTCAGATGAGGGTTTCTTGTCTAGAAACCTCAAAACCTTCAGGTTGCTTCATTTAGATCTCCTCAAAGTGGTCATCATGAAGAAAAGAAATATTCACATCCATATGTTCAAACTCCATGTGCAAGGTAGATACCAATCTGAAAATGACTCGAATTAAATCAATCTTCATGATAGGTGAAAATATCTCATCACAGTCAACTCCTTTATTATGAAGGAATCCCTTGAAAACTAACAAATATTTGTGTTTGACCTCCGTTTTTCTTCTCTCCTTCATACTAAACACCCACTTGTCTGTTAGTTCCTCTTTACCTTTGGGTACATCCAAAAAAATTTACGTTTGGTTCCTCTTTAAAGAATCCATATCATCCTCTAGTGCATGTAGCCACTTGGGATTATGAGGATGAGACACTGCTTCCGGGTATCCTTATGTATCCCCCTCATCATTCAACAATAGTTACTCTAACTTTGAATATTTTTTTGATTGAATCCTTACTCGTGAAGATATTTAAACCTATTAAATGTTAAGTTCAGGAGTCACAACATCACCTAGCTCTTGTGATGATTTTGTAACTTATTATAGAGAGGATTGAGTCTCCCATACTCAATATGCTGTTAAACTACCTCCTAGTCCACTTTTGATGATTCTTCTTGCTCCTCCTCCTATTCATTGATAGGTGGTGCTGGTATAGGTGTTGGATCAGGAATTGATTCCTCAAAACATTCCCTTTGAGTAATTATATGATTTTGAATGTCCTCGATTTTTCTGGTTCTCTTGGAACATGACATCTCTTCTTCTAATCACCATCTTCTCCTTCAGGTCATAAATCTTAGATATAAACTCCTCATCTCCATATCTGATGAAGATTCATTGAGTATATCTCATGTCTACCTTTTTTCTGAGATCCTTGGATACATGTAAAAATTATAAACATCCAAATACCCATAAATGAGAGTAAAGAGATGTTTAACAGGCCATCTCTTCTATGGAATCTCAAAATTCAGTGGGACTGATGGTGATCTATTAATGATGTAGAATGCAACCTGAATAGCTTCTCCCTAAAATTGATTAAGAAGATTATCCAAACTCATCATGCTTCTAACCTTACTCACTATGGTTCTGTTCATCATTTTTGCAAAACCACTGTGTTGTGGAGTGTGTGGTACCGGTCTATCATGTTGGATTCCTTGACTCCTGTAATAGACATCAAATTCCATGGATATGTACTCTCATCCATTGTCTGAACGAAGACAATTCATCTTCCTTCTGGTTTCATCAACTTGTCATACACTTCATCATGAAATCTCTTTTGGTTAGTTTCTTTCTTTAGTGGGGAAGTATCTTCATTCCTTTTCATCATATTCTTACACTTTTCTAGATTTTTTTTGGTTATACCTCTGATATAGCTCCATAAACCTTCTCAATATGCTTCATTTAATTTTTATCAAAATCTAACGTCATTTGGTTCATCGTATCGTCACCTATAAAAGAAATCTTTTCTCTCATTGGATATGATTTATTCACAATACTAAAAAAATTCTATGCACTCGACCACCAATTTTTTAATAAATGATAAAAACATGATATCTTATATTTTATGGAACCATTATTGATGTTTTTGATGGCAAGAAAGATGAAACTATAAGTTCTATCTTCCTCATGTTTATGTGAAAATATAATACAAATGTATAAGAAACATTGAGCGTCCCATGATCTCATTTTCTCGATATAAGAAACCCTTGCATCCAAAAGGTGACAACGTGATTGTTTTTTATCACATGGGATACTTTCCTTGTTTACGCATACTCAGAAAAATATTCTTCAACTCTTTTTTTTAATGAACCAAGACAGTTGGAAAACTTGTGAGATTGATAGTAGGATTCTCCATCTAAAGTAATTCCCACAAAATCATCCACTTTATTATATGATAACTTTTACTTATTTTTTTAAATTGAAAAATACGTTTTTTATTTACCTTATTATTTTATTAACTTAATATGTTCATATAATTCATGTACTATATTAGGATAATAAAAATCAAAATTGTTATCTGGTTTCTAATCATAAATAGACTCCTATCCTTGAAAATCAATGATTTTCCTTAAAGTAAAATCATATTTCTCATAAAATTATCTTTTGACTAACTTGTAGCTGAATTCATACCATTTCTTATAGTCTTCAGTAGATTCCATTGTATCGAGACATAGACTATTGAATGAGATGGAAAAGAAATATTTATCATACTGAGAAATACGAAGGCAGCACTAACTCAGAAGAAAAAAATGTGAACAATGCATGTGGGACACAGGGGATCTCCCATTATATAGGTTATTAAAATAGTGATTCATCTTATAAAATATATACTATGGTTGAGAATGAATCTATTCTGATGGTTAAAATTCATCTAAATTTAGTTTTAAATAATTTTTGAACACTCCAGGTTTTAAAAGGATTTATTAGATTCAGAGTGAATCTGATTGGGAAAAAATTGAAACATTTAAAAACAAATTTTATAAAACCGAAAGTGTAATAAAAAATATAAAATAATAATAATGAGATAGTGTAAAAAATTAAAAAAAATAGAGATTTACCTTTCAAATTTAATAAACTCATCGGTACTAATAACCCATTCTTCTTAGTTTTTCTAAAATAATGAGATTACGATACTTTGATTACGAAGTATTGAAAACAAAATTTTTTGATTGAAAATACACATATAGTAGTTTTTCTAATAAAAATTATGATCATGATTTTATTTAAAAAAGATTATTGTAATGGTATTATTAGAAAGACATGATATGACATTTTTCAAATCAAAAAACTTTGAATCAAAATCTAAGTCCAATATTTTTTTAACGTTTTATGAGTATAAGGATCATTTTAAGAATTCTAACTCCATAGTTTTTTATATATAATAAAAACATGAGTCCTTAAAATCATTATGATAAAATTTTAGAAAACTACTTTTTTTAGAAAAATAAAAGTATTTGAAAAACAAAAAACATATATACTCCACCCTATAAAAAGTTGTATCTTTATATAAGGATATGGATAAAAAATAAGTGTATATGAATGATTTATTTACATTGAAAATTCCTGGATTCTATTTAATTCAATAAAATTTATCTAAATAAATATTTTTTGTGAAAATATCATCAAGTTGTTCTTGCATTATGATAAATTGCAAAATTATATCTCTTTTAAGTGTATGATCTCAGAGGAAATGGTGTTCTGTATATATATTCTTACAATATGAGTGATGTGTTGGGTTTTTACTTAATGAAATGGAACTTATATTCTAAAAAATTATTTTATTTTTTGTAAAACTCATTCTATAGTCAGTGAGTGTGTGTTGCATCCACATCACTTGAGCACAATAACTTCCATCTGCCACATATTCAAATTCATTAGTGGAAAGTGGTTTTGGGTTTTGTTTCTTACATGACCATGAAACTAATTAATATCTTAAGAAATTAGAAGTTCCATATGTGCATTTTCTATCCACTTTACATCCAAAAAAGTTATTATTTGAAAAACATTTTAATTCAAAAACATTTTCATAAGAATATAAAATTCATAAATCCATAGTTCCCTTTATATAAAAAAATTAGTTTTACAGCTTCTAGATGTGATTCCATTAAATTTTCTTGATATCTTTCACAAAATAGTATTAAAAACATTAATATGTATGACTAGAAGTTAAGTAAAGAAAAATTCCAATCATACTTTTAAAATTATTTTCATCAACTAGTTTCCCAGCCTCATAAAGATCAAGGGTATTGGAGGTACCTATAGGAGTACTAATACTTTTAGTATTACGATATAAAAATTTCTTAAGAATAAAATTTATATACTTATGTTGTGATATAAATTTTCCTTATGGTTTTTTCAATATTTGAATAATAATAAAAAATGTTAATTCACCCATCATACTCATCTCAAACATAGATTTCATAAGATCTGGAGAGGAATCTGCAAATGATTTTTTGAGTTGGTCTGAATATAATGTCATTAAAATATATTTTTACAATAATATTGTTTTTATTAACTTATTTTATAAAAATATTTGGTTCTTAAGCTCCCATAACATAAAACTTTTGTAATAAAAAACTTGTTAACCTATCATATGAAGCTCTATGGGCTTATTTAATTCCATATAATGCTTTGGTAAGTTTATATGCGTATTCATGACATTTTTTATTTTTAAAACTTGGTGATTGTTCAACATAAACATCCTCCTAAACATATGCATTAATAAAATCACACTTCACATCCATTTTAAAAAGTTTGAAATTAAATAATGTAGTAAAGGCTAAAAGTATTCAGAAAGATTCTAGTCTTAATACGGGTGCATAAGTTTCTTCATAATATATGTCTTCCTATTGGTTATATCCCTTAGCAACAAGTCTATCCTTATTTCTAATAATTATTCAATTTTCATCACATTTGTTTCAAAAACCCAATTTTACACTAGTTATATAAGTTTCTCTAGTTTATTCAACTAAATTCCATACTTTTTACCTATAAAAATCATTGACCTCATCATTAATTTCCTTAATCAAATACTTATCACTTAAAGACTAATTAGGATTCATAGCTTCAAATTATTATAATAAATCTATATGTTCAATTTCATTACTTAAGAAACTTTTAGTCCTAACTGGTTGGTCAACATCACCAATGATACTATCACTATGATGATTCTTAAGAAACAACTGATTTATTGGGTTTTAAAAAATATGTTCATCGGGATAAGGTAGAAAATATTCCTAATGAATAACTTCATAAACAATTTCTTGAGTAACATCGTTATGTTAAGATCCTTTTAACAAAGGGTTAAAATTAGTTTTATAAAAAACATTCAAGTATGTTGGTTGGGGTTGTTTGAAAACAAAGGGGTATGTTTTAGAAAACATAAGAGGAACTATTTCCTCAACAGTACAATAATTTTTATTAAAAAATCTATATTCTTTATATGTAGTGGAATAACCTAAACAATATACCTTTATTGGATTTGGGTTGAAATTAATGTAAGTTATATTTCGTATTCAGCATGAATACATTGCAACCAAATACTCTAAAGTAATAAACTTTTGGTTTTTTACCTATCCATAGCTCATAAAGTGTTTTATTAAAAAAATGACTAAATAAAACTCTATTTATAGTATAGAAAAATGTTTTAACAACTTCAGACCAAAAAATTTTAACAATTTATTATTCACTCAAAATGGTCCTAGTTATATCTTAAAGATTTCTATTTTGTCTCCCAACAACACCATTTTTCTAATGCGTGTTCTTGGAGATGAAAAGTTATGTCCAATTACTTTCTTACTAAAAAAGTTTCAAAATAAAAATATACTAACTCTCCACCATTATCACTATGAATAGATATCAATGGAATGTTTTTCTCATTTTTACCTTTGGATAAAAAAGTTTTAAAATAAAAAAAGGCTTCAATTTTATTTGTGAAAAAATAAACCCGATTATATCTAGTATAATCATCAACTAAGACATATATATAGTTTTTTCCATCAATAAATTAAATTTTTTGTAGAACTAAATAAGTCTATTTGCACTAACTATAAAGTATCATAATTAGATTAATCACTAATAGATTTAAATCATGACTTATGTTGTTTACCATATTTAAAAGTGTCATAGACTTTTGAAAAATCAAACCTATGTTCTAGTAGATCCTTAATAAGTCTTATCTTAGTAAACTTAAATATGTTTTCAAGGTTATAGTGTCTGTATATTCTATTCCATAACCAATATTTACCTTCCACTATACTAATTCAACATATGTCTTAGATCCTAAGGTGTTCTATGTGTGTATACATTCTCATTCCAATTGGAATAAATATTAAATTCATCCTTGGAACTATGCTAAACATTTATCATTTAAAAAGTTCACAAGGTAACCTTCAACACATAATTGAATTAGGATTATAATTTTTTTATTAATAAATTTAACAAAAAACATTTGAAAAAAATTATTAACTAAAAATAACAATGTTACCTATTCTAATAATCTCTCCTTTATCATTATCTCTAAAATTATATTTCCCACCTTTCATCTTGATAATATTTTCAAAGAATCCTTTTTTAACAATCATATATATAGAAAATCCACTATCCATGTACACTATATTATTTTTGTTGGTACAACCTTTTTTTCCTGAAAAAAAACAATATACCTTCAACACCCAAACCTTATTGGGTTCGGTAATGTTAGAAAACAGAACTTTAGGAATCCAGATTTGTTTAGAGAAATATGCTTTGTGGATTCCAAGGGAATGAACTTTTTTTAATAAATAATTTTTTCCAATGAACGCCTCTATGAAACTTAGTGAAAATAGAAAATTTTTAGGAAATAATAATGTGTTACTAAAAAGAAGTTTCATATAAGTATAAACCATTCTAGAACCATTACCATGAGGATAGATTTGTTTTTACATTTTATAAAAGCTATATTTACCAGTATTAATGTTTGATAAAAAATTTCTCAACCTTGAAATTTTGGATTTCAGTTTTATAAATAAATATTTGTCCACATTAATATTTGTTTAATAATTAGGTTCAGTTTCTAAAAACATTTTTATCATAATCTAATTTTTAAAATCTTGAGAACGTTTTTGATTATTAGAAATAGTCTCATCAAGATCTTTTGATATATTTAATATTTTATTTGTCAAAAAATTAATTCATGAATCATCCTTAAAAAGTTTTTCCTTAGAAGTATCATGTTTTTTTTAAATTTTATAATTTTCATTCTCAATAATTTTAGAAAAATGTGAAACTTTATCATTAGAAGGAAGAGAATTATCTTTTTATGAGGAATATTATTCATCTAAAGATGTTGAATCCTTCTCATTAGGATAATGATACCTCAAATTCATGTTGGTAAGGTTTTCAAATTTTTATACCTTATACATGAAACTATTATTTACTTTTGGTATATTTTCAAAAATACATAAGTTCCTCTATCTAGAACTTTCATTATCAGAAGAAATCTTAGAAGAATCACCACAACTAGCACTCCATGTGTCAATGTATTTTATAACTTTATTACCATTATATTTATAATATATCCTGGAATACCTTTCTAAATTTATATCCTTTTATAATTCATCTTCACCTTTAGACAATCTGTTCTGATGTTCCCATCATTCATACACTCATAGAAAGTGACATAATTTTTTATCACTTATATCATTATTACCTTTCTTATATCTTTATTATAAGTCTTTCCTTACAGCTATCTTATTCATCCTTCTGGATAAGTTTTCTAACTCACTTTTAGAATTATCATAAGTACTAAAATCATATTGAACAATTAATTTATTCTTTCTTGAAGTATTAAAAACCTTCCAAGCTTATTATAATTTAGTAGGTAAGGTATATGTTTTAGAAAAGGAAAGAACATCATTTTTCCTTTTCTTTTTCTCTGTATCCCTCATACTGTATAAGGGTTTTGATAAGATCATCTAGGGTAACATTATTCAACTTATTTATTTAATTAATATTGGTTCTTTTAGACTCCCATTATTTGGGAGTGATATCAATTATACTCTCCATAATGATTTCTTCATCATAACCTTTTTCACCAATTTCTTGTAGAATATTAATGATTTTCATAAATCTTTGACGAATTTTAGAAACTAATTCCCCTAGAAGTAAACAAGATGGTTGATAATATTCTTTTAACATAGCACTCCGAGTCTTAAGGACTTTATATATTCCAAAATGAGTAAATTCAATATTTTTATAGATATTGTTGGTAGTTTCACCAGAGTAATTTTAATAATAAAAACATCTCGTCATGGAATATAACAGTGTATTACTTACATGATAGTTTAACTGATATTCCTATTTATTAGTATTTGTAAAATAATTAACATAATTACCCAAAATATTATAGTTTCTAATCAACAAAGAAATTTCAACTCCAGTGTTGATAACAAAAGTCTTCATCTTATCTCCCCAATACTCATAGTCGGAACCATGAAAGATAAGTGGTCTATTTGTATTGGTATTCTCTATTAAACCAATATTCATTCCTACCATCATTAAAAACAAAAACAAAAAAAATTCATAGACACATTAGTGTTTCATATTTTTATAAACTAAAATTTTATAACAAAACATTAACAAACATGAAATTTTAAAATGTAAAAAACTCAACAAGTATTTTGATATCAATTGTAGGCTATCAATATCACAGAGCTATCTACATGGATCTAATACCAATTTTTTGGATAATATGATTGGTTCAAATTTCTATACTTATAAGATGGGGTTAATTTTATCTTTAAAAATTTAGTTTAAAAGAATTAAACTAAACAAACCCAAATCCACTTTAATTTATATTATCAGACTCAACCCTCATGGTGATTAATAATGTCTCATAGTCGGAACCTAGTAATGATCTGATTAAATTGGAGTAAATATGGTAATCACTATGGATAAAATTATCATAGTACATTTATCATAATCATGTGGGATATGATTAATTGAAATGATTTTATATTATAATAATTATATTAATAAAGATAAAATAGTCATAAAAAAAATATTAATACAATGTTTCACTTTCTATTAAAATTTGAAGAGGAATACAAACTTTTAAATAATAAGTAAAACTATAGAATAAAAAACAAATAATGAATTTAAATATATTGAAGGAATAATACTATTTTAACCTTAAGTTTAAGGTATTATGTAACCCAGACTAATGGTATCCATTATTTTATACTAACAGATAATTATGTCTTTCCCTTCAAAGGAAATACCTTGATAAAATGATTTGAATGGATCTAACATACTATCCATGTACACCCTTGATATGATGACCATATTTAATTTTATACCTTCCCCTAGTAGCCCTTGATCTGATGGTTCATAATCTATATCTTCTTAGCTGAACACAACATGATTCACTATTCATTTACACTCTTTACACCACTAAATTAAACTTATTTTGTATTGTAAATTCTAATTAATATAAAAATTAAAATCCATGTTTTAATTAATTATTTAGTTTTATTAACTTATAAAAAGGGTAATTTCACTTGTTTGTATAATTTCATTGTAGGTAGAGGTAATTTGAGGTCCTAGGATGAAGTGGAAGAAATGGGTCAAATTGCATGGGATCCCATGAACACCTATCCATTATTTTGCATTTTTTTAAAAATAGGTGCATCCAAATGGGCTGATATTTTTTGGTATGAACCAAAAAATATTGGTATAAAACTCTTTTAAAGTATCCTAATACCAATCCATCCACTAAAAGGCCCATACGAACTGATCTGTCCAGGGAATCGAATCATCGCAATGTAAAAAAGTGGTGTTTTGTGTTCTATTTATATCTCTAGATGTAGTTTTCCAAATGGTACCCAATTCTTGGTCTATATATTAAATAGGTGTGTCTACAAATTTATTTTTCTTTAATTTGAGATAATACTATCTATATTTTTAATACCATGGGCCAATTGGTTTCTTATAATCTAGGGGCTCAAAACCACCGTAAAATTTTCCTATAAAATGATACCTTGGGCACCCCATTTGGGAGTTCAACCAGGAAGCATGGTGATACAATTTCGGAGTACCAAATAAGTCTTATGCTCAATTATATAAGTTATAGAGACCATGGTAAGTGCTACTTTATCATCATTATCTTTCTATCCTCCCATAGAGTTCTAAACTCTTTGTGATCACCTGGGGAGGAATGTGATATAATCTCGAGCTTCATGTTTGTAATATTTGAATGATCTTTTAATTATAGTTTTTTATTTTGTTTCTTCATATTCTATTCTTTTTTTTTGTTGAGTTATGTACTGGTATGTTATTCTCAACTCATATTATCATGTTTGGAGTACCCTTTCATGTGATGTTTCACAAATCATTCACAATATCTTCTTCCCTGTTTTAATTGTGGTGTTGTGTGGTTCATATTGGTCAATTGAACTCACATAAACACTTACATGGCCGTGTAATTTTATTTCATGGTAACACATTGAAATAACATACAAACCTGGATAGTTCATTGAGTTCTTCATGTGTTTTATTGGTGAGTTTTGGTTATGAATTCAAACACAAATCACCCAATCAACAACTATATCCAATGAATCATTGTGTGTTTTAAATTAAACCCTAGGTAGTATCATATTTTAAACTCAGTAAAATTATGGTTATATGTTTTACAAACCCAATATTAAAATACCATAACTCAATATTCTGAAGTGATGAAGGATCAGCATCATTATATTTCCTCAAGTCGATCACGCTTAATCAAATCTATCCATTTCTGCTTTTTTGTATCACTTTTTTTTAAAATTCGTCTCAAATAAACAAAACAAAAAATTCATACTATTCCATTCCCACTTTTCTAAATAAAAACATTATTTTAAAATTAATGATCTAAGTATCCATCGAGAGACGACCTAGTTTTCCTACTACACTACAAAAATTATAGTAAAACTAAAAATTTAATTTGATGCCCTCGACAATGAGGTTAAATTTTAGCATTATTTTCGGGGATACAGGATCATTTTTTCTTTATTTCCTATTATTTAATTATTTTATTTCTTAATTAGTACACCTTTAAATTTCCCCTATCCCTTTTGATTATTTTTTTATTTTTCCTTCTATTTATTTTTGTGTGTTTCTTCTCTTCTCTCTCTCTATTATTTTATCTCTCTATAATTATATAGTATAACAATATATTTTATTTTCTCTATTAACCCTTATTAAGTGATTTTATATTATCCATCATAAATCATAAAAATAAAAAAATAAGAAAAATCAAATATTATTTTCATGACCTGATTAGAAAAAGAAAAATTGGTTGAATTTGACGTAGAAATTGAAAAGACCCTTCACCAAAAAATCATGTCATCTAGTGAAGGAATATAAAGTAACACTAAGTAACCTTTTTGGAACCTCATGTGATCCCATGAAAATAAAAAATTGAACAAATTCAAACCACAGAAATCATGGCTACAAATAACAGAACCTTAAAAGCATTGACAACCCCGGATGTGGAGTACCAACCTGCATACATCCAATATCCCGAGGAAGTATCCAATGTTGAGATGTTATTAGGCCTCATACTCCTTAATCCTAAATTCCATGGTCATACCGATGAGGACCCTCACAAACTTCTTACGAAGTTTCACATATTGTGCTCCACCATGAAGCCCCTAAATGTGTCTGAAGACCTCATTAAGTTTAGGGCCTTCCCTTTATCCCTTGATGGTGTATCCAAAGAGTGGCTATACTCTATGCCTAGCAAAATTATGGTCTGGAATGACCTAAAAATACTCTTTCTAGAGAATTTCTTCATTGCCTCCCAAACATCATCATTTAGAAAATAAATCTTGGGATGAAGAAAATCACAAGGAGAGACCCTTCATGGATATTGGGAGATATTCCAAATATTTTGTATAAGTTTCCCCCACCACCAAATTTTTGAACAATTTATAATTAAATAATTATACTATAGACTTTTCTTTATGGATCTTGGAATGATATATGTGGCAGAAGGTGGTTCTCAAGTTGATAAAACTCCTTCTGCCGCTCATGATTTTGTTGCTAACATGGCTCAAAATGAAAAAACAATTAGTACAAGAGAAATTGCACCAACCTAATGAGTTTTAGAGGTAAGTAATTCATCCCTATAAAAAAATTTGGATAATTAACTTGATGATATGCATACCCTTATAAGGAAACTATCTCAAGCATAAGGTAAATTTCACTCTTCTTCGATTCCATTACATTGGGGTATTTGTTTTGATAAAAATCGTTTTTATACCAATGCCCACAACATTAGGATTAATATGAGTATTTTGTAGTAGTATTCCTAAGTTTCCCTTTTTAGCAAGACCCACCCTTCAATAAGGAACTATTATGGAAAAATCCAAACCCTGGGTGGAAAAAACAATTGCAATACTGAAAAGGAGGAAACTCAGGCTACCCCATGTAGAACTAGTATCAATAAGAACAAAGTATGAAACCTTATAATCCTTTAAACTCTCAAAACAATCCTCCTGCTCATAAGCCTAAACCATGTCTCGAGGATATGGTGAAGAAAATTGAAACTAAAAATCTCCAGTTCCAATAGAACACACAATCAGCTATTTGGGACCTGCACACTCAAGTGGGACAATTGGAAAACACCATCAGTGGGATAAAGATGCAAGGTTCTGGATAACTACCAACCCAACCTATTAAAAATCCAAAAGATAAAGGTAATTTACGCACAATCACAGTTCTTAGTGGTAATTAAGTTTCTTATTTCAATTATTCTAAAAAAAGGTATGTCCCCATATTTAAAACTCTCTTTCCCTACCCTTAAAAGATTCTAATGATGAAAAAAACAAAAATTATAAGCAAATTATCATTGATGATTCCCTTGAATATTCCATTCCTCTCCCTTTCCCCCATATACTCTCAAAATATGATGAAATTTTTTATAATTATATTGATAATGAAATAATGGGTATATTTATAAAGGTACAAGTTAACATTATTTAATTGGATGTAGTTAAAAAAATCCCTTGTTACACCAAATTTATTAATGATATTTGTAACCATATATGGTGACTGAAGGGAAATGAAAGAGTAAACCTTGGAAGAAATGTATTTTACTTGATCCAACCATCAATTCTAACCAAATTCAAGAATTTGGGAACTTTCAGTAAACAGTTTACCATAGGGGAGACCTTATTTTTTTATGCAATTATAGATTTGGGTTCTTCCATTAATGTAATGAATCAATTTGTTTATACATATCTATAGGTTAGAGAGGTTCAATTGAGGGTCATTTTCATGAAACTTTCCAACTGGATCGCATCACACCCATCAAAAGTGGTTGAGGATGTCCTTTTAAAAGTGAAGAATCTCATCTTCCCCCGAAGACTTCTACATTCTTGAGATAGAAAATACCTAAACCCAATGACATTCCCCTCTCATACTGGGACTTAAATTCCTTAAAATAATAAATATGATCATCTAAATTCATAATGGTATACTATCCATATATATCAATGGTGAAAATGTATGTTTTAGCATCCTTGAGGCTATGAAACACGATGTTGAAGAGCACTCCTCTCTTCTTGTCTATTCGATGGAAGTTCTCTCAAATGATACACAAACACAAAATTCATTCCTCAACCCATAATCTAATTCATTTTTTTTTTCTTCACCCTTGGATTTTTTTTATTCAATTTTTGAATCTTGTGTTGGTTCAAAAAATTTTAAATTGTGTGCTTTAATTGATGAGAATTTCCATTCTGAGGTACACGTGATTGTCGATGATTTTGAAAATCTCATTTCCCTTGATTCTCTTTCCTCAGAGAACAATCTTGAGCAGATAGATAGTGTTCTGGACCTCACTCCACCTAAATCCCCTCCCTCAAAATTTAAAAATCTCTAGTTTTGGAATTAAAATCAATTTCTTTATATTTAAAATATTCATATATCTAAGGAATTGACCAATTTCTCATCATTATTACCAATAAACTCTCTCTAAAACCAGAATCAAAATTGATCTACCTTTTAAGAGAGTGTAAAAATTTGATATGATAGAAATTGTCAAATATTCCTAAAATTATCCCATCTATTTGTATTCATCATATACTTTTAGATGATGATCCTAAGCCCAAAATATAAGCTCAATCCTAGTTAAATCCCACTCTCCTTGAATTTGTAAAATTGGAAATAAATTACTTGTTGGTGGGATCATTTATCCTATATATGATAGTAAATGAGTAAGCCCATTGAAAATTGTGCCTAAAAAACTAGACGAATGTTTGTTTTAAATGAATGGGGTTAATTGGTTCCAACATGTGTGAAAAATAGTTGGAAATTATATATTTACTACCATCGACTGAACCAATCCATGTGAAAGGACCAAAATCCTCTACCTTCCACTGACCAAATGTTAGAAATACTGGCTAGTAAGTCCCATTATGTTTTCCTAGATAGCTATTTGGGTTATTTACAAATTCATATAGACCATGAGGATTGATAAAAGAAAACATTTACCTATCCATTTGGCACATTTTTTAAAAAAATGATGCCTTTTGGTCTCTGTACTGCTCCTAGTACTTTTCAGCATTTAATTTTTAGTATTTTTTTAGAGTACCTTGATAATTTCATGGAAGTTTTTCATTGATGATTTCATAGTTTATGGAACTTCCTTTGATGACTTTTTGGCACACCGTGGTTATATCCTCTATCATTTAATAGAAAAATATCTTTTATTAAATTAGGAGAAATTATATTTCATGGTTGAATGTGGGATAGTTCTTGGGAATGATATATCAAATGAGGGTATTCTAGTTGATAAATCTAAAATTTAATTAATTTCAACCATTCCATATCCAGAATGTGTTCACGACGTTTTATATTTCTTGGGTCATACAGTTTTTATTATTGATTCATTAAATACTTTAGTAATAAAACACTTCCCTTATCCCAGTTATTAGAAAAAGGCTCTGAGTTTTTGTTTCATAAAAGTTGTAAGGATTCATTAAATTAACTAAAATGGATTCTAACATCACCTCCCATCATCCAACCACCAAGGTGGGATCTTCCCTTATAAATTATGTTTGATTACACTAACTTTTTAGTTGGGTAATTTTTATCACAAAGGGTTGAAATTCTTTTCATTTCATTTTTTATTCCTTGTGTACCCTTGAACCTGTCTAGGTAAAATACAAAACCACTAAAAAAGAGATCCTTTATAATGTGTTTTCCTTGGAAAAACATCATTCATATCTTCTTAGGTCAAAAGTTATTGTGTTTTCTAACCTAGATACCCTTCAATTTCTCTTTAAGAAATCCAAATAAAAGATATTCCTCATACAGTGGATGCTCCTCTTCATGGAGTTTGACCATGGAATTCATGAAAATAGAGGAGTGTAAAATTTTGTAGCTAACCACATTAGTAGTATTTCGCAACCATTAGACCAACATGTTGACTCATACCTCCCCATTTGGTAATTCTTCCCTCATGAGAACCTTTTTAATGTAACACCCCGAGCTTCCATGGTACGCTTCTCTTTGAATAATATAGTAGCGTGTCTTGTACGCAACTTCGAGTTATAACACACACCCCGACCAATCAAAGTAGCTGTTATGAATAGTAATACATACTTTTTAAAATTTTAGAAATTTATCTCTCAAAATGGACTTCATTTTTGGATTCGGAGTATCAAATTTAGCCTAGGGTCAAATTTTGGTACTTTTCGGATAACTTTTATATTTTGATGAATAGTGAAAATTACAAAATTTTAATTAAAAACATCTTTTTTAATCAAAATAATTAGTAGTGATAATTTATGAATTTCAGTGGTTTTAAAGTATATTTATAATATATTTTTACCATTTAATACAATGTTGGTCATTGGACAAAATTTCACAATTAACCCGGACATAAACAAGTGTCAATCTTTTGATAGTTATTATCTCTTAAAAACACATTTTTTTGTTTTAACAAAGGGAATTAATTTTAAATTAATTTATTCCACTTATATGTTTTGAATTTTTAAAAATGGATTCCATATTTGGAATCAGGATGTTAAAATTGTGTAAATAGTTAACTTTTATTTTTAGACATTTTGAATAATTACTTCGGTAAATATTTTATTTACCATGGTTAAAGGGTAATTCCGGTAAATAAGGGTTAAAAAATAATATTATAATCACAAAAACTTACCCTAAAACGTGTCCTAACATTATTGGTTGATACATTTTTGACCACGAGCATCTTTGGGTCGATTTTGGGACCCCATGGAGCCACTTGTAAGTGATAGGGACACTTTATTTTAATTAAGTTAAAATGAATACAAAAATGACACAAGCATATATCTTTTAGAAAAACAATTTTTACATAGAGTTATATATGTTGGATTTTTGACTATAAATATTCATTAGAAATATAAAAATATTTACTACATAATGGTAATTTATTTATAATTTTTAGATATTACATAATTTAATTTATTTATGACACAATGATGATTTAGTAATTACCATAATAGTGAAAAATTAAAATAATTGATATTATAAATACCCAAATAAATATAATTTGAGACTTTTAATGAATTAAACTATTTTTTTATGATAATATGACATATTATCATTGATTTAATTAACTCTGTTAGAAGTAATCATTCTGTTATGATTTTTACAAAAGTCAATTATTGAATAGTGTCAAAATTGACATAAAAGAGTTTTTTAAAAAAAATATTATATTATTAATTGATATTAAATTCCTAAAAATCTAAGGCTCGGCCAAGAGACTTATATCATGATATTTTATCATTAATGGACCACTTGGGGGTCTCTCGGATTTATATTGTATGTTTATTAACTATATATGATAAAAATACAAAAATACATGGTATGTGTCAAACTAATTAACTAAGTGTTAAAACTAAAAGACAAGGCTAATATAATGACCCAAACCTGTCTAAATTATATTGGTTGAGTATTTGTCGACCCATCCCCACCTTAATCTTTAAATAATCCACTTTGGAGACATTATAAACAGAATATGAATTTATTATAAAATAATATTTCTAGCTTTTCCAACGGTGCCCCTCACCCCTCTTATAAAAAGACACACATCCTTCTCATTAATTCACACCTTCAACGCCTTTTGTTTCGGCCAAAACCTGCCCAAATACTCTCTCAACTTCCCTCAATTCATCATAGAGGCCTTACTTTAGTCAGAAAGACATCCTAAGGATCCCTTTTGATCAAATCCAAAGAAATAACCCGAAGAAGAGGTAATGATTTCACCACCCTTTTTCAGGTTCCTTTCTTCTTCCACTTCTTCTTTCATTATTATTGCCATTCTAAAATAATGAATATAGTATCTCCTATATACTGTAAAATTATTATAAATATGGTACAACCATATTCAGTATTCTATCCATCCTTTGAATGACATGTCACCATATGTGCGTACGTATGGATTACTGTCTCCACGACGCGATGAGATTCATTTCCAAGTTCAACATTCATCGAAAAGTATAAAGATATATATTACTAATAAGTATGTAATATATGACATAATAATTCTACTGGAGATATATATATATATATATATATAAGGATTTATGTACTTACATATATCTTATTCACTTACTTCCGTTCAATACTATATGAAAACAGAAACAACGTTTATGCGTACGTACGGACTACCGTCTCCATAAACGGTGTATTACATTTCATATATATTTATATTATATGTATTTATATTCTAAATATATATTATATATTTATCATGTTTTATATTCTAGAAGTATTTAAATCATGATCAAAGTGATACAACCAAGAGTGACAAGTTAAAACACGTACGATAAAGAAAGTGATTATTACCCGAAATATTAACTTAACATGGAAATTATTATTAAATGGGTAATATAAAGTCATAAATGAATCATGTATTATATCATAAATATTAATACGGTTCTGGTATAATTTAATAACATTCTACTATCTTCATACAGGAGGTTAAACATACCCTCGACTAAAGGAAAGTGCAAGGTAAGGGATTTTCCTCTCACTCCTTATTCTCGTGAGATTAATGCCATATTGCCACCATTACCTTTTGTGTGGTGTATGTACTTCCCATAATTATATTATTTGTGTAATAAAATTTAATTTATTTTTATTTACATATTCATTGTATGATACCTCTTTCATGGGTTGTACGTTTCGTAAGATACCAAATCGTTAAGGGTTTATTTCGCAATCTCTTCATTATCCGAGGTTGTATATACGTAATAATCTACTGGGATCTCTTTATGATCCACATCCATGTTTCTTAAAAATTTATTTCAAAACATTTTTAATATTTACAAGAATATGGGTTAAAGACATATATACCCTTGTTTGACTTTTTATAAGAGGCTTATAAAGGAATCTTTCTGTCGTTTTCCAAAAAAGGTCATTTTTAACCTTTTGACAAAATTAAGGTAAGAATGTCTTTTTTTAACATATAATGTGGGTAAGGTTATTCTCCACCATTATTACAGCTTTGAAGCTTCCTTAATAATATTATAAAGATATTTTCACAATAAAGGTTTTCTCTATAATTATGCGACTTTTAAATGATTTCAAAAAAAGAGATATTTCTCTCAAATAGTATTGATTTCATCTATGTCAACATCCTTTGATAAATTTTAAACTTGTTTCAAGTTGATTTATTATGATACAAATCATCCATATTGTATTTAAGGTTTTGTGATATTTTTGACTATGGATGAGTTATTTTTATGCCATTAATGGTTTATGATTAAAGTTTTGACATTTTGTATGTTAGTTTTAATACGAATGTTTATGTTATATTTCATCCTCTTCATAAGATGAATGTGTTGGAGTAGTATGTTCCTATAAGGCCCCAGCCTTAACCTTAATTAATATTGAGTTATTACAAGACTACACATTGAGGATCTTTTCAGGTTTAGAGTTTTAGAGAATTAGATAATGAAACTTGCATTACATTCAACATTTAGACAAAGTGGTTACATAAAAGACAGTATTCATTCTTCCCATCAACGAAAACATATTTGAAATAAAACATGGATTCTTTCTTGACATATCCTTGACACTATCATCACATCATGTACCCTTCCCTTGACCTGTGAAAAACATTTCAAAAACTTGGGATGAGCATAAAAAGCTCAGTAAGGGATATAAAAATATGGAAAGGAAACATGAGTACATGTATACATAAGAATGAAATCATACTTTACCCATAAAACATAAGCACTTTAACATAACTCATAAAATCATAGAAATCAAATGAAATAAAGGTAACTTGAGGCATTCGTAACATTGTTATGTAGGGAGTAACCCTTTTGGTTATGTTTGGAATACCCATCATAGTATATTCCCTAAATCTCTTTGGAGAAACCTTAATGTTTCACTCCTTCGCATTACCCAATGCATTGGAGAGCTATATCGGGCTCACCCGCCCTTAGTTTATCACGGAACCACCCATTTTCATAACAATGCCCAATAACCATAACATAAACGTTTCATATAAAACATGCATAAAGTAAACATAACATTTCCAAATTTCAATCACAATATAACATTTTAGGATATTGAAATAATGAATCCATTCAAAAAGAAACCATTTCCAAAACCATTTAAAACATTTAATAAAGAGATTTTTAAATCAAAGTGTCCCATACCACCTTGAAGATTTTATAATTTTAAACCATTAATATCCATATAAATAAATCCTTAAAACCACTTTGAAAACATGGATATTAATAAGAACAAATAATTAAACCATTTAAAGCGATATTTTCGTTAAAGGGGTTCTACCAAAATTAGAGACACTTGAATACAATAATTGAGGAATAACATTTATTCAGAACATTATAATATCATGAGAATAAATGGATTCATGATATAATATTCCAAAGGATAGTATATACACCATATAAGAGTGAATTGGTGCATAACAACAATGAATTCTCAGTAGAAATGTCAAATGTGATGAATTCCCTTATAAAGAAGGTATCCTTAAATTAAGGATAATTCAATCTCAAAATTATGTGTGACAAATATAAATACACCCAATATAAGTGGATATTAAGTGTAAAACAATAAAATTTCATTCACACATATTCAAAAGATGACATATTCAATAACTATATGTCGAACCCAAAGAAATCGAAATTGCGTTAAAAAGTTCTCTTATTAAAATTCGACAGCCTAACGGCATCACTTCAAAATTCATAAAATGAGTTGATGACAGATAAAAAGGGAATCTCATCACTTGGAAATAAAATTTACATCAATAAGGAAATAAAAGAACATATCCCAACATAATATTATGTGAATTAAAAGACATAAAAAAAGAAGTCCTTTAAAAAGTGGAGGGTGAAAGGTCCCCTTACTGAGTTGGGTAACTTTTGAAACGTACACCCCATGGAAAAAGGGCCATACAATGAAGATGTGAATACCCATAAATGAAATTATACTATAAAAAGTGTATAATATTGGGCAGTACATACACCAATCAAAGGAAATTGTGGCAAATGTAGCATAAATCTCACGGGAATAAAAGTGAGATGAAAAATCCCTTACGAAAACTCGGCAGCCTAACGGCGCCACTAAAAACTTCCAAAATGGATTGATGAGAGATAATAGGGTCTCTCATCATTTGAACATAAAAATTACAGTAAGAGTAATATAAAATAACATCCCAATAACAAGAAATATGAGCTTTAAAAGGAATGACATAAAAGATCGTACTTAAAAAGAAAGAGAGGAGTAGGGTCCCTTACATCGGGTCCGACTTGACTCGATTGTTCTTTAACATCCTGAATAATAAACTTGAGTTAATTTGTACATGATTAAGAACATTTTTTAAGTTCATTATTCCTTTTATATCAATTATTGACATGTTATAAACAGTACATAATCATTTAAGTTAATAATGTTTGTTTTGTCGATATTTGGTTCTTAAGTCAAAAGTGGACTTCTTAGAATTACATGTTGTTCGTGTGGTCAATGGTTCATTATATCCAGAATGATATTCATGATTTGGATATCATATATATCATATATATCCAGAATATACATGTATTTATAATATTACATAATCATTTAGAGGTAAGAAATGAAATGCACCATTCATGGAGACGGTAAGCCGTACGTACGCATGAATGCTACTTTCATTTCTTTGTCATATTAATGGAATTAAAATCTAAATGAGAGGTATGTATATTTTAATTCCAGAATTATATTCATCATTTATATGTAACATACCTTATATATATCCATTATAAATATGTACTTACAATAGTACATTACATTTGGGGATAAGAAATGAAATGCACCGTTCATGGAGACGGTAAGCCGTACGTACGCATGAACGCTACTTTCATTTCTATATAATACATTAATGGAAATAAATAATAATGATATAGATGTATATTATAATTCCAGTATAACATCATATATAATAACTTTAAATCCATCTTTTATACGTCCCACATACGGCATTAACGAATCACATCACTTTAATGGGGCGGTAGTCCGCACTTCCTTAAATGAAGATATCGCGTTTACCCATAATGGAAACCATAAAGGTACTCCATAAATGAAAAATACAGAAGATTAATTAAAACATAAACATATTAAATATCATATATAAATATAGTGACATCTTAATGGCCACCTTTGAAGGTGTTATATGAGTGTTGAACAATCATCGTTTCGTGAGGCAGAAATTCGCCATCCACGGAAACATTATGTTCTTTAACCATTAGATGTAGGTGTGGGTAAGTGTAGCTCGAATCCTTCTTATAACAACATCCTAGTATATTGAATATACTGGAGTTGTTACAAAATAAATGAATAAAAAGAGTTTAGGGGGTTGGAGAGGCAAAATAAAACAAAATGACTCAAGTGAAGACATTACCTTAAAATCGGGTAACTTTCTTTGGTTTGAGCTCAAAGGCTTCCTTGGGAAGACTTCTGACCAAATTGAGGCTTCAGTGAGTAAGATAGGGAATTTGAGAGACAAAATGGGCAGAGTTTGGCCGATCCAAAGGCTTTGGGAGTGTGGGTAAGGAGGTAGAGGTGGGGGCCTTTTATAAGAGGAGAGGAGGGGCACTCTTGTTATGTTACAAAATGTTACTTTATTTTCAAAAGAGTTTCGGATTTTAAAGGCCCCGCATTGATGTATTTCCAGTATAAGGTGATAAGGGTTCGAAATCCACTCATCCAATAGGTTTTGGACATGTGTAGATCTTAGATATTACATTATCTTTCCATTTTATATAAATCGTTAAATAATGAGGTCATCGTTGCATCATCATGATGTCATAAATAATTTAATTTATTTAATCTCTAAAAATTATAAAAAAAAAACTATGATGTAGGAAATCTTTATATCTTTACAATGACTATTTATAGTCAAACATATGACTTGTATAACCCCATGTAAAAATTGTTTTAGTAAAACATCTCATGTTTGTGTCATTTTTACTTTAACATTAAATAAAAAGATATTTATGTCATTTCCCAACCAAAGGGGCTCCATGGGGTCCCCAAGTTGACCCATGGATTTTCTTGGTCGGACATGACACATCCAATGAGGGTAGGACATGTGTATAGGTCATTTCATTTTATTAAAACATTATTCTTACCATAAACTACACTAATTACCACTAATCGCGATTAAAAACTTAATAAATTACTATTCACCAAAAAATATTTTTATCCCATTGAACTACATTTCACTTCTTAATGACAACCATGTATGTCGGATTTTTGAAATTCAAAACAAAAAGATGGAAAAATTTCATTTAAACGGAAAAATCAGTTTTTATAAGTACCACTTAGTGGTTTCACTATTCATCAAAAATTGATGTTTTTCAGAAAAATCCCAAAAATTCACCCTAAGCTATATTTGATATTCCGAATTCAAAAATGAAGTCTATTTTACAAAATTCAAAACAGATAAGTCACATTAATTAATTTAATAATTAATTCCCGCTGTCAGAGAAAATAGCGTGTTTTTATGAAACAATAAGTATCAAAAGATTGACTCTAGTTTAAGTGTGATTTCAAAGTGAAATTAATTCCAACGACCACTATTGAATTTAATGGTAAAAATATATTCTAATTTCACTTTAGAACCAATTAAAAATATAATCTAATCATATAAATAAATTAGATTAAAAAGAGGTTTTGAATTAAAATACAACATTTTAAACTATTCATTAAAAAATGAACTTTATCGGAAAGATACTAAAAATTTACACAAAGTAAATTTTGATGTCCAAATTCTTAAGAAGAGTTTTATTTGGTCCAATATAATTTATAAGAGTGAACAAAACTATATTTAATGACGGTTTTCCATCAAAAGGCGATAAGTGAACCTTTAGTGAAAACTAGGGCATATACGCCTAAAATTGAATTCTTTCCGTATTTTATGCCTTTATCTTTTATTGGATAAATGTAAAAACATTTAAAAACATATATAATCATATTTTAGTTATTTATATCCATTCCCTCCAAAACAACGGCTACATGTTAACTACCATTTAAAATAATATCATTTTATTATTAGAGTGCAACGTAAGATTCCCAAGAAACTCGTTGTTGCATGTTGGGTACGCCATCGAGCATAACGTCCCCTTTAAAGTAATATTAATATTTTATTCACAAATATGGATAAATATGAAAATTTAATATTCTTTATTTACCTGGGGTGTTACATCCTTCCCCCCTTTTGGGAATTGCGTCCTCGCAATTTTTAAAATTGAGCTTGGAAACATCCTTGAAAGTCAGACATCGGAGCAAGAGTCGGTAAAACAATCACTTTAAAATAAAGGAAGATAAGTATAGAGGTCACCCGAGTTAACCCATACTAGGATTACATGAAGAAAAACATGGAAATGGAAGAAAAAGCAAAGGGTCATGTTCTTGAGGGAGAGTGATAGTAAACATGTCTAGGAGAAAGTTAACCATAAGAAAATCACAAACTTGTGATGGGTTAAACTGTATTCGATTCCCTAGTAGGAAAAGTTAATAGACAACATTTTTTTTTAAGTTACTTTTTATTGAGGAATTTATTCATAAGGAAACATAATCACTTATCATGTTGACTTTCAACTTTTACTAGATTCCTTAATCAAACTCATATTTTTTCCAAAAGACGGGTATTTAGGAAGACTTGTTCACATTAAGAGTACTATAATAAACTTCTAGAGAATCACCTAATCCACAAAAGAGAACTATATACTTCCCATGTATTTAGACTTTAACCAAAACCAAAACCAAAAAGGTTAGTACAAGATCAGATAATCCAGAAAAGGATAACCCTTTATAAAAAGAAAATCTATTCTTAATCTCCAAAAGTTGTCCAACAAAACCCAAAGTTCAACGAGGACCATTGTATAATTAATTTGTCCATAAAATTATTCAAAGTAAACCAAACTAAGATTAAAACCCAAATATTTGAAGGATTTAGTCACATAGTCTTCCAAGTTAAATAGTAACATTTATCTCCAAACAACATCAGTTGCTCCTAAAGTCTCGTATTGAAAAGTAATTAACCTAATTACAAATCCTCCATGATAGGTTAATCATTTTCATAAATAACCCAAAATCAACTTAATCTTAATTCATAAAATCATATAACTAGAAAGAATCAGTCAAACTAACCAGGGACTTCACGTAGTCCAGTGGTAGGAGATAAATACCGGTCGCACTTTGGTTGTGGTTTCGATTCCCACAGCTTTGTCCGACGCGACAGGTTGTCACACGGTCTGCAGGTTGTCCTTTTTCCAAAACTATATAATTCTTAAAACATCCCCCAAAACGAGACAAAATCTTCAAAAATGATCATAACATATTTTAACCTTATGTTTACCTCATTCCTTTCATTTTCCATCATATCATAGAGTAACCCATAATTACCTAAAAAGTAAGTATCATATAAACCCTAATGGTTACCTTAATAATTATTACCTGAATTTCCACATCGAGTTAGCCATCTCGTACATGATGCATTAGAGAACTCACCATGGTTGACGTGGTTGATCATGACTCCTTGATAGATGGTTTAGAACAACCATGAGATTCCTCAATGAATCCCCCATCTCATCCAGTCTCTTAATCAGAGAACCACCACAGTTTCCTTCAAACCCATTGTCACTTTGGTGCCTGCTAGATCCAGCCATTTACTAAAACCAAAAATGTCATTGTGAGTATATAGATATAACCATCATATACTAATGAGGAAGATAAACACCAATATATACTTACTCATTCACTTTATCTAAAACTAGGACTCTTTCTAAAATCCTATCCATTATTGTAATGTCACTTGTGCTTAGAGAATACCCTAACCTCTAAAGTTATCTAAACTGACCATTGATACCATCTATAAGGCCCCAACCTTAACCTTAATTAATCTTGAGTTATTACAAGATTAAACATTGAGGATCTTTTCAGGTTTAGAGTTTTAGATAATTAGATCATGAAACTTACATTACATTCCACATTTAGACAAAGTGGTTACATAAAAGACAGTATTCATTCTTCCCATCAACGGAAACATATTTGAAATAAAACATGGATTATTTATTGTCACATCCTTGACACTATCATCACATCATGTACCCTTCCCTTGACCTGTGAAAAACATTTCAACCACTTGGGATGAGCATAAAAAGCTCAGTAAGGGATATAAAAATATGGAAAGGAAACATGAGTACATGTATACATAAGAATGAAATCATACTTTACCCATAAAACATAATCACTTTAACATACCTCATAAAATTATAGAAATCATATGACATAAAGGTAACTTGAGGCATTCATAACATTCTTACGTAGCGAGTAACCCTCTTGGTTACGTTTGGAATACCCATCATAGTATATTCCCTAAATCTCTTCGGAGAAACCTTAACATTTCACTCCTTCGCATTACCCAATGCATTGGAGAGCTATATCGGGCTCATCCGCCCTTAGTTTATCACGGAACCACCCGTTTTCATAACAATTCCCAAGAACCATAACATAAACGTATCACATAAAACATGCATAAAGTAAACATAACATTTCCAAATTTCAATCACAATATAACATTTTAGGATATTGAAAAAATGAATCCATTCAAAAAGAAACCATTTCCAAAACCATTTAAAACATTTAATAAAGAGATTTTTGAATCAAAGTGTCCCATACCACCTTGATGCTTTAAAATTTTTAAACCATTAATATCCATATAAATAAATCCTTAAAACCAATTTGAAAACATGGTTATTAATAAGAAAAAATAATTAAACCATTTAAAGCGATATTTTGGTTAAAGGGGTTCTACCAAAATTAGAGACACTTGAATACAATAATTGAGGAATAACATTTAGTCAGAACATTATAATATCATGAGAATAAATGGATTCATGATATAATATTCCAAAGGACAGTATATACACCATATAAGAGTGAATTGGTACATAACAACAATTAATTCTCAGTAGAAATGTCAAATGTGATGAATTCCCTTATAAAGAAGGTATCCTTCAATTAAGGATAATTCAATCTCAAAATTATGTGTGACAAATATAAATACACCCAATATAAGTGTATATTAAGTTTAAAACAATAAAAGGTCATTCAAACATATTTAAAAGATGACATATTCAATAACTATATGTTGAACCCAAAGAAATCGAAATTGGGTTAAAAAGTTCCCTTGGTAAAATTCAACAGCCTAATGGCATCACTTCAAAATTCAGAAAATGAGTTGATGAGATATAAAAAAGGCATCTAATCACTAGGACATAAAATTTAAATCAATCAGAATATAAAATAACATATCCCAACGTAATATTATGTGAATTAATGGACATAACAATAGAAGTCCTTTAAAAAGAGGAGGGTGAAAGGTCCCCTTACCGAGTTTGGTAACTTTCGAAACGTACACCCCAAGGAAGAAGGGTCATACAATGAATATGTGAATACAAATAAATGAAATTATACTATACAAATTGTATAATATTGGGCATTACATACACCACTCAAAGGAAACTGTGGCAAATGTAGCATAAATCTCACGGGAATAAAAGTGAGATGAAAAATCCCTTACGAAAACTCGGCAGTCTAACGGCGCCACTTAAAACTTCCAAAATGGATTGATGAAAGATAATAGGGTCTCTCATCATTTGAACATAAAAATTATAGTAAGAGTAATATAAAAGAACATCCCAATAACAAGAAAGATGAGCTTTAAAAGGAATGACATAAAAGATCGTACTTAAAAGGAAAGAGAGGAGTAGGATCCCTTACCTCGGGCCCGACTTGACTCGATCGTTCTTTAACGTCCTGAATAATAAACTTGAGTTAATTTCTACTTGCTTAAGAAAATTTTTCAAGTTCATTATTCCTTTTATATCAATTATTGACATTTTATAAATAGTATGTAATCATTTAATTTAATAATGTTTGTTTTGTCGATATTTGGTTATTAAGTAAAAAGTGGACTTCTTACAATTACATGTTGTTCGTGTGGTCAATAGTTCATTATATCCAAAATGATATTCATGATTTGGATGTCATATATATCATATATATCCATCATATACATGTATTTATAATATTACATAATCATTTAGAGGTAAGAAATGAAATGCACCGTTCATGGAGATGGTAAGTCATACGTACGCATGAACACTACTTTCATTTCTTTGTTATATTAATGGAATTAAAACTAAATGAGAGGTATGTATATTTTAATTACAGAATTATATTAATCATTTATATGTAACAAAACTTATATATATCCATTATAAATATGTAATTATAATAGTACATTACATTTGGGGATAAGAAATGAAATGCACCGTTCATGGAGACGGTAAGCCGTACGTATGCATGAATGCTACTTTCATTTCTATCTCATATATTAATGGAAACAAATAATAATGATATAGAGGTATATTATAATTCCAGTATAAAATCATATATAATAACTTTAAATCCATCCTTTATACATCCCACATATGGAATTAACGAATCACATCACTTTAAGGGGGCGGTAGTCTGCACTAACTTAAATGAAGATATCGCGTTTACCCATAATGGAAACCATAAAGGTACGCCATAAATGAAAAATACAGAAGTTTAAGTAAAACATAAACATATTAAATATCATATATAAATATAGTGACATCTTAATGGCCACCTTTGAAAGTGTTATTTGAGTGTTGAACAATCATCGTTTCGTGAGGCAGAAATTCGCCATCCACGGAAACAGTATGTTCATAAACCATTAGATGTAGGTGTGTGTAAGTGTAGCTCGAATCCTTCTTATAAAAACATCCTAGTATACTTAAGATACTGGAGTTGTTACAAAAGAAATTAATAAAAAGAGTTTAGGGGGTTGGAGAGGAAAAATAAAACAAAAGGACTCAAGTGAAGACATTACCGTAAAATCGGGTAACTCCCTTTGGTTTGAGCTCAAAGGCTTCCTTGGGAATACTTCTTCCCAAATTGAGGCTTCAAGGAGTAAGAGAGGGAAGTGGAGAGACAGAATGGGCAGAGGTTGGCCGAGCCAAAGGTTTTGGGAGTGTGGGTAAGGAAGTAGAGGTGGGGGCCTTTTATAATAGGAGAGGAGGGGCACTCTTGTAATGTTACAAAATGTTACTTTATTTTCAAAAGAGTTTCGGATTTTAAAGGTCCCACATTGATGTATTTCGAGGATAAGGTGATAAGGGTTTTAAATCCACTCATCCAATAGGTTTTGTACATGTGTAGATCTTAGATATTACATTATCTTTCCATTTTATATAAATCGTTAAATAATGAGGTCATCGCTGCATCATCATGATGTCATAAATAATTTAATTTATTTAATCTCTAAAAATTATACAAAAAAATACTATGATGTAGGAAATATTTTTATCTTTCCAATTACTATTTATAGTCAAAAATATGACTTGTATAACCCCATGTAAATTTTTTTTTAGTAAAACATCTCATGTTTGTGTCATTTTTACTTTAACATTAAATAAAAAGATATTTATGTCATTTCCCAACCAAAGTTGCTCCATGGGGTCCCCAAGTTGACCCATGGATTGTCTTGGTCTACATGACACATCCAATGAGGGTAGGACATGTGTATATGTCATTTCATTTTATTAAAACGTTATTCTTACCATAAACTACACTAATTACCTCTAATCGCGATTAAAAACTTAATAAGTTACTATTCACCAAAAATTATTTTTATCCCATTGAACCACATTTCACTTCTTAATGACAACCATGTATGTCGGATTTTTGAAATTAAAAACACAAATATGGAAAATTTTCATTTAAACGGAAAAATCAGTTTTTATAAGTACCACTTAGTGGTTTCACTATTCATCAAAAATTGAAGTTTTTCAGAAAAATCCCTAAAATTCACCCTAAGCTATATTTGATATTCCAAATTCAAAAATGAAGTATATTTTAAAAAATTCAAAACATATAAGTCACATTAATTAATTTAAAAATTAATTCCCGTTGTCAGAGAAA
Organism: Viscum album; assembly: GCA_963277665.1. NCBI lineage: Eukaryota > Viridiplantae > Streptophyta > Magnoliopsida > Santalales > Viscaceae > Viscum > Viscum album. Next base: position 1,188,327 of record OY728165.1, read on the forward strand.
ATAGCGTGTTTTTATGAAACAATAAGTATCAAAAGATTGACACTAGTTTACGTCTGATTTCAAAGTGAAATTATTTCCAACGACCACTATTGAATTTAATGGTAAAAATATATTCTAATTTCAGTTTAAAACCAATTCAAAGGATAATCTAATCATATAAATAAATTATATTAAAAAGATGTTTTGAATTAAAATACAACATTTTATACTATTCATTAAAAAAATGAACTTTATCGGAAAGATACCAAAAATTTACACAAAGTAAATTTTGATGTCCCAATTCTTAAGAAGAGTTTTATTTGGTCTAATAGAATGTATAAGAGTGAACAAAACTATATTTAATAACGGTTCTCCATCAAAAGGCGATAAGTGAACCTTTAGTGAAAACTAGGGCATATACGCCTAAAATTGAATTCTTTCCATATTTTAAGCCTTTATCTTTTATTGGATAAATGTAAAAACATTTAAAAACATATATAATCATATTTTAGTTATTTATATCCATTCCCTCCAAAACAACGGCTACATGTTAACTACCATTTAAAATAATATCATTTTATTATTAGAGTGCAACGTAAGATTCCCAAGAAACTCGTTGTTGTGTGTTGGGTACGCCATCGAGCATAGCATCCCCTTTAAAGTCATATTAATATTTTATTCACAAATATGGATAAATATGAAAATCTCATATTGTTTATTTACCTGGGGTGTTACAGTTCCGGGTTGGGGACCGGTAAAAGTAAGCCCTCCGGGTTGGTGTCCGGTTATTAGAGGCACTCCATGTTGGTGTCTGGTTATTAGAGGCACTCCGGGTTGGTGTCTGGTTATTAGAGGCACTCCGGGATGGAGTCCGGTTACAGAGGCTCTCCAGGTTGGGTTCCGGTTACAGTTATCCCTTAGGTCTTGGCACGAGGCCTCGACATAGAAATTAAATTTCGGCATCATGCATTCCATCATTATGAAAGTGTTTAGTGATATTTCATGGGATTAGTATATTAGTAGAATTTCCATGTGAATAAGTAAATAGAATTATTTCATTTTATTTCTGCCATATTATACTGAAGTTCCTGTTTAAAAGGCTTTTGTTTTAGTTTTATACATTCCCTTAAATGTTTATTCTTATTTATGAAAGTTTCTGCTGTATTTCTTACCCTTACTGAGCATTTGAGCTCACCCCTTTCTTTGTTTTATTTTTCCTAGGATAACAAGAAGTGTAATGTGATTGATATGCAGGGTTAATCCAAGGGAATAATGGCGTTCATAAATATTATTTATTTTGTTTTGTACGTCATAAAGTGAAAATGTAACATTCATGTATGTGATCTATTTTTCCAAGACTGCTAAACTGATCGATCCTTTGGGACTGGATTCCTTGTAATCATGCCAATGTATTAAAATAATGCACCGACTCTGGGTAACTGGGGTCGGGGCGTTATAGTTGTTATCAGAGGAAGTTTAGCAATAACCTTGAAAACTTGATTTAGATAAACTCTGATTAGAGAACATATCCCTAAGATAGACTTTGAGGATTAGTATAGAATAACTTCCTAGAATATTGGTATTGTAGATATTTTGTGAGTTTTCCGAGCAATACATCCCTGTCTAGATATGAGAAGGTAGAGGCGGCTCTGGCACAGATGTACCTAAGGGTAAAACTCGAAAACACCTCTTTGAGCTAGACTTGAACGGGAACTAGTGCATGACAACGGGCCTTGCTGCACTCTTGGTTACGACACTCCTGGGGGATATGCTTAGGATAATTATCATTTTCTTTACAAACCATTATGAAGGGCTTATTAGTATATACTTACTCAAAGAAAACATTTTTTTGATTATGGATTATATCCATAAACTGTTCAATTTGTGTTAGGTATTTTACAAGTTTGCTAATTATTAATTGCAATTCATAAACTGAACTAGTTTATGCTATTGTATAGAAATGGCGCCCATTAGAAGGAATGTGAACTCCTGTATTACGTATGATCCAAAGAGTAAGAAGGATCATATCTTTCGTGGTCCTAATCCAGAATTTAGAAGTGAAATAGTTTCCCACGTATTATCATCATATGAAGAAATAGTATCATGTGTTGATAATATGAGTAATGAATTCTCTAAGTCCTATGAATTTGAAGGGAAACAAGAGAAGAAAGGGATGGAAGAGTGAAAGATGGATAAAGGGAAGAGGGAAAAGAATAATTTTCCCATATGTGATAATTGTGGGAAGAAACACCCTGGAACTTGCCTGAAAGGAATGGTACTTTGTTATAAGTGTGGAGGAAAAGGGCACAAAGTACGTGACTGCAAGGGTAAGAAAATGGTTTCAAATTTACAATGCTTCATTTTCAAGGAGATTGGACACTACGCGAACTAATGTCCCAGTCATAAGACTATGTCATAAATGATGCTATTGGATAATAATCAAGTTGTGATACTACCACAGATGAAGAGGAATAACTAGTGTTCTTATGTTGTTATATTATAATTATTTCATTTAAGTGTTGTATCAATGATGTTCTGGAAATAAATAAGGATTGTACTACAGAGCTATTTAATTAAGGATTTGAGATTTTATGTTACTAAGAAAAGTGACTCTATAGAAAGATAATTTTTTTTTGGAAATTACATGGTTGAAGGAAATATAAACCTTAATATGGTCCTAATATTGAGGTAGTGATTTTGTAATAAGAGATGGTTGATTTTGGTAATTCAGGATGTTGCGGTGTTTTAAAAGAATATATGAGGAAGGCGTTCACATGTTATTACCTGGAAAAAAGGATCCTCATTATGTTTAACTTCCTTGTAAATTTTAGATTGTGAGTTTGGATAATATTATTTTGGATAAGTCTCATGGTTGGAATGGATTACGTTTGAAAGGATAGTTTTTTTGGATTTTTATAAAAGGACAACACGCAGACCGTGTGACGACCCGTCGTGTCAGACAAACCTGTTGGAATCGAACCCACAACCATAGTACAATTGATATTTATCGCCTACCATTGTGCTACATGATGTTCCTGGATGGTATAATGTAGTCTCTTTACATAAAAGGTCTGATATGTGAAATATAAATTCATTATATTTGGGATCCTATACGATTAGGATAAATATTTTTGAGTTGTATTATGTTTTGGGGTGAAAGATGAGTTTGTGATAAAAACTTATTAATGGATAAAACTCTAATTATAAAGTAAGTATATCTCTTTATGATCTTAGCCAATATCATAAATAAATTCCTCCACATTAAGAAAAAGAACTTAGAAAAAAAATGTTGTCCTAGATGGTACCTTAGATCATCACTAATTTATGGCTTTGGGATTGTTGGCCTTTTCAAATCCATGTTCTCTAACACTCTCCATCAGATATTTGATGGTTAGATTTCTCATCCATATCCATATTTTCCTACATGGAACCCTAGTATGTGTTATTTTCGGTAATCTTCATACTTTCCACTCGTTATTTTAAATAGAGGCATCATTAATACATTTTTCGATGTGGGATTTCAACTAAGATATTTTGAAACGTCAAAAATGTGTTATCCTAATACCTTATGTTTTGTTGAACCGATGGTATTTTAAATCATCATACATTGATGAATTTAAGGACCTCAATTTGAAACTTGTTTGTGATTGATGACATAAATCCAACCTATAAATATTTATGTTTTTCCTCCAGTTATATGTCTATAATTTCCACCAATGTCCTCCTAATCGAGATCATAATTTTGTGGTGACCCTTTCAATTCTCTTTTCACCTTGTTAAGACTACAAATTTATTAACCAAATTTCCAATGTGGGTTTTTTCCACAAAGATATTTTCTATTTTCAACCTTTATTTTCAAAGAAAAATATCAAATTGTGAGGATGCAATTTGTTGAAGGAGGGGAGAATGTAACACCCCGAGCTTCCACGGTATGCTTCTCTTTGAATAATACAGTAGCGTGTGTTGTACGCAACTTCGAGTTCTAACACACACCACGACCAATCAAAGTAGCTATTATGAATAATAATACCTAATTTTTAAAATTATAGAAATTTTATCTCTCAAAATTTAGTTCATTTTTGGATTCTGAGTATCGAATTTCGACTATGGTGAAATTTTGGTACTTTTCGGATAACTTTTATATTTTTATGAATAGTCAAAATTACAAAACTTTAATTAAAAACAACCTTTTTAATAAAAATAATTAGTAGTGATACATTATGAATTTGAGTTTTTTTAAAGTATATTTAGAATATATTTTTACCATTTAATACAATTTTGGTCATTGGACAGAATTTCACAATTAAACTGGACATAAACAAGTGTCAATCTTTTGATAGTTATTATCTCTTAAAAACATGTTTTTTTGTTTTAACAACGGGAATTAATTTTAAATTAATTTCTGCCACTTTTGTGTTTTGAAATTTGAAAAATGGATTCCATATTTGGAATTAGGATGTTAAAATTGTGTAAATAGGTGAATTTTATTTTTAGACATTTTGAATAATTACTTCGGAAAATATTTTATTTACCATGGTTAAAAGGTAAATCCGGTAAATAAAGGTAAACAAATAATATTATAATAATAACAAATTACCCTAAAACGTGTCCAAACCTTACTGGTTTATATATGTTCGACCATAGGAATCTTTGGGTCGATTTTGGGACCCCATGTAGCCACTTGTAAGTGATAGGGATACTTTATTTTAATTAAGTTAAAATGAATACAAAAATGACACAACCATACATCTTTTAGCAAAACAATTTTTACATAGGGTTATATATGTTGGATTTTCGACTATAAATATTTATTAGAAATATGAAACGATTTCCTACATAATGGTATTTTATTTATAATTTTTATAAATTACATAATTTAATTTATTTATGACACAATGATGATGCAGTAATTACCATAATAGTGAAAAATTAAAATAACTGATATTATAAATACCCAAATAAATATAATTTGAGACCTTTAATGAATTAAACTAATTTTATATGATAATATGACATATTAGGATTGATATAATTAACTTTTTTCGAAGTAATCATTCTGTTATGATTTTTACAAAAGTCAATTATTGAATAGTGTCAAAATTGACAAAAAAGGGTTTTTGAAACAAATATTATATTATTAATTGATATTAAATTTATAAAAATATAAGGTTCGGCCAAGAGACTTATATAATGATATTTGTATAATTAATGGACCACTTTGGGGGTCTCTTAGGTGTATATTGTAAGTATATTTACTATATAATATAAAAATACAAAGTGACATGGTAAGTGTCAAACTAATTAACTAAGTGTTAAAACTAAAATATAAGGTTAATATAATGACCCAAATCTGTCTAAAATCTATTGGTTGAGTATGTTTCGACCCATACCCACCTTAACCTTTAAATAATCCACTTTTTTGGCCATTATAAACTGAATATGTATTTATTATAATATAATATTTCTAGCTTTTCCAAAGGTGCCCCTCACCCCTCTTATAAAAGGACACTCACCCTTATCATTAATTCACATATTAAAAGCCTTTTGGTTCGGCCAACCCCTGCCCAAATACTCTCTCAGCTTCCCTAAATTCATCCTAGAGGCCTTCCTTCAGTCAGAAATCCATCCTAAGGAGCCCTTTTGATCAAATCAAAAGTAAGAACCCGAAGAAGAGGAAATGATTTCACCACCCTTTTTCAAGTTCCTTTCTTCTTCCACTTCTTCTTTCTTTGTTATTAGCATTCTAAAATAATGAATCTAGTATCTCCTATATACTTTAATATTATTATAAATATGGTACAACAATATTCAGTATTATATCCATCCTTTGAATGACATGTCACCATACGTGCGTACGTACGGATTACCGTCTCCACAACGCGATGAGATTCATTTCCAAGTTCACCATTCATCGAAAATTATAAAAATATATATTAATAATAATTATGTAATATATGAAATAATAATGCTACTAGATATATATATATATATAAGTATTTATTTACTTACATATATGTTATTCACTTACTTCCGTTCAATACTATATGAAAACAGAAACAACGTTTATGCATACGTATGGACTACCGTCTCCATAAACGGCATTTTCCATTTCATATATATGTCTATTATACATATTTATATTCTAAATATATATGATATATTTATCATGTTTTATATTCGGGAAGTATTGAAATCATGATCTAAGTGATACAACCAAGAGTGACAAGTTAAAACACGTACGATAAAGAAAGTGATTATTACCCGAAATGTTAACTTAACATGGAAATTATTATTAAATGGGTTATATAAATTCATAAATGAATCATGTATGATATCATAAATATTAATATAGTTCTGTTATAATTTAATAACATACTACGATCTTCGTACAGGAGGTTAAACATACCCTCGACTAAAGGAAAGTGCAAGGTAAGTGGTTTTCCTCTCACTCCTTATTCCCGTGAGATTCATGCCATATTTCCACCATTACCTTTTGTGTAGTGTATGTAAAACCCATAATTATATTATTTGTGTAATAAACTTTAATTTATGTTTATTTACATATTCATTTTATGATACCTCTTTCATGGGTTGTATGTTTCATAAGTTACCAAATTGGTAAGGGTTTATTTCGCAATCTCTTCGTTATCCGAGGTTGTATATACGTAATAATCTACTGGGATCTCTTTATCATCCACATCCATGTTTGTTAAAAATTTAATTCAAAACATTTTTACTATTTAAAAAAATATGGGTTAAATACATTTATACCCTTGTTTGACTTTTTATAAGAGTTTTATAAAGGAATCTTTCCATCATTTTCCAAACAAGGTCCTTTTTAACCATTTAAAAAATTAAGGTAAAAATGTCTTTTTTTAACTTATACGGTGGGTGCGGTTATTCTCCACAGTTATTACACCATTGAAGCTTCCTTCACAAGCTTATAAAGATATTTTCAAAATAAATGTTTTCTCTATAATTATGCGACTTTTAAATGATTTCAAAAAAAGAGATATTTCTCTCAAATAGTATTGATTTCATCTATGTCAACATCCTTTGATAAATTTTAAACATGTTTCAAGTTGATTTATTATGATACAAATCATCCATAATGTATTTAAGGTTTTGTGATATTTTTTTCTATGGATGAGTAATTTTTATTCCATTAATGGTTTATGATTAATGTTTTGACATTTTGTATGTTAGTTTTAATATGAATGTTTATGTTATATTTCATCCTCTTCTTAAGATGAATGTGTTGGACTAGTATGTTCCAGATTGGGTACTGGTAAAAGTAATCCCTTCGGGTTGGTGTCTGGTTATTAGAGGAACTCCAGGTTGGTTTCCGGTTATTAGAGGCACTCAGGGTTGGTGTCCGGTTATTAGAGGCACTCCGGGATGGAGTCTGGTTACAGAGGTTCTCTGGGTTGGGTTCCGGTTACAGTTATCCCTTAGGTCTTGGCACAAGGCCTCGACACAGAAATTAATTTTCGCCATCATGCATTCTATGATTATGAAAGTGGTTAGTGATATTGCATGTGATTATTCGATTAGTATAATATCCATGTGAATAAGTAAATGGAATTATTTCATTTTATTTCTTCCATATTGTGCTGTAGTTCAAGCTTAAAAGGATTTTGTTTTAGTTTTATACATTGCCTTAAATGTTTATGCTTATTTATGAAAGTTTTCGTTGTATTTATTACCCTTGCTGAGAATTTGAGCTCACACCATTCTATGTTTTATTTTTCCCAGGATTCCAAGAAGTGTAATGTGATTGATATGCAAGGTTAAGACAAGGGAATAATGGCATTCATAAAGATTATTTATGTTGATTTTTACGTCATAAAGTGGAAATGTAACATTCATGTATGTGATCTATTTTTCCAAGACTGCTAAACTGATCGGTCCTTCGGGACTTGATTCCTTGTAATCATTCCAATGTATTAAAATAATGCACCGACTCTGGGTAACTGGGGTCGGGGCGTTACATTTAATGTTATAGAACTTACCCCATGGTACGCTAACATTGTGAATTTTCTAGAAACATATAGTATCCCCACAAATTTCATCACTTCACAATCCCAGATAATTAAGAATGATTCTCGATGGTATATTTGGGATGACCGATATTTTTTAAAATTTTTAGTGACCATGTTGTTCGTTGGTGTGTACGTGGCCATGAGTTCACCTCTATTTTGAACTTTTGGCACACATTGGCTTGTGGGGTCCACTTTAGCTCTCAATAAACAGCTCAAAAGGTCTTTTACTGTGGACATTATTTTCCAACATTGAATAGAGATTCCCATAGGTATTGTAAGTCATGTATTCAATGTCAATTCAAAGAGAATATCTTCAAGAGGAATGAAATTCCCTAATAGCCTATGTTATTTTGTGAGATCTACGACGCATGCATAATTGAATTCATGGGGAATTTTCCAAATTCATTTGGCTTGTGTACGTCTTATTGGATATGGAATATGTCTCTAAATAGGAGGAAGTAATTCCTACCAAGACCGATGCCTCTAGAGTGGTTGGTGATTTTGTGAGGTCCTAGATTTTCATCAGTTTTGGTCTAACGAGATTCATCATTAGTGATCAAGGATCACGTTTTATCAATACCACCATGAAAAATTTTATTCATAATTGTGGAGATATTCATAAATTCTCAACTGAATATCACCCAAGAACTAACGGAAAAGAATAAATATCAAATCTAGAAGTTAAGAGAATCTTAGGAAAAACAGTACAACCCAATATTAAATATTCAATTTTGTGCTTAGATGATTCACTTTGGGAATACCATACATCTTTTAAACCTCGATAAGAATGTAAATATATATAATTGTGTTCTGAAAGGCTTGGAACCTGTTTTTGGAGGTAGATCACCGTGCATATTGGGTTTTTAAGAATTGTAATATGAATCTTTCTAATACAAATGAACTTAGAATGTTTCATATTCATGATTTAGAATAAATTATGCTTGATGCATATTAGAACTCATGAATCTACAAATAGAATACAAAGTCAATCCCTGATAGGATGATTAATCAGTGGAAGTTTCATATTGGTGAGAAGGTCATCATGTAGAATTCTAGTCTAAAGCTCCACTCAGATATGATTTGTTCCAGATGCTCGGTCCTTATACTATTACTAAAGTTTTACCTTTTGGTGCAATATAGATTTTTCATGATCAAATTCTTTGAAGTATGACCATCAATGGGTAGAAACTTAAACAATTTTGTGATTATTTTCTAAAGAACCCAGTGGAGGAAATCGTCCTTCAAGAAGCAACATACCAGTGAAACCCGCCAGGTTGTATCCTTACTTCCCATATTCTCTTTTATTACTATGAGGAGGCAACACACTCTAGGTGTGGGGATTGGTACATTCCATGGTTCATTAGTATTTTCATATCTTTTCATATTTATACTCTTTTTAGATTTCTTAGTATTATTTTTACATTTCTATACCTTGTTGATTTTTTTTAGATTTTCATATTCCTTTTTTCTTTATTATATTTTTTTGTTGGTGAATATTATTGTTACTCCCCCCTCTCCCCCTCACTTTTTTTTCCACAATGTTAATTTTTGAGGACTAATTTATACTGAAAATTATGCCTTATTAATCATGGAAGTTATTTAAAATTCTTGTGTAATTTCTCTATTTCATTTTATTTTAACATTTATAAAATTCACTAATAGAATGTGTGTTTTGGAATTAATTTATCATTGGGGACTGGTTTTGAGTAAATTGGTTTTTTTCAATGATATAAATGGTTGTATCTCTATAAAACCTTTATGATGATTGATACCCCCTTGTATGAGTATTTTATGTGAAAATTTTGTCACTGAATATCATAAAAAAATCCATCAAACCATGAAGTGGGAATATATCATACTTAATATATGGTAAATATATGTTATGTTAATATTTATCATTTTCTGAGATTATTTTTCCACAAATTCATTCCTTATCTGATTTGTTTTATTATTGTACTAGATTGACTTATGTGTGTGTACCTATTATCTGAATATTGTATGCCCTCAAAAAAACTATAACTAAAATAAAAAATATATATTAATAAAAAAACAAAAAAATATGGGTTGTGTCTTGGGATGGTCATAAAAACACTCTTCTTCAACCTTTGATATTATTATAACTATTAAAATTAGTTTCATGAAGAGATCAAACAAGGGTTGGTTGATAAATGTGATATTTTTCCTAAGTTTTAATTTTTTTAAAAATAGAAATAAATGAGGGGAGTTATGAAATGTGAAACATGTGGGGATATCTAGGTCAAGAGAATAAGGTTTGACTTATTGGAATGATTAGGTTAGTGGGTCTTAAAATTTTATTTCCAAGGATGTAGGGAACGTTCGGTGGACAAAATCATTTAAGTAGAAAAATGTTTAAATAACCTACATTTACTAGATAGAGAGTGGGAAGAATAGTATGGAATGGTTTTCACACACAGACACTTATGTAATGGTTTTCACACACACACATGGAGAGTTAAGGGAACGATTTCATTTTAAATTCCTTTCTCATATTGATATCTTGAATCTCTTTGAATTTCATTATAATACAATTTATGAAACACCTTTTTCCATGATCACTAAGAATAACTCATTGGTGTGATTTTTTCGTTGATCACATTGATTTTAAGAATTAAATTTTCATTTAATGTTAAATATTAATGATGTTGGGAATATATAAATTAACAATTTTGAAAATGTGAATTTTCCTAGGAGTGAAAATATTTAGGTGTGGGGTGTGATTGCACCGTGATTCAGTATTCATTTTCACCCTTTACACCACTGAATTAAACTGATTTTGTATTGTAAATTCAAATTATTATAAAAAAATCACTCCATGTTTGAATTAATAACTTTTTCTTAATCACTTATAAAAATGTAAATTTCACTTGTTTTTATAATTTCATTTAGGTGGAGGTGATTTGGAGGCCTAGGAGGAAGTGAATGAAAAATGGGCCAAATTTCATGGGATCCCATTTACACATGTCCACTATTTTGCATGTTACAAGAAACATTTGCATCCAAATGGGCTGGAATCTTTTATGATCCAAAAAATAGTGGGATATAACTCATCTAAGGGAAACTAATCCCAATTCATCCAATAATAGGCCCATTCGAATAGATCTGTGTAGGGAATCAAATCTTCACAAATTCAAAAGTGGTGTTCTGTATTCTGTCAATATCTATTTCTGTATTTTTTCAAATGGTTCAAAACAAATTTGTAGAGATATTAAATATGTTGGTATAGAACAATGTTTTTTTCTTCAAATATATATAATACTTTATGAAGGTCTAAAACTATTGTCCAGTTTGTGTCTCTAAATCTTGTGGCACAAAACCACATTCCAATTTTCCTATAAAATGATACATTGGGCACCCCATTTGGGATTTCAACCGAGAGGCAATGTGTTGAAATTATGGAGTCCCAAATGAGTCATATACTCAATCCTATAACTTTTTTAGGCCATGGGGAGTGATACTTAATCATCATTGTATTTCTATCCTCCCATGGAGTTCTAAACGCCGTGTGATCACCAAGGGAGGAACGTGATGTAATATCAAGCTTCTAGTTTGTAATATTTGAATGATATTTTTAATTATAGGTTTTATATTGTTTTTATTCATATTATATTCTTATTTTATTTAGTTATGTGACGTTATTTCATTATCAACTCATATGATCATGTTTGGGGGTACCCTTTCATGTGATGTTTCACACATTGTTCATCATTTCTTGTTCCCACTTTTAATTGTGGTGTTTCTATGGTTAATATTGGCAATTGAACTCACATAAACCCAAACATGAATATATACTTTAATTTTAGGGTAACATGTTGAAATAACATACATACCTGGAAACAACATCAAGTTGTTCATGTGTTTCCTTGGTGTGTTTCAGTTATGAAGTTGAACACAAATCACCCAATCATCGGCGGTATTCGGTGAATAATTGTGTGTTTCCAACTGATCCCTAGGAGTTATCCTAATTTAAACTCAATAAAAGAATGGTTATAGGTGTTACAAACTAGGTATTAAATGATATTAACCCTATCTCTTGAAGCGATGAAGGATGAGCATCATGTGATTTCCCCAAGTTGATCTTGCTAAATTGAATCTATCAATTTCTACTTTCTTGTATCAATTTCTTTTATACGCATTCATATTAAACAAAAAAACCAAAATTTCATAAAATATAATTCCCCATTTTATTAATCAAAACATTATTTTAAAATTATTGATCTAAGGATCCATTGAGAGCTGACCTAGGGTTCCTGCTACACTACATAGATATGTGTAAAAACTAATCATTTAATTTGATGTACTCAACAATGCGATCACTATCCCTATAATCCCTTAATAATTATGTTTATCTGACATGGAAACAATTAAAAAACAATTATTAAGGAGAAAAATGTACAATTTTTCTTTAAAAAGACTACTTTATAAAGAAATATAATGATTAATAATGAGGTGTTTGCACAAAGAATTCTTCTATAAATTCAAGAGAGAATGTAATTGATCTTATCTAAACTCTTCAAATGACCTAGTATTTATAGGCATACATCCAATGGTCATATTGAACTCAGAATATTCATATTTTTTGAGTTTTTTCAATGAATTTAGACATATTTAATTGACTTATCATAATGCTCTGGCATAACTAAATGTTTGATGTCATATTGGTTTACATTGATATAGTGTAAAAGTTTTCCTTAGTTTTAAAATAAGTCTTATGAATATGATTATAAACATAGTTCAGTACAATGGAATTCCTTAAAAATGTAAATAAGATAATTTATATGAGTTTCAGTCTGATTTTATTGGTACTGGAATTAGTCTGATTGTTAAGACCTTGTCAATACGATTTTCATGACAGAAAGTCTTACTTCTAGTACTGATAAAGGTGAGTCTGATTAATCAGAAATGTACTCATTTTGATAATCATAATTAATAATTTAGTCTTTATACTTGTGATATATAAGAACATACACTATGTATGGTAAAATATAATGTTTTCTAAAAAATAATCTAAAAAACTTTGGATACCAAAAGTTAGTGAATAAGTTTTAAGTAAGGTTTTTGTAATTTCCAAAAATGAAAGGTATAGGAAAGTAATAAGTATAACTTGTGAATCAATATATATCCCTCACTTTTTTTTATATTTAAAGTAACAAATAATTTTTATCCATTTTTAGTGGGTTTATATTCTATTTTCAATGATAAGTTATACTCTATCTCTAAATCCATAATTTTGTTTAATCTCTAAAGAAATATTTCCATGATCTAAAAACTTGTGAATTCTTTTCTACACACATTTTACATCTTCTCCCATACCAACTTCACATATTTTAAGACTCCATCTCCTCTTTTGTTCTATAATATCTTTACTTTTATAATTTTTTTAGAAATTTTAATAGTCATAGAAATGTATAATCCTCCACTTCTCTCTTGCCTATACATTCACATAAATTACTATGAACCAAACTACATATCCCTCCCTTTTTTCTATTTCAATTAACAATGCTTTTTGAACCTTTACTAGTTGGTTTATATTCGATGTTCAATTATAAGGTATAATATGGCTTTAAAACCATAATTTGGTTTCATCTCCCAACAAATATTTCCATGATCCAAATAGTTATGTGTTCATTACTACAAACATTTTACTTTTTCCCCTATACTAGATTCGCATATTATAAACCTCAATTGCCTCCATAGTTCTTGAATGTCTTAGATTTTATAATTTTTTTAGAGATTCTAAAATTCATATAGGTGTTTTCTTCATAAATAATACATATTGAAAAACCGTTATTTTATGATTATTATATATTCAAGCCATTATGTTCTTGATAAAGTATTATCATCAATGCAAGAATATATATCTTTTATTACAAAAATGTTATTATTATTTTATTGGTATATTCAAGTTGTCATTTACTTGAAAAAATACTATTATATATATGAGAAGGAATATATTCAAGAGGGTTTATATGTTATTTAGTCAATATATTTCCTTTAATAACTAGTATTTTTCAGTTATCAGTGATTGCATGTTCTTGTTAAACCTCTATTGCCTATGTGTTGGGGAATCCCTAACACTTTCCAATGATTGATGTTAAACATTGATTAAAACTATAATTATGGTATCTATGTTTTGAACACTAGAAAAGTAATCAAATTATGAGTTTTTTTGTTCATTTTTTAAAAATATGTTGTTAAGACTCAACTTTTATATATTATTAATAAACGTTCATATTTTAATTAACATAGATAACAAAGTTCCTAAAAAATTTCATTTTTAATTGTTTCATTAAATGATTTGTTTCCCTTTGTATTTTTTCACATATATTTAGTTTTTTTCTTTTTAATATTACATTATGATTACGTGTTTCCTAACCATGTCTTTTTTCAGATGATCATTAAATTTTAAAATACCCAATGTATAAAAAAAATTGTGAAGTAATATGTGATTAAGATTATTTTATTTCAATTACTACATTTTTTCCATTTCAATAAAAAATTATACTAATTTTCAATTTCTAATTTACACAATACATAGATGTCGGTGACACTACTCAATTTATGATTTGCAGTATATATAAATAGTTACTTTCATATAATATTGGATCACGATGGTATGAATTTTTAATACATATTTTAGTGTTTCTATAATTTTATAACATCCTTTCAAGTCTCAAATATGTACTATGGATTTTTATTTCCAAATTTATAGATTACTATGAAAATATAGTTTTACATATCATTAAGTTTTAACCATTCTACCTATTCCTATTTACTATAAATGAAAACATTTTTATTATATCCTACATTTCTATATGTTCCTTTAAATTTATATTTTCCCTTAAATATTTGTTGGTTTTTAGGACTCAAATGGAATAATTAAAAGTATAAATATCGGAATTTGAAAAGATTTTAGGTTCCTTATAATACATTTCCAGAAATAATAGAGGATTTACAAGAAAAAAATAAGTCATTTGGTAAGTGATCCTATTGAATTCATAAATTATCACCCCTACTTTAAAAACAAACACACTTAATACTTTTTTTATAAAATGGAAATGTGTCTTATTAATATTATATTCGAAAATACACCTAGATAATTTATTTAATTTATCAAATAGAAATTTTTTTAATTAAGAGTATTTTCATTTAATTTTTAAAAAATTCAGTTGATGTTTAACTTAAAATTTTGGAAATTTCTAATTTATCTGTCTTCCTTAAAAGTATTTTCAATTTAAATTAAATTTTTAAATAGAATAACTAATATATGATTTCTATTTTGTTTAACCAAATGATATTTCCCCTTATGTAGTTCATCAGTTTGGAAAATGTATGGTTGTTTGTGATTGAAATCATAATCTCCAAGATATTATTTATATGTTGAAATATGAAAGTTGAGAGCCTGATTTTATTTTTAGCTCAAAATGATGATAATTAAACAAGTACTAAATATTCTCTAGATGGATTACTAGAGACATTTATTCACATTTATTTTTATTTCACTAAGTCAAATGTGTTTTTACATCATGAAAATGTATTTTACTATAGTATACCTTACTTATAAATTCATTTAAGTGAAAAGGTGTGTGGATTTCATTATATATTAATGTTATATGTATGATCATAATGTTTCATATTATATATAAATTTTATCATATTTCTAACAAATGGAAATGTGTTTGTATTGAATTATTTCACCAATGTTTATACTGCACCACATCATAAATTTCTACATTTACTCCTTAAATATTGATTATTTTTATGATGTTAGTGAATCATTCAATTTTTATGTATACAATTCTATGTATGTGGATAAATTTCAATTAGTTTTATGCAATTATTAGTCATTTAGTAATCTTAAACTGTAATATATACACACAGGTAAATTTCCATACACTTCAATATACAATAGCATATAAGTAGTGTATATGCATATCAGTTATTTTCTTATGACATGGGCATATTATTATCTTGAGAAATCCATATATTAAATATATATTCTACACATTATGAGTTTATTTCAATATAATGTGGTTATTATTGGTGAATACACAATAAGAACTTTTATCAAATGGTTTTCACAATTTTCATAATACACTAGGCATTACGAATTTTCATAAGAAACTATGCATAAATAATATGGTTATTATAGCACGTAAAATTGTTTGCACAATTTGTATAATACACTAGGTATAAATAATATATAATATTAATTCTGTATATATATATAGATACTCCCTTACAAATTCAACATTGTGTTTTTTAAACTCTATGATTATATTATAGTATCAATTCAGGTTTAATATAATAATTATTGTCTTTTTAATTAAAAAAATTCTCTTAGAAAATTTGATGATATAGATTAAAATCAAAATGGAAAATGTGCACTTGACTTATTCTTATCATTAATATTCAATTTCAAGTTTCATCTTATTTCATTCATAAGAAATTGAAAAATTAGAGAATGGTATAAATATAATTTCTCTTATAAATTAATTCCATGAATTTCTTTTTATAATGTACTAATGATATTTAAACTTATATTCCATTATTGCATAAAATTTATAATTATAATTTTAAAATAAATATAATTTATTAAATTTCATAATTTTTTAAATTAATATTATGGTATCTTTGATATAAATTTAAAATTAGTTTAACTTGAATGATTTATTCTCTTCTAATATTTCATGTCTAAAGTTGTTAATAACTGCATATTTTTTATGTGTTTGAATTTATAATTAAATTATTATGTCTTACAAATGCATGGGTTGGGTGCTAGTTGTAATATAAAACATTGTGAAACATTTTTACTATGAAATAAAATATATATATATATATATATATAATCAAAAAAATTGGTCCTAAACAAATGGGGGAAGAGTAATTTAAAAAATGAAATAGACGTCTTAAAAAAATAAAAATTAATTTGAATTTTTTTTAAACCAAAAATATGTATAATGATTTGGAAAAAAAGGGATAAGAAAAAAAGAGGGATTTTGAAACACCAAATATCAGGAAAAAAAGGTTTACTTAAATGAAAAAAATGTGGGGAGAAATCAAATGAAATAGTTAATTATTGTGATTAAATTCTATAGTCATTTAAAAAAATTAAATAATAATTAAAATCCATTAATTAAATGGGTTGTAATATAATTTGGACTTGAATATCAATAATAATTTTTTTTGTATTGTATAAATCTTGAAGTATGATTGATGCTTGTTATTGTTTGGTTAAGGATGTGATATATGGTGGGTTTGTGGCTAGAATATTATGTGAATAATGATGTGGAATGTGGATAGTAATGATAATAATGAAAAAAAACATGAGTTAGGGATGAATATGTATGATGATTGGTAACAAACTATAAATTTTAGAACAAATAATCAATGAATAGTATAAATATGTGTGGTGACTAATAATGGGATTTAATTAATTATGAGAATAAATAGAATAACAAACTTAATATTTGTTGGTAAACAATAAAATTAAATTTGGATATATGAATGATTAGAAGTGGAATTTTGATTGGTTTTTGTGTCTATTTTTGTATGGCTATATGGGTCAGTTGCATTGTAGTGGTGGAATCAGATATTGTTATGTGTCATGGGGTGGTGGCACTATTACAGAATCCGTGATAAATAATGGTACCCATTATCAGTGCTAAGAAAAACTATTGATAAAGGAACACCTTTATCAGTTCTTTGTTTTATCACTCATAAAAAGGAACTTTTTTCTATGCTTTTTTAGTGCTGATAAATCCCACCCTTTATCAGTGTTAAAAGTCTCTCACTAATGGTGTATTTAAGGAAATAATTATATCATTAAAAAATATATATTAATATATTAATATATTTATATTGATAAAAATATAATATATTTTATCAAATATGATTTATATATGACTAAATATACATTTACACTTGATATATAATATATTTAGTTAAAAATGGAAAATAAAATAAATATTATATATTATAAAAAATATTATTTCACATAGAAATAGATATAAATATAATTTTCATAAATATTATTTATATAATTCTATATATGTATCATAAATCATATTTATATGTCATTTATTTAGTGAATAGTGGTTTATAATTTAATTAAAAATTAATATTCATTAAAAATATTAAATAATTAATATTAATTAACATTTTATATCATTTTATTTTACCAATATCATTTTTTTTCAATTTGACATATATATCAAATAATAAATTTTTACTTATTAATTAAAAAATTGACTAAATATGTTACACTTAACATGTCATACAATAGTTTCAGACATAAATATATAAAAATAATTCAATTTTATAGAGACAAAAATACCAAAAATAGTAAATTTTTAATATCATCATTTAATATTTTTACTTTTTAACATTTAATTTTTAATATATTTCGTTTTTAATTATTAAATGTTATCCATTTTTTATATTTATATTTAATATATAATATTTATTACTTTTTAATATAGATAATTTTTAAATTTATTGATTTTTTATTTTTTAGTTATTAGTAATTTTTTAATATTTTTGTACTTCATTCATTTTTATTTTCTATTTGTTTGATATTTATTAATTTTATTCATTTTTAATATTTATTTATATTTATTTATTAACATTTAATATTTATAATTCAATTGTAATTTTCATAATTAATATATGTGTTGATATTTATTTAAACGTATATTCATTTTTATTTTAAAGAAAATTTTATAATTAATAACTCTTATTCATTTTATTAACATTTTTCTATCTATTAATCTTTTAATTAATTTAACAAATTTTTAACATTTATTAAAATACTATTCATTACTTAATAATGTTTAGTGCTTTTTTACTTTTCTTTAGTTTCATCATTTTATATATTTATTTGTTTAATATTTTTGTAATTAATTAATTTTCCGTGTTATTATACTTGATTATTCATTAATATTTTTAATATTTTTATTATAGAAATATATTCATATATATATATATATAATTTTTCCTTAAATATGAATTATATAATACAAAATATGTATTTACATTAAATAAATCGTATATTTTGTGAAAAAAAAATTATAATTGAAAATTAATATTAATTAAAAATAATGACTAATTAGTATCAAGTAATGGACATTTAATAAAATGAAATTTTTTAATTTAATATATATCAAATATGTGTCGCATTAATTTCACACACATATATGTAATTAATGAAATTTTATATAGAAACACACATGAAAAATGTTTTTGTAATTTATTCACTACCATAGATCACACATTATCTAGCATTGAACATTAACAACCCTAGAAAAAAATAACTAATAAAAATGTGACTTTTATTAGCGCTTGAAAAAAATGATGATAAAATTGTAACCTGTGTAGTGATTTTTTCTATCACTCATAAATGTCCATCATTTATCAGCACTTTTTTCTAGCACTGATAAAAGTCATAGTGAGTAGTTTAATTTATATATTAATATTTATATATATTTAAATAATATTTATTTTAAAATAAGTATATATATGTAAATATAATATATAAATTTCATTTATATATCTTTTAATATAAAATTAATCTTATTTTCATAATTTTTCATGCAAAAAATTACCAAATTTTTATTAATAAAAATTATTAATTGTTTCTTTATATACATTACTTAAAAATGTGTATAAAATTAAAATAAATAAAAAATATTAATATTATATTTACATAATTATATAATATTTATATGAATATATTTATTTAAATATATATTTATATTGATATTAAATAATTTAAAATATATGAACATGTATAGATGTATGTATGTATGTGTATGTGTGTATATGTTTGTCTGTATATGTGTGTGTGTAGATGTTTGTGTGTGCATATGTATGCCTTCCATGTGTACATGTTTGTGTAACAAATTCACTTTTTATTATTTTTGTAATTTATTTAATTTTATATATTGATTTATTATTATATATTCATTAATAATACTAAAAATATATTTAATCATTTTTTAATATTATTTTATAAATATTTTTATTTACTATACATATAATATTTTTAATATTTTTTTAATTTATATGAATAATATTTATTTATTTTGGTTTATTAAGTTTTAACGTTTAAAATATGTTTTAAATTTATATAATTAATCTATTTAAATTTAAATGATTTCATATGGTATTGAAAAATAATGAGATTGAGGAAAATCTATAACTTATCTCTCTAATTTTATTACGGCTAGGGACAAATTTCAGTGATGGTTCCAATGGTGAGGGAGTTTTTCGATCCTACAAACGTCTCTATTGGCCCTTTGAAAAAATAGGATGCTATATATGGCTTGGCCACTGTACATTTTCCCTCTTCGGATACAGAGTGAGACTCGAAGGGGGTGGATCCTATTTCTCTCTCCACAAAGACTATTGATATGGGGAACATTGTTGATTTGAAAAACATTATAGCGTCGCGCGCCCCTATGACTAATAGATATTTCCCAATCCTCACAGTGATTCTATATTGGAATGAAATTGTATTATATATATATATTTATATATATAATAAAAATATATATGATATATACATCATTTTTTACATTCAGAAAGTAAGTAAATTGTGATCTAATTAATAGGATCAAGAATAAAAATTCAAAACACATATGATAAACAAATAGTTTATTAGCTGAATCACTGTTTTAACTTAAGATCCAAACCCCTTTTTTGTATTTTCAAAAAATTCACTTTAGGGTTAGTGGGAACCTCACAATACCATTTTGGGATGCCAAAATCAAAACATCACAGAAAACACAAGATGAACTGGAATGTGAAATTACATCAACTACCCCATTTAAAGACCACTAAATTCAAATTTCAAACAAAAACATGCACCTGCCTCATGCCTAGAACCACGAGGCAGTTGGTGCCTCGATCCTTGCACACTGACGTGCCTGATCACCTTTATCGTCAACAACTTCACCATTGAGAAAACAAACCAGACTTTATCGCCACCAACTGCTTCAACCATGTCCACTCATACATCACCCAATGAAATCCAAACAAAAATGTTCACATTTAAAACCGCATCTTCTCTGAGAAGGGATCAAATGAAGAAGTGCGAGAACAGATCCAGCCATTCCACTGTCAACTCAAATGGTTTCCAAGAACCAGAAGAATAAAAAACAAAATCACCGATGAAAAGACCACAAAAGACCTCAGAAACAATCCTAAATCTTCTGAATCATGGAAATATCATCGACAATAACCACCATGAACCACAGTAGAATCTTGAGGAACAACACTCCTGAATCCAAGATGAAGCAGAACCGTCAACACTAGAGAAACTGAAACCAAGGGAAGAAAGAAAACAACACAAAACCCCCTGGAACACCATCGATGGGCCAGTCTCACATCCCAAAACTCCCTTGAACACCATCACAATTGACCAATATGGGGTATAGAATGACAGATCTGGAAGAAAGAGCAGAATATAGACCAAACCTGGGATTCGACAGGGGGCGCGGCCGCAAAAACAAACTCAATGAAGCAAAAGATGAAACCTACGACCTAAACTATTTTAACATAGAATTTTTAATAAATTGGTATTATAAAGTCATAAATGAATCATATATGATATCATAAATATTATTTTTATTCTGTTATAAGTTAATAATATGTTTAAAACCACTATAGAGGAGTTTCGGACACATACGGAAGAAATCGGACCTCAGGTAAGGGTTAATTTCACAATCTCATTATTATTAGACATTGTTTATACATGGGTATTTATTGGTATATATTTATCATCCATGTCCCTATTTCTTAAAAATATTTTCAAAAGTATTCTTTTTATGGTTTTATGAATGGGAATCTTTAATTAAAACATCATTTTAAATGTTTTAAAGCTTTATTCTTCCAAATATTTCTCATAAATATCCATGTTTTCAAATGGTTTTATGGATTTATTTATATGGACATGAATTTTTTAAAATGGTAATTAATTTCAAAAGTTCAAAAGTTATATGGGACACTTTTATTCAGAAATTTATTTTTAAATGTATTATTTTATAATTTTCCATCTTTTTAATAAATTTTTTCAAAGAAAATAGTATATTTATCTCAAGATATTTTTTTTGATTTTATTATAGTATTTTCATCTATGTAAACATCCTTTTATGGATCTTATACTTAATTGAGTTTGATATCTTATGATATCATTTACCATATTTTATTAAATTTTTTATGATAATTTTTTTATGGATGTGCTATTTAGATACAATTAATGGTTTATGGTTAAAGTATTCATTTTTCATATACTAGTTTTTAATATGAATGATTATGTTGTTTATGTTACCCATTTTCATAAGAGAATGTATTGGACTTAGTAAGTGATGGGTGGTGCCCTCTATATCCCCTCAATTCATTGATAGGTATCGTGAAAAAAAATAGATATGGGATTGGCCAAGGCCTTTCCCATTTATTTTCATATATGGATTTGGGTGAGTCCTTAACCATTTATTTTCATATATCTTGGTTGAGGCCTCGATGATATGTTTTAGATGTCTACCATTATGCATTCCCTCATTATGAGATCATTTTTTGAAATTATATGTGATTATTTGAAATGTATAATATACATTCCCATGTTTATATAGAATTATTTGATTTATTCTTACCATATTATGCTCAATATTTGTTTAAATGGATTTTGTTTCAATTTTATACCTTATATTGAAAGTTTATGCATATTTATGAAAACCTCTACTATATGTTTTACCCTTACTGGGCATCTTAGCTCACAAATTTATTATGTTTTACTTTCCTAGGATGAGGAGATTTGTATTATGATTGATATTCAAGGTTAACCTAGAAAAATAATGGCATTCTCAAAGGATTATCTATGTTGTATTTTATGTTTTGAATTAAAATGAAAGGTTCATGTATGTAATCTATATTCCAAGACTGTTAAACTGATCAGTCCTTCAAGATTTGATTCCTGGTAGTCATGCCAATGTATTAAAATAATTTAATGGCTCTATGCTCCTGGGGTTAGGGCGTTATAGTTGGTATCCGTGTAATTTTAGCAACAACCTTGAAAATTAGATTTAGAAAACATAGATTAGGGAAAATAACCCTAAGATAGACTTTGAGGATAACTATATAATAACTTCTAAGATTTTTGGTAACCCAGATATTTTGTGTGTATTCCTAGAAATTCATCCCTCTCTAGATACTAAACGTGTATTTGGTTATAGAACTGATATAATTAGGAGTAATAACTCAAACAAGTTGTTTTGGGCTTGACTCGGGGAAACCTAGTACATAATAATGGGCCTTACTATGCACCTGGTTTAACACTTCTAGGGGATATTCTTAGGATAATTAAAATTTTATTTTCAAAACATTATGAATAATTTAAAAGTAAATATCTCCCCAAAGAAACCATGTTTATGATTATGAGAATCACTATTCATAAACTTTTCGATTTCTATTAAGTGTTTCACTGGGTTGAAATTATACATTATGATTCATAATCTAATGTATGCCATTGTTTATAAATGGAACCTAGTGGAAGGAATGGAAACTGTATCAAGGAATATAATCCATATAGGTATTTCCCACTAATGAAAGATAGTGATGTTGGAACTGGATCTACAACTAGAGATGAGCATCTTATAAGTATACTAGGATAGCTAACTCAGGTTATGAACAATAACCTCGCCTATATGTAGCATCCTGATCCACAACATATAGGATCAATGTTAGACCGCTTCATGAGACCACATCATCCAATATTTAATGGGACTTCAAATACATTTGTAGTTGATCAAGGGATAAGATATTTAGAGAAGATATTTATTTCTTTAGGGAGAAACGAAATGGAAAAATTTATCATGGTAGTTTATCATCTCTCAGGAGATGCGGATAAATTGTGGTCATTAATTCAAAACATGAATGATGATGAAGAATTGGAAAATATGGAATGGAGGTAATTAAAAGAACTTTTCTTAGAAAAACACTTTCCTCATGAACAGTGAGTAGATATAGAAAAAAATCTCAGCCTGAGGAAAAAGGAGGATGAGAATGTTGCTAAATATGAATCCAACTTCACAAGATTGGAATGTAATTTTCTGGAATATATACATAAACCGAGGATTAATATTGATCTATTATTTTATAGGTTAAAAACATTTCTCTAAAGGGAACATGTCTCCTAAAATTTATCAGCATATGAAGATATAGTCTTATCTTCTATCGAGACAGAGAAATAATTTTCTAAGTCTTATGACATGAAGGGATAGACAAATAAGAGGATAATGGTGGAGAAAGAGACAGATAATAGTAATAATATAAATAAGGATTTTCCCACATGTGAAAATTGTGGAAGGAAACACCCTGGTTCCTGCTTAAATGGAAAAGGAGTTTGGTTCAAGTGTGTTGAGTAAGGCTATCATTCTCGTGATTGTAAGGGAAAGAAATAATTCTTATATGTGAAATGCTACAATTTTAATGATATGATATATTATAAAAATTATTATCCAAAGCATCAAGAAAATATATCTGAGAAGAATCAAATGGATCAAGTCCAAGTTTATGATGTTACTACATTAGAAGTGGAATAATTAATGTATTTGTGTTTTTGGATTCAGGAATTATGTTGTTATATTCTATTTAAAGGAATCATAAGAAATATAAGAATTGTAATTCAGTACTTTTTTATAAGTATTTGGGGGAATGAATGTTTCATTATGGTTTTTAAGGTGATCAAATATTTGGTATGTGTCAATAAGAGCTACATTATATATTGTTTGGGTAATATGATGTTATGATTGATTTTTTAAATTTAGAGTCCTTTTTAAACTATTAATTTGGACATAAGTATTTTAGAAAAGTCTTAATGTTTAAATGGATAAATTTTAACATTGGATATTATTTTTTGAGGTTAAATTTTTGGTTATTGGACACTCAGGATAAAATTTTTGGTTTTAGTAAACATTTAGAGTATGAAAGAAATACTTTTGGGCTTTATGATTTATCAAAATTTCATTAAGTGTGAATATTTGTTTTGAACTTTTAATTCCATGTGTAAGGGATGAAATGAATATGGATTGAAGCACAACCAAAGGATGAGATTATGCTTATGACATGGAATGAAATAAATTAAGTGCTTATCTAAATAGTAAAATAATTCTTCAACTCTATAGAAAGGGTCTTGAAACCAATATGTTATCCTAGTAATTTTTATGATGAATTAAATGGTCCCTTAGATCATCGTAGATTTATGGCTTTGAGGCCCTCAATTCTCTATTGATTTTTCACTTGATTGTGATTGATGACCTAAATCACTCCATATAAATATTTACATTTTCCCTCTATGTACATATATATACTTTCCACTAATGTTATCTTATTTGAAAGCCTAATTTAGTGGTGACCTTCACATATCCTTTTCCCTTATTTTATGAGTATATTTTATGAACCCTATTTCTGATGTGGGTTTTCCACAAAATTATTTTCTAGTATCAACCTTTTATTTTTTATGTGCAATTTGAAATTGTGGGGATTCAATTTATTTAAGTAGGGGATAATGTAACACCCCAGTATTTCATGATATGTTATCTTTTTAAATAAATTCAATAGCTTACGTTGCACGCAACATCAAGTTCGGGCAGACCAGGATCTATCAAAATAGTCGTTTAAAAAGTGGTTATAAATAGTATTGATCACATTTTTAAAATTAAAACTTTTATTTTTAAAAATAGAAATCATTTTTTAATTTGTAATATCAAAAATATCATAGGGTGAATTTTTTATATTTTTCTGAAAAGTTTCAATTTTTGATGAATAGAGAGAAATAGACAATTATTGTTAAAAACCTACTTTTAAAATAACTAATTATTTTACTATAAATTTTTTTTAAAGTCATAATAGATAAATAATAAATATATTAATCTAATTTAGGTCATTGGAATAATTTTTATAATAGAATTAGATATAAAAATTTGTTGAACTTTTGAATGTCACTTTTACCCACTTTCTCGCCACATCAGTAGGATTAGCGTGATACTTAATTTTCCCATTTATGTGAATTTAATTTTTTAAAAATATATACAAGGTTTTAATTAGTACAAATTTTTGGTCTAAAATTACCAACTTAATTTTTTGTGAATAGAAACTTTAGTATTTTTTTACCAAGGTTAAATCTTGTAATTAACGATAAAAATAATATTATAAGCATTATATATTTACCCTAACACTTGTCCTAATTTAATTGGATTAGTGTGTTTCGACCAAAATCATCCTTTGGTTGATTTTTGGACCACTTTGATCCACTTGGATGACTTTAAAATATTAAGGATATTATATTTATATAAAATCCAATTTTTTTATACTTTTGTTTTTAACAAGTCAAATATTTTTTATATGAGGTAATATAAGTAATATGTTCAACTATATATAGTAAATATGAATGTAATATTTTTATCTGTATCATGTTAATGTATTTATAATTTTATAAAATATGTAATAAAATTAAATAGTGACACAATGATGATGCACTAATTTATTTATTAATAGAAAAAATAAATAATTGATATTAATAATGTTAAAATAAATATCATTTGAAATATTTTATCTGAAAAAAGAATTTATTTGGATTAATATGACATGTTAGATAAGACTTAATGTCTTTTTTTCAAAGGAATCATGTTGTTATTATTTTTTTAAAAATCAAGTAATAAATAGTGCCAAAATTGATATAAATGAGATTTTAAAATAAATAATATTTTATTAAATGATAAAAAACTAATAAAAATATATATTTCTTCCAAATAACTATAATAATGTTACATATTTCATAAATGATCTAATTGGGGTTCGTTTTGAATTTTATAGTAACTATATTAACCCTATATTATAAAAAAGACAAGTAGTCACGGTAAGAGTTAAATTGTTTAACAAAGGGTTAAGGCCAAAATATGGGATTACTTTTGTTGGCCAAAAATGTCTAAAATTCATTGGATGAGATAATTTAGAACCATAAACATCTCATATAATTAATAAATCACTTTGGAGCTATTTTAAATTGAAAATCAGTTTATATTAAATTAATAGTTTTGGATTTTCCTAAAGTGCCCTCCTATATTTTATAAAAGGGAACCTCTACTTCTATTTTATTCACACATCTAAAGCCCATTATCTCAGAAAGACTATTCCCATTTCTCCTTAAAACTTCCCCTAATTCATCCTAGAGTCCATACTTTGGTCAAAAACCCGACCTATAAAATTTTTTTGTGCAAATCAAAAGGAGATACTCGAAGAAGGGGTAATTGTCTTACCAAATCAATTCAATTTCTTTTATTATTATACTTATTATACCTATGTAGTTTCCATAATAAAGTAATTAGTATAGTTTAACCTATATTATTATATATTATTAAGACTATTTTACAACCATATTCATCCTTTTATTCATCCAATGAATAATAATATCACCATGCATGCAAACATACATCTTATTGTCTCCACGTTGGGGTGTAATTTGTTTTTCATCACTACTTTTTTGGATGAGTAAAATTATGAATATAATTGATATAAATAATGAATATTACATTATACATATTCTGTATAATTAATTTACCATCCAATTCCATTCCATTTAACCAGTAAGGGAATGATATCATCGCTCCGGCTTACGTACAACCTACCATCTCCACGACATGAGAAGATTCATTCTCCACGTTGACCATTCAAGAATGATTATAAATATATATATGTAATGTATAAGTATGAAATATATTACATAATAATTCTACTTTAATAATATATATATATATATATATCATTTACTTGCTTCCATTCAATATGATATGAAAGCGAAAACAGCGTTCTGGCGTACGTACGGCCTACCGTCTCCATGAATGGTGTATTTAATTACATTTATTTCATATATTTATATATTTATATATTTATATATTTATATATTTATATATTTATATAATGAATATATATTAAATATAAATAATTTTTTCATTCATGAATTAAGTAAATCCTAATATAAGTAATAAGATAAAAAATAACATGTCAAAACACATATGACAAACAAAGCGGTTATTACCCAAAACGTTGCATTAACCTAGAATTATTAATAAACATTTTATATAAATTAATAAATAAATCATATATGATATCATAAATATTAATATTATTCTGGTGAAATTTAATAATATTCTTAAAAAAACTATACATGGGTTTTATATTAATACAGAAGAAATCAGACCTAAGGTAAGGGTTAATTTCGCAATCTCATTATTATCTGAGAATGTTTATACATAATTATTTTCATGGACATATCTATCATCCATAACCATGTTTCGTAAAATTATTTTCAAAATGAATCTTTTTATGGTTTTATGTAAAGGAATATTTAATTAAAATTTGTTTTAATTGTTTTAATTATTTATTATTCTAAATCACTCACATTAATATCCATGTTTTCAAAATGATTTTTGGGATTTATTTATATGGACATGAATTTTTTAAAATATTGATTCCTTTCAAAATTTTCAAAGCGGTATAGGACACTTTTATTAAAAAATATCTTTTCAAATGTCTTCTTTTATATGTGTGCGGCTTTTGAATAAATGATTTCAAAGAAAAAGAGGCATTTGTCTCAAGATATTTTTTATGATTTTATTAGAGTATTTTCATCAATGTCAAGCCCCATTGTTGGATCTTATGCTTAATTTAGGTTGATCTCTTATGATATTAATTTCCATATCTTTTTGAATTATTTATGATCAGTTTGATTGTGGATGTTCTATTTAGATACAATTCTTGGTTTATGGTTAAAGTATTCATTTTTCGTATACTATTTTTTAATACGAATGATTATGTTGTTTATGTTTCACCATTTTTATATGAGAAATGTATTAGACTTAGTAAGTGATGGGAGGGGCCTGCTATAGCCCCTATAGGAATAGGTATGTCTCATGAGACAAACTAGATATGGACATGGCTAAGTCCTTGTCCATTTATTTTCAAATATGGATTTGGCTGAGGCCTTAACCATTTATTTTCAGAAGTCTCGGATGAGACCTCATCAATATGATTAAAATGCCTATCATTATACATTCCCTCATTATGTTATTAGTTATTTATATTAAATTTTATTATTTTCCTAGTAAAATATCCATGTGAATTTTTATATGTAATTATTTGATTTTTTTCATTCCATATTATGCGTAATATTTGTTTAAAAGTCATGTGTTTTAGTTTTATACCTTGCCTTAAAAGTTTATGTGTATTTATGAAACTTCCTGCTATATTGTTTACCCATAATGAGAATCTACGCTTACCCCTTTCCTATGTTTTACTTCCCCAAGATTCCAAGATGTGTATTATTATTGATACACATAGTTAAGCTAGGATAATCATGGAATTATCAAAGGACTATCAACATTGTATTTTATGTTTTGAATTGAAATGAAAGGTTCATGTATGTAATCTATTTTCCAATACTACTAAATTGATCATCCCTTCATGATTTTATTCCTTGTAATCATGCTAATTCATTGAAATAATTAACCGGCTCTAGGCTTTGGGTTTGGGCATTATAAAGATCTAGAGGAATGGTAAGTAAAAGGAGGTGGTATGTTTTTTATGAGGTAATCTAGGCCACTAGAATAGGAGCTACACATAGATGTAAGGGGAAGAAAAGGGTTTTTTTGTTATCAAGTGTAATATTTCCATATCTTCACATTCGGAAATAGATATAGCTTATGGTGAACAAATATGTATCCAAATGAATAAACCTTGTTGATTCTAAAATATTTCTAGAGGAGAGGTGTTTCTGTGAGCTGCCAATGGTGCGAGGTTGGATGATCTGGACATTGGTGGCTACCACCTTTCATTGCCAATGGGGATGATTTGGATTTTAGAATATTGTAATTATTTACCTATAGTTACCAAGAACATAATTTCTATATCATGCCTAGATACAAATGGTTTTATTATAATGTATGGAAATAAAAGTTGTTTCACTTACAAAGACAACATATGATATTTCATGGAACATTTAAATAATAGTATTTATGTATTAAATTATTAAAATAAAGTATTGGAAATTGGTAAAGAATCATTTTCACATGACTTATATAACACCCATATATGGTATCACCATCTTGGTAATGTAAAGGATAAGAATTTGGAAAATCTATTTCAAGATGGTTATTTAAAATCTTTTGATCAAAATTTACTTAAATGATGTCATGATTATTCATTATGAAAAATGATCCAACCCACCATTTGGTAGATAGGGTGAAAGGGTTGCAGATCTTATATGATTGGTACACACTTATGTGTGTGAACCATTTCCAGTAGAAGCAAGAGGTGTATATTAATACTTCATAACTTTTACTGATGAATTGAGTAGATATGGTTATTTCTACTTGATGATGTATAAGTCTGGGTAGCCTGGAAAATTCAATGATTTCATGAATGAAGTAGAGAATAAAATTTGTTATAAGATAATGAATATTTGATCGGATTGAGGTGGTGAATATCTTAAATAAGAGTTTATTGACTACTTATAGGAGTTTGGGACTCTATTTGAACTCACTCCACCTTATACCCCACAGTGGAGTGGTGTTAGTGAATAGAGGAACCGTACCTTATTATACATGGTATGGTCGATAATGAGTCATGCATATCTTTCATTATCATTTGAGGGATATTCATTACAAACTACAGCATAGACATTAAACTGAGTACCAACTAAAGAGGAAAATGGAATTCCCTTTGAGATATGGAGTTGAAAGAAACCTGGTTTGTCGTATACACATATATAGGTTTTTCAGTAATTTGTTAATGCATTCTTAAGTAACATAATAGAACCCCATAGAAAAAAGTGTATCTTTACAGGGTATCCCAAGGAAACAAAGGGATATTGCCTATATAACCCCTCATACAAGAAAGTGAATGTCACTAGAAAAGATGTATTTCATAATAGGGAGAACATCCTCAAAAATTATAGTGGGAGAAATATTATATTCAATGAATTTGATTCTCAGAATACATAATATTTGGTATAGGAACAGGTTTCACAGGTCCCTATGAAATAAGTAGTTCCAGAAATAGAAGTATTGTGTAGGAGCACAAGTGATGTAAGAGAACTAGAGAGATATGTTTTTATAGTGACCAAAGATGGTGACTCATTATTGGTTGAAAATGATGAACCTCTATCTTATAAAGAGGTAATATAGGGATTAGGAGCTGCAAGATGAAAATAAGCTATGAATTTTGAAATAAATTACATATATCTAAACCAAGTTTGGGTTCTGCTCAATGTGCCAGTTGATGTAAATTCTATTGGGTGAAAATGGGTAGTCAAGAGAAAACTGTACATGGAAGCTAAAGTAAATACCTTTAAATAAAGGTTAGTGGAAAAAGGTTTTAAATGGTGTTAAGGAATTTAATATGATGAAACCTTTTCACTAGTATCTATGTTCAAATCCATAAAAATTCAACTTTCTATAGCATATTACCATGACTATGATATTTCGAAGATGGATGTCAAAAACTACATTCCATAATAGGAACCTTCAAGAATATTTCTACATGACACAACCAAAAGGGTTTGTGACTCCACACTACTGCAAATAGGTATTTTAAAAGCACTAAAAACCACCTTTAACAATGCTAGAAAAGCACTATTAATCTCGGTGGAGATAAAAATGGAGACACCTTTATCAGTTCTATTTTGAGCACTGATAAAGGAAGCCTTTTTCAGCACTATTTTGAGTGCTAATATAGGACACCTTTATCAACACTATTTTGAGTGTTGATAATGGCCATGTTTCCTGAGCAAACCCAAAACCTGCACAGCACCTACACAGCACCAGCACACCTGAGACAGCACCTACACACAAAACAACTGCACAAAACAGCAACTACACACAAACAAAGAATAAAAGAACAAAATAGCACACATAAGAGTTTCAAAAACAATGATATATACATTTACTTGAAATCCTGATTATAATAAAACACACTTCTATATACATTTAAAACAATGTTTTATACGGTTACAATTACAATTATCCAAAAAACAGTTAAAAACATTAATATTTCATTGTTTTTGCATCAGTGATCCCCTCTCAAAAATTGTCGTCCATGGTATTAGTTGCTGATCAAAGAATCTAAACTCGGGAAAACAATATACCTATATAATAAAACAAATATTACGTTATTAATACAATAATGAAAACAATAAACATTATTATAAAAGAATACATTAATAAAATGTCAATTTTTACCTGTTACAATCTTTACATGTCCATATTTCCTTGGATTGAATTAGTATTTTAGAATCAGATCAACATGATTCATTAACTTATAAATATTGTTTTGTTAATATTACATTGATGAGAAAAGAATATTAATAAATGTCCACAATAACATTTAATCCAAAAGGTTTCATTTATTAACCATAAAAAAGGGATGAATCTCCACAGTCCTGAGTCTCTCTCATAACTCCCCAAATATGAGGGGTAGAATAAAGTTAGAATACTCAAAATAGTATGTGCTCATAATACCCCCTTAAGATCTACTAGCCAATTCCCTTGAGTAGGCTATGTATTAACACAAATGATCCAAACATTTAGTTTCTACATCTATACCCAGTTTTAGTTCCTCTTCCCTACTAGCAGCATCAAATCTAGACTTTTCTGCCACATTGATAAGATTATTCTGCTCTATCACTATTTTCTCTACAACATTGAGCATTTATTATAGGTGATACAATTCATGTTAGATTTCATCTACCTTATACCTCCCATCAATGACTAAATTTTTTTGAGCTTCTACATCTATTGTACACATGGATGCTTCATTCATGTCTTCATTGTGATGTTGAATATCCACATTTTATGCCTCCACCATCAATACTCTCAGCTCAATGAACCTATTTTTCTCCTTCATGGTGACCACCTCCTTCACACTAGCATGAATTTATTGATAATATAACTCACTATAACCAGGGGTTGTGAACATGCACCAGAGTTCCCCAAACTAGTATTTTATCTCTTTGAAGGTTCCCTCCAGGATTATATTCCAAATATCCCCCACACTTGTCACTGAAACTATTGATGAAATGTTTCATGTTCCTAAACTAAACTCGAGACTAGTCCAAAAATAGTAATATACTCCAGGATCATGTTTCTAAGTGAGGGACTGATACTCACATCCCTTTATGTGCTTAGAAAGGAAAGACTTGTGCCCTAGTTATTATAGTGGGGTGAGATAAAAAGTGGAATGGTATCGGACTTCTGAGCTCTAAGGTGGAGTTACTCTAAAAAAGAATATAAATATTATTATTCAATATAAAAATAATTCCATCAAAAAATAAACATTCATGATAATAATTGAGAACATACCTCTATCGGACACATTATAAGCCACTTCCTTAACCTTAATGTTGAATTTATTGGTGATAATGAAATATTCTTATAAAAATGACCTTGATTCACAGATAAAGTCCCTTCTATAAATAATAATTTTTGTTCACCTTGAATTTCTATATGTGTAAATAGAGGTTATAAAATATGACACAAACATGATTGTGTATTCAATTTCATTGGAGTACTCAATTTTAGAATAAATTCTAATACTTTCCTAGTGATACCACCATCCTAGATAAATTATAATCGTAATAGTTACATATATCAGGGGCCTCTAAGAGTTTACTCTCTCATGCCAGGTAAAAGGTAATGAGTGCTAGCATGTCCACATCAGACATCAGGTCCAACCCTATATGGACCCTAACCAATGATGCCTCTCTGAGGACCCCATACAATATCTAAGGTCCCATTGAAGGTATGGAAGGAATGTATTTCTTCATTTTAGAGAGATCATGATGCGAACCTACAAAATTATATAGGCCATGATATGATACTAGAGTAATGAAAAATAAAAAAGTCCATAAAGTACAAAAATTAATGATTTTTAGAGGTTTTTTAGTGTATGGACTTTCCCACTTTTTATTCTTAGTCCTCTTAGAGGAAGGAACATCAAAAGATAACTTGGGGTGCAAAAGGTGGTGCTGATAGAGGCACAAATGGTGTTTCCTTTATACTATAAACAACTATATTCATGAGCTCAATTTGACTTTGAGGGCCCTGATCATCGGCCTCTCAGTCACTTTTTTAACAAACATTGGCCACCGTGTCCTTGGGAAAGTAAACTAGAGAGGTTTGAGGTGAAAATATATTTCTGGCCTCTTTAAAACTCTAAGAGAAAAGAAACTTCACCATAGTCCTAAAAATATAAAAGAATATATGAATGTGATGACAAAACATATCTTAACTCTTCACTATAGCCATTATAGTCTCCCTTATCTTCACTAGTTACCATTGTTCTAGGAATAATCATTATCTAAGCTATGGGTGTGTAATGGACCTGGACTTTGTCAGAATGAATCACCAAACTATTTTCTTGGAGAAGTGAGTTGACTTCAATAGGTTGTTGTTCAGAGAAGATTACTTTGGGAGAAATCACACTCCCAAATCCCTCTAGATCTATATCCACTTGACACAACACTCTCCAGACCTCTATGGTCAATTTATTCCACCTCTAGTTGTCCCAATATTTGAATGCGATGGGAAACACCACCATAATTAAATTTAATCCTCCACCAACCAGAAATTATTTCATGGGAACCCCATACACTATTACCAAATCCGTTGGCACCCTCCTTGTTGATGGTGTTAAATCTAAGTGCCTCATCTTCTTCTAAGACATCCAGAGAGTTTTGGGTCTTATGGAAGATGATTTTTTTCTGGAATCTACCTTTTTGATGATTCCATAGCCCATGTGTCCTCCTCCTCGTCCACTATTAGAATATTTATGTGCTATATCACCAATGGAGCCAACTGACCCTTCAAGTATGATCAGACCAAGGTATTGACATAAGACTTAGAGAGGCCCAGACCCACACTATCTAGAGGGAATGTCACCTGAACCTAAGTTTCCTATCAGGTGAACATTATCCACAATTTTTTAGCCACCATGGGATGCATTTTGGAATGGATGTGGGGTTGAGTGGGGGATTTCCTCTGAATGCACTGAACTCTCTCCCAAAGTGGTATGATGCATACCACTCATTGAATATCTTTATATTATTCCAAGTGGATAAAACGCCCTCACATATGGATAAAATATAATCTTACACTATAGGATCACCCTTTACATTATTGGTAATTTCACATATTGGTGCTCCGTGTGGTATAAAAAAATTGATCATACCGGTTCACTTTTCACTTCATCTCCTAGTTCTATAGTGTGATTACCCAGACCCCACAGATACTTTAAAGAAATTTCTGAACTAGTAACTTGGAATTTTATGAGTACTAAGTAACTCATATCCAACAATGTGGGCCCCCATCCAACCCCACCACAGTTGGAAGGTGTTGAATATTCTGAACGGGGTATACCCCTATTGATGTGGTGAAGTTGGCAGTATAACTTATCCAACATGGGAACAAAGAAGATGATAATCGTACCACCTACAATCACCTCTACCATCATTAAGGTGTAGATCATAATTCTACCTTTTTCTTCATTGTGAATAAGTAACTGCTTAGGTACATTGCTAAGAAGCTTACTAGATGAAGATAGTGATGATCCTAGGAGGTTACTGACCATCCCTAGTCATTGAATTGACACTTTTAAACTATTTTAAAGTGATAACCCTCTTCCCTGTAGGATTATCATGATGGCCAAGCCTTGGGATTCTTATTCAGACACTCAAGTCGAGTCTTCTTGATGAACAAGTCAGCCCACTTCTTGAAGGGGATGACAACCCCTAGATATGGGTCCTTCCCAAGGGATGTTCTAGCCAAATTAATGAGATCATTAATAATTGGAGGATTCTATTCCATGTCATCCTAAGTATATGGGGGAATCATTTACTCATCATACTTGTCTCCTAAAATCATCTCACCATAGATCATCTTAATGTCCAATATACTGATGTCGATTAATTATGAAAATGGAGGATTTTGGGTTAAAAATGGACTTGAGTAAGAAAGGGGGAAATGAATAATTAGAAATATCATATTAAGTGCATTAATTATTCAAATTCATGTGATCACATGACCATAATAGGATCACGTGATCAAATTAACCTGGGAGATTTATATGATTACACTACCTTTGAAACATTATGCAACCATGTAAATAATACAAGAATACATGAATCATTGTTCATGTGAATTACCTTAATTGATTAAGTGATTTTTTTATGTGATTTAATCATGGGATGAGATCACACGATTAGTTCACATGAAGCAATCATACAAAGGAGC
The DNA here is from genome assembly GCA_963277665.1 of Viscum album. Classification (NCBI taxonomy): domain Eukaryota; kingdom Viridiplantae; phylum Streptophyta; class Magnoliopsida; order Santalales; family Viscaceae; genus Viscum; species Viscum album. The sequence continues at coordinate 1,224,703 of OY728165.1, forward strand.
TTATGTGACACGATCACATGAAGAGGCTTATGTGAAGTAGAGAAAAAACCTAAGAGTTCTCGTAGAGATATGATATATTGAGTCATTAGTGAAATAGATTTCCTATTACTCTCTTATCTATAGGAAATTTCATGGAATAATAAGAGTATCTTAGAATACTAAAATAAATATAAAAGACCAAGGGAATTAGTTAGGTATTCACTTCCTTATAAAAAATTACTTTTTTCTTCTTCTGGAATTTTTATGGGAGGTGTGTATGCATCTGTACATTGATGTGATACAGGTTCTATATGAGGTGCGTAGGCACCCAGATTTTAATGGTCATGAATATTTATATATGATGTGGTTTTATTTGATTAATTGTTGATATGAAAGATCTCTAGACAATTATTTTACTATGAAAACATCAATATTCCCTATGTGATTGTGCAGACACAGTTTCATTGCTCTTCCGGCAAAGGCATATCACATGGACAGAAATCTTCTAAAATAAACGAACCCTTCAAGGAATAATGAAAATAAAATCAATATTTCATTATATAATTTTTCGTTAAAAAAGACATATTATATCGTAACATTACCTTTACATCATTCCAAATGGTTTCATTGGTCTAGATATAAGATAATAACAAAACTAATGATTCTTTGCTCACTTTACTACCGTTGGTTAACTACCGCTTACCATAGCATCTGATCTAAACTTCTGATCTGGCATCCCCGTGATGCTGTCATCCAACACCATCTCTATGATATCATCATTCAGCATTCACTTTTCCTTCTCTTCTTTCACCCAGAGAAAGAAAATTGAATGTTAAATGACGATATCATGGAGATGGTGTCAGATGATATCATCAAGGGGACGTCGGATCGGATGTTCAGATCAACTTCTATGCTAAGCGGTAGTTAACCAATAGTAGTGAAAAATCCTTAGTTTTTTATTAAACTTGTGAGTTCGGCACAAAAAATATTCTTCCAAAACACTACATCAGTATAAAAAGCTACACAAATGACCAAAATACAGAATATAAATGATCCATGCCATAATATTTTATGTCTAAAGATTTGGGAAACATGGAAAGATAAAGAACTAGTTCATAATATTCTTTCATTAAGTTATTCTTTACTAGAAATACAAATCATTTCTATAACCATTCTTCATAACCTAAGGATATAAAACATAATAAAAGTTGATTATATATGCTCAATAAGTGTAAAAAATGGAGATATCAATGATCATATAAGGATAACAAAATTAGTAGTAATTCACCTTCATCCTATTTGTGTAGAATCTTCCATCAGGTATGCTTCCCATTATTTTCTAGACACATCTATATCATCTTATGAATATGAATTTTTGTGACAATCATGATAGTAATGAAAAAATATAAATACAAAAATTATTAATAAATATTTTAAATTAACTTGTAATTAATTTCTAAAATAACTCTTCTGGGATGCTAGTTTATTGATGAAATACGATCTCTTTCATAAATTAACAAACATAATAACCACATTCCTTTCTATTTGTTTGTTTTGGAAACTGAAAAAACATCAATAAAAATAAGAAATTTGTTTTCTTATGTGTTTGGATAGTTAAATATTATTATATATACCATGGTACATATCCAATTTTAGATCTTATGGGCTTTCTTTTCCTTATACCCTAGATTCATTCCATGAAGTAGTCGATATTGATTCACCACCCTGTCATAACAGAATCATCATTAATAGATAATATTAATTATATAACTAGATGTTTAGTTCTAAAATGTTGGATCTAGTGTATTACATACTGAAAAACTCCATCATTTGTGGTTTGTTTGTTGTGTATCCATGCATTGAATCCAAAAAATAAATATTTGGAGCATCCAAATTGACTGCGATCGGAATCCAATGCTACCTAAAAACACAAAAAGGAATAAGTAATGAATGAAATGAAAATATAATTGATATGATTAAATTATAGAGTTTTACCCTGACATCATTGGTATTAAAAAGATTTTATTATCCTTAATTTTGTTTTCAAACCATTTGAGCTCGGATGACAATATTTTATCCTCTTTATCAAGAATCATGTATTTTTTTGAAGAGATGATGTGAGGACTAACGAGTCCAAATTTTTGTTCATGGGGAAATCCATTCAATTTTTTTTCATATATATGCTGTAGAAAAATGAAATGTAATTGATCATAATTATCATAGTATATCAGCTTTTGTAAAATAAAATCATGAAAACATACCTCGTGTATACATTTACAACTGAGATGTCTGGCCATTCATACTTGAGGATTTCATTTACATTTTAGCACGAATGAAATCTGATATTTCCACTTCTTACATATTTTTTTCAAAATTAACCATTTGATCATTTCCATCTATCAACATTTTATCCATATGAGCATTAAATGATATTAAATGTGGATATAGAATGCGTGGGATGAATGTGATCTCATTAGATCGTTTTAATCGGTTGGTTGATCCTTGAGATGGTTTTGAGCTAAACATTCATTTCACCCCCTTCACTTTTTCATTCAATAATAACATTCATCATTTCATACCTTTTTTCATTAAATGTTAATGGTTCATCTTCAAAAATAAATTGGAAATTGAAACCTCCTTATCGACATGTTTTTTTCAAGAATCGATGGCCATGCGATGAATATTCCAACATCATGTTTGACCGTATGAGTGTCTTTCTCAGAATTTGGAATAGGTAGCTCAACACGTGGCTCATTAGATATGTTAATCGAAACTCTGACAGGATCTGTTTGAATTTTTTTTGTAGCATGCCGTTCTGCATATTGAACACCATAACCCTCGCTACAAGGTGATAGGTGGGAGTCGATAGATATAAATCACAATCATTTTCACCCAATAGAATATTAATACAGGAAAGGTATCAGTGTATATGTGATTTACATTTCACAGAAAAGATTATTAGAACATTTATTACCTCAGATAAGTCAGGTTTTTGAGGGGAATGGATCACCTCAAAGCTGGTGGAGGGTGGGGCAGGATCTTCACACACGAGTTTTTGTTGAGTTGTTTCTTCTCTTTTCCTCCCCCCCCCCATCAAAATTTATATCATATCTCTCTGGTATTGTAATTCTTCTGGAAAACTATATAAATTTTCTTCCATCTTTTTCATTTCCTCAATTTGATCCTCTACTTTTTTTTGTTTCTGAAAATATGTTCGAGGTGTCACCCCAAAACCCGCACCTCTGGCGTGGCCATACTATTCTGGCTGCTTCATGGCCACTTAAAGTATGTATGCATCTGGTGCGGGTGTTTTTTATTTCGATGACTATGTCAGATAGAAAATATAGGAAAATAAGTAGTCATTGTTATGTAATAGTGATTTAAGAAAAATAAAATTTATATTATTTCATACTTACACATGTTTCTCCCACTTTTTGTGTGTTTTCATCTATTAGTATCCCCACTTTATTTACAAAAGACTCCTTCCATAGAACATGACATGGGATGGATATGGATTTCAATTTTGATTCATTAATCTGCATATAAACAGAGAAACATGGTTATGGTGTTGTTTTATGTCACATAAAAGTATTATGGTATATTTAAAATACGTACCAATTTTTTCTCAAGTGAAGCGTACCCCATCCTTGCTTTACAGTTGGGGTACAGTGGTTTTGTTTCCCGTTCTTTATTTTCATCACTCAGTTAATGTTTCAAAAATAAAAAAATTTCAATAAAAGTGATGAATACAAACAACGTATTACCAGACACAATGTACCTGAAAAGTATACTCCACACGATAGCTACTAAATGCATCCTACGCTCCTTGGGATATCAAGTGTTCATAAAGAGGAGGTTTTTGTGGCTTGATTTTCCCTTCAGCATATTTAAGATGATATTTCATTAAAATTGTGTATAAGCCTCTATGAATCCTTCCTACAACTCTTAATACATATTCCTTATGTGTGGCATCTACTATAAATGCACTCTGCAAAGGATGATGATGAGTAAGACAATGTTTTAGTATTGTATTTTATTTTAATAAATTAAAGAAATTATATCATAATGATACCGTAATCTCTACCCACGTTAGTGTCTTAAGCCCGGTGATAACATGGTGTTATGACTGTACATCAATCTTCATGTGTACATCTTCGTTGGTGTTAACATGTTGGCCTCGCTTATTCCATCCCACCTCAAATTTGATGCCTTTTTCATTTTCCTTAAGGATTTTGGCTAACACTCTCAAAATATAGTGCTATTGTTTTTTTTGGCCTGTTAGGGATTCATTCCCAACCATTTCATTAGAAAAGTCATCATTATGTTTCTCCGAAGCACTAAAATTGTCACTGGGACCATCAGAAATAGGTTGAGAAACATGTTGTACCTCAGCACTGGGTCCAGTAGTAACATGTTGAGAAACCTGTTGTTTCTCTGCACTGGGACCAGTAGCAGCAAGTTGAGAGAACTGTTGTGCCTTGGGATTAGGTACATCAGTAAGTTCAGAAGTCATTATTTTTAGAATTGGTCTAACATTTAATTTAGATTACATAAAATTAGAAGTGAACAGATAATAACATAACGTAACACAATTTATATTACAATAAACAAATAACCTTATTATTGAACACTCTTTTTTAAAGGATGAAGAGATTTGACCCCTATATCGACTATGTAAATCCCTTTATTGTGGTCTCCTATTACATAAAAAAGTCCATCAACAATGGGACTGCTATGAAATTATTCTGAATTCCCAATGAAAGGTTCATCTTCTGTTGAACATTCATCTGAACCTTTAGTTGTTTTGGTTGAAAACAGAACAATTGAATTGTTTCAGTTTTCAGGTCTAGAACATAAAATGATTGTACTGCATGTGATTCCATTATAAATGTTTCTTCATTCTCCCCTTCCATACTGAAATCATATTTCACTAATCCCAATTCATCTATTTTAATATCACTCCTGTTATCAAGCCACATGCATTGAAAAATATAAACTTATAATTTCGTATAATCTAACTCCCATATTTTTTTGATGATTCCAAAGTGTGATATATACTCATAAATTGGATTTATGTATTTAACTCCATAAATATGCATCGCTTCAGCCACATGTGTAACCCCACTATTATGCATGGTACTATTTTCATTATGTTCATTAGTATAGAATGTATAACCATTAACTACATATTAATTGTAAGAAAATACATACACACTTGCTCCTCCATCTAGCCATCAAAGTTGTTCTAAAATTGAGTCCATATTTTCATCTAACTTCTTAAAAATATGGTCTTGAAACCATCATATAAACAATCAATCATGTTTATTTAATATCCATTTTTCATCCCTATATGGATTCAAATGCCTAAGAATTTTTTTTTTGGGTTTGAACACATTGGTCAACGTCGAAACTGTTATGAAAAACGTAAAGGAAGGCCTGCTCTCGATCTGTAATATTGATTGTGACATCCTCTCTTCCAAAATTTCTTCACCCTCAAGACACCTAGTGTGAAGAGATTTCGGTAGGCTAGTGTTTTCCACACCAGACAGTTATTCATTACAGAATTCAATGGTTTCCTCAACAATATATTTCTCTACAATACAACCCTCTGTCCGACTTTGATTTTTGACATACCCTTCCAAAATTTCATATACCGTTCAATGGGGTAAATCCATCTATAATGTACAATACCACATAATTGAATCTCTCTCACCAAATGAAACATCAAATAAACCATAATTCAAAGAATTTTGGTAGGAAAAATATTTCCAATTCACATAATATGATGGAAATTTATCTTTCCATGATTTGTAATTTCACTAGGTCTATAACTTTGTTGCATATAGTATTGAAGAATAAATAGATCTTCATTAATGTATGGCGGAAATTCTTGGAAAAAATTCAATGTGAAGATATAGAGATTAGATCTTGCATCAAAACATGGTAGTCATGTTATTTCATACCCTTTAACATTAAATCACTCATTGACATGATGTTCTTGAATTAGGATTAATACCCCTCTGAAACCTTTATATCATTCAAGAAGATTCAAAACTGATATCGCTCCTACCTGGAAAGAGTGTAAGCAATAGGAGGAATAAATGTTCATTTTTCACCCTTCACTGGTGCCAACTCTTCTCGTATTCCCATATCAACCATGTCCAATATAGCTTTAATTTCATCCTTTTTTTGCTGGATGCATTTATCAATGTGACGATGACACTATCACATATATTTTTTTAACATGCATAACATAAAGAAAATGTCCGACATATAGAAAATTTCAGTATGGTAATTTAAAAAACAGATCTTGTTTTTTAATCGGTTTTCATAAGGTTTTTTGAAAACGGTTTACCAAAAGTTGTGTCCACATATTTTACTTTCTCATAAAATTTATCACCTCTTAGTGGAGACGGTGTTTTACGTTCTGATAGACATCCATCGAATGATGTCGTCCAAGATTAGTACTTATGTCTTCAGGGTGAAAATCTATGATGTCCTAGAAACATGGTTTTCGATGAATGTTTTAACCTAATTGACTGTATACCTTGTTTGAAAATGGGATGCCCTTGAGTTTCTTTAATACTATATCCTAACAAATTTCCATAAGAAGTAAATTCCTTTATCATCCCGTAAAACATGGATTTCAAATTGAAATCTTCATTTTTTGTAAGCATCATACAATGTGACACCTGAATCCCAAAATAATTTCAAATCTTCGATCAATGGATCCAAATAAACATCAATATCATTACTCAGTTGTTTTTGTCATGATATAATCATAGATAACATGATGTATTTTCGTTTCATGTATAACCACGATGGTAAGTTATAATTTACCAACATAACAGGACATGTACTATGACTGCTGCTTTGAAAACCAAAAGGATTCACCCCATCTGTATATAATTCAAGACAAATATTTCTCGACTCGTTTCCAAATTCAGGATACTAATGATCAATTCTCTTCCACTGAGGAGAGTTTGTCGGGTGATATATTTTCCCGTCTTTAATTCTTGTATCTACATGCCATGCCAATTGTCCTGTAGTCTCCTCACTTCCATATAAGTGCTTAAACCTTGCAATTATTAGAAAGTACCATAAAACATTCATAGGACTGGATTCATCTTTCTTTTATTGAGAAGCACCACACTTTGGGCATTATTTAAGTTATTTTTGGTCCTTGTGAAATAATATACTGTCATTCGGGAAGGTTTGTATTCTTTCAGAGATCATACCCTTTGAGTGTAGCATTCGTTTGGCATCATATTTTTTGCTCAGGATCTCATTATCTTCTGGTATCATGTCATTTAGGAGAGGAAGTAGTTCTGTAAAAATAGATTCACTCCACCCACTGCCTTCTTTCAAATTATATAACTTCAGTATGGCTGACAATGTTGTATATTTAGTGCAACCAGCATACAATGGAATTTTTGCAAAAATCATTAAATTCCCAAACAATTTCGGGAAATCGTGATGTTCATCTTCAACTATCCTTATCATTTCCTCAATATGATCTTCATCATCATTCACATCTACAATCACATCCTCTATATGATTGTCTTCATTATTCATGATTTTAATCATATCAGATGATCCATAAAATGAAATGGTATCCCAACCACTACCTACATTCGTTTTTTCCACGTGTTTATTCCAACATGTATAACTTCAATCTATTCTGTGATAGATCAGGTGTTCTTCCAACTCCTCTGGACTAATTATTCTTGAATAAAAATAGCCTAAACACGGAAAATGTATTTGAGAAGGATCATATGCATGATATTTTTCAAACTTGATAAACTCTTTCACACCATCTTCATACTATTTTTTCAACCTATTGGGACTCATACATTCTTTATTCATATTCATCCTATTTGATACAGTAATATTAATATTTAACAAAATAATTACACAAAATATGTTCAACTAGGGTCATCATCCAACTATAATCAATGGAACTAGATATGGTAAACAATACCCTTACCTCTCCATTCATTACTCAGTAACAAAGTTGATCACACCCATCTTCTCAACCACCTGATCAATGGAACTATCTATGAGAAGCCCTTTCACTAGAATGTTTTAGTATCCCACATGTGATCTATATTCATTGTTGTAAACTAGTTTTTTAGTGATTCTATAGAAACATAATGTCTCTAGTCAAGAACTATGGTACTAAACTAATAGATGGTATGATTTTAAATAGAGTTCTTGTGGTTGAAAGGATTCATTAGATGTGTTGTTATGGTTAGTTGACTGGGGTGTCCATAAAGTGTCTCATAGAGTCCTCTAGTGTGGTAATTTTCTAAGATTCAGTGGAATTTCACTAGTAAAAAAGTGGTGGTGCCATTGAAATGGGTAAATTTCGGATTGATATTCAATGGTAGAAGAACTACAACATGGAAAAAAATGGCACACCAATCATACCAATAACCGCAACACCATACAAACACATAATCGTGCTCACAATCTCAACACCATACAAACCAAAAAATCACAATTTCATATATTAAAAAGCATCCCTTATTCAATTCCATTTTTTAATTTAGGGGCTATCACATAAGTTTTATCATCCTAGGCCATTCATTCATTAGTCAAGTATACATAAATTTCCAATTTTTATAATCAAATGTTCAACAGGAAAAACCAACATGAAATTCATTTATCGCACACACAATAACCACCAATGGGCTCGATTTTCACCGGGGCATGTATCCCGTACATTTCACAATATAACCATCAATATTAATCATTAATAACATGTGAACAAGATGAAACCAATGAGAAATAGGAGAAAACTCACCGTGAAGTTTTTTTTCAGTGCGCGGCAGAGGTGCATTCATGACAGAGGAGAGGCGCGTGACAGAGGATATTTCCTACTAAGAAGAAAGCATAAAATGAGAACTCATATTTTGTACCTATCCAAAATAGGTCCAATGAGATTTATGAATGGGAAATGTATGTTTAAATAATTTTATTGTTCAATAGTGGGATTTTATTTTCCATCTATGATATCTACTTCCTGTTTATTTATTTTTTGTGTATCTACTATTTTCCTAGATGTTCAACTTACGAATGGGAAATGTCTTATTTTCAGGAGAAAGATAATTTTTAATTTACCCAAATTTTGGGGTAAAATATTTCACATTAATTGTATCTTTTTTCCATGGGATCATTGTTATCCCATAGGGATCATGAATTCCTCTTAGGTTAGTGTAAAGTCAGGCCAGTTGTTGGTTATGATACAAGCCTAGGTCATATCATTACATTTCCAATTGTAATTGACCCAAGTACATTTAAATATTGGATTTGGGGGGTCAAAAACTAATATATAGAAGTGTTAAGAGAGGTTAAAATTATCATAGGATCTCTAATACAAGTGAAGAAAGATGAAACATACACCGGGTGAGGGAGAACCACCCAAGAGGAGAGGAGGATGAGGGTGGCATAGTGCAGAGGTGTCCTGGATGAGAAAAAATGAAAAATAGATTAAAACATAAAAGGTTCATAGGGGAAGGGGGTGGGATGTCCGAAGGTGGTAGGGGCTGCAGGGGTGTGGGGGGGGGGGGGTACAGGCTATTCAGGGATGGTGGGTGGGCTTCCCAGGTGGGCTGGGGTGCGTGGGGGGCTACAGGGGTGTGGGGGGCTGTCTGGGGTGGGGTGGGTTTTCCACTATGAAACAACCATTTGGGATCCTAAATAGTGAATTCTAAGAGGGGAAATTTAGGGGTAATAGGGGTTTGGGTGATGGGGTTGAGTGGATAATAAGGAATAGGTGAACCTCATTAAAAAGACTAAAAAATCTCTTTTTCATTTTAAGAATAGGGTACATTATGGTGTAGCCTAAGGGTATATTGCATAGTGCACCCTATGATGTCACATTGTTGAATTACCACAAGTTATACAATGTAAAAATCATCCCCTAGGTAGAACCATTAAATATTGATCATGAATTGTTATGTGACTATATGCCTCATGGAATAACATCCACCCCCCCCCCCCAAATAGTATGGAGGGAACAACATTGCTAACCAACCACATGATCTAATCCATTAACATAAGGTGGGTGCCAGGGATAAACTCACATACATAATGGAGGACCTTAAGAGGAATAACCAATATAACCATCAACACAATATAAACCACTAAAATAATTTATGTCTTGTGGAAAACAGCATATACCTAATGATGTATAGCCAAACATAAACATTAAAAAATTTGAAATAATGTTCACCTTGGTGGAGTATCTCTACATTTAAATCCCAAGGTCTCTAGTCCTCATCCTCATCATATATATATAATAATGATTAAGATATAATGAACAAGTATGGAAGATAAGCCTCATCCTAGATCTTATCTATCTAATGATTGATACCTATCATTGAACAAGAGGCTATTACATATGAAGCTCATACATGACCCATCCTAAGAAGCCTCACTAAAAATATCCATCATTATCATATAATATAGTTAAGAAATATATTATGATGATCCCAAGAACTATAGGTAACAATATATCAACAATAAATATCTTTATTCGTATTTAGTTACCAACCTACACCCCCCCCCCATGTGTGGATTTCCCTACCCTTAAGGTCATAAGAAATCCACATTGTTATTTCCACGAACATCATAATCAACCCCCTTCCATGTACTGTACCTATAAAGGTTCTAAGGGAGATGTCACAATTTCATATAGCCATGATAAATATTTTCTGTGGGATAATAAATACAATACATGTACTCAACATGATATAAGATTTAAAATAATCCTTGGAATATCTCACACAACAACCTACCCACTGGTTATTCCATCACTAGTACCGACCAAGGAATCCCCCCAATCACATGATTTAGTACTACCACAAAGACACACAACTCAGGATATCCAAATATCTAGTAAAGGTATGGTATTTACCAATAAGGTTCACATCACTATCACTATACCCCAATTAAAAATCCATATAAAGACCCTTTCCATGTGATTACCACAATTCTTCCCTCACAGAAACCTCCACCCATGACCCTTACAACATGATTGATCACAATCCCATTCATACAGTTTCAACCTAGGATATTAGTAATTAATTACATTAACCAATACAACTATAGGGTCCATTAGACCTAAATCTGCACACTAACTATCTTTCTAATGCAGATGAGTAAAAATTCATTACATAAGAGACTCACCAGGGGGAATCTGTGCACTATAGAGGAGGTTGTCGGGACGTTCATCGGATGAGGAGGGCGTGTCGGAGAAAGTCATGTGGACAAGGGGACCATGCAATGAAGATGAGGAGAAGGAGGCTGAGGAGGAGGAGGAGGATGAGGCGGCCACGGTGGAGGAGGATGAGTCGGTGGCTAGAGGAGGAGGATGAGGCAGCGGTGGCGGAGGAGGAGCAGAAACAGGGTCACGGCAGAGGAGGGATCGCGGAGGAGGAGGAGGAGAAGGAAACGGTGGTTGAGAATGAGGATAGTCGTGACATATGAGGAGGAAAAGGCAATGACGGCGGAGGAGGAGGGGTTGCAAGTTCAAGGTTTAGCTTCCTCGAAGGATTGAACGGGTGCGAGGGCAGAGGGGCCTGTTAGGGTTCTTTTATAAAAACCGCTAGAACCTTTATTAGTGGTAGTTAAAAGCACTGATAAAGGTATGTTTTATCAGTGCTAAAATAAAAGGCACTCATAAAACATAACTTTATCAGTGCTTTTTTAGCACTGATAAAGATTTTCCTTTATCAGTGCTAAAAAATCGTTGATAAATAGGTATTTTATCAGCATTTTTTAGGGCTAATAAAGGTATATCTTTATCATCACTAAAATTGTGGCGTTGATAAATACTTATTTTATAAAGGTATAATTTTAATAATTTATTTATATTCTTATATATTTATTTAAAATGATATATAGGATAACTATGTATTTATTTATTAATAATAATAACTATTAATAGTATATATTTATAAATATTGGTATATAATTGTTAATATATTTATATTAATAAAATTATAATTACAAATCTATTTAAAAATTATTTATATATATCATTAAAAATATAATAAAATATATTTATTATTTAAATATATTTAATGTAATTTTATAAGTACATTTTTTATAATTTATATAGTTTATATGGGTGGCATTATGAATTAATCAATATATACCACATCATGTAATATACAAATCAACATTCATGCATATGATACATATATAACATATAAGCATATATTCATTGACCAAATTCATTGGAAAACACATATATATTCAATAATTTTAATTATAAATATATATATTTAAAAGTATTATATATCTATAAATAAAATAAATTTACTAAATTTATTAAATATAATAAATATAATAAATATAACAAATATAAAAAATACAATGAATTAATCTAATAAATATTTAATAAATCTAATAAATATAATAAATATATTTATTATTTAATGTAATTTATTATAATATTATAATTATGTAATTATATATATATATATTTAATTATAATCTTAGAAATAATTTTTTCAATGAAAGCATTATATATGTATTTGAATTATTAAAAAATATATATTAAATATAAAGAACTGTTTTTTTATTTAATGTATACAAATAAGAATTATTTTTGAATATTAATATAATAATTTTATATAAATTAATAATAAAAACCTTTATCAGTGCTAATAATAGCACTGATAAATGTAACCTTTATCAGCACTAAAAAAGCATTCATAAATGGTACACCTTTGTCAGCGCTTGTTTTAGAGCTGATAAAGGGTGCACCTTTATCATCACTTGTTTTAGTACTAATAAAGGGAAAATTTATCAGTACTTTTACCTAGCACTGATAAAGGACCACCCCTTTATCAGTACTTTTTGTTTAGCACTGATAAAGGGAACCACTTCCATTTCCCTGTTTTGTGGTAGTACCATGTGATTCCAAAAGGTTTTTCAAGTTTCATAGATCCATTTATGGATTCAATAAAAAATTCTTGTCATTTAGCATTCAATTCTATGAAGCCATAAAAGAATTAGGTTTTGTTATGAATGAATGTTATTCATGTTTTTACAAGAGGTTTAGTGGGAATGTGGTCGTTATACTAGTAGTATATATGGATGACATATTACTTATTGGAAACTACATATCAGTATTACATTTTGTGAAGGGATGGTTAAAAATGTGTTTCTCAATGAAGGACCTAGGTGAAAAAGCCTATATTATAAGGATCAAGAACATTCATGATATATCCAAGAGGCTACTTAGACTAATCCATAGTATATATATTGACTAGATGTTAAATAGATTTATTATGGAACAATCCAACAGGTGATTGGTTTCAGTTTCACATGTTTTACATATTTCTAAAAAAATATGTCCTTATACGCAATAGGAGAAAGAGAGAATGAGTAAGATTCCACATGCTTCAGTGATAGGATCAATTGTGGATTGCATGTTATGTAATAGAATTGACACTTCCTACGCATTCAGAATGGTAGGCAGATATCAAGCTGATCTAGGAGAACAGAATTGGTATGTTGTTAAGGCTATCTATATGTATGTGAGAAAAAACTAAGGTTATGTTCCTAGTGTATATAAGAGTTTAGGATATGGTCATCAAAGGTTATACTACTAAAAGTTTTCAGATAGATCAGAATGATCTGAAGTTGCGGTCAGGATTTGTTTTCTGTCTCAACAGAGGAGCTATGATTATGAATATTTTAAAGCAGCCAGTTATAGTTGATTCTCTAGTGAACACCGAGTATATAGAAGCTTATTATTTTTTCAAGGAAGCTATTTGGATTCAAAACATTTTCCAGGATCGTTATGTGGTAATTTGAAGTAACAATCCTATTACATTTTATTGTGATAATACTGCAGTGGTGGCTCTTGAAAAATGTAAAATGTCACACAATCGGATAATGCATATACTCTAGAAGTGTCACCTATTGAGGGATTTCTATTAGAGGGGTGAATGTATAGTAATAAGAGTATCCACGAATGAGAACATGGAGGATCCCTTGAACAAAGTCCTATCTCAATAAAAGCATGATTATCATGTGAGAGATAGAGGACTGAAGGTTGTTATTAGTTGGCTCAAGTGAAAGTGGGAGTTTGTTGGAGTTAGTGCCCTAGAACCAACTTATGTGTACTTAATGATAATCTTTATTCATATTTTTAAATATTAAAAAACTTATTATTACATAATTATTGTTCTTATATGTGACATAGTATGTGATAATGTCTTAAGAGTAGTTGATGCACTAAAAGGTCATATTTGTTCCCCGCTAAGATGAGAACCTAAAAGTGCTAAGATGCTATTATTAAATATATCTCCTATAATTGTATGTTATAATTTTTGGGACACAAATGATATAGGATATCATGGGTAGAAATGCATAGGACTTTGAGGCACCTTCTCGTGGTGTAAACCCTTGATAATATCCAGCATAGGATATTATGAGAAAAAGAAACGATAGTAGGAAATATAAATTTATATGTGTCATTGGATGTTCCTATCTACGGATGTGTGTATTGATCCTTAGACTTAATAATTATTATTAATGAGTATTATGAGTTATTTAATTTAATGTATTTTTGAAAATCATGAAAAAAAATGTTCGCGGTGAGGTAGGATACTTTGGGTGCATCACAAGTAATATTTCATTAATGAATAATGATAGAGAATGGATTTCCCCTTTTTTATTTAACTAAAGTTGATATCTTAGGACCTTTTATAGAATTGATATATCCTAAATAAATCCATGGCTATGGTGTTATATAGGAATGTTTTATTTTCCAGAATTCAAGGAAGAGACATCAAGAACATAGGTTGATGGCATCAACATGCAACCTTCTTGATTTGAGATATTCTGATAAAAGGGATTATATTACAAAATAAGTGTTTGTATGAGGTATTATGTCATTGTGGCATTATCTTATTTCTCTATGGGTTCCTTGGCGTTTTTCTAGATGCTAATCTTGGATTCAGGCTACTTCGCCTAATTCCACTAGGAAAGAGGACTAGAGGTTCACACACTAAGTGTATCCAAAATCTCAATTAAATAATAATATTATTATTTATTATTTAACATGTTGAATAAATATTAATCCCTCATGTGGTTTAATAATTATTCATGTTTAGTTGATCTCATATATTTCATCACTAGTTATTCAACAGAATATAATGTATGTTTAATAATTAATAAATATTTATATGATATTTAATTAATATAATATTTATTTATTTATTGGTGAATAATGAAATTATATTTATTTAATAAATAAATAGTCATTATTCAAGGACCAATAAATATTGTGGTGGAATGGTGGACCGAGTTTAATAGTCCGATGTGAAATAATAAATATTGAATATTATTTATTTAAATAATATTTAATTTAATTTTCAAGTAAAGCGCATGTCGAGAAATAATATAATTATTATTATTATTTGAAATGGGGTTCTGTAGGGATTAAATAAATAATAAAGGTCACTTGTGAAACTATTTTACATTAACCCTAGCAGTATATAAACCCGATTATCTTATTTTCTAATTGAGCCAATTCATTTGTTTGATTGTGCAAAATGGATTTAGAGAATAATCTCAATCCCTAGAGAGATATATTCACTATGAACGCTCCTAATAATGGAGATATATCTTCTTCCACCTCATACTCTCAAATCAAGAGTGATCATGTAGAATGCTTTGGAAGTGGTTCTTGAAGCAATTAAAGGCGGACGACACAAGAGATAAGATCTACCGTGATATCACCCAGAGATTCCTAGTATGATGTTCAGAGATTTGTGTAACACATTTGGATCCCTGATATAGGGAATCTTCTCTTGATACCTACAATTAAATGATGGTACAACGTAGATCTGTAGTTAGATCCATCAACGAAGAATTAATTCCATCAAGGAAACTCTTTAATTATTTAAATTGATTGTAAATAATATGTTATAATCTTATTCCTGGTTATGGTGTTCTATCCCTTGTCTATATTAGTTGATTCAATTCCATATATCATGACATTTATGATTTCATAAATCTAAAATTGATCATCGATCATGACAAAAAATCAATGTTGGGTACGTCCCATCACACGCTTTCACAGTTCCCGGAACATACAACCTCAAAATTAAAATACTTTCAAGGGATATTCATCCAATTATTTTAAAACTTCAGATCGCAGACATTCTCGAGGAATATCTCCCCCCTCAAATTTCATCATTAAAGACCAAGGTACGATATCCAGTTTTGTTGTACTCACCTAGGGGTGGAAAGTGAACAAGTCCGCCAATGTTTGAAGCAAACCCCAGTAGCCGGGGAGATGATTTCCATTGATTCCAAAAGAGTGGGAATGGATGAAAAGTCTGATCGTGATGAGTTAGTGGATGAAACATTGAATAAAATAGGTTAGATAATGTCCTCTCTTGCTCCAAGGTATAAGATACCAAGCCTTGATGAAAGATATGATATGGAAACTAAATTGGATGGCTCTCAAAAGTGAAGTAAACCTATACACAATTCCCCTGACACAATAGATTCAGTTATGCCCCTCGAGATCATGAAATCACATTATACTACTAAAAAATCTTGATGCTGGAATCTCCAATGATAAGTTCACATCTATAAAAAATTCCTTCAGTGTCCTTGATATGTTGGGTGAGGAGAAAACATGTGATAAGTAGGGTGGTATAAATATTGATGAATACTTAAAAGACCATCCATGTGAAGAGATTCAGTCTCACATGGTTCAGAAAACCATTGAGAAGGGAAAAATTAATGTATAAAAGAACAGGTTGAGGGTGTTGGAAGTGATTCAGGATGTAATCTTAAAGGTGTTTGGAAAAAAGTGAGAACATGGATGAGAGGTCATCATATAAGAAGTCATGGACATAGGGATGGTTGAATTAATTGGAATGATATGTGTGACAAGGAACCGAATCTTTGTGTAGAGACTATCAAGATGTTCGGTCTATAACATTTTAAAACTGATGAGGGAAATCTTTCTTTGTCTGACCCCATTCTCCATACTTTCTCTTGTCAATTCTTTTAATTAAAATGGATCCTCCCTTACCTTAAAACACAAATATAAAACAATTTTTTTAATAAATTTTTAATTTAAATATTAAATTATAAAATTATAAATATATATAATTTTAAAAAATATTTATAAGATTATAAATAAATAAATATGTTTATAAAATTTTAAAATCATAATAAGTATATTTAAATAATAAATATATTATTATTATTTTAATTGTATATTTATATATATATAATTATATAAATTTACATAATAATAATATATATATATAATTATATAATATATATATAAATATAATGTAGTTGGTGGATTTGCAGAGTGGTAAAGGCTCCCCATAATCCTGCATCAGACCAAGATTCAAATCTGGATGACAACGAATTTCTGTTGGCAGGTGGTGATATAGGCATGATGCAGACATGCTGTGATGCAGGCATGGCGTGGGCAGATGGTGATGTATGCATGATCCAGGCATGATGCTACATCGGGCCTTCGGGCCATCTTGTGGGCCTTTGGGATATTTACTGGCCTTCATGCCCGCGGGGCCTTCGGGCCATGTACTGAATAAATAAGACTTCATGGGTGGGCTATCCCTTGGGGGGATATGCCCGGCCTTTCTAGCCTGTTTGTGGTGTATGTCTGTTTAATGTAATTATACCCATAAGCAGCTAATATATATATATATATATATAATTATATGAATATATTAATAATTATATAAAAATATTTTTAAATATATTTATTTATAATTATATTTACAAATAAAAAATATATATATTTAAATAATTATAAAATTATAATAAATATATTTAGATAATATCTATATATATTATATTTATAATTATATATACATAATTATATAAATATATTTATAATTATATATATATACTTTTTAATTATATTTATTTATAACTATAATTATAAATAAATATAATTATTATATTTAAAAAAATATATCTATATATTAATATATATAATTATATAATTATATAATTATATATATATATTGTGGCATGTGCTATGATTGAGTGGCACTCAGCCGCTGGCATCCACATCTAGGAGGTCATGGGTTCAAGCTCTAATGGGAGGAGTTAGTACTATGCATGTAGTGACACAGACATGATGCAGGATGGGAAAAGCAGGACAGATGATGTTATCATCATGTTGCACTTGGCCTATGGTCTAGTAAATGGTTCTTTGGGCCATGTAATGGGCTTCATACACACTGGGCCTTCGATCCAAATTAGCGATGTAATAAAGTGGCTAGTTGGGTGGGTTATCCCTTGGGGGGTTATAACCTGCCATTCAGGTCCATGTGTGTGTGTGTGTTTGAATGTAATTGTACACTTAAACACCAAATATATATATATATATATATATTTAAATAATTTTAAAATTATAATAAATATAATTCAATAATAAATATATTTATTGTAATTTCATAATTATACATATATGTATATATTAGTAAATAAATAAATATATATATAATTATATAAATAAATATATAATTATATTTATAATTATATTTATAATTATATAAAAATAAATTTTAAAAATATTTATTTATAATAACAATTAAACATATATATATGCAGTTAGGGTGTGCCTTGACAGTAGAGGTGCCCTGTGATTCTACATGAGGTTGGACCTACTTGAAGATGAATCCCCATCAGCTATAATTTGATTTCCCCCATTTATTTGGGGGTGGCTAGCTATGACCCATACTTTGTGTGGGTGGGGTGTAGTCACGAAATCCTGTCAGTTGATCAGAGGATCCAATGGTCAATAGTAGTGTTCAGTGTGGTATATATTGATAGGGAGGTAGTGATGTTTTTCCTCAGTGCAGCAGGGTGGCAATTGAGGGGCACCAAAGGTTGTAGTGAGTGGATGGACAATGGCTTCTGATGCAAAGCCAACATTGTTCCTGGAACCAGCACCAGGCGGGTAAGCGCAGGTCTAAAGATAGAGACGATGTCATTGAAGGACTAGATGAAGGTTTATATGAGGCAACACTAATCCTAGCCGCAGAATTGTGGGTGGACATACGATGGACCGAAGGTGGTGATGGACGGATGATGTCATCATCTCTCGGTGGAGGTGCAGTGATGCAAGGGTGGAAGGGATGATGATGTGGTGACGGGGGTGTGGTGACTATTGGAAATATGGAAAACCACCACTCCATAGTGAGGGTGGTAGTTTGGCGGTCATGTGGGGCAATGCAGCATGACGTTCGGTGAGACAATGAATGGTAATCTGTTCATTATTGATATATTGGGGGCATGCTCAGTGGTGACTGCATTCTAGGATGACCACGGTGGTTTGGGACTTTTCGAGGCATGATTTGTAATGTTCTTTAGGTCAATATATATAGTATGGGGGTCTATGTGCCAATATAATGGATGAGTTATCCCTTGGGGGTCCATGACCTGCTCACTAGCATGTGTTAGGAGTGTGTGTGTGTGTGTTTTGATGTACTTGTACACATAATCTGCTATAATAAATAAATAAATATATATATATAAAGGTAGGGACGAATCCCCTTTTTATTGAAATGAAAAGCTAGAAAAACTAGGAAATAAAGGATGGGATCAGAAAAATCATCATTATGTCCTGATATCATGAGATCAATTCTCGAACACTGCCCCATTATTGGGTGTTTACTAAGGGTGTTTTGTGATGGACCACATAACCCCTTTGACCTATCGATTGGTTTATCTATACACCAGTGGGTATATAGATTGAGTCATGAGTATTGCTCCAACGGTGACAGTCGGCTTTAGGTGTATGGTCCCTTAATGGTTGTGTAGTGGGACGACGAAATGCTCATGATGAATATGGAACGGTAGCACAATGATGAGGGTCACATCGGTGGAAGGTGTCGACCTCAGGTGGGTGACCCCTTGACGGTGTCACTCATGATGAGCAGGGAATGCCATTTTTTGCAGGCAATGTGGGTGGTTCTAATGACCGCCTTCGGGGGTTGATGTTGTTGTGGATTGAGGTGTGAGGATTACTGGATTAGGAGAGCGGAAACATCAGTTGTTTTAAGTGGGTTTCTGGATGACAGATTCACCATATGACATCCGAAATGGAATTGTCAAGCCCAGTAGATTATGGGTGGAGGTCCGACGGAAGGATATGGGTGAGGGGTGCTTCATTTGAGACTATGATTAATAATAGGGTTCAATTGCAGGATGTTACTGGTGATTTTTGGTCACAAGATGACTATCGAATCGATGACGGGAAGTGGATAGGAAGCGTAGGCTTTGGGATTGTGTAACGTAGGCTTCGTGAGTCAGTTCATTGAAGGTTGGAATGGGGATCTATATTAATTATGGATGATGTGGGATTTGGTGTGGCATGCACAAGGTGGCAAAATCATGTGGCAATGGCGGACAGTTGTGATCTTCTGTGGGTCTGTTGGGTGACCATAGTATCTATAGTGGCGGTGTGATGTGTGTCCTCGAGCGAATGGGAATGGTGAACCCCAACTCCCTTATGGGAATGGTGGTTCGGTGGGTGTATGTGTCACTGAAACGACATCTGGCGAGATTACGGGGTTTTCCATTTTTGGATTATAGGGGAGGCTCATTCAAATCACGGCACACAAGGCGATAGATTGGTTGAAATGCAATGCAGCAGATGTGATGATTATAGGATGTAACTACAAGCCTATTGATGAATAATTTGTATGGGTATTTAGGTTTTTAATAAATAAATAAATATATATATATATAATTATATCATTATATATATAAATGCACATATATCTATATATATTTTAATATTTAGAAAATTATTTTAAATATATTTAAATAGAAAATATATTTATCTTATTTATAATTATATATATTTATATTTATATTAGGTGTTGGGGTGTAATTACAATAAAACACACACAGATACACATCTCAAGGTCTAATCTAGTCCATAGCCCCCTAGGGATAGTTCAGATTTAGACGTTGATCTTATATATATATATATATATATGCCCACAGCCCCCCTATTTCCGCTAGAGGGACCGGTCATCTTTCAACATCTATGACACATCCATCACCGACCCCTACCATAGTCTTGGGCCCTTCCTCACTGCAAGAATGCATGCCTCCTCTATACTCAGTTGTCACACCAGAAAATTGCAGCCACCGACACCCCCCTCCGCCGATCGCAGCTGCCTTCGTCAGTGAATGCCCTCTTGTCACCACCCCTCACTGTAAACCCCAGTGATAGGAAAGGTATGTTCCTCACACCGCCTGCAAAAAGTGTGGGCCATCAGTCAACACTTGCATGAGCGGGCCAATGTCACTGATGGTGTCATTCAACACTAGCCACCATCATCTCCCCTAATATAATTATATAAAAATATTTTTTTATAGTTATAAATATATATATATATATATATAATTATATTTATAAATACATTTTTACAGTTCTTTTAATATATTTATCATTATAAAAATAATTATTTTTTAGTAATTATACATATTTATATTTATTTATAATTATATTTATAAATACATATTTATAATTCTTTAAATATATTTATAATCATATAAATATTTATTTATATTTATTTAAAATTATATACATTTAAATTTTTTGTTTATATTATTAAATATTTATCACCACTATAATTATAGCACTAGTAAAGATATTCTTTATCATCTCTTTTCTAGTGTTGAAAAAGACTTATCTTTATTATCACTAAAAAAGCATTGATAAATATAACTTTTATCAACCCTTCTTATTCTATCACTAATAAAATCCCACTTTTCAGCACTTTTTTAGAATCGTTGTTAAAAAATACCTTCACTGCTATATAAATTTGACCCTAACTGATGGATTTAGTTCTACCTTTCAATATCTCATAGAAGTGAAACCCTACCGTCTCTCTCCCTCCCTCACTTTCGTGGTCCCTCACTGCCTCTCTCCCTCCACTCTATTTCACATCATCATCACTGCTCTCCCTCCTTCCTCTATTGCTGCCATGCATTGTCTCTTCCACTCCCTATTAACTATTGTCACTGTCATTCACATCTCTCCCTCCATGTCATTGTCACCTCAACTCTCCCTCTCATCTATCATCATTGCAACTCTCCCTCCCTGTCACCACATGCATTGCCGCTCTCCCTCACCACTGCGCACTCTCCCTGTGATGAATTGACATCTGATGTTAAAGTTTTTAACATTTTTAGATTTTATTTGTGTGTTTTTAATTTTCCCAAAGGATGTTAATGCCACATCACCTATATCATGCATTTGGAAGGAGTGTGAATGTTTAGGTGACTGATACTTATCATACATGACATTTCAACACCGACAATTATCAGTCACCCAAACTTTCTCACTCCTTCTATAGAATTATTTTGAACATCTGATGTGACCTAGGTTTTTAATTTATAATTATATGTATTTTTCTAAATGGTTTGAATGGACGACACTCATAGCAATCCCCACTACGGTGCAACTAGTATCATACATCGTAGAGTCACTCAAGCATCAAAAACCCTTATATATGTTGGTTTGATCAAATCCATGATGTTTTAAAAGCCTACATCTCAAACCCAAATCCCATGAAAATATTTGTTCTCCTTTTTTCTTCTATGGTGTGGCCTAATTTGCTTCACTGTAACCTCTAGAAAAGCATCCAAGTATTCTCCTCCAACTATAGTTTAACCATATATTTTCATTTCTTATATAGTCACATATGAAACATAATTTTATATTTTTTTTGTTATTATTATTTTACAATTATTATTTATATGATAATTTTTTTTATTTTTATAATTAAATTATCATTATAACATATATATATATAATTCATAATGTCCATAGCTCGTTTTCCATCCAACCTCACTCGACTCTGCATATTGTTGTTTTACCCCCTCTCTCACCTTCACATTCATTTTCACTCATTCTTCATTATTTCTCAATTTTTTTATGGATCTCCAAGATGTGCACTGAAAAAACACTACCCTCAAACAATGTAAGTTGGTGACTACAAATGACAAGTAGGATGTGTTTTTACGGTGCACATATGGTAATCAGATCAAAGTTCCATGTGTCCCTCCTTCTTTCATGGATTAAAATCAAATAATTCATCCCATTTTCTTCCACAACTAAATAAAAGAACCCTAATAATTTTAATATCTTATTATTTGGTTTTAATTTTTATAAGAATTATGAAATGGGTTTAATTTAGATTGTATGATTTCTTCTAATTTTTTATAATTATAGTGCTTGATAAAAATTATTTCCTGATACTTTTGAAACGTATACAAAAACTCTTTATTTATATGCTTTATTTTTTTATCTTTCTTCTTAATAATTTTATATTTTTTTATGAAATTAATAATTTTTTATATTTTTGTATTATTTTTTAATTTTTTTCAAATTAATATTGTATATATATTTTTATGGATAACAATTTGTTATATATTTTACACATATGATATGACATGAACACATGGGTTATATTCATGGATTATAGATTCAGAATGAACTGTCATGTTTGAAAGAACATGACATTACATTATAACCAGAACATGGGTGGCGTTAATTGCTTACATTCCATAAGAATTTTATATTACATCACAACCCAACACATATTACATTACCACTAATGGAGTATAACTATGTATACACAAGATATATCATTGATCCAATTCCAATATAGCTAAAAAAATCTATCCAACATAATGAGAATTATGATGCTCGACTCCTCCACTATTTTGGACTCCACCCTACCGCACTACATGATAATTATTTAACACTTGTTTATCTTCTTGATATTTTTCTTCTTTCCCTAAAAATTAATTGTTATGGAATTTTTTTAAAGGTCCTTGATGCAGGATCAAAGGATTTTGTAGTTTATGAAAATTATAATTGATTTATACAGTGTTTTATAAAGCTAAAGAAGAGATTTTTTTTTTTGAATTAATTTTTAATGATAGAATTAAATAAATAATACATAGATATAAATATAGATACATTATTTCATATCTTGAAATTTATTATTTAATTTTTTTTCTTTAAAATGGAACTCTCCAAATGTAATTTTAAAAGGTTACTATTCCTTTCAAATTACATTTCCTTATTTGACTTGTTTTACTTTCATGACATGTTTTATAAAAGATAATTAAATTGATTAAATTATTTTTATAATGATAGTGGTAGTTTTTTTGTACATCTTGTGTTTAAAATTTTTAAATATATTTAACAACTATAATGTTTTAAATTCTCATTTGGTGATTAATGAATTGAATTTCATAGCATGAGTTTTTGAAAGGACCCCATTGATAAAATGTGAAGTGTATGAAATCCGAGTTGAATATGGGAACCCCAGCTCGAGACTTCTGGTTTAATTTATATAAATTCATGAGTTTAATCAAATAATTATTTAAGAATTACCTTTTATGGGTTCCATGATCAGACTTTTGGTGTATCTATTTCTATTTTTTAGATATTAATATTACTGAAATTTTTTTGATGAATATGAATCCAAAATGGATGAATGTCAATTGTATGAAAAAAAGAGTATGAGGGTGGGATGAAATAGTCCATCAGGTATGTAAAAGATCATTCATATTACAATTTTGAAATCCTTTTTCTATTTTTATTTTGTTTTTATTCATGACTAATTAGCCCATAGGATTTGGAAGAATACTTGATCTGTCACAGAATAGATCAGAGTTTTAAATGTTGGACTAAACATTGGGAAAAACTGAATGCAACTAGTGACTAAAATAAAACTATTTTTTATGAATCATATGACATAATTAAAAGTGTCACAAAATGTGTAAGAATGTATCAAGTATTTGATTATTGGTTTGAGTGGGGATGCATATTTAATTGAGTAAATGACATTGATAGTCGAATATGAACTTTTTGATTGTCTAAAATTGTTTAAGAAGTTAAATAGTTGTGAAAAAACATAGTTTTATTATAGTTGTACTAAATTCATATCATTTTCATCCATATAGAAGATATATAATTTAATGGTTATAATTGTATATAGTACAATGATTTTACTAAACTACTTTCTCTCTTGAATGATATGATCTCAGATGATAATGAGTTTCTTTTCCAAACATATGACTGTAAATGAATATTATATTCAATGGGTATAATCTATAAAAGAATAAATTCTTATCCAAATGAATGTATACTATTTCACAAGGAAAAAAATCACTTAAAATTTTCCAAAATTGTGGTGCTTCTTGATATAGGATTGATGAATAGGGTCTTACCAAAGTTGTATGGTACATTATAATCATTCCAAGGTTCATGTGCCTATATAGAAGTGAGGAGATTGCAAGACAATTGATGTTGAAAAAAGATAAAAGAAATAAATGCGGGGAACTTCATCACCTGGTATACTCTCCTCAATATATGATAATTGATCAAGAATGTCATGACTTTGGAAACTAGCTGAGAAACCTTTATCATGCACTCTATATAGATGGAGGGAATCCTTTTTGTTTTTAAAGAAGTATTCATAGTATAGGTCCGGTTATGTTGGAAAATTATTACTTTCCATTTCATTTATACATGAAATGAAAATACATTATGTTATCTCTACTTATATCATGACCAAAACAATTGAGTATTGACATTGATGTTTATTTAGCTCCATTGGTCGAAGATTTGAAATTATTGTGGGATTTAGGTTTTATGTTGTATTATTCATATAGAAATGAAGATTTCACATTGAGATCCATGTTTTATGGGATAATAAATGAATTTAATTCTTAGGGAAAATTTTTAGGTTATATCATTAAAGGAGCTCAAGGGTGTCCCATATGTGTAGAAGCTATATAGTCAATTTGGTTGAAACATTCATCAGATATTGTGTTTCTAGGAAATCACATATTTCTACCCCAATTATATAAGTACTAATCTTTTATGACATCATTCGATGGGATTTTAGAATAACATTTAAGTATATCTTCACTAATATGTGATCAACTACTTGAGAAAGTAAAAGATATGGACACTGTTCTGATAAAACTTTTTTGAAAAACCTACAAAAACCGGCTGGAAAAAGAGAACAGTTTTTTTAAAATTAACATACTATAATGGATTATAAATTAATAATTTTCTTGATTTTATTTATGATAAAAAATGTATGTGATATTTTCATTACCACATTACTAATTGCACCAAGAAAAACAAATGATAGAATTAAGGCTAGGTTGGACATGATTGATATGGGAATATGGGAAGAGTTGCCACTAGTGAAGAGTGAAAAATCGAATTATCATACTCTAAATACTTAAACTATTTATAGGAAAGATAGATTTTTGTTTTTAAACTACTTGAATGATATAAAGGTTCCATTGGGGTATTCATCAAATATCAAGAATATCATGTTAATGGATGTTTTAAAGTTAAAGTGTATAAAATCACAAGATTGTCATATTTTGATGCATGATCTATTTCTTGTAGTTTTATATTGAATTTATTCCAATAATTTTATCATAAATTAACCAAGATCTATTTCATTTTCAAAGCTATATGAATCAAAGTTAAAGACCCAGTGAAATTTCTAACTATGGAAAATGAAATTGTTTTCATATTATAGGAATTGGAGATGTTCTTTCCAACAACATTATTTGATATAATGGTCCACTCG
Organism: Viscum album; assembly: GCA_963277665.1. Lineage (NCBI taxonomy): Eukaryota > Viridiplantae > Streptophyta > Magnoliopsida > Santalales > Viscaceae > Viscum > Viscum album. The sequence goes on from OY728165.1 coordinate 1,251,360, forward strand.
ATGGTCACATGGTAAGATATATTCGACTATGTGCTTTTGTATATTATAGATATATATACCCCATTAAATTTTATATTAGGATTTTGAAAGGGTATGTCAAAAATTGAATTCTTCTATAAGGTTGTATTGTAGAGTGTATGTTGTTGAGAGAGCCATTGAATTCCATAACGACTACCTGTCCAACATGGAAATCATTAGTCTACCTAAAACATGTCACACTGAGTAGATTTTGGGTGAATAATTTTTTTGAAAATATTTCATAACAATTACTATTACAGATTGAGATCAGTCCCATATTTTCATTTTTCATAATAGTTTAGAGGTTTCCCCATATGTTTAAACCCATAAAGTAATTATTATTCATTTTAATTCATAAAGGGTTGAAATATAGATATCAAATACACATAATAAAAAATTTATAGGATGGTTTTGAGAACATATTTTTAAGGTGTCATGTGAAAATCCGGATTCAATTTTAGAATGACTTAGATGGCTAGCCATAGGACCAGGTGTGCATGTATTATCTTATAATGGTTATGTAATTAATGGTAATAAATTATATAGAAATGAACATGATGAAGATGGTGCCATAAAAAATAGTGTAGTTACACTTATGGATGAAGTGATGCATGTATCTGATACCAATGATATAAACCCAATTTATGTGAATATGTCATTCTTTGGCATCATCAAACCACCATGGGATTTGGATTACACAACATTCCAGTTTATGATATTTCAATGTAAGTGGATTGATAATATGAGTGTTGTTAAAATAGATGAATTGGAATTTGTAAATGTGGATTTTGGTAAGGAAGGGTACAATGAATAGCCATTTATAATGGCATTACAGGAAGTACAAGTATTTTATGTTCAAAATCCCACAAACCAAACTTTTTCAATTGTTCTGTTATCAATCGAAATAATTTAAGGTTCATATATAGATTCAACTAAGTATAAACCTTTCATTGGGACATCATAATCATTTTATAGTGGTACCAATGTAGATGGGGTCTTGTATGTCATAGGATACCAAGATTAATGGATTTGGATACTTTATAGAGGGTTCAAATCCCTTCAACATTTCAAAAAAAAGAGTTCGATAATTAGGCTATATTTTTTATAATATACATCATTTTAGCTCATATTATTATCAGTTCACTACTAATTTTACATAATATAAATGAAATACACAACTTTTTATGTAGATAATGAATTTTTCACATGTCGATGCTCCCGATCCTGAGGAACAACATGTTTCTCAATGTGATGGTACTCCCAATACAGAGGAACAATAACCTTCTGCATGTGTTGATACTACCAATCTAGAGGAACAATATATAAACGATGTTGAATATGAGGAAATGATATATAATGAACAACCAGTTTCCAAAAAAATAGGATCATCTTTACATGACATTGTTAGAAAAAGTATTAAGGTGATAAATAAAGGCATCAAATTTTAGGATTGATGGAATGCATGAAGCCATCATGTTAACCCCAACAAGGCCATGTTCATTTGTTAAATAAGGATCACCACTCACATGCACACACTAGTTGATATATATTTTTATAATAATGTTGTTCCCACACTTAAGATGCTAATTTGGGAAAATATTAGGGAAACATTATGATATAATTTCACTCTTTCACTAAAAGACAAAATAATAAAATGTGTAATTACTCTTCATTATTCCTTGAAGAGTGAATTTATAGTAGATAAATCCTAAATTAAATTTGTATTAATGATTTCTAGAAAGTATCATGGAGGATTTAATATAATTATTATGATTTTTTATCTCAAAAATGTTAAAGTAAAAAATAAACTTTCACCCACCATGGATGTATTCACACCTGATAAAACAACAACCATGGAATGCATTTATTGGTCATCGTGAGGAGACATATTTTTAGGTATATTGTGACTAGTAATTAATTCCTTGATATTACATGTATTAATCACTTTCATTGAGAAATTTTAATTTAGGAAACAACAACTGAGTGCTGAAAATAAGAAACAAGTAGAAACCCCAACAAACCACTACCATAAAGCAAGTATGGGGCATACTTCACTTGAAAAAAAATGTACGTATTTTAAATCTATCATAATATTTTTATGTGACATGAAACAATAATATAATTATGTTCCTCAGTTTATATGAAGATTGATGAATCAAAATCCAAATCCGCTTCCTTCCCACATCATGTTATATAGAATAAGGAACATATAAATAAAAAATGGATAATAATAAATGAAAAAAACAAAAAGTGTGGGAAACATGTGTATGTATGAAATAATAAAAAAATTATTTAAAATAGTATTATATAATAATTATTATGGATTTTCATATATTTTTTAACTAACATAGACATAAGAATCATCATTTGTTGTACCCGATTAATAGATACAATCACTGGCCTTGAAGAATCCAGAACAGTATGGTCACGTCAAAGGTTTGGGTTTTTGGGTGTCACCCTGAACATATTTTGAGAAAATAAATGAACAGGGGGTAAAGATAAGAAAATGGAATAGTTTCAATAATGATTAGATGCTCTAAATTTAAAATTAATTAGTAGTCAGAGTTGTTCGAAAATGTTATGGGAATGAATCATTGAGAAGAAACAACACAATAAAAACCACAATGTGAAGACCCCCCCCCCACCATCTTTAGGAAATCCATTCCCCTCCAAGAGATATAATAGAAAAAGTAATCAATATTATCACAATTGTTTATATGAAATTTGAATTAGGAAGATGTTAATACCTTTCCTATACTGATATTATAGAGGGTGAAAACGATTGTCATTTATATATATCAACACCCACCCATCGCCTTATTATGAGGGTTACCATGTACAATATTCAAGATGATATTCTATACAAAAACCAAATTATAATAGGTCATTTGATAGTGGGGATTACTATAGAGCAAGATTCAATCACTGAGCTACATTTTTCACTTGATGATGTAGATATTCATACAGTAAATCAAGCTATTGGAAAATTCATATCATGGCCACTAGATCTTGTTAAAAATCTTTTTGATAAGGTGGTATTCATTTCCAATTTATTTTTCTTGAAAAACCTTTAACAATTAATGAAAAAAAAGTTTTGAACTAATGAATTGTTTTATTGAAGGAAAAAGGGAAGGGGTGAAATAGAAGGATGAATCAAAATAATATAAAGGATCAACTAACCAATTAAAAATATATTAATAAAGTACCTTTACCCTTCCCATTCAACATCTATATTTACTAACATTAATGGTTCATGTGGATACAACGTTAGCAATTGGTGATACAACCACAATTGATTTTTAAAAATAGAAGTATGAAGAGGAAATTACATACTATATTAATATTGAGAATGTAAATGGAATACTCATGCATGAATGGAAAGGATTATTGGTTAAAAATGTATACATTGGGTGTTTTTTCAGGATTTTTTTCCAATATGTGACCTACTATGTTAATTAGGAATAAATTTTATTCATAATTTATATAGCCATATATATATTAATAATATTTTAAGGGAAAACCCTTTGAACAAAAATTTAGTCTTATTAGTCCTCATATCACTTCAACATAACTATTATCATTGGAATCAAAGTAATAAGAACGAATAGTGGACAAACTAGCAACAATGTTTGAAATAAAACTTATATATGACATGCACTTATTAATACCTATATTCTAGGGATAAAAATCTACAATTTAATCGTATAAAATATATTTTCATTCATTTTTTACTTATTCATTTGGTTTTCTTAGGTATCCTTTATTACTAATTATAGTCAATTTGGATACTCGAAATATTTATTTTCTAGATTCAATGAATGGATAGACAACAAAATGACCACACATGATGATGTTTATCAATTTATAATACACTTCTTGAAACATTTTACAAATAAACATAAAGTTATAAATTTTATATTATGTTTTAATGAAAATTATTTTATGATAAGGAAGTGTCTAAATATCGTCAAAATCATGGAAAGAGGATACTCTATAAATAGAAGGAGCCTACCGACTTCTAAAAATAGAAAAGTATTAGGGTATATAAAATAACATTCAACTATCAAAACAAATTACTTATTTTTATCGATGTTTCTATAGTGTCTGCAATAAACCAGTAGAAAATATTATGGTTATTATGTTTTCAAGTTTATGAAAGATATTGCTTTACATCAACAAACTAGAATCCCGGAAGAGGTATTTTTAAATATAATTACAATTTCATTTAAAATATTTATTAATCCTTTTTTATTTATATTTTTTAATCAGTATGAGGTCTATCGATAGTCCTCGTATTCATAAGATGAAATTTAATTTTTTATAAATGAATGGGTAGCATACCTGGTGTCAGAATGTATACATACATCATGAAGATGTGACTTTCTACTACTTATTTTGTTGATTATATCATGTTTTTATCTACTTTTTTTAGTTAATTTCCATATCATTTTTGTTTGATACTTTACTAAAATGATATCTAAGTCATTTGGGACATGTAGGAATTAACTTATAAGGCCCCATCCTTAAACATTACATAATATTTAATTATAATCAAGAATTCAAATTGATGATCTTTTCAGGTTTAGTGTTTTAGAGAATCAGTTCATAACTACTAGATAACATCTAAAATATTACAAAGTAGACAAGTTTACATGAAATCCATTTTTTCATAATTTAATACATTTTAAAATAAAACACAAAAACTTTTTCTTGATAAAATCTTCATAACATTCATCTTTATTTCTTCCTTCCTCCTACCCATCCTTATACCCGATGGAAAACATTTAAAAAACATGGGATAAGCACAAAAAAGATCAGTAAGGGATAAAATAAGGAAAGAAAACATTAGCCCATGAATATTTATAAACCTATGAATTCATAAGAATCATGAAAACATCTTAAGAATCATAAATCATAATGGTAACTTGTGGAATCCATATCATACTTACATTGTAGCTTTCATAGCTACATATAGAGTAACCTTCATGGTTATGTTTGGAATACCCATCAAAGTATATTCCCTAAATCTCATAGGATAAACCTTATTGGTTAACTATGTCTCATTACCCAATGCATTAGAGAGTTATCATGGGCTCACCCACCCTCGGTTTATCAAGGAACCACCCGTATACAAAAACAATTCCCAAGAACCATAGCATAATCATAACACATAAACCATGCATCAAGGAAAAATAACATTTCCACATTGCAATCATAATATATCATTTCAAGATATTGGTATAATAAATACATCCTCAAAAACATTTTCAATACCAAAATAAATAAAAATTTAATATGGTGTTTACTTTTCTTTTTAAAAAAATTACGGCTGCTAGAGGAATTCAAATACCAAATAATGGTCACAGCGATAGAAAGTTCGTTGTCACCGAGTACATTAATAAAATTCCTTTTTATCATTTAGTAAAATTATTTTTAAAACAATATTTATTTTTAAAACCATTGAAAGATATACAAATTCAAAGGGTTTTAATATGCACTGTATAAAAAAAAGGTTGTGTAGAAATCAAAATATGCCTCAATGAAAGGAGATTGAGATGAAGTCCCTTACCTTGAGTCTGACTTGTAACGTACAATCATTATATTCCTGAATAATAATCTTATGTCAATTTTTACATTCTTGATAACCTTTTTCAAGTTTATTACCCCTTTTATATCACTTGTTTTCATGTTATGAAAATTACATAATTATTTAAGTTCATATCAGGCGTTTTGTCGAGATTTTGTACTTGAGTCGAAAATGAACATGGTTTTAATGTCAATAGTCCATGTGGTCATGAGTCCATCATCTCTAGAATAGTATTCCTGAAATAATCATCACATTTTTACATTAATCATACTTTTTATATCAAACCATTAATTATGGTTGTGAAAAATGAACAACGTTATATTCATGGAGACGGTAACCTGTACGTACACATGAGTAACATTTTCATTTTTCATTGATCATTATGGAAATAATGTAATTATTATTTTATATTTATATAATGACCATAATATTATTATAATCATAATAATCATTTAAATTTACTTATATACATCATACAAGTGATGTGGTGAATAAAAACGATTCACATCACTTCGTGGAGGTGATAGTTCACATGTACGCACGAATGATGTTATTGTTTTTATGTGCAAGAAAGGTAATAAATAATTGAAATATTATTATTTTTAAAATGATAAATATTTTATGATTATAAAAAATTAATATTAATTCCATCAATATAACTGATCTTGATAGACGGCAATGGAAAACAAACTAAATCGGTTCGTGGTGGTGATAATTCACACGTATGCACGAACGATTAATTCCTTTTCCATTTGATGGAAGTATAGATAGATTTCGGTTATTATATTAACTTAATAAAATCTCATTATATTTTAGATACTAGGGTTATTATCTCATTGTGGTTGGAAGAGACTTGAATGATGTGGAAGAAATAAAATTGAAATACTTAAAGAAAACAACACCTCTTCTTCGGTTGATCACCCTTGAAGAACACCTTAACACCTAAAAGAAGAATGTTATGCCTAAACTAAACCCTAGATAACATGGTTATGGATTCTAGGAAGGGTTTGGGGTAGAGATTTTCCAAACCAAATATATTTGAAAGTGTGATTGTTAGATAATATGGGGTATATTTTTATAGGAGATGGCAGGGGAACCCTTTGAAACTCTTAAAATATTAAATTAATATAAATTAATTTTTTAATAAAAATGATTACAATATGAGATATGTCAAAGATCTGATTTTGATAGTTCTTAATCTTCTAATACAATAATTTTTATACATGTACTGAATTTATTCTAAAACTTATCTTTTTGGTTTACCCTTAATTATTTTCTTTTAATTTTAATTATGGTAACAACATTATAAATATTAAGAGATGATAATTTTACATACATGAGGACAATTTTACATAATTGTACACTTAATGAACGTTTTTAACTTATCATAATCACTTTTTAATTTTGAAATATTATTAATATTTTTAAATAATTTAATAAATTATAATTTTTATAAAACCTAAATTATGTCAATTTTTATACTATTCATTTTATTGAATTTAAATAAAATCCAACTGAGGGATAACTTCTAAAAATCCATTAAATAGTCTTATAACATGTCATATTTACCTAAAAATTATTTTATGGCATAAATTATGTCAAATAATATTTATTTTACTATTTATAATTTTATTTATTTGATTCCATCATTAATAAGGAAGTCACTACATCATCATTGTGTCACAATTAAATTTAATCATTAAATGTATAAAAATTATAAATAAAATATCATGATGTAGTAAATATTTTTAGCTTTCTAATGAAAATTTATAGTTGGATATATCACTTATATAAACCCATATTAAAATTGTTGTAGTTAAAGGATATATGTTTATAACATCTTTTCCTTTTACATTAATTTAAAAGTAATAAGTGTGATAATCAAGCCCAAGTGGCTTCCAAAGGACCAATTTTCATCTCATGAGTTTTCTTGGTCGGAAATATCTCATCCAATAGGATTATTAAAAGTTTTTTGGTAGTTTTTGTAATGCCACGGACCCTGCTAGTCCAGTACTTTTCCAAAATATCAATTCCATCAAACGGTCCCACCGAAACCGTGGCATCGGTCATGGCAGAACTAGTCATGGTCGCACACTGAAACGGTGGCACCGTGACGGTGGCACCATTCATGATGTCACACCAAACCAGTGGAATTGTAATTCTCACACTGTGATGGTGGCACCACTAACAGTGTTCCACGAAACTGGTGGCACCATTACGGTGACACCATGACGGTCGCACCGTGATGGTGACACTGTGACGGTAGCACACTGTAATGGTGGAAAAGATTATAGTGTCACAATGAGGGTGTCACCATGATGGTGGCACCGTGACCATGGAACCATTATGGTGTCTCACCGAACAGTTTCCCAGCCTTCATTATTTTTCCAGTATCCTACTTTTCCCAGTCCCGCAACGTATCTTTTGATTTAAAAATGATTAATAACCCTTTCAAAGCTATTTAAATCCAATAACTGATATCTAAAATCCTATAAATTCAGGAAACCCTTAACTTACCAAAACTTGTGGTTTTTTCTCAGTGTCACACCCTTTCCCCATACTTTCCAGTTTCTCCCCTATTGCGCATTTTCTTCTAATTAAAGGAAATTGTTTAATGCGCAACCAATATAGCCACCTCTCCAATGGGAATTGTTAAATGACAATTAATTCCATCATATGTAAGTTCCAAACCGCATGGTGAAACCATGATCTATCTTTAAATCCATTCAAAATTCAATATCCCGTAACTCCAGGATCTCACCCTTTTATCGCACCAGAATTTCTTTTTCCCTTCTTCTTCTTGGCTGCTTTACTTCTTCCCCTTGGTACGTTTGGAGTTACCCTTATTGAGGCTAGTGGTGCGTCTGTACTGGAGCCTTCCTACTCACCCTTGGGGTCCCCGAAGTTCCTCCCCTCCAAGTCACACATCCCCAGTTCTTGGCTCGTGGAGAAAAACTTTGATCATTGATCATCCAGGTTGGGTTTTCCTTCGTCTCTCTTTACTGTGTATCATACGGGGTGGGTATGCTAATGTTTCTATGGGTATGGATGAAACCAAACCTTAATGAAGATAATAAACTAACTTTTAAAGAATGAAGGGGTGTGTTCGGTGATTATGTTGTACTCTTTTATCTTTCTTTATATGTTGTGAATTATAAGGGCTTTTGTCCACTGAAAATCGTGGCTGTTGGTGGTCCTTATTTGTGCACTAACGAAAGCCTGTATTCTATGATGATTGAATGGATGTAATATGGAAATTTGGTTAATCACATAAACTCATCCAATTAAATGGATGCTCAGTGAACAACAATCCTTGTGTGATCACCCCGGCTAACCAAACAGGAAGAAAGAACTTAATGAATGGTGTGGTTGAATCTGGAAACTCCCTTACACTGTCTTAGTAGTATGTGTGTTTGTTCTGCTTGTTTCTCGTGATAGAATAGAGAGGGGGATGGGATCCCCTATTATGGTGCAGTTTTTGGTTTTTGGATCTACGGCCATATGGGTCTATACGGTGGGGATTGGTTTTATTCTAATACTTCGAGGGATCTCATGGATCCCTTTTGTTGATGTGACATTACAAGAGAACCTCATGTGAATAATTAAATTGTCTTTTGACTATTTTTATCCTTCTCTGGCTTATTTATTTTTCAGTTATTTTCCCAGTAGCGAATAATTACTTAACTTGAATAACCTGAATATGAAAACAATAACGGGTTCAATGGGGAATTGGTTCTGGGGATGAGTTTTAACATGGTTGTGGGTGTGGTTCCTCTTATGAATAAATAGTAACAAAGGTGTTTGTTCTTGGGATGGTTTTGGAACCCCTAGGTTGGGATGAGTGCTTGTTTACCTATATGTATAAATTAGTTCTTATTTTTCTTATTCACGCCCCACCCAGGTTGGGCACCTTGTTATGAACACCCCCATTTCATGGGGGAGGGTATTTTTACCAACACTCTTAGGAGTGGCTAGTTATGAGATCCCTTTCTTCTCCCTTTCCCAAGTAGCCCAAGATCCTTCGGGCAGACTGTGAAATCTTACTGTCCATTATATCCCAAGATTCACTGGATAGGGTAGTTGTTGTGGTTGGCCCAGGTGTGTGCGGGCAGGTTGTTTCCCAAGTGTCTTCGGGATGAGGCTCAGGTGTCTTCGATGGCGGGGCAGTAGTTGTTCTAGCCCAGGTGTCTTCTTGCGTGGCGGTAGTTGTTCTAGCTCAGGTGTTTGTAGGCATGGTTACAGGTGGTTGTTGTGGACCAAGTGTTTGTGGGCGGGATGTGTGGTAGTGACAGGCCATGTGTTTGCGGGTGATATGTGTGGTAGTGATAGACCATGTGTGTGAGGGTGGGGTAGGACACTGAGACTGAGGTGAGAATGGAGGGAGTGTTCTGATGCATAGAATGTCTTCAATAAGCAGTGGTAATGTGGCACAGGGTACCCAACCATCGATGTGTTTTTACTATTACATTACTTGAAATGAGTTTTTAGGGGAGTGTGCCTTGGTGAGGTATGTGTGGATAGTTTCCTTGATAGGTACTCTGGTTATCTCCTTTTCTCATGGGGAATTAGAATTCCTCCCCACTTATGCATGAGAGATTTTGGTTTTCCCTACTGAGTATACCTGTATACTCACCCTACGTATATAAACTGCTTTCATGTTTCCAGGAGGACTTCAGGGATCGTGTAGGACCATACTAGTTCAGACGTTGGGATAGTTGTTGTTGTTTTTTTTCTTTGGTACTTTCCTTTGGGGTTTTTCTTGTACTTTTTTAGCATTTACATTTGGACATGAAAATGGGAATGGTTTGCTTTTGGCTTTACTTTTACCTCTAGTTTTGGTGTTGTTGGGATTTACTATCTTATATCCTGATCCTGCTAAATACAAAAAGGGTAACGACTTCCATTTTGTGTGTGATTATATACCCCTAGTTCTAGTCGCCGCTATGGTACATATTGAAGTCAGGTCTCGGGGGTCCTTATCTCTTCTTCAACTTGAAGAAGGTAGGGTCTGGCAATCTAATGTACCTTCACTCATCTTGGTGAGGGAGGGTCGTGACAGAATGGTTTCAAAGGGAGATGTTGATAGATAGGATAGACCTCTGGGTTAGGCATAGTGTGTAATGCATGGAATGGTAGGTAAACAGTGTTAGGCAATCATGGTGTTTGAAATAGTCCAGGGAAGACCATCTAGGACATGAGATTTTAGGGGGGTCCGTGATCTGATGCAAGGACTCTGGGCCTACTGAACGACCAAGTGAGGATACACTAATTGTAGGGTACTGACCCTTGGAAAGGTACATACATCATAATGACTTGTGTTCTTGAGTTTCATGGGTATTTTGGGGATTTAAAATGAATAATAAGTCTAAGAAAATACAAAAGCAATATTCTACACTACTCGGGCTTAGGCAATCCTTGTTTACCTTGCGGCCATGGCACCTGGACGATGACCACGAGTAGTGTGGGCGATCGAGGCCAAGGAGGTTGACTTGGCTAATTGGAAGAGGACTAATCGAGATGAGGAGGAAAATCAGTGGAAGAGTACACTTCATGCCTTTTAGTGATAGACACCCGGGAAGTTCGAGGGAAGAACCTCGGACATGAAGACGGAGAGATGGCTCGAGGAGCTGGTGATAACATTCAGCTTGATCCGGGCTCCAACAGAGTAATGGGTTCCTCTGGCTGTAAGACAGTTGCAGGGAGAATCGCGTCAGTGGTGGACGCTCTACCTTGGGGAAAAGACGGAGGCTGAGGTTATGTGGACTGAATTCAAGAAGGATTTTCGGGCGGAATTCCTCTCTTCAACGATGAAGGATGAGAAGAGGCAGTAGACGCTCTCCCTCTAGCAAGGGAGCATGTCAGTAAGGGAGTTAGGGAACAAGTTCAATTATATCCTTCTCTTCTCTCCAGACGTCTTTCCGGATGAGGAGTCTTGGGCGAGACGTTTATAGGAGGCACTCCGACCTTCTCTTCAATACGTCGTTACCCACTTCACTCTACCGACATACTTGGAGGTCCAGAATAAGGATGAAGTGTTCGAGAGTTTTCACACACTGGGAGGTGTGCCACTAGAGTGGAGCCGGTTGGGATCTTCAAAAGGGAAAGGTTGTCAGTAGCATGCCTCCAGCATTAGGGCCTTCTAGGTTTCGGCCAGTGGGGAGCAGACCCCAACAGATTCAGTTTTGATCTCCCAGTCCTTTCCCTCTCCTTTAGGGCCCAGGAATGAGATGATTCATCTATTATATCCATGGGAACATTCAGAATTAGTTCCCGGACCGAGTGTAGTACCGTGGGGGTTGTTCGGTTCAGCACCCGCCTTAGCATAAGCAGTTTCCAGCTAGACCCTTTCCGCAGCAGCAACAGGGACAGCGAGAACTCGCTCCTCCAAGGGAAAACATTGTGGGAGGAGGACGACATCAGGGCACTCCTTAGGGACCTCGAACAAGGTATTTTAAGGGAGGTGGATGTCAGCTGAGGGGAAGAGGTGCTGGGTGTGGGCAGTTGTACGCCGCAGAGGCAGCGGTTCTAGCAGGGTCGGAAGTTGTTCGAGGTATGATCATCTTGTTTAGTACTCTTTCTCATTCCTTGTTTGATTCAAAATCTTCACACATTTTTGTTACACCCATTCTATCCCATGGCTTGGGGCATAGGTGTAGGGAGACTCCCCGTACCACTGATTTTGAGCATGCCATTTGGGGGTCAGACCAGCTTTCCTCTTGTTTGCCGATGGTGTAGACTGATGTTGGGATCACATCAGTCGAGTGGGGACCTTTTTTTGCTATAGATTCAGCCCTATGAAGTCATTATAGGCATCGACTGTCTGTTCTCCATATGTTCAATTATCGACTTATTCTGAAGAAGGATCGTGTTTTCAGATGTGGGCGGACAACGTGTGACTGTTGCTGGTGAGTGGGGTTTCCAGGAAGGCATCCGGTGAGTGGAGACCATCCTTTCCTTGTTAGCTGATCTGTTAGTGGATTCAGCAGATACAGAGGTACTGGATGTCTCAGGGATCATCAGTGAGTTCATGGACATCTTCCTAAAAGAAGTGGCGACTCTGCCCCCTCGACATGATGTTGAGTTCGGGATAGAATTTCAACCCAGTGCCCATCTGATTTCGATGGCTCCCTATTGTGTATAACCTTCTGAGCTGCAGGAGTTACAAATTCAAATTGATGGTCTAATGAATAAGGGTTTTGTTTTACCAAGTGCATCACTATGGGGTTCCCCAGTGTTGTTCGCAAAGGAAAAATACGGTGGTCTCAGGATGTGCATAGACTACCAGAGACTGAATCTGGTAACAGTCAAGAACCGTTACCCCCTCCCAAGGATAGAAGACCTATTTGACCAGTTAATGGGGGAAGGATGGTTCCCCAAAGATTGACCTATGGTCAGGATATCACCAGTTGAGGGTGAAAGAGGGGTACATCTCGAAGTCTGCCTTCAGGTGCAGATACGGGAACCTTGAGTTTGTAGTCATGTTGTTCGGTGTTACGAACACACCAGCCGTGTTCATGGGGCTCATGATTTCCATCTTCCAATAATATCTGTACTAGTTTGAAGTCATTTTTATTGAAGACATCCTGATCTACACAAGATCATAGTATGATCATACTGAGCATCTGATAATGGTTTTAGAGGTCCTCTGACACCACTAGCTCTACAGGAAATTGTCCAGGTACAAGTTCTGGACACGAGAAGTGCACTTCCATGGACACATGGTGTCCAAGAAGGGAATATCGGTGGACCCATCAAAGGTTGAAGTAGTTGTTTCTCGGACAACACCCAAGAACGTGGCAGAGGTTCGTAGTTTCCTCGATCTAGCAGATTACTACCAGAGGTTCCTGCCCAACTTATCCTGAGTTGAAGCACCTTTGATAGCATTGACCAAGAAATACAAGTCTTTTTTATGTAGTGTAAATTGCAAGGATTCCTTTAGCTATCTGAAAGGGAAGTTGGTTAGTGCCCCAATGATGAGGTTTCCAAAAGAAGGAGTGGTGTTTTAGATGTTTTGTGATGCTTCTCGACTTGGCCTGGGGTGTGTGCTGATGCAACAGTAGGGGGTGATATATTATGGGTATAGGAAGTTATATTTCCATGATTGTAACTATGACACCCACGACTTGGAAATATTATTGTTTGTGTTCGCACAAACTCTATGGAGGCATTACCTCATCAGGTAATTCTTTTTTTTCTTCACAGATCAAAATAACATGAGGTATATCTTCTCCCAGCGGGACCTGAACATGCGGCAGTGGAGGTGGATGGAATTTTTTCAGGACTAAAACATCGAGATTTCCTACACCTCAGGAAAGGGGAATGTTGGGGTTAATGCCTTGATCAAGAATTTGTAGAAGTATACCGTTCGAGAGTCAACAGATGCTTGGGAGGCAATGGAGGAGTTGGATTCCCTACACCTGGATGCAAGGGTGGATGGTGGTAGAGGTTTCCTGTTTCAAATGACAGTGCAGTCCTCTCTATTGCAGAAGGTAGAGGAGTCTCTATGGGGAGACTCAGATATTGAAGTGATGCGTGATTGGGATAACCAAGGAAATTCTCCATAAAGATGGTCGAAGGATGGTCAAAATCGGATTCTTTTCTGAGGGAATATGTTTGTCCCAAATACGATTTGCAAGAGAGTTCTTGGTGAGATTCAAAAATCACCCCTAGAGGTGCACCCAAGAGTTTCCAAGAAGTACCGAGGATTGAGGGGCAGTTTTGGTTGCCCAGGGTAAAGCGTACAGTGGCAGAGTTTGCAGCAAAGTGCCTTGTGTGTCAGCAGGTGATGGCTTAACACTACGTCCCATGAGGACTATTATAATCTTTAGTTTTCCCAAAGTGGAAGTGGGAGGACATCCCAATGGATTTATTCATAGGACAACCCAGGGTTCAAGGAGGATTTGATGCTTTCTGGGTAGTGGTAGACTGACTAACAAAATCATCTCACTTTTTAGCGATCAAGGAGTTGAGTACAGTGGATTCCCTAGCACAGAGGTGGGTGTATGAGGTGATGTGGTTTCATGGGGTTACGAGGTCTATTGTTTCTGATCGGGATACCCAGTTTTCCTCACGGATCTGAAAAGGATTGCAACATTCTTTTGGAACCCAGCTATGCCTCAACACTTCTTTCCACCCCCAGACAGATGGGAATACATAGCACACCATCTAGACGATTGAGGATATGCTACGTGGATTTGTTTGGGACATTGGGGGATCATTGGTACAACACTTGCCTCTGGTAGAGTTTTCTTACAAAAATTTATATCACTCTACCATTATCATGTATCAGTTAAAATATTTTTACAGGAGGCCATTTCACTCGTCTATGTGCTAAGCAGAGGTTGGGGAAGTAGGTGTTCTTGGCCCGGAAGTGGTGCAGAGCACGATGGAGAAGGTTCAGCTTATACGGGAGAGGATGAAGGTGGCTCAGGACTGGAAGAATTCATATGTCGATAACATGAGGAGACCCTTGGAGTTCAAGGTCGGGGACCACATGTTCTTGAAGGTCTCCCCTCACTGTGGACAACGTAGGTTCGGCAGGGGGAGTAATCTCTCCCCTAGGTTCGTCGTACCATTTGAAGTGTTGCAGCGGGTAGGAGAAGTGGATTATTAGCTAGCGCTACCACTGTCGCTACTGAGAGTGCACGACATATTCCATGTGTCTCAGCTCCATCAGTATCTACACGATGATTCACACATCCTCAACTAGGGAAAGTAGGATATCGAGGACAACATGACATTTGTAGAAAGACCTGTGAGGATCGAGGATCTTGAGAAGTTGCTCTGTGGATGAACCATTCCCTTGGTTTGAGTGTTATGGGGGCATGGTGGCCTCAAGGAGAGTACCTGGGAATGGGAGACACAGATGCGCGCCAAGTACCCAGATTTATTTTTAGGTTTGTTCTGTCCTGTTTAATACTTGTTTGTGTTGAAGTGTTTTACCTTGTTAATTATAGAATGTGTTTTTCCTTGTTCTCTGAATGTGTGTGAATAGTATTGACTATGGGATGGGGAGGACATGATCCCTAATCAATACGCATTATATTTGATGCGATTAAACCCATGCAGTCGAGTTAGTGCCACCCAAATTGGATAGTATCTTGACATGGAAGAAGGAACTCCCTAACCCATATGACTGGACGGTGTTACCTATGAATGTTTGTATGGTCACTTGAGGGAGAGGTGTTCCTAGATTTTGATGAGGTTCACTCTTGAGAGGTATCATTTGGGGTGGTTGTTCATACCCCTTTCTCTTCTTTGGGTCTAGTTTTAATTCTCGAGGGTGAGAATATTTTGAGAGGTATCTGATGTAATGGAATGAACCCTCCTAGTCCAGTACTTTTCCAAATAATGAGTGTCGTTTGAGGTGTTTTGTGATGCCTCTTGACTTGGTCTGGGGTGTGTGCTGATGCAACAGCACAGTAGCGTTGATCTCTTATGGGTCTAGTCAGTTACATTTCTATGAGCATAACTATGCCACCCACGACTTGGAACTTGCAGTTGTTGTGTTCGAAGTAAATTTATGACGACATTACCTCATCAGGGAATGCTTTGTGGTATCCACAGATCACAAGACCTTGAGGTATATATTCTCCCAACGGGACCTGAACATGTGGCAGCGGAGGTGGATGGAGTTTCATCAAGACTACGACTTCTAGATTTCCTACACCTATGGAAAGGGTAATCTGGTGGCTGATGCCTTGATCAAGAATTCGCAGAAGGATATGGTTCGAGAGTCGACAGATTATTGGGAGGCGATGGAGGATTTGGCTTCCCTACACCTAGATGTAAGGGTGGATGGTGGTAGAGGTTTCATGTTTCAGATGATAGTGTAGTTCTCTCTATTGCGGAAGGTAGAGGAGTCTTAGTGTGGAGACTCAGAGAGTGAAGTGATGCCCGATTAGGAACACCAAGATAATGCTCTAGAAGGATGGTCGGAGGATGATCAAAATCAGATTCTTTTCCGAGAGAAGATGTTTGTCTGAGAGACAATGTGTGAGAGAGTTCTTGGTGACTTCCACAACTCACCCCTAGCGGTGCAGCCATGAGTTTACAAGATTTATTGGGGCTTGAGGGGTCTATTTTGGGGGCCTAGGGTAAAGCGTATAGTGGTATAGTTCATAGAAAAGTTATCCATGTATTAGAAGGTGAAGGCTGAACACCGCGTCCTAGGAGGAATGTTACAATATTTAGTTTTCCCCGAATAGAAGTGTCAGGACATCTCAATGGATTTATTCATAGGACTACCCAAGGTTCAATGAGGTTTTGATGCTATCTGGGAAGTGATAGACCGACTGATGAAAACATATCACTTCCTGGAGATCAAGGAGTCGAGTACAGTGGATGCCCTAGCACAGGGGTACGTGGATGAGGTGGTGCGGTTGCATGGGGTTCCGAGGTCAGTAGTTTCTGTTCGGGATACCCTGTTAACCACACGGATCTAGAAAGGATTTCAACATGCTTTTGGCACCTAGCTATGCCTCAGCACTACTTTCCACCCCCAAATAGATGGGAAGACAGACTACACCATCCAGACGATGGAGGATATGCTACACGTATGTGTTTTGGACTTTGGGGGATCGTGGGTATGGAACTTGCCTCTAGTAGAGTTTTCCTACAACAATAGCTATCACTCTACCATTGGAATGGATTTGCTCAAAGCTTTGTATGGGAGGCCATGTCGCTCACCCGTGTGCTGGACAGAGGTTGGGGAAGCAGGTGTTCTTGTCCCGGAAGTGGTGTAGAGCACAACAAAGATGGTTCAGCTTATATGGGAGAGGATGAAGGAGGTTCAGGACAGGAATTAGTCATATACTGATAATAGGGGGAGAACCATAGAGTTCGAGGTCGGGGGCCACGTGTTCTTGAAGGTCTCCCCTCGGCGTGGAAAATGGAGATTCGGTAGGGGTAGTAAGCTTTCCCCTAGTTTTGTTGGACCGTTCTAAGTGTTACGGTGGGTCGGATAAGTGGCTTATCAGCTAGTGCTACCACCGCCACTACTGAGACTGCACAACATCTTCCATGTGTCTCAGATCTGTGGGTATCTACATGAAGATTCACACGTCAACGACTGGGGAAAGCTGGATATCGAGGATGACGTGATGTCTGGAGTAATACCTATGAGGATTGGGGATCGTGAGAATAAGGTGCTCTGTGTACAAACCATTCACTTGGTTAGAGTGTTATGAAGGCATGGTGGGCTCAAGGGGAGTACCTAGGAATGGGAAGCACAGTTTCACACCCATTACCCAGAGATGTTTTATGTTTTGTTATGTCTTGTTTTATACTTGTTTGTGATGAATCAATTTACCTTATTAACTATGGATTGTGTTGTTTTCCTTGTTCATTGAATGTATGTGAAGAGTCCTGACTATGGGATGGAGAGGACCTGATCCCTAATAAAGATGCATTAAAGTGGATGCGGTTAAACCCATGCGGGCGAGTCAGTGCTACCCAAAGAGAATATTATCTTGACATGGAGGAAGGAAATACGGAACCCATATGACTGGATGTTGTGGCCTATGAATGTTTGTATTGTTACTTGAGGGAGAGGTGTTCCTAGATGTTGATGAGATTAAATCCTGAGAGGTATCTTTCGGGGTGGATTTTTAGACCCCTCTCTCTTATTCTGGTCTAGTTTTAATTCTCTAGGGTAAGAATACTTTGAGAGGTATCTGATGTAATGAATTGGACCCTCCGGGTCCATTACTTTTCTAAAATCTCGGTTCCATCAAACGGTCCCACTAAAATGGTGGCACCTGTCACGACGGCACCGGTCATAGTCACACACCGAAACTGTGGCACCGTGATGGTGACACCATGATGGCGGCACCATGACGGTGGAACCGTGACAGTGGCACCGCTCATGATGTCCCACCAAACTGGTGGCACCGTAACGGTGGCACCGTAACGGTGGCACCGTGACGGTGAAACCGTGACGATAGCATAACAAAACGGTGGCACCACTTACGGTGGCACGGTTAGGGTGGAACCATGATGGTGGCATCGTGTGGGTGGAACCATGACCATAACACCATGACCGTGGCACTGTTACGGTGTCTCACCGAACGGTGTCCCACCCTTCGTTCTTTTTCCAGTTTCTGACTTTTCCCGCTGCTTCAATGTATCTTTTGATGTAAAAATGATTGATACCCCTTTCAATGCCATTTAAGTCCCATAAATGATATCTAAAATCCCCCAAATCTGGGAAACCCTTAACTTACCAAAACGTCTGGATTTTCCTCGGTGTCACACCCTTTCCCCATACTTTCGAATTCTGCCCCTGTTGTGTGTTTTCTTCTAATTAAAGGAAATTGTTTAATGCACAGCCGTTATGGACACCTATCCGATGGGAACTATTAAATGACAATTAATTCCATCATGTGTAACCTACCAACCACATGGTGAAACCATTATCTGTCTTTGAATCCATTCAAAATTCAATATCCTGTTACACTAGGATCTCACCCTTTTATCACAGTAGAATTCATTCTCTCATTCTTCTTCTTAGCTGGTTTCCTTCTTCCCCTTGGTGTGTTTAGAGATCCCCTTCCCAAGGCTAGTGGTGCGCCCATACTCGAGAATTTATACTCACCCTTAGAGTCCTCGGAGTTCCTCCCATGCAAGTCGTACATCCCCAGTTCTTGGTGCGTGGAGAAAAACATCGATCTTTGATCATCTAGGTAGGGTTTTCCTTCATCTCTCTTTACTGTGTATCATGTGGGGTGGTAATGCTAATGTTTCTATGGGGACGGACGAAACTAAACCTTAATGAAGGCAATAATCTAAATTTTAAAGAATTAAGGGGTGTGTTTAATGATGATGTTGTACTCTTTTATCTTCCTTTATATGTTGTGAATTATATGGGCTTATGTCCACTGAAAATTGTGGACATTAGAGGTCCTTCTTTGTGCACTAATGAAACCCTATATTATGTGATGATTGAATGGATGTAACATGAAAATTTTGTTAATCACATAAAATCATCCAATTAAATGGATTCCCATTGAACAAAAATTCCTGTTTGATCACCCCGATTAACCAAACAGGAAGAAGGAACTTAATGAATGGTGTACTTGAATATGGACACTCCCTTGCTCTGTCTTGGTAGAATGTGTGTTTGTTCTGCTTGTTTCTCATCACATAATAGAAAGGGGGATGGGATCCCGTGTTGTGGTACAATTGGTGGTTTTTGGATCTAAGGTTGTGTGGGGCCATATGGTGGGGCATGGTTTGGTTGAAATACTTCGAGTTATCTCATAGATCCATTTTGTCGATGTGACATTACAAGAGAACCGGGTGTGAATTCTTAAATTGTTTTTTGCCTATTTTTCTCCTTCCTTGGCTTGTGGATATGCCTATTAGTGGCCCAGTAGTGAATAATTACTTGAATGGAATCACCTGTATATGAAAATAAGAACAGATTCAATGGGGAATTGGTTTTGAGGATGAGTTGTGACATGGTTGTGGGTGTGGTGCTTCTTATGAATTAATAGTAACAAAGGTGTTTGTGCTTGGGATGGTTTTTGAACCTCTGGGTTGGGATGAGTGCTTATTTACCAATATATATAAATTAGTTCTTATGTTTCTTATTGACGCCCCGCCCATGTTTGGAACCTTGTTCCGAACACCCCCATTTCATGGGGGAGGGTGTTTTTCCAAACACTCTAAGGAGTGTCTAGTTATTAGCTGCTTTTCTGCTCCCTTTCCTGAGTATACCAAGATCCTTTGGGTAGGCTGTGATGGATTGAGGTACATTATAACTCAGGATTCTTCGGTGAGGGTAGTTGTGGTGGTTGTCCTAGGTGTGTGCGGGCAGGTTGTTTCCCAGGTGTCTTCGAGATGAGGTTGAGGTGTCTTCAGGCATGGAAGTACTTGTTCTGGACTAGGTGTCTTCGGGCGTGGCTGTAGTTGTTCTGGACCTGGTGTTTTTTGTCATGGTTACATGTGGTTGTTGTGGACCAGGTTTTTTTGGGTAGGATGTGTGGTAGTGATAGCCCAGGTGTTTGCAGGTAGGATGTGTGGTACTGATAGGCCAGGTGTGAGCGGGCGGGTTATGGCAGTGGGACTGCGGTGAGAATGGAAGGAGAGGTCTGATGCATAGGATGTCTTCAATAACTAGTGGTAAAGTGGAGCGGGTTACCCAAACATCGATGTGTTATTACTATTAAATTACTTGACTTGCGTTATTTGGGGAGTGTGCCTTGGTGAGGTATGGGTGGATGGTTTCCTTTCTAGGTGCTCTAGTTATCTCCTTTTCTCACGGGGCATTAGAATGCCTCCCCACTTATGCATGAGAGCTTTTTGTTTTATCTATTGAGTATACCTGTATACTCACCCTATGTATATAAACTGTTTTCAGGTTTTCATGAGGACTTCAGTGATCGTGCGGGACCTTACTAGTTCGGACGTTGGGATAGTTGTTGTTGCTGTTTTTTTTCTTTTCTTTAATACTTTCCTTTGGGGGTTTTCTTGTACTTTTGTGGAATTTACATTTAGACATGCATATGGGAATGGTTTTCTTTTGTATTTAATTTTACCTCCATTTTTTGTGTTATTGGGATTTACTATCTTATCTCCCGGTCCTACTAAATAAAAAAATGGTAATGCCTTCCATTTTGTGTGTGATTCTATACCCTTGGTGCTTGTCACTGCTCCAGGACCTATTGAATGTGGTTCTCGGGGGTCATTATCTATTCTTAAACGTAAAGAAGGAAGGGTCTATAAATATTTTGTCCCTTACCTTATCTTGGTGAAGGTGGTTCGTGACAGTTTATATTATTATAATATTATTTTTACCCTTATTTACCCGATTTACCCTTTAACCGTGGTAAATAAAAATAATTACCAAAGTTAATATTCATCATGTCCAAAAATAATATGGACCTATTAACATAATTTGGACCATATTATTAAAAATATAGAAACCATTTTTCCAAATTAAAAACACAAAATTTGTAGCAATAAATTTAAAATTAATTCCCATTGTCAAAATGAGAAAATGGGTATTTTTTAAGTAAAAAAACAATAAAAATATTGACATGTGTTTATATCAAATTTTAATGTGAAATTACTTATAATGACCAAAACTGAATAAAATGATAAAAACATAATTTAATTACACTTTAACACCAATTAAAATGATATCCTAAAAATATAAATAATTTATACAAAAAATATAGTTTTGAATTAAAATGTCGTATTTTTCACTATTAATTAAAATAATAATTTCATCATAAAGGTAACAAAATGTCAAATTATTAAATTTTGGAATCCCCCTTATAAATGAGATATTTATTTTTTTAAATAGAACATATATAAGTGACAAAAAAATATATTTAATTAGGGTTCCCCATGAAAAGGCGGTAAAACTACCTTCTAAAAATATTAATCTATTTTGTGCATAAAATTGGATTTATTCTCATTTTAAGCCAGTAAAATTTATTTGATGAATGTAAAAATATTTAACAACCATGTGTAAACATAATATAGTTAGTTTTTTTCATTCCCTCAAATACAATAACTAGGCATTAACTACCATATAAAATAATTATATTATTGTATTGTTATTTTTCAGTATAACTCAGTGTTGTGTGCAATGTAAGATTTCAGAGAAACCTATTGTTGTGTGTCGAGTACGATATCAGAAAAATCATCCCCTTTAACATAAAATTAATATCTTATACGTAAATATTAGTAGATATGAAAAATTAGTATTCTATAAATTTATTGTATGTTACATAACCACCCATTAATCTGATACAAGGTGTATCTGGTATTACTCAAGGTGTGTGCTTTTAGTTTAACATTAACATTTTAGTTTAAAACACATTTCACATACTCAAAACTAAGAAAAATAATTTGTATTGTATTCATGATTTAGTACAATGTTCCATAAGTCATTTTTTGAAATGTAGGAATCAACCACACCTCAATCTGATACATGGTGTGCCTGGTATAACTCAAAGTGACTGTTATCATTTTAAAATTGAAAACATAGTTAAAAAAGTGTGTCACATAATAAAAACCAATAAAACATGACCTTAGTGCCTTAATACTATAGAAAAATTATTTATAAGACATTTTTGGTGTGTATGAATCACTCTCAAATCAAACCAACTTACGATGTGACCAGTATTACTCAAAGTGCATGTTTTCATCTTAAATTGACTTTTTAGTAAAAAAAGGCACATGAAATACACAAAACTAATAAAATGAAATCTAATTTTCTTAATGATTTATTAAAATGATCCATAAGTCATTTTTTAAGTATATTAATCAACTGCATGACAATATGATGTACGGTGTGACGGGTATGACTCAAAGTGCATGTTTTTAGTTGAAAATGAAATTTTAGTAAAAACCACAAGTGACATACTCAAAACCAAGAAAACATATTAATATTTTTTTATACATTAAAATAATTATCCATAATTCATTTTTTGACATATAGAAATTATCCTCACCTCAATCTTATGCACAGTGTGGCTGGTAAGACTCCAAGTGTGTCTTTTTATATTAAATTGAAGTTTTAGTAAAAAAGGGATGTTACATACTCAAAACCAAAAAAATACATTCATATTGTTTTGATACATTATTAAAATGATCCATAATTCGTTTTTTACATATAGGAATCAGCTGCATTTGAATCTAATACATGGAATTCCCTGAATGACTCAAAGTGTCCATTATTAGTTTAAAAATGACATTTTAGTTCAAAACATGTGTCACTCATTGAAAACAAATAATACTCACTCATATTGTCTTTATAATTTAGAAAATGATTCATTATTCATCTGTGATGTGTAGGAATCTGTCTCACACCAAATAGACATGCTATATGACTAGTCTGACTCAAAGTGAGTGTTTTTAGTTTGAAATGACATTTTAGTAAAAAAAACATGTTACATACTCAAAACATAAAAAACACATTATTTTTAATTTGATACATTTAAAAAACATCCATGATTAATTTTTTTGTGTAGGAATAAACATCACCTTAATTTGACACACGGTGCGATCAGTATGATTATAAGCGCATGCTTTTAGTTTAAAATGAAATTTTTATAAAAACCACAAGTGACATACTCAAAACTGAGTAAACACATTCAGATTGTTTGAATACTTTAGGAAAATTAATATATGAAACATTTTTTACTTTTATTAATTAGTCTCTCAAAAATATGATACATGGTGTTCTCGGTATGACTCAAAGTGTGTGTTTTCAGTTTAAAATGACAATGTACTCAAAACTGAAAAAACACATTCTATTTGTTTTATTACATTAATAAAATCATCCATAAGTCTTTTTTGACATGTAGAAATCAGTTACACCTCAATTCGATGCTTGGTTTGAGAATTATGACTCCTGGAGTTCCTTTTTATTTAAAATTGACATTTTAGTAAAAAATAAAAGTGAAATAATGAAAACTAAAAAAATGTATTTGGGTTGTTTCAATACGTTACTAAAATGATCCATAAGTCATTTTTTTATTTGTAGGAATCATCTACACCTCAATACAATCCATGTTGTGACTATTAGGACTCAAAGTTTCCATTATCAGTTTAAAATTGACATTTTAGTTCAAAACATGTATCACTCACTGAAAACCATGAAAACTCACTTGGATTGTCTTATTAATTTAAGAAAATTATTCATAAGTCATTTTTGTTATGTAGGAATTTTTATCATGTCAATCTAACACATGATGTGATTGGTATGAGTCAAATTATGTATTTTTAGTTTGAAATTAATTTTTAGAAAAAAAACAAATGACATTTCAAAAACAAAAAAAACACATTCAGATTGTATTGATACATTAGGAAAATTATCTCTAAGTCATTTTTGATATGTAGTAATCATTCTCACCTCAATCTAACGCATGATAGGAATGGTATGAATCAAATTGTGACATTTTATATAAAATTGAAATTTTACTAAAAAAATATATGTGAAATAGTCAAAAACAAGAAAATACATTCATATTGTTTCAATACTTTAGAAAAATGATCCATAAAATATTTTGTATATATAGGAATCAACCTCACTTCAATCTGATACACACTGTGTAACATCCCAAGATTTCAAGAAATATCTTCTTTCAAATTAATTTAAACTTTAACAATGTTGTGTTATATAAAATAAAAAATTTATCTTGAATTATATTCAACATCATGATTATATTGTGTTATATGAAACAACAAGTTTCTTCGATAACTTGTGTTACACACAAGACTATGTTTTACTGAACAACAATATGTTGTTAAAATTATTATTTAATGGGATAGTTATCACATAACCATTAGATGGTAAGAATTAATTCTATTAACTAAATTATAAAAAATATATTTTACACATTTCTGTAAAATGTATTCATTTATTAACAATAATTTATAAATTAAAATTAAAAAAAAATTAAATATAAAGGAAATATTTTCATAAAAAAAAATTTATATTCCGTTAAAGGCATTTTATCTTAATATATTAAATTAATCACTATTGGTGGGAGATATTAATAAAATTTATATATTATATATTAAACCAATTTTTTTATATTCAACAAATATTTTTGAATGGATTAAGATAAGAATAATCCAATTTTAAGCATTAAAAGTTGAATTTTTCAAAAAGGTGGTTTTCCACCTTTAATGGTGCACTTGTTTTAAAAATAAATTTTCACACTTCTATAATTTCTATTTTAAAAAATAAAATTTATTTTTAAATTAGATAATCAAAATTTTCGTTGGGTGAATTTTTTGTTTTTTTAGAAGTTTCGTATTTTGTTGAATAGTGAATAATACTAAATTTTAATTAAAAATTGTATTTTTGTATAATTTATTTATAAATTTAAATTGTATTTTAAATTTGTTTTGAATTATAATTAGTTAA
This sequence comes from Viscum album, assembly GCA_963277665.1. Taxonomy (NCBI): domain Eukaryota; kingdom Viridiplantae; phylum Streptophyta; class Magnoliopsida; order Santalales; family Viscaceae; genus Viscum; species Viscum album. Next base: position 1,276,853 of record OY728165.1, read on the forward strand.
ATTATACATCAAAACATTCAATTTAGTTCATTGGAATTAATTTCATATTGAAATTGGATATAAAAACACTTCAAATATTTGATCTTTTTCTCTTTAAAACTCATTGTCTCGTCCCATATGCAGGATTAATTTTAAATTGATTTCTGACACTTATGTGATTGAAATTTTGAAAAATGTATTCAATATTTGGAATAATAATATTTTATATTATTTATTAAGTTCATATTAGTTTTTTACCAAAAATATTAGTGAAAGTAATTAAAATTAACTACGGTGATTGAGGTAAATATGAGTTTACTTAGTGGTTAAACTTTAATCTTAAGGGTTCAAATGACCTAGAAACATCTCTAAAACTCATTTTCTAGACATATTTCGAAAATAAACCCAATTTTAGAGAAAAATATTGTTATTTTAGGCACATTAGGTTAGGGAGACCTCTCAATAGAGTTTACCTTTTTGTATTTACCAGAATGTCACTCCTCCTCCACTATAAAAGGGAACTCACCCCTCACTTATTCACACCAATAAATCCTTTTAGATCACCCAAAACCTAAAAAAACTTCCAAAATACCTCCTCTCATCCTAGAAGCTTCACTCTATGAATAATGAAAACCAATAAATTTCTTTGGTGTAAACCTAATGGAGTTACCCAAAGAAGAGATAACGTTATTCAACGGGAACCTTTGTGTTATTTATTTCTCCACCCATTCAATTATTATTATTAAATGATTATATAATATCTTTAGTATAAAAAATATTATTATATGTTGTTATTGTAAGGGTATGATCTAAAACGACACATAATTCCATCAAATAGGATATGCATTCATCTTTCGTGTGTACGGTGGACTAATGCCTTGCAAATCGATGTCGTTCATTCTTCCATTAACACCTCTCAAGGATGAGAATAATGATGTACATTATATTTTTATATGATATTTATGATATTTATTATGGATTTATGCTTCTAAAATTATTATATAACATATACCATCATGCTTTCCTTTTTGTGGGAATATGATAACATTGTTTGTGGATGTGTGGACTACCGCCTCCTCAAAATGATGTGATTTGTTCATTCTCTACATGGATTGTATTAAGAATGAGTTTAATAAACATATGTTATGAACATTAAATTTATATTATATTAATGATTTAAATATATTAATGGAAATATAATATATCACTTTCTTTCTTACCATTTAACACACTAAAAAATTGATAATGTCATTTGTGGATGTGTGGAATTACACCTCCTCCAAGTGATGTGATTCGTTTTATATCACAAGAATGATATATATAAGTATATATAATTAAATAATATGTTATTTATTATATAATTATCCATCTATAAAGATAAATGTTTCACACATTCTTTTCATATTGATCATTGAAAAATGGGAATGTTTCCCATACAAACGTACGACCTACCATCACCGTGATTGTAACGTTGGTTAATTTTTAATAACCATATTCCATGGTTAGTATTAAAATAATAATTTAATGGTAAATATTATTAATATTAAATTATTATTATTCTGTATATGTTTAAATAATAACCCCCTTTTATGATATTCAACCTACCAAAGTAATTTTTAACAAATTAACCAAATATGGACAAAACATACGATTTAAACATAATTGACTAAGTATTTGTATATAAAATGATAATAAGTGAAATAAAAATAATAATTAACTTCAAAAAGGTTCTAATGTAATTAAATATTTAACATAATTTTATTATCTAGAGAGATAAATGACAGGTATGTTGAATCAGACTCAAGGTAACAGTTTTTCTAATCTCACTTTTATTTATATGAGATACATTCCATATTCGCCACTTATTTTTGTTTTGTGGTGTATATAACGACCATAAATGTATTTTATAATAATTATCCCTAAATTTATTGAGATTTAAATATTCATTTCATCATATCTCTTTCATTGGATCTATGGTTTCAAATTTACCAAAGTGGTAATGGATATTTCCCAAAATTTTCTTTCATTGAGATGTTTGTTATATTATATACCCATCTTCATTTATGAGGTGTATATAATGATCCTTTGACATGTAATATCATTAATATTCTTATTATCATTATATTATATGTTTCATTTAATTTTATTCCTTTATGGGGATTATGATTCAAATTTGCCAATATGGTAAGAGTATTTTATTACAATCTCATCATTTATCTAGATTGTTTGTGATTAAGTCTCCAATATTAAAATTTTATGATCTACCTATATATTATTATCATGAATTTTATTATCCTAAATTTATTTCGTGAGAATAAATTTTTTCAAATAATTTTAACTCTATTTATGTACTCAAGTGTTCAAAATAATTTTTTTTTAATAATATTTTCCATTGAGAATATTTTTTCTTCCAAAACCATGTTTACTAAAAAAATTTATATAATGTTTTAAAATAACTTCAAATAAAAATTTATATTTTCCTCTAGAATGGTTTTATATGATTTTTAACATATTTATTTATAATCTTTCAAGGTTATTTTCAGGGAAAATTATTTTCAAAATGTTTTATGTTTTAAAAATAGTTATTCAAAATAAAAATATATTTTCCTCATGAATGATTTCAATGATATTTTAATGGTATTTACATTCATAAAGGTAACAACCCTTATTTTTACTTATCATACATTGGGGAAATTTTTTATTGATACCATCCTCATTTTATGTTGGATACATTAAGATTGTTTCAATGATATAGTTATAAAACACGTTTCTTTTCCACAGGTTAACCATGTTTCAAAGAGTTTCTATGGAACTCATTTATTATCCATGGGTTAATCATGTTTCAATGTGATTTTTGTGGAACCCATTTATTTTTCATGGTTTAATCATGTTTCAATGTGATTTTTATGGAACCCATATCTTTTTCATGGTTTAATCATGTTTCAAATATATTGTTATAGCACTCATTTATTTTCTATGGGTTAATCTAGTTCCAAAGCGATTTTTATGAATCTTATTTATTTTATATGGGTTAATCATATTTTGAAGATATTTTTATGTAACCCATTTATTTTCCATGGGTTAATCATTTTTCAAAGATATTGTATGGAACCCATTTCTGTTTCATAGATTAATCAAGTTTCAAATATATTTTAATGAAACTGATTTATTTTCCGTTGCTCAATTATGTTTAAAAGATATTGATATGAATCCCATTTCTCTTCTATAGGTTTATCCCTTTTTATGAGTTTTATGATGAATTTTTTTATTCATGATATGTTACTTGAGATTTATATGAAACGGGTGAGCTAGATATAGCTTATACAAAGGGTTGATCCTTATTATAGCTCATGAGTAAGCCCGATATAGCTTATATTAAGGTTTGATCCCCATTATAGATCATAATAAATTAGTGTTCCTAATATATCTTATATGAAGTGTGATCCCCACTATATCTCTATAATTCATTAGGTAATAATAATGTTAGATGTTGGTCATATGGTTCTTCCAATTAATTTTTTTTAAAGGGTTTAATGAAATTTATGCTCTAAGTTAAAAAAAAGAGTTTTAATTGCCTTTTATGGGTTTATGATGTTTAATTTGGTTAATATTGATATCACATGGTTTGTGATTATTGATTCTGATGACTATTTACTTTTCCATGTTTTTATATTTGAAAATCGAGTTATTAATGGGTTTGAGTTCCTTTATGATTCTCTCATGCACTTTGATTATGTCATCATACAATTATGCACTCTTATTCTCATTGATGAAATTCAATTATTAATGCTTATGTTTACCCTTACTAATAATTTGAGCTCACCCTTCTTATATTTCCTTTATGTGAGGTTATAAAGAATTAGGTTTAATGATTTATTTCTATAAAGGATTTCACAAAGATGGTTTTTATGATGTAATGTAAAATAAGAAAATTGATGTATAATGGGAGATGATGTTCAACTTTATGAACCAGTTTTTTATGAGTCCAAGTTGATGTGATCTGGTCCTAATTCTCTAAAACTATAAACTATAAAGGTCCTTGATGTTTTATGTGATCCATGTTTTCCTTTTGATATTGTAAGGTTTAGATGAAAAATTTGGGTCATAATTAACATCATCAAAAGTGGGAATATAAAGTTATAGATTTCAACATAGGATTCAGGGGTGCAGGTTTTGGGATGTTACAATTGGTATCAAAGGTTGGTTTAGATAACATTGGATATTAGTATGTTTTCATGTGAGGGTATCTTAAGAGTTATGTATACCATCATAGTTCTATAATATTAAGGTTGATGATATGTCCATAGTCTTGAACACCTCACTTAAGGGTTTTAAGTAGTAATAAATTTTGCTATTATTGATAAAATTTTATTGGTTTTGGGGTATTTATTAACCCTAGGATCAACATGAAGGTTTTTTAAGGGAGGAATTATGTTTCATTATTAATGGAAAAAATGTACAATCCATATGTAGGGTGGAAAACTGTATCATTTAGAAAGGTGGTGGGGATTGAACCCATTACCAAAGGACGGTAAGGGTTTCACACCTACCACTAGCCAAATTAATGACTGAGTTAATATGAAATTTTAATAAGTTAAGATTAATTTTATTTTGGAATCATATGGGATATTATTTAAGGAATAATGATTGATTTATCTTGGTATAATATATGATCAAATACTTCTAATCTTTGGGTTTTTAACATAGTCAAGATATTTTTAAGGAATTTTAAGGATAGTTATTTATGGAATGGTTTAGTTTGATCATTGGGTATTAGTTTGTAATATTATTTCATCATGTAAAGGATTACTGATTTTTTGAATTATCTTACCATGTGATAACAATTTTGGTTTTGTTTAATGTCTAAAGATAGGTGGAATATCATGATTATCCCTTTTATGGCTATATGATATTTAAAATATGATTTTTTTGCTTTAGGTATAAGAAAAATCATCTCGAATACTCATTATCTAGATAAAAAGATGAGAGTGTGGTAGAATTTGGTTAAAGGATGAAATTTAACTTGTCATGTAAGTATATATCATTATGATTTTAGTATACATGTTGAAAGAATCTTTCAACTATATAAAAGGGATCCTAAATAAAATGTTATCCTATTACCATTTTTTAGGATATCACTTAAATTTTCCAAAACCTATTTTTCTTTTGGTTTTTCCATCATTGAATTAATATTGACCATGTTCTCTATCACTCCTTAATAGTCCATGTGAATTATTTTTCCCTTCTAAATCCATCTTTTATTTCTCACTAATCTTCTCCCTGTGTAGAATCCTAGTAATGTGTAACATTATGTGACCTTTATGTCTCCCACTTATCATTTTTTAGGGATATTTTATTTATTTTATTTTTATTATTTTGGTTTCAAAAATCAATTCCAAAAATGTTAATCTTTGATAACCAATATAAATTTTGAGCGTGAAATTCATTTTAAGGGGGTAAGATGTAACATCCCAATATTTTAATAAATATATTATTTTATATTAATTTAAATTATTTAATTGATTTTTTTACACACAATAAATATGTTAACTTTCATTAAATTCAACCCCAATTTTATCTTTCATTATACGCAATTTGAGTTTCTTTGATAAATTGTGTTACATGAAAAATGTGTTTTATCGAACAATAGTATACTATTAAAATTATTATTTAATGTGATAGTTATCATCTATCCATTGGGATGGAAGAAATCAATGAGATTAACTAAATTATTAAAATATAGTTTACACATGTCTATAAAATTAATTCATTTATTATCAATTGATTAAAAATCAAAATAAAAAACAATTGAGTATAGAGGAAATCTTTTCATAAAAACAAACAATTTTTATGCCTTCAAAGGCATTTTATATTCACAAATTAAATTGATAACTATTCTTGATTGATATTAATGAAATTTATATATTATATATTCAAAAAAATTACATTCATCTAATATTTTTGATAGGATTAAGATAAGAATAAATAAAAGTTTAAGCTCAAAAAGTTGTGTTTTTCTAAAATGAGTTTTGTCGCCTTTTTATAGCACGCTTTTTTTAAAACTAAATTTTTGGAACTTTAATAATTTTTAACTGAAAAAATAAATTTCTTTTTTGAAATAATAATATCAAAATTTAATTTGGGTAAATTTTTGGCATTTTTTAAGAAGTTTTATATTTAATGAATAGTGAATAATACTGAATTTTAATTGAAAATGCATTTTTTATAATTTATCTATATAGTTAAATTACATATTAAATTTAATTTAAAGTATAATTAGTTAAATTATACATCAATAAATCAAATTTGTTTTATTTTAATTAATTTTACATTGAAACTTAATATAAAAAAATTTCAAACTTTTGAGCTATTTCTCTTTAAAAACTAGTTGTCTTGTCCCGTCTTCGGGATTAATTTTAAATTAATTTCCACAAATTATATGATTGGAATTTATAAAAATATATTTAATATTAATAATAACAATAATTTATAGTTTGTATTACGTATAACTTAGTTTTGATCAAAAATATTAATGAATGTAATTAAAATTAATTATAGGGATTAAGGTAAAACTAAGTTTACATAGTGGTTAAACTTTAATCATAAGGGGGAAAATGACCTATACACTTATCCAAAACCCATTTTATGGATAAATATCAACAATATTCCCCATTTTATATAATGTTTTTCCTTATTTTAGGAACATTACGTAACACCCCAAGCATCCACGGTACGGTTCTCTTTGAATAATACAATAGCGTTCGATGTACGCAACACCGAGTTTAAGCGCACCACGACCTATCAAACTAACCGTTTAAAAAGAGGTTATAAATAGTAATAACCACATTTTTAATTTTATATATATACCATATAATTTTAACATCCATATTTTTTATTTCTTAGACATAATATAAGGAAAAATTCAAATTTTCAGATAAAAGAAGTATTTTTTAAAAAATGCAGTTTCTCCGCATTTTAATGGAGAACCATTTTTAAATAAAATATTTTACACTTTTATATATTAAATTTTAAGAAATTAAATTATTATTTTTAAAGAAGACATAAAATTTTATTTTGGATAAATTTTTGGTGTTTTTCTAATAACATTCATATTTTGATGAATAATGAAAGATATTAAATTTTAATTAAAAATAACTTTTTTAATCAAAATAATTTATAGTATTAATTTATAAATTTGAATGGTTTGGAAGTATAATTATATTATATTTTTATCATTTAATCCAATTTTATTCATGGTAAATAATTTCACATTTAAATTGGACATAAACACATATCAATCTTTTCATAGTTTTTACTTCTCAAAAACCCTCTTTCTGGTTTTGACAACGGGAATTAATTTTAAATTAATTAATGAAACATATATATTTTGAATTTGGTAAAATAGGCTTTATTTTTTAATTTTTAATTTCAAAATTATCTTTGGGTGAATTTTTTGTATTTTTCTAAAAACATTCAGTTTTTTATGAATGGTGAAAAACACTACGTTGTAGATAAAAACCGACTTTTTCATTTAAATAATTATTTTTAATTAAAATTTATCTTAAAGTAAAAAATAGATACATAATACATATATTATTCCAATGTAATTAATTTTAGTCATTTTATAATAAGATTAGATATATAAAATTTTATTGAACTTTTTAACGTCTTTTACCCACCTTCTATACACATTTGCAAATATTCATAAAACATAATTTTACCACTTCTGTGAATTGAATTTAAAAAATCATAGAGACACGGTTGACATCAGTAAGTAAAATTTGGTTTAATAAGATGAAAATGTTTTTTTTGTGAATAGTAATTTTTAAATTTTATTTACCACGGTTAAAAGTAAATAGGGTAATTAAAGTTAAAAATTATATTATAATTACGCTAAAACATGTCCTAATTCTAGTGGGTAAGTGTATTTAGACCTAAATTAACCTTAGGAATAAAATATGGTCCTTTTTTATCCACTTTTATTAGATTAAGACATTTATAATTAATTTATTTAAAGAACAGTTAAAAGTGTTAAATTCAAATTTTAATAACTAAACTATGTTTAATATTGGGTTATACATAAGATAAATTAGACTATAAATATTCATTATAATGATAAAAATATTTCCTAAATCATGGTATTTTATTTATAATATTTAGAAATTAAATAATTAAATTTTTTTATGACACAATGATGATGCGGTAATTACCTTATTAATTAATGAATAAAATAATTGATATTATAAATATCCAAATAAATATAAATTGAGACTTTTGATAAATTACACTAATTTAATAGGTTAATATGATATGTTAGGATTTATTTAATTTATTTTGTTCTAAGTAATCAAGTTTTTTTACTTTCAAAAAAACCAAATACTAAATAGTGTCAAAACTGACATAAATGAGTTTTTAAAACAAATACTATATTATTAATTGATATAATATTCCTAAAAATATAAGGTTAGTACAAAGGATTTATATAAGGTTATATATGTAAATAATTAACCACTTGGGGTTCTCTTAGTATTTTATAGAAATTTCATTAACCATTTATTATAATAATATAATAATACATGGTAAAAAATAAACTATTTAACTACTAGTTAAATATAAAATATATGGTTAATATGGTGACCGAGACCTATCTAAAACCTATTGGTTGAGAGGTTGTAAACTCATAGTCACATTAGACTCGAAATAAATCCATTTGGAGCTATTATAAATTGAAAATGTTTTTATAATAAAATAATATTTAAATCTTTTCCTAAAGTGACCCTCACCTCTCTTATAAAATGGTACTTCCCCTTATCGTAATTTCACACCTCCAAAGCCATTTTTCTTGGCCAACCCCTGCTAAAATATCCTCCAAACTACCCTCACATTAACCTAGAGGCCTTACATTGATCAGAAAGCTGACCTAAGGATCCCTTTTGATCAAATTAAAAGGAAGAACCAGAAGAAGAGGTAATTATTTCATCACCTCTTTCAAATTTCTTTTATTCTTCCAGTTACTCTTTATTTGTTTTTTCCATACCAAAATAATAACTCTAGTACCTTCTACATACTTTGATTTTATTAAAAATATGTTATAACCATATTCATTATTCTATCCATCCTATCAATGAAAAAGTCATCATACCTACGTACGTAGAGCTTACCATCTCCATGTTGTGGTATAGTTTGTTATTCAAAACTATATTATTTGGATGGGTATAATAATGAGTATAATTGATGTTAATAATAAATTTAACATTTTAATGATTCTGTATATATGATATACCATCTAATAATATATGATTTTACCATCAATAGAATGATATTGTCGCTCGTGCGTATGTAAGGATTACCATCTCCACGAACACGATAAGATTTATTCCCCATTGTAACCCTTAAAGAATAATTATCATTTGATGATTTAAAAATAATTTTTAAGAACATAATATCATTCTGGACATGAATCAAATACATCTTACCCATAACAAACATGACTTACATAGAAAAACATATAAACAAAAATGAATCAGTTAACACCCGAAATAATTATACTACTAGAATATTATTAAAAAAGAAATATTAGAAGATCATATATGATATCATATTTATGTATGTTGTTCTTGTATAATTTTATAACAATGACTTAACTATTATACATGATCTTAACTTACCCTTGACCAAAGAAAATTACAAGGTAAGGGTTAATTCTACAATCTCTTTATTATCCGAGGTTTTTTTATATGTGAGTATCTACTTAGACCTCTTTATCATCCACATCCACATTTCATAAAAATGTATTTCAAAACATATTTACTATTTCCTAGACTATGGGTTAAATTTATTTATAACCTTGTTTGAATTTTTATAAAAATTTTATAAAGGAATCATTCCATCGTATTCCAAACATGGTCCTTTATTGTTTTTTTGACAAAATTAAGGAAAGAATATTTTTTTAAACTTATATGGAGAGTGCAAAAAATTTCCACCGTTATAACACCTTTGAATCTTCCCTTAAAAAATTATAAGAATATTTTCAAAATAAATGTTTTCTTTTATAATTATGTGACTTTTAAGTGATTTCATAATATAAAGAAATATTTCTCTCAAATAGTTTTGATTTCATCTATGTCAATATACATTGATTGATTTTACCCTTATTTGAAGTTTATTTATTATGATACAATCTTACATATTTTATTAAAGGTTTTGTAATATATTTGATAGTAGATGTGTTATTTTTATACCATTAATGTTTTATGGTTAAAGTATTAACATTTCTTATACTAGTTTTAATACGAATGTTTATGTTATGTTTCAACATTTTTATTTGAGTAATGAATTGGACATAGTAAGTGATGGGCAGATCCCGCTAGAGCTCCTCGATGAATCGGTAGGTATCATGATGAAAACTAGTGTCTTGGCACAAGATCTTGACAAAATATTATTTGTATTCTTGGCACGAGGCCTTGAATATGAGGTTATGATGTCTGGAATTATGCATTCCATCGTTATGAAATTGGCTATTGATATTGCATGTGATTATTCGACTAATAGAATATCCATTGGAATAAGTAAATGGAATTATTTTATTTAAATTTTCCATATTATGCTGAATTTTATGTTTAAAGGTCTTTTGTTTTATTCTTATACATTGCCTTAAATGTTTATCCTTATTTATGAAAGTTTCTGCTATATTGTTATCCTTACTGAGCATCTGACCTCACCCCTTTATTATATTTTATTTTTCCCAGGATGCGAAGAAGTATATTACAATTGACCTGCAAGAATAGGATAAGGGATATGAGTGTGTTAAAAGGGGACACAATGATGTTGTTTTTATTTATTTCGTGATTTAATGTAAAACTTATGTATGTATCTAGTACTTCTAAGGCTACTAAACTAATCGGTATTTCGATACATGATCTCTTGTGATCCTTCCAATGTTATGTAATAATGAACTGACTCTGGGTAAATAGGTTCAGGGCATTACAGTTGGTATCAGAGAAGTTTAGTACAAACCTTGGAAACTAGATTTTAAAAAAATATGATTATAGAACATTACCCTAAGATAAAATTTGAGGATTATTATAGAAGAAATTACTATAATTTTGGTAATGTATATATTTTGTTAGTTTTCCAAGAAATACATCCATGTATGGATACGAGCAGGTAGAGGCGGCTCTGGCACAAATTTACCTAGGAGTGAAAACTTTGACAAGGAGTTTTGGGCTCGACCTGGGGTATCCCGGTACATGACAACAAGCCTTGTTACATTCATCGTTATGACACTCCCAGGGGATATGCTAAGGATAATTCACATTTTATTTACAAACCATTATGAATAATTTATGAGGAAATATTTCCTCAAAGAAAACATTTTTATGATTATGGATTATATCTATAAACTGTTCAATTTATCTTAGGAGTTTTACTAGTTTTGAATTATTTATTGCGATTCATAAACTAATATATTGTATTCCATTGTTTATAAATGGAAACTTGTAGAAGGAATGGAAATAGTATCAACACACTTAATCAGTGTAGGGATTTCCCTCCTACTCAAGATAATTACAGTGGAGCTGGTGATACAACTGGTGCTGAACAACTTATAATCATACTAGGACAACTCACTCAGGTTATGAATAATAACCTTACCTTTATAGAGAACCCTGATCCATAGTTCATTGGATCAATGTTAGACCACTTAATGAGGAAACAACCACCAACATTCAATGGGAATACAAATCCATTTGTAGCTGAGGAATGGATAAGTTCCTTAATGAAAATATTCCATGCGTTGGGGAGTAGTGAAAGGGAAAAAGTTGTCATTGCACTTTATCGCCTCACGGGAGATGCAGATCAATGGTGGTCATTAATTCAAAACAAAAAATAGGATGATTAAGTATCAAATATGTAATTTAGGGTGGTTAATGAGCTTTTCTTAGGAAAATAATTTCCTTGTGACCATCGAGCAGATATGAAAATACAATTTCTAAGTCTGAGGAAAAAGGAGGATGAGAATGTCACAAAGTGTGAGGCTAACTTTACAAGGTTATCAAGGCATATTTCAGATTATATATGTAACCCAATATGTAATATTGATAAATTCTTTTATGGGTTAAAATCAATTCTTTGTCGAGAATTAGTCTCACAATCCTTCTCATCGTTTGAAGACATAGTCTCGTGTGCTATCAGGATAGAAAAGGAATTCTCTAAGTCTTATGACATTAAAGTAAAGAATCAGAAGAAGAAAATGGTAGAGCAAGAGACAGATAAAGGGAAAAATGTAAAGAATGATTTTCTCTTATGAGATAATTTTATGAAGAAACACCCTGGTACTTTCCTAAATGGAAGGGGAGTTTGTTACAAGTGTGGAGAAAAAGGCCACCAAGCTCGTGATTGCAAGAGACAGAAAGAGACTATCAACAATAAATGGTATAATTGTAGAGAAATGGGGAATTATTCAAATGAATTTCCTAAGTTCCAAGGAAAATTATATCAGAGAAGGCCAAGGGAGCAAGCCAAGCCTAGGTTGTTACTACAATTGAAGTGGAATAATTAGTGTATTTTTGTTTTTGGATTCAAGATTTTTAATTTGGTTATAATAAGAATGTGATATATATATAAGTATTGTATTTCAATACTTTTTGTTTTCATTAATGTTTTAATATGATGAAGTTAATCATATTTTCGGTACTTGAAAAAAATATAAACTTTACGTTTTTTTGGGAATCTGATGTTACATTTGATTTTTGAATTTAGAGACCTTTTAGAGATAGTTTGGACAAAAGTATTCTGGATAACTATAAAGGTTGGAATGGATTATGTTGGACATTGGATACTATTGTTTAAGGTTAAAATATTTCTTTAGTTTATTTCTAGATTGTTATAAAATGGACAACCTGGAGGTCGGATGACAACCCGTCGCGTCCAGCAAGGCCGTGAGACTTGAGCCCGCAACCGAAGGGCGATAAGGATGCATCACCTACCACTGGCCTATGTGATGTCCTGGTTTATATAATATAGTTTTTTTAAAATGATCTATTAAATTAATTATAAATTTATTTTTTAACCCTATACGATTAGGATAAATAGAATATTTTTTATTTCTATTATCTTTTGGAAGCGAAAGATGAATTTGTGGTAGAAATTAGTTAAAGGATATAAATATACTTGTAAAGTACTATTTTTTCTATTCTATGAATAAATTAATTATTAAAATTTATGTAAATGGTCTTAAAACCAAAAAAGTGTTATCGTAATACATTATGTTTTGTTGAACTGATGATATTTTAAATCATCATAGATTTATGGATTTGAGGACCACAATTTTCCATTCACTTGTTTGTGATTTATGACCTCAATCACTCCCTATAAATATTTATGTTTTTAATAAAATTATAATTTTCATAAATTTTCTCCTATTTGAAATCCTAATTTGGTGATGAATTCATCATTTCCCTTTCCCCTTATTAAGATAAAATTTTATTAACCCTATTTCCGATGTGGGTTTTCCATAATGGTATTTTCTATTTTTTTAACATTTTATTTTCGAAGAACAGTTTCAAATTGTGAGGATGAAATTTATTTATGTAGGGAATAATGTAACACCACATGTTTCCACGGTACGTTTCTCTTTGAATAATACAATAGTGTGCGTTGTACACAACACTGAGTTCAAGCGCACCACGACCAATCAACCTAACCATTTAAAAAGCAGTTATAAATAATAATAACCACATTTTGAATTATATATATATACCTTATAATTATAACATTCAACTTTTTTTCTTAGATATAATATAAGGAAAAATTCAGTTTTTTAGATAAAATATGTATTTTTTAAAATATACATTTTTCCGCCTTTTAAAGGAGAACCATTTTTAAATCCAATATTTGACACTTTTATATATTAAATTTTATTAAATTAAATTCTTATTTAGAATAAGGACATAAAAAATTTCGTTTGGATGAATTTTTGTTGTTTTTTGGATAACATTCATATTTTGATGAATAGTGAAAGATGCTAAATTTGAATTGAAAAAAACTTTTTAATAAAAATAATTTATAGTGTTAAATTATACATTTTAATGGTTTTTAAGTATAATTAGATTATATATTTATCATTTAAATTAATTTTGGTCATTTGAAGTAATTTTTCATTTAAATTGGACATAAACACATATCAATCTTTTGAAAGTTTTTACGTCTAAAAAACCAGCTTTCTGGTTTTGACAATGGGAAATAATTTTAAATTAATTAATGAAACTTCTATGTTTTGAATTTTGTAAAATATAAATCATTTTTTAATTTGTAATATCAAAATTATCTTTGGGTTAATTTTTGGTATTTTTTTAACATTAAATTTTTTATGAATAGTGAAAAACCCTGCGTTGTAGATAAAAACCGACTTTTTCATTTAAATATTTAATTTTAACTAAAATTTCTATTAAAGACAAAATAGATACATAATGCATATATTATTCTAATTCAACACATTTTAGAAATTTTATAATAAGATTATATATATATAATTTTATTTAACTTTTTAACGTCTTTTACCCACCTTCTGTGCACATTTGCGAATTTGCATAAAAAGTAATTTTACCACTTCTATGAATTGAATTTAAAAAATATTAGAGACATCTTTGACATCATTAAGTAAAAATTTTTTCAATATGATGAAAATATTTTTTTTTGAATAGTAACTTTTGAATTTTATTTTCCACAGTTAAAAGTAAATAGGGTAATTAAAGGTAAAAATGATAGTATAATTACCCTAAATCATGTCCAAATTCTATTGGATAAGTGTATTTCAACCTAAATCAACATTATGAATAAAATATGATCCTTTTTTACCCACTTGGATTAGATTAGGACATTTATTATTACTTTATTTAAAGAAGAGTTAAAAGTGGTTAATTCATATTTTAATAACTAAACCATTTTTAATATAGGGTAATACATAAGATAAATTAGACTATAAATATTCATTATAAATATAAAAATATTTCCAGCATCATGGTATTTTATTTATAATTTTTAGACATTAAATAATTAAATTTATTTGTGACACAATGATTAAGAAGTAATTACCTTATTTATGAAATATTAAAATATTTGATATTATAATTATCCAAATAAATTTAAATTGAGACTTTTTATGCATTACAATAAATTTATAGGTTAACATTACATTTTATTATGGATTTAATTTATTTATTATAAGTAATAAAGTTTTGTTAAATTCCCAAAAAACCAAACACTAAATAGTATCTAAATTCACATAAATGAGTTTTTAAAACAAATACTATAGTATTAATTGATATAATATTCCTAAAAATATAAGGCTCTTCAAAAAGACATATATAAGGTTATATATGTCAATAATTAACCACTTAAGGTTCTATTTTCATTTTATAGTAAGTTTATTAACCATTTATTATAATAATACAGGAATACATGGTAAAAATTAAAGTATTTAACTAAGAGTTAAATCTAAAAGATAGGGTTCGTATGGTGACCTAAATATGTCTAAAACCTATTTTTTGAGAGTTTTTAGACTCATCCCTAACTTATACTTGAAATAAATCCATTTTGATCCATTATAAATGGAAAATTATTTTATAATAAAATAATATTTCAAGCTTTTCCTAAGGTGACCCTCACCTCTCTTATAAAATTGTACTTCCCCTTATCTTAATTTCTCACCTCCAAATCCATTTGGATCAGACAAACACTACTCAAATATACTACCAACTACTCTCACATAATCCTAGAGGCCTTACATTGATCATAAATCTTACCTAAGGATCCCTTTTGATCAAATCAAAATTAAGAACCTGAAGAAGAGGTAATTATTTCATCACCTCTTTCAAAGTTCTTTTCTTCTTCTACTTACACTTTATTTGTTGTTTCTATACCAAAATAATAAATCTAGTACCTTCTACATACTATGATGTTATTATAAATATTTCACAACCATATTCATTATTCTATCCATCCTATGAATGAAAAAGTCACTATACGTGCGTACGTACGAGTTTCCGTCTCCACGTCATGGTGTTTTTTGTTATTCAACAATTCATTATTTGGATGGGTATAATAATAAGTATAATTGATGTTAATAATAAATATAAAATGTTAATTATTATGAATATATGATATACCATCTAATTACATATTATTTTATGATCAATATAATGATATTATCACTCATGCGTACGTACGGATTACCGTCTCCAAGTACACGATAAGATTCATTACCCATCATAACCATTCAAGAATAATTTTCATTTTTTTGATTTAAAAATATTTTTTAGAACATAATAATATTCTTAAAATTAATCAAATAAATATTATCCATAAAAAACTTTACTTATGTAACAAAACATATAAAGTAAAACGAATCAGTTAACACCTGAAACAATGATACTACTAGAAAATTATTAACAATGAAATATTAGAAGATCATATATGATATCATATTTATGTATCTGGTTCTTATAGAATTTCATAATAATTATTTAACTATTATACAGGAGTATAACAAACCCTTGACCAAGTAAAAGTACTAGGTAAGGGTTAATTCAACAATCTCTTCATTATCTGAGGTTGTTTATACGTGAGTATCTACTGGGACCTCTTTATCATCCACATCTGTGTTTCTTAAAAATATATTTCAACACATTTTTTAAATTTTCTATACTATGGGTTAATTTCAATTATACCCTTTTTTTATTTTTATAAAATTCATATAAAGGAATATTTCCTTTGTTTTCCAAACAAGGTCTTTATGACCTTTTCGAAAAAATTAAGGAAAGAATGTTTTTTTAACTTATACAGCGAGTGCGGCTATTTTCCGCCGTTATAACACCTTATAAGCTTACCTTAGAATATTATAAGAATATTTTCAAAATAAATGTTTTCTTTTATAATTATTTGACATTTAAATGATTTATAAAAAGATATATTTCGATCAATTAGTTTTTATTTCATCTATGTCATCATCTTTTGATGGATATTACACTTATTTAAAGTTGATATATTATGATAAAATCTACCACATTTTATTGAAGGTTTTTTGTTATGGTTGACTGTGGATGTGATATTTTTATACCATTCACGGTTTATGGTTAAATTATTAACATTCCATATTCTAGTTTTAATATGAATGTTTATGTTATGTTTCAACCTTTTCATATGAGGAATGCATTGGACTTAGTAAGTGATGGGTAGAGCCTACTATTGCTCCTTGATGCATTGATATGTCTCATGAGACTAACTAGTGTCTTGGAATAAGGCCTTCACAAAAGTTTTATTTTTAGTCTTGGCACGAGGCCTGGACTATGTGGTTATGATGTTCAGCATTATGCATTCCATCATTATGAAATTGGCTATTGATATTTCATGTGATTATTCGACTAGTAGAATATCCATGTGAATAAGTAAATGGAATTATTTGATTTATCTTTTCCATATTATGCGGAAAATTATGTGTAAATGTATTGTGTTTTATTCTTATACATTTCTTGAAATGTTTATACTTATTTATGAAGGTTTCTGCTATATTGTTATCCTTACTGGGCATCTGAGCTCAACCCTTTCTTGTGTTTTATTTTTCCCTGGATGCGAAAAATTATATTATGATTGACCTATATAAATAAGATAATGGATATGAGTTTGTTAAAATGGGACACAATGATGTTGTTTTTCTTTATTTCATGATGCAATATAAAACTTATGCATGTATCTTGTACTTATAAGCCTAATAAATTAATCGTTCTTTAAAGACTTGATCACTTGTGATCATTCCAATGTTATGTAATAATTCACTGACTCTAGGTAACTGGGGTTGGGGAATTATAGTTGGTATCAGAGAAAGTCTAGTACAAACCATGGAAACTATATTTAGAAAAACTATGATTAGATAAAATTACCCTAAGATAAACTTTGAGAATTAGTATAGAAGAACATTAGAAAATTTTTGTAATGTAGAGATTTTGTGAGTTTTCCAAGAAACACATCCATGTTTAGAATACAAGCAGGTAGAGACTGCTCTGGAATAGATGTACCTAGGAGTGAAAACCCCTACAAGGAGTTTTAGGCTTGACCTGGGGTATCCTGGTACACGACAACGGGTCTTGATGCACTTTTGGTTACAACACTCCTGGGGGATTTGCTTAGGATACTTCACATTTTATTTACAAAAAATTATGATGGATTGATGAGTAAATACTACCTCAATGATTTTTTTTTGTGGTTATGGATTATATCCATAAACTGCTCAATTTATGTTAGGTATTTTACTAGTTTGGAATTATGTATTCCAATTCATAAACTATTCTAGTGTATTCCATTGTTTAGAAATGAAACCTAGTAGAAGTAATGGAAACCATATCAACGCACATAATATATATAGGGACTTCCCTCCTACTCAAGATAATTATAGTGGAGATAGTGATACAACTGGTGCTGAACAACTTATAACCATAATGGGACAACTCACTCAGGTTATGAATAATAACCTTACCAGTATGGAGAACCATGATCCACTACGCGGATGATAAATGTTAGACCGCTTCATGAGGAAACAACCACCAACATTCAATGGGACTACAAATCCATTTGTAGCTGAGAAATGGATAAGTTCCTTAGAAAAAATATTTCATGCTTTGGGGAGTTGTGAAAGGGAAGAAGTTGTCATGGCAGCTTATCACCTCATGGGAGATGCGGATCAATGGTGGACATTAATTCAAAACACAGAAGAGGATGATGAAGTATAAAATATGGAATGGAGGGAGTTTAAAGATATTTTCTTAGTAAAATAATTTCTTTATGACCATCAGGCGGATATGGATAATAAATTTCTGAGTCAGAGGCAAAAAGAGGATGAGAATGTCGCAAAGTATGAGGCTAAATTTTCAAGGTTAGAAAGGCATGCTTCATATTATATACAAAACCTAGTAATTAAGATTTATCGATTATTTGATGGGTTAATATTTTTTCTTCATCGAGCATTAGTCTCACAATCCATCTCATCATACGATGACATAGTCTCGTGCGCTATCAAGACAGAAAAGGTATTATCTATGTCTTATGACATTTAATTAAAGAATGAGAACAATAAAATGGTAGATAAAGATATAGATAAATGGAAAAGGGAAAGAATTATTTTCCCTTATGTGATAATTATGGGAAGAAACACCCTGATACTTTCCTAAAAGGAATGGCAGTTTGTTACAAGCGTGGAGAAAAAGGCCACCAAGCTCGTGAATGCAAGGGAAAGAAGGAGGTTGTCAATGATGAATGATTATATTGTATAGAAATGGGGAATTATGAAAAATAATGTCCTAATCACCAAGGAGTCTTACCTCAAAAAATACTATGGGAGAAAGGCCAAAATTATGTTGTTACTACAGTTGAAGTAGAATAATTAGTGTATTTTTGTTTTTGGATTGAAGAATTATATTTTGGTTATAATAATATTGTGATATATATATATATATATGGATTTCACTATAGTACTTTTTGTTTTCATTAAGTATTTAATATTATGAAGGTAATAAAATTTTTAGTATGTGACAATAAGAGAAACTTTACCTTTTTTGGGGAATCTGATGTTACATTTCATTTGGGAATTTAGAGACATTTTAGAGAGAGTTTGGAGAGATGTATTTTGGATAACTATAAAGGTTGGAATGGATTAAGTTGTACATTGGATACTATTGTTTATGGTTAAAATATTTATTAAGATTATTTATGGATTGTTATAAAAAGGAAAACTTGGAGGTTGGGCAACAACCCATCGTGTCTGGAAAGGCCGTGAGATTGGAACCCGCAAATGAAGCGAGACAAGGGTGCATCACCTACCGCTGGCCTACCTGATGTCCTAGTTTGTATAATATAGTTTTTTAAATGTTCTATCATATGAATTATAAATTCATTTTTTAACCCTATATGATTAGGATAAATAGAATATTTTTGAGTTCTATTATCTTTTGGAAGTGAAAGATGAGTTTGTGGTAGAAATTGGTTAAAAGATGGAACTCTACATTTCATGTATTTTTTTCCATATTCTATGAATAAATTAATTCTTAAACTTTAGGTAAATGTTCTTAAAACAAAAAATGTGTTATCCTAATACCTTATATTTTGTTGACCTGATGATATTTTAAATCACCATAGATTTATATCTTTGAGGACCACAATTTTCCATTCAAATTTTTGTGATTGATGACCTCAATCACTCCCTATAAATATTTACATTTTTCCTCAAATTATAATTTCCACCAATGTTCTCCTATTCGAAATCCTAATTATGTGGTGTGACTTTTTCATTTCCCTTTCCCTCTTATGAAGACTAAATTCTATTAACCCTATTTCCAATATGGGTTTTCCACAAAGGTATTTCTATTTTTTTAACCATTTATTTTAGAAGAACAATTTCAAATTGCGAGGACACAATTTATTTAAGGAGGGAAAATTTAACACCATAAGCTTCCACGGTATGTTTTTCTATAAATAACACAATACAATGTGATGTACACAACACCGATTTCAAGTGCACCATGACCTATCAAACTAACTATTAAAAAAGAAGTTATAAATAGGAATAACCACTTTTTGAATTTTATATATACCCCATATAATTGTAACATTCATATTTTTTATTTCTTAAACATAATTCAAGGACAAATTCAATTTTTCATATAAAAGAAGTACTTTTTAAAAAATATAGTTTTCCACCTTTTAATGGAGAACCGTTTTCAAATAAAATATTTGACACTTTTATATAGTCAATTTAATGAATTTAAATTATTATTTAGAATCAAATCATAAAAATTTATTTTGGATAAATTTTTGGTGTTTTTCTGAAAACATTCATATTTTGATTAATAGTGAGAGATACTAAATTTTAATTGAAACTAACTTTTTTAATCAAATTAATTTATAGTGTTAAGTTATAAATTTGAATGTTTTTGAAGTATAATTAGATTATATTTTTATCATTTAATCCAATGTTGGTCATTGAAATTAATTTCACATTTAAATTTGACATAAACATATATCAATCTTTGATAGTTTTTACTTTTCAAAAACCCGCTTTATGGTTTTGACAAAGGAAATTAATTTTAACTTAATTAATGAAAATTATATGTTTTAAATTTGGTAAAATAGACAACACTTTTGAATTTTTTATATCAAAATTAGCTTTGGGTGACTTTTTGGTATTTTTTTGAAAACATTCAATTTTTTATGAATAGTGAAAAATACTACGTTGTAGATAAAAATCGACTTTTTCATTTAAAAAAATATTTTTAATTAAAATTTATATTAAAGTAAAAATAGATACATTATACATATATTATACCAATGTAATTAATTTTATTCATTTTATAATAATATTAGATATATAAAATTTTATTGAGCTTTTTAATGTCTTTTACCCACCTTCTAGGCACCTTTGAAAATTTGCATAAAACATAATATTATTGCTTCTGTGAATTGAATTTTAAAAATCTGAGAGACAGGGTTGATATCAGTAAGTAGAATTTGGTTCGACAAGATGAAAATAATTTTTGGTGAATAGTAACTTTTGAATTTTTTTTACAACGGTTAAAAGTAAATAAGGTAATGAAAGGTAAAAATGATATTATAATTACCCTAACACATGTCCTATTTCTTTTGGGTAATTTTATTTAGACATAAATAAACTTTAGGAATAAAATATGATCCTTTTTTATCGACTTGAATTTGATTAGGACATTTATTATTATTTTATTTAAAGAATAGTTAAAAGTGTTAAATTCAAATTTTAATAACTAAACCATTTTTAATATGGGTTTATACATAAGATAAATTCGACTATAAGTATTTATTAGAAATATAAAAAGATTTTATACATCATTGTATTTTATTTTTAATTTTTAAACATTAAATAATTAAATTTAGTTATGGAATAATGATGATGCAGTAATTACCTTATTAATGAAAGATTAAAATAATTGATATTATAAATATCCAAATATATGTAAATTGAACTTTTGATGCACTGCAATAATTTTATTGGTTAATATTACCTGTTATTATTGATTTAATATATATTTTTGATGTAATCACGGTTTTTTTACTTTCTCAAAAACTAAATACTAAATAGTGTCAAAATTGACATAATTGAGTTTTTAAAACAAATAATATATTATTAATTGACATAACATTCTTAAAATATAAGGTTTTTTCAATGGACTTATATGATATTAGATATGTCAATAATTAAACAGTTGGGGTTCTCTTGGAATTTTATAGTAAGTTTATTAACTGTTTAATATAATAATACAAGAATACATGGTAAATATTAAACTATTTAACTAAGAGTTAAATCTAAAAGATAAGGTTAATATGGGGACATAAACCTATCTAAGACCTATTGGTTGAGAGGTTTCTGATTCATCCCCACGTTATCATAGAATTAAATCCATTTGGATCCATTAGAAACCAAAAATTATTTTATAATAAAATAATATTTCAATCTTTTCCTAAAGTGACTCTCACCTCTATTATAAATTGGTACTTCCCATTCACTTAATTTCACACATCCAAAGCCATTTTTCTCGAACAACCCCTAATCACATATCCTCCCAAATACCCTAAATTCAACCTATAGGCCTTAATTTGATCATAAATCCAACTTAAGGATCCCTTTTGGTCAAATCAAATTGAAGAACCCCAAGAAGAGGTAATTATTTCATCACCTCTTCCAAAGTTATTTTCTTCTTCCACTTACTCTTTCTTTGTTGTTTCCATACCAAAATAAAATATCTAGTACCTTATACATACTTGTGATGTTATTATAAATATGGTACAACCATATTCGTTGTTTTATCCATCCTATGAATGACAAAGTCGTCATACGTGCATACGTACGACTTACCGCCTCCACATCGTGGTGTAGTTTGTTATTAAACACTTCATTATTTGGATGGGTATAATAATTAATATTATTGATGTTAATAATAAATATAAAATTTTAATGATTATGTATATATGATATACCATCTAATTACATACGATTTTACCGTCAATAGAATGATATTGTCTCTCGTGCATACGTAAGAATACTATATCCACAAACGCGATAAGATTCATTCCCCATCATAACCATTCAAGAATAATTTTAATTTGATGATTTAAAAATAATTTTAAATAACATAATATCATTCTTGACATGAATCAAATATATCCAATCCATAACAAACATTACTTATGTAACAAAAAAGATAAAGGAAAAAGAATCAGTTAACATCTGAAACAATTATACTACAATAATATTATTAATAAAGAAATATTAGAATATCATATAGGATATCATATTTATGTATGTGGTTCTTTTATAATTTAATAAAAATTATTTATCTATTATTCAAGAGGTTATTGTACCCTCGAACAAGGAAAATTACAAGGTAAGGGTTAATTCTACAATCTCATCATTATTCGAGGTTCTTTATACGTGAGTATCTATTGGGACCTCTTTATCATCCACACCTGTGTTTCATAAAAATGTATTTCAAAACAATTTTACTAATTCCTAGACTATGGGTTAAAGTAATTTATACCCTTGTATTAATTTCTATAAATTTTATGTAAAGGAAACATTCTGTCATTTTCCAAACAAGGTCCTTTATGACCTTTTCGACAAAATTATGGGAAGAATTTTTTTTTGAACTTATACGGCATGTTTGGCTATTTTACGCCATTATAACACCTTCTAAGCTTCCCTTACAATCTTATAATAATGTTTCCAAAATAAATTTTTTCCTTTATAATAATGTGACTTTAAAATTATTTCAAAATAGAAATATATATTTCTCTCAAATAGTTTTGATTTCATCTATGTCAACATCCTTTAATTGATTTTACACTTGTTTGAAGTTGATTTATTATGATATAATATTCCATATTGTATTCATGGTTTTGTTATATTCTTGAATGTGGATGTGTTATTTTTATACCATTCATGGTTTATGGTTAATGTATTAACATTTTGTATTCTAGTTTTAATACGAATGTTTATGTTATGTCTCAACCTTTTCATATGTGGAATGCATTAGACATAGTAAGTTATGGTTGGATCCAACTATAGCTCCTCTATGCATCGGTAGGTCTAATGAGAAAAACTCGTGTCTTGGCACAAGTCCTTAAAAAAATCTTATTTTTAGTCTTTGCATGAGACCTTGACTATGTGGTTATGATGTCCGGAATTATGCATTCCATCATTATAAAATTGGATGTTGATATTTCATGTGATTATTCAACTAGTAGAATATATATGTGAGTAAGTAAATGGAATCATTTGATTTATCTTTGTCGAATTATGCTGATGTTTATGTTTAAAAGTCTTTTGTTTTATTCTTATACATTGCCTTAAATTTTTATGCTTATTTATGAAAGTTTCCACTATATTGTTATCCTTACTGAGCATCTAAGCACACCCATTTCTTATGTTTTATTTTTCACATGATGCGAAGAAGTATATTAAAATTGACATGTAGGAATAAGATAAGGGAAATTAGTGTGTTAAAAGGGGACACAATGATGTAGTTTTTCTTTATTTCATGATGTAATGTAAAACTTATGTATATATCTAGTACTTATAAGGCTACTAAACTAATCGGTCTTTCAAGACATTATATCTTGTGATCAAGACAATGTTATGTAATAATGCACCGACTCTGGGTAATTAGGGTCGGGTCATTACACATTATGTGAAGGAGACCCCCAATAGTGTTTACCTTTTTATATTTATAACAATGTCACTCCTCCTCCACTATAAAAAGCAACTCACCTCCCTCACTTATTTACACTTCTGAATAATTTTATCTCTTTAAAACACTACCAAAATATATACCAAAAAAACCCTAATCTCATCCTAGAATCCTCACTTTAAGAAAAAATTAAACCAAGAAAATCCTTTGGTGAAAACCAAAAGGAGTTACCTAAAGGAGAGGTAAAATTCTTCAACGAGTACTTTTGTTTTATTTCTTTCTCCACCCCTTAAATTATTATTATTCCATAATTATGTAATAACCTTAGTATACTAAAATTCTAATACTTTTTTATGTTAAGGTTACTACCTACACCCACACACACTTCCATGAAATGGGATACATACTCATCATTCCTGTGTATGGCGGGCTAGCACCTTGTGAACCGATGTCACTCATTCTTTCATTTCCACCACTCAAGGCTTGGGATAATGATAAAAATATAATTTCAGTATGATATATATGATATTCATGATGTATTTATCCTTTCTAATTATTACATAACTTATACCATCATGCTTTCCATTTTGTGGGAATACAATAACATCTCTTGTGGACGTGTGGACTACTGCCTCCTTAAAGTGATGTATTTCGTTCATGATTTACATGGAATATATTAAGGCTGAGTTTAATAAACATATATGATGTAAATGAAATCTATATTATATTAATGACATAATTATATTTCTAAAAATATAATATATCACTTTATTTATTACATTTTCACACACTGAAAAATGATAACATCATTCATGGATGTGTGTACTACCACCTCTCTTGAAATTCGTGTTCTTGAGAGGGAGAGAGAAAAAGGATTTGAGAGAGAATTGTTTGTGAGAAAAAAATCCATATTCTCAATTTTGTATACATTACAAAATATAAATAGTCATTTATTTATAGAATTAGGATTAAGGATAAAATATTATTTAATTACGTGATGTGAATTAAATAACATTTATTACCTTTAATAAACTCCATACCTTATAATAATAGTGAAAATATTATTATTTTGTAGCCTGTTACAACTTGTGTTATAAAGAATATTATCTAACCGGTTTATTAGTTAATATTTTCCACCA
This sequence comes from Viscum album, assembly GCA_963277665.1. Lineage (NCBI taxonomy): Eukaryota > Viridiplantae > Streptophyta > Magnoliopsida > Santalales > Viscaceae > Viscum > Viscum album. The sequence continues at coordinate 1,302,732 of OY728165.1, forward strand.
AACAAGGTCTTGTTCCATTCAAAATCCTCTTACATTTATTGAACATCTGAATAAAAATTTTATTCATAAATAAATATTTCATTCACATACCGGTGAAGAAATATTTACTAACTATTAAATAAACTAAATAAATATATTTTTATTTTCATACTAGTGAATGAATATTTATTAAATTTATTCAATCAATATAACTTGTATAAAATTATTCCTTAAACATGAGAATAATATTTATTCTATTAATTAAACTCAAATAGAATTTAATCGAGGTCAATGGAAAAACATAGTGAATGGCCCTCTAGGATTCTTTCTCATTGGAATTAGGAAGACTCTCCTAATTACAAAGATTACTGTCTAATAATGGGTTAGGGAATCCAAGAGAAAAAATTAATTTCACAACATCAAAAACCACATATGAACATTCACTATCTAATATAATACCTTTGTCACAATATCTCATCAAGAAGTTTTCATGACGGTGTCATCAACTTATTTACATGATGCATCTTTATTGACTATCTAAAATAAACTTCTCATTACACAATGTCTATGGAATTTAATATGATAGTACTATTACAAGAAAGTGTTTGAGATATCAGCTTCTATAAATATAGAAGGGAAAAATCCTTCCTCAACTTATCCATTAATGACATGTCAAATGTGACAAACCCAACATACCCTAATTCTCATCAACATATGGTTCAATGGTTTTGGTCAATAGATCAAAGTGTGTGAGTAATGGAATACATTAATGAAAATCCTAATGTCTAAGGACCATTATACACGCTCAAAGATAGGAATATCCGATGACACCAAAACTTGAAGAATTCCAACTTACAGGTCTATTCTCATAATCACTCATCTTAGAGATTACCAAGTGAAAACTTCGTTAGAATAATACTCATCTACTTATGAGAACTCACACCTAATAGTATAAATACTATGTGTCCCATCATTTCACATTATCCAAATATAGATCTATATTAAAAATATTGTCATAATACTTCAAGGTTCTCTTCATATCGGGGAACTATTATGACCTCATCAATGTTAAAAATACTCTAGGATATTATTATATTAAATCCATGTAGAAATAAGTAAAAATATATAATAAGACATTAAATAAATATTCAATACACTTAATATACATGTAATAAAAGTAGTATTAATTGGTACTAGGACACAAACTCTAAAAAACTCCAACATGGACTACAGCCAACTTCCTATGAATTTCAATCCGCTATACCTCACATGATAAAAATGTTTTTTCTTTTTTAAGGCTTTAGTAAAGGTGTCTTACACATTTTCATCCATGGAATACTAGTCAAGGAAATCTCAGGTCTCTAAGAAAAATCCCTCAAGATATTATAATTCTGAATTATGTTCCTCATATTTTGGTGTGTCCTTGGATATTTTGAGAGAGTCTTCACTACAGTATTATCACAATAGAGTGTGATAAGATCTTTACTACTAGGTACCATGTCAAGATCTTGGATAAAGTTTCACATCTATACTTCTTCCTTATTTACCTCAAACGCCAAAATATACTCAAATCTGTAATATAATTTGTGACCATAGATTTTTTTGAGATCTTCCAACTCACAACACCTCCATTCAAAGTGAAGATATATCTATTCGTGACTTTATGTCATATTTATTAGTTTTCAAACTATCATCTTTATATCCTATGATGGATAATTCCTCATATCCTCCATAGATGAGGAATATATCCTTATTATGCCTCATATACTTAAGTATAGTCTTGACTTCTATCCAATGGAGGCCACCAAGATCATCTTGATATCTTCTTACCACACTCAATACATAGGAAACATCTATACTATTACATATAATATCATACATGATTAACCCAATCATTGATGCATATGGAATCCTTGACATTATTTTTATTTCCACATGTGTTTGAGGAAAAATTTTCCTAGAAAGATGAGTGTGATGTGACACTAGAAATAATCCCCACTTGGATTGTTCCATACTAAATATCTTTAGTATCTTGTCAATATATATAATTTAACTTAATAATAGTAGACTATTGGATATATCACAATGGATATTAACCCCAAGAATATATGCTACCTCACCCAAGTCCTTTGTTGATAATAATTTATTCAACCACATCTTAATAGATTGTCAAACTGGAATTTTTTTCTTATCTGTAATATTTCATCAACATATGATATTAAAAAACAACTACACTCACAATAAAATGTTTGTAAACACAAGGATCGCATTCATTCTTTATGAAATCAAATTCTATTATGGATCCAAGAAAATGACTATTCAATGATCTAAATGATTTCTTTAATCCATAAATGGATTTTGTTTTCAATTTTTATATAATATTTCAATCCTTCAGAATCACAAACCCTATGGGTTGTGTCATATAGACATCTTCCTGAAGGTTCCCATTAAGGAAGGATGTTATGAAATCCATTTTCTAAATCTCATAGTCATGTTAAGTCATAATACAAAGTTTAATTCTGATATATTTCTGCATTGTAACTGGGGAAATGATTTCATCATATTCAATTCCTTGGGGATATTTAAATGCTTTTGAAACCAATTACACCTTATAGGTATAGGATTATCCTTACATGTCTAGTTTCTTGTTGAATACCTATTTTCAACCAATAGGCTTTACATCCACTGGAGGATCATGAAAATTCCAAACATGGTTTTGGTACATGGAATACATTTCAAAAATCAAGGCTTCTATCCATTTGGTAACATATGTTCCACTAATTTCTTCCTTATAGGTTATTGTAACACAATGAGATTTTATAAAAAATATTATTTTAATTTCATTAATGTCTTGTTTTGTATGCTACACCAAGATTACCATTCGTTATATGCAACACTGTATTAGCTTCCAGTATACGCAACATTATTCTTGGATCATGTTACACAAAATTTTGATAATAGTTATTCTACGCAACATTGAGTATATATATATATATATATATTCAATGTATAAATGAAATATGGTTGGATTCTGTTATACGAAACAACGAAGGATTCTTTCACAACACGCAAACCTGACTTGGCTTGCATTACACGCAATCGCGACCTTCCTCGATAGCGTGTGTCGTACGCAATACCGGGTTTTACTAAACAACGATATATTATTATAATATTATTATGAACTAGCCGTTATGAATAGTATTAACTAAATTTTGAATTTTATAATATTATTATTCATCTTACACATTTTCTAGAACATGGTATAAGAATAAAATAAATTTTTCGGGTAAAATAAGTATTTTTCAAAAAATGCAGTTTTGCCGCCTTTTGATGGCGCACCCACCTTAAATCTAGTTTTTGACATTTTTTTAAGTTCAATTTGACAAAATAAAATTCTTCTTTGGAATCAAGGAATAAAAATTTACTTTGGATAGATTTTTCATATTATTCTGGTAACTTTCATATTTTGATGAATAGTAAAAACACGCAATATTTTAATTAAAAACAAATTTTTTCATCGCAATAATATATATGGTTAAAATATAATATTGAATGGTTTTAAAATATAAATAGAATATATTTTTACCATTTAATATAATTTATTCCATTAGCATTGATTTTACATTAAATTCGTAGGTTAAATCAATTCAATCTTTTGCAATGTTTTAAAGAAAAACCTGTTTTCTTTCGACAACGGGATTAATTTTGATTTAATTTCTGAAACTTTTGTGTATTCAATTTGGAAAAATGGATTCCATATTTGGAATCAGTTGGTCCAAATTATGTTAATAATCTACATTTTATTTTTTGGAATTATGAATAGTAACTACGGTAAATTTTATTTACCATAGTTAAAGGTAAATCGGGTAATTAAGGGTAAATATAATATTATAAAATTACCCTAACACATGCCAAAATTCTATTGGATGGCTAAAAGTAGACCCATATAACCTAAGGGTCGGATTAGATTCATTTTATGTACTTTTGACCATGAAAATAATTTAATTATTATTAAAACCAAAGAAAGTGACAACATGTCACTCTCTTAAATATTATAAGTATAATAATTTTAATTTAGTGATAAGCATCATAAAACTTCGAACATGAATAGTATCCAGAAATCTAATAAAATTATCTACATCATTATAATTTATTTAGAATTTTTAGGGATTAAATAATTGTCATTAATGGTGATACATTAATGATACATAAATTATTTATTAAGTGGGAAATAAGTAATATTGTTTTTATTGAAATAATAATACCCATTAAAAGGCCCACAAACCTGACCAAAACTTATTGGTAGTGTATATATACATCTTAGTATTCCATGGACCTAATATATAACCGTTTGGAGCCTTATAAAAGTGATTATGACACTTATATTATTTTATTTTAAATGATGCCAAAGTTTTCACCTTCATAATTTAATAAATATAACAATTTAAATATTGTGATTTTAAGACGATAAATTCAAGTAAAAGTATTATTGTGAAAGTAGATAGATTTATCTTCATTATAGGATTTTATTTTTAATTTTTTTGCAAAAAATAAGTATATTAAATAATTATACAAAACTGTTGTAGTAATTATTTTATTAAGAGATAAACCAAATAAATAGTTTTAAAAATAATAAAATAATAATTATATGAAATATTTAATGTGATCCACTAATTTTATAGACACATATGACCTTTTATAAATCTATTAAATCTTTTAGTTAGAAAATATCTTCTGTATATATTTTATTTAAATTCAAATAAATGAATAGTGTCAAAATTGACACTATTGTTATTTTATAAAAATAACATATTATAAAATTGTTTAAAAATCACAAAAATTATTAAAAATTAAAAATTTAAATTTATATGGTCTATAATGTTATAAAGTAAACAATTATGGAAAATTCACAAACAATAAGTAATTATTTGTTATAATTTAAAATTTAGAATTTTATTACCACAAATAAACATAAATAGATTAAATAAGGATAAATGAAAATGATAAGGTTCCAAATAAGATCCAAAAATGTCTAAATTTGATTGGTTGATGATATTACAACCCTATCTCATCTAATCCTATAATATGAGTTATTTTTGTAGGTTTTTAAGTGGGTTTAGATTTATTATAAATTAATATTTTTAAGAATTCCAAAGGTGCCCCTCTCCTCCCTTATAAAAAGGCACCTCCTCCCTCTCTTCTACACACCACATTGAGCCTTAAAGCTCATCCAACCCCTACCCAATTCTCTTCTCCACTTCCCTAGAAACATCCTAGAGGTCCTGGTATTCATCAAAGACCAATTTTTGTTCCCTAAGAGGAGGTCTCAAAGAGGCACTTCAAAGAAGAGGTAATTTCTGTTACCGGTTCTTTCACCGTTATTTCTTCTTCCACTTCTTCTTATTAGGTTGTTTCATTATGAAGTAATAACATCAGTATCACTTATATACTGATATTCTATTATAAGTATTAAACAACCCTATTTCACCATCTATCCATCCTACAGAAAATGAAATCACCACGTGTGCGTACGTACGGAATACCGTCTCCACGCCGTGGTGTAATCTATTTTCCACCACCACCTTACTTGGATGGGTATAATGGTGTAAATAATAACTATATATGATTATTGAAAAGTGATATTGATTATGTAATAGTATAAATACACTCCAATAAAATTCCACGATCATGGGAACGATATCATCACTCGTGCGTACGTACGGAATACCGTCTCCACGACGCGATGAGATTCATTCTCAATGACAAACCATTCATAAATGATTATAAAGTATATATAATAAGTAATCATGAAATATATGACATAATAATGATACTTAATTTATATATATATATATATATATATATATGTATGTCATCCAATTAATTCCATTCAATTCAATGAGGAAACGAAAACAACGTTCATGCGTACATACGGCCTACCGTCTCCATGAATGGTGTATTTCTTTCCATTTGTTGATCTGTTATATATATGTATACTCTGAATATATATTATATATAAATCATGTTTTACATTCTGTATGTAAGTAATCATTATCTATGTAATCATATGAATAATTACAAGTCAAAACACGGACGACAAATGAAACGATTTTACCCAAAACAGTCTTTAACATGGAATTTACAAAAGAACGGGTAATATAAAGTCATAAGTGAACCATATATGATATCATAACAATTAATATGATTCATTAATAAGTCAATAACATTATTTAAATCATTATACAGGAGTTTTGGATATGTACGAAGCATATCGGACCTAAGGTAAGGGATAATTTTGCAAATCTCAGTTTTATCCGAGATTGCTTATTCGTAAGTATTTACTGGGGTTATTTCTATCATCCATGTCCATGTTTTATAAAAAAAAATTCCATCCTTTTTACCAATTATTGACTTTTACTACATGGTATGTAAGGAATCTTTCTTTTGTTTACGTTACGAGGTACTTTTTGACTTTTCCGACAAAAGTACGAGAAGAATGTTTTTTTAACGTATACGGCATGAAAGGATTTTTACGGTTTTATAAAGCCTTATTTTTATGAAGATTCCTCCAAAATATTTCATGAATATTTTAAACAAAATTCTATTCTTTTAAAATTGCATGGCATTTTGTGAAAAGAAAAAGATTTTGAAGAATAAAGGATATTTTCCTCCAGAATTCATTTCAAGTGTTTTATCAAATCCATTTTTCATCTAAGATAACATTATGTCATATGTGTATGTTTCAAGTATAATGTCTCTATTATTTACATGGTTTCACTTTTCTTATTATGAAATGATATCAATTTCTTTTATATGGATTATGTGATGATGGGATGATGTTTATGAAACCCATTTTATTTATTGGGTTTTTATGAATGATGTATGTTTATTTTGTGGAAAAAGTAAGAATGATTTCATTATGAGATGGGTGGGACCTATATCTCCCTCCAATGCATTGGGTAAAGATTTATATATCATGACATAGACATGGTTGGAACGTCAAGTTAAACTGGTTCAGTAATACAGGACTGGAACGAGGGGTGAACTCGATTCATAAAGGGACTTTCGCCACTAAGATGGTCTTGGCAAAAATGCCATGGCTACTATGGAAATAATATCATGTGCTTAATGGTTTCCAAAATTACATGTTTTATTCCAATGCTATTTTATCATTCTTAATGTTTCTTTATGATCTATGCCTTACGTACTTCCATGTTTTACGTCATTTCTCAAGCTTTTGATGTTTAAGCATTATGTTCATGTTTTTAAGTTCAAATGTATGTGGTATGTTTTATTTTATCCATGCTTACCCTTACTGAGCATTTGAGCTCACCCTTTTTATTTTTTATTTTCCCCAGGATATAAAGAAAGGTTTTAGGTAAGAAAAAAAGGGGAAGATCTTTATGGGAGATGTTGAAGTTCTTTCACCACGATTAGAAGATTACGTTCCAAGTTTCCAAAGACACTAAACTATTACAGTCCTTGTGTGCCTGTTTTTTGTTATGTATTAAGTATTCCGATAAAGTAATGTAATGTCCATGTTCGTCAAGCTTTGGGTCTCTACAGTTGGTATCAAAGGAAAGGTTTAGTCATCCTTTGGAAACTAGGATGCGAAAACGTTAGTGAGATTCCTAGAGATATTTCTGAGGTATATCTAGGGATGTCCCTAAGGATAAGTATACGTATAGGATACAATCCTAGAACTATGGTAATGATCATAGAATTTAAACTAAGATGTTAGATATTGAGGATACTCCCCCTTTACTATGTTGTTTTCCCTAGCATGATTTTTTCCGCTCACACTATTCTTTTTGAGTTTTAGAAAATGGATGGAAACAGGAATATTCACGATAATGGAGGATATGATAGACAATGGAATGATTTTATTCATGAGAAACCAAATGAAACGGGATCTGGAAGTCCAAAATTTGTTATTATTCCTAATCAGCAATCTCATAATATGATCAATAATCTCACCTTTGGTAAGTTTCCTGACTCAGATAATAAGAGAAAGATAGAGTTTCATGATGATCATAGTGGAAAGAAAGTTTAATTTTCCTCATGTAAATCATGTGTGAAGAGGCATCAGGGAGATTGTTTCAAAGGAACTGGAAGATGCTTTGGGTGTGGAAAAGAAGGACACAAAGCTAGTAAGTGCAAAGGAAAAGGTTCAGTTAACGCCATGGACAAGGATAATGGTATTTCTACGACATCAACAATGATTAGATGTTTTAAATGTGGAATGTACGGGCATTATGCAAACCAATTACCCAATGGAAAATCTCATGAAGAGAATCAGTATGGTCATATGGGTAGTATTTATGTGGATGATAATGAGGAGACTACAAATGATATATGAGCTGAAAGAAGTGTTGAAGCTCAGTCAGTTGTTTTAGAAGGTAGTGGAATGATTGTATGTTTATCGAGAGTTATGTTGTATAGTTATTGTTACTATGGAATAAAGAATCATCTAAGGATTGTTACACTATTTTTTTCCTAAAAGTATTTGAAAGTATATTTTGAATGGTACCAGTAACCATGGAAGGTTATTCAGATATTTTTGTAAAGTAGATGATATGTGCATAATGAAGGAATAAGAAGATAATGAGATGTTTGATTGTATTCATGAGCTCATTATTGATATAAGGACTAAGTGATATCACGGTTTGAGTATATAGAATTTTGAGGATTTTGGTATGTGGAAAGTGTTAACTTTTAACTGCATTCATGTTTTCACTAAGGTTCAATTGGTATTAATTTTTCAAGAGAATACATGATTAAGGCCTTAGAATGTTTGGAATGTGACTAACAAGACATATCTTATGATATATAGGGATCAACGATGGTATTAAATCTCTGGTAATCATTTTCACTATATTATGAGAGTGTACTGCAGTATTATGGATAAGCCTAAAGATTGGAATGGATTATGTTGGACATAAGTTAGTAATGTTTAAGGATAGAAGTTTTTTCGATATTATTGATGGGATGTTATAGTAATATAGTCTTAGAAAAAGGACAACCTATAGGATGGGCGACAGCCCATCGCGTTGGACAAGGCTGTGGGAATCAAACCCACAACCGAAGTGAGACTGGCCTTTATTGCCTACCACTGGCCTACAGGAAGTCCCTGGTTAGTAGAAAATAGTGTTATTTTATTAAGAGGTATGATATATGAAGTATAAGTTCATTTTTGGAACCATATACGATTAATCTAACCATAACATGGACTTATAACTTTTTCTAACCTTTTGTTTGAAAGAGATGGAATGACCCATCATTCTATCACATGATCTGGTAACACATCACGAATAACAAATTCAACTTCATTTCTTTATGGGATGAAGTGTAAATTGTTCAATTCACAAACAACAGTGAGATTGTACCAAAATCATGCAACTATTTCTTTTAATTCATCAACTTTAGGGAAATGATCTTGAAAACCAAAAATGTCGTCCTAGTTCCCTTATATCCGATGAATCAGATGGTACCTTAGATCAACACAAATCAATAGCTTTGTGATTGTTGGCTTTTTCAAAGCCATGTTCTCTACCACTCTCCATCAGAACATGACGGTTAGATTTTTCTTCCATATCCATATTTTCACCTATGTTCTCCTACGTGGAAACCCAGTGATGAGTTAATTTGGGTAACCGTTACATTTCATACTTTAGTTTTTAAAGCCATGTTTTGGTATTCCTTTTTACGATGTGGGTTTCTATTAAAAAAACTTTCGAGTAGTAAACCATTTATAACCCCGACGAATTTCGAGGGCAAAATTCATTTTAAGGGGGGTAGAATGTAACACCCAGAGATTTTATAAAAAATATTCTTTTAATTTCATTAATGTCTTGTGTTGTATGCTACACCAATATTACCTTGCACTATACGCAACACCGTATTAGCTTGCAGTATACGCAACACTATTCTTGGATTGTGTTACACACAATTTTGATAATAGTTATTCTACGCAACATTGAGTATATATATATATATTCAATGTATAAATGAAATATGGTTGGATTCTGTTATACGAAACAACGAAGGATTCTTTCACAACACACAACCCTGACTTGGCTTGCATAACACGCAATCGCGACCTTCCTCGATAGCGTGTGTCGTACGGAATACCGGATTTTACTAAACAACAATATATTATTATAATATTATTATGAACTAGACGTTATGAATAGTATTAACTAAATTTTTAATTTTATAATATTATTATTCATCTTACACTTTTTCTAGAACATGGTATAAGAACAAAATAAATTTTTCGGGTAAAATAAGTATTTTTCAAAAAATGCAGTTTTGCCGCCTTTTGATGGCGCACCCACTTTAAATCTAGTTTTTGACTTGTTTATAAGTTAAATTTGACAAAATAAAATTTTTCTTTGGATTCAAGAAATAAAAATTTACTTTGGATAAAATTTTCATATTATTCCGGTAACTTTCATATTTTGATGAATAGTAAAAACACGCTATATTTTAATTAAAAACAACTTTTTTCATCGCAATAATTTATATGGTTAAAATATAATATTGAATGGTTTTAAAGTATAAATAGAATATATTTTTACCATTTAATATAATTTATGTCATTATCATTGATTTTACATTAAATTCATAGGTTAAATCAATTCAATCTTTTGCAATGTTTTAAAGAGAAACCCATTTTCTTTCGACAACGGGATTAATTTTGATTTAATTTCTGCAACTTTTTTGTTTTAAATTTGGAAAAATGGATTCAATATTTGGAATAAGTGGGTCCAAATTATGTTAATAAGCTACTTTTTATTTTTGAGAATTATAAATAGTAACTGCGGTAAATTTTATTTACCATAGTTAAAGGTAAATCGGGTAATTAAGGGTAAATATAATGTTATAAAATTACCCTAACACATGAACAAATTCTATTGGATGGCTAAACGTAGACTCATATAACCTAAGGGTCGGATTAGATTTATTTTATGGACTTTTGACCATGAAAATAATTTAATTATTATTAAAACCAATGAAAGTGACAACATGTCACTCTCTTAAATCTTATAAGTATAATAATTTTAATTTAGTGATATACATCATAAAACTTAGAACATGAATAGTCTCCAGAAATATAATAACATTATCTACATCATGATAATTTATATAGAATTTTTAGGGATTAAATAATTTCCATTAATGGTAATACATTAATGATACAGAAATTATTTATTAAGTGGGAAATAAGTAATATAGTTTTTATTGAAATAGTAATACCCCTTAAAAGGCCCACAAACATGACCAAAACTTATTTTTAGTGTATATCTACACCTTAGGCATCCAATTCCCTAATATATAACCGTTTGGAGCCTTATAAAAGTGATTATGACACTTATATTATTTTATTTTAAATGATGCCAAAGTTGTCACCTTCATAATTTAATAAATATAACAATTTAAATATTGTGATTTTAAGATGATAAATTCGAGTAAAAGTATTATTGTGAAAGTTGATAGATTTATATTCATCATAGGATTTTATTTTTAATTTTATGCAAAAAAATAAGAATATTAAATAATTATACAAAATTATTGTAGTAACTATTTTATTAAGAGATAAACCAAATAAATGGTTTTAAAAATAATAAAATAAATATTATATGAACTGTTTAATGTGATCCTCTAATTTTATAGATACATATGACCTTTTATGAATCTATTAAAGCTTTTAGTTTGAACATATCTTCCGTATATATTTTATTTAAATTCAAATAAATGAATAGTGTCAAAATTGACACTATTGTTATTTTATAAAAATAACATATTATAAAATTGTTTAAAAATCAAAAAAATATTTAAAAATTATAAATTTAAATTTATATGGACTATAATGTTATAAATTAAACAATTATGGAAAATTACCAACAAATAAGTAATTATTTTGTTATAATTTAAAATTTATAATTTTATTACCACAAATAAACTTAAATAGATAAAATAAGGATAAATCAAAATGAAAAGGTTTAAAATAAGATCCAAACATGTATAAATTTGATTGGTTGATGAGATTACAACCCTATCTCATCTAAGATTTGAATATGAGTCATTTTTGGAGGTTTTTAAGTGGGGTTATATTTATTATAAATTAATATTTTTAAGAATTCCAAAGGTGTCCATCTCCTCCCTTATACAAAGGCACCTCCTCCCTCCCTTCCACACACCACATTGAGCTTTCATTCTCGGCCAAACCCTGACCAATTCTCTTATCCACTTCCCTAGAAACATATTAGAGGTCCTGGTCTTCTTCAAAGACCAATTTTAGTTCCCTAAGAGGAGGTCTCAAAGAGGCGCTTCAAAGAAGAGGTAATTTCTGTTACCGATTCTTTCACCTTTATTTCTTCTTCCACTTCTTCTTCTTAGGTTGTTTCATTATGAAGTAATAACATAAGTATCACTCATGTACTGATATGTTATTATAAGTATGAAACAACCCTATTTCACCATCTATCCATCCTACGGAAAACGAAATCACCGCGCATGCCTACGTACGGAATACCGTCTCCACGCCGTGGTGTAATCTATTTTCCATCACCACCTTACTTGGATGGGTATAATGCTGTAAATAATAACTATATATGATTATTGTAAAGTGATATTGATTCTGTAATAGTATAAATACACTCCAATAAAATTCCATGATCATGGGAATGATATCATCGCTCGTGCGTACGTACGGAATACCGTCTCCACGATGCGATGAGATTCATTCTCAATGATTAACCATTCATAAATGATTATAAAGTATATATAATAAGTAATCATGAAATATAGGACATAATAATGATACTGAATTTATGTATATATATATATATATATATATGTATGTCATCCAATTAATTCCATTCAATTCAATGAGGAAACGAAAACAACGTTCATGCGTACGTAGGGCCTACCGTCTCCATGAACGGTGTATTTCTTTCCATTTATCGATCTATTATATATATGCATATTATGAATATATATTATATATAAATCATGTTTTACATTCTGGATGTGAGTAATCATGATCTAAGTAATCATATGAATAATTACAAGTCAAAACACGGACGACAAATGAAACGATTTTACCCAAAATGCTCTTTAACATGGAATTTACAAAAGAACGGGTAATATAAAGTCATAAGTGAACCATATATGATATCATAAAAATTAATATGATTTTGAAATAATTCAATAACATTATTTAAATCATTATACAGGAGTTTCGAATACGTACGAAGCAAATCGGACCTAAGGTAAGGGATAATTTTGCAAATCTCATTTTTATCCGAGATTGCTTATTCGTAAGTATTTACTGGGGTTATTTCTATCATCCATGTCCATGTTTTATAAAAGTGTTTCCATCCTTTTTACCCATTATTGAATTTTACTACATGTTATGTAAGGATTCTTTCTCTTGTTTACGTTACGAGGTACTTTTTAACTTTTCTGACAAAAGTACGAGAAGAATGTTTTTTTATCGTATACGGCATGAAAGGATTTTTACGGTTTTATAAAGCCTTATTTTTATGAAGCTTCCTCCAAAATATTTCATGACTATTTTAAAAAAATTCTATTCTTTTAAAATTTAATGGAATTTTGTGAAAAGAAAATGATTTTGAATAAGAAAGGATATTTTCCTCAAGAATTCATTTCAAGTGTTTTATCAAAACCATTTTTCATCTAAGATAACATTATTTCATATGTGTATGTTTCAAGTATAATGTATCTATGATTTACATGGTTTCACTTTTCTTATTATGAAATGATATAAATTTCTTTTATATGGATTATGTGATGATGGGATGATTTTTATGAAACCCATTTTATTTATTGGGTTTTTATGAATGATGTATGTTTATTTTGTGGAACAAGTAAGAATGATTTCATTATGATATGGGTGGGAACTATATCTCACTCCAATGCATTGGGTAAAGATTTATATCTCATGAGATAGACATGGCTGGAATGGAAAGTTAAACCGGTTCAGTAATACAGGACTGGAACGATGGGTGAATTCGATTCAGAAAGGGACTTTGTCCACTAAGATTGTCTTGGCAGCAATGCCTTGGCTACTATGTAAATCATATCATGTGCTTAATGGTTGCCACAATTAAATGTTTTATTCCCATGCTATTTTATCATTCTTACTGTTTCTTTATGATCTATTCCATACGTACTTCCAAGTTTTATGTCATTTCTCAAGCATTTTATGTTTAAACATTATGTTCATGTTTTTAAGTTCAAATGTATATGGTATGTTTTATTTTATCCATGCTTACCCTTACTGAGCATTTGAGATCACCCTTTTTATGTTTTATTTTCCTCAGGATATAAAGAAAGGTTTTAGGTAAGAAAAAAAGGGGGTGATCTTTATGGGAGATGTTGAAGTTCTTTCACCACGATTAGAAGATTACGTTCCAAGTTTACAAAGATACAAAACTATTACGGTCCTTGTGTGTCTATTTTTATTATGTATTAAGTATTCTTCTAAAGTAATGTAATGTCCATGTACGTCAAGATTTGGGTATCTACAGTTATAGGATCATTATTGTCAACTAATAATGAGTCACCAGCCTCACTAACTAGAAACCCATAACAATCTAGTTCTCTAACATCTCTTGTACTCCTACACGATACTTGAGTCTCAAGAATAGTTTCATCTTCCACGGGGCTTCATAGAATCTATTCCTATACCCACTCTTATATACTACGAGCTTCAAATTCATCGAATTATATCACACTCCAACTATCACATTTATATAGGTGTCCCCCCCCCAATTAATATGGTGTGTCTTTCCACTATAACCTTTTTTATAAGGGTTTGTATAGGTAATATCCCGTTGTTTCCTTGGGGTTTCCTATAAAGGTAAACATTGTTCCTCGGGGTGAAATTTTGTTACTAGAAGAGGCCTTGACAAATGATTCACTTCCCCACACACGTAAATGAAATAACATGGTTTTTCTTCCACTCCAGAATTCATATAGAATACCATTTATTGATTTATTTGGTACTTGGTTTGGTATGTGTTCTATTTTATGTAATGTGTATCACCAAAAGGATAATGGATGAATCACATGAATCATCATTGATATAACAATGTCCAATAAGGTTTGGTACCTCCTTTCACTTACACTATTCCACTAAGGCTTATAAAGAGAAGTGAGTTGGGATAAGATCCCAAACTCCTGTAAGTGAAAAATTAAGTCCAAAATAAGATATTATCCACCACGATCTAAGTATATTTTCTTAATATTCTTACCAAGATTGTTCTAAACCTTATTCTTTTATTCCTGGAATTCATCAAAAGAAAATAACTTATAACTCACCAAGTATACATATCCATATCTACTAAAATCATCAGTAAAAGTTATGATGTATGAGTACCCACGCCTTTCCTCAATAGGAAATGTTCCACACACATCAGTATGGACTAATTCAAGAATATCTTTATCCTTTTCAGCTTTACCACTAAATGGTGATTTTATTATTTTTTCCTTATAAATATGTGTGACATACACAAATTAGTTTTAGTTCAAAATATTCTAAATATCCATATTAATGTAATTTAGTTAAGGACTTTTAGTTTACATGACCTAGACGGTGATTTCAAAGTTTAGTGTGGTATGAATCACGTGAATTTAAATCATTATAGATTTCTATTACTTGGTTCATGTAATCTAACTCATAAAGACTATTATTTAAATGTGACTTATGATAAAAAATCGATCTTTATAAAATAAGAAATATTTATTTCTAAATATGAAAAAAAAATCATATATATAAATTCTGGATATAGGTATAATGTTTTTGGTAATAGATGAAACATAATAACTATTGGAGTTGTTTTCCTAGGAAGAAATATTTATACTTTGATTATATGTATATTATATGTATTGAATATTAGAAAAACTTCTTATTACATTTTTTTTTCTGCATGACTCGAATGTAATCATGTTCAAGAGTATATGTCACATTAATTAGATTTTAGTAATTCACCGCTATGATGAGAACCTTGAAGTGATGTGATGATATTATCAAATAATTTTATATAATTGGATAACATTCTATGATGTGACACATAGTACATAGACTGCCAGGTGTGAGTCCTCGTAAGAAGATGAGACTTCTTCTCATGAATTTCACACTTAGTAATCTCCAAGATGGAATATTATGAGAGTAGACCCATCAGTAGGATTTCTGCATGTTTTGGTATCATCACATATTCCTATCTAAAAGCATGTGTGGTGGTCCTTATAATTTATGATTATTATTGATTCATGTTACAACTCACGTACTTTGATGTGTTTTGTAAACCATAATGATAACAATTCATGATGAATTAGGATACGTTGGATACATCATGAGTGACATGTCATTAATGAATAAGTTGAGGAATTATTTTACATTCCATAATTATGGAAGCTAATATCTCATACCTTTTATTGGAATAGAACCATCACATTAAATTCTATGGCCATGGTGTAACGACATGTTTATTTCAGATAGTCAAAGAAAGACATATAGATCATATAGGTTGGTGATAGGGATGTTTAACCTTCTTGTTGAGATATTGTGATAAAGGGTTTATATAATAATGAGAGTATTTGTATGAGGATGTCAAAATTTTGACATTAATTTCTTTCTCTTGGGTGCCTTGACCCGTTGCTAGACAGTAATCTTGCAGTTTAGTCAAGGAAACCTAATGCCAATGAGAAATAATCCTAGAGGGTCACACATTATGTGTTTCCATTGATCTAAATTAAATACTATTTTATTTTAATTAATGGAATAAATATTATTATAAAGTATGAGGAATAATTTGGTTCATGCTATATTGATTGTATAAACTAAATATATATTTATTTTCTAGCTTGTGAATAAAATATTTATTTTTTTATTTAATATTTTAATAAATATGTATTCTCTATATTAGGAATAAAATATTTATTTAGGAATAAAATAATTATTCAGATGTTTAATAAATTCTGGAGGAGTTCGAATGGAACAAAACTGAGTCTGGTGAAAAATATTAATTAACAAGATAGTTATATAATATTTTTTATTATTCAAGTTGGTGTGCACCACAAAATAATAATTATATTATTATTATTATGAGGCATGGGATTTATTAATGGTAATAAATGTTATTTAATAGATGGTATGAAATTAAATAAAATTTTAACTTAAATACCAAATCTATAGATAGGTGGAAATGTATATTATTTAGAGAATCCAAAATTGAGAATAGAGAATTATTGAACACAAGGAATTTTCTCTCAACTCCTCTTTCTCTATCCCTCTCAAGAATGATAGTGAAAGAGATATTTCTTTGATACAGAAGAACGAATGATCAAGAATGAACAAAACAAGGCATTTGACTCATTGTTCTAGCACCTGGAGATTGATTGGTGAATCTGAGAGATCATAAGGGCACATGTGGATCACCAATAGAGGGATTCCATCTTTAGATCCTCATAGTGTAATGAAGGTAATCCCAAATGTCCTTTTTAGATGATTAAAATTCACAAACAAATAAAATTCCTATGCATAATTATTTATTTCTTCAAATATTAAATAAATTAATCTTCAATTTGATGTTCAAGATCCTCACTCTTGGTTTTGGGATATTATTATTAAAATAAATTTTAATATATTCCCCACATCCGTAATCTTATGTTACACCCAGAACCATCAATATAAACCTTTTAAAACCATGATAATTCTAATCATCAATGTGAGGTGGTATTCCCTAATACCTACAACAATGAGTTTAGCTCTGTTGGCTGCTCATAGATCTACCTCCCCTTGGTCAATCTTTTTTAATCTACTTGGTTTCTATATTCTAATACATATGTGAACACCACAAGAAATATCTAATACCCAATTTTTAGAAATAGATAAATTGCACTTAATAAAAAATGCATCGAAATATTCTCCTTGTTTCTTTGGTTGGGTGAAGTTTTTCTTCCACTAACCCTTCTTTCCATATGTGAAACATACAGCATCTTGTTCCCTTGATTTCCCCTTGATATTCTTATTTTTAGAGGGGTGTGAAGAAGATTTAGCCTAAAATATATTCTCTTTCCTTTTACATTTTTTCACCATAAGGACATAAGAACTTTATGGATTTATATCCATATATATAGGGAAAGGAAGAGTGAAAAGATATGTTAGATAATTTTCAATGTTTTTCATATTAAAATTCACAACAAACAGGAGAAACTCTAAGGGAGTGATACCAGAAGGATTTTAGTGTGCATTTCTTCAGGGAGTCTAAATCCTATAACCTCTAGGTGATCAATGTAGGTAATGATATTTACTACATTAGATCCAGCTGGGGCACCCTCCACATGATTACTCTGAAAGAGTTCTTTGGAAATGTAAAACATCTCATGTATAGAACTCTCTTAGAAAATCACACTCAGGTGCTCAACAATTCTATATGCACCTATTTTTCATGAGAAGTCATGGGTTAACTAGACATAGATGAAAGCATAAAAAATTGAATTTCAACCATTTCATTCATATTTTTCTCATAGACTAGGAACTCTTCATAACTCACCTCTTGAGTAGGTGGATCAATCAATGAGGATTCTATCATATAATATTTCTGTTCATGGTGTAGAATAACCTAATGGCTTCTAAACCACTCCTGGGGTTTACTTCCAGTTAGGAGGTTTTCTTTCTCCAATATTGATTATAAGGATAGTGTGGATGAATGTTTTTACATTTTAATTCTATAATTAAAAAAGAATATCATTATTACATGACTTGATTACAAATTATGTGAGAAATAATAAATTAATTAAATAATTTATATTAAATCTCCTAATATTTTATCATGTTCCAATATCCCCCAACATTGAACTAAGAATTTCTAGTTTCTAGGACATTAAACTAGAAAGGATACATATTTCCCTTTTTATAAACCCAACAAGGTTTGTTCAAGCTCTTTAAGGTATTTAGGTAGGCAAGTATTTTATAACTGTGGGATTGTGGCTCCTTGATCCATTGAGTGGACTCCAAAATCCTGAAATCTTGACTTATATTTCTTAATAAAATTACCTCAAAATTATACACATTCTAGCTTGGGATAATCCTCTTGATGTAAAATGGTTAAGTCAACCAAAAATCGTCATATGAATGCCCATTATAAAAGTAAGTGTCCCAACAAATGTGGGTAAAAAACTTAGTTCTATTGAGTTTCATTCCTAATCAAGTAATGGAAGTCCAATTCCATCTTAATATTTAATTGAGGGATTTTAATTTATTACACATAAATTTGATCTTGTTTTTCCTTTACATGTATTGTTAATATTAAGTGGATGTTACTTAGTCAATTAACCATGTTGGATAAAATTTATACTCATAATTAATTTATATAATTTCTATCTTTTCATAATAATTCATTTATTTATGTGATTGCGGCCATACATCTATAAAATAAATAATTTCATAGTCATAAATTAAAAAATAACCCATTCATGATCTCTATCAAATGGTTGATTTAATGATCAAACATTAAATCAAACTTTTACAAAGGGTAAATAGATCCTATTTTTGGTCCTCTCATGAGATAAAACATTCGATCTATCCACCTATATCACCTAGGTTTCCATCATTATGGTTCTGTCTTGAATCACCTTCTGTTAATTATAAATATTTATTACTCACAATTAGGTGAGTGGAACCAAAGGATTTTTTAAAAGTGGATTACAAAAATATTCTTAGACATGTAGGTCCTATATAATAATGGAGGGAAGGATGACTCACATGAAATAATTTAATTTAATATAAAATTATTTTAAGCCCATGGAATAAATTAAATTAAAATATCTAACGCATACAAAAGTCTTGGTCAAGCTCATGAATGGTCATGCATACAATAGATATGAAAAAGTAACTGACTAGCATTCATTTCTTTATCTATTCTTTATTATTAAAATAAAAAAACATGCTTTAATTAATTAATTAATTAATTAATTCCCTTTAATCTTAATGATCCCCCCTATCTTAATTAGATATATCAATAATTTATGGAATTCGTGGAAAATAAATAGAAAAAAATAATGACTTTTTTATTACAATAAATTAATTGGTCATTTAAAATTATTTAAAATAATTATTAAATATTCAAACAAATGATGGTGTTCCAATCAATAAAATAAGTTTTTAATGGTTTAATTCTCAAATTTAATCTAATTATAATTTTAACTATTAATGGTATACTACACATCATGTACATCCAACTACATGTCGTGTATCTCAATTTCCATGTATCCTGGGTACACGACTTGGTATGCGACATGCACCTCAATTGGAATATACGACATGTACATTCTACCTACATTCCATTTATTAACTTGTCGTGTGACAAGTAGGCCCAATCAACATATGGTGTGCAGTAAATGCACAGTGTGTAATTAACTACTTGGCACATATTTGGTTGTTCTTCATCTATTATTAAGCCTTTAAGAAAATGAAACAATGAATGTATATGAATAATATGTCAAAGAATGTTAATTCAAATTGAATTGAAGAACTAATACTAATTAATGAAAATTCCACTACCTTTTTGTATAGATCAATATTCAAATAAATAATAATCAATTTAAATATAACCCCTCTGATACCAATTATTTGTTCTGAGTGTAGCGGAAGCATGTGGTGGTGGGAGATATATTAAAATTATTTTTAATAATTATTTCTGGAAACCAAGAGTGATGATATTGCACGTAAAATTTATAATTAATTTATTTAATATTTGAAGAAATAAATACATGGTCTTAATGGGAGATTCGGGAGAGAATTCATTGTGGGAAATAATTCTCTATTCTGAATTTTTTGATACACTATACAATAGACATAGTCATGTATTTATAGAGTTAGGTTTTAGGTTAAAAGATTATTTAATTGCATTTTGACCATTAAATAGACTTTATTACCTTTAATAAACCGCATTCCTCATAATAATAAAGATAATATTATTATTTTGTGGCGTGCACCAACTTTTGTAATAAAATATATTATTTAACTATCTTTTTATTTAATACGTTTCACTGGACATGGTCTTTGTCCATTAAAACTCCTCTTTCATTTATTGAACACCTAAATAAAAATTTTATTCATAAAAAAATATTTCATTCACATACGAGTGAATAAATATTAAGGAAAAATAAAATAAAATATATATATATTTTTTTATTCACATGTCAATGAATAAATATTTATTTGATTTATGTTATCAATATAACTTGAATAAAATTATTCCTCTGACTTGAGAATAATATTTATTTAATTAATTAAACTCAAATATAATTTAATCGAGATCAACGGAAAAACTTATGGTGTGACCCTCTATGATTATTTGTCATTGGAATAATGTGGGCTTGCCTAAATTCCAATATTATAATCTAGTAATGGGTCAAGTCACCCAAGAGAAAGAACATAATGTCACAACATCAACAACCACATACAAACACTCATTGTGTAATATAATCCCTTTGTCATAATATCTCATTAAGAAGGTTGCATGATGGTGTCGTTAAACTATTTCCTTGATATGTATTTCTTCGACTAACTAAAATAAACCCATCATTACACCATGGACAAGGAATTTAATTCAATAGTTCTATTATAATTAAAGGGATGAAATATCAGCTTCCATAAAGATAGAAGGAAAAAATCCTTTTTCAACTTATCCATTAATGACATGTTAATCATGATTCATGAAACGTACCCTACTTCCTTCCAACGTATGGCATGATTTTTTTGGTCAGTAAATATAATTGAATGAGTCATGACATACATTAATGGTAATCTAAATCTCTAGGGACCATTACACATACTCGTAAATAAGAATATATGATGACACCAAAACATGTGGAATTCCTACTTATGGGTCTATTCTCATAATCTTACATATTGGAGATTACCATGTGAAAACATCATACAAAGAATCCTCATCCACTTATGCGAACCCAAACCTGATGGTCCAAATACTTTGTGTCTTATTGTAGAAGATTATCTAATTGTAGAACTATATTAAGAATATTGTCATAGCACTTCAAGGTTCAATCATATATGGGAACTTCTATAACCTTATAAATGCAAAAAATACACTAAGAAATTATTACATAAAATCCATTCAGAAAAAATGAAAAATATGTAATAATATATTGAATAAAATTTCAATTCATCCAATATAATGTAATAAATGTACAATAAATTTGTCCTAGGACACCAAATGTAAATATATATATATATATATATATAACTAAATAATATGGTTTTTACGATATAATGATCCTTCTGGAAATATAAATGTTTCTTACCTTCTTTCTATATTGATCATTGAAAAATGGGAATGATACCCATGCATACATATGGCCTACTTTCTCTATGATTGTGACATTTTATTCACTTTTCATAACCATATTCCATGAATGTTTGTAAAGTAATAATTTATGTATAACTATTATGATTATTTCATGATTATTATTCTGGATATGTTTAAATAATATCCCCTTTTGACCATAGTCAACCTACCAAATTCATTTTTGACACATCAAACGAATATGGTCAAAACCTCCAAAGGAAACTTAATTGAATAAGTAATCGTATATAACAGGATAATAAGTAAAATAAAAATAATAATAAACTTTAAAAATGTTATAAATCAACTAAATAATTAACATAAATTTATTATTTACGAATATAAAGTACAATCATGACAAATTGGACTCTAGGTGATGGTTTTTCTCATCTCACTTATATTTCGGTGAGATACATGCCATATTCACCACTTATTTTTATTATGTGGTTTATATAATTTCCTTGAATGTATTTTATAACTCTTATAACTAAATTTATTGTGATTAAAATAACCATTTCATCATATCTCTTTCATGGGTTTACAGTTTCAATGTTACCAAAGTGGTAATGGATTTTTGTCACAATTTTCCTTTTTTAAGATGTTTATTATGTAAAACACCTGTATTATTTTATAAAGTTTGTATAATAATAATTTGACATATTATATAATGAATATAATTATTCTCAAGATATAATAATTTTCATTTAATTTTATTCCTTCATGGTTATTACGATTCAATGTTACCAATGTGGTAAGAGTCTTTTGTTACAATCTTGTCGTTTATCAAGATTATTTATGATTAAGAATCCAATGTTGAAATATTATGGTCTACCTCTATAATAATACCATGAATTTTATTATCCTATATTTATGTCATGATAATTAATTTTTTCCCTTAATTTTTCCTCTCTTTATGTACTTGATAGTTCAAAATAATTATTTTTATGAAAAAATCATCTTTTCATTTGAAAAAATTTTTCACCCCAAACCATGTATTATACAAAACTTCAAAAATTTTTTAAAATGTGTTTTTAATATATGAAGGGATTTTTCCCCCATGATTTTTTTAAATTATTTTTAAAAGATTCCTTTATAATCTTTCAAGTTTATTTTAAAAGATAATTATTTTCATAATGTTTTATGTTTTAAAAATTGTTCTTTAAAATGAAAAGATATTTTCATGAAGAATGTTTTTAATGATATTTCAATGGTATTTCTATTAATAAAAATCATGAAACCTTTGATTTTAATTATCCCCCATTTGGGATATTTTTTTATTTATATCATCCTCATTCTTTCCTGGATGGATTAAAATTGTTTCAAATATATTGTTATGGAACTCATTTATTTTCCATGAGTTAACCCTGTTTTAAAGAGTTTATATGGAACCCATTTATTTTCCTTGGGTTAATCATGTTTCAAATATATTTTTATATAACCCATTTAAACCAATTTATTTTCAATGGGTTAATCATTTTTTAAAGTGAATTTTCTGAAAATCATTTATTTTCCATGGTCTAATCACATTTCAAAGATATTTTTATAGAACCCATTTCTTTTACATGAGTTAATCATGTTTCAAATATATTTTTATGGAACCCATTTTTCCATGGGTTAATAATGTTTCAAAGATATTATATGGAACCTATTTCTTTTCAATAGGTTAATCATGTTTCAAATAGTTTTTTATGAAACCCAATTATTTTCCACAAGCTAATTATCTTTAATGGATATGGATAAGAATATCATTTCTCTACCATGGGTTTATCTTGTTTTTATGAGTTTTATGATTAATTTTTTTTATTCATGATATGTTACTTGATAATTATATGAAAGGGGTGAGCATAATATATCTTATATGAAGGTTTGATCACTATTATATCTCATAGGTGAGCTCGATATAGCTTATATGAAGGGTTGAGCCCCATTATAGATCATGAGAAATAATTGTGCCTAATATAGCTTATATGAAGGGTGATCCCCATTATATATCTCTAATGCATTGGGTAATTATATTTTTAGAAATTTTTAGTATTGTTTATTCCAATTAAAAGGGTTTTGAAAAGGTTTAATGAAAGTGATGTTCCAAGTTACCAAAAAAGGATTAAATTTCTGGTTATGGGTTTATGATGTTTCATTTGGTCAAGATTGATATCACATGGATCATGATTATTGATTTTGATGACTTTTTACTATTCATTTTTGTTATATTTTATGATCTAATTATTAATGGGTTTGTGTTCCTTTATGATTCTCTCATGCACTTTGATTATGTTATCATACACTTATGAACTATTTTGATCGTTGATGACATCTAATTGTTAATGCTTATGTTTACCCTTACTGAGAATTTGAGTTCACCCTTATTATATTTCCTTTTCCCCTAATAATAAATAATAAAGTTGAAAAATTTATGTCTATAAAGTATTTCAAAAGGATTATTTTGATGACATAATGTGAAAGACAAAAATTTGGGTATAATAAGAGATTATGTTCAAATTTATGAACATGTTATTTATGAGTTCAAGTTGATATGAGTTGGTCCTTATTCTCTAAAACTATAAACCTAAAAGGTCTTTGAGGTTGTAAGTGGTCCATGATTTCATTTTGATGTTGTAAGGTTTAAATAAAAAATTTGGGTCACAATTATCATAATCATATCCGGGAATGTCAATTTATGGATTTCAGTGAAACATCCAGGTGTTTGGGGTCTTGACCGTTAGACGATGTGCTTGATATGACTCAAAGTGTCTATTATCAGTTTAAAATTGAAATTTATTTCAAAACATGTGTCACTCGCTAAAAACCAAAAACAAATGCTCATCTTCTCATGATAATTTAGTAAAATGATTCATAAGTAATTTTTTACATGGGGGAATCGATCTCACATCAAACCGACACATGATGTGATTAGTATAACTAAAAGTGAATGTTTTCAGTTTAAAATGAAATTTTAGTAAAAAAAAGGTGACATAATCAAAACTAATTAAATAAATTTAGATTTTTTTGATAATTTATAAAAATTATCCACATGTAATTTAGGACATGTTGGAATCATCTGTACATAAATATGATACACAGTGTGATTATTATGACTCCAAGTGTATCTTTTTTTTAAATTTTCATTTTAGTAAAAAAATAAAAGTGACATACTCAAAACTGAGAAAATGATTTAGGATTAATTTAATACTTTGGTAAAATAATCCATAAAACATTTTCAATATGTAGGAATCATTCTTACCTAAATCTAATACATAGTGTTTCTGGTATGACTCCAAGTGTATCTTTTTATTTAAAATTGACATTTTGTAAAAAGGAAAAGTAAAATACTCAAAACCAGGAAAATTAATCTATAATTTCTTTGATACTTTATAAAAATGATAAATAAGTCATTTTTTATGTGTAGGAATCATCCTCACCTCAATCAGATACACAGTGTTCCCAATATTACTCAAAGTTTCATTTATTATATTAAAATTGAAATTTTACTTCAAACTCAAGCCACTCACTAAAAATCAAGAAAACATTCTCAAATTTTCTTGAAAATTTAGGAAAGTGATTCATAAGTCATTTTTAATGTGTAGGAATCAGTCTCACATCAAACTAAAACATGATGTGACCAGTATCACTCAAAGTACTTATTTTAAATTTAAAATGAAATTTTGGGGAAAAAACAAATGACAAACTCATAACCAAGAAAACACATTCATATTTTTTAAAACTTTATGAAAATGACTCATAAGTCATTTCTGACATGTAGGAATCAGTTTCACCTAAATCCAATGCACAATGTGAATGATATGAATCAAAGAATATGGTTTGAGTTTGAAATGACCTTTTAGTAAAAACCACAAGTGACATACTCAAAACCAATAAAACGCATTCAGATTTTATTTATACCTTATAAATAAGATCTATAAATCATTTGTGACATGTAGGAATCACATTCACCAAAATATGATGCACGGTGTGAACAATATGACTCCCAGTGTGTATTTTTATTTAAAATTGATATTTTAGTTAAAAAGACAAGTGGAAAATTCAAAAATGATCAAACACATTAATATTGTTTTGATCCTTTATGAAAATGATCCATAAGACATTTTTTAGGTGTAGTAATCAGCCTCACCTCAATCTGATACACGGTGTGCCAGTATGACTCAAAGTGTCCATTATGAGTTTAAAATTGACATTTTAGTTCAAAATGTGTGTCACTCATTAAAAACCAATAAAAAACACTCAGATTGTATTAATAATGTTCTACGACAATTCATAATTGATTTTTTACATATAGGAATCAACCTCACATTAAACAGATACATGATGTGACCAATATGATTTAAAGTTTTTTTTTTCAGTTTAAATGGTATTTTAGTAAAAAAACAAGTGATATAATCAAAATAGAGAAAATGAATTCATATTATTTTTATATTTTAGGATAATAATATAAATGTAATTTTTGACGTGTAAGAATGAGACTCACCTCAATCTGATGCATGGTGTGACCGGTATTACTCAAATTGAGCAGTTTCAATTTAAAACAAAACTTTTATTAATGTATTATTTCATATTTGTGATTAATTTATTTTCTTATAGTAATAATAACATAATAATTGTTTTCGTATTCAGGTGGATTAATTTTCTGGAGTTTGTGTGGTTTTTTTAGAAATTGATGCCATGATCGAGATTTTTGGGAGCGAGTCGGGTGCCAAAGACAATGAAACCATTAATGTTTCTGAATGTTTTTGATCAATTGTACTTTATAATTTAATTTTACAAAATAATTTTTGAAATTTCTATAATAGTGTATTTTTTATTTTATTTGTGACATAATTTTTATTTCAATTAAATTATTAATTTGAAATATCATGTATTTTCCTATATTTTGATATATTTTTTGTTGTAGTGTGTTGTAATTTTAATACCACGCTAAAACAATGTGAAATTTATCAACACTACTTCTAGTACTGATAAGGGGGATCTTTAACATCACTAGAATTTTCACTAATAAAGGTCCCCCTTTTTCATCTCTTTTCTAGTACTTTTAAAAGGGACCCATTTTAATAGTTCTTAGATCAACTGCACTTTTTTAATGTTGTTGATGGATTTTTCTAGTGCGGTTAAAAGCCTCTTCTGTAATGGTGATTCAATTTTTAATCTTTATTTTAGAATTTTATTTATTAACATAATATATTTAATATATATTATTTTTTTAATAGATTCATTTAATATATTTTTATATTTTTTTGAATATATAATATTTATTACTTTTTAATATTTTTTCAAATTCATTCATTTTTTATATTATTTAATCATTAATAGTCTTAATTATTTGTTAATATTTTTTTCATTTATTCATTTACAATTTTTATTTTTTTAATATTTTTTTAATTTTTCCATTTTTAATATTTATTTATACATGTTTATTCATTAAAATTTAATGGTTTTAATATGGTTTTAATTTATATAATTAATATATATTCATTTTAATTTTAATATATATTCATTTTTATTTTTTACTAATCAATATAATTAATAAAACTTTTCATTTTTTAAATATTTTTTAAATCTATTAATTTTTTAATTATTAAATTTCATTCTTTTTTAACATTCATTCATTTAATATTATATTTTATTATTTATTCAATAATAAAATGTTAATTATTTTTTATTTTTATTATAATTTATTAATTTTTAATATTTATACATCTAATATTTTTGCAATGTTTTTATTTTTAATATTTATTTATACATATTTATTTATTAATATTTAATGTTTTTAATATGAATTTAATGTACATATTTAATATGTATTAATCTTCATTTTAATATATATTCATTGTTAATTTTTTATTAATTTATAAAATTAATAAAACATATTTATTTTTTAATTATTTTTGAATTTAATTCATTTTCATTTGTCAGATTTCACACGTTTATAAAATTCATGCATTAAAACATAGGTTTTTCTTGTGATTTCCAAAAAATAATGATAAATATATGTTGTGACAGTGAAAAAATAGAAACTATTGATAAAATTTATATTTATCGATGCTACCTCATAGATCTGATAATGATATGCCTTTATAAGTACTAAAAATAACTAATAACTAGCACTCGCCAGTGAAATCGCACAGTGATATAACTCAATTCATAGATTATGCATTCACGCATTGATATGGTTCAATGATTTTTTTAATAAGATAATAATACATTTCAATGTTAATAATGAACATGAATATTCAATATTTTGAAATCACAAAATAATGATACTTATTATTTTAATACAGTTAAACAAAATATAGAAACATCATTCTGATAGTAAATTACATTTTGGACAAATACATTTGAAAATATGTAGATGAATTTATAAGAAATAAATAATTATTTAAAGTAAAGAGATTTGAATTAAATGAATGATAAGAACATTGAAATATGAAATATGATATAATTGAGAACATGATGATGTAAATTACAAAACATGGAATAAATGATTAGATTGGAAAACTTATTATCTTATAGTAACATATTAATACATATTAGATTGCAAAGCAACCTGTGTGGGAATTTCCTTCTTCCAATGCTCTATACAGGAAAAATGACCTCAATATTGATGAAATTGATGGGATGGGTAGTAAATATAATGTCATCATGGTTGATTTGGATTCTGGTATGCTTTTTATAGGACCACTTCTAAGGAGATAAACATGTAATTTTTTGTCCTTAATTAAATACATCCTTGATGTTATTAGTGGTGTGTGAAAAACAACTGTCCCTTGCTATAGGGCCTGTGTCTGGTTCATATACTTATACTTGCAGACTATCTATACTTGAGTCTATTAGAGAGAGCATGTTGTGGACTGCTGTAATAGTATTCCAGGATGTTAATGTCGTTGCCCCCTCCCCCTCCCTATCCCCCCCCCCTTATAAACTTTATTTATGAGCTTCATTTGGGATAATGATAAGCACTATTAATGACCTTGAGCGTGGATTTTGAGAAATGGAGAAGAGACAAAGTTGAAAGTAACCATAGAAATGGATAAAACCTGCTGAAACTGCATAAATAAAGTACTAAATATCAATTTAAAAGAAAAACTACATATAGACTAGTTATTATGACTCAACATTGTTAGAAATAAACAACAACTGGACTAAACTAAAATACTAACACAATAAATTACTACTAAAAAGACTCCATTCCTGCAATAGTAGTCAACTTGTTTCCTTTGAGTAATATAGATCCACTATAATGTGTTTTTCAAATCCAGTGAAATAAATACTTCAATGCTTATCTTTTGAGTTTTTTCCCTCACACAAACCATCCCAATAATCAATAAAAATTCAATACAAAGCATTAAATGAGCACAGAAAGGCAGCAACAATTTGGTGGTCGCTGCAATATAGTGCAAACTGCTTTTTGAACCACTGGCTGTTTGTATGAGCCTTCATGAGCAGCTCCCAGTTCAAGACCTTTAGGAATGTTGTAATCTGAAAATGGAAGCAGTTATATTAATGAATGAAATGAAGTTATTGATGTCTTCAATGAAGATCGAATTGATGAATCATTGGATAATGACTTTATAATAGATAAACACTTCAATAGACAAATAGATAAAGAAGAATGTTTGTACATAATCTTAAAAAAAAATTCTTAAATATTTTTATGTATTGTATGCGATCCAGCATCATCAGTGCATTTAATATATTAAAAGTGGACAACATATTGAGAGTGAATGATAACACATATACATTAAAAAAATCATATTATAGTGAAGAAAATATATTAGAAACACATAAACAATGATGTTATTATCCAAATAATGTTTCTTTTGTCAAAAAACTCATCAGAAGTGGTAAGTACTTTTAAGGATTAAGTTGAAAAAACTTATTGAAAACTATTTTTAGTGGTGTTTTTTCAGATAAGTACCTTTTTACACAGCCTTAACACTTCATAAAATAAAAATGGTGAGTTTATGTATTTCCCACTTATGATGTGGCAGATGAAGAGTATGAACTCCTTGGTGGTGGATCTCTAGAAGTAGAAGAAATGGTTTGTATCCAATGCTAATGACAGGATGATTGGGTCTGATCCCCTGTTCGTACAACATTTCAAAAGAATAATCTCTATAAAAATGTGTGAGTAAAAGACAAGGCATCTATATATATACTAATCTTACCATAAACAATAACCATAAATATGCCCTACATTTCTCAAAGATGAAAATATTTTCTGTTATTATTATTATTTTTAAATAATGATTGCATCTACACACCTTGAGTAGACTCCAAATATACATAGATAAGCAAGAAGAAGGGTCTTAATTTGTAATGAAAAATTTTCTTCTTTCATGTACCCTTCCTACATCAAAGAAAATAAATATAAACTTTGGGTTTGAAAAACTTAAATATAAAACAGAAATAAAAAAACAACAGCGAAAAAAGTAGAAAATTCTGCATATCAATTATACCACCTCAAATTAGATATTTCTGCATCTAAATGCCAAAATCTATTAGAACAAAAAATATTGTCATAATTATGATATAGTGGGTTTTCATGGATGAAAATTGTAATGCACCGCAATATATTTGGATAAAGAAGCCATCATCTTTCCACCAAAGTCAATCCCAACTGTGCATGTAATGCCTGCAACACAGGCAACAAAAATAGCAGCGTACCTACGAACATAAAATCACATTTATGCTCACTTTTACCAATATGTCTTCATACATGATGGGAAAAAAGGTACCTGAAATGAAAATTCATTAATGATCAGAACAACTACTACATGCATATATAAATGGACACAATAACATAGGAAATTCTGGATTGGGACTATTAAGACCTGTAAAAAGTGTTGTTTTTAGGATTCCAGACCATTATCCATAATATCACTAGATGATGGAAAGTAAATCAAAACTGACTTACCACTTTTGAAATCAATAGGTGATTCTGAATACAAGGTATGAGGAAAATAGTTTAAACTACCAAAAAACTGTGTTAAACACAACCGAAACACACCATGGATGGTTCTTATGAACAGACATGTTCCTGGAAGACACGGTATACCCAGGAAAAGAATTAGCGGTGCCCAGGTTTGAAAAAGAGGGATATCCTCCCTCTGATATAGAATCATGACAAATAGGTAATTAGATTCATCCAAAGTTTTGACATGGATCCGTAGGATTGCAGGAGTCAGGGTTGTTCCCATATTTTCCTGCTACAAACCTAAAACCACAGTCCACAATTCTATCCAAAACCTGTTGATATGCAATGAATAGATGTAAAATGTTAACAAATTTCCAGACATGAAATACTATTTAATAGTTACAAGAAAAATTATATTTGGAAACAAATTAATCAAAACAGAATACATGTTTAGTATATGCCCTCCTCCCTCCCGTCCAACACCCCCTGTCCAGCCCCTCCCTACATTACAACCCTCACCTCTCTATCTTCCCCTCCCCCCGTCTCAGCCCCTCCCTTCATTCCAGCCCTCACCTCTCTATCTCCCCCCCGGCCCAGCCCCTCCCCTAAACCCTACCCAGCTGCTCCCCCCTGCCAAGCCCATCCCCTCCCCCCTGCCAAGCTCGTCCCCTCCCCCCTGTCCAGTTTGTGTCCTCCTCCCTTCCCTGCACCTCCACATACCCCTATTCCCAGCTCTACCCCTACCCTCCCCTCCCCATTCATCTACTTGTCTTCTATCCCCTACCCAACTCCTCCCCCCCCCCCACCCCCACCATGCCCAGCTTGTCACCCCCCAACCCAATTTCACAGGACTTCCTCCTAACCCCTACCCAACTCTACCCCTGCCTCCCCCCTCATCCAGTTTTCTCCCACCCCATCCCAGTACCTCCCACTCCCACCTCAGCCTCCCCCCTACCCAGACCCTTCCCCCACCACTCCCCCTCATTCCCAACCTCTTCCAATTTATTATGAATTGGAAAAATATATTATTCATTTCCCAGATTCTGCATCTCAATCTAATTGGTCCCCTATCACATATTCTGGATGGGTAATTATTGGAATTGGAAAAATAGATAATCAAACAGAAAGTAATACATGCTTTAGAATTTTTTTCAAGGAGTTATTTATTAGACAAAATGATATATTTCAAGAATTATAAACAACATAAGTTGGAATAGGTGCTTTAATTAGGGATGTAAACAGATAGAATATATACTGAAAAATGAACAACATTTAAAAAAGTTTACTAAAAAAGGACATATTTTATTGTCATGCATTCATGTATAAGGGGTAAACATAAATGTACGTTCTATTTTTAACTTTATTCATTGTACATATAACTTATCTTCTGAAAAAATTTGACATGTTTCGTTCAACACAACTTGTGCAATGAATGATAGAAACAAATGATAAATCAACATGTTCAATGTATCTCATTTTTCAACTGATATGTTCATCATGTAAAAATATAGGTAATCCACAACCTGTTATGGCCGGTAATATTGAAGTCCAGTTGATTTTACATAGCCCATTTATTCCACCAATAGGATCAACATCATTTTTCAATAGAAAAACAATACTGAATCATGAGAGGTAATGGACCTGGAGAACAAAAAACAGTAGTACATCATGTGAATTAAATTATAGGGAGAGTATTTGTCCATAAAAAAGTGGAAAACCTAAAAAAATTGACAACAGCAGTGGAAAATGTTATTAAAAAAATTATGAAATACATTTGAAATCATACGAAACTGGATGTTGTACTTTGTTTTGAATGAGA
The DNA here is from genome assembly GCA_963277665.1 of Viscum album. Lineage (NCBI taxonomy): Eukaryota > Viridiplantae > Streptophyta > Magnoliopsida > Santalales > Viscaceae > Viscum > Viscum album. The sequence goes on from OY728165.1 coordinate 1,335,856, forward strand.
TAGTATTGCATGTATGAAAAAGCAGTGCATGTTTTCCCATTTATGTAAGTAGTGCATGTTTTCCTATTTGAGAAAATAGTGATTGTTTAATTGAGAAAGTAGTGTGTGGTTTTTTACTTGAAAACAAAGTAGTGCATCATGTGAATTTGGAAGCGGTAGTGCATCATGAGAACTAAATTTGAAAACATAAGAACCTAGATGTTTGTTTATGCTTCCAAGAACAGTATGAATTGAAGTTTAACGGGTTGATGTGTTGCTGTCCAGAATTTTTCCTACCCAGAAAACTAAAGAAAAATAGAGGGAATTACATGTGAAGCCTACCCATTATTAAATAGGTGCATGTGATGATGTACAAGAGCTGGTCGACCATCCCAAGCCTACACTTTGTTCAAAACTGAAACATCAAGAAGAAATCCATGAACTTCCAGAAATCTGTCAAATTGTTAATCAGAAAATAAAGGGAATTCCAGTAGAGAAAGCAGCCCAGGAAAGAGGAAAAAATACCTACCATCAAACAAACAGGGCTGCAAGTCTAGAATAGCATCAAGTCCTCAAAGCAGATCACTGAACAGGGTGAAAAATCCACTATCTAGTGAAAGCAAGCTAAGATATCCAGAAAACCATAATAAAATGAATTCATGTAACACATTATCATTGAGGTAAAACCCCATAATTCTGGGAAGACAGGAAGAAATCAAGTTCATATAAAAACCTGTAAATCCCTTAGAGACCTGTTAGCACAAGTAGACATTTCATATCCATTGACTCATTTTCCAGAACCTTGATAATCCTTTGTGATTTGAGCCACAAGAGAGAAAAAGAACACCCTTATCCAGTAATCACATATTATATATAGAAGAGACCCTAGGCATAGAAATCAGTCCCTAAATCTCCAGAAAGAATCTCCTCTGATTGATTGAAGAAGTCATTCCCATGGAATATCTTTGAAGTTGAAAATATTTTCTTTGTAATGATATTTAGTAATTTTGCAAAAGTATGTCATTGAGAAAAAAGGATGTGAATGAAATCCATTTAGATAATACCCATCAAGAAGTTCTTTAAAAATTGGCAACACTGCAGCCCCTATCCTTGATGTTGTCAGCATAGTGTTTCAGTATTGAATAATGGTAAACAACTAAACTGTCTGAAGTACAGCAAAACGTCCAGAAATGAATAAGAGAAATTGTAAAGTACAACAAACCGTCTAGAAATGAAGAAGTGTATCATGATTAACCAAATCGAAAAAAATCTTCCACCATGAAAATCGTCCAATAATAGAAGAAAACCTTCGACCATGAAAAGCATCCTGTATGAATTACCATTCAAGATAATGTTATTCAAAGACAACATATGATTTCAACATGCAGAAATATTTTTTAATGGAAAGAAAATATTTTTTCCATCAGCATTACTATATTTTTGAATTTTAAATATAATTACTGCATTAGTTAACAAAATTATAAGGAGATATAGAAGTGGATAAATATTTTGAAACAGGACATTTGAAATTAAGAGATAGCTGAAATTGTCTTTCCAAAATGCATACGTACCGTTAGACAAACCATTAGTCTACTTTGTGTGTTTTTGTTTTTAAGTTATCCTTTATGCGAATCTGAACTGCACCGGAATCTGTTGATGGTGTTGTGGAGTCACCAGACATTGACACATTCTGCTTGACTGCATCTTCTCCATCGTAGTCAGTCAACAAATTTCACTGCAAGTGAAAGTAAATATTAACCAAAACAAAATTCAATGACCCACTGCTCGATTGAAAACATTTATAATGATAAATGAAAAAACTAAATATATTTTATGTAAGGTGACATTTATTTACCTGAACTGTTGAAATAATTGAAGATGATGTCACACCTCCTGATTGAGGATTTATAGTGGGTTGAAAAGATTCAACAGTCTGATGATCCTATAATGGAACGTTAACAACAATAGTCCAGAATGACGTTAATTACAGACAGGGAAAAAGAATTAATAGAATTGAAAATATTGTACTTGATTCAGTTAAATCTCACTAATTACTCAAGTAAAGTCAATTCTCTGATCATATTTCACAAAAATTACTATAGGAATAAATATTTGCAGGTTTAAAAAATAAATGAAATTTGGAATAGATATTAGCCATTACTTGATTGTATGTGAAAGCTGTCATTGAATTTTCTGATGTAGTTTTCATTGTCTCTAATGAAAATGAACTTTTATGTGTTTTGTTCTATTGAACGATGATGATTTTAAATATTGAAATTTGATATTTCCATTGATAAGAGGACTATCATTGATTTGAAAATGTTAAGTTCAGGAGGAAATCCATATTTGTCATCGTCATGATGATCATATTATGAAACAACATTTAATGCTATGAATAATAATTTTAAAATGTATTACAGGATATATAGAGTTGGTTTTACCTATATTCACGTAGCTCTCAAGTCATAAGTTTTCTTGTGTATGAATTATATGACTTGTTTGTCAAACAAAACTATTAAAAAGGAGTCTGTATTATCAGTAACCTTAAGTTGCACTCTAAATCTGTTTAATATGAAATGATAAATCCACTGTTAGTACCCATAAGTATTTTAATTTATTATTTCACAATGAATTTATATAAATAAATTTAATAATTTAAATGATAGTAACCTGGGAGTAGTGCTATGAGGAGATACTTTACAATTTTGGCACCAAATTCTGTCATCTGAAAGCTGTACTTTCTTCATATAGGAAATGCATGACTCATAAAACCAACTGTAGGTTCTTTTAATTTTTTGTATTTTTACAGCAAGTATGCATCGTGTAAGCTATAAAATATTGAGTATGAAATAATATAATAATTAGGTGATGACATAATTGAACAATTCCAAATACTGAATATTGAATTGTCAGCAGCAGTATCTCTTATTGTTACCTGTGAACAGTTTTTGAAATCTGAAATAGTTTTCTTGTTGTTCCAATACGGTACATCTGTAGAAGGGTTTCTAGTTGTCGGTGGTGGAGTATTTAACTGTGAATCAACCACCAACCCAAACCTGTAAAATATAAAATTACATATTTTTTTGAAAAAAATATTTACAAACATTCGGTATTAGATTTTACATGTAAAATGGAGAAAATGTAAATATACTGAATCTAGATTAGTTCAAAGGTCACCTTCTTCTGAAGCTGTTTACTTCTGGAATATCCAGGTTGTACAGAATTTTTGTAGAATTAACAGTAGTAGTTACAATAACAGTCGTTGTAAGAAGTTTGAAACTATTGAAATGATTTGAACTAATTGTACTTCCAAAGCAACCTCTTGAAATGAAAAGATATTTACTAAGAGTTGAAAATAAATAATGTCATTAGAAACCATACTTCTTAGTCGCATCACTCATAGAATTTTTAATATAAGAATGGATGATGAGTCTTTGTTTTTTTTTACAAATAACTTGTCATTTCATTCACAAAGTCTCCCCATAAACTACAGGTAAGTTGCATACCTCAGTAGAGAAATAAAGTAATAGCAAGGCATAAATTTTTTTTGATGCATTGTAATATAGTAATAGTATAAAATTAATCACATGTCATCCTCTAGAAGAATCTGCATCTGTAGGATGGAATGTTTCATATATTGCACTGGATGAGTGTAACGTAGACGTCCAATAATTTCTATAAAATATATAACCAAAATAAATTTAGTTAGAAATAGTTAAGGATGATAAAGATATTATTGTAATCATGACTTTATTGAAGTCAACTACATAGAATAGTCAGAAACAATTAATGAAATATACATATTAAATGTTCCTCTAGAATCCTCCTTTGAATAATCGCATCATATGAAATAAAGTCAAAACTAAAAAATGGTATGTTTGCATCACATGGTCGAATAAATTTCGTGGATGTAAACATGATTCTGCAGGGATGTCTACTTCCCATGTACCTGCCTTGGTTTAAAGCTATTTGGAAGTTTTGTATCATGTAGCACATTCCTTCACACAAATAATGTTTGTACTTTGAGATAAGCTGACAGTTACATATTGTAAATTGAATCTTAGTTCCCTAAATAATGTATATTGAAAAGTATGTTAGTATGTAAATAAAATTGATGATAGAGGACAAATAGATACAATGTGTGAAAATGTTGAAAGACATACAAAACATAACATAACAATATAAAAATAAATAAACATTTGTGAATGTAACGTAAACTTACTTCTTTGTCGCATAGTATTAGATCAACTGTGAAGACATCATTGGAAGATATGGGGGATGAATTGCACCACATGTTCAGAAAAAGAACTTCAATACGTAGTGTCTCATCGTCCTCTAGTGCAATCTCATTCAATAGGGTTATTGATCGTGACATTGTTATTCTCTGTAATGTAACATTTAATATTGAAAATATAAACATAGTAAGCACGTAAAGAAGTCATTGAAGTACACATCATGGATAGGAAATACATAGGAAAATATAAATTGATTATTTTAAATGATACCTAAGAAAGGTTATGAAATATTTCTTTATACACAATATTATGTTTGAACCCAGTAGATGTGTTAGTGTTTTCCTGTATTAATATTTTCAACCCATTTGCTGATGTAACCCTAGATACTGCAACATACAATTGACCATGAGAGAATATTGGCTTGCAAATATATAACCCAACAGAAGACAATGATTGGCCTTGACTTTTATTAATAGTCATTGCATATGAAACTATTAAAGGATATTGTCTTCTCTGTAATTTGAAAGGACATCTATCATGAGAGTGTGTCATAGTTAGTCTTGGAAAGAATGTTGAATACCTCGAATTACAGCCACTCAATATTTTTGCTCCAATCACATGATCACCTAAATGTGTAACAATCATTTGAGTTTCATTACAAAAACCAATAGATTGATCAACATTTCTGAGTAACATAATGGGAACACCAATATGTAGTGTAATTTCGTGGGCAACCAACCCAGAGACATTGATTCCATTCAAAATTTCAGAGGTGTGTATGTTTTCTACCCTATCAGTATCAAAAATTGAAGTGCAAACAGAATCTGAGCTGAAGTAGTCTCTCTTATAAGAGTCAGTGAGAGACAACATGTAATCGTTTACTTGTTGAACAACATCACAGGTTGGAGCTAAAACTGCACGGTCTTTCAAATAGGAGACATCACCATAATTGGTAGTGAAATTAGGATATGTATGGTCAATTATTGCAGAAATAGAATTTTCAGAGTTGGTAAGAAGATACTTAGAAGGAATTTGGATGACTACTTCACCGTCTTTTGGTTCTCCAACTCTACCTTCTCCAATTTCTAAGGTCCATCTTGCAAACTCATGGACAACCTCTGAATTATTTGTGGATGCAGTCGAATGCAATCTCATGTTCCTTTTTAGATTTAATACCTGACAGTGTTTCCACAGATATGAAGACTTAATACTTGAAAATACAATGTGAGTCCTATTACCATCGGGTATTACCAGTAGTATTTGCCTGAAATTTCCCCCCAATACAACAATTAGACCACCGAAAGGCAAATTGGGAGCATTAACATTTCTTACTCTCATTATATCTCTTAGAGTACGGTTGATAGCTTCAAAGTAGTACTTATGAACAATAGATGCCTCATCCCAAATAATAAGTTTTTTAAAGTGTAGAAGATCTGCAAGATGACTACCTTGCTGAATATTAAAAACTAATTGCTCAGTAATAGAGATTGGAATATGAAATTTAGAATGTGAAGTTCGTCCCCCTAGAAGTAGTAATGATGCTATTCCACTCGAAGAAACTGCTAGAACAATAAAGCCCTCTAACCTCAGCAAAGCTGTTAGCATATTCCAAATGAAGGTTTTACCCGTGCCTCCATATCCATGTAAGAATAAGAAACCTCCAGAATTGGAAGAAAACGAAGACATAATGAAATCCATCACATGTTTTTGTTCATAGGTAATCATTTTCTATTTAGTTCTGTATTCATTTTGAAGTAACTCCCTATTGTAATGCAGTTCTTCTGCAACTAAATGATTTGGATGACTGTCAATTGCAGAATCGGGAAGTGGCATAGGAGGATAAAACTGAAGAGAAGTACCATTGCTCTGTAAAATCTGCTCAATTTCAAGAAGATCATACATATGCCTCTGATGATCTGTCAATGTAAAATCTACAAAAATGATGCATATAGTTTCAGATAACAATACTCTAAAAAATAGTATAATATATAATAATTTGGCAGTTAGCTGAGGAGTCAATTAATTTTATGATAATATAAATTTATTATATTTATAGTATTTACGTTCATCGGTGAATATAAATAAACTACATTTTGTTTTTTACAATTTAATGAAAAACATATAGATATACCTGGCATTTGTAGCCTTTGTCTTTGCCCATACAGAAAATCTTCACTAAGAAAGTCACGGGATTCATGCCATACAATGTCTGGGCGAGATATGTTATTTGAAAGTAACATGCTTGCGAACAACCTCAATAAAGAATGTCCCATTCCCCAAGTTTTCACCTCTTTTAGAGCTTCAATAAATTCAGCATCATCTTCCAGTAGTCCCAAAGCATAACAGGCCTCTCTAAATGTTCCATGAGTAACACCGTTCACCGTTCTAATATCATCATATAAAGTCGCTCCTTTTATTTTTTTTAGAAGTAACCGCAAGTAAAAAAACTCTCCAGTTGTTGGAGGGATATAGTACAGTCTACCAATACTGAATCCCTATTTTCTCGGAGTCCATTTTTTTCATCATAGTGGAAAACAAATCTAGTAGGAAACTCTGCATAACTGAGACATCTACCTTCTAGGTGAGTATGATTTTCTTTAAACCATGCGGTGAACATTGATTTAGTAATAGTTCCATGACTGGGGACATCTTCAATATTATCATTGTCGCTATAAGTAACTGTATTTTGTCCTATAAAATGGAAACTTAGCCTCTCAACTGGTGGATATCTGTAGTGGATATCAAAATAAAATATTCTCCATGAAGCCTCAGAAGGAGTTATGTACCGGTAGTCATAGTACATCTTTATCTCATCCACATTGTTTTCTGGACAGTCATTGTTGTTGCTCTCATAGAGTGTTGGTGTAACACGATCATTCCCTTTACTAATATATTTGAAGAGGTACTTGATAGAAGATGATTGATTGCAAACCTCTATATTCAGATGAGCCTGATACTTTAAAAGAAAAACAGGATTGTATGGTACCACAAACCAGTTATCCAAAGGCAGACCATTTCTAACAACTGTACGCCCATCATCTCTTCTACAATATACCACATAACCATCCTAGTTAACTATTGTGTGTGTGAAAAATTTCTATGGATAAAATTTTGTGCATTTTCCATTTCTCATAAAAGGGGAGGAATGGTTGGCATCACCGCAAGGGCTGGGCATCATGATTTTTGTAACAGCTTCATGAAGCTTTGGGTATGCATAGTGATTTGGAATTTCTGCACAAATTATTTTGTTCACATCTGCAGGAGTGTTAACCTTGTTTTCATGGAAGATAAATAATAGGATGTGGACATGAGGCAATCCACGTTTTTTAAAATCCATGGTTCGAACAACTACATGGGAAAAATAGTGATATAGAACGTTAATAGTAGATGATATAATGTAAGAAATGAATTAAAAATATATAAATATTAAATATATAGAGCGTTACCTACTTGTGATTTTCCAAATAAACTACCCTCTCTTAAATCTTTCATAAGAAGATCAACCTTAATTTTGAAAATTTGAGATAATATCTGAGGGTAGTCAATTAGAAGAAGATTGTTATTCATAAAAAATCGAGCTATTTCAGGACATATTGGGTTACATGTGAATGTTAGAAATAGATCTGGATACCCTGCCCAATTACAAATAGACATTGCATCCTGGTAATTCTGAATCATATACCTGGGTCCACCGATAAATGTTGAAGGTAAAATGATACGCTTTCCACAAGATAAGCCTTCATGGTCACCTCACAGAAATGCATCTTGTAATCCATTGTATAATTCAACCCTCAACCTTTTTTGATTGAACCGAATGAAAGATAGTCTTTGGGACTCAATCATTGTATAAGCATCAATCATAAACTACTGCAACAATCTTCTATAGTGTAATAATGTTGATCTATTCTGTTGACGATATTGCAAGTGAAAGGATAAGTACTCTCTCATTTTTACCTTCCTGAGTGCAGTACTTGTTTTGAAAGGAGTATCTTGATGCAATACATTGTCTACATATCCATCCAAACTTCCTGTAAAGATCAAGGGGTATTGAAATGGAATATATAATGGGTGAATCTCATCTACTCTTTGTAAATCACCACTTTTCTTTTGAATGATGATATCACGTTCATGGTTGAGATCTTCAACATCACTGACAATCAACATAGAAATTTCAAAACTGTTCAGCAGGTTATATGTGGCTTCAATTGTATGTCTTTTTTTGAGTAGTCGTAGATTTAATTTTGGTACCTCACGATGATTAAGAACATCCCTTTCACTTATGAATTCTTGTGCCAGAGCATTGTGCTCATGTAGCATATTTTGTAGTTTAAGGAACAATATTGTCTTCAATAATCGATAGTTGATTACTGGCATCAAAGCTGCATAAATGACATTGGTAGTTAATATTAAATGATGAATGGTTGGAAAATTTTGTACGAAATGATGAAATAGACTGATACCCAATTCTGTGGACCCTGTTATGACATTCATGTGTAGTATCATACACATATATTTGTGAAAAACGTAGCAGTTGTCCATCAGGTGGACATAAACTACCAATGTGATGGTAGTTTTGTCCATGTAGTCTGAATATACATAGACCTCGACCATTGTTTAATTACCTATCTACCATTCCACCCATGGATGTGAATGCAAACATTGAGTTATAAACATGCATGTGGTCTTGGAAAGATCAGGACTCAGCTATAGTTCGATCGAATACCAACATCCTTAGGTATGCAGGACATGAAGGTAGAAAGTCTAAAGATATGTTTCCCATCGAGCAGCATAGTGAGAAATGCGGGTTTTGTCTATTGCTGCAGTTCTTATTTCTCTCATCGAACCACATAAATAAGTGACAATATTGACAGACTTTAGAAGCGTCCCCAATGTCCGTATAACCTGATTCACAAATAGTAAAACGTTGAACATATTAATAAAAATGCATAGTGATATTATGAGAAAATTATTCTTGATTATTGGACAACAATTCAGGTTTATTAATCACACTAACATGTGTTCTCAGCATTACGCTTCCCTATTGAGTTTTCTGTAACAGGAAATGTTAGGTTCACATATATTGGAAAAATAAACCATATTTTGATTTTTAATTATAGAGAGTATTTTTAAATGACATACCTATATTTTCATTTTCATGAAAAGAACCAGTATCACAGAATCTGTTTGTTCAAGAAACCATTTCAAAAAAAATTAACTAACAGGGATATTAACTTTTAGAGACAGTTGTTGGTTATACTGTGCTGAGGAGATAGGTAAATCATCTGTCAGCATATCTTCATCATCCATTAAAGAAATGAAAACAATTGAGCGAATAGTTATACGGTGTATGTCGAGTTAAGACAACCAACATTTTTTTCATCAAAAAGTGGTGACTGTCTACTTACAAAATGGTATTAGGGATACTGTCATGTCATGTGGTCTTTGTTTTAGTTTGTTTTTCCTTGAACATAGTGTTGATAGACGACCAGATGGTTCCGGCACTATGTTCAATTATAAAGTTTAATACCTGTAGTTTATGTAATTAATGATTTCCTTGTGAATAGTAAAAGATGATACTGGTAAATTTAAAAACTAATAACCATCTATACATAATGGAGATAATGGTACATGTGTGACTCCACCGCTACCGCAAATTTTTGGTAGCGCTGTAGTAATTGTAGTAGTAGAGTGATTGGTACACGTCACTGAAGATATTGCAGTAGGAGTTGGCGTTGATTTTGTGGCCACTGAAAGAATTAAAGGTGCAGTAATGTTATTTAATTTGAAATTGAAACAGATGTGATTATTGACCAGAAAAGATGATGAAGGCTTACATGCGTCCCTTCATGTGATGTCATAGTTTGATACTGGTACAGTTATTCAAGTAGTAGAATCATCGAAAGATATAACTGAAGCATCTCCACTTGTTGTATACGCGGTTAACATGTAATAAATAATTAAATTAAATATTGAAGAAGTCATAATTAGTAGGAAATTATATGGTGAATATAAATGCAGTATTTACAAACTCCATGTCGTTCCTTTATTGATTGTCTCCATAGTATCCTTGCATGTCTGGTGGTTGATGGGTCAGACATGTTTGTATTTGATTGAGGAGCATCGTGTCCAGGGACTGTTGTCAAATACAAAGTTACATATCCATCAGTTCTGATAGTCTGGATAGTAGCTTCAAGTAATGTGTACTATAATGTTAAAGATAACAGAATTAACCATTGACATAGAGATATGACAATGGAATTCGTGTGAGTCCTTGTGTGAGGGAATCAGTTGATAGTGGTCCAGTTAATGCATTTGCAGTCATAATGGTAGATGTCACTGAATAATCTGCAGTAGATGTTTGCAATGCTATGTTGGCAATTGTAATGAGATATACTAAGTACACAACGACAATTAGTATCACAATTATAAACAAACATAACACTGCGATGGAAAACTTTTTACTGTGTTATATTCAATAGTTAGATCATTTGATGCTAAAATAACGGAAGACATACAAACTTTATGTCATTCCTTTAGAAGTTTCATCCGCTGTAACCTTGCATCTCTTGATTTTGATGGGCCATAGATGTTTTTATTTGGTTGAGGATAAGATATTTCAGGAACTGTCATCAATGATTATGTTTGGTATTAGTCATTTGTTTTAGAAATCAATGTAGTTGGTAGTGTAATGTTTTATGTTGTGTAGTATAATAAGAACTAACCATTGACAGACAAAGATGATAACCGAATTCTTGCAACTGCATGTGTGACGCCATCAAGTGACAATGGTTCAGTTGATGTAGTACCTGATATTTTTTAGACATCATGAAACAAATTTTAGTTGATGTTGAAATTGTTATTGTGTCAGTTTTAATTAATAGATTTAGTAAAGAAACGATTTGAATTAGAACATGTAATAGAGAAGAATATCGAGCGCATACCATATTTTTGTTTTTTTTCAACCTTGACTATCCAGAGTCTGTAGGTTGAGACATGTTTTTATTTGGTTGGAAAACAAATTTCCTTGGAACTGTAGTCGAAATAGAAGTTAAATAAGTCTAAATTACGTTAGTTTGGAAACCATTCAATTAGTGTAGTGTTTTTTTCTAAAAAAATCAGTCACTGCAAACCATTAACAGATAGAGATCACAATGGAATTTGTATGACTGCATGTGTCATGCCAATAGTTGATAGTGGTTATGGTGACCAAGTTCCTGAAAAAATAGTAGAAGACAATGATGAATTTACATTAGTTTTCAGAAATATCAAAATGTAAGTAATGTTGATTACTACTAATGTGAAAAAATGGCAGTAAGTTGAGGTACTTAAACATAAAAGAACAGAAAACTCACAAATGTTTTATGTTTCGTAGTTATCGTCTCTTGAATGTAGAATTTTTTCTCTTTAGCTTGAGGAGGAAAACAGGTTTGCAATGTTGTTCGTTATATATAATTGTCAAGGTGTGGAAAAAAAATATGGACAGTGGAATGTAATGATAATGTAATGCAGAGTCAATAAGCAAAAGAAAGCTGTGTAAACATTTAATTGGACTAGAATAATTGTTAGTAATGATAAATATATGGAACATGAATGAAGCAATCAGAATTCACAGTTACCTCCAAATAATGTGACGAAATTACCAACCTGGATCAATGTCGAAGGAATTGGTTAATGTTGTATGAAAATTGCTGGATGTTGAAGAAAATCGTTGAGCGCCCAGGTTGTGGTGGATCATGCAGAGTCTGAGTCTCATGTTAAGAGGGGTTTTGATGATGGGAGTGGGAGAGGGTATTTAGATAGCGAGCATACTGAGGGATACTGGAGCACAGGGAGTAGTCAGTGACTGAGTGCTGCTAGAACCCTTCGATGACTGGATGAGTGGGCGGAGAAATCCAGGGAACAGGCGATGTCGAGGCAGCGTGGCAGAGTGGTCAAAGGTGTCGGGAATTTGGGTGATATTGAATCAGGCATCGGGAATTTGGGGGGACTATAGGTAGAAAACAGGTTAACCATGGCGGCAATCAAAAAAATGAAGAACGCAGTGACTGTATATCAAATGAGTAGAAGGCAGAGGTTAGAGAAGGAGGGCTGCAGACTGTAGGTAGATTGGTAGTTGGAGAATGACAGAGGCAGGGCTCCTGGGATTTGTAAGTGGCTTCCCTGGAGAACGACAGTGAGAGCGGGATAGGGTTTCGCGGAGAATAGTATGGAGAGTGCAGAGAGGTCTCTTATCTAGAGAATGGTAGTGGGAGTGCGATCGGGTTTTTGAGGAGAAGAAATGTGTGCGCGCGGAGAATGATGGAAGTGGGATAGGGTTCTGTGGAGAAGAAAATGGAGCGCGCTGAGAGGTTGGTTATCTGGAGTACGGTACTGGGAACGAGATTGGGTTTTCACAGAGAAGAAATCATAGAGCGCGTATGCTTGATGCAGCTTGCGGGTTGGAGGGCACGTAATGGAAGAATGGAGTGGAGGTCTGGTAGATGGGCATGTGGCAGTGGAAAAAAGCTAAGATTACTATATATATATGAGTTTTTTTATCGGTTCTTTCTATTTGAATTTTGATAAAATGATATTTATCAGTGCTTTTTGGAAACTTCTAATAAATACTTTTTGGTCATTTAAATAAAACTCTAATAGAGAACCTCATCACCCACGAAATTTATCCTCTTATGTAATAGAAGATTTTTTGCCACTCCCCCACTAACTTCTCTAATTAATCAACAATTTCAAAACCTAATATATGTTATTTTTTATACTCCTTTTTAGTTTATCATTCATTGTTTTACCACTTTTTGTTCTTATTTGTGTGTTTATAATTTTTCCAAAGGGTTTGGGTGTGTCATGTGATCTTCATAACGTAAATAGACATGATACTCACTAATCCACAATGCCTCTTGATCCCCACCCTCATGCATACTTTCTTTTATTTTGGGTTATCCTAGTGTTTTGTTTTGATGTTTCATTTTTTTCCTTTTATTTATATATCTCTGTATATCCATCTATAAAATCCCATATTTGGTTTGATTTATCCAAAAAAATCTGAGATTTCTAATTAACCCCTAACATCATACACTTATTTCAAAATCCAGAAAAAATTATTAGATAGAGATTAAGACACATAGTTGATTCATTTTATTTTCTTTAATATTCTGTTATATACATTCACTACAGATATATTTATATTTTTTTTGGAAAAATCCTATAATAATATATATAATATTAATCATCTTTGTAAATATTTACAACTTTTAAATTTATCATATAAATTTAATTTATACTTTTTAAAATATTTATTTATTACCACATCAAACATTATAAAAAATAGACGTAAATTTAAATATTTTCAATTTATATAGATTGTTCCTTTAAATAAGATGAATATTATTTTTTTAAAATCATGTTTTCTTATTTTATAATAAGTGTGTATGGAATTATTTTATAATTTAAATCATTTTTTAATAATACCCCTTCCCTAAAAAATATTTTGAAAACTTATTTTTTACTAATTATGGGTATGGAATTTTTGAATATTTTTTTATTATATTTTTTATAACTTCATATAAATTTATTTATATTAATGCATATACTTTATTTAAAAATGTATATCTTTAATTTGTGTATTTACAATTTTAAAAAAGTATTATTAGGGTCTTAAAACTCCCCCTTTGTAAGCTCTCTTATTTAAGGACCTTCAATCCCCCCTTTATATTTGTTAGCAACATGACAATTACTTGAAAAAAATTTCAAGCAACCCCAACATGAGTTCATATCTACCACAGACAACAAATATTCCCCTTAATATCTTATTCACATGGTATTATAGTGTTAAAATACTATATTATTAACATATTACCTAATGGACACACACACACATATATATATATATATATATTAACATGTGATTTCTTCACTTGATTTATTCATATTATTAATATTATTTTCAAAGGGTTTGGATACTCAAACTATTTTTTACTCCAGAATGAAATATAGTTGTCCTATGTTTCTTCTTAAGGAATATATATATATTGTTAAAATGAAATATAAAATAAATATTATATATTATTAAAAATATACTTCATATATATATATATATATATATATATATTATTTTATTAAATATTATTTCATTAATATTAAATATGTAACATCCTGGTTAAATTTAAACTCTCTTTTAATGTTTGAATGGATATTTTTCATGTTTTGAGGTGGTTAAGAGGTTCTACCAAGTATCTAGGAGTTTTCTGCAGGGGTTTCACTAAGCACTAGCTGGAGAACCAGTTCACATGGTGAACTGGATACACAATGTGAATCTAGTTTTGGGATGATGTCACAAGTTTTATTTATAGAAGAAGATTGGTGGAAGTCATGAATCACATTCACATCATCAAATATTTGTTCAGTATATTTAACCTAAGGCAACACCTTTTTCATTGTACTTGTAAAATGTGGAATTCATGTCATAATACCAAGATTCATAATGTGAATCCCTTTGGCCCAACATGTTTTATCATGATGCACACCTAACCCCTTTTCTATTTAGTAGGAACTCTCCTCCCTTAAACCATAGGATGATCCATGCATTATGGGGTGATTCCATTCCTTCTAGACTCCACTATTTTTTATTTTATCTTTGATTTTGCCGATTTATATTTATCAGGTAAGACTTCCATTACTTTCAGTTTCCTTCGTTGGTCTTGGTTATAGCAGCGACCTGTGAGTTCCATGAGGTATGTGTTGATCCATCCTATATGTTAACCCTTTCTAATATAATTTTTTAATTTAAGAAGTGGTAACTTATTCTAGGGCCTCCGTTGTTGATCTCAAGTTCCTTCTATTTCTTGCGGATCCAGTTGCAAGTGGTGTGTGACTGGATTTTGAGGTTAGTGGTTTCGTCTCTAGACAATATTGTATAAACCATAATTTCTATTAGTTTTATAAATTATTTTATAAATGATTTGGTATGATTTTTTATAGTTTTATTTGTGCGTGTAAATGGGTTTTTGATAAAATAAAGGTTTCCCCTCGTTTTGGTAAAAGAATCGTGATTTTTGATGTATTGTGAAATGGATTTTGAAATGGGTTTTCAAAGAATAATTTGATGGATAAGGGTGTTTGAAATTGTGTTGTGAAATGTTTAATACCTTTTAGAATGATTTGATAAATTCCACACATGGTATCCTTGGTTACATAGGTGGAATGTGTAATATTAGGGTCCATAATTTTGTATTATAAGGGATTTCACTTTCTCGGGTGTCCTTATGTTCCTAGATTGAGATGAATTTGGCTCCGGGACTTGATTATCACAGTAGGTGGGTTCACTTTCTGAGGTGTTCCTCTATTCCCTAGACGTTGATACAATGGTGATAGGGACTTATTGTTCTCACTAATCATATTTGATGTACGAGTGACCTAGCTAGACTAACTGTGAGTTATCTATGGAGTGTTTTAACATTGTGATTTGGCTTTGTTCTGGTCAGATTTTATGTACCTATTTTGATAAATGTAACTAGTTTATAGAAATTATGCTTTAATATAGTTTTATTTGGATTTGTTTTTGAATTGTTGAAAAATTTTAAATTATTTACCATGATTTTATATAAAAAAAATTTAACTTCTTATCATGCCCTTTTTCCTTTAAATTGACCATATTTGGATTATTATATAGAGACCTAATATGGAACACCTGGATGGTATCCTACTGAGAATTTTTATCCCACAACATACACACCACTTTTTTGGTGTTAAGACCTCTTATTTTATTTCGATTCTGGAAATGGAAATATGATGTAGTGAGGTGGTAAGGTTTATATCAACTGGGTATGGGTAGTTGGTGGTGCAATGGTAGGACATTTCCCACATATCAAATGGAGTAGTAGTTTCTTATTTTGGTTGTCCCTTTGGGTTATCAGATGTGTAACTTGGGTTTTTCCATTGTAGTTTTCCTTTGAGTTGTACCGCTGCCATTTTTATTTCTTTAGTTATGGAAAATATTTCTTTTAGTTCTATTATCTTGTAGGTATATATATATATATATATATATATTCTATGTGTCTTATTTTAGGTTTGGAAGAATTGTTCCCTCCTTTTTTTTTTCCCCAAGTTCTAGTTTCCAACCTGTGGGGATCGGGAACGCCCTCTAGGTCAGTAGTGAATCGGTTCGGGCACCAGTTTTAATGAATATCTTGATTCAGTTTACTATAATTGGTATCAAAGGTGGATTTTCATCAAGTTTCCATGTCTTGGGATGTTTGGTAGACTGAATATATGATTTTCGAGACTTGAGAGGTAAGTTTTGGGGAGTATATTGACAACTATTTCCATGAAGAGACTCAATTTGTAATGGTATGTTGGAATTTGTGTCTCTTTTATTGAGTTTTTACATTGATCCTAGTTTCTACTTATGGTTTTCTAGTTAAAAATAATATTTTCGTGTTGTCTAGTCATTTTCTTCTATTTATGGTGTGTAGAAACACGCCTATAAGAGATCTTTCATGGGTTCCACAGGAGGTTTTAGTGAGATATGATCCTCAATATAATACCCCTCTATATCATAATATTCTATAGGTTGTTTTATGGGAAATTCATGTCATGGATGAGAATGTGCCTTGAGTTCAGAATTAAGTTGTTAAGGCATAGCCAGGAGTTGGAGTAGAAACATACCGATCATGAGAGTTCCTACATTATAATCCCCCTTCCTTTAAGGGTACGAATAATCCTCAATAGGTGTATTACAATATCAAAAAGATCGATCATGTATTTGACTTCTTATATCACCTGAGGCTATCAAGGTGATGTATGCAACATTTATGATTGAGGGTCCCAACAAATGGTGGTGTGATTATATAGTGCAAGAATATCAGAATGTGGGATTAGATTGGAAGGCTATCAAGTCCCTATTATTTCATAAGTTCTTCCTAGAGTCTTTAATGATACAAAAGTATGTAGTGTTTCTCTTATTCTAGAAGGGAGAGAGCTCAATTTCGGAATACACAAACCATTTTACAAAGGTGTTTCCTTTTTATCTACAGGTTCTGATGAATGATCAGGTGAGATCTCATAAATACCTAGAGGGTTTGAAACCATATATCAGATTGTGGATATATATGATGATGTGTTCTACCTATAAGGAGATATTTGGCCGATCAATAACTGTGAAAATTGTTATGATGGGAATGTTTTGATTCTCTTTCTCTTCACTTCCACCCAACGACAGTTGTATTAGCATACATGGGAAGAAGAGAAAGTGTCATGATTATCGTAATGGTGGTGGAGGTAGCTCTCTATAGCAGACTCCCTCTATACCATTAGGAGTAGCCAATATTCTTCCCCGAATTACTATCAGTTCAACATGGTTGGTCACACCAGACGTTCTTGTCCCACATCTATGATGATTTGTAGTGATTTTGGTTTTTGAGACCATATGGATATGATATTTATGGATATGTCTATGCACCATAATTTTCAGGGATCCTTATCTCCAAAGGCCACTATAGCGTAGTTAGTTGATTCAAATTCTAAAGGGATCCATCCACTTGCCTCATGATTGAAGCACATTCACATAGTTAATGAGTTTTTGATAGAGGATGACATGGGCCTAGAAATAGTGATGGGTACCATCATCATTGCATCTTAAATAAAAACTGATCTGTTTGATATAGTTTCCTCCAACTCATTTATATCTGCTTAATTAATTGACATTCTAAAACTTCCAATGGAGATAATTTCCTTTGTTATGGAATTGACAACACTTCTTAGAAAGAGGAAGGATAAAGGGTTTCATTATCCTATGTTCTCTCTATCGATAGACAACATGGATTTGGTCTGGGATTTCTTGGTTCTAGATCTGGATCTATTCAACATCATCATCAAGATAGATGTGATTTTGTTTTTCATCACGTTGAGACTAATTTTTATCATCGATGTGTATTGTTATTTACTACTGAAAGGAGCACTTAGGTGTTTTAGGGAGAGTAGGATCTGAGGTATTTCCACAAAAGACCTTCCAACCCAGAGCTCAATAGTTTATTGTTTATTATTTCAGTTTAGTCTGATGATGTTTCTCATCTTGGTGATCTTACTTTGGTTTTTAGGGACGTCACTGATGTCTTATCAGATGTCTTCTCTGATATTACTCAAGGATGTAGGTAGATTTTTTTGATTTATCTAATGCAGGGTACATAGTAAATCTCGATAAACTCTTATTTCATGGAACCTGCTAATCTCAAAAGAGCTCAAGATCTAATTGGATGTCTTGGTGGAGAATGTTTTTATCAACTATAGTGTCTCATCATAGACATCCCCCATGTTCTTTAACAAGAAGAATGATGGTTCAATTAATTTTTTTGTATACTATCAAATGTTATAACAAGTGACGGTTAAGAATATGTACCATTTTCCTTACATGGATGACTTGTTTGATCAGTTAATGGGGGTGAAGTGAATTTTGAAAATTGATTTTTTTTCTGGGTTATCATCGGATTTGGGTTGGGTATTTTGATATTATGAAGAAAAATTTCAATAGAATTCATGTCCATTATGAATATATTATAATTCCTTTTATTATAACTAATTATCTTTAAATTTTTATGGATCCAATGTACCTATTATTCTATCAGTGCCTCAACGATTTTGTTGTGCTATTTGTTGATGATATCCTCATTTATTCAAGATATTACAGTGAGCATGATCACGATATAAACCTGGTTTTGGAAATACTAAAGAGTAATAATCTTTATGGGAATCTTTCTAGATATAATTTATGGATCAAAGAAGTGAATTTATTGGGGAATGTGATTTCTAATCATGGCATATCAGTCGTTCCTGAGAAGGTGAAGGTTTTGTTACCATGGGAAGAACCAAATAATGTTTTTGAGATATGGAGCTTCCTTGGTATAGGTGGATATTATCATTGGTTCATCAAGGATTTCTCATAATTGAAATCACTATTGACTTATCTTACTAATAAAGGGGTGAAATTCACTTGGGAAACTAAATGTCAGGTTTAGTTTGATGAGTTTTGATGTATTATGACATCAACTCCTATTTTGATCATGTCTATTCTCAATAAGGGGTATGTAGTATACTGTGATGCTTCTGGGGTTAGTTTGGGTTTTGTGATTATTTGGGTGAGATTGTTATAAAAAATAGATCTCATATACTTTAACCTCTTGAGAATTATTACCCTAATCATTATTTAGATCTCTCCATAGTTCTGCATGCCCTTCATTTTTCCGACATTATCATTTTGGGGAGAGGTTCAGGGTCTTTTCTAATCAAAATTGATTGAGCTATATATTTTCATTGTAGGTACAAAATCTTAGACAGAGACAGTGGGTGGAATACCTTCAAATGTTTGACTTCAACATCACCTACACCATGGGGAAGAGTGGTGTCATCACCGATGATCTCAGTATGAAATTTATACCATGGAATGTTTTGAATTGAAGGGGTATTTGAACCTAATGGGGAAATTATCTAAATTGAATCTAAATATGTAGGACGATAATTAAGGTATGATTTTGACTAGTGTTCAAATATCATCATCTCTCATTGAGTCTATTCGGCAAGGTCATTAGTTGGATAATGAGTTCATAAGTATCATAGAAACCATATTTTTGGGGATACCTTTCTGGTTAGTCTCTCCTTTCTGATGGTGTTCACCACACCAAGGAAAATTTTTTCATCTCACTATCCATGATAAATTAAGTCTTTTATGAATTTAATCGTAATTCATGTTCCATTTTTCCTAGCTTTATGAATATGTATTATTAAATCAGATAGTTAATCTGGAGGCTGGGTATGAAGCATGACATTACTAATTATGTATCCCACTCTTAAACCTTCCAAAAAATAATAATAAATGCACCTAAATCCTTTTGGATTTATTTATCCTCTTCCAATTCTAGTTTGGAAATGGGATTAGGTGTATATAGACTTCTTTTGTTAGATTACCATAGACTCCCCAAGGAAGGAATTCTATCTATGTGGTATTCGACCAGTTGATGAAATTAGCTCATTTTATTCTGATTAGGGACATGACCAATGTTGAAGATCTATGTATGTTGTATGTGCAAGAGATCATGAAGTTACATGGGGTTACCTATTCAATTATCTTGAATAGGGATCCAAAGGTAACTTTTGAATTCTGTAAGAGTTTCCAAGAGTAAATGTAGGCTCAAGTCATATTGAGTACATATTACCATCCATAGATGGATTTTTAGATAGAGTACGATATTCAGACCCTGTAGGATATACACCATGTGTGTGTCTTGGATTTTACTGTATCATGGGATAACCATTTATCATTGGTTGAGTTTTCTTATAAATTTTTTTTCAGTTGTAAATAAACATGGTTCCCTTCGAGGATTTGTATGGTCACTCGTGCAGGTCACCTATTTTTTGTTCAGAGGTGGGTGAATCCTAACTTGTGAAATTGAGTCACATATAGTAGACATCGATAAGAATTTAGGATATATTTCAACAACTGGTTATAGATCCGAGTTAGAAGAAATCATATTCGTAACCTTGACATAATTCTTAGGAGTTTTCCATTAGTGACTTGGTTTTCTTGGATATTTCTCCTCGATTAGGTCACCATCATCTTGGGAAACATGGAAAACTGGCTTCTAGGTATGTTGGGTCCTTTGACATCATTGAGGGGATTGGTTTTTTTACTTATCAATTTCCATTTTTATCTTAGTTGACAGGTATTAATGATGCTTTTCAAATAGCTCACTTAAAAAGTATCATCCTAATCCTTATCATGTTCTGATCTGGGATTAGACTGAGTTGAATCTAATTGTTTCTCTTGTGGAGAAACCACTAGATTTTTTTAATTCTCATCTGAATGTCTTGAATGGGAAGTATATTTCGTTGGAAAAATTGTTCTGGAATCATAGATTAGATTATCACGAAACATGGGATAATGAATATTCATAGAGGGAGTAATGGCTTCACCTCTTCCCAGAGAACCCTTATTCCATGTGACTTCCAAGGAATGGAATGTCTTGTGGTGGGGATATTTTAACATCTTGTTTAAATATACAGTCTATTTTAATGTTTTAGAGGATTTTTCAGGTTTGGGGGTGTTTTGTAAAGGATTTGGGAGTTTTCTGTAGGTGTTTCACTAAGTGATGGCTGGAGAACTAGTTCACACTATGAACTAGATACATAATGTGTATTCAGTTCATGGTTGATGCCACGATTTTGGTTCAAGGCATGAAATTAGTGAAATATATGAATCATGTTCACAATGTGAAATCATAGATTGGGATATTTAACCTGATATGATGCCTTTTTCAGTTTTTAGGGTTCCTGAAGGATTTGGGCACATCAAAAGCACCTTTGTTTGGCATAAAATTAAAATTTATTTTAATTCTGAGTAGCCCAAAACCCCAATAGAGGATATTTAACATTAAATTTATAATTAATTTATTTATATATAAAGAAATAATTACATCTTATTATGATATGTCTTCTTATATAATGTTGATATTTCAAAAAACCCTTTCAGATTGCCTTCATTATACTATAATGATCCAAATGTATAATCCCTATAGCAGTGATCCAATCATGATCCTTTGATCTTTGAATGACACTGATTGATTTATAGGTGCAAGAGAAGTGAATAAATCATCTTGGGTTGTTTGTATTTATCACTAAAGTTCCTTCTGGGTTAAAGGAATTCATATCATTCTTGAGAATAAGAGAGTATGAAATTTTGAGAATGAGAAGTTTGTTGCTTGCAATGATTCTAAATTATCAGTTTTCAATTAAACCTACACAATACACACAACCATCTATTTATAGAGCTAGTGTTTAGTTTCAAAATATTATTTAATTATGTATCATATATTAAATAATATTATAATATTTAATAAACCACATTCTATATATTATTATTATTATTATTATTTTATGGTGAATGCTAACTTGCGCACTGATAAATTTTATTTTGGTTTCTTATAAATTAGTATTCATCACTGGATGTGCTCTTGGTCTACTCAAACTCATTGAAATTTATTGAATACCTGAATGAATATTTTATTTACTTAAATAAATATTTTACTCACAATCCAATGAATAAATATTTATTAAATATTCAATAAATAAAATAAATATTCCATTCACATACCCAGGAATAAATATTTATTATAGATTCATGTAATCCAATAAATTATTAATTACCTTGCCTATATTAGCAATAAATAAAACGTGAATAAAATTATTCCTCATTCTTGAGAATAATATGTATTTCAAAAATTAAATTCAAATATAATTTAATCAAGATAAATGGAAACACTTAGTGTGTGACCCTTTAGTATTATTTCTCGTTTTCATTAAATGGGCTTTCCCAAAGGCCAAGATTACTATCTAGTGACGGGTCAAGTAACCCAAGAGAATGAAATTAATGTTGTAAAGATGAAAACCAAATATAAACAGTCATTGTATAATATAATCCCTTTGACTCAATATCTCATTAATCCTGTTGCACATCTATGTCATCATCCTATATGCTTGATACATCTTTCATTGACTATCTGAAATAAACATCATTACACAATGACCATGGAATTTATGCAACAATAATATTTCAATCAAAGGTATAAGATATAAAATTATATAAAGATATAAGGTACAAATTCTTCCTTGACTTATCGATTTATTACATGTCATTCGTGACGCACCCAATGTACCCTACCTATTTCCAACATATGGCCTGATTGTTTTTATCAATAAATATATGTGTGCATTTTATGACATGCATTAATGATAATCTTAAAAATATAAGGACCATTACCCATGTTTGTATATAGGAATATTTGATAACAACATAACTTGAAGAATTCCTACTAGTGGGTCTATTCTCATAATCTCTCATCTTGGATATTACCAAGTGTGAACTTCATGAGAAGAATCCTGATTCGTTTATGAGTACTCGCATGTAATGATCTATATGATATGTTCTCTATAATTGTACATTATCTAGTTCTAGAACTATTTTAAGAATATCATCATCGAATTTCAAGGCTCTCATCATAGCGGAGAATTGTTATGACATTATTAATGTGATAGACAATCTAGGACATTATCAAATCAATGTTATACAGAAGAAAAATCAATATTTCATCGGATATTTATATTAATATTCTATCTTTTTAATATTCATATAATATAATTACAACTGATGGGACTATCATGTTTTGTGGGTATGTTTGGTAAATCCGTGTGTCTATGTGTTGAATCTATTTACTACAACATTAATATCTTTATAAAATCCCTAAGGTACTCATATAGCTTAGTATCCACCTCTTGTTTGAATGTTAGAATCCTGACATCTTGACTAAATCTAGAGTCAAAGGTTATCATAAAAAGATAAATCTCTTTGTTATTACCCAAAATTTGTGTAGGATGTTTCAAAAACCAATTCTTAAGCTACATTAAAAGCCACAACATACTCAAATGTTTTTGATATGGAATCCACTATTTGTAATAAGTTTTTCTTGCATATTAACATAGCCTTTTTTAAGATAATTGATCAAATTTATCTAGGTGAAGAAAAGTGTTCAATTACCTTGATCATTCGTATTCCCGCTTCTTAAAACACTATGAACTCATCTAGTTTTTCTTTTCTATATAATGTTAAATATTTCTAACTACAAGTCTATGAAATTATATTGGATCTATTTTATATTCACCTATTATTATTTATAAATTAGTGATATCAAACGTCAATATGTATCATGACACATGATATGAATTCCTAGAACTTAATCTTGTGAAATTATTTTAACCATCATAATCTCATCCTTTTACCATGCATGTTCAACATGCAGGATTATAATCCAAAAAAAAGTAGGTATTCAATTATTTTAAATTGTATTTTTTCAATACTACATTAATATGTGTATTATTAATAGATTTAGGAAAATCGTAGATCCATTTTTTATATCTTGTTACTTAGAACATAGTTTCTACTTTAAGTCAAACTTTGATAAATTCCATTCCTTATTCTTAACAAACTAGTAATACACATCAATTTTTTTAATATTTTATCAACATATTTATCTTAAAAACTTATAGCAATACCACTAACTAGTTAGAGTCACATGTATATCATTCATTTACAAATGAATATTCTATGACCACTATGCATTATTTTTTCTTAAATGAATTCATATAATCTACATATATTATTTTAATTTGTTGATGTCATTGACCCTTTTAGTTATTCCTTGTAGATATACCATTAGGTCTCTTTTGGTCATGTCATATATACATCTACCATTACTTTTCAACTAAATGAGGAGGACTTTAAAATAAATATCCCAATATGTTGATCCTATAAATATTCTCTAACAAAGTAAAATTAAACAGGATTTTAGTCTTGATGATTGGAGTATAGGTCTTGTTAAAGAGTATACCTTTCAATAATCAAACATTTTTATTGATATCATCTTGTACAATCCCTGTTATGTTTCTATTTAATACTCATCAGTAGTATTAAGTCTTAGAAACATTCAAAATACAGAATCCCATAATTTCGATACATGGAGTCCATTACTTGAATTTATACATACTTTTCAACCTTATCATATTACTATTTAATGATGAATTGTAAGAATATTTATTATGGAAGAAAAAAATATATGTATCACCCATCGTAGTGAACATAAACCAACTCTTTGGTAATAATTTTCTATGTAGCATGTGTCTCTATAACAACTCCTCCCACTAAGCTTAGTGGAATCCAGTATTTATATGCCCACCAATGTGCATCTAGATCCTTAACCCATAGAATTTATGTCTTCTCCCATCATTTTAAAAGAGATATGATTACTTTATGGAAATATAGTGGATCTTGACAGGACATTAATATCCTTAGTAGATATAGGATCATTAAATAAGATACACCTTAGTGTTTTAATGTTTGTTTGTAGATAAGGATAGCTTTTAACAAACGATTTTCAACAAATACTTGTGATAGTGTCCTAATGGATTCTTATCATATTAAAATATATATAATATCCATTAGACAATATAGTTGGCATATGGTTAGTTGTTTCACTTCTATTTAAAAAATATGTTATGGAAGGAATAATGGATGATTTGCAATATATAAGACTAATCATTAATGTTTCTTTTACTACCATCATCAAATTGATGTATATAAGGAAATTTGAGTTAAGGATTGTTATGGCCTTCATTACATTGATTTTTTCACTTTTTTTGTATTTAATGTATATTTAATGATAAAATATGTTTTTAAGAGATTAATTTTACTATCATGATTTATTTTTTTCTAATTTTAAAATTATGAACTTTTGTGTAAAATTTTTTAAATTAATTCCTGAATAATATGTGGGTCATTCCTTGTTTATTTTATTTTTTTATTTCATTTTCTAACTTTGTTTTAAAATATTAAGTTTAATTTTTGAATTTATTCCCTTTGATTAATGTTTTTATTAATTATTTTTTTCTCATAACTATCATTTTTATAAATGTTTTGATATTTTAGATATTGTTTTTACTTCTTTTTTAATCATGCCACCACACGAGTGAAATTGGGTGAGCTTATTGACTTGGAATCAATGAACCAAGGAATTTCGTTTCATCACAAATCACGGTTTTGATACAAAAAATTACACATCCAACTCGGGATAAGGTATTTATTCAACTAAATCTTCCCAAGATTTCATGGAGGTTAAAGATTAGAATATCACTCGTTGGATTGATCTGTAGATACAATAATTCAT
The DNA here is from genome assembly GCA_963277665.1 of Viscum album. Lineage (NCBI taxonomy): Eukaryota > Viridiplantae > Streptophyta > Magnoliopsida > Santalales > Viscaceae > Viscum > Viscum album. The sequence goes on from OY728165.1 coordinate 1,361,825, forward strand.
TGGGTTAATGAAGATGTGAATTTTGGATATTCAATTTGGTTTTCATATTCAAATTTAATATATTTATTTTTTCATTTAAATTTTGATACATGTAGTATTTTATTATATTTATTATGATTATATGATTAAATGAAGCTATGATGGATCATTCTATATGGACCAATTTGACTTGGGACTTATTTGATGAGCTATATTTTTTTCCTACTTATTACTTGGTTTCCACCCTAGAAATCTACTGGTTCTCTCATCTTTCACTACTGTCCCTTGATCTATGATGTCACCTATTTGATCATTCCCCTTCATTTTTTGAATGGTTTGATGTGAAGTTGATGGGTTTTATTTTGTATGACTTCATGGATCCCTCTAATTGGGTGTGCAATAGCCAAAACTCAGGGTTTTGTTAGGGTATTTAATCACCCCTACGGTTGTGGATTCGAACAGATCCAAAGACCCCCTTTCATTTTTCTTCCCCATTGATCTTCATCTCCTCGGCTAGTTTTGGTATGCTTTTCAGGTGGTTTTTTCCCTTAATATATAATCTGATCATTTTCCTTCAAACCTCCTTAAACACTACTGGTGTATAGTTTTTGATGAATCTCATTAGTGTCTTTCCCCATTGAAGAAGTATGGTCATCATTCGAATCAAAATACACTAGATCTAGATCTAGTGAGATCCTCCTATGGTAATTCCAAATGGTTCAGTGCTTTTTTTTCAAATAACATGAAGAGATATAGATAATCATACCTTTTCTTGGTGTTCTAAGTTTCATTCATACCCAATTTTTTTGATTGTAGGCTCTCAGTTTCTAAAGCTTTCATCTCTGTCTGTTGTTTGTCGATTTCTTTTTTATTTGTTGCTTCATGTTTGTTAATTTCTCAGTATGTTGTATGTTCTAATATACTTTATTTTTATCATTAATAATATGCATGAATTGGGTGGTGTTCTTTCCATACATGTTGGTCCCCACAGGACCGAACCAAATAAATCTGGTGTTATTGATATCTATTTCAATTCCGTTCTTTATATTTTTACTACTTTTTATTTGCTACATTTAGCTAGTAATAAATCAATTGATCTTTTTTTATCTTAGTGTTCTCTTTCTATTATGCTACCATCCATTACACCGGCCTCTTTCTCATGTAGTATCGAAGGCAATTTGATTTTCTTTTTCCCTGAATTTTCAATTATTTCTCCTATTTTACAGTTCTATATACATGATTTATTTCTTCATTACAAACTCATTATTAAATTTCCATAGTTTTAATAATTTCACTTCTTAAATCCATCATCACATTGTAATTTATGTTCATTTCATATCCTTCCAACAAAACATATTTTACCAAAGGTAATGGTCGGTTCATGGGGGAATACTCTTACCATTTTCCATAAGAACTTGGCATCTACCTTGTGGGTAAAAAAAAGTCCATCAAGAGATATGATATCAAGAAATTAAATGACGGAAATGAATTTACCTTTTGGTGAATTAAGATTATATCCCTTCTTGTATAGTAGGGCCTTATAGATTCCATTTTTAGGTATAAGAAACAAATTATTACTTTAAATGAGATCAGGTACACCACTACTGAATATATTGATGTCCCCCCTTTTGTGATAGTTAAACTACAAAGCTCTTCATTACTGTATTTAGAAGATAATGGTCTAAGAGAGTTTTTCTTTGAGTCTATTTTTTCTGGTATTTGGATAAATATAGAGAAATTTTATAATATTGCTTCAATTTTTGGTAGGATTTATAAAAAACATCACTTATTCACTTTTAAAATGATACAAGGTAGTTTTATTAAACCCCATCTTGACAAAGTTATAAAAGTAATGTCAGATATTTCCAAAATTAATGTAACTATGGATGATAAGAATTAATAAACAATAATTTTAATTTCTCTTGATCATAATTATAGTTCTTTAATAGAAACAGGGATGTATGGTCGAGACTCCCTAACCCTTGAAGAGGTCAATTCATACCTCCTCTCTAAAGAACTAAACTCCAAACCAATAATTAATAGTGAGTTATAGAGATTATTCACTAGGGTTAAACCTCAAAGAAAAAGTAAAAAAATTCCTAAGGACAAATACAATAACAATAAACACCCTAAACCTAAAAATAACTCCAAGGAATAGAAAGTTACATGTTTCCATTGTGGAAAACCAGGTCATACTAAGCCTGAATATAGGAAAGACAAATGTGAGTTATAGTCCAAACATCCTAATGACTATACCCTTCTAGTTGACTCATGATATGATGTTTTTAAAGTAAGAAATGTATTTACCCATACATTCAATAAAGAATACGTCCTTAACTCAGGTTGGTCCTTTCACATGTGTCCCTTTAGAGATTCCTTTCTATAATTGGTTCAAAGGGTATAAAGAGATGTCCTCTTAGGTAATAATATGAGGTTCAATGTTGAGGGAAGAGGTTTTGTTCTTATAGAACTAGATTATCATTACATCATCACCCTGCTTTATGTAAGGTGGGTCCCCAACCTTCAAAGTAATTTAATATTCTTAGGGTTCTTGGAACAAAAGGGGTTCACCTTAAGATCTGAAACATGTTTTCTCGTGATCTCTAAAGGATCAAAAACCATAATAAAGGTTTCTCTTACTAATGAGTTGTATGTATTGAATGGAAATACCCATTAAAGGAAATTGGGTAGTGTTTACAGTACCAACACTAGAAATATTATGTTATGGAATAGAAGATTGGGTCATGTCAGTTTAAATGGATTAGAAGAACTCAATAAGAAAGGGTTGTTGAGTGATATCACCCTTACTAATCTTCTATTCTATGAAGATTGTGTGATGGGTAAATCCGAGAGGTTCTATTTCAATAGGTACTTATTTAATTCCATAATACCGATTGAATACATCCATTCAGATTTTTTGTGGCCAAAAAGGACCACATCTCATGGGGGAGGCTCCTATTTTGTCACTTTTAAAGGTGATTTATCCAAGAATTATTGTATTTAAATTTTGAAAAATAAATATGATGGTTACCAAACCATTAAAACCTAAAAATATTAGTTGAAAAGAAAACTAGAAAGAAAATCAAGTCCATAAGAACTGACAATGGGATGGAATATTTTTCCCCTGAATTCATTAAGTTTTGTGAGTATGAAGAAATTAATAGGAATATGAAATTTAGGGAAACCCCCAAAAAAATATCCTTACAAAGTGGATGAACATAACTATATTACAGAGAGTCTTATGCACTCTTACATTCTCAGGTCTTCCTAAACGCTTTTGTGAAGAGGCTATTAGAACTGCCATCCAACTTATTAATAGGTTTCCCTCATCTGAAAATTTATTCAAAACACCTAAAGAGTTATGGAATGGAAATCCACCATCCTACACCTACTTGAGATTCTTTTGTTTCACATATTATGTTCATGTTAAAACTGATAATATAGAACCTAGAGAACTCGAATTCATATTTTTTGGTTATCCTGAGGGAGTTTAGGGATATAAACTATTGGTTGACAGACCAGGTTACCATAAATGAATTATAAGTAGGTGTGTAGTCTTCCAAAAATAATCTTCTCCTAAAAAAAAGGATGCCAAATCTGGAAGTGGTGATCCATACCTTGATAATAATAATTAAGATGAGACTTTGTTTCACTTTGAGGCTGATGTTCAGCCCACTCAACCTACTCCTCTCCCACTGATGTGGCTAATTCTGAGTCTATTTATTGTTCAGATTCTGAATATGAACTTTCTCCCACTAATATGGATTATCAATTGACCTGATCCAGAGAAAGGGGAGTCCCAAGACCTCCTTCTCAGTTCAGCCAATATGATATGGCTTCATATGCCTTTTATTTGGAATTGGATCTCATTGATGATAATACTAAAACCTATAGGAATTATTTAAATGATAAAGACTCAAAACATTGTATCTTTTCCTTGAATGAAGAGATGAATTATCTAATAAAAAAACACACATAGACCATTGTCAACAAACCACCTAGTTCTAAGGTGATTGGATCCAAGTGTATTTATAATAGAAAATAAGAAAACATTGTGGGAAACAAAATTAAGTATAAAGAAAGGTTGGTTAAAAAGTATATACTTCAAAAGAATGGTACTGAATATGATGAAATTTTTTCCCGTATTGTTATGCACTCTTCTATTAGGCTCTTACATTCATTTTCTTCCTACAGTGACCTGGAAATTGAACAATTGGATGTCAAAACAACCTTCTAACATGGATATTTAAATGAAAAACTATATATAAAACCTCCTGATGGTTATTCCAAGGAATTAAAATCAAACAAAGTGTGACTATTAAATAAATCATTGTATGGCTTAAAACAAGCATCTTGTTAATGGTATAAAAAATTGATTCCCTCATGTTATATAATCAATTTATTAGGAGACAACATGATGCATTTGTATATTTCAAATCAACTCAAAATTGCATGATTTTCCTTCTACATTATTTTTATTACATGTTGATCAAATGTAAAAATATTAATTTAATCATTTTTGTTAAATATCAATAAAAATGTAAGTTTGAAATGAAATAATTAGGTGCAGAAAAGTAGATATTAGGTGTTGAAATCATCAAAGATAGACCAAATAAATTGATTTAATTATCTCATCATGCTTACATTTTAATGTTTATAAAGATATAAAGGTTTGAAACTCTCAAACATGTCAATCTACCTCTTTGAAAACACATTAAATTGTCTTTTACCAAAATCACTCACTGCTGAATATTATGTTCAATTTATGTCTAAAATTATTTATGATAATATTTTTGGTAGCATTATGTACTCCAGGATTCTTAGTAGATCTGACATTTATTTTTTGATCTACACCTTAATTAGATTTATGGATGCACATTGGAAGCCACATTGGCATGCCCTTAAGTGGATTCTTCAATATCTATTATGTAGTTATAAATTATCTGTGTGTTATGGTAAATATATTTATGCTTCTGGAATTATGGTTGTATGTGTAGATACTGACTATACAGGTATTATTACCACCAGAAAATCATTGAATGGATTTGTTTTCAATTCCTATGGTGGACCTATATCTTGGAAATGAAACATGTAGTCTGTGGTTTCCCTATAAACAATGGAATCTGAGTACATTTCCCTTACTGAGGTGGAAAACGAAGCCTTATAGATTAAATAATAGTCTTCTAAACTTAACCTTTTTAATTCAGTGATATATTTATATTCTAATAGTTAATCAACACTCCATTTATCCAAAAATTTATTTTTTCATGGTAAATCAAAAAACATAGATATTATACTACACATTATTAGATATATTGTTGAATTAGGAACTATGTTTGTCAACTATATACACACTAATAAAAACCAAGTTGATAGTTTGAATAAAGTTATGGTATTATCTAAGTCTATGTTTTTTAGATATAGTGAACTTGGTTCCTATTCTATAATCATAGGTTCAAGAACATCTCCAATTTCAATTAAAAATTGTGGATATTTATGAATTTTGGATATTCAATTTAGTTTTCATATTAAAATTTCCTTGATATATTTATCCATTTTAATTTTGATATATTTAGTATTTTATTATTTTTATTGTGCTTATATGATAAAATAAAACTAGGATAGCTAATTCTGTATGAACCAATTTGACTTCAGACTTATTTGATGGGCTGTATTTTTGGCCTGTTTATTACTCAGTTGTCACCCTATCAATCCACTGGTTCTCTCAGATTTAACTAATGGATGTTGATCTACAGTTCCATCCATTTGATTTTGGACCTTTATTTTTTTGAGTGGTTTTATGTTCCACTGATGGGTTTGTTTTTTCATGGATTTATAGAGCCCTATGGTTGGGTGTAATGTAACCGCAGCTCAGGGATTTCATCACCCCTTCAGTTCTGGATTCGAATATATCCAAATATCCACTTTCATTTTGATTTGTAGAAAATTTTTATCACCTCAAACTAGTTCTTATACACTTTTCTAGTGGTTTTTTCCCTCAATGGAGGATCCAATCCTTAGCCTGTCGACCTCCCTACACACCATTGGTGTATAGTTCCTGATGGAGCTCAGCGACATCCTTCCCCAGTGAAGAAATGAAATCATTGTTCAAATAAAAAGGGAACAATTCTATATCTAGTTACATCCTCTGATGGTGAGTCCAAATGAGGTAACAACACCAGTGTTCACATATCTTGAAAATATATGGATGGCTATACCTTTTTCTAGTTTTGTAAGTTTCATTATTAACCGATTTCTTTGATTTTGGGATCTCAGTTTCTAAATTCTCCATCTCTATCTATTGTTTGTTGATTCCTATTATATTTTCTATTTTTTGTTTATCAATTTATCTATATCATGTATGTTGTAATCCTATTTCATTTGAGCATTAATAATACATGTGTGTTGGCTGGTGTTCTTATCATACACATATGTCCCCACAAGACTGACGCTCGTAAATCTTGTGTTCTTTCTCTCTATTTTAATTCCTTGATTTCTATTTGCACTAGTTTGTAGTCGCTGAATTTAACTGGAAATAAATCAATCTATATTTCATTCATATTGGTGTTATATTTCTATTCTGCTATTATCAATTACACTGGCCTCCTTCACAGAATATGAACCTTGGTTCATCTATGGAATTAAGACACTATCTATTTGGTTTGATATGGACATTTGATGAAGAAGATGATTTCATAACACCAATGAAGAACCCATTGTGATACTTGTTGATGATCTACTGAGGCCAAACTAGAAATCAATTAGAATCTAAAAAATCACCTAAGAAGAACCTGAAGCTGATTTCATCCCTATGTTGAACCAAGCTATACCCAAAATCTTCAATGAATATTTTACGAATAATTGGACCCAATATTGGAATAAGTCTAATCCAAAGATTCCATTGAAGGCGCCTGAGTTCATTTGAAAGTTGAGACACAATTTTTGAAGCAAGTCTAAATGAGGGATAGGATTTTATGGGCCCCCTGATGAGGATTAAATCAATATCTATTTGTGTGTGTTTTTAGGTTTTAAATAAGATGTTGGGTCGTTTGATGGTTTCTAGCCTTTTTGATACATTGAACCAAATGAACGTGAACCATGTGTCTGACTAATTTTCATTGTGGGATTGAACCCACACATGTTGGAGTGTTTTTCTTAATTAGGCCAATGGAAGAATTTTGAGGACAGTGGTTATGGAATCACTTTTTCTAAAATCTGGTCTTAGATTGCTACCTTGTTGTGGAAGTTTGATAAAAGTGTCACCTGGACAAGATTTATTTAATCTATGATGAATTATTCTAGGTGAAGACTAGATCAATTATTACCTAAGAACAAGATAGGAATTGTTTTGAGGGATTTACTATAATAAAAGTGGCATCTATATAATGTTAAAGGGAAAAAATACCATCATTCACGAAGACAGGTGAGCCTAGAAAAAATTAAGTTGGTGGGTTCAGACTTAATAAAAATGGTTATCTAATGAAAAAATGTGGGGGTGGGGCTTGGTCATTTTTAACAAACACATATAGAGATGGGAGAAATAGATTCAAGGTGAGAACTAGGAAGTGAGAATAGAATCTTGAGCTAAAGGAAGAGATCCTCAAAAAAGAATATATAATTTCTTCTTTCCCTTGCATTATGTTACAACTACTATGGATTCTTTTAAAATTGAAATTCTGATTATATTTTAAAGATAAATATTTTAAAGGTAAAATATTGATCAGTTAAATTTTAAATCTTCGTGAATTAATCATTATTCTTGGATTGATTTAATCTCAACTAGTTTTTTGAGGTGTTTCACAAATTTTCTTTCTTTGAAAATAAATGATTTTTTTTTCAATTAAATTCATTCAAAACTGACTCTTCATTCTCAATCTTATGACAAGATTTTTCCTATGAGAATAACAAAATAGTATTAATTGAAAATTTTATTTTGATGAAAATCAATTTTATAATTTCATGAATGATTAATCCTATAATTGATAAATTGGAGAATTATTTCAGTCACTAGATTACATGTCAACAAGTCTATTTGATCTCTTTAAATCTAAATTCTATCAAAAATATTATCCATGAATAAAAGAAAAATTTAAACTAGAAAATCAAGTCGCCTATGATGATTTTTGTTTCACCTATTTCATTTCAGTGTTGCCACTTCTTTGATTGTTCTTCTTGTTTTCTCGAGTCTTTTTATGTCTTTTACAGTCACTTCACACACTTATTCCTTTTTTTTATTTGAATCCCTAAACACTAGATATACTAGCATTAAATAGGGAAATAAAAAATATTTTAAACGTATTCAACAATAATCATTTCAATTTTTTACATCATTGTTGGTGAAGGAATGTGCGGTTAAGAAAAAAAGATGTAAAAAACCTCAAAAAACTTCTAAAAAGTTCAATCTTTTTAAATAAAAGTTTCTAAAAAAATATTCCAGAAAAATCAACCTGATTATTTCTAAAAAATAAAATTTTATGAACATAATATTGGATATGTGTGTTGATGCACAAGAAATCAAAGACTAAAAAATTAGAACCATTAATCTATGAAATAAAAATTCATTTCTCAGAAATTAAGAAGGAAAACAATCCAAAATGGAAGAAAATATAGAAAATATAAATAACAATAAAAATGAAAATCTAAATCAACAACCTCTTATGATTGAGTTAGATGAGATATTGGTCCTTAGGGAGTTCTAGGTTCCAAAATTTTCTAGTAATCCATCCTTTATAAGGGGTACCCTTGGGGAATGAAAATATGAGATAAAAAATCTCATATTTCCATGTTTTCATTATATAATGTACTTCCTACTAAAGACTCTTTGTACTTCGTTATGAATTTCTACTGTATGGTGTAGCAGTTACCCTTAAGTGGATTAAGTGAAGAAGAGATAAAACTTATGGATTTACCTTTCTGTCTAGAGGAAATTGTTAGGTCATGGTTTCAATAGTTAGATAAGGATCTTTTCTATACTTGGGATCAGATTTTTAATTCTTTTGTAATGAAATTTTATTCAATAAGAATAACTACTGAAATTAGGCATAAGATCACATTATTTTTTCAACAAGAGGGTGGTTTTTTCAATAAGTAATGGGATATATTTAGGGGTCTTCTTAGAAAATGTCCAAATAACTATTGTACTACACAGTTCTTTATAGAAACTTTTTACAATAGCCTCACTACATGTCATCTAAACTTAGTTGATAAAGATTTTGGACGAGATTTTAGTAATAAGGTTGCAGAATATATTAAGAAAATGTTCAACACACTTGCATAGAAATCTCAATATAAGTGTTCTAGGAGACGGAAAATAGTTATAAAAGAGAATAATCATGCTCAATAAGTTGAAGTAAATTCAACTATGTATTATAATTAAAATTATTAGAGCTCACATAGGAAGTAGTTCCACTACTATGTCATGTATGTCCATTCCAATTCTCACTATCCTAACATTGATATACTTACCTCACAGCTAGAGAATTCAAAATTCTTTGGTTATGCTCCTAAGTTACATACATGGGATAATAAATTTAAACAATATATAATCAAGGTTATAGAAACCATAAAAACCTTTATTTGAAGGATTAGGGAGCTTTAGACCTTCTTTACCCCTTGGTTTTCAACAATAGTCCAGGAATCCATATAAAAATAAACCAAGGGAAGATAATTCCAATACTCAAGGGAACATTGAGGGTAAAATGGTTTCTAATCAAGATAAAATTTTGAATATAATGGATTATCAAGATTAAATATTCAATACATATATTAATAAAAAAAATATCAATATGATTCTGATAAAACTCAATCAAATGCTATAATGAAAATTTTGGAAACTCAAATGAGAAAACTTTTTAGGGTAATAAATCAATAAGAGAAAGGTAAATTACCAAGTATTAATGATGCAAATCATAGGTAAAATATCATGGCTATAACTACTAGTATTGTTCTTCAAAATCACCAAAAATCCCCTAAGGCTCCTAAACCTGTTAAAACTGAAATTCTGGAAGAATATGATAACCAAAATAATGAAACCACTGATATTGGAAATGTGGATATCCCCATTGAAATTTCTATACAACCAACTATTTCACCTATTAATAATGATGATAAAGATATGAATATCATGAGAAATAAATTAAAAGATAAGATTCAAAAATAACCATATTGGATGCCTGTGTTTTTAAGAAATTTGGCTCCACACATTCCTTTTCCTAACTAAAATAAGAAGAATAATCATGAACCTAAACTTCTCAAATTTCTTATGTTATTTAAAAAAGATTCACTTTAATATCCCTTTTCTATAATTTTAGGTTCCTTAATATTTTATAAATATTAAAAATTTTGTCAAATAATAAAACACTTGAGAAGTTATCCACTTATAGTTTAATTGAGGACTGTATTGTTGTAGTTTAGAATAAGATAAAACGTTATATAAAAGATATTGGAATCTTTTTTATTCCATGTAACATTGTAAATAATGGATAGGTCAACTACCTTTTTTATCATGGAGTTAGTTTTAGCCTCATCCATTACTCAACATTCATATAGTTGAGACTAGGTTATCGGTTTCCTACCATTATTGTCTTTCAATTCAAAGACCGCTCCATCACCTACCTTTTATGAAGAGTTGATAAATAGATTATCGAGGCTAGGAAACTATTTATACATTATTATTTTCTTATACATTGTGACAAGGAATCTCTAATCATTCTTGGTAGGCCCTACCTTTCCACTAAAGGTACTGTTATAAATTTTTCAAATAGAAAATTAATTTTCAATCTGGGAGAGAAAAGGGAAGAGTTTAATGTTTTTGAAAAATTAAAAGTTTCACTACAATATGTAAATTATACTAGTGAACATATTATATTATTTGAATAAACTCTTAATTATGAAGAATAATACTTCTTAAACATGATTGTGTAAATAAATGATAACACCACATAAGTTGAAATGTGAATGGGTATTTGTTCAAGTAAATAAGTAGAGCGGATGGAGTCTTATAAGGGTAAGCTTCTGGAAAATATTGCTAATTTTTTTATAGAAAATATTTTAATGCCAAAACAAGAAATAGATTTTAAGGATTTATAAAATATAAACAACAATAAGGATTAAGGTTTATTTAGCTCTCATTCATTTATTAGGAATCATATTGAGAGCCTTGGAACTCCTTCACCCAAGTTTCTTCCTTCTAGTCAAGAAGTACCCACTTTAGATATGAAACCTTTTCCTTCACATCTAAAATACTCTTTTCTAGGTGAAAGTTCTAAACAATATATTATAATATCAAATTAGTTAGTTGTGAGTTAAGAAGAATGTTTTTTCCTCTTTTGAGGAAGTTCAAGTTTGTTATTGGATGGCCCATAACTAATATTAAGGGAATGAGTCCATATTTTTTCATGCATAAAATACCAATGGATCCTAATCTCAAACCTATATTTTAAGGTAAAAGAAGATTAAATTCAAACATGAAATGGGTATTTATAGAGAAAGTAATTATGTTTCTTGACGCTGGAATAAAATTTCCTATTTCTGAAATTCCCTGGTCAAGTCTGGTATAAGTTTTCCCAAATAATTACATTTCATGATTGTGACTAATGTGAAAAAAAAAACAAATTCAAGTTAGTAAATCCACTAAGTGAAGGTATATATTTATTATTAAAAGACTAAAAATACCACTATAAAGGTTCATTTTCCAATTCCATATCTTGAACAAATGCTTGATAGGTTATATAGAAATGGTTTTTCTATTTTTTAGATGGATATTCTAGTTACCAAAAAATTCTTATTGCTATAAAATACTAGGAAAAGAACATAATCACTTGTCCACTTTAGACATTTTCATGTAGGTGGATTACCTTTAGTCTATGTGGTTCTCCTTCCAAATTTTATAGGTGTGCGACGGATATATTTTATGATATAATAGAAAGAATTATTAATGTTTTCATGGATAAATGTTCCATAGTCGGTTCTAATTTTCAGTGATTTTTAGAAAATATAGAAACTATTTAAAAATGTGTTTGGATATGAATATAGTCATAAATTAGGATAAATTGTAGTTCATGGTAAATAAAGGGATTGTCTTGGTTCATATAGTTTCTAAGAGGGTAGTTAAAGCAGAAAATTATAATATTTATGTGATTCAAAATCTTCCACATCTTATAAATGTAAAAGTAATTAGAATTTTCATAGTGAATTCTAGTCTTTACCAGAGATTCATAAAAGAATTTTATAAAATTTTTAGGCCAATATTTTTTCTATTAGTCAAACATATACCTTTTCTGTTTGATGGAAATTTCCAAGATTCATTAAATTTTTTAAAGTAAAAACTCAAATATTCACAAATATTCACTTCCCATTAATAACTACCATTTGAGGTTATGTGTGATGAAATTGAGGAGTAAGTATGGTAAATTGTTAGACAAAAAAAAAGTGGTTGCATGTGATTTACTATGATAGAAAATTGCATTATGGTGCCCATAAAAAATATTTTAGTACTGAGAAAGAGTTAACGGTTTTCATGTTCACTTTAGACAAGTGTAGGTAAAATATCATAGGATCAAAAGTTGAAAATATTCATTGACCATTCTTCATTGAAATATATTTTCTCTAAAAATGAATCAAAATTTAGACATATGAGGTGGGATTTTTTGTTGTAAGAATTTTATTTAGACATTAAAGATAATAGATTTTCTAAAAATGTGGTATATGACCAATTATCTAGGTTACCCACAACCACAATTCAACCTAGTGAGCCAACAGAGATCAATACATTTTTTCCAAATAAACAATTATTTGCTTCATGTGTGATTTAATATGCTTGGTTTGTGGATTTTCCCAAATTCATAGATGTAGCTGTTATGCCAAAATAATTTTCACAAAATCAAAGGAACAAGTCATTGATGAGATTCAATACTACTTTTGGGGTGATTCATTTCTTTTTTGGAGGTGTGTTGATGGCATAATCAAGATATGTGTTCTTAAAGAGGAAATGTTTGTTATTTTAAAATGTTGTCACTATTTTCTATGGGGTGGGAACCATGGGAGGGAGAGGACTACCCTGAATGTCCTTCAATGATTTTTTTATTGTCCTATCCTATTTAAGGATGCAAGAAGTTTAGTTATAATCTGTGATAAATGTCAAAGGATAGGGAATGTGGATAGAAAAAAAAAAGTTACCATGGAAAGGGATTTTAGAAGATCATATTTTTTATGTTTAGGGTATATATTTCATGGAAACATTAGCATATTCCTATGGAAATGAGAACATACGTGTTTTTGTATACTATGTATCTAAGTGGGTTGAGGCAGTAGTGATTCCCAACAATCTTTCCAAAAGTGTAATGAATTTCATCAAAAATACGATTTTCTCTAGATTTTTTTTTTCAATGGATTTTATAACAGATAATGGTACACATTTTATGAACCTTAAATTTAAATCATTAATGGAAAACAATTATTGCATTCATACCACCAATCACCCACAATCCAATTGGTATACAGAGATTTCAAATTAAAAATTGAAATAGATGCTAGAGAAAACTGTGAGTAGTTCAAGAAAGTATGGTTCTTTTAAGAAATATGAGTAATTATGGTCCTATAGAAATTTTTATAAAACCCACATATAAATGTATCCATATATAATTCTATTTGGTAATACATTTCATTTTCTTGTAGATCTTCATAATAAATCATATTGGGTAGTGAAAACCCACAATTAATATTTCATGTTTGCTGTAGAGGGGAGGTTTTCAGTGTTAAGTGAGTTGGAAGAAATTCGAATAGAGTCTTATGAGTATGATAGAATTTATAAAGAGAGGTAAAAAAAATTTCATGACTCCATTAATAAAAATATGGACTTTAAGGATTGTCAGTGGTTCTTACTTTTTAATTCTAGATTGATTCTTTTTTCAGAGAAACTCAAAATTAAATGGTGTACCCTCTACTATTCTGAATGTTCTTGTGAATGGGGATTTTGAATTAATTATAGAGTAAAATATATCATCCTTGGTCAATGGTTAGAGAGTTAAGCATTATATTTAAAGGCAGTCAAAGGGCTTGGTTTTTATCTCTATTCTATAAATTTGAAAAACCACTGAGTCTAATTAAGGAATTAAAATTCAGTACTTTATGGGAGTCAACCCATGGTCTATTTTTTCCACTTTTACTTTTTAATAAAAATAATTGTTTGATGTCTGCTTGATTATCAAATATTAAATTTTTCACTAAAAATTATACTTTTATCCCAAGTGTTCAAATTGTTCTTATGGTAGGTTATTGGGCTATGAGGCATGGAGTTACTGTTGCTTAATTTTCAACTATTCTTTGGTAATAAATAGAGCTACAAGCCTAAGAATACTTGATTCACTTACCTAAAATTTTATTTGGTTAATTAATTTCTTAAACTCTATATTCTTAAATCTAATTTTGGCCTTTTCATTCAATGGGATATCTATAACATTCTAGCTAGGGAACATCACTTAAGGATTATATGCGGAGTACATTTTAACAAACATAAATGAGTAAAGATTCTTTTACCATGGGTTTTTGTTCTTTTCCCTTATATTAATTCTTCTTATTCATTGTTTTATATTTCATGAAATTAATTGTGGGAGAAACTCCTTGGTTGGTTTGAAATTCCTTTGAAATTAAAATTGATCTTAATTGTTTGATTTTTTTCTTACCTTTTGACTTTGTTTTGAATTTTTGTAAATCATTTTAAATCCTACTTAGCACCTTTAGTTTTTCCTTACTTGATAAAATAAATTCTGATTTTTTTATAAACTATGATTACTTGCTGGAAATATTGTTAAAAATGCTAGTTTCTTATTGTCCATTGAAAATTTGTGTGTTCTATAAAATTAATCTGAAGTATATACTTCTCAATTGTATTTTTAGAAATGTTTTGAAAATTTTGGCTGAAATATTCTGTGACCCTTAACATGTCATTGAATTTTTGTATTAAAAATATTTTTGAAAATAAATTTTTATTTATTTTCTATTATATTGAAACCAATTTTAATGAAAAATTTGTGTTTTAAGAGTAGAGGATAGGGTCTTATTATATGATCTTAACTTTTTCTTTAATGAATATCCCATCATAATCCATTTAAAATTTTTCAAAATTGGTTGTTTTTCAAGCTCTTACATTCACCTTTCAATGGGTCAAAATTTTTTCTTATGTTTTAAGATTTTGATGCCACTTTGAAGTGATTAATGTAATGGCCCAAACCTCTCTGGTCCATTCCTTTACAAAAATCAGGTGTATGAGGTGTTTCAGAAGGTCAAGGTGAGTTATCCCAAACACTTTTCCAAATTTCCATTTCAGTGAACAGTTCCATCAGTGAACAGTTCCATAGGTAGACTGTTGTGAAAAGTGCATCGGTAACCTTCTATGAACAGTGTCATCGGTGACCCTTTGTGAATAGTGTCATTAGTTACCTTATGTGAACAATGCAACGGTAACCTTATTTTAATAGTGAAATGGTGACCATATGTGAACAGTGACATCGGTGACCTTCTGTGAACTGTGTCATTGGTAACCTTATGTGAAAAGTGATATCAGTGACCTTATGTGAATAGTTTAAAAATGACCATATGTGAACAGTGAAATCAGTGACCTTATGTGAACAGTATCATCGGTGACCTTCTGCGAATAGTGTCATCAGTAACCTCATGTGAACACTGTAACGGTGACGTTCTAACGGTGGCCTTTTTCCTTTTCCAAATTTTTAGTTCATGAACAGTGTTTCCAGAACGGTGAGCTTCCAAATGTGAGGTTCATGAATAGTGTTTCCAGAATGGTGAGGTTCCAATGGTGAGGTTCATGAATAGTGTTTTTCCTTTTCCAAATTTTGAGTTCGTGAATAGTGTTTCTAGCTTCCAACTATTTCACCCCTTTAATGTTTCCTTTGACATAATATGCATTTAAATTCTTGTTTTAAGGAATTTAAGGCTGATTCAAAGGATATAACTCCTATATTAATTTCTCCAAAGGCTCAGGATGTTTTTACTTGGTTAAACTGCGTGGTTTAATGTGATTCTCTTTTAATGGAAAACCCAGCGTATCTTAAACAACTACTCCGTTAAATCTTTTAAAGGGAAGAGTTATCTTCCTCCCTAATTTTTCATCCTTGTTCTCAGGTGTGAGATGCTCAAACATCCCATTCCTTCCCGTAGGAGTTGTGCAATCAAACTTTCCTCCTAGGATTGGTTCCGATCTGTTTTGATGCAACCAAGATGTATCGATCAATATTCAATATAAGGTTGATCTATCAACAATATTTCGAGTTCGTCTCCTTCTGTTTCTCCTCACACTTTTTCTGGAATTTTACCCCTATGTTCCTAATGATATTTCTTGGGTGTTGGTCAATGTGGTGGTGCCTCTGCATCCTCAGGTGGATATAGTTGTCACAGTGGAGGACATTGTAACCTATTGTGTGGATCATTCTCATATAAAGAACGTCAAGAACTGTTTGAGGTAGGTGATTTGTTGCTTCTGTTTTCTTTTACATGAAACTGTATAGTTAGCATGTTTTATCCCACTCGATCACAATGGAATTGACATAATAAATATTTGAACCAGATAAATAAATTGATGTTGATTGTATGTTATTGCCTCTTATTTTTCTAGATAGTTTGATATCTATGATTGCTTCATTTAGTTGTTCGTTCTTGATGGAAATTGGTAAAGAACGTAAACCTTAATTAATTGATAATTGTTTGGATAAAGATAAAGAGTCATATAAATGAATCTGGTCCTTCTTGTTGTAATTTTATGTTAATAAAATTGTTGTAGTAAGCATGTTTAATTATTTGTGATATCTTACCAGTTAGGTTCCCTGAATTTGGAACCTATGAATAATAAATCGGTTAATCCAAGATGGATTAAAGAACTTTTTGTTTGATAAAAGATAATTCCTTGTAGGGTTCTGAGTTACCCACTTTATTTCTTAAGGGCCAAGAGCCTAATTGATTTGATGGTTGTTTTCCTACTGCTTGTGTTGTGATGTGATCCTGGACGGCTGTTGTGATATGTGGGGTCATGGAGTTCTACTGGTTGTGGCAACAGTTGATGCCTAGAGTGGTGAGATGCATCATTTTATGAATATGGGTATCATGGAGGACACTAGGGATGATGAAATGGGTTGGTTGTGAATGTTTGGATGTTTTTTTATTCTTTGGTTGTTTTTCTACTTTACTTTCCCCACTGCTCAAGGAAGCTGGTCTTACTTACCCTACTTCCCAAAGGGTTGAAGACTCGCGGGGTATGCCACGTGCTTTCCGTGTCTAGCTTCTTAAGGGAGGATGGGTCTACACTCTTACTATAGGCGGAAAAGACTCGACGGGTAGTTCACCTACTCACTATGTTGAGTCCCTTGTGTTTAGTAGCAAAAAATGTTTTTATATAATTCATGGGAATATGGGAAAGTAATTTTTTAAATAAATAATTTAATAAATGATGTTAACCTATGGGTATGGAGCTTGCTGGGATGCAATCCTGGGGACAATAGACTTTGGGTGTTATGCTAATGAAATTTCATTTGGAATTGTTAATGGTTAATTAATGATTAATGAATTAATTAATGTAAAGTGAAACTGATAAAAAGAGAATGAAGTAATGTAATTAACCTCCTTAAATGGTTGTGTGCTTATAGGATATCTAGTCTTAGAAGTGGTAGTTGGGAGTCCGAGATACGTTAGCTGTAGTTGTATCTAATACTAGGTTATTCCCATATTGTGGTTGTGAGCTATAGTATATTTTGTACTTTTTGTGTTTCTGTATGCTACTCCACCTCGTCAGTAAGGTAAACTGATACTCTGGGGATTCTGATCCTTGAGGGGTTGTTTTCCCCAACATTCTGGTGGGAGGATGGATGGATGACTACCCCCTTTGGCCCCGCTCTCTTCTCTTGGTAGTTACTTGTGCTTATAGGCACAATGGTTAGTTTTCTCCAAATATATGTGTAGATGGTTGTGATGGCTTGTGGTTATTCACACACATATATTCTAGATATAGTTTCCTATGGACTACTATAGTTGTAACATGTATAGGCTGTGATGGCTTGAGGATCGTTACTCGGTGTATGGGTTGTAATGGATTAAGGTATAACACCCGGAGTATGATACACGTTATACGATCTGTGGTGGCTCCCAGAAACTACCTGGTTACATTCTTGTGTGGACGTGGTGGTTTTGTTGCATGAGGTGCATGGTGTGCTGCTTTGCCCAAGTGTCTACAGGCAAGCCTTTTGGAGAGAGATACTTAGGATGTACGACGTTGGGGAAAAGTGGAAAACTAGTGGGGAAGTAGTAGTGGGGTACCCTTGATATTCTTTCTTATATTATATACTCTTGTATGCGTTACATGGTGAGAGTATCCATGGTGAGGTTGGGAACATAGTATACCTTTTTAGGTGATGAGTTAGTTTCACTTGTTATTCAATGTGATTTAGAATGCTTCATTTACTTTTTCACGAGTGGCTATGAGAAGGATCCTACTGAGTCTACTGTTATACTCTCCCTATGTATATATAAACCTTTTTTTTCAGGTCACTTGGATTTGGTTGGAGATCAGGCTGTTTTCTACTAGCTTGGGTTGCAGGAGCTATTCGGGCTTCATGGTCATTGCTGTTTTTACTTTCTTTTGGGTACTTGTAGTTTTCCCCTTTCAGTTGTAGTAGTTTTTCATGAAATTACATATGTGTACTTGGGATTTCATTTATATTTCTGTCTGATTTGGAGTTGGTTGGTGTCTATTGTATCTCTCTCTTCTGCATGTGCTCTCTTAGAGGGTAAGGCCTCTCATTTGTGTGTTTACTCTACCTTCTGTGCTAGTTTCCAACCCGGGGTCTACTGGAGGTGGGACTCGAGGTCATTATCTCCCTTCTCAAATGGATAGCCTAGGAGAGGTACACTTTGTGGGGAGGTGGTTATGACAGTGTGGTATCAGAGGTCTGGTTGAGGGATAGGATGGAGTTTGGTGTTAGGCATAGGTGAGGTTGCATGGTTTGGTAGGGAAACAGTGTCATTCAAGTTTAGAAATTGATGTAAACATTGGAGACTGACTGAGACATAGGAATTTAGGTCCCCCTATGATCTAATGTACAGACCTTTAAGTTTACAATGTCTACTAAACAAGGTGATACTATTAGCAGGGTAGAAACCTCAAAAAGGATCATGAATCATTATTCTTTGTGCCTGTGCTTGAATTGGTAGACCTTCGGATATGTTAACAAAAAATGAATAAAATAAAACAATTAATTAATTAATGTCGAGTCTTCCATATTCCAGGTTTAGTATCTCAAACTGTTTTTTATTTTAAAGGTATGGATCTAGGTCGATGTCCTTGTCAGGATCACATAGAAGATGTCCAGCAGGTTGTTCCAGCAAATCATCTCCATGTGGAGGTTGATGATGAAGACACTTGGAGAAGGTCACTCCGAGAGTTTCAACGCCAGAGTCTGCAGAAGTACGAGGGCTCTGTTTCAGATGTAGTCATAGAATACTGGTTGGAAGAGGTCGAGATAGGCTTCAGTTCGAACTTTGCTCAAAATGAACATTGGGTGTCCTTGGTTGGTATGATGCTGTATGGAGCACCGAGGAAGTGGTGGTTATTATTCCTCGTGTGTCGTGAGAAGTCAATGATCTCATGGGAGGAGTTCCGAGATAAGTTTAGAGTCGATTTTCCTTCTTCGACCGCAAAGGCATCCAGTCACTAGGAGTATCTTACCCCTGGAGAGGGGATCTCTAGTGTTCAAGAGTTTGGAATCCATTTCAGGAACCTTTTACGGTAGTCTTTGGACCTCTTTCCAGATGAGGAGGCCAGAGCAAGGCATTTTTAGGTGGATTTTCATCCATTGATCCAGCGCCAGGTCACTCTATTTATGCTGAAGACATATCTTGAGGTTCTGGCAAGGGAAGAGGTCATTGAGAGGACATTGGCCAGAACCGGATCATCATGAGAGGGGAGTCATCAAGATTCATCACAAAGTAGAGCCGTGGGCTGGGGTTCCAAGTTTTCAGGGAAAAAGTTCTTCTATTTGGTCGGGGGTAGGTCCTAGCCCTCAGCATCTCATTTATCTAGGGGAAGCATCTCTCATGCCTATTTCAAGGGATCAGGCACTTTTTTTCTTATGGAGGCCAAGGTCTTCATTAGTGAGAGTTCTCGACCTTTCAAAGCAGTCATCGTGCACTAGGTGTTCAGCTCCAGGTTTTTCCATTGAGGCAGTTCTAGTAGAGGCAGCAGTAGCAAGTTGCACTACATTTAGATCAGCAGAGGGTAGATAGGGTTGGAATAGTACATCCCTGTGACACTCCCCATCCTTATAGAGTAGATCGCGACTGTGGTGGTGGTCGTCATCAGGGTTAGAGAGGTCATGGAGGAGGTAGTGGTCAGCTTCATGCTTTATCATTGCCAGCTCCAGGTGAGCCAAACGTCATTTGAAGTACCCTTTGCTTGTTTTCTACCTTGGTGTATGCCTTGTTTGATTTAGTAAAGACACACTCCTTTATATCACCGACCATTTTCCATGATTTGGGACTTGAGGTAGAAAGGCTTCCAGTGCCCTTGGCATTGACTACGCCAGTTGTAGGTCAAGCTAACTTGTTTGAAGTATGTAGAGACTGTGATCAAATGTTGGGGTAGCACCGCTCTTGGGGGGATTTCCTATGTTTAGGGATACAATCATATGATGTCATCCTTGGTATGGATTGGTTGTATTCTGTGCAGGTGATCGGGTATTTCTTCAGGAGGCAGGTTGTGTTCTTCGATGTGGATGTAGATCCGGTGGTGTTCATTGGTTAGCAAGACCCTCAGATGGGTCAGAGGCGTGTTTCATTCTTATCATCCATGATGGTTGATCTAATTATGAGTTCTCCAGAGGTTCATCAGTTGGTGTTTCCTAGGGTCATAGAAGAGTACCCTGATGTCTTTCCAGAAGAGGTTATATCATTACCCCCTAAAAGAGATATTGAGTTTGGGATCAAGCTACCACTAGGAGTGTCTCCTATCTCTATGTCTCCATATAGGATGTAATCTTCTAATTTATGAGAGATACATATACATCTTGATAATATATTACAGTGCGGTTTTGTTCGGCCAAGTGTGTCACCGTGGGGTGCACCAGTTTTGTTCATGAAGAAGGCTGACGACAGTTTGCAGTTGTGTGTTCATTATCATCGATTAAACAAAGTGATAGTCAAGAATTTATATCCTATTCTACGTATTGATGGTTTATTCAATCAAATTAAGGGTGGAAGTTGGTTCTCAAAGTTCGACTTGTGGTCAGGATATCATCAGATGCATGTGAAGGATGAGGATATCCCAAAGACTACTTTTTATTGTCTTCATGGGCATTATGAGTTCATTGTGATGCCGTTAGGCATGAGAAATTCTCTATATGTGTTTATGGGATTGATGGATGCTTTGTTCTGTAAGTTCCTAGACAAGTTCATTGTAGTTTTCATCGACGAAATCCTTCTGTACTCCATGTCTAAAGAAGAGCATGAAGAGCATCTACACGTTGTTTTGAGAGTTATTCATCAACATCAGCTGTATGGGAAGTTGTCGAAGTGTAAGTTTTGGGATCTAGAAGTCCGTTTCGTGGGGCATGTTGTGTCCTAGTAGGGAGTAGATGGGGATACAATGAAGATAGAAGCAGTTGTGTCTTGGGAATCCCCCAAGACAGTGTCAGAGGTGCAAAGTTTCCTTGGTCTCGTAGGCTAATACAGGAGGTTCGTAGCCAATTTCTCTTGAATTGCGACTCCTCTGACAACTTTGACCTGCAAGGATCAGGCGTTAATATATACTGATTAGTGTAGGGTATCTTTTGAGTATCTAAAGGATAGTTAGTAAGTGCTCTAGTTCTTTGTCTTCCAACAGGGGGAGTTCAGTTTGATGTTTTATGTGATGCTTTTCATCTGGGTTTAGGCTAAGTTCTGATGAAACAGAGATCCGTTGTTTCTTATGGGTCTCAGTAGTTACATCCCCATTAACGTAACTATGCCACCCATGATCTTGAGTTGGCAACTACGGTGTTTTCTCTGAAGTTGTGGAGACATTAACTCATTGGTGACCACTTTGTGGTTTTCACCGACCATAAAATTCTGAGGTATGTTTTCTCTCAGCATGACTTGAACTTACGATAGCATTAGTGGATGGAGTTCTTATAGGAATACAACTTAGAAATATCGTATACACCTAGAAAGTGGAATGTTGTAGCTAATGTGCTAAGTCGGAAGTCACGTAGTGATGCAATGCGTGAGTCTGGTGATTTTTGAAGAGTAATGGAAGAGCAATTAGCATTATATCTTGATATGGGAGAAGTTGGGGGTAGAGGTTATCTTTTTTAGATTACGGTGCAGTCATATCTGGTGCAGAAGGTGGAAGAGTCCCAGTTGGGGGATCTAGAGGTGAAGGTCTATAGAGACCGAATTTTTTGTGGCGAGGCCCCTAATGGTTGTTTTGAGGATGAACAACACCGATTATTGTATCATAGAAGGATTTTTGTTCCTTTGATGATGGGTGAGATGGTTCTCAGAGAGTTCCACATTTATCCTTTAGCGGTGCATCCTGGCGTGACAGCAATGTACTACACCTTGAGGATCCAGTTTTGGTGGCTTGGGTTGAAGCCTGTAGTTGCGGAGTTTGGGTCTCGATTTTTGGTCTTCCAGAAGGTGAAGGCCAAACAATGTGTTCCTAGTGGTCTGCTCTAGCCATTATATGTTCCTTAGTGGAAGTGGGAGGACATCTCAATGGACTTTTTTAATGGTTTACCTCGATCTCAGGGAGGACATGATGATATTTTGGTGGTAGTGGATCGTTTAAAAAAATTGGCCCACTTTATAGCAATCAAGGAGTCGAGATTTGTGGATGTTTTGTCAAGGTAGTATCTAGAGGAGGTGGTGAGACTTTATGGAGTCCCAAGGATGATAATTTCTTATCGAGATCCTTGTTTTACCTCTAGGGTTTGGAGAGGTCTCCAGCATGATTTTGGTTCTCAGTTATGCCTTAGCACTGCTTTTCATCCTCAAATGGACGGTCAGATAGAGAGAACCATCCAGACCCTTGAAGACATGTTACGCTATTATGTCTTGGATTTTGGAGGTTTTTGGATGAGGCACTTACCCTTGGTGGAGTTATCTTACAATAATA
Source organism: Viscum album (assembly GCA_963277665.1). Taxonomy (NCBI): domain Eukaryota; kingdom Viridiplantae; phylum Streptophyta; class Magnoliopsida; order Santalales; family Viscaceae; genus Viscum; species Viscum album. Next base: position 1,384,956 of record OY728165.1, read on the forward strand.
TTTTTCACTCCACCATCAGTATGGTTCCATTTGAAGCCTTGTAAGTCTGACCTTTCCGTTCTGCATTGTGCTGGACTGGGGTCGGAGAGTCAGCAATTCTCAGACCGGAACTAGTGCAGAATACAACAGAGATGGTTCAGGTGATCCGTGAGAGGATGTAGACAGCGCAGGGTCATCAGAAATCATATGCCGATCAAATGAGGAGACCCTTAGAGTTTTATGTTTGGGATCACATGTTTCTGAAGGTGGTTCCCCATCATGGGCAGTGCAGGTTTGGTCATGGGAGTGAGCTTTCTCCCAGGTTTTTTTGGTCCTTTTGAGTTATCATCTCATATTGGAGCTGTGGCATATCGAGTAACACTTCCCCCACAGATGAGTTAGATACATGATGTTTTCCATGTATCATAACTCCATCATTATCTTCATGATGACTCTCACGTATCAATTGGGGAGAGATCGATGTAGATGATGATGCAACCTTTGAGGAGTTACCTATGGATATCCAAGGCCGAAAAGAGAAGGTGTCCATGGGCATTCTATCCCCTTGGTTCGTGTCTTGTGGCGACATGGTGGCAAGGAGGAGAGTACCTAGGAACGTGAGTCACATATACATGATAAGTACCTAGAGTTGTTTGATGTTTAACTCTATTCATGTATCGATATATCCTTTTATGTTATAGACATTTCATGTTTATAATATGGATTTCTTTTGTTTCTTCTTTTGTCTTGCACTATTTTGAGAGGTATCTCAATGGGTGGTTGTTCGGACCCCATTTCGTTTTTCCATTAGGTGGGTTTTGAATTCATGAGGACGGGAATGATTTGATAGGTATCTGATGTAATGGCCCAAACCTCTATGATCCATTCCTTTGTGAAAATCAGGTGTATGAGGTGTTTCAGGAGGTCAAGGTGACTTATCCCCAACACTTTTCCAAATTTCCATTTTAGTGAACAGTTCCATCGGTGAACAGTTCCAACGGTAGACCACTGTGAACAGTGCATCGGTAACCTTCTATGAACAGTGTCATCGGTGACCTTCTGTGATTAGTGTCATCATTAACCTTATGTGAACAGTGTAATGGCATCCTTATGTGAACAGTCCAATAATGACCTTATGTGAACAGTGACATCGGTGACCTTCTGTGAACAGTGTCATCGGTGACCTTATGTGAACAGTGTCATCGGAAACCTTATGTGAACAGTGACATCAGTGACTTTATACGAACAATACAACGGTGACCTTATGTGAATAATGAAATTAGTGACCTTATGTGAACAGTGTCATTGGTGACCTTCTGTGAACAGTGTCATCGGTAACCTTATGTGAACAGTGAAGTGGAGAGGTTCCAATGGTGAGGTTCCAACGGTGACCTTTTTCCTTTTCCAAATTTTGAGTTCATGAACAGTGTTTCTAGAATGGTGAGGTTCCAATAGTGAGGTTCCAATGGTAAGGTTCATGAACTGTTATTGCAGAATGGTTAGGTTCCAATGGTGAGGTTCATGAACAATGTTTTTCTTTTTCCAAATTTCGATTTCGTGAACAGTGTTTCCGGCTTCCTACAGTTTCACCCCTTTAACGTTTCCTTTGAAGTAAAATGCATTTAAAGCCTTGTTTTTAAGACTCTATGGCTAATCCAAAGTTCATAAATACTATATTAATTTCAATTAATGCTCATGATGTTTTTAATTGGTCAAACCACATGGTTTAATGTAATACACTTTTAATGGAAAACCTAGTGTATCTTAAACCACTTATCCGTTAAATATTTTAAAGGGATGAGATATCTTCCTCCCTAGTTCTTCCTCCTTGTACTCGGGTGTGAGATGCTCGAACATCCCATTCCTTCTTGTAGGAGTTTTGCAATCAAACATTCCTCTTAGGATTGGTTCTGCTCTATTTTGATGCAACCAAACAGTATCGATCAATCTTCAATATAAGGTATGATCTATCATCATTATTTCAAGTTCATCTCCTTCTATTTCTCCTCGCCTTTTTTTTATAATTTTACCCCCATGTTCCTAATGGTCTTTTCATGGGTGTTGGCCGATGTGGTGTTGTCTCTACATCCTTGGTTGGGTACAGTTGTCATAGGGGAGGAGATCGTAACCCGTTGTGTGTCTTGTTCTCATATAAAGAACATCAAGAATTGTTTAAGGTAGGGGATTTGTTGCTTCTCTTTTCTTTTACGAGCAACTATATAGTTAGCATGTTTTATCCCACTGGATCATAATGGAATTTCCATAATAAATATTTGAAAAAGATAAATAAATTGATATCGATCGTATGTTATTGCCTCTTGTTTTTCTAGATAGTGTGATATCTATGCTTTCTTCATTTAGTTGTTCGTTCTTGATGGAAATTGGTAAAGAACGTATACCATAATTAATTGATAAATGTTTGGATAAAGATAAATAGACATGTAAAAGAATATTGTTCTTATTGATGTAATTTTATGCTAATCAAATTTGTGTAGTAAGCATGTTTAATTATTTTTGATAGCTTACTGGTTAGGTTTCCCGAATTTGAAACCTACGAATAATAAATCGGTTAATCCAAGATGGATTAAAGAACTGGTTTTTTTTATAAAAGATAATTCCTTGTAGGGTTGTAAGTTACCATCTTGCTTGTTTAAGGGAAAAGAGCCCAATTGTTATGATGGTTTTTTCCTATTTCTTTTGTTGTGATGTCATCCTGGATGGATGTTGTGATATGTGGGGGCATGGAGGCCTACTGTTTGTGGCTGCAGTTGACACCTAGAGTGGCGAGATGCATTAGTTTATACATATAGGTGTTAGGGAGGACACCAGGGATGATGAAATGGGTTGGTTGTGAATGTTTATATTCTTACTGATTCATTGGTTGTTTATCTTATTTACTTTCCCCACTGCTCAAGGCAGCTGGTCTTGCCTACCCTACTTATGAAAGGGGAGAAGATGCGTGGGGTATGTCACGTGATTTTCATGTGGAGATTCTCAAGGGAGGATGGTTCTACGCTCTAACTATAGGCATCAAAGACTCTACCGGTAGTTCACCTACTCACCGTGTTGAGCCCCTTGTGTTCAGTAGCATAGAATGTTTTTCTAGAATTCCTAGGAATATGGGAAAGTAATACTGTAAATAATTAATTGAATAAATGATGTTAACCCATGGTTTTGGATCTTGCTGGGATGCAATGCTGAGGACAGCAGACTTTGGTTGTGAGGCTAATGATATTTAATGTGGGATTGTTAATGGTTAATTAATGTATAAAGAATTAATTAACGTAAATTTCAACTAATAAAAAGGGAATGAAGTAATATAATTAATCTCTTTAAATGGTTGTGTGCTTATAGGATACCTAGTCTTAGAAGTGGAATCCAGGAGTCTGAGAGATTTTATCTGTAGTTGTGTCTTAGTCTAGGTTATGCCCATAGTGTGGTTGTGAGATATAGTATATTCTATACTTTTGTGTTTCTATATGCTACTCCACCCCGCCAGTAAGGGAAACTAACACCCCAGGGCTTCTGAGCCCTAGGGGTGTTTTCCCAAACATTCTGGTGGGAGGATGGATGGCTGACTACCCCATTTGGACCCACTCTCTTCTCTTGATAGTTACTTGTTCTTATAGGCACAATAGTAAGTTTTCCCCATATATGTGTGTAGGGGGTTGTCATGTCTTGTGGTTATTCACACACATATATTCGGGATATAGTTTCATATGGACTACTATAGGTGTAACGTGTATAGGCTATGATGGCTTGAGGATCCTTACTTGGTGTATGGGTTGTAATGGATTGAGGTATAATACTCGACGTATGATACACGTTATATGAGTTTTGGTGGCTCCCAAAAACTACCTGGTTAAATTCTTGTGTGGACATGGTGGTTTTGGTGCATGAGGTGCATGTTGTGCTGCTTCGCCTATGTGTCTGCGGACAATCCTTTTTGGGGAGAGATGCTTAGGACATGCGACGTTGGGGAAAAGTGGCAAACCAGTGGGGAAGTAGTAACAGGGTACCCTTGATATTCTTTATTATATTATATACTCTTGTATGTGTTACTTGTTGAGAGTAGTCATGGTGAGGCTGGGAACATAGTATACCTTTTTTGGTGATGAGTTAGTTTCACTTGTTGTTCGCTGTTCTTTAGCACATTTCCTTTACTTTTTCACGAGAGGCTACAGGGAGGATCCTATTGAGTATACTATTATACTCACCCTATGTATTCATAAACTATTTTTTTAGGTCACTTGGAGCAGGTTGGAGATCAGGCTGGTTTCTACTAGCTTGGGTTGCAGGAGCTGTTCGGGCTTCGTGGTCACTGTTGTTTTTACTTTCTTTTGGGTAATTGCAGTTTTTCCCCTTTCAGTTGTAGTATTTTTTCATGACATTACATATTTGTACTTAGGATTTAATTTATATTGTTGTCTGAGTTAGATTTGGTTGTTTTCTATCTTATCTCTCTCTTCCGCATGTGTTCGCTTAGAGGGTAATGCCTCCCATATGTGTATTTATTATACCCTCGGTGCTAGTCGCCAACCCGGGGCCAACTGAAGGTGGGACTCGAGGGTCATTATCTCCATTCTCACATTTTCAGCATAGGATGGGTACAGTTTGTGGGGAGGGTGTTTTGACAGTTAATCTATATTAATTTATGGATTTAATTAGGAACATCATTTTTATTTCCCTTTTGAAGAATTTTGTTGTCATTAAAATTTTGGAGGAATGTTTTACAACTGTCATTGACTTTGAACTTTTTTTATAGAATTAAAATCATATTACATGCATCTAAATGGACTATGAAATGAAAATACTACTTTATATTGAGCCTTTATTCTTTTATTATTTAATTATTTAAGGTGATAAGGTCATTTATTTATTTTTCTTGTAATTAATAAAAAAAATTCATCCAAACAAAGTGTCTATTTACTATATCTTCTAATTATGTTCGTCATATCACCTGGAGGTAAGGATAAATTTGGACTTCTAGTAGGATGAAGATTGATGTTTTTATAATCCTTTTCAAAATTTTCAATTTTAATCAATTTTGTAAATTTGGAAAACATTTTTGCACTGAATCTATTTAATTAAAAGGTGGAAACCACATTTTTAACTTGATAGGGTTAATAAAATAAAATTTATTTGAGGACTAATTCATTGTGGAATTTATGTTTTAAATTCGTAAGATTTTATTCAACTCCATAGAAATTGATTTGTAATTGTTTAAGGAAAAATAATGGTTAAGTGTGGATGAATTTGAGGAGAACCTTATTAATTTGATTGTATCATGGAATATAAAATTTAGGATAGATAGTTTTATCCTCCATAATATAAATTTCATCCTACATAAGATAATCCGCTCACGTGCCCTTCATTTTTTGTATAAAACATATTTATGTTGTGGCTGATCCAAATAGAGGAGAAGGTAAGGGATATTGAAGATCAACTGTAACCCTACTCATATGAAGATGACTTTGAGTTTAGTGATTCAAAAATCAAATCGAGGGGAACTGGTGTTCAATTTTTTTTACATCAATGAAAATTATTTTTGATTAAATTTATTCAAAACTACTTCTTCCTTCTAAATCTTCCGAAAAGAGTTTTCCTATGAGAATAGAAAAATAGGATTCACTGGAAAATTAATTCTAATAGAAACTTATTTTATTAATGTTTGGATGATTAATTATACAGTTATGAAATTGGAGAAATACTTAATTCATTGGTTAACATGCCTAAAAGGCTAGTTAATCTCTTCAAATTTTAGTTCCAACCAAAAAATTTGTGCATGAATAAAAAAATATTTATTAAACCATTCAATCGAGTCCCCTGCCATCATTTTTTTCACCTCTTTACTTTTTGTGTTGCTAATGCTTTATGTTTTCTGGTCAATTATATTTGTTTTCTTTATTGTTTTTATGTCTTTATTGGTCACTCCACACACCGATTCCTTCTTTGTGGTTTGACTCCCTACACACTAGCTATACTAGATTTAAATAAGGGAGAAACTATTCTTCATGTAGTCAATGATAATCGTGTAAGGGATAACCTTTACTCCACATATATGATCAATGATTACTTGGATAATATATTCTTCCATAAGCCATCTCATAGATTCCTCGATATTTACCAAGTTCGCTCATTTACTTCATTGTGAATTTCTAAATTTTTTAAAGGAATATCATGAATTATATGAAATTACCATTATTTTAGAATTTTCACATTGCCCATGTTAAACTAACTCTAAAATATTTGTGATTTACATTTATTTATAATGTTTTCTTCATCTAAAATGTGATAAGTAGTTTGTTTGGTTATCCAGTATTTTAGCTAAATTGAGACTAAATCACTTTAATGGGTATGAATTGTTTGACTAATTTCAGTTTTATTTGACAAATAATTACATTTCCCTGATCCAGTAATAGTCTTATATTTTATATTCATCATTTATTGTAATGAATAATTGTGTTTCAAAATATAATTAACTGTTAGTTTAGAATTTAAGTACCATAACAACATTTATTCAGAAAATAAAATAATGTTATGTTGTATCAAGCAAACACTGAGATAAATTTTTTACTCTCACTTATTACAAACTTGAATCAATCCAATATGACATTGAGATATAGTGATCTCCACTTGGATAACATAAGAATCAACCATTCTCATCTCCTTTTGGTTTCACTTTATAACCTTTTTATTCTTTCTCATTTCCTATACATAAATAAATTTATGTTGTAAGAATATTGTATTAAATACATAATAAATGAATATAAAATTGATGAATATACCATAAGTGGATGCAACATATTTATTTTTCAATCCATTACAATTTCATTTCCAATGTCAATTATTTCCACATAAGAAGAAAATAGAATTCGATTAATTATTCTACCTTTGAATATTTTATTTCTTTGAAGTATTTCATAAATTATTTTTTTGATTTAGATTATCCATGAGATCTCCAGCCTTTCCATTCAAAAATTTTACCATAAGGGGTGGAGAAATAGGTTTCAACCAACCTTTATCCGCTTGGTGAAGTATAGATAAAATTTTCCTCAATGATTTTTCCATTTCATTTATCCAGTATTGGAAAAATAATGATTAACATGGTTGTAAGGATAATAATATAAGTGTAATGGATAATTTATTATCCAAGTCGAATCATAATTTCACTAACTAATCAATACACCCACATCATTTTGAAAGTGTGATCAATAGTTAGATTGTCTTCTTTTATTTTACCCTGATATAGTGCATCGAAAATCATTTTTATTTCAAACCTTTATTTGTTTTTATCAAGATAAATAATATGAGATATTAATATGTAATCATCCATGTCTTTATTTTTTATCATCAACTCTCTGAATCAAATTGATAATATAATACAACAGTCATCAGAAACATCCTCAACATATCACTGGTAAGAATCCTTTTCACTTTCTCTCAGCTTATGGGGTTGCAGAATAGGATTAGTGTATTCCAAGATATAATAAAAACTTTTTGATAATAATGAACCACATAAATGATTATATCATATCAAAAAATTTATATTTTTATGGACATACCTTGATTTAAGGAATTATCACACTATTTTTTGTGGGTTTTCTTTCCATTTTCTACAATAATTAAAACATATGATCATTACTTAACATTATTAAAAATCATCTCAGAAATAATAATAATTAATTTTATCAATTATTCAAACATTTTATCAAGTATCAACAACCCTCACTGTTGAACTTGGAATATCCAGTTGTTAGTGTTGAACTCGATGAGAAAAAGACCAACTTATGTGTACTTTATGATAATTTATATTCACAGTTTTTAATATTAATAAACTTATTATCACATCATGATTTTACTTCTACATATCATAGTATGTGATAATTTCCCAAAAGTAGTAATTTAATTAAAAGGTCCTAGCAGTTCCCCTCTATGATGAGAACCCAGAAGTGCAATAAACTATTCTTAGATAAACGTTCTATGGCCAAATGATATCATTTTATGGACACAAATGATACAACCTATCAGGGGTGGAGACTCATAGGACTTTTAGGAACCTTCTCATGGTGTACGCCCTTAGTAATATCCAATATGATATTATGATAATGAGACCCACCAGTAGGAAATCCACAATTATATGTGTCATTGGATGTTCATATATACAGACGTGTATATAATGTGAGTGGAATATTTAATAAATATTTATTTTCTATTTATTGAATATAATAGTTATTTATTTATTGTCTAATAAAGTAGTGATATTTATTTAATAAATAAATAATCGTTATTCATGGCTTGATAAATATTATGGATGAATGGAGGACAAAGTTTAATGGTCTGGTGAGAAATAATAAATATTGATTATTATTTTATTAAAAAATATGTAATTTAGTTTTCAAGTTAAGTGCATGTTGTGAAATAATATTATTATTATTATATGAAATGGGGTTATATAGGGATTAAATAAATAATAAAGGGAACTTTTTCAATTATTTTATTTTAACCCTTGTAGTATATAAACCCAATTGTACTATTTTTTTAATAGATCCAATTATTTTGTTTTGGTTGTGCATAACGGATCTAGAGAATCCTCTCAATCCCTAGACAGTTCCATTCTCTAAGAACTCTCCCAAGTATGGGGAGAAATCTTCCTCCACATCTCACTCTTAGGTTAAGAGATAACTAGGAGAACGCTTTGGATGTGGTTCTTAAGGTGAACAAATTCAAATACCGCAAGAGATAGGATATGGCGTGCTAGCACTCGGAGAGTCCTACGGTGATGTTCAGAGATTTTTGCATCACATGTGGATCACTGCTAGAGGGAATATGATCTTGATTATTATAATATAATGACAATACAACGTAGATTTTTTTCAGATCCATCAATGAAGAAATAATTCCAACATGGTTATTCTTTAATTAATTAAATTGATTATAAATATTATGTGATGATCCTCTCTCTTGTTCTGGAATTCTATCCCTTTTCTATTTTATTTGATTAAATTATGTAGATCATAACATTTATCATTGTGTAAATCTCATATTGATCATTGATCATGTCAAAAAGAAAGGTTGGGTATGACCCATCACACACTTTATATACTCTTGGAACCTACAAGTCATATCAGAGTGGTGACATAAATATTTATTATTGTTTAAATATCATTGATTGATTTTCAAATTTTATATTAATTTTCAATTCATGTTTAATCATTATTTTAATCCTAATTGTGATATATTCTTCTTCCTCCTTCATTTCTTGTAGATCTAATAATTACGATTAATTTTATGAATGAAATAAAATCTTGGAACTCATCTTGAGGTGCCAAGAATTATGGATGGATAACATGGGGGTACATGTCGTCGGAGTTACATGTTGTGTACTTGTGTTCATTGGATCAGGAATTAATTCAGTGCACAGAAATAATATTTTTTTGCAATTTATTCAATTTCTTATATTCATTTTAGAATTTTATTTATTAACATAATATATTTAAAATATATTATGTTTTTAATTATTAAATTATATTCATTGTTTATACTTCTATTGAATATATTCTATTTATTACTTTTTAATATTTTTCAAATTTATTCATTTTTAATATTATTTATTCACTAATAATTATTCTTAATTTTTTAAATTTTACTAATTTATTATGTTTTTAATATTTTTCTAATTTTATCTATTTTAATACTGATCTATACATGTTTGTTCATTAAAATTTAGTTTTTTTAATATTTTTGTAATTTATATAATTAGTATGTATTCATTTTCATTTTAGCCTATATTAATTATTAATTGTTTTTACTAATCTATATAATCGATAAAACATATTCATTTTCTAAATAATTTTACAATTTATTGATTTATTAATTATTAAATTTAACTCTTTTTTTACATTAATTGATTTAATATTATTTAGTGGTAAGGACCCCTTAATATTATATCAAGGTTAGGGGTCCAAAACTCATTAGGCACATGTTGTTGTAGCATCACTGTAGTGGCACTGTAGTGGTAGTGGAACTATAATACCAGTGGCACTACAGCGATGGTGGACACTATAATAGGGACTGTAGTGGTGGGTATTATAGAAGGTACTATAGAAACCTGAGTACTATAGAAGAACTATTCACCAAGGGGCCTTTGGGGAAAAATATGGCCAATGGGTCTCTTCTACAAGAAAAAGAGGTTCTTTGTTTCAATAAAAAGGTGGCCTCAGCACAAAATTTAAAAAATATTCACTAATAAAATTTTAATTATTTTTCTACTTTTCTTTATAATTTATTCATTTTTAGTATATATTCATTTAATATTTTTGTAATTTATTGATTTTTGTATATTTATTTATACATATTTATTCAATAACAATTAATTATTTTAATATGACTGTAATCTACATATTTAATATGTATTAATCTTCATTTTAATACATATTCATTTTCAATTTTTTAATAATTTATATATTTAATAATACTTGTTCATTATTTTAATATTATTTAATTCTATTCATTTACAGTTATTAAATTTCACTCATTCATAACATTCGTGAATTTAATATTATTTATTCATTAATAATGTTAATTAATATTTACTATTTTATATCTTATTCATTTTTAAAATATATTTGTTTAATTTTTTTTAATTTGTTTTATATAGTTTCTATCATCACTTTCAAAAAAAATGATGATAAATATAGGTTTTTTCATGGCTAAAATAGAAAGCACTGATAAAACCTATATTTATCAGCACTACCTCTTAGTACTGATAAAGATATGTCTTTATTAGTACTAAATAGAACTGGTAAAGAGATATTTTTTGAGCAATTTCTATTTTATCACTGATATATCCTATATTTATCAGCTCTTTTTAGAAAACCATGATAAAAACCTTATGATATTTTAAATAAAACCCTATGAAAGAACCTCATTGCTCATTTCGTTCAAGATCTCATGGAACTGAATAATTGTTGTCTCTCCGCCTTGAACTTCTTGGATGAATCTGCACTTTAAAAACACAAGTTATGTGATTCTTTCTACTCCTTTTTAGTTAATCTTTCATTATTTCACCTTTTTCAGTTCTTATTTGAGTGTTTTTAATTTTTTCAAAGTGTTTGATTATGTCATGTGATTCATGGAACCTAAAGAAGCTCAAGACCCAATTATCCAAAGCGCCTCATGCTCCCCACCCTCACACCCACTTTAATTGATTTTGGGTCATTCATGTTTTGTGTTGTTGTTTGATTTTCTTTTGGTTTGGTTTTTGTATCTCTTTAGATCTATCCAAAGAATCCCATTATTTTGGTTGAGCGATCCAAAAAATCACTAGTTTCTAATTAACCCATAAAATTGGAAACTAATTTCAGAATCCAAAAAAAAATTGATTAGAGAGAGATTAATCCAAAGAGTTGTTTCATTTTAATTTCTTTAATATGATACTATGTACTCAAAATATTGATATATTTAGAAAAAATATTTAAAAATACTATAAGAATATATATATAATATTAACCATGTTTCTAGATATTTTAAACTATTAAATTTATCAAATTAATTTAATTTATACTAGTTAAAATATTTATTGATTACCCCATCAAGATTTATAAAAAATGTTGTAAATAGAAATTTTTCTAATTTATATAGAGTTTACCATTAAATAGGATGAATATAATTTTTTAAAATAATGTTTAACAATTTCATAATAATTTTATATGATATTAGTTTCTAATTTAAATCATTTTTTAAGAATACACTTTGCCCAAAAATATTTGGAGATCCATTTATTTACTAATTTATGTGAATGTAATTTTTGAATAATTTATTATTAGATTTTTTATAACTTCATGTAAATTGATTTATATTGATTTATATAATTTATTTAAAAATTTATAACTTTAATTATTGAATTTACTATGTTTAACAAGAATTATTGGGGAATTAAAAATACCCCTTTATAATCTCGCTTATTTAGGGGCCTTTAATCTCCCTTTTATACTTATTAATAACATGAAAATCACTAGAAAAAGATTTCAAGCAACACTAACATGAGGTCATATCTTCCCCCCTAAGGAAATTTCCCCTTAATATCATCTTTACATGGTATTAGATTTTGAAAAGACTATATTATTAACATGTGACCTAGTGGATACTCTCACATGTATCTATATACATATTATTAACATGTGATTTCTTCACATGATTTATTCATATTATTAATATGATTTCTAAAGGGTTTGGGTACTTAAAATATTATTTAATTAATAATAAAATATAGGTATCCTAAGTTATCTCTCAAGGTGGTTATTAATTGAGTTCTTTTCACTTAAAATATTAATTTATTCTAAATGAATAGAATTGGATTTATTGAAATCAAATTTATTATGTAATTAAAAATTGTGTTTTTATTGGAAAATGACTGTAAATATTGGGTTTTGAAGAATGAAAAGAAAATGAATCAGTTATAGAAGGTTGAAATGTGAATAATTCAATGTATATGGAAAGTAATAAATATATTTATTATAGTGACATTAAACATGTTCAATCTATGTAAACATTCCCAAAATAGATCATGCATACACTCAAATTCTGATACTTCTTTACATGTTAATATATATATACACTATATACATACCCTATGTGTATTTTTTTATAATAAAAATGAATATTATTGATCCTTATAAGATATATATGAATCGAAAATGGATGGATGTTAATCACATAATGAAGGAGTGTGAGGATGGATTTAAAGAGTTTATAAGTTTATAATAGATCATGCATATGACCCTTCTCAAATCCTTTTCTATGTTTACATTATTGTTATTCAAGATGAATTCATCCAAAATATTTGGAATAACATTTTATTTTTCAGGGAATATACCAAAGCTATAAATGTTGGACTAAACATGGAGAAATACTAAATTCACATAATGACTCTGAATATACTTCCATTTATGGATCATTTGATATGAATACCAATGTAATTGATTATGGATATCTTATGGAAAAAATGACAATGAAAATTGAATATCACATTTTTTATTGTCCAAATTTGATTGAGAATCTAAATGACAATTTAAAGAGAAAATTGTATAGTAGTTATACTAAATATACAACATTATCAACTATATTGAATATCTAAATTTGAAAGATATAAATGGATAGAGTGCCACCAGTTTTATAGATTTACTTGGTCCCATGAATATTATGATACCTGAAGAAAATGACCTTCCTTGTTAAACATTATGACACTAAGAGAATACTATGTATAACGGGTATGATCACTGAAAAAATACATGTTTTTTCAAATAATTTTATATTATTTTGTAAAAACCATAAATCACTTATAAAAAAATCTAAGTGTGGAATATATTGATATAAAAAATATGAATGAAGTCCTTAAAAAGTTTTATGGTACTTTCCTATAATTACAAGGTTTAGATGACTCTATGGATGACAGGAAACCACTAGAAAATTGACATGGCATGTAGATACAAGAATTGAATATGGGAAACTAAGTCACCTGGAGGAATATACTCATTGGAGGAAAATTGATTATGAGTATCATGAATTTGGAGAAGAGTAGATAATCCTCCATCTTTCATTATCTATAGATGGAATAAATCATTTTGGGTTAAAAAAATTACTACACACAGTACATGTCTAGTTATGTTAGTAAATTATTACTTCCCATTGTGGTTATGTATGGAGTGAAAATTGATTATTTTGTCTCTAATTATATTTATAAAAAACATATTAATTATATTTATGTCTATTTCGATCCATTGATCAGAGATCTGATATTGTTTTTGGATATAGGTGTTACATTATATGATGCTAAAATAGGTAAAGTGTTCACCTTGAGATCCATGTTGTATGAGGCAATAAATTACTTTCCTGCTTATGGAAATTTTTTAGGCTATATAAATAAATGAATATTGGTTTTTCCAATTTTTAAATAAGGTTTACACTCAATTAGTTTGAAACATTCTTTGAAGACTGTGTTTTTATGGCATCATAAATTTTTACCTAAATGACATAAATCTTAATCCTAGATGAAATAATTAAATGGAAATATAGAACATGGTAAAAAACTGTCTCCTATAATGAGTGATAAACTATTATAGAAATTAAAATATATTGAAACTGATTTTGCTAAAACTTTTCTGAAAAAACCTTATGAAATAATTTTAGAAAAAGATATCAATTTTCATTAAATTTTCATACAGTAATTGTTTGTACATCGGGAATTTTCTGATGTCATGCACAAAGAAAAAATGTATGTGATAGTTTTACCAGAACCTTACTAAATTTACTAGAGAAAATAAAATCTGGAATTAACACTAGGTTTTACATTATTGACATGGGTATAAGATAAGATTTGTCACTAGTGAAGGGTCAAAGATGAACTTTTCTTCCTCTAGTAGCTTACACTCTCTCCAGATAAGAAAATTTTCAATTTTTTAACTTCATTAATTGTTTCAAAGTTCCATAGGGATATTCATTAAATATCAATAATATCATTTCAATGACTAACATGAAGTTATAGGGTCTAAAATCACATGATTTTAAAGTTTTGATGAAATATTTAATTCTTGTAGCTTTATATTGCATTCTACTAAAAAATGCACGATATACATTAACCAAACGTTGATTATTTTTCAAATCCATATGTAGTAAAGTTATAGACGCATCAAATTTTCCAATCATGAATAAGGAAATTCCATTTATATTATGTGAATTGAATATATTCTTCCCAAAATAATTATTTGATATAATGGTTTATCTGATGGTTCACTTGGTTAAATAGATTCAGCTATGTTTCCCTATACATTAAAAATGGATGTACCCCATTGAACGGTATATAAAAATTTTAAAAGGGTGCATCAAAAATAAAATTTTACCAAAATTTTATATTTTATAGTGATGTTTTATTAAGGAAGTTGTGGAATTATGTGTCAATTAACTATAAGATGTTGATAACATTAGTCTCCCAAAATATCATCATATAAAACACCTTCTGAGTAAAGGGATTTCTAGAAGAGATATTGTTACAAATACCATTATATATTTGGAGAAAGATCACCTTTATATCTTATATAATTGGTTTCTCTATATTTATAATCCCACAAAATAATGCTTATATGTTCAAATCTATCATGGGGATGAAGGATGGATAACAAATACCCATAATCAATAGTTTATGGGATGTTTCCAAGATCATATTTATAAATAGTTATCAGAAAATTTGAATTCAATTGTTAAATTACATTGATGGCTAGCTAGGGGGACAAATGAAAATGTTATAAATTACACTGGTTTTTTATTTAATAATTATACATTCCACACAAAGAAACTAGATGAACATATTATGATTAAAAATAGTGGAGTTATGGTTGTGAAAGAATTTATGTACACACCTAGTTCCAAGGATAGAAATCTAATTTATGACAATATTTCATATTTTGTTATCATTGAAAACATATACACATTGGATTATACAACGTTTTAAGAGATGGTATTTTGTTGAAAATGTGTTGACAATATAAGTGTAGTGAAATTTGATAAATTAGGCTTCATGGAGGTGAATTTTAGTGTGGAAAGGTATAAGGACAAGCCATTCCTAATGGAATCATAAGTAGTGAAATTATTTTATGTCCCATAACCAACAAATCATAATTATTCAGTTGTTCTATTGGTGACTAAAAGAACAATAGCTATAGATGAAATTTCAATTGAGGATAACCCTTTCATTGTGAGATCAAAATCATTTAATAGAGTTTCCAATGTAGCTAATGTATTTTACGATAAAGGGGATTGTAAGAAAGGGATTTGGATACATAATAGAGGATCCAAATCCCTTAAATATTAAAATAAAAAAATAGAATTAAAAGAGTAGTTTAATTTTTTTTAATATACTATGTTTTTTCTCATAATAATATGTGTTCTTTACTGCATTTACATAATATAAATTAAATGTTTCATTACTGATCAACTTCCCAAAAGGTATTATTAATTCCTTAGGGAGTGATTCAAATTATAAATTTATGTGTGTCCCAAACTTTACTAACTACTATGTCATAGTATCGTAGAAGTATGGGGTCAATCCCACAAGGAGGGTGTTGTTCTTGTGGGGAAAATAAATTTGGTCTTGAATCCTTTATAGGAGTCCATAATATTTTGACTATTTTTTGGGTGGTTTCTAACGAATTTTGGGTTTGAATTCAGATGATTGAAGAGGGTTCGGGATCTAGTCTAAGTATCTAGATAAATGTGATCCTAGTACTATTCTCGGAAATGTCCTAAGTGATTAGTCTATAAAGCAAGTGATAGTCGCTAGTCAATCTTGCTCTAGTCTTTTAGTTCTAACTAGGATGTAACTATTCCATGGTCAGGAGAATATCTATAATCCAAGATGCATTACGTTCTTATTATATTGTAGAAAGTTACCTAAGTTAATGGTCATAGTCATAGTTTACTTCAATTAGGATATGATTGTTTTCTTTACTATCCAATGATCACACTATAGTCTCACAAATGGGGTTTGAATATTGGTTTATATCCTAATTACTAAACCATTTAGGTTTTCCATGTTTATAACTAGATATCTAATTAATCGTGTAGATACATTGAACCTTGATCCCTACCCCGATGCGTTTATTTACTCATTGTGGTAATTAAATCAACAAAAGGGGTAAAGGAAATCATAACTATGCTAATGGAATTGAATAAATATGTGATTAAAATGCAATAAAACGTTAAATAAAACATTAGTTTAAAGGAATAAAATAGAAATGAAGCAATGCGGTAATTGAAGGTGTTGAGGAAAAGAAATCCACAACTCTTCTATTGAAAATATAAAAGAATTACAAATAACTAAGGTGTTTAGAGGGGTAAGTAGAAAGAAATATCTAAAGGAGTCTAAAAGGGAGAGAGACATAATCTAAGCATATTTCAATGTGTTTCCGAGGTGGCCCTTATATAGGCGGAAATGGTCACGATGTGTACTTAATCGTCACGTCGTGAATCCTTAATCCATGTTATTTCGACCAGGATTTACAACGTGGCATGTGTATATTACTCTGATTAATGATGTTTGACCATGTTCAAGTCATGTAAAGGTGGTTCACGACGTGTAGCCCATGTCCAGCTGGCTTTTCACATTAAATCCTCACGGCTTTCTCAGCTTTTGGTTTGACATGATTCATGACGTGTAGGAGGAATTCCTCATGTGAATTTCCAATTTCTTCAATCATCGTGGTTGGTCATAGCTTAGCTTCATGGCTTGATGCAGGTTATGATCATCAAGTACACGGAATGAACATGGCCATCACAACTTGTACTTGGCCATTTTTGTAGATTTTCTTCCTTTCTTCCTTAGAATCTTGTGAAGCTCTGTTTCTTGAAAAATTGGACATCTACCACATGCATTATCCAGTATATGAATGAAAACCCATGGAAAAGTGACAAAAAAATATATATAACATTTTGCCTTATCAAATCCCCCCGCACATGAATCATTTCTTGTTCTGAAGAAAAATATCTCAACAAATAATTCAAAAGGATACGAAATTTTCAAAGTAAGAAATATACGTTATGTCCATGAAATTAAATTAAGTGTTAGAATAAAATTAGTCAAGTTATAGTTTTAATCCTACCTATTAAATTAGGCATGCCTCATAGTTTAGATTTTCAAAAAAAAATTATTCTTTTAATCATAATCTGTTAACTGTTCCTTAAGATATATGCCCAGTTGTAATTTACCTCACTATGATTTTCTCTCATCACTCAGGGTAAAGTGTAAGTAAGGTATTCTCATACCCTGAGTCCATGTTCCTAACCATAGGCTTTCATTGGTTCTATCATCTGCACTCTAGAAAGATAAGTATAAGAATAATCTTTGGGAAGTTTAGAAATAAGTTGTTGATGACTCTGAGGTTATAGGTAAGTAGGTAAAATGTGAAAATTAGGCTCAAAAGGAGGGTAATCTCTAAAGTACAGTGCAGATACAACAAGATAAATGTGAAACAATTCCTCCATCTGGCGATTCAGGTCCATACTCGATCATCTTAGGTTGGATCCATATGTATCATAAGTAAGTAGATAAAAAATTGATTCTATTCCTTTCCCTTTCCTTTTTCATTTTTATTTTTTTTAATGTTATGCCTAGGATAGACCTCACATCCATAACGTAACCACATATGATCCTTCAAGGGATTCATCATTCTGGAAAATGGTTATTTTTTACCCTCCTAGTAAACAAACCATACCAATTTTTTTCTTTTCTTTTAAATTTTTTAAAGGAACATAATATGGATGAGATACAAAAAAAAAGGCATATGGATCAAAACCTGGTAGTCAGGTGAGCGCACCATACATATCTGAAAGTGAAAGCATCCTAGTCTCTCTGAATGTCTCCCCCACACTTGTTTGAAATTAATATTCAATCATTGTACAAAGAGAAGGGTTGGAAGGTAAATAGGCTTGAAATAGATTTTCTTTTAACAAGTCGTTAATGGAAACTATGGGATAAACAAAGGATATATGTTAGGTGGGTATCAAGTAAAATGGATATTAAAGGCTGCCTTAATCATTTTAAAATTAGACTTGTTCAGTCATCGCTTTGATAAGATCTCACTGCAATTTCAATTAGTTTTCCATGTCCCAGATATCTCTCATGAAATATGATTAGAAAATTAAATGATATTGAAGGATTATAATCCTCTCAGGTAATGAGAATAAAATAAAAACTGTTAAAAACAAAGGGAATAAATCCTAATTAGTGCGTCAATTAACCATAATTTCTAAGATTTTGAATTTTAAATAAACCTCTAAACTCATCAATCATTCTAAAATTCTAAGTAAGGGTGAAACATGGTTCTTACCATTTTTATTTTTAACTTTATCAATAATTTATATGGTCATAACATTTTTTCAAATTGAAGCATTCTTATCAATTTGAAAAATGTCTTCGAGAATAGTGACAAAAAAATCAAGTGTATCTCAGTGAAAATATGAGAAATATCCCACCACACTTAAAAGTAGATAGTGTCCCCACAGTCTAAGAAATAATGGGAGGGAGTGGTGTGGCAGTGATTTTTTTTTTATAATTCAATTGGCATGGTAGTGATGAAAAAATTTAAAAATAGGAAATTGAGATATTTTTTATATGAAGTGGTATGCCATGGGGGTGTCTGAGAAATCTTAAAATTGACGTTTTATGCACCTAAAAAATATGTTAGTAGAAAAATCCTGTAATATAGAACAAAATTTGATCCCCAGGTTTCAACATTTGAATTTTTGAAAAAAAAGGTAGGTGTAAAAATATAGAATATGGGTACCCATTTTATTTATTGAATGAATTTTTGTAAAAAGTAATGCGATAAGACACAGAAAAATCCAAGACTAAAACAAAACTCAAAAAACAACTATGGGTTTCCTCCCATAAAGCGCTAACATAAAAGTCATCACCAAGATAAGAAGACCAAAAATTTGAAGACTGGGACCAATAGATCAGTTTCTCCTTTTTCACTTTCAGCTACTAGTCATCGTGTCCATGAGTTTGCGTGATCACTAAACTAGATTCAAAACTTTAGGTGTAACTTGACCATATATTAAATTCGGTAGAAATGGAATCATTGGTGGGGGTATTTTTTGTTACTGTTGGATTTCCAATGATAAAACCAGAAATTTATTATTGATGTTTGCGATACGTTGGGTTACTCATTATATAAGAACTGATGGAGGAATGGGTCAGTTGATAACATCAAACAACTCAGAATATTTAGACATTAATAAGTAAAAATAAAAAGGAAGAAAAATCAACCACACATGAAAAAGGGAAAAGAAAGAAAATAATGTATATAAATATCCTAGTGTAGTACGAAATAATGAAATGTAATCTTGCTCCTACAAAAAGTGTCCCACAACCCAAAAAGTATGAAAATACAAATCAATGATCTGGGCCAAAAATATCCTACATGGTCAGACCATCATCAAAAGATGGAACGAACTGGGAAGCTAAATCACCATCAGTAGCAGTAGTAGTGGTAGGTGGGGTTGAGGCAAATGGTGGTGCGGTGGAGGTGGTAAGCTTGGATGGGGTGGGTGGTGGGGAATCCTTAATTCGAATAGTGTTTGTGTGTATGGTAGCTGGATCAATGAAAGGGATGTCAGGAGTGGGCTCAGTGGCTGGTCCCTTCCCATTTTGGGCCTACTCCGTGAGAAAATCATGCTGAGCAGTAGGGTGTGTAACATCGGGAGGTTGGTCGGAGGGAAGAGAGGGTGAGGGAGTAAGGGTGGATGAGGAAGGCTCAGTGAAGGGAAGGTGTAGGTGGGCAGTGAGCTAGCACTGATTATCTAGAACGCACTGTAGGAGTACCCATAGGTCAGAAGGAGTGGGATGGGTAGGTGCAGACTGGGTGGATGGGGTGGTGGTCGGGGTTGTCGGTAGATGGGTAGAAGGGTTTGTTATTGTTGTCGGTGGCTGATCCTGTAGATCATCATCATGAGGTGCATCCGGATGGGTTAAAGGCTCCTAGACTCTAGTCGCCCAAAAATATTTTTCGCCCTCCGTCACCAGCATCTCAATCTTGTGTAGGAGAATAAGATAAATCAGCTCAACTGGTCCTACTGAGGTGAGGGGATGCGAGGCATCAAAAATGATAAGGTATATGGAAACCTAGAGATGAACGATACGCCCATTAGCATTTCTTGCCTTCTATGTTCCAGTACTCTTTAGTAGGAGGTGAACTAGGTATCCATGTTGATGGGAGGTCCACCCATGGTAGTAGAGAGGATAATAACATCAATATGGCTAACACTAATACGGGTTTCTCCTCACGCAAATCACCTGTGTGCCATGGACCGATGCAGTATACGCAGGTTTGGAGTCCTTAGTTGGGTGGAATTTTCCAGCCTAGGGTCATGATTGTATTGTGGGTCACGGGCGACAAGATTCTAAAGGGTTGATGCATCCTTCTGAGAGAGCCTTGTCTACAAGATAGGATAGATGTCTAAGATCACGAACTCCTCGGTGTAGATACTGAGTCCTACACCCAACTGGGCCATGGTGAGCTGGTGTGGCCTGCTGCCTAGTCTAAAGTGGAGGGCATCCACTGAAATTTGAAAGGTGGCCAGGAATTCCAATAAGAACTCCTGGTACGTCTCATCCCTGACGTCAATGATGTTGTCGATGTGAAGCATCTCCAATAAGATGAGGACGACATCTGTAACCTTCATCCTTGTAAGCACAGCTATATGTAGCATCTTGTTGGTCTGCATGGACTTTGATTGGAGCTAAAGGAGATTAACTTAGTGTTGTGGGTTTGAAAAGCATAACACCAAGTGTAAATTAAGGTTATCATCTGTAGACAGGGAAGATAATGGATCATATTTGATGGATCTAGTGTGAGGGTTCTTAGTATCATGCATCTTGCTCATGGAGGTATAAGGTGTGGATGTAGAGGTGGAACTTGATGATGATGGAGAAGGTTCGGGCAGCGGCCTCTTAGTGCACACCATGGAGAAGAAGAGGAGCAAGTCAAGCACTGGCAGAAGGGTAGGAGGGTTTGGTTGAGGTTTGTGTCGTGAGGAGAGTTGGGGAAGGGTCGCGTACGGGAGGAGGAGTTTGGGTTTGAAAAGGGGGGTCATGGGTTGTGACCATTTGGTTTATTTTAAAAACATACATGATCCAGGTCACGACATGTACCTTATGTTCATGTCGTGAACCTTGAGAAAAATTGGGTTTCAGAGTAACAAAGGATCACATCATGACCTGTGGGTTCACGACATGTACTTCAATAGTTTCATATGGCTTTTCCTTTTTTCTTTCCCTACCTCATTATTCAAAAAAAATTAAGACTCTCAAAAAGACATTTCCTATTCTAACATAACTGACTCTCAACCTGGGTTGCCTCCAAGTTAGTGATTCATTTATAGTAGAGAGCATGAGCCACTTAAGGCTCATTAGATGGTATACTTCTCATAGAATGGTTCATGAAACATATCAAATCCATGATAATTTATTTTCATAGTGATATGTCTATGTATAACTCAACGTGTAAAATAATGGGCAAGGGGGAGGATTCCCCTAGAAATGAGTTTTTTAAGGTACTAGGCTGAATGATGGATGATGGAACAACCTCTGAAGTGAGTGGTACAATAATGTTGACTTCCTTAAAGTCACAAACTCCTTTTTCTATAACAGAGTCATCACATTCCTCCTTCTTAACCATGGAATCTTCCTCATTTTTGGTATGATATATGATGTTATAGTCCTTGTTGTCATATGAGGGTTGCACAGCTCAAATTAGGTTGAATGCAAATTGTTCTTCTCCTACTTGGAAGATGAGACTTCCTTGGTTCACATAGATCAGTGCCTTTTCTGTAGCTAGGAATGGAATTCCATGTTTAATAGGAACATCTATATCTTCTTCCAGGCCTAACAACAAGAAATCAACTGGGAAAATAAACCTACATAATTACCAGTACATCTTCCAGAATTCCTCGGTGGTACTTGACTGTGAAATCAACTAATTTCAAAGTCACCCTTGTTTTTTTTGAGATCTTTGAGTACTAGATTTTGAAAAGTATTCATTGGCATAAGGTTAATTCTTTCTCCAAGATCAAAGAGTGTTCTTCCAAATTTTCATGTGCCTATCTCATAGGGGACTCAGAAGCTACCAGGGTCTCTCATCTTTGGTGGAATTTTCTTTTGTACAACAGCAAATAATTTCTTATTTAAAGAGTTGAATCCTAGGTATTATATTTTTCTTCTTTTTTTGATAAAAGGTCATTCAGGAATTTGGCATAAATGGGAATCTAGGAAATAGCTTTGGAAAAAAGGGATGTTGATATGTAATTTCTTGAACATATCTAGGAAATTCTTGTATTGTGGCTCCTGGATAAGTTGTCTTTATCTCTTCAGATAGGCAAGATGTGGCTGGTATAGAGGTGGGTAAACATACACAGGTTAATTTGGCTGCTCATTTATATGTTCCTTCTCAGCTGGTACTTCTCCATGATGTAAGGTGGGATTTACTTCATTATCTTTTTCATCGGGTATTGGTTTTTTTCTATGCTCTTCTTCTTGTGGACTTTCTTATTTGGGTTGTTGGAAGTCTAGAATCTTTCCACTCCATAGCACTACTACCTTAGATTCCTCTCGTGGGTATGTCTCAGTGTTACCATGTAGAGTACCTGATAATCTCTAAGATAAGGTCCTTGAGATTTGACCAATTTTCACTTCAAGGTTCCTTAGAGAAACTCTCTATTTCTGCATATCTATCTCATGGGTCACTATTATTTGATCAGAATTTTGAAAAAATGATTCCAGGAGGCTTTCCAGATTTCTTTGCGTAGGTGCTTTCTGAGTTATTAGATGAGGTGGATGAAATTGTTTTTCTCTTTGAGGGAATATTTTTTTTATCTTGTGGTCTTGGTACAAGATTCATCAGAGGGCATCATGGTGGTCCTTGAGCTCTGAATTGGTTTTGTCCTCCTCTCAGTTTAAAATTACACTGATTTCTCTAAGTTTTCTACTGGGAAGGCCTCTGCTGATAATAATGTTGCTGGTGAAATGGTGGGTTTGGTTGATTGAAATTGATGAAATTACAATCTTTTTGTAGTTATTCATATCCATATTTTTAGTCTTGATATAGATTCAGGCCACCACACATCTCACGTGATTATAATTCCATGATAAGAGAAGTAGGGGGTTGACTAGTTGGTATCTGATATGCTTCTAACTTTTTAGTGAGCACTTACACATGTGTTAGTAGACTTGTGGTCTCATCAATTTGGTGGATTCCATGCTGTGGTGGTCCACAATCACTCTTCCAAAGAATGGAATTATGAGATACTTCATCTAGAATGGATCTTCTAGCTTCAGTAGTCTTGAAAATGTGACCTCCATTAGTGGCTGCATCGACAATATTCTATGCCACTGGATGGAGTCCATGATAGAAAGTTTGGAGTTGTATTCACATATCAAGTCCATGATGCGAAAACATACTCATTAATTATTTAAAGTGGTCCCATTATTCCCAAGTCGATTCTCCATCAATTTGGTTGAAATTTTGAATGCCCATATGGATCATCTAGGCTCAGATGGGTGGGAAGTACTTGTCCATAAATTTCTTGGCCAGTTCATCCCAAGTCATAATTGAATCAGGAGCTTGACTCTTTAGCCATTCCTTGGATCTATCTCATAAGGATAATGGGAAGAATCTGAGTCTTATTACATTATAAGAAACTCCCTCATTGCCAAATGTATCACCGACCTCCAAGAAGTTAAAAATATGTTCATGTGGATCTTCACTCTGAAGTCTGATAAATTTCCCCAGGTTTTGGATCATATGAATGAGTCTAGGTTTTATCTCAAATGTGTGGGCTTGGATAGGGGTATGAATAATACTAGTCATCCTACCATGGATTAATGTAAATCCATTTTCCATGATAATTTTCTCCTGGTTCATTATTCGGTGCTCTCCCAGAATGATTTGATGGTTTGGTTTTGGATGGTTAGGTCTCATAGGGTGATTGACGTGCTTGGCCACTGCTGACCGGAAAAGAGAAGAGGGATGTCTTTCGATCTTGGGATAGAAGGCCAAAATAGATTGTTCTTCAAGATTCCTTGAATGAGTCAAAGGACATTGGTACATGCACGGGGTGAAAAAAACTAAAATGAAAAGACGTAGGGGAGTCTGGAGACAAAGGAACGGAGGTGAGGGAAAGGTAATCCTAGATCTAGACAAGAATCCTGATCATGAAGAAACAATGTTTCCTCCCTAGAAATGGTGCCAAAAATTGATCGGCCACACAAAATGCATCATCAATTCCTCAGGGAATGAGTAAAATTATGAATTTATATGTGTCCCAAACTTTACTAACTACTAGGGAATAATATTATAGAAGTCTGGGGTCGATCCCATGAGGGGGGTGTTCTTCTTGTAGGGAAAGTAAATTTGGTCTTGAATCATTTGAATGAGTCCTTAATATCTTGACTAAAGTTTGGGAAGTTTCTAACTAATTTTGGGTTTGATTTCAAGTGATTAAAGAGGGTCGGGATTAGGTCTGAGTATCTAGATAAAGGTGATCCTAGTTCTAATCATATCAAGGTTCTAAGTGCTTAGTCTGCGAAGAAAGGGGTAGTCGCTATTCAACCTTGGTCCAGTCTTCTAGTTCTACCTAGGATGTTACTATTCCATGGTCAAGAGGCCAACTACAGTCCAAGATGCATTATTTTTTTCTTATATTGCATAAATCTCCCTAACCTAATGGTCATAGTCATAATTTAATTCAATTAGGATAGGATAGTTTTATTGACTTTCTAATGGTCACGGTACAGTCTCACAAATGAGCTTTTACTATTGGCTTATATCCTAATTACTAATCCATTTCAGTTTTCAATGTTTAGAACTAGAGATATAATTAAGCGTGTAGATAAAATGAACCGTGATCCCTAACCTGATGTGTTTAGCTACTCGGGGTGGTAATTAAAGCAATAAAATGGGTGAAGGAAATCATAATTGTGCTAATGTAATTGAATAAATATGTGATGAACATGAAAAAAAACATTAAATAAAACCTTACTTGAAAGGAACAAAATGGAAATGAAGTAATGCGGGAATTGAAGGTGTTGAAGAAAAGGAATCCACGGCTCTTCAATTACAAATGTAAAAGAATTAAAAAGAACTAAGGTGTTTAGAGATGTAAGGAGAAACAAATATAAAAATGATTCTAAAAAGGAGAGAGACCTCATCCAAGCATGTTTCAATGTGCTTCCAAGCTTCTCCTTATATAAGAAGAAGTGGTCATGATGTGTACTTAATCGTCACGTCATGATCCCTTAATCCGAGTTATATAGACTATGATCTCTAGTGTGGAACGTATATCTTCCACTGATTAATGACATCTGATCATGGTCACGTCGTATACAGGTGGTTCACGATGTGTACCCCATGTCCAGCTGGCTTTTCGCATTGATTCCTCGTGGATTTATCGGCTTTTAGTTTGACTTGAGTCACGACGTGTAGGAGGAATTCACGATGTGAACTGTAAATTTATTCACTCATCGTGGTTGGTCACGACTTGGCTTCATGGCTTGATGAAGGTTTTGATCATCAATTACACGACCTGAACTTGGCCATCATGATGTGTACTTTTCCATTTTTTAAACTTTTCTTCCTTTCTTCCTTGGAATCTTGTGAAGCTATGTTTCTTGAAAAATTGGACATCTACCACATGCATTATCCAGTATATGAATTAAAAACAATGGAAAATTGATATAAAAATATATATAACATTTATAATTATCAATTAGTCATGCAAATACTGAATTCACCACATGATGTAACCAATCCTGAGGAATAATACATGATTGATTCTAATACTATAGAATTATTATTGGATCAATAACATGATGATGAAAAAATAATGGTGTATCATCGTCGTGTTAACTAAAATTATCTAGGAAAGATGAAAATGTATAAATTTTGAGGTTGGTTGGAATCTACATGGACAAATTGTTCACACCAACAAGTCAATGTTCATTATTTACATTAAGGTATCAATGAAAATGTTTATTTCAATTAGAATAGATACATGGAATAATATCATGTTTGTATTGAATACAACCATATGGGAAGATATTAAAGTAATGTTATGATATAGTTTTTCTATTTTACCAAAAAATATATAATGAATCATTGATTTAAATTTCCTTATCTCTTGTAGATTTCATTTATTTTATAATATTATTGCAATAAATTTGTTATAATGGTCATCAAAAAATCCCATAGAGGCTTCTAGACACTTCTTATAAAGAATCATCATAAAGATGATAAGGGGAAAGTAAAACCCCACCCACTAGCTACGTATACATACATTATAAACCAAGAAACATGGAAATATTTCATTAGTTTCCATGATGAGGAATCATTTCAGGTGCACTGTAATTTATAATATTTTATTTGAAAATATTTATTTTATCCACTTTGATTCAAAAAAAAATAACTTATGAAAAAATGAAGGAGTTATAAAAATACGAAACATGCATCAAAACTAATGTACCCCTACTATAACACAATGATGGAGTATGCTTCACTTAAGAAGAAATTAGTGTGTATTTTAAATCTATGGTAATAATTTTATGCTATATAAAACAAAACACATTCCTTTTTTTATTTGAATAATGATGTATTAAAATCCAAAGCCACTCTCATCCCTCATCATGTGCTATAGAAGGAGGCTCGTGTAAATAAATAGGGTAAAATAGTATATGAAAAAAATAATAAATATGGGAATCATGTATAAGTATAACATAATATTAATTTTTATTCTTTATAATAGTATTACATAAAAATATTTATTTATGTTCATATGTTTTCTATATGGTTTAGAAAAAATAATCAAAATCAATTGTATTTGAAGAAAAACTAATTTCAGTAGATTTGAAGTGGCTAGAACAATATAGATGAATTAGAGCTGTAGTTTTTGGAGTGTCACCTCAAACATATTTTGATATTACATAGATTTAAGGAGATTAATATGAGATAATGAAAGGTTTTTAGGTACATATAGATTCTTTAAAAGAAATTATTATTCGGTATGGTTTTGTATGCCAATATATGAAACAGGATCAAATCAAACCGATAGTGGAATGATGATAAGTACATTAAGAGCCACATGACCACACTATCTCTAAGGTTTTAAATTCTCCTTAATTGTTTTCCTTACATGAGGTAATTAATTTTTTCATTACTATTTCTTTTAGATTTTCATTGAACAACTTCTAATAGCTTCATATTACTAAAATTATTCAGGTTGAATTTTTATTTGATTTATATCTATCAACACCCACAGACCACATTATTTCTAGGGTTATGGTGTAAAATATCCCAAGAGACATTATATGTAATAAAAAATTACCAAAATATCACGTGAGAGTAGAGATTGATGTTTCTCATGAGTCGAGTACTGGGTTGTCTATTCTGCATAATGATATGGATATTACCATGGTCAAATATTCTACTGTAAGTTTCATAGAATGGTCATATAATCTTATAAAGATACATGAGGTATATTCTTAACAATTTTTTTCAAATGAAAAAACATTAATAGTTGATGAAAAATGTTTTGAAATGAGGTATGGTATTATAGATGGAAAAAATAAAGGGTAAATGAAAGGTCGAATCAAGACATTCTAGTTGATCAACCAAGATATCAAAATGACCTTACAAGAGTACCATCACCTCACCATTTCCACTACCATATATATTAACATTAAATGTTCATGCAAATATGACCTTTAAAGAATAAAATATGTGTTGCATTGAGTATAGAGAATAAATATTTGGAGTGGTCATTACAGAAATGGTTAATCTGGAGAGTATAAATGAGATGTTCAAGTTTTAACGGTTGGGAGTCTCAGTTGTGAATATATACATGAGCTACATTTTCATAATATGTTTATCCAAAAAATGATCTACTATCTTCATTATACTTAATAACTATTCATATTTTTAACAAGTCTATATATTTCTACTATATAAGGGAAAAAATCTATGAATCAAGATTGGAATCATTAATCACTCTATCATTTATGTGGAAAAACATTATTTGGAATTTCACTAAATTTAAAAGAACAGTTATATACTAAGAGATACATTTTTAAATAAAATTAAAAAATGTAGACTCTTCTTGATTCCTATAATACATGGATAAAATTCTTCAATCTAATCAGATAAAATATATTTTTTATTTTTTTATTTTTTTTAGGAATCAATATATGCTCATATTAATAAATTTGGATACCCCAAATTATTATTATTTGTATCCAAGCTTGAATTTCTATCCAAATGGCCATACATGATGTCTATTGTGAATTTTTAATGTCCTAAATTCAACATTTTATAGATAAAATTAAAATTATGTGTTTTAGTTTTTGTTTTAATGGTAATTTTATCCTAATAGGGTGATATATAAATATAGTCTAAATCATGGTATGACTTCGGTGACTAAACACAAGAAGAATATGTATTTCATCAAATTGAAAAATATTAAGTTATATATAGTAATATTTAACTATCAAAACATATTTCAAAAATAATTATTTATTCTGTTCAATGTTTCTATAGTGTCTGAAGTAAAATAACAACAACAATTGAGGATACTAAATTTGAAAATTTATGAAAGATACCATATACAATAAAAAGAATACAATCCCCAAACAGGTAATCTTTTAATGTAATTACAATTTCATTTAAAATATTTTTTATTTGTTTTTTGGTCTATATTTTCTCATTACTACTAATATTTCTAGCAATATACATGCTTGAAAGAAGAATTAAATTTATTTAGAGTTGACTGGGTAGATTATATGGTTTCATAATGTTTTATGACATCCATTTGAGGTGATTACCTATTATTTTTGTGATATAGTATAGACTATGACCTTAGAGATAAAATCGAGATGTCGGGAATTTGTATCATTTTTCTTATATATTTGTTAAGGTATCTCTCAAGGATAATTATCATGGTGGGTTAAGATCTATGTATTCTTTAAATGATAGTAACATGTATAAAGTTGCTTGTGCTCATGAGAGATTGGAATTCAAGGCTAGAACTAAGATAATGATGATAGAGAAATGGGAAAAGGGTCCTTCTACCCACAAAACAGAAGACATATTAACAACTATTAGGGAAGTTACTTCTATTATCTTGGACTCATCATTTGTATTTTGTGTTTTGTTATATTTTAATGAGTTTTTAAAAATAGATGGGACCTTATTATAATCACTTACACCATATTTCAATCTAACACATGATGTGATCAGTATGACTTAAGGTGAATTTTTTGAATATAGAAGCATCATTGATGTTTAAAACAAGTTTCACATAGATAAAAATGAGAAACAAGCTCTAATTGTTTTTTCAAATATTAGGAAAACAACCCATAATTCATTTTTGACATAGAGGAATTGACCACACATCAATCTGACACATGATGTGGTCAATATGATTCAATGTATGTGTTTTTAATATATAAGTTTCATTTACCATTAAAACATAAATAACATATCCAAAACCAAGAAAAAAGAATTTATATTGTTCTAAAACATTATTACAATGATCCATAATTCATTTTTGGTGTGTAGGAATTTACAGAACATAAATTCCACACATAGTGCAGTCGGAATTACAAGAACTGTTTATTTTCAATATAAAAGTTCATTTTAGTTTAAAATACATGTCAAATGGCTAAAATAGAGAAAAAATCTCATATTATTTTAAAACATTATGAAAATGATCTATAATTCATTTATGATGTTTAGGAATTAACCGCACATCAATCTAACATATGATGTGGTCAGTATAACTCAAAGTGTTTGTTTTCAATATAAAAGTGTCATTTATGTTTAAAATGAATGCAACATAGAAAAAACTTATAAAATTAGATCATATAGTTTTAAAAAGTTATAGAAATTATCCATAATTCATTTTTTATGTTTATTAACTGATCACACATCAATCTAACACATGATATATCTGATATGACTTGAAGTGCATGTTTTAAATATAAAAGTTCCATTTAGGTTTACAACAAGGGTCACTTTGTCAAAACTAAGAAAATAAGCTCATATTGTTTTCACACTTAATGAAAATGATCCATAATTCGGTGGTAATGTATTGGAATTGACCTCATGTCAATTTTACACATGATGTGGTCAGTATTTCTCGAAGTGTATGTTTTCAATATAAAAGTGTCAATTAAGTTTAAAAATGGTATCAAATTCCAAAAAATGAGAAAATAATCTTGAATTGTTTGAAAACATTATTAAAATGATCCATAATTTATTTGTGACATATTGGAATTTACTGCACATCAGTCTGACACATGATGTGGTCAGTATGACTCGAGAGCATGTTTTCACTATAGAAGTGTCATTTATGTTTAAAACATGTATAAAATGGCCAGAACAGAGAAAACGATCTCGTATTATTTACAAAATTTAAGAAAAAGATAAATATTTCATTTTGGATGTGTAGGAATCAAGTTCACATCAATCTGACACATGATGCAGTCTGTATGACTTGAAGTGATTATTTTTTGTACCAAAGTTTCATTTATGTTTAAAATAAATTTCCCATTTTCATAACCAATGAAACTATCTTACATTTTTTTAATAACTTGAAAAAATAATCCATAATTCATTTTTTACATATATTGATTGATTGTATGTCAAGTTTACACACGGTGTGGCTAGAATGTCTCAAAATTTTGGTTTTCAATATTGAAGTTCCATTTAAGTTTAAAAATATCTTCACTTTATCGAAACCAAGAGAACGAGGTCTGGTTATTATCAAACATTATGAATTTAACTCATAATTTATTTTTAATGTATTGAAATTAAACACACATCACTATAACACATGATGTGGTTGTTATGACTCAAAATATTTGTTTCTAATAAAAGTTTCATTTTAATTTTAAACGCGCATCACATGGAAAAAATCAAGAAAACGTTATCAAATTGTTTTCAAACATTAATAAAATTATCCATAATTCATTTTTGTTGTGTATCAACTAACCATAGATCAATATGACACATAATGTGGTCAGTAAGACATGAAGTTCAGGTTTTCAATATATAAGTTTCATTTAAGTTTAAAACACATGTCATAAATCCAAGACCGAGAAAATGTTCTCATGTAGTTTTAAAACATTAAAAAATTATCAATAATTTATTTTTGATGTGTAGAAATAAAATACATGTCAATCTTATATATGATGAGGTTGGTATATCTCAAAGTGAGTGTTTTCAATATAAAATTATCCTTTAAGTTTAAAACACGCATTACATATCCAAAGTTAAGAAAACAATTATCTAATTGTTTTTAAATTTTAGGAAAATGATCCGTAATTAATTTTTTACGTGTAACATTCAACCACATGTCAATATGATACATGATGTGGTCTTTATGAATTGAATTTTGTGTTTTCAATATAAAAGTTTCATTTTAGTTTAAACCATAAATCACATTGTCAAAACCAATAAAATATCTTAGATTCTTTTCAAAATTAAAGAGAACAATCCCTAATTCATTTTTGACATATAGGAATTAGCCTCATGTCAATCTGATGCACTATTTGGTGGGTATGACTTGAAGGGTGTGTTTTTAATAAAAAAAGAGTCATTTTAGTTTAAAACATACTTCTCATATCCAAAACCATTAAAAAGATCTCAAATTGTTTTTAAAATTTAGGAAACTGATCCATGATTTATTTATGGAATGTAGGAATTGACTACATGTTAATCTGATATACGGTGTTATTGGTAAAAATATAAGTGTGTGTTTTAAATATAAGCATCATTTTAGTGTAAAACGTACATCACATTGTCAAAACTGGTAAAATGGCCTCAGATTATTTTCAAACATTAGGAAACAATATATAATTCATTTTTGATGTATTTGAATTGACCATGTTTTAATATGACACACAATGTGGTTGATATGACTTTAAGTGCATGTTTTTATCATAAAAGTGCCATTTAAGTTTAATGATATAATTATTAGAAACTATTTAAGTAAATAAGTAAATTAATATATGATAATACTATTAATATATTTAGTAATTAACAATATAATTTATATAGATTACTAATTATCAATGAAATTAATAATCCACAATATAATTTTTTATTAATATTATATTTAATATAAAATTAGTAATATAATCATTAATAATATAATTAACAGTATAACTGATAATATCATTAATATATTCAGTAATTAACAATATAATTTATCTTATATGGATTATATAACATCAAATTATAATTTGGCTTTTATTTACAATTACTAAAATAAACTCTAATTTTATTACAAGGACAAATATTTGTATGGAGGTTGGTTATTGAAAAAAATATGCAATAATACTTTTGATTTTGTATATGGGTTTTAATTTTGTTTGATTAATTATAAATATGAAATCAATATAAAAATTGTGTATGTAAATTTTGAATTTAAATTATTGTGAAATGAAAATTTTATATTTTAATTTGGGTTTTGTATATTTGAATTCCTATCTATTTGTGTTTTCTAATTTGTATTGTTGTTATAGGGCTAAAACAGGGTTGAAAATTTGCAGCAGCTAATATGGACTTTTTCAACATTAAAAAGAAAGTGTTGATAAAGGGCAACTTTTATCAATGATTTATTTTTAACATTTATAATTTTTTTTGTTCTTTTGAATGTGATTAAATTTTTTGTGCTTTTTTATGCTGACAAAGTCCATTTTGAGAACTGATAAAGGCCTTATCTATTTTAGTGTAGTGTTGTTGTGAGCCAAGCCAGTGGTTCTTGTTTATGATAACCCTTAGCTTGGGTATTTTGTGTACCTATTATACAATGTATTTTCTTGTGATTTATATATTCACCCCACTTGAGTTGATTATTTTATATAGATTCCAAATGTTTTGGTTCTGGGTTCTTTCCCTAGCATCCAGGTTAGTGAGGAAGGATGATTGACTTCCCCTATTCCCTGTTATCCCTTTAGCAATAGATGGGTTGTGACAAACCAATATAGGTATGATCATGGAAGATGTGGGAGTATAATGTGTTGTACCTAATGCTTAGGTGATTATGGGGTGATGAATATGTGGTGGGGATCATTCAAGATAGGAGGGGGATGAAAGGTTGGGGTTATTCGTGTTCACGATAACTTAATGCATTGGTCTTATGATGTGATGAATGTGGTATGTGGTTGAGTATGAGGGTATGATATTTGATATTAGGTTTTCTCTGATTCCAGAAAGAGATTTTGGACTTGAAGAGAGTTGGGGTAGGTAGGGTTCCAACCCAACCCACATCTGGTAAGAAGGGCTGAGGGACAAAGATATTTGACGTTGGTGTGTGAGAGAAGAAAACCAATGGGGAGTGGTTGCTGAGCACCTATGACTATATTCTTCTAATATTATTTTATTATACTTTAAATGTGATACTTGATGATGTAGGAAATGGGTATCTAACTTTATATTCATGTTTAAATAGTGGTGGCCTTTATAAGAACTAGCTAAAAGTTCAGATAAAGGTTTGTGTTTATCAGTGAAAATTAGAAGCACTGATAAAGTTTCTCTTTTATCAGTGCTAATAAAAATAAAACCTTTATCAATTCTTTTTTAGTGTTGATAAATGGCATTTAGAATAATCTAATTTTTTTACATATTTATATATATTTAAATTTGATTTATATAACTGTAAGTAAATATTTTTATAAAAACATTATATATATATAGTCAATTGAGAATGAATATTGGTTTCTTCATTAATATCTTAACTGGGTATATATAGGTCATCCCACCATGCATGAGGTTTATACCATCATGACATTGCCATTATAATTAGAGTTCCCATCCATCTAGATAAATAGACAGAACATGTCAAGTTTGGTCACTTTCAAACAAGTCCAAAAATATATATGAAAAATAATTACAAAGTCTATATATAATAATGTAATGAAATAAGAGTAAAATAAATCCAGAGTGTCCTGGTGCATAAAAACAGAAACCAATCGACCCAGTCCAACAACTAAAAAACAAAAAAAAAACTAACCAAACACCACTACATACAATCTAATGCTTGTGATGTCTAGGTCCAATTTTTGAAAGTGAATGGAAAGGGAAATCTAGAAGGATATTCCATCAATAAAAAAACACCTTCTGCAGCTAGACACTAGCACCCAAAAAGACCTAACAAACAACTGACTCATCAATGCATAGAGACACACTGCCCTACCAAATAATAGATAAGGACAACAAAATACAATGACAACAAAGGAGCATCGAGTCTCTAAATGAAAACTATCACAACCCCTGATGCCAGACCTATAATCAATTCTTCAGAGACTCGAACACCACCTCAACAATTGGTTCAACCGCCTAACCACATCCACAACCATAAAACGGGGAGCATTGACACCAATATCAGTGAAAACCCATGAAACCAAGAAGCATGACTAAATAGATAAACACAATTCAAATTAAAACCAACTCAAAAATTCCAAGAACGCCAAAAAAACCCTAAAATACTAATAAAGGACACACTTTTATCTATGCTAAAAAATACTAATAATGTAAAAAAAATATCACTGCTAAAAAATATTGACAAATAGATAACCTTTATCAACACTAAATAAATATTGATAAAAAAATCATTTGTCAATGATTTTCTTAGCACTGAAAAAGTTAACAATTTATCATCATTTTTTAGCGTTGATAAAAGTGTCTCATTTAACATCATTAAATATTTTTATGATAATGGATTAATTTATTAGATCTAATGTTAGTATTGATAAACACCTAATAGGCAAGAAATTTTATTAATATGTAAATGTTTTCTCTGATATGTAAGGTTTTTTAAAACAAAAAACCAATAAATAAGAAATATTAAAAATAAATAAATAAAAACATTAAAATGAATAAATAATATTAAATGAATATATATTGAAAAAATGAAAAAATATTAAAATAATTGAATAAATAATAATAATAATATAAATTGAAAAAAATTAAAAATAAATAAATATTTAAAAAATGAATAGATAATTAAAAATTACATTTAAATATAAAATATTTACATTAAATTTATAATTATATAAAAGTATATGATATTAATTATATATATAATATCAATAATAATTATATAAATTTATAACTATATTCATAAGTAATTAATATTATGTACATTTATATAATTAGTAATTATATAAATGTATAATTATATAGTTAGAAATTATATAATATTATATATATATATATAATAGGTGTCGGAGTATAATTACAACAAAAAAACTCACACACATAATGTCGTGAACCCCTCCCCCTAAAGGGTACCCCTCATGGGCTGACAATGAGAGAAGGGAGATGGTGACTACTCGAGTCCCACCTCCAATAGGCCCATGGTTGGTCACTAGTACCAAGGGTATAATAAGCATACATATGGGATAAAGTTCCCTCTAAGAGAACATCAAGAAGAGATAGATAAGACAAATACAACAATTAATTCATTCCTAGACATATATATGAAATAAATACCATGTTAATTTATTTAATGGCATACAGTACTAAAAAACTGAAAGAGAAACTATAAGTACCAAAAAGTTAAATACAAAGTTGACCACGAATCCCAAACCACTCCAGCCAACCCATGTTTAAGTAATATCCAACCCGATATCCATCATACTCTTATTGAACTAAAAATATTTTTATATGTATAGGGTGAGAATAATAGTATACTCAGTAGGACCCTCCTTGGATCCTCTCATGCAAAAGATAAAGTATTCATGCTAAAGCATAGTGAAGAACATTGAAACTAACTCATCACCTAAAAAGGTATACTATGTTCTCAGCCGCACCATTTCTAATTCTTACCAAGTATCACATACAAGGGAGAATATAATATAATAATGAAAAATAAAGGGAACCTTGCTCTCACTTCCCCATTGGTTTTCCACTCTTCCCTAACATTTCACATCCAAATCCATCTCTCTCCAACATAATTTATCCCACAAACACTTGAGCTATGTATCACAACATGCACCTCATGAAACAAATCATAAAATCATCTCACATAACTTCTCCATATAGTAACCAAGTAGTTTTTGGGAGCCACCACAACCTATATGATGTGTATCATGCATCGGGTATTATACCTCAAGCCATCATAGCCCATACACTGAGTAAGGTACCTCAAGACATCATAGCCTATACACATCATACGTATAATAATATTTTTTATACTATATCTAGGGATACAAGTGTGTGAATAAACATGATCCATCACATCCCTCTACACACATATATGTAAAAACTAACTATCATAAATAACAACATTTATAACCACTAAGAGAAGAGATCAGGGAAAGAGGGGGTAGTCATCCATCCATCCTCCCACTATGATGTTGGGGAAAACCCCATCCCAAAGTCCACTATATTCCAGTCACACTAACCGACGTGGGTGGGGTAGCATATGAAATCACAAAATATAAAATATATAATATTTCTCACAACCACTCCATGGGCATAACCTAGTCCTAATATCAACTATAACTATCATCGCTCGGACACCCGGATACCACTTCTAGTGACTAAATGTACTATAAATACGCAAGCATTTAAAGAGATACATTAATTACTTATTTTATTTTAATATTTTCATTGAATTCAATTAATTCCTTAGTTATTAATTATCCATCAATGTTATTCTATAATAAACATTATTATCCACAAAATCAGAGTCAATACCCTTCAAGAATAATCCAAACCAATTGAATGGTATCTCAAGCGTAACATATCATTTTCATTATATAAATAACCAATCCCATGGGTTAAAAGTTTATTATTAATTATTATCATTATTACATAATTCCAATAACTCTAGGAAGACATCCAATGATACCATCAAAAGATACAGCCAGCACATCTAACTGCCTCAAGCTGTAGGGAAAGGAATGCAGTTAAAATAAGAAACCTGATCATAATCCATTTAGTAGATTCAACAAGCAAGCATCCAGATTTATCACTTAAATAGCTAATCCCATATTCAACCTATTTTATCATCTCTAGTTCCACACTATTCACCCACATGCACATCCCAATGAATCTATCCATCATAGGCATCAACTGCTACCACACCATCTGGGCCTCCCCTTCCCATATCACATCATCCATAATAGGATCACATCACAAGTCTTTTATCTAGAGAACATAACAAGGATAATATTTATAATACATTACAGGCTTCATATTCAGAGCACATCATAAGTAGAAATAAAGCATTCATAATCAAAAGGGAAACTAAGCCCTAAAAACATAAATTCAGCATTTACACACAAATGGGCACTCATAACCCCCATATATTTATATTTATCAAACAACCTTTTTTCATCCATCTTTAATTTACTAATTAATTATTCATAGGTTACAACTATGGGAAACCTAAGTCATAAACTATAACAATCTATCATTTATTTAACATGATTCCAATCATTTGTTTCTAGTTTCAACAAGCTTAAAGGACAACACGTCATTAACAAGACTTTCTAAATAAGTCATCAACTATAATTATCATGATTCAAGTTATTTAACCAATTTCATTATCTCATAAAATAACAAATTCAATTAAACATTATCATTCCATTAATTTTAATTACCATAAAATTACAATAAACACTAGATTACTTTAACATGACTCTTATTTAATTTTTTATCCAACCAATTAACAATTGTCGTATTTACATTCTTTACCATTTTCTATCATGGTAAACATGTTAATCCATAGAACCACAAGAAATGTTAACAATAATAACATAGATAGAACAAAATATAGGGAATTAAGAGAATAACCATTACCACGGTATCAAACATCAACATGTGATCACAATCTAATTCATTATTAATACGATTAAATATTTATTAGGTTAATTCCATTTCCATCCAAAGGGATAAACCATGATAAATTTATGATTTTTTGAAACAAAATAAAAGAAGAAATGAATCCCCTACCTAAAATGATTAAACATTCTTCACATGGGAATAGACCATCATCGTAGATCCTAATCACCCCTCCCACAAGAGTTTCATCCCATTAAGGATTTCATGCCACAATCGTACTAACAAATAACAAAGAAAAATCCACTAGAATGACAGATAGAAACTACCATCGCATGGAAAGAAGATTTAGGAGGATCCATATTCAAGAACAATGACATAAAAAGTTCAAATTTCCTCATATCACTAAAAATAGAATAAAAGAAGCTAATAATTGATCCCTATCTAAGGGATTCCAAAACACCTAAAGTGAGTTTCAAGAATCTTCCAATAATTGAGAGAGAATCCATAGGTTTTGGGAAAAACCAAGGTGATGAAACTTATATTGGAACATTTTCCAATGTATTTTCACAATGTGAAACCCTTTCACGTCATGAAAATATCTGGTTATTAATTCTAATCAAAAAACATGTCACCTTATACTATTAGGCCCCAATTTATTTCATGTTGTGCAGTACCCCATGAAATTGTTGCACACAAGCCATGAACCTCATATTCATGATTTGAAACACTTACACATCATGAATTCTCCATGATCCCTTATTTTAGCATCCAAACACCTCTAAACATGCTCTAGCGCTCCTCTGATTACCTCAGACTTTTGAAAGACACAAAGGGTCAGACTAGATAGATCCGAGCCATCACATTAGATACCTCTCAAAAAAAATTCATCCTTGAGAATATAAAACCAGACATAAATAGAAAACAAAATGGGGTCATATAAATATCCACCAAAAAGATACCTCTCAAGGATATTTCCATCTCAGGAGATCATCCACCCCATCATAGGAAAGAAGTGAAAAACCGTGGAACAACTATTATCACTTAAATACTTTCTTTTGGGAGATACCTATCAAATGATAATAAATCCACAACAAGAAACAATAGGGATCAATTTCAAAAAAAAAGTTCAATATACGCAATAAAAACAATGTTACAAGGGAAAAGATAAACATAAAAAAGATCGGGATACTATGTGAGAATCTGCAACTCACGTTCCGAGGTAGTCTCCTCCACGCCACTATGCCTCCATAATACACAACCTAAGGAAACAGAATGCCTATGAAATACCTTCTCATAGCAGTCCTAAATCTCTATAGGTCTCTTCTATAAGGTAGAATCATCATCAACATCAATCTAGACCCAATCAATGTCATTAATGGCATCTTGAAGTTAATAAAAGATCTGTAACATGTGAAAAACATTGTGTACCCAGATCATCTATGGAGGAAGTGTTATCAAATATTCCACAGCTCCAACATGAGCCCACAACTTGAAAGGTACAACAAACCATGGGATAAATCTTACCCTCATGACCAAAACTTTTCTACCCATGATGAGGAGTCACCTTTAGAAACTTGTGATCTCCAAAATTGAACTCTGAAGTTCTCCTTCTATTTTCGGAATAGGATTTCTGATGATCAAATACTGCCATCATCCTCTTACAAATTACCTAAAACATCTCTATCATATTATGTACAAGTTCCATCCTAAGATTTTCTACCTCTCCGACCCCATTCTATCACAATGTAGAACGACAAGGTTGGTTGTACAAATATTAAAATGGAACCATACCAATAGTGTATTGAAAACTATTATTTTAATAAAACTCGTCCAATGGTAGGTGCCTCCTCCAAAAACCTCCAAAATCTAGGAAACAAGAGGACAACATGTATTCTAGAGTTTGGTGGTCTAATCTGTTTTATAGACTTTCTTTAGATGAAATGAAATGTTATGTCATAACTGAGAGACAAAATCATGATGAATACCTCTCCACGCCCTAGAGGTAAAATGACTATCTCGATCAAAGATGATCATCCATGGGAATTCATGGAGTCAAACCACATCCTCTAGGTATAGACTCAACAACCCTCCACTAATCTCAACTCCCTAATTACTATAAAGTGGTATTATTTCATCAAATAATCCATAATCACTAATATAGAATCATAGCATCCTTGTGCTCAAGGTAAACTAGTAAATAAGTTCATTGAGATATCCTCCCACTTCCATTAGAGAATATCTAATGGCTGGAGAAAACCATAAGGAACACATTTCTCAAATTTTA
The DNA here is from genome assembly GCA_963277665.1 of Viscum album. NCBI lineage: Eukaryota > Viridiplantae > Streptophyta > Magnoliopsida > Santalales > Viscaceae > Viscum > Viscum album. The sequence continues at coordinate 1,425,612 of OY728165.1, forward strand.
CATTCTAATAGAATAAATATTGAGACGCAAACTCTAAAACTGTATGCTTCACCCTAGGACGCCAAAACTAGCCTCTCAAAGTTCAGTAAATCCTTTCCACATCAAGATGTACCGCCAAAGGAAAGCTATGGAACTCACTAAGAACTATCTCAAGAATCCTTAAAGGGATGAAAAGTATTCCATGTAACAACACACAATGTTTTATATCCTCAGACCAACCATCAAGGGAATCATAAAAAAAATTCATTCCCTCGATACCACCACCTTATAATCCCTCAATTGGGACTCCTCCACATGTTGAAGCAAAGATGAATGCACTATAATCTAGAAAATAAAACTTATACTTCCAAACTCTCCCATATCTAGATATATCACTGAGAGTTCTTCTGTCACTCTGCATGAATCCCTAGGATTCACACAGGACATCACCAGGTGACTTCATGTTTTGTGCATCAGCCAAAAAATTTCCCTTTCTTGGTGTATATAAAATATTGAATTTGTAATCCTATATTAATTCCATCCACTATAATTTATGCACATTCAAGTCACATTGGGATAAGACACACCTTGGTATCTTATTATTGGTAAAAACCAAAAAATACTCACCATTAAGGTAATGTCACCATGAATTTAAAACAGACACAACTTCCACTAACTCAAGATAATGGGCAGTATAGTTACACTTATGAGGATATAACTACCGAGACCCATAAGGAAAAACTAATTTATGATACATCAAAACATATACCAATAAAATATGTGAATCATCACATAAAACCTCAAACAAAACTCCCTCCACTAGAAATAAAAGGATTAGAATTCTAAACAACTTTTCTTTTAGGTAAATGAAAGTTCTTAACACTGGTCGGTCCATAAGAATACATTGTCTTTTTTGAGAAGGATTTTTTAGGATTTTCAACCTAAGATAAATTGGTTACAAACCTTCTGTAATAGCCTCTAAGACCAAGGAAACTCTACACTTATACAATTATCTTGGGGGTTTCCTAATAAACAATTATCTCTATCTTCTAAGGATCCATAACTACTCCCTACCGGGACACAACATTCCCTAAGAAACAGACTTCACAATTCCAAAACTCACACTTTGAAAACATCCCAAACAACTGTTGATGATGAATAACTCCCAAAATAGAACACAGGTTATCTATATGATCCTCCTCAGACATGGATTACACAAGGATGCCGTTGAATAAATACACCACAAACTTATCCAAGAACTATCTTAAGACTATGTTCATCAACCCCATGAACATGACTAGAGAATTTTTCACACTGAACAACATTATAAAAAACTATTAATTACCATGAAGATATAGAAAAGTAGTTATCAGAATATCCTCATCCCTTACATGAATCTAATGATATCCTGACCATATATCAATCTTTGATTACCAAATTTCTCCCTTCATCTGGTTAAAAAATCATCAATATGTGGAAGAGGATAGTGGTTCTTCATCGTAGTCCAGTTCAAGCGATGATAATTGATACAAAGATCTAAACCACCATCGACCTTATTTATGAACAAAACTGGTGAACCCTAAGGTAACTCTCTCATCCAAAAAAACCTTGTTTCAAAATATCATATATCTTAACATGCAGCTCTCACAACTTCGAAGGCTTCATTCAGTATGGATAAATCGATATAGAAGAAATTACTGGTTGTAGCCTGATCCCAAAATAGATCTCCGGTCAAGGGGTACAACCACAAACTCTTCTAGAAAGACATCAGATTGCTCTTCTATAATCTTAGGAAACACTAACTAATGATATTTTGATGAAATATCAACATTAGCTTGGCCATGAAATATGACAAGGGAGGAACATGCCTCTAACCCATACAAGGTTATCTCTCACCCAAAAACATTGTTGACTCTCTATCTGCATCATAGAACACAACATTCCTCCTGTAGAAATACAAAATAGTATGTATTGAATACAACCAAACCAATCCAAGAATGATGTCACATGGATGTATCTATAAACATTGTAAGTATCCCAAAGAGTGGTGCTACCCCCTCGCAAGCTCACAATATCTATATATTTTATACAAGACAGTTTGACCTCTAACTAGCGTAGGAAATGAAAAAATCAATAGAATATTATCTACCTCAATTCCAAAATCATGGATGATCATAGGTAATATAAAGGAGTGTGTATCTCTTGAATTAAACAATATATGCACCCATGTAGAAAAGAAGGGGAACTCAAACGATGTCAAGAACACCCGATGCTGGGAATGATATAGCCTGAAGCTGGCCCCAATCTACTCCAAAAAATCTCTAAGACTATTGATGACCACCTCCATGTATGATCTCTTATCTCTAAAGACATGGAGAATCTTAGGGCTATACTATACTTTCCCTATCTCCTCTCTACTGATCCCAAATTGGAACACCTTTTTGTTGCTTCCTCGAGTGAAAATACCTCAATGGAGGAACCTGAAATGGAACACCTAGTGCACACTGACTACATAGAAAGGTTAGGAACTATTACTACTAATAACATTGGAATCCATAAGAAAAACATGTGTCTGATCCCTTGGTATAATTATGAGAGCTTCCACCCATAGAGAAATGAGATTATGAGGGACGGTACTTATCCCCCAGCTGGAAAAAATCTCTTCTATCTAGGAAAATAGGAACTCTAAACCATATATTTTCTTTACAAGGAATCCTAATGAATCCCCTCTCATAATGATCCAGTTTGGGATAGTTTCCTCTCAATGACCACTACTCTTTCCAGCACCACGAGATTCATCGTCATCTTAAATGGGGTGACCTAATACTAGATCAATGGAATTAAATGCTACTCAAAATTCATAACCCCGGCCTCCTCATCTAGAAACAAGTATAAAGCATATCACAAAATGGTCCTAAAACAAATCCAAAACTCTCACACACAGGAACTCCCTAGTCGAAGGGTAAGTAGTTCCTAGTGACTACCCACCTTCACAGTTAAAGAATGGAACTCTTCTCAGAGATGGTCTCGAAACTTCTCCCACGAGACTGTTGACTCCTTGTGATGCTTGAGGAATAAGAACCACCATTACCTTGCTACACCACACATCATCATCATAGCCAACAAAAACTAGTGATCCTTTCAAGAATGGATTAAACTGAAACTTATCTCAACTTATTCTATCTAGTCTTTTGTGACTAAATCTGAAACAGAGCCATCACATCCCTCTACACACATATCTATTGATACATGTGTGTGGATAACCCTGAGACATAAAACCCCTATACATGCATATATGGGAAAACTAATCATCATTCAATGTATCACATATAAATACCATGATAAGAGAGTGGGTCTAGATGGGATAGTCATTCATCCATCCTCCCACCAAGAAATTAGGGAAAACACCCTCCTAGAGTCCACTGGGTGTATGTATCACTAATAAACATGGGTGGGGGTGGCATATGAAATAATATAAGATATAATATATAATATATCTCACAACCAAACTATGGGAATAACCTAGTCCAAAGCTATTAGGACTAAAAGGGACCTAGATACCCTGAGAGGGGGGTGAATCATGGTGTGGATATTATTTTCAAAATTATCCCTACCCAACTGGATCTTTCTCTCTTTATTATAAGGGTCACTTTGTTTGCACTTATGTGTTAATTTTGATCTTATTCTTCCATTATTTATCTGATGATGATGATCTTAATGAAATTTAGAAAATAAAGTAGACCGACAAACATATTTTTACTTGGTTCACCCTCATTGGGCTACGTCCAAAGAGCATACAACGACGATGTTCCGATGTACCAAATCTACTAAATCTCAATCCAAAATTACAATGTTTGGGCTAGATATTCTATGGCCAGGCTCACTACCATTAAAAATTTTAGGGTCTACTTACTACAATCCCAAGGTTCACTCTCTATATCTCTTCATCTGGCTCACTGCTGGTGGGAAGGACCCTTATCTTCCTCTTCCTTCGCTCACTTCTCTTGGAAGGGAACCACTCAAAGTTTATGGACTTGTAGGTCCATTAATTATCTCTAATGAATACATCCTTCACTATATGTAGATGCTATATTGAATTCCAATTTTCATCCACTGATGAATACCACTTTACCATAGCATTACTATGAAACCAAAAATCATCCACGAAACACTTACCTCATTTTGTGTGAAACTTTAATGCCTTGCACGCAAGATTCCACTTTTATCATGAAACACCCCTTGCACAAAACATCAATATTACATTCAACTAAAATCTTACATGTAACTTTCTTATCTTGTGCTCAATTCAAAATATTTGTCACAACTCCCATTACTTAAAATTCTTACGTGATACGGAGCACGAATTATCTCTAAGTGTTGATCTTGTTCAAATGAGGGGGGTCAACAATTATTTTTAGACTTCACTGACCCCTACATTAAAGATACAATGTGTCGTCCAAGATCCTCCTCAAGCATGAAAACCCCCATTTTATGTCGCATTGGGCACGCAAGTTTCTTTCGTGAAACCTTATCTTTCGGGAACATTCCCAAATATTTCACACACATCATGCCTTTTCCATTTTTTCTACATTATGATATAGAAACATGCCTTGCACACAAGTTTCCAAACCACATTTAATATTTTGTGCAACTTCCTTTTCCAAAAACACATTTATCCATTTTCTGATTTTCAGGCCCAAAAATTTGGCCAACACTGGAAAACAGCGCCACCTTATAACTGTTCTTTTTGAATCACCTCGAGATATTCCATTCATTTTTCATATTTCTTTTTCAATATGGGTTGTCAATAATATATTTGGAAAATGACAATTTACCATGAAAACATTCTCTACCAACAAACACAACAACCAAAAAATGATGCAATGTTTCCTTGAGGTATTTTTACCTAACAATATCCCCCTTGGAGTTTATTGAAAAATCTTATCATAATGAGTCTCCTCACTTTGATACATCATTAAATCTTATTTCATTACCTACAACCAGTCACCTATTTCAATTCAAATAGTGGTCAAAGATTTAATAAACACATACTCTATTCTCCCATGAGCTATGCTTGTTGTTAGAAACAAGAGTAATGTGAAAATTTTCATCAATGAGTCACTTCATTCATGATACCAATTGTTTATACCATTCCAATACCACTCTTCCTCTTTCATCACGAACCACAGATTTCGTGATATCTAATATTTGATCGATCACCTCTAGAATCATCCAATTTAAAACTCTCCCTCTATCTCATTTCTCCCCATATTTCGTTGCTCCACCCGTCTACTTCTCCCCGTGTCTTTGACAAAGAAATTTTCTCCCTTCTTAAATTTCTCCCCCTTAAGGGACCAAAATTTCTCCCCCTTTATCAACAAACCCAAATCTCACACCATTGTGGTATCCAAAATTAGAAGGAACATAGATCAGTACATTTGGGAAAGACACATCATACCTCAAGGGGAGGGGTCCCACATACACACTTTTTCATGTGAAGGGAGTCGACTGAACTCTCAGATCCCTTCGATTCCACTCAAATTCTTTTTTGGGTAAGTCCTTTATCAGAATGTTTACAGCCTATAGCTATGTAGGAATATAATCCAACTTCAAAATTCCTTGATCCACCTTCTCCTTGATAAAGTGATATTTGATCCCATTGTGATTTTTCCTTTGAGTGACAAAATATATATTTTCTATGATTTATTGAACTCAAATTATCACACAAGATTACGATTGAATACTTCACTTAAAATCCCATATCATCAAGATGCTACTTCATCCATAGTAATTATGTGTATTCTTGAGTGGAAAAAATATACTCAGTTTCTACAGTGATCAATGAAATTCAATCATGTTTCTTACTCATATAAGAAATACACAATCCACCAAGATAAAAATAACCTCCTGACATTGATTTCCTATCATCTGCTAAACCATCCCAATATGAATTTGTGTATCCCAATAACTCTGTAAGAGATTTTTCATTATACATCAAGCTGAAGTCCATTGTTCCCTTGATATACTGATGCAATATTTTTTACTACAAGAATGCGGCTTTCCTTGGTATTTCATTGATAACTTGCCTCTTGGCATGAGTGAAATACAATATCAGGTCATTTCTCTTTCAAGTACAGTAAGATTCTGATGCTTTTCCTATATTCTATGATAATAACTCCCTTAAAATTATCATCTTTTGAATGTTTCATCTAGGTAGAAACCAGAGTTTTCATCTCCTTGGAATTTTCTATTGCAAATATTCTCAGAACCTCCTTGGAATATTTGAATTGTGAAATTAATTGTAATTCCTTCCTTGGGTCACCTGTAAACCAAGGAAAAATGTCATCTCACCAATCATTAACATTTTGAACTCGCTTTTCATTAATTCAGAAAATTTCCTGCACTGAGCTTCATCTGATCCACCAAGTATTATTTAATCAACATAAACCAGCACCACCTTCTTTTTTTACTGTCGTTGTTTAAATAGATATTGTAATCAACTCCACCATGCTAAAATACAAGATTCTTCAAATATTAATCAAGCCTCGAATAACATGATCTTGGTGATTGTTTTTGCCCATATAGTGATTTCTTCAATTGATAAAAAAAATTCCTCTTCAAGAATAAGAAAACCATCTGGCTGATCGATATACAGTTCTTCTTCTAGAACCCCATTCAAAAATGTGGGCTTTACATCTATCTAGAAATCATTGAACATCTGTTACACTACAATGGCCTGAAATTATCTGATTGTCTCCAGTCCTGCAGTAGGTGAAAATGTCTCATCGACATCGATACCCTCTATATGAGAGTAACATTTTCACCCTAGTTTTTCTTTGCTTTGAGTCACAGTTCCATATTCATTCATCTTGTTGTGAGAGAACTATTTAGTCCTGATGAAATTTTTATATGTTGTCCACAAAATAATATCCCATATCTGATTCTTCTCAATTTTTTCAAGCTCTCCATTCATATCATGAACCCAGTTTTCATCTTTAACTACTTCCTAATACTCATTATCATTATCTTCATCTGAATGAACATTTTACACTTTTACTCATCCTAAGTTACTCACCTACTTGTTTCTTCCATTTGGAAAATATTCACTACTCTATTAAATATTTTATTTATTCTATTTTATAGTGATATCATTGATTTCAACTATTTTTGCAGCATTATGTTGAAACATTGTTTCCATTCTCTCATAGCATCTTAGTATCTTGTCTTATAAAGCCATATAACATTAACTAGTTTCATGGATTTCTTCCAGATTCCTTCTTTATCTATGGCAACTGATCTAAATCATTTGACTTTATGGATCTCATCACATCACTACTTTTCATCTTTTGATGCCACTTCCCCTTGGATCGTATCTCCCCTTGAACCTAATACACTTGAAAATTAGTTAATAACATTAATACACATAGGGAGAGCGGAACTTTCAGAATTATAGAGATAAGGATTGTGTTCGATCTTGATTGATCAACCATTTCATACTCTCTTGCAAAGAACTATAATGTTTCTATTCTTTTTCCAACTTCCAAGCCAACATCAACTATTCTGGTCATATGAATAAACATTCCTTTCCCACATGCTGAGACTTTTTATGATATGTAGATTTTGTAGGCATGGCCTTTCTCACAATTTGGGGTTTAAACTCTCTAGTACACATTTCCATCTTTGATTCTCCACTGATATTCAACTTCTCATGACTCTTTATTTGATCATGAATATTTTCATTGGATATTTGTTCTTTCTTATTCCTCCATTGGGTTTCTCTTTCTCCTTATTCCATTTCCCTCGATGTTGTATGGCTTGGGAATTTTTCAATGAATTATTCATTAATTTTTCTTTTACCATTTTCCTGAGTCTTTATTCTGTTTCATAATAGTGTTGGGTCCTCTATTTAACGTACATTCTTCTCACTCACAACTAGAGTTGATCCCCCCTTGTTCTTCTAGGATTTCTCACATTCTCTCTAGGAGATTTTTTTAGTGTAAAAGAAGAGATGATTGCTACACCTTTCATTGAGATCCTTGTGATTCTCCTAAGTCTGTATACAAATTTTTCAACTCACCATGTTGTCTTCCAATATTGTCCTTTTCATAATACACTACATGTTCTAGGGATCTCCTTTTGGATTCATTTTCTTTCCCCACTTTCTTATTGTAAAAATTTCTTGACAAGTGTCCATGATTAGAACATATTAAACATCTTCTATTAAAGTCATACCTCATTTCATCATTTCGCAGCTGAGATGTTGATTCATCTTGCATTATTCTTATGACATTGTGCTCTTGGTATTCTTGACACATACTCATGATGTTTCCCATTCTTCCTCAATAGAAGCACTTCATTGATACTTTCTTCTAAGAGACTCTTATTTCATATTTCTCGTGATGCTTCTTCTTATTCTTTGGTTTAGAAAAATTTCTATCATCACAGCATGAGATGTATTCCTGAGCCTCTAAAAAAATATTGATGTATGAACATAAACCCCATAGGAATAGCACATGATATCATTACTTACTATAAAATACTTTTTAGGTTTGTCTTTAGAAACTGTGGGAAATTTTCAATTTCTAGAACAGTTCACGGCTCTCTTCTTATCATGCATGGGAGGGGATTCATCGAATACAATGTTGGTTTTTCTAAGGATGTATGGACTTTAAGATAAGAAAATATGTTCTTTCTTCTCTTCAGAAATAGCATATTTTCTTTTCATTTCATCATCACCTGCCGAAGGATAATCAAATAGTAAGTGCAAGGCATCAATCATTTTAGACTTTCCTCTGGCATTAGATTTCTACACTTCATTCTTTATTAATTCTAGATCTTGTTCTAACTGTTTAATCTTTATAACCCTTGATTCAAGATGAGCATTAAGGTATCTATTGAGATTATTCCCTCTACTCATCTCATATTCCAATTCACATGTTAACATATCCATTATGTCACTTTTATCCTTTATTTTAAATTTTTCTTTAGCAGAAGAATCAAAACAGCATGCATTCTCTTGTTACAGCCTTTGGTTCTTCTGAACAAGTTCAGATAGTTGTTCACCAAGATCATAATTTCTGGATTTAAGATTATAAATTTCATCTGACTTATGATTCTTTACCTCTTCATCAGATTTGTGTTTTTCTCTCTTTATAGACAACTTTTTCAGTTCTCTATCTTGAGAATCATTCTTCTCCCTCAGATCAGTAGCCACATCAATAAGACTTTGATTTAATCCTCTTATCTTGTTAACCTTAATTTTCAATTCTTGGATCCAGATATCTTTAGATTTAATCTCTTCATCAAATTTATGGTCCAATTCCTTTGTTTCGAGGAAAACTTCCACTTTTCACCTTCTAGTAGTTTCTTCATCGTCAATAGTTCAAACATGAATTGGAATATCAGGTTTTTTACTCATTACTTCAACATCATTGAAGGATTAAGTATTTTCACTGTATAATTTATCCAAATCATTATTTTGTTCACTATTTGACTCCTTCAACTGAATCACACTCTTTCCATAGACACTTCCACTCAGAGTAATATCACATGACTTATGATTCTTCATTAACATTTTTCCCTTTCTCATGGCACACAAAGATAATAGGAGACTGAATCTTTAACTTTAATAATCGACTGAACCAAGTCAGAGAAAAAAATATGATAAAAGAAACCTCTTGTCGCAACTTGTCCCATGGGGCTCGTGTCGTGACTACCCCAAGCCTGCCTTCCATAGGACAGGGGCTAGCGACTAGCACTGAAGCCGTATTCCCTAAAACTGGGAAGGTATTGCCTTTATAACCTGTAACACACACAACCAAGCACACAGCAAGATAAGAACTCAGGTAAACTGAAAAGTAAACAGAGTGAGTACAGTAAGTAAAATGGGCCAGAATACAAGCCCAATGGTAAAGGTACAAGTACAACTAAAATACAATACAAATGAAGAAAAAGAAAGACATCCAATGAGTCATACTATGAGGTTCATACCTGAGGGGTAGGTATAGATCTCCTGCTCAACACTCCATGTCTTCCGCTCTCCTCTACGTACTGACACGCCGTATGGTCCACCTCCGGGCACCGTCTATTCTAGGTACTCTTGTCCCCGGTCAACGTTGTCTGTCGTCTGCACCAAACACAATGGGTTGTGGGCATAGCCCATGTAGGGGTGAGTATAACGATACTCATTATTGACTGAGAGACCCTCAAGGTCTCAAAAAATCCACAAAGGATAAACAACAAAGAGTAAAAACAATTAATATCCCTACTTAGTTATATTCCCATACATATACCTAAGTTACCAAGTAAAACCATCTCAATAATGAGGAAAACAAAGAGTCCAACTCATTCCCAAAGCTCCACTATTCCACAAAGGAAGGAAAACTGCAAAGCCAAGTACCACATAGGTACGCCACATAGAAAAATACCACCAAGGTATTACCACGAAAGAAAATACCAGATAGGTACGAACTCAGATCATGCCAGGTATAACTTAGATACAGTAGTAAAGATGATTAGATGTACTGAATCATCTTACTCTGTTAAGAGGCAGAACCACATAGGATCGTTCAGTGCTGACCCACATAGGATCTATAGGTGTTGACCCACACAGGATCGCTCTATGCTTACCCACACAGGATCGGTCTTTGTTGACCCACACAGGATCACTCTATGCTGACCCACACAGGATCTCTATATGCTGACTCACACAGGATCGCTCTATGATGACCCACATAGGATCTCTCTATGCTGACCCACACAGGATCGCTCTATGGTGACCCACACAGGATCGCTCTACATTCTTCACGGAATAGCCAGCTACTAGGTTCCTGCACTATGCTCACTTGTCTCCAGAAGGGTGCACTCCATAATCCACTGGTTGATACTCCGACTTCCACTAAGTCTTATGAAGAATTATCTCAAGGGGCTGCCATGAAATAGGGATCTCAACGCAACAGATGGTGCATCAATCAGATGCTCGGTCTATGAGTTTTTAACCTTTTAGTTCTGGGGGACCGGTTGGATTCATGCTCGATCCAACCCAACCATACCCCATCATAATCAAAATCTCCAGTGGGGTATACTTAGAGGGAATATCTCGCTCAATGATTTCCATTGTCACTGATGGTTCTTCAAACAGACATTTGGTGCCACAGTTATGGCCAAAAGAGTGTAAATGGGTCGTAGTGGGTCCAGGTCTAGGCCGACCCAGTCGGACCGACTCGACCAGACTCGACCTGGGTCCACCCAGTTTGGGTTGACCCATCCCTCCTCGCTAGGTGCGGTCCAGCCCGCTGGGCGGCTCAGCCACGGGGGGGTGACGCATGGCCGCGGAGCGGCTCGGCCGCAGGGGTGTTGTGTGGGCATGAGGCTGCGGGGCAGCTTGGTCGGGCGGCTCAGCCGGAGCGGCCTGGCGAGACCACGAGCCATAGGGAGACTCGTCTGCGGGTTCACGAGGGTGGTGAGGATGTGGGTCCGCTCGGTTGGGGCAGCGTGGCGAGCCTGCGGGGTGGCACGGTGAGGCCACATGGGTGGCGCGGGGTGGCGCTGCAAGGTCGCGGGGATGCCGCGTGGGGGCGCGGCCGGGGCGGCGTGGCGAGGTTGTGGGGTGGCGCGATAGGCCACAAGTATCGAAGTGTCACGGGGTGTGGAGGTCGTGGGCAGAAGAGCACTGGGTGGCAGTGGCCACGGGGCGATGTCGTTGCCTTCTTCGCCTTCATCTCCTTCGCTCATTGCGAATAACACGCCAAAGAAGTAGAATGGCGGAGGGGCGGGCCATGTTTGTTTGGCCCACACCCTCCGCGTTAGAGCGGTAGCAAGCGGCTCAACAAAAAAATTTATAAGTCAAGAATGACAAACTCTACAATTTAATACGAATTTTGGATCAACTCATTTTGGTTGATCCACATTCTCAATGATTTCTAAGAAAGTGGAAAATAATCAATAGAATTCAAGAATTCAATAATAACCCCCTACCTCGTTTGATTCGACAACAGAGGTCGTGAGGAAGGAGATGACGTTTTTGGGAATAGACGGACGTCGGTGACGTCGGTATTCCCTTGATCGTCGGTTCCATGATGTTGATGAAGTTCCTCGTCAACGTATGTCCCGAGGAAGAAGTCGAAGTCGGCATTCTTCGTTGGTGTTCTTCATTGGAGATCTTTTCTCTCAAGTATCCTTCCTCCCAATCCCACCAATATGAGGAGATCGCTAAAATAATAGATTATGCTATCTATTATGTTGTTGTAATAAATTAAAATTGGTTTAATTAATTAAGGGGGTGGCATAATTAATCAAGGGGAGGGTTGGCATAATTAAATGGGGGATCTCAAGGGGTTTCTCCCCATTATGATGAAGTTCAAAGGGGTTTAAAGGGTTTTAAAACTCGGGTGTTCCCCACCACCATAACCTCTCATGGGAGGTTAGGCTCAGTGGTCCCCACCTCCATAACCTCTCATGGGAGGTGTTAGTTTAGTGGTCCCCACCACTCAACATCCACATAGAGTTCCAAATAAAATAAAATGTTAAACATTTTATTTTTTTTCCAATTCCATGAAAATCACAAAAATTAACATTCATGCTCAACCAACTGCGGTCGAGGTGTAGGTCTTCTTAATTGAATATCGGCGCTGTGAGTTCAACGGTGCCCTCAGATTTCAATTCTGATCACTAGTTCAAAAGTTAGAAAATCACGTTCATACATTTACTGAACATACTCGAAATAATGTTCATAAATTCATTTCCGGAACTTCGGGCCTCTAAATCATGCGCCATCAATTTTCATAGCCTCGTAAAATTCCCATATATTTTAAAAAAAATACATGGAAATTTCGGGTCTTTACATTCAACCCACCTCAGGGTTTTATGCCCCCATAAGCCACAACTCAAACTAGGTAAAAAATTGGGGGTACTGAGCGCACATCTGAGCCTCCCAATCTCATGATCTCTCCTGGAGGTTCTCGTGCTTCCAACGAATGTGCACCAGTGGTATTGACCGCCCATGAAGGACCCACTCTTGTCGATCCTCAATCTTCACTGGAACCTCCATAAAATTCTCCCCATCATCGACGTCCATCTCTTTGTGGTCGATGATGTGAGAAGGGTCGTGCACGTATTTCATTATCTAGGATGTATGGAAGACATCGTACACCCAGTGTAACTGAGGTAGAAGATCTAAGAACTAAGCCACCTCACCAACTCTACTGAAGACCAGGAAGGGTCTGATTAATCTCTAAGAAAACTTGAAGCATCAGCCAAATCTCCGCAAACCTCGTAGAGGATAGACCCATAGAAATATGTGGTCACCATCCTCAAACTCTAGAGGTCTCCATCTCCTGACAGCATACAACTTATGCCTACTATGTGCAGTCTTTGTCCGCTCCTGGATAATTTGTACCTTCTCTGTGGTAGCTCATACCATCTCTGGTCCCATTAGTGTTGACTCCCCAGGGTCAGTCCAGCACAAAGGTGATCTGCAAGGTCTCACATACAACGCCTCAAAAGGTTTCATCCAAATGGTAGAGTGATAATTGTTGTTTTATTCAAACTCCACCAAAGCAAGTGATCCTCCCATCTACGTTCGAAGTCGAGGACGCAAGCACGTAGAATGTCCTCTAGGGTCTGAATGGTCCACTCTGTTTGTCCATCCGTCTGTGGATGGAAGGCGGTGCACAAACAAAGCTACATCCTAAAAGCCTCCTACAACCCCATCCATAGTCGAAAAGTAAAATGTGCATCACAATCGGAGACAATTGTCGAGGGTACTCCATGTAAATACACAATCTCTTGTACATAGAGGCATCTGAAGCTCTCTATTGAGCCCTACTCTCTAATCGGTAGGAAGTGGGACGACTTGGTGAGTCAGTCGACGATCACCCAAATCAAGTCATGACGCCTGGACGATCATGGAATACCCGTCATTAATTCCATGTATATCCCATCCCACTTCCACTTCGGGACCTCTAATGTTTGAACCAAGCCTTCTGGTACATGATTCCCCGCCTTCACTTGCTAATAAGCGAGGCACCAAGAGACAAACTATGCTACTGCTTTCTTCATTCCTGGCCACCAGTGTTGTCTTCGGAGATCTTGGTACATCTTCACCACTTTTGGATGTACCTCTAGAGGGAGAGTGTGGAACTCCCTCAACACTTCCTCCTGAAGTGACACTGGTACCATGGTAAATCCTATAAAGAGGATGAAATGCTCCCCACCTTCAGAAATTCTATCAAGTTCTTGTCCTGTGGATATCGGAGCATGTTGTGTCTCTCAATTAGTGTCCCCATGCTTTACCTCTAGGACTCACTGAAGAAGTGGGGGAGTGACTATAAGAGACTAAAGAAAAGTTTCTCCATCTTGATCCATAAAGGATATCTGCATAGTGGACAGCTGCTTTGTCTCCACTCCTAACAGTTGTAAACCAGAACTCCTACTGAGTGCATCTACTACAATGTTCCCCATCCCAGGAGTATAGACTATCCCAAAGTCATAGTCCTACAGTAACTCAAGCCAATGTCGCTATCTCAGGTTCATGTCCTTCTGAGAGAAGATATACCTGAGACTCTTTTGATCAGAGTACACAGTAAAACGCTTTCTGATCAAGTAATGTTGCCACATCTTCAAGGACAAGACCAGTACTGCAAACTCCAAGTCATGGGTAGCGTAGTTCTGCTCATGTTATATCAGCTGTCAAGAACCATATGCGGTCACTGATCGCTCCTGCATGAGGACACACTTGAGACTGGTCCCTGATGCGTCGTAGTAGACTACATACCCTACTCCCTCCTATGGAATCCTCAACATGGGGTCACTAGTCAGCCTCTTCCTTAGCTCCTAAAAGATCTACTAGCATCTCTCTGACCACATGAAGGGTTTCCCCTTCTTCGTCAACACTGATAGTGGTGATGCAACTCTGGATAAATCTGGCACAAATCTCTGGTAGTATCCATCCAAACCCAGAAAACTTTGTATCTCTGGCACACTCCTGGGTGGATCCCAAGCAAGTACTGCCTCAATCTTCACTGGATCCACTGCAACTCCAGCCTTCAATATGACATGTCCCAGAAATTCAACCTCTCAGATCCAGAAATGGCACTTCTAGAGCATACCATAAAGCTGGTGCTCTCAGAGTGTGTCTAGTACTACCCACAAATGGTAGGCATGCTCCTCCTCAGTAGTCGAGTAGATCAGAATTTTGTCAATGAAGACTACTGCAAAGTGATCAAGGTATGGCTGAAAGATCCTATTCATGAGTCCCATGAACACTACTAGAGAGTTGGTTACACCAAATGGCATAACCAATAACTCATAATGTCCTTAATGACATCTAAAATTCATCTTCTGCACATCCTCATCTTGTACTCTGAGCTGGTGATACCTTGAACTGAGGTCTATCTTTGAGAACCATCATTCTCCCTTCAGCTGATCAAAGAGATTGTCAATCCACGAGAGTGGGTACTTGTTCTTCACAGTCACCTAATTTAGGCACCGATAGTCAATAAAAATCCTCAAGCTCCCATCCGCCCACTTGGAGAAAAAAATCAGGGCTTCCCAGGGAGAAACACTGGGCCGGATTAATCTGTTCCCCTGCAAGTCCTCAAGATATACCCGCAGCTCATGAATCTCCATAGGAGCCCTCCGATATGCTAGTGTAGATATCAGTGTAATCCCAAGGTTCAAGTCAATGTAAAAGTCCACCTCTCTATGAGGAGAAAGACCTAGAACATCATCAGGAATTACATCTGTGTTCTAGTCCACCACTACGGGATAGCTCGGACTCTTCACATCAACTGCTCCGAGGGTAAGGCTAGCCAACTGATGAGTAATCGGCTGCACCCTCCTCCGGGTAAGTCCATCCAGTGCTGCAAAGGCCCCCTTCTCACCGATGAAGGTAAACCTAGTCCCATGTGTGTGGATACAATGAACTTTGTGCCCAATACAGTCTATGTGAGCATGGACTATCGATAACCAATCCATACCCAAGATGATGTCGTAAGGCCTCGATGCTGCTACTAGGAGATCTCAGCCAAATCTCTCCCCTCCTAGAGTAAGCTCTCACTGCCGACACCAGTGTGTAATAATCTAATCCACTCCCTTAGGAGTCTCTAACCATAAGTATCGATCCAAAAACTCCATCGGAATCTCCGAGATCTGAACAAGGGTAGTGGAAATAAAAGAATGACTGGAACCTGTGTCTATAAGTACTGCAACTATGGGGGAATAGGCACAGATCATACATTGTATCATCTCCGGAGCGCTATGATCGCAGGCCTCAACTACCTGGATCTGATCTCACCTCTGTCCACCTACTCCCTATGGTCAAGGTGGACCTCCTAGTGGTGGTGGTGGTAACATCTCGAATCGTCGCCCACCGCCTGCTACACGACCAACTCCTCTACCACGTTCGCATGCTCCCTATGGACCACCTCAATCAAATCTATGTCTCTGCCTGGGTGGTCCTTCGACCATCTGATGATCATCCGTATGGTGGGTCGGACAATCAAGATCCATGTGACCCTGCCCACCACATGTGTAACATTGCCCGCTCCTGGAATGACCGATTCTGCATCGGGTGCCCCACACAACCGACTCTGAATCCGGAGGTCGTCCATCCGTAGGTATGGTCCTCTTGGACCTCTATGACTTCTGTCTACTTCCAGTTGCATAAGACTCCACTAAGTGACGTCTGGTGGTGGGTCTCGCTACTAGTGACTGCTCAATAAGGAAACTCTCCACCAAGAGGGCTCGCTCTAAAACCCCCGCCTGTGTCGGGATGCTGAGTGAGATCATCAAAGCCCTGATCTGTCACCTGAGCCCCTACTCGAAGGTCCGGGCCCTGAAGAATGGGTACCACGCCATATCTATCTAATATCATGATAAGTCAGTAAACCTCACTGAATATTGAGCAACAGTCATACTTCCCTACTGCAAATGAAGAAGCTCATGTATGCACACTGCGCAAAGAGTCGCTGAAACAAACTCTGCCTGGAAAAGGCTCTCGAAGTCTGCCCAGAGGAGCATCACCTCTTCGTGAACTTAGAGCATCAAGCTCCACCATCTACCTGATGCTTCCTATATAAGGCTGGTAGAAAAGATCACCATGAGGTCGGCTGGTGTCCCTACCAGTCGTAAAACTATAACTACAACCTCCATTCAATCCTTATCCTCCTGTGGGTCTGTCTCTCCCCTGAACCTGGGTGGCCTCTAGAGCTGGAACTCATGCAACATACTGAGGCAGTGTGCACCCTCTACTGTCGGGGTCGGTGTCATCGGTGGACCAATGGGTAAAGATTTCGCTGGTGCCTCTACTAGAAAAGGGCCTTGTACCGAGGCCTCGTCGCTCGGTGGGATATCAGTGCATACAACTCTCGGAAACCTAGATGGTTGTCTTCATGGAGGTATCCTGAAAGAAAACAGGTGTTCCACGGTCAATAATTTATACCTAGTGAACTGAATCAAGAGATCACAAAGAAGACTCTTGAAGACACACACGCAATCAGTGTTTTCGTGCACTGGGTCATAAATCAGAAGTCAGGGTCCTGGTGTATGGATACGTCTTCTATCGCACCGACACTAGACTCCCTGAACTGAAGACCACACTCAAAACACTAAACACTATTTCTCCACACATAAAATATCAGATTCATATGTTCTATGATAGAACTAAATCATATGATACCAATTTGTCATGACCCATCCCCCGGGGCCCTTGCCGTGACTACCACAAGCCTGCCTTCAATAGGCCAGGGGCTGGTGACTAGCACCGAAGGCGTATTCCCTAAAACTGGGAAGGCATTTCCATTATAACATGTAACACACACAACCTAGCACACAACAAGATACAAACTCAAGTAAACTGAAAAGTAAACTGAGTGAGTATAGTAAGTAAAAGGATCCAGAATACAAGCCCAACAGTAAAGGTACAAGTACAACAGAAATACAATACAACTGAAGAAAGTGAAAGATAGCCATTGGTTCGTCCTCCGATGTTCCTACCTGAAGGGTAGGTACAGATCACCTCCTCACCAATCCACGTCCGCCCGTCTCCTCTGCGTACAGACATGTCGTATGGTCCACCTCCAGGAACCATCTAGTCTAGGTACTCTCATCCTCAGTCAGTGTTGTCTGTCATCTTCACCATACAAAATGGGTTGCGGGCATATCCCTTGTAGGGGTGAGTATAATGATAATCATTAGGGACCCCAAGACCCTCAAGGTCCCACAAAATCCACAAAGGATAAACCATAAAGATTGAAAAAAACTAATATCCATACTTAGGTATATGCCCATACATATACCTAAGTTATCAAGTATACCCATCTCAATCATGAGAAAAAACATAGAATCCAACTCAAGACCATAGATCCACTATTCCACAAAGGAAGGAAAACCACGAAGGAAAGTACCACACAGGTGCGCCACATAGAAAAATACCACCAAGGTATTACCAGGAAGGAAAATACCACATCGGTACGAACTCAGCTCACGCGAGGTATAACTTAGATACAGTAGTAAAGATGATTATATGTACTGAATAATATTACTCTATTAAGCAGTAGACCCACACAGGATCGCCCGGTTCTGACCCACATAGGATCGCTAGGTGCTCACCCACACAGGATCGCTCTATGCTGATCGACACAGGATCGCTCTATGTTGACCCACACAGGATCCCTCAATGCTGACCCACACAGGATCACTCTATGCTGACCCACACAGGATCTCTCTATGATGACCCACACAGGATCCCTCTATGTTGACCCACACAGGATCGCTCTATATTCTTCAAGTCACAGCCAGCTACTATGTTCTCGCACTATGCTCACTTGTCTCCATAAGGGTCCACTCCACAAGCCACTGGTCAATAATCCAACTGCAATGAATTCTCACAAAGAAGTATCTCAAGGGACCGCCATGTCATAGGGTTCTCAATGCAACAAACGGTGCGTCAATTGGACGCCCGGTCTGTGAGTTATTAGCCTTTTAGTCCTGGGGGCCCGGTTGGATTCGTGCTTGGTCCAACCCGATTGTACCCCATCATAATCCAAATCTCCAGTGGGGAATACTCAAAGGGACCGTCTCGCTCCAAGATTTTCAGCATCGTTGACAGTTCGTCAAACATACGTTTGGTGCCAAAGTTATGTCCAAAAGAGCGTAAATGGGTCGTACTGGGTCTGGGTCCAGGCAGACCTGGCCGGACCGACCCGACCCGACCCAGCCGGGGTCGACCCAGTTCGAGTTAACCCGGCCCGTTCCACTAGTTCTATCCTGCTGGGAGTCCTGGTCCGTTGGGTTTAGCCCGGCCCGTGCTAGGTGGCTCGATCCGCTGGGTGGAACAGCAGGCCGCGAGGGACATGAGAGTGTCGTGAGTGTGTGGGGTGACTCAGCCGCGGGGGGGGGGGGGGGGTACTGTGTGACCGTGGAGTGGCCCGGCCATGGTGGTGCCGCATGGGCACCAGGCTGCGGGGCGGCTTGGTAGGGAGGGAGGAGGCCGCGGAGTGGCTCTGCCTGGGCGATGCGGCGAGGTCGCGGGCTGTAGGGCGGCTCGGCTGCGGGTCTATGAGGGTGTCAAGGATGTAGGTCCGCTCAGCCGGGGCGGCGCGGCAAGGCCGTGGGGCGGTGAGGCCAGGGCGGCGTGGTGAGTCAGCATGGGTGCCATGGGGTAGCTCGGTCGGGGCGGCACGACAAGGCTGTGGGGAAGCACAGCAGGCCGCGGGCTGCGGAACGCCGCGGGGTGCGGAGGTTGTGGGCGGCGGAGGACCGAGAGGTGGGGGCCACAAGGAAGGAGATGATGTTGTTGGGAAGAGGCGGACAACGGTGACGTTGGCGTTCTCTCTATCGTCGTTTCGTTGACATCGAAGACATTCCTCTTCAACGTATGTCCCAAAGAAGAAGTCGAAGTCGAAGTCAGCGTTCTTCGTTGGAGAGCTTTTCTCCCAAGGATCCTTCCTCCCAATCCCACCAATATGAAGAGATCTCCAAAATAATAGATTATGATATCTATTAAGTTGTTGGAATAAATTCAAATTGGGTTAATTAATTAAGGGGGTGGAATAATTAATAAAGGGAGGGTTGGCATAATTAATTGGCGGAGCTCAATGGGTTTCTCCCCATTATGAGGGAGTTCAAAGGGGTTTAAGGGGTTTTAAACCTCGGGTGGTCCCCACCACCATAATCTCTCATGGGAGGTTAGGCTCGGTGGTCTCCACCTAAATAACCTCTCATGGGATGTTTTAGTTCAGTGGTCCCCACCACTCAACATCCACATTGAGTTCCAAATAAAATAAAACGCTTAACATCTTATTTTTTCCAATTCCATGAAAATCACAAAAATTAACTTTCATGCTCGACCAACTACGGTCAAGGTGTAGGTATCCTTAAGAGAATACCGGTGTTGCGAGTTCAACGGTGCCCTAGGATTGCAATTCCAAGGACCGGTTCAAAAGTTATAAAATCATACTCGAACATTTACTGAACGTACCCAAAATAATGTTTAGAAATTCATTTCAGGCACTCCAGGCCTCAGAATCATGGGCTGTCAATTTTTGCGGACCTGTAAAATTCCCATATATTTAAAAAAAATACATGGAAATTCTAGGTCTTTACACCTCCTCTGATACAAATTTTTTTTGACCAAAAGGGCCCTAGATACCCTGATAGGGGGTCAATTAGGTTATAGATATTCTTTTAAAAATTATCCCTGGCCCACTAGATCCTGACCTCTTTATTATAAGGGTCACTTTGATTGCACTTATGTGTTACTGTTGATATTATTCTTTTCTTCTTTATCTAATCATGATGCTTTGAATTCAATGTAGGCAGGCAAGAAGACTGACACATGGATTTTTACTTGGTTCAACCTCACTGGGCTATGCCCAAGAAGCATAAAACAATGATGTGCCGATGTACCAAATCCACTAAAGGTCACTCCCAAATTACACTATTTTGGCTAGATCTTCTATGCCCAGGATCACTTCCTTTACAAAGTTTAGGGTCTACTCACTGCATTCCCAAGGGTCACTCCCTATGTCTCTTCCATTGGATCACTACCAGTGGGAAGGATCAATGTATTCATCTTCCTTTACTCAATACTCTTGGAAGGGATACACTCATAGTGCATGGACTCATAGGTCCTTTCATTATCTCTAATGAATGCTTCATTCACTGTATATAGATGCTATGTTGGAGTCCATTTTTTATCCACTGATGAATACCACTTTATCATTTTATTACTAGGAAAACATAAATCTTTTGTACAACATTTACTACATCTTGTTCACAACTTTAATGCTTTGAGCAGAAGATTCCACTATTTTTTGTGAAACACCGCTTGCATGAAACTTCAATCTTACATGCAACTCAAATCTTACACACAACTTTCTTAGCTTACATTAAACTCAAAAATATTCCACCCAACTCCCTTTGGTTAAAATTATTACAAGATACAGAGCTCAGTGTTGAGATTTTTTGAATGAGGTGGGTCACCTCTTATTTATAGACGTTGTTGACCCTTACATGGAAGATTAAATGTTCTGGGAAAGATCCTCCTAGAGCGTGTAAAATCCCATATGATAATAAATTGGGCATTCAAGTTTCTTTCACACCACATCATCCTTAGAGCACATTTCCAAATCTTTCACGCACATCATGCCTTTTCCAATTTTTGATGTTCTGATCCTGAAACATTCTTTGTGCACAAGTTTCCAAACCACCTTCAATCTTGCGCACAATGTCCTTTTCCAAAAACATGTTTCTCCATTTTTCTATTTCAAGGCCCAAAAATTTGGCAAACACCAGAAAATGGAACAACCTTGTAACTATTCATTTGGTACCACCTCTAGATATTCCATTCCTTTTTTATGGTTTTTTGTCAACATGGGTTGTCAAAAAAATCTCTAGAACTCAACAATTCACCATGAAAACTTACTTTTTCAACAAACACAACCAACCCAAAAATGCTGCAATGTTACCTTGAGAGATTTTTTCCCAACAAAATCTCAACTACAGCTATTGTTGCTCAAATACACAGCTACCACTACTAGGGAATAGATATCCTATAAGCACACAATAATTTAAAGAATTACATTAATTACTTCTTTTATTTTAATCATTACCATTATGTTAATTAATTCATTAGACATTAATTAATCATTAATGTTATTCCACATTAAACAACATTATCCATCAAATCCAAGTCCATGCCCTCCAAGCATATTCCCAAACAATCCAATGGTTTCTCAAGAGTAACATATCATTTTGATTCCAATAATAACTAAAATCATGGGTTAAAAGTTTATTATTCATTATTTGCATCATTGCATAATTCCAAGAACTATAGGAAAACATACTAAGCTACCATGAAGAGATGAAAATAGTACATCCTGTGGCCTCAAGAAGTGGGAAAAGGAATGAAGATAAAATAAGAAACCCATCCATCGACCATTTAATAGATTTAACAAGCAAGAATCTAAATTTATCACTTCAATGGTTAATCCTAGTTTTAATCCATTCTATCATCTCTAATGTCATCCTTGACACCCACATTCATATCTCAATGCATCTCACCAATATAGGCATCAACCACAACCACATCATCTGAGCCTCCTTGTCCAATACCAAATTTGACATCCCAAGTTCAGCCATCATAGGCTCATCCATCCCAGGATCGCATCACAAGGATTGCATCTAGAGAACTACATAAGGATCATATTCAAAACACACCAAAATGCTCATATCTATAGCACATCACAAGGTATAAATAAAACAAGCATAATCAATAGGGAAACTGGGCCCTAAAATAAGGAATTTATCCTTTTAACAAAAACATCCACTCATAACCCCCAAAGATTTATATTTATTAAAAAACCAGTTTTATTCCATATTGAATCAACCAATTCATTATTCAGAGGTTCTAACTATGGGAAACCTAAGGCATCAGTTATACCAAACTATTATTTAATTAATATGCTTCCAAGATCTTGTTTCAAAATTCAACAATCTTGAAGAACAATAAATAATTAACATGCCTTTTTAAATATATCATTAACAAGAGTTATTAGGTTTAATGTTCTTTAACCAATTCCATTATCTCATGGAATAACCAATTCAATTAAATAGGTTCATTTCATCAATTTGAATTACCATCAAATTACACGAAACACTGGATTCCTTTGACATGCCTCTTCTTTAATTCATTAGATAAAAAATTAAAAATTAACAATTACCTTCTTTACGTTCTTTACCATTTTCCATCGAGGTCAATAGGCTAATCCATAGCACTACAAGACATGATAACAAGAATAACATAGATAGCACTCTATCAACCAAATAGAGAGGAAAATTGTAATCACAGTATCAAAAATCAATCAGTGATTATAATCTAATTCATTATTAATCCAATTAAATATTTATTAAGTCAATTAAATTTCCATCCAAAAGGATAAACCATGATAACTTTATAGTTTTATGTAAATAAATAGAAGAAGCAACACATCCACTACCTTAAAGGTGTCAACATTTTTTTCAAGTGAAAAAACCAATATCGTAGATTCTGATCACCCCTCCTTCAAGAGATGCATATCTCTAAGGTCATCATTAAACAAATTCACCAAAAAAACTCCATTAGAATAATATAGGGACACCGCCACTATAGGAAAATTGCGTGGTTTAGTGGCGGTTTTTTCACAGTGGTTTTCAAAACTGCTGCTAAATGTTTTTTAAGATAAAATTTAGTGGCGGTTTTTAGAAACATTTTTAAAAACTACCTCTAAATGTTTTTAAAATAACTTAAATAATTTTTTAATTTTTTTAAATATTTATATTTACTTTTAGTGGAATTTCTTTCAAAACTCCTGCAAAATTGAAGGGAATTTGTTTAAAAAAAATTATTATTTTTTATTATATATTACTTATTATTTACTATCACATATTATTTATTATTTATAATTTTAATTATTTATAATGTTTTAATTAATAAATATTTATAATTATTAGTTAATAATAATTTTAAAGTAGAAAAAAATCATCAATAAGATGAAAACCAGACTTCGACATCAAATGACCGTAACTTTTGATCTGAGTGTCAATTTTACCTCCACAACCCGTCAAATCAAAGAATATGAAATGATCTAAAACTAGATTAGATTTAAATTTCTTAATAATTAAAAGAATAAAAAAAATTATAGTTTCATGAAAAGTTGGAAAATCAAACTCGAACTTCAAATGACCATAACTTTTGATTCGAGTGTCTGTTTGGGCTCTACCATGTATCAAATCGATGGTTGTGACAATTTCGACATCCCTCGTGACATAGATAAACCACAATAACATTTTTTTTGAGGCTCAAAAAGACCCATAATGTCTCCAAAAGTGAGTTTTTAGTTGGGGTACCCAAATTTTTTATCATTCGATGGATTTTCAGCTTCGTTTAAGGGGGTATTTTTTCCCTTTTCCAATGGGGACTGAATTTATTCCTATGAATTACATTTATACTGATAATATGGTTTTGAAATTTTATCAGTTTTCATAATTTAGTTTTATTTATAATTAAAAATATACATATTTTATTATATTTACTAATAATAAATCACTTGTATAAATACATATTAACATAGAAATGTATTTTTAAGCATATAAACAATATGGAAATAAATAGTTATTATTCATTTAATTTAAAAATAATAATTTTTTAATTTATTTACCTTATAAAAATGAATTTATATGTATATATATATATATATACCTATACATGTAATGTTTATATCTAAATATATGTGGCTAAATAAAAAAATTATTTATGTGTATATTCTATTATATGTAAATAAATACATATATATATATGTGTGTAAATATTTCTGTGTTTAAATAATATATAAATGTATTTTTATATAAATATATCATTATCATTAAATATATTATATAAATGAATTTAAAGTAAAACTATATGAATATATATACATATATATAAAAAATGTTTATATATATATATATATATATATATGCGTGTGTATTGATAAATAGATATATATTTATATTTATATTCTAATATATGTAAATGAATATTAATATATAATATATTTAAACAAATTTAAGTATATATATATCAGACACATTCGTTGAGATTTAATCTCCATTTAAGAGTGTCTTTATATGCTTTTTATGTCATTTATGATTTTATTCCATTGATTTACAATCCTATTGATTTGATGGTGTTTCAAATACTGTGCTTTCTCCTCTTTTGGTAATTTTTTATTAATTATATATATGTATTTATATGAATTTTTGAATATTTGTGTAATTATTTATAAATATTTATATTTTTATATTTTTATATCATATACGAGTAAATATATATATATATATATTTATATTTACTTCTGTTTATATATATTAATATTATATTTATGTAGCATAATAGTCTCTTTATGTATATCTATGTAAATTTTGTTATATGTATATATATATTTATAGATATTTATATCCATTTATTATTTATTATTTATTATTTATTATTTATTATTTATTTATTTAATCTTTATTATTTTAATATTTATTTATTATTGATTTTTTATTTATTGATTTATTTTTATTATTAAGTTATTGTTAAATAACTCTTTAATACTTATTTATTATTTATTATTCATGGTTTATTATTTTTTATTTGTTTGTTTTTTTATTATTTATTATTTATCATTTATCATTTATTATTTATTATTTATTATTTATTATTTATTATTTATTATTTGTCATTTATTATTTATTATTTATTCTCTATTAAATTACAATTTATTTATTTATTATTTATTATTTAAAATTTATTATTTGTTTGTTATTTATTATAGATTTTTAATTTATTAATTTATTTTTATTCTTAAATTAATTATTTCATCTTTCTTCTTTCTTATTTCTTATTTATTTTTAGTTATTTATTATTTATTATTTATTATTTATTATTTATTATTTATTATTTATTATCTATTATGTATTATTTATTATTTATTATTTATTATTTATTATTTATTATTTATCAGTTATTTATTTATTTTTCATTATTAGTTTATTAGTTTATTATTTTGGTATTTTATTATTTATATATTATTATTTCTTATTTCTTATTTCTTATTTAATATTTAGTATTTAGTATTTAGTATTTTTTAATTTTTAATTTTTAGTTTTAATTTTTTATTTTTATTTTTTAATTTTTAATTTTTAATTTTGTATTTATCTATTATTTATTTATTTTTCACTGTTAGTTTATTATTTTATTATTTATATATTATTTATTTTTTTATAATTCATTTATTCAATTATTTATTATTTATTATGTATTTTTAATTTATTTTTTAATTTATTTTTTTATTATATATTTATTCATTATTTGTTTATTATTTATAAATTAATTATTTTTGTTTAATTATTAAATTTTTTGTTATTTTATTATTTTATTTTATATATTATTAATTTATTATTAACGTATTATTAATTACTTATTTATTATACATTCATTATACATTTATTATTTATTTATTCATTGTTTATTATTTATCATTTAACATCTATTAATTATCAATTTATTATTTATTCATCATGTATTAATTTATTTTTTAATTTATTTTTTTCTTAGTTAACTTATTTTTTAATTAATTTATTATTTATACATTACTTATATATTATATATTATATATTATATATTATATATTATATATTATTTACTATTTACTATTTTCTATTTTCTATTTTCTATTTACTATTTACTATTTACTATTTACTATTTACTATTTACTATTTATTATTGACTATTTACTATTTATTATGTACTATGTATTATTTACCATTTATTACATTATTATATATATATTTATTTATTATTCATTTATATTGAATTTATTAATTTTCAATTTGTAATTAGTAATTATTAAATATTAATAATTACTTAATTATTAATTATTGATTATTGATTATTGATTATTGATTATTGATTATTGATTATTGATTATTGATTAATCATTATTGATTAACACTTATTTAGTTTATATCTATTTTTTATGTATTATTTGTTTTTTCAATTTATATATATATAAGTATATTAAATTCTATTTATTCAACACATGAAGAGCATGTTGGAGTGGTAAAGTCTTTGAAGAATAAGTAAGAGGGAAGGGGTTCAAATCTCACCCAACACAGAATTTCTATATATGGCATGGGTGTGTGCATGAACATGGGTTTGAACATGGTAATACTAAATACTAAATACTAAATACTAAATACTAAATAAATTAAAAATTAATTAATTAAGAAAATGAATAAAATAAATATAATTAATTAATTAATTATGAATATAAGAAAATAAATTATTTATTTATTTATGATTATAGAAAAAATTAAAAATAAAAATAATAAAAATTAAAAACTGCCACTAATCGTTTTCCGATGGTTTTGAAAACCCACCAATAATTGATTTCCAACATATGATTGAGCAACAGTTTTCCAAAACCATCGCAGAATGATTTAGCGGCGGTTTAAACCACCTCTAAACACCAATTTTTTCATAGTGCACCATCACATGGAATAAAGACGCAAGAGTATCCATATCAAATAACCATGAGAGAAAAAGGTATAACATACGTCAGATCCCTACATATTGAACACGGGAAGTTGATAATCAATCCCTATAAAATGGATTCTAAAACACCTGAAGAGACCACCACTGATCGCCTAGAAATTGAGAGAAAAATAGTAGATTTTGAGAAAACATGAGGCACTGAAAATTTTATCGGTTCAATGTCCAATTAATTTTAATGGCATGAAAAACTTTCACGCAATGAAAGTATCAGTTTTTTAACTCTCATCGAAAAATGTATCACCTCATACTATTCGTCCCTGATTTATTTCATGTCATGAGACACCCTATGAACCAGCCTCACATA
Organism: Viscum album; assembly: GCA_963277665.1. Classification (NCBI taxonomy): domain Eukaryota; kingdom Viridiplantae; phylum Streptophyta; class Magnoliopsida; order Santalales; family Viscaceae; genus Viscum; species Viscum album. The sequence goes on from OY728165.1 coordinate 1,453,514, forward strand.
AGTTGTGAACCACATATTCATGTCATGAAACACTTACATGTTCTGAATTCTCCCTTCTCCAATCTTATAGTATCCAAACACCAATAGAACTATTCTAGGCCTCCTCTGAGTACCTCTGACTTTAGAAACGCAGAAAGTGTTGGACTGGATGGATTTGTTCCCTTACATACAACCCATCCTTATGTGGGTGCCCCATTAACCACCCCACCCCACAAATGGATGAGAACCTAACATAGGAACCTCATTTATATATTATATATGACTATATTCTCTATATATATAATGAACCTTGAAGGCACATGCAATACATGGCATATTAGGACCACTAATAACCAGTCCTATGCCCATGACTGTCTAACCCATATGAAATTATAATTAGCCCGGTTTCTTGTGCATTATCTTCATCATCACCAGCCATTGGAGGCCATTGTTCCCCAGTCCCGGTCAACCATTACCAACTGCTCCAGCGCATCCTACACCTTCTTTCATTATTGTCTTGTAATGACCTTGATTCACTATCACCAATCACATATTCCCCTTCCTTTGCATCGGCACCATTGATGAAGGAATCACCCCTTGTCCATGCTCAACAACTATTGTCAACAGACACCACCACCTCCTCCCCCTTTGTTATCTATCACATTATCCTTTGGTTGTGGACCTCTATCATGACCAACCTTCCCCATAGGGTCATCACCCCCCATCATCGCACCTGAGGTGGATGTCCACCACACAAGCCCACTTCCCAAAGTCCAGCAAAGTTACCCCTTCTAGGTCATCAATGAGATATGGGGGATAGTGAAACTCAAAGCCCACCTTTAATAGGAAACCAATTACAAACAAGCACTAAGGGTATATCATACATAAAAATGGGATGCATTAACCACTAAAATAAATTGGGGAAAGAGAGATAATACAATACACTAACATCTCCTAATCAAGATAATAGTAAAAGAAAACCAAGTACATGCATGTAATTTCATACTACTAAAAAACTAAAAAGGAACTACAAGTACCAAAAGATAAACTTGGAAACAACCATGAATCCAAAATAGCTCTTGAATAACCCTGATAAAGTAAAATCCATTCTGATATCCAATCTTCTCATATGGACCTAAAAATGGTTTACATATACATGGGGTTAGCATAATAGGTATACTTAGTAGGATCCTCCATAGATCCTCTCGTGAAAAAGATAACGAAAGAATATTAAATCCTAATGAAAAAGAAGTGAAGCTAACTCATCACCTAAACAGGCATACTATGTTCTGAACCTCACCATGGATATCTCTCACCAAGTAACATATACAAGATATCATATAATATAATAAGAAAAGGTACCCCACTACCACTTCACCACTAGTTTTCCTCTATACCCCAATGTCGCACATCCTGAATCTCTCTCTAGAATAATCCATCACAAAGAAACATGGGATCATGCATCCCAACCTATACCTCATACATCTCATCATCCCATGCCACATATCCATATATTAACCGAGTAGTTTTTGGGAGCCACCATAGCCTATATTGCATGTATCATACGTCGGGTATTATACCTCAATCTGTCACAACCCATACACTGAGTAATGCACCTCGATCCATCACAAGCCTTACAAATCATGCCTATAATAATCCTTATGATCATATATCTAAAGATGTATGTGGTTGAAGTAACAAAAATATATTAGAACCTTCTATATGAATATTTGGGTAAACTAACCATTATTCATACTATCACATAATACTACCAAGAGAAGAGAGTGCTTCCATAGGGGGTAATCAGCCATCTATCCCTCACCAACATGAATATTTGAGAAAACACCCTCCTAGAGTCCACTGGGTGTTAGTCACCCTAATTAAATGTGTGGTTTAGTGTATGAAATCATAAAACATACATGATATAATATTTATCACAAACACATTTTGGTCATTAATTTAGTCTTAAGCTCAACTATAACTATCGACACTCAGACACCTGGATACCACTGCTAAAAACTATATATAATATAAGCTCACAAAAATTAAGGGAGTTTCATTAAATTACTTCTTTCCTTTCTTGAAATTATATTTATTTAAATTAATTCTTTATCCATTAATTAATATTACTCAAAAATTATATTTCATTGACCATAAAAGATAAGTTCATGACCTCTAGGAATAATCCAATCGAGTCCATGGTTTCTAAAGATAAACATTTTTTGTATTCCAAAATGAAAAAACCCTCCCATGGGTTAAAAAAATAGTTAAGAATTGCCATTCCATAATTCTAGGTAATCTTGGAAAAATTCTAACCTACCATAATGATATTTATAACCAAGCACAACCAGCTACCTCAAGTAGTGGGGAAAGAAATTCATATAAACTGGTAACCTGCTCAACTGGCCTTTAAATAGATTTATTATCATTAAATAATTCATATTCAAAAAAAAATGAAAAAGTCCATATTCAACCCATCCCATAAATCCTAGTCCCATTTTTAACATCATCATGCATAGCACTATACATCTCTCCTTCATAAGCATAATTTTTTTCCACAACCCTAGGCCTCCCTGCTTATATCTCATCATCCATCAGTCATCATCGGCTCACATCACATTGAATATAAAGGATCACATCTAGAGAAAACATAGAAGTTTTAAAACCAAAAAAAGGTCAATAAAGAAATTGTGCTCTAAAAACAAGGAATTTATTATTTACATTAAAACAAACTCACTCAACCCTAAACACAAGGCATTCTGCCTTTATAAGACAATTATCTCACTCAGCCCCCATACAATTATATTTATCAAACAACTAGTATTATTACATCTTTAATTAACTGATTCATTATTATATGGTACGACTATGGGTAACCTAATGTGTCATCTATAACAATCTATCAAATTATTTAAACATACACTCTAGCATCAATACCAGTTTCAATAAACTTATGAGAAGAAAATTTCTCATTTAACATTACTTTTAATTGTCATCCATAATAAGAACTATAAATTTAGGTTTATTAGCCATTTCCATTAACATATGGAGTAACAAACCAATTAAACTTTCATTATGAATCAATTTGATTTCCATCAATTAAAATAATTTAAGGATTCATTAAACATTCCTCTTAATTTATTTATCCATCCAAAAAATAATAGGATCTACATACTTTTAATGATTTCATAATATTAACACATGATAACCAAATCATTACAAACATTCTAAACAAGCATATCATAGATGGAAAACAATCTAGTAAATCAAGAGGCGAATTGCTATCAAAGTGGAAAATACATTCAATCCCTAACCATAAACCATTATTTCGTTAATCTAGTTTATCCTTTATTAAGGATAATTCTAATACCACCTAAAAACCTAAATCATGTTATGTTTAAGATTTCATATAAATAAAAGGAGAATAAATGAATCCCCTACCTCAATGAATCAATGTTCTTCACATGAGAATAGAACAAAATTAAGAATCTCTGATCACCCATATCGCAAAAAAAATTACATCCATCTAAGAAAATTGTACCACAATCTTGCCAAAAAAACATCAAAAGAAACACCATTAAAACATTGGATATCAAAATCCATAACATGTAAAAACATCATGAGAGGAAACAAGATCAAACAGAGAAGAAACTACTATAAAATAGGAATAACTCCCATCATATCCCCACAGATCGATCCAGAAAAGTTGGTGATTGATTCTAATTGAAAGAGTCTTCAAATTACATTGAAATTAACTCTTGGGTTTCTATGGTTTGAGATGGAAACTTGGGAGAAAATTTGTATCAGTGGGAATTTAATTATTTATAGGAATTATGAAAAACAAAACACCATGACACAGCCCCCTTAACTGTATCGCTGGACCAGTTGAAATGGGAATGAATGCAGCGCAACATAAGGGACCACGACGTAGTGAAAGGGACTATGTTACAACATTCCCAATAAATTGTGTGTATGATGAACATTGTGTAGAATATAGTTAATATCCTATATTTTAGTAAAAGGGTCATGTTTTAGTCACCTACATCATTCTGTAGGACCCAACAACCCAAGAGGAACCTATACCACAACCTACCTCCATGCCGGATGGGTATAGAATTTGGAAGAACCAACTAATATCACATATCCAACCCCTATGATATTCCCTTCCTCTCTATTCCATAGATTATAATGAAACTAGGTAAGGGATTTTCCTTTTCCAGTCATTATACCTTATCCATTCCAAAAATGGATGTGGCTTAAAAATCCTCCCTTGATCCACCTTATACCGCAGCTTGGCTCTCCAAGCTATAGAAAAAAACCTTATGGCATATCCCAAGGCTACACACTATAGAAACCTTCCAAGATAAAATTTCAGCCAACTACCCCACTTACTCTTCTAGGAATCTCTAATACCCAAAACTCACAAATTAAATAGATATGGGGAGGGTTTTACAAACAACCAACCCATGAGACACCTCTCAATAATCTCACCAAAATAGGAGATCAACTACCTCTCTTTGAGGAATAAATTGAAAAACCACACATCACAAACAACCATATCCTAGAAACACACTCGGGGAAGATACCTCTCAAAAAGAGTAAGTTTTTCAATAAAACAAGCATCAAATAAGAGGAAACCATCTCATAACTAGATAATTGTTAGCATTTACAAATGAGAATCACTATACAAGAATATCTAAACAGAAAATAGAACAATGAATTCATCATGTTTCTATGAATCACATTCCCAAGTGGTCTCTTTCATTAAATTATATTTCCACAAGACCTGAACCAAGGTAATATCATGTGTGGGAAGCACCTTCTTATGGTGGTTCTGGATTTACATAGGCCACTTCTCAAATATTTCATCATCCTCAACATCAATCTCACCCTAATCAAAGGCATTCAAATATTCATGAAGTAACGGTAGAGCTATGACACAATGAAACATCATGTATCCATCTCATCTATGGGGGAATTATTATCTAATATTCCATGACTCCAACATGATAAAAAACCTCAAAAGTCCTAATAAACCGAGGAGAAATCTATCTCCCATAACTGAACCTTCTCTTACCATGATGAGGATTTACCTTCAAGGACACATGATCTTAAACATTGAACTCTATAGTTATCCTCCTATGATTGATATAGGACTTATGATGATCCTGAACTACTTTTATCCTTCCAATAATTACTTGAACCACCTCTATCATGTTTTTCACATGTTAAATCATGAGAATTATTGACTCTTAGACCTCATTATAATACAATGGATAGAAAAAGTTTGGATGTAAAAAGGTTAAAATCGAGAAATATTAATAGTGGAATAGAAACAATTATTGTCAGTAAAATAGACCAAAGGTAGATGTTTCATCCATGAACCTCAAACATCCAGGACATAATAATGAAACATATCCCTAAGAGTTAAGAAATTCCACTCTTTCGTTCCATACATGTATAGATGAAAAAGAAATGTTAAGGCATATATGAGATACAAAAGTATGCTGGATAACTCTTCACACCATGGAGGTAAAATGAGGATCATGATTAGAGATGATCATCCTCAAGACTCTATGGAGTCTCACCACCACCTCTAGATAATGGTTCGACAAAACACCCATTGATATCATATCCTTAACTTCTATAAATTTGGATAATTTCATCTCATGATCCACTATCACCCATATAGAATTGAAACATCATTGGGCTTGAGGTAAACTGGTAATGAAATCTATCGATATTCCCTCCCAATTCCACTAAGTAATAAACAGTGATTTTAGAAACCCACTGAATTTATAGGTGTCATCCTTCACCTACTGGAAGACCAAATATTGATACACAAACTCTATAGCTACATGTTTAAACTTAGGCCGCAAAAAATTACCTATCAGAGCTCGATAAATCTTTGACACACCAGGATGCACCGCCAAGGGTGAGATATAGAACCCATGTAGAACCATCTCACACGTCATAAAAGGGATGAAAATCCTCCCATAGAATCACCAAAGACAACCTCTTTGATCAACCTCTCCCATTTCATGATGCATCACTGAAAGCTCTTATATCACTCTATGGGAATCTCTAGACTCTCACATGACATCACCATAAGACTTCATACTCAGTGCATCATCCACAATATTACCCTTTACTAGTCTATATGAAATCTCAAAGTCATAATCCTATAGTAAGTATATCCACCATCATTATCGCATGTTCAAGTCATAGAGTTAGAAGTCATACCTTTGTCTCTTATAATTAGTAAAAACCAAAAAATGATCATTGATTAGGTAATATTGCTACAACTTCAAAGAAAACACAACTTCCACTAACTCAAGATCATGGGAGGAATAGTTTTTCTAATAGGGAGATAACTATTGTAACCCATAAGAAACAAATGACCTCTGTTGTATCAGAAAATAGCCTATTCCAAGACATGAAGAATCCTAGAAAACCCTGAACTCTACTCCCTTTACAGGTAAAAAAGGACTGAATTGCTAACCAACTTCTCATTCAGATACTCTAAATATATCTAAAACTAGTAAATCTACAATAATTCCTAATTATTATCAATCAAGGATATTATAAGAGTCACAACCCAAGATAAGTCAACCATGAACCTCCTATAATAGTATTCAATAACAAGGAAACTTTTCACCTCTGTGAATGTCTTGGGGACATCCCAAGAAATGAATGTCATGATCTTCAAAGGATCCATAACTACCCCTCACTGGGACATGACATGCCCCAAAAAAAATTCATGTGCCCAGAGCTCACACGTAGAAAACATCCCAAAAAAACTACTGATGATGAAGAACTCCCAAAACCACCTATAGATACTCTGTCTACTCTTCCTTATTGCAGAGTACACAAGGATTTCATAGATGAAAACCACCAAAACCCAATATAGAATTTCTATGAACACTACATTCGTTAAACCCATGAATGAAGTTGGATAATTCATCACACCAAACAACATTACAAAAAATTCATAATGGCTATAATGACATCAAAAGGAGGTTTTCGTAATATCCACACCTTACAACCGAATATGATTATATCCCAACCACAAATTGAACTTTGAGAACCAACTTTCTCCTTTCAATTGATTGAATAAATCATTAATCCATGGAAGAGGATAGTGGTTCTTCACTATCACTTGATTCAAGAAATGATAAATGATATAGAGATGCAAACTATCATCAACATTTTTCATGAAAAAAACTAGTGCACCCCAAGGTGAGACACTTAGTTAAAAAACCTCACTACAAGAGATCATCTAGTTATACTATGTTTCTTACAACTTAGAAAGTGTCATCCTATATGGAGACATAAATATTATAAAAACACCTAGATGTATCCTATACCAAACTCAATATCTTTTTGAGGAGGTAACACCATAAAATCCTCATGAAAAACATAATGTTACTCTTCCACAACCCATGGAAACAACAATGGATTAACCTTCAACAAACTTAATATTAACTCGTCCATCAATGAAGAGTGGGATGGAATGCGTCTTTGAGCTATCCAAGGGTCCTGCTCTCTAAATAATAAGATAAACTCTCCATTAGTATCATAAAACATGATATATATCCTAAATAAATTCACAATATCCTACACTAAATGAAACTAGTTAATATTGATGATGATGTAATATGGTTTTATCCATAAAAAGAGTAATTTTCCTAAAGAGCGCTGCTACCCCAGAACTAGCTCACAATATCTACATACTTCATACATATAAGCTAAACCTCTAACTGGCGTAGTCAAGGACAAGGTAACTGGAAGCCTCACCACCTCATGTCCCAAATCACAGACTATTGTAGGTTAAATGAAGGATCTTTTAGATCCTAAATTAAAAAAATCATATACCCATATAGATAATAAGAAAAGGATACCTTGAAGGATATATGGATCACATGATGCTGACAATGATAAGGAATGTAGTTTTCTATGGCCTTCTCCATAGTCTCTATGAACCTGATGAAAACCACCATCAAAGCTTCACTTTACTCTCTAAGGAAGAGGAGAATCTTGAGGATATCCTCTTCTCATCCCATATCCTCTCAACTAATCCCAAGATCGATCATCCTGATGTTGATGCCTATGATGAAATATCCTCAATGGAGGAACCAGAAGAGTAACACCTAGTGCACGCTGCCTACTAATAATGGTGGGAAACTCTCACCCTTGATTAACTCAGCCTCGAAATGAAAAATAAGCATCTGATACCTTATAAATGTCTCAAGAACCTCCACCCTCATAGAAACAGGATTATGAGGGATGGGACCTACCTGAGTATGTTTGAAAGCTCTTATATCTAAAAAATATATAACCCTAGACCACAACTTTTATTCACGAGTAATCCTAATGACTCCCCTGTTATGGAGAACCGGTTATGGAAAACAGCCTCTCAATAACCTCTTCTCTCACAAGCACCTTGAGATATGTCAACAGTATAAATAGGGTGACCTAGTTCTAGATCTCTAGATGTGAAAACTCCTTCAACATACTCTATGTGGCCTCCTCATATTGAAATAGGTCTAAATTATATTAGATAAGGATCCCTAAAAAATATCTTGAACTCCCACATATTAGATTCCCTTATCATAGGGGAGGAATATCCTTGAGACTAGATTACTTCATGGATGAAGAAATAAAATCTTCTAAAAATTGGTCCCTAAACCTCTCCCCCAAGACCTCTAACTCTTATTGATCCCTGGGTAACAAGATCCACCACTGCCATATTGATCCATGAAACATCATCACATACAATGAAATCTGAGGCTCCTTTCGAGCATTGGTTGAACTGAAAGTTATCCAATCCTCCTCCAACAAATCTTTAGTCACTGAGTTGAAATGTATCCCTCATACTTCTTCAGTCTTTAGAACTAAACCTCTCAAAGTTAACTTCTCCAAGTGTCATCGTCATTGACCTCTACTCTACAATGATCTGCCGCCATGTCCAGATGAACATCCTCTATGAAAAAATGATGGGGTTGTTGACCTGTAGCCATACTTCTAAAAGAAAAAACTATTATACACTACTAAAAATTTAATATGGAACATTTAATATTAATTAATTATTTATTTTATTTATTTTTAATTAAAATTTAACCTAACCAAGGGTCTACCCACTTAAAACATAGGCACAAAGAAGAATGATTCATTATCATTTCCTAGGTATCTACCCCGAAACTAGTATCAGTTTTCTTATTAAGCACAATAATATTAAATTTACATGAATTAGATCATAGGGGGCCCAAAATAACCGTGTCTCAGTCAATCAAATTTTTTTTACATCGCTTACTAAGTTGGCATTATTTCCCTACCAAACCATACCATATTACTTGTTCCTAACTCCAAAATACATCATATCCCTCAACCCAATCCTTTGATATCAATCTTTCATGACACCTCCTCCCAAAGGTACCACTTCTTGTTTGATAATTAGAGAATAGTGATAGTGATACCTAAATCCCACCTTCAATAGCCCATGGGTTAGAGACAAGAATTGAGAGTATATCATAACTAAAAATGGATGGCATTACCCTCTAAAATAAAAAACAACATAAGATATTAAAATAATAACAACTAATAAAAAAAATAACGCTTAATCAAGATAAGAAAGTGAGGAAAGAGAGATAATATATTAAAAAAATTACACATAATAAATATAATAGTAAAAGAAAAACCAAGTTTATTAATGTAATGTAATACGAATGAATAATTGAAAAGGAACTACAAGTACTAAAAGATAAACTAGGTAGAAACAACGAATCCCAAACATCTCCCAAAAAACCATGAGATAGTAAAATCTAGCTTGATCTACAACCTTATCCTGCTGACCTAAAAAAATTATATATATGTTGGGTGAGAGTAGAAATTATACTCAATAAGATCCTCCCCAGAGCCTCTAGCGCAAAATATAAAGAAAGAATACTAAATACTAGTGAACAACAAGTAAAACTAACTCGTCACCTAAATAGTTATACTAAGTTCTCAGCCTCACCACGGTTATATATCACCAAGTGGCACATAAAAGATATTATATAATTCAATAAAAAAATATCACTACCACCACTTCCCCACTGGTTTTCTACTCTTCCCTAGCATTTCACATCTTGAGCTATCTCTCTATAAAATATGTCATCCCAAAGACACCTAGGCTCAAGCATCACAACCTGCACCTCATGCATCACATCATCTCATCATCCCTTTCCACATATACATATAGTAACTGATTAGTTTTCAAGATCTACTAAATCCCATATGTCATGTATCATATAGCAAGTATAATGCATTAATCCATCATATCTCAAACACTGAGTAATGTACCTCAAGTCATCAAATCCCATTCACGTCATTCTTAAAATAATTATTAGGATACAATATCTAGAGATACATGTATGTGAAATAATAAAAATCCATTACATTCCTCAAAAAACATATATTAGGAATCTTAACACTATGTATACTAGCACATAGTACTACCGGGAGAAGAGAACAGGGCCAGAGGAGGTAGTCTGCCATCTATCCCTCGCCAACCTGGATGTTGGGGAAAACACCCTCCCAGAGTACACTAGGTGTCTATCACCCTACCAACATGTTTTGGGTATCATATGAAATTATAAAACATAGAGGATATAATATATATCACAACGAAACTATGGGAATTAAACTATTCTAAAACTCAACTACAACTATCGACACTCAAACACCCGAAAACCACCGTTAAGAACTAGATATCCTATAAGATCACAAGCATTAAGGTAGTTTCATTAAATTACTTATTTTGGTTCTATAAATTAACATTTTGTTAATTAATTCATTATATATTAATTAACATTACTCCAAAATTATATTTCATTAACCATCAAAGTGAATTCCATGCCCTCTATGCATAATCCAACTGAGTCCACAGTTTCTCAAGATTAACATATTTCACATTCCAACAAGCACCAAACCTATCATTGGTTAAAACATTTATTAATAATTCTTATTACACAACCCTAGGTACTCTAGGAAACATCATAAGATACCACATAGAGATGAATAACCTAGCACAACCAGCTCCCTCAAGAAGTGAGGAAAAGAATGAAGATAAAAAACAACCTGGCCATCTAAACTTTAAATAGATTTATTATAAAGAAATAATCCAGTTTTAAGTACAATAGTAGGAAATTACTACATAAACACATTTCATCCATATTGATTCCATCCCTAAAACCATCATGTATATCACCATGCATCTCATTGCCTCATGTGACAATTGCTGCCACAACCTTGGGCCTCCCCACCCATATCTCAATAGTCATCAATCATCCTATACGCATAACACATTTCATAGAAAGGATCACATCTAGAGAAAGAAAATAATGTAGAAGACCAAAAATAAGGTCAATAGGGAAACTATTTCTTAAAAACAAGGCATTTATCCTTTACATTAAAATGATATCATGTAGACTTATACATAAGGCATTCAACCTTCATAAGAAAATAGGTTCGCTCGGCCCCCAAACATTTATCTTTATTAAATAACTGGTTTTATTCCATCTTGAATTATTCAATTCATTATTATAGGTTACAATTATAGGTAACCTAATACATCAGTTATAACAAGCTATCAAATTATATAAACATATTGTCTAGAGTCAATTCCAGTTTCAACAAACTTGTGAGAAGAAAAATTATCATTTAACATGCCTTTTAATTACCATCCACAACAATAATTATAGCTTCAATTTGTTTATACATTTCCATTAACACATAGAGAAATAAAATAATTAAATGTTAATTAAGAATCAATTTTATTACCATCAAATTTCAAGAACATAAGGGTTCATCAAACATTCCTCTTCAGTTATTTACCCATCCAAAAAAATTACTAGATCTACTATATTTAACTAATTTCATAAAATTAACACATTATAACCAAATCATAACAAACAAACTAGAAAATAATTTCATATATATCACATCATATAGTAAATTAATAGGCAAACTATTATCATGGTGGAAAAAACATGTGATCTCTAACCACAAACCATTATTTCATTAATTTGGTTTATCCTTTACTAAGGTTAATTCTATTTCAACCCAAAAAGATAAATCATGGTCAATTTAAGATTTCTCAAAAAGAAAATGAGAATAAATGAATCCCATACCTCAAGGTATCATTGTTTTTCATGTGACAATGGAATAATAATGTTGATCTTTGATCACCTATCCTGCAATGAAAGTTTCATCCCCCTAAGAATTGTTTCCTACAACAATTCCAAAAAACATCAAAATAAACTCCACTAAAATTATGGAGACCAAAATCTATAATAGGGAAAGATATAACGGGGAGAAATAAGATCAAAAAGAGAAACAATCGCTAGAAAATTTAATAACTTGCCTCAATTCATTGTAAAGACCCATAATTTTCCATATAATTTTTTTTAAATTATTTGGGATTTTTAAGAGTCTACAAAAACTGACGGCATGTAATTTGGAGGCCAGGAGAGCCCAGAACGGGATTTTAAACTTTTTTTAAGGTACGTTCAGTAAACATATGAGTGGAAATTTATATCTTTTGAACTGGTGATTAGAATAAAAATTGGAAGGCACTATTGAATTCATAGCACTGAGATTCTCTTAAGGTAATCTTAACTTTGTTCAGAAAAAGTTAGATGGAAAAGTTAAATTTCGAATCTTTTGAAATAAAATTATATAATAACTAAAGGTTGTTTTATTTTTCTATTTTTCAACCATTGAGCAGTGGTGGTGGGACCGCAGTGCAATGTCAGACATTAAATAAGATACTTTTAATGTCTTGATCCTCTCATTTCTTTGGTTTTGTAAGGACAATGCTTGTGTGATTAATTGACTTGTTAATTACGGTTAATTAATCAATCATAATATTAAACACAATGTAGGAGATTATTCTCTTATTTAAACAATGCTTGGGAACGGATTTTGGTCACTCATGAGAGGAACCTCTGATGAAGTTCCGATGAAGTCATCCACTAACATATAATGGATCTTCGACGACTATTGGAGGATTAGAACTGGACAATGATAGGCGATGATGAACACCTTTGAACGTGGGTTCATCTCCCTCATCTGCAGTGTCTTCCAAAAAGTACAAGGAAGGGGTTTTGTTTAAGGGGTTTTGTTTAAGGGTTTTATGTTTCATCTCTTTCTTTTATGATGATAAATCCCTCCCATGTTATGATGCTAATGCAGAGGGCGTGAGCCAAACCGAACAAGGCCTAGACCCTCTTCCAAACGCATTATTAATTTTTTTCTTCCTAGGCAACTGACTGATACAGAGGCAAGATGGAACCAGGGGACACACTGTGATGGAAGTGTCCTGGGGGTCTCGTAGGCATAATCAAAAAAGAAAATAGACCTTAAGAGCTTCATTGGAGGCACGTTGATTCTCCACTAGCATGACGGGGCCAGAGACCAGAGGAGGCGGTGGCTAGCTCTAACCGACCGTGAGGCGGTGGTGGCGCCTGAAGGTTCCACAGTGGACAAAAGGGGGTGGACGGCCATCACTGGCCGCGTTGATGCCAGGAGGAGTGCCACGACAGACCACTTTGGAGGAGGTGTCACGGATCCGAGATGTAGAGGTGGGAAAAGGGTGGACCTATGCCCTATGTGTCCTACAGATGATCGGTCCACATGGACTGGCCAGGTGGAGCAGCACCAACTGGAGCTGTTGATTGATGACCAAACAGAAACTTTGTCCATTCGGGAGGGGAGTCGACCCCCATGCCCAGCTAGTGGCTCATGCCCAACTAGAAGGTCAGGTAGGTTTAGCGGCCTGGTAGGCCACGCCTATCAAGGTGGGTCGGGCCGAGCCCGCTGCCCAGCCCCTTCAGGCCGCCACTTACAGCCAAATTTCGATTAAAGGGTTATATCTCCTAAACCGGACGTCTGTTTGAAGAACCGCCTATAGCTCTAGAACCCTTAGAACTAGGCGGACCATTTGAGATACTCCAATTGGGTTTTGGAGAAATATGGAGTACAATCGGGTGGGATCAAACTCAAATCCAACTGGACCCCACCACTAAAATGCCAATAACTTACAGACTGGGCATCTGATTGATGTGTTGTATATTGTGTTGGATCCCTTATGACATGGTGGTTCATTGGGTTACCTCTTTCTGGGACTTCATAGATGTTGAGGTACGACCATTATCTTGAGGAGCGGTTTCTCAGGAAGTCAAGCGCACCAGGTGTGGGAATCTTATGGCTGGCTGTCAAGTGACATACGACCCTGTGTGGATCGAAGACTTATGACCCTGTGTGGATTGAAGACTTACGAACCTGTGTGGATCAAAGACTTACAACATTGTGTGGATCAACGGCTTATGGCCCTGTGTGGATCGACAACTTACGATCCTGTGTGGATCGACAACTTATGACCCTGTGCGGATCAGCAGTAGCACGACCCAACGAGGACCAACCTTAGAGCGGCCCGTCATAGATCAGTGACTTATGATCCTATGCGGATCAGTGAATTATGACCCTATGTGGATCGGTGACTTACAACCTTGTGTGGATTGGCATTGTAATGACTTCTTCGTGGTGTAGTAGTGGAACTTATTTTCAGAATAAGATGATTTAGCTTCATGACTAATCATTATTATTCTTGTTCTTTAAGTTGTATACATGGTTTGAGTTGAGTCTTCACTAGTGCTTTGTGATTTATATTATGATTTTTAGTTATTCCTTTGTGAAATTCTAGGTGATCTTCAAGGGTCTCGGGGTCCCTACTAGGTATTGTTATACTCACTCATGCCCGAGCTTCTCCCGCACCTTGTTGTGTCTTGTGTAGATGAATGATATTTTTGACCGAGGAAAGAGATCCAAGAAATGACAGTGCACGGAGGTGACCAGTTGACGTGGAGATCCGTGGTGACAAGTTGTTCCTAACCTTCAGGTAGGATCCTTGGTGGACGAACTCTGGAGTTTTTTTCCCCTTTTTTATGTATATCTTTCGGTTGGGCTTGTATACTGGACCCTTTACTTTCATTACTTACTTTTACACTTAGTTCTTTTTAGTTTTGGTTGTATCGTTCTTCTTCCATTGTGTTTTACTTGTGCATAGTGTTCCATGTCTGTGTGTGTACAGGATTTGAGGTAATTCCCTCCCATTTTAGGGATATAGATTTCCAGTGCTAGTCTCCAACTGCTGGCCTATGGAAGGCGGGCTTGGGGTAGTCACGACACAGGCCCTAGGGGACGGGTCATGATAAAGTGGTCTCAAATGGCGGTCAATTCTACCAGAAGAACTAAGAGTATATGTTTTGAATGGAGCAAATAGTGTTAATTGTCTTCAGTTCGAGTTTCAGTTTGGAGAGTCTAGTGTTTGTGCGGTAGCCGACGTATCCATACACCAGGACCCTCAATTATGATTTTCAACTTGGTACACAAGAACATTGTTTTCATGTATTTTGAAAATATTGTTTTTATTTTTGATCTCTTTTGAGTCGTCTCACCAGGTGTAAACTTATTGACCATGGAGCATCATTTTCTTTACATGATTTCTCTGCGTAGACAGCCATCCAGGATTCCAGAGAGAGTTCACGATGATGGCCCACCGAGTGATGAGGCTTCTGTATAGGTCCCTCTTACGGAGATGGTACCTTCGGGTGGTGTACCAAAAGTACCACTACCCATAGGGAAGTAGTTACCACCAGCCCCACCATTGAATTGTGTAGGCTGACTTAGCATGTTTCATGAGTTCTAGTGGAAAAGGACTCTAAGGTTTCGAAGAAATATGGATCTACAAGTGGATGAGGACTGGATAGAGGCAGTGGCTAGAGTTTTCTACCTTGTTGGGACACTAGCAAACCAGATGGTGATCCTAGATGCTAGTCTCTTCCAGGTAATTTCATGGAGATGGTGGAGCCTGATGCTCTAGATGCATGATAAGGCGACTCCCACCTGGTTGGACTTTGAGATCCTCTTCAGGGAGGAGTTCATTCTAGTGACTCTAAGCTCTGTTCATATTTAGGAGCTTCTACACTTACAGTAGGGATGCCTGATAGTATCCCAGTACTCAGTGAGATTCACTAACCTCTCCTACTACTCTACTGACCTGGTATGTCACCCTTTATTTAGGGCCTAGACCTTTGATTAGGGTCTTCAATGGGAGGTCAGAGTGTTGATTATATCACCCAACATACCGCCGCTGGCTAGAGTGCTAGAGCGAGCACTTCTAGTGGAGAGCTTCCTAGATGACCAGGCACCGACAGTGAGAGCCATGACCAGGTGATACATTGCCAAGTATTCTGCAATTAATAGTAGGCAGATGACACAGGGTCCCAAACGGGCCAGAACTTCTGGTGGATGACCCCAGGATATTGGGTTAGAGGTGTGGATCCCACATGACAGAGGAGGTTAGTAGTGTAGTAGACTATGCTACACGTGCAGCGGGCAGGGTCACATGGCTTGCGAGTGCCCAACACTCCACATCGACGATCAACAGACGGTCAAGGGACCGCCGAGGCAGTGGCAAAGATTCGATCGGGGAGGTTTGCAGGGCGACAGACATGGAAGAGGAGCAGGCCATGCAACAAGCAGTGGGTGACGGTTTAAGGTTCTACCGCCACCACCTCTAGGTGGTCCATACCGACCTCAGGGAGTAGGTGGATAGTGATGAGCTCAACTTCAGGAATCTAAGGCCTACAACCAGGTCACTCTAGATATGATTCGAAGTATGATCCATGTCTACTCTACCCTTGATATAGTTCTTAAAGGCATAGGTTCCAGTCACTCATTTATTTCCATGACTCTCTTTTGGAGCTCGGAGACTTTGTTAGAGCCATTGGCTCGATCCCTATGATTAGAGACTCTTACGTGAGAGGATTCAACTATTACACACTGGTGTCGGTAGTGTTAGCTTACTCTGGGAGGAGATTGATTCAGCTGGGATCTAAAAATAGCAGCTTCAAGTCCTTATGTTGTCATCTTGGGTATGGAATAGTTATCCATGGTCCATACTCAGATCGACTGTTTTAGGTGCAAAGTGTGGTGTGACCGCAAGGATGGGACCAGGATTTCCTTCATCGACGAGAAGGGAACAGTTGAGCATGGGGATTTGGAGTTGGACTCAGTGTTTTCTTTATTATTGAGATGGGTTTACTTTATAACTTAGGTATATGTATGGGAATATACCTAAGTAGGGTTGAAAATTGTTTCCTTGCTGTATGGTTTATCCATGGTGGATTTTGTTAGACCTTGAGGGTCTCGGGGTCCCTACTGAGTATCGTTATACTCACCCCTGCACGGGCTATGCCCACACCTTGTTGTGTTTGGTGTAGCCGACAGACAGCGCTGACTAAGGACGAGAGTACTGGACTGGAGGTAGCTCAGAGGTGGACCTAGATGAGGCGTACCGCAGAGAAGACTTTTCAAGAGCTATGCCTACCCTTCAGGTAGGATCCATGGTAGGTGATCATAGGATCTGTTCTAGTTTACTTTTACTTTTAGTTTCCTGTACTTTCCAGTTGGGCTTGTATTCTGGCCACGTTTACTTACTGTACTCACTTTTTTTACTATTCAGTTACTTGAATTTGTATCTTTTTTGTGCTTGGTTGTGTGTGTTACAGGTTATAAAGGAAATTCCTTCCCAGTTTTAGGGAATACTCCTTAGGTGCTAGTCGCCAGCCCCTGGCCTATGGAAGGTGGGCTTGGGGTAGTCACGACATGGGCCTCAAGGGACGGGTCGTGACAAATTGGTATCATAGGAGTTGGTTCTACCATAGAACATAGGACTATAATATTTCTTTTAATGACAATAGTGTTAATTTTAGTGAGTGTGGTTATTAGTTTAGGGAATCCAGTGTTGGTACGACGACCGACGTATCCATACACCAGGACCTTGACTTCTGATTTCCGACTCAGTTCACGAAAACACTAATTGCATGTGTATTTCCAAGAGTATTAATTATGATATCTTGAGTCATCTCACCAGGTATAACTTATTGACCTTGGTGCACTTGTTTCTTTTCAGGATTCCTCCATAAAGACAGCCAGATAGGGTTTTGAGAGTTGTACGAACTGATAGCCCACTGAGAGACAAGGCCTCGGTGCAAGGCCCTTTTCCAATAAAGGCACCAGCGGTACCATTACCCATTGGGCCACCAATGCCACCGGCCCCAGCAGTAGAGGGTGCACACCGCTTGACTGCATTTCACAAGTTCCAATGCCAGAGGCCACCCAATTTTAGGGGAGAGACGGACCCACAGGTAGCTGAGGATTGGCTGGAGGCCGTGGTGAGAGTATTCTGACTGGTAGGGACACCAGCTAACCTCATGGTGATTATTTCCACCATCCTTCTACAGGAAGTAGCAGGACAATGGTGGAGCTTGATGCTCTAAGTTCACAATGAGGTAACTCTCTTCTGGGTAGACTTCGAGATCCTGTTTTAGGAAGAGTTTGTTCCAGCGACTCTTCGCGCAATGCGAATATAGGAGCTGCTTCATCTGCAGTAGGGTAGCATGACTATGGCTCAGTATTCAGTGAGGTTTATTGAACTCTCATGATACTCCATAGATATGGTGTGGGACCAATTCTTCCGGGCCTGGACCTTCGAGCAGGGGTTCAGGCGAGAGATCAGGGCTTTGATGATCTCACTCAACATCCCGACGCAGGCAGGGGTGTTAGAGCGAGCCCTCTTAGTGGAGATTTTTCTTGTTGAGCAGTCACCAACAGCGAGATCCAACACCGAACGTCACATACTGGAGTCATATATATCTGTCAGCAGAAAGATGTCACAGAGGTCTAAGAGAACCAGACCTACAGGTGTACGACTGCAGGATTCCGAGTCGGTTGTGCGGGGCACCCGAGGCAGAGCTGGTCATGCCAGGAGCAGGCAGTGTTACACATGCAACAGACAGGTTCACATGGATTTTGAATTCAGACCCCCTATATGGATGATCAGAAGATGGTCGAAGGACATCCCAGGCAGAGACGGAGATTTGAACGAGGTGGTCCGGAGGGAGAAGGTGGACGTGGTAGAGGATCTGGTCGTGCAACTGGTGGTGGGAAATGATTCGAGATGTTACCGCCACCACCACCAGGTGGTCCACACTGACCACAGGGAGTAGGAGGATAGGGGTGAGATCATCTCTAGGAAGCTGAGTCATATGACCATGACGTTCCGGAGATGATACAAGGTACAATCTTTGTATAGTCCACCATAGCTACAATTATTATAGACACAGGTTCTAGTCATTCTTTTATTTCCACTGCCCTCGTTCAGATCTTAGAGATTCTGATGGAGCCATAGGCTCGATCCTTACGATTAGAGACTCCTACAGGAGTGGATTTGATGATTACAAACTTGTGCTGGTATTATGAGATTACTCTACGAGGTGAGATCTTTGGCTGGGATCTCCTAGTAGCAGCGTCGAGGCCTTACGACGTCATCTTGGGTATGGACTGGTTATTTACATTCCATGCTCAGATAGATTGTATTAGGCACAAAGTGTAGTGTGTCCGCACGGATGGGACTAGGTTTACCTTCACCAGTGAGAAGGAAGCCTTTGCAACATAGGATAGACTTTCCTGGAGAAGAGTACAACCAATCACTCAACAGTTGGCTAGCCTTACCCTCGGAGTGGTTGCTGTGGAGAGTCTGATTTATTCTGTATTGGTGGACCAGTACGTGGATGTCTTACCTGATGATGTTTCGGGTCTACATCCTCATAGAGAGGTGGAATTTTACATTGACTTGTACCACAGGAAAGTACCGATATCTACTCCACCATATCGGATGGCTCTCTCAGAGCTTCGTGAGCTGCGGCTATAGCTTGAGGACTTGTAGGGGAAGGGGTTCATCTGGCCTAGTGTTTCTCCCTAGGCAGCCTCGATTTTGTTCGCCAAGAATGCAGATGGGAGCTTGAGGATTTTTATTGACTATCGGCGCTTGAAACAAGTGACCATGAAAAACAAGTACCCACTCCTGAGGATTGAAGAACACTTTGATCAACTAAAGAGAGCACGATGGTTCTCGAAGATAGACCTCATATCATGCTATCACCAGCTCAGAGTTCGAGATGAGGATGTGTAGAAGATGGATTTTACATGTCGGTATGGTGATTATGAGTTCTTGGTTATTCCATTCAGTGTAACTAATTCTCCAGCAGTGTTCATGGGACACTTGAATAAGATCTTTTAGCCATTACTTGATCGCTTTTTCATAGTCTTTATCGACAACATTCTGATCTACTCGACAACTGAGGAGGAGAATGCATATCATTTGTGGGTAGTACTAGACACACTCTGAGAGCACCATCTTTATGGTAAGCTCTCGAAGTGAAAGTTCTAGAAATGAGAGGTTCACTTTCTGGGACATGTCATCTCGGAGGCTGGAGTCGCAGTGGATCCAGTGAAGATTGAGGTGGTACTCGCTTGGGATCCACCCATGAGTGTGATGAAAGTACGGAGTTTCCTGGGTTTGGATGGATACTACCAGAGATTTGTGCTAGATTTCTCCATAGTTGTAGCACCACTATCAGAGTTGATGAAGAAGGGGCAACCCTTCGTGTGGTCGTAGAGATTCCAGCAGAGATTTCGGGAGATAAGGAAGAGGCTGACTAGTGCCCACATCTTGAGGCTTCCAGAGGAGGGCACAAGTTATGCAGTCTACTGCGACACATTAGGGACCGGACTCAGATGTTTCCTGATATAGGAGTGAGTGGTGATTCCTTATGATTCTCGATAGCTGAGACAGCATGAGAAGAACTATGCTACCCAGGACCTGGAGTTAGTAGTAGTGGTCTTCGCCTTGAAGATGTGGTGACACTATCTGATGGGCGAGTGCTTTACAGGGTACTCGGATCACAAGAGTCTCAGGTATATCTTCTCTCAGAAGGACCTGAACCTAAGACAACGATGGTGTCTTGAGTTCCTCTAGGACTATGACTTTGAGAAAGTCTATACTCCTAGGAAGGGGAAAGTTTCAGCCAATGAACTCAGCAGGAGATCTGGTATATAGCTGTAAGGAGAGGTGATGGAGCAGCTGGCCACTATGCAGATATCCATTGTAGATCGAGATGGAGCAGTTTTTATTCAGTCTCTTACAGTCACTCCACCATTGATTCAGTGAGTCAGGGAGGCGTGGCATGGGGACACTGACTGTGAGACACGACATGCTCAGATATCCACAGGATAGGCACCTGATAGATTTTCTGAAGGTGGAGAGCACGCCATCCTCTTTAGAGGACTTACTATGGTACTAGTGTCACTTCAGTAGGATGTGTTGAGGGAGTTCCACACTTCCCCTCTAGTAGTATATCCAAGAGTGGAGAATATGTACCAGGACCTCCGACGACAGCACTGGTGGCCAGGAATGAAGAAAGCAGTAGTAGAGTTTGTCTCTTGATTTCTCACTTGTCCGCAAGTGAAGGTGGAGCATCAGGTACCAGCATTCTTGGTTCATCCTTTAGAGGTCCCAGAGTGGAAGTGGGATGGTATATCTATAGAATTCATGATGGGTATTCCACGTACATCCATGGGACACGACTAGATTTGCGTGATCGTTGACTGACTCACCAAGTCGTCCCACTTCCTACTGATCAGAGAGCAGGGTTTAGTAGAGATCTTAGGATGCCTCTATGTGTTGGAGAATGTGAGGTTACATGGAGTACCCTCGACGATTATCTCTAATCATTATGCACATTTTACTTCTCAGCTCTGGAAGGGTTTGCAGGAGGCTTTTGGGACGTAGCTTTGCTTGAGTACTAGCTTCCATCCTCAGACGGATGGCCAGATTGAGGGGACCATTCAGACCCTCAAGGACATGCTACGTGCATGCGTCCTCGACTTCGACCATATTTGGGAGGATCACTTGCCTTTGTTGGAGTTTTCATACAACAACATTGATCACTCCACCACTGGGATGGAACCTTTTGAGTCATTGTACAGGCAACCTTATAGATCACCCTTGTGCTGGACTGACCTAGAGGAGTCTGCACTAGTGGGACCAGAGATGGTACGTGCTACCAAAGAGAAGGTTCAGATCATCTAGGAGTGGATGAAGACTGCACAGAGCAGGCCGAAGTCGTATGACGAAAGGAGACAGAGACCTATGGAGTTCGAAGATGGCAACCACATCCTTCTATGGGTCTCACCTCGATATGGTTTGCGGATATTTGGATGAGGCGGCAAGTTATCTCCGAGATTCATTGGACCCTTCCAGGTACTCAGTAGATTTGGCATGGGGGGTTATCACTTAGCTCTCCCACCTCAGTTGCACAAGGTGCATGGAGTCTACCATGTATCCCAGCTGAGGAGATATGTGCATGACCCTTCCCACACCATCGACCACAAAGAGCTAGACATCGACGATGGGGTGACTTTTATGGAGGTTCCAATTGAGATTGAGGATCGACAAGATTGGCTCCTTCGTGAGAAGTCGATACCTCTGGTGGGATTTTGCTGGTAGTACAGGAACCTCCAGGAGAACACATGGGAGAAGGAGGCTCAGATGTGTTCTCATTACCCCCACTTGTTCCCTTAGTTTTGAGTTGTGGCGTATGGGGATGCAAAGCCCTGAGGTGGGTAGAATGTAAAGACCTGGAATTTCCATGTAAATTTTTTTTTATAAATATATGGGAATTTTACGAGTCCGTGAAAAATAACGGCGCATGATTCCGAGGCCCAGTGTTCCCAGAATTAAGTCCTGAGCTTTTCTTCGAGTACGTTCAGTAAATGTGTGAGCAGGTTTTTCTAAATTTTGAACCGGTGCTCATAATTGATATCTGAGGACACCGTTGAACTCACAGCGCCGGTATTCGCTTAAGAATACCTTTACCTCGACCATAGTAGGTCGAAGGTGAATGATAGATTTTTGGGATTTTCATGGGAAAATAAAAATAAAATTATTTGTCATTTTATTTTTATTCTTGAAACCTCCCATATGTGGGTTATGGTGGTGGGGAACCCCTGATCATAAACCCCCATTTTGAATTTCTAGAGGAGGGGACCACCCGACCCCTCTTAATGGGGAGAAACCTCTCAACTCCCTCTTTAATGTGTAGGATCCTCTTGACTTCCTCCACATTAAATGTTCCAATCAATACATTGAATTTTCCAAATTGTGTGTATGTTCCAACATAATGTTTTCTTAATTTAATTAAATTGGAACCTCTTTGTTGGGAGGATTTTTGGTTTGCAAAGGAGTTCCTTGCTGGGAGAAAGCTATCCAAAGAAGAACACCAACGAAGAACGCCGATTTCGACTTCGACTTCTTCCACGGGAAATTAGTTGATGAGGAACATCTTCAACCTCAGTGAACCAACGATCGAGGAAACGTCGACATCACTGAAGTCCGTCTATTCCCAACAACATCATCTTCTATCCCGCGGACAATCTTCAACGAATCAAATGAACGAGGTAGGGGTTTATTTGTGTATGAATATTTTCCAATATTCCTCCCTTTATTTTGTTATGAAGGTTTGGGAATAAATCATTGTGGGAGGTTGTAAAGCATGATGTTCTTCTTCAAGTTCTTGTTGAGCCATATGCTACCACCCTAACGTGGAGAGTGCGGGCCAAAGAGACATGGCGCGTTCTCTCTGCAAACCTTGTGATTAATTGTTGATCACAATGGGGGAACGACTACCAATACGTGGGGCATGAGAATGGCGTCTGAAACCACCATCGGCCGTGATGAAGGCAAAGACGCCGAAGCCACTGTCGTTACAGCCTCCCCAGCCCACGGACACCTCCGCCATTCGCGGCCGAGCCACTGCCTAAGCCGCCTCTGCCGTCCGGGCGGAGCCGCCGCCCGAGCCACCACTATCCGGGCCGAGCTGCCACTACCCTTCAGGCCGAACCACCCCGGCTGAGCTGCCCCGCGGCCTCCTCCGTCCCGGCTGAGCCACCCTGTGGCATCCGCCGTCCCGGCCGAGCCACCCCGCGCCCTCGCACTACCTCCCAAATGAGCCGCCCCGCACCCTCGCGGAATCCCCGTGGCAGAGCTGCCATCCGCGGCCGAGCCTACCCGCGGCCTCCGCCGCCCTGGGAACCCGCGGCCTCCGCAACCCCTCACGGCCCACGTGGCCTGCCAGACCGCCCAGCGGGCCGGGCCGCACCACAGGCCGGGCCTGACCCAGTGGGTCGGGCTGGGTCTACCCGAACCAGGTCGACCCAAGCCAGGTCAGGTCGGTTCGGTCCGACCGGGTCGGACCGGACCAGACCAGATACGACCCTATACTTTACTTGGGCCATAACTTTGGCACCAGACGTCCGTTTGATGAACCGTTAGTGGCGCTGGAAACCTTGGAGAGAGATGGTACCTTTGAGTATACCCCACTGGATTTTTTGATTATTATGGGGTACGTTCAGGTTGGATCAAGCACAAATCCAACAGGGCCCCTAGGACTAAAACGCTAATAACTCACAGACTGGGAGTCCAATTGACGCACTGTCTATTACGTTGAGACCACTATGATGTGGCGGTCCTTTGAGATACTACTTCATGGGACTTCATGGCAGTTGGAGTATCGACCAGTGGCTTGGGGAGCAGACCCTCCCAGAGAAGAGAAATCCTAGTGCGGGAACCTTGTAGATGGTTGTGACATGAAGAATGAAGAGTGATCCTGTGTGGGTCAGCACTTAGAGCGATCATGTGTCGGTCAGCACTTAGAGTGATCCTCTGTGGGTCATCACATAGAGTGATCCTATGTGAGTCAGCACGTAGAGAGATCCGATGTGGGTCAGTACTTAGAGCAATCCTGTGTGGGTCAGCACCGATCGATCCTGTGTGGGTCAGCACCGAGAGATCTTGTGTCGGCCAGCACAAAACGATCCTGTGTGGGTCACCACCTAGCGATCATGTGGGTCAGCACTGAGTGATCCTGTGAGGGTTAGAACCTAGAGATCCTGTGTGGCTTAGCACCGAGCGATCCTGTGTGGGTTAGCACCTAGAGATCTTTTGTGGGTATGATGAGGAGTTAAGATCCTTCGTGGTTCTTCCTCTTAACAGAGTAAGATGATTTAGTAGTTATTATTAATCATCTTTACTACTGTACCTAAGTTATACCTGGTGTGAGATGAGTTTGTACCTGTGTGGTACTTTCCTTTGTGGTAATGCCTATTTGGTATTCTTCAGTGTGGCATACCTTTGTGGTACTTTCCTTCGTGGTATTTCTACCATTGTGGAATAGTTGAGCTTGGGGATTTGGAGTTGGACTCTGTGTTTTCCTCATTATTGAGATGGGTTTAATTTATAACTTAGGTATATGTATGGGCATTATAACGACCCATAATTTACATACATTTTTATTACTTCAGAATTGAATCGTACCTATTACAACATATAACAAAACCATGAGAGGACCGTATAGGTATAGTGTCTTTAGAAACTAGGAAACATAAACAATTGTTTCATAAGTCATCTACATTGTCTCCAGTTTATTTCATCATATCTAGAGTCCCTTTTGGCATATACTACTTAATACCATTCTTCTTAACCTGAGGAAAAGAAAACATACAGAAGGGTGAGCTCAAATGCTCATTAAGGGTAAACAATGGAAATATTAATAATATCATATTCATATGAATTTAACATTTTGAAAATATTAACCTGCAGAAGAGATCATAATATCATGACATGGGATAAATCATTGTAGTGAAACATAATCCCAATAATCATAACTTAAAAAATGAAACTTTGTGTCATACACACATTATCATAGAAAATCATTTCATATTATTCAAGACTCGTTGCGAAGAAAATCATAGCGGACAAATTCCATTACTGAACTGAGTCCACTCCTCATTTCAGTCATGTATCACTGAATTGGATTAACTTGTCATTCCATCCATGTCTATATCGTGAGATATAAATATTTACCCAATGCATTTAAGGGAGATATAGGTCCCACCCATCTCATAATGAAACTATTCTTATATGTGCCACAAAATCATAAATCATACATCATATCATAACCCATGTAATAGAATGGGATTCTTTAACATCATGCCATAATAACATAATCCATATAAGATAAAAGGACATCATAAAAATAATTCCTTCATAACATAATCAAATCAATGTAATAATAGGGATAGAAACAGAACTGTATATTATCTTAGATGGAAAGTAATTTTGATAAAACACTTGAACTCCATTCCTCATCAAAATATCCTTTCTTCTATAAAATTTTTTTTCCTTTCTCAACATGTCATACAATTTTAAACTAAAAGAAGTTAATTAAAAAAAAATTAAAACTTTTAAAGGAATCTTCATGGAAATAATTTTCTATGAAATTATAAAAATCTATTCATGCCGTACAAGTTAAGAAAAACATTCTTCTCTTACTTTTCCCGGAAAAGCCAAAAAGTCTCTCGTACTGAAAACAAAAAAAGATTAATTTCGTATATTTTAATAAAAAATCACCAATAGGTAAAATTGGATTTAAAAAATTTTAGGTGAATATAAATAAAATTACATATTGAGTAAATATGGATGTGGATGATAAATATTCTCCAGTAAATACCGAAGTATAAACAAACTCAGATAAAAATTGAGATTGCGCGATTTGCCCTTACCTCAGGTCCAATATGCTTTGTATGTATCCGAAAATCCTCTATAATGATTTAAATAATGTCATTGACTTATTATAGAATCATATTAATTGTTATGATATCATATATGGTCATATTCTTATCTTTTTATTAGTAATATTTCATTGCTACTTGTTATTCGGGTGTTCTTTGCTTTATGTTCTTATGCGTGTTTTGTCGAATAAATTCTTATTACTCTTTTTAGGTTATAGATAAATCATTTCAAAAATGTTATTATTATAATATATATCATATTTATTCATTCAATTCGTTTATATAATCATGGTTTAATGAAGATTATGTAGAATGAATCACATCGCACCGTGGAGACGGTAAGCCGCACGTATGCACGAGCGACGATATAGTTCCCATAATTATTGAATGGTATTGGAGTGGATGATAGAATATCTCAGAATTAGTATCATGTTATAATAATCATATATATAGTTATTATTTATACCATTATACCCATCCAAGTATGGTGGTGGTGGAAAACATATAACACCACGGCGTGGAGACGGTATTCCGTACGTACGCACGCACGGTGATTTCGTTTTTCGTAGGATGGATAGAAGGTGAAATAGGGTTGTTTCATATTTATAATAACATATCAGTATATGAGTGATATTGATTTTATTACTTTATAATGAAACAAATAAAGAAGAGGAAGTAGAAGAAGAAATAAATTTGAATGATTTGGTAAAGGATATTACCTCTTCTTCGATGCGCCTATTCTAAACCTCCTCTTAGGGCACTAAAGATGGTCTTTGAAGAAGACCAGGACCCCTAGTATGTTTCTAGGGAAGTTTAGAAGAGAAATATAGAGGGTTTTTCCAAGCTTGAAGGCTCAAAATTTTGTGAATAGGAGAGGGAGGAGGTTCCCTTTTATAAGGGAAGAGGGGCACCTTTGGAAATCTCAAAAATAATAATTAATAAAAAACCTCATACCCCACTTAAATAATTTGAAAATGACTCAAAATAGAATATTAGATGATATAGGGTTGTAATATCATCAAAAAATAAAATTTAGACATTTTGGGAATTTATTTTAAACATTATCAACTTTATTTATCCTTATTTAATCTATTTAATTTTATTTGTGCTAATAATATTCTAAATTATAAATTGTTATAAATAATTACATACGTTTTGTGAATTGTCCATAATTGGATAATTTATGACATTTTAGACCATATAAATTTCAATTTATAATTTTTAAATATTTTTGTGATTTTTAAACATTTTTATAATATGTTATTTTTTATAAAATAACAATAATGTCAATTTTGACACTATTCATTTATTTTCATTTAAATAAAATCCACACATAGAATATAATCAAAAAAAAATATTTAATAGATTCCTAACATGTCATATTCATCTATAAAATTTTTGGAGAACATTAATTAGTTCATATAATATTTAGTTTAATATTTTTAAAACCATTTATTTGATATTTCAATCAAAAAAATAATTTCTACATCACTATTGTGTCATCATTGATGATAATTATTTAATACCTAAAAATTATAAATAAATTATAATGATGTAGATAATTTTATTTTATTTTTTGAGACTATTTATATTCTAAGTGTTCTGAATTTTATCACTAAATTAAAATTATTACACTTATAAGATATAAGAGAGTGACATGTTGTCACTTTCTTTGGTTTTAATAAGGATTATATCATTTTCATGGTCAAAAGTCCATGAAATGAATCTATTCTGGCCCTTAGGTGATATGGGTCGACTTTTATTCATCCAATAGAATTTTATCAGGTGTTAGGGTAATTTTATAATCTTATTTTTACCCTTAATTACCCGATTTACCTTTAACTGTTGTAAATAAAAAATTATCATAGTTACTATTCATAATATCAAAAAATTAAAAGTAAAATGTGAAAATAATTTGGACCCACTTAATCCAAATATGGAATCCATTTTTCAAAATTCAAAACACATAAGTTGCATTAATTAATTTAAAATTAATCCCGTTGTTAAGAAAATGGATTTTAAAAGTTAAAACATTGTCAAAGATTGAAATGTTTTTACCAATGAATTCAATGTAAAATTAATGGTAATGACATAAATTATATTAAATAGTAAAAATATATTCTATTTATAATTTAAAACAATTAAATTTTATCATTTAACCATATAAATTATCTTTTATGCAAAAAGTTATTTTTAAGAAAAATTTAGCGTATTTTTATTATTCATCAAAATATGAAAGTTATCAGAAAAGTATCAAAAATTTATCCAATGTAAATTTTTATATCCTTATTCAATTGAATAAGTTTATTTTGTAAAATTTAGCTTATAAACTTGTGAAAAATTAGATTTAAAATTGGTGCGCCATCAAAATGTGGTAAAACTGCATTTTTTGAAAAATACTTCTTTTATCCAAAAAATTGATTTTGTTTTTATACCTCATTCTATAAAATGTGTAAGATGAATTATAATGTTATAAATTTAAAATTCAGTTAATACTATTCATAACATATATTTCATAATATTATAATAATATATCATTGTTTAGTGAAACTCGGTATTACGTACACCACAGGCTATCGAGGAAGGTTGCTCTAGCGTGTAACGCAAGCCAAAATAATGTTGTGTGTATTGAAAGATTCCTTTGGTGTTTTTTATAACACAAGTAATAAAAAAAATATTTCTCATAAAATCTCAGGGTGTTACAGGCATATACCTAAGTAGAATTGAGAGTTGTTTCCTTACTATATGGTTTATCCATGGTGGATTTTGTGAGACCTTGAGGTTCTTGGGGTCCCTAGTGAATATTGTTATACTCACCCCTGCACGACATATGCCCACACCTCGTTGTGTTTGGTGTAGATGAAAAAAAGAGCTGATTGAGGACGAGAGTATCGGACTGGAGGTAGATCAGAGGTGGACCTAGACGAGGCGTACCATAGAGACGACCATTTTAGAGATGTACCTAACCTTTAGGTGGGATCCCTGGTGGGTGATCACAGGAGCTATTTCAATTTACTTGTACTTCCAATTTTATGTACTTTCCAGTTGGGCTTGTATTCTGGACCTGTTTACTTACTGTACTCACTCTATTTACTATTCAGTTACTTGAGTTTGTATCTTGGTGTGTGTTTGGTTGTGTGTGTTACAGGTTATAAAGGAAATTCCTTCTCAGTTTTAGGGAATATGTCTTTGGTGTTAGTCTCCATCCCCTAGCCTGTGGAGGGAGAGCTTGGGGTAGTCACGTCACGAGCCCCGGGGGATGGGTCGTGACAACGACCTTGATATCTACACCATCATATCGGATGTCTCCTGCAGAGCTTCGTGAGTTGAGGGTACAGCTTGAGGAATTACAGGGTATGGGGTTCATAAGGCCTAATGTTTCTCCATGGGTATCCCCGATTTTGTTCACCAGGACGGTAGATGGAATTTTGAGGCTTCTAGTGTACTATCGGTGCTTGAATCTGGTGATCATGAAGAGCAAGTATCCACTCCTGAGGATTGATGATCGCTTCGATCAGTTGAAGGGAGCTTAGTGGTTTTCAAAGATATAACTCAGATCAGGATATCATCAGCTCAGGGTATGGGATGAGGACGTACTGAAGATGGCCTTCAGATACCAGTATGGGCACTGCGAGTTTTTGGTGATTCCTTTCAGCATGAACAACGCTCTGACAGTGTTCATGGGTCTCATGATCTGGATCATCCAACCTTACCTTGATCTCTTCATGGTGGTTTCCGTTGATGAAATCTTGATATACTCAGCATCGAAGGAGGAGCATGCTATGCATTTGAAGATAATTATGGATACACTACAAGAGCACCAACTCTATGGCTAGCTCTCGAAGTTCGAGTTCTGGATATGGGAGGTCTAATTTCTGGGACATGTTATCTCAGAGGCTGGAGTTGCGGTAGATACAGAAAATATAGAGGCAGTTCTTTCTTGGGAGCCACCCAGGAGTGTGACCGAGGTGCGGAGTTTCCTGGGGTTGGCTGGGTACTACCGAAGACTTGTACTTGACTTTTCCAAAGTAGCAGCACCCTTTTCAGCTTTGACAATGAAGGGATAGCCTTTCTTGTGGATAGAGAGATACCAACTGAGTTTCCAAGAGCTGAGGTCGAGACTGATGAGTGCCCCCATCTTGAGGCTACCAGAAGAGGGCGTTGGGTATGTAGTCTACTACGACACATTAGGGATGGACTAGGATGTGTCCTGATGTAGGAGCAAACAGTGATAGCCTATGGCTCACAGTAGCTGAGGAATCATGAGAATAACTACGCTACCAATGACCTAGAGTTAGAAACAGTGGTATTTGCATTGAATATGTGGTGGCACTATTTGATGGGAGAATGGTTTACTCTCTACTCTAATTATAAGAGTATCTGGTATATCTTCTCATAGAAGGACTTGAACCAGAGACAATGGTGATGGATGGAGTTCCTCCAGGACTATGACTTTGATATAGTCTACACTCCTGTGAAGGGGAACGTGTAGCCAGACGCACTCAGTAGGAGGTCTGGTTCACAGTTTCTAATTGAGGCGACCTAGCAACTATCCGCATTTCAATTATCCTACGTAGATAGTGATGAAACAACATACCTCTAGTCCATGACTATCACTCCCCCACACCTTCAGTGAGTATAGGAAGCACAACTTGGGGACATTGACTGCGAGGCCCTATGTGCTTAGATATCCTCAGGATGGGCTCCTAAAGGATTTTATGAAGTTGGGGAGAACGTCATCCTTTTTAGAGGATGCACCATGGTACCTGTGATGATACAAGAGGAGGTGTTGAGGGAGTTACACACATCCCCTTTGGTGGTGCATCTTAGTGTGGAAAATATGTACCAGGACCTCTGACATCAGTACTAGTGGCCATGAATGAATAAAGTAGTGGTGGAGTTCGTTTCACGATGCCTTACTTATCAGCAAGTGAAGGTTGGGCATCAGGTTTCAGCTGGCTTATCACAACAACTTGAGGTGTCAGAATGGAAGTGGGATGAAATCTCCATGGACTTTGTGATAGGGCTACCATGTATGTCCAGGGGCCATGATTCCATCTGGGTGATCATTGACAGACTAACCAATTCGGCCCACTTCCTACCCATCTAAGAGAAGGGATCAGTAGAGGTCTTGGGACGCCTCTACATATAGGAGATATTAAGGCTTCACGGGGTGCCATTGACGATCATCTCAGATCGTGATTATCGTTTTATATCCCGTTTATAGATGGGATTATCGGAGGCATTCAGGACTCAATTACGCTTGAGCACCACCTTTCATCCCCAAACAGATGGTCAGACGGAGTGGACCATACAAACTCTTAAGGAAATTCTTTGTGCTTGTATCCTTGATTTTGGACGTAGTTGTGAGGACCACCTTCCACTGGTGGAGTTCGCGTACAACAATAGTTATCACTCCACCATCAGCATGGAACCATTTGAGTCCTTGTACATGAGACAATGCAGATCACCTCTATGCTGGATAGACCCAAGGAAGCCAGCACTTATGGGTCCATAGTTGGTATGGGGTACCACAGAGAAGGTGAAGGTCATCCAGGAGCGTATTAATACTACACAAAGTAGGAATAATTCTTATGCTGACAGAAGGCGGAGACCCTTGGAGTGTGAGGAGGGATGTCATGTCTTCCTATGGGTCTCATACCAACAGGGATTGCAGAGATTTGGTCGGGGTGAAAAACTATCTCCGAGGTTCATCAGACCTTTCCAGATCCCCAGCAGAGTATGCAAGGTGGCATACCATCTATCCCTTCCCCCAAAGATTCACCAGGTGCATAATTTTTTCCATGTGTCGCAACTGAGAGGTACGTTCATAATCCATCACACGTTATAGATTGGGGAGAGATGGACATTGAATATGGGGAGACATTCGCAGATTCCATTGTGGAAATAGAGGATTGACAGGAGTGGGTCCTTAATGGGTGGTCAATTCCTCTAGTATGGATTCGGTGGCTGCACGGGAAACTCTAGGAGAGCACATGGGATCGGGGGGCTTAGATACGTGTTCAGTACCCCTACTTGTTTCCCTATTTTTGTTGTGACTTTTGGGGACGTAAATCCCTAAAGTGGGGAGGATGTAAAGACCCATAATTTTCCATATAATTTTTTATAAAATTATTTGGGATTATTACAAGTCTGCGAAAATTGACGGCACGTGATTCTGAGGCCCGGAGAGCCCATAACGGAATTTTGAACTTTTTCTAAGGTACATTCAATAAACGTACGAGTGGAGATTTATATTTTTTGAACCAGTTCTTAGATTAAAAATCTGAGGGCACCATTGAATTCGCAGTACTAGGATTCTATTAGGGGATGCTTAACTTTTTTTGAAAAAATTCAGACAGAAAATTTAAATTTCGGATCTTTTGAAATAAAATAATAAAATAATAAAATAACTAAATGTTCTTTTATTTTTCTATTTTTCAACCATTGAGTGGTGATGGTGGGACCATAGTGCAACGTTAGACATTAAACAAGATACTTTTAGTGTCTTAAACCTCACATTTCTTTGGTTTTGTAACGGAAACACTTTTGTGTTTAAATGACTCATAAATTACGTTTATTTAATGAATCATAATATTAAACACAATGTGGGATATTATACGGTTATATAAAGAAATATTGGGAACAAGTTTTGTTCACTTGCAAGAGGAACCTATGATGAAGTTCTAATGGCGTCTTCCACCAACGTAGAATGGAACTTCGATGACCGTCGTAGGATTCGAACTGAACAAAGACGGGTGACGATGAACACCTTCAAATGCGGGTTCATCTCCCTCATCCGCAGAGTCTTCCAAAAAGTTCGAGGTAGAGGTTTTGTTTAATGGTTTTATGTTTCATCTCTTTTTTTATGATGATGAACCTCTCCCATGTTATGATGCTAATGTGGAGGGCTCATGCAGAACCGAACAAGGCCCAGACCCTCTGCCAAACTCCTTATTGATTATGTTTTTTCATGGGAGATCGACCGAAATCATGACAAGAGGGAACCAGGGGCCAAATAGTGATGGAAGCATCCCTAGAACCCCAAAGGCACAGTCGGAAAAGAAAAAGGACCTCTGAATCTTCACCAAAGGCCCACGGAAGCTCCACCGGCACAGTGGCACCGACAACCGGAGGAAGCGGTGGCCGCCTCTCGCTGACTGCGAGGAGGTTTCGGTGCCTGAAGGCATCGCAACGGAAAAAGGGGGTGATCATCCACGGCCAGCTGCATTGAATCCAGGCAGCGCACCATACAGGAGGTGTCGTGGCTCCGAGCCGTGATGGTGGATGAAGGGCAGACCCGCACCCCGCAGGTCCCGCCGATGACTGGTCAACACGAATCTGCCAGGTGGAGCGGCGCCAACTGGCGCCGCAGATTGAAGACTGAATCGACACTTTTTCTGTTCAAGAGGGGAGCTGACCCCCTTGCCTAGATGATGGGTCGTGCCTAGATAGCGGGCCAGGTAGGTCCAACAGCCCGGCGGGCCAAGCCCATCTCCTTTGGGTCGGGTCTGTCTGACCATGTCGGACTGGACCCGGACCCACTTACGGCCTAATTTCGATTAAAGAGATATATATCTTAAACCGAACATCCGTTTGATGAACTATCTATGGCACTGGAACCCTTAGTACAAGGCAATCCTTTTGAGATACTCCACTTGGGTTTTGGAGAAATATGGAGTATGGTCAAGTTGGATTGGACTCAAATCCAACCATGCCCCCGACACTAAACTACCTATAACATACAGACCGGGTTTCCAATTGACGTGTCATCTATTGAATTGGAACCCTTATGAAATGGCTGTTCATTAGGTTACCTTTTCTTGGGGCTTCGTGGAGGTTGAGGTATGATTTTTATCTGGAGGAGTGGTTTCTCGAGAACTCAAGTGTACCAGGTGTGGGAATCTTATTGCTAGCCATCAAGTGACATACGATCCTGTGTGGATCGATGACATAAAACCATTTCTAGATCGACTACTTATGAACCTGTGTGAATCAATGACTTACGAACCAATGTGGATCGACAACTTATGACCCTATGTGGATCGATGACTTACAACCTTGTGTGGATCGACGCCATCTGACCCTGTTTCGATCGATGATTTACGAACCTATGTGGATCAATTACTTGCAACCCTGTGTGGATCAACAGTAGTTTGACCCGATGAGGACTTCCCTTAGAGCGGCCCGTCGTGGATCAAGGACTTACGAACCTATGTGGATTAGTGACTTACGACCCTGTATGGATCAGTAACTTACGACCCTATGTGGATTGGCATTGGAATGAATTCTTCGTTGTGCGGTAGTGGAACTTCTTAACAGAAGAAGATGATTTAGCTTCATGAATAATCATCATTATTCCTATTCTTTAAGTTATATACCTAGTTTGAGCTAAGTATTTACTTTTGATTTGTTATAGAGATTATTCTTTGTGGTTATTCCTTTGTGGAATTCTTGGAGACCTTCTAGGGTCTCGAGGTCCCTACTGGGTATTTTTATACTCACCCCTACAAGGGCTTCACCCGCACCTTATTGTGTCTTGTGCAGACGATGGACAACTTTGACCGAGGATAGGGAGCTAGGACTAAACGGTGCACGGAGGTGACCAGTTGATGTGGAGAGTCATGGTGACGATTTTTACCTACCCTTCAAGTAGGATCCTTTTTGGATGACCACAAGAGTTGTTTTTCCTTTTTGATGTATATCTTTCAGTTGGGGTTGTATACTGGCCTCTTTATATTCAATACTTACTTTTACAATCGGTAGTTGTTTTTAGTTGTGGTTGTATCTTTCTTCTTATGTTGTGTTTTACTTGTGCGAAGTGTGCCCTTTCATTGTGTGAATAAGTTTTGAGGAAATGTCTTCCCATTTTAGGGATATTCCTTTTCGGTGATATTTTTCAACCTCTGGCCCATGGAAGGTGGGCTTGGGGTAGTCACGACACAGGACCCAGGGGACGGGTCTTGATCATCACTATGAATTGATCCCTAGAAGGTTTGGATTAATTTCAATCAAAAGTGGATTCAGAGGTATTCAAAAATATCTCTTGGTGCTTATGGTTTGGGAGGAAAACATTGGAGACAAGTGGATTCATAGGGGATTCATGTATTTATACGAATGTTTCAAAAAAAAAACAATATAGAGAATCCCCCTTGACCCTATTGTAGAGCCACTTGAAAAGGGAAGGGTTTTGGTCCAGGGTAAGGGACCATGTCA
The DNA here is from genome assembly GCA_963277665.1 of Viscum album. Classification (NCBI taxonomy): domain Eukaryota; kingdom Viridiplantae; phylum Streptophyta; class Magnoliopsida; order Santalales; family Viscaceae; genus Viscum; species Viscum album. The sequence continues at coordinate 1,489,283 of OY728165.1, forward strand.
TATCCGACTTGGTCAAAGTCACATCCAAGGAACACTATAGATACCACAATGAAGATCCTATATTTTAGGGAAAAGGACCACATCATAGTCTCCCACACCACACTAAAGGACTCAGTAACCTATAATAATCCTACCTTATAGCCTACCACCACTCCGCAGGGCTACCAAATTTGGTAAAACCGACCAAACTCACCCCTTGAACCTCTATGCTTCAAAAGACAACCAGCCTAAGGAAGGGCTAAACCACAGTCTATTTTCACTCCATGGCCATAACAAAAAAGGAAGTGGCTCCAAAATCCTCCCTCAATCCCCCTTATTTCATATCTGGGATCTCCGCGTCATAATGACATACCTCATGGTGCAGCCTAAGGCTCCATGTTGTAGAAACCATCCAAGCTAAAATTTCATCCCAACTCCTTCACTTCCTACTATAGGCACCTAAAACAACCAAAACACACAAATTAAAGGGCTACTAGGATTTATTACCTTACAAGTTTCCACTACCTCAATGATATGAACCTCTCCTCAAGGTCCTGGCTATTTTCCAAGGCTCCTTACCCTCATCTGATGAAATAACAATAATTTCAGCACCCACATATTTGTTATTAACCATAATCCCCTATAATTTTTTAGTGATAGCATTAGTATCTCAACAAGTCAGTCTACAAGTCTCCTTAAGGGCTTGAATGTGACAACTCATCAGCCAAATCCCAATCTTTATTGAAATCCTCAAGTAATTTTCTCCAATAAAAATATCAACTTGAACCTGTGAGTTTCTTTTATTTGATGATTTTATCTCCTGTCAGTTATAAAATCTTAATTGAGGAATTATCCAAATAAAACATATTATTCCCACTAGATATAAATAAAAAACCTATAGATTTGGGGTTGGGTTTTAACATCCCTGTTGTCTATTTTCAAGGTGTTGTGGCATAGCTAATGAGGCTGTATCGTGATCCTGGTGCTGCAGTGTGAGCTATGATGGTTGCATGATGGAACATGCAACAAAATTACCACAATAGGCATAAGGGGGGTTTTGGAATGGAATATAAGTCCCATATTTTACCCTCCCCATCACAAGTCCTTTTTATAGAGGTATAGGTAGTGATCCACCCTGGTAGGTAGTGAGCCCTTCTAGAGAAAAAAAATGTGATGTATTGAGATAAAAAACAATATTATGGTGGAGGGGTGTTCCCAAAAGGGACCATACTATTGGTATCAAATCCATGGGTAGATTCAGATATTTATGGAATATGCTGAGGGGGAGATTTTTAGTCCCTCTATAAATACATTAGACACCCTGCATATTTGGGAAAGGAGCTTAACAACCCTGCTACCTATTTGCAGGGTATTGTGGCATAGCCTGTGAGGCCGCACCATGAGACTGGTGTTTCAACATGGGCTATGAGGGATACTCCATGGTACCTATAGTGTGAGTCCCAAATTAGTAATGTAGGGGTGTTGGGCATGAAATATAATTCCCAACAATCCCCACCCAATCATATTGCCTTTTCAGAGATGAATGGCTAGTATGCCACCCTGGTTGGAAGTGATCCGTACTAGAGAACAAAACCATGAGGTAGTGAGCCATAGAGGACAATGTTTTGGTAGAGGGGTGTGCCTAAAGGGGTCCCTATAAGATAAACCAGTAGAAATCTTGATAGTGATATGAGTAATTTTCACTGCTTCAATGTTCTCAAGATTCAAGGCAGGATCTAGAAATGCCATGAACCCCTCCATAAAAAGGTACCCAATAGGTCTTGGGTTGGTGAATAGTACCAAGAGTATACAAATATTTCAAATGGGAGGCATTAACCTATATAATAATAGGATCAGGAGATAGGATATCAACGATAAATCAAATCTATGACATAACATAAGATAAAGAAAATCAAAACCATCCCATAATGAATGTATAAGTAAAATAGATATAGATAAAAGACTCCAGATAAATACCCAAAATAAAAGCTAAGGATGTGACTTAGTAACAACTCCAATTATAGATCTAGAAATGTCTATTGTGATCCACTAAATCCTCCTAGAAACCTGGAAATAGTTTTTATAAACGTAGGGTAAGCATATAAGTATACTCAGTTGGATCGTACCCAAAGTCTCCCATGCACATGTAAAAAAAGACCATACTAATGTACCCATGAACAAATATCAGAACAAAAATCAACTAAGTATGTCAACTAACCTATCTCATCCTCACTAAGTCATGCTCACCAAATAAAGAATCCAAGTATAATAGCATTATAAGAATCGTATCGATAAGGGTACCATGTACCTCATTCCCACTAGGATTCCACTCTCATAACCCAAAAACATACATCCTCACACTCTAATAACTTCCATATAACAACCATGTCTAGACACACTTGGTCCATTAAATCACATGTAGACTAAAGAAACCTATTCCATCACATCACATCACATCACATCTCTCTCTAAGACACCTAGTCCATAACCTCACATCACAACTCACTTGAAGACACGTGGGTGATAGCATCACATCACATATCTCCTAAAGAAACCTAGTACATTTCATAACATAAAAACCACAACCATAATAATAGGGTATCATGAATATGAAGGACATCAACCTGGTTCCCTCCTCCTACCATGCATGACCCCACTATAATCAATCTAATCATCTCATCAAAAAACACCATTATTTCACTTTTTAATTCTGGACATCCCAACCCATGCATATCTAACTTTCATAGAAGAAAGAGTAGGGAAGATTGAGTAACCATTCATCCATACTCACCACCAATATGTTGAGAAAAATAAACCTAAATAATTTAGTTATTAGTGCAGAGTGATCTACATTGGTGGGGTGAATATTAAAATCAAAATGAATATATAAGGTACATATATATATAGCCACACACAAGCCCAACCTATAGGTTCACAACCAAAGCACTAACCAACTCACAACATCACCACCCAACCTCATAACACTTCCAATTTCACTACCACCACTAAATGAACAACACCACACAATAAGCCACAAGCCACATTCCACATTCCTCCTTTAATTTCAAGTTAATACAATTTCCAGATTTCCCATTACCAACCAATTTCATTCATTAACCCTGTTCAATTTCCTACCCGTTCGTTTAATTATTTATTCCCATTTAATTTACATTTTAAAAAAACCCATATAATTCATACTTCCCATTTTATTTCAACATTAATTAACTATTTCAACCCATTACATTTCATTTCATCATTTACATTTAATTACAATACTACCTAGGAAACTAGAACAAAAAATCACATCACTACAACCATCCCCCAACTAGCCCCATACTGCCACCATTTCATAACCACATCCTCATCATCAACACATTTACCATAAACCATGCCCATATCTTGGTGCATTCATCCCACCCATTATTGATACATGACATAACTACACATCCCCTCCAAATAGCAAAAATAAATCCCATCATATCTTCCCCCATATAACAAACATACATCACCACCCCACAACACAACCACACATCACATCACTTTTTTCATCACCTTCACATAACATTTTTCAGATTTAGAAATATTATTTTCATCAATTACACTTATTTATTTAAAGGAAATTATTACACAATCCATATCCTCTAGGTTAAACCATTTCATTAACCAGATTTATGTGGTTATCTAGTCCCATTTTAGGTAATAAAAAACAATCACATATCAAGGGTTCCATAACACATCAACAAAAGTGAAGATAAATCCCCAAATGACCACGATATTCATCAAGGAATCAATCCTATAAAATCACAATATCAATAATATAAAAAGGTTGTAATGGATGAAATTTCATTCCAATTCTAATTTTAAATTCAAATTACCAATTAATTATATTCATTAGGATGGTGTAAACTATATTCCAAAATATAAACAAGAGTAAAATCCCTCCCACATGATACAACTAAATGAGAAACAAAGGGTCCCATACCTGAAATGAATCTTTATGATTCACCATACAATGTTGAATTAAGTGGAAGACCACCACCATACACTACAATGAAGAGTAACACCTTTATTACCTTAATAACAACACCCCACAACCCCTTCTCATAAAAAAATCTCAAAAACACAAGTTTCCTTGACAAAATACCTTCCAAGATAATAAACATGTAAAAAAATTGTAGAGGGACAAAAAGGAAACTCACCTAAGCCACCATTTTTTATCTTCCAAGTTGAAGGTTCAAATACACTGATTAGGGTCTAAAATTCATCCAAAGGATGCACTTAGTTCACCCAAGAAAAGAGAGGAGCGTTTGAAAAGTGATCAGTTTTGAAGGGATTTTTGAATTTATACCCAGTCTATAAAACACCACACCATGATGTAGCCCTCTCCACCATGTTACAGGACTACTAAAAACAAAGGGAATAATGGTGAATTGTAAGTTACTATGCTACAACAGTTCTAGTAAAAGTGGCTTCAAGATCCAAAACTATATTCATGTTTTAGATGTTAAGAAAAGTGGATAAGAATATGGAACAGCCAAGCTCATAATGCTACAGACCATTAGAAACCAAAAACAAACTAAATCGTAGCCAAATACACTACGCTGAAGACCCTCAATAACCAAACATAATACTATTCCATAGTATTTCTCCATGGTGTTGCCACATTTAAAATGGAATAACTCTAGAAAAAATACACCAAAGACACTATTTCATAGCTATCCACCTTACACCCCATGACACACCAACACAATGTTTCTTCACATCCCCATGGTGAAGCCGTTCCAAAAAATGGTAGTGGAATTAAAAATCCTCCTTCAAGATCCTTAGGCCACAACCAAAACCTCCACGGCAAAGGCACTACACCATGAAGTGCATCACACCCCTCTAGTCTGTAGGAATCCTCTTGATAGATTTTCTCAGCACTGACACTACTACTTTCTCCAAAAATACATGTAACTTACACCAAAAAACTCAACCACTAGAATTTCCACAAAGGTATGGGATGGATGGTCCAGGTAATTACATAATAAACTTATCAAATTATTCTTTCCCTTGAAAATCAGAACAAATTTATAAGGAAAAGAGAAAATAGGTCTAAACACCCTTCTCACAAGTTACCTCTCAAGGATCTCATTACAACTAAACACCACCACCAATCAAAAACAACAATACTATCCAAAAACATCCACTATACATTTTATAAAATCATACCACCACACCACTTTACCATTTTCCCCACCACGAACAACACCAAAAAATTTTATACCAACCAAAAACCACCTTATTTACACATAAGTACTTAAACCACAATCTGAGCCCCCAGAAATTACAAGCCATATATAACCAAAACCACCACATAATAGATCCCCAAGAACACAAATCGAGTAACTCCATATCTCATGCCAAGATATTATCCTCTTTTGGAATCACTAACTCAGTTGTATAGTTTTAATCATGTCAAAGTATAACATGTATTGATTAGGAATAGAGTTTCTACTTCCTCATTTTCTTGAATATTTTATCACACATCACACAATCGAGGAAAAATCACATTGTATAAAACATCAAGATCCAAAAATAACATCATCAATGAAAAAAAGAAAAAGGAAAAACTCAAAAAAAATCTGGGTACTGGGAAGGAATTTGAATCTCACACTCCCAAGTACTCTTCTATAGGACACCATGTATCCACAACACATAAACCAAAGGATTAATCCATAAATGAAACACCTTCTCCTAATTATCTTAGATCTCTACTAGCCTCTCCATAAATGTCACGTCATCCTCGATATCAAAATATCCCAAGTAAATGACATGTAATTCATCGTGAAGATACTGATGGAGTTGAAAGACATGGAATATGTAAAGAATATGGTCCATCCAAGGTGTAAGTGACAACCAATAAGCTACCTCACCAATTCATCCCAACACCTTGAAATGACCAAAAAATTAGGTTGAGAGCATACTCCCCCTACCAAACCTCTGATTTCCAGATTGAGGGGAAAACTTAATGAACACGTGGTCCATGACCTCAAACACTAATGGTATCCTCCAGATATTAGAATAATAATTTTTCTGGTCCCATAATAATTTCATCCTCTCAAGGAAAAATTGAAACTTCTCTGCTGTGATCTGCACCACATTGGGACCAAGAACCGATGACTCGCCAACCTTAGCCCAGAACAATATATAATGAAATGACCTCCAATAAAAATCCTCAAATGGTACCATGACTATGGATGAGTGATAAATATTATTATAATAAAAATAAACCAAAATAAGTTATTTTAATAATATCTTATGAAGTCCAATATGCATGCCCACAAAATATCCTTTGGTGTCTAGATGGTCTGCTCTATCTTCTCATTTATATGAGGGTGGAAAGTGGTTCTAAGGCATAACTATTTACCAAAAGAATTCTATAATCCCCAGAGAATCACAAGGTAAAATGAACATCTCGGTCTGATAAAACATAACTTATAACTCCATGCACTCACTTGACCTCATCCACCTACATCGTCACCAAAACATCCACGGTTCCTAACTCTATGAACCCTAGGTTGTGAGCTGATTTCATCTACTGATCCTTGTATTCCCAGATAGCATCAAAACCTCCTTGAGATCAGGGTAAACCTGGGAATAATTCTATCAATATTTCATACCAATTCCACTTAAGATCATCCCAGGGATGCAACAAACCTCTAGGGACATATTACTCAGCCTTTACCTGTTGGAAGACCAATCATTGAGCAAGAAACATTGCCACCACCCATTTCATCCCAAGTCATCAAAAATACACCCTTAACTCATGATACATCTTGGATACCCCTGATTGTACCGCCAAAGGTGAGATTTGAAACTCACGAATGACTCCCTCACACTTTTCCACCATGAAAAACAACCCCCTCTAAATAAAATCCATTTTCTAACATCCTCTAATCATCCCTCTAGAGCATCACAATTAACAACATGATTATGCATCACCTCTGCCTATGAGTTTCCCCACTAAGTCTTATCTACTTTCCTCATTATACAATACTACACTATAATATAGAACAAGTAAACACCATCATCAACCACCCTTGAATCTAAGTTTAGGGTTTTCAATTCCTCCATTTCTCTCCAAGCATATTCTAACTCATGAACAACATCCTTCCATGATTTCCTACTCAAATAATAATAAATGACATTCCCCTTTCCTATAGTGTAGGATATATCAAAGTCATAGCCCTAATTAAACTCCATCCACCTCCATTTTTATACATTCATATCGTATAGATAAAAGATATACCTCACACTCTTGTGATTATTGAAGAAAAAATGTGCTCTTCAATGAGGTAATGTCACCATATCATTAGCACAAACACAAATGATGAAAACTCTAGATCATGGGTGGAATAGTGACGCTTGTGGGGGTGTAAATTCTTAGACCCATAATAGATCACCACTTCCTACCACATTAATAAACATCCCAACCCTAGATGGGAATCATTAACAAACACCTCAAAGATCACCCCCTCGTCTGGAAACTGAATCACTAGAGAACTGATCAATCTACCCTTTAGGTAGTCAAACATTTCCAAACACTGATTGGTCTATATAAAAGTATAGTCTTTCTTGGTCAAAGTTTTTTGTGGGTCCACAATCAATGATAAATCAGATAGAAACATCTGCTAATAGCCTATGAGACCGAGGAAACTATGAACCTCCACCACATTCTTGGTTAAAACATAACAAAAAACTACCTATAACTTTTAAGGGTCTATGGAAACACCCTACTGAGACACCACATTCCCCAAGAAATGAACCTCTCATGTCCAAAACATACACCTGGATAACTTTCAATAAAGATTTTTGTGTCAAAGAACTTGCAAGATAACTCTGAGATGATCGACATATTCCTTCCCTAACATCGATTATATCAATATTTCATCAATGAACATGACTATGAAATGGAATAAAAATTCAAGAAACACATAATTTATGATCCCCATGAACATAAATGGTGTGTTTTTTACACCGAATAGAATGATCATGAACATGAAGTTCCATTACCTTCATCTAAAGGAATTCTTCAGGATATCATTATCCTTCACCCTCAACTAGTGATACCCATATCACAAATTAATCTTTTAAAGACAAATAGTTTCCCTCATCTGGTTGAAAATATCATCGATCCTCAGAATAGGGTAATGATTCTTGATCACCACCTGATTCAATCTCGGGTAGTCTATACACAACCTAAAACTAATATTCACCTTACTGGTTAATAACACTAGATCACCCCATAGTGACACACTAACATAAATGAAGCCTTTATATATCAAATCATCTATATGAATCCTCTGATCATGCAACTTATAAGGTTCAATACAATAAGGATCCATCAAAATTAGAGAAGCCTCAGGTTTAAAGTCTATACTGAACTCAACATTGCATTGAGGGGGTAGTGTTACAACCTCCTTGGGAAAGAGATCTAGAAACTCACTAAAAACATTGGGAACATCCTCCATCCTAGCGTATAACGATTCCACATACAACTTAACCATAAAATAAAGAATGGTATCTATACATATACTAACCAAATAAAAACCATTCTCACCAACAAAAACCAAATACAGGCTACCCACATATGAAAACATGACTCTCCTCGGGAAGAAGTCAATAACAACATGCACAGAATAATCCCAGTTCATGATGAGAATGAAATTTTATGGCTTCATCTTTAGAAATAAAATATCCCCATAAGATTTATGTGGCCCCATTAATATTATTCACCACTAACACACATCATACAAGATAGTATGGCCTATGATTAGAATATTCAACACTAGGGGAACAATAAATCACTCTATGTCCAGTACCACTGCACAGAATAGATTGGGTGAAATAAAGGAGTGAGAATATCCTAAATTAAACAAAGTAAAAAAAAGGTAGAAGACAATTTGATCGTACCTTCAATGATCTCTAGACCCTCATGAATTGTTTCCTCTTCTCCATGCAACAACCCATTCTCAATTCCTATGCCTCTTTCCTAATGACCACCTCCATGAACATTCTTAGGTCAGGGTCCCTAAAGATGAAGAATAACCTAAGGTCCACCTATTACTACTCCATTTCCTCTCGGTGGATCATAATCCTACCACCCCCACTACAGAAATGGTCTCATTGGCAGCAGCTACTAAGGCCGACGCTGAACCTATCCACCCCCACCATACTAATCTCAAAGAACCATGAGGAAATGATCCCAATGATGGCCATGAACACCATAGGAAAAAAACACCATACCAAATCCCCTTGGATAAGAAAATAAAACACTGAATATAGAATAATGGAAGGGGATTTTTAGATTTCCACTCTCCACCGATCAAAACCTTGAAGGCTTTAGTGCCTGAGACCTTCCACTGACAAATATGATCCCCCGAGGACCCTTCTAGTTCCCCTATTGTGGTAAACCTATTTGAGAGTGCATACACTTGATCACCTCCACCTCCTTTTGTACTTCCAAATATTGTGGAAATGTAAATGGTGTAACCAAATACTGGATAGAAGGATGGATTACATCCTTAAGATGATGCGCAAGGTTCTCCTCATCAAGGAAAATATCTGAGGAGAAATATAAAAGATCCTTTAACTAAATCCCGATCTCTTGCATAGACAAACTCCCATGATAAAGAGGGAGAAGCTCCTAACTCTTTACTTCCTTCATGTTTGAGGATAAGAACTCCACACATAACTATTTCTAGAAGTCAAACCATGAAACATCTACTTCCTTCCACTCACAAAGATACAATGTCCACTACTGACATGAAACTCCCCACATCTGAATAACTTATAAGGGGACCCAATACTCTATCAGGGCATGGATCAAACTGAAGGTGATCTCAAGATCCTCCAACCAACTCTCTATCTATATATTAGATATGTTACCCTCATACTTACCCAAATCCTTCCACTAAAAAATGTACAAATTTTTTTGTCACTAATCATCCTCTTATACTAGATCAACCCTCTGATGATCAACCAAATAAGCATAATAAAAGTACAGTACCTGATATAAACATGGATGACTAACATGAGACAAATCTTAATGGGAAACAAGGATTCCTTAATCCTAGTAGTATGGAATTTTATTAATATTCATTTAGCTCATTTTATCTTCCCAAAAACACCCATTTAAAAATAGAACACAAGTCAGCCATGATGCTTGTGCCTCTCCTAGGTCTCTACCCTATAAGCAGTTCCACCTCACTTGTTCATTCCGTAGGCCCGTTTTCCTTGCATTGGATCACAAGGTGACCTAAAATCCAATTTCCTATTCGGTATTCCCTCACCCATGTCATGAGCCAAGATCAACTGACACTATTGTCCTACCAACCGATGAAATCCTTATTGTTCCAAACTATGAGCTCCATCCTACCCCTCAAATAAAACCCTATGATAACACTATTTAATGATCACATCCCTAAAAATTCACACATCCTTGGATAGAAAAGAAGGAAGAGAGATAATGGACCTCGAGTCCCACCTCCAGTAGGCCCTGGTTTGACGACTATCATTGAGTGTATAAAAATCCTTCAAATGTGAGGCATTTCCCTATATAATAATTAGATTAAGAGATATGAAATCAATGATCAATAAAATCCATGAAATAATATAATATAAATAAAACAAAACCATCTCCCAATGAATGTATATGTAAAATAGATATAGGTAAAATTATCTAAATAAATTCCCATAATAAAAGATAAGGCAGAAACCCAACAACAACTCCGAAGACTAAGCTATAAATGTATAGAAAGGACCATGAAATCCTCATGGAAACCTGGAAATAGGTTGTATATACATATGGTGATCATACAAGTATACTTAGTAGGATAATACCTAAAGTCTATTTTTAACATGTGAAAAATAGTATACTAATGCACCTAGAAGCATACAACATAACCAAAAACACTTAACAAGGTCAACTAACCAATCCCATCCTCACCAATGCACATTCACCAAATAACACTTCCAAGTATAATAACTTAATAAGAATCATATTGATAAGGGTAACCCACACTTCTTTCCCACTAGTATTCCACTCTCACACCCCAATTACATATGTTCTGGTGCTCCCATCTCTTCTATATAACATCCTTGTCCAAACACACCTTGACCATCACATCACATCTCGCTCGAAGAAACCTAGTCCATCACATCACATTACATCTCACCCAAAGACACTTGGTAAATCACATCACAAAACATATTTCCCAAAGATGCATGGGACATCACATCACATTACATCTCACCCAAAGACACATGGTCCATCACATCATATCACAGTAATAACTTGAATAGGAGGGAATCCTAGACATGAAGGATATAAACCTTGCTCCCTCCTCCTACCATGCATGACCCCAACAATAATATATCTCATCATATCATCAAAAACCTCCACTATTTCACTTTTTACTTATTTCCATCATAGCCCATGAAAATTTAATTTTCTTGGAAGAGAGAAAGGGGAACAATGAGTAACTAAACATCCCTCTTCACTATCGAGATGTTGGGAAAAACACCACCAAAACATATGGTTTTCATTATAGAGTGATCGATATGGGTGGGGTTCATATAGATATAACAATGAACATATAAGGTATATATATATATAGAAACACATAATCCCAACCTATGGGTTTATAACCAAATCACTAACAAACTAACAATATCACCACCCAACCTCACAACATCACCACTTTCACTACCACCAATAAATACCCAACACCACACAACAAGACACATGCCACATTCCAACTTTAAATTCAATTCAATAAAATTTATATATTTTTCATTTCCAACCAATTTCATTCCTTAAAACCATTCATTTCATTATTTCATCCTATTTAATTCGAATTTGACAACAACTATCCAAGACACACTTCCAATTTTAATTCAACATTTTTTTGTCTTTTTAAACCATTCCATTTTAATTCATATTTTACATTTAATTACATTATTACTTAGAAAACTATCATGAAAAATAACATCACTACAAACATACTTCTCATAAAAACTACCCCCACACTTCCCACCATTTCACAACCATATCCACCTTCTCATCACAATGGCTATAAACCATGCCTACATCTCAGTGCATCTTCCCCACATAGCATCACCACACATCACCACCACACATCACAATCACCTCTAATAATATTAACCTCTATATCATAAACACACATCACTTCCTGGAAACATATCCATGCATCACATAGATTTTCATAACACATTTACATAACATTTTTTAGATTTATCAATGGTATTTTCATCACTTACACTTCTTAATTTTAAGGGTATTTTCACACAAGTCATAATTTCTAGGGGAAAACATATCATTAACCCAGTTTAAGTGGTTATTTAGTTCTATTTTAGGTGATAAAAAACAATAACACATCAAGGGTTCCATAAGACACTAACCAAAACATATAAAAATACCCCAACAACCACGATTTTTAGCGAGGCATCAAACCCATACAATCACAATATCAATTATATCTAAAGGTTGTAAATATTGTGACTTTATTCCGCTTCCCCTATAAAATTAAAATTACCAATTCATTATCTTCATTGGTCTAGTGTAAACTATCTTTCAAAATATATACAAGAGCATAACCCCTCTCTCGTGATGCAACTAAATGAGAAATGAAGGATCCACTACCTCAAAAAAACTTTTTGATTATCCACACAAGGTTGAATCATGAGGAATTCCACCACTAGACAAAAAAATGAATAGGAACGCCTTGATCACCCAAAAAAAATTCCCCACAACCACGTATCATCAAAAAACCAACAAAACAATAGTTTTACGCCACAATATCCCCTCCCAAATAAGAAATGGGGAGAAAATAGGGGAAGGACAAGGAAGAAACTCACTTAAACCACCATGGTGGATCTCCTAAGGATGGTGTTCAAAGCCACTAATTGGGGGATAAAAGGCCTCTAAAGTAAACACTTGGTCTATACATTAATGAGATAAAGGTTGGGAAAGTGATTGGGTTCAAAGGGATTTTAGAATATATACCCAATCTATAAAACACCACGACATGGTATGACCCTATTCACAATTACATAGTACTACTAGAAATAGAGGGATTTGTGGTGCAGTGCAAGGTACTACACCACAGCGGTTCTAGTAAAAGTGGATTCAGGATCCATAACTATCTCCATACTGAAGATCCAAAAAATGGGAGAAGACCATGGCATAGACAAGGAAACTACGCTGCAGACCACTAACAACTAGAAAGAGGATAAAATATATCAAAATACACTACACTGTAAACCATTGAAAACCAAAGAGGATGTTATGTAGAAGCCTGGATCTATGATGTAGCCATCGTAAAAAAGTAAAAACCATAGAAAACTCCACCCAAGACACTATGTCACAATCGTCCACCCTATGTCTTAGGACACACCAACACTCTTCTGCAACCTAACTACATGGTGCATCTATTCTCAAAATGGGATTGGAATAAAAAAATCCTAATTTTGGATCCCAATGATATAGTTAAAACCTCTACACCATAACCACTACACCTTATGGCATAGTACACCCCTTTGTTCCTTATAAATCTTCTTACTGTATTTTCTCAGATCGAGCTCCACCACTTGCTCATGTCTCCCCAAAACTTCCCCAAGACACCTACACCACTATAATTTATAAAAAGTAAAAAGTTTAAAGATATGGTCTATTAAATGATACTTCTTATCAAGGAATAGATAATCAATATAAATATAGAAGTTCCCAACCCCTTTTATGAACTTTGATGATGTAGGAACTAAATCTATTTCCATGTGTTCACCCATATCATTTCTTGGGGTTCCTTTACAACTAACTAGACCAAACTCAATATAATAATCCATTATATTCACCTTAATTTGATATTTATCTATCCTAGTGCTCAAATAATCATATTCACCTAGAAAAAACTTCCAAATTGGATTACCCTCCATTTAGGAAGTATGTGGATATCTCACATGAGTGATTTCAGCAACCTTTATTAGGCCCCCAGATTATAATTTGGAGCACATACATACATATAAGGGTTATAATGAATTTCCAATGTACCATACATCCCAAACATAACCCTCTAAAAGTTACTAAGCATCATAACCCCATTGGTAGCCTCTAGAATCTTCTTTCAAGCATGGGTTATAATTTCAATATTTGGATCCTATTATATTGCATGGCATGATCCACTACAAAGTTAGAGTATTGTTTTCAATATCATATTTAGCTATCCCATTATTGTGGACATTTTCTTAAAAATTAGTATCTAAAGATTCTGTTCTAGATACCCCTTTAACCTTTCAAGACTTTAGGTTTTTTAATTTGGTCATAGGAGGGGGAGATTACTTCAAGTAGTATATTTATTTTCATAGTAGATTCATGAAAGAAAGTATCAACCTGGTCTTGTTGGGGACCAATTTCATGGAGTTCAAAATTATATTAATAATATGAATCTTCCTTAGTTTAAAAATGAAATTATTTTTTAGGTCATTGATTGAATCATAGGAAATGTTATCAGGCCCTTCATGATTTTGAGAACTCGATATTTGAATAGTCTCCCTATTAGAAATCAATCCTTGTCACGTGTGATATTCAAAATGAAAACTGCCAATGTTCAAGGCTATGAAAGGCTCACCATGATCAGCTAAAGTACTATGAACGTCATTTTTCATATAAAACCATAAATAGGATTTAATTTGATTCCCATATTCACTATAATACTTATGAGCAGTCGGCTCATCATCTTCTATATGAGGGAAAAGATCCATTCTCAAGGGAGGTTGTGATTCCTCCTACCTCTGGCTATCTAAACAAGAAATAGCTTAATCCATTATAGTAATGACATCACAAGCCTTTATCTACCTTCTATAAATTTTAGTAGAGTGACCTTTCAATATGAATTTACCACAGAATAACAATCTCTGACATTGATCAGCATTATGACTAATATTATTACAACTAAAAAATGAGTACTTTTTCAAATTAAATAAGAAAATAAAAATGATGATCATCAGTAGTAAGGGTGACTGTTTTAATTATAGTATAGATAAGGTCCACTACAAATAGAATTAATACAAAGTGTTTGTATCCATCCTTTTCATTTTACTTTTCCATATTAATTGGGACTCCTATGGCTAAGGAAATATCTCATGAGATTTGGGGATTCCAAAAAAATCAACTCAACCCTATGATTCTAAACCATACAAAATTAATTGATTTCTTCATGTTTTAAGGGATTAAAAATTGAATCCCATTAATGAATTTTGAGAATTACAAGTTTCAAATGAATGAAATCAATCCCCCATGCTTTAGATTTTAAGTTCACAACTTGGAAGATGGTGTGGAAGAATCCCTTTCCTAAGAATTTCATCCTTCATCCATCAAATCCCTAAATTTCTAAAAGGAATTTATTGAGATTAATAATACCCCATTGATTTTCCTTAAGCTAAAGACAAGTGAGTGATGATGAAGTTCTTACATTCCATGATCTTATCTAAGAGAAGACCATGGTTAGCTTCAAAAAATATGTATCACATTTTTTCTTTATCTATATTTCATAAGAATAGTAATCATTTTGAAACCCTTAAAATATTCTAAGATTTATAGTGTGAACATCCGGTGGAATCCCTAAATTTTGAGTGAAAGGTATTTCATGATTCAGATCTATCCTTAATTTGGATGATTTTGGTACATTTTAATCAAAGGTACCCACCATAACTTTATAATAGTAGATCCAATTATCATTCTTGACTTCATCAGGAACCTCAGGAGTCTAGTCATGGACTCCCTTCTTACCCTTTTCTTAAATATCTATGGAATATTGGTTAGGAATTCCCACACAAGGAATATGAGAATCACCTTACACTATAGAAACCTTCATAATGATGCTTGAGGAATCCATTTAATCTAACAATAAAGATAAACACACATGGTTTCCATAGAATTTCCATGACCAAGATCTCCAAATACTTCCTCCCAAAAAAATTAGTAATTAGTAATTAATAATTATTGATTAATAAATTGTAACTTGTAATTATAATTAATATTTATAATTAGTAATTGAAAGTAATATACCCTAAATCCCGAGAATATAATATTTTATGACTTGGTTTATCATAGAATATAAAACACAAAAAAAAATACTTGTATTTGAGTCTATGGACATATCATGTTTTTATGGTATGAAGATATCATATGGAGGTTGTATAGGAACATCACGTTATATTATATGATCAACTCATAGTTCCATAAATAAAAAGGTTTGATTCATTTGGAAATTCCATAACTTTATCTAATTCTTAAACATTAAAGAGTTATTGTTTCATTCTCTCATACAAATCAACTATTATTAAAGGCATTGGAGAGTAATTTTTCATAGGTTACATGAAATGTAACCAAAGGCATTAGCCGTAAAATTTGGAAACATATGAGTAAATTTATTGGGTGAATGCATGGCTTGGGGAGAGTCCCAATACCCTATATAAAGGAGTTAAGTCCTTGGGGATTGTCTGCATGATCTTACAAAAATCCTCCAACCCACCCCCCCCCCCCCCACCTCGAAGCGCTATTTCTTTAACCATATTTTCTTCTAATACACTAACATATCATAAATATTAATGAATCCCACCCTATGATTTTGGGTGATTTAGTTCAATATGTGGATGCACCTCAGAGGTAAGAACATTTTGTTTGTTCCTTGGTGTTCATCATCACGAATACCACGAAAGAAACAAAAATATAATTCAATGGTGAAAGTTACACATGTTCCCCATTTAGGTTTTCAAATGATATCAGTTTTAGATGCATGGTGTTTAGTTTCATGTTTTATTAACCAATTTTTTTTTCTTTTATTAATGGATATTCTATGATTAGAAACCTATTACTGGTATCTGATCCTTTTCATATTTTTTGATCCATGGAATAATTTAAAAAAAGGTTTTTTCAAATTTAATGTTTGTCAAATTTCTAGTCATAATACGTTAAAAAATTTGTTCTGGCCAATTAAATCACATCTTATGATAAATGAAATCATTACATTCCAATCAGTGATATATATTTGGTTTTTTATAGATTGTACTGTATGAAATTGATATTTAGTAATCTACAACTATGCTACTGTGGGTTTTAAAAAACAATGCATCGCATCATATTTTTGATATCTGTGTGAGTCATTAAATATGATATCTTTATCATAGGTGATGATACAACTATCAATCATAAAATATTATTGATAACGGTCAAACTGTTTAAGAATAATGACTTATCTATCATATGTTATGACTCACTTTATAATGTTAAGTAAAATTCAATAAGAAAAAATTTCTTTATTTTCAATTATGAATTGATTTATTGAATTTATAATTTTTTATAGATTATAATAAAAGGTGTTTTTGGATATTTGTTAATTTATAAATGTGTTTATAAGTTATTTAATTATAATAACTTTATAATTAATTAATTAAATGGTTTTGAAACATTTATTAATAAGTATTCTATAATATTTAGTATTAATATTACAATACCATTTTAAAATAATATGGCAAGACTTATAATTTAAATATAAAATGTTTATATAAAAATTATAAGTGTAATTATAAAATGTTAATAAAATAAAAAATATGGAAAAAATAAATAGTTTATATTTAAAAATCATGAATTCTTCATAATATTTATTTTGAATAGTTTAAATTTAAAGGAAATTATTTTTAAATTATGTAATCCTTATCAAAAGTGTTTTGATAAATGATAAGATCAAAATTTTAAATAATATTAATATGTGATATTTAGATTAAATAAAATGTTTACATAATAGAAATTAAAATATAAAATGTTTATATTTCATGAAATATACTATATTAGAATAAAATTATATAATAAAATAATATAAAGAAGCTCATATTAAAAATAAATTTAAAGTGTTTATAATTATTAATTTGTGAATTTTTCATAAATTAATGTCTTGTGTTTAGAAAATAAAAAAGATGTTTTTTTAAATCCTTTAGAATATTAATGCATATAATTTTCTTAAGAAATGTGATTATTGTGTATGCTTTAATTTATATGATAAATTTGTTCTTATAAAATTTTTATACCCTACTAGGTATGACAATATAAGATTTATTTTTCATTTACCTTGACCTCGATTTGTAATTAATGTTATTAGCATAGATTTGGTTATTGAAGATAGCTTATGCCTTTTTCTGGAAAGGTTAGTGTTCGCTATCTATTCTCTAGGTTTACTCATGTGTAGATTATAAATATTATATAATTATAATAATTTACATGAAAATTCCATGTACCTTATTCATTGGATGCATTTGGATATGTATTAATATATTTAACTTATATTTTTGTGTAAGTAACACCAATTATGGGTAGCATAAATATTTACCAATTAATATGGTGCGAAAATATTAATTTATTGTATGAAAGAGGGATTTTAAATCTAATTCATTAGAAGAATACATACATAGAGGAATAAAATATTAGATAATAAAGATTACATGTGAATAAATGAATTTAATATGTATATTATTGAGTCAATGGAATGTCTTTCAACTCTTTCTAACCTGATTTTAAAAATCACAATACATTTCCTTAAAATTATACTTTTTACTAACTTTTATACTTATCCATTTCTATGAATTTTTTTTATAGAAATCTGTTTATCTAGATGGAGAAAATATTGATTTATTAGATGAAATAATTTATTGTAATCAGAATTAAATTTCCTATGCATCGGACAAATGACTATAAATTTCTAGATAAGGATTTATAAAATCTTCAAAGTCAAAATATAACTAAGTCCAAAATGACAGTGTTATATCGAGACTATCAAAAAAAAACATTTCTAGACAGAAGTAGACTTATTTTTCAAAAAAAAATTATTAAATCTATCGGACAGAGATATTCAAATTTTCTGAATGAAAATATTCTATCCCATGTGATGAAATTCAGTTACACTATGATGGTGTATCATTTTAGCAGTATCAGATGAACATAATGAGTTATAAAGAAGTATTTTTTTTCTAAGGTAGTTTCAACCACCTTTTAAATTCATGAAATATAACCTTTAGATATTTTCCTATAAATAGGATCTGAGTTCGAGAAGGAGGAAGGTTTTTCATCACTGACTATCAAGAGTTTTTGTAAATAGTTCGTAACATCTTATTACTTTGAGATCACTTTACTATACCATTTTAGAGTCTTTTTCTTAAGGCGTCTATGAGAGGATTATTTGTAAGTGCCTTAAGAACTTTTGTGATTTGTAATTTTCTGACCGATCTTATTGATCGAGGGCTTCTAGGGATAGGAAGATAGAGGTGTGTCTGATCTTGTTGATCAAGGGATTTTGGGGATAATATGATAGGGTTGTTCATATCTTTTTGATCGAGGGTCTCATTTCTTATGGAAACTATAATTTACGGTTAGGTGAAACCATAGATACCTGAAGTTAGTGTTTCTAACTTCCATAACACTCGAGGTTAAAGTGTATAATCATTTATAAACTCATGTAAGTATTTCTTATCCATTTTATAAAATATTAGTTTCTTTTATTACAATATTTTTATTTTACTGTGCTATTTGTAATGAAATTTTATATTTCACTATAGGAAAAATACGTATTTGCGACGAGATATTTGCGATGGGCCCATCACCCGTTGCAAAAAGACCTTATGATGGGACTATTTATGACGAGATAGGAATCCTGTCACAAATAATACTAAATAAAAAATTATTTATGATGGGATAAATTTCCAATCACAAATACCTTCGGCACACATTCGAGCCAAACCGAGAGAATCATTATTTGTGATGGGTATTTACTCTCACAGAAAATAATATTCATCATAATAGTTATTTGTGATGGGTATTTATAACCTGTTAGAAATACTATATCAGTAGAAGATTATTTGTCATGGGACCCGTCACAAATTACTTTTCAATCTCTAAAAACTGTATTTATGATGGGTACTATTTTCAATGGGCCACATCGAAAATAATACTATTTACAACAAGTATTCCATCACAAATAGCCCCGTCACTACTAATCTAACCTATATATATGCCCCAGCCGAATTTTTTCCTCCCATTCCTCTTTTGAGATCTCTTCTACACTTATCTCATATGTTTTTTTCCTCCTCTAAAATTCTTACTTTATAAGTTTTAAATTTTACAAGGATTCAAACTTTCATATTTGTATCTGATAAAAGCTTCAATTTTGAGGTATTTATTTGATGTTTTTTTAATAAATTTATTTTATTTTACATTAAAAATTAGTATTATAAATTACCATTAATTAGTTTTAATTATAAGTAATTAGTATTAATTAGTAATAATTAGTTTAAGTAGAAATAATTATTTTCAATTAGAAGTATTTTGTTAAAATTATAAGTAATTATTTTTAATTATAAATAATTAGTTTTAATTAAAATTAATTAATTTTAATTATTAGTAAGTAGTTATGATTAGTATTAACTACTTATTATTAAAAGATAAAAAGTACTAATTAACTAAACTTAGTAATAATTCATAAATCTTAGTAATAAGTAATAATAATTTGAATTAATTTGTAATAATTAATAGCAATTAGTAATTAGTAGTAATAAAAACTAATTTTTAGTAATTAACGGCAATTATTAATAATTTAAAAAGAATTAGTAAAAATTATCTGTAATCGGTACAAATTAGTGGTAATCAGTAATGTTAGTGGTTATTATTAGAAATTATAGATAATTATTATAAATTAGTGGCAATTAGTAGAAAGTAATGGTAATTAGTAGAAAGTAATGGTAATTAGTAAAAATGGCATTGATTATTAGAAATTGGTGGTAAATATTAGAAAATAGGGGTAATTAGTAAAATTAACAGTAATTATTAGAAATTATCGGTAATTATTAGAAATTAAGGATAATTATTAAAAAGTATTAGTAATTAGTAAAAATGAGTGGTAATCAGTGGGAATAATTAAAAATTAGCAGAAATGAGAAAAAATTATTAAAAATTAGTGAAATGAGTGGTAATTAATAAAATTTACTGATAATGAGCGGTAATTAGTAAGAATTGCCGACAATGAAAATTATTTTGTAAAAATTACAGGTAATGAGCATTGTTTCGTAAAAACTATCAGTATTGAGTGGTATTTAGTAAAAAATACTTCTAATGAGTGGTATTTAGTAAAAAATACCATTAATGAGTTTTATTTAGTAATAATTACACGTAATGAGTGGTATTTAGTAAAAAATACTATTAATAGGCACTAATTAGTAAAAAATACTGACAATGAGAAGTGTTTAGTAAAAATTAGTAGTAATGAGTGGTAATTAGTAAAAAATATTGGTAATGAATGGTAATTAGTAAAAACTACCATAAATGGGTGGTAATTAGTTTAAATTATTGATAATGAGTGGTAGTTAGTAAAAATTATCGGTAATGAGCGATAGCTAGTAAAAAATACTAGTAATGAATGGTAATTATAAAAATATATCAGTAATGAGCAGTATTTAGTAAAAAATATTATTAAAGAGTGGTATTGAATAAAAAAATACTGGTAATGAATGGTATTAGTAAAGAA
Organism: Viscum album; assembly: GCA_963277665.1. Classification (NCBI taxonomy): domain Eukaryota; kingdom Viridiplantae; phylum Streptophyta; class Magnoliopsida; order Santalales; family Viscaceae; genus Viscum; species Viscum album. The sequence goes on from OY728165.1 coordinate 1,510,891, forward strand.
TACCAATAATGAGTGGTAATTAGTAAAAAATATCATTAATGAGTAGAAATTAGTAAAAAAAATACCGGTAATGAGTAATAATTAGTAAAAAATACTGGTAATGATTATTAATTAGTAAAAAAATACCTATAATGAGCATTAATTATTATAAAATAGCAGTAATGAATATTAATTAGTAAAGAAACTAGTAATGAGGGTTAATTAGTAAAAAATATTGATAATAAGTAGTATTGAGTAAACAATACTGGTAATGAGCAGTATTTAGTAAAAAATACCTGTAATGCTCAATAATTAGTACAAAATATCAGAAATGAGCAGTAATTAGTAAAATATACCAGTAATGAGTGGTAATTAGTAAAAAATACCGATAATGAGTGATAATTAGTAAAAATTACAAGTAATGAGCGGTATTTCTTATAAATTACTAGTAATGAGTGGTTATTAGTAAAAAATATCATAAATGAGTAATAATTAGTAAAAAATACCATAAATGAGTGGTAATTAGTAAAAGTTATCGATAATGAGCAGTAATTAGTAAAATATACCACTAATGAGTGGTATTTAGTAAAAAACATTGGTAATGGGTGGCAATTAGTAAAAAACATCGTTAATGAGATGTAATTAGCAAAAAATACTAGTAATTAATACTAGTTAGTAAAAAATACTAGAAATGAGAATTAATTAGTAAAAAAGACCAGTAATGAGCGGTAATTAGTAAAAATTACAGGTAATGATCAGTAATTAGTAAAAAATAACCACAATTAAAAAATTAGTAGTAATTTTTGGAATTAGAAAAAATTAGTGTTAATTAGATTGAATTGCTAATATTTACAAGTAATTTGTATTTTTTTAGGTTTATATTTTTTTATAGCCTCTTCCTTTTATCAAATTAATCAGAAGAAATATTTTTATATTCAATTTTTTACAAAAATAGGGAATAAGAAAGTAAAAAATGATATTTATTACAATATCATGATTGGATAAATCATTAAAAGAATCAGAATGGTTTTATTATAGATCATATATATATTGAGGGTGTTGAATCGTATTTATCATTTGCATCATCTAAACTAGAATTTGTTTCAGAAGGGACAATTAAGTACCCATGTAAGAAATGTGATCTAAGGAAATTTAAAACATTTGACAATGTTCGGGTCTATCTATTTCATCTTGGGTTTTAGAAAGACAATTTTTTTTGGTATCAACATGGTGAACACATTTCCAAAGATGATTATAATAATTTAATTCTAGATCCATCATGGTTTCAAATTTTAGTACATGAGGTTGTTAGTCCATATTTTCAAAAAATAAAAAATCTAAATGATATTGATTTAACTCTAGAGTTAGAACTATCTCGATTTTATGAGTCACTAATGTCTGTTGAAGATTCCTTATATCGTTGTTGCAAGATAATAAAATTTTATATAGTTAAAAAATTCATAGCTATTAAATTATACAATGATTTTTCAAATAGTAGCTTTGACGAGATATTCCCTTTATTTAAATAACTGTTACCTGAAGTAAATATATTGCCTAAAAATTTCTATGAGTTGAAGAGGATGGTTCATAATTTGGGTCTTGGTTATCAAAATATTCATGAATTTTCAAATGATTTAATCTTATATTAGAGTGAAAATGATTCCTCAGTTAGTTTTCATACATGTGGAAAATTTAGGTACAAGGAGGCTCAACAAGGGAAGTCTGGATTGGTTCCCATTAAACAGTTAAGCTATTTCTCACTTACACCCAAATTATAGAATTTATTTATGTCTTAGAACACAACATCATTGATTTTAGGGAAAAATCCAATATTTCAACCGATAAAATATTAAATCATCCTTTTGATGGTAATTCATGGAAACATTTTGACCATATACATCATTCTTTTGCTTTAGAATCCCATAAAAAGTGATTGGTTCTTTTTGCTAATGGATTTTATCCATTTGGTTCTTATGGTAGTCAATATTCTTATTGTAATGTGTTTATAACTCCATACAACTTACCTCATTTAATGTTGATGAATGAACCATTTATCATTTTAACATAATTAATTCCAGGACATCCAAAAAATAATATTATTGTTTGTTTGAATACATTGATTGATGATTTAAATTTATTATAGAGTAATGGTGTCAAGACATATGATGTTGTTCTGAAACAGAATTTCTAAATAAAATCTACATTAATGTGGATAATTAGTGAATTCCCACCATATGGCATGTCATCTAGCAGGATTACACAAGGAGTAAAATCATTCCCATACTATATGAGTGAAATCAATGAATTTATGCTAATAAATTGGATAAACCTTGTTTTTTTTAATTTCATCATAGATTTATTCCTATTGATCATCATTTATGAATAAATAGAAACTATTTCTGAAAAGGTATAATTGAAATATATGGATCTCTAAAAACGATCTCCGGTATTTATTTAAAATATTTTGTCTCTTTATTATCTCTCTTTACCATTAGACTAACTATAAACCAACAAAAATATATGTATTTAAGAAAGATCGCAATTGGATTAAACAGAGTATTTTTTTGGGATCTCCTATATTGTTCTGATTTGTTGATTCATCACAGGTTGTATTTCATTTATATTGAGAATAAATGTTTTGTTAATATACTTTATTCAGTTTTGGACACGCCTAATAAGGCCAATGATAATATAAAGGTATGATTAGATCTTGCCCAAATTTTTAGATGATCATAACTTGATTTTTTTGAAAATGATAGATCACAGAAGTTAATGAAACCCAAATCGGGTTATACACTATCAAAATAAAATACTTTATTATTATTTTAATGGATTGAGGATTTGAGGCTATCAGATATTTATGCTTCTAATTTGGAAATATTTTTCTGAAATAGACATATTACTGAATTAAAAAATTATGGTTTTCATGTTATAAAAGAAAGAATTCCACTAATTGGATTTATAGGTTTGTTTAATTATTTGATTTGGGATGCGCTAACAAAATTATCATATTTTTTCTCAGACATTTTTTCATTGAAAATAAACTATGATGCACTTAGTAGGCTATAATAAGATATTGTTTTAATTTTATATAAACTATAAAAAATATGATTGTTTTCTTTGATTCAATGGAAAATTTTATATTATATTTTCTACTTGAATCAAAATGTATAGGGACTATACAATTCCGATGGATATACCCATACAAGATATGCATGTAGAAATTGAATAAAATGGTATGTAATAAAGCATCAGTTGAATGGTCAATTACAGAAGTTTATTTATAGGATGAAATTTCCTTTTTCTTCTCCCATTATTTCCAATCTGAATATCCTTTAAAACATAACTGAGTGGTCCATAATGGGGGAAATTTTGATAACACACTAAACATTCAATTATCAATTTTTAATCATCCTTAACTTGGATTTAGTGGATTTCATTAATAATGAGTTTTAGATTATGAACATCACAGGTGTCATACATATGTTCTGTTCAACTATGGAGAAATGACAAGATTTTTACAGTGAGTGATAATATCTCCAATTATTAAAAAAAATAAGTGAACTAATAATATTTTATATTATATTATATGATGATCATATCAAGAAATAGTTTCAATAAATTACACTAGCTTCCCTTAAAAAATGTCGACAACATAATTTTTCCTACTGGTTTCAAAGAATAGTAAAGTAAATTGTTTATTTTTTTAACATATGAAATCAATTTATTATTTGTTATATTAATAAGTGTTTTTCAATTTTTTTGGTATCAAAACATGATGATAAAATTGATAATAGATTTTCTATATTGAGTAACACATCATTCATAATGGATAAATCTTATGATGAATATGTGGTGAATTGTTTTCAATTTCATACAAGTGCATATGGTGAATCAAGAAAACAATGAATGGTGGTTTTTTCATGAGTGGATGTCATCATAGAGAAAGTGGAGTTGACTTTTATGGCATGTTGGATGAAATAATTGAACTATGTTATCTGATATGGAATTATGTAATTATGTTTAAATACCATTGGTTTGATACTAATAGAGGATTTCATATTCATTCTCACCATGGAATCATCAATATTAAATATAAAATCCTTCTTGTAGTAAATGAACCATTTTTATTGGATCATTATGAAAATAAAATTTGTTATTCAAATTATTATTCTACTTCAAGAGAGTTAATTGATTGGTGGAGGATTAAAAAAAATAAAAACCCATAAAAATTGGTTTATTAAAAGTGAATGTGGTTCTATTGAGGTGCAAGGAATTGAATGTTTTCAAATGAATGATCTGAACAAATTTTTTTCAAGGAAGAGACATGAATATAAAATGGGACACTCCAAAACTATAGGATGACCATGATGATGATTTTAATGATGTAATAAATTAATTTTAATTAACAAGAGATGATGAAGCTGATATTCCTATAGAAATTAATACTTAGGAGGAAGATGAAGATATTGAAATAGTTGTATAAGAAGATGAGGATAAAGATAGAGAATAAAACAATTACATTATGGTTATAGTCATAATAATTATATATATATATATATTGTATAGGTTACACGTGTAGCAGATGTGTATGACTGGAAGTACCTGACTTTTCTTTTTTCCACAATCGATGGTCAATCTGAGATCTATACGTTGATGAATGTTGTGATTCGAAAAATTGAATCAAAGAAATAGACAATATATAATTATTATAGAACTAGATATAGGATCATAAAATTTTATTTATAATTAATTTAATTAATTAAATAATTTCCTTTAAGTAATTATTTCTTCGTTGATGAATTTTTTGATAGATCTACGGTCCACCGTTGTTGCATTATAGAAACAAATAGTAGATTTACTCTAATGATCATCCACATGTGTTTCATGAATTTCCATACATCGATGAAGGAATATATGGGTGCTATAATAGAATATCATTGTTCTTGTTTCATCCACCTTTGATCGGTTAGAGAACCACTTCCAAATCTTTGTCCTAGATCTAATAGAGGAGGATTTCTCTCTGTTCTTGGGAGAATTTTTGTAGAAGGGAGCTCTCTAGGATTGAGAGGATTCTCCAAATATATTGTTCACAAAACAGAAAAATTAATTGGATCTAATTAGAAAATAATATAGTTGGGTATTTATATTTTTAGGGTTAAAATAAAATAATTGCACAAGTGAGATTAAATATTTATTTAATCATAGAAAACCCCCATGTCAAATAATATTAATAATATTACCATTTCTCAAAATGAACTTAACTTGAAAATTAAAATAAATATTATTTAATTAAATAATATTCAATATTTTTTTCTTTCTCACTAAACCATTAAACTTTGTCCACCATTCCTCCAAGATATTTATCAGACATTAAATATTTTTTATTTATTAAATAATAAAATATCACTCCATTATTATCCAATAAATAAATAAATATTATATTCACTAAATAGAAAATAAATATTTATAAGTGATCAATAATACATGAATAATTATTAAACCACATACGGGAATAATATTTATTCAACCTATTAAATAATAAATAATTATATATTATTTAATAGAGATTCTGGAAAAACTTATTTCATGACCCTCTAGGTCTCTTTATCAATAGAATTAGGTGATGTAGCCTAAAGTCTAAGGTTAGAATCTAGGAACATTCCAAGACACCCATAGAGAAAGAAGTTAATGCTAAAACAACATGTTACCTCATATGAACGCTTATAGTGTAATATAATAACTTTATATTGATATCTCTAATCAATTAGATTGCATGCTAGTTCCATCAACCAATGTTATCAATTTATATTTATTTGACTTTCCAGAAATTGAACTTGCATATAGGAAACCATGGTCATAGATTTATTTAGGCTATATCATTTCCATCAAAGGGCCTGAGACATCAACTTCTGTTAATAAAAAAAGGGGAAAATCCTTTCTCTCATTATTCATCAATGCAATATTACTCATGATGCACCCAACATATCCTACCTCATAGTGAACATCTGTCATCACAGTTTTAATTAATACATCTAGGTGCACAAATCATAATACACATTAATAATAATATTAACATCTAAGTACCAATACACACATCTATAGATAGGAACATTCAATGACATATATAAATATTGATTTTCTACTGACGTGTCTCATTTTCAAAATATCCTACTAAATATTACCATGGAAGTACACCATGAGAAGGTGCATCAAAGTCCTATGAGTCTCCATTAATGATTGTAACATCCCAAGTAAGTAAAGAATTATGTATTTTCATATCTATGTATATTTATGTATTAGATAGTGTTTTAAGAGGCTTAAAATGATAATAAATCCAATCTTAAGCATAGAATTCTCTAATATATTTTAAAAGATTTTTTTACCTCCTTTTGATGGAGAACCATTTTTAAATCTATCTTTTGAAAATTTTATAAGATTTATTTGTCAAAATATACTTATTAATTATAATTGGGAAATTTAAATTTACTTTGGATAAATTTTTGGTATTTTTCTGACAATGTTCATTTTTTAATGAATAGTGAAAAATACTGCATTTTACTTCAAAACTATTTTTTCATCTAATATAATTATATGGATAGATTATCTTTATAATTTGTTTTAAATTGTAATTATAATATATTTTTACCATTTAATCCAATGTTGGTCATTAGAATTAATTTCACCTTGGAATTGGGTATAAACAAGTGAAAAACTTTTCATGGATATTGTTTCCAAAAACCCACTATTTGTTTTGACAACAAGAATTATTTTAAATTAATTATTGCAATTTAGGTGTTTTTAATTTGGTAAAATGGTTTAAATATTTGGAATCATAAGTTACAAATTATTTAATTAAGACTCTTTTGTTTTTGGACATCATGAATAGTAACGACGGTAATTATCTTTAATTATCATGATTAATTAGTAATCGAGTAGTTAAGGGTAATAAAATAATATCATAATAATAAAAAATGACCCCAAACTGTGTTCTAATGCTACTTTTTTTGTCATGGACGACCATTGGATGCCTTGTTACAAACTTAGGGACCCCATGTAATCACTTTGGGGTGATAGTGACACTTTATCATTTTATTTTTAAAGGAAGGAGAATATCACAAAAGTATGTAACACCTAAGTAAAAAAAATTTAATTTTTTCTAATTAAATTATATATTGGACTATAAATATTAATTGGAAAGATAAAAATATTTCCTACATCATATTATTTTTTTATAATTTTTAGACATTAAATAAATTAAATTTTTTATGACACTATGATGATGCAACGATTACCTCATTAATGAACGATTTAAATAAAATGAAAAGATAATGTAAAATATAAGACTTACACTTGTCAAAGACCTATTTTATCAGTATATTTTGAACCCTTATCAACTTATCCTTGAAATATATCAATTTGGGACCTTTAAAATCAGAAACTAATTTTAATATAAAGTAATATTTCTTGACTTTCCAAGAGTGCCCCTCCCCCCTCTTATAAAAGGCCCCCACCTCTACCTCCTTAACCACACCTGTCAAGCCATTGACTTGGCTAATCTCTAATAATTTTATCTCTCCACATCCTTATCTTCATCCTAGAAGCCTTACCTTAGGCAGAATGCTCTTGAAGAAACCCTTTTGGTTCAAACCAAGAGGAGTTACCCGATTTAACGGTAATATCTTCACTTGTGTTCTTTTATTTTATTTTTCTTCTCCAACCCCCTAAACTCTTTTTATTCCTTTATTTTGTAATAACACCAGTATATTAAATATACTAGTATGTTTTTATTGGAAGTATTTGAGCTACACTTACGCACACCTCCATCTAATGGTTAAAGAACATATTGTTTCTCTGGTTGGTGAATTTCTGCCTCACGAAGCGATGATTGTTCAATCTTCTTTTAACAGATTTTAAGGTGGAAATTAAGATGTAACACTATTTATAAATGATATATATTATGTTTATGTTTTCCTTATGCTTCTTTATTTTTCATTTATGGTATACCTTTATGGTTTCCGTTATGGATAAACGTGATAATTTCATTTTAGGAAGTGCGGACTACCGCCCCCTCAAAGTGATTTGATTCGTTAATGCCATATGTGGGATGTATAAAGTATGTCGTAAATGATATTATATATGATATTATACTGGAATTATAATATACCTTTATATCATTATTATTTCACTCCATTAAATATGAAATAGAAACGAATGTAGCGTTCATGCGTACATACGGCTTACCGTCTCCATGAACGGTGCATTTCATTTCATACCTCTAAATGTTATATATTATTATAATTACTTGTATATGCTTGATATATATGATATATATGATATACAAATCATGAATATCATTCTGTATATAATTAACCTTTGACCAAATGAACAACATGTAATTGTAAGAAGTCCATTTTTGACTTAAGTACCAAATATCGACAAAACGAACATTATTAACTTAAATGATTACATAATGTTTATAACACGGAAATAAGTGAAATAAAAGGAATAATAATCTTGAAAAGGGTTCTTAAGAAAGTATAAATTAACACTAGTTTATTATTTAGGAGATTAAAGAGCGATCGAGTCAAGTCAGACACGAGGTAAGGGACTTCGTCTCAATCTCCATTCATTGAGGCATATTTTGTTCTAATACAAGACTTTATTTTATACGCTGTATAAAACACCTTTTACTTTTCATTTCATTTTAAGGGAATCTTTTTCTACAAATCATTTTACTAAATGAAAAAAAGGAATGTTTATTTTAACGTATGCGGTGACAATGACCTTTTCCGCCGCCGCAAGTATTATTTGATCTTTGGAATCCTAAACAAGCCAAAATGTTTTTAAAATGAAATAAATACCATATAATCATTTATGTATTGTGGTATTGAAAATGGTTTTTATAATGGATTTGTTATGTCAATATATTTAAGTGATATATTGTGATAAAAATGTGGAAATGTTTTCTTTCCATTATATTTGTTTTATGTCTTATGATTCAATAATGGTACTTGGACATTTGACGGGTGGTTACATGATAAACCATATGATGGGTGGTGTCGTGAATACCAGGATGGGTGGTTATGTTATAACCTCCAATGCATTGGGAATGGAAGTCGGCCATATGGCTATTCTATTTAGTGATATGTGTGGAAGTCGACCATATTGTTATTCCATTTAAGTATATTTATGTCCCAAGTTACCTTTATATTTTATGTGTTCTTTTTATGGGTTTTATGGTAATATTTTGGTTACAAAAGGGTAAGTAATGATCTTTTATTTAGTGAAGAGTATTTACTACTTCTTAAAGGTGAAAAGTGTTACTTTGATAAAGTATTCATGGTTTACTTGATGTTTTGAAAAAACTAACAGTTTTCCTTCTTTGTGTATCCCTTACTGAGATTTTTTATGCTCATCCCAAGTTTTTGAAATGTTTTTCATGGGGTCAAAGGAAAGGTACATGATGTGATGATAGTGTCAAGGAAGTGTCAAGAAAGAATCCATGTTTCATTTTAAATATGTTTCCTTTAATGAGAAGAGTGAATATTGTATTTGTTGTAACCACCTTGTTTACAAAAGGAATGTAATGCAGGTTTTATGATTTAATTCTCTAAAACTCTAAACCTGAAAAGATCCTCAATGTGTAATCATGTAATAACTCAATATTAAGTAATGTTTAAGGTCGGGGCCTTATAGTTGGTATCAGAGGTAAGTTTAGAAAACTTTAGGAGTTAGAAAATTGTAAATTATAAATTAATTTATGGTATGATTGAAATGATATAGCATTTAAAGATTACCATGTTGCTTCACCTAATATATTTTTGTGTTCAGAATGGTTTCCTGCAGAGGAAACAGGGCAGCTATGTTGGGATGGAATCAGAAGGAAGACAACCTTCCAAATCAGCAACCTAATATGGTCGGAATTGGAACTGAATAGTTTGCTGTAGTGATGGCACAGTTGACTCAGACTGTAAATGGTGGTGGTATCCATGCACGAGATCAGGCAGATCAATTGCAGAGGAACATGTCAGTGGTGGAACATTTCATGAGGCAACATCCCCCATCATTCAGAGGATCATCTGACCCTATGCCAGCAGAAGGGTGGATTAAAGCACTGGAGAATATTTTTGATGTTACGGGGTGTTCATAACATCAAAAGGTTAGTCCTATTGTTTACCGTTTTGAAGGTGAAGCGGATCAGTGGTGGTCAATGATGAAAAATATTAGGGATAGTGATGAGATTTATGATCTTCACTGGGATGAATTCAAAGGTATGTTTCTTGAAAAATATTTTCCTAAGGTGGTTCGTATTAGGATGGAAAAACAATTCCTAGAATTGAGGTAGGAGGATGACTCAGTGGCTGCTTATGAAGCAAAGTTCGCTCAACTGGAAAGGAATACTCCAAATTTCATACGAGATCTTGATATTAAAATCAATCGTTTTTACTCAAGCTTAAATCCAAATTATCAAAGGGCTTTAGCTTCTCATGAGTTAAAAAGTTATGAAAAACTTGTTCGATGTTTGGAGAAGGTGGAAATGGAGTTTTCCGATGATCATATGTTCTTTGAAAAACAACAGAATAAGAGGTCCAGTTGGTAGGCAAAGGGGAAGAATTCATCAAAGAATAAAGGAGGTAAGAAAACCAAATATCCATCCTGTGATAAGTGTGGTAAAATGCATCCTGGAGAATTTTTATCAAATTATGGAAAGTGATTTTGGTGTGGTAAGTCTAGTCATATTTCTCGTAACTGTAAGGAAGATGATCAAGCAAGCAATGAAAAGCCAGCGGTAAGATGTTTTAAGTGTAATGAAATGGGTCATTATGAAAATGATTGTTTAACGAAGAACTCAATTGGGGGAAAGTAGCCAGACTACAAGCAGAAAGGGGTGGTGAAATCCATTGAAACTACTTCAACAGATGTTGGGCCATCAAATGATGCAGTATCAGGTACACTGTTTGTTTTTTCAAATTATGATAATGTTTTTTTTGATTCAGGGTCTACACATTCTTTCATTTCTGAGAAGTTTTCTAGTAAATTGGGAATTCCATCTCAAGATATTAATCCTGAACTTATGGTAAAAACACCCGGAGGGAACGTTGAGACAAAAATAAATTATAAGAACCTTCCTGTCCTTGTGTGCAGAAGGAATATACCTACAAACCTTATTGTTTTTCCTCTAGTAGAGTTTGATGTTATTTTGGGCATGGATTGGATTTCTTTTTATCATGCTAAGATTGACTACAGAGCTAAATAGGTTTCTTTTTAGAAAGATTTTTAGTTTGTGTACAAGAATGAACCCTTTCTTTTGATAACATATCCGGAAGTTGAGAAACTAGTAAAATATGGAAATGAATGTTACATTGCACATATTTTTGAAAATAAAGGAACAGTTCAGATAAATGATGTTCCAGTGGTAAATGAGTATCTTGATGTTTTTTCTGATGAGTTTCTAGGTATTATTCATGATTGGGAAGTTCAATTTACTGTTGACTTAGTTCTTGATTCTATGACAATTTTAAAACCCCCTTATCGAATAGCTCAAGTTGAACTTTTAGAGTTAAAGAAGCAATTGCAGGAGTTATTAGATAAAGGTTTCATTCATCCTAGAACATCACCATGGGGTTCCCCTGTCTTATTTGTTAAAAATAAATATGGTTCTATGAGACTTTTCATTGATTATAGAGCCTTGAATAACATCACTCTTAAGAAAAAATATCTTTTTCCTCATATTGATGATTTTTTTGATCGGCTCCAGGGAGCTGAGTATTTTTCAAAGATTGACTTGAGTTTGGGGTACCATCAGTTGAAATTAAAAGAAGCAGACGTTTCGAAGACTGCGTTTTGTACAAGATATGGCCATTGTGAATTTTTAGTAATGCCTTTTGGGCTAACCAATGCACTTTCTATATTCATGGACCTTATGAATATAATTATCCATGAGTTCTTGGATAAGTTTGTGGTTGTTTTCATTGATGATATTTTGGTGTTTTCTAAAAGTAAAGAGGAGAATTAAAGTCATTTAAGGGTTATTTTTCAAACCTTAAAAGAAAAGAAATTGTATGGAAAATTCATCAAGTGTGAGTTTGGTCGCAACAAATTTCTTTCCTTGGTCACATTGTTTCTAAATATGGGATAATTGTTGATCCTGCAAAAACAAAGGCTATTAAAGAATGGAGAAGACCCACAAATGTAACTGAGATTCGTAGTTTTCTTGGTTTGGCAGGCTATTACCAAAGGTTTGTTAAGAATTTTTCACGGTTATCTAGTCCAATGACTAAGCTAACTCAGAAGGGTGTTAATTTTATCTGGAAAAAATAATGTGATGATTGTTTTTAGGAATTGAAAAGAAGATTGGTGAATGCTTTAATTTTGGCACTACCTTCCAGGAATGGTGAGTTTGTTATCTATAGTGATGCTTCGTTGAAAGGACTTGGTTGCGTCTTAATGAAGAATGATTAGGTAATTGATTATGCTTCATGTTAGTTTAAAACTCATGAGGTAAATTACCCTACACATGATTTGGAATTAGCTGTTGTTGTTTTTGCTTTCAAAATTTGGAGGCATCATTTGTATGGTGTTAAGTGTGAAATATATACTGATCACAAAAGTTTAAAGTATATAATCACTCAGAAATAATTGAACATGAGATAGAGGATATGGCTAGAATTAATCAAGGATTATGATTATACAATTATTTACCATCCGGGAAAAACAAATAAAGTTGCCGATTCATTGAGTCAAAAAAGTAATGCTTTATTGACCATGTTACATTTGGAACGTGATACTCTGGTTAAGGATTTGATGAACCTTTCCATAGAAGTTGTTGGTGCAAGAATTTCTTCTGTTTTGTTTCAGGTATTAGTGAAATTTTCTCTATCAGACAGAATTAAGCAAGCACAGAAGCAAGACAGTGAGTTGCAGAAAAAGGTAGAGCTGGTTCAGAAGGGTAATTTTCATGAATTCAACATTGATAATGGTTGTGTTTTGAGATTTGGGAAGGGGTTTTGTGTGCCGTGTGATTCACAGTTGAAGAGAGAGTTGTTATGTGAAGCTCATAGTTCTCCATTTTCAGTTCATCCTGGCAGTACTAAGATGTATAGAGATCTTCGGGAGTATTACTGGTGGGATTGAATGAAAAGAGATATTGCTGATTTTACTGAGAAGTGTTTGACTTGTCAACAGGTTAAAACAGAGCGGCAGTTACCGAAGGGGATGCTTCAGCCTTTAACAGTACCAGAGTGGAAATGGGAGAATATATCCATGGACTTCATTGGGGGATTGCTAAAGACACCTCGAGGTAATAATGCAATCTGGGTTATTTTTTATTGCTTGACTAAATCTTCTCATTTCCTTGCTATATGAGATATATTTTCCCTAGATCAACTTTATTATTTTTATCTTAAAGAGATAGTCAGGTTACATGGAGTTCCTCTCTCCATTGTATCTGATCATGATCCTAGGTTTACTTCTAACTTTTGGAAAGGCCTTCAGAAGTCATTGGGTACTGAATTAAATTTTAGTACAGCCTTTCATCATCAATCAGATGGGCAGTCGGAATGAAAAATTCAAACTTTGGAGGATATGATACGTACTTTTTCAATGGATTATCAGGGAATTTGGGACCAACATCTTTCTTTGGTTGAGTTTTCTTTTAATAACAGTTTTCATTCTAGTATACAGATGGCACCATTTGAGGCATTATATGGGAAGCGGTGTCGAACTCCAGCTTTTTGGGATGAAGTGGGTGAAAGGAAGTTGATGGGACTAGAATTGGTATAAGAGTTGGAAGAAAAATTTTAGATGATACAGAAACACATGAGAACAGCTCAGAGCAGGCAGAAAAGTTATGCGAACAACAGGAGGAAGGATCTCTCTTTTGAGGTAGGTGATCATGTCTTCCTCAATGGTTCACCATGGAAAAGTGTGATGCGATTTAGTAAGAAAGGAAAGTTGAGTCCAAGGTTCATTGGATCATATGAAATTCTAGAGAGAGTTGGATCAGTTTCATACCGAGTGGCTTTACCTCCGAGTTTATCTCAGGTACACAATGTTTTTCATGTTTCAATGTTAAGGAAGTCCATTCCAGATCCATCTCATGTTTTGATTCCAGAGGTAGTTCAGTTGGAAGAGAAAATTTCTTATGAGGAACAACCTACCCATATTCTTGACCATAGGTAGCAAGTGTTATGGAATAATGTGATTCATCAAGTAAAGGTTTTGTGGAAAAACCACATGATTGAAGAGGCAACATGGGAATCTGAAAATGCAATGAGGGATAAATACCCCCACTTCTTCAATAAGTAAATAAATTGCAGGGATGCAATTTTCTAAAGGGGGTAAGGATGTAACATCCCAAATAAGAAATTAATTATGGATTTTCATATCTATGTCTATTTAAGAATTAGATAGTGTTTTAAGAGGCTTAAAATGAGAATAAATCCAATCTTAAGCATAAAATTCTCTAATATTTTTTAAAAGACTGTTTTACCGCCTTTCGATGGCGAACCATTTTTAAATCTATCTTTTGACAATTTTATAAGCTCTATTTTTAAAAATAAACTTATTCATTAGAATTGGGACATTTAAATTTACTTTGGATAAATTTTTGGTATTTTTCTGACAATGTTCATTTTTTAATGAATACTGAAAAAAAACTGCATTTTACTTCAAAATTGATTTTTCATCTAATTTAATTATATGGCTATACTATCTTTATAATTTTTTTAAAGCGTAATTAGAATATATTTTTACCATTTAATCCAATGTTGGTCATTATAATTAATTTTACCTTGGAATTGGGCATAAATAAGTGCCAAACTTTTCATAGATATTGTTTCCAAAAACTCTCTATTTGTTTTGACAACAAGAATTATTTTTAAATTAATTTTTTCAATTTCTGTGTTGGGAATTTGGTAAAATTGATTTCATATTTGGAATCATGAGGTAAAAATTATTTAATTAAGACTCTTTTGTTTTTTGACATTATGAATAGTAACGATGGTAATTATCTTTAATTATCGTGATTAATTAGTAATCGGGTAGTAAAGGGTAATAAAATAATATCATAATAATAAAAAATGACCCCAAAATGTGTCCTAATTCTACTTTTTGTGTCATGGAAGACCATGTTATGCCTTGTACCAAACTTAGGGACCCCATGTAATTACTTTTGGTTGATAGTGACACTTTATCATTTTATTTTTAAAGGAAGGAGAATATCACAAAAGTATGTAACACCTAAGTAAAAAAAATTTAATTTTTTCTAAATAAATTATCTATTAGACTATAAATATTAATTGGAAATATAAAAATATTTCCTACATAATAGTATTTTTTTTATAATTTTTAGACATTAAATAAATTAATTTTTTTATAACACTATGATGATGCAGTGATTACCTCATTAATGAACGATTTAATTAAAATGAAAAGATAATGTAAAATCTAAGACTTACACTTTTCAAAGTCCTATTGTATGATTATATTTAGAACCCTTATCACCTTATCCTTGAAATATATCAATGTGGGACCTTTAAAATTTGAAACTAATTTTAATATAAAGTAACATTTCTTGACTTTCCAAGAGTGCCCCTCCTCCCTCTTATAAAAGGCCCCCACCTCTATCTCCTTACCCACACCTCTCAAGCCATTTGGTCGTCCAATATCTACTCATTTTATCTCTCCACATCCCTCTATTCATCCTATAAGCCTTACCTTCGGCATAAATCACTTTAATAAACCCTTTTGGTTCAAACCAAGAGGAGTTACCCGATTTAAAGGTAATATCTTCACTTGTGTTCTTTTGTTTTATTTTGCTTCTCCAACCCACTAAATTCTTTTTATTACATAATTTTGTAACAAAACCAGTATCTTAAATATACTAGGATGTTTTTATGAGAAGTATTTGAGCTAAAATTACACACACCTCTGTCTAATGGTTAAAGAACATACTGTTTCTGTGGTTGGCGAATTTCTACCTCACGAAATGATGATTGTTCAATCTTATTTGAACACCTTTAATGGTGGACATTAAGATGTCACTATAATTATATGTGATATATATTATATTTATGTTTTCATTATTCTTCTGTATTTTTCAT
This sequence comes from Viscum album, assembly GCA_963277665.1. Lineage (NCBI taxonomy): Eukaryota > Viridiplantae > Streptophyta > Magnoliopsida > Santalales > Viscaceae > Viscum > Viscum album. Next base: position 1,526,976 of record OY728165.1, read on the forward strand.
TTATGGCATACCTTTATGGTTTCCATTATGGGTAAACGCGATAATTTCATTTTAGGAAGTGCGGACTACCGCCCCCTCAAAGTGATTTGATTTGTTAATGCCATATGTGGGAAGTATAAAGGATGTACTTAATGATATTATATATTATGTTATACTAGAATTATAATATAACTTTATATAACTATGATTTCACTCCATTAAATACTAAATAGAAATGAAAGCAGCGTTCATGCGTACATACGACTTACCGTCTCCATGAATGGTGCATTTCATTTCTTACCTCTAAATGTTATATACTATTATAAATACATGTATATGCTGGATATATATGATATATATGATATCCAAATCATGAATATAATTCTGGATATAATGAACCTTTGACCACATGAACAACATGTAATTGTAAGAAGTCCATTTTTGACTTAAGTACCAAATATCGACAAAACGAACATTATTAACTTAAATGATTAAATAATGTTTATAACATAGAAATAAGTAAAATAAAAGGAATAATAATCTTGAGAAATGTTCTTAAGCAAGTATAAATTAACACTAGTTTATTATTCAGGATATTAAAGTGTGATCAAGTCAAGTCAGACACGAGGTAAGGGAATTCGTCTCAATCTCCTTTCATTGAGGCATATTTTGTTCTAATACAAGACTTTCTTTTATACACTGTATAAAACACCTTTGAATTTTCATTTCATTTCAAGGGAATATTTTTCTACGAATATTTTTACTAAACAACAAAAAGGAATGTTTATTTTAACGTACGCGGTGACAACGACCTTTTCCACCGCCGCGAGTATTATTTGATCTTTGGCATCCTCAACAAGCCGAAATGTTTTCAAAATGAAATAAATACCATATACTCTTTTATGTATTGTGGTATTTAAAATGGTTTTTATAATGGATTTGTTTTGTCAATATATTTAAGTGATATATTGTGATCAAAATGTGGAAATGTTTTCTTTCCATTATATTTGTTTTATGTCTTATGATTCTATAATGGTACTTGGACATTTGACGGGTGGTTGCGTGATAAACCATATGATGGGTGGTGCCGTGAATACCAGGATGGGTGGTTACTTTTTTACCTCCAATGAATTGGGTATGGAATTTGGTTGTATGGCTATTCCATTTAGTGATATGTGTGGAAGTCGACCGTATAGTTATTCCATTTAGGTATGTTTATGTCCCAAGTTACCTTTATATGTTATGTGTTCTTTTTATGGGTTTTATGGTAATCTTTTTGGTTACAAAAGTGTAAGTAATGATCTTTTATTCAGTGAAGAGTATTTACAACTTCTTAAAGGTGTAAAGTGTTACTTTGATAAAGTATTCATGGTTTACTTGATGTTTTGAAAGACTAACAGTTTTCCTTCTTTGTGTATCCCTTACTGAGATTTTTATGCTCACCCCAAGTTTTTTTGAAATGTTTTTCACAGTACATAATGTGGAATAAGGTCAAGGATGGGATCAAGGAAAAGTCATGTTGTCTTAAACATAGAACTAGATATGACTTTTTTTTAAGAGTTCATTTTTGAAAAAAAAGGAAACATTGTAGAAGTGTCTACTGTGTAATCTTTTGAAATGTAATAGTTATGATCTATTTCTCTAAAACTCTAAACCTGAAAATATCCTCAATTTCAATTATTAATTTAATTAAATATTAAGTGAGGTTTAATGATGTGGCCTTATAATGATAGAATATATCATTTGTGTCCCACAAATGATATCATATGGATATAGAACATATATTCAACAATAATGTCATTGCACTTCCGGGTTCTCTTTATAGCAGGGAACTGCTGTGACCTTTTAGTGCGACATCTACTCTTATGACACTATCACATACTATGTTACGTATAAAAACAATAATTATGTGATAAAAAGTTTATTAATATTAAAAATCATGAATACAAGTTATCATAAATTACATAGAATTTGGTTATTGGGCATCTAATCCAACAAAATCCCACTTGCACTAGAGCCAACTGCTAACAACCTTTAGTCTGTTGTCTCTCACATGATACTCATGATTCTGATGAGATAAGACTTTATTCAAGGGGTCTTCTATGTTATCTTATGTAGGTACTATACTTAATGTAACTTCACTCCTTTGATGTAAATACCTCAAGAGGTGATACTTTCAGAGAATATGTTTTGTCTATTGGTGTGACCTTGGCTCTACTGAAAGAGTCATATTTGCAGTATTATCACAATAAAATGTTATAGGGTCTTTAATTCTATGTATCATATCAATCTCCTGTAAAAAGTTACAAATCCAAACGGATTCCTTGGATGCATCAAAATATTATATAAACTCAGACTCCACTGTAGAATCGATGGAAAATGGTTGTTTTGAACTCTTCCAGCTCACAACTCCCCCATTGAGACATAAAACATATCCGGATTGTGACTTCAGATCATTATGATCTATCTGAAAACCATCATCAGTATAACCCATGATGAAAATCTCATCATATCCTCCATACAATGGGAACACATCCTTAGTTCTTTTTTCCTAAGTATAGCTTTAATATCAGTCTAATTCTATTCACCTAGATCTACTCAATATATACCTACCATGCTCAATGCACAAGAAACATCAAGTCTAGTACATAACTTGGAATACATGATTGATCTTATCACTGAAGCGTATGGGATATTATCCATTCTCTCTTTATTTTTTTGTATGAGGACACATTGTCTTAGAAAGTTTTAAACCATGTGACACTCAAACCAATCCCCTCTTGGATTGTTCCATACTAAATCTATTTAGTATTTAGTCAATATATTTAATTAGACTTAGTCCAATAATCCTCTTGGATTTATCATGAATTACCTTGATCCCTAGAATATAGGCTTCTTCACCTAAGTACTTCATGTAGAAACACTTGTTTACCTAGTCCTTAACTAACTGTAAGACTGGTATGTCATTTCCAATAAGTAATATTCCATCAATATATACAACTAGGATAATGAATTCATTCCCACTTAACCTCTTGTATACATACAGCTCGTATTCTTTCTTTAAGAAACCAAATTCTTTGATGGATTCATCGAATCAAATGTTCTAGGACCTGGTTGATTTCTTCAATCCATAAATGGATCTCTACAACTTAAAAATTCATTTGGAATCACCTCGAGTCACAAACCCTTCTATTTTTTTCATATATACATATTCCTGAAGGTTCCCATTAAGGAATGTAGTTTTGAAAGCCATATTCCAAATCTCATAGTCATGCTATACTGCTATAGGAAGTAAGATTATAATGGATTTAAACATGGAAAATAGTGAAAAGGTTTCATTATAGTCAGTTCATTAACACTATTTAAATCCTTTATCCACTAGCCTTTATTTATAGGAATTTACTTTACCTTCCATGTATAGTTTTTTCTTGAATAACCATTTGCATCCAATAGGATTTATATCAACCGTTTCATCGACCATAACCCAAACATGGTTCTGATACGTAGAATCCATTTCAGAATTCATGGCTTCATTCCATATTGTATATTATAAGCTTTATAATTCCTTTTTATAGGATATAATTTTATCATTTTCAACCAATAATGAGTCACCATCCTTGGTGATTAGAAAATCATTCCTATCTAGTTCTATTACCTCTCTTATGATCATATGTTGTACTTGTGTTTTAGTAACTACTTCTTCCATGGGGAACTATGGAATCTGTTCTTGTTCCAACTCATGTGTATCTTCAACATCAACTTTTTAAAAGTCAATCATGCTCCAACTATCCTTTTTGAATATGTGTTCCCTCTTAAGAAATACATCTTGTCTTGCGACAATCACTTTCTTGTCTGAGGGATTGTATAGGTAGTATCCCCTTATTTCCTTTGGATACCCTATAAAGATAAACTCTTTTCCCAGGGTGCTAGTTTGTTGCCTAAGAAGGCCTTAACAAAATCCTCACAACCCCATACACATGTATGCGACAAAATGGGTTTCTTTCCACTCCATAGCTTGAAGGGAATTCCATTTTTTACTTTAATTGGAACTCATTTTTATGTGTATGTCATAGTTTGTAATGCATATACCCAAAAGGATAATGGAAGATCTACATGAATAATTATCAACCTTTCCATGTCTAATAAGGTATAGTTCATACATTCACTAACACCATTCCATTGTGGTGTATAAGGTGGAGGGAATAGATTTAGAATCCCAAAATCCCTTAAAATTAAATGAACTATTATTTAAGATATTCACCACATCGATCTGAGAAAATATTCATTATCTTCTTACCAAGTTGATTCTCTGCTTCATTATTCAATTCCATTAATTTATTGAATGACTCATACTTATTCCTCATCAATTAGATATATCCAAATCTACTCAAGTCATCAGTAAAAGTTATGAAGTAAGAATGTCCACCTCTAACTTCTATTGGAAACAGTCCACACACATTAGTGTGTACCAATCCTAGAAGTTCAATGTACCTTTTTACCCTATCCATAAAATTTTGGTTTGGTCATTTATTCTTGTAAAAAAACATGACATATTTCAAGTGGTTTTATTTTAGAAGAGTCTAAATACCCATTTTGATAGAGCTTTTTCAAACACTTCTCGTTTACATGATCAAGATGGTGATGCCAAAGCTGGGTGTTTTATGAGTCATGTGAACATGATTTATTATCAATTTCCAACACTTGGTTTTTTTAATTTAATATATAAAGACCATTATTTAAATGTGTCATACCATAACATATGTTTTCCTTATAAAATAAAAAAAAATTATTTCCAAATTTAAAAAAAAACCAATCTATATCTAGACATGAAAATGAAATTTTGTTTTTTGTAACTGTAGGTACATAATAACAATACTTCAAAACAAAAATCATTCATGTTGGAAATGAGAGGTGGTAGTCACCACTGGCCAGAGCAGCTATCCTCGCACCATTAGCAGCTCTCAAATCCACATATCCTTTGTAAATATTCTAAAATTTTCTTTGTTCTAGTATTTGGGTATATATATGATCCACATAAGCTATATATAATACCTAATATGTATTTATTGAAAGATTACACTCGATAATGAATTAACATTTTTCTTTCCATTTCTTATGGGTACAGTTCCTCTTCCAGTGGACTAAATAACCACATGAAAAACATATTGCCTCCTTTTCCTTGCGCTGCCTCTAGATCTTAGTTTTCATGGAATTACGGTGCTCAGGAGCTTTATACTATTTATAATTCTTGGTCCCATTTTCCTTTTTCTTACTTTTTCTTATTCACCATGAGTACTACAGATTTTTCACACCCCATGTCCTTATCCGATTGTAGAATTAATGTAAGAAGTTCTAAAATACTCTTCTCATTATTTCTTATATTGTAATTAACAATAAATATGGAGAATTTCTTAAGAAGTGATGAAAGTATAAGATCTATATGAAACTCATTCATTAATTTAATCCCTAAGATTTTCAGTCATTCAATGTCACCAATAAGATTGACTACAAGAGGCCTAGTTGGCATAGACTCTCCAAGCTTAGTTGTGAACAAAGCATTTGAGATCCTGTACATTTCTTATCTCATCTTCTCTTTATAGAGATTCTGAAATTGAGACATCATTCCATACATATCCATATCCTCATGTTTCTTCAAAATCTCATTGTACATAGATGATATCATAAAGAATTGAATATATGTGGCATCATTGAAATGTTTCTCATAGAGAGGTAGATCTTCATCACTTTCCTCATTACCAGGCGCAACTGTAAAATGTTATTCTAGCACATATAATTTCATTTCATGGCAAAGTATGACACGTAGGTACATTTTCCATTCTTCGAAATTTGTCTTGGTGAGAATTTTTTCCTTGTAAAGTATGCATTGTAAAGATATGTTTTACGTAATTTTATTATTGTTTCTACAAAATAAGATAAATAAAGTTTTATTACTTTATTTGATAAAATTTATACAAACAAATAAATATTATATTTATTATTCTCCTGTTATTTTATCAAAACCCAATAGCCCCACCATTGGCTTCAGAATATCTTGTTGCTTGGATATTCAAGTGGAAAGAATATATATTATCCTTCTCATTACCCCAACTTGTGTTGGTCAAGAAACATGAATGGTTTTAGGTGGGCATTCCAAATACCAACTTAATTAACTCATAATTCCTCATTCCATTGAGTAGACTCCCCAATCCTAAAATCGTTAATTGGATTTACTCAACCTTTTCCTCTTAGTTACATCAAGTCCTACTTTGGAAATCAACCCTAGATGTGAACTAAGTTGATTCAACCAAAACCTTCAAGTTAAAATTCTATAATAATTGAAAGCACCCCAACTTGTGTTGGTTAATCAATTTAAACTATGGTTCTATTTTAACCGAAGTAATGGAAGGATATACCAGCTTAATATATTTAATTGATAGATTTTATCCTTTTATGCATAAATTTCCAATTATTATCTTTATCACATTCTTGTTTATATAAATGGATTTACATAAGTAATTTACCATGTATTAGATAATATTTACTCATAAACTAACTTCTTTTAGATCTATCATGCATGCTCACTAATTTCATTAATTTATGTAATCGTGAAAAAATATCTATAATAAAATAAACATGCAACTAATAGAAATAAAATAATAAATGATATGATCATGATATTATACTAATTGTTAGTTTATCTAATGGTTGATAAAATAATCGTTGACCTAGTTAAAAACACCGTGAACCAATTAAGTTTCGTGTTTAGAGCTTTCCACCTATCCACCTTTTTATCTCTCTTGGATTGGTTTCACCTCAGCTCCAAACTTGAACCGCATCCTCTAGCTTGGGGGCTCAATCCATTACATATGATTTTACTCACATGAAGGTGAAGGGAAAAGGGTTTACATAAAATAAACCATGGGAACACAGGCCTTACATAATAAGTGAAAAGACACGTGGGCTAACAATTTAATTTAATAATAAATTAAATGAAACTAATCATGTACAAAGGTATGGTCTAGCTCATGATCATCCACATTCATGAAATTAATTATGTATTTAATAAAAATATAATTAAATACTTAATTTTTCTTATTTAATATAAATCAAACTCAATAAATTAATTATTATATTTAATTAATCAATTTTTTTATCTTAATTATCATCTGAATTTCCTTGATATTCTCATCCATTATAATTTTAAACAAATTATTTTAAATTAAATATGTACATAAATGTACCTTATAGGAAACATAGTGAATACCCATCTGATTCTACCCAACATCTATTATAACTATATATTGTTTTACTCTTGTGACATATGGCATACATGACTTATCATGTACTTTCACAATGTGTACTTGACAGATGATTACAAGAATTACATGATTTTTCGGTCAAGTTTTTTTCTTCAATGCACATAGAGTAAAAAACATATAATATGACTCATACATGATATGAAGATCTTAAAATTATGCAAGTATTAATTAAACATTTATATATATATTAAAACCTAACACATGGTGTGTTCTATCTTTATGACCACATGTAAGTACATGTATCAAGGTTTACATTATATAATAAATAAATTTTAAATCTGTGTATCTTGGTGTAAGTGCACGGTGTGTTCATTTGAGCTACATGAAATTTAAATCGCTCACCATCAATCCAAGGTACCCACCTAGGGACTTGGAATGTGAATCGTACCTCAAAAACTGGAGTACTCGGCATGTCCAATGGGCTACACACCGTGTGATCTCCAAATTACATGGTCACCAATCAGCTAGGCCATGTATTGAAATACATGGCATGTCTTTGACTCAAAGGGACTACACACTATGTATATGGGAAACATGGTGTGTGGTATGGCTAACCATGCACCATTATGTTTTAGTCAACATATTGTGCAATTAACGCATGTAATTAATGCATAATATTGAATTAATTTCTGAATAAATTATGATGCATTAAATATGATTACATTGTGTGTAGTCCTATGTTGTACAGCCAGAAACCTTAGAACCTATGGAAGAGTTCCTAAATTTTGTTTTAATCATAAAATTAATCATTTTGATTAGACCTCTGAGAAACAAAAGAGGAAGAAGAAGATCTTGAAATACAGATTAAAGGAATGATTAAAAATGAATTGAGAAACTGAATTATAAATGCATAAATTACTAATGATATTTAAATAATTATAAATAATTATATGACCACTCTTATTCCACTTTTAGGTTCTAGGTGCAGTGGTAGCATGAGATGGGTGGTGCCTAGATTTTCTTTTTACCACAATCGATGACCAATATGAGATCTATATGACAACGAACATCATGAACCACAAAATTAAAACAAATAAATAGAAAATGGATAATTATTATAGAACCAGAGAGAGTATCATCACATGTTATTTATAATTAATTTAATTAAATAAAAAATTTATTTTAGGAATTCTTTCTTTGTTGATGAATCTGGTGGTAGATATGTGGTCCACTATCGTTGCATTGTAGAAACGAAGTGTATATTTCCTCTAGAGGTGATCCAAATGTGTTCCACAAATCTCCAGACATCATTGAAGGAATCTATAGGTACTAGCATGACATATCATTGTGCTTACGTTATATTCCTTTGATATCTTTGATAACCACTTCCAAATTGTTCTCCTTAATTTAGTGGGGAAGGATTTATTTCTCTTCTTGGGACCATTCCTTGAGAAGGGATCTCTCTCGGATTGAGAGGATTCTCCAAATCTATTGTGCAAAACATAGATAAATGAATTGGCTCTCATGAGAAAATAAAATAATCAGACATTTATATTACTAGGGTTAAAATAAAATAATTATACAAGTTCCCTTAATTATTTATTTAATCCTAGAAAACCCCCATGTCAAATAATAATAATATTATTATCATTTATCAACATTCACTTAACTTGAAAATTAAAATTAAATATTATTTAATTAAAAAATATTCAATATTTATTATTTCTCACTATACCATTAAACTTATTTTGTCATTCCTCCACAATATTTTATCAGGCATTAAATAATGTCTATTTATTTATTAAATTATTATCACTGAATTATTCATCAGTAAATAAATAAATATTATATTCAATAAATAGAAAATAAATATTATATGTGATCAAGCATACATGAATAATTATTAAACCGTGTGCGGGAATAATATTTATTCACATTGTTAAATAATAATAATTAATATATTATTTAACTGATATTATGGACACACTTAGTATGTGACCCTCTAGGCCTCTTCATTGGTAGCATTAGGTAAAGTAGCCTAAATTTAAAGTTTAAAATCTAGAAACATTACAAGGCACCAATAGAGAAATAATTTAATGCTGCAAAGACATGTTACCTCATACAGACACTTAATGTGTAATATAATCTCTTTATCTTGATATCTCTAACCAAGAAGGTCATATTCTAGTCCCATCAACCTATGTGCTCAATCTCTCTTTATTTAACATCCCAGAAATTGAACTTGTCTACATAACACTATGGCCATGGACTTATTTAGGTTATATCATTTTCATAAAAGGGTATGAGATATTAACTTCCCTTAATAAACAGAAGGTAAAAATCCTTTCTTGCATTATTCATTAATGCAATATTAATCTTTATACACCCAATATATCCTACATCACTGTGAACATCTGTCATCATGGTTTTAATCAATTCATATAAGTGAAAGACTCATAATACACATTAATAATAATCTTAAAGTCTAAGGACCAATACACACATCTGCAGATAGGAACATCCAATGAAAAATATAAATATGGATTTCCTACTGGAGGGTCTCGTTCTTGTAATATCCTATTCGATATTACTAAGTGCATACACCATGTGAAGGTGCCTCAAAGTCCTGTGAGTCTCCACCCCTGATAGAATGTATCATTTTTTTCCCTCAAATGATATCATCTAGCTATAGAACATATATTGAAGAATAGTGTCTTAGCACTTCTAGGTTCTGATCATAGCGGGGAACTGTCATGACCTTTTAGTGTAATAGCTAATCTTAGTACACTATCACATACTATGTTATGCAGAAGAACTATAATGATGTGATAATAAGTTTATTGATATTCAAAATCATGATTTCAAGTTATCATAAAGTACGTATAAGTTTGTTCTAAGGAACCAAATCTAACATATAGTGCTCATCTTCAATTATTTTCTGACAACATTTTTTTCATGTTTCAAATGGTTGATGAGACTTATGATGGGTTGTTCTATAGACTTAAGGATTCTTTATATCCTAGTAATGATCATGTTTCTTGTTCATCGACCCTTAGGTTGTAGGTAGTTATTTGACTCAAAGGGGTTAGGATCTGGTGAGATTAATGATTCTTGAACCTATTCCTAAGCAACATCCACATCTTGATTTTGATCCACACATGTTTAGGTATGTTCAGTTGCGTAATTTAGTTGATTTTCATTATCATTAATTTTAATTAATTTATTTCTGTACTATTTTTTTCTATTTTCCCACACTTTTTTGTATATATCTATTGGATAGGGGAGTTCTATTCTGTAGAATTATTTTTTCTGGATCATGGGTGATGTGGAATCATATTCCCATTGATATTTTGTAGTACATGTTTGATCATTGGAAGATATGTAAATATATAATAGTTATTTTGAAATTTATTTAATTATTAACATTCTATTATTAATAATTTATAGGTTTTATTGTATCCCCTCGATGATAGCATGGGAACCACTCTCTAGGAGTCCTAGGAGGCCTACATGCATGTAGTTATCACCAATTTTTTCAAAATATGAGGAAGTGGGAAATGAAAAAAGTGGGAATCATAGTTTTTTTATTAGTTTTATTGCACCCATAGACCCAATTATAAATCCTATCAGGTTTGGAGATGGATTTTTTTCATAATATATGGTATATAGTTTTTAGAGGTGATCATAATTAGGTCAACAAAATCACGGGAGGCAGGAGGTCACATACAGAGATGGTAGTCGTACGTTCAGTACTCATTGATGACAATTGGTAAGTACTTTTATTTAAAATCTATATAATTTTAAATCTAAAATATTTATTTTATTCTTAATAAAGGTAGTTGAGTAGCCCAATATTATAGAGTTAAATTTTTACAAGAGGATGTATAGTAATCCTATCATGGGATATATTACTGGTGGTCGACGATGTCAGAATTGTGATCCGTGAATTTTTTTTGAGTTTTAAAATTAACTAAAAATAATATTTTAACTATTTTAATTTAGAATTACATTTGAAGGAGTCATATGAGTCCAAAAATTCTCATACATGTGATGAAAAATAGGCTAATATTGAGGGTCATACCACCAGTGTAGTAGGATTTGATAACGCAACATAGATGCAGGTGGCTCGGTATGCCTTAGAGAAAGTTTTAGTTGTTGGTATCAGTTGTTGTTTGATGCCTAGAAGTTATTATTGTATTTTTGTGTTTTTATTATCTACCTTGAGGGGAGCTCATAGATAGTTTTCATAATCCGCTGTAGAGTATGAGGAGAAGTTGTGAGCTCAGGATGAGGTTATAGAGAGTAGGAATACATTCATCGATAACATGAGCAGTAGGTGGAGGATCTGTGTCTATTACATGAGTGGTAGTAGTAATAAATGATGGAGAACATACAATTATTGGTGTAGGGTATAAGAATGGAGGTCCCACCACCACCTCCTCCTCTAGATGACACTCCCCCTCCCCAGTGATATATATATTTTGACACATTTATTATGATAAACCTTTTAATGAACTTATTTTTTTAATATTATTAATAATTCATATATTTAAATATTTATATATTGTGTTTTATTTATATTATTATGATTATATCTATTTTACATTTTTTTAATTTTTTTAATTTTTAATTTGTTAAATTTTTTGACTTTTTTATATTATTTTAGGGATTTTTTATTTATTTATTTATTTTTTTTATTTTTTATATTGTTTGTGATGGGATTGATCCCTCTTTGTAAATAATTATTCATAACAGAAAATTAATCCCACAAAAATGATGAAATATATATACTTGGTAAAAACTTTTTGCGATGGGAGGGTCCCCCATCGCAAAAATAATTTTTTGCGACAACCCATCACAAAAAAATATTTTTTTGTGAAACGATTTTCTTCTATAGGAAATTTTCAATGGGATACCTTCACAAATTCCCATAAAAATATTTTCTTTTTCTAATAGTGTACTTAATAAACTTCTCTTATACTCTAAAAATTATAAATCATCGAATTGTATGATTACTTATCTATAAATCAGACAGAGTGCTCATCTAATAACCTATTTTAAGAAGTTTAGTAAATTGTACATTATATTTGTATAAACTATAATTTACCCACCCCCTTGTAGTAATTTGGGTACTCTAAAAATACTACATTTGGTATTAGAAGAGGTTCTACTTATCTAACTTACAATATTTTATATTTGTTTATATCAAGGAAGTTTCTATGTTTTCAATTTCTTCTTATAAACTTTGTTACATTAACAAGTTTGTGTAGAAAGAGTATTCTTTGTTTTTATAAATATAAAAGGTTTAAATATTGGAACATTAGAAAATATAAATCATAGAATGCCACCAATCTTTGATGGTGTTGTCTATGAGTATTCTAATGATTAAATGAAGTATTTTTTATCAATACAATAGATGATAATTTTTTCATGCTTAATGGTAAATATTTAATTCTAGAAAAAAATTACTTTTAAGAATCAATAAAATTTGGAATATCAATTGAATTATAGAGTTAAAAAAATTATTATGTTCAATAAATAAAAATATATAGAGTAATATTTCCTCTTTTTAAGCTAGACACATTATATAGAAAATGTTATAAGTTACTCATTTTGGGAAAAACCAAAGTTATTGAAACTAGGAGAAATATGCACAGAGCTAATTATCAAGACTTTTATTTTCTACCAAGAGAATCTATTACAAAGATGAATCATATATTTATGATGATTTTGAATATATTACAATCAGTGGGTGATAAATATATTAATGATGAAATTTATGTTGATAATATTGTTGAGATTATACATAGAGAATGGGAATCTAAAATAACAGCTCTTAATGGTACTAAAAAAATAAAAAAGTTGAGCTTATATGATCTAATTGGAATTCTCATGCAGTATGAGGGTAGACTGAAGAGAGATATTGGGAAAATGAAAATAAAAAATGGATTATGTAAATAATTGGGTTTTTTAAATGATATATTTTCTTGAGAAAATGTGTGTAATATTATATTATACATAAAAAAATAATATCTATTTAATAATTATTGATACATTAGTCAACTAAGAAACCAAATAAAATTCCAAGCATTACAACTGGATAAAAAAATATGAAATATAAAATCCAAAATCCAAAATGGGAAAATATGGATCACTAAAATTCATTAAAATCATTTCCCCCATGGAAAAAACTATATAAATAAAACAAAATATTGGTAATTTACATCTTATAAAATGAAAATATATAACCATGGTAAGAATTTTAATGAATATTGAATGAATTAATGAAGTGGTATTTATCGAGTATAAAGGGAAATGTGACCTTTGGGATTTGACTTTTATAATATCATTGGTCAAATATGATCATTTTCAATATAATTATCGGAAAATTTGACCATTTATAACTATACCCATTTGGTAATAATTATAAAATTATAATTAATTTTTATAATTAGCAATGACAAAGGATAATTAATGTAGAAAGGAGAAGTGATTGCCTCAGCTAGTAGAGTCATATTGTATGAAGCCCATTTCTTAGAACATGGGAGGGAGGTAGCATCAGTAGGGTTTTCTCTTGACCAATCACAAGATGATCTTCAACAAGTGAATCTAGAATTAAATCACCTATGGTATAATTTCAAGTTAGTGTAAATTGCCACTCGGGTGATGTTAGTCGATCCACCCCATGAATCTACCAGCATCACACACCATACCCTTAGGTCATATATGGGTGTTATACGAGGTTACATGTCCAGGAATTAGTTATTTAAAATGTAATTCCTTTGAATAATTTTTTTATTCCATAAATTCCATTTTAAGAATAGTTTTTCTTAATAAAATATATGTTTAACTTAGACTAATTTGAAATATTGATTTTTCAGTCACAAATTGTAATTTTCAGAAGGGATATAAATTTTTATAATAAACCAAGGTAGTCTAAATAATATTTATCTTAATGAAATATTATTTTAAAACACTAGGATTTAAAAATAAATGATAAAATAATTTTACTATGTCCTAAGCAATTTTTAAGTGTCAGAAATTTGATTGGCCCTTACAACCCGCTATTTTTTAATGAATAAGGTTTTTTTATAGTAAAAATTATCATATTTATAGAATTATTATGATAAAATAAACATCACTTTTAAAATCATCATGTCAAAATTAGGTTAGACCGAATTTATGATAATTTTCGAAAATAATTTATTTGTCCATTAATAGTAAAAATATAGTTGGGGTTTTTCAGTATGTTCAACGAATTCATAATTATTCCATAATGATATAATAAATAATTAACCATAATAAACGGCCTAAAATATGTTATTTTATTAATATAAATTATTTTAATATATTTTAATCAATTTCCAAACATACAAGTGACTTTCCAAAGTCTAAAATGGAAACTTTGACTTTAAAAATATTACTCTTTGGAAACTTTACTTTTCCATGCCAAAATAAGTAATAAAAAATGATGTTTGGTTCTATTGGATTAAAATAACATAAAATTTGTCCCACATTTCCAAATACATGGGAAAAAACCATGGGTAAGCCCATGGTTTTTCATTTTACACAACCTAGATTTCCAATGACTATATTTGGAAATTATTAAACAAATCCTCCATTTTTTCTATAAATACCCAACCATTTCTCCATTTAAATTCACTCCCAATCCATCCTCCATTAATGTCTAGTAATATTCCCCCAAGTATTCCCACCAAGGTTTCCTCAATCCCCTAATGTTCCACTTATTAATATCTAGGAGTAACTCTTCAAGGTAAGAGAATTATCCTTCCTTTCTCTTCAATTCAGGAACCTATTTTTGTATATATCTTCTAAATTTTATGGTTAATCTCTTATATTAACAATTTTTATTACACCCTTACTTAAATATTATGTTTTATCAAAGGGATACCCTTTCCCATCTCATTTTACCATTTTTTAAAACCACATTTTATACCTATCATGTTGTCAAATTTGCTTCTCAAATTTCTCTCTACTTAAGAAATTATCTTTTATTTTCTTTTTGTGAATACCCAAACCTCTTTATTTTCCAAGGTTATTCACCTATATGTAAAAATTATTTATTTTATTTTTGTATTTACACATAAGAAACCCACATTCCCTTTTCATGGGATAAAAATTAAGTGATGATCATGTCTTTAAGCACCATGATTTTGATAAGAAATGCATTCTTCATTCTCCATGGGTTATTAATGAAATGTTTGATTATGATCTATGTGGATCACATTAATTAATGCATATAAAGGGTGTTCCCTAATATCTCTCCAATTAATTGGTTGAATAATTTAATATCTAGAGATTAAATTTTTTATCATACCTTGGTGAATTACCATGGTACTTTTCTTTTATGACACCTTAGTGAAAAACCTTGGTGATATGCTTATGAATGTATCATCTGAATTTAGTATCCATATTTCCATGATATAATTCGTGTTATTTTTATTATGATATTCCAAATTTTCCCTTTATAATTCCATAATTATAATCCTTATGTGCTTATTGATATTCCTCATGATCACATGTAAATTGTTTCCCTTTCTTATTCCCTTATTGGTCCCCATACTCACCCCTTTCCTTTGATGTATGTCCATAGGACATGAGATGAAATAAATGTAATTAAAATGAACCCATTATGAGGTCTTAAAGTTTATTTAGAATTATGTTTTAAGTTCTCGTGTATTATATACCTTATTTCAAAGAAAATAAACTTTAAAAGATCCTCAGTTTGTACAATGTAATGAAAAGTTAGATAATAAAAAGGAAGGATTCCATAGTTGGTATCAAAGTAAGATTTAGTTATTTATGAGAATTAGGAATATAAATACTTAGTATTAACCCTATATAAATGTTTAAATATAGGAAAACATCATGGTATTTTGGTGAAGTGTTAAGTAATTGGTTTTTGAGAAAATAAATCCTTGTCTGGATAGGAACAAGTGGATGTGGCTCTAGAATAGATATATCGAGGGGTAACACTAGAAAACACTACATTGATATATAATTGATTGGGAACTGGTGCATGAAAATGAGCCTTGATGAACTCCTAGTTTGACCCTATTAAGGGATATTTTTATTTAATCACAAGCTTCTTATGAACCATTATGAAGGAAATATAGAAAATGTAATGGTTATTAAATAATAAAAAATTTAAACATGATGTTTTATGATAAAAAATTACATTAGAATTATAATATTCTTAAAAAGAACATATATATCATGACAGTTTTATTATTTTGGGAAAATGGAAGTAAATAAGAGGAACCACGTAAATGACGATTGCAACAGACGATGCGCTGATGGCCCACTTATGGAGGCTGGAATGGAAAACTTCATGAGGATGATGATTCACCTATCTCATGTTTTTAATAATAACTTGAATCAAGTCGAGCAAATAGATTCACCTCAAAGGGAACAACTTACCATTTGGTTCTTCATACATCAACTACCACCTTTTTTAGTGGATCCACTGACCCATATATTTCCAAAAAATGGATTAGATATATAGAAAATATATTTTTTGTACTATGTTATTAATAGAAAGATTAAATCACCCTAGTATTATACCTATTAGAAGGAGAAGTTGATCAGTGGTGAAAAATAATTAAAAACATGAAAATAAGAAGTGATATTTATGCAATGAAGTGGAAAGAGTTTAGAGGAATATTTTTCAATAAATATTTTCCATGTTTGATGTGAAAAAATGGATAAGTGGTTACTCTAGATAAATGTAAAGGAAAATGAATCAGTGAGAACCTATGGAATGAACTTTACAAGCCTTTATCGATACACCTATAGCTTTGTTATGGAATCAATGGGAAATTTTGATAGATTCTTTGGCATACTGAGACCCTAACTATAGAGTAATTTGTAACATCGAGATTATGAAATATATTATGAGATTGTGTAGAGTGATATAAAGGTTCAATTGTATTTTGGAGAAATTTATTCTTCACATATGTTGAATGAAAAGAAGATAGATTTGGGTCCAAACTCATGGAGGAACATTGATCACATAAGAGGGGGAAAGAAAGTGAAACTTCCCACATGAAAAAAATGTGGGAGAAGCATTCTGGGAACTTCTTTCTCATTAATAGAAAATGATAAAAGTGTATAAGAGACATCCATATAGATTGGAACTATCATGGTGAGGTGAAGCCTCATGTTTTCAACACTAACAATAAAGGGAATATGGTACAGACCTAGCCTGAAGTTCAATGATTCAAGTGTGTAAAGATTTAGAAATTTTCCAATCACTGTCCAAATGAGAAGATAATGGAGGGGAATCACCATCAACCTCGATGTAGGCCAAGGGAGAAATTTAGGGCATTTGATATCACGATGGATGAAGTAGAATATCTAAATTATGTGGTGTTAGGTACTCTCATTGTTCCATCAAAGTTAGAAAGTACTTCGTTTGATTATAGTTCTACACAATCCTTTATTTAATCCAACTTTTCAAAGAACATAGAATAAATCCTCATGATTCTAGAAGTATAGTTATCATTCAATACTTCTTGTGGGATTATCCAAGCATAAAAAGTCTATAGAAACTCTAGTATTGACTTTGGAAAGCATAATATCATCGTAAATCTAGTATTAATTCCCATGGTGGAATTCAACACTATACTAGGGATGGACTAGCTCTCAAAGTATAATTCTAAGATCAACTATATAAGAAAGGAAATATCAGTAGTCTTGAATTGACAACCCACGGTTATTTTTAAAGGAGATATGACCTGAGATTTTTCTAGAAGCACCTCCTTTATCCTTATTTATAGAGATGATCAGTGAATAGAAAGAAGGAAATGAAAGTATAAGAATAGTAAATGTTCCAATAATTATGGAATACAATGATTTATTTCATGAGGATTTACATGGATCTCCCCCAAAAATAGAGGTAGAGTTATCCATTGAACTCATACATGGATCCAATATGATATCAATGACCCCTTATAGAATGGAAAATTTGGATCTAGAGGAATCAAAGAAGAAAAGTCTAGATATTTTGGATAAAGGATTTATTTGAACAACTGTGTCTTCTTGGACTATTATCTTTTTTAAGAATAAGGATGGATTAATGAGGCTATTCAGTGATTATAGAGAACATAATAGGATCATAGTAAAGAATAAGTACCCTCTCCAAAGTATTGATGATTTATTTGACTAGATTCATGGGGCTCAATGCTTCTCCAAGATTTATCTTTGATTAGGAAATCATAAATTAAGGGATATGAAATAAGTTCTTTCAAATACTACCTTCTATTAAGATATGGGCATTATGATTTTATCGTTATTCCCTCTGGCTTGACTAATGATCCTACTATATTTATGGATTTTATGAATAGAGTCTTTAAGGAATGCCTTGATATATTTATTGTAGTTTTTATTGATGATATTATGATATATTACAAAATTCATGAGTATTATGATAATCATATAAGGGTTATAATAGAAACTCTTAATAAAGATAGTCTATTTTGAAAATTTATAAAATGTGAGTTTTAGTTATAAAAAGTTTCTTTCTTGGGGAACATTGTAACCAATGAAGGAATCTCAATTAACCCTACTGAGATAATGCTTGTGGATGAGTGGCCTTATCCTAAAATAGTAATAAAAATTCATAGTTTCCTTGGTTTATCAGGATATTATAGGAGGTTTATGAAAAAAAATCATGAATTTCTAATCCACTGTCCAAGTTGACTCAAAAAGGAGATAAGTTCATATGGACAAAGGAGTGTGAAGAAAGTTTCCAAAAACTAAATAAGAGATTAGTTATAGAACATATGTTAACTCTACCCTCAATTGGATAAGGATTTATTATTTTTATTGATATATATATATAATGGATTGGGTGAATCCTCATGAAAAATAAATAGTTGATTGCTTATGCATCTTGATAGTTAAAGCCTCATGTAAAGAATTATCGTATGCATAACTTGGAGCTAGCTAAGTTTATTTTTTCTCTGAATATATGGAGACACGGTCTTTATGGGGATAAATGTGATATGTATATAGAACACCATTGTCACACCCCAAAATTCTAATTTACAACTTTGTATTTGATAGCATGCACAACATACACCGCCAAGCGTGTAAGGTAATATGATATCATGATATTATACTATATATTTAAAATTTTAAATATATTAAATACATTATATATCTTTTAATTAATGAAAAACTGAGTTATCTCATGTTTCATGAAAGGGAAACCTTCCTTGATAGGATGCGTTACATGCAAGACAGAGTTTCACCAAATAACCATGAATTATTAAAAAATTATTATTTAATATAGTATGATATATCCTAGACTTTATGTTATAGGTTGTGAATATTATTAAATAATTTATTAAAATTTACAATTTATATAAATATAAAATGAATTCATTTCTTACCAACTAGTGAGAAACGAAAATAAGAACCAGTTGGATATAAAAAGAAATATTATTATGCTTCCAAATGAGTTTTTTCTTAATAAAATTAGTTAATTACAATTAGCAAATGATTTTAATGAAATATATATGTCATTTATTCAATCAAATATTTTTTATATTTATCCATTATTTTTTATATGCATAAGATAAAAAAAACTCTTTTTTCACATAAAAACCTATATTTTTATAAAGGCAATTTTTCCGCCTTTTAATAGAGAAAACATTTTAAATAAAATTTTGTACACATTAATTGATTTAATATTTAAAAATAAACTTCATATTTTAAATAGAAACATAATTATTAGGTTAGGGTTAATTTTTGATATTTTTTTTGAACCATTTCATTTTTAATGAATAGTTAAAAATACTGAATTTTAGTTCAAAACTACTTTTTCAACTATTTAATTTATAAGGTTAAATTATAATTTTATTTGGTTTTAAATTTTAATTAGATTATATTTTTATCAATTGATAAAATTTATGTCATTTTAATTAATTTCACTTTGAAATTGATTATAAAAACATAGCAATCTTTGGGATGTTTTTACTTTAAAAACTCACATTGTCATCTCGTATACAGGATTAAATTTAAATTAATTTCTATCAATTATGTGATTGGAATTTGGAAAAATGGATTGCATATTTTTAATAATAATAATTTCTAATTTCTAATAATACCAAAATTATTTTCAACCAAAAAAATTATTGAAAGTAATTAAAATTAATTACAATTATTGAGGTAATATTAAGCTTAATAAAGGATTAAACCATTAACTTAAAGGCCCAAATGACCAATCCACTTGTCAAAACCCTATTTTATGGCCATATATCAACAATAAAACTTATATTAATGAGTTTTTTTGGTTTTTTATGACTTTTTTGGTATAAACAGGTGTACACCTAACTTGTTTCTAAACATTCTAAGTGAGTCCTTTTCCTTCCCTATAAAAGGTTTCCACATCTCCCCATTCCTCAAACCTCTAAAAACACTTATTTTTAGAGAATATATTCTCAAATATCTTCTCAACATCCCTCCCCTAGACCATGATGCATCCCCTAGGCAGAAATCCTTTCAAGTGAGCCTTTTGGTACAAACCAAAAGTAGTTACCCGATTAAGTGCTTACATCTTCTCTCAAGATTTTTAATTTCATTTCCATTCTACACCCCCTAAAATATCTTTATTCCATTATTATGTAACAAAAAAAGTATCCTCAATATACTATGATATTTTATATAAATGGTTCAACCTAAAATTACACACACCTCCATCTAATGGGTAACGAACACTCTGTTTCTGTGTAAGGAGAACTATTGCCTCACAAAACAATGATTGTTAATTTTTTCCTTACCACCTCTCATGGTGGCCATTATGATATAAAATATATTTATATATGTTATATATATAATTTATAATTTCTTTATAATTCTGTAATTTTCATTTATAACATAACTCTATACTTTCTGTCTTGTGTTAATATGATATTTCCGTTTGAGGAAGTGTGGACTATTTCCCCTTCAAAGAAATATGACTCATTTATTCCATACATAGTGTAGGATCAAAATAATGATTTAGATGCTCAATATACAATAGGGTGGTGAATTATACACTTTAAAAATTCCATTGTAACTTTTAAAGATGCTAATATTTAACAAAGTTAAACAAGGAAACTTACAAGACCTCTTAGTTCTACAAAAATACTAGGTTTCGGAAATATGGCTCCAGAAAATCAGGTTCCATAAATATGGTTCCCGAAATGAAACTCAAGAAAATTTTACAAGTAAAGGATTCTAATTTAAAGTGTATATAATCTCACTAATCATAGTATACAAAAACAAGGAAGTATAATATTGTTACACTTTCCTTATAAAAAAATACAATAAAAACTAAACTTGAAACAATACAAGTAACATGTATGAAATCTTTTAACCCAAATAGAAGGGTATCCAACAACCTTGGATAAAGGTCCCTTGATTTATACTTTCAAGAAATTCTATCTTACCCATACTAGGGTAAGCCCTTGATAAGAATATCAGAATCTACCTTGATATCCCCACAAGCCCTCAAACTTCAAGGTAGTCGGCAGCTCTGTCTTCCTCGGCAAAGAATTCCTCAAACTTTAAGGTAGTCGGCACCTCTGTCTTCCTATCCTTGGAAGCCCTTGAATGTACTCAGCAACATTAGGAGTCGCACGAAGTAGGCTGAACAAGATGTTCATTATGCACAAAGCATGAGAGTCTCTCTATCTCTAGAAATCACCTTAACAGCATGTAATCTCTAGAGTGATAAAACAGTCGATGTGTAGCATTGAGCTCATTCAAAAGAGCTCATATTTATAGGCACATCTCCAATGGTTATCTCCCTCCTCTAACAGTCATATTTTTTCTTAAATATTGGAGGGACCTATACATGTGTCACTTAATCAACAGTTGGTTAGAAACAGAATGTACGACATCGTTTCATAACTATATCAAGGATGGGAAAAATATGTTTGGTTACCCAAAACCAACTTTTTCAGATTCTAAGGAAAATGTTCTGAGTATAAGAAAATGAACAATAGGAGTCTATATTAAAGGATATTTATATTCTTTTTATCAGGGAATTAATACCCTAAATTCTATATAATTCGGAATCTAAATTTCAAGGAAATTCGGAGTCTGAATTCATAAGAATTCGGAGTAAAAAATCATGAGAGTTCGGAGTCTGAATTCAGAGAACTCGGAGTCAGAACTTATAAAAGTTTGGAGTCTAAATTTAGAGAACTCAGAGTCAGAACTTATAAAATTTCATAACCATAATTCGTAGAATTTGGAGTCGGAAATCGGAAAGTTCGTAACCAGAATTCAGCGAATTCGGAGTCTGAACTCAGAAAGTTCGTAAACAAAATTCAGAGAATTTGGACTCTGAAATCAGAAAGATCATAACCAGAATTCAGAGAATTCGGATCCTGAGAACAGAATGCTTCATATATATGTAATTTATAGGATTCCGAGGTTTTGTATATGAAACTGAATTTTACACTTAGAAAATTAAAACATGAACAATGAAAACAAGGTAAGGATAAATTTTCCTTGGGGAAGGGAAACTTTCCTTAAAAAGATAAAACAAAGGAGAAAAGAAATTTTCCTTAAGATAAGGTGTTTGTGATTTTCAAAACATGAAGGAATATAAAATTCATAAGGAAACCTTATTGACTCAACAATCTCCCCCTTTTTGGAAAGCACAAACATCGTTAAAAAAAGAATATAAGGACTTATAAATTTTTAAGGACTTGAAAACTAAAATCTTATCTCCCTTTACTTATGTATTAGAGTGAATACGACTAACTCCCCCTTAGGCTTTGGAACCATTAAGGATCATATTTTGATTTACTGAATGATATTTTTCACTATCTTGCATATGGAAATATTTATGAAGAAAACCCCCCCTTTAGATGAACTCCTCCTTACTTGGGTAAATTTCTTCTTTTACATAGTATTCTTCTTTTACAATCCTTTCTCACACTTTGTGATTTTTAAAAAGAAATAGAGAATGTAAAAGGAGAAAAGAATATGCTACCTGAAAGATTAGTACTAGACAACACAAAAAGTAGAGAACAAACTAAATTTCATAAATTTTGAAAAAAATTGTACAAAAATGAAAATACAAAAAAAGATCTGATTAGAAATTATCCTTCCTTATCCTTCGACATCAACTTCTTCACTATAGTTTTCAGATTTTTGAGCTCCTTGTGATCTTCCTCTGCACGTTTTAGAAGATGATTCTGATCTTCTGATTTCTTCTCTAAGGCTTTAATCTTCTCTTCTTGATCCTTGAGAGCCTCTGCCTGAGCCTTCAATACTTTATCTTGCTTAGCTAGCTTTTCTTCAATCTCAATCGGGAGATCCCTTTACCTCTTCCAAGTTTAAGCAACTAAATACAATTTTTCATTCAGGTTTTTCACTTCATGAATTCGATTATTATTCCCAAGAATTATCTTTTCCTAAAAGTTATTCAAAAAATCCTTGATATTTCCATATTTGGTTTCAAATGCATCCATAACATTATGTTAAAATTCATCAAGAATCCGCAAATCTAGAACTGTTTTCTTTGACCATCTTGTAATCTGTTTGCAAGATATCTTGTGAGCTTTGTAGCTGATGAGAATATATTTGAAGGCTGCCTCCAATTTAACACACTTATCCATCACCATTGATACTGAATTCGACTTTTGATTCAATTTGTGTTGGATAATCTGGCATCTGGAATCAATACTGGGAAATATCAAAATATTCCCAACAAGATTCTTCAAGGATTGGACTACAAAGTCATGTCCAAGGGATAAAGATTCTGAATCTGAGACTTTACTTGTTGTGGGATATTTATCTAACTCAACATCTTTCCTCTTTTAAGAACAACCAGCTTCCTTATTCTTTACCAAATCTCTTCTAGGAGTATCAAAAACAACTTTTTTTTTCTTATCAGTTCTCAGAATGGCCACGTCTTGATTAGGAGATTGATGTTCAGTGTCATATAGTTGAACGATTTTATCTTCATCAAATTTTTCCTTCTTAACTTCTAGCTTAACATCCACTGATTGAATGAAGTATTTATTTGAAATTTATTCCTCATACATCTTATTCACTTTTTCATCCTTCTCATTTTCACCTTTCTCGTCCTTCTTAGGGGTAACAAGCTTTGAAGACTCTACTTCATAAGTTCATATTGAAAGTTTCTTAGATGGACTTTCTTTCTCATGAAAATATTAAACTTTCTTAATCAAATTTGATGTGTCACTAATGCTTTCTTATTCTTCTTATTCCATTACTTTTTCTTCTTGAACAAGTTTTTCTTGAGATTTTTTTCCGGAGTGACAAACTTATTTCTAGGGGTTTCTGGTAAGGGTTCTACCATGAAAGATTTTGGTAACGGAATGTTCTCGGATGCTTTCTTAGCAGCCTTTAAAAGAGATTGCACTATCTCAGCTTCAGTCATCTTCTTATTTTTATTCTTTTCTTTAGATTTCTTCTCAATCTCATCAGTAGACTTCTCTTTTAAATCTTTAGCTTCAATAGGATCCAAACCAAAACTTGGGTCCCCTGCTTTCTTATTTTTCTTGTCTTCCCTTCACTTTTCTACAACCTCATTCAGATATTCTTTTTGATTCATAGGTTTTGGAGTTGCGGATTAGTTTTCCTTAGCTTTTGGGGTTTTTCCTTCCTATTCTACTTCTTTCAACATCCTCTTCCTTCCTCCCTTTTTGGATGGTTCAACCACTTCTTGTTTCTTCGAAACAGCTTCAGCTTCTTCCTCTGGAAATTCATAAAATTCTCCAGAGTCTTTAGAAAAACCAATGTTCATCCTCTTCAAAGTATCATCACTGACCAGAATGAATTTTTAATTCCTTGGCTTAGAGCTGCTAAGAATTTTAAAACATTCTAAGCACAGAACAATCAACTTTTAAAGAATGTCTGGATACATAATTATCTGAGCCTTCAAGTTTCCATTCTTAATATTCTCAATCAAAATCAGAATATACTTAACCCGATTGATCATCCTTTAGTTCACCATGAAATCAATGATATACATGTCACTCTTCTTCAGTGTGTCCTTGTCCCCTTTTTTCGTAATGATGAATCCTTGAACCCATAATTCTAGAATATAATGATTTGTAGACAAATGAGCAATCTTTGGAGTCTTCGCATATGAGAGTATCTCTCTCTAGAAATCACCTTGATAGCCTATAATCTCTAGAGTGATAGAACATTCGATGTGTAATATTGAGCTCATTAAAATGAGCTCTTATTTATAGGCACATCTCCAATGGTCGGCTCCCTTCTCCAATGGTCATATTTTTCCTTGAATCCTAGAGGGATCTATACACATGTCACTCAAACAACGGTTGGTTAGAAACAGAATGTATGACATAGTTTCATAACTATATCAAGGATGAGGAAAATATGGTTTCTTAACCAAAAACAATTTTTTAGAGTCTAAGGAAAAAGTTTGGAGTCTAAGAAAATGAACAATAGGAGTCTATATTACAGGATATTCAGATTTTGTTTATCAGGGAATTTGTACCCTGAATTCTATTGAATTCGGTGTCTAAATTTCAAGGAAATTCAGAGTCTGACTTCATGAGAATTCAGAGTCTGAATTCATAAGAATTCGTAAACTGAATTCAGAGTCTGAATTCACAAGAATTCATAGTCAAAACCCATAAGAGTTCGGATTCTGAATTTAGAGAACTCGGATTCATAACTTATAAAAGTTCATAACCAGAATTCAGAGAATTATAAGTCTGATCTCAGAAAGTTCGTAACCAGAATTCAGAGAATTCAATGTCTGAACTCAGAATGTTCGTAACCAGAATTCAGAGAATTCGGAGTCTGAACTCAGAAAGTTCATAGCCAGAATTTAGAGAATTCGGATCCTAAGAACAGAATGCTTCATATCTAAGTAATTTGTAGGATTCCGAGGTTTTGGATATGAAACCGAATTTTACACTTAGAAAATTAAAACATGAACAATGAAAAAAAGGTAAGGATAAATTTTCCTTGGGGAAGGGAAATTTTCCATAAAATGATAAAACAAAGGAAAAAATAAATTTTCCTTAAGATAAGGTGTTTGTGATTTTCAAAACATGAAGGAATAGAAATTTCATAAGGAACCCTTAGTGACTCAACAATCCCCCCCTTTTTGGAAATCACAAAGATCCTTACGAAAAATAATATAAGGACTTAGAAATTTTTAAGCACTTGAAAAATAAAAACTTATCTCCCTTTACTTATGGATCAGAGTGAATACGACTAGCTCCCCCTTAGGCTACGGAACCACTAAGGATCGTATTCTGATTTCCTGAATGAGATTTTTCACTATCTTGCATAAGGAAATATTTACGAAGAAAACTCCCCCTTAGATGAACTCCTCCTTACTCAGGGAAATTTCTTCTTTTACTTAGTATTATTTTTTTACAATCCTTTCTCCCCCTTTGTTATTTTCAAAAAGAAATAGGGAATGGAAAAGGAAAAAATTATGGTACCTGAAAGATTAGTACTAGACAACACAAAAAATAGAGAACAACCAAAATTTAATTAAGTTTGGAAAAAATTTTACAACAATTAAAGTACAACAAAATATCAGATTGAATAAGATTATCCTTACTTTTCTTTCGGAATCAACTTCTTCATAATGGTTTTCATCTTTTTTAATTCCTTTTGGTCTTCCTCTGCTTGATTTAGAGGCTCATTCTGATCTTCTAATTTCTTCTCTAAGGATTTTATCTTATCTTCCTGAGCCTTGAGAGCCTCTTCCTGAGCCTTCAATACTTCATCTTGCATAGCTATCTTTTCTTCAATCTCAATTCGGGGATCCCTTTCCCACTTCCAACTTTGAGAAACTGAATAAAATTTTCTATTCAGGTATTTTACTTCTTGCATCTGAGTATTCTAGTCAAGAGTTAGCTATTCCTCAAACCTATTCAACAGATCCTTGATCTTTCCATATTCGGTTTCAAACGCATCCTTAACATTATCTTAAAATTCATCAAGAATTATAAAATCTAGAACTATTTTCTTTGACCAGCCTGGTATCTTCTTTCATTATCTCTTGCCAACTTCATAACCAATAAGAAATGTCTTGAAGTCTGCCTCTAGTTTAAAAAACTTATCCATCACCATGGATACCGAATCCGAATTTTTATTTAGAGTGTGTTGAAGCATCTGGCATCTGGAATCAATACTTGGAAAAATTGGAATAGTCCCAACAATATTCTTCAAGGATTGAACTATGAAATCATGTCCAAGAGATGATGATTCTGAATCCGAGAAATTTCTTAGTGAGGTCTCTTTCTCTAACTCAACAGCTTTCCTCTTTGAAGAACCACCAGCTTCCTTGTTCTTTACCACAGCTCGGCTAGGAGTATCAACAAAAACTTTTTTTCCTTATCAGTTCTTGTAATGGCCACCTCTTGATTAGGAGATTTATGTTCACTGTCAGATAGTTGAACTATTTTATCTTCATCAAATTTTTCCTTCTCAACTTTTTCCTTAACATCCTCTGGTTGAATGAAGTCGTTATTTGAATTTTCTTCCTTAGACAGCTTATTCACTTCTTCACCCTTCTCATCTTCACCTTTCTCATCCTTCCTTGGGGTAATGAGCTTTGAAGACTCTTCTTTAGAAGTTCGGATTGAATGTTTCTCGGATGGACTTTCTTTCTCATGAAAATATTCAACTTTCTTAATCAAATATTTGATGTCACCACTTCTTTCTTCTTCTTCTTCTTCCAATACTTCTTCTTCTTGAACAATTTTTTCTTGAGCTTTTTTCGGAGTGACAAAATTCTTTCCAGGGGTTTCAGGTAAGGGTTCTACCATGAAATATTTTGGTACTAGAATGTTCTATGATGATTTCTTAACAGCCTTTAAAATATATTGCACTATCTCAGCTTCAGTCATCTTCTTCTTTTGATTCTTTTCTTTAGCTTACTTCTCAAGATCATCAGTAGTCTTCTATTTTAATTCTTTAGCTTCAGTAAGATCCAAACCAAAACATGGCTCCCCTTATTTCTTATTTTTCTTGTCTTCCCTCCACTTTTCTACAACCTCATCAAGATACTATTTTTGATTCTTAGGTTTTGGAGGTGCGGATTGGGTTTCCTTTGCTTTTGGGGGTTTTCCTTCCTCTTCTATTTCTTTTAACTTCCTCTTCCTTCCAGCCTTTTTTGATGGTTCAGCAACCTCTTGTTTCTTTGGAATAGCTTCATATTCTTTCTCTTGAAAGTCATAAAATTCTCCGGAGTATTTAGAAAAAGCAATGTTCATCCTCTTCAAAGTATCATCACTGACCAGCATGACATTTCAATTCTGTGGCTTAGAGCTGCAAGGAATTTTAAATGATTCTAAGTACCGAACAATCATCTTTGAAAGAATGGTCGGATACATAATTATCTGAGCCTTTAAGTTTCCATTCTTAATATTCTCAATCATAATCAGAATATTCTTAACCAGATTGATCTTCCTTTGGTTCACCAAGAAATCCAAGATATACATGTCACACTTCTTCAATGTGTCCTTTCCCCCTTTTCTCAGAATGATGAATCCTTGAACCCATAATTCAAGAATTTGATGGTTTGTAGAAAAATGGGCAATATTCGGAGTCTTGACATCTGAGAGTCCAAGACAAGACATAGCCTTCTCCTTAACAAAACTTCCCTTAACATATGGAAACTTATGAGAGAAAAACACATCTTCTCCTTCATAATATAAACCAACAAATCTAGCAGTCTTGGTGTACGAAAGGGCATAAGTCTTCCCATATCTTTTGAATGAAAACTTATCTCTTCCTTATTCCTGGAAAAAACTGATTGATTCATAAAATTCAACTAACAAATATGGATAAACTGCATCTTGAGCTCTTGGTTTTGATACAAAAACACTCTACCGTCCATTCAGCTTAATTTTATTCGAGATGATTGAATCATACATAACAAAGAATTTCGGATGCACCAACCTTTCTCTATAGACCTGCCACCCTGAGATTGTCTTAAAAATAGACATATATTTCTGAGAGGATTCTTCTACAGACATTCAAATTTGAGAAAACTCTGAAAAGTTCAGAATGGTCTTAAGTAGAGAGGCAGAGCTTCAGCACGCGAAGGCTTGAGTTTTGATGTGATATTTCCATTGATGGTCCTTTATATTGGTGTTTGAGATGACGGTTTATCTTCAAAACTCAATCCAATGGTTGAGAAAACTCTTGATCAAATCTAATGGTTGATATGATAACCGCAAGGAAAAATTTCATGGGATCCGATCTTTTGAGGTTTTAACGAAAATTTCATATTTAAGGAAAAGAGAATCTGAATATTTAAAAAAATACCAACAAGTAAAACATGATTACGAAGACTTAAGAAAGGAAATCATACCTTTCGAAATTCCAGGAATATTATTCATAATAAGTAAAATTCTTATTGAATAACTTTTTAAAAATAAATTGACTATGAAAACCTCCATTACGATAAAAAAAACCGAGTACAAAAATTTTCATTACGAAAATTTTGAGTTTGAAAATTTTCATTACGAAAACTTTGAGTGCGAAAATTTTATAACAAAAATTTTGAGTACAAAAATTTTAATTATGAAAACATAAAGTATGAAAATTTCATTAATAAAATTTCAAGTATGAAAATTTCATTACAAAAAATTTGAGTACGAAAAAATTCATTATGAAAAAATTTGAAAAAACTGACTACGAAAATTTTCATTACTAAATATTTTGAAAAACTGACTACAAAAATTTTCATAATCTAACAAAATAATGTACTCCTCCTATAAAAAGGAGTTCGTTACTGTAAGGAGATAGATTTCAACATGAATTTAACAAGGGATATTGTCTTACGTTTATCATTCCTAACTTCTGTTTAATTTTTTCAAATATATCGGAACGTAATGATTTTGTGAAAATATCATCAAGTTGATCTTGTGTTCTAATAAATTGAAGAACGATATCTCCTTTTTGTGTGTGATTCCTAAGAAATTTATTCCTAATATCTATGTGTTTTTCATGAGAGTGGTGTGAATGGATTTTACTAAGGGAAATGGCCCTAGTATTATCACACAGAATTTTTGTTTTGGTAAAACTCATACCATAGTCTGTGAGTATGTGTTTCATCCACAATACTTGAGCACAACAACTTCCAACTGCTACATATTCAGATTCAGTAGTGGAAAGTGCTACTGAGTGTTTCTTCTTGCATGAACAAGAAAATAATGAATCTCCTAAAAAATGACAAGTTCTGAATGTAGTTTTTCTATCCATTCTACATCCACCAAAGTTAGCATCTGAAAAACTTTTTAAAACAAAATCATTTCCAGAAATATAAAAGAGTCATGAACCCATGGTTCCCTTTATGTAGTAAAAAATTATTTTCACTACCTTTAAGTGAGATTCATTAGTATTGGATTGATATCTTACACATAATCATACTGAAAACATTAATTCTAGATGACTAGATGTTAAGTATAGTAAACTTCCTATCATACCTCTAAAAGATGTTTGATCCACTAGTTTCCTAGCTTCATCTAGATCAAGCAAATTTGAGGTACCGATGGGAGTACTAATACTCTTAGTGTTGTCAAATCCATACTTTTTAAGAATGTCTTTAATATACTTATGTTGAGATATATAGGTTTCTTCTGGTTTTTGAGAAATTTGAAAACCTAGGAAAAATGTTAACTCACCCATCATACTCATTTCAAACTCATATTTCATTAGATCTATAAAGGAATCAGTTAAAGATTGCTGATTTGAACAAAATATAATGTCATCAACAAAAATTTGAACAATTAAAACATTTTTCGAATATTTATTTATAAAAAGGGTTGGAATTTCATTTACCTTAACCTAATTATTTTGAATAAAAATCATGTAAGTCTATCATAACAGGCTCTAGGGTATTTATTAAGTCCATAAAAATCTTTGGTAAGTTTGAAAACATATTTAGGATGTTTTGTATCTTCAAAACCAGGAGGTTGTTTAACAAAAACTTCCTCGTGTACATAACCGTTAAGGAAATCACATTTCACGTCTATTTGAAAAAGTTTGAAATTAAAGAATGATGCAAAGAAAAGTAAAATAGGAATAGATTCAAGTCTGGATACTGGAGCATAGGTTTCTTCATATTCTATTCCTTCTTGTTTATTATAGACTTTAGCAACTAATCAATCCTTATTTCTTAAAATGACTCCATTTTCATCACACTTATTTCTGAAAACCCATTTAACTCCAATAACAGAAGTTTTTTTAGTTCTTTCAACCAAGGTCCAGACTTTATTCCTTTCAAATTCATTTAGTTCATCTTTCATGTCTTTGATCCAATCATCATCACCAAAAGCTTCATCATCTCTTTTTGGTTCTAATTGAGAAAGGAATGCTATATGTTCTACTTTATTTTTTAAGGAACTTTGATTCCTTAGAGGTTGATTTAAATCACCAATGATACTATCACTGGGATGATTCTTAGGAAACAACTGATTTGGGTTTTGTAAAACATGTTCATCAATATATGGTAGGAAATATTCTGGGTTAAATGTCTCAGAAACATTTTCTTGAACATTTTCCTCGTCAGAAGGATCTTCTATCAAGAGTTGAAAATCAGTTTTTGAAAACACATCTGAGGATATAGGTTGAGGTTGTTTATAAACAAAGGGATCAATTTTATCAAATTTAACATGCACTGTTTCGTCAACAGTACAAGTATTTTTGTTAAAAACTCTATAGGCCTTAGAAGTTGTGGAGTAGCCTTGGAATATTCCTTCATCAGATTTTGGTGCGAATTTATGTAAATTATCTTTAGTATTCATAATGAATACCTTAAACCAAAAACATTGAAGTAGGAAAGTATAGGTTTTCTACCATTCCATAACTCATAAGAAGTTTTATTGAGAAAATTTCTAACCAAAACATGATTTATAGTATAACAAGAAGTACTTATAGATTCATCCCAAAAAAAAATTTATATAATATTCACTCAACATGGTTCTTGTTATATCTTCAATAATTCTATTTCTTTGTTCAACAACACCATTCTGTTGAGGAGTTCTTGGTGATAAGAAGTTATGAGTAATGCCTTTTCTACTAAAAAAAAGTTTCAAAATATGAATTTTGAAATTCTCCACCATGATCACTAGGAATAGTTTTCAATGGAAGGTTTTTCTCATTTTAACTTGGGATCTAAAACTTTTGAAATATGAAAATTCTTCAGATTTATATTCTAGAAAATAGACCCATGTAAATCTAGTGCAATCATCAACTAAGACAAATACATAATATTTGCCACTAATTCTTCTAGTTTGTGTTGGGCCAAAAAGATCCATATGCACTAACTATAATGCATCAGATGTTGAGACATCACTGATTGATTTAAAACTCGATTTATGTTTCTTTCTATATGGACAAGGATCAAAATCTTTTGAAGAATCAAATCTAAGCTTCGGTAGATCCTTAATAAGTCTCTTCTTAGAAATCTTGCATAGGTATATAAGGTTACAATGACCTAACCTTCTATGTCATAGCCAAGAATGATCCTCCATTTCACTAAGACAAGGTAGATCTTGGATCCTAAGGTCTTCTAAGTTTAGTGTGTATACATTATCTTGCCTATTGGTAGAAAGAATAAACTCTTCCTTGGAATTGTGTACTAAGAACTTATCATTCATAAAATTCACTAGGTAACCTTCATCACATAATTGAATTACGCTAATGAGGTTGTTCTTAATACCCTTAACAAATAAAACATTTGAAATCAAATTTTTTCCAAGAAGAACAATGTTACCTATACCAATAATTTCTCCCTGAGCATTATCTCCAAAAGTTACTTTTCCTCCATTCAGCTTGATAATCTTTTCAAAGAAGTTTTCATTACTAGTCATGTGCTGGGAACATTCACTATCCATGTACCATGTATTATTGTTTGTAAATTCTCTATTTTCCTAAAAATAAGATTATTAGTCTTTCGGAAACCAAAATTTCTTGGATTCGGAAATTTCAGAAAGAAAAATCTTAGGCACCCACATTTTTTTAGAAAAATAAGCTTTATGAAAACCTAAAGATTAAGTTTTATTGAATGAACAAATTTTTTCCCAATGGCCACCACACTGACATTTGGTGCATAATGGAGCACTTTTAGTAACAAAGTAGTTGTTACTGAAAATAGATTTAGCATGGGTATAACCAAATCCAGAACTATTTCTTATAGGTCGTATTTTAGAATACATCTTAACAAAATTTTCCTTACTTAAGGTAAAGTTTTAAAAACACTTACTTAAAGAAAAAAATTCGGACTTAAGTTTAATAACCAATTTTTTATCCTCAAAATGATTAGATTAAGAACTAGAGCTAGCCTCTAAAACATTTTTCTTAGAAATTACTTTTTCTAGATTCTTAGAAAGTTTATCCTTCTCATAATTTACTTCCTCAAGATTTTTTGAAATATTTTCAAAATCTTGAATTTTCATATCATGATCTTTAGAAATATCTGATATTTCCTTAGTAAGAATAGTATTTATATAATTTTCTTTATCTATCTTTTTCATGAGTTTTGAATTCTCAATCTCAAGGAGTTTAGAAATTCTAGAAACTTCTTTGTAATTAGGAAAAGTGTTATCTTCATCATAAGAGTTATAATATTTGTTGCCACTATAATTTGTATTCAAAGAAACATTGGTCATGGATTCAGAATTGTGTACCTTAGCCATTAGACAATGATTTTCAATAGGTAGTCTAGCTAGTAAACCAAGATTTTTCTATCCAGATGATTCATACTATGATGATTCATCAGAAGAGTCTCCACCACTGGCACTCCAAGTTTCATTACCCTTCAAGACTTTCTTTGCTTTGGCCTTGTAGTACTTCTTTCTATTTCTTTTAGAATTTTTTCCCTTCCAATCCTTTTGCTTAAGCATAAGACATTTTGGCCTTATATGACATGCTCTTTTACATTCATATCATGTAACTTTAGAGTCTTTATTATCTTTCCTTTCTTTCTTCTTATATCTATACTGGAAATATTTCTTCCCAACTATCTTGTTAGTCCTTCGAGAAATATTTGATAATTCAGTCTCAGAATGTTCACTACCACTAGATTCGTATTGAATAACATCCTTCTTAGACTTTGATCTTTTAACTCTCACTGGAGTCCTGGATTTCATATTATTTGAAGTTGTTGTAAAAGAAACACTGCCATTTCTATTCTTCTTCTTAATATTATTATTATCTCTCTTCATTCTGGTTTCATGTTGAATATGAGTTCCAAAAGGTTCATCAAGTGAAATTTGGGTAAGTTTCCTATTCTCATATATAATTTTTCTCTTAGATTCACACTCATTGGGCATGATATCTATGATCTTGTCCACAATAGCTTCATCATCTAATCCTTTTTCACCCATGGATTGTAAAATATTGACAATAGTCATGAACCTTTGTTGTACCTTACATATGATTTCTCCATAAGTAAAGAAAAAACCATGATATCCATCTCTAATCATGGCTCTTCTAGTTTCAATAACATTGAATGCACCAAAGTGAGTAACCTCTAGATTCATCCAAATACAATTTACTACTTTACAAGATGAAATTTGGATATATATATTTCTATTCATGGAACAAAGCAAAGTATTGCATACCTTGTAGTTCAGTTGATATTCATGCTTTTCTTGATTGGTGAATGTACTGACATTGTTGTCAGGAATTTAATATCCTCCAATAAGCATGAAAAATTTATCTCCTCCAGTATTGATAACAAAAGTATTTATAAGATATCTCCAATATTCTTAATCATTCCCATAAAAAATAGGTGGTCTTGTAGGATTTAAATTATCGATAGAACCAACATTCATTCCTATCATCTAAAGAAAAATATCTTTCCACACAAACTTTTTAATAGAAAAATTTCATAACCAAGGACAATATTCCTAAGCAAGGAAAATAGAACAATGAAGACTGACCGAGAAAGCTTATATGTGAATATAATTATTTCAGAGACCTCCTCTGATACCAATTTTAGGATCTAAATAATGATGTAGATGCTAAATATACAAGAGGGGGTGAATTGTACACTTTAAAAATTCCTTTGGAACTTTTAAAGATGCTAATATTTAACAAAGTTAAACAAGGAAACTTACAAGTCTCTTAGTTATACAAACTTACTAGGTTTTGGAAATATGGTTCCGGAAAATTAGGTTCTAGAAATATAGTTCCAGAAATGAAACTTAAGAAAATTTTACAAGTAAAGGATTCTACATTAAAGTGTATAGAATATCGCTATCAGAGTACAAAAAACAAGGAAGTATAAGATTTTTATACTTTCCTTATCAAAAAAAATACAGTGGAAAATAAACTTGAAATAATACAAGTAACAAGTATAAAATCTTTTAACCCAAAGAGAAGGGTATCCAACAACCTTGGATAAAGGTCCCTTGATTTATACTTTCAAGAAAGTCTGTCTTATCCACACCAGGGTAAGCCCTCGATAAGAATATGATAATTTGTCTTACTATCCCTGCAAGCCCTCAAACTTCAAGGTAGTCAGAACCTCTATCTTCCTCATCAAGGAAGTCCTTGAACTTTAAGGTACTCGACACCTCTGTCTTCCTATCCCTAGAAGCCCTCGAATGTACTCAGCAACATTCAGAGTCGCACGAAGTAGGCCGAACAAGATGTTCAGTATGCACAAAGCATGAGAGTCTATCTCTCTAGAAATCACCTTAACAGCGTGTAATATTTAGAGTGATAGAATAGTCTATGTGTAGAATTAAGCTCATTCAAATGAGCTCTTATTTATAGGAACATCTCCAATGGTAGGATCCCTCCTCCAATGGTCATATTTTTCCTTGAATCTTGGAGGGACCTGTACACGTGTCACTCAAACAACGGTTGGTTAGAAACAGAATATACAAAATAGTTTCTAACTATATCAAGGATGAAAAAAATATGGTTGCTTAACCAAAACCAACATTTTCGGAGTCTAAGGAAAAATTTTGAAGTCTAACCAAATGAAAAATTGGAGTCTATATTAAAGGATATTCAGATTCTTTTTATCAGGGAATCCATACCCTAAATTCTATAGAATTTGGAGTCTAAATTTCAAGGAAATTTGGAGTCTGAATTCATGAGAATTCGAAGTCTGAATTCATAAGAATTCATAACCTGAATTCGGAGTCTGAATTCATAAGAATACAAAATCAAAACTCATAAGAGTTCAGAGTCTGAATTCAGAGAACTAGGAGTCAGAACTTATAAAAGTTCGGATTCTAAATTCAGATAACTCAGAGTCAGAACTTATAAAATTACGTAACTATAATTCATAGAATTTAGAGTCTGAACTCAGAAAGTTCGTAACCAGAATTCGGAGAATTAGGAGTCTGAACTCAGAATGTTCATAACCAGAATTCAAAGAATTCAAAGTATGAACTCAGAAAGTTTGTAACCAGAATTCATAAAATTCAGATCCTAAGAACAGAATGCTTCATATCTAAGTAATTTATAGGATTCTGAGGTTTTGGATATGAAACCAAATTTTACACTTAGAAAATTAAAACATGAAAAATAAAAACAAGGTAAGGATAAATTTTCCTTAGGGAAGGGAAATTTTCCTTAAAAATATAAAACAAAGGAGAAAGGAAATTTTACTTAAGATAAGGTGTTTGTGATTTTCAAAACATGAAGGAATGGAAAAGTCATAAGGATACCTTATTGAATCAACACGTAGAACGTATAAATTATGTTTTTAATAAATATGATATCATATATAACATAGATATTATACTATAATTATAATATACATATTTATCATTTAGTTTTCATTCTTTTAATACATCAAATAAATTAAAGTAGCATTCATGCATACGTACGGCCTACCATCTCCATGAACGGTGCACTTCATTTCTAATCTTCAAATGTTATGGGGTACTATAAATATATATATATACTGATTATATATTATAATTAAGACATTTTTTACATTATGTAGATTATGAAACCATGATCTAATTAATGATAGAAACAAATAACAAGTTAAAACATACTAGTGAAAACTAGGTAATTAACACCCGAAATCGTGAAATTAATGAAAGAGTATTAACAAAGAGGTAATAAAATATTATAAGAAGTTAATATTTGATATTATAAACATGATTATTTTTTGGTATAAGTTACAAACATATTTTAAACCACTATATAGGAGGATAAATACCACACAAGAAAATTAAGGTCAAGGTAAGATATTTCATCTCAAATTACTTTCCATTGAAACATATTTTAGTTATGCACCAATTCACTTTCATTTGGTTTATATACTTCCATTTAACATGTTATATCATGAATATAATTATTCTAATGATATTATAAGTTTAATTTAATTCAGGTGGAATTATCATTTAAATGTTTCAATGTGGTATGTGACACATTAGAATGTTTAAAAAAAATTCTCAAGAATGTTTTAAGGTCAACAACCCTAGTTGTTACATATAATCCTATAAGTAATTATTGATAAATACATATTCTTTATTCAATATGGTTATTTGATAAGTCACGTTATTTATTTGATATATGAGGATTTATTTGGACTAGTATGACATGGGTGGTGCTTAGTTATAAATATCCCCTCGATGAATCAGTAGTATCATAAGACGTATCATTTGGCCAATTTAGATGGGTTTTTAACTAAAATTTTGTAAAACTTATTGTGAAAGGTCTTGATTGTAAAGGTATAATGTAACTAAAAAACATTTCATCTAATAATTAAGAATTTACCTCATTTAGATTCAATTATTATTCATCTATGAGATTTTTAATTGATATATCTATGGATACATTTTATTCTCAGTTTATTGTTTTAGATGGCATGAGTTTTAGTTTCTTACATTGACATATTGATATTGACTTATCTAGTTGTTTTAATGGAATGTGTTATCAGTTATTTATCTTTCTATGTTAATTTATTCTCATTGACTCATTATTTCTTCCTCTTTACATACCCTTACTAATAATTTGAGCACACCCTTGTTATGTTTCAATTCTCTAGGTTATGAAGAATAAATCTTTGAATAAGATTTCAAGGATAAATTTTATTTCATTTTAATATGTATCAAGTTTTTAATTTTGTTTTACAAATGTATTATGGGTATCATGTATTTATTCTATCTTTACAAGATAGCTAAACTTATCGGTCCTTCGAGATTTAATTACTTATAATCATGCCAATGTAATAAAATAATGCACCAGATTTGGGCTTCTCAGGTCGGGGCATTACAATTGGTATCAAAGGAAGTTTAGAAATATCCTTGAAAACTAGATTTAGAAAACATAAATTCGGGAGCACAATCCAAATATAGACATTGAGGATAAGTATACAAGAACATACAAGAATTTTGGTAGGGTAGAGATTATGTGGATATTCCTAGAAATACATCCATGTCTAGATACTACAAGTGAACGTAGTTCTGGCACAAATGTACCTAGGAGTAATAACTCTAACAAGGTGTTCTGGTCCTAACATGGGGTAACCTAGTATAGGAAAATATGACTTACTACACATCGAGTTTGACACTCCCAGGGGATATGATTAGGATAATACACATTTTCTTTACAAACCATTATTAAGGACTTGAAAGTAATGATATCCCCAAAGAAACCTTGTTTACAATTATGAGATTATCTATGCATAAATTTTTCAATTTATGTTATGTGTTCCACTAGTATTATGATGATTTTATTTTATGATTTAATATATTTTATTCCATTTTTTAGAAACAGAACCTACCAGAACGAATGAAGACTTCACTATTGCACGTGATCCAAAGAGTAAGAAGGATCATATCATTTATGGTATTAATCCAACATTTTTAAGGGAAATAGTCTCCCAAGTATTCTCATCACAAGAGGAAATAATATCATGTGATAACAAGGTTGGTAAATGATTCTCTATGTACTGTGTATTTTATGGAAACCAAGACAAGAAGAGTCCATCTAAGCACCATGAAAAGGGAATGAGTCGAAGAAGATGAAGACGAAGGGAAAGAAGGATTTTATGACATGTGATAATTGTGTCAAGAAACACTCTAGTACTTTCTTTAAGGGAATGGGGTTTTGGAGAAAAAGGACACAAAGTTCATGATTTCAAGGGTATAAAAAGTTTTCCAATGTACAATTCTTCAACTACAATGAGATGGGACACTATGTGAATCAATGCTCTAAGCATCAAAGGAATATACGCCAAATGATGCTATTGGATAATGATCAAGTTATTATAATTCCACAAATGAAGAGGAATGCTTAATATTCCTATTAAATAATTATGAAATTTTAATATTTTATCAAAAAATTAATAGTTATTTGAATTATGTAATATATGAGGATTGTGCTAAAGTAATTTTTCATTATGGATTTGAGATCTAATGCTGAATGGTACCAAGAAAAGTGATTCAGTAGAAGTTAAAATTTTTAGAAAACACATAATTAACTGAAGTAAAACCCTTAATATATTCCTGATGTTGAGATAATGATGAATAAATGATTAACTTAGACAAGTGATGACTACATTGGAATTTATTAATCACTTGCCGATAAGTGGCATATTATATTATTGATGGAGTTTGCAAAACTTTTGTATTAATGGAATATATCTAATAAATAAGTGTATTATATAAGGAATAAGGAATAATACATGTTTCTAATATGTTTTTATGGTGATTTTATTTATTACCATATTTCAAGAGGATACATGATGAAGTTATTCACATGTTTGGAATGGGAAAATTTAGAGCTACTTCATGTTGATTAAAGGCTAATGATAAGTTAATCTTGGAAATTCATAGACATTATTTCTAAAGTATTTTATCATAACATTTTAGAAAAGTTAACCATTTATAAAATAGTTTAAGTTGATCATTGGATGGTATTTTTTAGGGTAATGTATTACTTCACGATATAATTCATCTTGTTCTAAGAGATGAATTAGATATAGTTCAAGGCGTAATCAAATGAAAATATTATTTTTATAGAAATATATATTTACTTATATTCTTAAAGAGTGATATAACTCGTCAAATTTAGGAAAAATGATCTTGAAACCAAAAATTTATCCTAGTACCTTCATTTTTGATGAATAAAATGTACCTTAGATCATCATGGATTTAGGGATTTCTGATTGTGAAATTTATCAAAACCATGCTCTTTAGAACTCCCCATCATAACTTGATTGAGATATTTTTCCTCTCTATCCATGTTTCCATTTCCCAACTATGTTCTCTTACTAAGGGACATACATACATGAACATTTTTCTTTCCTTTCTATCTTATTAAGAATATTAGATATTAACCCTTTTTATGATGTGGGTCTTTCAAAAATAGATTATTTTCATTCCCTAGATTACTGAGTTTAGGTTTAAATTACGATGATACAATTTAATTAATGTGGGGATAATGTAACACTCCAAAATTCTAACGTGAAACTTTGAATTCAAAAACATGCATTAAATGCATCACCAAGATCATAAGGGGATATAATATCCTAAGACTCTACTATATATTTAATATTTAAAATATATTCAATACATGATATATCTTTTAATGAATGCAACACCGAGTTAGCTTGCGGTGCACGTAAGAGAGATCTTCCTCGATAGGTTGAGTTACACGCAAGACAGAGTTTCTCCAAATAACAATGAATTATTAAAATTTTATTATTATTTATAATATGATATATCCTAGACATTATGGTAGAATTTATTATTAGTATTAACTAAATTATTAAAATTTATAGTTTATATAATTATTAAATGAATTCATTGGTTACCAACTATGAGAAACGAAAATAAAAACCAATTGGATATAAAAATAAATATTATTATTCTTTAAAAGGATTTTTGTCTTAATAAACAAAGTTAATTAAAATTAGTTAATGATTTTAATGAAATATAGATTTTATATATTCAATCAAATATTTTTTATATTCATCCATTATGTTTGATATGCATAAGATAAGAACAAACCCAATTTTACACATAAAAACCTATACTTTTATAAAGGCAATTTTACCACCTTTTAATGGAGAACCCATTTTAAATTTAAATATTGACACTTTAATTAATTTAATATGTCAAAATAAAATCCATATTTTAAATATAAACATAATTATTCGATTAGGTTTATTTTTTATATTTTTCTGAAGCATTTCATTTTTAATGAATAATTAAAAATACTGAATTTTAGTTCAAAACATCTTTTTCATCTAATTTATTTAAAATCTTAAATTATATTTTTATTTGGATTTAATGTTTATTTTTATTATATTAATATCAATTAATAAAATTTATTTCATTTGAATTAATTCCACTTTGAAATTGATTATAAAAACATATCAAACTACATGATGTTTTTACTTTAAAAACTTACATTATCATCCCATCTGCAGGATTAAATTTAAATTAATTTCTTAAAACTTATGTGATTGTAATTTAGAAAAATGGATTCCATATTTTGAATAAACATAACTTATAATGTAAAATAAGACCAATTTTGTTTTTTTTTTCAAAAATATTAGTGAATGTAATTAAAATTAATTACAATTATTAAGGTAAACTTAAGCTTAATAAAGGAGTAAACCTTTATCTTAGGGACCAAATGGCCTATCCACTTTTCCAAAACCTATTGGATGGACATATCTCGGCCATAAACCTTCCATTGATGAGCTTTTTTGGTTTTTATGACTTTAATAGGTAATAACGTGTGTACAGCTAACATGTTTCCAAAAATTCCAAGTGAGTCATTTTCCTTCCATATAAAATGCCACCACCTATCCTCATTCATCACACCTCTAAAACCACATATTTTGTGCCAAGATATACCCAAATATCTTCCCAACATCCCTACCCTTTACCTTGAAGAATCACTTGGGAATAAATCCTTCCAAGGAAGCTTTTTGGTACAAACGAAAGGTAGTCCCCCCCCCCGAATGGCCTGAAGGCCTTCTTTTTATTCATTTTTTATAATCCCCTTTTAGGGATTATGGGGAACCCTTACATGCCCCATAGTCTTGGTGATATTACATGACCCAGAGGTATTAGAGGAATTTATCAAACTATAACTACTTGAAACTTCCCCTCCCCCAGCGTCCACAACATGATGTTAGCTCTCTACCTTCACAAGGTTGTTTGGCAAGGCTTCTCAGGCATGCACAGGCTGGTCCTGAAAGAAATTTTCATGCCCTATCATTCTTCCAAATCCATTTTCTCTGCCCTAGTGAATTAACTTACTTAAAACCTTATCTGGGGATTGTTTCTTGTAGATTCTACTTGGTCAATTTAAGAACTTTTTCATGTTTCCTGAAGGCCTTGAGGTGGCCTAAAGGCCTTAAGGTATCCCGTAATCCTTACTGGCTAGAAGTCCTTGGGTGGCCCTAAGGCCTCGAAGGACCCAAGGACCAAAACGGTGGACCAAATACCAAATGTATGAATTGTTCTTGATTCTAGAGTAATGAATAGTACCTACTATAGTGCCTTCTACAGTACCTACTACAGTACCTGATTAAGAGGTAATGTCTTCTCTCAACCTTTTTAATTGCATTTCCATTCTCCATCACCTAAAATCTATTTATTAAATTATTATGCAAAAAAAATAGTATCTTAAATATTCTAGGATTTTTTATGAAATTTTTTCAACCTACACTTACCTAAAACTCCATATAATGGGTAACAAACATACTGTTTATATGTACAAGGAACTACTGCCTCACGAAATGATGAATGTTCGTTTTTTTCCTTAACACCTATTATGGTGTCCATTATTATGGACACTCTATTTAAATATCTTATATATTATATTTATAATTCCTTTATTATTCTATAATTTTCATTTATAACATACCTTTATGCTTCCCATCTTGTGTAAATATGATAGTTTCGTTTGAGGAAGTGTGGACTACTGCACGCTCAAAGCGATATGACTCGTTCATGCCATACATGGGATATATAAAGAATGGTTTTAATAAATCTATGTAACATATATAACATATATATGATATTGAAATTATAATATACATATGTATAATTTATTTTTCATTTTTTAATACAATAAAGAAATGAAAGTAACATTCATGCATACGTACAGCCTACTGTATCCATGAATGGTGCACTTAATTTCTAATCTCCAAATGTTATGGACTACTATAAACACATAGATACTGATTATATATGATAATTAATCCATGTTTTAAATTATAGATATGATGATACCATGTTATAATTAATGATAACAACAAATAACAAGTTAGAACTTACTCAAGCAAACTTGGTAATTAATACCCGAAATAGTGAAATTAATGAAACAGTGTTAACAAACTGGTAGTAAAACATTTTAAGAAGATAATATATGATATTAAAAACACTATTATGTTTCTATTATAAGTTATTAGCATATTTTAAACCACTATACAGGTGGATAAATACCACACAACAAAAGGAAGGTTAAGATAATGGATTTCGTCTCAATTTACTTTCTATTAAGACTTGTTTTTGTTATGCACCAATTCACTTTTATTTGGTGTATATATTTCCCTTTGAAATGTTATATCATGAATATAATTATCCTCATGATATTATAAGTTTCATTTAATTCATGGGGAATTATTATTTAAATGTTTCAATGTGGTATGGGACACATTGGAATGTTTAAAAATTATTTTTCCTCAAGAATGTTTTAATGTCAACAACCCTTGTTGTTACATATCCTCCAATGAGTTATTATTGATAAATCCATATTATTTATTAAATATTTATATTTGATAATTAATATTATTTATTTGATATATGAGGATTACTTTGGACTGGTACGACATGGGTGGGGCCCGATAATAAATAACCCCTCCATGCATTGGTAATCTCATGAGATGAATCATTTGGCTAAATCGGATGGGTTTTTACCCAAAATTTTGTAAAAATATTCTGAAAGGTATTCACGGTATAGGTACCATGTACCTAGGAAACATTTCATATAATAATTAAGTATTTGCATAATTTATATTCATTTATTATTCATCCATGTGATTTTTCATCAACATATCCATGGATACATTTCATTCTCAGGTTATTGTTCTAGATGGTATGAGTTTTAGTATCTTACCTTTCCATATTTTTTTCTTTAAAAGTAAATTCCCCGGTGTGGCCTTTTTGAACCCTCCATATAGAGAAACCCCAATCCCCCACGAAGGGGTAGTACCCAAAGGCAACTCCCCAGCCGAGGAAGGAGTCGTTGCCAGCCGAGATGGCAGAGCGTCCCAGAGGGTAACGTCCTGGCAGCGATGGTTTGTCACAGTGATCTGACAGAAATTTGGGTTGCGCCTCGTTTTGGCCGCCCAGATGAGTCTGGGTGACCCGGCAAGGTGGTTGGATCCCGGGGGAGAGGTTTTCCCTGAAAGCGGACTCCTAGGATTCAAACCCTGTACCTCCCAAAGAGCAACCTGTTTTGGAAACTCACCTTCACCACCGCACCACCACCGAAGTGGCTCTTACCTTTCCATATTAATATTTCCTTATCTAGTTATATGAATGGAATTTATTATCAATTATTTACATTTCCCTGTTAATTTATTCTCGTTGATTCATTATTTATTCTACTTTACTTACCCTTACTGATCATTTGATATCACCCTAATTATGTTTCAATTCTATAGGTTATGAAGAATAAATATTTCAATAAGCTTTCAATCATGTAGTTTATTTAA
The DNA here is from genome assembly GCA_963277665.1 of Viscum album. Lineage (NCBI taxonomy): Eukaryota > Viridiplantae > Streptophyta > Magnoliopsida > Santalales > Viscaceae > Viscum > Viscum album. The sequence goes on from OY728165.1 coordinate 1,571,925, forward strand.
TTTTATTATGTATCATGTTTGTAATTTTTTTTCCCAATGTATTATGGGTATCATGTATGTAATATGGCTTACCATGACTGCTAAACCTATCAGTCCTTCAGGATTTGATTACTTGTAATCATGCCAATGTAATAAAATAATCCACCGGCTCTGGGCTTATAGGATCAGGGCATTACAACCATAGTTTAAAGTATATATTCACATAGAAGGAATTAAACATGATATAAAGTAGATAATTGTAACTTCTTAAATGCTATGACTATTCAATTCATTATCACCATAGAAGAGTAAACAATTTTGTTGATGTATTAAGTAGGAAACACCCTGTTGTGCTGAAAATAATGAGGATTTAAGGAGATCCATTTATCAAGGAACTAGTAAGGTTGGACATGGGAATCATGAGGGAAGGGACATCATCAATTCTATATCAAATTATTTCTTAACCATAATTAATAGAGAAGATCAGTAAATCTCAAAGAGAATATCCTTTATTATAAAATAATATACAGGATGTGAAGAATGGGAAGTTTCTTGAGTTCAATATTAATCAAGAAGGTGTTCTAAAATTTCATACAAGGCTATGTGTTCTATCTATTTCAGATATAAGGAAATAAATGATTGATGGATCTCATAACTCTACATTCCCTATACATAATGGAAGCACTAAAATGTATAGGTACCTTCATGATCATTATTTGTGGGATAATATGAAAAAGGAGACTACTGAATACACTGTAAACTGATGGTCAATCTGAGAGGACTATTAAGACACTCGAGTACATGTTGATAATTGATAAATTGAATTAAAAGGTGGATGCTATAAACACCTCTCATTAGTTGATTTCTCATAAAACAATAGCTTCCACTCGAGTATTCAAATGGAACCCTATGAACCTCTATATGGAAAGGGATGTAGAACTCCTACATGTTCAGATGAAGTAAGTTAAAGAAAGATGCTTGGGCCTAATCTTGTACAAGAGATGAAAGAAAAGGTTCATGACATCCAAGAACACATAAAATATTCCCAAAGTTGATAGAATAGTTACGCTAAAAAACATTAAAGAGACTTGGATTTTTATGTTGGTGATAAAATTTTCCTTCAAATATCACCATCTCAAAGAGTCACGAGGTTTGGGAAGAAAGGGAAACTTATCCCTAGGAACATTGGCCCCTATGAAATCTTGGATCTCATAGGAGGAGTGGCCTATCATCTTGAACTCCCATAAAATCTATCTCAAGTTCTTTATTTATTCTATGTGTCTCTCTTGAGGAAGTACATATATAATCCCTCACATGTATTGAATCTTGAGGTGGTATAATTGGAACATGACCTCTCTTATGAGGAGGATCTATTGGAGATAGTGGATCATAGAGAAAAATTTCTACACAACAAGACTACCAACCTTGTCAAATTGTTGTGGAGAAACCATAAGTCTGAAGAGGATACATGGGAATCATAGGAAACAATGAAGCATAAGTACCCTCACCTTTTCACAACCAAGAATATGAGTTGAAATTTTAGGATGAAATTTCTAAAGTGTGGAGAATGTAATGGCCCAAGTTTTTTTAATATGATAATTTTTTCTAAGAAAATGTGTGTTATATTATATTATACACAAAAAAACCATATCTATTTAATAATGATCAATATATTAGTCAACTAAGAACCCAATTAAAATTCTAAACATTAAAACTAGACTGAAAATATAAATTTGAAAAGGTAAAATGGGAAAATATGGATTGATCAAATCCATTTGAATCATCACCCCCATAGCCAAAACTATATAAATAAAACAAAATATTATTAATCAACATCTTTTAAAAGAAAATTTATAACCTTGTTATGAATTGTAATGAATATTGAATAAAATAATAAAATGGAATTTATAGAGTATAAAGGGAAATGTGAGTATTGGAATTTGACTGTTATAAGACTAGTGGTCAAATATGACCATTAGTCAATAAAACTATTGGTAAATTTGACCATTGAGAACTATATCCATTTGTTAATAATTATAATGTTAAAATTCATGTTTATAATTAGTAATGACAAAGGATAATTAATGAAAAAAGGATAATTGATGGCCTCAACTAGTAGAGTCATGTCGTATAAAGCCCATTTGTCATAACTTGGGAGGGAGGTAGTGTTAGTAGGGTTTTCCCTTAACCAATCCCAATATGAGCTACCAAAAGTGAATCTTGAACTAAATCTCCAATGGGAGAAGTTCAAGTTAGTGTAAATTACCACTCGGTCGATGTTAGCTGAGCCACCCCATGAATTTATCACCATCGCACACCTTAACCTTAGGTTGTGTGTGGGTGTTATAAAGGGTTATATGTCTAGTATTTAGTTACTTAAAGTGTAGTTCTTTCATATAAATAAAATTGTTTTTCTATAAATTCCATTTTAATAATATTTTTTCTTAATAAAATATATGTTTAATTGAGATAAATTTGATAAATTGTTTTCTTAGAGAAATATTTTACTTTTAAAAAAGATATAAATTTTTATAAAAAACATAGGTATTGAAAATAATATTTATTTTAATTAAATATTAAGTTAAAAACACTCTTATTTAAACATAAATGATAAAATAATTTTATTATTTCCTAGTAAATTTTTAAGTGTCATAAATTTAATTGCACCTTACAACCTACCATTTTTTAATAAATAAAAATTATTGTATTTAAAAGATAAAATTATTATATTTATAAAGTTATTATGATAAAATAAAAAAAATTAAATTATAATGTCTATATTAGTTTAGGGTTAATTTATGAGAATTTTCTAAAATAATTTATTTTTTCATGAATAGTAAAAAATATAGTTTGGGATTTTTGGTATGTTTAATGACTTCATAATTATGTCATAATGAAGTAATAATTAATTAACCACAATCCATGTACTAAAATATTTTATCTTATTAATATAAATAATTTTAAAATATTTTAATCAATTTCCAAACTTATAAGTGACTTTCCAAAATCTAAAATGGAAAGTTTGACTTTAAAACATTACTTTGTGGAAACTTTACTTTTCCATGAAAAAAGAAGTAATAAAAATGATTTTTAGTTCTGGTGGATTAACATACACTAAAATGTGTTCTAAATTTCCAAAAAATGGGCAAAAACCATGGGTAATCCAATTTTTTTTTCATTATCCATGACCTAGATTTCTAAGGCCTATATTTGGAAATTATTAAACAAATCCTTCACTTTTACTATAAATACTTACCCATTTATCCATTACCTTTCACTACCTGTCCATCCTCCACAAATCTTTTTTGATTTTTCCTCCCATGGAGTCCCCCTAAGTTGTCCTCAATCCCCCAATGTTCCATTCCTCAAGATCTAGGAATAACTCTTCAAGGTAAGGGAATTGTCCTTCTTTTCTCTTAAATTCAAGAACCTTTTTTTGTGTATTTCTTATAAATATTATGGTTACTATCATTTATTACCCACTTTGATCATACCCTTAATTAAAAATTATTTTTTATCAAAGTGAGACTCTCGTCCTCTTTAATTTTACCCTTTTTTAAAACCACATTTTATACCTGTCATGCTACTGAATTTACTTCTCAAATTTCTCTCTTTACTTAAGAAATTATATTATATTTTGTTTTTTTGAATACCCAAACCTCTTTATTTTTCTAGGGTTATTCCCCTATATGTAAAAATGATCTTTTATTGGGTTATTTACACATAAGAAACCCACATTCCCTTTTTATGGGTGAAAAATGACATGATGATCATGTCTTTAAGCACTTTTGAAATACAATGATTTTAATAAGAAAATAATTCTTTATTCTCCATGGGTTATTAATGAAATGTTTGATTATGTTCTATGTGGATCATAATAATAAATATATTTGATGGGTTCACCCTGATATCACTCTAATTAATTGGGTAAATAATTTAAACTCTAGAGATGCCATGTTTTACTATACCTTGGTGAATAGCTTTGGTAATTTTCATTTATGACTCCTTGGTGAAAAACCTTTGTGATATTATTATGAATGTATCATTTAAATGTTATAGAAAAATTTCAATGTAAGTATTCAGTTTATTTTTATTATGATATTCGTCATGTTACTTTTCTCATTCCATAATGAAATTCCTTATGTTCTTATTGATATTCCATGTGATTGCATTTAAATTATTTCCCTTGATTTATTTCTTTATCAGACCTCATGCTCACCCCTTTTCCTTTTATGTTTGTCCCTAGGATATGAGATGCAGTAAGTGTACATAGGATGAACCCATGAGGATTTATTCAAGTTTATATAGAATAATTTTTTAAGTTTTCATTTATTGTGTACCTTATTTATAATAAAATAAACTTTTAAAGATCATATGTTTGTACCATGTAATGAAAAGTTATGTAATTAAAAGGTGGGATCCCATAGAGTAGTTTTTTATTCTAATTCAACTATTTCTGAGAAATTCATATCTATATAAAAATTATTAAATATTTTAAAAATTATAAATCTAAAGTTGAGACTTAAATTAATTCTTCTAAAGAAATTTAGAATGAACTTTCCCAACTCGATTAGGGAATGAATAAAATTTTTGTAAAGAAAGATTTTATATTCAAGTTTAGGAAAAATAATAGGAAAATTATTGATAATAAATATTCTTATAATATTATCTATTATGAATGCAAGAATCTAAGTCATATCAAACCATATTTTCCTAAGCTAAAAGTAAGGGACAAGAATGACAAAAATTTAAAGAATTTTTACAACTATAAAGGAATGGAATGTCTAAAACATTCTGTCACATAGAGTGAAAGTGGAGTATATATTTATTCTAGTAATTATTTCAACAGTAATAGTGAATATCAAAAGAATATTGGTTTCCTTGCTTAAATTCTAAAGAACAATACTTGCTTCATGGATAAGGTATCAGGTGAAACCTTAACTAATCTTAGTTTAAATGAAAATTATCCTGATTCTGAGGACAACTATGATTCAACATCTAAAGAAGAATCTACTTCATCTAAAGAGTATTATTTACCTAGATTTGAAGAAGTTTCTAGGATTTCTAATTTTTTATAAAAATAAAATTATAAAATTTATAAAAGTTGAAGATTCTAAGGAAGGTCTTACCAAATAAAATTCTAATATTTTAAAAATTTCCCCAGAAGTTACTAATCTTACTAAATAATTATATAATAAATCTATTTTTACTTCTACTAATGAGAATAAAAATAGTGTGGTAAAAATAAATTCTGAAATTTTATTTTTGAAAAAATACTATCAAAATATACTTATGGAAAATATATTTTTTTGAAAATGTCAAGAAAAATCAGATCTCACAGAATTATTTTTGGGATAAGTTTTAAAAATCAAAAAAAAATTCAAAAAAATTATTTTGTTTATAAAATTCACCCATTCTGTATGAAGTGTCAAATTGGTGGACACTAGAAAAATAAGTGTTCTTTAAATAGAGTGAAATTACTTATATTTAATAAAGCATAGTTTTCTAAAAAATTGACAACTATGCAACAAAAAAATTGGAAATATATAGATTCCAAAAAATATTTTATCTAACAATTCTGAAGTTAAGAAATTTTTCATACAAAAATCCAAATTTTCATAATTTTATAATACCAGGTAGAGTACTAATATCAGTAATATTTGGTACATGGATAGTGGTTGTACCCACTACATGACTCTTAATAAGAAATTATTCTAGAATATTATTAAGATGAAAGGTGGAAAATTTACTTTTAGTGATAATTATCAAGGAGAAATATATGGTATAGGTAATGAACATTAGTAATGATAAATGTATTATTAAAAGTTCTAAAGGAAATTTTATACTATCTACTGACAGAATGGGAATGTTTAAACAGTTAACTAAAAAGATCTTAGAAACCAAGATATAACTTTCCTTAGTGAAATTAAAGAATAATCTTGGTTGTGGCATAGAATGATATGATATTTTAATATAATAACTTTATCCAAACTCTCTAATAAAGGACTAGTTATAGATCAACCAGAGATTAGGTTTAACTCTTCTAAATTTCATGATCCTTATCAATTGGGAAAGCAGCATAATTAAATCTTTAAATATTTTATTGAAGTTTCAAATTACAATTCTTTATAGTTACTTCACATGGACTTATTTGGTCCTACACAAACTGGAATTATTGATGGAAAATACATTGTATATGTTTTAGCTAATACCTACACTTGATATATATGGGTCTATTTTCTAGCTAAAAATCATAAGCCTTTTTATCTATTAAAAATTATATGGCCCATACTAAAAATGATAAAAATAAACCTTTGGTAAATATTCATGGTGATCATGATAGAGGATTAGTAAATTTGAAAATTGAAACTTTTTGTAGAAAAAAAGTTTTAATACATGACTTCTCATCGCCTAGAACTCCTCAGACAAATGGTTTAGTTGAAATAAGAAATAGAATTTTTCATGTGATTATTAGAACCATACTGAATCAATACTCAATTGATAAAAATTTATAGTCTTAAGAAGTTAATACTTCCTTCTTTATTATAAATCCAATTTTACTTTGACCTTTATTAATAAAAATCCTTAAGATTTTAGGACTGGAATAAATCCATAAAATTATTACTTCTGAGTTTTTTGATGCAAAGTATTCATCATGAATACTAAAGATAATTTACATAAATTTTCTCCAAAATTGGATAAATATTATTCTAAAAAAATTAATGATCATAGAGTTTTTAAAAAAAATTAGTGTACTATTAAGTAAATAGTGCATGTTTAATTTGATGAAACTGATCCTTTTGTTTTCAAACAACCTCAAACCACATCTTAATATGTTATTTCTAAAAAAATAAACCCATGGTGGAAAATTCTTCTGAAATGAGAACAACTGAAGGAATTATTTCTTAAGTTTTACCTTAAGAATATATTCAACCTGTTGTTGAAGAACATATTTTAAAAAACCCAAAAAAAATATGTAATATTGAGGAATAAAACCACTAATAATATCATTGGTGATGTAGAATGGCCATTTAGAACTAGATGTTCTAAAATAAATGAATGTTAACATTGTGATTTTTATCATTATTCAAATCAAAGACTCCTAATGAGGATTTAGGTGATGAATATTATATAAAATAATTTTAAGATAAACTTAATGAGTTTTAGAAGAATCAATTGTGGACTTGGTTGAACATCCTAAATATTTTCCTATAATTAGTGTAAATTGGGTTTTTTGTAATAAATTTTGATGAAAATAGAGTAATAGTTAAAAATAAATCTAGACTTTTTATAAAGGGTTATAATTAACAAGAAGTAATATACTATGAAGAAAATTTCACTCCAATAGCTAGACTTGATGTTATTTCCATACTTTTAGAATATATAATATTTCTAAATTTCACTCTTTTTCAACTGGATATGAAGTTTTATTTCCTTAATGGATATATACATGATAAATTTTATGTAGAACAACCCCCTGGTATTGAAAATAAAAAATATCCTTATCATGTTTTTAAACATACTAAGGCACGTTATGGACTTAAACAAGCCCATAGAGTCTGGTATAATAGATTTACTAGATTTTTATTATAAAAACATTATTATGTGAGCTACAGATCCAACTCTATTTATTTAAAAAAAATTAAGAATATAAATTTTTTTCAAATTTATATTGATGACATTATATTTTTATCAACTCAAAAATCTATTACTTATTAATTTGTTGATGATATGAAATTTGAGTTCAATATGAGAATTATGGTTGAACTAAATTTTTTCCTTAGTTTTCAAATTTCTCAAAAACCAAAAGGAAATTTTATATCTCAACATAAGCATATAAAATATCTTCTTAAAATTTTTGGATAAAATAATATAAAAATTATAATTACTCTTATTGGGATCTCAAAAACTATTGATCTTGATGAATTTGGGAAACCATTTGATCAAAATAGTTTTAGAGGAATAATTTGTATTTTACTATAAAAAACATCTAATATTCAATACTTAATGATTTTATATGATTATGTGAAATATATCAAGAAAATACAAGAGTCATGTCTTAATGTTGTAACGTTTTAGTATTTGGAAATTAGCAAAAGATAAATTCCAAGAAGGTTGATGAATTAGTCCAAATTCCTTTGGGAATAAGAGGCTAATGTAGTACCATAAATATTAGTAAAGAATATGGGAACTTTTGAAAAGAAAAAGGATGAAAATATTTATTTTATTCTAATTAAAAGGTTAGAATTGTTTTTTATCTCAATCCAAAAAATACGATATTTGTAATATGGATGTAAAATTTCCTTATCCTAAGAAAAGGTGAATGGGATACATTGATGATTTAATATATTTATGTATTAAACTTCCTTTTCAATATGATTAAATTCAATTTGGTGTAATATGTGTTAAATGTTATAGGGGTAATGAAGATTGGTTCAATTAAATTCAATATTCTTATATATCTGGTTTTTATAAATAAGATGTTGGTGAATTTCATGATTGTTGTGAAAATCAAGATTGTTTCAACCACAATGAGGGAGGAGGTCTCTTTTTTATAGAATATAACATTTATAATATGGAATTGATATATTATTCTTCTTAGAAGAAATTTGTACAAAATTCGTACAAAGATTCATGTGAATAAAGAGTTGAGCAACACAAAGAGAAGCTTGAGAAAAGCAATAAAGTTAAGGAATTTCATCCTATGTTGAGTAAGAATCATATGAAGATTTCCAATGAATCATATTTTGTTTATATAAAGAAGAGTGAAGATAAAAAATCTTGAGGATCCCACATTTGGTATAGATAAGTCATAATCCTTATCACTGAAAGAAACATTTTATCAAGATATTCAGGTGGAAGAGAAAAATGATAGGAATCAAAAAAACTGAGTTGATTCAATCAAGAGTTGAAGTAGTGACTAAAAGAAAACCTTATATTACTAATCATCCGAAAAATTCTCTATACAAACATCTAGAAGGAAAAATAGTTCCAATTCCTACTCCACCTCTGGAAGTATATAAAACTAAGGAATTTTCAGTGGTATTTTTTCAAGATTGGCTGTAAAATCCAAAAGAAGGAACTGGACAATCTTCTACTCCAAAATTTATAACACTTCTACCAAGAAATAAAATTCTAATGAATAAATATCATATTTTTTAATAGAATAAAAAATAGTTATAACTTGAAGAACTTTCTAAAATATCTTCATCACCTTTATCTATAGAATCATTGAAAAGTGTTTCTCTAATTATTCTGGAAGAGAAATTTCCCTAAGAAGAAGAAGATGTCCAATAGTCTAAAATTCAAAATTCCAAAAAAACTCCGTTTAATAATGATAATAATGGTGATCATGTTTATGATGGTGATCATGTTTATGATGGTGGTGATGGAGATGATAGTGGTGATGGTGATAATGGTGATGATGTTAATAATGTTGGTAATGATGATGAAGGAATTAAAGTTGTGTAAATTTTGGACGGTGTTGATAGTTCCAAAAAAATAAGGGCCTTCTAGACCCCTAGGACCTTATCTACCAATTTATTCATTTAATTCAATGAATTGTCCTCTGATTTATTCAATTCAATGAATTGAAATGAAAATTAATTAGCAATCTGATGTAATTCATGGGTTATATGGTATTATGTAAAATCTTCTAGATATTCAATATAGATTTAATTCTTATAAGGGAAACATTAATTGTAGGAAAATTAGAATTCAATGAAACATATGACTAAGTTTATTATACAAAATTAAGATAAATTTAAATAATTCAAAGGAATGTGAAATAAATATATAATAAATTTGAAAGAATTTTTTTTATGAGATGAATTAAAAATTATTTGAAAAATTGTAATCAATAAATAGAGGGTATTCAAGTTGAAATTAAATCAACCACAATTTTAGAATCAAGTATGACTTGTGAAGTTTCTGAAATCTCAAGGAAAAATGATAAGATAAAATTATTTATAATGAATAAATATGATGGATTTTCTAAACTAGAAGATTATTTTGTAATTTTGTCTAAACAAGTTGATAGTTTAGAGAAAGTAGGAGTAGTTTAAGAAGCTTATCAGGGTGGGAGTACTAAATCTTAGAAACTAGAAGAATAAGTTCAAAGTTTGAATAAGAATATAATTATTCTTTATTAGACTCGCATTTAAAGTTCTAAATTTCAATATTTAGAATAAGCGATGTTAGTTCTAAAGGATGATAATAAAATGATTTATGTTCTTGAATAATAGGTTGAAAAGCTAAAGTTTATCTCGGTAGAGTCATAAATGTATCAGAAATATGTCAAAAATATAAATATGATAATTAATAATCTTATAAATAAGGAATGATATGTTTTTCTCTGAACTCTTTGAAATTTTTTTTAATAACTCAAACATATTTTTGAATGGATGTTTATATATTTTTTGGTTTGATTTTCTTCCCAATATATTTCTATTCATGTTTCCAATTTATTTGGTTATTTATTTCTATTATTTTATATGAATGTATATAAATTTTTAGTATAATTTTTTTGATTCATATATAATTTATTTCCATAACATTTAAGGTACACTTCCTCCTAATCATTCTTTTCAAAAATCACAAACGGGGGTAAATGTATAGAAATTCTGAAGATAAATGTATAAATATTTTTAAAGAAAAGTTAAAAGGTTATTAATTCTAAAATAAATGGGGATAAAAAAAATGAAGTAGAAAACAAATGGAAGAAAGAAATTTATAAAAAATAAGTAAAAGATAAGGTATATGAGATAAGGTGATTAAGATTTAATTTTCTTAGTTTTTTTATTTTAAAAGTTAAGTTTTGGGATTTTAAAAATGTGGGAGATTATTAAGTTAAATGAATGTCCTTAAATAATTTCTTACTTGATTTTGAATATCACAATACATTTCCTTAAAATTATATGTTTCTCTAACTTTTATACTTCTCCAGTTCTAAGAATTATTTTACAGAAAATATATTTTTCTAGATGAATTAAATACCAATTTATCATACAAAATAATTTACCCTAATCAGATATACATTTCCAATACATTAGATAAATAATTATAAATGTATGGTTGAAGATTTATAAAATCTTTGAAGTCAAAATATAGCTAAGTTTAAACTGAAAAAGTTATATCAAAACTATACGACAAACATTTTCAGACAGAGGTAGAATTTTTTTCAGATAGACATTTATTAAATCTATCAGATATATATATTCAATTTTTTAAGGAAAAAATTATATTATACATGATGGAATACAGTTACACTATAATAATGTATAAATTTATGATAATTATATGAACATACTTATATGTACAGAAGTAGTTTGTTCTGAGGCGGTTGAAACCACCTCTAAGATTCACAGAATATAACCACTGTAGAATTTCTTATAAATAGGATTTGAGTTTGAGGAGATGAAATATTTTTTATCATTGAATATAAGAAGTTTATATAAGTATTTGATAATATATTTTTTACTTTTATATCACTTTATTATAACCTTTTTATAGTATTTTTATTAGGTGTCTATGAGAAGATTATTTTAAAATTCCTTAAGAACTTTTGTTATTTTTAATTTTTATCTAATCCTACTGATTTAGGGCCTTAGAATTTAGGAATACATAGTTGTTTCCAATATTAATAATTTATGTATTCTAAGGATATGAAGATAGAGTACTTATAATCTTCTTGATCGATGGTTTCCTTGCTTAAAAAAATAGACTTTACTGTTAGGTGAAACTATGGATACGCAAATTCAGGGTTTGTGACTTCTTTAACACTTAAGGTTAAAGTCTATAATCTTGTATAAACCTATATAAATATTTCTTATCCATTTTACAAAATATTATTTTACTTATTTTTACAATCGTTTTGTTCTATTTTTCTATTTGTATGGAAAGTTTACATTTGTTATAAAATTTTCTTCTAATCTGAAAATTATAAAGTATTGAGTAGTTTGATTACTTTTCTATTATGCTATTTGTATAGTTTGTCATTTTTTTCTTGGGAAATACTTGTAAACAATCATTTTTTAAATGAATGAGATAATTTTTTTTATACACATGGTTTATGATTCAATGATATTTTATAAAAAGATTGAAAAGGAAATAAGGATAAAAAAGTGTTTTATCTAGGATAAAATTTATATCTAAGAATATTATGGAATATGATTCCACAACCAATAGTGGTATATTTGATATTTATTTTTAGTAAGTTTCCATACACATAGAATACCATATATGATATGGAATTTATAGTTTATTTATTAAGTATTCCCATGGAAATTAAAGTTATTTTATAAATTCCAAGGAGTTTTTGTATCTTAGGAAGATATCTTAGACAAGATATAGTTTCTAAAAGGCTGGTAGGAGTATGTTTGGAGTTGTAAAAGTTCAAAGTTATCAAGTAAATGAATATGCAGGTAAAAAATAAAAATTGATTTTCACTTGATATACTAAAATATTTAGGATGTGATGGTTAAGTCACTACTAAAAATATAACCTATACCAAGGGGGTTATACCCATGGTTTAATAAAACTATCAAGATAGCCTAATATTTTAGTCTTATACCAATAGTTTTTCCTAACCATTGGTATAGCCACCTAAAATATTTCATTATACCAACAGTTTTAAAAAACTATTGGTATAGGTTACTGTATACCAATGGATTTTTCAAACCACCAGTTTTGAGGTTCTATACCAATAGTTTTAATGAACCGTTGGTATAGTCTTTCCCCAAAATACCATGATCTCCTCCTCCCCTAACATTTCCATCCAGAAAAGGTGAGCCCTAGAAATCGCATTTGGATTTCTTCCCCACTGGTGGTGACCTCTCATATATTCTTCCTTTACTTCCATAATTCATCATTGTTAAATTTTTGACTTCCAAATAATTTTGGTATTATATCAAAAATCAATTTTTTCTAGGTCTAAAGTACCATGGTAGATTCATTTTTTTGTCTGCATTTAATTTCTTTTGTTCTCTTCAAATCTGCTTGTGGGTGTTGAAATAATGATTGTTCGTATTTAATTTCTTTTGATCCAGGTTAATATGGTTATATTTATGATTTCATATATATTTTTCATGTCTGTTTGGTTTATTTTAGACCAGTTTGGTTTGGTTTGGGTTCATTCAGTTCAATTTGGATTGGTACATTATTGTTTTTTTCTTCATTTTGGTTCTGTTTGGATTCATATAGTTAAGTCCAATTTTATTCGATTCAAGTGTTATTCAGTTAAGATTTTATGATAACAATGTATCTCATACTAATTATAAACTCGTGTTTACAAATTACTATAATAGGGGAACTATTTGTTGTTTCATTTTGTGTTATATAGTCTCACCCTGCATATGAATCTCTATGTTTATGTAGCTTCAAATATATAATTTCATGTACAATAATGTATCAGAGAATTATTACATAGATGTTTCGTGGGCTATGGTAAATTTGTTTATTAGGTTATACTCTATTAATACATTGAATGTTGTTTTATGGAATTATCAGGTGGAGTTTTTGGTAAATCTATATGTCATTATAGTTTTATTATGTTTATGATTTCTACTATTATATAATTTCAATGGAATATTTTTCAGTTTTATATTGAGATCATTATATATATATATATGGGATATATGTTAATGTTTTCTTCAAACTATTATAAATGATTATTGGGAACTCCCTCTCATTTAGGTGGATATTTTATTTTAGGAAATTGTTGAGATATATATAGATCATGTCTGATTTCTAATATAATTAATAATTCACCTTGAATATCATTAGAAACTGGTAAATTTTTCCCTAATGATAAACCCAAACTATTGGTGCTAGTATCTAGCCCCCTATAAATAGGGAACACATGTGGGTTATGTGGTAGTCTAATTTAATTCAATGGAAGATTCAAGATAGGATGTTTTAATCTGGTATTTTTGTATTGTTTGGTATTTTAAATACTTTTTAGATATAAAATATGATGGTTTTTAGACATGAAAATTAACCTACAATGTGATTTGATCAAGATATTTATAGTTGAAGGTCGGGTTGTTAGGGATATTCAAATATGAAAAAGGAATCATAGAGATGGGTGAGATTTTGGGTTTAATATCATGAGTATATACTAGAGGAAATTGGGAATAAGTTATAGGCCATTCAAGTATAGTGATTTTTTATTTTTTTTCTGACATCATATTGGGTATATATTCCTATATGAAATATTTATTCTTGTGTATGATTTTTTAATTTTTATTTTATTAAATATTTTTGTAAAATTATTGGAAAACTATTTTTTAGAAATTATTTTTTCTTAGGGATTTAGTTCAATAATGAAACAATTTGAAATTTATAAGTGTTTTATGAATAATTTATTTATGGTGCATTACCAAACTGACCCAACATGAATAGAACCAAACTACACCAAATTCAACTAAACCATTTCAAATAACACCAAACTAAACCAAATAGAATTCATTCAAACCAAACCAAATAGAACTTATTTGAACCAAACTAACCCACTTGGAATTACTTAGCACTCTTCAAAATTCCTCGACACTCCTCTTAAAAATTGGATCTCTCACTCATGCCAAAGTATACTGTGTGGACACACACCACACTAAAAACATTCCACACTCCATAGCATCAACAACACTTTCTCCACCAGTTGTTGACCCATTTAGAGTCATCATCAACCATCCCATTAAAAACCACAAAATAAAAATTCTACAGGATTAGGAATCCAAATTATCCTTTCCTCAAAAGCATCATTAATTCCAAGGAACTTCCACTAAAGGTTCATTCATTATAGAAATCAAACACATAATCATGCCTACAACATATATAGAACCACCTTTCTTGCATTGATCTAAATTTTTGTAAGGGTTAACTTTATCATCCCTCAATATGATAAACAACTAATTGTGGTTTTATCCAACCTAAATTCATAATTTATGTTTCATGCAAAAGATGTTTACCTATAAATAGTAATATTTTATACATGAATTTATAGAATAATAATAACATTAGTTAAAAAGTGAATTGAATAAGAGAAAAAATAAAAATAGAAATTATAAACACAATTTTGTGTAGTATTATGCACTGATATTAGTCATTAATATAATGGAATTCCATATCATGGTTTTTTATTTATATTATTTTGTTATATATATATAGTTTTTTTGTCTTTTATATTATGATTCTCAAATAGACTAGTGTGTTAGTTGTGGTTTCATATAAAGTGAACAATTCTTGTTTCCCTAAATATATTTTTAATTTAACTTCAATATTATTTAATTGATTTTATTAAATGGAATATAACATTTTTTTAACAAAATGGATAGAATATGGATGTATGAAATGGGTCTTATCTCAAGTGATTTTCAAAAAAAAGTTAGAGATCTTTTTAGATTTTTCATTTATCACTTCTTCAGATAGTGGTCACATACACTACCCATTTATAATTTTGTTGGAAGACTTTGGTTATGTCATGAAGAATTTATCTACCATATAACCAAATATGGTTTTCAAAAAACTATTATGTGTGGTATCATAATGGGGAGAAAATGGAATCTCAAAATGTTTATGGTCTAAATGAGAGGATTGGATTGGAGAATTTATTAGATAATCAGTTTCTATTTATTCATTATTATGAGAAGGAAAGGATACAGACCCAAGAAGACATCAATACGAGCACACATTATGCATGTAATGAAAATGGTTTTGTTTACAAAAAAAATCAAATTATGTTTCCATGACTCCATTATATCGGCATTGTGGTAGAATGAAAATGATAGAATTTTTAATCTAATTATTTCATGGGAAAACCATGTGTGGGATTTCTAATATTATCATTGATTAAATTATTAACTTTTTGAAGGATGTATATCTATATGATTCAGATATTCCCTTAAACCATTATATGTCATGGAAGATAGTTTAGGAACTTGGATTTTCAAAAAATAAAATCCATGCTTGTCTAAAATATTGTATGATATTCTAGGAGGAAACAACTAAACAGAATAATTATATAAAATGTGGCACATCCCGATGGAATCCAGAAGCTGATGGAACACCATCTAATGTGTTGTGGAAAATAATTTGGCACTTTTCATTGATCCCCAAACTCCAA
The DNA here is from genome assembly GCA_963277665.1 of Viscum album. Lineage (NCBI taxonomy): Eukaryota > Viridiplantae > Streptophyta > Magnoliopsida > Santalales > Viscaceae > Viscum > Viscum album. The sequence continues at coordinate 1,588,024 of OY728165.1, forward strand.
AATATTTTCATATATGATGAAATATCAATAAAAATGTGATGGTATGATTTTAAGAGAAAGATGAATAATGATGAGTAGGTTCATCCTGAATATGGATTTTCATGATATACTTTTGATGCTTGATATCCTGATTTCATAAATGATGTGTGTAATGTGAGGTTGGTTATTTCATGTGACAATTTTAATATGTTTGGAAAGATGCTTACTTTTCACAACACATATATAGTTTTCAAACACATTTATAACCTTCCTCCATGGATGTGTATGAAAAACCCATTCAATTTCATGAGTATACTCATATATGGACCTTCTGATCCTAGAAATGATATATATGTATACGTGAAACCTTTAATAAAAGAGTTGAAACATATTTTCAATATGGGTGTGCGCACATACGATCGATGTTCTAAACACATATTTCATATGTGTATTGCACTTATCTGAATGATTAATGATTTTCCTACTTATGTTGTAGTTGGGGTTTGGCTTAGTGGTAAGAACCTCGTAATCCTACATGAAAAATGGGGGTTTAAAACCCATTGGGCATAGGTACTGTAGTAGTACTATAGTGGTACTGTACCAGTGGAGGCACTATAGCAACGGCGAGCACTGTAGCAGCGGCAGGACACTATAGCGGTGGCAGGATACTGTAGTAGTAGTGGGTATTGTGTGGTACTGTTGTAGGTGGGTACTACAGTAGTACTATTCATATAATGGGATTTGGGCCAAAAATTTGGGCCTACGGGCCATGTAATGGGCTACATGCCCACTGGGCCTTTGGGTTATGTAATGGGTCTCCCTCTACCTAGTTAAAAGATCTCTTTTGTTTTCTTTAATAATAAATGAGGCTTCAGCCCCAACCTTTTAAAAAAATGATTTTCATACTTATGCAATGATTTCTAGATATATTTGGAAGGGAAAACTATCATGTCCTATTTGTATGAAGAATAAACAATCCAGAAGACTTAAATATCACCATATTTTTAGTTTTATGAGACATTGAAGATTCTTTCCAGTGGACTATCCATATAGGAATAATCATAGAAGTTTTGACAATACCATGGAGACCGAAAATCCACCTCAGCGTATATATGGAATTGATGTATTTAATGAATTGCAAGATTTTAGTTTTTAATTCGGGAAGGGTCAGATGAAATATATAAAGAGGAAGAATGTTTCCACTGAAACTAGTTACAATTGGAAGATGAGAAGTATCTTCTTTGAGTTTCCTTATTGTCCAACCAATTTCTTATGTCATTACTTAGACATAATTCACATTAAGAATAATATATGTTAAATGTTTCTTCAATTCTTCTAAATGTCAAGGAAAATAAAAAAAGATGATTTATGATTTTGGAGTGACTTGGTAGATTGGGGAATCATACTAGAATTGCATCATGTTTGTATCATTAAAAATAAATAGAAAGTTATATGTTCTTCTTATGTGATGACACCTATAAAAAAATTCTGGAAGTAATAGAGACTATTAATGTTCCTGATGGATATTCAATAAACATATCAAAGTGGGTCAATAAAATAGAGTTTAAGAAGAAATATTTAAAGACTCGTGATTATCACATCCTTCTACATGAGTTGATTCCAATAGAAATATGTAATCTTCTATCCAATAATGTAAGTGTATCAGTTATTCGATTATACCATTTTTTAGAGATCTTTATGCTGAGATGTTGTCAATGTCTTTCTTGAAAAAAAATGTTATCAAAGGAACCATTAATTTTTTTTTAGTTAGATAAAATATTTCGTTCATCATTTTTCACATGAATGTTGCATCTAACTTTCCATATTCCAAACAAAATACTTCACATAGGACCTATTTATTTTCATTGTATATATCCAACTAAAATAAATATGTACACATTTAAGTCTTATGTTTAAAAAAGGAATCATCCCGAAGGATCTATTGTAATATTTTACTTAGATCAAGAATGTGTGGATTTATATTTAATGGATTTTTCTAATCTGACTATGAGACGGAACAGACCAATGAAAAATGAATAAGAAAATTATAATCTAATTGAACCTAGTTTTCCATCACTTCCCTGAATAGGGGGAATTCCTAGATCATATACATTGACCATATTAATCCTTGAAAAGTGGGATATGGCACATCACACTATTTTTTTTAACTATGATTTGTTTGATGAATACATCAAGTAAGTAAATTTAACATGTATATATTATCTCATCTCATGTAATTTTACATATCTCTTAAACTATTTCTTTTTTAGCAGGGAACATAAAAAAAATGATAAATAGAAATCATATTTCTTTATCTTTGAGAATGAGAGAGACATTGCATAGAAAAGAGATTTCTACTTGGTTGATATTGAAGGTAGAAATATTACAATAATAAATTAATAAAATCAATATTAAATTAAGTTTAATATTCATTCATATTTCATGTATTGAGTTTTCCTATTGACTCTGTCATTGAGGAAATAATATAGTTGGATTTTGGTCCTAATTTTATGGTTTGTGAATGAAAATTAATTTTGATTAATTGGTGCCGATTTATTATCACTGAACGAGAAATGAACATCAGAGAAAAACATTATGGTGTTATTATAACTTCCATAACCAACTGTTATGTCAATGCATCATATATTAGACCTCAATTTTAAAATATATATTATTATGGAGCCATTGAGAAGATACTAATATTGGATTATTACTCTCATGGTCGAGTCACTATGATGAAATGAAAATGGTTTTATTCGATGATAAGGCATGGTACATTTATTGATGATTTTGGATTTCTAGTTATTATCACGACTCACACTCTTGCAACTGATGAACCATATGTATTTTCATCAATGGTGAAAAAAGTTTTTTATGTGAAATATAATATTTGACCTAAATTTTGTGTCGTTATTTAATTAATATCAAGAAATATTTTTTCTGATGGTGATTAATGGAATTTAAAAAATCCATACTCCTATTTTCACTGATCCATTTATTACTTATGATGACTCTAATAGTTCAATTTTCAGAGTTGATTATGAATCGAAAGTTGTGGTGGGAAATATATAGAATCATCCATCTCTGTTCTCGGTTCTTTTGGTTTATCTCATCTTGGGTTGTTATGGTTGGTACTATTCAAATTGATTTACTATTAATGACAAATATTTTGTATTTAACTTGACCTTCATGTTCATTTTCAATGTTTACTAGTTGCAGTCTTCATTGAGTTCCATTTTTCTAATATTGAATTAAACTATATTCAAACCTACCAAACTAAAAAAAATTGAAACAGTTAAATTGGAACAAAAAACATGATGAATTGAATTGGACATATTAAACTAATAAATATGAAAATAAAAACTAATGAAAATAATGACCTAACCAAAAAATGGCATAATGGACTAACCCAAAATATGAACCAAATGATCTAAGATAAATAAAATGGACAAATAACCTAATAAATTGAAAAAAAATGAACCAAATGACCCAAGACAAATAAAAATAGAAAACTGGCCTAATTAATTTATCAAAATGAACCAAATGACCTAAACAAAATTGAATTGGATTGAATTTAAAATAAAAGAAAACTATATCATACCCATGATAAAAATGATAATTTTAACGTATTTATTTTTCTATGACATGTCTTATGTATTGATATTATTCCCACTAAATATAAATGTTTTTATTATATCACTATGTATCATGTATTTGGTTTGACAATTAATATTACTTAATTAAGTCATGTCTCGTCTTATTTCTTGTTTGGATTACACATTAGTTATGGATTTATAATTAATTTTATATTTTTTAAAATACAATAAATGAAAAACATTGAGAAGGTATGATAAAAAAGTATGTCAAATGATAATCACTGAATGGGAGAGATGGGCGTATCTCCTTTAGTGTATTTTGTGGGTATTTTATTTAATATATATATATATCAATAACATATAATGTATAGTGATTAATTTTTTTTCTAAATTTTAATTAGGATCCAACACCTAGGAAACAATTATTCTTTAACTAGCCCAGTGGTTCCAGTGTCCAGGGTAACAATATGAGGGGGTGGTACTAGATCTACACGCTCCACTCGGTGTACCCGATCACACCTGACCCATCCACCTAACATACCACCTACCACACCTTCTGATCCTACAATGTTGTTAGAGACACCCAAGATATTTAGGTAGCTCATGTTTTCACCACCATTTTCATTTGAGCCTCATTTACTATCTTTCACTTATCTGATGATGATTCCTACTCCTTATCCATATTGTACCTTTTCATATCCATCTATGTTATCTTCTTTTCCTTCTACTTCCTTCTCATACAGCTTCTATATTCTTTCTTCTTTGACTTCTACTTCGACACATTCTGAGCCTCCATAGAATACATTCAGAACCACTCCACCTATACAAGTTGATGTTCCTTCAGAGCCTAGGGATCTAGTGGAACCCACTAATCATACTATCTCAGTTATATTTATAGAACCCTAGTAATTTTTTTACCATAATTTATTTTCATTATAAGATGTAGTGATATAATATTTTTTATTTAACATCTCTATATTTAGATAAGTGGTGTTGGATTACACACATGTTTATGGTGTGTAATTGCTACCCACGTCTAATGGTGGAGTAGAATGAGTAAAACCAAATGATTGTAATAACAGGGTAGAAATGTAGGATTTTTATGAAAATGTTTTACAAATACTTTTATATCATTCCCATCGGGCCACTCTCCTGACGAAACCTACCAAATGAAGTAAAGGATAATTCTTGGGTGAAAATATGGGTAAAAAATCATTAGATTTGATGTTATATTATTATTTTATTTATATGAAATAATATTTTGGTGCTAACTTAGTTCTAATTTTCTAAGTGGTGAGGATATGAGGATAGCATGACTCATGGAAATAAGTGAGCTATAGAAAGCGTACAATTGTGAGTTGTATAGTGGTCATTGTGCTAGAGTTTGTATGGATTTAGAGGCCATGCTTTTCATGAATTACTATCCAGTAGAATATTATCGGGAAATTATTTCTCATTGTACAGGTACCAAGTTTAATGTGTTAATAAAATTTTAGATTTTTGAATGAAAATTTCCGTGATTTTAAATAATACATTGTTTTGTTTTATTGAATATTATTTTTTATGAAGATTTATGAAGAAATAAAAAAACAAGGATGCTACAAAATACCACCACACTTAGGGGTAGACTACAATTCCAGACCATGATAGGAAGAAGGTATGACACTCATTTAAATTTATAAGAGATTTGATTTCTAAACAATGTTCATTATTGAAAAATGAGATGATGGAAAACTTGAAGAAAATTGTTTCCAACTACAATGAGATCTTCAAGAACAACCCAATAGGGAATACCAATTATATGAGATATGTAGTACCCCTAGTGATTTTGGAATCTAATAATAAAATATTTCCTAAAATTTTTGATTTGGAGGAAGTAAAAAAATATAAAATATTTTACCCCAATCAATTATGTTCTCCTAGACCATATGGTTTTACCAACTTTTTTTCCAAGGGTATTAGGACATTGTTCATATATAAATCTTCATGATTATACAAATCTTTATTATATTTTTAATCCACAAAAAATTCATTAACTCTCATTTTATTGTCTTATTTCCTAAAACTATGATTTTAGATTCATTACACTTGTTTAGTAAAATTTCTCTAACCACCAACATCTATATAATCCTATTTATCTAGAATTCTCGAGTTATTGATAAAGGTGTATCTAAAAATCTATATGGCTTTGTACACAGTAGAAATAAATAGGAATGTCTAATCATAAACTCTAAATTCATCAATCTACAAAATTAATCCATCAATAAGGGTGTTATAGCTCTCAATTTGGAAGTTAATAAGGCCTTTGATGCCATCAATTGGTATTTTTTATTTAAAATGTATAGAACATATCGATTTAATATCGCCCTTATAATTTGGATGAAGACTTCTTTTGAATCTATTAAGATATCTGTTATGATTATTGGTACTTTGGTGGGATATGACATATGTTCATGTGGTGTTCACTAGGGTGATCCCTTGTTATATATCATTTTTATCCTTGTAGATGATTTCCTTAATGGACATCTCCTGGATCAAGTGGAACTTGGACTGTTGATCACTTTACCAGCTAGAAGTGGCCAAAAGTCCCTATCCCAATTATTATTTGTAGATTACTTGATAAAGTTTTTCTAGTAAAGATCAAAAATTATAGAATCCCAACATAAGATCATTATAGGGTAATTTCTAGTCAGTATATTAGTTATCTCAAATCCATCATTTTCATTAGAATAAAATTTAATAATAATGAAAATTTCATTTTCAAAAGGATACTAAACATTAATAAAGGATCACTACACTTCTATTACATGGGTAATAATTTGTTTTGGGGAAAACCTTAGGTTTATTTCTTCAATTAAATATTTAATAACCTTAAAAATTATTTGGGTGGTTAGGAAGGAATGGATTTTTCTCTTGCTGGTATAATATCCCTCATTAAAGGATGTGTCGTTACTAAATATTGGTAAAACTTAATGGTGTATGTATAGACCAAAACACACATTATGATAATGATAAGGATCCTTGGGAATTTCACATAGAGAGGCAGTATCTTTAAAATAAAGTCCATCACATTCCTATGAAACACATCTTAAAACAAAACTGAGATAGTGGAATGAGAATTGGGAATATGGGGTTATTTAATGATACATTTCAAGAACATTTTGTATGGACACTGATTTTGGATAATAATGATTCCAACCATTTTCTAAAATCTATATTTATTAATAGGATAATATCTATTAAAACATATCTCATGTACTATAATATTTTTCTATGTATCAAACTTACATATTCTATAATTATGGGAGACTCGAGATGGATTCCCTACATTAAATCCACCTTCTCGTTATAGTATGATAGATGGATGGATATTCCCCTGGTAGATTTACTTCTAAGACCTGTTCTAGATCTTGTTTCCATGATCGGGGATATAATATTCACTTCCCATGATGATCACCCCCACTCATACAGGTTGAGTAACCTTTCTTTTTATTTTTAATCCATGAGTGAACTTCTATTTTGGGATCCTTCTATAAATTACTCCCTTGAATATAAAAAGTCCTATAAAAATTAAATTTGTATACATACAAATAATTTTAGTTTAATTAATTATATTAAAAAGTAATGGGTTTACCCCCCACCCCCCCACCCCCCACAGTGTACACCATGCTTCAGAGAGATTCATACGATAAGCTTCCTACAAACCTATAGATTTTCCAATGAATTTTTTAGTTATATATGCATCTTTTGTAAAAAGTTTGTTGATTTGATTCATTATGTTTTCTTCCAATCATCCATTACTAAATCCATTTGGTCCATTTTATATATTGTGTTTTAAACTAATTACCTTGTGGTCTCCATCTTTCAAATATTGTGTGATCATTTTTATATCCTACCCAACTCTTGGAAATTTTAAAACATGTTTATTGTGAATGTGGATGAAGCGTTTTATAATGTATGGATGAAAATAAAAAACTATATTTTCAAGATTAGAGATGTAAATTTGAATTAGTCCATGGTATTCATTTTCTCAATTATCAAGCTAACTAACTCTACATAGTGGATCATATCACTTGTAGTTATTTGATATCTCATTATTTTTCCCATGTATTAACTCTTAAAATTATTCCTATTCCATTATTTTTGTATTTATAAAACCATTTTATCCATCCATGGTATACCAACTTCATGTACATGATATTTTCACTTGAAGGAGGTGTAAGATGAAACCATTTAATGTGATATTTTTTGTCACTATAATTCATCTACCACATGTTTTTCTTTTCAACTAAATTTATAATTAATATATATTTGATTTTAGTTATAAAATTCATTTTTAATAACCTATTTTAAAATATGGTTTTCAATATTCAATGTCATTGTAGAGGGTGGTTTTGAATATTAAAGGACGTGTGCCTCGAGCAAATTTGTTTTCCTCAAGCAGAAAGAAAAATTACGGAAGTGTGGTAAACGAACTAACACATCAATAGATTGTAAGTTTTACTTTGTTGATTTCAAATTTTAATATCTATTTTGTAAAATAATATTCCATTTATATTTGTAACAGTGTTCTTTATAGAACCTTAATGAGTAGGAAGATGACAAATTTAGGCCAAATGATCACTTACATCCGGTTTTGGGAGATGAGTACCATGATAGAGTACACTGTCATCCAGTAAATAGTACTATCCTGAAAAGGTATTATCCAACTTTAAGTTCTAGTTCTGGCAGCACCGAGTTGGAAAAATTTAATGCATGTGCAGCACAGGATCAAGCCAAGGAATAAAAGGCGAAAAAAAATTGTCATACAGGAGTGTGAATGGAATCAAAGGGAGAATGTTAAATTTATAAAATTTATGGAAGTTTTATGTCCATCACTTCCAGTAGATACCATCACGATTTGTGGTGCATATTTTTTGATGATTCATATGTTATATAGTTCACCAGGCAATAGTCCTAGTGGTGGTCGGGATGATGATATTCCTGGCGATGGCGATGGTGATGGTGATGGCGATGGCGATTGTGATGGCGATGGTGATGGTGATGATGAGGATGGCAGTGATGAAGAGGGAGATGATGATGGTGAGGAAGAGTAAGAGGACTAGGTCGAGGATAAGTTCGAGGATGAGGGTTAGGATGATTGTGAAGATAGTAATGGTGATGAGGGGAAGATTGGTCCTTTACATTTTTTACTGATATTTATGACATTTGATGATTTGATGATCTATTCTGAATGAATATATGTGATGTTTTGTAAGTGTGTTATCACTAATTGAATGAATTAATTTGTTTCTTGGGTTATAATTATTTTGTATATTGGTTGGTGATTTACATTTGCAGCTATTTGACTAAGGTGGGGTGATTTTTTGTGTTGTTTTTTATGTGATGATTTGTTATGTATGTTTTGTTAACAGGGTGAGGGTGTTGCAGGCGTGGGAATTTGGGGGGGTGTATACCAACTATTTTAAAACCATTTGTTTATACCTATACCAACGGTTCTGAACTATTGTTATAGATCAATACCTATGGTTTTAAACTGTTGGCATACATCTATACCAATAGTTCTCAATGAACCATTGTCAAACACAAATTTAGATGACCCTATACCAACAACCCACTTAAAACTGTTGGTATAGACCTTTCCCAAAAATCATATAGCCAACAGTTTGGAGAACCATTGATATTACACAAACACAAAACAGAGTCTTATCAGTATTAGAGAAACCTTTATCAATACTAAAAAAGTGTTGATAATCGAGGTGCTATTATAAGACGATCTCTTTTATCAACGCTAAAAATTCACTATTAAAGACCCCTTTTATCAATGCTAAAAAGCATGCTAATAAAGGTCAATTTTTTTAAAGAAAATCTATAGTTCATAGGGTTTCCCTTTTATCGGTGCTTGACCCCCCCCCCCCCCCAACAATTCTTGCATCCCCCACCCCCTGTTATCAGTGCTCGGCACCTGCTCACCCCCTGCCTGCGCCCCTTGCCTTTACTGGGTTTCGAACCTAAGACCTCCACTTCAGGCACCCACAAATCTTCCACTCGCCTATATTGTTTTGTCTTTCATTTCATGATATATCTTTATATTTATATGTATATCATTACATTTTTTATCCATATATATATAAATACACAAATAAAATTTGTTTTGTGTGTGTGTTTATAAATACATAGATATATATATTTATATATATCTTTTCATCTATAAATATAATTATACATATTTATATTTATTTACATATATTATATATTTATATTTATATACATATATTAGAATATGTAGATAAAGATATATATGTTTATCAATACACACACAAATATATTTATATAAATATAAAAATTATATAAACATTAATTGTAGATGTATATGTATATAAATATTCTTAGGTTTGTATTTTAAATTAAATGGGTATTATTTTTTATTTAGATAAGGTTAATATATTGAGAAAAATATTTTATATGTAAATATGTTTAATTATTTATTTATAAAATTAAATTTTTATGGGAGAATATATAAAAAATATGTATATATTGTTATATATTTGATTATAAATAACAGTACATTGTGAAAAATGATAAAATTTTAAAACCATAATATCAATATGAATGTAATCCTTGGAAATAAATTCAGTCTCCACCAAAAAATGGCAATAAGATCCCCTTAAACAAGGCTGAAATTCCATCAAATGTTAAAAAAATTAGGTATCCCTTCTAAAAACTCAGTTTCGGAGGCCTTATAGACCTTTTTTGGCATCAAAAAATGTGACAGAGGATTATCTCTGTCATTAAGGGTGTAGAGCTCGTCGCAGGCTTCAATTTGATATGTGTTAGATCTCAAATGAACACTTATGGTCGTTTGAAATTTGAGTTACGTTTTCAACTTATTTTTGATCTTTTATTTATTTTTAAATTTTTTTACATTCAAATTGTTATTAAATGACTATTAATTGATAATGATTAAAAAAATATTAATTAAAAAAATATTTTTAATTATTTTTTTATCCATTTTCACTAATAATATTATATATTAAGTGTAAATATCTACGTAGCTTTATCTAAAACATATTTATAATATATATATTAAATTTATATAAATATAAATTTATTTATATATTAATATATTATTTTTAATGAAATATAATTTTTTAGAAGTATTCTTTTATCAGTGGTTGTAAAAAAATGCTGATAAAGGAGATAACTTTATCAGCGCAAAAAAATGATGATAGAGGGGTACTTTATCGCTATTAAAATTTCCCTTTATCAGGGCATTTTTTAGCGCTGATAAATGGTGGTGTTGCAAAAACCTGTTTTGTGGTAGTGTTTGGTGTACCAATGGCTCTCCAACCTATACTAACACCTTTGAATCATTTGTATATCCTACAATTACGGTGAAGAAAAAATATAAATATAAATTGCACTTTATATCCTAAAATGTTTAGGATATATTATGACATAATATAAAAAAGATGAGTTTCAAGAATGACAATGATATACATAGAAGTTATTAACATCTAAACATTGGATGTTTAGGGATTAAGGAGTTTTAAAATTTTTAATGAGTTGAACATTAATAATATGATTCCTAATCCTTATCAGTATTCAAAATGTCATATAGAGATGTGGAATAAACTATCATATATGATATGTTTGGTTATGTTTTTTTACTATATATGGTTTTATCATATAAAAAGGAAACATCTGCTTTATCATTTTCTCAAAATATTTTTCATTGATTTTTATGTAAACCTATAATTTAATTCATACTCCTGTGTATTTTAAAGGGGTTGGTCTAATGAAAAACATTACTCTATTTGAGCTAGTGATGTTATATTGTCCAATGAATGGTATAGAATTATACAAAAGTTGAAAAATAATAATTATAATGTAATATATGAGAGTTAAAATTGAATTGACTTAATGTTAATTTTATATTTGTATGGAGGTTTTGATAAAATTACATATAAGGTGACTAGATGAAGGTTGAGAAAGGATTTTAGTTGGGGGTGAGAAGGGAATTTAATCAAAAAAATAGAGGGAGAATAAAGATAAAACATTGCTTATTTATTCATAGGGATTCATGCCATAGATAACCCCATGTTGGGGGGAAGTGGGTGTAAAGTACACAAATTATTTTATTGGAGTTGAGTTGGTCGAAGTAGGATTTAGGGTTTCTCTCAAAGCTCCCCTGTGAGATGTAACCCCCTCCACCGCCAGGTGCCTTCATGAAATCCCCGTCGTCGCCACCTCCAACTGAAATAGAGTCGCTGCCGCTGCGGCCACCACCACTCTTTCCACCGTCGCCACCTCCACTTCCCTTGGATCCTCCGCCTCCGCCTTTGCTCCCACCCATTGTTTTAGAAAAAGAAATTGTTACGGAAAATATCAGGATCGAGTTTTTTTCTACGTTTTCTGAAAAAAAATAAACAGCATAGGTTAAATTTTTTTTAAAAATACCACTTCAAGGCAGCATCGTAGATGCCTCTTTTTCCCTAAAACACTAATTTTTTTTCTATTTGAATTATTTTTTTTATATATTTAAAATTTTAATGTTTTATTATTATGTTCATATGGTTATATATATATAAATAAAACATAATGTTTCAACGTAATTTATCTTTTATTCAAGTAAGTGACTTTTCTAGCCTATATAATATAAATTGTAAGATAGATATTAATGAAATTTTAAACATTTATTAAACATATAACAAGTATTCCAAAATAAAAAATAAATTCTTAAAAAATGTTGGTGAAAAATTATTTTTAAGCTTTCTAATCCACTAACTTGAAACTTAAAAATGTTTCAAGTACGTGACTTTGTCGGCCTGTATAATATAAACTATAAGACCGATATGAATTAAATTTTGAAAATTGCTTAAACATATAACAAGTAGTCCAAAATAAAAATAAATTATTAAAAAATATTGGTGAAAAATTATTTATAATCTTTCTAAGCCACCTACTTGAAACCTAAAAATGTTTCAAGTACGTGACTTTGCTGGCCTATATAATATAAGCTATAAGACTGATATGAATGAAATTTTAAAAATTGCTTAAACGTATAACTAGTAGTATAAAATTAAAATAATTTCATAAAAAATATTGGTGAAAATTTATTTATAAGCTTTCTAATCCACCTACATGAAACTTAAAAATGTTTCAAGTACGTGACTTTGCTGGCCTATATAATATGAACTGTAAGACCGATATGAATGAAATTTTAAAAATTGATTAAACATATAACTAGTAGTTTAATTTTTAATTTTTATTTATATGGGTCTTATGTTTTATATTTTATAGGGTTTCAAAGTCAATTAGGTGTCTTAGGATCCTCATCGACATTCATTCTTTTCGCTCTCACTTCGGAGTTACATTTCTTACATTCCTTTAATTATGATTTATTTATTTTATTTATGAAACTATTTATTTTCAAAAAAAATTAGATGACTAGGATATCATTTAAATTTTATTTACATTGTTTTTATATTGTATATTTTTTAATATTTTAATGTTATTTACTTGAAATTTACTAATTATTTCTATGTTTCAAGTAGTCGACTTTGAAAGCTGTAAAATATAAATTGTGCCTAAAATATAAATGAAAACTGAAATATTGGATAAAAATATAAGAATAGATAATAGTAATAAAAGTATTTTTATTTCAGTAGACATAAAACATGTAAAAAATGTACAATCAATGTCTATGTCTGTGGCGAGGAGATTTCATCCCACATGGTGGTCTACGAATAGGACGTCTGCATCGAGTGCATAGTGGAGTATGATAACCTAGATAAGGCTGATCCTAGGGTACTGGAAAATCAACTAGCGCATCCTCCATCTGTGTGTCAGTGGGAGGAGATGTCAACTGCATCTCGCACTGCCCTCTGGATCCTTCTCTCACTAGGGTGGTAGAAGGACCTGCCTCCATCACAGTGGGGAACCAAGCCTGAGATGGATCTATACCCCAAGACTATGGTGATGGATATGGAATCCAAGGATACGATGGATCCCAAGGATACAAAGGATCTAGAATCCAAGATGGAGAGAACTACGGATATCCTGTCAGGAAAGATGGATCCCATGCCACCTGAGGCACATTATGAATCGGCTGATCCTGGACTACTTGAGGGTTGACCTCTACCTGTGGAATAGGTGAGGCCTCACGTGCAGCACAAAATTGTCTATGTCATTGTGGTCGTGGCTCCTCAGCACCATCAGTAGCTGTAGGATGTTCCTCTGGGGTAGGAACCTCCTCTCTCTGAGCCGAACATGTGAAGATGCTCCCAGAAAACGCATGAAAAGATGCCCTCGCCTCCTGCATTGTAGCATGGATGACTTCCCAGGTAAAGACACCCTTCAATTATTCATCACTCATACAAACAAGATGCTCTGTGTGACTTCCCTGTAAATAGATTTAAATTGAATTTGAAAATAGTTCAATAAACAAACTAATGGAAATTTATCGACTTACCATCCTCTGCATATCTATACTGGGTTGGGTAAGATGCAGTATAGACTTCAGTCTATACCATGGTGTATACTCAACCTACTCCAAAAGAGAGAATCTATTCATAGGAACACCCTGAATATGAAACTCCGCACGTCTATGCCAGCATTAGATAAAGATGGCATGTACTCGGGACCTGTCATCATCATGCCTCCCTGTCAACTTCCTCTCATGAAGTCGATCTGTCTATCTCGAAGGTAATGGAATCGGATGAGTACATCAAAAATAGCGCATGAATCTTTCAGGCTACTACCACTCAATAATATAGAAGTGAATGAGGGGAACTACAGCCATGGCATCCTCATGCCCAACTGTACAGTATGCTGGAAACTGGTTCGTAATACTCTAGTATGGAAGCCATAAAATCTAAAATGACAAGTGATTTTGTCAAAAAAATAGTTAACTAAAAACCAAAATTGATGATATTATTAAATATATTAGACAGTGATAGATTGTATATACATACCTGATCAGGAAAGAGACAATCCAACTATAGCTGATATATGGTCAAATGTTGTCTCAGAACCATGTCAAAATTGTGTCGTTGACACCACCTATAAAATAAATCAATGATAGTGAAAAATATTGATAATTATAGTCAATAACTAATAGTAGAATCAGAAACCAATATAAATTACTGATCATACCATCGTCCACGCGGAGCGTCATGCAGCACCTCCATCTCAATCGTCGGTCCAGCAAGGTCAAGGCGGAATGTTGGGATGCGCTCTTATGCCCACATCTGAATAAGGAGGATGAATCCCCTAAGACCTGTGTGGTCCCTATGGGATAGCCTACATAATTCCATGTACATGTATACTAAGAAGGATGATACCCATATGTACATCCCAGCCTGATCAAATTCCTCTAGTAGGGGTAGATACATCATGTGAATGTGTATCCCCGAGTGATTAGTACACATGGTCCCACCAATGAGATGTAATATATACGCACGATCGTAACGCATAACAGTCTTCTCATCATCATCATCGTATAATTTTGGAATCTGCGACTCCAACCAATGCATAGATATAGACGCTCCATCTGTAGCCCTACGGTTGGACAAAATATCAATGCCTAACAAGCGTTGAGTAAGGTCTGGACAAGCTGCACGAGTGAGTCCAATAACGGGTCTCCCCTGGATAGGAAGACCGAGAATCACTACCACATTCTTGAGGGTGATGGTCATCTCTCCCTCAAGAAGGTGGAATGTGTGTGTCTCTGGTCTCCACCTCTCAATGAGGGTAGCAAGTTGGTAATGATCTACAAATGTGAAATCTGATACGACAAGGCCATAGAAGCCAGCACAGCGCAAGTATTGTCTAATGGAATGTGGAGGCTCCATGTGATGAAAATGGTGCACTCGATGCACCTTGATCAATCGATCTAGATGACCCTTTAACACAGCCTGTGAAATATGGGTAGGCTGTTGAGTGAGTAGTATGGTATCATCCATCTGCATATAAACAAATTAAATAAGTCGTAAGTGTAAAATGTAAATATAACATTATGGTTAGAATAATGTTATGACTTGTATAATGAAAGACATTACATGTTTATTCACATTGTTTTATAAAGTTATTTTTACCAAAAAACATATAATTCTCTATTTATTTTGGTTCTGAATAGAATAAAGATAACAAGAGGAAAGAAGAGATAAAACATTTACATTAAAATATGGGTTAAGTGTTCTAATTTTGGATTTATGAAATAAATTCAACTATCTAAGATTTTTTTTGAGGAATAAGGAGAAAGTTATTTCTTGAAATCAAGAATGTTTTTATGAAATAATTTATATTATCTAAAATATTGGGTCTTGAATTTGGTTAAACATATTTTGGAGGAGATTTATGATTAACTAATTATAGATTGGATTAAGATAAACCATGTCAACTAAAAATGATGTTTTAGGAATTTATCTAATTATTTTTATTGAATAACTTATGATAATTGTTATGATACTATTATTTCTTTATAGAATGGTTTATTAAAATATCACACATAATTTAACCAAAAAACATGGAAAAGGAGATATCTTTCTTGGTTGGGTTTTAGGTTTGAGGGTTTATGGTTTTGAATTTTGATATTAAGGATTAGTAAACATGTTTCGGGGTTAAGTGATATGCTTTTGGGTTTTGGGGTTTAGAAAACCGAGAAAAAAATAATAGATAAAACATTTACTTTACAATATGGGTTAGGTGTTTGACTTTTGGATTTATGAAATAAATTCTATTATCTAAGATTTTATTTAATGAATAAGGAGAAAGTTATTTCTTGAAATCAAGAATTTTTTTATGAAATAAGTTATATTATATAAAATATTGGGTCTTGAATTGGGTTAGACATATTTTGGAGGAGCTTTATGATTAACTAATTATGGATTGAATTAAGATAAACCATGTCAACTACTAATGATGTTATAGGAATTTGTCTAGTTATCTGTATTGAATAACTTGTGCTAATCATTATGATACTATTATTTCATTATAGAATAGTTTATTAAAATATCACACATAATTTAACCAAAAACCATGGCAAAGGGAAGATGTTTTTGGTTTGGGGTTTAGGTTTGAGGGTTTAGGGTTTTGAATTTTGAAATTATGGTTTAGGAAACATGTTTTGGGGTTAAGTGTTATGCTTTTGGGTTTTGGGTTTTAGAAAACCGAGAAAAAAAGAGATAAAACATTTAATTTACAATATGGGTTAAGTGTTCTGCTTTTGGATTTATAAAATAAATTCTATTATCTAATATTTTATTTAAAGAATAAGGAGAAAGTTATTTCTTGAAATCAAGAATGTTTTTATGAAATAATTTATATTATATAAAATATTGGGTCTTGAATTTGGTTAGACATATAAGAATGTCATAATGAAGAAAATACATCATTCTGGATGAGATTGTGAACTCGGCCCCACAACGTTAGGGCATCGTTTCCGGTTATGACCTTATTTATGACATATCGTGCATCACAAACTCTGACCTTGTTCTTGAGGCTAGTCTATCTCATTACGCATCCTAAAGCCTTCGTTCTCCCATGAGGACGTAACCGATTCATGTTAGGTGTCACTATCATCTGGCCTTAGGGCATTAAGAAATAACGATAATCCACAATATGTGTCCATGGTACAGCATAACATTTAGCAATGGTGTCCATCTGGTACAATGGATCAACATATTCTTCCCATGATATGTTCACAGAGGCACATACTGCGATGGTGTGTTTTCATGGAAAATGTGAGTATTGAATGTTTCCACATTAACATTGCCTTGTTTCCAGTAATACCACCATTTTTTTCACTAATGCGACTTGTGATGGGGTATGAATGCTCATGAACTTAAAATTGGGAGTCTTCTCGTCGAAAAAGGAAGACGTGATAACCAGAAGCTTCTTCAATATTCTTTTCAATATCTTGTTGAAAGTGTCTTCCGTATCTTAACCCATACTGTATTCCGTCTTATGCTAGTTTTTGTCTATCAACAAAGTAATTCACACATCGATATAATGTCTCCTGAACTAGGGTGGTTATAGGTAGCTTGCGAAGCCCTTTGAAGACACCATTGATGCACTCCACAATGTTTGTCTTTGTGTGTCTGTACCTATTCCCCCATCATATTCCAATGTCCATTTCTCTTTTTTAATCCGTATCAAATAATCATAAACTTCTTGATTAGCCTAATGTATTTTTTCAAAACGTTCTTCAAACTGTCGTTGGTCCAACTCATATGCTACACCGAATAGATGATATTTTACATAAATTGATTTTATCTTTATGTTGAAATAGTAAAAAATAACGAATACAATGCGTAACAAGCCTAGTGATTTCCTTATTCATCGATTCATTGTAGAATTTTGTATGAACATTTCTAGAAATGTGTCTAATGCAGAACCGATGATGTTCATTTTGGTATATACATATATCAGGATCCGCATCAACTGCCTCATTAATTTCCTGATGGAGATCAGATATGAAACAAACACCTCGAATGTGGGCGAAATGGTTGTTGATACGTTCCAGAAACCAACTCCATGATTCATAGTTTTCTTTATCTACAATGGAAAAAGGAAAGCGAAAGAGGTGAATGGTTTCCGTATTGGTTTTCCGCAATCAACAATATGCCCTTGTATTTTTCGTATAGAAATGTTCCATCAATGTGAATAAACTATTTTCTGAAACGAAATGAGAAGATACAATGAACGAATGCCCAGAACAACTGATGAAATTGAACATGAGATGGATCAAGTCGATTATCATGAGACACATTTTCGTTTGTATCCATATGGAAGAAAAATTGGTTACGATGCCTCAGTATGGATAGAAATTGTGGAAACACCCAATATGAGTCATCTCAATCACCATAGACCTTCACAATTTCCTTCTATTTCTCCATCCATGCCTTATTATAGAAAATATTGTAACTGAATGTCTATTGAATCCTCTTTTTCACAAGGGATATTGGAACATCTTGACAAGTCCTAATCATCTCAACAATAATAGATGACACAAATTTTTCATCTAATGAGGTATGATCTTGTGTGAGGATTGGTTGAATGCAAGTATGAGCCGCCTTAATCCTCGAGATTCTCCAACCTCCATATGTAATTTCCAGAATCACCCTCAAGTGAAATCTACAATCATCCCCATACTTCTCACACCGTATGAAATATTTACTATGACATGATTTGTGAATTGTATAGCTACAGTGCCTCTCAATATGAAATATCTTTAGTGTTCTTTTTAATGCATCTTTACTTGGAAAATTCCTTCCAACATATAACGTTTTTTCCAGCTCACTAAATCTATTTGGTACAACTTTGGGGAACTCCGTTGTCGGTGTGAGAACATTATTGTCAAATTCAAGCACATGTGTCATTGCTGCTGACCAATATTAAAGGAGTGGTGGATGATTTAGTGTAGGTCAAGGTTGATGTACAACTAATGCATTTATCAAAACCTTCTTCCTAACTTCATAAAATCCCTCCTCATCGGCACTGTTTTCACCATCTGATCTGTCATTATGAAACTCCTCATCAGAAGTCGGATTGACATGTATATCCGGGGGATCATCTAGGTTTTCCTCTTTTGCTGCATCATTTGGAATATGCTCAATTTCATGGGGTGGATTGTCTTTAACCACTCTTGTAATTCTACGTCTTCGTACAGTTGGACGTTATTGTTGTACAGTAGAAACATGAACATATAAATCCATCATGGTACCATCTTACCATTGATAAAATAAATTAATTTCTTGGACCCAGTGTGCATCATCAACCAATGGACAAGCTAGATGCCACAGTGTTGTCGGGAATTGAAAATGTCTATAACTCATAGACTTGATCTCTTGATCAGGTCCCAGATTTAAGGAACCATGAATTCTCTATTAAAGGTCACTTATGGTTATAAAATCATCTGTAATAACCACTTTTATTAGTTTTGTACTATAAGAATCTCGTTTCTTAGTTTGAATAACCTCCCCATAGCAATACATGCAGGAAAACATGACTCACTACGTCGAAAATGTTTCTTTCATCAGAATTATGATACTCTAACAAATATTAATAATTAATTATAATTAAATAATAATATGTATTCATTTTTCATCCTAATTTATTGTTAATTAATCTATAATTAATTATTACTAATAGTAATTATCATTTCTAAACTATACATAACTAAATAAACTACTTAATACATAACATATTTAATTAGTAATAATAACTTTTTTAACTTATAACTCATTCTTTAATCACTAGTTAATCAATATTAATTTATTCTTTAATTATTTATTCTTTAATCCTTAATCATGTTATATTCATTAGTTATTTATAATTAACTAATCGTATGTATTCATTTTTAATCGTAAGTTATGATTAATTAGTCTATAATTAGTCATTACTAATAATTAGTATTATTTATAAAATACATATAACAAATTAAAATACGTAAAAAGATTTAATTACTAATAATAACTTCCATTCATTAATGCTTTTGTCCTAATTTCATTCTACAACATCATAATTATCATTTTATCATTGATAAATATACTAATTTAATTTCTTTTTTCATAGATATTTTAGTAGTTTATAAAGAAAATATGAATCATCTTAAGCATATCCCTAGGGATTGTCAAACCAGGAGTGCAGCAAGGCCCGTTTTCGTGCACCAGTTCCCGTTTGAGTCTATCTAAAAGTAGTGTTTTCGGATTTTACCCCTAGGTACATTTGTGCCAGATCCACATCCACTTGTTTGTATCTAAACAGGGATTTGATTGCTTAGATAACCACATAATCTTTAAGCTACCAAAAATTCACAATACTTAATCCTAAGTTAATCCTAAGTTAATCTATACTTAATATATACTTACTCTATACTTCTAGCAATAATTATTTCAAACTATATATAACTAAAAAAAGAACCTAATAAACAAAATATTAAGAACTACCATAACTACTTAAAAATGAAATATTTAAAACTAAAAAGAATTCAGTTAAATAAATAAAAAACAATAAATTAAATAAATAAAAATACCTCTAAATGATTCTTTAAAAAAACCCACATAGAAAATGGGTTTTTTAGAGAGAGACAGAAATAATTTAGGAGAGATGGAGGGAATAATTGAGGGAGGAGAAGGGGGAAGGCTGCCCATTTATAGGGAGTTGAGGCTAAGGAGGCATCACTGATGCCGCCATTCACCTCTGCGTAAGGCCAAAGGCAGCATCGGTGGTGCCGCCTTTGGCCTTACCCATAGGCGAAAGGCGGCATCCCCCCCCAGCCTTTTCCATGTCATCGGTATGGGCCAAAGGTGGTGTGGAGGAGCAAAGGCAACATCGGTGATGCTGCCTTTGTAGAATATTTTTAAAAAAAATTAAACTATGTCGTTTTAAAAAAAATCAAAAAACATACAAAAAAACTATATCAGGGTATGTTATGGTTGTTCTATAAAACAGGTGGGTACCCAAACTTATAAATGAAATATTATGATTTTTTTAATTAATTTTGTGTTTGTGTTATGATGATCGATCATTATAGGGGAAATTAATAGAAGGTGGGAATTAATGCGGAACGCTTTTGAATTTAAAAGATCACCACCCTCACATTTTCCAATGAACCCTTTATACAATATCTAAGTAGATTAACCATTAATTGAAAAAAACAATAAAATTCAAATAATTTCAGTTTTTGTAGTCTTTACATAGATGACTTAGAAATCAAAAAATGAATTCAAATTTTAATGAAACCCATGAGGATGAATAATGGGTTTAGTTGTTAATACATTGTGATTGAATTCTTATACCATACATTTGAACAAATTTATCACAAAAAATTAATAATAAAAAGAAATATAAATTTTTATAAAAAAACACCCAAAAGAAAATATTATTTTACAACAAGTCCAAAGATATGTAAGAAAAATAATTATAAATTCCATTTATGGGCATGGAATGAAAGAAAAAAAATTTATAAATCCAAATTATGATACATCTACGCCATTAATTTTTTTTGTGATTACTTTTAAATCCAAATTTTTGGTTGGTTAACCTATTGTGACTATTTTGACTTCTTTTTTTCATTAAAATGTCCTTTAGAGGTTATTCTTGAACTTCATTTCATTTACTATTACAAAAAATAGGTATATATGACCGTTTTTTTTAAATACATGAAGGTTATATATTTCATTTTTTGATGGGCATATTTTAGTTATGTATATGATAGTTATTTAAATAAGAATTATAAATATTATTATAGTAAGTATATTTTCTCACTATATATATATATAAGATATATTTTTTTACAAACTTTCATGTTTAGTGCACAATACAAAACAATTTTCTATAATCATTGATTTTTTTGAACAAATTAAAAAAAACATTATTTCATTTACACATGAAGTAACAATGACCCATGAAAATACAAGAGAGCCATCTCCTAAACCTCAAACCCAAAACATCACCAACCAAACAAGCCAATCCCCCCACACAAAAACATAAAATCTGACCAAAAATCTCCACATCCAATATGATGATCATGATGTCTAGATCCAATTTGTGCAATTGAATAGAAAATCTAGATATCTGAACCAATCTACAAGGACTGACCCACCACACCAACAAGACATTGTTCGGCCGGAAAGGAATAACTAAACAACTGACACACCCCCGCTCGGAAACACATTGACCCACATAAGAAATGGAAAGGATGATAATAAACATTCATGACAACAGAGGAATCTCGGGCCACTCAATGATAATCATTATTACCCTCGATTGAAGATCTGTAATCAACACCTTAGAAACCAAAAAACCACCTTGACAATAAGCTCGACCACCTGACTCCATCCACATGAACAATAGTGGGAACATTGATGTTGGAATTGGCTGTTTTCATTGGTTTTTTATTCTAGACGGTGCCCCCACCCCCCAATTCGTCCTAAGGGGAAGGTAGTGGTTGTGTGGTGGGTGGCCAACCCCACTAACCCATCACATAGAGAAGGCATTATGGGGGTTGTTAGAGGCCTATAAAAGGAGGCTCTCCCCTCTGTAATATCTCATCAGCTTCATTGAAAATGTCAATCACCTGCGATTCTTCATTTATATGTGTTGTATTTTGTGATGTGATTTCCCCACATATTTAGGAGAGAGATTTATGTGGTTTTTTCTCCTTGTAATATTGAGGGAATGTGTACCCAATTTTACCCATAGTGATTATTCTATTTTCATGTGATTTTTTACCCCTTCCATTTTTAGGGTTTTTTCACGTTACATCTGGTGTCATTTATTTCCACAATTTCACTTTATTTTATCTCGTAATTATTGCTTCACCAGTGAGTCATTCATTTTCACTCCCAATAAGTGGTATCATAGGAATTTTTTGGACCAGTGTTCACTTTTTTGGGTATTAATAATTCTCATTAATATTAGTATGTTATGTGATTTCAAATCCAGTTGATCATTCACATTAGAAAAAGATTTATTTAGATTTTTAAAAATATCATTGTGAAATAGAGTATTTTTAGACTGCATGTGTGTCCAAATGGTGGTGAAATTTGATATTGATAAATTCAAGGAGAATAATTTTCCATTGTGGGAAATGAAGATTCAAGTAGTGTTGCGGAGGGATAATTTACTACTAGCAATTGGTGAAAGACAGAAAGTTGTAATGATGGAGTGTGGTTCAAGTGGGGCCATAAATATGACATGAATAGAAATGTGGTGGGTACCTCTGGATATGGAGTTATAATAGTCAGTGAAGTGATAAAGATTGATGAAATCAGACAACATCTCAATGACGCATGGATAATCAGCTCAGGAGCAACATGACACATGAAATAACGATGGGAGTGTTTTGATTTGTATAAAACTATTCTGAAAGAACTTGTGTATATAAGGAATGATCACACCCTGAAGTTCATTGGGGTCAGTACCATCAAACTGAATATGCATGATGGTATTATTCAAACCATCCAAGGAGTATTCCATGTGAAGGTATCGAAGAAGAGTATATTGTATTTAGGGAAATTTGATGATATCAGATGCAGGCCTCGCACTGAGAATGGAATGATGAGAATTGTGAAGGATGAGCTTGTAGTGATGAAGACATAGAATATCTCAATGAACCTATTCATGATTATGGGTGAAACATACGAGGAAGAAGATATAGTTGTCACATTAACTACCTTGACGAAATCGTTGATGATGTTGTTGCATCAGAAGCTTGGCTATATGTTAGAATGAGGGCTAGAGATTCTTGTGAATCAAAAGTTGTTGTCTGGTCTTACAAAGGTATCCTTTCTATTTTGTGACCTTTTTTTAGCAAGAAACAAGGGTTAAATTTCAAGATGTCAATAGATTGAATTAAAGAGATCTTATAGTTGATTAATTCCATCATTTCTCAAACACTGGTTATTTCCTTGGGAGGAGTAAGGTACCTTGTATCCTTCAATGATGACTATTCCAGAAGATGTTGGGTGTATCCAATCAAGATGAAGGTGGATGTTTTTTAAATCTTCAAAACAATTGAAGTGTGGAAGGAACTTGAATCTGGAAATAAAATATAATGTTTAAGGAATAAAAATGGTGGAGAATATACAAGTGAATAGTTTGAAATTTTTTGTAAATAGGAAGGAATCAAGAGACAGTTCAAAGTTTCATACACTCCTTAGAAAAATGGAGTGACAACAAAACCCAATTAGATAGAACATGGGTATGTTTAAGCCTACAGGAATTGCCCAAACATTTTGGGAAGAAGTAGGGAGTATCTCATGTTATGTTATCAACCGATCTCCTTCAATGGAGATTGATCTAAAGACAACTATAGTGGTGGGGATTGGTAAACCTGATGATTATTCTTAGTTACATACCTTTGGAATTCCTCTATATTCATTGCTTAAGGACCATTAAAGATCAAAGTTGGATTCAAGATCCATGAAATGTATCTTATTGTGGTAAAATGATGGTGTGAAGGGGTATCGTTTGTGGGACCCTGATATCCACAAACTTATAATCACTAAATATTTCTTTTTTATAGAATACACGGTTCTAAAGAAAATTGTTGGAGACAATTAAGAAAAGAATATAGCAAGAAAAAAATTGATGTGGAGGAAACATCCAAGGAAGAACTAGTTTCTTCTAAGGCATTACTAGATCATGATAACCAAGTTTATGTTGAGTCTGGACCATGATTGTCAATCTGAGAGAAAATAGAATCAGTATGGCACTCTGACTATGTGACTGAGTGCAATATTTCGTACTACTTATTAACAGAGGATGGAGATCCATCTTCTTTTGTGAAGGTGACCCAGAGTCCAGATGTATCCTCATGGATGGTGGTGATGCTGGAGGAACTTGAAGCCCTATACAAGAACAATACTTGGGATCTTGTTCCATTACCTCATAGAAGGAAGGATATTAGTAAAAAATGGGTCTTTAAGATTATGTGGGATGGAAAGGGCCAAGTGGAAAGATATTGTCCAAGACTACTGGTCAATGAATATGATCATAAGGAAAGTATTGATTTTAATGAAATATTTTCTCCTATTATTAGACTGATGACTAGTTGGATAGTTCTAGAAATGTGTGCTATTTACTATTTACATATTGCGTAGCTAGATGTGAAGTCTATGTTTCTCTATGGTGATCTTTATAAATAAATCTATAAGATCAAACTGGAAGGTTTTATAGAAGAAGGAAAATATAACTTAGTTTATAGGTTGAACAAATATCTATATAGTCTAAATAAAGTGTCGTGATTTTGGTACATAATATTTCATCTCTATATCATGATCCTTGGATATAATAAACTTCATTTAGATCCTTGTGCATATTTCTGGGGTTCATATTATAACATTCTGTTACTGAAAAAGACAGGTATATCTTCAAAATTGTCATGGTTTTTCCTTTTCATTAACTAGGTAGGGTTGAGAAGGAATTGTGAGGATACCTATAATAGTGAAGTCACAAATTTGTTATATCTCAGCTCTAACCTGTCACATTTTTAGGCTACATGAGGGTTACACTTCATGTAATGAGGTTACATGCCATGTAATTATTACTGAGTACATATCGTGAGAAGGATTAACACCCTGAATTTTTACACGAAATGGTTAGGTTTTACACATTATGATTTAATTAAATAATGGTTTTTAATTTGATGTGATGCATTTTTTAGTGGTTATGGATTTTAACAATTTCACGATTTGTAATGGGATTACACGTCGTGTAATACCCTGACTTTGGTTTTGAAATAGGCAGAACGTCTGATCTCTCTCTTTTGATTCCTTTCTAGTTTTATTTATCTCAACCTAAAGCCTTTCCCATATAATCTTGGAGCCCTAAAACCCTTCCAGGTCCATTCGTTCAGCATTCGATCATCGTTTCATTGGTGGTGCAAATTCTGGGGTAACCGTTCTCCCTTTTTCTTCATCTCTTTCTCTTTATCATCCTTGGGGTTTAATAGATCAATCTAAAATTTATGGATCTATACTTTGTGTTGTTATATCTCATTTCTTGGTTTAGTTTCGAGGTCTTTTATGCATTTATTCTCATCGACAGGTTTCATTGTAGACATTGAGTTTTAGGAAAAAAGTAGGTGATTCCATCCTGTTTAGAAAAATTGATTAACCTTAAATTACTTGATTTATTTCAATTATTGATGTAAATTTAATTATTTTAAATTTATTTCAATTTTTTTTATTAAAACCCAATTCCATTGAATTTGGAGGTTTAAAATGGTTTTGGAATGAAATTTGGAAACCCCCCCCCCCAATTTTAATGATTTGGGTTGTGCTTGAAAATGGATGGGAATGGTTTCCATTGAATTGTTGAATTTAATTATTGAAACAGAATTGATGGAATTTATTGAATTGTGGAAATGGGATAAAAAATTTTGATAGAAACTCAGTGGTTTTATCTTGTTAAAAAGGCTTGTTTTTAATTTAAAATTTGTTTTGCTTTTAAATGTAAAATTGGCATTTAAAATGGGGGTATGGGATTTAATTTTATTTTAAGAAGTCTTAAAATAAATTTCCCATTGTTGATTATGTAAGATCACATGCAATCCATAAGTATATTGTGAGTTATTTGGACACACTCTACGATTATACAATGTTCTAAAATATAAATGTAGTTGGTCACATCCCCAATGGTATGGTTATGAGTCACCTTTGTCCAATTTCATAGGGATGCATGTATACACATATTTTCGTGATCACTTAGAGAGTGTGGAGTCCTATAGCCTGTAACTTTTGTACCTATTTGGCAGATGACTATATTGATCGCTTGATTATATTTAAGATATAAATGTATTATAATGTTGTTAAACTATTTTAAATTCCTTATGAATTTATATAAAATATTTTATATAAAAATGTTTTATTTAAGCCATTTTTTTATAAGTAGTCCGTCACTTGTAAAGACTTTTCTTAAAGTATTTTCCATCATTTGAACTGTATAGCATGATTTTCTTAAATATGATTTAAAAGGCCAAACCTGTTTATTTTAAAAATTGAAAGCATTTCTTTGGTTAATCTTTTATTGTAATCTGTTATGAAATCCTTGGTGATACCCTACTAGGATTTTTATCTCACACTCTACTTGTGCCTTGAGGTGTTTGTAGAGTATCTCTTTCTAGGTTCAAGCTAGGGTAAATGATCTATAAGAGGTGGATCTAGTTTTTGAACCCCAAACATGGTGAGTTGTGTCCTTAGGAACTTGTATGTTTTCCTCTATTTTGGTACTTGGGTTATAAAACTTTGGGCTTTAATTTATGTTTGACTTCTGTTACATTACTCCCAATGGAGTTTATTTTTGATATGCATACTATATTGTTTCCTTTTCTTTCGCATTGTTAGGGTAAAAATCATTCTAACTTTTAGTTTTTTATGATTCCAAGTGCTAGTCATCTGTAACGACCCAAATTTTCATTAATGGAAAATCCCTCTTGATCCAGTTAAATGATTCTTTATGTTTTTATAAGATGTCAACTTCTTTAAGTTTTACGTTAAGATTTTTGACCGTTACTTTTATAGCCGTTGAACAGTGATCATCTGGGTAGTTTAAATATAAGGCTTTAACGAACAAATTTTCTACTCAGACAAAGGAAGCGATGGCCTCATCCAGTAGAATTACCCCTTACGAAGCCCATTTGTCGGAGCTCGGAAAGGAGGTGGCGTCTTTGGGCTTTGCCCTTGACCAAGCCCAAGCTGAGCTTCATCAAGTCAAGCTCGAACGTGATCGTCTACGGGAAAAATGGAAGTTGATAGAGATTACCACTCGAGCGATGTTATCCGAGCAACCCCAAGAGTCTGTCACCATCGCACACCTTACCCTTAGGTCTTATGCGGCTATTTTAAGGGGTTATGTAACAAATAAGTAGCACCATGTTCATGTACATTATTTTTGTATATAATAATGAATATAATTTCTAGTCATTTTTGATGCATTGTAATTAGTTTTTAAAGTACAAATGATGTTTTTAGTTATTATTTAATTAAGAATTATATTTTATTAAATTAAAGGATTTTTGAATTAAATAATATTTTAATAAAATATTATTATTAATATTAAATTAATTTTTTATTTAAATATAAATGATCTTATAATTTTATGAATGCAATTAAAATTTTTATTAAGGTTTGAAAGCCATTTCTGTCAAAACCCGTGAATTTTTTATAAATGTCGGTTTTTATTTTAAAAGTGAAAATTCACATATTTAGAAAATTATTTAGATAAAATAAATATTATTTTTGGAATCAGGACGTCGAAATTATCCAACGATGAATTTTTCATAATTTTCTGAGACAGTCAAATTTTTGGGTAAAAATTAAATACCATTTAAATATATAATGTGTTTTATGACATCATAATGACCCAATGGTGATGTAATAAAATACCATAATCCTTATGTTCGGCCAATATGTGTTTTATCAATAAAATAATGAGGTTTTGGGTTTGTTTGACTCACTTTTCAAAGCATTAATGGAGCCCTCAAGACTTATTCAACACTTTGCCTTTTTAAATTAATTTCCATGGGAGTGTGACTCACCTCCACATAAGCAACCCTAATTTTTTAATAAGTTCGGACCTTGGCCTTGTAAAATATTGTTTTCCTCTTCCCTTTTCCAGAAACCATGGGCAAATACCATGGTATGGTTTGTGGTTTGGATTATTTTAATATAAGGGGTCCCAAACCTAAATAATAAAGAATTCTCTCACCTTTCCTATATAAACCCACCCAAGCTCCCACTTCCTCCTCACTCAAAGCCCTTGAAGTTCGTCCAAACTCTGCCCTACTCTCTCTAGAATCCTCTCAAGGTGCCCCAAGCTCCCAAGAAGTCTCTCACAAGCCTCTCTCTAGCCTTTGGAAGCACACTTCCAAGTAAGGGTTTTTCTTCCTTTCTCATTTTTGTCAATTTTCTTTAAGTTGTATTTCCCTTTTAATTTCATTTATGAATGTTGGGGTATGGTTTCTCACCTCTCCCATACTTCCCTCTTATTGTTTGAATGATGGGAGAACCCTTTCTCTCTCATTAAATGCCTCCCATGTACACCCGTTACTATGCCGAAATTCCGAAAGGAACTTTTCTCTCTTCTTTTATATTCAAGCAATACTTTTGTATCATGAATCTAAATTCCATTTCTATTGTTGGGACATGTATATATATGATCTCCTTACTATCCATTACATGTAAATATGATGAGGAACCCCTTTCTCTCTCATCAAACTTTTTATGAATTCTTATGTCACGCCGTTACGCTGCCGAAATCACACCGATTTTCTAAGCCATTGTCTTTGTGTAGTGAATACCATGCCCATTTCTCCATCAAGGGTATTCACCTTTATGCACATTTACATATTGATTATAAAGTTTCATGTATGAGTTCCACATTCCTTTATCGTGGAAGAAATGATTATGTTTTATGAATCCATGTTTTATGATCCATGTGGCACACTTATGCATGAAATGAAATGTTTAAGAAGGGTGCGCCCTTTATAGCGCTCCAATGCATTGGGTAAAGTATAGTATCATGATACGTCATGTGCAATGAGTGTTGACTCATGCTAATTCAAGTGCAACGAGGGTTTACTCGTGATTCAAGTGCAATGAGGGTTTACTCATGCTCCATGTGCAATGAGCCTTGGCTCATGCTAATTCAATGTTAAGTGTTGTTGCCACATTTCCATGTTATGATTATCATGCTTTATCATGCCTTTATGTTCATGTCTCTCTTATGCTCTATTGATATGCCTATTGCCTAACATGTATTGTACTCCTCATGTTATTCATTATGTACTCCCTTACTGGGCTTTATAGCTCACCCTTTTCTTATGCATGTCCTCAGGTTATCCCATGCAATGCTAAGTACGAAGGAATGTAGTGGTCATGTAAAGGAAGTTTTCAATAAGGATGTTGTATTTCAAGTTTAAAGTTTTTATGTAATGATCCTAAGCCCCAAAGACACTAAACCTCTCGATCTTCTTTGTTGTATCAAGTGAAGTTTTATGTAATAAAGCATGTTTAAGTTGTAATAAAAAGCAGGGTTGTCATAGTTGGTATCAGAGGATAGGTTTAGTTATTTTTGGGATTAGGAAACCCTAGTAAAGCCTTAGATACAAGACTAAGCATAATAAAAACATCCCTAAGTTTTGGTAAATACTAAGTAAGTGGTTTATCAAACAAATACATCCCTGTCTGGATACGAGCAGGTAGAGGCGGCTCTGGCACAGATGTATCCTAGGGGTAAAACCCGAAAACACCGCTTTGAGCTAGACTCGAACGGGAACTGGTGCACGACAACGGGCCTTGCTGCACTCTTGGTTACGACACTCCCGGGGGATATGTTTGGATAAATTTACAATCTTAGTATGAACCCTTATTAAGGGAAAAATGCCCCTAAGAATATATGTTAGAAGGAAGATCATGAAAAGCCTGGATTGAATCCTATAGACTCATGAGTTGAAGAGATTAAAGTTTATTTATAAGTCATCAACTTTTGTCTTTGGATTACCCTTTATGTGTTACCCCTAACTTTCCTTTTATTCCAGCCAATGGCCGGTAATAGGAGAACTCGGGCTAACAACCGTTGTGAAGATCAGTGTGATGATTGTACCAATGAGATGCCCAATCCAATGGGAGCGGGAATCGCGAACTTTGTCACGCTTCTCTCTCAGCTAACTCAAGTTTTGAATAGAAACACTGGTCAAGAGGAACGTTCAACCCCCCCTAAGAAAGAACAAGTCGCTATTGAAAGCTTCATGAGACAAAGGCCTCCTACTTTTAGTGGATCATCCGATCCCACGATTGCTGAACAATGGATCAGCTCCATTGAAAAGATATTCTCCATCCTCCAATGCTCTGAAAAAGAGAAGGTTCTCCTGGCAGCTTATCGTATGGAGGTTGAAGCTAAACAATGGTGGACGTTGATCAAAAATACGAAGCCTGGGGAGGAGATCGAGGCTTTGGAATGGAAGGTATTCCGGAAGATGTTTTTCGATAAATATTTTCCACGCACCCTCCGTCTTAAGATGGAAAGGGACTTCCTTTCCCTCAAGCAGAAAGATGAGGAATCTGTGGGAGCGTACGAGGCAAACTTCACAAGGCTTGCACGATACGCTTCCGGCTTTGTCGTTACCCCCGAATGCAAGGTTGACCGCTTCTTTGGTGGGCTGAAGCCTAGCTTGCGGAAAGCATTAGCGATCCGTGACTTCGACAGCTATGAGGAAATTGTCCGATGTGCCCTCAAGGTTGAAATGGAGATCGGAGAATCACAGGGGTATCATGGGGACAAGAAGCGGAAGGTGGACTTCAATGCTGGTGGTCCGATGGATAAATCCAACGGCGCTAAGAAATTCCAGCACCCCACTTGCCAAAAGTGTGGAAAGAAGCACCCTGGAAATTGCCTTAGGGGGACAAGAAAATGCTTCAAGTGTGGAAGAGAAGGGCACCTAGCTGTTAACTGTCAGCAAGAAGGACCCGCGGCTGCGACGGAGGGGAGGAACGCTCCGTTCGAACCTCAACGCGTTGTTCAATGCTTCAAATGCAAAGAACCGGGTCATTTTGCGAATCAGTGCCCTAATCCAAGGGTTATCGGAGGCAATCAACAACCTCCAAGACAGCAAGGAAGAGCTTTTGCCATCACTTCTGCCGAAGTGAACCCCGACAACGAAGTGGTGACAGGTACGCTAGTTATTCATTCAAGAATAGCGAACGTACTTTTTGATTCAGGTTCTACGCATTCTTTTATATCTCAAAAGTTTAGTAGAATAATCCCTGCACCACCACAAGTCATGGAAGTAAAGATGTCGGTGAGTACGGCAAATGGGGCAATCATTGCATCCCATGAGTATAAGTCCTCCCCTGTTATAATCTGTGGATTGAATTTCCCGGCGAACCTCGTCATACTCCCTTTGGTGGAATTTGATGCAATTATTGGCATGGATTGGCTTTCCTTATATAGAGCCAACATAAATTGTCGGGAGAGGGAAATCACACTCCATATGGAGAATCGACCCCCGATTCTTTACAAGTGTCAGGAGGAAGATGAATCTCCTTTAACTCCAGCATCTCAAGCATGGATATTACTGCCTTATGAGCATGCATATCTGGCTCAGATGATTGAGTCCAAGGAAGAAACCACCCTTGAAGAAATGCCTATTGTGAGGGAATTCGCTGAAGTATTTCCCGAGGAACTTCCTGGTCTTCCTCCAAGAAGAGATGTTGAGTTCTCAATTGAACTTATACCTGGGGCGCTACCAATATCCAAGACTCCATATAGAATGGCTGTGGTTGAGCTTGAAGAACTGAAGAAACAACTACAGGAGAATCTGGATAAAGGGTTTATACGCCCAAGTGCATCACCATGGGGTGCACCAGTCCTCTTCGTCAAGAAGAAGGATGGGTCAATGCGGCTTTGCATCGATTATCGTGAACTTAACAAAATCACGATAAAGAACAAGTATCCTCTCCCAAGAATCGATGACTTGTTTGATCAGCTGCGTGGAGCACAATACTTCTCCAAGGTCGACTTGCGGTCGGGATATTATCAAGTAAGGGTGAAGAAGGAAGATATCCCCAAGACTGCTTTTCGTACAAGGTACGGGCACTATGAATTCATAGTAATGCCTTTTGGACTCACCAATGCTCCAGCAATATTCATGGACTTGATGAATAGAGTCTTTAGAGATTACCTAGATAAATTTGTGGTAGTCTTTATAGATGATATTCTAATATACTCCAAAACCAAGGAGGACCATGAGGAGCATTTAAGAACTGTACTGGAGACTTTGCGCAGGGAGAAGCTCTATGCCAAGTACAGCAAGTGTGAGTTCTGGTTGAAGGAGGTCTCATTCTTGGGCCATATCATCACAAGCAATGGGATATCTGTGGACCCCTCCAAAACAGATGCAATTGAGGGATGGCCGAGGCCAACATCGGTAACTGATATCCGTAGCTTCTTGGGGTTAGCTGGATATTATCGACGATTTGTGAGAAACTTCTCACGATTGTCCAACCCTCTTACCAAGCTAACTCGAAAGGGAGTAAAGTTTGCTTGGAGTGATGAA
The DNA here is from genome assembly GCA_963277665.1 of Viscum album. Lineage (NCBI taxonomy): Eukaryota > Viridiplantae > Streptophyta > Magnoliopsida > Santalales > Viscaceae > Viscum > Viscum album. The sequence goes on from OY728165.1 coordinate 1,621,165, forward strand.
TGCGAAGAAAGCTTCAAGGAGTTGAAAAGGAGGCTTATCACTGCACCTGTGCTCACTTTACCCACAAGTGGGGAGCTTTTTGTGGTATTCAGTGATGCTTCGAAGAAGGGCTTAGGATGTGTGCTGATGCAGAATGATAAAGTGATATCCTATGCCTCAAGGCAGTTGAAAATCCATGAGCGAAACTATCCAACGCATGATCTGGAGTTGGCGGCGGTGATCTTCGCCTTGAAAATCTGGCGGCATTATCTCTATGGGGAGAAATGTGAGATATATACTGACCACAAGAGTCTTAAATATATATTCACACAGAAAGAGCTTAATATGCGCCAGAGAAGATGGATAGAGCTCATAAAGGATTATGATTGTTCAATACATTACCACCCTGGGAAGGCGAACAAGGTGGCAGATGCCCTAAGTAGAAAGGATCCAGCAATTCTATCAATGATGAGAATTGAGAAGGATCCAATCTTCTTAGACTTGATGAAGATGGACGTGGGAATCATAAAGAAGGGAACATCATCAATCCTTTCACAAATGATTGCTCAACCATATCTTTTGGAAAGGTTAAAGGATGCTCAAAAGGATGATGCGAGAATCCAAGAAAAAGTGGAAGCTATCAAAAAGGGAAAATCCTCAGAGTTTAATGTTAATGAAGAAGGAATTGTGCGGTTTGGGAAAAGACTATGTGTCCCATCAAGTTCGGAGCTGAAGAAGGAACTTTTGGATGATGCACATAGTTCAAATTTCTCTATTCACCCAGGGAGCACAAAGATGTATCGAGATCTCCGAGAAAACTTTTGGTGGGATAATATGAAGAAGGAGATCGCTGAATATACATCAAAGTGCCTGGTGTGTCAGAAAGTGAAGGCAGAGAGGCAGAAGTATAAGGGGATGATGCAACCATTGCCCATACCAGAATGGAAATGGGAGAACATCACCATGGACTTCGTCACTGGACTTCCAAGGACATCCAAAAGCAACAATGCAATCTGGGTTATTGTGGATCGTCTTACAAAGACTGCACACTTCATTGCTATTCGAGAGGACTTCTCTTTGGATCAACTGGCACGGATATTTATCAGGGAAGTGGTACGGTTGCATGGAGTACCACTATCTATTGTGTCTGACCGAGATCCAAGATTTACCTCTAAGTTTTGGAAGAGTCTTCAACATGCTCTGAATACTGAACTGAACTTCAGTACGGCCTATCATCCTCAAACTGATGGCCAATCCGAGCGGACTATCCAAACACTTGAGGATATGTTGAGAGCGTGCTCAATGGACTTTAAAGGAGGATGGGATCAACATCTTCCTCTAGTTGAGTTCTCTTATAATAATAGTTTCCACTCGAGCATCCAAATGGCACCATATGAAGCCCTGTATGGGGAAAGGTGTAGAACACCGGCATGTTGGGATGAGGTCGGTGAACGTAAGCTTCTTGGACCAGAAATGGTCGAAGAAATGGTGGAGAAGGTGAAAACCATTCAGCAGCATATCATGGCAGCCCAAAGTCGACAGAAGAGTTATGCAGACAATCGTCGACGAGACCTTGAGTTTAAAGTCGGAGACATGGTGTTTTTACGCATATCTCCGTGGAAGAAGGTCATGAGGTTTGGAAAGAAAGGGAAGTTAAGTCCAAGGTACATCGGCCCCTTCGAGATTCTTGATCGTGTTGGGGCTGTGGCCTATCGACTAGCACTTCCACCTACTATGGCCAATGTGCATGATGTCTTCCATGTATCCCTCTTAAGGAAGTACATACCAGACCCTTCACATGTACTCTCTTCCGAGGTGGTACAATTAGAAGACGATCTTTCTTATGAGGAGCAACCAGTGAAGATCTTAGATCGTAGAGAAAAAGTTCTACGAAATAAGACAATGCCCCTCGTCAAGGTGTTGTGGAGAAACCACAAGTTTGAAGAAGCAACTTGGGAGTCGGAGGATATGATGAAGCTAAGTTACCCACATTTGTTTTAGTGTGGGGAAAGGAAAATTTCGAGGGCGAAATTTCTTAAGGGGGGAATGTTGTAACGACCCAAATTTTCATTAATGGAAAATCCCTCTTGATCCAGTTAAATGATTCTTTATGTTTTTATAAGATGTCAACTTCTTTAAGTTTTACGTTAAGATTTTTGACCGTTACTTTTATAGCCGTTGAACAGTGATCATCTGGGTAGTTTAAATATAAGGCTTTAACGAACAAATTTTCTACTCAGACAAAGGAAGCGATGGCCTCATCCAGTAGAATTGCCCCTTACGAAGCCCATTTGTCGGAGCTCGGAAAGGAGGTGGCGTCTTTGGGCTTTGCCCTTGACCAAGCCCAAGCTGAGCTTCATCAAGTCAAGCTCGAACGTGATCGTCTACGGGAAAAATGGAAGTTGATAGAGATTACCACTCGAGCGATGTTATCCGAGCAACCCCAAGAGTCTGTCACCATCGCACACCTTACCCTTAGGTCTTATGCGGCTATTTTAAGGGGTTATGTAACAAATAAGTAGCACCATGTTCATGTACATTATTTTTGTATATAATAATGAATATAATTTCTAGTCATTTTTGATGCATTGTAATTAGTTTTTAAAGTACAAATGATGTTTTTAGTTATTATTTAATTAAGAATTATATTTTATTAAATTAAAGGATTTTTGAATTAAATAATATTTTAATAAAATATTATTATTAATATTAAATTAATTTTTTATTTAAATATAAATGATCTTATAATTTTATGAATGCAATTAAAATTTTTATTAAGGTTTGAAAGCCATTTCTGTCAAAACCCGTGAATTTTTTATAAATGTCGGTTTTTATTTTAAAAGTGAAAATTCACATATTTAGAAAATTATTTAGATAAAATAAATATTATTTTTGGAATCAGGACGTCGAAATTATCCAACGATGAATTTTTCATAATTTTCTGAGACAGTCAAATTTTTGGGTAAAAATTAAATACCATTTAAATATATAATGTGTTTTATGACATCATAATGACCCAATGGTGATGTAATAAAATACCATAATCCTTATGTTCGGCCAATATGTGTTTTATCAATAAAATAATGAGGTTTTGGGTTTGTTTGACTCACTTTTCAAAGCATTAATGGAGCCCTCAAGACTTATTCAACACTTTGCCTTTTTAAATTAATTTCCATGGGAGTGTGACTCACCTCCACATAAGCAACCCTAATTTTTTAATAAGTTAGGACCTTGGCCTTGTAAAATATTGTTTTCCTCTTCCCTTTTCCAGAAACCATGGGCAAATACCATGGGATGGTTTGTGGTTTGGATTATTTTAATATAAGGGGTCCCAAACCTAAATAATAAAGAATTCTCTCACCTTTCCTATATAAACCCACCCAAGCTCCCACTTCCTCCTCACTCAAAGCCCTTGAAGTTCGTCCAAACTCTGCCCTACTCTCTCTAGAATCCTCTCAAGGTGCCCCAAGCTCCCAAGAAGTCTCTCACAAGCCTCTCTCTAGCCTTTGGAAGCACACTTCCAAGTAAGGGTTTTTCTTCCTTTCTCATTTTTGTCAATTTTCTTTAAGTTGTATTTCCCTTTTAATTTCATTTATGAATGTTGGGGTATGGTTTCGCACCTCTCCCATACTTCCCTCTTATTGTTTGAATGATGGGAGAACCCTTTCTCTCTCATTAAATGCCTCCCATGTACACCCGTTACTATGCCGAAATTCCGAAAGGAACTTTTCTCTCTTCTTTTATATTCAAGCAATACTTTTGTATCATGAATATAAATTCCATTTCTATTGTTGGGACATGTATATATATGATCTCCTTACTATCCATTACATGTAAATATGATGAGGAACCCCTTTCTCTCTCATCAAACTTTTTATGAATTCTTATGTCACGCCGTTACGCTGCCGAAATCACACCGATTTTCTAAGCCATTGTCTTTGTGTAGTGAATACCATGCCCATTTCTCCATCAAGGGTATTCACCTTTATGCACATTTACATATTGATTATAAAGTTTCATGTATGAGTTCCACATTCCTTTATCGTGGAAGAAATGATTATGTTTTATGAATCCATGTTTTATGATCCATGTGGCACACTTATGCATGAAATGAAATGTTTAAGAAGGGTGCGCCCTTTATAGCGCTCCAATGCATTGGGTAAAGTATAGTATCATGATATGTCATGTGCAATGAGTGTTGACTCATGCTAATTCAAGTGCAACGAGGGTTTACTCGTGCTTCAAGTGCAATGAGGGTTTACTCATGCTCCATGTGCAATGAGCCTTGGCTCATGCTAATTCAATGTTAAGTGTTGTTGCCACATTTCCATGTTATGATTATCATGCTTTATCATGCCTTTATGTTCATGTCTCTCTTATGCTCTATTGATATGCCTATTGCCTAACATGTATTGTACTCCTCATGTTATTCATTATGTACTCCCTTACTGGGCTTTATAGCTCACCCTTTTCTTATGCATGTCCTCAGGTTATCCCATGCAATGCTAAGTACGAAGGAATGTAGTGGTCATGTAAAGGAAGTTTTCAATAAGGATGTTGTATTTCAAGTTTAAAGTTTTTATGTAATGATCCTAAGCCCCAAAGACACTAAACCTCTCGATCTTCTTTGTTGTATCAAGTGATGTTTTATGTAATAAAGCATGTTTAAGTTGTAATAAAAAGCAGGGTTGTCATATCATCGACCTATGAGGATCAAGAATTCCCTTCGGGATATGTCATGGATAGCTCGGTTATCAGGTTACCAAGGTATTTGGGATGGTTCGTGACAAAGTGGTATCAAAGGCATTTTTTTCCTCTTGCCTTGATGTCAGTACACAGTTGAGTATTCCTATCAGGACTTATGAGGTAGTTGATATTGAGTGACTGACCATATATCACCATAGTGAACCTTATGTTACTAGGGGTGGTTAGGGGAATACATCTTGTGTATTAGTTCTAGTCTTCTCCCTATTTTTATTTGTATAGATTTGAAATCCAAATTGTGTTTTTCCTATCAGTCGAGATTATTCTTACCTCATTGCTCTGTTTGAGTATTATCTAACATCTTCAATATTGTCTTTTGATGTTGTGTAGCATCATTCATCTGAGAAGACGTATGAATGGGATCCTGGAAGAGGCTGTTACTGAACCTCAGAAATCAAATCATGTTATAGATTCAAATTTGGTTGAGATAATCATGTGTGATGTCCAAGCTATGGGACAGTCACCACCTCTAGTTCTCATTTAGGCTTAAGATGTGGAACCTCAAAGGGACATTCTCATAGTTATTTTTCAAGAGTTCCTTCACCAAAAGCCACCATTTTTCAAAGTCTCCAATAATCATCAACATGATGAGGAATGGTTGGGAAGGATATAATGTCTATTTGAGTTCTTAGAGATGCCATATGAGATCAAGATGAAGGGTTCCACCTTTTTGTTGGAGGGACCTAATAGGAGATGGAGGGACACGATGGTGACAAAAAAGAAACATGTGGTCTTATAGTGGAAGGACTTCAAGGTTATTTTCACCAAATAGTTATATCTAGATTCAATGGTGTTTTCCAAGGCTATAGATCTTTTCATGGTTGATTAGGTTGATAGAAATGTAATTGAGTATTCAAATCGCTTTGCTGAGCTTATGCAATTTACACTGGAGAATGTATCTAATTAGAGGATGAAGGCTCGATAGTTAGAGTTGGGAGTTTGATTAGATATATGTTATCGGGTTTTCTTGCGGAAGATATCCACTTTTACTGATGTGATGGATAGGGAGATTATGGTGGAGATGGACTTGGCTAGAAAGTTAGGGTTCATGGGAGTTATTTTTTCTCCTAGTGGTATCATGAGTTCCTTCAAGAGAAAACAGAAGTGTGATGATTCTCACAATAGTACTCGATGGTAGGGTTATTCTAGACTTCCTACAGCACCAAGAGGAATTCCATTGATTTTCTATTAGTGTGGAAATTCAAGACAGTCCAAGAGGGTTTTCACTAAGGCTCCCAAGAACTGTGGATCATACGGATGTTCAGGGAACTTATAAAGACTCTACCATATCTTTTCTACTCTGCGTAGTGGAACAGGATCATCAGATCATCCTGAAACTACGGGGCAATTAGATGCTTCACGTATTAAAGGGTTACAACCACAGGAATCCAGAACAAAGCTTCTTCACATAGTGAAAGAGTCTCTAGAGGAAGCGGACACAGGTCCAGTGACTATGAGAGGTACCATTACCATATCTTCGTCATTAGTGACTGCTCAATTTGATACTTGTGCATCTCATTTGTTTATTTCAACCTGTATTGTTAATATGCTAAATATTCCTATGAATATTTTATATTATGTGATGGATATTACTACCCCTTAGTATGAATAGGAAACAAGTTCTCTGTAGTATCACTTATTTCTTCTCTCTATTAGATGTCGAGTGAGTTTGGAGTTTTCTGGTCCTTAACATGAAACCTCTTGATGTCATTTTCTGATTGGATTGTCTCATTGATAATAAATCCCAGATTGATTACTATATTTAATGGGTCTACCTTACTACACCCAGTGGTGTGTATATTTTCTTTCCAGGAGAATGGGACCCAAGTTTGATCATGGTCAGACCTTCTTATTTGTAGTTGGGGGAGGTAATATCGTTGTTTTGTTTTTATCTATAGTGGTGATCTCCCTCCAATTTTCATCGATTTTCCTGATGTGGTTTCTTATGAATTATTTGGTTTTCCACTGGTAAGGTAGGTTGAGTTTTCTATTTACTTAATTACTGGAACTCAACCAGTCTTAATTCCCTCTTACCGCATGACACAATATGATATGAAAGAGATGAAGTCCCATTTGGATGATCTTGTTGAGAAAGGATTTATATAACTAAGTGTGTCCACTTGGGTGGTTCCAGTTCTCTTCTCTAAGAAATATTATGGTTCTCTTCACTTATGTGTTGATTACCGAAAGCTTAATCAAGTTACAATGAAGAATAAATAACGATTTCCACATATTAATGATCTGTTTGATTAGTTAAAATGGGTAAAGTGGTTTTCAATGTTCGGCCTTCAATCTGATTACCATCAGTTGAGGTTAAAAGAATCTAACATTCATAAAGTCGCCTTTCTGAGGAGGTATATCCATTATGAGTACCCTGTTATTCCCTTGGGTCTAACAAATGCTACTGTAGTTTACATGGATTTGTAGGGAAAAAAATTCCAATAGTATATGGATACCTTTGTGGTTGTCTTTGTGGAAAAAATCATCATTTCCTCTAAGTCTGAGGAGGATCATGTACATCATCTAAGAACAATTATGAGTTTACTGAGAAATCACCGACTCTATGATAAACTTTTGAAGTGAGATTTATGGATTTGGAAAGTGATATTCTTGGGACACGTGGTGTCTAAATAGGGTATATCAGTTGATCCTAAGAAGGTGAAGTCTATTATGACTTGGGAGAAAACAAAAAATGTCTTCGAGATTTAGAGATTCTTAGGATTGGATGGATATTATCGTCGGTTCATGAAGGACTTCTCAAAGTCAGAATCTTCGTTGACTGCTCTATCTTAGAAGAGAGTGATGTTTTATTAGAATGAGAAATGTTAGAATTATTTTTTTGAGATGAAATGTATTTTAGCTACTGCGCTGGTGTTGACTCTTCCAAAGGCCAGGCATAGTTATGTGGTATTCTGTGATGCATTGAGTTCATGCTTGTGTTTCATTCTTATGCAGGGCGATCATGTCATTTCCTATGGATCTCATTAGCATAGACCACACAATAAGAATTATCCAACTTATGACCTTGATCTTAAAGTTGTAATGCACATTCTTAAGAGTTGGTGGCATTACCTTTACGGAGAAAGTTTTACTGTGTATTTAGACCACAAGATCTTGAGTTATATCTTATCTCAAAAAAGATTTTAATATCTTCTATAGGATTTGGGTGGAGTTCCTATAATATTTTGAATTTGACATTACCTATAACCCAGGGAAAGGGAATGTCATTGTAGATTCTTTGAGTAGAAAAATTTCAACCCAGGCAATGAATGAATATTTGGAAGAGTTGTCACGACCTGTCCCCCGGGGCATGTGTCATGACTACCCCAAGCCCTCCTTCCATAGGCTATGGGTTGGAGACTAGAACCGTAAGGAATATCCCTAAAAAGGGAAGGAATTACCTCAAAAACCTGTACACACACAGACATGGAATACTGACACAAGTAACACAACGGAAGAAGAAAGGTACAACCACAACTAAAAACCACCACTGAGTGTAAAAGTGAGTACTAAAAGTAAAGGGGCCAAAATATAAGACCAAATGAAATGGAAGTATAGGAAAAAGGTAAAAAATCTCTTGAGGTTTTCTACTAAGGTTCCTACCTGATGGGTAGGTATAGCTCTTTACCACAACTCTCTATGTCTACCAGTCACCTCCATACACCATCTGTTAATCACCTTCGAGCACTGTCAAGCCCTGACTCCTCAAGACTCAGTCTAGCTGTCAGTCATCTGCACAAGACACAACAAGGTGCGGGCGAAGCCCATGTAGGGGTAAGTATAACAATACTCAGAAGGGACCCTGAGACCCCCGGTGGTCTCCCATAATTCCAAAAAATAAAATCCACAAAGAATGATCTCAATTACAAATCACAAAGCAAAAGACAACCCACACCATGTATATAACTTAAGTACATAAGTATAGATGTTTAGTAATAAAGATAGATCATCTTATTCTGTCATGAAACTCTACTGATGACCCACATAGGATCTCTCGGTGTTGATCCACATAGGATCACTCAGTTCTGATCCACACAAGATCGGTCAGTGCTGATTCACACATGATCGTTATTCATTATTCATGTCTCATCCAGCCACGGGATTCCCGCACAAAACACGCATGATTTTAGGAAGATATTCTCCCCAAGTCATCAGTTGTAATTCATCTAGTAATAAGTCACATGAAGAAGTAACTCGATGAACTTTCATGTCATAAGGGTTCCAACACAACATATGGCGCGTCAACTGGATGCCTGATCAGTAAGTTATAGGCATTTTAGTGACGAGGGCCCGGTTGGATTCGGGTACGATCCAACCCAGACAAACTAAAACTTTTTTAAATTTACGTGGATAGTCTCAAAATTACCACCTCATCCTAAGGGTTCCGACACCACAAACGGTTCGTCAAACGGACATCTGGTTTAGGAGATACGCCCATTTAAGCATAATTGGGCTAAAAATAGGTCTGGGTCCGGTCTGACCTGGCCCGAAGGGGGTGAGGTCGGCCTTGTTCGGTTGGGCCTATTCCATCCTGCTGGTCCACGGGTTTCGGCCGGCCCACATGGATGGGCGTGGCCCACCAGGCTGTGGAATCTCTTGGCCCGCTGGCCGAGTGCAGGGGGTCCACTCCCCTCCTGAATGGCCAAAGTCATTCGTGCCTTCAAGGCAGCGGCACCGGTTGGCGCTACCTCTCCTGGCTGGTCCCACTGGATCGGTCATGCTCGAGACCCACAGACTGCATGTTTTCCCTCCTCTGTGGCTAGAATCTGTGACCTTCCACTATGGTGTGCCGTCGTAGTGCACTGCCCAACTCAACAGCTGCACCGAATGGTGCCGGACTCCTCTAGCCGGTCCACATGGACTGGCCCATAACGGACATGTGGGAACGGGTCCACCCTCCTCCACGGCTCGAAGCTGTGGCCTTCCACCATAGTGCGCCGCCTTGCATCAAGGCGGCTGGTGAAGGCCAGCCGCCCCCTTGTCTGCCGCAGCGCCTTCGGGCGTCGCTGTTCCTTTACGTCCTGTGGGTGCCAGTGGTCTCCTCCCTCGGTCATCGGTGTCGTCATGCTGGTGAAGCCTCCAGGGGCCATTAGTGAAGCTCTGGTGGTTCTCTTTTAATCTCTTTTATTCCTACAGCCTGCCTAGGACGACGCCTGCGTTGTGCGGCCCTTGGTTCCACCTTGCCACCAAATCTTCCGGTTGTCCACAAAGAATGCCACCACAACAAAGTTCGATGGAGGGTTTGGGCCTTGTTTGTTTGGACCGCACCCTCTGCATTAGCATAACAACATGGGAAGAATATTTTAATTATAAAAACTCCTATAAATAAAACCCTACAATATCCTCCTGCATTAAAGAATGAAACACAGATCAACCCGTTGGATGGTTGATCCGTGTTCTTCATAATATTCAAGAACGGGGTAAAGGGGAGAAATCAGGAATATAACCCCCCTACCTCGAGTTTGATGGAAGCTGCTGCGGATGAGGAAGGAGTTTCCACATCCTAAGGTGTTCATCATCGCCTGTCGTTTCCCCCAATTACTATCTCTTAATCACTTTCTTCATCGGAGTGGAAAGTTGTTGGTGCTTATTCAGAGCTTTCTCTCATAGCTCTCCCAAAACCCAAGCCCGATCTTAGATTAAATAGAGGAGAAGGTAGAGATTAATGCATAACACAATTAATGAGGTTCATTAATGAGTTTAATTAATAAACCTCTTATCTCTCTCAATGTTGTGGTTACACAACCCATTATTTCTCCCAATGGTGCGGTTACAAAACTTAAGAGTCAAGTCATTGAATGGTTTGACGTTGCACTGCAGTCCCACCACCGTTTGTCCAACGGTGGAAAAATGAACAATAAAATAACCTTTAGTTATTTTATTATAATTATTTTGTAAAGTACAATAAATTAACTTTTTCATCTGACCCTTGCCGATAGAAGTTAAGATTCCCTTAAGAGAATCCTGACACTACATATTCAATGGTGCCCTCATATTTTTAATCTGAGCACCAGTTCAAAAGATAGAAAATGTCTCTCGCACGTTTATTGAACGTGCCTTAAAAAAAGTTCATAAATTTATTAACACTCGCCCTCGACCCGCGCCGATCATGGTTAGGCTCTTCCTAAGGGGAACACACCCTCACGAGCTCAACGGTACTCTCTGATTTTCAATCCGAGTTACCGTTTATAAGTTAAGGATTTTATAATAAAATAATTGTTACTAAATTATTTTATTTACAGCCAAAAACTAACTTCCACTGGTGGCCCACGCTGGACAATGTTATTATCTGCCTAAGGAAGACATACCCTCATGAGTTTAGCGGTAGTCTCGGGTTTTTAATCTGAGTCACTATTCGTGAGTTATAAGCATTTTAAAAATAAAATAATTTTATTTAATTATTTCATTTATGGTCATGCCATTTTTAGGTTCTCTCACTTGAGGTATGCACCAATGAAATTTAAGACGCACCTCGAGTAAACTCTCCATCCTAAATGCAATGGTGCCATCATATTTCTGATCTGGGAACCTTTTTAATAGTTATTCCACTTTTTCAGGAAAACTACTCATGCACACTATTTAAAACATAACATTTTTCGATAGATCATTCCAGGAACTCCGGGCCTCATAATCACGTGCCGTCAGATTTTACAGTCTCATAAAAATTCCATATAATTAAAAAAAATGTGGAATTTATGGGTCTTTACATTCTCCCCACCATAGGTATTTTCATCCCCTAAAGCCAAAACAATGGTAAATTAAACAAGTGGGGGTACTGAGCACGTATCTAAGACTCCCACTCCCATGTGATCTTCTGGAGATTCTTGTGCTACCAATGAACTCGCACTAGAGTAATTGACTTCCCACAAATGAACCACTCCTGTCAATCCTCTATCTCCTCTAGGAACTCCGCAAATTTCACCCCATCATCAATGTACAACTCACCCCAGTCGATAATGTGTGATGGATCATGCACGTACCTCCTCAGTTGTGACACATGGAAAACATTTTGCACTCAGTGCATCTGTGGGGGAACATCTAGACGGTACACCACCTCTCCTACTCTTCTGAGAATATGGAAAGTTCCGATGAACCTCAGAGATTGATTTCTGCCCCGGCCAAACCACTGTAATCCTCGTCGGGGTGAGACCCATAGGAAGACATGATCTCCCTCCTCAAACTCCAAGGGTATACATCTCCTGTGGGCATAAGAAGTCTATCGGCTCTGTGGAGTCTTCATATTCTCCAAGATAATCTACACCTTCTCTGTGGTAGCTTGTACCAACTCTGGACCCATAAGTGCTAGCTCCCTTGGGTCAGTCCATCATAGAGGTGATTTGCAAGGTTGCTCGTACAAAGCCTCAAATGGAGCCATGCCGATAGTGGAGTGATAACTTTTGTTGTATGAGAACTCCACCAGTGGTATTTGGTCCTCAAAACTGCGGCCAAAATCAAGGACACAAGCATGAAGAATGTCCTCAAGTGTCTGTATGGTCTGGTTCATCTGACCATCTGTCTGAGGATGAAAGGCGGTGCTCAAGCGTAGCTGAGCCTCGAACACCTCTAGTAATCCCTTCCATAAATAGAATGTAAAAATAGTGTCTCAATCTGAGACGATCATCGATGGGACATCGTGAATCCATATAATCTTCTGTATGTAGAGGCATCCCAAACCCTCTACCGATCCCTACTCTCGGATGGGTAGGAAGTGGGAAAACTTGGTGAGTCATTCAACGATCACCCAGATGGAATTGTGGCCCATGGAACTACATAGAATCCCTATCACGAAGTCCCTGGAGACACAATCCCACTTCTATTTCGTCACCTCAAGTGGATGAGCTAAGCCTGATGGTACCTGATGCTCGACCTTCACTTGCTGAAAAGTGAGACATCGTGATATGAACTCTACTACGACTTTCTTCATCCCTAGCCACTAGTACTGACACTGGAGGTCCTGGTACATCTTATCCACTCCAAGATATAACACTAAATGGGATGTGTGGAACTCCCTCAATACCTCCTCTCATAGCATCACCGGTACCATGTTGCGTCCTCTAAAGAGAACAATGTGGTACCCACCTTTAGAAAATCTTTCAGGAGACTATCCTGAGGTTATCTTAGCACGTTGGGCCTCGCATTCAACATCCCCAAGATGTGTCTCCCGAAATATCTAAAGGAGTGGGGGAGTGATAGTCATAGAATGGAGGTAAGTTTCCCCATCACTATCCATGGAGGATAACTGCAACACGGATAGCTGCTTTGTCGCCTCAGTAAACTATAAACCAGACCTCCTACTGAGTGCGTCTTCCATCGCGTTCCCTTTACTAGGAGTGTAGACTATCTCAAAGTCATAGTCCTAGAGGAACTCCAGCCACCGCCACCATCTCAGGTTCAGGTACTTATGTGAGAAGATATACCTGAGACTCTTATGATCAGAGTAGACAGTAAACCATTCTTCTAACTATACTCTCAACTCCTGGAGCTTCGTAGAAGCCATTTGATAAGAATTTTTAGATATTGGTGTCATCCTTAGGTACAAGTCAATGTAGAATTCCCTCTCCCAGTGGGGAGGTAATCCTGGAAACATCTTTTGAAAGGATGTTCCCACACTCTTCCACTACTATTGGGAACTGAAAACTCAAAACACCTATTTCCATGAGGGTAAGGTTGGCCAACTCAAGAGGGATTGACTTTACCCTCCTATGCATGATTTTAACATGTGCCTTCTGGGTTTCCTTTTTTGACAACCAAGGAAACCCCTATTCCAAATTCTAGATATACTATAACCTTTTTTCCTAAAATATTCAATCTGATCATGAACTGTGGATGACCAGTCCAAACCCAAACTAATGTCATAAAGCCTCAATACTCCCACGAAGAGGTTTCAACCGAAACTCTTGCCTCAAGGGTTAGATCACACCATCGGAATAAGTGTTATTATCGAGTCTCCTCCCATAGGTATCTCTAGACATAATGGTCAAGTCAACAGTTTAACTGGAAACTCTAGGTCTTGAACAAGATTTGTGATAAGAAGGAATGATTACTACCTATGTCTATTAACATGATAGCTAGTAGTAGAAACAGACCGTACTTCGAATCATTCTTGGATCCCTTAGGTAACACTCCTTGACCGCATGCAGCTACTCTCTTCCCATGTCCTCCAGCTCCCTGAGCCTGGTGGGGGCCACATTGGGGCGCTGGTTGTAACATATCAAAATGTATACCACCTCCTTCTTCTCTCCTAGCTCCTCTTCCACATATGTTTCCCTGAAAATTCATTTATCCCTATCACTTACTCTTCTCGAAACATTTTACAAATCTAAGTCTCCAAGACTGACATCATTTTCCTCCTTTCCCACTACTGACATTCACTGGCTGTATCTGCTCAGCCGAAAAATTTTCAACCACAAAGGTTCTATCTAGAACCCTAACATATGTATGAATGCATAGAGGAATATTGCTAGCTCATATGTCCCTAAACAAATCTTTCTCAGAGGTCTGAGCCCTGAAGAACTGGTTGTATCTTATTCATCGATAACCTGGAATGGTTGGTACAACTCGACGAATACTTAGTTACTGACATGTCGCCCTGTCGAAATTGTATAAGCTTTTGGGAACACAAACCCCTTAGATTTTTTTTTTGGAAAGAGACCCCATTATCTGAGGAAGGTTCTCAAGATCTATTCGTGAAAGGGTAACCTCATTGTAAGATAGGGTTATTCTAAACCCTGCCATTGCCCCGCTGAGTCACGTAGAATGCTCACTCCTAGGTCTGCCATCTAATCGTATGGTGCCCTGGCTAAATGGAAACTCAGTCACCACCTCAGGTCAGTCCTTAGCCGCCTGTGATTTGGGCTTGCCTCGGAACCTGAGGGGTATCGTTCACTGAAACTCATGTAAGTAACTGAGTGTATAAGTGTCCTCTACAAGTAGCGCTAGTAGTAACTGTTGACCAAAGGGCAGTGGTATCGTTGGGACAATACTCAATGGTACCATCTCGGGCAACGGTCCATATACCGAAGCCTCATCACTCTACGGACCATCCTCATGGTCACGCACTGGAATCCTAGATGGCTGTCTACGTGGAGGCATCTTTATATAGAATCAAGATGAACCACAATCAAAAGTTCATACCTGGTGATATGACTCAAAAAAGATCAATAGAAAAAAAAAACACATGAAACCAGTGTTTTCATGTACCGAGTCAAAAAACAGAATTCATGGTCCTGATGTATGGATATGTCGGCTGTTGCACCAACACTGGACCCCCCAAACTGAAACCCAAACTCAGGACACTTAACACTATTTCTCCATTGAAAACATAGACTCGTAGTTCTTCTGGAGGAACCGACCCCCTTTGATACCACTTTGTCACAACCCATCCCCTAAAGCCCGTGTCGTGACTACCCCAAGCACGTATTCCATAGGCCAGGGATTGGAGACTAGAATCAGAAAGGCATGTCCCTAAAAAGGGAACGCATAGACTCAAAAACATGTACACACACAGATAGGTAACACCGCGCACAAGTAACACAATGGAAGAAGAAAGGTACAACCACAACTAAAAACTACCAGTGAGTGTAAAAGTGAGTACTGAAAGTAATGGGGCCAGAATACAAGCCCAACTAAAATGGAAGTACAGAAAAAATGGAAAACAACTCCTGAGGCTGTCCACAAAGGTTCCTACCTGAAGGGTAGGTACAGCTCGTCATCGCAGCTCTCCATGTCTACCAGTCACATCCGTACACCGTTTGTTAATCACCTCCAAGCACCGTCAAGCCCTGACTTCTCAAGACTCAGTCTAGCTGTCCGTCGTCTGTACAAGACACAATAAGGTATGGGTGAAGCCCATGTAGTGGTGAGTGTAAAGACACTCAGTAGGGACCCCGATACCCTCGATAGTATCCCAGAATTCCACAAAGTAAAAGCCACAAAGCATGATCTCAATCAAAAAGAAAAAAGAAAAAGATAGCTCACACCAGGTATATAACTTAAGTACATAAGTACAGATGTTTCGTCATAAAGCTAGATCAACTTATTCTTTCATGAGGCTCTACTGTTGAACCACACAGGATCACTTGGTGATGATCCACATAGGATCGCTCGGTTTTGATCCACATAGGATCACTTGGTGCGGATCCACACCGGATCACTATTCATTATTCACCTCTCAAACAGCCACTGGATTCCCACACAAAACATGCATGATTCAGGGAGGATCCTCTCCTCAATCCATCAGTAATATTTCAATCAGAATGAAGTCCCATGAATATGTAACCCAATAAACTGCTATGTCATAAGGGTTCCAACGTAACAGACGACCCAACAACCGGACGCCCGGTCTGTAAGTTATAGGAATTTTAGTGTCGAGGGCCCGGTTCGATTCGGGTATGATCCAACCCAAAAAAAATCCAAATTTCTCTGAAATTCACATGGATTATCTCAAAATTACCACCTAATCCTAAGGGTTTTGGCGCCGTTGACGGTTCGTCAAACGGACGTCTGGTTTAGGAGATACGCACATTTATGCATAATTGGGCTAAAAAGGGGTCTGGGTCTGGTTCGACCCAGCCTGCTGGGCCTGGCCCGATGGGGCTGGGCTCAACCAAGTATGGTTGGGCTGGGTCTGGCCCACTGGGTCGTGGGTTCGGTCCGACCCACCAGGGTGGGCACAACCCGTCGGGCCATAGAATCGCTCGGCCCACTGGCCGAGCACGTGGGGTCTGCTCCCCTCCCAAATGACCGAAGTCGTTTGTCCCTTCAAGGAAGCAGCGCCAGTTGGCACTGCCTCTCTCAGCCAGTCCCACTGGACCAGTCATGCATGGGACCCGCGGACCATGGGTCCTCCCCCCTCCGTGGCTAGAAGTCGCAGCCTTCCTCCGTGACGCGCCGTCATAGCGCACCGCTCAGCTCAACAGCGACGCTAGATGGCACCACACTCCCCTAGCCGGTCCGTGTGGGCCGGCCCGCAATGGACTTGTGGGTACAATTCCATCCTCTTTCGTAGTTCAAAGTCGTGTCCTTCCATCACGGTGTTCCACCGTAGCGTGCCTCCCTACTTCAACGCCGCCGGCAAAGGCCAACCGCCCCCATTGTCCGACACGGCGCCTTCGGGCACTGTCGTTACTTCATGGCCTGTGGGTGTCAGCCACCACCTCCCTCAGTCTCCAGTGCCTCCGTTCTAGTGAAGCCTCTGTGGGCCACTATTGAAGCTCTGGTGGTCCACTTTTATTCTCATTCGTGCCTATGTCCCTCCCAGGACAGCGCCTGCGATGCGTGGCCCTTGGTTTTACCTTGCCGCCAAATCTTCTAGTTGTCCACGAAGAACTCCACCAAAACCGAGTTTGGAGGAGTGTCTGGGCCTTGTTCGTTTATCCCACACCCTCCGTGTTAGCATAACAAAATGGAAATTGTATTTTAATTATAAAAACTCCCATAAGGAAAACCCTGCAATATCTTCCCGCATTAAAGAACGAAACACGAATCAACCCGTTGGACGGTTGGTACGTGTTCTTCATAATATTCAAGAATAGGGTAAAGCAGATAAATCAAGCATATAACCCCCTACCTCGAGTTTTTTGGAAGCCGTTGCAGATGAGGAAGGATTTTCCATGTAGGAATGTGTTCCTCAGCATTCGTCATCACCCTTCGTTTCCCCAAATGACTATCGCTCTATCACATTCTTCGTCAGAGTGGAAAGTTGTTGGCGCTTCGTCAGAACTTCCTCTCTTAGCTCTCCCAAAACCCAAGCCTGAGCTTAGATTAAATAGTGGTGAAGGTGGAGATTAATGCATCACAAAATTAATGATGTTCATTAATGAGTTTAATTAATGAACCTCTTAACTCTCTCAACCGTGCGGTTACACAACCCATTATTTCTCCCAACGGTGTAGTTACACAACTTAAGAGTCAATCCATTAAATGTTTTGATGTTGCATTGCGGTACCACCACCATTTTTCCAATGGGGGAAAAAAGAAAAATAAAATAACCTTTAGTTATTTTTTTAAACTCCAAGAAATTATCTTTTTTGTCCTACCCTTGCCGGTCAAAGTTAAGCTTCCCTTAAGAGAATCCAGGCACTACGGATTCAACGGTTCCCTCATAATTTTAATCTGAGAACCAGTTCAAAAGATAAAAAATGCCGCCCGCACGTTTACTGAATGTACCTTAAAAAAATTCAAAAAATTATTAACAGTCACCCTCGACCCGTGTCGGTCGAGGTTATGCTCTGCCTAAGGGGAAAACGCCCTCATGAGATCAATAGTACTCTCAGATTTTCAATCTGAGTTACCGTTTTAAAGTTAAGGATTTTACAATAAAATAATTGTTCCTTAATTATTTTATTTATGGCCAAAAACTAATTTCCATTGGTGGTCCGCACCAGACAACGTTAGTATCTACCTAAGTAATACCCTCAGGAGTTTAGCGATGGTCTTAGATTTTTAATCCGAGTCACCGTTCGTGAGTGATAAGAATTTGAAAAATAAAATAATTTTATTTAATTATTTTATTTATGGTTATGCCATTTTCGGGTTCTCTCACTGGATGTCTGCACTGACAAATTTTATGTCACACCTAGGGTAAACCTGCCATCTTGAACGCAATGGTTCCCTTATATTTTTGATTTGGGCATCCGTTTAATAGTTATTCCACTCTTTCAGGAAAAATTCCCATGCACGCTATTTAAAGCTTAACATTTTTCAACAGATCATTCCGGACATTCCGGGCCTCGGAATCACGTGCCGTCAGATTTGGAGGTCTTGTAAAAATTCTATAAAATTAAAAAAAAATACATAATTTCCAGGTCTTTAGAAGAGTGTAATTTTATTTCTTTCTTTGCTAAGTTGCATATTGGAGTCCAAAAATTAGGGGATGAGGTTTCATTATCCATCATTCAGTTAGCATCCGTTCTTCTCAAGATGATTCTTCTGGATCAATGGATTGATGATGAATTTTTTAGCTTTAGAGACTCTATTTATGGTGGGGAGATAGTTTCTAGTGGTCGTTATCTAAAGAGGGTGTTCCATGTTATCGTAATTTCTTTATTGTGTTGTTTGCAGTAAGGAAGGTTGTAATGGTGTATTGTCATAATTCCCAATGGTTTATGCACACCGAAACCACAAATATGTTCTATGATATACAGTGGAAGTTCTGGTGTCCTGGTGTAAGATAGGGCATTGTAGAGTTTGGTTCCCACTGTTATACATTCCAGTAGGTGAAGTCCGAGCCCCAGAAATCTGCAGGTTTACTTCATCCAATTCCATTCCCTACTTGGAAGTGGGATGAGATCTATATGGACTTTGTGGTTGGGTTGTCTCATACCGAGATAAGGAATAATATGATATGGGTTGTGATCAACAGGCTGAACAATTCGGGTCAATTAATACTCATTCCTGATACAACCAAAGTTGAGGATTTAGGAAATATCTACATGAAAGAGATTATCTTTTTGAATGTATTTACATATAATATGGTATTTTATGGGGATCATAGGTTCACTTATCACTTTTTGAGATGCCTTCAAGAGGCACTCATATCTCATGTTCGTTTTAGTATGGCCTACCATCCCTTGTCATAGGTCCAGAAAGATATGGCTATTCAGATCCTTGAGGATATGATTCGTGCTTTTGTTTTAGACTTCGGTTGGACTTGGGATGATCATTTGGAGTTGGTTGAGTTTTATTATAATAGTAGTTACCATTCCACAAAAATAATGACTCCTTTTGAGGCCTTGTATCATCATCCTTGTAAATATCTATTATTTTGGTTGAAGATTGGTGAAAGTTTCTTGATTGGACCAGGTTTGGTGTAAGAGATGTTAAAAAAGATTTAGTTAATTCTTCAGATAATGATAATTCCCTAGATCCAATATAAGTCTTATGTTGATCATCACCATAGAACCTTGGATTTTTCAATTGGTGACCAGGTGTTATTGAAATCTTCACCCCGGTTGGGTCATCGACAACTTCAAAGGAAAGGGAAACTTAATCCTCATTTTGTGGGACCTTTCAAGTTTTCTGAGAAAGTGAGTAATGTTGATTACTATTTAGAAATTCCACTACATTTTATTTTGATGCATAATATGTTCCATGTATCGAAACTAAGAAAGTATATCTCTGATCCATATCACATTTAGAGACGGGGTATAATGATCTAGGATTGACATACATGGACATTACATTTCTTTTACAAAATACTTAATACATTACCCAAATATATGTCCAAATACCATATTAGTTTAGTGTCTTTGGAAACTCAGAAGATAATCTTCTAACTTGGTGAAAGATCTTCAATATCTCCCATAAATATCCTCCCCTTTTGTTTTCCTACCTAAAACCATTCTTTATGTCCAGTGGAAAAGAAAACATAAAAAGGGTGTGATAAAATTCTCAGTAAGGTTAAACATGGATAACATAAAACAAACCATAAACATTTGAATGTAAAAACATTAACATAAAGTTTAAACATCAAAATCTTGAGTCATGAAATAAATCTTGGAAGTATGGAAGGCATAGATCATAAAGGAACATTAACCAAGATATAATATAATTGGAATAAAACATGTAATGGTGGAAAAAATATTCACATAATATTATTTCTATAGTAGCCAAGTAATTGCTTCCAAGACCATCACAGTGGACAAAGTCCATTACTGAATCGGGTTTACTTGTCATTCCAGCCCTGTGTTACTGAACCAAATTTACTTGTTGTCCTAGTCTTGACTATCTTATGAGATATAAATCTTTACCCAATGAATTGGAGGGAGATACAGGTCCCACCCATCTCATAATGAAACAATTCTTATGTGTTCCACAAAAAATAAATCATTTATCATAGCATAACCCATGAAATAAAATGGGTTTCTTAAAAATCATTCCATCATAATCCATTTAAAATAAATGAATTTCATAAAAATAATTCCATAATAAATACAATAAAATCAAATTAATAATAGGGATAAAAACATAACCCTATGTCATCTTAGATGGAATATAATTTTGATAAAACACTTGAACTTAATTCCAGAGTAAAATATCCTTTCATTTAAAAAAATGTTTTCTTTTATCAAAAATCCACACAATTTTAAAAGAAAAGAATTTAGTTAAAAATAATATTGAAATAATGTAGAATAAGCTTCATGTAAATAATGTGTCATGAAACCGTAAAAATCCATTCATGTTGTATAAGTTAAAAAAACATTCTCCTTGTACTTTTGCTGAAAAAGTCAAAACGTATCTCAAATCGATTAATGACAAAAGATTCTTTTCATACCACTTAATAAAAATTTATCAATGGGTAAAATTAACTTTAATAAATTATATAAGAATATAAATAATATTACATAATTAGGAAACATGGATGTGGATGATAAATATACCCTAGTAAATACTTGCATATAAATAATCTCGGATAAAAATGAGATTGTAAATTATCCCCTACCTTAGGTCTGATATGATTCGAATGTATATGAACCTCCTGTATAATGATTTAAATGATGTTACTGATTTATTCCAGAATGATAATCATTTTTATGATAACATTTATATTCATATTTTCATCCATTTGTTAGTAATATTTCATTGTTACTCGTTTTTCGGGTATTAACTGTTTTATGTTCTTATGCATGTTTTGTCAGATAAGTTCTTATTCCTATGTTTAGGTTATAGTTATATCATTTAGATCATGGTATCAGTATAATATATATCATATTTATTCTTTCAATTAATTTATATAATCATTCTTTAATGATGATTATGTAGACCGAATCACATCGCATCGTGGAGATGATAAGCTATACGAACGCACGAGCGATGATATTGTTACCATAATTGTTGAATGGTATTGAATTTGATGGTTTATAGTATCTAAAAATAAGTATAATTTTATATTAATCATGTATATATTTATTAATTCCAACATTTTACACATCCATGTAAGGTGGTGGTGAAAAACGGATTACAGCACAGTGTAGAGACGACATGTCGTACGTACGCACGCGTGGTGATTTCATTTTTTATAGGATGGGTAGAAGGTGGACTATGATTGTTTAATAATCATAATAACCTCTAACTATATAAGTACTTATTGATTCATTACTTTATAATGAAACAACTCATGAGGTTGAAGTAGAAGAAGAAAGAAGTTTGAAAGAATCTGTAAATGATATTACCTCTTCTTCGATGTTCCTCCTCTAAATCTCCACTTAGAGAACTAGAGTTCATCTTTGAAGAATAACATGACCACTATAATGTTTCTAGGGAATTTTATAATGTAAATTGTTAGGGTATGTTCGATATTGAATGATCAAAATGAAGTGAAGAGTTGATGGAGGAAGTGCCCTTTTATAATTGAAGTGAAGGGCACTTTTGAAAACCTCAAAAATATTAATTCATAAAAATATGAAAATCAATCCAAATACCTAAAAAATGGGATGTAATAGAATCTAAGATATGATAATATTTAAATCTCATCAACCAATGAAATTTCGACAAGTTTTGATGTCAATTTAAACATTATCATTTTAATTGACAATTAGTTATTCTATTTAATTTTAATTAAGATAACAAATGTTTCAATATTAAAAGGGTTAAATATTTACTTATTTGATTTCAATTATACCATAAATGAATATTTTATATCATTTTAGACTGTATAATAATTATTCTATATTTTTAAAACTATTTTATGATTTTTAAATAATTTTATAAAACATTATTTTAACAAAATATCAATTGTGTCAATTTTGACACTATTCATTTCTTGGATTTTTAGAAATATAAATATAATGTGTTATCTTAGAACCAAATATTTATTTATATCCCTAATGGGTCAATGTAATCTATAAAATTCAATGGAAAAATTAATTATCCAAATTATTTTTATTTTAATATTTTTAATAACATTTATTTGATATCTCCATTATTAAAATAATCACTACATCAATATTGTGTAATTATTTAATATCATTATTTTAGAATAAAATTTTGAAATAAAATACTATGATGAAAATAAATTTATTGGATTTCATAATAATATATGTACTTGAATTTATCTTCTGAAAAATCCAACATTAAAAATGTTATACTTATTAAAGTATGAATGTGAAAGCTTTAACATCACTTTAAATAAAATAAAATAAATGTCATAATCTCTTCTATAAACCTCCAAATGGTCACTTTATCCACAATTGGATGATTATGGTCGATATATACTCGAAAAATATGATTTTTTCATGTGTTTAGGACTTTTTATGCTTGTTATTATTTTAACAAAAATTGTTTTATGGATTTCTCGTCAATTAATTAATTTTTACATCATCAAAGTATAAGACTTTAAGGTAATTATTAATTTCATAAAAATTAAAAATAAATTACCATGATGTAGGTAATTATTTTATATTTTAATATAATATTTATTTTTGAATATATCACCTGGTTATCCCTATATTAAAATTATTATACCTATAAGAAATGTGAGTTTTACATTTTGTCACTTTCATTGGTTTTATTAATATCTCTTTCATTTTCATTATCAAGTATCCCTTAAATGACTAAGTTTCGAACATAATATGTCAATGGTATAATTGTATTCTTTAAAAAAGATTTTGGTAGGTTTTAGGATCATTTTTTTCTTTTTATCATATTATTTGATACACTAATTTACTCGATTTAACTTTAACCGCGTTAAATAAAAATTACCGTAGTGACTATTCATAGTATACAAAAAAATAAAAGTAACCTATTAACATAATTTCACCCCACTTATTCCAAATATAGAATCCATTTTTCATAATTCAAAACATAGAATTGGCATAAATTAATTTAAAATTAATTCTCGTTGTCAAAAACCAAAAAGCAGGTTTTTAAGAAGTAAAAACTTATCAAAAGATTTTCATGTGTTTATGTCCAATTTTAATGTTAAAATACTTAAATGAAAAAAATTGGATTAAATTATAAAAATATAATCCAATTAAACTTTAAAACCAATTAAAAATATAATCTAACTATATAAATAAATTAGACAAAAAAGCAGTTTTGAATTAAAATGCGGTATTTTTCACTATTCACTAAAATATGAATTTTATCAGAAAAATATATAAAAATCAAAAAAAGTAAATTTTATGTTCCTCTTCAAATAACAAATTTATTTTGTCAAATATAATATATAAAGGTGTTAAAAACTAGATTTAAAATGGGCGTCCCATCAAAAGGCGGCAAAACTCGTTTTTTGAAAAATACTTCTTTTATCTGAAAAATTGAATTTGTTCTTATATCATGTCTAGAAAATACATAAGATAAATTTTAATGTTTTATAAAATTAAAAATTTGGTAAATACTATTCATAACAACTAGTTTATATCTCATTAAATAATAATATTCTTTGTGTTCTATATGCATCTTTTGTAAAAAGGTTGTTGACTCCATTCATTATGTTTTATTTCAATCATCCATTACTAAATTCATTTGTTCCATTTTCTATATTTTGTTTTGAACTAATTACCTTGTGGTCTCCATCTTTAAAAGCCCATGTGATCATTTTTATAACCTACCCAACTTTGGGAAATTTAAAAACATATTTATTATGTATGTGGCTGAAGTGTGGTATCATGTATGGATGAAAATAAACCACTATAGGTTCAAGACCAAATATGTAAATTTGAATTAGTCCATGGTCTTCATTTTCTCATTTATCATGTTGGACAACTCTACATAATGGACCATATCACTTGCAGATCTCTGATATCTCTTAATGTTTCATGTCACACCCCAACTTTCTAATTTATTTTATTATTTTATTATTTCTAGGCTCCGCATTCTCGCATCAAGGATCGGGCTGGGTCTCGGTTTAAAAATTGCCGACGTTTAATGTTTTGGTGGGTTCTAAACACATGCACAGGCACCATGTGGTTAGCAATGACCGTGTGGTCACCCTAGGTTTTTGTGCGGGTGCCCAAGCGGACTGCGTTGGGGCGCACAATTTGCGTGCGCGTTTTTTTTAATCCGTGCAATGAGCGTGCGGGTACCCGGTTTTCATAATTTGATAATTAAATGAATTATGTTTTAAAAATAATGTTTTGTTAATAATAATATTATGTTATTATCATTATTATTATTATTATTATTATTATTATTATTTGTATTATTATTAATATTAGTCTGGTATTATTATTATTATTAATGTTACTAATAATATTATTATTAATATAATAGAATGAAAAAAAATTAAGAAACCCTAGACCTACTAAGCCGCACCCCCCCCCCTTCCCCTTCAGTCTATCGCACTGCAGGCCTCCCCCCCTGCTCCCTTCGTTTTCTCCATCGGCGCACAAGGATCATACTCCCCTTGGTTCGCTCGCCCTTCCCTCCTGCTCCAGGCCACCTCTGCCTTTCCCC
Organism: Viscum album; assembly: GCA_963277665.1. Taxonomy (NCBI): domain Eukaryota; kingdom Viridiplantae; phylum Streptophyta; class Magnoliopsida; order Santalales; family Viscaceae; genus Viscum; species Viscum album. Next base: position 1,646,302 of record OY728165.1, read on the forward strand.
CCACCAGCGCTGGCCTCGCAGTGGATCCCGGCCTCCGCAGCGCTGTCCCGTGCTCCTATTCACAATCCGGCCACCCGCGGATCCTACTCGCGCTCCAGCCACCTACAGACCTCCTGGTCGCTGCTCCGACCTCCAGCCAAACCTCGCTCTGGCCAATCCTCACCGGAGCTCTGACCTCACCCCTTCTACTCGGCATTGCCCCATTCTGATGACCTCTCCCTATCGGTGTCGCCTCGTTCTAGTGACCTCTGCCTTCTGATGCCTCTCACAATCGGAATCATCTCTCCCTGTCGGCACGGCTCACCAGCACCACCCTTCCAGTGCACGACTCATCCGACATGACCAGCCACCTCCGACAGCTTCTTCTCCGATGACCTGAACCCCCTTCAGCAACCTTGCCGCCGTGTTTCCCTCCAGATGACCATACCTGTGGCGAGCCCCCTACTGCACCCAACTCTTCCTGGATTCCTCTCCTCTTGTTGGACAGCCCCTCCGTGAGACCCCCCTTCGCCGGCGCACCCTCCTTCTGCTGTGATCTCAACGGTGCATCTATATCTGGTGGTCGGCCTCCCCTTTTTCCCTCTCGGTGATGTTTTCTTTTTTTTATTGGAAATTACTTCTTGATTTAAAGTTTTTGGTTTTCCCAAACCCTATATGATAGGGTTTCAATATTTTTATGGTTGGTCCTAAATTTGGTGGTCAAATGTTGATGTTTTAGGTTTTTTTGGCTTCCCATAGGTGTTGTTGCAGTGCGAACGAGGTTTTTCACAGGCTTCGGGAGGGCCATCTGGGATCGAGTTAGGATCTGTCGCTTTGACCCTTTAAATTTAAGAGCACTTTGATTTATTGAATTATGATTATTCTCATTATTATTATTTTCAATTTCATTGGTATTAATAATTATTTTTGATTTCTAGAATAATTTTTCTATGTGAAATTATTAATTTTTGGTCGAAATACTTTGGATAATTATTTTATCTTCTTAATTGATTTGACATGTTTTGTGGTGAGTTAGTTCAATGCGAAGTTTAGTTTTTAAATGAACTTAGTTTTCATTTTATTTATAGTATCATGCTCATGTGAATTTAAGGTGTGTTTTGTTGAAAAATAGTATTTTGATGTTTAATATATTTTCATGAATTTGTGTATTTAGTTTTTCCAACTATGCAAGTTGTGTGTTTTCTATCATGGTATGTTGTGGGTGTGCCTTTGTTAAAAAATGTGTTCTTTGGATGATTTTTGGGTGTGTGGGCTATGGGTTACTCTTTGGAAATCATTTTATAAATTTTAAAGTGTTTTAGGAAATAATGTAAATGTTGTGACGTATGTTTTGAAAACATGTTGGGGTGGTTTTTACACCGTTTGTTCATTTGGATTGTCTTAATTTAGTGGTTATGGGTTTTTAGTTGTGCGTTTGTTGCAGCACGTGTCGGTGAGGAAAACTCAGGTTATTGTGGTCATCAACTAGCGCGTGCTTGTGCGTCTGTGCGAGACGTGACACGCCTTTGTGTTTGGACAGCGAGCCGAGGTAGGTCCCCCACTTCACTCACCTTTAAATTTAGAATTTATTGATTTCTTGATATTTTATTAATTTTAATAAATGGGAAATAATTTAAGATAATTAATTTTTAAATGATTATTTGGTGTAAAAAATAGTCATTTATTTTATACACGACACTTGAAATATTTTCTTGATGAAAAGACACCCAGTAGTGAAAGAATTCTCGTTTGGTCTTTAAACACAATTCACTGAATTTCAAATGTAGTTCTGGTTTATTGATAAATGATTTATTTTGAAACGTGAACAATTTGGTTCTCCTGAGAAATGAGGATTTCCTTTAAAATTGGTGAAGTCCCGTTTGGCACTTTAATAAAATAAATTATTTTGGAAAAATAACTTTGGGTGACTCAGGGGTGATATTTGGTGTACGTTGGCTTCATGATTCGTGTGTGATGTTTGTACATTGGAATTGGTTTCTTGTTTGACATTGTTGACTCACCCCTGTTTATTATATGTGTTGACATGGGAACCTAGCATAGTAAGTTAATCTTCTGAGAAAAATTGTTGCACTAGTTTAGATTACGCACTGGCTAGTGGCCCTTAGTACAGATGACACTCTGCTAGGGGATTGTGTCCCTCGGTTAGTCCATGTAGGGAAACACCGGGCATTAGGGCGTTATGATGTCATCGAGAGTAGGCATGCCTTCAGAATGAGTCACGTGTATGGTATGTTCTATATTGTTCATGAGCTCCTAGGGTCGACCCATGTTTTCTTTAGTGTTTATTTTTATGTGGCGGACAATTGAGAGGTCTAGTTAGGTTGCTGGCCCTTGTGTGCCACTCCTTTTCTGTTGCCCTTAGTGTGTGTTGTGTGTTGTGTGTGGTTTCCTCTTTCACTAAAAACTGAAATTTGAATTTCTAACTTGTTCGCAGAAATGTTTTAAAATGCAATGCACATGTTCCTTTCAAACATTAAACTTTTTTTTAAATTAAAAAGGGAAATGGACGGTTACTTGTCTTAGAAATGGATGTGTATGTGTGTGGAAAACCCATATTTTGTATAATTTAGTTCAAACCAGGAATTAGTAAATTCTTTATTTAAAGGTAGTGCATTGGGAATAGTTTTTTGGGCACGCCTACTGAGTTTTAATACTCACGCCTATAGTGTTTTCACGTTTTTAGTTTTGTTGCAGGTTTGACTCGAGTTTGCTCACTGTGGGCGAGATTTGGTTGTGGACTGTTGAGCGACTCTCGGAGTCACGAGGAGTTTTGGTCGTGGTCAAGTTAGTTTGTTGTTGTTGGTTGTTCCTCCTTTTTCGTGTCATTTATTTGCCTTGAATTATTGTACTTTTTCCACTGCTTACCTTGTCTTTCATTTATGAGCCAAATCGTTCCCTCTTGTTTAGTTTTGATGCCCGACACTAGTTGTCAGCCCGTGGGGATCAGGAACGCCCCTCAGGCCATGTCGTGAGTCGGCTCGGGTGACCGGTTTCGGGTCGACCCGTGTTGGTTTGTGACATTTCCCATGAATTAACTCTTAAAATTATTCAAGTTATGTTATTTTTTATTCATAAAACCATTTTATTCATTCATGGTATACCAAATTCACATACATGAAACATTCACTTCAAGGAGGTGTAAGATAAAGCCATTGAATGTGATCTTTTTTCACTATAATTCATCTACCAAATGTTTTTCTTTTAAGCTTATTTAGAATTAAAATCCATTTGATTTTGGTTATAAAATTCATTATTAATATCCTATTTTAAAATATGGTTTTCTATATTCAATGTCATTACAGAGGGTAGTTTTGAATATTAAAGGACATGTAACTCGAGCAAAATTGTTCTGCTTGAGTAGAAAGAAAAAGTATGGAATCATGGTAAATGAACCGAACAAACAACAGATTTTAAATTTTACTTCGTTGATTTCAAATTCTAATATCTATTTTGTAACTTAATATTCCATTTATATTTGTAACAGTGTCATTTGGAGGCCCTTAATGAGCAGGAAGTTGACAACTTTGGGACAAATGATCACTTATATCAGGTTTTGGGAGATGAGAAACATGACAGAGTACAATGTTGGCTAGGGAAGAGTATTGTCCTGATGAAGTATTGGCCCACTTTATGTGCCAGTTCTCATAGCATCGAGTTAGAAAAAGCTAATGCACGGGCAGCACATGCTCAGGACAATGCTAAAAAGGCCGAAAAATGGTCATATAGAAGCATGAACGAAATCAAAGGGAGAACGCTAAATTTATGAAATTTATGGAAGTTTTATTTCCACCACATACACCAGATACCTCCACAGCTTGTGATGCATATATATCGATGATGTGTATGTTATATAGTGCATCAGGCAGTTGCCCTTATGGTAGTCTAGACAACAACGTTCATGGTGAAGGTGATGGAGATGTTGAGGATGGTGGTGAGGAAGGCAGCCAGGAAGAGGGTGATGATGATGGTGAGGAAGAGGGTCAGGATGAGGATGAGGATGAGGCCAAGGATAAGGTTGATGATGAGGGCTAGAATGACAGAGAAGATAGTGATGGTGATGAGGGATGGATTGATCCTTTACAATTTTTTACTGATATTTATGACATTTGATGTTTGATGATTTGCTATAAATGAATATATGTGATGTTTTGTATGTGTATTATCAATGGTTGAATGAATTAATTGGAATATTGTGTTATCATTATTTGTATATTGGTTGGTGATGTGTGTCTGCTGGTAGTTGACTAAGGTGGGGTAATTGACTATGGTGGGATGATGTTTTGTATGTGATGATTTGTTCTGCAGGTTTTGTGGGCCGAGTGGGGGTGTGGTAGGCTTGGGAATTGGGGGTTCTATACCAAAAATTTTAAAATTGTTGGAATAGCCTTAAACTAATGGTTCTTAGTGAACTATTGGCACAAGCGATGGATCGCGACCCCTTCACCACAGATCAGAAATGTGGCCCCAGCGCTGGAAGACTGGATCACGATCCACATCGCTGAAGAAGAAACTGACTTCAAGCCACGTAAGAAGAAGGTCACGGCCCTGAGAAGAATAGATCCAGTGCCTCCATAGCTCGACCCCACGCCACACTGAATCGCGACCCCAAAGACGCACTGAATAATGCCCCCAAAGTCGCACCATATCCAGGGGTACCTTGGTTGGACTGTTGTGGTCTCTGTGTGCTGGTTTGATGGCGGCGATGGGGAGTTTTCGTGATGGTTGTATGGTGGAGGTGAAAGTTTCTTGTTGTGGAGGTTTTTGTAGTGTTTAATCTCTTGTTTTGCGTTGGTTCATTTGGAATGGTGGTAGTTGTATGTTTGATGGTTTGTTTTTTGAAGGTGGGAAGCTTGTGATACTAAACTTGACTCCATGAAATAGCCTCCAGAGGAGGTTCCAGAGCTGACAGTTCATCATTGCAGAGTTTTTTGGATTTGGTTGTTTGAGAGGGTATGGCGTCAGCTATCGGATCGGGCATGTGCTTCGACACATGAAACTTGATTGTCGAAATGTCTTGCAACGGTGGAGTGCTTCATCATGATCAAATGTTGAGGAGGAGCATCTCAGTGATGTCATTATGGTTTTACTCTTCCTATCCATCGAGTGTGAATGTCCTATGTCCTTGATGTCTGCTTAGGTTTCCACCCCCTTTATCCCTTAAAAGGGGGATTTATCATATAAAAAAAAATCAAGGCCTTCGGGCCGTTGGATTGGATTGGATCAATGAATTGTTGGTATATACCTATACCAATAGTTCTGAACTGTTGGTATAGATCTATACCTATGGTTTTAAACAGTTAGCATACATCTATAAAAACAGTTCTCGATGAACCTTTGTTAAACACAAATTCAGATGACCCTATACCAACGGTCCACTTTAAACCCTTGTCATAAGCCTTTCCAAAAAGCTATACCAATGGTTCTCCAGCCCATACCAACAACTTTGAAATGTTGGTATAGCCTACAATTCCATAAGCCCTCATTTGGCATAAGAGATTTGGAGAGAAACGAAAGGAAATGAAGCGACTGATTTTCATTTCACCTGTTTGTCTGAGTTAGATTGAAGCGATAGAAACCCTTAGTGGAGAAACGGAGGGAAACCGATTTCTCTTCCACTGCAGGTTTCAAATCACCCCAAAATTGGGGTGATTTGAAAGGAAACGAAACCGGATATGCGGTTTTATTAAAATTCCCTATATTATCCTCCTGTGTAAATTTTATTTTATTTAATGTTTTATTGAATTAATATTTAGATAAATGGTATCTTTGTGATTATTAAAAATAACAATATTTTCATATGTATATAAATAATTTGTTAAACATGATTTGTAAATAATTATTTTTACAACTTCAACATAATTTTAAGTAATAACAACAAATAATTATAAATAATTTTGTTTATGTGTATAAATAATTAAAAATATTTTTTAAATATTTTTTATTATAGATAATTTTGATTATGAATAATTTTGATTATCTTGATTTAATAATTTATATATATAATTTATATGCATAATTTATATACATAATTTATATTCATAATTTATAAATAATTTTGAATTAATAATTAATTGTCTATATAAATATTCATAAATAATTTATAAATAATTTTGATTTTAGAAAATTTTGATTATAAATAATTATTATTATCTTGAATTAATTGTTTATATAAATAATTTTTAAATAATTTTGAATTAATAAATATTTTGAATTAATAATTTTGAATTAATAAATGTTTTGAATTAGTAATTATTTTGATTTAATATTTATTTTTAATTAATAATTTTGAATTTATAAGTTTGATTACCTTTAATCCGGTGTGTATGTGTTATTTTTTAACAAAAGTTATTTGTGTCGTTTACACCAAAACAGTTTCTTTTCTTTTCTTTTAAAAATTGTCACCAAACATGAGAGAGAGAAATTCAAATCATTTCCTTTCTTTTACTAAGTTATTGATCCAAACACAAGGAGAAAAGGCACAATCATTTCTTTCCATTTCTTTTCTTTTATAAATTATCAAATCATTTCTTTTCTTTTACTAAAATTTTACCAAACACAGTGGTAGTTCTCTGTTGGTGGGAGGGTTTTTTTAATGGGTTTTAAAAAAAATGGTAAGATGGGCCAGGATTTAGCCCTCGTTTTGTAGGGGAGAGTTGGGAAGAAAAGAAGCGATTCAGAGCGATGGAAAAGGATTTCATGTGTTTGGTGAGACTGAAGCGAATGAAAGGAAATGTGAGCGGAGAGAAACCGGTAGAAATATTTCTCTCCCACCCTCGGTTTCGAATCATCACAAAAGTGGGATGATTCCGACGTAAATGGTGCGTAGAATTACATATTTTTCAAATTTACAATATTATCCTTATACATATATATAAACAATCAGTTCACACCTTTTATGACTTAAAAGGGTCGCACCGTTCCTCATTAATATTTATATAAATAAATATAATTTTAATTATTAATAATAACAACAAACAATATTTTCATGGACCAAACAAAATATTTTAAAGGAACAAACAATATTATTAATTTTCGTGTAGGGGCAAACAAAATATTTTGATACCCATGAAAATATTGTTTGGGGGTGCTGGTTGCGTGGCCGAGTCCCCGAACCGTTTGTGGATTTTCCTTGTAGCGTGCGTAAGCTGTCATTTGACGGTTGTACCTTTTTTAATAATAACAATCAAATATAATTTTTTTTCATAATGTGTATATAAATAATCTTGATTATAATTAATTATTTGTATATAAATAATCATAAATAATTTATAAATAATTTTGATTATAGATAATTTTGATTATAAATAATTATGATTATCTTGAATTAATTATTTATATAAATAATTTATATTTAATAAATATTTTGAATTAATAATTTGGAATTAATAAATGTTTTGAATCAGTAATTATTTTAAATTAATAATTATTTTGAATTAATAATTTTGAATTAATAAATTATATAAATAAATTTGATAGTCTTTAATTAATTTTTTAAAATTTTAAAATTTGTATATATACGTTCGTAGTTTAATGTCTTTTGAATTTTGGTGATGTGAAATATAATGATTGATTAAAATCAAAATTAATGTGTTTTGATTAGTTATAAAAAAGATAATAAAAATACATTTTTTAAAAGGTTATATATGTCATTTACCATAAATTTTTGATATTGAACAGACACGTGATAGGTGTGGTGTCCATTAAGATCTAATCTATGATTGTTTTTTTATCTTGGGAAACTATGTCCTTTAATCCTGTATGTATGTGTTATTTTTTAACAAAGGTTATTTGTGTCATTTCCACTAAAACAGTTTCTTTTCTTTTCTTTTAAAAATTGTCACCAAACATGATGGAGAGAAATCCAAATCCTTTCTTTTTTTTACTAAGTTATTGATCCAAACACAAGGAGAGAAATTACAATCATTTGATTTCATTTCTTTTCTTTTATAAACTATCAAATCATTTCTTTTCTTTTACTAAAATCTCACCAAACACAGCGTGAGGAAAAAAATGTAAAAGTAAATTACACTTTATATCCTAACATGTTTAGGATATATTATGACATAATATAAAAATTTGAGTTCCAAAAATGATAATGATATTTTTAGAAGTTATTAACATCTTAACATTGGATGTTGTGGGGATGATTTTGAATATGTTTAAGGAGTTGGCCATTAAGAATATGATTCCTAAGTCCCATCAGTATTCAAAATGTCCCATAGTGATGTGGAATAAACTATACATGATATGTTTATGTTTTTTACTATATATGGTTGTATCATATAAAAGGAAATCTACACTGTCATTCGTTCAAAATATTTCTCATTAATTTTTAAGTTACGTATTATTTTTCAAATAAAGTAAACCTCTAATTTAATTCATCCTTTGTATCATAAAGGGGTCAGTCTCATGAAACACATTACTCACTATATATGAGCTAGTGACGTTATGTTGGCCAAAAATGGTCAAGAATTATACAAAAGTTGAAAAATAATAATTATAATATATTATATGAGAGTTAAAATTGAATTTACTTAATGTTAATTTTATATTTATATGGAGGTTTTGAGAAAATTACATATAAGGTGACTAGATGATGGTTGGGAAAGGATTTTAGTTGGGGTGAGAATGCAATTTGATCAAAAAAAATAGAGGGAGAATAAAGATAAAACATTGCTTATTTCTTGAGAGGGATTCAGGCCATAGATAACCCCATGTTGGGGGAAGTGGGTGTGAAGTTCAGACACTATTTATTGGAGTGGAGTTGGTCGAAGTAGGATTTAGGGTTGCTCTCGAAGCTCCCCCGTGAGATGTAACCCCCTCCACCGCCAGGTGCCTTCATGGAATCCCCACCGCCGCCGCCTCCGACTGACTTAGAGCTGCCGCCGCCGCCGCCTGAACTGCCGCCGCTGTGGCCACCACCACTCTTTCCACCGCCGCCTCCTCCGCCACTCTTGGATCCTCCTCCGCCACTCTTGGATCCTCCACCGCCACTCTTGGATCCTCCACCGCCACCTTTTCCCCCACCCATTGTTTTAGAAAAAGAAAAGAGTGTTGCGGTAAATAACAGGATCCGTAATGGGTGTGCTGTAAAACAGGTGGGTACGCTGACTTATAAATGAAATATTCTGATTTTTTATTTTTAATGAATTTTGTGTTTGTGTTATGATGATCGATCATTAGTGGGGAAATTAATAGAAGGTGGGAATTAATGCGACACGCTTTGGAATTTAAAAGATCACCACCCTCACATTTTCCAATGAACCCTTTATACAATATGTAAGAAGATGAACCGTTAATTGAAAAAAAACAATCAAATTCTAATAATTGCAGTTTTTGTAGTCTTTAATTGGATGACTCAGAAATCAAAAAATGAATTCAAATTTTATTCAAACCCCTAAGGCCGGAGGATGGGTTTGGTTGTTAATACGTTGTTACAGAATTCTTATACCACACATTTGACCAAATTTATCACAAGCAATTAATAAAAAAAAGAAATGGAAATTTTTATAAAAAACACATAAAAGTAAAATATTATTTTACAACAAGTCCAAAGATATGTAAGAAAAATAATTACAAAGTCCATTTATGGGTATGGAATGAAATAAAAAAATTGTTTAGGAATCCAAATTATGATACAGCTACGCCGTACTTTTTTTTTGTGATTACTTTTAAATCCAATTTTTTGGTTGGTTGGACCATTGTGACTAGTTTAACTTCTTTTTTTTCATTAAAATGTCATTTGAAGGTTATTCTTGAAATTCATTGCATTTACTATTACAAAAACAGGTATATATGACCGTTTTTTTTTCAAATACATGAAGTAACAATGACCCGAGACAATGTAAGAGAGGCATCTCCTAAACCTCAAACCCGAAACATCACAAACCAAACGAGTCAAAACCCCCACACAAAAACATAAAATCCGACAAAAAATCTCCACATCCAATATGATGATCATGATGTCTAGATCCAATTTGTGCAATTGAATGGAAAGGCTAGAGATCTCAACCAATCTAGGACCGACCCACCACACCAACAAGACAATGGTCGGTCCAAAAGGACCGACTAAACAACTGACACACCCCCGCTCGAAAATAGATTGACCCACCTGAGAAATGGCAAGGCTGATAATAAACATTCTTGACAACCGAGGAGTCTCGGGCCACTCAATGATAATTGTTATTACCCTCGATTGAAGATCTATAATCAACGCCTCAGAAACCCAAAAACCACCTTGACAACAGGCTCGATCGCCTGTCTCCATCCACAAGCACAAAATTTGGAACATTAATGTTGGAATTGGCTAATGTCATCAGTTTTTTATTCTGGACGGTGCCCCCACCCTCCAATTTGTCATAAGGGGTAGGTTGTGGTTGTGTGGTGGGTGGTCAACCCCACCAACCCGTCACATGGAGAAGGCAACACGGGGGCTGGTAGAGGCCTATAAAAGAAGGCTCTCCCCTCTGGAAGATCTCATCAGCTTCACCGACGATGTCAATCACCTGCAGTTCTTCATTTATATGTGTGGTATTTTGTGAGGTGATTTCCCCACATATTCAGAAGAGAAATTTATGAGGGTTTTCTCCTTGTAATAGCGAGGGAGTGTGTACCCACTTTTTCCCAGAGCGATTCTTCTATTTGCATGTGATTTTTTACCCCTTCCATTTTTAGGGTTTTTTCACTTTACATCTCGTGTCATTTATTTCCACATTTTCACTTTATTTTATCTCGTAATTATCACTTCACCAGTGAGTCAGTCATTTTCACTCCTAATAAGTGGTATCAGAGGAATGTTTTGGACCAGTGTTCACTTTTTTTGGGTATTAATAATTCTCATTAATTTCAGTATGTTATGTGATTTCAACTCTAGTTGATCATTCACATTAGAAAAAGATTTATTTAAATTTTTAAAAATATCGTTGTGCAATAGAGGATTTTTAGATTGACTGTGTGTCCAAATGGCGGTAAAATTCGATATCGAGAAATTCAAGGAGAATAATTTCCCATTGTAGGAAATGAAGATGCAAGTAGTGTTGTGGAAGGATAATTGCCTACTTACAATTGGTGAAAGACTGAAAGTTGTAATGATGGAGTGTGGTTCAAGTGGGGCTATAAATATGACATGAATGGGAATGTGGCGGGTACCTCAAGATATGGAGATATACTAGTCAGTGAAGCGACGCCGATTGATGGAAGCAGACAACATCTCAACGACACATGGATAATGGGATCGGGAGCAACATGACACACGAAATCTCGACGATAGTGTTTTGATCAATATGACACTATTCTGAAAGGACTTGTGTACATAAGGAATTATCACACCCTGAAGATCATTGGGGCCAGTACCATCAAACTGAAGATGAATGATGGTATTGTTCGAACCATCCAAGGAGTATGCCATGTGAAGAGCTTGAAGAAGAACATATTGTATTTAGGGAAATTTGATGATATCAGATGTCAGACTCACAGTGAGAATGGAGTGATGAGAATTGTGAAGGGTTATCTTGTGGTGATGAAGACAAAGAATATCTCAATGAACCTGCACATGCTTAGGGGTGAAACTGACGAGGAGGAAGAGATAGTTGTCACATCAACTACCTTGATGAAAGCGTTGACGACGTTATGACATCAAAAGCTTGGCCATATGTTAGAATGAGGTCTGAAGATTATTGTGAATCAAAAGTTGTTGTCTGGTCTTACAAAGGTACCTTACCATTTGGTGACCATTGTGTTTTGAGCAAACAACACAGGTTAAAGTTCAAGACTTCAATAGCAAGAAGCAAAGATACCTTAGAGTTGATCCATTCCAACATTTAGCAAACACTGGTTATTTCCCTGGGAGGAGTATGGTACTTTGTATCCTTCATTGATGATTATTCCAGGAGATGTTGGGTGTATCCAATCAAGGGGATGGTGGATATTTTCTAAATCTTTAAAACAATCAAATTGTGGAAGGAACTTAAATCTGGAGAGAAGATCAGATATTTAAGGACTAAAAATGGTGAAGAATATACAAGCGAGGAGTTTGATAATTTTTGTCAACATGAAGGAATCAAGAGACATTTAAAAGTGGCACACACTCCTTAGCAGAATGGAGTGACAAAAAAACCCTATTAGATAGAACATGGGTGATGTTGAAGCCTGCAAGAATTACCAAAACATTTTGTGCAGAAGCAGTGAGTATCACATGTTATGTGATCAACCAATCTCCTTCAATGGTGATTGATCTGAAGACAACTATGGAGATGTGGATTGGTAAAAATGATGATTATTCTCAGTTACATACTTTTGTAAGTCCTCTATATTCATTTCTTAATGACCATGAAAGATCGAAGTTGGATTTGAGATCCATGAAATGTATCTTCTTGTGGTATGCTGATGGTGTGAAGGGGCATCATTTGTGGGACCCCACTATCCACAAACTTATCATCAGTAATGATTTCATTTTTATAGAAGACAAGGTTCTAATTAAAATTATTGGAGACAATTAAAAAGAGAATATAACAACTACAATAGTTGAGGTGGAGGAAAAATCCAAGGAAGAACCAGTTTCTTCTAAGGCATTACCAGAGCATCATAACCAAGTGTCGGTTGAGTCTGGACAATGATAGTCAACCTAAGATAAAAGAGCACTAGTATGACACTCTGACTATGTGACTGAGTGTAATATTGCATACTTCTTATTGACAGAGGATGACGATTCATCTTCTTTTGTGGAGGCGACCCAGAGTCCAGATGTATCCTCATGGATGGTGGTGATGCTGGAGGAACTTGAATCCCTATACAAGAACAATACTTAGGATCTTGTTCCATTACCTCATGGAAGGAAGGCTATCAGTAACAAATGGATCTTTAAGAACAAGTGGGATGGAAAGGACCAGGTGGAAAGATATTTTTCAAGACTACTGGTCAAAGTATATGATCATAAGGAAAGTATTGATTTTAATGAAATATTTTCTCCTATTATTAGACTGATGAATAGTCGGATAGTTATGGAAATGTGTGCTCTATACAGTTTACATCTAGAGTAGCTAGATGTGAAGTCTGTGTTTCTCCTTGGTGATCTTTATGAAGAAATATATATGCTCAAACTGGAAGGTTTTATAGAAGAAAAAAAGGATAACTTGGTTTTAAGGTTGAAGAAATATCTATATGGTATAAAGCAAGTGTCGTGATGTTGGTACCAAATATTTCATTCCTATATCACAAGCCTTGGATATAATAAACTTTATTTAGATCCTTGTGCATATTTCTGGGGTTCATATTGTAATATTCTGTTACCGAAATGACAGGTATATCATTAAAATTATCGTGGTTTTTCCTTTTATTTAACTGGGTAGGGTTGAGAAGGAATTGTGAGGATACCTATAATAGTGAAGTCAAACATTTTTTGGTCTCTCAGCTTTAACCTGTCATTTTTGCAGGCTGTATGAGGGTTACACGTCATGTAATTAGGTTACACGCCATGTAATTATTGTTGGGTACATACCGTGACAAGGGTTCACACTGTGAATGTTTACATGACATGGTTAGGTTTTACACATTGTGAGTTAATTAAATAACAGTTTTTAATTCGAAGCGATTCATTTTTTAGTGTTTGTCGATTTTAACCATTTCATAATGTGTAATGGGATTACACGTTCTGTAATACCTTTACTGTGGTTTTGAAATAGGCATCACGTATGATCTCTCTCTTTTGGTTCCTTTCCAGTTTTATTTCTCTCAACCTAAATCCTTCCCCAGACGATCTTGGAGCCCTTTAACCCTTCCAGGTCCATTCATTCAACATTCGATCGTCGTTGTGTTGGCGGTGAAAATTCTCTGGTAAGAGTTCTCCCTTTTTCTTTGTTTCTTTCTCTTTATCCTCCATGGGGTTTAATAGATCATCCTGAAATTGATGGATCTATACATTGTGTTGCTAGATATCATTTCTAGGTTGAGTTTCAAGGTCTTCTATGCCTTCGTTCTCATCAGCGGGTTTCGTTGCAGACATTGAGTTTTAGGAAAAAGGTAGGTGATTCCATCCTATTTAGCCAAATTGATTAACCTTAAATTATTTTATTTACTTCAATTGTTGATTTATATTTAATTATTTGAAATTTAATTCAATTGGTTTGATTAAAACCCAATTCCAGTGAATTGGGAGGTTTAAAATGGTTTTGGAAATAAATTGGGAACCCCCCTAATTTCAATGAATTTGGGTGTGCTTGAAAATGGATGGAAATGGTTTTAATTGCATTGTTAAATTTAATTATTGAAATGGAATTGATGGAATTTATTGAATTGTGGAAATGGGTTAAAAAGTTTTGATAGAAACCCAGTGGTTTTATCTTGTTAATAAGGCATGTTTTTTATTTAAAACTTGTTTTGGTTTTAAATGGAAAATTGAAATTTAAAATGGGGGGATGTGATTTAATTTTATTTAATAAGTCTTAAAATAAATTTCCCATCGTTGATTATGTAAGAGAACATGCAATCCATAAGTAGATTGTGAGTTATTTAGACACACTCTATGATTATACAATGTTCTAAAATATAAATGCAGTAGGTCACATCCTTAATGGAACGGTTATGAGTCACCATTGGCTAGTGTCAGAGGGATTCATTTATACACATATTGTCGTGATCACTTAGAGAGTGTGGAGTCCTATTGCCTGGAACTTTTGTACCTATTTGGAAGATGACTATGTTGCTTGCTTGATTATATTTGAGATATAAATGTATACTAATGTTGTTAAAATGTTTTATTTAACTTATGAATTTATATAAACTATTTTATATAAAAAAATTTATTTAATCCATTTTTTTAGAAATAGTCCATCACCTGTAAAGCCTTTGCTTAAAGTATTTCCCATCATTTGAATTGTATAACATGATTTGTTGAAATATGATTTAAAATTCCAAACCTTTTTATTTTAAAAATTGAAAGCATTCGTTTGGTTAATCTATTATTGGAATCTGTTATGGAATCCTTGGTGAGACCCTACTGGGATTTTTAGCTCACACTCTACTTGTGCCTTTAGGTGTTTTTATATTATCTCCTTCTGGGTTTAAACAAGGGGAAAGGATCTCTTCAAGATGGATATAGTTTTTGAACCCTAGACATGGTGAGTTGTGTCCTTGGGAACTTGGGATGTTTTCCTCTTTTTTGGTACTTGGGTTATAGAACTTTGGGCTTTAATGTATGTTTGACTTCTGTTACATTACTCCCAATGGAGTTTCTTTTTGATATGCATACTGTCTTGTTTCCTTTTCTTTCACAATTTTAGGGGGATAATCATTCTCACTTTCAGTTTTTATGATGCTAGGTGCTAGTCATCAACCTGTGGGGATTGGAAATTCCCTTCGGGATATGTCAGGGTTGGTTCGGTTATCAGGTTACCAGGGTACCCAGGCTGGTTCGTGACCAAATGGTATCAAAGGTTTTTCATCTTTCCTTGATGTCAGTACACAGTTGAGTATTCTTGTCGGGACATAGGTGGTAGTTGAGATTTAGTGTCTGACCATCTCTCACCACAATGAACGTTAAGTCACCAGGGGTGGTTAGGGGAAGATGCCTTTTGGATTAGTTCTAGTCTTCTCCCTATTTTTATTTTGATAGAGTGAAATCTAAATTTATTTTTCTATAAGTTGGATTATGTTTTCCTCATTTCTCTATTTGAGCATTATCTAACGTCTTCAATGTTTTATTTTGACGTTGTATAGAATCATGCATTTGAGAAGACATATGAATGGGATCCAGGAAGAGGTTTTTGCTGAACCTCAATGATCAAATCCTATTATAGATTTGAATCTGGTTGAGGTGATCATGTGTATTTTCCAAGATCTGGGACAGTCACCACCTCTAGTTCCCGTTTAGGCTTAAGCTATGGAACCTCATAGGGATGTTCTCAAAGTTATTTCTCAAGATTTCATTCACCAGAAGCCACCAGTTTTCAAAGCCTCCACTGATCCTCAACATGCTGAGGAATGGTTGGGAAGGATAGAACGTCTGTTTGAGTTCTTAGAGACACCGAACGTGATCAAGAAGAAGTGTTCCACCTTCGCATTGGAGGTAACGAACAAGAGATAGTGGGACATGATGGTGAAAACAAAGAAACATGAGGTATTAGAGTGTAAAGACTTCAAGGTTCTTTTCAACGACTAGTTATATCCAGATTCAATAGTGTTGGCCAAGGTTATGGAGTTTTTCAATCTTGAGCAGGCTGACAGAACTATAACTGAGTATTCAAATCACTTTGATGAGCTTGTGTTGTTTTCACAGGAGAATGTATCTAATTAGAGGATGAATGATTGACAGTTCGAGCTGGGACTTTGATCAGATATACACTCTCAGGTTTTCTTGCTGAAGATACCCACTTTTTTCGATGTGATGGATAGGGCGATGATGGTTGAGATTGACATGGATGGAAAGTCAGGGTTTATGGGAGTTATTTTTTCTCCCATTAGTAGCATGAGTTTCTTAAAGGGAAAATGGAAGCGTGATGATTCTCATGATAGTTCTCAATGGTAGGGTTATTCCAGACCTCCTACAACACCAGGAGGAAGCCCTCTGATTGATATCCGTGTGGAAATCCAGGACATTCCAAGAGGGTTTTCACTGAGGCACCCAAGAACTGTGGATCATGCGGATGTTTAGGGTACTTATGAAGATTCTTCCATATCTTTTCTACTCTGCATAGTTTAATATGATCCTCAAATCATCCTAAAACTACAGGGAAATCAGATGCTTCATGTATAAAAGGTTTATATCCACAGGAATCCAGAACAAATATTCTTCACATAGTGGAAGAGTCTCCAGAGGAAGCGGACATAGGTCCAGTGACTATGAGAGGTAACATTACTATATATTTGTCGTTAGTGACTGCTCTATTTGATACTTGTGCATCTCATTCGTTTATTTAAATCTATATTGTTAATATTCTAAATCTTCTTATGGATATTTTATCTTGCGTGATGGATATTACTACCCCTTGGTATGAAGAGGGAACAAGGTCTCTATACTCATGCTTCTGTATTCTCTCTATCAGATGTTGAGCTAGTTTGGAGTTTTCTGGCCCCTGACATGAAACCTCTTTATGTCATTTTCCAAATGGATTGGCTCATTGCTAATAAATTATAGATTGATTGTTATCTTTTATGGGTCTACCTTACTACACCTAGTGGTGTGTATCTTTTCTTTCCAGGAGAATGGGACCCAAGGTCGATCAGGGATAGTTCTTCTTATCCAGAGTTTGGGAAGGTAATATCAGTGATTTTTTTTGATCTAGAGTGGGAATCTTTGAGTGGTGATCTCCCTAAAATTTCATTGAGTTTCCTGATGTGTTTTCTTATGACTTCTTTGATTTTCCACCGGTAAGGGAGGTTGAGTTTTCTATTGACTTAATGCCTGGTACTCAACTAGTCTCAATTCCCTCTTACTGCATGGCACTAGCTGATCTGAAAGAGTTGAAGTACTAGTTGGATGATCTTCTTGAGAAAGGATTTATATAAATAAGTGTGTCACCTTGGGCGGTGCCAATTCTCTTCGCTAAGAAATTTGATGGTTCTCTACATTTATGTGTTGATTACCGAAAGCTCAATCGAGTTACGGTGAAGAACAAATAGCAGTTTCCATAGATTGATGATCTGTTTAATTAGTTGAAATGGGTAAAGTGGTTTTCAAAATTCGGCCTTCGATCTGGTTACAATCATTTGAGGATAAAAGAATATGACATTCATAAAGCCACCTTTTTGATTAGGTATAGACATTATGAGTACCTTGTTATGTCCTTTGGTATAAAAAATACTACTTCAGTTTCCATGGATTTGGTGAACAAAATTTTCCACTATTATATGGATACCTTTGTGGTAGTCATTGTGAACAAAATAACCATTTCTTCTATGTCTCAGGAGGATCATGTACATCATCTGAGAACTATTCTAAGTTTTCTGAGAAATCACCGACTCTATGATAAACTTTTGAAGTGATATTTCTGGATTCAGAAAGTGAAATTCTTGGGACACATGGTGTCTAAACAAGGTATATCAGTTGATCCTAAGAAGGTGAAGGTTTTTATGACTTGGGAGAAACCACAAAATGTCTTCGAGATTTAGATATTCTTAGGATTATATGGATATTATCACCAGTTAGTGAAGGGATTCTCAAATTTGGAATCTTCGATGACTGCTCTAACTCATAAGAGAGTGAAGTTTGATTGGAATGAGAAATGTTAGAATTCCTTTATTGAGATGACATGTATTTTAGCTACTACACTGGTGTTAAATCTTCTAAAGGTCGGGCATGGTTATGTGGTCTTCTGTGATGCATTGAGTTCATGCTTGGGTTGTTTTCTTATGTAGGGAGATCATGTCATTTCCTATAGATCTTATTAGCTTATTCCATACAAGAAGAATTTTCTTACCCATGAACTTGAGCTTGCAGCTTTAATGCACACGCTTAAGAGTTAGAGACATTACCTTTATAGAGAAAGGTTTACTATGTATTCAAACCACAAGATATTGAGTTATATCTTCTCCCAAAAAAGATTTGAATCTCTTCTATAGGCTTTGGGTGGAGTACCTATAATATTTTGAATTTGAAATTGCCTATAACCTGGGGAAATGGAATGTCATTTCAGATTCTTTGAACAGAAAACTTATGACCCAGGAAGAGAAAAAATCTTCAAAAGAGTGGAATTTGATGGATCTATTTGACCATTTGTATATTAGAGTCCATGAATCAGGGGTTGAGGTTTCTTTATCCATCATTCAGTTAGCATCTATTTTTCTCAAGATTATTCTTCAGGATCAACGACCTGATGATGAATTTTATAGCATTAGAGACTCTCTCTATGATAGGGAGACAGTTTCCCAATGGTTGTTATCTAAAGACAATGTTATATGTTATCATAATCACTTTGTTGTGCCATTTTCAGTAAGGAAGGTTGTGATGGTGGATTGTCATAATTCATATTTTTTTATGAACACAGGAACCACTGAGATGTTCTATGATATACAATGGAAGTTCTGGTGGCCATGTGTGAGATGGGGCATTGGTGAGTTTGGTTCCCACTGTTATACATTCCAGTAGGTGATGTCCGAGCACCAGAAACCTTCAGGTTTACATCATCCACTTCCAGTCCCTACTTGGAAGTGGGATGAGATCTCTATGGACTTTGTGGTTGGGTTGTCTCATACCCAGATAAGGAAGAATGTGATATGGGTTGTGATTGATAGACTGACCAAGTCAGATCACTTAATACCCATTCGTGATACAACCAAATTTGAGGAGTTAGGAAATATCTTCCTGAAAGAGATTGTATTTTTAACATAGTTACATCTGATATAGTATTTGATAGGGATCATTGGTTCCCTTATCACTTTTGCAGAGGCCTTCAAGAGGCACTCATATCTCATGTCCGTTTGAGCATGGCCTACCATCCGTAGTCGGAGGTCCAGACAGAGAGGGATATTCAGATCCTTGAGGATATGATTTGTGCTTGTGTTATAGAATTTGGTGGGGATTGGGATGATCATTTGGGGTTGTTCTAGTTTTATTATAATAATAGTTACCAGTACACAATCATAATGACTCCTTTTGAGGCCTTGTATGGTCTTCCTTGTAAATATCCATTGTGTTGGTCGAAGATTGTTTAAAGTTCCTCAGTTGGACCAGGTTTGGTGTAATAGATGTTAACAAAGATTTAGTTAATTCATCAAATAATGTTAATGTCCCAGATTTGATATAAGTATTATGTTGATCATCACCATAGACCCTTGGAGTTTTAAATTGGTGACCAGGTGTTCTTGAAATTTTCACCCCGGTGGGGTTATCAACAACTTTAGAGGTAATGGAAACATACTCCTCATTTTGTGGGACCTTTCGAGGTTGCTAAGAAATTGAGTAATGTTGATTACTATTTGGAACTTCCATCACAGTTGATGTTGATACATAATGTGTTCAATGTATCGCAAATGAGAAATTATATCTATGATTCATCTCACATTTGGATCTGGGGTATAATGACCCATGCTTGACATACATGGGCATTTTTTTTGCAGAATACTTAATACATTACCCAAATATATTTCCAAATACCGTATTATTTTAGTGTCTTTATAAACTCTGAACATAATCTTCTAACTTGGTGAAAGATCTTCAACATCTCCCATAAAGATCGTCCCCTTTTTTTCCTAACTAAAACCTTTCTTTATGTCCCAGGGAAAAGAAAACATAAAAAGGGTGAGTTCAAATACTCAGTAAGGGTAAACATGGAGAACATAAAAAAAACCATAAACATTTGAACATAAAAACATGAACATGAATTTTAAACATCAAAATCTTGAGTCACAAAATAAATCTTGGAAGTACGGAAGGAATAGATCATAAAGGAACATTAAACAAGATAGAATAGCATTGGAATAAAACATGGAATGGTGGAAAACAAATATTCACATAATATTATTTCCATAGTAGCCAAATCAATGCATCCAATACCATCATAGTGGACAAATTCCATTACTAAACCAAGGTTACATGTCATTCCAACCCTATGTTACTAAACCAGATTTACTTGTCGTTCCATTCATGTATATATAATGATATATAAATATTTACCCAATGAATTGGAGGGAGATATAGGTCCCACCCAACTCATAATGAAGTCATTATTACGTGTTCCACAAAAAAATAAATCATTTTTCATAGCATAACCCATGAAATAAAATGGATTTCTTAAAAATATTTCCATCATAATCCATTTAAAATAAATGGATTTCATAAAAATAATTCCATAATAAATAAAATCAAATAAAAGTAATAATAGGGATAAAAACATAACCCTATGTCATCTTAGATGGAAAATAATTTTGATAAAACACTTGAACTTAATTCCTAAAAAAAATATCCTTTTATTTTTAAAAATGTTTTCTTTTCTCAAAATGCCACGAAATTTTAAAAGAAAAGAATTTAGATGAAAATAATATTTAAATAAGGTAGAGTAGTATTCATTGAAATAATGTGTCATTAAACTGTAAAAATCCATTCATGATGTATTAGTTAAAAAAACATTCTACTCGTACTTTTTATGGAAAATTCAAAAAGTACCTCAAATCAATTAACGAAAAAGATTTATTTCATACCATTTAATAAAAATTAATAAATGGGTAAAATTAACTTTAAAAAATTTTAGATGAATATAAATAATATTACATAATTAGGAAACATGTATGTGGATGATAAATATACCTCGGTAAATACTTATGTATAAACAATCTCGGATAAAATGAGATTGTAAAATTATCCCTTACCTTAGGTATGATATGCTTCTTATGTATCTGAACCTCCTGTATAATTATTTAAATAATGTTACTGATTTATTCTAGAATAATAATAATTTTTATGATAACATTTATGTTCATATTTTCATTATTTTTTAGTAACATTTCATTGTTACCCGTTATTCAGGTACTAATTTCTTTATGTTCTTATGCATGTTTTTTCAGATAAGTTCTTATTCCTATTTTTAGGTTATAGTTATATCATTTACATCATGGTATTAGTATAATATATATCATATTAATTCATTAAATTCATTTAAATAATCATGCTTTAATGAAGATTATGTAGACCAAATCACATCGCACCGTGGAGACGGTAAGCTATACGTACGCACGAGCGACGATATTGTTCCCGTAATTGTTGAATGGTATTGATGTTTATGGTGTATATTATATAAAAATCAATATATTTTTATATTAATCATGTATTTATTTATTAATTCCATCATTATACCCATCCACGTAAGGTGGTGGTGAAAAACGAATTACACCACGGTGTGGAGACGGTAAGCCGTACATACGCACGCGTGGTGATTTCATTTTTCATAGGATGGGTAGAAGGTGGACTATGATTGTTTCATAATCATAATAACCTCTCAGTATATAAGTACTGCTGTAGTTATTACTTTATAATGAAACAACTCATGAGGTGGAAGTAGAAGAAGAAAGAAGTTTGAAAGAATTAGTAAATGATATTACCTCTTCTTCGATGTGCCTCCTCTAAATCTCCACTTAGAGCAATAGAGTTGGTATCTGAAGAAGATAAGAACCTATATAATTTTTATAGGGATTTTTATACGTGAAATATTCAGGTTATGGTTGAGATTTAATTCTCAAAATGAAGTGAAGAGTTGAGAGAGGAAGTTCCCTTTTATAATTGAAGTGAGGGGCACTTTTGGAAACCTCAAAAATATTAATTCATAATAATGTGAAAATCAATCAAAATACCTCCAAAATGAGATATCTTAGAAGAAAAGATACTATATTATTGAAATATAATCAACCAATAAAATTTAGACAAGTTTTGATGCCAATTTAAACATTATCATTTTAATTGACAATTAGTTATTCTATTTAGTTTTAATTAAGATAACAAATGTTTCAATATTAAAAGGGTGCAATATTTACTTATTTTATTTAAATTATACCATAAATGAATAATTTAGAACATTTTATACCATATAATAATTATTCTATATTTTTTAAACTATTTTATGATTTTTAAATAATTTTATAAAACATTTTTTTAACGAAATATCAATTGTGTCAATTTTGACACTATTCATTTCATAGATTTTTAGAAATATAAAGATAAGGTGTTATCCATGAATCAAATATTTTATTACATCCCTAATGGGACAATTTAATCTATAAAATTCATTGGAAAAATTAATTATCCAAATTATATTTATTTTATTATTTTTAATAATATTTATTTGATATCTCCATTGTTAAACTAATCACTACATCAATATTGTGTAATTATCTAATATAATTATTTTAGAATAAAAATTTGAAATAAAATAATATGATGAAAATAAATTTATTATATTTAATAAGAATATATGTAGTCTAATTTATCTTCAGAAAAATCTAACATTAAAAATGTTATACTTATTAAAGTATGAATGTGAAAACTTTAAAATCATTTTAAATAAAATAAAATAAATGTCAAAATCTCTTCTATAAATCTCCAAATGGTTAGTTTATTGGCACTTGGATGATTATGGTCGATACATAATCGAAAAATATGATTTTTTCATGTGTTTAGGCCTTTTTATGGTTATTAGTATTTTAATAAAAATTATTTTATGGATTTCATATCAATTAATTAATTTTTACATCATCAAAGTATAAGGCTTTAAGGTAATTATTAATATCCTAAAAATTACAAATAAATTATCATGATGTAGGTAATTATTCTATCTCTTAATAGACTATTTATGTTTGAAGATATCACCTGGTTACCCATATATTAAAATTATTATACTTATAAGAAATGTGAGTTTGACATTTTGTCACTTTCATTGGTTTTATTAATATCTCTCTCATTTTCATTGTCAAGTGGCCCTTAAATGACTAAGTTTAGAACATAATATTTTAAGGGTATAATTTTATTCATTAAAAAGTATTTTGGTAGGTTTTAGGATCATTTTATTCTCCTTATTATATTTTTTGTTACGCTAATTTACTCGATTTAACTTTAACCGCGTTAAATAAAAATTATCGTAGTTACTATTCATAATATCCAAAAAAATAAAAGTAACCTATGAACATAATTTGGACTCACTGATTACAAATATGGAATCCATTTTTCATAATTAAAAATATAGATTTGGCAGAAATAAAATTAAAATTAATTCCCGTTGTCAAAAACCAAAAAGCGGGTTTTTAAGAAGTAAAAAATTATCAAAAGATTGTCATGTGTTTATGTCCAATTTGAATGTGAAAATACTTACAATGACCAAAATTGTATTAAATGATAAAAACATAATCCAATTATACTTTAAAATCAATTAAAAAAGATAATCCAACTATATAAATAAATTAGACGAAAAGGCATTTTTAAATTAAAATGCAGTATTTTTCACTATTCATTAAAATATGATTTTTTTCAGAGAAATACCTAAAATTCAAAAAATTAAAAATTTTATGTTCTGATTCCAAATAAGAAGTTTATTTTTTCAAATATAATATATAAAATTGCTAAAAAGTAGATTTAAAATGGGTGCGCCATCAAAAGGCGGAAAAACCGTATTTTTTGAAAAATATTTCTTTTATCCGAAAAAATTAAATTTGTTCTTATATCATGTCTATAAAATAAATAAGATAAATGTTAATTTTATATAAAATTAAAAATTTGGTAAATACTATTCATAATGGCTAGTTTATATCCTATTAAATAATAATATATTTTTTTGTGTTCTATATGCATCTTTTGTAAAAAGGTTGTTGAATCAATTCATTATGTTTTCTTTCAATCATCCATTTTTAAATTCATTTGGTCCATTTTCTTTATTTTGTTTTAAACTAATTACCTTGTGGTCTCCATCTTTCAAAGCCTATGTGATCATTTTTATAACCTACCCAACTCTGGGAAATTTAAAAACATGTTTATTGTGTATGTGGATGAAGCGTGCTATCATGTATGGATGAAAATAACCCACTATAGGTTCAAGACTAGATATGTAAATTTAAGTTAGTCCATGGTCTACATTTTCCCATTTATCATGTTGGACAACTCTACATATTGGACCATATCACTTGCAGTTCTCTAATATCTCGTAATGTTTCCCATGTATTAACTCTTACACTTATTCAAGTTATGTTATTTTTGTATTCATAAAACCATTTTATTCATCCATGGTATACCAATTTCACATAAATTAAACTTTCACTTCAAGGAGGTGTAAGATAATGACATTGAATGTGATCTTTTTTGTCACTATAATTCATCTACCAAATGTTTTTCTTTTAAGATTCATTTAGAATTAAAATCCATTTTATTTTAGTTATGAAATTCATTATTAATAACCTATTTTAAAATATGGGTTTCTATATACCAAGGGTGGTTTTGAATATTACAGGACATGTAACTCGAGCAAAATTGTTCTGCTTGAGCAGAAAGAAAAAGTATGGAAGCGTTGTAAACGAATCGACACAACAAGAGATTGTAAATTTTAATTTGTTTATTTCAAATTTAATATCTATTTTGTAACTTAATATTCCGTTTATATTTGTAATAGTATGATTTGGAAGCCCTTAATGGGCAGGAAGTTGACAACTTTGGGCCAAATGACCACTTACATCAGGTTTTTGGGAGATGAGAAACATGACAGAATACACTGTCGGCTTGGGAAGAGTATTGTCCCGATGAAGTATTGTCCCACTTCAAGTCCCAGTTCTGGTAGCAACGAGTTAGAAAAAGCTAATGCATAGGTAGCACAGGCTCAATACAAGGCTAAAAAGGCTGAAAAAATGGTCATACAGGATCATGAATGAAATCAAAGGGAGAACGCTGAATTTATGAAATTTATGGAAGTTTTTTGTCCACCACATCCACCAGATACTGCCACAGCTTGTGATGAATATATATCGATGATGTGTACGTTATATAGTGCATCGGGCAGTAGTCCTAGTGGTGGTCTAAACGATAACGTTCCTGGCGATGGTGATGGCGATGAAGATGGCGAGGATGGTATTGTGGAAGGCAGCGAGGAAGAGGATGATGATGATGGTGAGGAAGAGGGTGAGGATGAGGCTTCAGATAAGGTCGACGATGAGGACTAGAATGACAGTGAAGATAGTGATGGTGATGATTGACATATTGATCCTTTACATTTTTTACTGATATTTTTGACATTTTATGTTTGATGATTTGTTCTGAATAAATATATGTGATGTTTTTTATGTGTATTATCACCAGTTGAATGCATTAATTGGTTTATTGTGTTATCATTATTTGTATATTGGTTGGCGATGTCTGTTTGCTGGTAGTTGACTAAGGTGGGGTAATTGACTATGGTGGGTGATGTTTTGTATGTGATGATTTGTTCTGCAGGTTCTGTGGTCTAAGTGGGGGTGCTTCATGCTTGGGAATTGGGGTTTCTATACCAACGATTTTAAATTTTTTGGAATATCCTTAAACCAACGGTTCTCAGTGAACTGCTGGAACATGTGATGGATCAGAACCTCTTCACCGTGGATCAGAAATGTGGCCCCGGTGCTGGAAGACCGGATCATGATCAACACAGCTGAAGAAGAAACAGACTCCAAGCCACGGAAGAAGAAGGTTATGGCCCGGAGAAGAATAGATCTAGCGCCTCCATATCTTGAACCCATTCCACACTGAATCACAACCCCAAATCTGCACTGGAGAACTCTCCCAAAGCCGCACCATATCCAGGGTTACCTTGGTTGGACTGTTGTGGTCTCTACATGTGGGTTTGATGGCAGTGATGGGGAGTTTTCGTGATGGTTGTATAGTGGAGATGCAAGTTTCTTGTTGTGGAGGTTTTTGCAGTGTTGAATCTATTGGTTTGCGTTGGTTGATTTAGAATGGTGGAAATTTTATATTTTATGGTTTGTTTTTTGAATGTGGGAATCTTGTGATACCAGACTCGACTCCATGAAACAGTCTGTAGAGGAGGTTCCAGAGCTGACAGATCATCATTGCAGAGTTTTTTGGATTTGGTTTTTGGAGAGGGAATGGCACTAGCCATCGAATCGGGTCTGTGCTGCAACATAAGACACTTTCTTGATGAATAGACTTACAATAGTGGAGTGCTTCATCATGATCAAATTTTAGGGGGGAGAAGTTCAGTGATATCATTCTGGTTTTACTCTTCCTTTCCTTCGAGTGTGATTGTCCTATACCCTTGATATCTTCTTGGGTTTCCCCTGTTCATCCCTTAAAAGGGTGCTTTATCATATAATAAAAAAAGTGAAGGCCTTTGGGTCATTGGATTGGATTGGATCAGTGAATTGTCGGTATAAACCCATACCAACAGTTCTGAACTATTTATATAGATCTATACCTATGGTTTTAAACAGTTTCCATACATCTATAAAAACAGTTCTCAATGAACATTTGTTATACACATATTCAGATGACCCTATACCAACGATCCACTTTTACAGCTGTAGGGTCCTGAAAAATTCGCAAAGGAGAATGATGATCCTCTTTAACTCAAGGGAGATTCTACCCAATTTCCCCTCAAAAGGATTAGGAAAATGTGGAGAATACTCAAGATGGTGATGGACGAACCAGTCCGTGGATTGGTTTAATTTTAGCGACGCACGGTCAGTTCCGCGGAGCGTCCCTCCTCCACAGACCATCGTAGTTCGCGATATGGAGGCAGAGATCCTCCGCGGCCACGAGGCAGGATATGCGCCAACCTGGTTCACCATTCTGGAATACCCCAGCTGCGAGCTGTGTCAGCCAGCTTGAACCGCCTCCGCTGTCATTCGCGAAATGGAGGCAGAACCCTCCGCGACCGCGAAGCACTCCCCGAGTTTGGTTCGCGAAGGAGTGTTTAACACCCTGTGAATTAGGGATTGAACAAGTCATCCATGAACTGGGTTTTCAGTCATTGTCCTCCACAAAAGGTGCCACATGACCATAGATATATCCTTTTCCCCGCTCTATAAAAGGATATTGCAAAAGAAGAGGATAAAAGGAGAATAGAGAGGAGATCGGTCAGATTCGGGTGGAAGGATTTCAAAGGAAGGCTTAGGATTTTGGAAGTTCCAGTTCGCAAACTAGAGCAGGTATGAACCTGGGAACAAACTAACAAGGAACCAAAAAAGTCATAATAACTTGTTGAACCGTGAACTTAAAATAACAAAGAAGAGAAAACCGTGAACCAGGGTCCCTCCGCGGATGTACTCCCTGCGGACCAGGGAGTTTATGCCTCTTTCCCGATCCGCCGCACCACGTAGCACCCTCCTACGCGGGCGAAGCCCCGAACGATGAGCCTCCGGCCGGCACCGCCCTTGGCCGCCGCTGCCTGCTTGGAACCCTCCGCGAACCACCCTGGTTCGTGGATCGAACCCGGAGCCGCGAACTACCTTGTTTCACGGGATACCCATCAGTCCGCGGACCACCCTGGTTCACGGACGACATCTCCAGCTGTGTATCACTTCCCTACATGAAGGGCGCCACCACCCATACCCATGTGTGGCCTGCCAAAACCTTCAGAGTTCCCATTCCCCGAGCCAGATAAAATCCTTCCAATCTCAATCTGGCCTGATCCTTCGCAACCTCCTCATTGCCCTACTCATCGGCCCCGAGCCGAGGCCTCCACCAGAGCCACCCGATCTGTGTGGTGTAACCCTCAGTCACATCAGCGCGCCATTTTGAGTTCACATATCCACAGTAAACAGGGGAAAAGGGGTTGTCCCGACCCTTAGGCGGATTCCTGAAGCATGCCTGGGTTCAAATTCCCAAGGTAATGCGGGGTCTGAGCCCGAGAGCCCCCTTTTTGCCTCTAATAAACAGGATGGGGGACTGCACGCTTCAACAGTCGAGCACTTCTCCCCTCCCCAGAGAGGGGGTGACATACCCATCCGAAGGCAGCCATCCCCATGAACCTTGGTACTTCCTCGGGGAACAAGAGGGGTGACGGGCACAGAAGCACCCCTTTCCCTCTCCCGCTGCGCTTTGTCTCCATGGGCATCCATCCCAGAGTAAGCCCCGATGTTATGGGCCACCCTCATGCGTAATCCCCACTCCACTTCTCATGGACGCACCTTTCATGACGTGATCCTCTGGTCCCTGCTGCCTCTTGTTTCTCACACTGAGTATGACTCATGTGGGCTTAGAGTAAGTATCGACCATGACATCCTTTTATGGGCCTCCTCAAAGTGTAAGCCCCAATCCATCACCCTGGGCCTCCTCATAGTGTAAGCCCCAATCCATCACCCTGGGCCTCCTCAGAGTGTAAGCCCCAATCCATCGCCCTGGGCCTCCTTAGAGTGTAATCCCTAAGCCATCATTCTAGGATGCCTTAGAGCATAAGTCCCATGCCAATGAGAACTACGAGGACTTTGATTCCCTTCCACAAGGATACGTAGGAAGCCTCCATGAGGTTCAAGCCTTCTCACCAACGGACCCCCGAGTCCACCTTCACGTCAATTCTCCGATTCCCCTTTCAAACTACGTGAACTTTCATCCCTTTCCCCTAGGCAGGGTATGTAGAAAGCCTCCATGAGGTTCAATCCCAACAACTGGTCGATCCGACTGTCTTCACATCGGTTCATTGTGCCACTCCTAGTGCTGCCTCAATGAGTTCTGACTCCTCGGGGTCATTAATCCAACGATGGATGGTAAATCTCATGAATAAATGATTCCGTACCCCTGCATTCAGCTGACCATTGCCAGCAAAGAGAAATCCGTTGATACTATGCTTGGGTATAAACCAAGGATTCACGAACATATGAATACGTCTTAAATCTATAAGAGAGTCCCATAACAGGCAATAATTCCCCCCCAAAAGGGTGTGATGAGCCCGACTTCCCATTCTCTCGACCAATGTGAGTTCTTAAGCGTCGCTGGTCAGACCATCCGGCGAACGCCTACCTTTGGAAAGCAGGTCCATGCATCATTGGATATGGAAACGTTGGGCGTTTCGAGACCGAAACCTGAAACAAAAATGGTAAACCCGGCGTGAATCTTTAACCAAGAATGACATATTTAACCTAATTCCACTTTGTTCCCCCTTTTACTCACAAGGAGGGCCAAGCAAGGTCATTAATTATGCATGGGATCATGAGATGACACTTTGATGGTTTTTCTGTTTGTATTTGTTAAAATGTTTTACAGGTACTATACAGAACTCCCTTAGATCCAATGACGTCCTGGAGGAACTCACAAGCACATGCTTCCAACTACGCAATAATAGTACTTCCTCACCTACGGAGGACCCTGTCACCCACCCATCGTCTTCAACGCTGGGCCTAGGATGCGCTGATCCAAGAGTACCATGTGAATGGTACTCTCCCAATGGTGGAGGCGGTCATGCATGCCCTCCAATCTGCCAGAACATGCCGGTCGCCTGCCTAGCAGCGGCCGTAAAGGCAGATCCAGACAGCCCCTGTTGCTGTCTCCAACCATTTCGGGAGTCTATCCTCGGAACGGGACAATGCGTACCTCCCTTATCTTAGGGAGGCAGATGAGGTTGAAGTTGAGGACTTCATCCCCACCAAATGGGGGTTTCGCTCCAAGGCCCCCACCGGCAGACGTCATCATGGTCACGCTGCGATTCAACATCCTCATGCTGAGGAGGATGTCTCCCTGAGGATTCAGGCCCACGCTCCCTAAGCTCCCGCCCCTTGGACCACCCGACAAGGCTGGAAAATGTACAACCAGGGACAGGTCATCATCCTGGTCCCTGAGGAGGAGCTCCACTGCCCAGCCACGGAGATGTACCACAAACAGGCACCTACACCTCTTCGCTCCTCCTGAGCCCGCCATCCAGACATGGCGGCATCATAAAAGCAGGCTCGCATTCCCACAGAGCTCCATAAACCCCATCGCTCACATAGGATGACACTTTACAGGCAGGCACCTCTCCCTGCCCAGGGTCGTGAAGCCCACCAACCAGACGTGGTGGCGACCCGACACCTATAGGACCAGCTCCTAGCATTTTCTTCTAACGCCCGCCATCCTGATATGGTGGTGATCAACAAAGCCCTCCACCCAAATGTGGCGGCAAATCATAGGCGGGCAAGTCTCCCTGCCAACAAAGGCCACCGACTCGATATGGTGGGAAACCAATATATGCAGGGCCAACTCCCTGTGGATTCAAGTAAAGTCTTCCATCCTGATGTGGTGGCCAACGGAGAGAGAAATTGACGTATCCCGGTACTTGGGAAGATTTGTTCACCTGCCCCGACATAGGAGAATTGTCAGTACCCACTGACCACCGGAGGACTAAAGAAGGATATTCCTACTCCGATACCGGAATTTTCCTTCATACCTGTTCCATCCAAAGATGTCTCTCTACATATCCTGGAAATGATGGAGGAGCAGGTATCGATCCCAGATCATATCTTGCAGACTTGCCAGAATGTAATTGCATCAGCGGCAATAATAAGGAATCGGTCCCGTGAGCCTGTCTCCCAAATTGAGGCGACTCATCTGAGAGACGAGATAGCCGCCTCAGAGTAGATCTGCATCCCTGATTCTGCCCAGGAGGGTCGCCGACCATATTCCACAATGCAAGGGCAACCAGATCGAGTAACTTCACTCGTTCCAACTGGGGGACACCCGTCTATCATGATGGATGCTCCATAACAGGCATATATCCCTGCTAAAAGTCAAGATGTTCGTTGGCATATCCCGAAAGCATCATAGGACCTAATTAGATTGGGACCCAATGGTGAAGGCCATTGTCAACAATAGACGGTCCCCGCTTCCCAAAAAAGGGCGCCCCGAACGCGCCAAAGGTAGCCGGAAAATAAAGAGGGAGTTCATGACTTCGCTCTGCTAGAATATGGGGTTCACAATGCCTCTAAGAATATATCAAAGGCTCAGAACCCTACCCATCCATTACCATATTATGGGAGTGGCAGTAGCAATTGTAAAGGTCCTCCCTTCAATGTTGCTACCAACAGCTCTGAAGGTCCTCCCAGAGAACCTATGGGGGCCTCCCCCGTAGGAATATAACGATAGATCAAGAGAGCTCCTCTTCTGATGTGATTCATGGAAACCCTCCACGTGTCCAGAAGATCTAGCAGCAAGAAGGTCCTCCACTTGCTATGGTACACCCTAAAGGTCCTTCCTGGGGTATACGCTGAAAACACTCTATATGCAGTGGGACCACATATTATGATAGTAATCCTCTCTATCATAGTTCCAACTGCAGAGTCCCTCCCCGCAGTGACGTCTCATCACAACAAGAAGGTCCTCCCCTTGTCGTAGCCTGCCCTAAAGGTCCTCCCTAGGGGTTACACTGCAACGAAACTCCATGCATCCAGGAATCATATCACGGTGGTAGTCCTCTTCACCCTGATAACGGAGGTCCTCCCCGTAGAGACGTCAAGCAACGAGAAGGCCCTCCCCTCATTTCAGTACATTATGGAGGCCCTCCCCAGGATGTATCCCATGGATATTCTCCCTGTGGCGGCAGTAATGGTAGTCCTTTCCATTTCCGCAGTTGTGATGGTAGTCCCCACCACCACAACCGCCATTGTGAAGGTCCTCCTCGCATTGAACCCAAGCAACAAGAAGGTCCTCCCCTTGTCACAGTGTGTCCTGAAGGTCCTCCACAGGATGCACATCGAATGTCAATCCATGATGTTCATCCTCACCATGATGGTAGTTGTTGCAAAGGTCCTCCCCGTAACGACGCTACGCAGCCAGAAGGTCCTCCCCTTGCTGCGACACACCTTAGAGGTCCTCCCCAGGGTGTGCACAGCAAAAGTCCTATATGCAGCGAAGCATCAATAATTAATGGTAGTCCTCTCCATTACGACCACCATTGCGGAGGTCCTCCCCGCAATGACATATCATATCGACAGGAAGGTCCTCCTCCTGCCGAATCAAGCACAGAAAATCCCTTGTATGCCGAGGCACTCAGAAGGCTGGGATCAAGCATGTCAGATTCCTAGTTAGTCACCAACAACATCCTTCCACAATCAGGAGACGGTCCAGAGCCGCGTCCATCCTCTAAACCACCTCAGAATCTCCCACATAATGATTCATCACCTACCGGTCCCACTGCCTCTGACCACATTGGCAATGATCATCTCAGTTGGGACGACCAGGTAGAGGAGTCACTAGAGGAGGAGTATGCTGATATGTTTCACCTGAGGAAACAACTGGCCAGGGATGATATACCAGTTATTTTTTGGCCTACAACCACCTCTCAGTTCGATATACCCAGAGAGTTGTCGGAAGAATGCTTGCACGACATCCACCATAATATATAGACAACCCTCCATTGACTGAAATCAATCTTCCTGCCATACAATGGGTATGTAGACCACGTCAAGACAATAAGGGACCTCTTACATCACATCAACCTGAAAGCTCTTCCTTCAGCATTACAACAGTGACTCGAGAGGCGTAGAGGAAACATGGAGATAGCCTGCCTCCGTGCGCTACACCAGCTATGCCGCCTCATCGGTGATGCTCTGACGGGAGTCCATATTAGGGGATGGGGAGAACATGGAGCTCTGCATTTCACTCCGCTACCCTCCTAGAAAAACCCATTCGGCATGGTTTCCTGCAATGTCATCACATCAAGACGGCAATCGAGTGGTCTCTCTATTCAGGAAAGGCAACACACCCAGCAGAGTCAGGCCTTGAGTAAGTCCCAGAAACGTCAGGCCTGACGGGAACAAGACATTCAAGAACTCCTAAATCAATCCACTGAGAGCATACAACATGCCTCTCGCCTAAGGGAGGCCAATCAACAATCTTTTCCTGCCTCCCCAGAAGGGATTGATTCACAGAAGAACTCAACACCAAACCCAGTTCACTTTCGAATGGGGGCACACAAGATCAGGCAGGTAGCGATAGCTGCAGCCACTGCCGCAATCGAGGGTCAACCCTAGCCTGCAGGGCTGGGGTCATTTTTAATAACAAATTCCCCCTTAATACCAATAAAACTGGGAAGAGACTGGATGTCCAAGGAACGGATCCAACCCCAGCCCTCGGGGATGGGGGCATTATTACCCCCTCAACAGCAACCTCCCCCACTAGAGTCAGTATTCTCTCGTCTAGGGAGTATAATCAGTAGAGGAGGTTCCCATCCTATCCTATCATTTGAATCATCATCCCCTATGAGAGGAAGGCGCACCATAAAGGTCGCACCAAAGAACCCTCTGCGTCACCCTTCGTCAAGAAGTCCGAAGGCAATACCAGGTCACGAAAGGGAAGGCCAGCAGAAGACGCGAGAGATCCTCTTCCCATTTGGAATATGACATCTTCTCCACCCTGCGATATGCATCTATCAATGTCATAGAGGTTGACTCCATGGGTGACACCAGAGATACTGCAAATCAGGAGGGATCAAGAGACAATAGTTCCGGTCAGGCTGTGACTCTCAACAAACCACCAGGTCTGCACACCCGGAACCAGAGGACCGCCCTAAATATGGCCATCCTTCCAGCCAACCCTCCTCCAGCTACCCTGTAATCTTCCAACAAGGATAAGAACAAAGGACTGGTTACCCTTAACCCGCCTCCTTCTCTCGATAAAGATGATCCACTCACGCTCGAAGAGAGATTCGCTCGACAGGAAGAGGAGATGAAAGGATTGAGGCGGCTTTACGCCGAGCTACTCCAGAGGAACCGCCTTATCGAAAGTGCGTCCCAGGAGGAGCCACATCATGCACTCCCAACAAGTGCACCTCAAAGACTAAGGTTTGCCCCGACAAATGAAATATGGTCAGGGCTCTCGTCCAACGAGGCACCCAGCCCGTCCAACTACCTAAATGTAGATTCGGATGAATACCAAGACTTCCCTCTACTCAGTAAGCAACCAAAGAGAGTACACCTGAACCCTCTGAAGGTTCCACAAACGGCACACGCACCCCTGGTGCCAGCCAATATGGATCCTTAGACAACACCTTGGGCTATGTCTTCCCAGGACCAGGCCCAACATGATGTAAACCAGGGTCTCACCAACACCATCGAGGCACTAACAGCTTGATTAGAAGTGATGGAAGGTCGAAGAGATTCGATACAGCCAGAGCGGAAACCCTACCTGGATTGGGTGAGCAACACACCGCCTCCACCCAATTTTGGGAGCCCTTTATTCCATATCTTCAATGGATTAGGCAATCCGGAACAGCATTTGATGCACTATGCATCCTATTAAGACCCCATGATGGGAACTTTGGAGAAACAAGAAGAAGTAAAACTCAGATGCTTTGTACGGACCTTGCAAGGATCTGCCTTCGTCTGGTATATGAGTTTTCCCGCCCAGTCAATAAAGAGCTGGGAAGACCTTCGACAGCAGTTCCCATTCCACTTCAGCTCAACGTTTCCTAAAATAACGGTCAACTATCTCATGAAATGCAAGAAGAGGGAGAACGAGAGGGTCTCATATTTCATCTCCAGATGGAAAGGTCTGACCTATTCCCTGAACAGGACAATGCCTCAATATGAGATGCTAGCCATATGCATCGATAATCTTCGAGATGTGCGGCGAACACCGCTCATACCAGTGGAGTGCACCACTAGCTTCCGCCATCTCTTGGCCATTGCCCATAGAATTGAGGACTCCCTGCAGCGGACTAATTCGAAGTCCTGAATAGCCTCATAGGATCTTGTGAAAAGATCCCATAGAGCTGAAGCGTCCGCTGTCACACTCAAGCCGGCCCCTATGCCCGCTTCACCACTCAGGCCTCCACCAAATCGTCAAGGGCCTCCTGCATATCAGCGGCCGCCTCTGCCTTAATGGGACGATCAACAAGGACCCAATCAAAACTAGTTTGAGGAACGAAGACAAAAATTATACTCGTTCCAAGATGATCAAGTTCACAGATACTTCATTGCCGCCATGAACTACAACTTACTCTGCCTCCCGGAGCTGAGGAAACCTGAAGAGGTCGGCCGTGATGACAGGCCAGATTACTGCCCCTACCATCGGATGTTAGGGCACAGTATCCGAGAATGCTTCATCTTCAAAGACCTCTGGTAGAGGATGGTAGACTACGGATAGGTCGAGCTGGGACCACCCCCAACACATGTGTCATGTATCTCTACCACAGAATCCGACAAATAGGAGGGGTGTCAGAATGTCACCAGAAAGTAGGGGTATAAATTTGACCACTGGATGACTCGTAAGACTACCAATTGAGCCCAGGGCATACTCCGACCTCAACTACAGTAGCTGGTGTTGCCACCAACAACCCTTGAAGCCGCAGAGTTGACAGTATCAACCTCAAAACCCTCCAATAGCTAGTCATCCAGGCGTAATCGAAGGAGGAAACAGTTGCAAGAGGATCAGTCCGTGATGGGGCCAAAGTTAGTCCCAACCATGGAAGATTATATGCCCTCAAATTTGGCGCCACGGGCACCGACCCACCAAACGTAACCATCAGGGACAACCGACCAGGTTGACCTATCAGAGGATGAAGAGCCAATATTTGGTTCTATAAACCTCATACATATTATGGAATCATTCCCTGATGAAGGGTATGGTTACAAACCCGAGTTCCCTGCATGAAGAGCCGGGAGGAGGAATCGTAGAGGTAGGGGATACCAGGGGAGGTGCAAACACGGCTGAAACCAACCCTATGGTTGGACCCCGACCCAAACTGTTAGTATCGTAGAAACCCATGGGAGATCCCTTCAACAGACTTAATAGGAGAAATAATGACCCTCCACCTCCACAAATAGCCACTTTGGCCCTTTTGTTCTACGATACCCACTAGAGGAGGAACAAGTGTCTGGCCGCCTAGTGTGCAAAAACAGACCGGCCGGACCAAGTCCTAAAAATGTGGGAACACCGTTGATATCTGACCCCACGGTCGGTCCCTCCTCATCAAATGCTCCATCCCCTAAAGTACCCTCTAAGAATCTCTCACCAACGGAGAAGTGTCGGCCGCTGGAGCAGAAATACGATATCCTTAAACAGCTGGCATCGGTACCAGCCAAGTTTTCAATCCTCGATTCCCTAAGTCTATCAGCAAACCTCAGGAAGGCGCCTATAGAAGCTTTGATCAGGCCCCAGGAGTTTCAAGCTGAGGTAGCTGCCACCGAAATTTACTGGACGGAGACTGACCCAGCTGAATGTAATGCGGTGATTTCCTTCGCCGATCAGGATGAAGATTCCATCATGCAAGGACACATCAGACTACTATATGTGTCCGACACACTGAATGGTATTGAGATCCAGAAAGTCTTTATAGGCAATGGATTTGGAGTTAACCTCCTTCCCATACGGACACTCCGTAAGTTGGGCTAAAGTGAGGAAGACCTAATTCCCTTGGCCACAACTCTGTCGGGTTACGACAAGAGTGAGATGAAACCAATGGGACAAATTAAGCTAAAAACCCATTTTGGTGACTTGGTAGCCTACACGGAATTCCTGGTGGTCCAGCAGAGAACATCATTCAATGCCTTGCTGGGAAGGCCGTGGCTCCATAAGCACATGGCCATCCCTTCATCCTACCACCGGTGCATCAAGTACTGCGTCAATGGAAAAATTGGAACATTTCACATCGACAAGGACCCTTTCGAGCTCTCCCAGTCACATTACATTGACGTTGGGTTATATGAGAAAAAGAAAAATAAGCCTTTGGTTGATGTTATTGACTGGATCCCCGCTCCAAATGGCCTGGAAATGGTTCCTGATGACCCCCTCAGGCATCTTGGCAGAGATTATGTCCTTCCCATCAACCATGTTGAGAGTAGGAGTTCAAGTATGGACACACACTCTGATGTCCTCATGACTTCAGCCACGATGTCCGAGCACAAAAATGCGGGAACGTCCGCCAACCCTTGATCTGGGGACTAATACTCAAGTGGGGATGCCCACGATGCCTCTCCCTCAAACCCTCAAAGACTCAGACCAGAAACTCTCTCCCTGTCGGATCAAGAAGATGAGGACTTGGGAGAAGAAGAGGAGGAAGATCTCTAGGATGCACCTCCCGTATTTGAGGAGGGTATATCCACCATGGTGGATGAGCTCAGAGAAATAAACCTGGGTACCTAGGAAGATCCGAGACCTACTCTGATTAGTGCAACCATGTCCCCCAAGGAGTATGAGGTATATACCTCTTTCCTGAGGAAACAAAGGGATGTTTTTTCCTGGAATTAAACAGAAAATCCAGGACTCGATCCCGAAGTGGCGACGCATCACTTGGGTCTTTCAAAAGACCACCGAGGCTATAAACAGGCTGCCAGAAGGACGCATCCCTCACATGCCGCCAAAATAGAGGCTGAAGTTGATAATCTCATTAAAGAAGGCTTCATTCGGGAGGTCTAGTACCCCATTTAGTTGTCCAACACCGTACCTTCAAAGAAAAAGAACATAAAAATCCGCGTATGCATTGACTTTAGAGATCTCAATCGGCATTTTCTGAAAGATGATTTCCTGTTCCCGATCACTAAATTATTAATCAATGTGATGGCTGGGTACGAGGCTCTATCCTTCATGGATGGATATTTCAGATATAATCAAATTAGGATGGCTTGAGAAGAAGAAGAAGAGACTTCCTTCAGGGCCCCTCAAGGGGTATTCTATAACAGGGTCATGCCCTTTGGTCTCAAGAACGCTGGCGCCACATATCAACATGCCATTCATCGGATCTTTAAACCATTCCTGGGGAAATTCGTTGAATGTTATGTGGATGACCTGGTGGTCAAGTCTAGACAACACTCATATCACCTGTCAGACCTTGATACTGTCTTCAACAAACTCCGACAGCATAGCTTGAAGATGAACCCCTTGAAATGCGCCTTTGGGGTTACCTCAGGGAAATTCCTTGGCTTCGTTGTATGCCATCGTGGCATCGATGTCAACCCTGAGAAGACAAAGGCTATCCTTGGATTAACACCTACCCAAAATCTCACCAAGTTAAGGGGATTCCAAGGACACCTATCCTATATTAGGCGGTTCACATCCAACATGGTAGGCAAATGTTTTCCCTTCACCAGGTTAATGAAGTAGGGGGCCACATACCAATGGACGGATGACTGCCAAGAGGAGTTCGACAACTTGAAGAAGTACCTATTAAGCCCACCGGTGCTCATGCCCCCAGTTGAAGGAAGACCTCTCATCTTGTATGTGACAACCATAGAGCGACCAATGGGAGCCTTCCTCGCACAAAAGAATGACACCGGTAGTAAAAACAGTCTCTATTACCTCAGCCGAACAATGATTGATGTTGAGACTCGATACTCAAACATTGATAAGAACTGTTTAGCCTTGGTCTTCACAGTTCAAAAGTTGCGAAATTATATGCAATATCATGAAGTCCATTTGATCTCGCGGAATAACCCGCTCAAGTACATCCTCAGCCACTCGATGCTAACCAGACACCTATCCCGATGGGCGGTCATCCTGCAACAGTTTGAAATTTGGTTTGTGCCTCAGAAAGCCATCAAGGGTCAGGAATTAGCAGAATTTCTGACTGAGCACCCTTTGATAGGGACCACTGCACCGGATGCCAAGCTACCTGATAAAGACATCTTCTCGGTTCGAGAGGAGTTCCCAGCATGGGAAATGTACTTCGACGATGCATCTCGAAGCCCAACCGGGAAGAGGATGGAGGATCCCATATTCAACAAAGTGGGTTTGGGAATAATACTCGTGTCCCCGGAAAAGGTAGTATTTCCATATTCCTTCCTCCTATCAGAAGGATGTATGAACAATGAAGTGGAATATCAAGCTCTCATTGCAGGCCTGGAACTCACACTCCAGGCACAAGTACAACACCTTAAGTTAAAAGGTGACTCATAAATGGTCATCAAGAAAGTCAATGGTGACTATGCTATTAAAAAAGAGGAGACGATCCCCCTGTTTGACCATGTCCGAATGTTAATGACATAATTATCCACAAAACCAACATTAACCTATATTCCTCGGTCTCAGAACACTCAGGCTAATGCATTAGCCAACGCAGCCACAACCCTAGCTGACCCAGGCCGGGATGAAATGGTTATCAGTATTGCTCACCGTCAAATGGTATTGCCATTTGTTCAGACCAAGACGGAAGAAATCCACGAATTCAGTCCTGTCCCCGAGCCATATGCTCCGTCCACCAGCTGGATGAATCCCATTTCAAACTACCTTCAACGGGGAGAACTTCCATCAAACAGGGATGAACAAGAGGAAATATGGAGAAGGGCAATCAAATTTGTCCTATATGGCGGTGCGGGTCAGAAAAGAGTTCCTCTACAAACGAGGCCTCAATGGAGTGCTCCTCAGATGCATTGATGGAGAAGAAACCGATTTCATAATGAATCAAGTACATGCCGGAGCGTGTGGAGCACATCAACCAGGGACCAAGCTTTCCCATCAGGTTTGAAGTCTTGGGTACTACTGGCCCACAGTGGTATGAGACTGTGAGTGTTTTACCTCAAAATTCCGCTCATGCCAGATTCATGACAACTTCATACACTAACCCCCATAGTTACTTCATCAGGCCAAGTACTCCTGGCCGTTTTCCGTCTGGGGGATGGACGTCGTGGGACCATATCCTCCCACCACAGCCAAACAACTGAAGTATATCCTCATGGAAACCGACTTCTTTTCCAAATGGGCAGAATCCATACCCCTCAAGGAAGTCGGGGCAAGAAATATTTTCAGCTTTGTGAAGACAAATATCATCACCAGATTTGGTGTCCCTTATACCATACTGACGGAAAATGACACCAACATCTGTTCTACAGATTGGAGAAACTATACCACGAGTATGGTATCAAGTCTAACCACTCATCCCGCTACCATGCATCGGCCAACAGACAGATAGAGGCTTTCAATAAGACCCTGTCCAACATTCTCCAAAAAATGGTGTAAAAAGACAAGAATTCATGGCCGGATAAACTCCTCCCTGAATTGTGGGCTTATCGAACCACAATCTGCACCGCTACTCGGGACACCCCGTACTCATTGGTGTACGGAACAGAGGCGGTCCTACCCATTGAACTCCAAATTCCCTCACTCTGTGTTGCCATCTATGATCAATTATCCAATGATGAGCAGTCAGAAAAGCGACTAGGTGAATTGGAACATCTAGACGAGAAGCGTTTACACACTTTGCACCATCTGGAGGTATACCAGAACCGGATCGCACGGGCCTTCAACAAAAAGGTTCGTCTTCAGTCTTTCTTGGAAGGAGAATTAGTGTTGGTCCTCCGGACCCCAATGATACCAGGAAAAAAGCCTCCAAAGCTGGAGCCCGAATGGGAGGGACCATACGTTTTACACAAGGTCTACTCCAACGGAGTATATACCCTGATCTCTATGAACGGGAAAGTCACCACGACTCCTACCAATGCAAGATTCCTAAATAAGTATTTCGCATAGAAACCGAAAGTAGAGTACGTCCTCACCGCATGACGTTAAACTGCATGGAGTACGTCCTCACCGTATGACGTTAAAATGCATGGAGTCCGTCCTCACCGCAGGACGTTAAACTGCATGGAGTTCGTCCTTACCGCACAATGTTAAACTGCACGAAATCTAATAATACCCCTCGTCCTAAGAACATGACATTAAACTGTATGGATTTCGTCCTTACCACATGATGTTAAACTACATGAATAATAAGATTTAAAAATGCCTTCTTCCCCTGTGTACGGACCAGACCTACAAGGGGTGTATTCCTCGTCCTCACCGCATAACGTTAAACTACACAGATTTCAGAGAACTACGTATGACTTGATTCCTACCCTCACAGGATACCTAGTGACGCTGGGATCCCCTATCCTGGCCTAGCCACTCCCAAATAATGTTAAAAATTCCTTCTTCCCCATGTGTACGGACTAGACCTGCACGGGGTGTATCCCTTGTCCTCACCGCACAACGTTAAACTACATAGACAAGAAGTTTTAACAATTCCCCTCTCCCCCCGTGTATGGACCAGACTTGCATAGGGTGTACTACTTTCAGAGAACTACATGCAGCTTGATTCCTACCCTCGCAGGATACGTAGTGATTCCAGGGTTCCCCGTCCTGGCCCAACCCCCTGAATAAAAGATAAAAATGCCCTTTACCCCCCATGTACGGACCAGACCGGCACGGGGTGTACTCCTCATCCTTACCGTATGACATAAAATTGCATGGATAGAAAGATTTAAAAATGATCCCTCTTCCCCGTGTATGGGATAGACCTGCACGAGGTTTATTTTTGCATCCTTGCTGCACGACGTTAAACTGCATGGACAATAATGTTAAAAATTACCCCTTCCCCCATGTACAGACCAGACTTGCATGGGGTGTATACCTCGTACTTACCACATGACGTTAAACTGCACGGACTTCGTCCTTACCACATGACGTTAAACTGCACGGACTTCATCCTCACCGCATGACATTAAACTACACAGACTTCGCCACGACCCACCCAAGACACATGGTGATACGAGATGGAGATACTCCTTGCACATTTGGATGCATCCTCTCCATACATCAGAATCCACGACCCGGATAATTATGGATCTTCATAACCACTCATGGCCATCGTAAGTGGAAACTCATCGACCCGTGGACACCTTTGCAGGACTATGCATACCATGCCCTCAGCGGCTCTTCATATTGATAGCCCCTGACTCGTCCATCAAAGGAAAGATTTCATCAGGCAAAACTCTTCCTAGATCCATACGCCTACCATCCTCAGAGCCCCCGTATCACATCTCCCGAACCAAAAATTTATGGAGTAGTGGGTTACAAGTTCATTCCCCTTTTCACATCCAAATGTTTCCAGGGTACCCCTACCTGGATAGCTTATGTGTCCACCGGTGGTTCACATAGCGACCTATGTCAACGATCATCAATCCCGGAATAGGCTACGTTGACTCAATGGACAATTGTAGTGAACATGTTTCTTGTATACTCAGACACCATTATCCCCACGTGCCGAACTCTGCACTGTGAGTAATCTCGGATTCTCGTAATCATTCATGGCCATCAGAGGTGGAAAGTTATCGACCCGGGGACACCTTTGTATGACTATGCATACCATGCCCTCAGCGGCTCTACATAATGATAGCCCCTGGATCATCCATCAAAGGAAAGATTTACTTGGGCGGTGCTCTTCCTAGCTCCGTACGCTTACTAGCCTCAGAGTCCCCACACCACACCTCCTGATCTGGGAAAACTCAAAGTTGTAGTTTACGACCTTCATCCCCCACCTTGTTCCAAGTATATCAGAACATGTTGACCCAGTTATCCTTCGAGTGACTGTAGTAATAGTCACCCAATGGTCCGAGCTCTATGACCGCTAAAATAGGAGTACCTTTTCCTTACCGCACGATGTTAAACTGCATGGTGTAAAGGTACTCCCCCGCACGCAAAATAAATCAGTACAGAGAGCTCTCTAAGTTTTAACAGCAGCCATGGTCGAGTATGCCCGACATGTTCAGACATTTCCTTCCCCGATGACAGACTTTGTGGCCTGGATAATTGCAGATCTTTATAACTATTCATGGCCATCGGAAGTGGAAATCCATCGACCCAGGGACACCTTTGTACGACTATGCATACCATGCCCTCAGCGGCTCTGCATAATGATAGCCCCTGGCTCTTCTACCAAAGGAAAGATTTCCTCAGGCGATACTCTTCCTAGATCCGTACGCTTACCGGACCCAGAGCCTCCATGTCATCTCTCCTGATCCAAGAATCCCCAAAACCATGATTTAAAGCATCAACCCCCCTCCACGTCTTGGACATGCCAGGATACTCGGGCCCAGTTACATTCTAATCAAGAGCAGACTTTTTAACTATGTCCTTGACGCATGACGTCAAATGAAACATAGCACATCTTGGCCACTTGGATTAAGGATTCAAAGACCAAGCATCAAACATCCAGGGGAATTCCTCCAACAAAAAGAATTTTCACTGGTTTAATAATGCTCCTCATCCTTACCACATGACGTTAAACTGCTCGGTCAGTCATCCTTGTTGCACGACGTTAAACTACACAGCATTGGCAAAGGAAAGAAAAATGCCCCCCGCCCTCGCTGCATGACGTTAAACTGCACAAAATCCTTTAATAATGCTCTTCGTCTTTACCACGTGATGCTAAACTGCACGGTCAAACTTGTCACGGGTTCAGTAATGAACAAAGGATTTTCTCTGTCTTTCAATGCATGGGTCAGATTGGCACAAGCCA
This sequence comes from Viscum album, assembly GCA_963277665.1. NCBI lineage: Eukaryota > Viridiplantae > Streptophyta > Magnoliopsida > Santalales > Viscaceae > Viscum > Viscum album. The sequence goes on from OY728165.1 coordinate 1,689,924, forward strand.
CCGTCTCAAACCCGTATGAGAAGTAATTACTTCACCCATTCTCGGGAAGTTCAGTATAGATGATTCCCCCATATCCAGGCACCCTTTCATCATAAACCATACTCTGTACTCAGAAAAACCCGGACTCTCAAATCCACCCCTGGTGGTCCCAAATCTCAACTTCCCTGAAGTTTCTTAGCTATCGGGGGAATACAATCATTGACCTAAGGACACCTTTTCATGACTATGCATACCATTCCCTCAGCGGCTTTGCATATTGATCTCCCCTGGCCCGTCTACCAAAGGCAGGATTTCCTTAGGCAATGCTTCTCTCTGTACGCATCTTGGCCTCCGATCCCCCATGTCTATCCCGAGATTCGGAAACCCTATGAGTTACAGTTTACCAACCTCTTTCACAACCCTGCCTAAATATGGGGGAACGTCTCTGACAAGATTACCAAGGACCAAGAGAAGCTGTTCCATTCCAGATGATGTCCCAGCTGCATGACTTTAAAGTGCGCCAATCCCCAACCATCCTTTATGCTAGATAAATGCGTAAGATAGGAACCTTGCTTCCACACTCCGGATTGATACAGATGTTCTCAAAACCTTTCAGATGTCACATACCCTTTCCGAGCCACCCCCGATGGTTTTCATAATTCTCCAAGCCACCCATAGTGGTTTCCATAAGATGGACTTTCATGAAGTCCTATGGCCATCAGAAATGGAGAGTCATTGACTTAAGGAAACCTTTACACGACTATGCATACCATGCCCTCAGCGACTCTGTATATTGATCGCCCCTGGCCTGTCTACCAAAGGCATGATTTCCTTAGGCAATGCTCCTCCCACCTCTGCACACCGACGCGACTCCCATGCCTTGAGACATGCCCTACATGTCATTCAAATTTAAAAACACTCCATACAAATGCATATTAAGGACACCGAGACATATTTTAATCAACCAAACCCCATTGGGGCCCTTTCTCCACCATATTTGGTCAAAGATGTTTGAACTAAAACATCAGTAATGATAGTCTTGATGGTGGGACATTAAACTGCCCAAGAAAAGAGGCACAAAGCCTATTAGGCTGAAAACCCTAAAAGGGAGGCCGAAGCAAAAGTCAGGCCATACCCACTGGGTTCACACTAATTGAGCCTAGGCAAAATTAGGGCATTAAAAGAAAATATAAAAAGTTTGTAGGGTTTTTCTACAAAACCCTAGCAATAGTCGAACTATGCTCGCTAGACCCCATGGTCTAAGAAAAAGTTAGAGTTTGTTTTCCTGAGTTATGATTAATTCTGATTCAGTGAGTTGCTATTTACACAATAATTGTTCTAGTAACAATCAAATTTTACAGTGACAAGTGATTGACAGAGATTTTATTTCATTCGAACAAAAAGGGAGGATGTCCACAAGCTGGGGTCTCTCCCTCACAAAAAAGGGGAGAGGGGTAAGTAAAACAAAGAGTACAAGAGTGGCTCTGATAGTCATAAAGGACCCTGACTCGCTCTCTCCACCAGATAAGCGACCGTGCAGCGAAGGTCATTACAAGAATGTTCCAACACGACCTTCTCCCTGGCTTCAACCTCAGCCACTGGATGAGTACGCTCTACTATTTTTTGTAGATCATTGATCCCTTTTTTGGTGGCTTCAAGATGACTAGTCACAGCTGACAACTGATTCCTCAGCATCGCTACCCGTTCTTCACATTCATGCAACCCAGAGGATAGGACAACCACCTGATCTCGAGAGATCTACTCCTGTGATATCAGTTAATGGATCTGTATCGTGGCTTCCTCCAGGGCTCGGGTCCCGCAATGAGCGGCATCAAATTGAGAAAGTTTGCGTTCACTAGTGGAAGCTTCCTCACGGGCCATGAAAACTTTGCAAGAAAGAGAATGGAACTGCCGATAGTCAAAGCCACCCAACCCCCAACCCAGGAAGAGCTGTCAAAGAGCTTCGGTCTTAGTTTCCATCTTAGCTAGAGGAGTTTCGGAAACGATCTCACAAATCCGAGGCCAGACCTACCTGCGTACCGCCCGGTGGTCCTCCATGACATGAGGATCTTTGGTATCCTCACCGGATAGCATGGGAACGAAATCTGGCATTGCAACCAGCGCGGGCATGTTCTCGCTAGAAGTTGGTTTCAAAGCTAGAAAGTCTGGAGCCTCTAACCCTGGTTCAGGCTTGGGTATCAAGTTTCTAAGCTCGATATCAACTAGAAAAACTTCCGGGATTGTCTTGCTGGGACCCAGAACCATAGGGTCGTCCTCATCCACATCCAAGAAGGATGAACCCGTCTGAACTTCGGCCACCACAAGGCTAGGAGGGGAAAATCCCCTGAGTCGCTTTGATCGACGAGCCATCAGTCAATCCTCCCTTAGAGCTGACGAGGAAGGTGCGGTGGACGCAACAACTGCAGTACCTCATGATTTGGGAACCTACCGGACGACCTTCCCTATGATCTCACCGGGATAGTGTTTTGCCCATGCTTTTTCATACTCCATGGAAAGGCCGGCGACCACCCCCACGACAGGAATGGGAATGCACGTGTCAGATCCCTACAGCATCAGCATCATCCACCATTGACGAAGTATGACCAAGTGCATTCCTCGAGCCTGAGGAGGTGGAAGGGAAACTTGGACTTGCATGCACCCAAACTGGTGAGAAAAACGATATGGGACATACAGCTCGCATAGAGAAACCACATTGATCCAGGAAGACAAAAATATATCTTGTAGAGAGATCATGTAAGAATGATCCTCCAGGCTCCCCGATGGTTGTCAATTAAGACGCCAGAAGGGGTGGGGTAGGGATTGAAAGAAAACTTGGAGAAGTCACTCAGAAGCTCGAGGACTTCACCAGAGCTGAAGGTTTTCAAGCGAACTCCAGCTATATCAAGCAGGGTAGGCTGAAAATTAGTAATCAAGATGACCGTGTTGTGAAAATACTCATAACAACAATAATGATCCGCTACCTATCCATACAAAAATTGAAATGGCCCACTCAGATGGAAGGGTGACCCGCCCTTCTGCATGTGACCTAGCAGTTCATAAATACTATCCAATGTAGGCACGACCAAATTCACAAGGTGACCCTCTGCCAGCTCAACTGCCATCGTCAGGGTATAAGCCCTGACATTAGGATTAATATCCCGGGAAGGAAATATCCACCCACTCAGGAACATAGAAAACAAACCTGCCAGCCGGAGCATAGGCAGCACACTGGGGCACACCTCATAACCCCATTAAAGGTAGTCTCCCGCCTCTAGAACTACCTAGTAGGAACCTGGGGAGGTTCGTGACTATTGAGAAGGATGAGTCCTGGGGTGCTTGATATTTGGAACAGGTCTAGTGGTGTTCAGAAATAACCCTATCCAGGTACTATAGGGAATAAGAGAGAGGGAACTCAAGGCCTGACCCAGTGATTGCTCCTCCATAACTACCAGATCCCTTGCCAATAAAGGCACTTGTTCGACGTCGTCCCATGTGTCAGGGGAAGGCAGAAATTCGTCATACATTTCACCAATAACCGGGATCCCTCCCAATTGATTGATATCCCACAGACTAATGCCAACTTCACCATGGGAAAGGTAGAAAGTAATAGTGCTTGAACACCAGCGACTGAGTTGGTCTGGCGGGACCAAGGATGGTGGGTAAATAGAAAATTGGGAAGCCCACACTGCAGAGTATAAATTGACTGCTTCCAGTGTTTCAGGAGAATCCCGATAGTGATGATGGACCCAGAAAGCCCAGGCCCAGTCATTTGAGAAGATCCTGCCAGACCAAAGATCCCACCAAGGAATCCACCCCACATTTGGATCTACTCGAGCAAGGTTGATAATAGAAGGGTAACTATTGAAGACAACTTCCTGAGAAAAGTTTCAGGCATACTGATCACTTTGGGTCCAAAAAGATCCTCTCAAAATGAAGGTGTCTTTCTGGTCAGAGTCAAAAACCATCTCCCCCGATTGGGTAAGGTTCTCCTAAATACACTTGGACGACGCTTCCAAGAAAGGAGAAGGAAGACCTGAGAAAGTGGGGGGGGGGAATAAGGAAATCTTCTTGAAGACCGAATCCATGAAGCGGAATCCGATTTGATAATGGATAATCTAGGATATCAGGAGGGAGAAAGTCTTTCAAGACACCATCGTCAGGAATGATGGACCGAATAGGGTCCTCTTGGATGTTCTCCACTCCACAAATCATAGCTAAACGTCTCCCTGAACCAATTGGGAGAGGATCTGAAGCAGGCCTTGGTGCAGAACGAGGGGGAACCATATTTTCTCCCTACACGACGAAATCCAACAAGCGGTTAGTCTGGAATAAAAAAAAATTCAGACAAAAATTACAAATATATGGCTGAGGATCAGTTGAGGAGCCTTAATAGAAAAGTCCACAAGGAGGCCTCAAAGGATGGTTCGTGATGACAACATCCCGCGAAACAGCCCTTCGTGAAAGTGGTCCGCGAAACCCTAGCCCGCGGAGTGTTGGCCAGGAAACCGCAGACCAGGTTGCTCCACGAAATTTCAATCTCGAATTTAAGTGGTTAATTTCAGAAGACTTGGAAACTTATAAAGTTCAGAAGATTTTAGTCTGCGGAGCATCAAAACCGCAGAGCATCGAAACTGCGGAGCACCAAAACCGCGAAGCGAGTTCCTACGCATCCAATTGTGACTTACTTTTTAATTAATTAAAAGTGTTAGTTCGTAGCTGGGACATTGATCCGCAGATGAAGAATGACGCAAACGAGAAATTGTTCACGGAAGTCACAGCCGGTTCGCGGATGAAGCATTTTGCGAAGGAAAAAGCACGCGCATGCAAAAAAAAAGCTCTGGTTTCACGAGGAATCCGGTAAAGGACAAATTAAGGCCCCCCGTATTTATAGGTGTGGTCCCCTACAGGGTCCACCTCTCTCCTATGAACTAACCGAGTTTCAGGACCACTCTGCATCGGAATAGCCTCCTCTTCGTTCCAATCGGACCCCATTCCAGTGGGGGGAATTTGTAGGGTCCTGAAAAATCTGCAAAGGAGAATGATGATTCTCTTTAACTCAAGGGAGATTATACCCAATTTCCCCCCAAAAGGAGTGTGCAAATGTGGAGAATACTCAAGATGGTGAAGGACGAACCGGTCCGCAGACCGGTTTAATTTTAGCGACGCACGGACGATTCCGCGAAGCATCCCTCCTCCGCGCACTACGGGAAAAATCGATTATTGTGATGGATTATTTGCGACGGGAATAAATCCCGTCGCAAAAAAAACCGACGAAAATTTTATTTGCGATGAGAATATATGACCGTCGAAAATGGTCAATTATTTGTGATGGGAATACAAGACTTGTCACAATAGATATGGCGCGGTTTACGCGCCAAAACGCGGGAAGCCTATTTGCGACAGTGTCCTTCGTCCCGTCGCAAGTACCCGGCGGTGGAAAAAACTATTTGAGATGGATAATTGTCCCGTCGTAAAAAAATATTCAGCAGGTGTTATTTACGATGGGTCCCGTCGCCAATACCAGCAGTGGTAAATAGGATTTTGCGACGGGGATATTCGCCCGTCACTAATGGTATGTCGGCCTGCAGTTATTTGCGACGGGCCCGTCGCAACAACACTTTTAACCGTCACCCGTATTAAATGAAGGCGAAGGTATTTGTGATGGGTCCCGTCGCCATTACCAGTGGCGGTAAATAGAACATTGTGACGGGGATATCCGCCCGTTGTTAATGGTATGTCGGCAGACAGCTTTTTGCGACGGGTCCGTCGCAAAAACCCTTTTAACCACCGCCCGTAATTAATGCGGGTGAAGGAATTTGCGATGGTATACCATCGCAAATTCTTGTATTAGCGATGAGATCCCGTCTCTAATAAGTCCGTCACAAATATTCTAACCTATATATACCCCCATCCATTTTTTTTCAAATCATTACGATCTCTCTTCCTCTTTCTTCCTCTCTCTCTTTAACTTCCTCTTTTAAGTAGTAATTTTTTTTATTTTAATTTTTCCTTACGAGAAGAGTAGATAAGGAGTTAGGAGGTGTAAACTGCTTCAAAATATCAAAGGTATTTATAGTTTTTTTAATTGTTAAATTATTTTTAATTGTTAATTTTATTTTTAATTGTTAATTTTATTTTTTTAAAAGAATGTTTAGTAGCTATATAGTATAATTAGATTAAGTGGTTATACCAAATAATCCTTGTCTGGATAGGAACAAGTTGAGGTGGCTCTCGCAAAAATGTACCTAGGAGTAAAAACTCTGACAAGCTGTTTCGAGCTTGACTCGGGGTAACCTGGTACACGACAACGGGTCTTGCAGCACTCTTGGTTCGAAACTTCCGGAGGATGTTTTGGTAATAATTAGAAATAAATATATTTAATTATAAATAATTAGAAATAGTTATATTTAATTAGGACTAATTATATAATTATTAAATAATTAAGAAATAATTAGATTTAATTAAAATAATCATCAAATAATTAGGAAATAATTAAATTTAATTGATTAGAAATAATTCGAATAATTAAAATAATTAGTAAACAATTAAAAATAATTAGGAAACAATTAAAAATAATTAGGAAACAATTAAAAATAATTAGGAAACAATTAAAAACAATTAGGAAACAATTAAAACAATTAGGAAAGAATTAAAACAATTAGGAAACAATTAAAACAATTAGAAAGCAATTAAAACAATTAGGAAACAATTAAAACAATTATGAAACAATTAAAACAGTTAGGAAACAATTCAAACAATTAGGAAACAATTAAAATAATTAGGAAACAATTAAAACAATTAGGAAACAGAACAATAAGGAAATAATTTAAAACAAATAAGAAACAAATAAAAATAATTAGGAAAAAATTAAAACGATTAGGAAACAATTAAAAAAAATTAGGAAACAATTAAAAAAAATAGGAAACAATTAAAAACAATTAGGAAAAAATTAAAAAAATTAGGAAATAATTAAAAACAATTAGGAAACAATTAAAAACAATTAGGAAACAATTAAAAACAATTAGTAAATAATTAAAAACAATTAAAAAATTAGGAAACAATTAAAAACAATTAGGAAACAATTAAAAACAATTTGGAAATGATTACAAACAATTAGGAAACAATTAAAAATAATTAGGAAACAATTACAAACAATTAGGAAAAACTTAAGAACAAATAGAAAACAATTACAAATAATTAGGAAATAATTACAAACAAATAGGAAACAATTAAAAACAATTAGGAAACAATTACAAACAATTAGGAAACAATTAAAAACAATTAGGAAATAATTAAAAACAATTCGGAAACAATTACAAACAATTAGAAAACAATTAAAAACAATTAGGAAACAATTAAAAATAAAATAATTAGGAAAATTATCAAGCGTGATTGACCGCTCATCTACCTCAATTTTCTTTTCATTTGTGTGTTGAGGCTTAACAGGAAACTTCTACCTCCAAATTTAATATTTGATTTTACTATTAAAATTATCAACCTCCTTGCCAGCATAGAGGTGATGAGGTTTATAATTTTGACAGTAAAAACAAATATTGCATGTGGAGGTAGAAGTTTCCTGTCAACCACAACACACAAATGAAAAGAAAATTGAGGTAGATGAGTGGTCAATCATGTTTGTTTTTCTATTCAATGATTGATTAACCACCCGACCTATATGCATATCTTCGCATTACTAATTAGTAACATAATTAGTAATATAATTAGTAACATAAATAGTAACATAATATAAAATATTATATTACTCTAATATTAATAATTAAATAATACTAATAATATAATTATTTTATTATTATATGTTTAATATTTATAAAAAAATATTAAAAATATTAAAATTATAAAAAATTTATAAAATATTACAATTATCAATATTTTCAACACGTTTTTCCCTATTCTTAACATGTTCAAATCTTAAAGGGTCGCTAATTTTCAGGTCATGTCCAATAAAAAGTTTGCGTCAATCGTGTCTATTGTAAACTCTATAATTGTTCTTGCTTGTTTGATCACCTCACAAGTAGTGTTGCAATAGGACAACCCAAGTCATGTCTTTCTCATCTATAAGAATCATATCACATGACTTTTTACATAGATAATTCTTTCTTGAAAAATTAAGGGAAAGATACTGAAGTTCTCTTAATTTTTCAAGGAAGAATGATCTATGTAAAGGGTCATGCGAAATGATTTTTAAAGACGAGAACGACGTTACTTGTGTCGTCCTATTGCAACACTACTTGCGAGGTGATCAACCATTTAAGGACAATTATAGAGTCTACATTGGACATGGCTGACACAAAAGTTTTATTGGGCATGACTTGAAAATTGACGACCCTTTAAGATTTGAACATGTTAAGAATAGAGAAAAATCTGTTGGAAATATTGAGATTTGTAATAATTAGTAATAATTAGTAATAATTAATCAAAAATCAAATAAATTCTAGTACATGGTTATAAATTGACCCAATTTCCAGCGGATTGACGACTACCTTTTGTTCAACATCTCTTATCTTTGCTACTTTCTCCCACTAAAATCAGTATGAAAAATTTGCTCTAACGTATGTCAGAGAAAGTTTTTCATACTGATTTCTATCGGGAGAAATTTAAAAAGAGATGAGTTGTCGGACAAAAGAGGCTCTTTTCCCTGACGACTCATCTCCTTACAAGGAGATGAGTCGCCAGGAAAAAGAGCTGCCGCCAATCTGCTAGAAATTACTAAGAAATAACTGTAATTATGTATCTTCTATTTTTTAGGATATTGTTTTTATTATATCAAATTATTTAACAATAGTAATGGTTTTAAATTTTTTAGAAACATATATATGAATATGGAACAAGGAAATCGACGTCAATAATTATTAGATGGTCGTGCTTGGATAAATCAGCGTAGAAATCCAAACGGTTCTAGTTTAAATCCTGTATATGTTGATGGTGTTGAAGATTTCTTATCATTTGCATCATCAAACCTAGAATTTGTTTCAGAAGGGAAAATTAAGTGTCCTTGTAAAAAATGTGCTCTGAGAATGTTTGAGACATTTGACATCGTTGGGCAACATCTCTTGCATTATGGTTTTCAATCAGATTATATTTTTTGGCATCAACACAGTGAATGTAGTTCCAGAGAAGATACTAATAATTTGATTCTGTATCCATCATGGTTTTAGAATTTAGTAAATGATGTTACATGGTCATCCGTTCAACAAACTAAAATCGAGGATGATGTTGATTTACCTCCTGAGTTGGCAACATCTGAATTTGGTGAGTTGTTCAAGTCTATTGAGGATGAATTATATCCTGGTTGTAAGATAATAAAATTAGAAGCAGTTGCAAAATTTATAGATATTAAATCAGATAATGTAATGTAAAATAACTTTTTGGATCAGATATTTTCTTTGGTTAAAGCACTGTTACCTGAAAGAAATGTGATGTCTGCTAATTATTATGAGAGCAAGAGACTGGTTCATAATCTGGGGCTTAGTTATCAGAAGATTCATGCATGTTCAAACGATTTCATCTTATATTCTGGTGAAAATGAGTCGTTGGATAGTTGTCCCACATGTGGACAATCGAGGTATAAAGAAGCTCAATCAGGGAAGTCTGGATTGATTCCTGTAAAACAGTTGAGATATTTCCTGCTTACACCCAGATTGCAGCATTTATTTATGTCTCATAACACAGTGACAATGATGTCATGGCACAAAACCAATATTTCAAATGGTAAAAGCTTGATTCATCCATATGATGGTGATTCACGGAAACATTTTGATCAAGTGCATCCGTCTTTTGCTTTAGAATACCAGAACGTGTGATTGGGTCTTTCTACTGACGGTTTTTGTCCATTTGGATCTTTTGGTAGTCAGTATTCCTGTTGGCCTGTCTTTATAACTCCGTACAATTTGCCTCCATAGATGTTGATAAAAGAGCCTTATATCTTTTTGACATTATTAATCCCAGGTCATCCGAAGAAGAATATTGATGTTTATTTGAAACCATTGATTGATGAGTTAAATTTGTTGTGGAGTCATGGTGTTGGTACATATGATGCTGCTGTGAAACAGAATTTTGTAATGAAAGCTGCTTTGATGTGGACAATTAGTGAATTCCCTACATATGGCATGTTATCTGGATAGAGTACACATGGTCCAAAATCACGTCCTTACTGTATGGGAGACAACAAAGCATTTATGCTCATAAATGGAAAAAAACTTTCTATTTTGACTATCATCGTAGATTTCTTCCAATCAATCATCCTTTTCAGAGGAATAAATCTCATTTTAGAAAAGGCAGAATTGAAAGAGATGAACCTCCAAAAATGATATTAGGTAAAGAGTTACAATCAGTTTTATTTTCATTACCTTCCATCACTTTTGGACCAAAAATAAACCAACATAAAATTCATGGCTTTGGGAAAGAACATAATTGAAAAAAACAGAGCATTTTTTGGAATCTGCCATATTGGTCTAATTTGTTGGTCCAACACATGTTGGATTTCATGCATATTGAGAAGAACAATTTTGATAATTTATTTCATACAGTTTTGGATACACCAGGTAAAACCAAAGATAATGTAAAGGCACGATTAGATCTTGCCCAAATTTGCAGGCGACCAGAACATGAATTGTTTGAAAATGTAAGATCACAGATATTAATGAAGCCAAAAGTAGATTATACACTGACCTAAGAGAGTCGCATATTATTTTGTCAGTGGATTGCAGATTTGAAGCTTCCAGATGGTTATGCTTCCAACTTGGGCAGATGCGTTAAAAATGGTCATATTACCAGATTAAAAAGTCATGAATGTCATGTTATAATGGAAAGACTTATGCCTATTGGATTAATAGGTTTGTTGAATTCTATGATTTGGGATTCGATAATAGATATATCATATTTTTTTTGAGACATGTGTGCGGCGACAACAGACTACGATACACTAAGAAAACTGGAAGAAACTATTGTTGTAATTATATTCAAACTGGAAAAAATCTTTCCGCCGGCTTTCTTTGACTCAATGGAACATTTGATATTACATTTTCCACATGAATAAAAATGTGGAGGTTCGGTTTAGCTTCGATGGATGTACCCATTTGAGAGATGTATGCAAAAATTGAAGAAAAAAGTACATAACAAAACATCAGTTGAAGGCTCAATTTCTAAAGCTTATTTGCAAGAGGAAATTTCTTTATTCTGCTCTCATTATTTTGAATCTGAATATCCCTCAAAATTTAACTTCATGGGCCGGAATGAGGGGAATGTTGATGATGATATGAAAAATCAATTATCAGTTGTCAATCAGCCCGAACTTGGCTTTGGTGGAGTTCATGATAGATAGATTTCAGATGATGAACATCATAGAGCTCATACATATGTTCTACTCAATTGTAAAGAAATGTCACCAATTTTACAGCAAGTGATCCTATCTCTTATTCTATAGATTTTTTACAGTAAATTAATCATATTTTATTTGTAGGTTATATTATGATCATATCAAGAAACAATTTCCACGAATTACAACAGCTGGCTTAGAAGAACGTCGGCAAAAAAAATTTTCCTACTAGTTTCAAAAACTGGTAACATACATTCTTTTTTGGTTTTACATATAAAATCAATTTATTACTTGTAATAGTGATAAATGTTTTAAAAATTTTCAGGTATCTGTACATGCTGATAAGATTGATAGTCGATTGCATATGTTGAGTAGCCCACCATCCAAAATGGTTAAATCTTATAATGCATATGTGGTGAATGGTTATCGCTTTCATACACGTGCATATGGGGAATCAAAGAAAAAAATGAATAGTGGTTTTTGTTTGAAGGGATCACATCATAGAGATATTGAAGTTGACTTTTACGGCATGATTGAAGAAATTACTAAACTGTTTTATTTGGGACAGAATTATGTAACAATGTTTAAATGTCGATGGTTGGATACTGAGAGAGGCTTGCGTATTCATCCGACTCATGGAATTATTGATATTAAACATAAAATTCTTCTTACAACAAATGAACCATTTTTATTGGCTCACCAGGCACATGAAATTTGTTATGCAAAATATTGTGCTACTGAAAAAGAGCTGGATGATTGGTGGAGTATAATAAAAGTTAAATCTTGAGAAAATCAGTTTACTCAAACTGAATGTGGTTACACTGAAGTGCAAGGAAATGAAATTTTTCAAGACACTCCTCAAAACACATCTTTTTTACAAAGAGACATGAATATCGAGGATGACACCCCAAAGTTAAGGGTCGATGGTGACGATGTTGTCAATGATGTTACAACTGAATTTGAAATGACAAGAGATGATGAAAGTGAAACTAATATGGAAATTGATGATGTTGATGAGGAAGATGAAGACATTGACATTGACAACTATGAAGATGATGATGAAGATGAACATTGACATAGCAAAATGCTTCTTAGAATCATAACAAATATATATCTATACATAATAGTTATTTTCAACTGTTTGCTAATAATAATCATTTCATGTTTCAGATGGACTCAGAAACATTTTGTCAGTTGCTGGAGGCTGATCTACCTATGGATGATGTGGTTCTTGAGTAATATGACCCTCAGACTATTGGCACTATAGGGAGCACTCAGAGGGGGCGTGGTCTTTCCAGATTGATGATTCTAGATCCTATCCTGGAGCGACATCCACCTCTTGGATTCAATGCGCACACGCGGTGCTATGATAACCTATGTATTTTAGTTATCTTTCATTATAATTTATTTATATTCTAATTGTTTGATTATTTGTTATTTTTCCACAGTTTTACGCATATAGCTATTGGACAGGGGAGCTCTATCTTGCACAATTATTTTTCTCAGCCCTGGATCACATGAGATCAGATTCCCGCTGATGTGCAGGCTGCCATGTTCAATCATTGGCTGGTACATAATTAAATATTATTTATTTTGAAATTTAATTCATTAATAACTTTATATTAGGGTTTATGGTATCCCATCAACGAGAGCATGTGTGCCACTATCCACGCGGCATGGGTGGTGTCAATGCGTGACTGTTTCCATCGGTTTTTGCATAATTTAAGAAAGATGGTTGTGAGGAAAGCTAGAGTGACAGAATTTGATGAGTCCTGTAGAGCCCACCAAACATAGTACATTTCATCTCACGTTTGGGATGGATTATGTACACACTGGTTGGGTGGTGAGTTTTAGAGGAGATCTGCATTTGGTCGACAGAATCGGGGGAAACAAGAGGTGACGCATCGAGCCGGTAGTCGTACATTTAGTGCGCATAGAGAGTGTCTGGTAAGTACTTTTTTTAATATTTTATACAACTTTAAATATAAAAATTTATTTTATATTCATATAGAAAGGCGAGAAGCCCGGTATTACGATGTACGATGTTTATTGGAGGATGTAAACTGATCCGACTACTGGAGAGATTAGAGGTGACAGCCATCATCAGATTGTGGTCAGTATTATTTTATTTTCAGTTTGAAAATTAAATTCATATAATATTTTCATTATTTTAATTTCTAATTGAAACTTGAGGAGTCATATGAGGCCGCGACCTCTCAGACATAGGCTGAGAGTCAAGACGAGACAGGTGATCAGACTAGTGCCCACCATTTTGATGAGACAACATGGGTGCAGGCGACCTAGTATGGCTTCGAAAAGGGCCTAGTAGTTGGTATCGACTCTCATTTGACTCATGCAATTAATTATGGTACTGCTGCGATGTCAGCGTCCAGCTCGAGAGGAGCTCATGGAGAGACATCATCTTCTGCCTCACAGTATCAGGAGCTGCTGTGTGCTCAGAGTCAGCTTATAGAGGATTTGCGTCAGGGGCAGGAGCAGATGCGTCAGCAACACGATGAGGAGATGCGTCGATGACAGGAGCAGATGCATCAGCAGCAGGATTAGGAGAGGTGTCGATATGAGGAGCAACATCAGCAGTATATGGAGTATATGCGTCATCTGATTCATAGTTTAGGGATGGAGTTTCCTCCACCACCTCCTCCAGGTCCTCCAGATTATCCACCCCCAGTGATTTTTTTACATGTAATAAACATTTGAGTTCGTAGTTTATTGTCATATAAAATATTTACAATTCCTCTTTCATATTGGTACGAATATTGCATGATTTAATTTGTTTTTATTTTTTTAATATTTTATTACTTATTAGTATTATTTTTAATGTCTGCTTATTTTAGTAATATTAATTTTAATATTTCATATTTATTGTTAATATTTATAAGTTTATAAGTTTATAATTTTATTAATATTAATATTATTAATATTATTTTTTCATAAATATGTAAGTTTATTTTAATAATAATAATAATATATTAATTTTTTATATTATTAATATTAGTACTACTATTATTATTTTTTGATATTAATATTTCATAATATATAATATTATATTATTTATATTCATATTATTATAATTTTTTAATATTAATATTTCATAATTATATTCTATATATTTTTTATTATTAATATTATAATAATATAATATCTTTATATTATTAATATTAATATTATTATTATATACATAATTTAATAATAATAATAACATATTAATTTTTTATATTATTAATATTAGTATTATTATATTATATTATATTATTTATATTCATATTATTATTATTTTATATTAGTATTTAATAATTATATTTTATATATTTTTTTATTTATATTGTAATAATAGAATTTTTTTATATTATTAATAATATTATTATTTTTATATAATATTATACGATTTGTATTAATTATTTATTTTTATTTTTATTTTTTTAGTATTTGCGACAGAAATATTTGCGACGGGGTGTCCCGTCGTAAAAATTTTATTACTGTAACATTTGCGATGGGAAGAATACCCGTCGTAAAAAAATTTCTGCGACGGTCCGTCGCAAATACATTCATCAGAAATATTTTTTAAATTTCCCAATTGCGATGGGTCAGAAACCCGTCGCAACTAATATATCTGCTACGACCCGTCGCAAATACCTTTTTTATATATAAACGAAAACCCATTTGCGATGGGGGAAAGATACCGTCGAAAATACTATTTTTGCGATGAGACCGCCGCAAAAGAACCTATTTACGATGCCGTTTTCGGCGACGAGCCATTTGCAACGGAGCCCTGTCGCAAAAGGTGTTTTGCGATGGGACCCCATCTCAAATCGCCCGTCGCAAATATTCCATTTTCCTGTAGTGGCGGACCATCGTCATTCGTGAGGTGGAGGCGGAGATCCTCCACGGTCGCGAGGCAGGACATGCGCCAACCCGGTTCACCATTTTGGACCGCCCCAGCTGCGAGCTACGTCAGCTGGCCCGAACCGCCACCGCTGTTGTTCGCGAAATGGAGGCGGAACCCTCCGCGGCCGCGAAGCACTCCCCGAGTTTGGTTCACGGAGGAGTGTTTAATACACCACGAATTACGGATTGAACAAGTCATCCGTGAACCGGATTTTCGGTCATGGGCCTCTGAAAAAGGTGTCGCATGACCATAGATACATCCTTTTCCCCGCTCTATAAAAGGAGATTGAAAAAGAAGAGGAGAAAAGGAGAATAGAGAGGAGATCAGTCAGATTCAGGTGGAAGGATTTCAAAGGAAGTCTTAGGATTTCAGAAGTTCCAGTTCACAAACCATAGCATGTATGAACCTGGGAATGAACTAATAAGGAACCAAAAAATTCATAATAACTTGGTGAACTGTGAACTTAAAATAACAAAGAAGAGAAAACCTTGAACCTGGGTCCCTCCGCGGATGTACTCCCCGCAGACTAGGGAGTTTATGCCTCTTTTCCGATCCGCCACACCGCATAGTACCCTCCTATGCGGGCGAAGCCCCGACCGACGAGCTTCCGTCCGGTGCCACCCTTGGCCGCCACTGCCTGCATGAAACCCTCCGCAAACCACCCTGGTTCACGGATTGAACCCGGAGTCATGAACCACCTTGGTTCACGGGATGACCATCAGTCCGCGGACCACCCTGGTTCGCAGACGGCCTCTCCAGCCATGTAGCACTTCCCTATGCGAAGGGCTCCACCACCATACCCCTGTGTGGCCTGCCAAAACCTTTAGAGTTCCCATTTCCCAAGCCAGATAAAGTCCTTCCAATCTCAATCGGGCATGATCCTTCGCAACCTCCTCATTGGCCTACTCATCGGCCCCGAGCTGAGGCCTCCACCAGAGCCACCAGATCCGTGTGGTGTAACCCTCAGGCACATCAGTGCGCCATTTTGAGTTCACATACCCACAGTAAATAGGGGAAAAGGGGTTTCCCCAACCCTTGGGCGGATTCCCAAAGCATGCTTGGGTTCCCATTCCCACGTCATTGCGGGGTCTGAGCCCGAGATCCCCCTTTCTGCCTCTACTTTCTAGGACAGGGGACTACACGCTTCGACGGTCGGGCACTTCTCCCCTCCCCAGAGAGGGGGCGGCATACCCATCCGAAGGCAGCCATCCCCATGCACCTCGGTACTTCCCCGGGGAACAAGAGAGGTGACGGGCACAGGAGCACCCCTTTCCTTCTCCCGTTGCGCTTTGTCTCCCTGGGGGTCCATCCCTGAGTAAGCCCCGACTTTATGGGCCGCCATTATGCATAAGACCCAATCCACTTCTCACGGATGCACCTTTCGCGACGTGATCCTCTAGTCCCTGCTGCCTCTTGTTTCTCACACCGATCATGACTCACGTGGGCTTAGAGTAAGCATCGACCATGATATCCTCTTATGGGCCTCCTCAGAGTGTAATCCCCAATCCATCACCCTGGGCATCCTTAGAGTGTAAGCCCCAATCCATCACCCTAGGCCTCCTCAGATTGTAAGCCCCAATCCATCACCCTGGGCCTCCTCAGAGTGTAAGCCCTAAGCCATCATTCTGGGCTTCCTCAGATCGTAAGTCCCAAGCCAATGTGAACTATGAGGACTTTGATTCCCTTTCATAGGGATACATAGGAAGCCTCCATGAGGTTCAAGCCCGATCACAAACGGACCCCCGGGTCCACCTTCATGTCAGTTCTCTGACGCTCCCCTTTCTAACTACGTGGACTTTGATCCCTATCCCCTAGGCAGGGTACGTAGTAATCCTCCATGAGGTTCAAGCCCAACAACTGGTCGGTCCGACTATCTTCATATCGGTTCACCGTGCCACTCCTAGTGCCGCCTCAATGAGGTCTGACACCTCGTGGTCATTAATCCAACGAGGGATGGTAAACCTTGGGAATAAATGATTCCGAACCCCTGCGTTTAGTTGACCATTGACAGCCGAGAGAAATCTATGGATACTATGCTTGGGTATAAACCAAAGATTCATGAATATATGAATATGTATTAAATCTATAAGAGAGTCCTGAAACAGGAAATAATTCCCCCCCAAAAGGGTGTGATGAGCCCGACTTTCCATCCTCTTGACCAATGTGAGTTTTTAAGCATCGCTGGTCAGACCATCCGGAGAATGCCTGCCTTTGAAAAGCATGTCCACACATCATCGGATATGGAACCATTGGGCGTTTCGAGACTGAAACCCGAAACACCAGCCCCTAACAAAGATTTTGAAATGTTGGTATAACCTACAATTCCATAGGTGAGGAAAAATGTAAAAGTAAATTACACTTTACATCCTAACATGTTTAGGATATATTATGACATAATATAAAAAGTTGAGCTCAATGAATGATGATGATATACTTAGAAGTTATTAATATTTAACATTGGATGTTGTGGGGATTAGTTTGAATATGTTTAAGGAGTTTAACATTAATAATATGATTCCTAAGTCCCATCAGTATTCAAAATGTCACGTAGAGATATGGAATAAACTATACATGACATGTTTATGTTTTTTACGATATATGGCTGTACCATATAAAAGGAAATCTACACTTTGTCATTCATTCAAAATATTTCTCATTAATTTTTAAGTTACGTATTATTTTTCAAATAAAGTAAACCTCTAATTTAATTCAACCTCCTTTGTATCATAAAATGGTCAGTCTGATGAAAGACATTACTCACTATATATGAGCTAGTGATGTTATGTTGGCCAAAAAATGGTCTAGAATTATACAAAAGTTGAAAAAAATAATTATTATGTAATTTATTAGAGTCAAAATTGAATTTACTTAATGTTAATTATATATTTGTATGGAGGTTTTGAGAAAATTACATATAAGGTGACTAGTTTAAGGTTAGGAAATGATTTTAGTTAGGGGTGAGAAGGGAATTTAATCAAAAATATTATAGGGAGAATAAAGATAAAACATTTCTTTTTTATTCATAGGGATTCATGCCATAGATAACCCCATGTTGGGGGGAAGTGGGTGTGAAGTACATACATTATTTATTGGAGTGGAGTTGGTCAAAGTAGGATTTAGGGTTTCTCTTGAAGCTCCCCCATGATATGTAACCCCCTCCACCACCAGGTGCCTTCATGGAATCCACCCCCTCCGTCGCCACTTTCGACTAACTTAGAGCCGCCGCTGCCGCCTGAATTGCCGCTGCTACAACCACCACCACTCTTTCCACCGCCGCCTCCTCTGCCACTCTTGGCTCCTCCACCACCACCTTTTCTCCCACATATTATTTTAGAAAAATAAAAGAGTGTTTCAGTAAATATCATGATCTTATATGGGTGTGCTATAAGGCAACTGGGTAATCTGACTTATAAATGAAATATTTTTATTTTTTATTTTTAATTAATTTTGTGTTTGTATTATGATGATCGATAATTAGTGGGGAAATTAATATAAGGTGGGAATTAATGTGGCATGCTTTGGAATTTAAAATATCACCACCCTCACATTTTCCAATGAACCCTTTATACAATATGTAATATGATGAACCATTAATTGAAAAAAAATAATCAAATTCAAATAATTGAAGTTTTTGTAGTCTTTACTTGGATGACTCAAAAATTAAAAAGTGAATTCAAAGTTTAATCAAACCCATATGGCCGGATGATGGGTTTGGTTGTTAATACATTATGACTTAATTCTTATACCATACATTCAAACAAATTTATCACAAAAAATTAATAATAAAAAGAAATATAATTTTTTATAAAAAACACCTAAAAGTAAAATTTTATTTTACAAAAATTACAAAGATATGTAAGAAAAATAATTACAAAGTCCATTTATGGGTGTGGAATGAAAGGGAAATTTTTTTTATGAATCCAAATTATGATACATCTACACCGTCATTTTTTTTGTGATTACTTTTAAATCCAAATTTTTGGTTGGTTAACCTATTGTGACTAGTTTGACTTCTTTTTTGTCATTAAAATGTCCTTTGAAGGTTATTATTGAAATTTATTGCATTTACTATTACAAAATAGGTATATATGACCATTTTTTTTCAAATACATGAAGGTTATATATTTCAGTTTTTGACAGGCATATTTTAGTTATGTATATGACAATTATTTAAATAAGAATTATAAATTTTATTATACGAAGTAGAGTTTATCACTATATATATGTGATATTTTTTTTACAAACTGTCATGTTTAGTGTGAAATAAAAAACAATTTTCTATAATCATTTATTTTTTTTGAACAAATTAAACAGATATTTCATTTACACATGAAGTAATAATGACCCCTAACAATGCAAGAGAGGCATATCCTAAACCTAAAACCCAAAACATAACCAACCAAATGAGCCAAGCCCCCACACAAAAACATAAAATCTGAAAAAAAATATCCACATCAAATATGATGATCATGATTTCTAGATCCAATTTGTGCAATTTAATTGAAAGGCTAGAGATCCGAACAAATCTAGGACTGACCAAACACACCAACAAGACACTGGTCGGCTGAAAAGGACTGACTAAACAACTGACACACCACTACTCAGAAACACATTGACCCACCTGTGAAATGGGAAGGCCAATAATAAACATTCATGAAAACTGAGACCAGGTCAATCAATTATAATCGTTATTAACCTCGATTGAAGATATGCAATCAACGCCTCAGAAACCAAAAAAACAGCCTTGACAATAAGATCGGCTGCCTATCTCCATCCACAAGCACAAAAGTGGGAACATTGATGTTGGAATTGGATAATGTTTTCAGTTTTTTATTCTGGATGGTTCCCCCACCCCCCAATTTGTCATAAGGGATAGGATGTGGTCATGTGGTGGGTGGACAACCCCACCAATACATCACATGGAGAATGAAACATGGGGGATGGTAGAGGCCTATAAAAGAAGTCTCTCACCTCTAAAAGATCTCATCACCTTTATTGATAATGTCAATCACATGTGTTTCTTCATTTATATGTGTGGTATTTTGTGAGGTGATTTCCCTACATATTCAAGAGAGAGATTTATGATATTTTTCTCCTTGTAATAGTTAGGGATTATGTACCCACTTTTATCTAGACTGATCCTTCTATTTGCAGGTGATTTTTACCCCTTTCATTTTTAGGGTTTTTCACATTACATATTGTGTCATTTATTTCTAAATTTTAACTTTATTTTATATTGTAATTATCTCTGCACCAGTGAGTCAATTATTTTCACTCCCAACAAGTGGTATTAGAGGAAGGATTTGGACTGATGTTCACTTTTTTGGGTATTAAGAATTCTCATTAATTTCAGTATGTTCTGTGATTTCAACTCCAATCTATCATTCACATTAGAAAAATATTTATTTAGATTTTTGAAAATATCATTGTGAAATAGATGATGATTAAGGTTGACGACGTGTCCAAATGGCGGAGAAATTTGATATTGAGAAATTCAAAGACAATAATTTTCCATTGTGGGAAATGAAGATGTAGGTAGTGTTCCGAAAGGAAAATTGCCTACTATAAATTGGTGAAAGACCAAAAGTTGTAAAGATTGAGTGTGGTTCAAGTGGGGACATAAATATGATATGAACGAAAATGTGGTAGGTATATATGGATATGAATATATACTAGTTTGTGATGTGGCGACGATTACTTGAAGTAGACAACATCTCAACGATGCATGGATAATCGGCTCAGGAGCAACATGACACATGAAATCTCAACAGGAGTGTTTTGATCAATATGAAACTATTCTGGAAGGAATTTTGTACATGAGGAATGATCACACCCTGAAGATCATTGGGTTTCAGTACCATCAAATTGAAGATGCATGATGGTATTGTTCAAACCATTCTTGGAGTATGCCTTGTGAAGGGCTTGAGGAAGAACATATTGTCTTTGGGGAAGTTTGATGATATCAACTGCAAGATTCGCACCGAGAATGGAGTGATGAGAATTATGAAGTGTGTGCTTGTGGTGATGAAGGAAAATAAGATCTCAACGAACATGAAAATGCTTATGGGTTAAATTGACAAGGAGGAAGAGATAGTTGTCACATCAACTACCTCAATGAAAGCGTTGACGATATTATGGCATCAAAAGCTTGATCATATGTTAGAATGAGGCCTGAAGATTCTTGTGAATCAAAATTTGTTGAATGGTCTTAAAAAGGTATCATTACAATTTTGTGACCATTGTGTTTTGAGCCAGAAACATAGGTTAAAGTTTGAGATTTCAATAGTAAGAAACAAAAACATCTTAGAGTCGATCCATTCAAATGTTTAACAAACACTGGTTATTTTACTAGGAGGAGTAAGGTACTTTGTATCCTTCATTGATGATTTTCTATGAGATGTTGGGTGTATCAAATCAAGAGGAAGGTGTATGTTTTTTAAATCTTCAAAATTTTCAAAGTGTTGAAGGAAATTGAATCTGGAAAGAAGATCAAATGTTTAAGGACTAAAAATGGTGGAGAATATTCAAGTGAGGGGTTAGATAACTTTTTTTCTACAGAAAGGAATCAAGAGATAGTTCAAATTGGCGTACACTACTTAGAAGAATGGAGTGACAGTGCAGATGAACAAAAACCTATTAGATAGAACATGGACAATGTTGAAGATTGCAGGAATTTCCAAAACATTTTGGAACGAAATAGTGAATATCGCCTATTATGTGATAAACTGATATCCTTCAATGGTGATTGATCTGATGATACCTATGGTGATATGGATTGGTAATCCCGATGATTATTCTCAGTTTCATACTTTTAGAAGTCCTCTATATGCATTCCTTAATGACTAGGAAATATCAAAGTTGGATTCAAGATCCAGTAAATGTATCTTCTTAGGGTATGCTGATGGTGTGAAGGGGTATCGTTTGTGGGACCCCACTGTCCACAAACTTATCATCGGAAAAGATTTCATTTTTATTGAAGACAAAGTGATAATGAAAATTAATGGTGATAATTATAAAGAGAATATAGAAACTACAATAGTTAAGGTGGAGAAAAAATCCAAGGAAGAACTAGTTTCTTCTAAGGCATTACCAGAGCACGATAACTAAGTGTCGGTTGAGTCAGGACCACGATAGTCACCATGAGAGAAAATAACACCAGTATGTCACTCAGACTATGTGACTTAGATAAATATTTCATACTGCTTATTGAAAGAGGATGGAGAGCCATCTTATTTTATGGAGGTGAACCAGAGTTCAAATGTATCCTCATGGATGGTGGTGATGTTGGAGGAACTTGAAACCCTGTACAAGAACAATACTTGGGATTTTGTTCCATTACCTCATGGTAGTAAGGATATCAGTAAAAAATGGTTCTTTAATATCAAGTGGGATAGAAAGTATGAGGTGTAAAGATATTGTACAAGACTACTAGTCAAAGGATATGATCATAAGGAAAATATTGATTTCAATAAAATATTTTCTCCTATTGTTAGACTGATGAATGGTCGGACAGTTCTTGCGATGTGTGCTATATAAAGTTTTCATCTAGAGCATCTAGATGTGAAGTCTATGTTTCCCCGTGGTGATATTTTTGAAGAAATCTACATGCTCAAATCAGAAGGATTTGTAGAAGGAAAATAGAACTTGGTTTACAGGTTGAATAAATATCTATATGGTATAAAGTAGGCATTGTGATGTTGGTATAAGATATTTTATTCCTACATCATGAGACTTGGATATAATAAACTTCATTTAGATCCTTTTGAATATTTCAGGGGTTTATATTGTAACATTCCATTACCGAACTGACAAGTATATCTTTAAACTTGTCACGATTTTTCCTTTTCGTTGACTGGGTATGGTTGAGAAGGAATTAGGAGGATACCTATAATGTCGAAGTCATATATTTTTTGGACTCTTAGCTTTAACCGATCATTTCTGCAGGCTGCAGGAGGGTTACATGTCATGTAACTAGGTTACACACCATGTAACTATTGTTGGGTACATAACATGAGAAGGGTTTACGCCGTGAATGTTTTCATAACATTGTGAGGTTTTATATGTTTTGAGTTAATTAAATTATGGTTTTTTAATTCTAAGTGACTTGTTTTTTGGCAGTTATGGATTTTAACAATTTTATGATGTGTAATGGGATTACACATCATGTAATACCCTGACTGCGGTTTTTAAACAGGCAGCACAACTGATATCTCTCTTTTGGTTCCTTTCTAGTTTCATTGCTCTCGACCTAAATCCATCTGTAGACAATATTACATCCCTAAAACCCTTCCAGGTCCATTCATTCAGCATTTAATTTTCATTGCGTTGGCGGTGAAAATTCTTGGGGAAGTGTTCTTCCTTTTTCTTCTTCACTTTCTTTTTCTCCTCTTTGGGGTTTAATAGATCATCCTGAAATTGATGAATCTATACTCTATGTTGATAGATCTCATTTCTAGGTTGAGTTTAGAGGTCTTCTAAGCCTTTGTTCTCATCATTGGGTTTCATTGGGTGTAAAGACCCGAACCCAGTTTCTCAGAGTCGGTGCCCTAATACATTACATTGGCATGATTATAAGGAAGTCGTATCCTGAAAGAAAGAATATTTTAGTATATTTATAAACAATATACATACATAATTTCAACATTATAACTTGAAATTAAAAACAACATAAAGTTTTCATTGGTAAAATACACCACTCTAAGATTATCCCTGCAAGTCCATCATAATATACCTCTTCTTGACCTGGGAAAAATGAAACATAAGAAGGGGTGATATCAGATGCTCAGTAAGGGTAAGTAATAAAATTTAAGATATCATAAACATAAACATTAGGCATAGTGAATAATTGAAAACACATGCCTTAAAATAATAATAAACTTAAACACATTATGGTGGGAATAAGAGCTGAAAAAATAATGCCATAATAAAGAATAATCATGGTTATTCTACTAGTAAAATAACCACATGAAATTTCAATTACTAGTTTCATAATGAGGGAAATACATATTTTGGACATTCTGAAATGTACCATCAAGGCCTCAGCCAAGACATCTAAAAATTATTAAGGCCTCGACCAAAACCATATCTAAAAATGGGAAAGGTCTCGACCAAGTCCATATCTATTTGTATCATGAGACCTACCAATGAATAGAGGGGCTATAGCGGTCCCCACCTATCACATAATAAGTCCAATACATTCCTTATATGAATAGGGATAAACATAAACAATATATATATTCATATTTTAACTAACATATGAAACATAAATAACCTTCCTTGAACATTAAGCATAAACACTAACCATTCAGAGTAAAATGGTGAATGGTTTTAAGATAGAACATCCACAATCAAACTAATCATAAACCAATAAATTAAATATGATATATGATATCAATATTAATCCCAATAATACATAATAATCAATAGTAGTGTTGAAACAAATGAATATACTCTTATGAAATCATCGAGTAATTCTTGAGATAAATACTCTTTTACTTTTGAAAAGAAGAGTTATTTTAGAAAAATAATTATATAAAACCAGAAGTGAAGTAAGATGGTATTTTCATAATAAAATAAGTGATTTTAGAAAGATAATGGTTTCTAAAAACAGATTATAGATTTACCTTAAAAATAGTTTTGAATTTGAGAAATTCCCTTGAATTGGGATTGTATTTCCGGAAGAATTTTTGAAAGAGCCTTTTAAAACATATAAATATCCATAAATGAAGGTATGATTTTGGTTTGAACACATATATAGAAAATTAAAACAGAAATTATGAGGAGTAAATATGAATTAATAATAATTTAATTGCAGTAAGTATATAATAAAATTAACCCGAATAAAAATAGATGTTTGAATGGAAAACCATTACAACTTTGTAATCAATTGAATCATATGACCCAAAATTAATAATAATAAAATAATACATTTAATATAATTAAAATAAATATATTCATGATATTAAACATCAATGGTAAGTATAAATACACCATACATAAGTAATAGTAGTGAATAAGGAATATCTCACAAAAATGGAAGTGAGATGAGGAAACCCTTACCTTAGGTCTGAAGGTGTTCCTCACATGATCTTAATGACACGAATAATCAAATTTAGGCTCATAAATTAATGACTCAAAAACCTCATATACATGTAATTGATTTATTATAACCTTATTTAGGTTCATTCATGGCCTTTTGATGGGTTATGATATTCAATTTCATTTTTTGGGAGTGTTTTCTTCCTTGATTTTCATGACCGATTTACTTGTATTCATGTACGAATAAACATGTAGAATGAGAATGGTTTTCCAGAATAGAAGTTGTATGTTACTATTGAACAACCAGAATATTAAATGTTTATAAAATTCTTTGGGTTATTTGGAGTGAAGATGAATCATTATATAAAACGTTAATAATAATTGTTTGGGTTAATTGGCGGTTCTTGATCACAACAAACTCATTTTGATTTATAAATTAATATTATATGTACAAAAGGATTACAGAAACTTAAATAAGTTATAATAAATATATTATATTCTAGTTCAAACATAAATATGGTTTCATGGATAAAATTGAATATGGTAATAGAAATTGAAAATCCGTCGTCCTTGAATGTGATAAATTAACACATCTCAGATAGTGTTTTCATTTATTGTATAAAGGAAGGGGAAATGAGAGATGATGAAGAATTATTCCTTTATCATAAGAAAATTCTAGTAAATTTAATTTACTGGAGTCATCACAACATTTGGATGAAATGTGGTGGGGAAAGAAAAATAAAAGAAAGGAACTTGAAATAAAAGAAATGAAAAGCGGAATTTACCTCTTGAAGTAATCTTCCTTGAGAGCCTCTTTAAGTGAGAGGTTTTGGTCTTTTTATGAGACCAAGGGGTGATGTAAATGGGGGAGGATATTGGGAGGATATTTGAGAAGAATTTATAAAATTAAAAATGATTTAGAAGAGTGAAGTTAAGAGGGAGTGGGGGGGGGTTATAGTGGAGAGGAGGGTTTTCCCATTATTTTACTCTTTGTTTTCTTATTTTTCCAAATACAACCAATAGTAAGGATTATTGTGACCAATAATAGTAATATGTGCTTGAGAGTTCGAACATAGTGGGATTAAATCATACTTACATCACTTATGACCCAATAAATCATGTATTTAGCATTTATCGTAAATTATCGTATTTTACTAATCACCCAAAATTCAAGTATTTTAGAAAAATCCCAAAAATTAACCCAAACCATTTTTCGATGCGTAGAATTAAAAAATGAACTCCATTTTTTGAAAATAATTTTCTCAATATTTTTAATTTTATTTTTAAATAAAATAATAATTTATTCTAAAAAAACAACATTAAAACTATAAATCATTTTATAACACCTTGAAAAATTAATCAAGGTCCCATAAAATTATCTTATAAACATAAGAAAATAAAACAAAAATTTATGATTACATTTTATGAAAATAAATTTCTATTTTGAATTATTAAATTAATCATAAAATTGTAATTATAATATTTATGACATACAAAAATACCAATACTTATACTATGATCATTTTTTCACTTTTAAGATGTCTAAATTATATTTATACATTAATGGGTGAAGTTTCTATTTTTTTGGCTGATTTACTATTCATTACTATTCATAAGGGTATGTTACTATTCATAAGGGTATGTAACTATTCCTCAAAAATTAACTTTGTCTTATCAGACTCTAAATATCTTACTGAACACAACCGTGTATGTCAGTTTTTTGAAATTCAAATCACAGAGGTGGAAAAATTATGTTTACTGGCTAGGTTATAACAAACTGGTGTTTTATAGAGACTTAGTGTTTCATGCATTAAATATGAAATTTATGTGCTGAATCTTGGGGTGTTACATTATCCCCTCCTTACAAAAATTTCATCCTTGAAATTACCAGAATGTTACCTCACAAAGAGATTTGGGTAGTTTTTATCATAATCTCCTCAGGCTCCCATGTTGCCTCTTCGATTTTATGATTTTTCCAAAGTATCTTTACCAGTCGAGTTGTCCGATTCCGCAACACTTGTGTTTTAGTGTTAGTAATCTACGTAGGCTCTTCACAGTAAGATAAGTCAGGTTCTAATTCTATACCTTCAGAAGTGAGGACATGCATTAGGTCTGACATGTACTTTCTCAACAATGAGACATGTAACACATTGTGTACTTTAGATAGGCTAGGTGGCATATCCAAACGATATGAAATAGCTCCAATTCTCTCCAGAATTTCTAAAGGTCCTATGTACCTAGGGCTCAATTTCCCTTTCTTCCCAAATACTATAACACCCTTCCATGGAGATAGTTTTAAGAAAACATGATCTCCCACTTGAAACTGCAAATCCTTCCTTTGAGTATCAGCATAACTTTTTTTTCTGCTTTGATATTCTTTGATATGTACTTGAATATTCTTTACCTTCGATTTTGTTTCCTTCACAATCTCTAGGCCCACAATCCTCCTTTCTCCAACTTCACCCCAACAAGTTGGTGTATGACATCTCCTTCCATGAAATGCTTCATATGGTGTCATTCGAATACTTGAATGGAAACTATTATTGTAGGAAAACTCCACTAAAGGTAAATATTGATCCCCCATACCTTGAAAGGCAAGTGAACATGATCTCAACATTTCCTCTATTGTTTGGATCGTCCTTTCGAATTTCCCATCAGTTTGTGGGTGATAAGCCATACTCAATTGAAGCTCAGTATCCGAATATTTCTGAAGACTTTTCTATAATTTTGATGTAAATCGTGGATCATGATCAGAAACAATTTAGAGATGTGCTCCATGAAGTCTCAAAACTTCATTGATATAGAGTCATGTGAGGAAATCTAGTGGAAAATCCTCCCTTATAATGAGAAAATATGCAGATTTCATTAGTTGATCAACAATTACCCATATTGCATCATTCTTTCTCGTAGTTTTGGGTAATCCAATGAAAAAATCTAGGGTGATGTCATCCCATTTCTGTATAGGAATATATAGAGGTTGCATGAATCATATAGGATGTTGTAATTCGACCTTCACTTGTTGATAGACTAAACATTTTGATACATAATCATCAATTTCCCTCTTCATGTTATCCCACTAGAAATGTCTCTTCAAATCTTTATATATTTTTGTGTTACCAGGGTGTATAGAGAAATTCGAGCTATGAGAATAATCCAATAATTACCTTTTTAGCTCGGGTAGAGAGGGAACACATAGAATTTTCCCAAATTTTAGATTTCCATCTTCACAAATGAAGTCAGCCAACTTCCCATATTTCATAGCATTAATCTTCTTTTGAATATTCTCGTCATTAGACTGAGAGATTTTAATCCTTTCTAATAAAGATGGTTGGTCAAACAAATGAAAAAGTAGATATGTTTCACCTTATTTGATAATTCTCATATCCATCCTCACTAGATCCATGTACAAAGGATCTTTGTCAATCACATTTTGTTGGGAACTCCATGATCCTTCTTGTTCAATGCATCAAGTACCTTATTTTCCTTTCCTGGGTGGTAGTGTATGAAACAATCATGATCCTTGAGTAGTTCGATCCATCACCTTTTCCACATGTTGAGATCTTTCCGTGAGTATGTAAGAACCTGGTTCTTATTCTTGAGGTATGGGTTTCTTAATTTCTCTTTTCCTTAAGTGATTTTAAGAAAATAATGAAAACGGGAGAAAATCTAAATTTTGTGACTACACGCCGTGTACTTTTCCACACGCTATGTACTTTGGCCGCGTGGAAGGAGTACACAGCACGTTTAGGCCGGTCGACGATGATGGGTGTAAAAACTGACTAAACGCCGTGTAGTGGGTATTTACACGCCGTGTATTCAGTTGGCAGGAAAACAATAAGGCAGTGGAAGCTAAGGAATAGTACACGCCGTGTAATCATGAATACATGTCGTGTACTCATGTCGACAGATGAACAGTACCGTGGTGTAAAGAATTCGCCGAAGGAACAGTTAAAAAATGAAATGTACACGCCGTGTAATCAATAGTACACGCTGTGTAGTCTATTTTTTTCACTTAAAATGGGCAGTAGCCTCCCATGTTCATAGGGAAGGCATAGAACCGAAAGAGAGCTCGGGAGGACAACTGAAACTTTGGTGATCACCTGATCGAGCACCGAGAATCTGATTCCACCTCCGTCGATCTCGTTGGAACCATACGGGTAGGCCCTCCCCTCTCCTTGAACCGTTCTTACCAATTATTTCCTGAGGGGAAGTTATTTACGTTTGAACAAGATTTCTTTTACCTCAAATCTACGTCGTTCCTGGGCGTTTCGAGGAGCTTCGTTCACGTATACCAATCAGGGGCGATCGAGGTAGGTATTGTAGTGTTTATTTCCAACTACTGTGGTGAATTTGTGTTCCGTAGTGATACGTTACCATGAATGGGGTGTTTTATGGATGAGGCCTTGAAGAATTATATGCCTATAATTGTATAGGTATTTGAATATAATTATAACCTGATGTTTGGGATCATTGCTTGGATCCAGGACCACCCCTGGGGTGCGTTCCTCTATTTATCCATTTGGCTAGGTTACCCTTGGGTATAATATAAAATTTAACTTGCTTTAAATTGCCTTGAGTGGAATTTTATATAATTTCATACTTATATGTTGAGCTCATCCCAATTACTTGTGCCTGAGGGACGTGTTCTATTTAGACTGAGGGAAGTGTTCTGTTTAGCCTAAGGGAAACTCCTTCTGTGCCTATGGCCAGTTGATTCTGTGCCTGAGGGCGACAATTCATGCACCTGAGGGAAATATCTTTATTACCTGTGGGAAACTACTTGCGGATTGTGACTCTGATTACCTGAGGGTAAGGTTCGTATGTCTGAGGACAATGTTATCATTAAATGTTCACAGTGGTGATTTTTATCTGTTATACCTACCAAGTTAAAGCACATGCTTGGCATGGTTAAATTAATATTAAAATGGAAATACAACTGGTAGGGTTAGTTAAATTTTAGTACTGATTAGTTTATTTCATTTACTACTATACACTGTTGTTTCACATTTACACTGATAGTTGGGCATGAACCTTTGGTGGGTGCCTACTAGGATTCATTTCTCACACCCTGTTTGGGTCATTTCTTTGACCCAAACAGACTATATTTCTGTAGGTATGGATAAGGGAAAGAGTCCCTATATAGGTACATGAGTGTTGGTGAGGTGTTGGGGAGCACGGGACCGAGCTCAGGATCGTGATGTTGTTGGCTGTTCTGTTTTGTTCTGCTGTACCTGTACTTCCATTGTATGGTATTGTACTACTGTGTAACATGTTCTGGATATTTTCATAGAATAGTGACATGTTGCATCTTGATATATATATATATATATGACTGCTGGTTCTTTTTACTGCAGTTGTTCATTTCAGATATGTATGTTTTAATTATTCTGCTGTTGTTGTATTTTTGTTATTGTATTCCGCTGTGCTACACTTTGACAAATGAGGTCATAGTTTCCCCACTATCAGACCTAGGCCCATGCTGCTAGTCAGCAGCCTCTGGTGTTTGGGGAAATGCACTTGAGGTCATGTGACCAACCGGGTTCGGGGCACCTGTGGAGTGGCACCCGGATCCGGGACGTTACAAAGTGGTATCAGAGGGAGGTTACTTTTCTTTTCTTTTCTTTGAATTACTATTTTGAGCCTTAGTTTGGGATAGGACGGATATGGTCATTGGTAATAAGCTGTGTCCATGAGTAGCTAACCCATGTACAGGTAAAATCCAATTTACCTCGTGTTGCAATTTTATTGATTTTGCAATTTATAGTTGATCTGATTTCACCGTTAGGTGATGCACTTGTAATTGTGGTGTTTATATGTTATCCATGAGTTCTATTAGGTTGAAACTCGATGAGACAAGGGTATTCCATCTCATTCATCATTTAGGCACATGTTAGAAATCACATGTCATGCATTCTTCCCTTCCATGTAGGTGCATTAGAAATTGCATGTTGTTGTGATAGGTGTTGTGCTAGAAACACATGCTATTGTGATAGATGCTTTGATAAATACCTTCCATTTGATAGGGTATTTTTGTATGATACCTTGATTTAATGGATTCCAAAATTTGGTTATTTAGGATTATGGGCCCTCATTGATCGGAATTTGGTGGATCATTGGTTGTTTACCGTATTTATAAACATAGATAAGATTCCAAGCTTTGATTCGTGAGGAGTATGGGCCCTCACAGATCGGAATTTGGAACTTAGGTGTTGGTTTTAGTGTTTTCTTGGATCCGGAGTAGTTTCTGAGGCATAATGTCCCGAAAACCCAGTAGACACGCCATGTAGTTCTATAGACACACGCCGTGTGTTATTCTATTCTGGAAGAAATGAAAACTTTTTAAGTACACGTTGTGTACCCTCAGTACATGCCATGTAGTCTCTTCCCATGTCATAGATTGTGTGGGCGGGGAGACGGGGTAGGGAAAGTCTTGGTAAAAACAGCCGTGTACGGGATGTATACGCAGTGTAGTGTTGACCCGGAGTCCGCTCATGTAACTAACAACACGGATGAAGGAGACCTTGAGACATACACGCCGTTTCCACCTTGGAATACGCCTTGTAGTCTAGAATGGGGACCTGACCGTGTAGCTAATGAACATGGGTTGTTGTTACCTCTTCTTGAACACATCGTGTACATGAGGGAAACGCGGTGTAGTCCTTACCGGTGGGAGACTGTGTGGACTTAGCCATGTGGCTTGGGAAGCGGGGTGGTGTACATGCCGTGTGCGGGTGTCACACGCCGTGTGGTGTCAGCCGAGTAGTCGGTCATTTCACTAACGACATGGAAAGGTGAAAATTAAATGATACACGCCATGTAGATTCCATACACACCGTATAGGCTTGTTCAAAGTGAGCCGTGTGGCTTATCTGTGTAGAATTACTCGGGCAGGGAAGGACGATTCAAGTACATGTTGTGTATTTAGAAGACACGCCGTGTGTTTGGGGTGTTACATGTCCATTTTAAGCTGGGGTAAAAGCCCATGTGAATGGCTTGTGAGAACACGCCGTGTAGTTTTATACATTCTGTGTAGTCATGTTTTGTAAATTTTGAAAACTTTCTTTCTCCGTATCCTTGTTTTCGGTCCTTGATAATCTTGATCTAAGGTGTGCATTTGACCTTGTAGAGTCATGCTATTGAGACGACCGCCAATTGTTCGCCAGGAGAGTGGCGACGATTATACTTCGGAGATCATAGGCCATGGGCTACTAGTAGATCCTCCAGCAGATTCAGATGCGGCGCCGACCATTATACTAGACACAGGCACAGATGCGCAGTTCCGTGAAGGCTTCATGCGGTTCATGTAGACCTTTCAGGGAGCACCGCTGGCTGCCACATCTATGGTAGAGTTGAATCATATATTCTAGTAGTAGTATCAGCCTACGTTTTTAGGGGATGATGGACCACAGGTTGCAGAGTCTTGGTTGGGTTTTATACAGACTATTTTCGAGCATCTGGAGACAACTCCTGGGTGGAGGGTCAAGCTCTCTATATATACGCTGCATGATTCCGCCAAGAGGTGGTGGGATGTTACAACCCAATCTGAGAACCACCGATATATGGTGTGGGAAGCCTTTCTGGCAGCTTTCTATGACTTCTTCTTCCCAGATATGCTGAGGGAAGATCGAGCTCGAGAGTTCATGAATCTTCAGCAGGGTGCTATTTCAGTGATGAATTATTCTTCTCTCTTTGCCAAACTTCAGTGTTTATCACCCATTATGGTGGGTGATGAGACGTTGAGGGCCAGACGCTTTGAGGATGGTCTTCGATATGACATCCAGGCATTGGTGAATGTTTTCAAGTTTCCTACTATACATGCTATTGTGAACCAGGCACTGATTACCGAGCGGAATATGCAGGAAGATAGTGGTGTGGGCTAGGGCAGTTCGACACCAGTTTCTGGTACCATTTCTACTGGTAAGAGGAAGAGACAAATGGACTTCTCTCACGGTGGCAGTACTAGCCATAGGAATACTTCATGTGGCCAGGTCATGTGCTACCAGTGTGGTAAAGAGGGTCACAAGAGACCGCATTGTCCACATGACCCAGTGGAGTGCCAAGCTTGTGGAAAGATGGGTCATCTGCAGTGCTTTTGCAGGGAGTTCCTACCAGTGGCTAGTGAGAAGGGTTCTGGGCAGACTCCGCGTGCGGGAGCAGGACCAGTAGCTTTTCACTAGTTGGGAAACTAGAATACGTCAGGGCGTGCAGGCAGAGATGGTGATCATGGCCGTGGTAGCCAGACACCAGGATCACAGAGGCAGTAGGGCATGACCGCTCAAGGTATCCAGGCTGTGTTGCAGGGCCGCGGCATTGGGCAGGCATATGCAATGCAACAAACCCAGTAGGAGCAGGATCCCAAACCTTCTACTTTCATAGGTACTATTCTAGTAGCTTCTGTTTTATCTTCAGTACTTTTTGATACGGGTTCTACACATAGATTTATATCTGTGCCTATTGTGGAGATCCTTGGGCTCTATGTTTCTTCTTCTTCTGATGTTATGATGCTAGACACTCT
Source organism: Viscum album (assembly GCA_963277665.1). Taxonomy (NCBI): domain Eukaryota; kingdom Viridiplantae; phylum Streptophyta; class Magnoliopsida; order Santalales; family Viscaceae; genus Viscum; species Viscum album. The sequence continues at coordinate 1,723,698 of OY728165.1, forward strand.
ATTGGGAATTAGAACGACTGGTGTTTGTCAGTGCAGGGAGTGCCCCTAGAGGTTGGTGGGTGTCACTTTCTATGGGACCACTATGTCTTAGAGATGACGAGTTATGATGTCATTCTCAGTATGGAATGGCCAGTACCCTTTCAATCCTTTGTAGATTACTATCATTGCAGGGTGAGTTTCATGTCACCAGAAGGTAGAGAGTTTCTATACAATGGTGAGCGGGATCTCTAGGTGAGTCGATCTAGACCTGAGCATCATGGGCGAGGTGGAGTGATAGCCCATATTTCAAGTTTATATCTGGATGATCAGGGGACTTTTCAGAAGGTTTTCCCTCCAGTGGTTGATCTTTTTAGGGATGTCTTCCCGAATGACTTTTCGGGTCTACCGCCGAAGCGAGTGGTGGATTTCTCTATTGAGCTTGTACCAGGAGCAGCATAGGTATCCATTCCTTCTTATAGGATGGCTACACCAGAGTTGAAGGAGCTCAAGAGACAGTTAGAGGAGTTACAGGAAAAGGGTTTCATTCTACCCAGTACTTCTCCTTAGGGTTCTCCGGTCCTTTTTCCAAAGAAGGTGGACAGTACCCTCAGACTCTGTGTGGATTATCGGAAGCTGAACCAGCAAATGGTTAAGAACCGGTATCCCATACCGATGATTGATGATCTTTTTGATCAACTTCAAGGAGCACGAGTGTTCTCGAAGATTTACTTGAGGTCCAGATATCATCAGTTTCATGTTAGACCATATGATATACCTCTCATGGCCTTCAGGATTAGGTATGGTCTATATGAGTACTTGGTTATGCCGTTCAGACTCACGAACACACTAGCAGTTTTCATGGATCTGATGAATCGTGTGTTCCACCCTTATCTGGATTCTTTTGTGGTAGTCTTTATGGACAACATCTTGGTGTACTCTCACACTCGACACGACCATGCTACCCATCTTGAGATCATATTGAGTACACTGAGAGAACATCAACGATATGCTAAGCTCTCAAAGTGCCACTTTTGGAAGGACCAGATACACTTCCTGGGTCATATCATCTCAAAGGAAGGAGTTGCAGTAGACCCAGAGAAGGTGAGAGTAGTAGTTTCCTGGGAGCATTCTAAGAACGTGTTTGAGATATGGAGTTTCTTAGGGATAACAGGTTACTACATGCATTTTATACAGGACTTATACCGCTTAGCAGTTCTGTTGATGGTTTTGACTAAGAAGGGTGTGAAGTTCATTTGGATAGAAGCTTGCGAGGCAGCCTTCTAGGAGATGAAGGGAAAGTTGACATCAACACCAATCCTAATACTCCCAGAGCAGGGAATGAGCTATACAGTTTACTGTGATGCATCAAGTATTGGGCTGGGAGTTGTGTTGATGTAGGGCGATCGATTTGTTGCATACGATTCTCGGAATTTGAGGCCACATGAGAGGAATTACCCGACGCATGACCTCGAGCTGGCTTTAGTCGTTCATGCATTGCGCTGTTGGAGACATTATCTCTTGGGAGATCATTTTGTGGTTTTCACTGACCCAAAAAGTCTCAAGTACATCTTTACTCAGTGTGACCTGAATCTGAGATAGCGAAGGTGGGTTGAATACATTCATTCCTTCGATTTTGAGCTTTCCCATACACCGGGTAAGGGTAATTCAGTTGCTGATGCACTGAGTAGGAAGACTCAGATACAAGAAGTGCAAGAGGCCAGTGGTGAGAGGTAACTTATGGCCTTGTTCTCTGAGATGCATTTGGAGGTGCACGATAGTCAGGGGAAGACCTATCTTTCTTTCTTAGTTATGACTTCTACCCTCCTGGATAGAGTAAAGATGAGACAACTATCTGATTCAGAAGGCCTAGTTCTATGGGAGTCGGTGGCAAGGGAGGAACCTCCTCCTGGGTGGACGATAGGTGATGAGGAGGTATTGCATTTCCATGGATGAGTATGGGTTCCAGGGGATATACGCGAGGAGATGATGTGATAGTTTCATGCTTCAGCTTGGGTAATGCATCTGGGTGTTACCAATATGTACCGTGACTTGAGACGTCAGTACTGGTAGCCGGGTATGAAGAAGGGAGTAGCTGGTTTTGTTATGAGATGTTCCATCTGTCAGCAGGTGAAGGCGGAGCATCAGAGGCCAGCCGGACTATTACAACAGTTACCCATTCCGGAATGGAAATGGGATGATGTCGCAATGGATTTCGTGATGGGGTTGCCGAGGACTCCTTGAGGCAATGATTCCTTGTGGGTTGTTGTGGACAGACTTACAAAGGTAGATCACGTTTTGTCGATCAAGGAGACCTTCGGTGTTGATGAGATCAAGAATCTGTATATCCGAGAGGTCGTACGTCTTCATGGGGTCCCTCGTTCTATCATTTCAGATAGGGACACCCGTTTTATGTCTCATTTATGGAAGAGTTTTCAGAGGGCACTGGGTACACAGGTGCTTCTGAGCACAACTTACCACCCTCAGACCGATGGCCAGTCAGAGCGTACGATACAGGTGCTTGAGGGCATGCTGTGTTCATGTGTCCTAGATTTTGGTGTCTCTTGGGAGAAGCATATACCCCTAGTTGAGTTTTCCTATAATAATAGTTTTCCGGTAACTATTGAGATGGCACCTTATGAGACTTTATATGGTAGGCCATTCCGATCACCTTTTTGCTGGATGGAGGCAGGTGAGGAAGCTTTACTGGGACCACATCTTGTGTAGGAGACTTCAGAGCCGGTCCAGTTGATACAGAAGCGGTTGGCTACTGCAAAGTCTCATCAGAAATCTTATGCTGATAGCCGCAAACGACCCTTGGAGTTCATGGTTGGGGATCAGGTGTTTTTGCGTGTTTCACTGAGGTTGGGACCAAGGCGAATCCAGAGGAAGGGTAAACTTTCACTGAGGTATGTGGGGCCATTTGAGATTCTAGAGAGAGTCGGGTTGATTGCCTATCGGTTTTATTTACAGTAGAGGTACCGGGCCATGAACGACGTCTTCCATGTATCTCAGCTGCGCCGATATCACTCAGACCCATCTCACATTTTCAGCACGAGGAGGTTGAGCTACAGGTCAATGCATCATTTGAGGAGCATCCAATTCGTATTGTTGATAAGAGCACGAAGGTTCTCTGAGGCCGGTCAGTTCCTCTCGTATGAGTTCTATGGCAGCATGGCTGAGTGCAGGACGAAACCTGGGAGTGGGAGACTGACGTATGTGCTTAGTGGCCATAGTTGTTCACAACTTTATCTTCGCCGCCCTTGGAAGGGAAATTCGGGGACAAATTGCTTTAAGGGGGGAAGTTTGTAAGAACCTGGTTCTTATAATTGAGGTATGAGTTTCTTCCTTTCTCTTTTCCTTAAGTGATTTTGAGAAAATAAGGAAAATGGGAGAAAATCCTAATTTTGTGACTACACGCAATGTACTTTTCCACATGCCATGTACTTTGGCCGTGTGGAAGGAGTACACAGGGCATTTAGGCCGGTCGATGATGACGGGTGTAAAAACCAACTACAAGCTGTGTAGTGGGTATTTACACACCATGTAGTTAGTCAGTAGGCAAACAGTAAGGCGGTGGAAGATGAGAAACAGTATACGCCGTGTAATCATGAATACACACCGTGTACTCATGTCGAAAGATGAACAGTACCGCGGTGTAAAGAACCCGCTGAAGGAATAGTTAAAAAATGAAAACTACACGCCTTGTACTCAATAGTACATGCCGTGTAGTTTGTTTTTTTCACTTAAAATGGGCATTAGCCTCCCCTGTTCACAGGGAAGGCTTAGAACTAGAGGAGAGCTCAGGAGGATGACCGAAACTTTGGAGATCACCTGATCGAGCACCGGGAATCCGATTCCGCCTCCGTCGATCTCGTTGGTATCGTACAGGTAAGCCCTCCCCTCTCCTTGAACCGTTCTTACCAATTATTTCCCAAGGGGAAGTTATTTAAGTTTGAACAAAATTTCTTTTACCTAAGATCTACGTAGTTCTCGGGCAATTTGAGGAGTGTCGTTCACGTATACCGATCAGTGGAGATCGAGGTAGGTGGTCTATTGTTTATTTCCAACTGCTGTGGTGAATTTGTGTTCGGTAGTGATACGCGCCCATGAATGGGGTGTTGTATGGATGAGGCCTTGAAGAATTATATTCCTATAATTGTATAGGTATTTGAATATAATTATAACCTGATTTTTGGGATCGTTTCTTGGATCCAGGACCACCCCTGGGGTGCGTTCCTCTATTTAGCCGTTTGGCCAGGTTACCCAAGGAATTTTATATAATTTCTTGATTATATGTTGGGCTCATCCCGATTACTTATTCATGAGGGCAGTGTTCTATTTAGCCTGAGGGCAGTGTTCTGTTTAGCCTGAGGGCAACTCCTTCTGTGCCTGTGGGCAGTAGATTCTATGCATGAGGATGACACTTAGTACGCCCGAGGGAAATATATGTTATTGCCTATAGGAAACTACCTGTGGGTTGTGACTCTAATTACCTGAGGGTAAGGTTCGTATGTCTGAGGACAGTGTTATCATTAAATGTTCACTGTGGTGATTTTTATTTGTTATACCTATCAAGTTAAAGCACAGTCTTGGCATGGATAAATTAATATTAAAATGTAAATACAAACGGTAGGGTTAGTTACTTTTGATTAGTGCTTAGATTATTGCATTTACTACTATACACTGTTGTTGCACATTTACACTGACATTTGGGCACAGACCTTTGGTGGGTGCCTACTGGGAGTCATATCTCACACCCTGTTTAGGTCATGTCTTCGTCCCAAATAGACTATATTTCTGCAGGTATGGATAAGGTCAAGAGTCCCTATACAGGTACATGAGTGTTTCTAAGGTGTTGGGGAGCACTGGACTGAGCTCAGGCCCGTGATGCTACCAACTGTTTTGTTTTGTTCTGTTATACCTGTACTTCAATTGTATCGTATTGTACTACTGTGTAACATGTTCTAGCTATTTTAATAGAATAGTGACATGATGCATCTTGATATATATATATATATATATGACTGCTGGTTCTTTTTTACTATAGTTGTTCATTTCAAATATGTATGTTTTACTTATTCCACTGTTGTTGTATTTTTGTTCTTGTATTCTGCTGCACTACACTTTAACAAATGAGGGCATAGTTTCCCCACTATCAGAACTGGGCCCTCGCTGCTAGTCGGCAGCCTCTGGCGTTTGGGTAAATGCGCTTGAGGTAATGTGACCAACTAGGTTCGGGGCACCCGTGGAGTGACACCTGGATCCAGGACGTTACAGAGAAGATATATTTTAGGCTCTTATAATCCATATATATCTCTCATTTTTCTCCATTGAGATAATGTATCCATATATTAAGAGAAAATATTACCACTTCTAACTCAAGATCACGAGTAGGATAGTTTTTTTCATGAATGTTTAACTACCTTGATGCATAGGAAATAACTCTATCATTCTGTATAAGGACAAAACCAAGTCCTTTCTTTGATGCATCACTATAGATCACAAACACATCATTCCCCGATGACAGGGTTAGGATCAGAGCATTCACTAGTATCCTATTCAATTATTCAAAATAGTCCTCACATTCTTTTGTCCATAGGAACTTAACCCCTTTATGTGTAAGCTTGGTAATTGGGTTGGCTAAATGAGTGGAGTTTTGAACGAAATGATGATAATAACCTACTAAACTAATAAAACTACGTACCTCAGTTATGTTCATTGGGGTAGGCCATTCTTGAAAATCCTTTTTCTTCACAGGAGCAATAGATATTCCATCCTTAGAGACAATGTGGCCAAGAAAAGAAACTGATTGAATCCAAAATTCACACTTTCTAAACATCCCATATAATTCATTTCTTCTAAGAGTCTTCAGAATAGTGCGCACGTTATTTTCATAATCTTCATAGATTTTGGAGTATACCAAGATATCATCAATAAATACCACCACAAAGTAAACAAGATATTACTTGAAACCCTTATTCATTAGATCCATTAAGATAGAGGGAGTATTAGTCATCCCAAAAGGCATTATTATAAACTCATAATGTCCATACATGGTTCAAAATGTTGTCTTCGGAATATCTTTCTTCCTCACACACAACTGATGATATCTAGATCGAAGATAAATCTTATAAAAATATTGTGATCCATGAAGTTGATCAAATAAATCATCAATGTGAGGTAGGGGATACTTGTTATTTATTGTTATAGCATTGATCTCCCTATAATCAATGAAAAATATCATAGATCCATCATTCTTCTTAACGAAAATATTAGGGGCTCCCCATGGCGAAAACTAGGGAAAATAAATCTTTTATCACTCAATTCCTCTAGTTTTTTATTCAGTTCCACTAATTCCAAAATGTCCATTCTATAAGGGGTCTTTGATATGGGCCTTGAATTAGGAATTAAGTCAATTGAAAACTCTATTTCCCGCTTTGGAGGATGTCTAGGTAAATCCTCTGGAAACACATAAATATATTCTTGTACAATAGGTACGTCCTCTATTTGAACATTCATTTCCTCATCTATAGTTATTAAATTCCCATCCTCCCTAATAATTTAATTCAATAGGGCTACTGGGGGTGGATCTAGATAAGAATCAGATGGTGATGTTTTTCCTCTAAAGATAAAGGATTCCACATCATCCTCAAAAATTGTAACCTCCTTCTTCAAGTAATAAATTTTTTCATCATGGTTCAAAATTCAATACATATCAAGGATTATATCAAATTAAATCATGGGTATGACAATAAAATCAGCAGATAAAGCACATTTATATTCTATACTGGGGACTACCTGACACAACTTTGTTTCAATGATACTTCACTTAGAAGTTTTGACTGAAAAATCCCTTATTAAATCAAATAGGAAATATCAAATTTTCTTGGAAAACTAGGAAGATATGAAATAATGTGATGATCTTTAATTAAATAAATCATTGTATATTTTTGAGAAAATGATTAAATTACTTTCTATACATCATTAGGAACTTCAATTTCAGAAGTGGTGATCGCATAAGCTTATCCCCACTCCCTTGGCCATTTCTGAGACATGTTCCCTTAACGCTTTGGACAATCATTAGAATAGTGTCCCATATCCCTAAAATTATATAATTTAAGATTAATATCTTCTTTCTTCCCATTGCAAAAACTGGCATGGTGGTATTTTTGTCCACACTTATAGCACACCCCTTTTTATTTTAAGCAGGAACATGGGTGTTTCCTTCCACAATTATCACAGGGTGGAAAGTTAACTATTACATTCTTCCCTATTTCCTTATTTCATTTTCTAGAGTTTTTAGAAAACCTCTTTTTATATTGCTTTCCTTTAAAGTCATAAGTCTTAGAGAACTCATTTTTCATCTTGATAGCACGTGAGACTATATCTTCATTTGATGAGAAAGATTGGCAGAACATCGCCTATGGGAGGAATGGATTTAGGCCATCAAATAATCGATCAATCTTTCTCCTTAGATTACCTATATAGTCCACATCATGCCTTTATAACCTTTCTGAAGTTATCTTCATACTTTGTAACATTCTTATATTCGTTTTGCCTCAAATTCCGAAACTACCTTTCCAAATCCTCTTGCTGTTCATGAAGAAAGTATTTCTCTAAAAAAAGTTTGTTAAATTAAATCCATTCCATGTTTTATATCCCTTTTTCATACTTTGTGTTTTGAATTAGTGACCACCATTGATCAGAATCTCCTGATAGATGATAAACTTCCATGAAAACCATCTCCCTTTTGTTACTTCCCAAGGTGAGAGATATATTATCTAAGAAAATTATCCACTGATCCGCTAAAAATGAGTTTTTAGTCCCATTAAATGATAAAGGTTGTTGTCACATAAAGATATCTAACATATATCCTCAACTTTTTTGGATCTGAATGCTCCATACGGGTAAGGTTATTATTCAAAACATGAGTATGTTGTCCCAGTATATTTATAAGTTTCTCCACAATAGTCGCATCTCTAGACCCAACATCATTATCTTGAATATGAGGGAAATCCCTTCATGGGATATGCGCGTTCATGCAGTTTCAATTCCTTCTAATTGGATCCATTTCTAAATAATGGAATACACTAGATTTGGTTATGAATCATAATTTATAATCTCAAATTAGCAAAATAATTGGCATAAATTGATATCATATTCCAGGCTAATCCCATAATCACAAACATGATTTCATTGAGGAAAAATTTACATTTAAATCATTCATAATGGCTTGTAAAGAAAATGGGAATTATCCATAGCATATCCCCTGGGAGTGTCAAACCAGGTGCACAGTAAGGCCCATTTTTGTGTATCAGGATACCTTAGGTCAAGCCTAAAACTCCTTGTTGGAGTTTTCACTCTGAGGTACATTTATTCCGGAACCACTTCCACTTGTAGTATCCAGATAGGGATGTATTTTCTAGAAATATCCACATAATCTATTCCTTAAAAAAATTCCAAGATGTTCTTATATGTTTATCCTCAAATACTATCTTAGGGTTTTGTTCCCTACTCTTCATTTTCTAAATCTAGTTTCTAGGTTTTCTACTAAACTTCCTCTGATACCAAATGTAAAGACATGACCCCAGTTTCCCAGAGTCGGTGCCTCAATACATTACATTGACATCATTACAAGGAAGATGTATCCTGAAGGAACGAATAGTTTATTAGATTTGGAAACAGGATACATAAATAAGTTCAACATTAAAACTTGAATTGTAAAACAACATAAAAGTTCCATTGGGAAAATCCACCACTCTAATATTATCCCTTCAAGTCAATCAAAATATACCTCTTCTTGTCCTGGAAAAAATGAAACATAAGAATGGGTGTGCTTAGATTCTCATTTAGGGAAAGAAATAAAGTGAAAATATCATAAAAATAAACATTAGGAATGGTGAATAATTGAAAACACATTCCTTAAAAAATAACAAACTTGAACACATTATGATAGGAATAAGATCTGAATAAACAATGCCATAATAAAGAATAATCATGGGTATTCTATTAGTCAAATGAACACATTAAATTTCAATTACTAGTTTCATAATGAGGGAAATGAATAAACCGGACATTCTTAAATATACCATTAAGTCCCCTACTAAGACATCTAAAAATTATTAAGGCCTTGGCCAAAACCATATCTAAAAATGGGCAAGGCCTCAGCCAAGTCCATATCTATTTGTATCATGAGACCTACCAATGAATTGAGGGGCTATAGAGATCCCCACACATAACATAATAAGTCCAATGAATTTATCATATGAATGGGGATAAAAATAAACAATATATACATTCATATTGGAACTAATATATGAAACATAAATAACCTTCCCCAAACATTAAGCATAAACACTAACCATTCGAAGTAAAATGGTGAATGGTTTTAAGATAGCACATCCATGGTAAAACTAATCATAAAACAATAAATTAAATATGTTAGATATTATCAAGATTAATCCTAATAATATATAATAATCAATAGGAGTGTTGAAATAGATGAAGAAACTCTTATGAAATCATCGAGTAATTCTTGAGATAAATACTCTTTTACTTTGAAAAGAAGAGTTTTTTTAGAAAAATAATTTTATAAAAATAGAAGTGAAGTAAGATGGTATTTTCATAATAAAATCAGTTATTTTATAAAAATAATGGTTTCTAAAAATAGATTCTAGTGTGCCCTTGAAAATAGGTAAGAATTTGAGAAATTCCTTTGAATAGAGATTGTATTTGAGGAATTTTTTTTGAAAGATCATTTTGAAACATATAACTCCCCATAAATAAAGGTATGATTCTGGTTGGAACTCATATATAGAACATGAAAATAGAAATTATGAGGAGTAAATATGAATGAATAAGAATTTAATTGAGTTAAGAATACAATAAAAGTAACCTGAATGAAAATGGAGGTTCGGGTGGAAAACCCTTACAACTTTGTAATCAATTGAATCATATGACCCAAAATTAATAATCATCCAATAATACATTTAATATCATGAAAATAAAGATATTAATGATATTAAAAATAAATGGGAAGTATATATACCCCATACACATGTAATAGTAGTGAATAAGGAATATCTCATAAAAATGGAAGTGAGATGAGGAAACCCTTACCTGAAGTCCAAATGTGTTCATCAATTGATCATAATGACCTGAATAATAAAATTACAGTTCATAAAGTAAGGAGTCCAAAATATACTATACATTTAATGGATTTATTATAACCTTATTTTGGTTCATTCTGGCCTTTTTATGGGTTAAGATATTCAATTTCATTATTTGGGAGTGTTTTCTTCTTGGGTTTTCATAATCGATTTTCCGATATTCATGTACGGATAAGCATATAGAATTAGAATGGTTGTACAGAATAGAATTTTTATTTTATTCATGTAAAACAATAATATTAAATGGTTATAAAATTCATTTGGTTATTGGGAGTGAATATGAATCATTATATAAAACTTTAATGACAATTGTTTGGGTTAGTTGGCGGTTCTTGACCACAACAAACTCATTTTGATTTATAAATTAATATCATGTGTAAAAAAGGATTAAAAATACTTAAATAAATTATAATACATATATTATAGTCTATTTAAACCATGAAAATGGTTTCATAGCTACAATTGAAGATGGTAATAGAAATTGAAAACCCGTCGTCCTTGAATTTGATAAATTAACACATCTCGGATGGTGTTTTCATTTCTAGTATAAAGGGAAAAAGGGAGATGATGAATAATTATTCCTTTATCATAAAAACATTCTAGTACATGTAAGGTAATAGAGTAATCATGACATTTGGATGAAATGAGGTTAGGGACAAAAAAATAAAATAAAGTAACTTGAAATAAATGAAATGAAAAGAGGAATTTACCTATTTAAGTAATCTTCCTTTAGAGCCTCTTTAGGGGAGTGGTTTTGGAATTTTTATGATACCAAGGGGTGATATAAATTGGGGAGACGCTTGGGAGGATATTGGAGCATAATTTATAAAAGGAACAAGTATTTAGAGGAGTGAAGGGAAGAGGGAGTAGGGGGTTATAGTGGAGGAGAGGAGGGCTTTCCCATTATTTTACTCTTTATTTTTTTATTTTTCCAAAGACAACCAATAGTAATGATTCTTGTGACCAAGAATAGTAATATGTTCATGTGAGTTCTAACCTAGTGGGATTAAATCAGACTTAAATCACTTATGATCCAATAAATCATGTATTTAGCATTTATCGTAAATTATCGTATTTTACTATTCACCCAAAATTCAAATATTTTAGAAAAATCCCTAAAATTCACCATAACCATTTTTCTATGTTTAGAATTAAAAAATGACCTCCATTTTTTGAAAATAAATTTCTAAATAATTTTAATTTAAGTTTTAAATAAAATCATAATTTATTCGAAAAAAACAACTTAAAACTATAACTCATTTTATAACACCTTGAAAATTTAATCAAGGTCCCATAAAATTATCTTATAACCATAAGAAAATAAAATAACAATTTATGATTACATTTTATGAAAATAAATTTCCATTTTAAATTATTAAATTAATTATAAAATTATAATTAAAATATTTATGTCCTACAAAAATACCAATACTTATACTAGGATTGTTTTTTCACTTTTAAGATGTCTAAATTGTATTTATACATTTATGGGTGAAGTTTCTATTTTTTGTCTTATTTACTGTTCATTACTATTCATAAGGGTATGTTACTATTCATAAGGGTATGTTACTATTCATCAAAAATTAAGTTTGTCTTATCAGACTCTAAATATCTTACTGAACGCAACTGTGTATGTCAGTTTTTGGAAATCAAATCATAGAGGCTAAAAAATTATGTTTACTTGCTAGGTTATAACCAAGTGGTGTTTTGTAGAGACTTTGTGTTTCATTCATTCAAAATTAAATTTATGTGATGAATCTTGGGGTGTTACATTATCCCCTGCTTACAAAAATTTTGTCCTCTAAATTACCAGCATGTGACCTCACTAATATATTTGGGTATTTCTTCATTATAATCTCCTTAGGCACTCATATTTCCTCTTTGATTTTATGATTTTTACAAATTATCTTTACCATTGAAGTTTTCTAATTCCTCAACACCTATTCTTTAGTGTCCAAAATCCATACAGGCTATTCACAGTAAGATAGGTCAGGTTTAAATTCTATATCTTCAGAAGTGAGGACATGCATTGGATCCGGCATGTACTTTCTCAGCAATGAGACATGGAACACATTGTGTACTCTAGACAAGCTGGGTGGCATATCCAAACGATACGAAACAACTTCAATTCTCTCCATAATTTCAATAGGTCCTATGTACCTAGAGATCAGTTTCCCTTTCTTGCCAAATCTTATAACACACTTCCATGGAGATACTTTTAAGAAAACATGATCTCCCACTTGAAACTCAAAATCCTTCATTCTACTATCATCATATCTTTTTTTTCTACTTTGAACTACTTTGATATGGCCTTGAATAGTCTTTACCTTTGCTATTGTTTCCTTCAAAAGCTCTAGTCCCACAAGCCTCCTTTCTCTAACATCATCCCAACAAGTTGGTGTATGACATCTCCTTCCATACAATGCTTCGTATGTTGCCATTTGAATACTCGAATGGAAGCTATTATTGTATGAAAACTACACTAAAGGTAAATATTGATCCCATATACCATGAAATTCAAGTGAATAGGATCTCAACATGTCCTATATGGTTTGGATCGTCCTTTATGATTTCCCATCAGTTTGTGGGTGATAATATGTACTCAATCAAAGCTCAGTATCCAAAGATTTCTGAATACTTTTCCATAATTTTGATGTAAATTGTGGATCATGATTAGAAACAATTGAGAGAGGTTCTCCATGAAGACTCATATCTTCATTTATATAGAGTAGTTCTAGGTGATCTAGTGGAAAATCCTCCCTTATAGTAAGGAAATGTGCATATTTCATAAATCGATCAACAATTACCCATATTAAATTATTCTTTCTCAGAGTTTTGGGTAATCCAGTGAAAAAATCCCTGGTGATGTCATCCCATTTCTATGTAGGAATAGGTAGAGGTTTCATGAATCCTCTAGGATGTTGTCATTTGGCCTTCACTTGCTGACAGACTAAACATCTTGATACATAATAATCAATTTCCCTCTTCATGTTATCCCACCAGAACTTTCCCTTCAAATATCTATACATTTTAGTGCTACTAGGGTGTATAGGAAAATTTGAGCTATGGGAATCATCTAATAACTCCCTTTTTAGCTCAGGAAGAGAGGAAACACATAGCCTCTTCTCAAATTTCATAATTCTATCTTCACACATGAATTCAACCAACTTCCCATATTTCACAACATTAATTTTCTTTTGAAGATTCCCATCATCCGATTGAGAGATTTTAATCCTTTCTAATAAATATGGTTCATCAACCAAATGAATATTTTGTTATGATTCAAATTCTTTGATAATTCCCATATCTATCCTCACTAGATCCATGTACAAAGGATCCATTTCAATCCCATTTTGTTGATTACTCCATGATCCATCCTACTCAATGCATCAACTACCATATTTTCCTTTCCCTGGTGGTAGTGTATGGAATAATCGTAATCCTTGAGTAGTTTGATCCATCATCTTTGGATCATGTTGAGTTCTTTGTTTGAGAATATATATTTTAGACTCTTATGAACCATATATATTTTTTTCATTTTTCACCATATAGATAATGTATCCATATCTTCAGAGCAAATATTACCGCATATAACTCAAGATCATGAGTAGGATAATTTTTTTCATGAATTTTTAACTACCTTGATGCATAGGTAATAACTCTATCATTCTGCATAATGACACAACTAAGTCCTTTCTTTGATGCATCACTATAGATCACAAAACCATCATTCCTCGATGGTAGGGTTAAGATCATAGCATTCACTAGTCTCATCTTCAATTCTTTGAAACAGTCCTCACATTCTTTTGTCCATACAAACTTAAACCCTTTATGTGTAATCTTGGTCATTGGGTTGGCTAACTAGGTGATGTTCTGAATGAAATGCTGATAATAACCTTATAAACCAATAAAACTACATACCTCAGTTATGTTTGTTGGGGTAGTCCATTCATGAATAGCCTTTGTCTTTACGGGATCAACAGATATTTCATCCTTAGAGACAATGTGGCCAAGAAAAGAAACTGATTGAATCCAAAATTCACACTTTCTAAACTTCCTATATAATTCATTTCTTCTAATAGTATTTAGAATAGTGCAAAAGTGATTTTCATGATATTTGTATCTTTTTGAGTATACCAAGATATAATCAATAAATACGAACACAAAGTCATCAAGATATTCCTTGAAAAACCTATTCACTATATCCATAAATATAGAGGGATAATTAGTCAATCTAAAAGGTATTACTATAAACTCATAATGCCTATACATGGTTCAAAATGCTGTCTTTGGAATATCTTACTTCCTCACACACAACTGATGATATCTAGATCAAAGATCAATATTTGAAAAATATTGGGCTCCATGAAGTTGATCAAATAAATCATCAATTTGAGGTAGGGGATACTTATTATTTATTGTTATAGCATTGATCTCTCTGTAATCAATGCACAACCTCATGGATCTATCATTCTTCTTAACGAAAATAATTGGGGCTCCCCATGGAGAAACACTAGGGTGAATAAATCCTTTATCACACAATTAATCTAATTGTTTATTCAATTCCACTGATTCCATAGTGTACATTCAATAAGGGGTCTTTGATATGGGCCTTGAATCAGGAATTAAGTCAATGAAAAACTCAGTTTCCCACTTTGGAGGATGTCTTGGTAAATCCTTTGGAAACACATCAAAATATTCTTGCACAATAGGTACATACTCTATTTGAACATTCCTTTCCTCACCCATAGTTATTGAATTCTATTACTCCCCAATAATTGAATTCAGTAGAGCTATTTTGGGTGGATATAGATGAGAATCAAATGGAGATGTTTCTTCTCTAAAGATAAGGGATTCTACATTGTCCTAAAAAATTGTAACCTCCTTCTTGTAATAAATTTTTTCATCATGGTTCAAAATCCAATTCATACCAAGGATTATATCAAAGTCAATCATGGGTATGATAATAAAATAAGAATATAAAGAACATTTATATGCCATAATGGGGACTTCCTCACACAACTTTATTGCATTGATACTTCCCTTAGGTGTTATGACTAACAAATCCCCAATTAAATCAAATTGGAAATATCGAATTTTCATAGAAAATTGGAAAGATATGAATGAATGAGATGATCCAGAATCAAATAAATAATTTGATATGTTTGAGGAAATTATTAAAGTATCAGCCACTACATCATTAGGAACTTCAATATCAGCAGTTGTGATCGCATAATCATGCCCCTGCTCCCTTGGCCATTTCTGAGGCATGTTTCTTGGATGCTTTAGACAATCATTAGAATAGTGTCCCATCTACCTAAAATTATTGCATTGAACATTAATAGCTTCTTTCTTTACATTGAAAACACTAGCATGATATCCTTTTTATCCACACTTACAGCACACCCCTTTTCTTTTAAGCAGGAACCAAGGTGTTTCCTTCCACAATTATCACAGGGTGGAAAGTTTACTTTTCCATTCTTCCCCATTTTCTTATTTCATTTTCTAGAGTTTTTAGAAACCCTCTTCTTCTATTTCTTTCCTTTAAAGTCATAATAATTTGAGAACCCATTTTCCATCTTGATAGCACATGAGACTATATCGTCATATGATGAGAAAGATTGGCAGACCAGCACCCTCTAGAGGAATGGATTTAGGCCATAAAATAATGGATAAAACATGCTCCTTGGATTACATATATAGTCCAAAACATGGCTTTCTAACCTTGTGAAGTTAGCTTACTTTACAACATTCTCATCATCATTTTCCCTCAAATTCAGAAACCGTCTTTTCATATCCGCTCACTGTTAACGAGGAAAGTATTTCTCTAATAAAAATTCTTTAAATTCACTCTATTCCATGTTTTCTATCCCTTCCTCATCCTTTGTGTTTTGAATTAGTGACCACCATTGATCAACATCTCTCGAAAGATGATAAACTTCCATGACAAATTTCTCCCTTTCGTTACTTCCTAAGGCGAGAAATATATACTCTAAGGAACTTATTCACTGCTCCACTATGAATGGGTTTGTATTCCCATTAAACGATAGAGGATATTGTTACATAAAGCGATCTAACATAGCTCCCCCATGTTGTGGATTAGGATGATCCATACGGGTAAGGTTATTGTTCATAACCTGAGTAAGTTGTCCTAGTATAGTTATATATTTCTCGGCACCAATGGAAACTACAGAGCCAACATCATTATCTTGAACAGGAGGGAAATCCCTACATGGGATATGTGCATCCATGCGGTTTCCATACCTTCCACTAGGCGAAATTTCTAAATAATTTCTTACACTAGATTAGCTTATGAATCATAATGTATAATCTCAACTTATAAAAATACTTGGCATAAATTGAAATATTATTCATGACTAATCCAATAATCACAAACATGGTTTCTTTGAGTAAAAAATAACATTTAAATCCTTAATAATGGATTATAAAGAAAATGTGAATTATCCTTAGCATATCTCCTATGAGTGTCAAACCAGGTGACCAATAAGGCCTGTTGTCGTGTACCAGGATACCCCGGGTCAAGCCCAAAACTCCTTGTTGGAGTTTTCACTCATAGGTATATCTGTTCTAGAACCACATCCACTTGTAGTATTCATACATGGATTTATTTTCTAGAAATATACACATAATCTATTGCTTACCAAAAATTCTTGTATGTTCTTTTATGTTTATCCTCAAAGATTATCTTTTGGTTTTGTTCCCTAATCTAAATTTTCTAAATCTAGTTTCCATGTTTTCTACTAAACTTCATCTGATACGAACTGTAAAGACCTGACCCCAATTTCCCGGATCCGGTGCCTTAATACATTACATTGTAATGATTAAAATGAATTTTTATCCCGAAGTAATGAATAGTTTAGTAGATTTGGAAACAAGATACATAAATAAGTTAAACATTACAACTTGAAATGAAAAACAAAATAAAATTTCAATTGGGAAAATCCACCACTCTAAGATTATCCCTACAAGTCAATAATAATACACCACTTCTTGTCCTGGAAAAAATAAAACATAAGAATGAGTGAACTCATATGCTGAGTAAGGGTAAGAAATACAATAGAAGATATCATAAACACAAACATTATTCATTTTGAATAATTGAAAACACATGCCTTAAAAAATTAATAAACTTGAACACATTATGGTGGGAATAAGAGATGAATAAACAATTCCATAATAAAGCATAATCATGTGTATTATACTATTTGAATAACCACATGAACTTTCAATTACTAGTTTCATAACAAGGGAAATGCATATTCCAAACATTCTGAAACATACCATCAAGGCCTCATCCAAGACATCTAAAAATTATTTAGGACTCAGCCAAAACCATATCTAAAAATGGTCAAGGCCTTGGCCAAGTCCATATCTATTTTTTTCATGAGAAAAACCGATGCATCGAGGGGATATAGTGGGCCCCATACAAAACATAATAATTCCAATTAATTTCTCATATTAATTTGGATAAACATAAACAATATATACATTTATATTGGAACTAACATATGAAACATAAATAACCTTCCCCAAACATTAAGCATAAAAACTAACCATTTAGAGTAAAATGGTGAATGGTTTTAAGATAGAACATCCAAAGTCAAAGTAATAATAAACCAATCAATTAAATATGGTATATGATATCAATATTAATCCCAATAATACATAATAATAAACAGGAGTTTTGAAACAGATGAAGATACTCTTATGAAATCATTGCTTGATTCTTTAGATAAATACTCTTTTACTTTGAAAAGAAGAGTTCTTTTAGAAAAATAATTGTATAAAACCAAAATTGAAGTAATATGGTATTTTTATAATAAAATAATTGATTTTATAAAAATAATGTTTTCTAAAAATATATTATAGAGTGCCCTTGAAAATAGGTAAGAATTTGAGAAATTCCCTTGAATCAAGATTGTATTTCAGGATGAATTTTTGAAAGATCCTTTTAAAACATATAACTCCCCATAAATGAAGGAATGATTCTGGTTGGAACACATATATATATAATTCACATATAAAGTATGAGGAGTAAATATTAATTAATAATAATTAAATTGAGGTAAGTAGATAATAAGAGTAACCCGAATGAAAATGGAGGTTCGGGTGGAAAACCCTTACAACTTTGTAATCAATTGAATCGTATGCCCCAAAATTAATAATCACAAAATAATATATTTAATATAATGAAAAAATATATTAATTATATGAAACATCAATGAGAATTATACATATACCATACAAAAGTAATAGTATTGAATAAGGAATATCTCACAAAAATGGAAGTGAGATGAGGAAACCCTTACCTTAAGTCTGAATGTGTTCCTCACTTGATCTTAATGACCTGAATAATAAAATTTAGGTTCATAAATTAATGTTTACAAAACCTCCTATTAATTTAATTGATTTATTATGAACTTATTTAGGTTCATTCATGGCCTTTTGGGGGGTTAATATATTCAATTTCATTATTTGGGAGTGTTTTCTTCCTTTGTTTTCATGATCGATTTACTTATATTCATGTATGGATAAACATGTAGAATGGGAATGGTTGTACAAAATATAAGTTTTATGTTATTTGTGAACAAACAGAATATTACATGGTTATAACATTTATTTGGTTATTGGGAGTGAAGATGAATCATTATATAAAACTTTAATGACAATTGTTTGGGTTAGTTGGCAGTTCTTGATCACAACGAACTCATTTTGATTTATAAATTAATATCATGTATAAAAAAGGATCACAGAACCTTAAATAAGTTATAATACATATATTATAGCCTGGTTCAACCATCAAAATGGTTTCATGTACATAATTGAAGACGGTAATAGAAATTAAAAACTTGTCGTCCTTGAATGTGATAAATTAACACATTTGAGATGGTGTTTTCATTTCTAGTATAAAGGAAGGGGAAAGGAGAGATGACAAAGAATTATTCCTTTACCATAAAAAAATTATAGTAAATGTAAGTTACTAAAGTCATCACAATATTTGGATGAAAGTAGGTGAGTAAAGAAAAAGAAAAGAAATGAACTTGAAATAAAATAAATGAAAAGAGGAATTTACCTCTTGAAGTAATCTTCCTTGAGAGCCTCTTCAGGGGAGGGGTTTTGGTCTTTTTATGAGACCAAGGGCTGATGTACGTGGGGGAGGAGATTTGGAGGATATTTGAGTATAATTTAGACACGTAAAAAGTATTTTTAGGAGTGAAGGGAAGAGGGAGTGAGTGGGGGGGGGGGTTATAGTGGAGGAGAGGAGGGTTTTCCCGTTATTTTACTTGTTATTTTATTATTTTTCCAAATAAAACCAATAGTAATGATTCTTGTGAAAAATAATAGTAATATGTGCATGTGAGTTTGAACCTAGTGGTGTTACATCAGACTTACATCACTTATGACCCAATAAATCAGGTATTTAGCATTTATTGTAAATTATAGTATTTTACTATTCACCCAAAATTCAAGTATTTTAGAAACATCCTAAAAATTCACCCAAACCATTTTTATACATGTATAATTAAAAAATGAAATCCATTTTTTTAAAATAATTTTCTAAATATTTTTAATTCAATTTTTAAATAAAATCACAATTTATTCAAAAAACAACATTAAAACTATAACTCATTTTATAACACCTTGAAAAATCAATCAAGGTCCTAGAAAATTATCTTATTACCATAAGAAAATAAAATAAAAATATATGATTACATTTTATAAAAATACATTTCCATTTTAAACTATTAAATTAATCATAAAATTGTAATTAAACTATTTATGACATACAAAAATACCAATACTTATATTATGATCGTTTTTTCACTTTTAAGATGTCTAAATTGTATTTATACATTCATGGGTGAAGTTTATATTTTTTGGATGACTTACTATTCATTACTATTCATAAGGGTATGTTACTATTCATAATAAAATAAGTTTGTCTTATTAGAATCTAAATATCTTACTGAACGCAACCGTGTTTGTCAGTTTTTCGAAATTCAAATCATAGAGGTGGAAAAAATATGTTTACTGGCTAGGTTATAATAAATTGGTGTTTTTTAGAGACTTAGTGTTTCATGCATTCAATATTAAATTTATGTGCTGAATCTTGGGGTGTTACATTGAAGACATTCAGTTTCAGGAAAAGGCAGGTGATTCCATCATGTGTTAGCCAAATTGATTAACCTTAAATTACATGATTTATTTAAGTTTTTGATTTAAATTTAATTGTTTGAAATTTATTTCAATTGGTTTGATTAAAACCCAATTCTCATGAATTGGGAGGTTTGAAATGGTTTTGGCAAGAAATTTGGAAAACCCCCCAATTTTGATGAATTGGGGTGTGCTTGTAAATGGATGGAAATGGTTTCAATTGAATTGCTAAATTTAATTATTGAAATTGAATTGATGGAATTTATTGAATAGTTAAAATGACATAAATTTTTTTGACAGAAACCCAGTGGTTTAATCTTGTTAAAATTGCATGATTTTGATTTAAAAAATGCTATGGTTTTAAATGGAAAATTGACATTTGAAATGTGGGGATGATATTTAGTTATATTTTAAGCAGTCATAAAATAAATTTCCCACCATTGATTATGTAAGAGAACATGAAATCCTTAGGTGGATTGTTAGTTATTTGGACACACTCTGTGATTATACAATGTTCTAAAATATCAATGCAGCATGTCACATCCCTGATGGTATGGTGATGAGTCACCTTTGGCTAGTGTGAGAGGGATGTGTGTATACACATATTTCCATGATCACTTAGAGAGTAAAGATTCCTATAGCCTAGAACTTTCGTACCTATTTGAAAGATGACCATGTTAGTCACTTGATTAAATTTGATATATAAATGTTTTCCAATGTTGTTAAACTATTTTACATGCCTTCTAAATTTATATAAACTATTTTTTATTAAAAAAATTATTTAATCCATTTTTAGAAATATTCCACTTGTAAAGCCTTTTCCTAAAGTATTTTCGATCATTTGAACTGTACAAAATGATTTGTTTAAATATGCTTTAAAATGCCGAACCTTTTTCTTTTAAAAATTGAAATCATTCCTTTGGTTAATATATTATTGGCATCTATTATGGAATCATTCGTGAGACCCTACTTGGATTTTTAGCTCACACCCTACTTATGAATTTGGGTGTTTGTAGATTATCTCCTTCCAGGTTCGAGCAAGAGGAAAGGATATCTTGGAAGTGGATCTATTTGTTAAACCTCAGAATTAGTGAGTTGTGTCCTTGGGAACCTGGGGTGTTTTTCTTTATTTTGGTACTTGGGTTATAACACATTGGGATTTAATGTCTGTTTTACTTCTAGTACATTACTTCTAGTGGAGTTTCTTTTTGATATGCATATTGTCTTGTTTCTTTTTCTTCCAAATTTTTAGTGAAAAAATCATTCCCACTTTTATTTTGTATGATGCTAGGTTCTAGTCATCGACCTGTGGGGATTGAGAACTCTCTTCGGGCTATGTTAGGGCCAGATCAATTATCGGGTTACCAGGGTACCTGGGTTGGTTTGTGAAAAAGTGGTTCTGAATGCAAGTTTTGCATATTTCCTTGATGTCAGTACACTTTTGAGTATTCTTGTTAGGACTTAGGAGGTAGTTGAGGTTGGGTGCCTATAAACCTCTCACCGCAATGAACCATAAGTCTCCATATGTGGTTAGGGGAAGACTTCTTATGGATTAGTTCTAGTATTCTCCCTATTTTTATTTGGATAGAGTGAAATCCAACTCTTGTTTGTTCTATCATCCAAGATTATGTTTCCCTCATTACTCTATTTGAGAATTATCTAATGTCTTCAATGTTGTCTGCTGATGTTGTGTAGTATCATGCCTCTGAGAAGATGTATGAATCAAATCTACAAAGAGGCTTCTACTGAACCTCAGTGATCGAATCCTATTTTATATCTGAATTTGGTTGAGGTGATCATGCTTATTATCTAAGATCTAGGATAGTCACCACCTCGAGTTATCGTTCGAGCACTAGTTATAGAACCTTAGAGGGACATTCTCAAAGTTATTTCTCAAGAGTTCCAACACTATATTCCACCAGTTTTCAAAGGCTCCACTGATCCTCAACATTATGAGTAATGTTTGGGTAGGATAGAATGTCTGTTTGAGTTCTTGGAGACACTAGATGATATCAAGGTGAGGTGGGATACCTTCGTGTTGGAGGAACCGAGTAGGAGATGGTGGGACATAACGGCGATGATAAAGAAACATGAGGGCTTAGAGTAGAAAGATTTCGAGTTTCTTTTCACCGACCAGTTATATCCAGATTCAATGGTGTTGGCTAGGGTTGTGGGGTTTTTCAAGCTTGATCAGGCCAACAAAACCGTAACTGAGTATTCAAATTTCTTTTTTTGAGCTTATACAGTTTGTGTCTGAGATTTTATCTAATGAGAGGATGAAGGATCGATGGTTTGAGTTGGGAATTTGATCAGATATCTGTTCTCAGGTTTTCTTGCTGAAGATTCCCACTTTTGATGATGTGATGGATAGGGAGATGATGGTTGATATGGACTTGTATGGAAAGTTAGGGTTTATGGGAGTTCTTTTTTCTCCCAATGGCATCATGGGTTCCTTCAAGGGAAAATGGAAGCGTGATGATTCTCACAGCAGTTCTTGACAACAAGGTTATTCCAAACCTCCTATAGTTCCAAGAGGAATTCCATTGATTTTATATTGTTGTGGAAATCCAGAAAATTCCAAGAGAGTTTTCACTGAGGAACCCAAGAAATATGGCTCCTGCGGATGTTCATGACACTTATGCAGATTCAATCATATCTTTCATACTCCGCGTAGTGGAACAAAATCATCAAATCCTCCTAAAACTATGGGTAAATCATATGCTTCACATATGAAAGGGTTAAAAACATAGGAATCCTTAACAAATCTTATTCATGCATTGGAATAATCTCCCGAGGAAGAAGACACTAGTCCAGTGACTGTGAGAGGTACCATTACTATAGTTTTTTCATTAGTGACTGATCTATTTGATACTGGTGCATCTCATTTGTTTATTTCAACCTGTATAGTTAATCTGATAAATCTTCTTATGGATATTTTATCTTGTGCAATGTATATTACTACCCCCTTGGTAAAAAGAGAGAACGGGGTCTCTGTAGCTCCTCTTGTGTCTTCTCTCTATCATATGTTGAGCTAGCTTTTAGTTTTCTAGTCCTTGACATGAATCCTCTTGAAATCATTTTCGGAATGGATTGTATCATTTCTAATAAACCATGGATTGATTTTTATCTTTGATGGGTCTAACTTACTACAACTAGTGGCGTGTCTCTTGTCTTTCAAGGATAATGGGACCCAAGTTCGATCAGGACCAGACATTCTTATTCGGAATTGGGGAAGGTAATATCGATGTTTTCTTTTGATCTAGAGTGGGAATATTTGAGTGGTGATCTCCCTCTGGTTGTTGTCGAGTTTCTTGACATTTTTCGTTATGACTTCTCTAGTTTTCCACCGGTAAGGGAGGTTGAGTTTTATATTGAATTAATTCCTGTTACTCAACCAACCTCAATTCTATTTTACCACATGGCATCTACTAAACTAAAGGAGATATAGTCCCAGTGAGACAATATTCTAGAGAAAGGGTTTATACGTCTGAGTGTGTCACCTTGGGCGGCGCCGGTTCTCTTCGATAAGAAATATGATGGTTCTCTTCTGTTATGTGTTTATTACTAAAATCTCAATCGAGTTATAGTGAAGAAAAAGCATCTATTTCCATGGATTGATGATATGTTTGATTATTTGAAATGGGTGAAGTGGTTTTCAAAGATCAACCATCAATATAGTCACCATCAGTTGAGGATAAAAGAATATGACATTCAAAAATCTACCTTTTGGATCAGGTATAGCCATTATGAGTACCTTTTTATTCCCTTTGTTCTAAAAAATTATCCTTTTAAATTCATGGTTTTGGTGAACAAGATTTTCCATGAGTATCTGGATACCTTTGTGGTAGTCTTTGTGGATGACATCCTCGTTTACTTTATGTATGAGGAGGATCATGTACATCATCTAATAATAGTTCTGAGTTTGATGAGAAATCACTGACTCTATGCTAAACTTTTGAAGTGATATATTT
The DNA here is from genome assembly GCA_963277665.1 of Viscum album. Classification (NCBI taxonomy): domain Eukaryota; kingdom Viridiplantae; phylum Streptophyta; class Magnoliopsida; order Santalales; family Viscaceae; genus Viscum; species Viscum album. The sequence goes on from OY728165.1 coordinate 1,747,993, forward strand.
AGATTTGAGAAATAAAATTATTGGGACACATTGTGTCTGAAAAAGGTATATCAGTTGATCATGAGAAGGTGAAGGCTGTTATGACTTGGGGGAAACCATGATATGTCTTCGAGATTCAAAGCTTCTTGGGCTTAGCTGAATATTATCATTAGTTCATGAAGGAATTATCAAAGTTGGAATCTTCTATGAATACTATAACTCTAAAGGGAGTGAAGTTTTCTTGGAATGAGAAATGTCATAATTCTTTTCTTGAGATGAAATGTCTTTTTACTGCTGCACTGGTGTTGACTCTTCCAAAGGCCGGGCATTGCTATGTGGTCTTATGCGATGCATCGGGTTTAGGCTTGGGTTGCATTATTATGTAGGGTGATCATGAAATTTCCTATGGATCTCGTCAGCTTAGGCCACATGAGAAGAATTATCCTACCCATGACCTTGAACTTGAGCTTTAATGCATGAACTTAAGAGTTGGAAGTATTACATTTACGGAGAAAGGTTTACTACGTATTCAGACCACAAGATATTGAGTTATGTATCCTCTAAAAAATATTTGAATCTCTACTATAGGTGTTGGGTGGAGTACCTAAAATCATTCAACTTTGAAATTACCTATACCCCAGGGAAATGGAATGTCATTGCATATTCTTTGAGTAGGAAACATCATCCCAAGCAGTGAAATAATCTCCGAAAGAGTGGAATTTGATGGCTCTCGTTTCTCAGTTGCATATTGGAGTCCATGAATTCAGGGGATGAGGTTTCTTTATCTAGAATTCAGTTAGCATATTCTCTTATCAAGATGATTATTTAGTATCAACATCTTGATGATGAATTCCATATCATTAGTGACTCTCTAAGTGGTGGGGAGATAGTTTCCCAATGGTCGTTCTCTAAAGAAGGTGTTCTATGTTATCAGAATCGCTTTGTTGTGACGTTTTCGACAAGGAAGTTTGTGATGGTGGATTTTCATAATTCCCAGTGGGTTTTGCACCTAGGAACAACTAAGATGTTCTATGATATACAACAAAAGTTCTAGTATCTAGGTATAATATGGGGCATTACTGAGTTTAGTTCCTATTGTTTTACAAGACAACAAGTGAAGGCTGAGCACCAGAAACCTTCAGGTTTACATCATCCACTTCTAGTACCAAATTTTAATTGAGATGAGATCTCTATAGAATTTTTGGTTGGGTTACCTCATAAACAGATAAGGAAGAATACAAAATGAGTTGTGATTGACAGGTTGACCAAGTCATCTCACTTAATACCCATTTGTGATACAACCAAATATGAGGAGTTAGAAAATATATACATTAATGAGATTGTTCAATTGATTAGAGTTACATATGATATAGTCTATGATAGGAATCCTTGGTTCGCTTATCACTTTTGGAGAGGACTTCAGGAGGAACTAGGATCTTAGGTCCGTTTGAGCATGTCCTGCCATCCACATTCGGCTGTCCAGAAAGAGAGAGCTATTCCGATTCTTTAGGATTTGCTTTGTGCTTTTGTTCTTGACTTCATTGGGTATTGGGATGATCATTTGGGGTTGGTTGAGTTTTATTATAAAAATATTTATCAATACACAATTATAATGACTCCTTTTGAGGCCATGAATGGCCATCCTTGTAAATTTCTGTTGTGTTGGTCAGAGATGGGTGAAAGTTTCTTGGTTGGACCAAGTTTGGTGAAAGAGATAACAATAAAGATTCAGTTATTTTGTCAGATAATTTTAACATCCCAGAGACGATATAAGTCTTATGTTGATCATCTTTATAGACCCTTGTATTTTTCAACTAGTGACTAAGTGTTCTTTAAATTTTCACCCCAACTAGGTCATCGACGGGTTGGGAGTCAAGGGAAGATTACTCCTTGTTTTGTGGGAACTTTCAAGGTTGTTGATAAAGTGAGGAAAGTTTCATACAATTTATCTCTTCCACCATAGATGACATTGATACACAACATGTTCCAAGCATCACAACTGAGAAATTATATCTCTGATCCGTCTCACATTTTGAGCTAGGTGATCTTGAGATTGAACTTGACTTACCTTTGATTGAGAATCCAGTCAAGATAGTTGATTCAAAGACCAATATACTTCATGGGAGGATGAAACCTTTAGTTTTGGTGTTATTGCATCATGATTCTAGTAATCATGAGATGTGAGAATGTGAGGCACTGATGATAGAGAAGTGGCCTCATCTCTTTGTCCTGTAAGATTCTTCATAAGATTTCTAGGGACAAACAAGTTTTATGGTGGGGAGGTTGTAAAATTCCATTATTGAACTGGAAGGTAAATATTTAAACTTTTCATGGTTTTTCCTTATAGTTAATTGGGTTGGGTTGAGAAAGAATTGGGAGGATAACTATAATGGAGAATTAGAATATTTGTCGGACTCTTAGCTTTAACCAATCATTTATTCAGGTTGTAGGAGGGTTACATGTCATGTAACTAGGTTACACACCATATAATTATTACTGGGTGTATACCGTGAGAAGGTTTCACACTGTTAATATTTACACAATGTGGTGAGGTTTTACACATAATGAGTTAATTAAATAATGTTTTTTAATTTTAATTAATGTGTTTTTTTATGTTTACAAATTTTAACCTTTTTATGTGTAATGGGATTACACATCATGTAATACGCCGACTGTAGTTTTTAAATAGATAGAAAAAATTATTTCTCTCTTTTTGTTCCTTTCTAGTTTCATTTGTCTTTACCTAAAGACTTCCCCAAGCCATCTTGGAGCCATACAACCCTTTTGGGTCTGTTTTTTCATCGTTTGACCATCATTTTATTAGTGCTGCAAATTATTGGGTAAGTGTTCTCCCTTTTTCTTTGTCACTTTCTCTTTCTCCTCCTTGGGGTTTAATATATCATCCCAAAATTGATGGATCTATACTCCTTGTTTCTAGATTTCATTTATAAGTTGATTTTCTAGGTATTATGTGCCTTATTTTTCTTCGATGGGTTTTGTTGAGGGCATTGAGTTTCAAGATAAAGGTTGGGGATTCCATCTCATTTGGTCAAATTTATTAACCTTAAATTGCTTAATTTATTTCATTTGTCAATTTAAATTCAATTGTTTTAAATTTATTTCAATTATTTTTATTAAAACACAATTCTAGTGAATTGAGAGGTTTGAAATGGTTTTGGCAAGAAATTGGCAAAAACCCCTAATTTTGGTGAATTGGGGTGTGTTTACAAATAGATGGAAATGATTTCAATTGAATTTATGAATTTAATTATTGAAATAGAATTCATGAAATTTTTTGAATTGTGAAAATGGATTAAAAAGTTTTGATAGAAACCCAGTGGTATTATCTTGTTAAAAAGGCATGTTTTTTTTATTTAAAATATGTTTTGGATTTAAATGGAAAATTGGAATTTGAAATAGGGGATGAGATTTAATTATATTTTAATCAGTCATAAAATAAATTGTCCATCATTGATTGTGTAAGAGAAGATGCAATCCTTAGGTAGATTGTGAGTTATTTGGACATACTCTATGATTATACAACATTCTAAAACATAAATGCAGCTGGTCACATCCATAATGGGATGGTGATAAGTTACCTTTGGCCAGTGTTTGAGGGATGTGTGTATATACATATTTCTGTGATAAATTAGAGAGTGTGGAGTCCTATAGCCTGGAAGATTCATACCTATTTGGAATACAACCATATTGCTCGCTTGATTATATTTGAGATATAAATGTATTCCAATTCTATTAAAATGTTTTACATTCCTTCTGAATTTATAAAAATTGTTTTATGTAAAAAAATATTTAATACATTGTTTTAGAAATAGTCCATCACTTGTAATGCCTTAAATTATTTTCCATCATTTGAAATTTATAGTATGTTTTTTCTAAATATGATTTAAAATTCCAAACCTATTTATTTTAAAATTTTGAAAGCATTCCTTTAGTTAATATATTATTGGAATCTGTTATGGAATCCTTGGTGAGACCCTACTGTGTTTTTTAGCTCACACCCTACTTATGTCTTCAGGGGTTTTTAGATTATCTCCTTCTAGGTTCGAGTAAGGGGAAAGGATATCTTGGAGGTGGATCTAGTTGTTGAACCTCAGACTTGGTGACTTGTGTCCTTGGGAACATGGGATTTTTTATTCTATTATGGTAATTGGGTTATAGAAATTTGGGATTTAATACCTATTTGACTTCCAGTACATTACTCCCAGTGGATTTTATTTTTTATATGCAAAATTTCTTGATTCTTTTGCTTCCGCATTATTAGTAAAAAATAGTTCCCACATTTAGTTTGTATGATGCCAAGTGCTAGTCGTCAGCCCATGGGGATTGAGAACACCCTTCAGGCTATGTCAGGGCCAACTCAGTCATCATCTCACCAAGGTACCTGGGCTAGTTCGTGACATATATTATATCACCAAATATTTTTATTACATAACTTTACAATACATTTTAGAAACAGAGGATGTTTTAAGGTTTAGTTTCTTGAAAATAAGGTACATAATACTTGAAAACATAAAACATTATTCTAAAAAACTTAAAATCATTCTTAATTTTATAATATTAATTAATTTTATTTCATCTCATAACTTGGGGAAATACATCAAAGGAAAGGGTTAGCATAAGACCCAATAAGGGAAAGTAAGGTAAACAATTTACATGTGATCTTGAGGAAATTCAATAAGAACAAGAAGAATAACATTATGGCATGAAAAAGAGAACATGTGGAATATCATAAAAAATTAAAATGAATAATAACTTAGAAATGTGAAAAAAAAATTATTTTAGATATTAATAATAACATCACCACGGTTTTTTACTGAGGTGTCATAAAAATTACCAAAGTTATTCCCCAAGGTATCATAAATCATATCATCTCTATAGATTAAATTCTTTACCCAATGCATTGGAGTGATATCAGGGTACACCATTCATATGAATTAATTAATGAGATCCAAATAAATCATAATAAAAATTTTCATAAATAACCCATGACGAATAAAATAAATGGGTTTCATATAAGATTCATGGTGTTTTAAAAAGAAGTTCATAAAGACAATATCTTTATGTCATTATTAACCCCCAAAAAAAGAAGATGGGTTTCATGTATGTTAATACCATAATAAATATATATTTTTTTAAAATCTAGGTGAATACCCCTAGAATAGAAATAGGTTTGGGTATTCCCAAAAGAAAATAAGATAATTTCTTGATTAAAAGAGAGAAATTTTGAGAAGAAAGTTCAGCAGCATAATGAGTATGAAACATGGTTTTAGAAAACATTAAAAAGAGAGGGTAAAAGGATATCCCAATCATAAAAGACTATTAATACAACAAAGGGATAGAATAAAATGGTAAGAAGAACATAGTATGGAAATTTAAAGGATATACCACATAAAAATGGATCATGAAAGGGAAAAATAAGTTGAAATTCCCCATTCCTTGAAGAGTAACTCCAAGGGCATGAAGATTGGGACCTTGGGGGCTTGAGGACACCTTGGGATGACTCCATTGGAGGAAAAAATATTATATATTCATGTATAATTTATTTTTAATGAAAGATAATGAAAAAATGGTTTGGTATTTATAGTAAAAGTGAGGGATTTTTTATTGATTTCTCCTTAGTAGTGGTATTTGAAAAACCATGGGCTTTACCATGATATTTGCCCATGGTATTGAACACTTGGGACAACTATAATTTTATAATAATCTAAAAGATTCGAACATAATTTTATATTACATATTACATCATTATGATGTCATTAAACATATTGAAAATTCAGAATTGTATTGTTACTATTCAATAAAAAACAAACTATTTTAGAAAATTAACATAAATTCACCCGAACCTAATTTTGATATGATGTTTTAAAAAAATGATGTTTATTTTATCATAATAATTCTATATGTATGATAAATTTAACTTTTAAATATAAAAATCCTTATTTATTAAAAACAAAAGGGGATAGAAAATGCATAGAAAAATTTCTAACACTTGAAAAAATGAAATTATTTTATCTATTAAATTTAAATAAGAGTATTTTAATAATACTATTTCATTAAAATAATCATTATTCATAATAAATTAATTTATTATAATAATTATATGATTTCTGAAAAGTAAAATTTCTTTCTAAAAAATCAATTTATCAAATTCATCATATTTTTGAGAAAAATTAAACTCAAAACAGAAATGCTGTAATAAAAAATTTATTTATAAAAAGGGATTACATATTATGTAAATAATTCCTTAACACATAAAACCTTATAACACCTACATACTACCTAATGGTAAGGTGTGAAATGGTGATAAATTCTTTGGGCGGCTCAGATAACATCACTCGAGAGGTAATCTTTACTAACTTGAACTTCTCCCATAGGAAATTTCATTAAATATTAACATGTTGAAGATCGGATTGGTCTTAGTCAAGATATAAGACCAAAGATGCTACCTCCCACCCAATTTCTGACAAATGTTCTTTATATGGAATGACTCTACTGGATGAGGCCATCGACTCTTCTTTCTGCATTAATTTTCATTTGTCATTTGTAATTATAAGAAATAATTATAATGTTAAATTTATTAGTTAGAGTATAGTTTCCAACGGTCAAATTGACCAATGATTATATAAAGGTCAAAACCTGATTCTCACATTTCAAAATATACTCACTTCATTATTATAGAGATAATATTATATAACACACATTTTCGGTAAAAAAATATCATTCAAAATGTTTGGGTTATTATATTCTTCCCCCATTAATAAATTTATTCCCTAGGATTTCAACTTGTTTTATCAATTGAGAAGAGATGTGGGTACTTCTGCCTCATTGTTTCCTCTATTTCCCATGTCTCTTACTCATATTTGTGGTTCCTCTACAACACTTTAATGAGGTGGGTATTCTTTTTGCATATAACCTTGTCTCTATGGTCCAAGATCTCCACAAACTACTCCTCATAAGAGAGGTCATGTTCCAATTGTACCACATGTAGATTTAGTACATGTGAAGGGTCAGTTATGTATTTACTCAAGAGAGATATGTGGAAAACATCTTGAACGTGAGCTATATTTGGAGGAAGTTCAAGCCGATAGGACACTACTCATATTCAATCAAGGATCTTATAGGGGCCAATATACCTGGGTATGAGCTTCCCTTTCATCCCAAACCACAAAACTCTCTTCCAAGGTGAAATTGGAAGGAATAATTTGTCTCCAAAATCAAACTCCAAGTCTCTTCGATGGTTATTAGCATAGATCTTATTTCGACTCAAAGAATACTCTATGTGTTATTGGATGGAATGGACCTTTTCTATCATATCTTGCACAAGATCAGGTCCAAGAATCATTCTATCACCATATTCATCCCAACAAGTAGGAGTTCTACAACACTTACCATATAGAGCATCATTGGGTTCCATTTGAATACTCTAATGTAAGTTTTTTTTGTATAATAACTAAACTAATGGGATATGTTAATCCTATACACCATTAAATCCCATTGATTATGTTTTTAGAATTTCCTTAAGTTTCTGAATAGTCCTTTCAGATTGACCATCAGTTTGAGGGTGATAGAACATATTGAAATTCAATTCAGTATTCTGATCATGTAGAAGACTTATCCAGAATTTTTATGTGAACCTTGGATCACGATCAAAAATGATATAAAGTGGAAATCCATACATCCATACCACTTCCTTAATGTATATCTTGGTGAGTTTTTCAAGATAGAAATATTCCTTAATAGATATAAAATGGGATGTCTTGGTGAGATAGTCCACTATAACCCATATCACATTTTTTCATTTGTAAGTTCTCGAGAGAATAGTGAAAAAGTCCATAGTGATATTATCCCACATTCATGCTGGTTTGGGTAGTGGTTATAATACCCATTTAGGAAGTTATCACTCTACATTTACTTTTTGACACACCATTCACCTTATAGTGTAGTTGGTAATATCCCTTTCTATGTTATCCCACCAATAATGATCTTGAAGGTCCCTGTACATTTTTTTGATTTCGAGATGTATAGAGAAGGTAGAACAATGAACTTCATCCATCAGGTCCTTTATTTCTAGAATATATGGAACACATATCCTTGTACAGAATTTCAGTAAACCTTTTTGATCAATATTGAACCCTGGAAACTTCACATTCTTCACATCCTCTAACTTGTTCTATAAAAAATGATATTCTCTTTAATATTTATTGATCTTATATAGTAATGATGGTTGTGAATTAATTTGGGATATGGTTGATGATTTCGTTTTCCTTATGATTCACATATCTTGTTTTACTAGGTCTTTGATCAAATGATCTCTTTTAATCCTCATCATTGCTAGCACAATATAGTCTTTCCTACATAATGCATGAGCGACTTTTTTTCTCTTCCAGGATAATAATGAATTTAACAATCATAGTGTTTAAGAAGTTACAACCATCTCCTATATATCATGTTCAATTCCTCTTTCATGAAAATATACTTCAAACTTTGATGGTCTGTGTATATGTCAAATTTCTCCCCCTAAAGATAGTGTCTCCATATCTTTAGAGAAAAAAAACCACATCCAGATCCATGTCATGAATAGGATAGTTCTTCTCATGAGGTTTCACTATAGAGATACATAAGCAATCACCTTATCATTTTTCATGTGGATTCACCCAATATCTTTTATAGATGAATCAGTAAAAATAATGAATCTTTATCTGATAGAGGATAGAGATAACATGGGTGTAGTAATCAATCTATTCATCAGTTCTTAGAAACTTTTTCACACTCATTTGTCCAGGTGAACTTGACTCCTTTTCGAGTTCACTTGGTTAGTGGACTAGAAATCCATTAAGAGTTTTTCACAAACCTACTATAATATCCCACTAATCCAAATAAAATATGAATCTCAGTTACTATTGTAGGATTAGGACATTTCTCCAAAACCTTTGTCTTAGCGGATCAACTGATATTCCTTCATTGGTAACAATGTTCCCCAATAAAGTAACTTGTTGTACCCAAAATTCACATTTTATGAACTTTCCAAATAACTTATCCTTCCTTAGAGTTTTCAATACAAGACTTAGATAATTCTCATGCTCCTCGTGACTTTTTGGAATATATCATAATATCATCAATAAAAACTACCACAAAGTTATCAAGGTAGTCCTTAAAGTCTCTATTCATAGAATCCATAAAAATAGAAGGAACATTAGTCAAGCCAAAGGGAATAACAAAAAACTCATAATAAACATATATTGATCAAAAGGTAGTCTTTTAATATCTTCTTTATTCACCCAAAATTGATGATAACCAGATCAAAGATCAATCTTGGGGAAGAATTGAGCCCCACAAAGCTGGTCAAATAAATCATCAATTCTTGGAAGAGGATACTTATTCTTCACTGTGATCCTATTGAGTTCTCTATAATCAATGCATAGATGCATTGATATATCATTATTCTTCACAATGAAAACATGTTCTCCCTAAGGAGACACACTTGGTAAGATAAACCCCTTGTCTAAAATATCTTATAGTTGTTTCTTTAATTCCTCCAGATCCACATTTTACATTCTATAAGGGGTATTTGAAATAAAATTGTAACTGGGTATGAGATCAATGGTAGAATCTACCTATCTTTCTAGGGGAGGTCAAGGTAACTCCTTAGGAAACATATCAATGTATTCCTGAATGATGGGGACATTATCTATCCATATACCATCATTTACTTCTTCATATTCAATGATCATCTCTATAAAAAAGGCTATGTGTGGTTATTCTAGACCAAGATTAGGTTGATATATATCTCATTTGAAAACAAATGTAGGTTTTCCATTCAAGACTACTGATATTTACTTGATTATGTAGTTGATCTTGGAATTATACTTTGAGAGCCAGTCCATCCCTATTATAATGTCAAATTCCAACATGGGAATGAAAACTGTATTTATGATGAGATTGTGCTTTCCAAAGTGAATACTAGAGTTTATATACACTTTTGATGCTGGGATAATCCCTCCAAGAGTCTTGAATAATAACTCTACTTCTAGAAGTTTAGGGATTGATTCTATATTCTTTATAAACTTGGAGGAAATAAAGGAATTCATAGAACTAAAATCAAACAAAGTAATTTCTAGCATTGAGAGAACAATGAGAGTACCTTACACCACATAATTTGGAGCTTCAAATCCACCCTTCATGATAGAAAAAGAATAACCATTCTCCCTTGATCTATGCTGAGGTTGACGGTGATTCCCCTCCATTAACTTCGTATTGGTCTCCTCTAGTTTTAATGATCACAAATCATGCTTAACTATGAAAATTTTGATTTATTAAGATACATTGTGTTTAATCGTGTTAAAATATAATTTTAGCCTATGGTGTTAGTTTTTACATCATAAGTAATAAATATAGATTTTGGTTAAGTATGAACTACCAATACTTGTCCTACCGATAAACAAGTCACCGATACATGATCTACCAATGACGTAAGCTATCGATAAGTTGAGTCACCAATAGAGCAACTCAGAAATTTTTCTAAGTATGAGTCCCTGATAGCTTGACCTACCAACGTCTAACCTATTGATAGAGTGATTGACTAAAAATAGGATTTTTACTAAGAAATAGCTACCGACATTCGAGCTACCGATGCATTACCTATCGATAGTCGATCTACCAATGCATCATCTACCGATATCTCGATTGACCAATGAAAGTTTGACCTACCAATAGAAATGATCTACTAATAAAATGAACCACCGATAGAATGATCTACTGATATCATGATACACTGATAGTTTGAGATATTGATAGAATAAGTCACCAATGATTTGTCTAATAAATCAGAACTTACCTCTAATAGTCATATTTATGAAATTTAGTTCTACTTATTATATTAATGAGTCTGTCTTTATTTTATAGACAACATTTAATGGTGTTAGAGACCGGTATGAGGTACTAGAGAACATGTTTCTTGTATGTATACAAGGAATATCTAGATCAATAAGAAAAAATGTGAGAAAGAAGTGACCTAGAAATATTACATAGAGATGTCCGTGCATCTTAGAGAAAAAATATAAGAGCTTCCTACCGTGATTACATAAAGATACTCTAAGAACCAAAGGACCATAAATATTTGTAGCAATGACTTATAAGAAAATAATACTTCGAGGCTCACTAGGAACAGAAGACAGAATCAAAAAACGTATCTCTATTTTGCTGTCTTTTTTTGGAAGATGACTCCAACTTCACTTCAATCATTTTGAAGGAGTCTAGAAGCTTTATATAATATCACATAGAGCATTCTAAACTCTTCTTATCTTTTTCATCAGCCTGTGTACTTTATTTTACATTTTGAGTAGTGTGTGTATTTGTTTTTAAACACAAATTGACTCCTGTACTAAACTGAAAGATACTTAGATATCTTTATAGACATTCACGTTATACAGCCATAGATAACAGTGGAAGAGGTCCCTGCGTGTCCTGTCTTTGTTTTACAATCCCACAAAAACTATTGAAGAGTTATAGTGACCTGGATTGTTTTAATACTATTTTTACCTTCATCTAGGGTGTGGATCAAGTTTATTTAATATAAACGGCTTGCCGGAAGGTGATCAAAAAGTGGAGAGGATTAGGTCTCGTATTGAGACTGAACTTCTTTTTTTCTTATGTTGTGTGCTTTTATGTTTTTTTCTCTATTCTTATAACTATTTCAGAAAACTTAACTCTACTTTGATATTTAATAATAGATAGTTTTTATATTAGAATTTGTTTTAGTAGACTTATTTCAAAACTTAGAATAATAATGTATATTGTTTTAACTGAGAATTAATCAGTCTTTGAGAAATAATTAGAACAAAAAAATCTTTTATAAATCTGTTACATTGGTTAACTTTCTAGTATTTGTTTTGAAATTAGAATATTTTGAAATAAGCTTTTTTAGACATAAATTTTTATAGGAACTCAATTCACCCCCATCTTGAGTGTCCTACTCTGAACAATATATGGTATCAAAGGCGATTCTTTAATATTATGTTTTAAATGTTTTAAAATTTTTAAAATCTATTTCAAGAGTGATTTTCGTTGTTTTTTTTAAGATCTATAAATTTATTTTAGTTCTAATTTTTTAGTCCTTTAAAACATATTTTTTCTATTTTAATATGGAAAATCAATTGGAAGGTGTTGCTACCATCATACCTCCCCATTAATGGGACAAATTATGCTCAGTGGAAAATGAAAATGAAAATGCATTTGGAGAGTATGGGTTTTGAAATATGATCTTCAATTGTAGATGAATATAAGATTACTAATACTACTAAGAACACTTGGGATGATTCCACTAAGTCAGCCTGCAATAATAACTATAAATATATGAATGCGTTATATTTCTCCTTAGGGGATGAATAATTTAATAGGATTTCTGCATGTAAAATAGCACAAGAAATTTGGGATATGCTGGTTGTTTCACATGAAGGAACCACTAGTGTTAAATAAATGAGACTTAATAAATATACTATTAAATATGATAAATTTAAGATAAATAATGATGAAACTATTTCTGACATGTATCTTAGGCTCAATGAAATTTTAAACATGGTGGTCTCTTTGGGAAATACAATCACATCCAAGGAACAAGTAATGTGAATTCTCATATTTTTACCAAAAATATAGAGAGGAACCTTAGTATCCATAAGGGAATCATGTGATATCATTAATTTACATGTAAATGAACTAATATGTAAGATGATGATGTATAAAGAATAGCTTAAGGTAAACAAAGAAAAATATAATGAACCAAAGAGAATGTCAGTGGATTTCAAAACCACTACCTCTAAACAAAAAGATAACATGCAAGTTCATGCTAAAAGTTCCAGTAATGACGAATCATCAAGTGACAGTGATGAGGAAATGTCTCATTTTTTCAAGAGATTTAAAAAGTTCTATAGAAGGAAGAATTTCATTAGGAAGCCCAGTTATAAATAAAAATACAAAAACAACGGAAACTAGAAAAAGGACTGAAAGTGAAATAAAAATAAAAATAAAATAGTCTTCTATGAGTGTAAGAGAAGAGGACATTTAAAGGATGACTATACTAAATTAAGGTTCAAAATGAAATATGAAGACAAAGATAGAAAGTTCAAAAAGGAAATGAATTCCACCTATCAGACTACTTGTACCAGAATAAATCAAATAGACAATCCAATTCCTAGAACATAGACATAGGAAGCTGAGGAATACCCCATTAGTTACCCCCCAACAATGTCAATATTCATTCCCTAGAACAATAGGCCTAGGAAGCAGAGTAAATACCCATGATAAAATCTCTTGATAATCAATAATCATGGACGATAGCCTCAAACTAAACCTTCCACCTAAGTACCCAAGGCAACCCATGTGATCATTTTCAAAAATCAATTTCAATGTTTCAAATGTAACTATTTTCTTTTCATTTATCAAAAACTAGGGAAAAACCATTTCTCTAAACAAAAACCTTTTTTAACACACACAAATAGTCATTCCAATTCGACAAATCAATTTATAAATTAAGAGAAATTAGGCTTATTATTATAGGCTAGAGACGGAACTACCCACCTCAAAGTTTGGGTCGCACACGCCCACAATAGGATCCACTAATAACAAAAATCCAACAATGATAATGAAGGACTTATAATCCAATCCATACACCTTATTATTGATTTAATTGGAAAAGAAAAGGGTTATCAGAGAAGAGGAAACCATATAGCTCAAGAAAGAAATCCCGCCACACCACGATCAACAAAGGAATAGCCTCCGGAATGGGTGTGCGGAGGAAAAGAGAGAAAACCAACTTAGATTGATAGATCTGATAATGAAAAACAAATATTATACCATAATCCCTAACAATAAAGAAGCCAAAAGATACTCACCTGAAGAGATGCACCTTAATTATAATGAAGATCGAACACCGAACAGATCGATTCAGAAGGAAATGTGTCTCTAAAAATAATTGGAGAGGAGCCTCAGTTTGGGGGAAAAGGAAAACCAGTGGTCGAATGGGAACCAAAAACCTAAGAAGCACCCTAAAACATCCCTAATAGGAGAATTACATGACATGAAACTCCTATTCATGTCATGAATTCCACACTGTTTAAATATGCTGAAAAAACCATCATCTTGGATTACAAATCCCTTATTTAAAACATACATGGTGTGAAAACGACATTCATGATGTGTCAAATTTCACAAGATGACCCCCTTTTATGAATTTCACCTGACAACCATTACACATCGTGTAACCTAGTTACATGGTGTGAAATCCTCTTTCAACATGTAGATAAAGATGGTTAAAGTATCAATTCCAAAAACTATTTGACTTCACCATTATAGATATCCTCCCAATTCCTTATTGGTCCTCTACATACAACGAGAAAAAGAGAACCATGATGAGGTCAAGAACATACCTGTTAGATCAGTAACAGGATATTACAAACTACCTATCATAAAGACTTTCCATCCCCGAGAAGTCATGTGGAAGATGTAATCCCTGGAAAAAATGAGGCTACTACTCCCTCATCAATGACTCATGTTCCCAAGTACCATGAGAATCTGATCCTTCTTTCCATAGAACTATAACCAATAGGATCAAATTCCCACGTAAGAGTTTCACTTGAGAGTCAACAATATCAATTGGTTTCTCTAGAATAGAAAAATCTGGCTCTAACTCAATTTCTTCCCCACTCAGAATGTGAGCGGGGTCAGGATGGTATTTCCTAAGCTGAGACATGTGGAAAACATCATGAATACCCATTAACTGAACCGACAATGCTAACTAATAAACAATCTTTCCGATCCACTCAGAAAACTCAAACTATCCAACATATCTCAGAGCCAACTTTCCCTATTTTCCAAGTCGACGGTGACCCAACTGAGGATACACTTTCAGGAAAAACTAGTCACCTATAGAAAACTCCAAAGATCGATGCCGCCAATCCATATACGATCTATTTCAACTCTAGGATGTTACCAGACATCATCGTACATCCTGAATCTTTTTTGACATCTCCTAAACCAAACTTGATCCAACTAAAGATACTTTTCCCACCTCATCCCAAAAAATTGGTGATCTACACGGACAACCATAAAATGCCTCAAAGGGATCCATTTTGACTGATGACTAATAACTATTGTTATAAAAAAATTCAACCAGTCCTAGATGGCTATCCCATGATCCTCTAAAATCCAAGACATAGGAATGGAGCATATCCTCTAGGATCTGAATGACATGCTCTATCTAACCATCTGTCTGTGGATGGTAAGTTATTCCCAACTTAACTGAGTTCCCATTTCCTCCTAAAGACTCCTTCAGAACCTCGAAGTAAACCTAGGATCCCTATTTGAAATAAAAACAAAATGACTCCCATGTAACCTCATAATCTCTTGCACATTAAACTTATCCAAATCTTCAAATTTAATGATGTCTTTGATCAAAATGAAATGAGAATACTTCTTCAACTGACAAACAACCACTCAGATAGAATTACTCCCTTAGGGAGTCCATGTTAATCCAAGAAAATCCATAGATACCTCGTCCCATATCCAAATCAACATCGTAAGAGGATGAAGTAAACCAGAAGGTTTAAAGTGCTCTATCTTTATCTGTTTGAAGGTGTAACAATGAGACACAAACTCCGTGTTGTCATGCTTTATAACTGGACACCAGAATCATCACATCATTTCATAATACATCTTCATAGTGCCTAGATAAATAGACCATGAAGATTTGTGACCTTCAAACAAGACTAAACTTATTATATATACCGGGATGAAAAGATGCTTCCTGAAGTGGAGCATATGATCTGAAGAAAGAGACCATCCAGATTTAGTATCCCCACCATAAAGGCTTTCTCGAGACTTCTGAAACTCATCATCCTACTACTAACTCCACAAAATAGACTCCATGAGATATAATGATAACTAAAAACTAGTCAAAACCATGCCTGAAACATCCTCCTAAGAATCCAAGAGAATCTGAGAAAAAAACCCATAAGGCTCCACTCCTCCTTTGATTCCAGAACAACCTGTGATGGTAATTTCATGCTAAGAGCGTCTGTGATGATATTTCCCTTTCCCAGGGTGTAGGTGATATCGAAGTCAAACATCTGAAGTTATTATACCCATTGTCTGTATCAGAGATTCCAGTATTTCTAAGAAAAGATATATCTTGGAATTTTAAGACAAAAAAGACTATGAACCTCTCCCCAAAAATATAGTTCCACCAATATTTGAGTGCATTCATAACTACAGAAAGATCTAAATCGTGAGTGGGATAATTATTTTCATTCGGTTGAAGTTGGTGAGAACTGTAATATAGAAACCCCACCTTTTCTTAAATTACTGTTACATAATTATAAAGATAAATACATAATAGTATTTCACAATGAGGATCCATAGGTTTAGTGTCTTCGGAAAACTAGGACCAAACATAACTTTTACAACATCAAGCACAAACATTTATTTAATTCCTTTTTCTCTATCTTCTTATTGGAACTTAACCTCTCCTTAGTACATGTAGTCACCTGAGGATATACATCAAAAAGGGGTGAGATAAATTCCTAGTAATAGGATAGATACGAACAATATAAAAATGGTTGAGAATAATCCTGACATAGGAAAAGGATCATAAACATAAGAGGAATCATTAATAAATGACTTAAAATTTGGAAATGCATAAAAATGAAACATCATGTATTAGGGGTTAACTAACACAAATACTTGTGAAAAATGATAGCATATTTTTCACACATAATTTCATTTTAACTCATTAGATTCACCACTTTACCCAATGCATTGGAGCACTATATAATTTCGGGCACACCCTTCACATTCGAACATTCATATTGCACTATATAATTCTAGGCACACCCATCACATCATAACATTATCATTATCATGAATGCCACATAGAACATATAAAAAAATAAACATAACTAAACCATGGAAAGTAATGGGTTTCATATCATAATAACACATTCATAAACATTGGGTTCCCAAAAGTAAGTGGGAATAACTTACTTGATACAATAACCATCAACCTTGAGTGAGAAATAAAGGGTGTGTTTATGAAAGAAGAGTTCTTTTGGAAAACATTTGTTTGAAATAAACTCTAGTGGAAAATATGTATGTCCTAGAAAAGGTAATATAATGATGAAAATATGATTTTTAAGGTGTGACCATACCAAAAAATGGAGTGAAATAGGGAGAACCTGAAGAAATAAAGTTGGGTTCGAGAATTTCCCCTTACCCTGTATCCAAATGCTTTCTTCACTTTAATGTCATGTATAACCACATTAGATTAGTTAATTATCAATTAAATAACCTTTTTCACAAGAATATGTTTCATTATGGTTTCATTTAAGTTATTTTATGGGCCTTTGGATGAGTTATAGTGTTTAAAAACATTTTTTGGGGAATGTTCTCTTTTATGGTTTTCTTGAGTAGTTCACTTGTGCTCATAAATGGAAGTTCTTGTAGAACATGGGTAAACATAAAAAACTAATATTAAATGTTATTAATTATCTTATAGGAGTTTAAATGATATTATAATTGATTATTTTATCTACCATGCGGATGAATCATTATATATGATCTTAATGATGATCGTTTGGGTTAATTTGACGATTTTTCGTCCACAACAAACTTATTTTTTTTAATTATTTTGTAATATGTACCTAAGTTAGTTCTAGAAAATTAAATAGGATATAATATATATAAAATATTCTGGTTCAACCATAAAAATGGTTTCATGACTTGATCTGAAGGTAGAAATGGAAAAAGAAAACATGTCGTTCTTGAAGGTGATAAATTAACACCTCACGAACAACGTTTTCCTTTCTAAAATAAAAAGAAGATGAGAAGGGGGTTGGATGATATAATATCCCATTATTATCATAAAATTCCAGTATATGTATGATATTGTAGTTACCATACAATTTTTATCAATATGTGGGGAGATAATAAGAAATGAACTTGAGATTGAAAGGAAATTAAAGAAAGAGAGAGAGAGAGGAATTACCTCTTGAATCCTCCTTAAGGAAGCTAGGATTGGTGTCTTGCTGAGACCAGAAGCTCTTGGATGTTAGAGAGGGTGTAGGGAAGATTCTTGGGTAGAGTTTAGAAAAGCAGTGAAGCTTGATAGGTTTGGTTTGTCAAGGGGAGGGAGAGGGGTTATTTATACAACAAGAGGGGGTGTTTTTAGAATAAAATATTAAATAAAATAATATATCAAGTGTTAGACTTGTAATAGTAGTTTTTGGACAACATAAATCATATATTAATATAATATAATTTTTTTAGACTTTAAATAATATTTATAATTATAATTCATTAATTTATTAAAAATAAAGTGAAAGAAAGAGAAAAAGACACTTTAAGGAATCACCTATTGACTTTAGGCTTTGGAAATTTCTTTTTTAGGTTTGGAAATTAAGTTTATTGTATTTTAAGGAACCATTTATGAAATAAAATATACCTTGGACGAATATAAAGTTCTATAAAATTTATGTCATCATTACATCATGAATGATGTAATTTAAGATACACCAGTTATGTGAAAAACTGTATTTTTACTATTCACCCGAAAACTGAAGTATTTCAGAAAAATCCAAAAAAATAACCCTAACCATTTTTTGACTTGTAGAATGAAAAAAATAAAGTCCATTTTTAAAAAATAATTTTATAAATATGATTAATTTAATATTTAATTAAAATCATAATTTACTGGAAAAATACATTTTTTGAAATTAAAACTGATTTTATAATGCTTTCAAAAATTAAATAAGGTCTTATAGAATTATCTTAAAAATAAAAATACATAGTATTTTTAATTTATAAATATATTTTTGGAAAATACATTTTCTTTTTAAATTAATTAATTAATTACAATTAATTATTTATGACTTACAAAAACACCAATACTTTTACAATATTCAAATTGTCACTTATAAGATGCCTAAAGTTTATTTAATCTTTCAAGGGTATGTTTACTATTACTTTTGATGATTTACTATTCATAAGGGTAGGTTACTATTCATAATAGTATGTTACTATTAACCAAAAAATATGTTTGTTCTATTAGACTCCAAAAATCATCCTGAACATAATCGTATATGTCAGATTTTCGAAATTCAAAACATAGAAGTGGAAAAATTATGTTTAATGTGTTGGGACCACTTTGTGTATATGGTTGTATTTGTTGTCAATAGTTTTCAATTAAGATCAAAATGAAGGAGATCAAGAAGTACTCCAATGAAATGGAGGAATGGAAATTCAGATGATTATTGTACTGATCATAAGTTCAAAGAACATGTGTTAAAGGTGACACATTGTTTACAACATTGAAGAATGTGAGGTATAATCCATCTGAGGATAATTAGAGAAGAATGGGGTTTTGATGAAGACCATGAAATTCCTCATGATTGCATGAGAACCATGCAAGATAATTCTTGAAGAATTGAATCATATGTTTTGCATGAAGTAGAGAATGACAGTTGAAGAAGAAGACAATGTGCGAGGGATTGGAATTTTGAGATGGTCGTGCACTTCACATTGTATCAAAATTTGATGATGCTAAAGATGATCTATCAAAGGATATATATCATGATAGTGGAATTTGGGGTGATCGTGCTTGTTGACAAAGAAAACATATGCCATACAAATTTGTTGACAAAAGAGATTCCATGGTGGCATGTCTAGTTCAATGAATGTGGTTAACAATCCATGTTTTATTCAAGAACTTCGACAAAGGAATGGATAATCTGGAGGCGGTACAAAAAGAGTAGATACAAGGTGGTGCCGTTTTCCAGTGTTTGCCAAATTTTTGGGCCTCAAAATCGACAAATGGAGAAAACTGGTTTTGGAAAAAGAGACTCGCGTGCCATGTACTTGAAGAAAAGGGAACCTGCATGCCTAGTGTTTTCAAGATCAGAACATGGAAAAATGGAAAAGGAAAGAGGGTCGCACAAGTATTGGGTTGGTCACACAAGTGACCTGCGCGCCGTGAAGAGACTTGTGAGCCGATTCTTAGGAGGATTGGAAACTTGCACACCTATTGTTTTTCAAGATCAGAACTTCAAAATATGGCAAAGGGAAGAAGGTCGCGCAAGTATTGGTGTAGTCGCGCAAGTGAGTAGCGCGATAGAGACTTGGGCGAATGGACCTGCGCACCGAAACCTGCGCGCTGAGGAAAGACTTGTGCGCCGCCGTGCAGGGTATCCGAATGCCTATAAATAGAGGATCACCCCTCCTCATTCGAGACAAAGTTCAAGACTTAGAGATTGTTTGAGCTCTCATCGTGCAGGTGGTTGAGCCGCACAAGTGGTAGTTGGGTTGCGCAAGAAGAGGTTGCATGCCGGTTGTTGGATGCGCGACCAAGGTAGTTTGGGAGTAAAAGGTGAAGAGATGCGCAAGTTTGGAGTTGAAGGAGGTAGTGTTGCGCAAGTGTGTTGGTGTCACCTACATGCCAATTTTGTACCGTGCAAGTGACTTGTGTGCCGTTCTTGAAACTTGCGCATCGGGCTTAGAGAAGAGCGCCAGGTGTTGTTGGAGTACACCCGTCTTTTTGGAGCAGTATGAAAGCTGAAATATTGCTCGATATATTCAGTGCAACAGATGGTGTATTCATTTTCGAAGACGGAAGAACAGTGAAAAATTTGGTTTTATGAAGAGAAGTGGTACCACACACACATGACTGGTGTTTAACATCCTTATTGTGCTTTCCAAAGAGAAGAAGAATAGTTCGTGTAACTAAACTCATATCTTCACAGAAAGAGGGGAATATATCAATACACTCAGGTGTTAGTATTGGGAATAAAAGGAAGAGAAGAAGAAGATTTATTGAATTCAGTTATTGCACTAAAGAAGAAGATTGAATACAAAAGAGCATCAAATCAGTACTCTGATTCAAGAATTGTCTCATGCTGAATAGGAGACAATGACTTCAATGCAAATATATTGAAGATACCTTCATGTCTATAAACTGAGTGGGAATTCACCAAAGGCAGTGATCCAGGGGGAGTCTATGGGAGTGACCCGAGGGAAGCGGTGAGATATTCCTAAATTTTTTTAAAGGAAGTGAGCCTGGGACAAAGTGACTATGCACAAACCATTGTAATCCACAGCTAGTGAAGATAGTGGAATTTGGTATGACCGACAACTTGTCGGCTTACGATACTTGGACGTAGCCCTTAGTGGTGAACCGAGTAAAAATTGTTGTGTCATCTCTTTGCCTGTGAATGTTTCATTGCTGATCATATCCATCATACAGGTTTAACTAGTTCCTACCAATGGGGGAACAAGATCCACAACTTTAAAAAGAAAAAGTTGACACCCTGATTCACCCCTCCCCTCTCAGGGTGTCCCGGGGTCCTACTTAATGGTCACATAATATTTAGTATCATTATATGTCATTGTGCTTCCTAATGTGATTATAATATAATAAATAATTATCAAAAGGGGATTCCATTGATAAGAATTTGGGTCGTTACATTCTTCCCCCTTATGAAATTTCGCCCTCGAAATTTATTTTTACACAAATAGGTGAGGGTACTTCTCCTTCATCACCTCCTTCAGTTTCCAAGTAGATTCTTAAAACTTATGGTTCCTCCACAACACTATGATAAGGTTGGTTATCTTGTTTCATAGAACCTTATCTCTCATATCCATAATCTTTACTAGATTCTCCTCATAGGAGAGATCGTCTTCCAGTTGTACCACCTCTGAGTTCAGTACATGTGTGGGATCTGGTATGTACTTCCTTAGGAGTGATACGAGAAACGCATCATGAACATGATCCATATTTTGTGGAAGTGAAATCCGATAGGCCACAGATCCTATGTGGTCAAGGATCTCAAAGGGGCCTATATACCTTGGGATTAGCTTCCCTTTCATTCCAAACTGTATGAATCTTTTCCCTGGTGATATTTGAAGGAAGAATTTATCCCCAATTTCGAACTCCAAGTCCCTTCGATGGTTGTCAGCATAGATCTTTTTCCGACTTTGAGAAGCCTTGATGTGTTTCTGTATGACTTGAAGCTTCTCTATCATCTCTTGCACCAGGTCAGGTCCAAGTAGATTTATTTTTCCAACTTCATCCTAACAGTTTGGAGTTCTACATCACTTTCCATACAGAGCTTCATATGGGGTCATCTGAATACTCGAGTTGAAGCTACTGTTGTATGAGAACTCAACCAACGAGAGATTATGATCCCATCCACCTTTTAAATCTAAAGAGTAGTCTCTTATCATGTATTCAAGTGTCTGAATAGTCCTTTTATATTGTCCATAAGTTTGAGGGTGATAGGACATGCTGAAATTTAATTCATTACTCAAATCATATTGAAGGATCCTTCAGAATTTAGATGTGAAACTTGGATCACAATTAGAGACAATCGAGAGTGGAACACCATTCAGTCTCACCACTTCCTTCAAATATATATTTTCAAGTTGTTCAAACAAGAGTTCTTCCCAAATAGCGGTAAAATGGATAGTCTTGGTGAGTCATTCAACCACAAACCATATCACATTATTTCCCTTTGACGTCATCGAGAGACCCGTGACAAAGTCCATAGTGACATTCTCCCATTTCCACTTGGGTATAGGCAATGGCTGCATCAAACCTTTGGACTTTTTTCTCTCTTCTTTAACTTGATGACATACCAATAACCTTGAGATATATTCCACGATCTCCTTCTTCATGTTATCCTGCCATAAGTGTTCACAGAGATCTCGATACATCTTGGTGCTAACAGGATGGATAGAAAATGTTGAGCTATGTGCATTGTTCAATAGCTCCTTCTTTATCCTAGGTGATGAAGGAACACAAAGTCTCATTCCAAACGAAATCACACCATCATCATTGATATGGAACTCTTTCAACTTCCCTTACTTTACTACATTCACCCTCTTTTGTAACTCCATATCATCCCTTTGTGCCTCCTTAATCATATCTTAGATTGATGGTTGTGCAATAATTTCAGAAATGTAGGATGAATCCCCTTCCCTTATGATTTTCAAATCCATCCTTTTCATATCCATGAAGATAGGGTCTTTCTCAATCCATAACATGGATATAGTAGAAGGTTATTTTCTTTTTAGAGCATCATTTACCTTGTTCACCTTTCCTGGATAATAGTGAATAGAGAAATCGTAATCCTTGATTAGCTCTAACTATCTCCTTTGATGCATGTAGAGTTCCTTCTGTGTGAATATATACTTTAAGATCTTGTGGTTAGTGTATATGTCACACTTCTCACCATAAAGGTAGTGCTGCCATACTTTCAAGGAAAAAATCATGGCTGCTAGCTCTAGATCATGCGTTGGGTAGTTTTGCTCATGGATCTGCAACTGCTGTGAGGCATAGGATATCACATTATCATTTTTCATGAGTACACAACCCAATAATTTCTTTAAAGCATCACTGTATATCATAAAACTTTCTCCACTTTTCAGTAGTGTGAGTATAGGTGCAGTGATCATCCTTCTCTTTAGATCCTTGAAGCTTCCCATACATTCTTCCATCTAGGAACTACTGAAAAAATGGCTTATACCCACGGTTCAAAACCGTGGGTATAGCCCCCAAAACCGTGGGTATAGACTATACACACGGTTTTGGGAACCGTGGGCTGGAACGATGTCGGTATAGGTCCCCAGCCTATACCCACGGTTTTCCAAAACCGCGGGTATAGGTGTCATGACACCATGTCACCGAAACATAGCCAATTGCCATGGTGTCAACGGATTTTACCCACGATTTCAAAACCGTGGGTATAGGTCCTAAAATAATGCAGGCGCCGAGATTTGATCCTGCAACCTCTTCGCTGCAAACACCGCATCTAACCACTACCCTAACTTCACCTATTTGTATATATATATATATAGTTAAATATAGTTATAAAAATCGTGGGTATAGAGGAAAGAACCGTGGGGGTAGGGTTCCCGCCAAAAAAAAATTCCTTCCCACGGAAAAAAAATTTCCCGCGCACACAAAATTGACCTATACCCACGATTTTTCATAACCGTGGGTATAAGTATTTTAGCCCATCATATCCCCACAGTTTTCCCCAAAACCGTGTGGATAGGGACCCCTATACCCACAGTTTTGGTAAACCGTGGGTATAGGTGACTTTTCAGGACCTATCCCCACGGTTTTCCAAAACCGCGGGGATAGACCCCCCTATACCCACGGTTTGGGAAAACCGTGGGTATAGGTCATGAAAAGTCACCTATACCCACGGTTTTCCAAAACCGTGGGTATAGGGGGCGTCTATCCCCATGGTTTTGGGGAAAACCATGGGGATAGGTCCATTTTCCAATATTGATACATACATTACCCCTTTCCTTGTTAACTCAGTTTGCGAGCTTGACAATCATGAGAAATTTTTCAAAAAACGTCAGTAGTACCCAGCTAATCCAAGAAAACTATAAATTTTTGTGACATTAGAGGTCATGGGCCATTCCTAAATCATATTTTTTTAGAAGGGTCTTCAGAAATTCCCTCACTTGTGATCACATGTCCCAAGAACATGACTGACTTCATCCAAAATTCACACTTGATGAACTTTGCGTAAAACTTCTCCTTTCTCAATGTCTCCAACACAAGTCTTATATGTTCTTCATGTTCCTCCTTGATCTTGTATTAGATGATAATATCATCGATAAAAACTACCAAAAATTTGTCGAGGTAATTTCTAAAGACTCTATTCATCAAATCCATGAATATTTCATGGGAATTAGTATGTCCTAAGGGCATCACCAGAAAATCACAGTGCCCATACCTTGTACGGAAGGTAGTCTTATGAATATCTTCCCTATTCAACTTAAGTTGATGATATCCAGAAAGAAGATCCAAATTTGAGAATTATTGATCTCCTCTTAACTGATTGAAAAATTCATCAATCATTGGAAAAGGATACTTGTTCTTTATGGCGATCTTGTTGAGTTCCCGATAATCGATACACAGCCGCATTGTTCCATCCTTCTTCTTCACAAAGCACACTGGTTCACCCCAAGGTGAAGCACTAAGGCATATGAACCCTTTTCCCAAATGTTCTTGAAGATTCTTCTTTAAATCCTCCAGTTCAATAGGATCCATCCTATAGGGACACTTCAAGATAGGATTAGCTCTAGGTATGAGTTCTATTAATAACCCTACCTCACAATCTAGGGGAAGTCTGGGTAACTCCTTGGGAAATAAATCATTGTATTCACTGATGATGGGAATTTCCACAAGGTTGGAACTTGCCTTTGACTCAACCGTTTGGGAGAGGCATGCTTCTTAATAAGGAATCAACACCCACACAGTTGAAGGATTTTTCAAAGGATTTTCATTATCTTCCTTGCATTTGTATAGGACAATGTTATGGTTCAGAATATGAAAAGATATTTCCTTTTCTCGACAGTTGATATGTGCTCTATATAAAGAGATCCAATCTATTCCCATTATATAATCGAATTCCACCAAGGGAAGTATTATGAGATTCGATGGAAGAAACCTCCCACATACGCCAACATGAGAATATTCAAACACTTGGGTTGCAATGATTGCACCACTTGGTGTTTTTATAGATATTTCTACATCAATGTTTCATAGCTTCGATTCTATAGTTCTAGAAAACTTTCAAGATATAAAGGAATGTATAGAACTAGAATCAAATAAGACTTTTTCTATTCTTGAGTGAATAGTAAGTGTAACTTGTATGACTTCATTATGTTTCTCCACTTTCGTAGTAGTGATTTCATAAGGCTTCCCTTGTTCCTTTGGCTTTAGTGGCTGCTGACGTTGATTAACCTTGGGGACTCAAGGTTTAGTGCACTGGATTGCATATTTCCCTTTCTCCCTATAGTTGTAACATTGGATCATGGGTGGTTCTCCCCTTTATTCCACTATATTCTCCTTATTTTTTCATTTCTTTTCGACACTCTTGAGAATGGTGTCCTTCTTTCCCACACTTTAAGCACTTCTCCATCCCTTTGAGGCAGTTACCATGATGAAACATCCCACATTTTTTCATGTGGGTTGTTGAGTTGTCTTCCCACCTTTATCATTAGATCCTATTGCTTGGAATTCCATCTTTCATTTCTTGTCACCATAGCCATGGGACCATTCTCTAAACTCCATATCCACTTTGAGATCACATCAAACAACTTCTTCATAACTCCCAAAGTCTCTAATTTAAAGATCCTTTCAAAGGATTTGTTTTAATCCAATAAATAATCTATCAATTTTTCTATAATTTTTGATAAGAAAACCAGAAGTGTACCTTGAAATCCTTGTGAAATTTGCTTCATAAGTTGTGATAGATTCTCCTTCTTTTTTCTTGAGCTTTATGAATTCTCTCTCCATCTTCATATGAAGAGTTATTGATAAATACTTATTAAGAAACATGATCTTAAAGTATTTCCATTTCATCTCTTAAATTTCCTCCCTTGGCTTGGTGTTCTTAATCAAATACCACTATTGATCTACCTCTCTGTCTAGACGATACACAAATAGGGTCACCTTCTCTGTCTCAGAACAGTGGAGAATAGAAAATATCCTTTACATGGAGTTGATCCATTGTTCCACAACTAGTGGATCAGAAGATCCACTAAATGTTGGTGGTCGTTGCCGCATAAAACATTCGACAGCCAGTTTCCCCCTATTAGGTGAAGGAGGATGTTTTCCATTATTCTGGTTATTGCTCATAACCTGATATATTTTGGTAAGAATCGCCATGAAGTTTTTAACTCCACCTCCCAAAACATTGGGGATGTCATTTGTGAAATTGTTTCATTGGACCTCATACGATTTGTTGGCCTGGTTTCTCCTTGTCCCCACAATTTTCTAAAACAGAATAGGTTAGAACAAAACATAAGTCAAAAAGTCAGGAATAGATAACTTATTCATTTGTACGATTTTCAATAAAATCATAACTTATGGGATCCCTATATAAATATTATTGTTTACATATTTTTACTTAGTCTCATGCTAGAGGTTTTCTCAAGGGTTCACTAATCCTAATTCCCAAATTAACTAAACCTTTCCTTTGATACCGACTATAGAGACCCTGACTTTTCTTACATTACAATTACATCATCATAAAGAAAAACAACATAATAGTATTACACAACTAGTATCTATAGGTTTAGTGTCTTAGGAAAACTAGGACCAAACACAACTTTTATGACATCAAGCATAAACATCTATTTAATTCCTTCTTCTCTAGCTTCTTATTGGCACTTGAACTCTCCTTAGTACATGTAGTCACCTGAGGATATACATCAAAAAGGGGTGAGATAAATGCCCAGAAAGAGGATAGATATGGACAATATAACAATGGGTGAGCATAATCATAACATAGGAAAAGGATCATGAACATGAGAGGAATCATTAATAAAAGACTTGAAATGTGGAAATGCATAAAAATGAAACATCATGTCTTAGTGGTTAAAAACCACACATACTTTTGAAAAAATCTAGCATCTTCTTCAAAAATTATTTAAATTTAAATCATGAGATTCATCACTTTACCCAATACATTGGAGTGCTGTATAATTCCAGGCGCACCCGTCACATTCAAACATTCATATTGCGCTATATAATTCCGGGCGCACCTATCACATCATAACATTATCATTATCATGCATGCCACGTAGAACATATACCAAAAAAATGAACATAACTAACCCATGGAAAGGAATGGGTTTCATATCATAATAACACATTAATAAAATTTGTGTTCCCAAAAGAAAGTGGGAATAACATACTTGATACAATAACCATCAACCTTGAGTGAGAAATAAAGGGTGTGTTTATGAAAGAAGAGTTCTTTTAGAAACCATTTGTTTGACATAAACTCTGGTGGAAAACATTTATATCCAAGAAAAGGTAATATAATTATGAAAAAATGATTTTTAAGGAGTGACCATACAAAAAATGGAGTGAAAGAGGGAGAACTCGAAGAAAGAAAGTTGGATTCGAGAATTTCCCCCTACCTTGTATCTGAACGCTTTCTTTTCTTTAATGTCATTAATAACCACATTATATTAATTAATTATAAATTAAATAACATTTTTTTACATGAATATGGTTCATTATGGTTTCATTTAAGTTATTTTATGGGCCTTTGGATGAGTTATAGTGTTTAAAAATATTGTTCGAGAATGTTCGTTTTTATGGTTTTCTTGAGCGGTTCACTTGTATTCATAAATGGAAGTTCTTGTAATACATTGGTAAACATTAATAAATGATATTACATGTTATTAATTATATTCCAAGAGTTTAAATGATCTTATAATTGATTATATTATATACCATGTGGATGAATCATTAGATAGGATCTTAATGATGATCGTTGGGGTTAATTCGGCGGTTTTTCGTCCACATCAAACTTGTTTCTTTTAATTATTTAGTAATATGTGCCCAAGTTATTTACAGAACATTAAATATTATATAATAAATTTAACATATTATGGTTCAACCATAAAAATGGTTTCATGACCAGATCTTAAGGAAGAAATGGAAAAAGAAAACATGCCGTTCTTGAAGGTGATAAATTAACACCTCACGAACAACATTTTCCTTTCTAAAATACAAAGAAGAGGATAATGGGGTTGGATGGTATAATATCCAATTAGTATCATAAAATTCCAGTATATGTATGATAATGTAGTTACCATACCATTTGGATGAATATAGGTGGAGAGAGAATAAAAAAGAACTTGAAATTGAAAGGAAATTAATGGAAAAGAGAGAGAGGAATTACCTCTTGAATCCTCCTTAAGGAAGATAGTCTTGGTCTCTTAATGAGACCAGATGATCTAGAAAGTGGGAGAGGAGCTAGGGATTATTCTTGGGAAGATTTTAGACAAGTCTTGAAGCTTTAATGGTGTGTTTTGGGAAGGGGAGGGAGAGGTGTTATTTATAAATGAGGAGGGGGAGTTTTTTAGATTAAAATATTAAATAAAACAATATATCAAGAGTTAGCTTATAATAGTAGTTTTTTGACATCATAAATCATATATTAATATAATAATTTGTTTTAGACTTTGAATCATATTTATAATTCGAATTCATTAATTTATTAAAAGTAAAGTGAAATAAAGAGAAAAAGATACTTTAAGGAATCACTTTTTGACTTTAGTCTTTGGAAAGTTCTTTTTATGTTTGGAAATTGATTTTATTGTATTTTAAGGAAAAATTTATGAAATTAAATATAAAAAGTCCAACTATAATGTTCTAGAAAGTTTATGTCATCATTAAATCATGAATGATGCAATTTAAGATACACCGGTTATGTGAAAAAACTATATTTTTTCTATTCACCCGAAAATTGTAGTATTTCCAAAAAATCCAAAAAATTCACCCTAACCATTTTTCGACATGTAGATTCCAAATATGAATTAAATTTTTTAAAAATAATTTTAAAAATATGATTAATTTAAGATTTAATAAAAATCATTATTTACTAGAAAAATATAGTTTTTAAAATTAAAACTGATTTTATAATGCTTTCAAAAATTATATAAGGTCTTATAAAATAATCTTAAAACTCAAAACACATAGGATTGTTAATTTATTAAAAAAATTAGGAAAATAAATTTTATTTTAAATTAATTAATTAATTATAATTATTTATTTATGACTTACAAAAACACCAACTCTTTTATTATAGTCAAATTGTCACTTATTAGATGCCTAAAGTTTATTTAATCTTTCAAGTGTAAGGTTACTGTTACTTTTGATGATTAACTAGTCATAAGGGTCATATTATTATTCATAAGGGTTGGTTACTATTCATAAGGGTATGTTACTATTCACCAATAATTATGTTTGTTCTATTAGACTCCAAAAATCATCCCGAACACAGTCGTGTATGTCAGATTTTCAAAATTCAAAACATAGACATGGAAAAATTATATTTAATGGTCACATAATATTTAGTATCATTATATGTCATTGTGCTTCCTAATGTGATTATACTATAAGGAATAATTATAAGAAGATGATTCCATTGATAAAATTTTGGTTCGTTACATGTAAGCTACCACATGCTCATCCTGCATAAGAACTCATCCCAAACTAGTACCTAAAGTATCATATAACACTACATATCCATTACAAGGATTAGGTAAGATCAAAATAGGATCCAATTTTAAAATTCATTTCATTTCATTGAAAGAAGACCGACACTTTGTATACCATGTTAATTTCACCACTTTCCTAGTAAGAGCAGTCAAAAGTGATACCAACTTAGAAAAATCCTCAACAAACCATCATTAGTACCCAATAAGACTAAGGAAGCTCCGTATCTAAAAGTCATTATGTGGTTCCTTCTAAAAATATACAACCTTCACCTTCTCAAGATCAACTGATAATATCTGTTCAAAAAAATTATTCCCTAAGAACTTCACTACTTGAATCTAGAAACTGAACTTTGAAAGCATTCCATACAAACACTGACTTCTCGGAATTTCCCGAACAAAACTTAGATGGTGATCTTGTTCACACTCAGATTTCAAATAAATCAGAATACCATCCATGAACACTACCACATAAGTGTCAAGATATTGATGGAATATTCGATTCATCAAATCCATAAAAACTGCAGGAGCATTATTCAAACAAAAAGGAATCATGAGATATTCATAATGGCCATACATGCTCCTAAATTTTTTCTTCAATATATCAGACTCCTGAACTCTGAGCTGATGATAACCTGACCAAAGATCAATCTTTAAAAAACCACTTTTTCCCCTTTAACTGATCAAACAAATCATCTACACAAGGAAAATGATATTTTTTCTTAAGTGTCACCCGACTGAACTTACAATAGTTCACACAGAACCGAAGTGAACCGTATTATTTCTTGGAAAAGAGCACATAGGATGCCAAGGTGAAGCACTAGGGGAAAATAACTTTTTTCCGATAGGTTATCCAATAGAATCATGAACTCTGTCATCTCCTTTAGTGCCATATGATAAGAAGGTATTGATATCGGCTGTGTACCTGACACCAAGTCAATATTAAAATCTACCTCTCTTTAGAGGAAGACTGGATAATTCTTCTAGGAAAACATCAGAAAAGTATCAAACAATAATGGGAAGATCATCAATAGGGAAAATGTCATCAAGATATAGTGAAACAATAGAAAAAAACTCTTGAGGTCTGGGCGGGAAGGCCCTACACGACTTGATCTTGGGTCCCACTCTCCCTGAAACACATGAGAGCTCCCATAAACAGTAAGAAATGAGACACACCAATTATAAAAATCAACCTCAACTTGCTGAGTGACAATTCAATCCACACTCATAATTACGTCAAATAGATATAGATCAAGAATGAGAAAATCCCAGACCAACTCTGTATCAAAAATCCTTAACGAACAAGAAGTACACTAAAACCCCTAGTATTTCCACTTACCAAGAGGTGTCACTAACTCTATTGTAAAGGACATAAGTTCCATTGTATGTTTAAGAATATCAACAAAAAATTCATATATAAAAGAGTTAGGGGCACCGGTATCGAATAAAGCAATTCCTACTGAAGATGAAATAAGGATAGTATTTATCATTGTTTCTAGAACTTCATAAACTTCAATTGGAAACTCATATATAGCATGATAATTATTTACTCTTGAGGAATATGACTGGATTCCTGTAGTCTTTGAAGCTTCATACTGCATTGTAGTATCCTTTGGAGATGATGAACATTGACCATAATGAGTTGTAGTCATAGCCTGACAGAAGCGATGTGAGTGACCAACACATCCCAAACTATTACATTTCTTCACGAGCATAGGAAAAGAATAAATTGTGTTTCTGACCTTGCCACACTGATAGAAATTTAGAGGCAAATTTCCATATACAACGGATGGTTCATATGAGGCTCTTTGTTGAGACCCACCTCCACCTCTTCTACGACAATCCTTCCACTTCCTTTTTTCCCATGCACACCACTAAAACTTCCAATAGATGGAAGAGAAGTGATGGCTGACCATGCCTTCCATATCCATCTCGCCCATCATAGCTATGTATACCATATCTATATTGGTATGAAGTTTGAACATGAACACCTGTGATTAGATATCTAGTCACAAACCATGTAGGTACTTTAGAGCCTTCAGCTGGTTATTCCTCATGAGGTTCGGAGTAAAATGAACAAGCTTAACAAATCGGTTGGTGTATTCCAAAACCAAAATCTCTTCCTTTTGTAAAGAAAATAACTCTGTAGACTTCTCCAGCATCAGTGAATCTGGGAAAACTACAGAAACAACAGGGTTTTGAAACCCTTCCAATCCAACTCCATGTGCTTGTATGCCAGGACTATTGAATCCCTCCATTTCTTACCAGAACCCTTGTGCATGAATGTTGCACACTTTACCAAGATATTTTCAAGTGTTTCTAGAAAGTTGAAGATCTGATCGATCCATTACAACTAATACTCCACCTATTGAGGTTTAGTCATTCCCTTAAAGGATGGTGGCTTCTTTTGCATGAACTCCTGCAATAGATCTCTCTCTCATCCAGTTCCGAGTTGTACCTCAACAATAGCATTCTGAAATCGTGGTATATATTAATCGATATCAAAAACTTCCCATACTATAGTCTCGATGAGATTATTATCTCTAGGTAGATTACCTTGAGGAACATCAACTGTACCCTCTTGAGGAACTCATAGAAGACGTCTCAGAGGCATACTTTTGCACACCGAAACATGAGAATGATCAGACAACAGAAGAAATATCAATTGAAACTAGAAAACCCATAAGAAGAAACTAATATTTAAAACCAAACCCAACACTAGAGACACATATCCGAACATCCCATGGAAACTTGAGTCTCATTATAACAAGAGCTGGTCGGACACTCATCGTAACATACCTCTCATGTTCCAAAAATCCTCTCTCTGGTCTAACAAAGGTCCCAAGATAAGGAATCTAGAGGACATACCTCCTCTGATTCCAAATTGTAATGAACTGGCCTAGGTTACCCTTAAATTTGGATCCCGACCCGATCCACCTCATACCCAAAGGGCATTCCTGATCCCCATGTGCTGGAGACAAGCGCCTGGGCATCGAACAGCACACATGTGGGAACGATTTTTCCGAACCTGAACAAACACATGACATATATGTATACACATAATGAAAGAGACATTAGAAGAATAATGGAATATATATTCCATAATATTAAAAGACAGTAGAAATGAACAACTTAAAAAGTATCCAAATCTCTAAAAAAAAGTCCAATTACAAGGATCGAAACCAAACAGATTCTCCATGCGATGGTGTGGACGAACTCCCACCATCTCACCACTACCCACCTAAAACCAGCTTATACTAACCTCACGTCCTCACTGATGTACCATTAATTTCCCAAAATTGGAAGACATACAAAGGTCTACGCACCATCGAGGAGGTGCACAGGGTATGAGCTCACAGGCTCAGTAGGATCCCACCCAGGTGTTCCCTATCAAGACTCTGTATAACAATTCACATATTCTTATTTTAAATAAAACATTCCATGATAAGCGGTAAAGAATTTTTATAGAAAACAAGGTAAAAATTTCCCTTTTTCACAGTTCTAAAAAAATCAGGTATAACATGCATATGAAGGCTAACTCAGAAAACCAAGTAGTGAAAAAAAGAAACAAAATCATATGTATCAGTACCAAGGATAACTATATGTCAGACTAGAAGACTACTCGTACCATAATAAATCAAGTGCACAATCTAGTTCCTAGAACATAGTCATAGGAAGCAGAGGAATACCCCGTGGTTAAACCCACTGATAATTTCAATATATATCCCCTAGAACAACAAGCCTAGGAAATAGAGGAAATACCCATGAGAAAACCTCATGATAATCACAAAACATAGATGATTGTCTCAAGCTAAACCTTCCGCCTAAGTACCCAAGGTAACGCATGTGATCATTTTCAAAAATCAATTTCAATGATTCAAAAGTACCCATTTCCTTTTAATTTATCAAAAAACATGGAAAACATATTTCTCTAAACAGAAACTCTTTTCAACACACACAAATAGTCATGATAATTCGATAAATCAATTTATAAAGAAAGATAAATCGGGATTATTATCATAGGCTATAGAAGAAACCACCCGCCTCAAATCTTGGCTCGCACATGCCCACAATGGGATCCACCAACAACGAAAACCCAACGATGAAAAAAAGGACCTATAATCCAATACATACAGCTTATTATTGGTTTAATTGGAAAATAAAAGGGTCAATGGAGAAGAGGAAACCACATACCTTAAGAACGAAATCCCGTTGCACCATGATCAATAAAGGTACGGCCTCCAGAACGGGATCACACAACAGATCTTGGAAGGGGACAAGAGAGAACACCAACTTAGATCTATAAATCTGATAATGCAACCCAAAGATGTATCTTGATCCCAAAAAATAAATAAGAGGAAAGATAGTCACCCAAAGAGATGCACCGTGATTGCAATGAAGATCAAACATCGAACAGATCAATCCAGAAGGAAATGTGTCTCCAAAAATCAGCGGAGAGGAGCCTCAGTTTGAGAGAAAAGGAAATCAAGTGGTTGAATGGGAACAAAAAACCCGAGAAACACCCTAAAACATGCATGATTACAAAATTTCATGATGTGAAACTCCTATTAATGTTGTTAATTCCATGCTATTTAAGTATGCTGAAAAACTCATTGCCTCAGATTAAAAATATGCTATTTAAAACATAAACAAAGTGAAATCAATATTCATAATGTGTAATCTTTCATAGCATGAACCCCTTTCATAACTTGAATGCAACAACCATGAAACATTGTGTAACCTAGTTACATGACATGAAATCCTTGTTCATCCTGCAAAAAAATATAGTTAAAGAATAAAGTCCAACAAATCTCTAACTTCATGATTATAGGTATCCTCCCAATTTCTTCTCAGTTCTCTACAAACAATGGAAAAAAGGAGAACCATGAAGAGGTCAAGAACATACCTAATAGATTGGTAACAAGATGTTACATGATATATCTAAAAAATTGTATTTGTAAGGACATACCTTGATTTAAGGAATGATAAAACTATTTTTTGTATTTTTTATGAAATTTTATACAATAATTAAAATATATTATCATTACTTGAAATTATTTACAATAATGTGAAAAATAATAATAATTAATTATATTAATTTTCCTAATTTTTTATCAGTCATCAATAACCCTCACCATTGAACTCAGAATGTCTAGTTGTTAGGACATTCTAGTGGAAAGGATCCCTATCCCCCTTTGCATAACCCTAAAAAGGGTTGGTCAAGGTTCAAGAAAGTATTTTGGTAGGAAGGTCTTTTCCAACTGTGAGTTTTCAACTCCTTGATCTTTAGAGTGGATTCCCCAATCATGAAATATTAACTAGGATCTCTTCAAAACATGCTTAAAAATTACACTAAGTCTATCAAGGGAAAATCATCTTGATGTAAAATGGTTAGGTCAACCCAAAACCTTCATAAGAACTCCCCTTATAAAAGTAAGTGTCCCAAAAATGGTTGGTTAAACACTTGGTTTTATTGGAATCATTCCTAATCAAGTAATGGAAGTCCAAGTTTGGCTTAATATATATTAGAGGTATTTTATTTATTATGTGTAAATTTTGTCTTGTTTTATCTTTTACATTCCCTATTAATATTATGTGGATTTTAATTAATTGATTAAAAATGTTTGATAAAACATTTATCCATAATATATTTATTTAAATTATATCTTTGCACATTAATTCATTTATTTATGTGATCATGGTCTTGTATCCATTAAATAAATAAATAAATAAATAAATAATATAATCACGAGATTATCAAATGATTGATTTATTGAGTAAACAATAAATCAACCTTTGACCTGGGGGAATAACTCCTCATTTCGGTCTTGATAGGAGTTGAAACATTCCACCTATCCACCTATGTATCACCTGAGTTGGCATCATCTTAATTCCATATTGAACCTCCTCCACATGTTTTGGGATACTCCATTAATTACATGTATTTATAACTCACACATAGGTGAGTGGATAACTCACACATAGGTGAGTGGATATAAAGGATTGTTTAAGGAGATTATATAAATAACCTTGGATATGAAAGTCATATATAATAATGGCGGGATTTATGACTCACAAACAATCATATTTAATTTAATATTTAATAATTTAAAACTCATGCAATAAATTAAATTAAATAATTCCAACACATACATACATATTGGTCAAGCTCATGATTTGTCATACACATGCAATAGTTACAGAAAAGTATGACTAGTTAATATTTATTTATATTAATTCTTTATTACTAAGATAAATGAACTTTGTATTAATTAATTAATTAATTTGCTTTTATATTAATGACCATCCTAGTTCACTTGGAGATACCCATCACTAAAGGAATTCATGGAAAATAAACACCAGTACCAATAATCAAAGATTATTACAATAAATTAATTGAGAATTTAATAATTATTTAAAACCTTTACTAAATTTTCAAACACACCATGTATTTAAATCAATAAAATAAGGTTTTAATACTTCACTTTTAAAATTTAATGTAATTTAATTCTATAATTTATTGGGAGACTACACAAAGTGTACTTACAAGCTACATTTCAAGTACCTCGATTGTCATGTACTTGGGATACATGCATGGGGCTTCAGTGTGTACCTTGGTAGGACTACATAGCATATACAAGCCAGTTATACTCTATGTATTGCAATTTCTATGTATCTATGAAACCCACTGAAAGACTCTACATGTGTAGAGACCCGAAGCTTGACATACATGGAAATTACATTACTTTTTCGGAATATTTAATACATAACAAAAAAAAAGACACACAAGGACTGTAATAGTTTAGTGTATTTGGAAACTTTGAATATAAACTTCTAATCATGTTGAAATATCTTCGAAAACTCCCATAACGATATTCCCCTTTTTGTTTCCTTACCTAAAACCTTTCTTTATTTCCTAGGGAAAATAAAACATAAAAATGGGTGAGCTCAAATGCTTAGTAAGGGTAAACAAAAAAATATATCAATCACATCATATACATAAGAACATAACTTTTGGAAATCTTAACCTGCAAAAGAGATCATAATTCCATAACATGGGATAAATAATAGTAGTGAAATGTAATCCCAATAATAATAACTTAAAACATGAAACTTTGTGGCATACACACATAATCATAGAGAATCATTTCTTATTAGTCAAGACTCATTTCCAAGACTATCTTAGTGGACAAAGTCCATTTCTGAACCGAGTTCACTCCTCGTTTCAGTCTTGTTTCACTGAACCAGTTTAACCTGCCGTTCCAGCCATGTCTATCTCATGATATACCAAATATTTACCCAATTCATTGGAGGGAGAAATAGGTCCCACCCATCTTATAATGATACCATTATTATGTGTGTGATAAAATCATAAACCATACATCATATCATAACCCATGTAATAAAAATGGGAATCTTAAACATCATGACATCATAAAACAATTAATATAAGATAAAGGAATTCATAAAAATATTTCCATCAAAACATAATCAAATCAATGTAATAATAGTGATAGAAACAGAACCCTTTATTATCTTAGATGGAAAATAATTTTGATAAAACACTTGAACTCCATTCTTGAGGAAAATATCCATTCTACTTCAAAAACACTTTTCCTTTCTTAACATGTCATACAATTCTAAACTAAAAGAAATTGATTAAAAATAAACTTGAAAACTTGTAAAGGAAGCTTCTTGGAAATAATGTTTTAAAAAATCCATTCATTCCGTATAAGTTAAAAAAAACATTCTTCTCGTACTTTTGTCGGAAAATTCAAAAAGTACCTCGTACGAAAAACGACAAAAGATTCCTTTCATATCATTTACTAAAAACTCACCAAAGGGTAAAATTGGATTTAAAAAATTATAGTTGGATGGAAATAATATCAAATATTTGGGGAACACGGATGTGGATGATAAAATACACCCTAGTAAATACCGAAGTATAAACAATCTCGGATAAAAATGAGATTGTGATATTTTCCCTTACCTTAGGTCTGATTTGCTTCGTAAGTGTCCGAACCTCCTGTATAATGATTTAAATAATGTTATTGACTTATTCCAGAATCATACTTATTTTTATGATATCATATATGGTCATATTCTTAGCTTCTTATTAGTAATATTTCATTACTACTTGTTACTCAGGTGTTTATTACTTTTTGTTCTTATAAGTGTTTTTTAAGAGTATCATCATGGAATTTCAAGGTTTTTATTATAGTGGGAAATTACTATAACCTGATAAATGCGATATATACTCTAGGAAATTATCATGTTAATGCTATGAAGGAGAATAATCAATATGTGAAAAAATATTTATATGAATATTCTCTCCTTTGAATATTCATGTAATATAAAAACAATATTGTTGGTTCTAGGGTACCAAATTCAACATATCCCATTACAGGTGGTGTGCCACCCAAGTTTTAGGTGTGTGGTTTTATCTCTAGCCTATGTTGGATGAACTATAATTTCTCTTAGTTTTATAAATTGGTTTATAAATGATTTATCTTGATTTTGTATTAGTTGATTTCTATGCGTAAATGGTTTTTTTTGAAAATATGGGTTTCCCCTTTTTTTGGTGAAAAAATGTTTTTTTCAAAGCATTGTGAAATGGATTGGAAAATGGGATTTAAAAGAAGGTTTTTATGGAAAAAGGGTGTTTGAAATTGTGTTATGTGTAATGAATTTTGAAATGATTTGATAAATGCAGCACATGGGAGCCTTGGGTACTTAGGTGGAAGATGTAGCATTAGGGATCACCCATTGGTATTGTAAGGGATTTCACTTTCTAAGGTGTTCTTCCATTCCTAAATTGAGATGAATTTGGATCTAATAATTTATTGATATGGTATAATATTTCTCTTTCTATGGTGTTCATCTCTTCCCTAAACCTTGATGCATAGGTTCCAGGAACTTATAGTATGCACTAGTCATATTAGATATACGAGTGACCTAGCTAGGATGACCATGAATAATCCTTAGATTGTTTTACCATTGTTATTTGGATTTTTAATATTTTATCTTTGATATACCTATTTTGATAAATGTAACTTTTTTATAGAAATTATGCTTTGAAACATTTTTATCTGGATTTGTTTTAAAATTGTGGAAAAGGGGGAATTTTTTACCAAGATTTTATATAAAATCTGATTAACTGCTTATCATGATTTTTTAACTTTAAATTAATCATATTGTGATTATTACATGGGATTGATATGAAACACCAGGGTGGTATCCTACTGATCGTATTTACCTCACACTCTACACACCCTATGGTGGTGTGTATACCTTGTATTGTATTTTAAAGTAGGAAAAGGAAAGGTGTCATAGTGAGGTGGTGAATTTTATATCAGGTGGGTATAGATGGCTAGTGGTGATATGGTGGGATGTCTCCCACATATCTCATGGAGTAGTGGTTCCCTATTTCACTTATCCCTTTGGGTTGATGGACATGTACCTTGGTTTTTCCCTTATTTTTCTTTGAGATATAATGCTACTATTTTTGTTTCTTTAGTTATGGAATATATTTATTTTAGTTTCCTTAATATATATATATATATATATATAGTAAATATATCTTGTTTTAGGTTGGGTGAAATCATCCCCTCTTGTTTTTGTTTACTGCTCGAGTTCTAGTCGTCAACCCTTAGGGATTGGGAATGCTCTTCAGGTCAATAACGAATTGGTTCAGGTGCCAATTTTGGAGGGTATCTTGGGTTAGTTCATTAAAAAATATATATTATAAATCATATTTATATATTATGATTTAAAATAAAATTGTTTATAATTTAATTAAAAATTAATATTAATTAAAAATATCAACTAATTAATTTTAATGGAAATTTAATAACATTTTTTTACCAATGTCATTTGGTTTTTCAATTTGACACATTTATTAAATAATAAATATTTAATTAAAAATTAAAAAATTGACTCAATATGTTATAATTAATATGTCATACAATAATTTCATACTCACATGTTTGAAATTAAAGATTCAAAATCTTGTTTGACAGAGGAAATCTCTTTTTAATTTTCTACAGCTCAACATCTTTATTTTGATGTCTCTTCAACCAAGTCTTCAACCTTATGATGCATCTCATTGAGGTTACAATTCATACCCAAGGAAAATTTTTCCATCTCTTCAATCCTTGAAGACATGTTTACAATTTGGAAAGCCTTCTTTTTTATTTCTTCCTACCCTAAATTTGTCTTCTCTTTCTCCATGGCAGCTTCTGATTCAGCCATGATTACCCACTTAACTAGGGATTCCTTCACTTTAGTGATGATTTTCACGAACTTGAGAACTTCACAAACAAATTATTTGGCTTTTACAAAAAAAGTTTCATGGTGATTGATTTTTTTAAAGAATATTCTATCATCAAAAGAATCTAGAGAAGAAATATCAACATCCTTAGACCATCTTGACAACGGTACACCATTTTTATCAAAAATATCCACCCTTTCTAATTGTTTGATTTCATAGGATGTATGGGACAATTGGGGAACATCCATAATTCTAGATTTTTATTTTAAGTTGGTTAAAAAAGTAGCAGTAATTTTGAACCTTAAGAAAAGAATTTCCAACTCTCTTTTTTCTTCTTCCTCGGATACTTTTATGGAAACCTTCACCTCCAAAATCTTTATCCATAGTTCATCAACCTGGAATTGTCATTGTTCTATCTCCTTCTTCCAGATTGAATGCATATGGTTTAGGTGATACTTCAACACTGACAAGTTAGCCTCACATTCTGATAACATTTTTAATATTTATTTTTATTTATTAATTAACATTTAATGTTTTTAATATAGTTTTAAATTACTTAATTGATATATGTATTCGTTTTAATTTAAATATATAATCATTTTTATTTTCTTAAAGAATTATATAATCAATAACTTTTATTCATTTAAATAATATTTTTTCAATCTATTCATATTTTAATTAAATTTCAATCATTTCAACAGTCATTCAATAAATAATATTTATTCATTAATAATTTTAAGTGTTTTTTACATTTTTTAATTTATTCATTTAAAATATTTATTCATTTAATTTTTTTGTAATTTATTCATTTTGAATGTTTTTTATACGTAAGTGTTCATTAATATTTTTAATATTTTTAATATAGATCTATATTAATATATATATATATATATAATTTATTTAAATATGATTTAAACGAAAAAAGATCTAGCTAGAAGCCAAAGCTCCTGAACTTTTATTAAAGATAAAAGGAAAAAATAACAAGAATGAAAGAAAAAATGGGGTCATACAAATAGACAAGCCCTCATTAAGAAAAGAAAACTATGAATTAAAAAAGTAGGATAATTTCTATATTCATAGTTATAATCATTAGTATCATCAGTAGTCTCCCACCCCAATTGTGAATTAAATTCATTGAAAATCCCAAGAATCCACTCTTTGTACTTTTCCTGCTCTGGGTTGAGTTTGACCTTTGAAGCCTTGGTGAAATATCTGAAAGACACATTCCTTGTCATATTGGAATAATCCTTCCATGATCTTCTATTTTAAGGAACAAAAGTTAAATCACTACTCCTTCCTTTTCCATTAACTACAACATTATTAAAATAAACACCACCACCAATGCCTGAAGGCCTAAGCTAATTAGTGTTCAATAAAACCAACTACCTCCCTCACATCCATCATCAGAGATGTTACCCCATTTTCCAATTCCTTAGGAATTGTAGGCATTCTGAATCTCTTGAGAATAATTCAACTGAGCATTAGATCTCTCGTCTTCATGTGTATCATTCCCTAAGAAATCC
Organism: Viscum album; assembly: GCA_963277665.1. Classification (NCBI taxonomy): domain Eukaryota; kingdom Viridiplantae; phylum Streptophyta; class Magnoliopsida; order Santalales; family Viscaceae; genus Viscum; species Viscum album. The sequence continues at coordinate 1,789,861 of OY728165.1, forward strand.
ATTGCTAATTGGTGCACAATGAACCCTTGTCATTTAGGGAGTGAAGAAGCATCCTAAAGTGTAACTGAATAGACAAGGGACACATCTACATACACTCATGGATCCTCACCTTTCTGAAAGGAAGCCTCAGTGTGCTACTACCAATAACATTGGTTAACAACCAAAATTGAATCACAAGTATTGTCATCCATAATCTGCTAACCAGAACCTAGGGGAGCACCATCAACTATATCCTGCTACCCAAAACCCAGAGGATCACCATCTATTCCATTAGAGGAACCAAATTGATCAGAAGAAATTCTATAATTTCCATATACTAGAACCTCAATATAATTATTACCCGTAACACATCTTCTAAATCTATCCACATTGTTCCCTTTCAGAAAGCATGAAGAAAATACTAACTCCCTTTGACACTTCTCCTTCAACTGTCCAAGAATTTTTCAACCAATACAGAATGAAGGCGGCTTCTCATGAATGATTTAGAGAACTAGATCAAAATCCTGAGTCGAGTGAATAATTTTCTCAGTAAGGATAGAAGAGAAATAAACTACAAAAAGAAGTTGAGAAAAGTAACCAAACTGAGCATCCTCGGTCTCTTTTTCCATCTTAATAGGAACACTAATTGAAGAGGTGATGTCACAAAAAAATCAGGGATTCCATCAAACCCAGTTCAAATAAAAAACATGAACCCAAACTTGAACTCTAATATTTAAAACAAAAAACATATTAAAATTGGCAACCCACTCTTGTATGCAGAGCATACCCAGACGTAGGGCTAATGAACCAAACCCCCCAAGCTCTCCTTTTCAAATCATTAGAAATAAACAAGATATGAAAAAAACCATGACCAAGTGGAATTATCATCCAATTATCAAAACCCCAAACCTTAGCAAGCTGATCTTGAAGAATAGCCAACCTCCATGGATGCGAAAACAATGAAAAAGAAATCCTCACAAGAATTGAAAAATTACAAAGGTTGATTCGATCGTCGATCACCTCCTGATTCACACTAATGTGGAAATTCAAACCCCTTTGAATGATGTGATCTAATACCCCATCCTTAACAGTGGAAAAATGATGATTCACATCACCTTTCTTCACAAACTCCTTCAAATACGAAACAATGGAAACCTTCATCTCAACAATTGGAACTAGTCTACGCGCATCATTCTACACCTCCATAGACAGATATGGTCTTCAAGGAGTAGCCATACTTTTTCTTTATAAATCTGGTCTTTGTGCTTCATTCACCACCACACCAGCCGACCTCACAACTAACCTCTAAGAACTAGATAGATCTGAAGAATCCTCATCACCAGTGGGAGGCTGAGAGCACCCACGAACCGCCGATGATGATGAAAGAAGCACTACTATAACCTTTGAGTTTTTTTGTATCAGCGAAAACCTGAGAGATCTCTTAGAGTGTCGATGAAGAGAGATGAGATTCTGATGTAGATCTACAGCGAGGAAGATGATCAAAGTAGAAGAAGTGCATAATCTCCATTGCCAAACCCTAATCACCATTACTAAGAGAGGGAACTCCCGAAATCCCCATCACCATCTCCCTTAAATATGATTTATATAATAAAAAATATGCATTTACATTAAATAAGTAATATATTTAGTGAATTTTTATTATAATTAAAAATATTGATTATTTAGTATCAAGTAATGTACATTTAATAAAATTTCATTTGTTTTTTCAATTTAACATTTATCAAACTTATGGAACATTAATTTCATGCACACATATACGTAAGTAGTGCAATTTTATATAGAAACACACACACAGACAATATTTTTTAAATTTATTCAATTTTTAATACTCATTTTAGAATTTTATTTATTAACATGGTATATTCAATATATATTTCGTTTATAATTAGTAAATTTTATTCATTTTTGATATTTTTATTGAACATATACTATTTATTACTTTTTAATAATTTTTTCAAATTTTATCATTTGTAATATTATTTATTCACTAATAATTATTATTAATTAATAATTTTTTAGTAATTTATTCATTTTGATTTTTTATTTGTTTAATATTTTAGTAATTTAATCCATTTTAAATATTTATTGATGCATATCTATTCATTCACATTTAATGGTTTTAATATTGATTTAATTTATCTAATTAATATGTATTCATTTTTATTTTAACCTATATTCATTATTAGTTTTTTATAATGTATATAATTAATAACACTTATTCATTTTTTAATTTTTTTTCAATTTATTGATTTTTGTAATTATTAAATTTCACTCTATTTTAACATTCATTCATTTTATATTATTTAGTGGTAAACACCCCTTAATACTATATCGAGGCTGGGGACTCAAAACCCATTATGTATAGGTTACTATAGTAGTATTGTAGTAGCAGTGGAACTGCAGCATCGACGACACTATAGAGGTGGAAGGAACTATTGTAGGAACTGTAGCGGTGGGTACTATAGCAGGTACAATAGAAACCCGAGTACTATAGCATCACTATTCACTGGAGGGGCCTTTAAGGGAAAATATGGGCCTTCAGGCCATGTATTGGGATTTATTTCCCTCTAGGACAATGGGTCATGTAATGGGTCTCCTCTACAAAAAAAGATGTTCTTTGTTTCAATAAAAAAGTGGCATCGATCCCAACTTTAAAAAAATATATTCACTAATAATATGTTAATTATTTTTTTATTTTCTTTAAAATTTATTCATTTTTAATATTTATTCATTTAATATTTCTGTAATTTATTCATTTTTAATATTTATTTATATATATTTATTTAATAACATTTAATGTTTTTAATATGGAGGTAATGTACATATTTAATATGTATTCATCTTCATTTTAATATATATTCATTTTCATTTTTTTAATATTTTATATAATTAATAAAACTTGTTCATTTTTTAATATTTTTTTAAGTTTATTCATTTAGAGTTATTAAATTTCACTCATTTATAACATTCAAGAATTTAATATTATTTATTCATGAATAATGTTAATTATTTTTTATTTTTTTATATTTTATTAATTTTTAATATATATTCATTTAATATATTTTTAATTTATTTTATATAGTTTCTATAATTACTTTCCAAAAAGTGATTATGAATATAGGTTTTGTCAGTGCTAAATTAGAAAGTGCTAATAAAACCTGTATTTATCAGCACCACCGCTTAACACTGATAAATATATGTCTTTATCAGTGCTAAAAAGAACTGATAAATATAGGTTTTTCAGCGATTTCTATTTTAGACTAATAAAACCTATATTTATAGGTGATTTTTGGAATTCCTTGATAAAACCATTTCAATCTTTTACATAGAACCCTAATAGAGAACCTCATTACATGTGTTGTTCAAGCTCTCATGGAACTGAACCTTTTTTGTCGATCCCCCCGAACTTCTTAGATGAATAAATACTTTCAAAACCCAAGGTATTCAATTTTGTATACTCCTTTTTAGTCGATCTTACATTGTTTCACCTTTTTTAGCTATTTTTTGAGTGTTTTTAATTTTTTCAAAGGGTTTGGGTGTGTCTTGTGATCCGTATAACTTAAAGAAGCTTGAGACTCGGTGATCTACATCGCCTCATGCTCCCCACCCTCACACCCATTTTAATTTATTTTCTTTTATAATAGTTTGGTGTTTTTTATTTTTATTTGGATTCTTATCTCTTTATAGCCATCCAAATAAGCCCATTTTTGGTTGAGCCATCCAAAAAAAGACAGGTTTCCAATTGACACCTAAAATTGGGAACTTACTTTAAAATCCAAAAAAGCTGATCAGAGAGAGATTAATTCGAAGAGTTGTTTCATTTTAATTTATTTAATATGCTACTATGTACTTTAAATATTCATATATTTGGAAAAAAGATTTAAAATTCCTATAATAATATATATAATATTAATCATGTTTGTAAATATTTCAAACTATGAAATTTATCAAATTAATTTAATTTATACTAATTAAAATATTTATTTATTTCTCCATAAAGATTTATAAAAATATAGTTGTAAATAATAATTATTCCAATTTATATAGATATCACCTTTAAATAGGATGAATATTATTTTTTAAAATCATGTTTATTAATTTCATAATAAGTTTATATGCTATTATTTTCTATTTTAAATCATTTTTTAAGAATACCCTATGCCTAAAAAATATTTGGAGATATATATTTTTACTAATTTATGGGAATATCATTTGTGGATATTTTAGTATTATATTTTTTATATCTTCATGTAAATTTAGTTATATATATGTATATAATTTATTTAAAAATGTATATCTATAATTTTTGAATTTACTATGTTGAAAAAGCTTTATTGGGGACTTCAAACACCCCCTTTATAAGCTCACTTATTTAGGTACCTTTAATCTCCCTTTTAAATTTTTTAATAACATGAAAATCACTAGAAATTTTTTTCAAGAAACACCAACGTGTACTCATTTCTCCCCGTATAAGGAAAGTTCCCCATTATATCTTGTTTATATGGTATTAGAGTGTGAAAAGACTATATTATTAACATGTTACCTAGGGGATACTCACACATATATACATATACAAATCAATATGTTATTTCTTCACTTGATTTATTCATATTATTAATATGATTTAAAAAGGGTTTGGGTACCCAAAATAATTTTTACTTAAGAATGAAATATAATTTTCCTAAGTTGTTTCTCAAGGATGTTACTGATTGAGTTATTTTTTACTTAAAGTATTAATTTATTAAAAATTAATATGATTGGATTTATTGAAAAAAATTATTATGTAATTCAAAATTGTGATTTTTATTGGAAAATAATTGTAGAAACAGTGGGTTTAGATGAATGAAAAGAAATTGAAATAGTGACAGAAGGTTGAAATGGGAAGAATTCATATTTTGAGGAATTTAAGAAATGGATTTTTATTAGTGACCTTAAACATGTTCAAGCTATGTAAAAATTCCCCAAATAGATCACACATACACTCAAATTCCAATACTTTGTTTACAAATCAATGTAATATACACTATATGCATAACTTATGTGTATTTTTTGTATAAAAATGAATATTATTGAACCCTAAAGGATATATATGAATTGAAAATGTATGGATGTTAATCATATGACAAAGGAGTATGAAGATGAAGTTAAATAGGTCATAAGTTTATAATAGAGAATGCATATGACCCTTCTCAAATCCCTTATCAGTGTTTACATTGATGTTATTCAAGTTGAATTCATCCATAAGAGTTGGAATAACATTTTATTTATCATCGAGTAGATCAAACCTATATATACTGGACTAGACATGGGAAAAAATGAATTCACATACTGACTCTGAATATACTACCATATAAGGATCATTTGACATGAATAACAATTCAAATGATGATAGGGATCTTATGGAAAAAATTATAATGAAAATTGAATATTACTTTTTTGATTGTCCAAAGTTGATTGAGAATTTAAATAAATATTCAAAGAGACCATTGTATACCAGTTTTACTAAATATACAACAATGTCAATTGTATTGATGTTGTAAAATTTGAAAGCTGGAAATGGATAGAGTGACACCAGTTTTATAGAACTACTTGGTCTCTTGAGTGATATGATACCAGAATGAAATGATATTCCTTTACAAACATATGACACTAAGAGAATTACATGTTCAATGGGTATGATCATTGAAAAAAAATAAATGTTTGTCCAAATAATTTTATATTGTTTCGTAAGAACCATGGATCAATTAGAAAATGACTTAAGTGTGTAAAAAATTGATATAAGAAAGATAAATCGAGTCCTTAAAAAGTTTTATGGAACTTTCCTATAAATCCAAGGTTTAAAAGACTCTATATATGTTAGGAAACCACTAGAAAATTGTAATGTCACATAGATACAATAATTAAATATGGAACACCACATCACCTAGAGAACTCTCCCAATTAGAAGAAAATTGATTATAAGTATCCTGAATTTGGAGACGAGAAGAGAAACCTTCATATTTCAATATCTAAATATGGAATAAATCCTTTTGGTATAAAAACGTAGTACTCAAAGTACATTTATAGTTATATTAGTAAATTATTAATTCCCACCATGGTTATGTATGGAGTGTAAGTACATTATATTGTCACTACTTATATTTCGAAAAAAACCAAGTAATGATATTGATGTCTATTTGGATCCATTGATTGGAGTTTTAAAATTGATGTTGGATATAGGTGTTAAATTTTATGATTCTCAAACTAGTAAAGTGTTCACATTGAGAGTCGTGTTGTATGAGGTAATAAATGAATCTCATACTTATGAAAATTTTTCAGGAAATAGAATTAACTGAATTATGGAGTGTCCCATTTTTAAATAAGGTACACACTCTATTAGGTTGAAATATTCCTTGAAGACTATGTTTTTAGGGCATCTCAAATTTTTTACTTGACAACATAAATACTGATCCAAGACAACGTCATTTGATGGAAATACAGAACATGTAACAAAACATTCTCCTCCAATGGGTGAAAAACTATTAGATAAATTAAAATATGTTGACACTAATTTTGGTAAAACTTTTTTGAAAAACCTTATGAAATAAATTTATAAAAAATGATTAGTTTTCTTTAAATTTTTTATTATAATTGTTTATAAATCAGGAATTTTCTTGATGTCATGCAGGTAGAAAAATTGAATGTGATAGTGTTATTGGAACATTACTAAATTCAATAGATAAAATAAAAGTTTTCATTAAGGATATGTTGGAAATTATTTACATGAGGATAATGGAAGAGTCAAAATCAGTGAATGGTGAAAGATGAACTTTTCTTCCTCCAATAGCATACACTCTCTCTAGATATTTTTTTTTCAAATTTTTAACTTCTTTAATGGTTTCAAAGTTCCATAGGGATATTCAAAAAATATCAATAATATTGTGTCAATTACTAATTTGATGTTATAGTTTCTAAATTCACATTATATTAATTTTTTGATACAACATTTAATTCTTATAGATTTACATTTCATTCCACTATAAATTGTATGACATACATTAACCAAAATTTGATTCTTTTTCAAAGCCATATGTAGTAAATTTATAGAACTGTTAAATTTTTCAATCATGAATAAGGAAATTTCATTCTTATTATGTGAATTATAGATATTATTATCACCATAATTAATTAATATAATGTTCTATCTGATGGTTTACTTGGTTAGAGAGATTCAATTATATGGTCCTATACATTATAAATGGATGTACCCCTTTGAACGGTATATGAATATTTTAAAAAGGAAAATAAAGAATAGAAGTTTTGAAGAAGGTTATATATTATAGTGATATATTATTTAAGAAATTATGGAATTATGTATCAATTACCTTTTAGATGTTGATAACATTAGTCTCCCAAAATCTCATCATAGTAGACACCTTTTGTGTGAATGTAATTTTGGAAGAGATATTGTTATAAATACCATTACAGGTCAAGATCAAGATCACATTTACATTTTATATAATAGTGAAAAGGTTTCTCCGTATGTTTAATCCCACAACATAATTGTTGTACATTTGAATCACCAAGGTATGAAGGATGGATATCAAATGCCAATAATAAATAGTTTATAGGATGGTTCTGAGATCATATTTATAAAAAGTTATCTAAAAATTTTAATTCAATTTCTAAATGACTTTAATGGATAGTTAGGGGTCCAAATGAAAATGTTATAAATTAAATTGGTTTTGTAATTAATGGTTATACACTCTACACAAAGGAACAATATGAACACAATATGATGAAAAATATTAGAGTTATGCTTGTGGAAGAAGTGATGTAAGTATCTTGTTCTAAGTATAGAAATCCAATTTATATGAATATTTGATATTTTGGTATCGTTGAAAAAATATTAGAGTTAGATTATAAAACATTTCAAGTGTCAATTTTCTTGTTGAAAATGGGTTGACAATAGGAGTGCAGTGAATGTCGATGAATTGGGCATCGTGAAGGTGAATTTTAGTATGGGGGGTATAAAGATGAGCCATTCATATTGGCATCAGAAATAGTGAAAGTATTTTATGTACCATAACCAAAAAACAATAATTGTTCAATTTCATCATTGGTGAATAAAAAAATAATAAGGTTAGATGAAAGATCAATTGAGGATAACCTTTTCATTATTAGATCACAATAATTTCATAGAGTTCCCAATGTAGACAACGTATTGTATGTTAGAGGGGACCATAAGGAGAGGATTTGGATACTTGATAGAGGATACAAATCCCTTCAAACTTTAAAGAAAAAAATATAATTCAATGATTTGGTTAAATTATTTTTAATATACTATGTTTTTCCTCGTAATATTATGTGTTCTCTATTGAATTTACATAATCTAAATTAAATTTTTGACTACTCATGCAGATACTGAATTCTCCACATGTTGATGTTATCAATATTGAGGAAGAATACATGATTTATTCTAATACTATGGAATTATTAGTGGATCAAAAACATGTTGATTAAAATAATAATGGTGTATCACCACCATGTTAACTAAAATTATCAAGTAAATAAGAAAATGTATAAAATTTGAGGTTGGTTGGAATCAACACAGACAAACTTTTGACCCCAACAAATCAATGTTCATTAGTTACATTAGGTTCTCAACAAAAATGTATATTATAATTGATATATATACATGGAACAATTCCATACTTTCATTGAATACAACCATATGGGAGGATATTATGGTAATTTTATGATATAATTTCTCTATTTTACAAAAAAAATATATATAATGAAACATTGATTTAATCTTCCATATCCCTTATATAGTTCATTTATTTTAGATGGTTGTATGAATAAATTTTTCTTAATGGTCACTGGAAAATTCCATAGAGGTTTCTGGAAAGTTCTTATAAAGAATTAACTTGAGGATTATAAGCGGAAATTAAACCCCCACCCACTAGCTACTTATGAACACATTATAAACCAAGAAACATGGAAATATTTCATTAGTTTCCATGATGAGGAATCATTTCAAGTTCATTGAAATCAATAATATTTTATTTAAAAATATTTATTTTGTCCACTTTGATTCAGAAATAATAATTTATGAAACAACAAAGGACTTATGAAAATAAGAAACATGCATCAAAACCAATGTATCACTACTATAAAGAAAATATGGGGTATTCTTCACTTGAGAAGAAGTTGGTATATATTTTAAATATATGGTAATAATTTTATGTGATATGAAACAATATAAATTCCATTGTTTATTTTTATAATTATGTATCAAAATCCAAATCCACTTCCATCCCACATCATGTGCTATGGAAGGAGGCCCATGTAAATAAAGAGGGTAAAATAGTAGATGAAAAGAATTTAGAAATATGGGAATCATGTGTACGTATTACATAATAGTAATTTTTTATAATTTATAATAGTATTACATAAAAATATCTATTTATGTTCATATGTTTTTTTATATGGTTTAGACATAAGAATACACATCAATTGTATTTGAAGAAAGACTAATTTATGTATCTTTTAAGCGACCAAAACAATATAGATACGTTAGAGGTTCAGGTTTTGGAGTGTCACCTCAAACATATTTTATAATGAAAAAGATGTAAGGAGATTAATATGAGATGCTGAATGGAATGAAATCATAGATAGATAATTTAAAAGATATTATTGTTCGGACTGGTTTAGCAGACCAATATATGAAAAAGAATAAAATCAAACTAATATTGGATCAATAGTAAGTATATAAAGATCCACATGACCCCCACTAGCTTTGAGGTTATCCATTATCCTTAACCATATGACTTACCTGAGGAAATCAATTTTTTTCATTAATCATTCTCCTAAATGTGCATCGAACAACTTTTGATAACTTTATATTACTAAAATTATTCAGGGTGAATTTGTATGTGATGTTTATATATCAACATCCACACACCACATTATTTCTAGGGGTATGGTGTAAAATATAATATGATACATTATATATAATAAAAAACTCCCTAAAGATCATGTGATATTGGGGATTAGTGTAGATCATGAGTCAAACATTGAGTTGTCTATTCCGCTTAATGATATGGATATTACCGCAGTTGACTATTCTATTGTATGTTTCATAGCATGGTTATATAATATTATAAAGATACATGAGGTATGTCCTTATCAATTTTTTTAAATGAAAAACCTTTAACATTTGATTAATTTTTTTAAATGAGGTATGGTATTACAGATTGAAAAAAGGGAAACGAAAGGTCAGATCAAGAAAAACCAGTGGATTAACCAAGAGATTAAAAGGACCTTCCAAGAGTATCTTCACATCAACAGTTCCACTTACACATATATTTACATTAGAAATTCGTGCAGATATGACATTCAGTGATCAAAATATGTATTACATTTGGTACGATGAATAAATATTTGGAGTGGTCATTACAAACATGGTTGATTTGGAGAGTAAAAATGAGATTATAAAGTTTGAATGGTTTGGATTCTTAGTTTTGAATAAATAAATGAGCTACATTTATATAATATTTCTATCCAGAAAATGATCTAGTATGTTCATTATAGTTAATAACTGTTGATATTTTCTATAAGACTATATATTTCTACTATATAAGGGGAAAAATCTATGAAGAAAGATTTGGAACCATTAATTACACTATAATTTCTATAGAGAAGCTTTCTTTATAATTTTAAGAAATTTAAAATAAAAAATATATACTAAGTGGTGCATTTGAAATGAAAATAACAGATTACATAATTCTCTTGATGCCTATAATATAGGGGTACAAGTCATTAATCTAATCATATATAATAAGTTTTTTCTTTTTTTATTTGTTTTTTAGGAAGCACTATATACTCGTCACAATTAATTTGGATACCCCAAATGTTAATTTATTTTTATCCAAAGCGTGAATTTCCATCAAACTGGCTGCACATGATATCTATTGTGAAATTTTAATGCATTACAATCAAAATTTTATAGACAAAATTAAAATTATATGATTCATTTTTTGTTTTAATGAGAATTTTATCATGATAGGGTGATCTATAAATAAAGGCTAAATCATGGTTGAGTTCGGTGACATAACATAAGAATTATATGGATTTATTCAAATAGAAATAGATTAAGGTATATATAGTAGTATTTAACTATCAAAACATATTTCAAAAAATGTTACTTATTTTGTTCAATGTTTCTATAGTGTCCGAAGTAAAATAAAAAAAATGAATGTGGATATTAAATTTAAAAATTTATGAAAGATATTATATACCATCAAAAGACTAGAATCCCTAAAAAGGTAATTTTTGAATTTAACTAAAATTTCATTTAAAATATTTCTTAATTGTTTATTGGTCTATTTTTTCTCACTACTACCAAGATTTATAATAATATACATTCTCAAAAGATGAATTAAATATATTTAGATATTATTGGGTAGATTACATTGTGTTATGATGTTTTATAACATAAATTTGTGGGGATTAACAATTATTTTTGTGATATAGTATAGGCTATGACCTTAGAGATAAAATTGGGATGTGAATAATTTGTAACATTTTTATCAGATATTATTTTTGAGATATTTCTCAAGGATAAGTATCATGGTGGATTATTCTCTATGGATTTTGGAAAATATAGTAACATGTATAAAGTTTCTTATTCTCGCGAGAGATTAGACTTTGAGGTTGTAACTGAGATAATGACGGTAGGTAAATGGTTCAAGGATCCTTCTACCCAAAAAATAAAAATACATATTACCAACTATTGGGGATGGTACTTCTATTATCCTGGCCCCATCATTTTTATTTTTGTCTTTCTATATTTTAATGAGTTTTTAAAAATAGTCTAGTCCTTATTACAATCACTTACACTGTATGTCAATCTAATACATGATGTGATCGGTATGAATCAAAGTGTGTGTTTTGAATATATATGTGTCATTGAAGTTTAAAACACACATCACATAGACAAAAGTAAGAAAACAAGATTGAATTGTTTTTAAAAATTAGGAAAATAACCCATAATTCATTTGTGGCATATAATAATTGATCACACATCAATCTGACACACAATGTGGTTAGTATAACTCAAAGTGTGTTTTTTAAGTAGAGAAGTTTCATTTAAATTTAAAACATTCATCACATAGCCAAAACCGAGAAAAAAATATTATATTATTTTTAAACATTACTACAATGATCTATAATTTATTTTTGACATATAGGAATTGATCACACATAAAACCCACACACAATACAGTCAATATTAATCAAATTGTGTGTTTTCAATATTAAATTTTTATTTTAGTTTAAAATGCATGTAACATAGAAAAAACTAATGAAAAAATCTTAGATTATTTTCAAACTTTATGAAAATTATCCATAGTATATTTATGATGTGTAGTAATCGACATCATGTTAATCTGACACATGATGTGGTTGGTATGAATGAAAGTGTTTTTTTCAATATAAAAGCGTCATTTAAGTTTAAAATGAATTTCACATAGACAAAACTATGAAAATGAGATCATATTGTTTTAAATAATTACAAAAATGATCAATAATTAATTGGTGATGTGTATTAGTTGATCACACATCAATCTAACACATGATATATCTGCTATGACTCGAAGTGTATGGATTCAATATAGAAGTTACACTTAAGTTTAAAACACGGGTCACATTGTCAAAACTAGGAAAATGCTCTCGTTTTGTTTTCAAACTTAATGAAAATGAACCATAATTTATTTTTAATGTATAGAAATTGAACTCAAGTCAATTTGACACCTGATGTGGTCAGTATGACTCAAAGTATTTGTTTTCAATATAAAAGTTCCTTTTAAGTTTATAAAGTATATCTCATTCCCAAAAGTGAGAAAAATATTTAATTGTTTTAAAACTTTAGAAAAATTATCCATAATTAATTTGTGATATATTGGAATTTACTACACATCAATCTGACACATGATGTGGCAAGTATGACTCAAGTGCATGTTTTTAATATAGAAGTGTCATTCAAGTTTGAAATGTGCATAAAATAGACATAATTGAAAAAAAATGTTGTACTATTTTCAAAATTTATGAAAAAGATCCATAATTCATTTGTGATGTGTAGGAATCAATTTCAAATCAATCTGAAACATGATGTGGTCAATATGACTTGAAGTTCTTGTTTTCAACATAAAAGATTCATTTAAGTTTAAAATAAATTTCACATTATTAAAACAAATAAAATGAGATTAGATTGTTTTAAGAATATAGGAAAACAATCTATAATTAATTTGTGATACATAGTAATTGAATTCATGTCATGTTGACAGTTGATGTGGCTGGTATGACTCAAAATGTGCATTTACAATATAGAAGATCCATTTTAGTTTAAAATTCTCATCACGTTGTCAAAACTAAGAAAATAATATCTGATTATTATCAAACTTTAGTAAAATGATTCATAATTTATTTTTTATGTGTAAGAATTAAACACACATAAATTTGACACATGATGTGGTTAGTATGATTAGAAATGAGTTTTTTCAATAAAAGTATCATTTTAATTTAAAATTCACCTCACATGGTCAAAATCAATAAAAAAACATCAGTTTGTTTTAAAACTTTAGAGAAATGACCCATAATTCATTTGTGATGTATAGAAACCAATCGCACGTCAATATGAGACGTGATGTGGTTTTCATGACTCGAAGTGAATATTTTCAATATATAAGTTTAATTTATGTTTAAAACATGTGTCACATAGATAAAACTGAGAAAATGTGATCAGGTTTTTTTAAAACTTTAAAACATTGATCAATAATTCATTTTTGATGTGTAGGAATCAATCGCATATCAATCTAACATATGATGAGGTTGGTATAACTCAAAGTTTATGTTTTCAATATAAAAGTGTCATTTATGTTTAAAACATGAATTATGTATCCAAAAATAAGAAAAAGAAAGCTCTTTTTGTTTTCAAACTTTAGGAAAACGATCCAAAATTCTTTTTTCATGTGTAGGAATCAACCTCATGTAAATATGACGCATGATGTGGTCGTTATGAATCTAAGTGCGTGTTTTCAATATAAAAGTTCCATTTTAGTTTAAAACATGCATTTTATTGTCAAAACCAATAAAACAAGATCATATTATTTTCAAAATTTAGGGAAATAATACATAATTTCTTTTTGACATATAGGAATTAGCCTCATGTAGATCTGATGCACGATGTGGTCAGTATGAATTGATGTGTGTTTTTTAATATAAAAGAGTAATTATTGTTTAAAACACATCTCTCATATCCATAATTGATAAAAAGAGATCAAATTGTTTACAAAATTTATGAAAATGACCCATAATTCATTTGTGGCATATAGGAATTGACTACATTTCCATCTAACATACAATGTGGTCAGTATGACTCGAAGTGTGTGTTTTCAAAATAAGTGGCAGATTAGTTTAGAACACACATCACATTTTCAAAACTAGTAAAATGAGATCATATTATTTTTAAACTTTAGAAAAACAATCTATATTCATTTTTGTTGTGTTGGAATTGACCATTCCACAATCTGACACACAATGTGGTTGTTATGACTTGAAGTGAATACTTTTACTATAGAAGTGTCATTTTAGTTTAGTGATATAATTATTAAAAACTATTTTAAGTAAATAATAAAATTAATGAAAGATAATATTATTAATATATTTCATAATTAACCATAAAATTTATATCAATTTTTAATTAACAGTGTAATTAATAATCCATAATATAATATTTTATTAATAGTATAACTAATATAAAATTATAAATATTATCATTAATAATATAATTAATAGTATAACTAATAATATCAATAATATATTAATTAATTAACAATATAATTAATCTTATATGAATTATATAGCATTAAATTATAATTTGATTTTTTTTATTTACAATTACATAAATAAACACCAATTTTATTGCAGGGATAAACTTTTGTACAGAGATAGGTTGTTAGAAAAAGTCTACTATTAGAGTTTTGATTTTGTATAAGGGTTGTAATTTTGATTAATCAAATGTAAATATGAAATCAATATAAATATTTTGTATGTAAATATTGAATTAAAATGATGGTGAAATATAATATTTTTATTTTAATATGGTTTTTTGTATATTTGTATTCCTATATGTTTGTGTTTTATGATTTGGTTTGTTGTTATAGGGCTACTGTAGGCCTTCGACTTTACAATAGCTAATATAAAATTTTTAAAAGTTAAAAAAAGTGATGATAAAGGGTGGCCTTTTTCAATTATTTGTTTTTATCCTTGTTAAAGGTTGCATTCTTTTGAAGGTGATTAAATTTCCCATGCTTTTTATATAGAAAAATCATTTTCTAGCACTGATAAAGGTCTTATCTATAGTAGTGTAGTGACGTTGTGATCTGAGATAGTGGTGATTGTTTGCAAGAACCCTTAGGTTGGGTATTGTGTGTATCTATTATACAACATATTTTCTTGTGATTTATATACACTCCCCACCTGAGTCAAGTATTTTATATCGATGCCAAATGTTTTGGTCCTAGGTTCTTTCATAAACATGCGGGTTGGTGAGGAAGGATGACTAACTTCCCCCTCTTCCCTACTGTCCCTTTAATAGTAGAAGGGTTGTGACAAACCGATTTTAGTATGATAATGTAAGGTGTGGGAGTGTCATGTGTTGTACCAAATGATGAGGTGATTATGGGGTGATGGATATGTTGTGGGGATCATTCACGGTGGTAGGAGGACACATGGTTGATGTTATTCATATTCACAATAGCCTAATTAATTAGTCTTATAATGTGATGGATGTGGTATGTGGTTGAGTATTAGGGTATGATATTTGATACGAGGTTTCCACTAATTCCAAAAATATATTTTTGACCTTACAGGAGTTGGGGTAGGTAGGGATTTAACCTAACCCACATTAGGTAAGAAAATATAAGAGCCCATAACATTTGACATTGGGGTGTGAGTGAAGAAACCCAATGGGGTATTGGTTCCTGAGAGCCTATGATTATATTCTTCTAATATTATTTTATTATACTTTAAATGTGATACTTGTTGATGTGGGAAATGGGTATACTACTATTGATTCACATTTAAATAGTGGTGACCTTTATAATAACTTTATGAAAGTGCTAATAAAGGTTTGTGTTTATCAGTGTTAATTAGAAGCAAAAATAATGTTTTCCATTTATCAATGCTGAAAAAAATATAACCGTTATTAGTTCTTTTTTAGTGTTGATAAAAAGAATTCAGAATAATTTAATTTATTTTACATATTTATATATGTTTAAATTTGATTTATACAATTATAAGTAAATATTTTTATAAATAATATATTTATATATTCAATTGAGAGTGAATATTGGTGTCTTCATTCATATCTTAAATGGGTATAGTTAGGTCATCCCACCACGCATGAGGTTTATACCAGCATGACGTTGCCTCTACAATTAGGGTTCCAATCCATCTAGATAAAGAGAAAAAACAAGTCTAGTTTGGTAACTTTGCAACATGTCCAAAAATATGTATCAAAAATTGTTACAAATTCCATTTATAAACGTGGAATGAAATAAGAGTAAAATAAATCAAGAGTGGTCTGGTGCATAAAAATACCAACCAATTAAGCCAATCCCATCACTCAAAAACAAAAAAACTGACCAAACACCACTTCATCTAATCTAATGCTTGTGATATCTAGGTCCAACTTGTGAAAGTGAATGGAAATTCCAATTTAGAATGATAGTCCATCAAGTAGAAAACACAATCAGAAACAAGAAATTGGCACCCAAAAAGACCAACCAAACAATTGACACATGACCACATGGAAATGCACCGACCTACCCATAAAAAGATATGGCCAACAAAAAAAATTGAGAACCAAGGAGTCTCAGGTATCTCAATGACAACTGTTACAAACCATGATTCCATCTCTAAAATTAATTCCCCAAAGACCAGAACACCACCTCAACAATAGGTTCAACCACCTATCCCAATCCAGATGCATAAAAGAGGGACCATTGACACCAACGCTGATGAAAACCCATGAAACCAAGAAACATGACAAAATAGATAAACACAAACCAAATCAAAACTAACTCAAAAACACCAAGAACACTAAAAAAGCCCCAAAATAATAATAAAGAACACACTTTTTTCTGTTCTAAAAAACACTAATAAAGGACACACTTTTATCAATGCAAAAAAACACTGATAATAATATAACCTTTATCAACACTAAAAAATATTGATAAAAGGAAATCATTTGACAATGATTTTCTTAGCACTGAAAAAGGAAACCATTTATCAGTATTTTTTTTAAAATTGATAAAAGTGTATCATTTATCATCGTTAAATTCTGTGATGATAATGGAAGACTTTATCAGTGCTAGATTTATTATTGATAAAAATCTAATACTTAATAATTTTAATTAATATGTATTTTTTTTGTGATATTTATGGTTTTTCCAAAAAAAATTAATAAATAAGAAATATAAAAAATAAATAAATAAAAACATTAAAATGAATAAATATTAAAAATGAATAAATAATAAAAATGAAAAAATGTTAAAATAATTGAAAAAATAATATTAATTATATAAATTAAAAAAAAAATTAAAAATAAATACATATTAAAATAAAAAGGATAGATAATTAAAATTTTCATTTAAATATAATTTTTTATAGTAAATTTATAATAATATAAATGTATATAATATTAATTATATATATAATATCAATAATAATTTTATAAATTAATAATTATATTCATAAATAATTAATATTATATACGCTCATATAATTAGTAATTATATAAATGTATAATTATATAATTACTAATTATAATATATATATATATATATTTGGTGTTGGGGGTATAATTACAACCAAACAACTAACACACATAATATCATGACCCCCTCCCCCTAAAGGGTACCCCTCATGGGCTGATAATGAGAGAAGGGAGATGGTGACTACCTAAGTCCCACCCCTAGTAGGACTCTAGTTGGCTACTAGCACCGAGGTTATAATAAGCATACATATGGGAGACATTTACCTCTAAGAGAACATCAAGAAGAGATAGATAAGGAAAATACACCAATCAACACATGCTCTGACATATATATGAAAGAAATCCCAAGTGCATACATGTAATGTCTTATAGTACAAAAACAACTAAAAGAGAAACTATAAGGACCAAAAAGGTAAAGATGACAACGACCACGAATCCCAAACAACTCCAGCAAAACCATGTGTTAGTAATATATAACCCGGTCTCCAACCTACTCTTGATGAACTAAAAATAATTTATATATAGATAAGGTGATCATGAGAGTATACTCAGTAGGATCCTCCTCTGATCCGCTCATTAAAAAGATAATGTAAGCATGCTAAATCATAGTGAAGAATAGTGAAATTAACTCATCACCTAAATAGGTATACTAAGTTTTCAAACTCACCATGGATAACTCTCAAAAAGTATCACATACAAGAGAGAATACAATATAATAATGAAACATAAAAGGTACCTAACTCTCACTTTCCCACTGGTTTTCTTCTCTTCCCCAATGTTTCACATCCCCAGTCATCACTCTCCAAAATTAGCTAGCCGAAGACACCTGATATAAGTATCACAACATGCACCTTGTGCATCAAATCATCAAATCATATCATATCACATATCCATATAGTAACTAGATAGTTTTTGGGAGCCACCATAACCAGTATTATTTGTATCATGCATCAAGTATTATACCTCAAGCCACCATAACCCATACACTGAGTAAGGTACCTCAAGCCATCACAACCTATACACATCATAAGTATAATAATATTTTTTATACTATATCTAGGGATACATGTGTGTGAATGACCACAGTACATCATATCCCTCTACACAAATATATGGGAAAACTAACTATCATGAATAACATTATATATAACCACCAAGATAAGAGAGTGGGGAAAGAGGTGGTAGTCATCCATCCGTCCTCCCATCAGGATGTTGGGGAAAACACCCTCCCATATTCCATTAGGTGCCAATCACCCTAAACGACATGGGTGAGGTATCGTATGAAATCAAAAAATATACAAGATATAATATATCTCAAAACCATACTATTGTCATTACCTAGTCCTAATCTCAACTATAACTATTATCGCTCGGACACCCGAATTCCAAATCTAGTGACTAAATATCCTTTAAGAAGACAAGCATTTAAAGAGATATATTAATTAATTACTTTCTTTTAATATTTTCCTTTAATTAAATTATTTCATTAGCTATTAATTAACCATCAACATTATTCCACATTAAACATTATTATCCATCAAATCCAATTCTATTCCCTCTAGGAATAATCTAAACCAATTCAACTATTTCTCAAGAGTAACATCACATTTTCATTCTAGAAAGAACCAATCCCACGTGTTAAACATTTATTATTCATTATTAGCATCATTGCATAATTCCAATCACTGTAGGAAAACATCCTAAGCTACCATCAAGAGATGAAACCAGCACATCCAGCTACCTCAAGCAGTGGTGAAAGGAATGCAGATAAAACAAGAAACTCAGGCATCAACCATTTAATAGATTCAACAAGAAAGAATCCAAATTTATCACTTAAATGGTTAATCTCATATTAAACCTATTCTATTATATCCAGTTCCATACCTGACACCCATATGAATATCCCGATGCATCTCTCCATCATAAGAATCAACTGTTACGACATTATCTAGGTCTCCCCTCCCCATATCACACCATCCATCCCAGGCTCACATCATAAGGATTGTATACAGAGAAAATCACAAGGATCTTATATATATCACATCAAAATGATCTTATCCATATCACATCATAATGCAATAAGAAAACAAGCATAATTAATAGAGAAACTGGGCCCTAAAACCAAAAAATCAACCTTTGCACACAAACGAGCACTCAAAACCCCCATATATTTATATTTATCAATGTAACAGTTTTATTCCATCTTGAATTTACCAATTCATTATTCAAAGGTTAAAAATATGATAAACCTATGGTATCAACTATAAAAAGCTATCATTTATTTAACTTACTTCCAAGAATTTGTTTCTAGTTTCAACAAGATTAAAGAACAAAAATTCATTAACATTCATTTTTTAAATATTAAATCAACAGGCATTATCATGCTTCACATTGTTTAACCAATTCCATTATCTGATTGAATAACCAATTTAGTCAAACATTCACATTTCATCAATTTAAATTACCATAAAATTATAAGAAATGTTGGATTAATTTAATATGACTGCTCTTTAATTATTTGTCCAACCAATTAACAATTACCATATTTACATTCTTTACAATTTTCTATCATGGTCAACATGTTAATCCATAGAACCATAAGACATACTAAAAATAATTACATAGATAGAACACAATCTAGAGAATCAAGAGGAAAATAATTATCATGGTATCAAACATAAACCTATTATCACAATATAATTCGTTATTAATAAAGTTAAATATTTATTTGGTAAATTTAATTTCCATCCAAAGGGATAAACCATTATAAATTAATGATTTCATGTAAATAAATAAAATAGTAAATGAATCCTCTACCTAAAATTATTCAATGTTCTTCACATGAGAACAAACCAATGTTGTAGATCCTGATCACCCCTCTTGAAAGAGCTATACCACCCCAAGGATTCCACTCCACAACCACACTAACAAACAACCAAGAAAAATCCATTAAACTATGGATATAAACTATCATCGCATAGAAAGAAGAATCAGGAGGATCCGGATCCATGAACCATGAGAGAAAAAGTTAAAATGTACCTCAGATCACAAAAAATTAGACACAGAAGCTGAGAATCGATCCCCATAGAAGGGATTCTAAAATTCCTAAAGAGAGCACCATGAACCACCTAAAATTGAGAGAAAATCCATATGTTTTGAGAAAAATAGAGGTGATGAAACTTATATTGGTTCAATATCCATTTTATTTTCATGATGTGAAACCCTTTAACATAGTGAAAGTTTCATGTTATTAATTCCTATAGAAAAACATGTCACCTCAGACTCTTCATCCCTAATTTATTTCATGTTATAAGGCACCCCGTGAACTTTCCTCACAAAATCAATGAACCTCATATTGATAATGTGAAACACTTACACATCATGAATTATCCCTACTCTAATATTTTAGCATCCAAACACCTCTAGACCTAATCTAGACCTTCTATGAGTACCTCATACTTCGGGAACACATGAAGGGTCAAACTAGACATATCTAAGACTTTACATTGGATACCTCTAAAAAAAATCATCCTCAGAAATCCAAAACCAAACCTAAAGATAAAATGATAAGGGGGTCATCTAAATAGAATCCCCATGAGATAATGCTGAAAGATATTTCCATCTTAGGAGTTCAACCACCACATCATAGGAAATAATCACAAAACCACATAAAAAACTGATATCTCCTAAACACTCTCTCAGGGGAGATACCTCTCAAATGAGAGTAAAGACACAAAAAGAAACAAGATGGAAAAATTTCATAAAAAAATTCAATATAGACATGACAAACAATGTTACAAGATAAGATCTAAACATAAAATAGATCGGGGTACTGAGAGCACATATACAACTCATGTTCCTAGGTAGTCTCCTCCACACCACCGTACCACCAGAATACACAACCCAAGGGAGTATAATTCCTACAAAATATATTCTCCTAGAAGTCCTAAATCTCTAAAACTCACTCCTAGAAGGTAGAATCATCATAAAAATCGATCTATCCCCAATCAATGGCATGATTGGCATCATGAAGATAACAAAGGATCTGCGACATATGAAAAACATTGGGTATCCATACCATCTTTAGAGGAATTTTTATCTGATATGACACATCTCCCATACAAGTTGAACCTATAAAGGTCTAACAAACTAGTTATATATCTTACTCTCATAAAAAAACCTTCTCTACCCATGATGAGGAGTTACCTTTAGGAATATGTGATCTCCAACATCGAACTCCAAAGGCCTCCTCCTATGATTGGAATGGTATTTTTGATGATCCTATGATGCATTCATACTCTTGAAAATTACCTAAACCATCTATATCATATTATTTACAAGTTCAGGACTGAGATTTACTACCTCTCCAACCCCATTCCAGCATAATGGAGAATGGCATGGTTAGTCATACAAATATTCAAATGGTACAATACCAATGGTGTAGTGGAAAATATTATAGTAATAAAACTCTACCAAGGGAAGGTTCCACATACACAAACCAAAAAAATATAGGACACAAGATCCCAAAATGTATTCAAGAGTGTGGATGGTCCACTCTGTCTAATAGTCCCTCTTGGGGTGATAGGAAATTCTAAGGCATAATTGGGAGTCAAAATCATATTGATGACCTCTGCACACCCTGGAGGTAAAATGAGGATCTCGATCAAAGATGATCATACTCATAACTCCATAGATTCACACCACCTTCTCTAGATACTACCTTGAAAAAAACTCCACTGAGCTCAACTCCCTGACTACTATAAATAGGACTGATTTCATTAAACCATCCATAATCACCCATATATTGTCATAGTGTCCCTGATCTCAAGGTAAACTAGAAAATAAGTTAATTGAGATATCCTCCCACTTCCACTGGATAATATCTAATGGCTAGAGAAAACCATCTGTAACATGATGTCAGGACTTCACATTCTGGTATACTAAACATCGAGATATAAACTATACAAATGTATGCTTCAACCCAAGCCACCAAAACTGACCTCCCAAAGTTTCTCACATCTTTGTCACATCAGGATGTACCACCAAAGGAAAGATATAAAACTCAATAAGAAATGTCTCATGAATCCTTTACGGGGTAAAAATATTTCCCTAAAACAACACATGGTTTTTCCTATCCTTAGAACAAACATCAGGGGAATCGTGAAAAACAATTTAGTCACTCCAGACCACTGCCTCAGCATCCCCCAATTGGGAATCCTCCACATGCTGTACCAAATTCAACTACACTGTCATATGCAAAAGATGAAATCTTCTTCCAACCTCTCCCATATCTAGATACATCATTGATAGTTCTTCCAACACTCTCCAAGAATCCCTAGATTTACAAATGACATCACTATGTGACTTCTTTCTCAACTCATTATCCATGAAATTTCCCTTTCCTTATGTATATGAAATATTGAAGTTGTGATCCTATATGAATTCCATCCACCATAATTGATGAAGGTTCAAGTCACATTATTAGAATACATACCTTGGGCTCTTATGATCGGTAAAATCCAAAAAATTCTCATCAATGAGGTAATATTTCCAAAAATTCAGAGTATACTAAACTACCGCTAACTCAAGATCATGGGTGGAATAGTTATACTCATGGGGATGTAATTACCAGAACCATAAGAAAAAAATAATCTATTATACATTTGAACATATACCAATTAAATATGCGAATAATTACATAAAACCTCAAATTTAACTCCCTCCACCAGAAAATAAAGGACTGGAGTGCTGAACAACTTCTCCTTTGTGTAACTGAAATTTTCCTAACATTAGTCAGTCCATAAGAAAGATTGATCATTTATTTTCAAGGATGTCAGATGAGTCACAAACCAAGATAAATTAGTTACAAACCTCCTATAATATTCAGAAAGAGAAAGGAAACTATGTACCTCTACCACTATCTTGGGGGTTTCCCAAGAAACAATCATCTCAATATTCAAAGGATCTAAAACTACTCCCTACCAGTACATGACATTCCTCAAGGAATGGACTTCACAAGTTCAATAATCACACTTTTAAAGAATCCCAAACAAATATTTATGATGAAGAAATTCCAAAATATCACGCATATGATATGTATTCTCTTCCTTGGGTTTGGATTACACAAGGATATCATCGATGAAATACACCACAAATGTATCCAAGAACTATCTTAACACTACTTTCATCAACCCCATAAACTTGGTAATAAAAATTTTTCACACCCAACAACATAACAACAAACTCTTAATTCCCACTAAGATATAGAAAAGTTTTTTTCATAATATCCTCATCTTTCACATAAATCTAATGATATCCTAACCACATATCGATCTTTGAGAAACAACTTGATCCCTTTATCTAATCAAATAAATCAATAATACATAGAAGAGGATAGTGGTTCTTCACCTAGTTCATGTAATGATAATCGATACAAAGCTGCAAAACACCATTGAACTTCTTCATGAACAAAATTGGTTCACCCCAAGGTGAATCACTCGGCCGAAAAAAAACTCGCAACAACATATCATCAAGATGTACTCGTAGCTCTCACAACTTAAAAGGTGTCATCCTATATTGATACATCATGATAGGAGAAATGCCTGGTTGTAGCTCGATCCCAAAATTAATCTCCCATTGAGGGATAATGCTAAAAACTCCTCTGGAAAGATATCAAGGTACTCTTCTAAGACGTTTGGAAACAATGACTAATAAACTTCTGATAAAATTAGAATTAGCTTAGCCATCAAAGATGATAAGGGAGGAACATGCCTCAAACCCATCCAAGGGTCTTGCTCACCAATGAACACTACTAGATCTCTATCAGCATCATAGAACACAACTTGAATCCTGAATAAATCTCCAATAGTCTACATCAAATACAATCAATCCATGCTAAGGATGATATCACTTGGTTGTATCTATAAACATAGGAATCCTCCCTTAGAGTGTTGTTACACCAACAATAGCTCACAGTCTCTATATACTTCATACAAGTCAGTTTGACCTCTAACTATCATTGTCAATTCCAAGGGAACTAGATGACTATCTACCTAAATTCCTAAAGCATTTATGAGCATTGGTGATATAAAGGAGTGTATAGCTCCAGAATCAAACAAAATATGAAATCATGTATAAAACAAGAAAAGGAAACCTAAAAAGATGTTTGGATCACCCGGTGTTGGAAATTATAAAGCATAAAGCTGACCATAACCTACTTTATGACCTCTCCAATACTACTGATGACCACCTCAACGGCCATGCTATTCTCTATGATGACATAAAGCATCTTGAGGTTGTACTCTAACAACCCTATCTCTTCTATGTTGATCCCAAATTAGAACACCATATTATTGATTCCTTGAGTGAAACCACCTCAACAGAGGAACCTAAAGTGGAATGCCTAGGAAAAAATAACTGATCTGAAAGTTTGGCCACTCTCACCACTGATAAACATAGCCTCTATAAGAAAAACATGTGTCTGATCCCTTGGAATAAGTCGGAGAGTCTCCACCCCTAGATAAATGAGATGATGAGGGCTGATACCTAAACCTGACAAGCTAGAATCTCTTCTTTCCAGGAAACTGGGAACTACAAACCATATATCTACTTCAAAAGGAATCTTAATGACTCCCCTCTCATGATGATCTAGTTTGGGACAGTGTCCTCTCAATAACCTCTTCTCTCACCAATACCTTGAGATACTTCTTTAGAATAAATGGGGTGACCTGGAACTAGACCTATGGAAGAAAAGCCTCATAAAAAATCATCTCCCTAGTCTTCTCATATGGAAATAGGTCTAAAGAATATCATAGAAGGGTCATAAAATGGATACCAAACTCTCACACAATGGAACTCCCTCATTGAAGGGTAAGAATTTTCCAATGACTGGCCTCCTTCATGGTCAAAGAATTGAACTCTGCTCAGAAATAGACTCAGAACTTCTCCAAGGATAATGTTTAATAATCATGATCCTATAGAAACAAGAACCGCAATTACCTCACCACTTCATGAAACATCATCATAGCTAATGAAACCAAGTGATTCTTACAAGAACTGATTGAATAGAAAGTTATCTCAGCCTCCTCCATCCAGTCTTCTATGACTGAATCAGAAATGGATCCATCACATCCCTTTACACACATATCTAGTCACTACTAGAAACTGCATCTTTACCAATGGTTTAAAACCGTTGGTAAAGGCTAGACAACTGTTGGTATAAACTATACCAATGGTTTCCCAAACTGTTGGGTCTTGATCCATGGGGATAGACATATCCCAACGGTTCTATGAGAATCATTGGGATATGTCAGAAAAATTGACTATATACCAATGGTTCATTGAAACCATTGGAATAAATGTTTACCAATAGTTTAAAACCATTGGTGATATAAAAAATCATCTCTATACCAATGGTTTACAAACTTTTTTTATAGACTTTTACTAATGGTTTCCCACAAAACGTTGGTAAATATCAAGTAAAAATATGTATACCAATGGTTTTTAAACCATTGGTATATACTTTTACCAAAAATTTACATAAATCTGTTGGTCTAAGTTCTGTTTTTATAGATATTCCAAAGGTTGTAAACCATTGGAATAGCCTTTATGTAGTTGCAAAAACCAGCCATCCTCCCCCTGTGCAGCTGCAGCACTTCCACCAGCTTCCACCAGCAGGCCTGCCTCCCCTTTGCAGAATTCATACACAATTCTCAATACCTAAAGAATACATATATAATTCTCTATGAATTCATACATAATTCTATATGAATTCATACAGAATTCATACAACACATAGTTTATAAATAATTCTGAATACCTCCAATTTTGTATTTAATTAACATATACACACATAGAGAATTAACATATAATTCATAAGGTAATTACAAAAAGTATTCACATACAAAAAGTATACCCATAAAACAAGTATAACCATACACCATTAACACATAATTCAGAAGTTAATTATATACAAACAAAATTCAATTAAGAATTCAGGGGGTTGGGGACTGTTCAGGGGGTTGGGGTGGTTGTCCAAGGGGGTAGGGGTGTCCAGGGGGGTGGGGTGTCTGGGGGGATAAGGGGTGTCTAGGGGGGTGCTATCCAGGGTGGTGGTGGGGGATATCCATGGAGGTGTGGGTATTAAGGGGGAGGGGGTTTCCAGGGGGTGGGGTGGTGTTCAGGTGGGTGGGGTGGTGTTTAAGGGGTTCAGGGGGATTTCCAAGGGGGTAGGGGGTGTCCAGGAGGGTGTCTAGGGGGTGGGGGTGGTGTCTAGGGGGTTAGGATAGTCTAGGGGATTGGGGGGGGGGTGTCCAAGGGGGTGGGGGTGTCCAGGGGGAGTCCAGGTGGTGGGGTGGTGTCTAGGGGGTGGGGGTGTCCAGGTGGTTGGGGAGATGTCTAGGGGGTAGGGGGTTGTCCATGGGGGTGGGGGTGTCCAGGGGGTGGGGGTGTCCAGGTGGTGGTGTGGGGTGGTGTCCATGGGGGTGGGGGCCGTCCAGGGGGTTGGGGGCTGTCCACATGGGTAGGGGGTGTCCAGGGGGTGGGGGTGTTTGGGGGGGGGGGCTATCCCTGGGGGTGGGGGGAGGGGCTGTCCCTAGGGGTCGGGGTGTCTAGGGGGGTCCAGGTGGTGGGGTTGTTTCCAGGGGTGGGGGTCCATCCAGGGGGTTGGGGGGGGGGGGTTGTCTAGGGGGTAGGTGTGTCTAGGGGGTGGGCAGGCTGTCCACGAGGGTGTGGGTTGTCCATGGGGGTGGGGTGTCCATGGGGGGTGGGGGGCTCTCCAGGGGGTTGGGGTCTATCCAAGGGGTTCAGGGGTGTCTAGGGGGTGTCTGGGGGGATGGGGGGTGTCTGGGGGTGGTGGGTGGTGTCCAGGGGGGTGAGCGGGTTTTCCATGGGGGTGGGGGTGGGAGGGGGGTGTACAGGGGGTACGAGGTGTCTAGGGGTGGGTGGGATATCCACGGGGGTGGAAGGGAGATCCAAGCGGGTAGGGGGTGTCTAGGGGTGGGCGGGCTCTCCCCGCGGTTGGCGGCGGCGGGGGGGGGGGGGGGGGGGGGGTGTCCACGAGGGTGGGGGCTATCTAGGGGGTACGAGGTGTCCAGGGGGTGGGCGGGCTATCCACGGGGGTGGGGGTGTCCAGGGGGTAGGGGGTGTCCAGGGGGCTATCCAGGGGGTGGGGGTGTTTAGGGGGTAAGGGGTGTCTAGGGGGTTGGACGGGCTATCCACGTGTTTGGGTGGGGGAATGTCCAGGGGGTAGGGGGTATCCCGGGGGTGGGCAGGCTGTCCATGGGGGTGGGGTGTCCACAGGGTTGGGGGTGTCCAGGGGGTGGGGGGACTGTCTAAGGGGGTCAAGGTGTTCAGGGGGGTGGGGGTGTCTTGGGGGATGGTGTGTCTAGGGGTGGTGGGGGTGTCCAGGGGGTGGGTGGGCTTTCCATTGAGGTGGGGGGTTT
This sequence comes from Viscum album, assembly GCA_963277665.1. NCBI lineage: Eukaryota > Viridiplantae > Streptophyta > Magnoliopsida > Santalales > Viscaceae > Viscum > Viscum album. The sequence continues at coordinate 1,818,124 of OY728165.1, forward strand.
TCCAGGGGGTACGGGGTGTCCAAGGGTGTGGGAGGGATATCCACAGGGGAGGAGGGGCTATCCAGGGGGTAGGGGGTGTCCAGGGGGGTGGGTGGGCTCTCCACGAGGGTGGGGGGGCTGTCTAGGGGGTAGGGGTTTTCCAGGGGGTGGGTGGGCTATCTACGGGGGTGGGTGGTATCCATGGGAGTGGGGGGCTGTCCAGGGGGTGGGGGTGTCCAGGGGGGTGGGCGGGTAGTCCACGGGAGTGGGGGTGCTGTCCAGGGGGTAGGGGATGTCGAGGGGGTGGGCGGGCTATCCACAGGGGTGGTGGGGCTGTCCAGGGGTAAGGGTGTCACTACTAGAATAACAGCTTTTAGCGACCGCCAAAAGTGGTCGTTAAAGGCCTTTAGCGGCCGCTCAACGACCTCTTTTGGCAGTCGCAGTTGCTTCGTCGGTGAAGCTCAATAGCGACCTCCAATGGCGGCCGCTAAAACTCCCCCATGAAAACAGCCGGTTTGTGTGTGGCTTGGAGTCGATTTTATAAGGAGACACGGGGGGTGATGGGGAGGGACCCCAAGAGCTTTGGTCGCCGTCCATGGAGGATACACGGTGGTCGGAAGGAAGAAGCTACATAGGCGGATGTCGTGGGGAGGTTCCACAATGATGTGAGGACCTATTATGTACAACAATGGACTTCGAGGGTTGTTTGGAGGTCACCCGTGGTGAAGTGGGTGATGGTGGAGGCGGTTGGGGGTGGCGATGGCGTGCTGTAACATGAAACCCGTGAAGAAGACGACTGGAAGCGGGAAAAATCCCGCCAGATTTTTGACAAACTTAGCAACCGCCATTGGCGGTTGCTAATACCCCCTTTTGTGACTGCCAAAAGCGGTCGCTAATGCTTGTTGGCACAGAAGTCAGGATTTCTAGTAGTGTGTCCAGGGGGTGGGCGGGCTGTCCATATGGGTGGGGGATGTCCAGGGGTAGGGGGTGTCCAGGGGGTGGGAGGGCTATCCACGGGGGTGGAAGGGAAGTCTAGGGGGTTGGGGGTTTCCAAAGGGGTGGGCAGACTGTCCATGGGGGTGGGGGAATGTCTACGGGGGTGGTGGGGCTGTCCAAGGGGGTAGGGGTGTCTAGGGGGTGGGCGGGCTGTCCACGGGGGTGGGGGCTGTCTAAGGGGGTACAAGGTGTCCAGGGGTGAGGGTGGGGCTGTCCAAGGTGGTAAGGGGTGTCTAGGGGGGTGGATGAGCTGTGCACGGGGGTGGAGGGGCTATCCAGGGGGTACTGGCTGTCCAGGGGGTGGGTGGGGCTGTCCAGGGGGTATGGGGTGTCCATGGGGGTGGGCGGACTGTCCACGGGGGTGGCGGGGCTGTCCAGGGGGTAGGGGGTATCCAACGGGGTGGGAGGGCAATCCACGGGGGTGGGCAGGCTGACCATGGGGTGAGGGGGTTTTTAGGGGGTAGGGGGTGTCCATAGGGGGTGGGCGGGCTATCCGCGGGTGTGGGGGGCTGTCTATAGGGGGAGTGGGTGTCTAGGTAGGTGTGAGGGCTATCCACGGGGGTGGGGGGCTGTCCAGGGGGTACAGGGTGTCATGGGGGGTGGACGGGGCTGCCCATTGGGGTACGGGGGTGTCCAGGGGGTGGGCGGGAGGTCGACGGGGGTGGCGGGGCTGTCCAGGGGGGTAGGGGTGTCTAGGGGGTGGGAAGGATGTCCACAGGGGGGGGAGTCCAGGGGTGGCGGGGCTATCCAGGGGGTAGGAGGTGTCCAGGGGGGTGGGTGGGTTGTCCACGGGGGTGGGCGAGCTATCCATGGGGGTGGGGGGGGGCTGTCCAGTGGGAATTGGGTGTCCAAGGGGTGGGGGCTGTCCAGGGGGTACGGGGTGTCTAGGGGGGTGGGTTGGGTTTTCTAGGGGGTACTGGGTGTCCAGGGGGTGGGCGGGCTATCCACGGGGGTGGAGGGACTGTCCAGGGAGTGGTGAATCAGTCACAACAAATCATCAAGTCATGTTTTATTATTTATAGATAAAAAAATAAAGATAATGTGACCTACCTAATCATGCATATATTCAGGCACAACAAATCAATAGACATCAAATGTCAATAATATCAATCAAAAATGAAATGGATCAGTCTGTCCCTCATCACCATCACTATCATCACCCTCATCATCAGCCTAACGCTCATCCTCATTGTCATCCCCATCACCATCCCTGCCCTCCTCAATGCCCTCCTCCTTGCCCTCATACTCAACCTCAGCCTCTTCATCACCCTCCTCCTCATCCGCCTCGGCCTCCTCCTCGCCATTGTCTCAACCACCACTAGAACTTTCTCCTGGTGCACCATATATAGAATGCATCAATGGAATATATTCATCACAAGCTATTCTGGCCTCTAGTGGAAGTGTTGGCTGTAAAACTTCCATCAGTTTCATAAATGTAGTGTTTTCCCTAGCAGACTGTTTTGTCATCCTTGTGGCCATTTTTTCAGCCAGTTTTTCCTATAACTTAACCTAATAGAACTTGGTGGAACTAAAACTCACACCTGAGGAGGGCCAATACCTCGTCGGAAATATACTCTTCCTAGGTTGGCAGCGTACTATACTCGGGTGCTCATCTCCCAACACCTGATGTAACTAATTGTTTGGCCCAAAATTGTCAGGTTCCTGGGCATCAAGGGCCTCTAAATCATCTTGTTACAAATATAAATAGATTATTATGTTACAAAATAGATTTTAAAATTTTAAATCTACAAAATAAAACTTACAATCTACTGTTGAGTCGGTTTATTAACCACACTTCCATCTTTCTTCCTTATACTGAGCAAAATAGTTTTTCTTGAGGCACACATCCTTCTATATTCAATTTATGCCTCTATAATGACATTGAATGTAGGGAACCATAATTAAAAATACAATACCAAGAATTAGTTTCATAAATAAAATTATATAACAACTTTAGCAATCAAATAAATTATGGAGGAAGCAATAGAAAGTGAAAGTTGTAAAGAAAAATTATAAACTGTCATACCTGCTTCCTCTCATGATCTGGAATCATAGTACGTCCCAATGTGTGGAGGTATTTTTTAGAATCAAATTTTTTAATTTCTTTTGGATGATTCCTAAATAAAATACAATAATTAGTATTAACTAAAAACATGAAAATTTTCATTTAAATACCTCTAATGTGATTAATACCTTAAATTGGCTAGTCTTCCAATGAGTAATAATCTGTAAATACTATTCTAACGGACAATCATCCTTGATAGGGACCGCCTCTAAATTTATGAAAAATCTATAACCCCATCCAATATACAACTTATTCTTATAATCTCTCCAAAGCTCACCTAAATCCTTTAGACATGCTTGTTGTGCACCCTCACCATTGGGGAAATTAAACCGATATTGAAACCAAAATATTAATTAATATAAATAAAAAAAATAATATATTTCATTATATAAAATAAATTTTTTACCCATATCTCTGGCCAATATTTATCATTGACTTTATCTGGAAAATGTCTCTGTGAGAGCGGGCTAACAAGAATGATGTCAGAGTATTTGGAAAGCATCTTCAAAAAACTCCCACATTGCTGCCCTGAATTTTCAATCATTTGACTATCTTCATTGTAGTCTACCATAAACTGTGTGAGGCGGTTCCACACCGCACACATGTGTGTACTCCCCAACCCCACCTCCTATTAGTATATATATCTGTTATGAAAGAAAAACAAATATTTTGTCAATACATGTTATAATAAAAATAAATAATGGTGTAAAAATTTGTTAGGTAGGTATAAATATACCTGCGGTAGTCTGATCAATGGGAACCGATGGATCTGCAGAAAATAAAGGAACACCCTGTACATGTGGAGTGGGTCCCAATGTATGCTCTCCAGGGATAGACTCAGGAAGAGCAGGAGTCGAAGAAGATGGAATATAAAATCCCGGAGAGAAGGAAGCAGAAGTAAAAGAAGATGACTGGGATGGATGGCCGAATACTAGATAGGGAGTGGAAATCATTATTGAATATGGTACAGATGGGCAGTGAGGCTTAGATGTAAAGGGTGGTGAAAACATGGGAGGCCTAAATATCCCGTGTGTCCCTAACTACACACCAGGATCAGAATTTGGGATGGATGGTAGGTTAGTGGGAGGGGCAGGGTCTAATCGGGTATGCCGACCAGATCGTCTAGATCTTATACCACCCCCTCGTATAAACACCCTAAGTATTGGGACCTCTAACAGGCTACTCACCAAATAACTATCACCTAATAGGTGGATCCTGAAAAAATGCTTAAAACAAAATTAATCACATGAAATTATTTATTATTTAAATATATATATTTGAAATAAAATACTCCCTACATGCACTAGTGGTGGAATTCCCATCTCAGTCATGCGACGATTGTTTTCCATTATCTATTTTCATTGCCTCTCTTCAATTGGTTGCATTTCCTGCATTTTAAAACAAATATAGAAGTAATTATAAAAGGATAACTAATGTGTAACCCAAAAAACAAAATAAATGAGAGGGAATAGGGGGATTCATGGATAATTTAATTATCTGTTGTTTTAGGTGATCTTAAATAGATATATAATGAAGTCAATAAATCATACAAGATGTAATAAATAAATTTAATTTTTAATAGGATGGTTATTTACTAAGTGTCATTAGTCTATTAAAATCACGGAACATTGATTCTACCAGATTCATAATGGGTAAAGAAGTTGTCGAAATTAAGGAAATATTTAATTTCTTTTGCCCAGGTAGATGATGCGGGTTTCTATAAATGTTTTTCATAAGAATACAAACCATAATATTCATTACCTGGTAAAATGTTTAAAAGAGGTCTTAGAGTTAAACTAATTTTATACATGGTCAATAAAGCATTGAAATGTTCACCAAGTTAGAAATGTTGGTTTTGTAGGTTTGAATACAGTTCAATTCCAAATTAGAAATTGCAATTAGAATAAAATTGCAACCAATAAACATTGAAAATTCACATAATAGTCAAGTCGGATACAACATATTTTTTATCAATATTAAATCAATTTGAATAGTACCAACCTTAACAACCCAAGTCAAGGTAAACCAAAATAATTGATCTCATGAATGGATGATTTTATATATTTCCCACCACAACTTTAGGTTCACAGTCAACTCTGAAAATTGAGATATTGGAGTCATCAAAATTAATAAATGTATATTTTCCAATGGCAGTAGGGATGGTGTCAATTCCATCATCACCATCGTCAAATATAAGTCTTGGAATTACTTCAATAATGACACCAAATTCAGGTCGAAGATGGTCTTTGACATAAAAAACTTATTTCTCCATTGATGCCAATACATATGGTTCATCAGTAGCAAGAGTACGATTCATATAAATTACTCAAAATCCACAATCATCAATAAATGTTCCCTGTCTCATCATTGAATCAAAACACTGGCATTTCATCATCATGACTCATACATGAGAATAATAATCCAATATTATTATTTTTTTCAACGACTCCATAATAAACTACATTTTAAAATCATGGTCTACTATCTAATGCACTAGCATAACAGTCTATTGTGGCAGTAACCATAACACCATCAGGTTGTGTTCTCATGTTCTTTGCTCATTCAATGATACTAAATCTGTACCCATTGATAACAATTGATTTACAGTCATGAACCACAGTATTAGGTCCAAAAGCCAAAGCTATTATTTCCTCAGAGATAGAGTCAGCAGGAAAAATAAATACATGAAATATAAATGAATATTAATATTAATTAAATATTGTTTTAATTATATTAAATTGTAATATTATTACCTTTAATTTTAACAAAGTAGAAAACTGTTCGTTATACAAAGTCTACCTCCTTCTCAAAGATAAATAATGATTCTTTCTATTTATCATCTTTTTATGTTCCCTATAGATACAAATAGGAATAGTTTAATATATATATATATATATATAAGATATACATATTCAATTTACTTACAATATGTAGTCATCGAACAAATCACAGTTGAACAAAACTGTGCGTTGTGCCATCTACCGCTCTTCAAGGATTAATGTCCTTAATGTATATGATCCCGGAATTCCTCATGTTTGAGGAAGTGATGGAAAACTAAGTTTAATTTTCTTATACTGCTCTTCTTCGTTTCTCATTGGTCTGTTCATTCTTGTACTAAGTTCAGACAAATACATAGAGCTGAAATCCATACATTCTTGAGACAAGTAACCATTCAAGATAGAACCTTCGGGATGATTCCTATTACAGACATAAGACTTTAATGTGTACATATTTATTTCATTCGGATATATCCAACAAAAATAAATATGTCCTTTGAGAAGTATTTCAATTTAAATATGGATAGTTAGATGGAGCATGAATGTGAAAAATGATGAAGGAAATATTTCCTCTAACTCACACAAAATTAATGGGGCATCCGCCAACATTTTTTGCAAGAAAGACTTAGACAACATCTTAGCACAAATATCTCTAAACAAATGGAAAAAACGAATAATAGTCACCCTTACATTATTGGAAAAAATATGATGAATTGCTATTGGAATCAACTCATGTAGAAGGATGTGATGATCATGAGTCTTTAAATATTTTAGCTTCAACTCTCTTCTATTGACCGATTTAGATATGTTGCCTGAATATCCATCAGGAACTATAATAGTCTCTAGTACTTCTAGAAATTGATTTTTTTCTATAGGTGTCATCACATAAGAAACACATGGAACTTGCAATTTATTTTCACTGATACACACAGGATGCAATTCTGGTCTGATGCCCCAATCCACCAAGTCACGCCGAGACCATAAATCATCTTTTGTCTTTCCCTTAACATTTAGAAGAATAAAAATCAACGTTTCACATATATTTTTTTCTATTTGAATTATGTCTAAGCAATGACGTAACAAATTGGTTGACTAATAAGGAAAATCAAAAAAGATACTTCTCTTCTTCCAATTGTAACAGGTTTCAATGGAAACATTCTTTCTCTTTCTAGATTTCATTTGACCCTTCCTGAATAAAAAATTGAAATCTTTCAATTCATTAAGCACATCAGTTCCAGACATACGCTGAGGTGGATCATTGTTCTCCATGGTATTATCAAATATTAAATGATTAGTTCTATATGGATGGTCCATTGGAAAGAATCATTGATGTCCATAAAACTGAAGCTACAATAATGTTTCAGTCTTCTGGATCATGTATTCTTCATACAAATAGGACATGATAGTTTTCCCTTCATGCTCCACCCAGAAATCATTGCAGAAGAAGGAAAATAATTGATCTTCCACATAAGTACAACACGCATCTAAAATACGTCCTTCGAACATACATCATATGTGCACACACCCACATCCCAAATAAGTTTCAACTCTTTTATTAAAGGTTTCATGTATACTTCTATATCATTGTCGGGATCAGAATGGCCAGATATGAGTATGCTCATGGAAGAGAAAGCTTTTTTCATAAACAACCATGTGGGAAGATTATAAATTTGTATAAAAACCAGCCATGTGCTATGGGATGTAAGCATATGCCCAAACATATTAAAATTATCACATGAAAGAACCAACCTCAAATTATGCATGTCAGCTGCAAAATTAGGATATCGAACATAAAAAAACTACCATGAAAATCAATCTACAGAGTGAACCAACTTATCATTAGTATTCTATCTCTCAGTATCATGGAATCAAATTTTTATTTATATTTCATTAGACATAAGAAGATTATGGAGTCTGGGGATCAATGAAAAGTTCCACATTACTTTCTGTGGCACATAGGATGGTGTTCCACCAGCTATTGGATTCCAGTGGGATGTGCCACATTTTATACAGTCATTTTGCTCAGCAGTTTCCTCCTAGAATAAACTGCAATCTTTCGGGAAAGCATGAATTTTGTTTTTGAAAATCCATGTTCTACAACTAACTTCCATGCCATATAGTGGTTTGAGGGAATATATGCATCATTTGGAAGTAATTTCTTCAAGAAGGTAAGAATTTAATCAATGGAAGTATTAGAAATCCTATTCATAGTTTTCCCATGAAACAATCAGATTAAAAATTCTAGCCTTTTCATTTTACTGCATTGTCGATATACTGGAGTCGTGGCAGCATCATTTAATTTTTTCACACTGAAAACATCATCATTTTCATTAGACACATCATGTGTTCTCATATCAAAATATTATTGGGTCGGAATACTTTCTTTTTTATGATGACGAATAAACAGAAACCGGTCATATAACAAATTATCCCATCCAGTCCTCTCCTTTAGATCATCAACAATTTGAAATTTAATTTTATCCCTATTGTGATACCACACAGAATAGTTTTCTTGAAATCCATATTTGGTTATGTCGTAGATGACTTCTTCACGGCTCAACCAAGGTCTTCTAACACAATTGTAACAGGGGAAATGTATATGACCACTATCTGAAGAATTATGAAATGAAAAATCTAAACATATCTCCAAATTGTTTTGAAAATTGATTAAGATCTGATCAGTTTCATACATCCAACTTTTATCCATTCTGTAAAAAAAATTATAAGTCATTTTGTCAAAAGCAATTCAATAAGATTGAAGTTTCATCAAAAATATATTTAAGTAAATAGGAATTGTTCACTTTATATGAAACCATAACTGACACACTACTCTATATGAGAATCATAATATCAAAGACAAAAAAATACAATATTTATAATAAAAAATATCTTTGAAGAACTATACATGAGTGTAGAAGATCATGTACACTTGTGGAGGAGAATTATTTAGTAGTTGAGTAAATTTTATATCGAAGAAATTTTATATTTTAGTAGATTATTTGAGTGATCACATACACTGCCAAATGGGGTGGGGGTGTCCAGAGGGTGGGGGGCTGTCCCGGGGGGTAGGGGGATATCCATGGGGGTCGGGGGTGTCCTGGAGGGTGGGGGTGTCTGGGGGGTGGGGGTGTCTGGGGGTGGTGGGCGGGTATCCAGGGGGTGGGCAGGCTGTTTACAGGGAGTGGGGGTCATCCAGGGGGTATGGGGTGTCTAGTGGGTGGGCGGGATGTCCACGGGGGTGGTGGGGCTGTCCAGGGGGGCGGGGGTGTCCAGGGGGTTGGGTGATTTCCAGGGGTGGGGGCTGTCCAGGGGGTACGAGGTGTTCAGGGAGTGGGAGGGCTGTCCACGGGTGTGGAGGGGCTGTCCAGGGGGTTCGTGGTGTTCTGGGGGTGGGTGGGCTGCCCACAGGGGTGGTGGGGCTATCTAGGTGGTACGAGGTATCCAGGGGGTGGGTGGGCTGTCCACAGGGTGTGGGCGGGCTGTCCACGAGGGTGGGGGGGGGGGTTCCCAAGGGGTATGGGTGTCCAGGGGGTGGGAGGGCTATCCACGGGGGTGGTGGGGCTATCCATGGGGGTTGGGGGTGTCCATGGGGGTGGTAGGGCAGTCCAGGGGGTAGGGGATGTTCAGGGGGTGGGTGGGCTGTCCACGGGGGTGGGGGATGTCTAGGGGGTAGGGGGTGTCCAGGGGGCGTGTTCGGGCTGTCTACGGGGATGGAGGGGCTGTCTAGGGGTTTGGGGTGTCCGGGGGGTGGGTGGACTATCCACGAGGTTGGGGCTGTCCACGGGGGTTGCAGACCTATCTATGGGGGTGGTAGCGCTGTCCAAGGGGGTAGGGGGTGTCCAGGGGGTGGGGTGGTGTCCAGGGTGTGGGGGTTGTCTAGGGGGTTGGGGGGGGGGGGGGGGGTTGTCCACGAGGGTGGGGTGGTGTCAAGGGGGTGGGTGTGTCTGGGGGCTTGGGGGGCTATCCAGGGGGGTGGGGTGGCTGTCCAAGGGGGTAGGGGGTGTCCAGGTGGGGTGGGGGGTTGTCTAGGGTGGGGGTGTCCAGGGGGGTGGGGGTTGTCCAAGGAGGTGGGGGCTGTCTAGGGGGTTGGGGGTGTTTTCCAAGGGGGTAGGGGTGTCCAGGGGGTGGGGGGTCCAGGTAACATTGATAATCAAAAAGAGCAATTTCATATCCCTATTAACCTATAATTACCACTGGAGATGGGTTCATGACTTGCCTGTCCAACACAAACATATCACTATATAATTATCCACAACTATTAAGAAAAATAAAACAATCTAATATTGATTCCTAATTCCCAGAATAAAAGAAAAATAATATAATCCAAGCAAGTGCACAACAACACCTTAGGTGCGCCTCCACAGACTTCCAATACTATCAACTAGCAGTGACTAATTATGTGCACATGACCATGCTATTTTGTTTCGTGACATATATATCAGAGAGTAAATAATGTATAGGCATGAACAACATTGGTGAGTTCTATGATGGTTATACTCCTTTATTATGGGTGCCTTCCTAGGATAGAAAATGATATAAATACCTTAATAATTATTTATAACCACATAAGAAAATTGTGACATGAATTCCTAACACTCATTTTGAATTTCAAAAAATATTACAAGTGTATGACCGAACCACTTGATGGAGTAGGAATAAATGTTCATGTAATAGAGTAAATTTTGGTTCTATCACAATTCACACATGAAAATGACCCCAAAGACACTCTAGTGGTTCAGGTGGAAGCGCCACTTCATTGAATGACTTATAGTGTGGGTATCATCTTCTTAAAGTTTGAGTGTGATATTTCAAAGACAACATTTTGGGGTACATTCATAATTCATGAGTATCTTATCATTCCTCTTAGGATAAAAAATTATATAATTGTATTTATGTCTATCAAACAAAATCATGTCAATATAACCTAAATTTAAAATAAACTAAGGATAAAATAACTCAGGATCATATTGACCTCTTCAATATCAAGCAAAACTATTCTATATAGATAAATCACAACAATACCACAAACTAAAATGATATATTGCTTGTGTTCATAAGGGGATCATAATACACAGTACATTTCAGAGAAATGGAAAGAAAAAATATAAAATAAATTAAGGCACATGTACCGATTTAAAATGGAAGAACAAAAATTACATGAATCAAAGATAGATGCTCGGTTGGAAATTAGAGTTAGCACCCTCGAGATCAGGTTGGGAAGTAAGTTTCGAACTGCAAACTAAAATGATATAGGCCTTCTGTTCGTAAGGGGATCATAATAAAAACCACATTGCAGCAAAATAGAACGACAAAATCTAAAATAAATGAACTCACACATACCGATTTAAAGAGGAAGAACCAATTATTGGGAAACCAGACCTGTTGTGATGGGAAGTAGGGTTTGCATCAATATTTAGGAAAAAATATTTGAGATGGTTGAGGTTTAGGGAAAAATATTCAAGATGGTGCATCAAAATATCGTTTAAGGAAAACCTTTCGAGATCTCTGGAGTTCGAGATCTCTACAGGTGACGATATTTGGGGATTTTTTTCCCAACAGTTTTAAAAAACCGTTGGGAAAGTAATGTTATCCCAACAGTTTACATTTGTTGGGAAAAAACTCTTCAAAAATATACCCAATAGTTTGTTTAAACCATTGTGAAAACTCTCTTAATGATCACTAAACCCAATGGTTTCCTTAAACTATTGGGAAAACAAAAAAACATTATAATATACCAACGGTTCTATATAACTGTTGGTATAGTAGCCTTTTCCCAATGGTTTTTTAAAACTATTGGGAACATTATGTTGGTATAGGTGGGATTTCCACCAGTGAGTGATACATGTGTATGAATAACCATGATCCATCCTAACTCTTTACACACATATATGGGAAAACTAAGTGTCATGCATACCGACACATATAACTACCATGAGAAGAGAGTGGGTCTAGAGGGGGTAATCAGCCATCCATCATCCCACTAGGATATTGGGGAAAACACCCTCCCAAAGTCCATTAGGTGTCAGTCTCCCTAACTAACGTGGGTGGGGTGGTTTATGAAATCATAGAATATATAGGATATAATATATCATAAAACCACACTATGGGAATAAATTAGACCTAATCTCACCTGAAGATATTGTTGCTCAGATACTCGGCTACCACTGTTTGGGACTATATAACCTATAAGGACACATGAATTTAAAGAGTCTCATTAAATAATTATTTTATTTTAATCATTAACTTTATGTTAATTAATTCATTATCCATTAATTTACCATCAATGTTAATCCACATTAAACATTATTATGCATCAAAGCCAATTCCATGCGCTCCAAGAATAATCCAAACCTAGTCAATGGTTTCTCAAGAGTAACATCTCATTTTCATTCCAGCATGAACCAACCTCATGGGTTAAAAGTTTATTATTCATTATTTGCATCCTTCCGTAATTATAGGTACTATAGGAAAACATCTTAAGCTTCCATGAAGAGATGAAACCTATACATCCAGCATCCTCAAGTAGTGGGGAATAGAATATAGATAAAACAAGTAACCCATCCATTGACCATTTAATATATTTAACAATAAATCACCCAAATTTAACAATCCAATGGGTAATCCCAACTTTAACCCATTCCATCATCTCTGATGTCATCCTTAACACCTACATGCATATCTTGATGCATCTCACCATTATAGGAGGCAACTGCTACCACATCATCTGGGCCTCCCTGCCCCACATTAGATAATTCATCCCAAGCTCATCCATCCTAGGATCACATCACAAGTATTGTATCTAGAGAACATAATAAGGCTCATATTCATAACACACCACAAGGATCTTATCCAAATTACATCAAAAGTTAGAAAGAAAATAAACATAATCAACATGGAAACTGGGCCCTAAAATATGGAATTTTTCCTTTGAACAAAAATAAGAACTCAAAGCCCACACAGATTTATATTTATCAAATAAATGGTTTTATTACATCTTCAATTAACCAATTAATTATTCATAGTTTCTAACTATGGTAAACCTAAGGCATCAATTATACCAAGTTATAATTAAAATAACATGCTTCCAAGAATTTTTCCCAACTTTAAAAGTATTGAAGAAAATTAATGAATTAACATGCCTTTTTAAATATATCATTAATAAGAGTTATCATGATTTAGGTTCTTTAACCAATTCCATTATATTATGGAATAAAAAATTCAATTAAACATTTTCATTAAATCAATTTAAATTACCATCAAATTACAGGAAAGATTAGATTCTTTTAACATGACTCTTATTTAATTCTTTATCCAGCCAATTAACAATTACCATCTTTACATTCATTGCCATTTTCCATCCAGGTCAACATGCTAATCTATATAACTATAAGACAGGATAATAAGAATAACATAGATAGCACAATATCTAGAAAATTATGAAGTAAACTATTATCAAGGTATCAAAAATAAACATGTGATCATAAACCAACTCATTATTAACCAGGTTAAATATTTATTAAGTCAATAAAATTTCCATAAAAAGGGATAAACCATGATAAATTTACAATTTCATGTAAATAAATAGAAGAAGAAATTAATCCCCTACCTCAAAGGTGTTAATGTTTTTTGCATGAGAACAAAACAATGTCTTAGATCTTGATAACACATCCCACAAGAGCTACATCACTCCAACTTCATCATTACACAAACACACTAACAAAAAACCAAGAAAACTCTATTAGAACAATGGAGAGACACCGCCATCACATGGAAAGAAGAAGTGAGAGTATCCAGATCAAATAAACATGAGAGGAAAATGTGTAACATACATAAAATCACCATAGATCAAATGTAAGAAGCTGATAATTGTTCCCTATCAAAGGGATCCTAAAAAACCTGAAGAGAGAACCATTGATCGCCTAAAAATTGATAGAAAAGCTATAGATTTTGAGAAAAATCGAGGCATTGCAACTTATATCAGTGCACTATCCAGTAGATTTTAATGGCGTTAAATCCTTTCACATAGTGAAAGGATTAGTTTTTTAATTACTGTCAAAAAATACATCACCTCAGACTATTTGAACCCATTTTATTTCATGTCATGAGGAACCCTTTGAACTAGCCTCACACAAGTCGTGGACCAAACATTCATGTCATGAAACACTTACACATCATGAATTATCCTTTATCCATTATTTTAGCATCCAAACACCTCTAGACCTACTCTAGGACTCCTATGAGTAACTAGAACTTTAGAAACACACAAAGTGTCAGACTAGATGGATCCATGACCTTATATACGACCCATCCTTATGTGGGGTATCCCATTAACCCCCACCCCACCAAGGGATGAGAACCAAACATTGGAACCTTATTTATATATTATATAGGCCTATATTCCCTATATATATAATGTACCTTGAAGTTCTATGCTATACATGGAATATTAGGCCCATCGATAACCAGTCCTAGGCCCACGACAGTTTAACCCATAAGGAAGTTTAATTAGCCTTCTCACTCGTGCACTATCTCCATAATCACTAGCCATTATAGGTCATCAGTCCCAAATATTTTTCAACCATCGCTGGTTGATCCTGTGCATTGTACACTTTTTTTAACGACCATCTCGCAATGACCCTGTTTCACTATCACCAGTCGCATCTTCCCCCTCCCTTTGCATCAACACCATCGATGAAGGAATCTCCCCCCTGTCCATGCTCAACCGAAATTTTCATTATACACCATCACCTCCCTCCCCCTTTGATGTATGTCACAGTAGACTTTAGTTGTGGCCCTCTATCATGACCATCCTTCCCCACTCAGGTCATCATCCCCCATCACCACACTTGGGGTGGTCGTTCACTACACAAGCCCATTTCCCAAAGGCCTACACCGAAAGGTACCCCTTCTAGTTTAGAAATGAGATAAGGGATATAATGACGCTAGAAGACTACCTCTAATAGTCCACAGATTGGTGATAATAACTAAGGGTATATAATACATAAAAATTGTATAAATTACCCTCTAAAATAATTAAGGAAAGAGAGATAAGACAATACACCAACACATCCTTCTCAAGATAATAGTAAAATAAAACCCAAATATAGGCACGTAATGTCATACAACTGAACAACTAAAAAGGAACTATAAGTACAAAAAGGTAAACTAAAAAATGACCACAAATACCAAATAGATCCCAAATAACCTTGAGCTAGTAAAATCCAATCCTGATATCCAAACTACTTATATGGACCTGAAAAATAGTTTATATATACATAGGGTGATAATAATAGGTATACTCAATAGGATGCTCCTTGGATATCCTCACGAAAAAATAAAGAAAGAATTTTAAATCCAACTGAATAATAAGTGAAACTAACTCATCACCTAAACATGCATAAAAGGTTCCTATCCTCACCATGGATATCTCTCACCAAGTAACGTATACAAGAGATCATATAATATAATAATAAAAAAGGTACCTCACTACTGCATCCCCACTAGTTTTTTGTTATGCCCCAATGTCGCACATCCTAATCCATACATATCTAGAAGAAGACAACCAAAAGAAAAATGGGCTCATGCATCACAACCTACACCTCATACATCTCATCATCCCATTCCACATCTCCATATATTAACCAAGTAGTTTTTGGGATCCACCATAGCCGATATGTCATGTATCATACATTGAGTATTATACCTCAATCCATCAAAACCCATATATAGAGTAATGTACCTCAATCCATCACAACTCATACACATAATGCTTATAATAATCCTTATGATACTATATCTGAAGATACATGTGTTTGAAATAACCAAAAGATATTACAAAAATCTATACACATATTTGTTTAATCTAACCATTGTGCATACTAGCACATAATAAACCAAGATAAGAGAGTGGGGCTACAGGGGTAATCAGTCATCCATTCCTCACCAACATGGATATTGGGGAAAACACCCTCTTAGAGTCCATTGGGTGTTATTCACCCTAATGACATGGGAAAGGAAGTGTATGAAATAATAAAACATATAGGATATAATATTGATCAAAAACACACTATGGGAATTAACTTAGTCTTAAGCTCAACTACAACTTTCGAAACTCAGGCACCTGGATGCCACTATGAAGAACTAGATATCTTATAATCTTGTAAGCATTAAGGGAGTTTCATTAAATTAATTCCTTCTTTATTGAAATTATCTTTATTATAACTTATTAATTATCCATTAATTAACATTACCCCAAAATTACTTTTAATTAACCATAAAAGGGAAGTTCATGACCTCTAGACATAATCCAAAAGAGTCCATTATTACTCAAGATTAACATATTTCACATTCCAACAAGAAAAAACCCCCCCATGGGTTACAAAATTTATTAGGTATTACCATTCCATAATTATAGGTACTCTAGGAAAAATTTTAACATACCATAAAGAGATTTATAACCACTCACAACCAACTGACTCAAGAAGTTGAGAAAGGTATGAAGATAAAAAAGTAACCTAGAAAACTAACCTTTAAATAGATTTTTTATTAAGAAATCATTCATATTACACCAAAAAATTAGTAATCCAATCTTCAATCCATACCAAAAATCTTGGTTCTTTCCCCAACATCGTCATGCATATCACTATGCATATCACCATCACATGCATAAACTTCTGCCACAACCCTATGCCCCCCTAACCATATCTCATCACCCATCAGTCATCCCAGGTTCACATCACATTTCATAGAAAGGATCATATCTAGAGAAAACACATAAGTTAGAAAACCAAAAATAAGGTCAACATGGAAACTGGGCTCTAAAAGCAAGGCACTTATTCTTTATATGAAAACAAGGTCACTCGATCATAAACACAAGGAATTCATCCTTTACAAGAAAATAGGATCACTTAGCCCCCATACATTTATCTTTATCAAAAAACTAGTTTTAATTCATCTTTAATTAACTGATTCATTATTATTGGTTATGACTATGGTTAACCTAAGTCATCATATATAACAATCTATCATATTATTTAAACATTCTCTCTAGAATCAATACCAGTTTCAATAAACTTATGAGAAGAAAATTTATCATTTAACATGACTTTTAATTATAATCCATAATAAGAACTACAACTTAAGGTTTTTTGCTTATTTCCATTAACACATGGAGGAACAAACCAATTAAACTTTCATTAAGCATAAATTCTATTACCATAAAATTACTAGAATATAAGGATTCAGTAAACATGACTCATAATTTATTTATCCATCCAAAAAATTTACAGGATCTACATTCTTTACCTTATTTCAAAAAATTAACACATGATAACCAAATCATAACAAACATGATAAAAAAGCATATCATTTATAACAAAATATCTATAAAATCAAGAGTCAAACCATTATTGTGGTGGAAAATACATGAAATCCCAAAACATAAACCATTATTTCATAAATATATTTTATCCATTATTAAGGCTAATTCCACCACCGCCCAAAACGATAAAGCATGGTTGAATTAAGATTTAATATAAATAAAAAGAGAAGAAATGAACCCCATACCTCAAGGAATTAATGTACTTAATGTGATAAAGAACAAAAATATGAATCTATAATTACCTCTCTCGCAACAAAAATTACGTCCCTCTAAGAACATCACACAAAAAACGAACCAAAAAACATCAAAAGAAACACCAGTAGAAAATTTAATATAAAACTCCAAAACATGGAATGATATCATGGGAGGAAACAAGATCAAATAGAGAAGAAACCACTATAAAATAAAAATAACTCACCTCAGATCACCACATATTTATCTATAAAAGGTGGTGATTGATTCTGATTGAAAGAGGCTTCAAATTCCTTTTAAAATATCTCTTGGGTTCTTAGGGTTAATGAGAGAAACTTGGTAGAAAAGTGGTATTGGATGGGATTCAAGTATTTATAGGAATTATATAAAACATAAAACAATTATGAAACCACCTTGACTACATTTTTGAACTGGTTGAAATGGGATGGACTATGACACAATGTAATGGACCACAACATAACACAAGGGACTATATTATAGCCTTCCTGATCAACTGTGTGTCCGAGGAACATTTTGAATACCATATTGTATATCATATATTTTAAGAAAAGGACCATGTTGTAGTCTCCTACACCATGCTTCAGGACCTAGAATCCCAAAAGGAACCTATGCCGCATCCTACCTCCATGCTTCAGGGGTGTCGAATTTGGATGAACTGACTAATGCCACATCTCTAACCCCTATGTTGTAGCATTACTCTCTATGGCATAGATGATAACCAAACTAATGCTACATCTCCATACCTCATGCATTCCACAAATGGAAGGGGCTCTAAAATTATTCCTTGATACCCCTTATTTCGTAGTTGGGCTCTCCATACTACAACAGACTACCTTACGTTATATCCCAAGGCTCCACACCCTAGAAACCTTCTAAGCTAAAATTTCAGCCAACTACCATTATTCCTCTTCTAGGAATATCTAACACCAAAAACCCAAAAGGGAAAGAGATAACATGAGGGTTTTCTAAACAACCATCCCATGAGATACCTCTCAAGTATCTCACCAATGCAGGAGCTCAACCACCTCCCTTTGAGGAAGAAATCTCAAAACCACACATTACCAACAAACATATCCTAAAAACTCTCTTGGGGAAGATAACTCACAAACAAGAGTAAGGTATCCAATAAAACAAGAATCAAATAAGAGGAAACCATCTAATAACTAGATAAATGTCAGAATCTACAAATGAGAATCAGTATAATAGAATAGATAAACAACAAATATCTCAAGGTATTGATCATGTTTATGTGAATCATATTCCCAAGTGTTCTACTCCATGCCATTGTATTTCCAAAATACATGAACCAAGTTAATATCATTCCCATGAAACACATTCTTCTGGTGGTCCTATATCTCCATAGGCCACTACTTAAAGGTCTCATCATCATCAATGTGGATCTCACCCCAATGAAAGATGTGGGAATAGTCATGAAGATAACAATGGATCTATTACTCATGGAATACATCATGTATACATCTCATATATGAGGGAAGTTTTATCTAATATTCCATGAATAAAATACTAGAAAACACCTTAATAGTACTAATAAAGCGAGGAGAAATATTACTCCCAAAACCGAACCATATCTTCGCATGGTGAGGAGTTACCTTTAATGACACATGATCTTAAAAATTTAACTCCATAAGTCTCCTCATATTACTGGTATATGACTTTTTATAATCCTGTATTGCTTTCATCCTTCTAAGAATTACTTGATCCATCTCTATCATGTTTTTCACAAGTTCTATCTTGAGAATTTCTGATTATATGAACCTATTTTGGTTTAATGTAGAATATAAAGGTTGGTCATAAAAAGGTTCAAATGGCTCCATTCCAATGGTGGAGTGGAAATTGTTATTGTTAGTGAAATCGACCAAAGGTAGATGCATCATCCATGAACCTCAAAAATCCAAGACACAAGAATGTAACATATCCTCAGGAGTTAGGATAGTACACTATTTTTGACTATCCATATAAAGATGAAAAAGAAATGTTAAGTCATATCTAAGATCCAAAAGTATGATGGAGAAATCTTCAAATGCTGGAGATAAAATGAGGATCATGATTAGAGATGATTATCCTCAGGAGTCTATAGAGTATCACCACCACCTCCAAATACTTCCTTGACAAAACTTCCACTAAGATAGACTCCTTAACCACTATAAAGTTGTATAATTTCATCTGACAATCCATTAACACCCATATATCATTAAAACCTCACTTATCTTGAGGTAAACCAGTAAAGAAATCTATCAAGATGTCTTATCACTTACACTAAGGAATATACAGTGGTTGTATAAACCCACCTGGTTTATGGTTCTCATCCTTCAACTTATGGATGAATAAACATCAAGACACAAACTATGAAACTTCATGCCTCAACCCAGGCACAAAAAATTTAATCTAAGATCTTGACACAACTTTGACACACTAGGATTCACTACCAAGAGTGAGCTATAGAACCCATGGAGAACCATCTCACACTTCACAAAAGGGATGAAAATCCTCCTTTGGAATCACCGAAGACAACATCTTCTACCAACATCTCCCATTTCAAGATGCATCACTATGAGATCTTATATCACACTATGGGAATCTATAGACTCTCGTACGACATAATCATATGACTTCCAACTCAATGAATCAGTTAGAACGTTACCCTTTCCTAGTGGACATGAAATCTCAAATTCATAATCCTATAAGAATTTCATCCACCATCACTACTACAAGTTCAAGTCATGGGGGAATAAGACATACCTCATGCTCTTATAATTGGTAAAAACCACAAAATGATCACTGATTAGGTAATGTTGCACAAACTTCAAAGAAAACACAACTAAAACTAACTCAATATCATGGGTGGAATAGTTATGTTCATGGGGATGTAATTACTATGACCCATAAGATACAAATTTCCACCACTTTATCAGAACATAGTCTAATCCAAGACATGAAGAATCATAGAAAACCATTAACTGAACTCTCTTTATTATAAAATAAAGGACTAGATAACTAACCATGTTCTTATTTAGGTACTCGAAATCTATCTTACAATAGTAATTCCACATTAATTTATAATCCTTATTAATCAAGGTAGTCATAGGAGTTACAACCTAAGAGAATTCAACCAAGAACCTCCTATAATATTCTACAAGACCAAGGAAACTTTTCACGTCTACAACTATCTTGGGGACTTCCCAAGAAATGAATGTCATGATCTTCTAAGGATACATATCTACCCCTCACCAGGACATGAAATGACCCAAGAAAAAAATTCATGATCCCATAACTCACACTTAGACAACTTTACAAACAACTATTGATGATGAAGAACTCCTAAATCCACCTAAGGATTCTTTGTGTTCTCTTCCTTAGATGTAGAGTACACAAGGATTCCATTGATGAAAAACACCATGAAATAATATAGAAATTATCTGAACACTACATTTATCAAACCCATGAATGTGGTTAGAGAATTAATCACACAAAACAACATTAAAATGAATTCTTAATGCATATAATGATGTTGAAAATAGATCTTAGGAATATCCTCATCTATTACCCGAATATGATGATATCCTGACTATTGACTGATATCCTAGAACCAACTTTATCCTTTCATATGATTGAATAAATAATTAATCGATGGAAGTGTATAGAATTTCTTCACTATCACTTGATTCAAGAAATGATAATTAGTATAGAGACACAAACTACCATCAAGCTTCATCATGAAAAAACTGGTTCACCCTAAGGTGAAACACTTAGTAAAAAAAACTTATTGTAATAGATCATCAAGCTATACTCTTACCTGTTGAATCTCAGAAGGAGACATAATATACAAATAAATCGAGATAAAAGAAACACCCAGTTGTAGATCTATACCAAAACCAATCTCCATTTTATGACATAAGACCATAACCTCCTCAAAAAAAACATCAAGGTACTCTTTTACAACCCAAGATAACACCAATGTATGATCCTTCAAAAAACATAGTATCAACTCGGACATAAAATAAGGGATGGAAGGAACATTCCTTTGACCTATCTAAGGTTCCTGGTCACCAAAGAACATGGAAGACTCTCCATCAGTATCATAGAACACAATATTTTACCTAAATAAATTCACAACATCCTACACCAAATGAAAATAGTTCATATCGAGGATGATTTCATATGGTTACATCCATAAAAATAGGAAGTATCCCAATTATCGGTGCTAATCTAAAACTATCTCACAATCAATATATATTTCATATAGATAAGCTCAACCTCCAACTGGTATAGTCAAATACAAGGTATTTGGAAGCCTCACTACCTCAAGTCCCACATCATAGAGTATGGTAGCAAATATGGAAGAGTGTGTAGCTCCAAAGTCAAAAAAGCATGTACCCATATAGAAAACATGAAAAGGATACCTTGAAGGATGTATGGATCACCTGACGATGACAATGCCAATGAATGTAGATGGACATGGCCTTCTACACAGTCACTATTAACTTGATGACAACCACCTTCATAGCTACATTCTACTCGATGAGGACAAGGAGCATCTCGAGGTTATCCACTTCTCGCCCCATATCCTCTCTATTGATCCTAAGTTGTACCATCCAATTGTTGATGCCTATGATGAATCTACCTCAATGGAGGAAGCATAAGAAGATCACCTAGTGCATGATACCCACTCATAAAGGTCGAGAACTCTGATCACTAATGACTTAGGCATCCACATGAAAAATAATCATCTGATTCCTTGGAAATATCCTAAGAGTCTTCGCACCCATAGAAACAAGACGATGAGGGATGAGACCTATCATAGGATTTTTGAAAGATCTTATATCTAGGAAACATGGAACCCCAGGCAAACAGATTTTCTTTAATGAGGAATCCTGATGACTCCCTTCTTATGGAGACCCGGTTCTGGACAACATCCTCCCAACAAACTCTGCTCTTAATAGCACCATGAGATATGTCTACAGTATAAATAGGGTGACCTAGGGATATGTATCTAGATGAAAAGACTCTTTGAAATTCCTCTCTCTAGACTTCACATATAGAAATAGTTCTAAAAAATATTGTAGAAGAATCCTGAAATGGATCTTGAACTCCCACAAGCTAGAACCCCTTGTTAGAGGGTAAGAATATCCTAAAGAGTGGATGAATTCATGGATTAAGAAATAAAATCTTCTTAGAATAGGTCCGTTAACTTCTCCCACAAGACCTCCAACTCATGTTGATCCCTGAGGAACAAGATACACTAGTTCCTTGCTGCTCCACACAACATCATCACGTACAATGAAACATGTTTCTCCTTTCGAGCATTGATTGAACTGAAAGATATCCCATCCTCATGCAACCATCCTTCAATCACTATGATTGAAATGGAGTCATCATACTTCTTCAGGCACTATAACTGAAACTCTCAGAGTTCCCTGCACCAAGTGTCATCATCGTAGACCTATACTCTACATTGATTCGTTGGCATGTCCAATTGAACATCCTCTATGCGAACATGATGGGGATGCCATCCTAGTGTTATACCTCTAAAAGAAAAAACTATTAGAGACTCCTAAACCTAGAATATGAAACATTTAAAATTAATTAATTAATTATTTTATTTATTTTTAATTAAGTTTCAACATATCCTAAGGTCTATCCATTTCAAACATAGTCACAAAAAAGAATTATGCATGATGCTTTCATGGGTATCTACACCACACAATACAAAAAACACTAATCAGTAACATTTTTTTTCATTAGCGACATTTATAAGTGTCACCAATTCATTTAACAACATTTTTGAAAAACTTCGTTAATTGGGGTGTTTCTAAATTAGCGAAATTTATAAATATTTCCAATTAGTGATGTCTATAAGCATCATTAAATTAGTGATTCTTATAAATTTCGGTATTTACAGACATCTTATTTTCTAAATTTTTTTAGAAATGTCAGTAAATAAACATCACTAATTTAGTGATGTTTATAAAATTCCTTATTTAGAATCACCTCTTATACCAATTTGTTTTGGAAACATTGTTAAATGACACCTCATTTACCGATATTTCCAAAAAAACGTCGGTAATTTGTTTTTTTGAAATTGATATTTTTTTTGAAATTGATATTATTATCCTCTAATTAAAAAAGGAATGTGGAATAATTCAGCAATCTACATGATATTTAGATTATAATAATTTCAAACAACTAAAACATTACAACCATAATATGTGAAAATTTTGGATTTTCTTGATATCCTTCACATAATCATACAAAAACATTAACCATGAAAGACTATGTATTAAGTATAATAACTACCAATCATTCCTATAAAAGTATTTTGATCAACTGTTTCCCTAAATTCATCAAGATCAATAGTTTTTGATATCCCAATAAGAGTACTTATACATTTTATATTATCATATCCAAACTTTTTAAGAATATATTTTATATACTTATGTTGAGATATAAAAGTTCCTTTTGGTTTTTGAGAAATTTGAAAACCAAGGAAAAAATTAGTTAAGCATCATTATCATCTCGAACTAATATCCACAAAAGAATCATTAAGAGATTTTTGAGTTGAGCTAAATATAATTTCATCGAAATAAATTTGAATAATGATTATTTTATTAAAATAATTTAAATAAAGATATTTTGATATGTAGCTCCCTTAACATATTTTTTTTTAATAAAAAATATTTTTAATATATTATACCATGCTCTAGGGACTTGTTTAAGTCCATGAAGTGCCTTATTAAGTTTAAAAACATGATAAGGAGATTTTCTATTTTCAAAACTAGGGGGTTTTTTTACATAAAATTTCTTCTCTACATATTCATTAGAGAAAGCACACATCAAATACACCTAAAAAAGAGTGAAATTTAGAAATATTGCATACTCTACAAGTATAGAACTAATTTAATGTCTAAATATTTGAGCATATTTTTCTTCATAGTATATGAATTATTGTTGATTATAAACGTTTGTAACAAGTGTAGCTTTATTTATAACTATTAATCTATTTTCATCACATTTATTACAAAAAACCCATTATAAACCAATTATAGGAAAATATTTAGGACGTTCAACCAAATTCAAAAACTGATTCCAATCAAACTCATTGAGTTTATCCTAATTTTTTTTATCCAATATTCATCACCTAAAGCCTCATTAGGAGTATTTGG
This sequence comes from Viscum album, assembly GCA_963277665.1. Taxonomy (NCBI): domain Eukaryota; kingdom Viridiplantae; phylum Streptophyta; class Magnoliopsida; order Santalales; family Viscaceae; genus Viscum; species Viscum album. Next base: position 1,842,715 of record OY728165.1, read on the forward strand.
TTTGAATTATGATAAAAATTCATAATGTTCACATTCATTTCTTTTAGAACTTATTGTTCTAAATGGTTCTTTTAAATCTCCAATGATATTATCAGCAAGATTATTCCTTAAGATTATCTGATTTTTTGGGTTTTTTAAATATTTTATTCAAAAATAGGTTGAATTTCTTCTTGAGGTAAAACATCAGAAATAATTCCTTCATTTGTTCTCTTATAAGAATAATTTTCCACCATGGATTGAAAAATATTTTTAGAAATAAAATCTGAAAATGTTTTTTGAGGTTGTTTGAAGGATCAATGTCATCAAATTTAACATGCACTAGTTCCTCATTAGTACTCTTATTTTTGTTAAAAAATATATGACCCTTAATTGTTATAGAATAATCTTCATTAGATTTTGGAGAAAATTTATGTAAATTATCTTTAGGATTGATGATTAATACTTTTCGTACAAAAACTATGATGTAAGAAAATTTTGGCTTTCTTAAAGTCCTCAAATCATAAATAGTTATATTAATAAATTTCTAAGTAAAATTGGATTTATAATATACCAGGAAGTGATAACTTCCTTAGCCCAAAAATGTTTATCAGTTGAGTATTCACTCAACGTGGTTTTAGTAATCACTTGAATAATTCTATTTCTTCTTTCAACTATACTATTTTTCTTAGGAGTTCTTGGTTCTGTGAAGTTATGTATTATACCTATTTTTTATACAAAACATTTCAATTTTAGAATTTAAAAACTCTCTATCATGTTCACTATGAATAGTTACCAAATGTTTATTCTTATCTTTTTTATCATGGACCACATGATTTTTAAAATAGAAAAAGACTTCTGATCTTTTTTCAAGAAAATAGACCCATATATATCTACTGTATCAATCAACTAAAACATATACATAGTATTTTCCACCAATACTTCAGTTTTTATATGACCAAATAATTCCATGTAAACTAAATGTAAAGAATTAGAATTTGAAAGTTGAATAATAGATTTAAAGCTTGATTTAGGTTTCTTTCCAAATTGACAAGGATCACTAACTTTAGAAGAATTAAACATAAGCTCTGATATATCTCTATCTAGTCATTTATTAGAGATTTCAGATGATGTTATTATATTAAAATGTCCTAACCATCTATTAAAAACCCAATATTGATCTTCCATTTCACTAAATCAAGGTAGATCTTGGTTTCTAAGGTCTTATAAGTTAAGTGTGTATACATTCTCTTTCCATCGATAGAAAGTATAAATTTTCCTTTGTAAATTTGAACAATAAATTTATCATTCCTAATGTTCAAAAGGTATTCCTCATCACATAATGGGATTATTCTAATAATTTTTTGCTTAAGTATTATAGTAGACACAACATTTTAAATTAATGGGTTTCCAATAAGAATAATATAACCTATACCATATATTTCTCCTTGATTATTATCACTAAATGTCACTTTTACAACTTTCATATTAATAATCTTCTAGAATAATAGATTATTACCATTAATGTGATAGGAACAACCACTATCAATGTACCAAGTATTTTTTTTTCTATTATACTCTTCTTATTCTCAAGAAATTATAAAAATTAGGATTTTGGTATGAAAACTTTATTTGGTTCAGCATTGTTAGATAAATTATTTTTTGGAATCCATATCTTTCAAAAAATTTGATGTTGTATAGTTTTCAGTTTTTTTAGAAAAGTAAGATTTTTAAAATCTATGTGATTTCAATATATTTAAAGAACACTTATTTTTCTAGTGTCCACAACTTTGAAACGTTGAACAGAATGGGTCAATTTTAGGAACAGAATAGTTATTTGTAAAATTGGATTTTTTATTTGTAAAACCAATCCTAGAAATAATTATATGAGGTCTTATTTGTATTTAAATTTTATCAAAATTTTCTTCACCAGAAGTTAATTTTGATAGAAATTTCTTCAAAATTAAAATTTCATAATTGAGTTTTAAAACAATATATTTATTCTCATTGGTATAAGTAAAAAAATATTTATTATCTAATTATTTATTAAGATTAGTAACTTCTAGAGAAATCTTTAAATTATTAGAATTTTCTTTGGTAAGATATTCCTTAGCATCTTTAATTTTTAGAAATTTTAGATTTTCATTTTTCTAAAAAATTAGAAAACCTAGAAACTTCTTAAATTCTAGGTAAAGAATCCTATTTAGATGAAGTATATTCTTCTTTATATGTAGAATACAATTATCCTAAGAATAAGGATAATTTTCATTTAAAGTAAGATTAGTTAAGGTTTCAGCTAATACCTTATCCATGAAACAATTATTGTTCTTCAAAATTTCAGAAAGGTAACCAATATTATTTTGATCTTCACTAATAATGTCAAAATAATTACCAGAAGAACTATCTCCTCCACTCTCACTATAGTTTTAAAAATATTTCAAAATTTGCATTCCTTTATATTTGTAAAAATTCTTTAAAATTTCTTTCATTCTTGTCCTTTCTTTTCAGCTTAGGAAAATCTAGTCTGATATGACTTAGCTTATTGCGTTTATAACAGATCATCTTAGAATAATTTTTCCTATCAATACTTTCCTTATGATTTTTCTTAAACTTAAATCTGAAATATTTCATTCCAAATATTTTATTCATTCTCTGATCTAGTTGGTCTAGTTCATTCTGACTTTATTTAGTAGAACTACTTTAAATCTCAACATTATATTTATTCATTTTAAAATATTTGGAAACATTTTCTACAAACCAAAATTTCTCAGAGATAGTTGAATTAGAATAAAAAAACTACTCTATGGAATCCCACCTTTTTATAACATAACTTTTAATTACATGGTACAAACATAGGATCTTTTAATGTTTAGTTTCTTGGAAATAAATTTCATAATACATGAAAACTTATAACATTATTCTAAATAGAAATGAAGTCATCCTCATGGTTTTATCCTAATTAAATTAAATACATCTCATATCCTGGGGACATATATCAAAGGAAAGGGGTGAGAATAAGGCCCAGTAAAGGAATAAGAAATGGAAATAGTTTACATGTGATCAAGAGGAATATCAATAAGAACATGAGGAATATCATTATGGAATGAGAAAGGCAACATGAGGAACATAATAATAAAAATAACATAAACCATAACATGGAAATGTGGCTACAAAAGTTAAATGATACATTCATAAGCACATCACCTAGGTTTTTCCCCAGGGTATCATAAATGAAAATTATCAAGGTTATTCACCATTTTATCATAAAATATGACATCTCTAGAGATTAAATTATTTAACAAATGAATTGGAGTGCTATCAGGGTGAAACATTAATATGTCTTAATTAATGTGATCCACATAGATCATAATCAAACATTTCATTAATAAACCATTGAGAATAATGAATGAGTTTCTTATCAAAATCATGAAGTTTCAAAAGTGCATAAAGACATGATCATCAAGTCTTTTTTAGCGCACAAAAATGGAATGTGGGTTTATGATGTGTAAATACCCAAATAAAATAAATAATTTTTATATCTAGGTGAATAAACCTAGAAAAGAAAGTGGTATGTGTATTCACAAAAAGAAAATAAAACAAACTTTCTTAAGTAGAGATATAAATTTGATAGGTAAATTCAGCAGCATAACAGGTATAAAATGTGGTTTTAGACAAGAGTAAAATGAGAGGGGAAAGGGTCTAATTTTGGTAAAAAGTAATTTGGAAGTAAGTTTATGATAAAAATAAGTAATAGAAGAGATTAACCATAACATTTAGAGTACATATACAAAAATACGTTCCTTAATTAAAGATAATGGAAGGATAATTCCCTTACCTTGAGGAGTTACTCCTAGATCTTGAGGAATAGAACCTTGGGGGATTGAGGATACCTTAGGGGGCTCCATGGGAGTAAAAATCACCATTGATTCATGGAGGATGGATTGGTAGAGAAAAGAAATGGAGAAATGGGTAAGTATTTATATCAAAAGTGGAGGATTTGTTTAATAATTTCAAAATATAGGCTTTGGAAATCTAGGTTGTGGAAAACGAAAAACCATTGTATTACCCATGATTTTTGCCCACGGTTTTGGAAATTTGGGACACAGTTTAAGTTATTTTAATCCACAAAAACCGAACATCGTTTTTATTACTTCTTTTTGAATGGAAAATTAAAGTTTCCACAAAGTAATGTTTTTAAAGTCAAAGTTTCTATTTTAGACTTCAGAAATTAACCTATAGGTTTAGAAATTGATTAAAATATATTAAAATAATTGATATTAAAAAAATGAAATATTTTTTGTCATGGATTTTTTTTTTTAATTAATTATCACATAATTTTGAAATAATTTTGATGTCATTAAACATACCGAAAACACTAAACTGTATTTTTACTATTCATAGAAAATAAAGTATTTTAGAAAAATCTCATAAATTAACCGTAATCCATCTCTAATGTGATGATTTAAAAAATTATTTTTATTTTATCAGAATAATTCTCTAAATATGATAATTTTAACATTTAAATATAATAACTTTTTCTTTTTAAAAATAAAATGTTGTAAGGCAGAGTCAAATTTCTAACAAAAAAAATTTATGAGGACATAATAAAATTATTTTATTATTTATTTTTAAATAAGAGTTTTTTTAACATACTATTTAATTAAAATAAATATTATTCAGAATTCCTTGGTTTATTATAAAAATTTATATCTTTTTTTAAAAGTAGAATTTGGTTCTAAAAAATCAATTTATCAAATTTGTCTTAATTAAAAATGTATTTTATTAAGAAAAAATATTCTTAAAATGGAATTGATGGAATATAAATTTTATTTATAAAAAGTAATTATACTTTAAGTAACTATGTCTTAGACTCATAAACCCTTATAACACCCATGTACAACCTAAGGGTAAGGTGTACGATGGTGATAGATTCATGAGGTGGCATGAATAACATTGATCGAGTGGTAATTTTTGCTAACATGAAGTTATCTCATAGGTGATTTAGTTATAACTTCACTTATTGAAGCTCATCTTGAGATAGTTTAAGGGAAAACCCCAATGATACTACCACCCTCTCAAGTTGTGAAAAATGGGATTTATATGGCATGACTTTACTAGTTAAGGTGATCACTTATCCTTTTTTCATTAATTATCCACTGTTATTACTATTTATATACACGAATTATAATGCTAAAATTATTAAAAAATTGGTATAGTTCTCAATAGTAAAATATTCCAAAAATTATATTAAATAATGGTCATATTTCACTAATGGTCTTATAATGGTCAAATCCAAACTATCACATTTACCTTTATACTCTATAAATACCACATCATTATTTCATTCAATATTCATTACAATTCCTGCCAAGGTTATATATTTTCATTTTCTAAGATTTTGATTACTAATATTTTGTTTTATTTTTATATTTTGGTTGTGGGGTGATGATTTTAATATATTTGAGAAATCCATAATTCCCCATTTCGTATTTTCTATTTTCTATTTTTTATCCAATTATAATTCATGGAATTTTAATTGTATTTTTAGTTGACTAATGTATTGATAATTATTAAAGAGTAATGGTTTTGTTTTGTATAATATAATATATCAAACATTTTCTTAGGAAATAAGTATCATTTAAAAAAACATGGGTCATTACATTCTCCCCCTTTACAAATTTCATCATGAAATTTCAACTCATATTCTTGGATGTGAAAAGGTGAGGGTACTTTTGCTTCATTATTTCCTATAGCTCTCATTTAACCTCTTCAAACTTATGGTTTCTCGATAACATTTTGACAAGGTGGATCGTATTTTTTATATAACCTTGTCTCTATGGTTCACTTTATCCACCGGTTTCTCCTCATAAGATAGGTTGTGTTTTAGTTATACCACCTCTAGATTTGGTACATGGGAGGGATCAGGTATGTACTTCCTTAAGATAGATACATGAAATACATCATGAACTTGAGCTACATTTAGTGGGAATGAAAGTTGATAGGCCACAGCTCCTATATGATCCAAGATTTATGAAGGGCCAATGTACATAGGGATAAGCTTTCCTTTCTTCCTAAACTGCATGAATATCTTCCATAGTGATATTTGATGGAAATATTTATCACCAACATCAAACTTCAAGTACATTCAATAGTTGTCAACATAGCTATTTTTTTGACTCTGTGTAATTTTATGTGTTGTTGGATGTCATAAACCTTTTCTGTTATCTCTTGCACAAGATCAAGACCAAGAAGCTTTCTCTCACCAACTTCATCCCAATATATAGGTGTTATACATCGCTTTCTATAAAGAGATTAAAAGGGTGAAATTTGAATACTTGTGTGGAAGATATTGTTACATGGGAAATCAACTAATGGGAGGTGTTAATACCATACACCTTTAAATTCCAATGAGCATGTTATCAACATGTCCTCGAGTTTTTGTATAGTCATTTTAGATTGTCCATCGGTTTAGGGGTGATAGGCCATACTAAAATTCAATTCAGTATTCAGATCATGTCGAAGAAATCACTAAAATTTAGACATGATCCTTGGATTAGATTAGAAATTATAGAAAGTGGCACCCCATATAGCATCACCACTTCCTTTACCTATATCTTAGAAAGTTGTTCAAGAGACAAATATTCACGAATAGTGATAATATGGTCAGTCTTGGTGATTCAGTCCACTATAACCCATATCACATTGTTTCTTTTGGATGTTCTTGGGAGACTGCTGAAAATTTTCATAGTGATATTTTCCCACTTTCATGTTGGTATGGGTAGTGGTTTTAATACCCCTTTAAGAATTTATCACTTTTCCTTCACTTGTTGACATTCCAAGAACCTTGTGGAGTGGTTAGAAAACTCCCATTTTATATCATCCAACCATTAATAATCATGATGGTCCCTATACATTTTAGTGCTCCCAAGATGTATAGATAATGTATTACTATGAGATTAATCCATCAGTTCTTTCCTTATCTCTAAAATAGATGGAACACATAGCCTTCTATGAAATTTCAGTACACCTTCTTGATAAATATTAACTCAAAAAACTTCCCATTATTCACATACTCTATATTATTTGGTAATAAAATATTTTATCTTTGATATTTCTTGATATTATCTATTAATGATGATTAATAAATCATTTGGGATGCGATTTATGATGTCACGTACCTCATGATACCCATGTCAAACCTGACTAGTTCCTTGATCAATGGATCTCCTTAAATCCTCATTATTTCCATCACAACAAGGTGTTTCCTACTTAATGAATCAACAACTTTGTTTTATATTCTGGGGTGATAATGAATTGAATAATCATAGTATTTAAGAGGTTTCAACCATCTCCTTTGTCCCATGTTTAATTCCTTCTGTGTGAATATATACTTCAAAATTTGGTGGTCTGTGTATATATCACATTTCCCCCCATAAAGATAGCATATCCAAATATTAATAGAAACAATTACTATAAATTTATCCATATTATGTGTAGGATAATTCAGATAATGAGGCTTTAACTATCGAGATGCATAAGAAATCACTATTTTATTTTGCATGAAGATACACCCAATCAATTTCAGAGATGCATCAATAAAAATAAAAAATCCTTCTCTAATATATGGTAGAGTTAACACAAGTGTAGTAACCTATATCTTATTTAGTTCTTGGAAACTTTCTTCACACTCCTTTTTCTAGATGAGCTTCTCTCATTTTTTAGTTAACTTGGTTAGTGGATTATAAAGTCATGATTTTTTTTTCATAAATCTCCTATAATATCCTGCTAAACTAAGGAAACTATGAATATCAGTTAATATTTTTGGATGAGGCCACTCCTCCACAACCTTTATCTTGTTAAGGTTAACTGAGATTCATTCTTTGGCCACAAAGTTCCCCAAGGAAGAAAATTGTTATAGCATAAATTCACATTTATTTAATTTTCCAAATAGACTATCCTTTCTTAGATTTTCTAATATAACCCTTAGATGATCCAAATTCTCCTTGTGACTTTTAGAATATATCATAATATCATCAATAAAAACTATCAAAAATTTATTAATGTATTAATTGAAGACTCTATTAATAAAATCCATAAATATAGCAGTATAATTAGTCAAGAAAAAGGGTATAAAAACAAACACATAATGTCTATATCTTGATCAGAAGCCAGTATTTTATATATATTCTTTCTTCAACCTCAATTGATGATACCTAGATCAAACATCAATCTTGGAGAAGTATTGAGCCCCATGAATCTAGTAAAATGAATCATAAATCCTTAGGATATGGGAGAGTACTTATTCTTCACTGTGATCCTATTAAGTTATCTATAATCAATGCATAACTGCATTGATCCATCCTACTTATTCACAAAGAGAACTGGTGATTTCCAAGGATGGAAACATGGTTTCCCTTCTCCAAAAGATCTTTAAGTTGTTTCTTTAATTACTCTATCTCCAAATTTCCAATTCTATAATAGGTCTTGGATATTTGATTAGATGAAGGTATGAGTTTAATTAAGAACTATACCAATTTTTAGGGGGGTGGTCTAGGTAACTCATTAGGAAATACATCAATGTATTCCTAAATGATGGGGAAATTTTCTATTATTATACATTAATTTCCTTATCCTCTTCACTTATCATCTCCATAAAGAAGGATAAGGGAGGTTTTTCTATACATATCTCATGTCTAGATATCTCTCCTTTTAAAATAATGGTGGTTTGTCAATTCAAGACTACTGATATTTACTTTCTTCTTTAGTTGATCTTATAATTATAATTTGAGATCCATTCCATTCCTAATATAGTTTCCATTTCCACCATGGGAATGACTACTAGATTTTTTATGAGATTGTGTTTGACAGAGTCAATACTAGATCTTCTATAGACTATTGATTCTATGATAATACCTCTAGGAGTCTTGACTGATAAATATACTTCTAGAAGCTAGAGGATTGATTCAATGTTCTTTGAATAGTTGGATGAAGTAAAATAATTCATAGAAATAGAATCAAACAAAGTACATGTTCTATTTGAGATAACACCAAGAGTACTTATCACCACTTCATTTAGAGCCTCTACTTCAGCTATCGTGATATCAAATTCCCAACCATGCTCCCTTGGCCTATGCTAAGGTTAATATTGATTCCCCTACATTATATTCTGATTTGGAAATTTATCAGTAAAGTGTCCAAGATTTCCACACTTGAAGCATTGAACATTAGGCTAGGCCTGTTTCATCTTCCCTTTGTTGTTAGTGTTGAAAATTTTAGGCTTCACCTCACCAAGATAGTTCTGAGCTATATGGATATCTATTACACACTTGTATCATTTTACATTCCCAAGAAATCATATTCTTGAATGCTTCTTCTCACATTTTTTTCATGTGGGATGTTTCACTATCTTTCCTCCTCTTCTATGATCAAATTTCCTTTGTGATTTTGGATCCATATCTCTTTTATTTTTATTCAACTAATTTAAACACTACATTTCCCTAAACTTCAATTCAACCTTCATAGCACTCTTCACTATATACACATAGATTTAATAGTATCTATTTTAAAATTACTCTGCATATGGGGTCTCAGTATACTGAATAATATATCAAACTTTCCAATCAATTTCACAATAAAGATAGATGTATAATGATTAAGTCTTTTAAATTTCATATTATAGCTTCCCATGAATTAATTTTCCTTCTGATTCATCTCTAATAATTCCTTATCTATTTTTTTCATCTAATAGGGAAAATATTTATTGAAAAATATTCCCATAAACTCTTCCCACTCCATATAATTAGTCTCCCTTCATAGATTCATGTATCTAATCAATGTCCACCACTAATCAAGTTATACTTATAAAAGGTATACTAATAGGGTGACTTTCCCTTTCTCTGAATACAGGAGTATAAAAATGATCTTTTCTATAGAGATAATCCATTGTTCGGGAATCAATGGGTTGATAGATCCACTAAAAGAAGGTGGTTGTTGATGCATGTAGGACTAAATGGTAAATTGTTCCTTTCAAGGAGAATCTGGATACTCAACTTGATTAAATTTATTATTCACAACATGAGATAATTGATTCATCATCCTCATGAAGTTTTCCATTCCGAATTCCATTGATGGCCGATCAGCGCATCATCCATTGCGCTCATCATTTACGTGGATCCTCCAATTTCCCACCATTTGTCTAAAAGAAGAAAAATATAGTGAGAAACAAGTTATTTTTATGAATATTATAATTTTAAAGGAATTTTTTTTCTTAAAACATCATACTTAAATATTTTATTCTTTAATAACCATCATATTTTGTATATATAATTCATAATGGTTCATTAAATACTTGTGATTAACCAAAAATATCAACTGATAGTGAAAAACTAGTAATGAATCAAGACCCATTTTCATGCACAAGTTCCCAATCGAGCCTAGATCAATATGGTGTTTTTAGGTTTACCCCTAGATATGTCTGTTCTTGAGCCACATCCACTTGTTCGTATCCATACAAGGTTTTTTTTTCTCAAAATCCAATTAATTAATACTTCATTAAAATACTAGGATGTTTTCATATATTCAAAAATTTATATAGGGTTAATACTAAGGATTTATATTTATAATTCACATAAATAACTAAACCATCCTTTGATACCAATAATGGAATCCCACCTTTTTATTACATAACTTTTTATTGCATGGTACAAATAGAGGATATTTTAAATTTTATTTTCTTATAAATAAGGTACATATTTCATGAAAAAAAACATTATTATAAATACAATTTAAGAATAACTAATGGGTTCATTTGAATTAAATTTATTTAATATCATATCCTAGGGAAATACATCAAAAATGGGGTGATCAAGAGGCTTAGTAGGGGAATAAGCAATGAAAATATTTTACATGTGATCATGAGGAATATCAATAAGAACATGAGGAATATCATGATGGAATGAGAAAGGAAACATGAGGCATATCATAATAAAAATAACATGAATAATAACATCTAAATGTGGCTAAAACATTTAAATGAGACTTTCATAATAATATCATTAAGGTTTGTTACTATGGCATTATAAATGAAACTTACCAAGGTTATTCACTAAGGTATTGTAAAACATGTCATCTCTAGAGATTAAATTATTTACCCACTACATTGGAGTTATATCAAGTTTCACCCTTAAAATATATTAATTAAATTGAGAAACATTGATCAGAATCAAAAATTTCATTAATAACACATGGAGAATAAAGAACATATTTCTTATCAAAATCATAGTGCTTCGAAAGTGATTAAAGACAAGATCATCACATCATTTTTAGCCCACAAAAAGGGAATGTGGGTTTCTTATGTGTAAATACCCAAATAAAATAAATAATTTTTATAAATAGGTGAATACCCCTATAAAATAAAGAGTTTTGGGTATTCATAAAAAGATAATAAAAGAGAATTTCTTGAGTAGAGAGAGAAATTTGAGAAATAAATTTGGCAACCTGAAAGGTATAAAATGTGGTTTTAGAAAAAGGTAAAATTAGAGGGTAAAAGGGTAAAACTTTGATAAAACATAATTTGGAAGTAAATGTATGATCCAAAGGGTTAATAAAATAGAGTAACCATAAAATTTAGAACACATATACATAAATTGGTTCTTAAATTGAAGAGAATGGATAATTCTATTACCATGAAGAGTTACTCCTAGATCTTGAGGAATGGAACCTTAGGGACTTGAGGAAAACTTCATGAGACTAATTGGAAGGAAAAATCACCATATTTTCATAGATTATAGACTATTAGTGAATGTAAATGTAGAAAATAGTGGGTATTTATAGCAAAAGTGAACGATTTGTTTAATAACTCCCAAATATAGGTATTGGAAATCTAGGATGTGGAAAATGTAAGACCATTAGCTAAACCATGGGTTTTCCCATGGTTTTGGACATCTGGGACACATTTTATGTTATTTTGATCCACAATAACCGAATATAATTTTTTATTACTTATTTTGGCATGAAAAGTTTCTACAAAGTAATGTTTTTAAAGTCAAAGTTTCCATTGTAGACTTTAGAAAGTCACTTATAGGTTTGGAAATTGATTATAACATATTAAAATACTTGGTATTAATAAAATAACATATTTTAGGTCATTTATTGTGGTTAATTAATTATAATATCATTATTACATAATTATTGAGTCATTAAACATACTGAAAACCTTAAAATATATTTTTACTATTCACAGACAAATGAATTATTTTATAAAATTCCCATAAACTCATCCTAACCTAATTTAAACCTGATGATTTAAAAAATGATATTTATTTTATTATAATAATTCAATAAATATTATTTTTTTAACTTTTAAAAATAATAATCCTTATTTATTAAAAAAAATAGCGAGTTGTAAGGAATAATCAAATTTTTGACACTTAAAAATTTCCTAGAACATAATAAATTAATTTGTAATTTTATGTTTAAATAATAGTGTTATTAACTTATTATTTCATAAAAATATATATTTTTCAGAATACCTTGGTTTATTATAAAAATCTATATCTTTTCTAAAAATTATAATTTGCGTCTAAAAAATCAATTTATCAAATTCATCTCATTTAAACATATATTTTATTAAGAAAAAATATTTATAAAATGGGATTGATGGAATAAAAAAATTATAAAATGTAATTAAACTTTGAGTAACTAAGGCCTAGATATATAACCCCTTATAACACCCTCATATAACCTAAGGGTAAGGTGTGTGATGGTGATAGATTCATGGGGTGGCTTGGCTAACACCGACCAAGTGGTAATTTTCACTAACATGAACTTATCCCAAATGTGATTCCATTCTAGCTTCAATTGTTGAAGCTCGACTGGTTATTGGTCAAGGGAAAACCCCAACGACACTACCTCCCTCCCAAGTTCTGAAAAATGGGTTTCATACGGTATGAATCTAATAGTTGAGGCAATCACTTATGATTTCCACATTAATTATCCTTTGTCATTACTAATTATAAACATGAATTATAACATTAGATTTATTACCATATGGTTATAGTTCCCAATGGTCAAATTTTCCAATGGTTATATTGACTAATAGTCATATTTGACCAATGGTCTTATAATGGTCAAATCCCAAAAGGTCACATTTCACTTTATACTCTATAAATACCTCTTCATTATTCCATTAAATATTCATTACAATTCCTTCCAAGGTTATATATTGTTATTTTATAATATGTTGATTATGAATATGTTGTTTTATTTTTGTTGTGTTGGCCATGGGGGTGATTATTCTAACAAATTTGAGCGACCCATATTTTCCCATTTTGGATTTTTTATTTTATATTTTTTTTCCAGTTGTAATGTTTTTCATTTTAATTGGTTTCTTAGTTGACTACTATATTGATCATTATTAAATAGATATGTTTTTTCTATAATATAATATAACGCACATTTGATTAGGAAACAATATCATGTAAAAACCCTGGTTTATTACACACTCCATTTTTCATTTTCATTTTTTCAGCACATCCCTTCTGTCTACCCTCATACAACATGAGAATTCCAATTAGATCATATAAGCTCAACCTTATTATTTTCCTAGTACGATCAAGAGTTTTTATTTTAGAATCCCATTCTCCATGTATAATCTCATTAATCTTATTAACCCAAATTTCATCAGTAAGATCTTTATCCCCCAAAAATTTTAATCTATTCACAATAATCATAAATATATGATTCATATTTTCAATATATTCTCTAGGTAGAAAATAAAATTCTTGAAAATCAACTCTGATCATAGCTCTCCTAGTTTCAATAAATTATGTTGTCCTAAAGTGAGTAACTTCCAACTTTTTTCATATACTATTTCCAGCTTCACAAGAGGAAATTTGATCATATATATTTATATTCATTGAAAATTAAATTGATATTACAACTTTTCTTGATTTTTAAAAGTATAAATAAAAATTCCAGAATTAAATAGTTACCAGTATGCATGAAAAAATTATCATCTCTTATGTTGAAAACAAAAGACTTCATTTAATCCCTAGAATACTCATAGTCAGCACCATAAAATATTGGTGGTCTAATAGGATTTATATTTTCTAATGTTTCAAAATTTAAACCTTCAATATTTATAAAAACAATGAATACTCTTTCTATACAAACATGTTAATGTAAAAAATTTTATAACAATAAATTGAAAACTTATAAAATTTCTTGATATAAAAATATATAAAATCTTAAAATTTATAGAAGTAAAATCTCCTCTAAAACCAAATTTAGGATTTTAAGAGTACCCAAATTACCTCAAGGGGGTGAGTGAATTGTAGTTTATACAAATAAAACAAACAATTTACTAAACCTCTTAAAATAGATTATTAAATGAACACTCCATCTGATTTATAGATTAGTAATCAAACAATCTGATACTTTATAATTTTCAAAGTATAAGAAATGTTTATAACAACTACTATAGGAAAATGAAATATTTTTAAGGGAATTTTCAATGGGATCCCATTGAAAATGGATTGCAGAAGAAAAACATGTCACAAAAACTATTTCCTGTGATGGGTTATTGCAGAAAATTATTTTTTGCAACGGGGGACCCTCCTATCACAAAATTTTTTTACCGGTTATATATGTCATCATTTTTTAAAGGATTAGTACCCATTAACAAATGATTATTTATGATGGGGGATCGATCCTGTTTCAAACCACATAAGAAAATTAAAAAAAATTAAAAATTTTAAAATTTTAAAAAAATCATTGCAGTAATATAAAAAATTAAAAAAAAATTAGTATAAAAGAATTTATAAAATCTATAAAATAAAAAAATCACAATAATAATAATAAAACACAATATATGAAATCTTAAATATACGAATTATTAATAATATTAAACCAATTGTGTTCATTCAAATTTTTATCATAATAAATGTGTCATATATATATATATATATATATATATATATATCCCTGAGAAGGGGTAGGGTCATTTGGAGGATGAGGTGGTGGAGGGACATCCATCCTTATACCCTACAATAAGAATCACATATACTCCATCATCTATTGATGTTGTTACTCATGATCTCGATGTTTCTTCTCCTCCTACTACTCATGTTGTCAATGAAAGTATTCTTTCTCTCTATGAAGGGTCTCTATAACCTCACCCTAAGCTTACAACTTATCCTCTTACTCTTTAGTATATGCTAAAGACTCTCCATGAACTCCCCTCATGCTAGATTATGACAATGTAATAGTATGATAATAACTTCTAGGAGTCAAACACGAATCGATACCAATAACTCAACCTTTCTCTAAGGAATACTGAGTTGCCTACATCCATGTTTCATTATCAAATCCTACTGCACCGGTGGCATGACCCTCATTCTTTCCTGACTATCATCATTTTTGTGTGCAAATTTGTGGTCTCATATGACCTCTTCAAATAAAATTTAAAATTTAAATAGTTAAAAATATTATTTTCAGTTAATTTTAAAACTCAAACAAAAATTGAACTGACCACAATTTGATACTGTCGACCACCAATAATATCTACATTTATAGGGTTAGTTTACATCCTCTTGTAAACATGGAACTCTATAATACTGGTCTACTCATATGCCTATATTAATAATAAAATAAATATTTTACATTTAAAATTTTATAAATTATTAAATAAAAGTACTTATTAGATATCGTTGAGCATTGAATGTACGAATACCATCTCTATGTGTGACAACTTGCCTCCCCCAATTCTGCTGACCTAATGACGATCTCCTCTAAAAACTATCTTCTATATAGTACGAGCGCAATCCATCTCAAACATGAGAGGAGATTTAATCAGGTCTATGGATGAATTAAGACTGATTAAAAGCCATTAATCTATTTTTATACAGGGATATCTTCCTCATATTATGAAAAACTACTGGTGATAATTTCATTCATGTAGGCCTTCCGGGCCTCCCAGGTAGAGGACCTCATGTTATCATCAATGTGATACCATAAAACCAACATATAATTAATAATATAAAGTTAATAGTTAAATAAATTTCAAAATATCTATTATATATTTATGTACCATCCAATGATGAAATTGGCACTGATAAACATCAATGGGAATATGATCCCACTTCACCTGTGCTCTGGAAAAAATAATTCCACAGACTACCACTCCCCTGTCCAACAACTATATGTGAAAAACTATGGGAAAATAGAACAAATAATAAATAAATTAGTAAATAAATAAATTAATAAAAATTAATGATAAAAAAATTAACTAAATTACACAACTAGACATACCTCTACATGTTTGGATCAAAACAAGATGTGGTCATCGCCGAGGAAAAGGTTCGAGAATCATCAATATTAAAAGACCATGACACCTTCGAGTTGATAAACCACCTAAAACTCGAGGTTTGGATGACCAAGCATCATGCTCATCACCAGAAAGTAAAGACTCCTCAAGGATACAAAAAATCTCATCATAAGTCTCATCAGTATTATAAAACATGAAAATAATGTTGTTAAAAAATAATTAAAGACAAGTAATATATATTTTTTTATTATTATTATAACCAACATATAATTTTTTCATTATTCATATTAATCCTCATATTTATATATTATGGTGTCAATATCTTCATCTTCCTCCTCATTATTAATTTTTATAGGAGTTTCAAGTTCATCATCTCTTGTTAATTCAAATTCAATTGTTACATCATTAACATCATCATCGCCATCAACCTATAACTGTGGGTTTTTATCATTGATATTCATTTCTCTTCCTTGAAAAAGATGTATTTGGAGCTATCACTTGAAAAAATTCAATTAATTTCACTTCAATGGAACCACATTCACTTTTCATAAATTTATTTTCATGGTATTTAATTTTTATAATGCTCAACCAATAAATTAACTCTCTTGAAGCAACACAATAATTTGAATAATAAATTTTATGTGCTTGATGATCCAATGAAAATGATCCATTTAATAAAAGAAGTACATTATTTTTAATTTTGATGATTCCATGGTGTAGATGAACATGTAATCCTCTATTAGTATCAAACCAAAGACATTTAAACATCGTTACATAATTCTATCCTAGATGACATAGTTCAAGTATTTCATTCAGAATGCCATAAAAGTCAACTTGAATTTCTCTATAATGAGATCCACTAAATAAACCACTACTCATTGTTTTTTTGATTCACTGTATGAATATGTATGAAATCGAAAACAATTCACCATATATGAATTATAATATTTAACAATTTTGGATAGTGGGTTAATCAATACATACAATCAATTATCAATTTTATTAGCATGTTGTGATGCATGAAAAATTAAAAAACAATTATCAATGTAACAAATAATAAATTGATTTTATATGTTAAACAATAAGTAATTTACTTTACAATTCTTTAAAACTGGTTGGAGAAATTATGTTATCAATGATTTTCAAGGGAAACTGGTGTAATTTGTGGAAACTATTTCTTGATATAATCATCATACAATCAAAAAATAAAATAATATTAATTAACTTTAAAAAAATTAAAGAATATGTGATAGTATCACTCACTGTAAAAATCATTTTAGTTCTTCATAGTTGTGAAAAACATATGTATGAACCAAGTAATGTTCATCATCTAAAATCCATCATTCATGAACTCCACCAAAGAAAATTTTTGGATGATTAAAAACTGATAATTGAATGTTCAATACATCATCAACATTTCCTTTATTATATCCCATTCGGTTATTTTTTGAAGGATATTTAGGTAGGAAATAATGGGAGCAGAAAAAAGAAATTTACTCCAGTAAATAAGCTTATGTAATTTACCCTTCAACTAATTATTTATTATATACCATTTTCTTCAATTTCTTTATGCATATATCATATGGGTATATACATTATAATTTTTTCAAACCTTCATATTTTGTTTCATGTGGAAAATTTAATATAAAATGTTTCATTGAATCAAAGATAGAAATAATATTTTTTTACTATTAACATAAAATTAAAACAATATTTTCTTACAGTCTACTAAGTGAATCATAGTCTATTGTCACCATAAAAATGACTCAAAAATAATATGATATTTCTGTTAGCGCATTCCAAATTGAATAATCCAACAAACCTATAAATACAATTAGTAGAATAATTTCCATTATAACATGAAAATCATGTCTTTTTAATTTGAGAATATGACTATTTTAGGAACATCTAATAAAATTGGAAACATAACTATGTGATTGCCTCAAATCTGAAATCCACTAAAAAAAATAAACTAGTTTATTTGGTTAGTGTATAATTCACATTTAGTTTAATTTTCTTTTGTGATCTATTATTTTCAAAAAAATTCATGTTCTGGTCATCTGAAAATTTGGTTAAGATCTAATTATGTCATTACATTATCATCGACCTTACCAGGTGTGTCCAAAACTATATAAAATCTATTATCAAAACATTTATTCTCAATATTCATGGCATCCAACATGTGAGGAATCAACAAATCAGACCAATATGGGATATCCTAAAAAATACTCTATTTAATCTAACTATGATCTTTCCTAAAGCCATCTATTTTTTGTTGGTTTATAGTTGGTCTAATGAGATAATATGAAGTGATAATATATTCTAAATCAATACCTAAGATCATTTCTGGAGATCCATCTCTTTCAATAGTACATTTTCTAAAGCGATTTACGTTTCTTTTGAAAGGATGATCAATAGGAAGAAATTTTCGAAGAAAGTTGAAAAAAATAAGGTTTTCTCCCATTGATGAGAATAAATTATTTTTTGTCACTCATATAGTATGGACATGATTTTAGACTATGTTTAATCTAGCTAGATAACATGCCATATGCTGGGAAGTCACTAATTTTACACATTCACGCAACTTTCATTTGAAAATTCTATTTTACAAAAACATCATACATACAGACACCATAACTCCATAATAAATTTAACTCATCAATCAATGAATATAAATAAAAAATAATATTCTATTTGGATGTATTAGAATTAATAATGTTAAAAATATATATGGATTATTCATCAACATCTAATAAGGTAAGTTGTATGGAGTTTTAAAGACAAGTCAATAAGAATATTGACTACAGTAAGAACCAAATGGATAGAAACCATTAGAAAAAAGAACCAATCACATGTTACAGGCTTCTGAATAAAAATAAGTATGTACATTGTTGAAAAATTTCCATGAATCACCATGACAAGGATGATTTAATCTTTTACCAGTTGAAATATTGGATTTGTTCCATGACTTAATGAAGATGTGTTCTAAGACATAAATAAACACTACAATCTGGGTGTAAGTGAGAAATACTAAAACTATTTAATGGGAACCAATCTTGACCTCCCTTATTGAGCCTCCTTGTACCTCAATTTTCCACATGTATGAAAACTAACTAATTACTCATTTTCACCATAATATAAGATGAAATCATTTTAAAATGCATGAATCTTTTTATAAACAAGACACAAATTACAAACCAACCTCTTAATCTCATAGAAATTGGTAGGCAACACATTCCCTTCAGTTAATAGTTATTTAACCAAATCTAATATTTGATCAAAATAGATATCTTACATTCCATTATCTAATTTAATAGATATAAATTTTGTAACCAATTCAAATTTTATTATCCTTCAACCAAGATATAAGGCATCTTCAACAAAATTCAGAAAATCAAAAAATCGATATGTTTCTAATTTATGAGTTAAATTAATATCATTCTGAGTTTTTGTTTTTTGCAAAGATGCACCAACAACCTCATGTAATAAAATTTTAAACCATGATTGATCTGGAACCAAATTATTAGTATCATCTCTAGAACTATGTTTACCATGTTGATACCAAAAAACATAACCATTCTGAAAACCAAAACACAATAAATGGCCCCCAATGTTGTCAAATGTTCCAAATTTCCTCAAATCACATTTCTTACATGGAAACTTAATTTTCCCTTCTGAAACTAATTCTAGTTTAGAATATGAAAATTATAAAAAATCTTTAACACAATCAATTTATATAGGATGTATTCTAAAACCATTTACATTCTTGTGATGATTTATCCAATCATGATTTGGTAATAAAGGCTGTTGTCTACTTCCATGTTCTATATTTTTCTGAAATGTAAAAAATAAAAATATTGCTTATGAATAATCTGATATAAGGAATAGACTATGAAAATAGATATAAAATGAAATACATATAAATTACTTATAAATATTATCAATTCTATATAATTACCACATTTTATTTTCTAATTCCATAAATTACTACTAATTTTTAATTACAGTTAGTTTTTACTGATTATCACTCATTACCTATAATTTTTACTAATTACCACTCATTAAAAGTATTTTTTTACTAATTACTTCCCATTATTAGTTTGTATACTAATTATCACTCATTACCGTTAATTTTTACTAATTACCACTCATTACCAGTATTTTTTACTAATTACCACTCATTACTGATATTTTTTACTAAATACCATGCATTACCAATATATTTTCCTAATTACCACTCATTACTGATATTTATTACTAATTACCACTCATTACTAGCATTTTTTACTAATTATCTCTCATTTATAATATTTTTTACTAATTACTGCTCATTACTGGTAATTTCTACGAAATACCACTCATTACCTATAATTTTTACTCATTATCACTCATTACCAATATTTATTACTAATTATCACTCATTAATAGTATTTTTTACTAATTACTGCTCATTACTATTATTTATTTACTAATTAACACTCAATACTGATATTTTTTTAGTAAATACCACTCATTAATTATATTTTTTACTAAATATTGCTCATTATTAGTATTTTTTACTAATTTTCACTCATTACTGGATTTTTTTTACTAATTACTGCTCATTACCATCATTTTTTACTAATTAATGCTCATTACTAGTATTTTTTTTACTAATTACCACTCATTACCAGTATGTTTTACTAATTACCACTAATTATCGGTATTTTTTACTAATTACATATCATTACTAGTATTACTTAATAATTACAGCTCATTATTGGTATTTTTATTAATTACCACTCATTGCCAGTATTTTTTACTAATTACTGCCCGTTACTGGTTTTTTTACCAATTACCGCTCATTACCATCTTTTTTTACTAATTACTACCCATTACCACCAATTTATACTAATTAACACTCATTACCAGTTTTTTTTTACTAATTACCACTCATTACTAGTATGTTTTACTAATTACCACTAATTATCGGTGATTTTTTACTAATTACCTATCATTACCAATTTTCTTTACTAATTACCGCTCATTTTTGGTATTTTTTATTAATAACCACTCATTGACAATATTTTTTTACTAATTATCGGTCGTTATTGGTATTTGTTTTCCAAAATACAGCTTATTATTGGTATTTTTTATTAAATAGAATTCATTACCAGTATTGTTTTACTAATTACCACTTATTACCAATACTTTTTACTAATTACCACTCATTCCCGGTAATTTTTACTAATTACTGCTCATTACCAATAATTTTTACTAATTACCACTCATTATCAGTATTTTTTACTAATTACCACTCATTATCGGTAATTTTTACTAATTACCACTCATTACAGGTATTTTTTACCGATTACTGCTCATTACCTGTATTTTTTACTCAATACCACTCATTATAGGTATTTTTTACTAAATACCACTCATTAACGAGACTTTTTACTAATTACTACTCATTACCTGTAATTTTTACTAAATACCGCTCATTAGCAGTAATTTTTACAAAATACCTCTCATTAACAACATTTTTTACTAAATACCACTCATTACCGGTATTTTTTGCTAAATATCACTCATTACCATTTTTTTTACTAAATAACACTCATTACCTATAATTGTTACTAAATACCGCTCATTGTTGGAACTTTTTACTAACTAGTGCTCATTGCTGGTAGTTTTTAATGATTACCGCTCATTTCAACTAATTTTTAATAATTGTCACTCATTTCTGCTAATTTTTAATTATCTGTGCTCATTACCGCTTATTTCTATGTCACGAACTAACCTGGGTCGACCCTGAACCGGTCACCCGAGTCGTTCCGCGACATGTCCCGAAGGGCGTTCCCGATCGCCACGGGCTGACAACCAGTGTCAGGCATCAAAATTTTAATCGTTGGGAACGATTTGGCCCATGAACAAAAAAATAAAAAGATAAATAAAAACAGTTGATAAACATAAAACTAGCAGTGGAAAAAAAACCGAACGTACCTCCACATGACCTTTCAGGTCACCTCCCGACCAAAGGTCAACCTTGCTCCTATAATGAGCAAATCAGCCAAGAAACGTGAACAAGAGAATGACCCTACAACTGGAAAAATAAATAGGCATGAGCATTAAAAATGCTCAATAGGGTTGCCAAGGTAAACCACAGAATCGAATATCTCATTTTTCGAAACAATCCACCAACACAAGTTTGAAATAAAATTATAAAAGTAGGTTTTACATACTTTAATAAAACAATTTCATTTACCCATTTTAAAAACCCAACGCACACCACGTTCCATTTCTAAAACAAATTACAATTTTTCCAAAAAAAATCCAAATAAAGAAAACAATGAAGTGCTAAAAGAAACAGGTGACAGTATAAGATGAAAACAAAACAAGAAAAGCAAAGACAAACCATGGCTGATCCTAAACATCCCTAGAATACCCTTGGACGTACTCAGTTTTAGAACCACCTGTCGACATATGGTGAAGCTCCTAAGTCTATAACCAACTGACTACCCTAAACTGACCAATCCAGTGGAAAATACCACCTGGCCTAACAACGAATCCAAGGGGTACCATCCCGTCTAATCGGGGTTGGTCAGCAACCATCACTCGATCATCTAAAAGATGCTTAGGAACCCATGGTGGTTATAATAATACAGTGTAAGTAGGAGGCCCTCGCACGCGTGACTCATCTCACTGCACTTGCCTACCCCAAACACAGACACCAATATATGATAACCCATAAAAGAGAAATCCCTCCTATAAAGGTGCCCCATATTTATATCCATAGATTTCATATCACATGAAGGTGATAACTGGGCCTTCATGTCATACAATCATTAAAAACATTTGAAACTTTTTATAAAACAATTAAGCTTCAAAACGGGCACACATTTGTCAAAAATACCATTATTCTCAAGGAATCAACACAAACATCATACTAAAGCTGGAACTGCCAAACAGGCCTTAACCTCGATGTATCTATAACGTTGTCAAAACATCACACGAACATTATTTTGTATTTACAAAACCAAACAGGCCCTTAAGTTCCAAAACACACACCTAATCATTTCACAACTACCGAACAAGACTTTATCATTTTCAAACTCACGTCAAAACACGATTCAAATGCAATGACTATACTTTAAAGAAAACATTGTTTAGGAAGCACAACTCATTACTTTGGAACCAAAAAACCATTTCCTTATAATTCATAAAACCATTCCAAAACAATTCAACACAAATAATAAGATTGTTAAGAAGGTAAACAGTTTTAAACACAACCAATTCTAAAAGTTCATAAAAACATCATTATTTAAGTAGAGGGTACCAAATGGGTCATCACATTACTTAAACAATTAAATCACTTCTTTGAAAACACAAGTCTTGTCAATCGGACCTTTAACTTCACATGGCCAAAACATTACCCAAAAATATTACGCAAAGACCACTTCTTCATTTTCAATGTCAAACAATTTATTAAAAAAATTCAAAATAGATGAAACAGTATATAAAAAATTTAATACATGTTCCAAAAAATTTATAAACAATTTTTATAACGAAATGAAAAATTTATTAAATACATTTATAAACAAAAGAAACAATTTATAAACAATTAAATTAAAAGACCGAATAAATTTTAAACAATTCATTCAAAGTGTAAACACTTTCAAAACCTATTTCAGAGTATATCAAAAGTGTCTGTCATGCTTAAAACATCATCAAAACAACCTATGACATCCAACGAACACATTTGTTTCATAAGAACATGCAAAAATGACAATAAAAAGTACTTGAAATCTATTTTTATCAAAACTGACTAACTTGAAAACACTATAAAAAGTTAACAAAGTGATATGAAAAGGTGAAAACTAAGTCAAAAATTTAATTAAAAACATTCATGTATTAAGTGGACTTAATCGAAAAGGGAAACATGGATTCTCCTTCCTCAAAGGAGTGCAAATGTGACGCTACTTCCGCAGAAGGTAGAACTGCTCCTCAAGAACCCCCCACACACCTTAAACAACAAGAAAAACGTAGTAAAAATAACTTGGACTCTAAGATTCAATTAATTTGAATAAAAACACAAAACAATAGAAGAACACACAGCAAGGTGAAGTCCGTGCATCTGATGGGAGGAGGAAGTGCTGTGAAGGGGGGTTCCGATGCGGATAGGATATCGGAGTGGCGGGGTACATGCATGTAGAGGCCGAAGTGTCGGGCCGTCGGTGGCCGAGGCCTGAGAGGTGGTCCACATGTGGTCGGAACACAAGCATGAGGGTGTGGGGTCCCGTGAGGATGGGCTAGGGTGGCCGGAAGGCGGCCGAAGGGCGGCGGTCCAGAGGAAGCCGATCAGTCTGTGAGTGGCTGCATGAGTGGAGAAGGCAGAAGGGGGCTGGGCGCGATGACCTGCTGTAGCCAAGAGACCAGAGCGCGGTGGGGCGAGGCGAATGGCTGGATGTTTTGTGAGGGGGGATTCCAGCCATGTCGGGAAGGCTCTAGGAGGGTGAGGGGTCCCGGGAGAGGTGAGGGCAGGTGGTGCGGGGTCCGGGAAAGTGCAGAGAGGCAATCAGGGGGCGGGAGTCTGCCGGGGTACACTGAGGGGGCGCCGGCGAAGGGCGCTGGAGCAGTGGAAGGCTAGAGGGGGCGGCTACTGGTGTACATAGGCGGACGAAGGTAAGGGGGAGGGAAGCTCGTGTAGGGTACGAGAAAAAAGGTGGGGCTGGCTAGGAATTACGGTTTCATGTTTTTTTTCATATTATAATAATAACAATAACAATTATAATAATAACAATAATAATAATAATAATACCTACATAATAATAATAATAATAACTATTATATTTATAATAATAAAAATAATAATAATACCAATATAATAATATTATTATTAACAAAAATTCATTTTTATAAACTTAATCCATTTAATTATCAACTTCTGAAAACCGGGTACCCGTGCGCTCATCACATGGCTTAAAAAAACACGCACGCAAATTGCACGCCTCAACAAATTCTTCTTGGGAACCCGCACAAGCACCTGGGGTGATAGCACAATCACTACTAACCATGCGGTGCCCGTGCACGATTCTGAAACCCACCAAAAACATTAAACTTCAGAAATTTTAAATCGGGACCCAGCCCGATCCTTTACGTGAGAATGAGGAGCCCATAAATAATAAAATAAAAGTAAATTAGAAAGTAAGGGTGTGACAATTCTCCCCACCACAGATACTTTCTACCCCTAGAAAGTCACCTAGTCGGACAAAATACAAAACAAGAACCCATGCCCGATTGAGACCAAAAGAAACCACAATACAAGAGAGCAGGAGAAGACGAGAGGGTTCTCCCCACCACAAGAACATATCTAGCGCATAAATTTAATACCAAAACATATCACCCCAATAGGGGGGTCAACACGGGAACTCTCAACCAATATAAACGAACTCCTATAGCACAAGAGAAACAAAACATCCGCTGAAACCTGAAACTCTTGACCCAGACCAAAAACTCAAAAAACTGGAGAAAAACACATAAGCAGAACTTAACTCAAAAAATGAAGTTGAGTATAACCAGAAGCCTTAACTCCTTCGCAGGAACTTATGTCTCCAAATGAACACAACTAAACCCAAATCAACACATACAGGGGCCAAACACACCTTTAAGAAAAATGCATTATTTAGAAAACCACATTCACACAACCAGGACTACTTAGATTAAAATAGGATGAGTACATTATGACTTCACAATAAAACAATGAACTTACAACAATGTAAAAACATTAACAGTATACAAAAATGAGAATGAAAGGACTTTAAATGTTCCACTTCCAACACGGACCAAAAAACTTGAACTGAGGCTTCACACCCCCGGCAACTCCTGACTGTGCGTGAGATTCAACCCAAGACCTGTGGTTGGGGATCTGATGGCTGAAGCATCCCTTTATTTATAGTCAGGCACTAAAATTTCTTCGGTCATAGCATCTTCTTCAAGCGATGCTTCCTGCAAAACTTCTCCAAGTGAGCCAAACACCCACAACGATGGCACGTCTTCCGAGGGATGCGACATGACTGCTTCATGTGCCCGAACCGGCCACACTGGTGGCACACCACTGAATGATCCGATGAATTGGAATCCAAAACCACTGTAGAGGACTCTCTAGAAATAGGTTCCTCTGGCACACCCTTCTCGCTAGGTGGAGAACCTTTACAAGCAACCAAATACACTGGATTTCCAACCATCTGCGCTCTGGAGACCAACACAGCTAAAAAACGCCTCATCCACCAACTTCCTGAAATGATGGTCTTTATAAAGGAGGACCCACTCCTTGATCTCTCGACAAAGACCCCCGATGAAGAGAGAAGTCTTCATTATATCCTATGAAGCTACCTCCAGAGAAAAGGACACAAGCTCCAGGAAATGATCAACATAAGTCTTCACCATCTGTTATCCTTGTTGAATGCACATTAGCTCTTCCATTCTCTTCGTCTTCACCTCTTTAGGTATAAACCTTCAGAAGAAGACATATTTAAAGACATCCCACATCATACCAACTTGAATTGATGGTGGGTAAACCAAATCTAATTCATCCAGAGATAGACCTTCAAACTGACCCAAAATGACACACACTCTGACAGCTTCAGGAGTTCCCAATATTCTGAAGACACGTTTGACCTCTTCAAGCCACTTTACTACTTATAACGGGACCCGATCACTGTGAAGGATATGAAACATCTGAGAAGGACCAAAAACTTGGCATGACTTATCAGAAACTTTGGGGACTTATCTGGGCATCCTTTTCTAAACAGAATATAAAGCACAAAGCCAAAACCAATATCAAACCAAAGAAACATCAATGAAAGCGCTTCCATCCCAAAAAAACTAGCTCGAAAACCAAACAAATAAAAACACAACACAAAATTCCCTTTTTAATTTTAGATTTCTAAACCACCTTCTTTCGATTCCACATTCCATATTCAAAAACACGCTTACATCAATCAAAACCAAAACAAAACCCAACTTACAACGAACCATAGGGACAAGGAATAAGAATTTATGCTCAACTTGGTGGCATGGTAGTGATACATGTCCCAAGAAATTGTAAACGGATAAGATAATCTCAACTGTACAATTAGAACCCATTTGGGTCACTACTCCATGTGAGGTTACGACATGACACAGGTTCGCCTCCATTTTTATTCCTCAATCCCAAAACAAAAGCAGAAGACTCAAAACCTGAACTACCCCTAGAAACTCGACGTTTGGAATGAGAAAGGGTTCATGACGTCCTTCTTGTACCTACCTATCAAGTCCCAACAGTACTAATCTCCATCTACCGGACACCCCAAATAACAAGGAACCTGCTCTGATACCATTTTTTCACAAACCAACCAGGGTCGACCTTGAAATGGTCACCCGAGTCGGTCTGTGACATGTCTCGAAGGGAGTTCTCGATCCCCACGGGATCGAAACCAGTGCCAGGCATCAAAATTTTAATCTTTGGGAATGATTTGTCCCATGAACAAAAAAAATAAACAGATAAACAAAATTAGTTGATAAACATAAAACTAGCAGCGGGAAAAAAACCGAACGTACCTCCGCATGACCATTCAGGTCACCTCCCGACCAAAGGTCGACCTTGATCCTATAATGAGCAACTCAACAAAGAAAACTTGAACAAGAGACTGAACCTACAATTGAAAAGATAAATAGGCATGAGCATTAAAAATTTTCAGTAGGGTTACCAAGCTAAACCACAGAATTTGATATCTCCTTTTTCGAAACAATCCACCAACACAAGTTTGAAATACAATTATAGAAGTATGTTTTCCATACTTTAATAAAGAAATTTCATTTTCCCATTTTAAAAACCCAAAAAACACCACGTTACATTTCTGAAACAAATTACAAGTTTCCAAACAAAAGCCAAATAAGGCAAACAAGCCAGTGCTAAAAGAATCAGGTGACAGTATAAGCTGGAAACAAAACAAGAAAAGTAAATACAAACCATGGGTTATCCTAAACATACCTAGAATACCCCTAGACATAATCAGTTTCGGAACCAACTACTGCAGTATGGTGAAACTCCTAAGTCTATAACCAATTGGCCGCCCTAAACTGACCAATCCAGTAGAAAAGCCCACCTGGCCTAACAACAAATCTAGGGGTACCAACCCGTTTAATCGGGGTTGGGCAGCAACCATCACTCGATCATTTAAAAGACTCTTAGGAACCCATGGTGGTTATAATAATACGGTGTAATTAGAAGGCCCTCACATGCGTGACTCATCTCACTGCACTTCCCTACCCCAAACACAGACACCAATATACGATAACCCATAAAAGAAAAATCCCTCCTATAAAGGTGTCCCATATTTATATCCATATATTTTATATCACACGAAGGTAATAACTGGGACTTCACATCATATAATCATTAAAAAAAATTGAAACTTTTTACAAAACTATTTATTTTCCAAATGGGCACACATTTTTCAAAAACACCATTCTTTTCAAGGAATCAACACAAACATTATACTAAAGATGGAAGTGCCAAACGGGCCTTATCCTCGAAGTATCTATAACGTTGTCAAAACATCACACGAACATTGTTTCATATTTACAAATCCAAATAAGCCCTTATGTTCCAAAACGCACAGTAAATCATTTCATAACTACCAAACAAGCCTTTATCATTTTCAAACTCACATCAAAACACGATTCAAAGGAAATGATCATGCTTTAAGAAAGCATTGTTATGGAAGCACAACTCATTACTTTGGAAGCATAAAACCACTGCCTTATAATCCATAAAACCTTTCCAAAAAAACATTAACACAAATAATAAGATTGTGAAGTAGGTAAACAGTTTTAAACACAATCATTTCTAAAAGTTAATATAAAAATCATTATTTAAGTTGAGGGTACCAAACGGGTCATCACATTACTTAAACAATTAAATATCTTCTTTGAAAACAAAAGTGTTGTCAATCGGACCTTTAACTTCACATGGCCAAAACATTACCCAAAAATATTACGCAAAGACCACTTCTTCATTTTCAATGTCGATCAGTTTATTAAAAAAAAATATAAAAATATGAAACAATCTATAAACAATTTAATACATGTACCAAAAAATAATTATAAACAATTTTTATAACGAACTGAAAAATTTATTAAATACATTTATAAACAAAAGAAACAATTTATAAACAATTCAATAAACAGACCGAATAAATTTTAAACAATTCATTCAAACTGGAAACACTTTCAAAACATATTGCAGAGTATATCAAAAAGTGTGTGTCATACTTAAAACATCATCAAAACAACCTATGACATCAAACAAACACATTTTTTTCATAAGAACATGCAAAACTGAAAATAAAAAGTACTTGAAAACTATTTTTATCAAAACTGACTAACTTGAAAACACTATAAAAAGATAACTAAGTGATATGAAAAGGTGAAAACTAAGTCAAAAAATTAATTAAAAAAATTCATGTATTAAGTGGACTTAATCGAAAAGGGAAACACGGATTTGCCTACCTCAAAGGCATGAAAATGTGACATTACTTCTGCAGAAGGTGGAACTGATCCTCAAGAACCCCTCACAGACCTTAAAACAGTAAGAAAAATGCACTACACATAACTTGGACACTAAGGTTCAATTAATTTGAATAAAAACACAAAACAAAAAAAGAACACACCATAAGGTGAAGTCCACATGCCAGAGGGGAGGAAGAAGTGCTACAAAGGGGGGTTCAGATGCGGATTGGACGCTGGAATGGTGAGGTGTAGCAGCGTAGAGGCTGGAGCGATGGGCTGCGAGTAGATGAGGGCATGAGTGGCGGTCCACGATGAATGTCCTGAGCGCAACGGAAGCTCATGGGTAGATGTTCCCACTTGGCTTTTTGTTAGTAGCAATGATCAATCCAGGATCAATACGACAATAAATGCCAGACTCCAGGGATCGAATAACAAAAATAGACAAAGAAGAAGAATAGTTGCAAAAACACAAAGGAGGATCATCATAGGTTGATTATAATTAATTTAATTAATTGACAAGAAGTACCTTTGATGGTGTTCTTTCTTCGTTGATATTTCTGATCACGTTCCGATGTGATTTATAGTTGCGTCGTAGAATCCAAGTGTATACTTCCTCTAGCAGTGATCCCCACATGCACCACACATATGTAAACGTCGCCAAAGGAATATATGGGTGCTAGCATGGAGAAGCCTTTGCTTGTGTTGTCCGCCTTAGATCACCTTGATCCGATGGAGGAGGATCTCTTTCAGTCTTGAGAGCGTTTTTAAAGGATAGAGTTCTTTCAGCCTTGAGATAATTCTCTAGAATTGTTGTGCACAACGATTAAGGAAACGTGTTGGGGTTGTTAGGATATTTATAATTGCATTTGAGGTTATAGATGTATGACAATAAATAAACGTGTTACACATTTTACTTATTTCATTAACCCTTATTGAAAACCCCCATGTCAAATCATTAATTCCTTGACACTGATTATAATAAATACCACTTAATAAAACAATATTATTTCTTCAAAATCCGGACTAGAAAAACTACACGGTGTGTAATCATTAATACACGGTGTGTACTTTTTTTCATTTCCTTTCCAAAATTAAAACTACACGGTGTGTACATTTAAGGTACATGACGTGTATATCTTGTTTTCATTTTATTCATCCTCCAACATTAAAAAGATTTAGGCTTCCTTGAATGATTATTAAAGCACATACGAGAATAATATTTATTATAATTGAGATACTTGGATACACTTATTGTGTGACCCTCTAGGCCTCTTTCTCATTGGCATTAGGCGGGCTTGCCTAAATTCAAAGATTTCTGTCTAGCAACGGGTCAAGGAACCCAAGAGAAAGAAGTTGACACTGCATTGACGTGTCAACTCATACAAACTCTTAACAGGTAATTTAATCCCTTTGTCTCAATATCTCATCAAGAAGGTTTCATGGTAGTGTCATAAACCTATATTCTTGATCCGTAATTCTTTGACTTCCAGAAATAAACTCATCATGACACCATGGCCATGGAATTTGGGTGACAGTTCTATTTCAATCAAAGGGCCTGAGATATCTACTTCCATATATATGGAAGGGGAAAATCCTTCCTCAACTTATCCATTAACAACATGTCATTTGTGACGCACCCAATGTATCCTACTTCCCACCAACTGTCTTCGTGATGGTTTTCATCAACAAATATAAGTGTGTGAATCATGACATGAGTTAATGATAATCATTTAGTCTAAGGAACATTACACATGCTCGTAGATATCAATTTCTGATGACACCAAGACATCTGGAATCACTACTGGAAGGTATGTCCTCATAATCTCCCATCTTCGAGATTACCAAGTGCGAACTCCATGAGAGAGAGTCTCATCTTCTTACGAGTACTCGCACATGACAGTCTATATACTATTTTTCCTATCATAGTATGTCATCCAACCGTAGAACTTTATTTAAAAATATTTTTATAACATTTCAAGGTTCTCATCATAGCGGGGATCTTCCATGACCTTATTAATGCAGAAAATATTCCAATACATTATTATATTATAGTCAGGCAGAACAATGAAAAATATATAATAAGTGTATATTCATGTAATCAAAGTATAAATTGATGGTTCTCAGGACACCAACTCTAACAAACTCCCACTTGGACTAGATCCAACTGCCTATGACTTTTAGTCCGTTAAACCTCACATGATGATCATGTTTCTACTGAATCAAGGCTTTAGTCAAGGGTTCCGCCATGTTATCTTCTATGGAAATACTACTCACTGCAACTTCACCTCTCTGAGAAAAATCTCTCAAGAGATGATACTTCTGAACTATGTTCTTTGTCTGCTGATGTGACCATGGATATTTTGCAAGTGTCACCACTGCAGTATTATCACAATAGAGTGAGATAAGATCTTTACTGCTAAGTACTACATCCAGCTCTTGGATGAAGCTTCACATCTATACTGCTTCTTTAGCTACCTCAGAAGCTACGATATACTCGGACTCTACTGCAGAATCTGTGACCAAACCTTTCTTAAAGCTCTTCCAGCTCACTGCACCTCCATTCAAACTGAAGATGTACCCAGTCTATGACTTCATGTCATCTTGATCAGTTTGGAAACTAGAATCAACATGTCCTCTGATGACTAGTTTCTCATCTTTTCCATAAACCAGGAATATATCCTTAGTACACCTCAAATACTTAAGTATAGTCCTGACTTCCATCCAATGGCGGTCGCCTAGATCAGCTTGATATCTGCCTACCTCAATTAATGCATAAGCAGCATCTATCCTTTTACATAGAATATCATACATGACTGACCCAATCATGGATGTGTAAGGGATAATTTCCATTTTCTTTATTTCCTCATGTGTCTGAGGACACATTTTCTTGGAAAGATGAATTCCATGTTACACTGGCAACAATCCCATCTTGGACTGTTCCATACTGAATCTCGTCAGTATCTTGTCAATGTATGTACTTTGACTCAGGCCCAACATTATCTTGGATCTATCACGATGGATCTTGATCCCAAAAATATATACTGCCTCACCCAAGTATTTAATAGAGAATTATTTATCCAACCATGCCTTAACTGACTATAAGACATATGACAACCCTGCTTTTTATTACAACATAAACATGATTTATTACATAAAACATCACTTGATAAAACAAATAAGATCAAGATGTTTAGTGTCTTTGGGGCTTAGGATCATTACACAAAAGCTTAAAACATGAAATACAACATCTTTATTTAAAACTTCCTTTACATGACCACTACATTCCTTCGTACATAGCATTGCATGGGATAACCTGAGTACATGCATAAGAAAAGGGTTAGCTATAAAACCCAATAAGGAAGTACACATGGAATAACATGAGGAGTAAAATACATGTTATACAATAGGAATATCAATAGAGCATAAGAAAAATATGAACATAAAGGCATGATAAAGCATGATAATCATAACATGGAAATGTGGCAACAACACTTAACATGGAATTAGCATGAGCCAAGGCTCATTGCACATGGAGCATGAGTAAATACTCATTGCACATAAAGCACTAGTAAACCCTAGTTGCACTTGAATTATCATGAGTCAACACTCATTGCACAAGACGTATCATGATACTATACTTTACCCAATGCATTGGAGCGCTATAAGGGCGCACCCTTCTTAAACATTTCATTTCCTGCATAAGTGTGCCACATGGATCATAAAACATGGATTCATAAAACATAATCATTTATTACACGATAAAGGAATGTGTAATTAATACATGAAACTTTACAATAAATAAGTAAATGTTCATAAATGTGAATACCCTTGATGGAGAAATGGGAATGGTATTCACTACACAATGACATTGGCTTAGAAAATCGGTGTGATTTCGGCTGCGTAACGGCGTGACATAAGAATTCATAAAAATGGTTGATGAGAGAGAAAGGGTTTAATAATCATATTTACATGTAATGGACAGTTACAAGGTTATATAGATACATGTCTCAACAATTTTAATGGAATTTAGATTCACGATACAAAAGTATTGCTTGAATGTAAAAGAGGAGAGAGAAGTTCCATTCGTAATTTCAGCATAGTAACGGGTGTACATGGGAGGAATTTAATGAGAGAGAAAGGGTCTCCAATCATTCAAACATAAAGAGGGAATTAAGAGTGAGGTGAGAAACCATACCCCAACATTTATAATTGAAATTAAAATGGAAAAAAACTTAAAGAAAATTGGACAAAAATGAGAATGGAAGAAAAAAACCCTTACTTGGAAGTGTGATTCCAAAGGATAGAGAGAGGCTTGTGAGAGGCTTATTGGGAGCATGGGGAACCTAAGGAGGATTATAGAGAGAGTAGGGCAGAGGTTGGAAGAACTCTAAAGGCTTTGAGTGAGGAGGAAGTGGGATATTGGGTGGGTTTATATAGGAAAGGTGAGGGAATTCTTTATTATTTACGTTTGGGACCCCTTATATTAAATTAATCCAAAACACAAACCATCCCATGGTTTTTGCCCATGGTTTTTGGCAAAGGGAAGAGGAAAATAATATTTTATAAGGCCAAGGTCCTAACTTCTTAAAATATTACGGTTTCTTATGTGGAGGTGAGTCACACTCCAATGGAAATTAATTTAAAAAGACAAGGTGTTTAATAAGTCTTGAGGGGTCCATTAATGATTTGAAAAGTAATCCAACCAACTCAAAATCACATTATTTTAATGGTAAAAAATATATTGGCCGAACATAAATATTATATTATTTTATTACATCACTATTGGGTCATTATGATGTCATAAAACACATTATATAATTAAACGGTATTTAATTTTTACTAAACAATTTGACTGTCTTAGAAAATTATGAAAAATTCACCGTTGGATAATTTCGACATCCTGATTCCAAAAATAACATTTATTTTATCTAAATAATTTTCTAAATATGTTAATTTTCACTTTTAAAATAAAAACCGACATTTATAAAAAATTCACGGGTTTTGACAAAAATGGATTTCAAACCTTAATAAAAATTATAATTGCATTCATAAAATTGCATGATCATTTATATATAATAAAATTAATCTAATAATAATAATAATAATAATTTATTAAAATATTATTTAATTTAAAAATCCCTTAATTTAATAAAATAGATTTCTTAATTAAATAATAACTAAAAACACTATTTGTACTTTAAAAACTATTTACAATGTATCAATAATGACAAAAAATTATATTCATTATTATATACAAAGATAATGTACATGAACATAGTACTATAGATTAGTTACATAACCCCTTAAAATAGCCGCATAATACTTAAGGGTAAGGTGTGTGATGGTGACAGACTCTTGGGGTGACTCGGATAACATCGCTCGAGTGGTAATTTCTATCAACTTCCACTTCTATCGTAGAAGGTACCATTTAAGATTGACATGGTGAAGCTAAGCTTGGTCTTGGTCAAGAGAAAAGACCAAGGATGCCACCTCTTTTCTGAGCTCCGATAAATGGGCTTCATATGGGGAAATTCTACTGGATGAGGCCATCACTTCCTTTGTCTAGGTAAAATTGGATGTGTTAAAGCGCTATATTTATACTAATCATGTGATCACTGTTCAACGGCTATAAAAGTAACGGTCAAAATTATTATCATAAAACCAATTAAGTTGACATTTTATAAAAATATTTTATATAAAGAGACATTTAATAAGATCAAGAGAGATTTTCCATTAATGAAACTTTTGGTCGTTACAATATTCCCCCCTTAAGAAATTTCGCCCTCAAAATTTTCCTTTTTCTACACTAAAACAGATGTTGGTAACTCAAATTCATCACTTCCTCTGATTCCCTAGTTGCTTCTTCAAACTTGTGGTTTCTCCACAACACCTTGATGAGGGGCATTGTCCTATTTCGTAGAACTTTTTCTCTACGATCTAAGATCTTCACTGGTTGCTCCTCATAAGAAAGATCGTCTTCCAATTGTAACACCTCAAAAGAGAGTACATGTGAAGGGTCCAGTATGTAATTCCTTAATAGGGATACATGAAAGAAATCATGTACTTTGTCCATAGTAGGAATAAGTGCTTGTCGATAGGCCACATCCCCTACACGATCAAGAATATCGAAGGGTATGATGTACCTTGGACTTAACTTCCCTTTCTTTCCAAACCTCATGACCTTCTTCCATGGAGATATGCGTAGAAAAACCATGTATCCAAATTTAAACTCAAGGGCTCATCGATGATTATCTGCATAACTCTTCTCTTGACTCTAGGATGACTTGATATGATGCTGAATGGTTTTCACCTTCTCTACCATTTCCTCGACCATTTCTGTTCCAAGAATCTTACGTTCACCGACCTCATCCCAACATGCCTGTGTTCTGCACCTTTTCCCATACAGAGCTTCATATGGTTCCATTTGGATGCTCGAGTGGAAACTGTTATTATAAGAGAACTCAACCAGAGGAAGATGTTGATCCCATCCTCCTTTAATGTCCATTGAGAACACTCTCAATACATCCTCAAGTGTTTGGATAGTCCGCTTGGATTGGCCATCATTTTCTGGATGATATGCCGTACTAAAGTTCAATTCAGTATTCAGAGCATGTTGAAGACTCTTCCAAAACATAAAGGTGAATCTTGGATCTTAGTCAGACACAATCGATAGTTGTACTCCATGCAACCTTACCACTTCCCTGATATATATCTGTGCTAGTTGATTCAATGAGAAATCATCCTGAATAGAAATGTAGTGTGCAGTCTTTGTAAGACGATCCACAATAACCCATATTGAATTGTTTCCATTGGATGTCCTCGGAAGTCCGGTGACAAATTCCATGGTGATGTTTTCCCATTTCCATTCTAGTATGGGAAATGGTTGCATCATCCCCTTAGACTTCTGCCTATCTGCCTTCACTTGATGACACACCTGGCACTTTTTTGTATATTCAGAAATCTCCTTCTTCATATTATCCCACCAAAAGTCTTCTCAGAGATCTTGATACATCTTTGTGCTCCCTGGGTGAATAGAGAAATTTGAGCTATGTGCATCATCCAAAAGTTCTTTCTTCAGCTCCGGACTTGATGGAACACATAGTATTTTCCCAAACCGCACAATTCCTTCGTCATTAACATTAAAATCCAAGGATTTACCTTTTTCAATATCTCCCACTTTTTCTTGAATTCCCACATCATCCTTTTGATCATCCTTTAACCTTTCTAAAAGAGACGGTTGAGCAATCATTTGTGAAAGGATTGATGATGTTCCCTTCTCTATGATTCCCATGTCCATCTTCATCAAGTCTAAGAAGATTGGATCCTTCTCAATTCTTATCATTGATAGAATTGATGGATCCTTTCTACTTAGGACATCTTCCACCTTGCTCGCTTTCCCAGGGTGGTAATGGATTGAACAGTCATAATCCTTGATGAGCTGTATCCATATTCTCTGGGGCATATTAAGCTCTTTCTGAGTGAATATATATTTAAGATTTTTGTGGTCAGTATATATCTCACATTTATCTCCGTAGAGATAATGCCACCATATTTTCAAGGAAAAGATCACCGCCACCAACTCCAGGTCATGTGTTGGATAGTTTTGCTCATGGATTTTCAACTGCCTTGAGGCATAGAATATCACTTTATCATTCTGCATCAGCACACATCCTAATACGTTCTTCAAAGCATCACAGAATACCACAAAAATATCCCCACTTGTGGGTAAAGTGAGCACAGGCATAGTGATAAGCCTCCTTTTTCAACTCCTTGAAGCTTTCTTCACATTCATCACTCCAAGAAAACTTTACTCCCTTTCGAGTTATCTTGTTAAGAGGGTTGGAAAATC
Organism: Viscum album; assembly: GCA_963277665.1. Taxonomy (NCBI): domain Eukaryota; kingdom Viridiplantae; phylum Streptophyta; class Magnoliopsida; order Santalales; family Viscaceae; genus Viscum; species Viscum album. The sequence goes on from OY728165.1 coordinate 1,880,394, forward strand.
ATGAGAAATTTCTCACAAATCATTGACAATATCCAACTAACCCCAAGAAGCTACGGATATCTGTTACCGATTTTGGCCTCGGCCATCCCTCAATTGCATCTATTTTAGAGGGATCCACAGATATCCCATTGCTTGTGATGATATGGCCAAAGAATGAGACCTCCTTCAACCAAAACTCACACTTGTTGTACTTTTCATAGGGCTTCTCCTTGCGCAAAGTCTCTAGTAGAGTTCTTAAATGCTCCTCATGATCCTCCTTGGTTTGAGAGTATATTAGAATATCATCTATAAAGACTACCACAAATTTGTCTAGGTAATCTCTAAAGACTCTATTAATCAAGTCCATGAAGATTTCTGGAGCATTGGTGAGTCCAAAAGGCATTACATGAATTCATAGTGCCCGTATCTTGTACGAAAAGCAGTCTTGGGGACATGTTCCTTCTTCACCCTTACTTAATAATATCCCGACCGCAAATCTACCTTGGAGAAGAATTGTGCTCCACGTAGCTGATCAAACAAGTCATCAATTCTTGGGAGAGGATACTTGTTCTTTATTGTGATTTTTTTAAGTTCATGATAATCAATGCAAAGCTGCATTGACCCATCCTTCTTCTTGACAAAGAGGACTGGTGAACCCCATGGTGAAGCACTTGGGCGTATAAACCCTTTATCCAGATTCTCCTTTAGTTGTTTCTTCAACTCTTTAAGCTCTACAACAGCCATTCTATATGGATTCTTGGATATTGGTAAAGACCTGGGTATAAGTTCAATTGAGAATTCAACATCCCTTCTAAGAGGAAGACCAGGAAGTTCCTTGGGAAACACTTCAGCAAATTCCCTCATAATAGGCATTTCTTCAAGGATGGTTTCTTCCTTGGACTCAATCATCTGAGCAAGATACGTGTGCTCATAAGGCAGTAATATCCACGCTTGAGATGATGGAGCTAAAGGAGATTCATCTTCCTCCTTAAACTTGTAAATAATCGGGGGTCGATTCTCCATATGGATTGTGATTTCCCTCTCCTGACAATTTATGTTGGCTCTATATAAGGAAAGCCAATCCATGCCAAGAATTGCATAAAATTCCACCAGAGGGAGTATGACAAGGTTCGCCGGGAAATTCAATCCACATATTATAATAGGGGAGGACTTATATTCATGGGATGCAATGATTTCCCCATTTGCCGTACTCACCGACATCGTCACTTCCATGATTTGTGGTGGTACTGGGATTGTTCTACTAAACTTTCGAGATATAAAATAATGCGTAGAAACAGAATCAAAAAGTACATTCGCTATTCTTGAATGAATAACTAGCGTACCTGTCACCACTTCATTGTCGGGGTTGAATTTGGCAGAAGTGATGGCAAAATATCTTCCTTGCTTCATTGTAGGTTGTTGGTTGTCTCCGAAGACCCTTGGATTAGGGAACTGATTTGCAAAATGACACGGTTATTTGAATTTTTAGAATTGAACAATGTGTTGAGGTTTGAACAGAGCATTCCTCTCCTATGTCGCAGCCGTAGGTCTTTCTTTCCGACAATTAATAGCTAGGTGCCCTTCTCTTCCACACCTGAAGCATTTCCTCATCCCCTTAAGGTAATTTCCAGGGTGCTTCTTTCTGCACTTTTGGCAAGTGGGGTGATGGATCTTCATAGCACCATTGGATTTATCCATCAGCCCACCAGCATTGAAGTCCACCTTACGCTTCTTATACCCATGATACCCTTGTGATTCTCCAATCTCCATTTCAACCTTGAGGGCACATCAGACAATTTCCTCATAGCTGTCGAAGTCACGGATCACTAATGCTTTCCGTAGGCTAGGCTTCAACCCACCAAAGAAGCTGTCAAACTTGAATTCGGTGGTAACGACAAAGCCAGAAGCGTATCGTGCAAGCCTTGTGAAGTTTTCCTCATACGCTCCAACAGATTCTTTGTCTTTTTGCTTGAGGGAAAGGAAGTCCCTTTCCATCTTAAGCTGGAGGGTGCACGGAAAATATTTATCAAAAAACGTCTTCCGGAAATCCTTCCATTCCAATGCCTCGATCACCTCCTCAGGCTTCGTATTTTTGATCAATGTCTACCATTGATCAGATTCACCCTCCATACGATAAGCTTCTAGTATAACCTTCTCTTGTTCAGAACATTGAAGGATGGATAAGATCTTTTCAATGGAGTTGATCCATTGTTCAGCGATCGTGGGATCAGATGATCCACTAAAAGTAGGAGGTCTTTGTCTCATGAAGCTCTCGATAGGGACTTGTTCCTTTTTAGGGGGGTTTGGACGTTCCTCTTGCCCCGTGTTTCTATTCAATTCTTGAGTTATCTAAGAGAGAAGCATGACAAAGTTCGCGATTCCCGCTCCCATTGGATTGGGCATCTCATTAGTACAGTCATCACACTTATCTTCACATCGGTTGTTAGCCCGAGTCCTCCTATTACCATCCATTGGCTGGAATAAAAGGAATGTTAGGGGTAAGACATAAAGGGTAATCTAAAGACAAAATTTGATGACTTATAAATAAACTTTCATTTCCTTAACTCATGAGTCTATAGGCTTGAATCTAGGATTTTCATGATCTACTTTCTAACATATATTCTTTGGGGAATTTTTTTAATTCCCTTAATAAGGGTTCATACTAAGATTGTGAATTTACTAAATCGTATCCCCCGGGCGTGTCATAACCAAGAGTGTAACAGGGCTCATTGTCGTGCACCAGTTCCCATTCGAGTCTAGCTCAAAGCGGTGTTTTCGGGTTTTACCCCTAGGATACATCTGTGCCAGAGCCGCCTCTACCTGCTCGTATCTAGACAGGGATTTATTTGTTTGATAACCCACTTACTCAATACTCACAAAAAATTAGGGAAGTTTTTATTGTACTTAGTCATGTATCTAAGGCTTTACTAGGGTTTTCTAATCCTAATCCCAAAAATAACCAAACCTATCCTTTGATACCAACTATGAAAACCCTTCTTTTTATTACAAATTAAACATGATTTATTACATAAAACTTCACTTGATACAACCAAGAAGATCAAGTGGTTTAGTGTCTTTGGGGCTCAGGATCATTACATAAAAACTTAAAACATGAAATACAACATCTTTATTGAAAACTTCCTTTACATGACCACTACATTCCTTCGTACATAGCATTGCATGAGATAACCTGAGGACATGCATAAGAAAAGGGTGAGCTATAAAGCCCAGTAAGGGAGTACACATGGAATAACATGAGGAGTAAAATACATGTTAGAAAATAGGCATAACAATAGAGCATAATAAAAACATGAACATAAATTCATGATAAAGCATGATAATCATAACATGGAAATGTGGCAACAACACTTAACATGGAATTAGCATGAGCCAAGGCTCATTGCACATGGAGCATGAGTAAATACTCATTGAACATAAATCATGAGTAAACCCTTGTTGAACATGAATTAGCATGAGTCAACATTCATTGCACATGACGTATCATGATACTATACTTTACCCAATGCATTGGAGCGCTATAAGGGGCACCCTTCTTAAACATTTCATTTCATGCATAAGTGTACCACATGGATCATAAAACATGGATTCATAAAACATAATCATTTATTCCAAAATAAAGGAATGTGTAATTCATACATGAAACTTTATAATCAATAAGTAAATGTGTATAAAGGTGAATACCCTTGATGGAGAAATGAGCATGGTATTCACTACACAATGACATTGGCTTTGAAAATCGGTGCGATTTCGGCAGCAGAACAACGTGACATAAGAATTAATCAAAATGGTTGATGAGAGAGAAATGGGTTCCCCATAATATTTACATGTAATGTACAGTAAGGAGGTCATATAGATACATTTACCAACAATTGTAATGGAATTTAGGTTCATGATACAAAAGTATTGCTTGAATGTAAAAGAGGAGAGAGAAGTTCCTTTCGAAATTTCGACATAGTAAAGGGTGTACATGGGAGGCATTTAATGAGATAAAAAGGGTCTCCCATCATTAAAACATAAATAGGGAAGTATGAGAGAGGTTAGAAACCATACCCAAACATTTATAATTGAAATTAAAAGGGAAAAACAACTTAAAGAAAATTGGACAAAAATGAGAAAGGAAGAAAAAAACCCTTACTTGGATGTGTGCTTCCAAAGGCTAGAGAGAGGCTTGTGAGAGGCTTCTTGGGAGCTTGGGGAACCTTGGGAGGATTATAGAGAGATTATGGAAGAGTTTGGACGAACTCTAAAGGCTTTTAGTGATGAGGAAGTGGGAGCTTGGGTGGATTTATATAGGAAAGGTGAGGGAATTCTTTATTATTTAGGTTTGGGATCCCTTATATTAAATTAATCCAAACCACAAACCATACCATGGTTTTTGCCCATGATTTTTGGTAAAGGGAATAGGAAAATAATATTTTTTAAGTCCAAGGTCCAAACTTCTTAAAATATTAGGGTTTCTTATGTGGAGGTGAGTCACACTCCCATGGAAATTAATTTAAAAAGACAAGGTGTTTAATAAGTCTTGAGGGGTCCATTAAGGCTTTGAAAAGTAATAAAAACAAACCAAAAATCACATTATTATAATGGTAAAACATATATTGGACGAACGTAAAGATTATAGTATTTTATTACATCACTATTGGGTCATTATGATGTCATAAAACACATTAAATATTTAAACGGTATTTAATTTTTACTCAAAAATTTGACTGTGTCAGAAAATTATGAAACATTCACCGTTGGATAATTTCGAAGTCATGATTCCAAAAATAACATTTATTTTATCTAAATAATTTTATAAATATGTTAATTTTCAATTTTAAAATAAAAACTGACATTTATAAAAAATTCACGGGTTTTGACAAAAATGGATTTCAAACCTTAATAAAACATATAATTGCATTCATACAATTAGATGATCATTTATATATAATAAAATTAATCTAATAATAATAATAATAATATTTTATTAAAATATTTTTTAATTCAAAAATCCCTTAATTTAATAAAATACATTTCTTAATTAAATAATAACTAAAAACACTATTTGTACTTTAAAATCTATTTACAATGTATCAATAATGAAAAGAAATTATATTCATTATTATATAAAAAAATAATGTACATGAACATAGTACTATAGATTAGTTTCATAACCCCTTAAAATAGCTGCATAAGACCTAAGGGTAAGGTGTGCAATGGTGACAGACTCTTGGGGTGGCTCGGATAACATCGCTTGAGTGGTAATTTCTTTCAACTTCCACTTCTCCTGTAGACGGTCTCATTCGATCTTGACATGGTGAAGCTCAGCTTGGGCTTGGTCAAGAGTGAAGCCCAAGGACGCCACCTCTTTTCCGAGCTCTGATAAATGGGCTTCATATAGGGAAATTATACTGGATGAGGCCATCGCTTCCTTTGTCTAAGTAAAATTGGATGTGTTAAAGCCCTTTATTTATACTAATCATGTGGTCACTGTTCAACGACTATAAAAGTAACGGTCACAATTCTTATCATAATACCACTGAAGTTCACATTTTATAAAAACATTTTATATAAATATACATTTAATAAGATCTAGAGGGATTTTCCATTAATGAATCTTTGGGTCATTACAAGACAGGTACTTCGTTTCCAATTAGTAATATGTCATCAACATATACTACTAGGAAAACGACTTCACTTACACTAAACCTTTTGTAGACACAATTATCATATTCATTCTTAACAAATCCAAATTCTGTTATGGCTTCATTAAAATTAATGTCCTATGACCTTGATGCTTTCTTTAATCCATAAATGGATTTCTGAATCTTTCATACCTTGTTGGAATCCTTTAGAGTCACAAAACCTTCAGGTTGTGTCATGTAGACATCTTCCTAGAGGTTCCCATTAAGGAATGATGTTTTGAAATCCATTTTCCAAATTTCATAGTCATGGTAAGAGGAAATGGACAATATGATTCTAATGGATTTCAGTATCGCAATCAGTGAAAAGGTTTTATCATAGTCAATTCCTTGATGCTGTCTAAAACCTTTTGCAACTAGTAGTTCCTTATAGGTGTTGAGATGTACCTCCATGTATAGTTTCTTATTGAATACCCATTTATTACCAACAGGGTTTACATAAACTAGAGTATCTACCAAAATCCAGACTTGGTTTTGGTACATGGAATCCATTTGAGAATTCATGGATTCTTGCCACTTGGCAACGTCTGTGCCTTCAACTGCTTATTCGTAGGTAAGAGGATCATCATTGTCATCTAATAATGAGTCACCATCCTCAGTGATAAGAAAACCATATCGTTCGGGTTCTCTCACCTCTCTCATGCTTCTACGCAGTTCTTGTGTCTTTGCAACAGATTTTTCTTCAACAGGGCTTTGTGGAATCTGTTCTTGTACCAACTCCTGTGTATCTTGAGCCTCAAATTCATCAAAGTCTATCTCACTCTCACTATCTCTTTTGAAAATGTTCTCCCTCGCAAGGAATATGGTGTGTCTTTCCACTGTAACCTTTTTATCTGAGGGGTTGTATACTTAATATCCCCTTGTTTCCTTGGGATATCCTATAAAGGTACACTTTGTTCCTTGGGGTGCAAGTTTGTTACCTGAAGATGCCTTAACAATTGCTTTGCTACCCCACACATGTAAATCTGATAACATGGATTTGATTCCAGTCCATAACTCATATGGAATACCATTTATTGATTTAGTTGGTACTTGGTTTAGTATGTGTTCTGTTGTTTGTAATGAATATCCCCAAAAGGATAATGGAAGACTCACATGACTCATAATTGGTCTCACCATGTACAATATGGTGTGGTTCCTCCTTTCACTTACACCATTCCACTGAGGCATGTAAGGAGTAGTGAGTTGAGATAGAATCCCAAACTCCCGTAAAAAATCAATGAAGTCCTGATTAAGATATTCTCCTCCTCTATCTGAGCGGAGTTTCTTAATCTTCTTACCAAGTTGGTTCTCAACTCATTATTTTATTATTTGAACCGATTAAAAGAATCTAACTTATACCTCATTAAGTAAATATATCCATATCTACTAAAATCATCAGTAAATGTTATGAAGTACAAGAACCCACCCCTTGCTTCAACTGGAAATGGTCCACACACATCTGTGTGAACTAATTCTAGAAGATCTTTAGCCCTTTCACCTTTCCCACTAAATGGGGCTTTGTTCATTTTTCCATGTAGACATACATGACATGCACCATGTGGTTTTAGTTCAAAATAATATAAATACCCATCTTGATGTAATTTTGTCAAACATTTCACATTGACATGACCTAGCCGATGATGCCAAAGTTGGGTGTGGTATTAGTCATGTGAATTAAATTTGTCATTGATTTCCATTACTTAGTTTGTTTAATCTAACACATAAAGACTGTTATATAAATGTTCCCTACCAAAACAAATACTATCTTTATAAAAGTAGGAACATTCATTTCCAAACTAGAAGATGAATCCATTAGTATCTAATCTGGATACTGAAATAATGTTTTTTGTTATATAGGGTACATAATAACATCCTTTTAATACCAAGACCATCCCAGTAGGCAATGTGAGGTGGTAGTCTCCGACAGCTACATCAACGAGTCTGGCTCTGTTGGCTGCTCACAGATCCACCTCACCTCGGTCAATCTTTTTAAATCTACTAGGTTCATGTATTTGGATATAGATATGAGCACCACAAGCAGTATCTAATGCCCAATTGGTATAAATAGATAGATTTAATTTGATAAAAAATGCACCTGAAGATTCCCCTTGCTTCCATGGCTGGGTTTAGTTTTTATTCCAGTGACCCTTCTTACCAAATACGAAAGAAATAGCCTCCTGTTCTCTTCCCTCCCCTTTGATCATCCTTTTCTTGGAAGGCCTTGAAGAATATTTGGGATTAAAGCTCTTCACCTTCCCTTTACTTTTATTCACCATAAGGACAGAAGGATTTTCATGCTTCATATCATTTTCCACTTGGCCAATGAGGATAAGAAGATCATATAGAGACTTCTCAATTTTTTTCATGTTGAAATTTACAACAAAGTTAGAGAATCTTTGGGGGTGTGATTCAAGAATCGTATCGGTACCCAGTTCTTCAGGGAGTTTAAACCCTAGAACCTTCAAGATCTCAATGTAGCCAATGATATTTACTACATAAGGCCCAGCTGGGGCACCCTCTCCAAGCTTGCTCTGAAATAGAGCATTGGAGATCTCAAACCTTTCCTATCTTACTTTCTCCTGGTATAGACCACAGAGGTGTTCGAGCATGCTATAGGCATCCATGTCTTCATGAGACTTCATGAGCTCACTAGACATTGATGACATTATCAAACATTGAAAGTCGAGTGCATCATTCAAATGTTGATCATAGACCAGGAAATCTTCATCACTCGCCCCTTGGGAAGGTGAATTAGAAAGTGAGGACTCCAACACGTAAAACTTTTGTTCATGGCGTAGGATAACCTGAAGGCGCCTAAACCATTCCTAAAAGTTACTACCGGTGAGGATATGGACTTTATCCATAATTGGTCACAGAAAAATGTGCTTGACGAGTTTTTCATATTGATTCTACAAATTAAAAGAGCAGATTTATCAATACTTTCTTGATTACATTTTATGAGAAATAATAAATTTTTATTAAGTCTCCCACTATTTTATCAAGTCCCAATGGCCCTCACCATTGAAATCAAAATGTCTAGTTGCCACGACATTCTAGTGTCAATGATCCATATTCCCCTTCACATAATCCCAACAAGGGTAGGTCATGCTATTAGAAGGTATTTAGGTAGGCAGATCTTTGCCAACTGCAGGCTTGCAGTTCCTTGATCTGTTGAGTGGACTCCCCAATCCTGAAATCATGACATTGGATTTCCTCAACTCTTTCCTCCAATATTATACCAAGTTTAAAAATATCTACTCCTCTTGATTTAATATGGTTAATTCAACCCAAAACATTCATAAGAGCTTCCTTTATAAAAGTAACTTTCCTAACAAGGGTTGTTCAAAGACATAGTTTTATTGAGTCTTTCCCTTAATCAAGTAACGAAAGACTTGTTCTAACTTAATATGGAATTTGAGGGATTTTAATCCTTTATGAGAATTTTTTTCATAATCACATGCTTGTTAATATTAAGTAATTCTTTCTTAAGTGATTAACCATGTTCTGATAATGTTTACGCATAGTACGTTTTTTATTTTATTCCATATTTTCATGCTTGTTTGTTTCATTAACTATGTGATCGTGAAAACACATACATAATAAATAAACCATGCAATCAGAATAAAATAAGATTGAATGATCATGATATTTTATTGGTTAGATTATCTAGTGGTTTTGATAAGCTAACCCTGACCTAGGAAAAAACAACTTGAACCTGATTGTTCATGTTTTGTAGCTCCCACCTTTCCACCTTTGTATCTTCTTAGGTTGGTTTCACCTCAGCTTCAGATTTTGAACCTTCTCCTCTATCTGGGGAGATCCTCCATTACATGGGGTTTATATTAAATAAACCATTGGCACATAGGCCCTACATTTTATTTGAAGAAGGATCTCAGGCCAAAAAATTTAAATTAAATAAATTTAAATGAAACCATGCACACACAAAGGGTCTTTGGTCTAGCTCATGATCATTAATAGCATGCAAAGAAATTTACACATATTTAGTATTCAAATTCTTTTAATCATTCTTTTATTCACGATAATTCACGCTTGAATTCAAATAATTATGATCTTATAATTAATCAATTATTTATCTTAAATTCCTTTCTGAATTTCCTTGAGATTCTTCTCATCCATATTCCTTGTATGGGTCTTTGTACTTTGGAGGAAACCTGGTGAAATTCCAATTTTGGAAAGTAAACGATGTATAGGATATATTGCACAACATGTATTTGTTTTCACCCTTTATCCAAAGTAGACGCCGGGGGATTTGGTGTGTTTGTTGTACTTTGGAAATTTTGGAGTACACAACTTGTAGATTAATCTAACATAGTGTGTACTTCCTTGTTATGCGGTTACCGGCCTGGAAATCCCATGTATGTGGTACATAGCTTCTCCTTGAACTCCGTTTCACCTTGGCCGGATCAGACTACAATGCATGTTGATTCAACATACACGCCGTGTATTCTGGTTTCCATGTGCCGTTCAGTTCTGGTAAAAAAGATGTATTAAAAACTTAGGTATGCTCAATTCACACGGTGTAGTTTGGCGGACCAGTACCGGTTCATTGAACCTAAGTACATGATGTGTATTTTTCACTACATGTCATGTATTCATGTGTTGTACAGACAGATTGAGCGGCTCCTCTGGATGAGTTCTTCATTTTTATTTTAATCAAAATAAAAATTAAAAGGTTGTTTCTGTGATGTGAATTGAGAAATGAAGGAGGAAGAACAGATCTCATTCATTCAGTTTTATAGAACATTTTATCTTGAATTGAATCAAATATAAATGTGTTAATTGTCAATGAAAATTAAATAACTATAATCAATGTTGTGACCCCTTTGATACCACTTGAAGGTCCCAAGCACAGTGGAAGCTCATGGGTGGATGTGCCCACATGACTTTTTTTCATTAGAAATGATCAATCCGGGATCAATACGGCGATAAAAGACATACTCCACAGATTGAATCATAGAAATAAAAAAGAAGAAGAATAGTCCCAGAACCACAATGGAAGATCATCACATGTTAATTATAATTAATTTAATTAATTGACAAGAAGTACGTTTTGTGGCATTCTTTCTTCGTTGATATTTCTAATCATGTTCCGATGTGATTCATCATTTCATCATAGAAGACAAGTGTAGAATTCCTCTAGCGGTGATCCACATGTGCACCACGTATCTCTGAACGTTACCAAAGGAATCTCCGGGTGCTAGCATGGAGAAGCCTTTGCATGCATTGTATGCCTTAGATTTCCTTGATCCTATAGAGGAGGATCTCTCTCAGTATTGAGATTATTATTAGAGGAAGGAGTTCTTTCAGCCTTGATAGAAATATCCAGAATTGTTGTGCACAATGATCCGGGAAATGTGTTGGGGTTGTGAGGATATTTATAATCGGGTTTGAGGTTATATAGTTATGACAATAAATAAACACGTTACGTATTTTATTTATTTCATTAACTCTTTTTGAAAACCCCCATGTCGAGTCATTAATTCCTTGACATGGGCCCACACTGATTATAATAAATATCATTTAATAAAACAATATCATTTCTTCAAAATCCTGACTGGAAAAACTACATGGCATGTAATCAATAATACACGGTGTGTACTTGTTTTTCATTTCCTTTCCAAAATGAAAACTACATGGAGTGTACATTCAATGTACATGGTGTGTATATCTTGTTTTAATTTTATTATTCCTCCAACATTAAAACGATTTAGGCTTACTTTAATTTTTATTAAACCACATACAGGAATAATATTTATTTTACATGAGATACTTTGATACACTTAGTGTGTGACCCTCTAGGCCTCTTTCTCGTTGGCATTAGGCGGGTTTGCCTAAATTCCAAGATTACTGTCTAGAAATAGGTCAACGTACCCAAGAGAAAGAAGTTGATGCCGTATTGAAGTGTCACCTCATACGAACACTTACCGTGTAATTTAATCCCTTTGTCTCAATATCTCATCAAGTGGGTTTCATGGTAGTGTCATAAACCTATATGCTTGATCCAGTATTCTTTGAATTACAGAAATAAACTCGTCGTGACACCATGGACATAGAATTTGGGTGACATTTCTATTTCAATGAAAGGGCTCGAGATATCTACTTCCATAAATATGGAAGGGACAATTCCTTCCTTCCATTAACAAAATGTCATTCACGACACACCGAACGTACCCTACTTCCACCAACTGTATTCATGATGGTTTTCATCTGCAAATCTAAGTGTGCGTTTCATGGCATGAGTTAATGATAATATTCCAGTCTAAGGACCATTACACACGCTCGTAGATAGTAATGTCTGATGACATCAAGGCATGCAGAATTACTACTGGTGGGTCTGTTCTCAAAATCTCCCATCTTGGAGATTACCAAGTGCGAACTCCATGAGGGAGAGTCTCGTCTTCTTACAATTACTCGCACATGAAGGTCTATATAGTATGTGTCCTATCATAGTATGTCATCCAACCGTAGAACTTTATTTAAGAATATTGTTATAGAATTTCAAGGTTCTCATCATAGCAGGCATCTTCCATGAACTTATTAATGCAACAAATATTCCAAGACATTATTATATTATAGTCATATAGAACAATGAACAATATATAATAAGTGTACATTCATGTAATCAAAATATAAATAGTTAGTTCTCAGTACACCAACTCTAACACACGAGTGGTCGGAGCGTGAGCAGGAGGGTGTAGGGTCCCATGAGGTTAGGCGAGGGTGCCCGGAACGTAGTCAGAGGGCGGAGGTCAGGAGGAAACCCGACGATCTATGAGTGGACACATGAGGGGAGAAGGAATAATGGGCCTGGGTGCGATGGCCTGCTGGATCCGGGAGACCAGAGCGCGGCAGGGCGAGGCGGCTGGCTAGAGGACTTGCGAGGGGGGCTGTCGGCCGCGTCGGGAAGCCTCTAGGAGGGTGAGGGGTCTTGGGTGAGGTGAGGGAATGGGGTGCGGGGTCCAGGTGAGTGTGGAGGGGAGAGCAGGGGGTGGGAGTCATCCGGGGTGCACTGAGGGGGCGCCGGTAAATGGCGCTGGAGAGGTGGAAGGCCAGACGGGGCGACTCTTGGTGCATGGAGGCAGATGAAGGGAAGGGGGAAGGCGACTCGTGTAGGGTACATGAAAAAAAGGGGGGCTGGCTGGGAATTAGGGTTTCATGTTTTTTTTTTCATTTTATAATAATAATAATAAAAATTATAATAATAAAAATATTAATAATAATAATAATACCATAATAATAATAATAATAATAATAATAATAATAATACCAATATAATAATAATAGTAATAACAATAATAATTATAATTATAATAATAATAATACCAACATAATATTATTATTAATAAAAAAACATTACTTTTTTTAACTTAATCCATTTAATTATCAAACTTCTGAAAACCGAGTTCCCGCACGCTCATCGTACAGCTTAAAAAAACATGCACTCAAATAACGCGCCTCAACGCAATCCGCTTGGTAACCTGCACAAGCACCTAGGGAGACTGCATAGTCACTACTAACCATGTGGTGCCCATTCATGGGTCTGAAACCCACCAAAAACATTAAATGTCGGAAATTTTAAATCGGGACCGAACCCGATCCTTGACACGAGAACGAGGAGCCCAGAAATAATTAAAAAAAATTAGAAAGTCGGGGTGTGACATTTTACCAATTACCACTATTTTCTACAAATTACTGCTACTTTCTAGTAATTATCACTAATTTATAATAATTACCACTAATTTATAATATTTATCACCAATTTATAATAATTATTGCTAATGTTACTAATTGCAGCTATTTTCTGCTAATTGCCGCAAATTTCAAATAATTATCCCTAATTTCTAATAATTACTGCTAATTATACTAATTACTGCTAATTTCAACTAATTACTGCTAATTTTACTGTTTTCTTAATTATTAATATTTTTTGTTAACTACTAAAAATTAGTGCTAATTACTACTAATTAATAATTACTATTAATTATTACAAATTATAGTAAATTATTATTACTTATTACTAAGATCTATGAATTATTAATAAGTTCAATTAATTATTACTATTTATCTTTCAATTATAAGTGGTTAATACTAATCATAACTACTTACTACCAATTAAAACTCATTACTACCAATTAAATCTAATTACTTCTAATTAAAAATAATTACTGATAATTTAAACTGAATACTTCTAATCAAAAATAATTATTGCTACTTAAAAATAATTTCAACTAATTAAAACTAATTACTTATAATTAAAACTAATTAATGATAATTAATAATACTATTTTTTTAATATAAAATAAAATTAATTAATTAACAATCAAAAATTTTAAACAAATACCTCAAAGTTGAAGCTTTTATCGGATACAAATCTAAAAGTTTGATTCCCTTTAAAATTTAAAAAAAAATTAAGGAAGAAATTTAGAGGAGGAGAACAAAGAAGAGGGGAGGAGAATAGAAGAGATCTCAGAAGTGGAATGGGAGGAAAAAATTCAACTGGGGAATATATATAGGTTAGATTAGTAGCAACAGGGCTATTTTTGATGGGATACCCATCACAAATAGTAGTATTTGTGATGGGACTCTTCATACATAGTAACCATCATAAATATAGTTATTTGTGATTAAAAAGTACTTTGGGATGGGTCCTGTTACAAATAATCTTTTACCATCATATTATTTCCGACGGGTTATAAATACCCTTCACAAATTAATATTACGAAGAATATTATTTACGATGAAAATAAATAACCATATCAAATAACGATTCTCGAATTTTGGTGTGAATGCGTGCCAAAGGTATTTGAAATTGAAATTTTTCCTGTCACAAATAATTGTTTATGTATTGTTATTTGCGACAATATTCTTGTCCTGTTGAAAATAGTCCCACCATAAGGAATATTTGTGATGAGCAACAGCCCCATCGCAAATATGCATTTTTCCTATAGTGAAATATAAATTTTCATTACAAATAGAATAGTGGAATAAAAATCTTGTAAAAAAATTCAACTAATGTTTTGTAAAATGTATAAGAAAAACTTACATGAGTTTATAAAATATTCTACACTTTAACCTCAAGTGTTAAGGAAGTCACAAACCCTAACATCAGGTATCCACAGTTTCAGTTAATAGTAAATTATATTTTCCTTTAGCAAGGAAACCCTCAATCAAGAAGATTGGAACAACTCTATTATATTATCCCTGGAATCCCTTGATCAACAAGATCAGACGCACCTCTAACTTCCTATCCATAGAAGCCCGCGATCAACAAGATTGATTAGACAATTTCAAAAAAAAAATCTCTTAAGGAATTTATAAATATACCTCTCATGGATGCCTTAAGAAAAAGGCTCTCAAAATGGTACAATAAAGTGATCTCAAAGTAACAAGATGTTACAAACTCTTTACAATAACTCTTGATAATCAGTGATGCAAAATCTTCCTCCTTCTCAAAATTAGATCCTATTTATAGGGAAATCTCTAATGGTTATAATTCATGAATCTCAAAGGTGGTTTCAATGACCTCAGAACAAACTCCTTTATAGCTCGGTATGTTCGTCTGATACTCCTAAATTTAAACACCATCATAGTGTAACTGAGTTTCATCATGTGGGATAGAATTTTTTCATTTAGAAAAATTGAATATCTTCATCCAATATATTTAATGAATGTTCATCCAGAAACAAATTCTACTTCAGTCTGAAAATGTTTGTTTGATAGTATCGATATAACTTTTCCAGTTTGGACTTATTTATATTTTTTACTTTGAATATTTTATAAATATTCATCTAGAAACTTATAATCATTAATTCAATGTACAAGAAATGTACTTCTGATTACGGTAAATTATTGTGTCTAATAAATTTTTATTTCTACTGTTTGGAGAAATAGGTTTTTTTAAAAACATTTTAGAACTGGAAAAGTATAAAAGTAAGTGAAACATATACTTTTAAGGAAATGTATTGTTATTTTCAAAATTAGGTTAGAAAGAGTTGAAATAAATTCCTTCGACTCAATAATATGCATATTATATTCATGGATTCACATGTAATCTTTATTATCAAATATTTTATTCCTATATGTATGAATGATTCTAATGAATTAGATTTTAAATCCCACTTTCATACAATAAATTGTTATGTTCACACCATATTAATGTGTAACTCTTTACACAACCCATAGTTTGTGTTATTCACCCAAAAAATAAAAATTAAATATATTCATACATAGGCGTAAGCTATCTTCAAAAACCAAATTTATTTTAATAACGTTAATTACAAATCGAGGTCAAGGTAAATTAAAAATAAATATTATATTGTCATTCCTAGAATTGTAGGAAAATTTTATAATAATAAATTTATCATACAAATTAAATCATACACAATAATCATATTCCCTAAGAAAATTATAGACATTAATATTCTAAAGGAATTAAAAAAACATCATATTTATTTTCCTAACACGAGAAATTAATTTTTGACAAATTCATAAATTAACAATTGTAAAAACTTTATATTTATTTTCAAAATAAACTCCTTCATATTATTTTTTATGTGGAATTTTATTATAATATAGGATATTTCATGAAATGTAATCATTTTATATTTCAATTTCTATTATGTAAAAATTTTATATAATATAATTATTTCATATTAATATTATTTAAACCCTTGATCATATCATTTATCAAAACACTTTTGATAAGGATTACATAATTTCCAAATAAGGTTTTTTAAATTTATTCTATTCAAAATAAATATTATGAACAATTCAAAAAAATTAAATATAAACACTTTATATTTTTCCATATTTTATATTTTATAAATATTTTATAATTACACTTATAAGTTTTATATAAACATTTTATATTATAATTATAAGTCTTTCCATATTATTTCAAAAAGGTATTTTGATATTAATACTTAATATTATATAATATTAATTAATAAATGTTTAACAAATAATTAATTAATTAATTATAAAATATTTATAATTAATTGATTTATAAACACTTTTATAAATTAATAAATATCTCAAAACACCTTTTATTAAAAATTATAAAAAATTTATAAATTCAATAAATCAATTCATTATTAAAAATGAATCATTTTTTCTTATCAAATCATATTTAATATTATAAAATGAGTCTTAGAATATGATAGATAGGTCATTTTTTCTTAAAAATTTTAACCATTATCAATTATATTTTATGATTGATAGTTGTATCATCACTTATGATAAACATATCATATTTAATGAATTGTGTTGATATCACAAATATGATGTGATGCACTATATTTTAAAAACTCGTAGAAGCGCAGTTATAGAATACTAAATATTGATTTTATAAACTAAAATCCATAAAAAACTAAATATTTATCACTAAATGGAATGTTATTATATCCTATATCATAATATGTGATTTAATTGGGAATTTTTTTTAACATATTATGACTAGTGATTCGACAAGCATTAAATTCAAAAAATAACACTACTTTTTAAATTATTCTATGGATCAAAGAACATGAAAAGGATATGTTACCAATGATAGGTTTCTAAGCATATATTATCCATTAATCAAATTAGAAAAAATTATTAAGAAATAGTGCAATTGAACACCATGTGTATAAAACTAGTATCATATGAAAACAGAAATGGGGAACATGTGTACCTTTCACCATTGAATGATATTTTTGTTTCCTTAATTCTATACTTAACTATGAACACCAAGGAACAACCAAAAGCTTCTCCCCTATGGGGCGCCTCCATAAAATACACTAAATCACCAAAAATATTTGGGTGGGATTGATTAAGATTTATGATATGTTAGTGTCTCAAAAGAAAATAAGGTTAAAGGTAGAGAGCTTCAAGGAGGGGGGGATAAGAGGATTTTTGTAAGATCATACACACACTCCCCAATGAATGAACTCCTTTATACATGCTATTGGGAATCTCCCTGATCCATTCATTCACATCAAACATTTACTCATATGTTTCATAATTTTATGGATAATTCCTTTGGTTACAGCTCAACTAACCTATGAAAATTAGATCTTTAATTCCTTTAATGATAGTTGATGTGTAAGAGAGAATGGAAAATTTAAACTTTAATTTTTAAAAAGCTGATAATTTTAATGAGGTTCCAAATTAATCAAACCTTTGGATTCATGGCACTATGAGTCGATCATATAATATAATATGATGTTCCTATACAAAATCCATATGATATATTCATACCATAAAAATACAATACTCCCAGAAAATCAAATAAAAGAATTATTTTCCTTACGTGTTTCATAATATATGATAAACCATGTCATAAAATATGATATTCCAGAGATTTATGGCATATTCCTTTCAATTACTATAAACTAAATACTAATTACTAATTATAAATATTAAGTATAATTAAAATTTACAAATTATTAATCACTAATTACTAATAATAATTACTAATTAATAATTAATAATTACAATTAATAATTAATCATTACAATAAATAATTACAATTAATAATTAATAATTATGACGGGGGAAAGGATCCAGGGATTTTGCTCATGGAAATTCTATGGAAACCATGTGTTTTTATCTTTATTGTTGGATTAAATGTATTCCTAGAGCATAATTAAGAAGGTTTCTGTAGTGGAAGGTGCTTCTCATATTCCTTAGGTGGGTGTTCCTAACCAATATTCCATAGATCATGAAGAAAAATATAAGAAGTGAGTTAATGACCAGACTCCTAAGGATCCTAATGAAGTCAATAATTATCATTAGATCTCCTATTCTAAATCTACGGTGGGTACTTTTGATTAAAAAGTACCAAAATCATATAAATTAAAGATGGATCAAAATCATGAAAAACCTTTCACTCTAGATTTAGGGATTCCAGAGGATGTTCACACTATAAATATTACAAGATTTTAAGGGTTTTAATATTATTACAATAATTATGACCAAAAGATAAATTAAAAAGGTGATACTATCTTTGTTGATTCTAATCGTGGTATTCCCTTAGATATGCTCAAGGAATGTAAGCACATGCTAATAGTCCACTTTTCCATGGATTAAGGAAAATATATGGGGTATTATTAATCTTAAAAAATTCATTTTTATAAATTTATAGATTTTATGGTTGGATGATAGCATCCTTAAGAAAAGGATTCTTTCATACTTTATTCATATTTTTGTACCTCAAATCCAAATCCAAGGGAGTTGATTTCATTCATTTGAAACATGTAATTATTATAATTCATGTTTGGGATTCATTATTTAATCCCTCAAACATGAAGAAATCAATTACTTATGTATGGGTTAGAATCAGAGGGTTGAATTGATTTTTGTGGAAACCCAAAATCTCATTGTATATTTCCTTAGCTATTGGAGTCCAAATAAAAATGGAAAAGTAAAATTAAATGGATGGATATAAGAAATTGGAATGAATTCTTATTGTAGTGGAACTTAGCTATACTTTTATTAAAGAAACCATTCTTATTGTTTATGATCATTATTTTGATTTTCTTGTTGAGTTTAAGAAACTAATCATTTTTGTTCTAGTGGAAATAATATTATTAATAATGGTGATCAATGTCGAAGATGGTTATTATGTGGAAAATGCATAATGAAAGTTCACTCTACTGAAATTTATAGAAGGAATCTAAAGGATTGTGATGCTATTGCTGGAATGGATTAAGCTATTTATGGTTTGGATGGTTAGAGGTAGGAGGAATCTCGACCTCCCTTGGGAAAGGATCTAATCCCTCATATAAAATATGACGATCCAAATGCTCATAAGGATTCCAGTGAAGGTGTACATCAAAATGAATCCTCCTTATGAGTTCATTTGAAAAATGACGTTCATAGTTCTTGTGTTGATCATGGTGATCCCTTAATAGCCTTGAACATTGGAATTTATCATTTTGAAGATCACACATGGCAAGGATTTATTTCTAATGGGGAGACTATTAAAATATTGAGTTCTAAAAATCATGAAGGACCAGATAACATTTCTTTTGATTCTATCAAGGACCTATAAAAGAATTTAATTTGTAAATTAAGGAAGATTCAGATTCTTACTCTTATTTTTAAATCTATGAACTTGGTCCCCAAAAAGATCATTTTGATACTTTCTTTCATGAATCTACTATGAAAGGAAATATACTACTTGAAGTAATCTCCCTCTCCTATGACCAAATTAAAAAACTTAAGTCTCATAAGGTTAAAGGGGTATCTAGAACTGATTCGTTGGATACTAAATTTTTGAAAAATGTCCACAAGAATGGACTAGATAGAGATAATACTGAAAACAACACTCTAAATCTGTGGTGGATCATGCCCATTCTATACAAGAGGATCCAAATCTTAAAAGTATAACCCATGCTTCAAATAATATACTATAGGTTTATAATGGGTCTATGATGCTTAGTAACTTTTCTAGGTATAAGGATGGTATTTCTTATGCTTTGGAAATTCATCATAATCCTTAATGAATTTATGTTCTCCAAAGAAAAATCTAGGGTCCTAATGTAGGTTGTTATAATCACTGATGGGAGCTATCCACAGACTTCCCAAATGGAGGGGAATCCTATGAGGAAGTTTGTTCTAGGTGAATCTTCTTATTTGGGGACTAATCTATAAACAAGTAAAAGGTAAGTGAATCTAATGGATTATTATACTGTGTTTGTTCCAGGTATTAGTAAAGGTTCCCTAATAGATGATATGGGTGAACAGAGGAGAATAGATTTAGTTCCTACTTCTTCAAAATCCACAAAAGGGGTTGGGGAATTATCTATTTCTATTGATTATAAAGTCCAAGATGGGAAGACTACATTAATTTACTAGACCTTTTGACTTTTTAATTTTTATAAATTCTAGTGGTGGAGATGTCTGGGGTAAGTTTTCGGGAGTTGGAAGTGAGTGGTGGAGCTTAATCTGAGAAAATGCAGTAAGAAGAGTCCTACAGAATGGAGGGGTGTAATAAAACAAAAGGTGTAGTGGTTAAAATGTGGAGGTGTTAAATATGACATAGGGATCCCAAAGTAAGAGTTTTGATTCCACTCCCATTTTCAGCATGGATGTGCCATGGTTCTAGGTTTTGGTAGAGTGTCGGTGTGTCCTACAGCGTAGGGTGGTTGGTTGTGACATAGTTTCTTGGGTGGAGTTTTTATATTGTTTTTCCTTTTTAGGGTGGCTACATTGTAGACAAAAGCTTCAACATAACCACCTATTTTATTTTCAAGGTTCTACAGTGTAGTGGATTTGGCTATTCAATAGACTCTTTCTAGTTTTTAGTGGTCTGCAACATAGTGTCCTTGGATATTCCATGGTCTTCTCCCATTTTTTTGGATATTTAGTGTGGAGACGGTTATAGATCTCAAAGAAACTTTGACCAGAACCAATGTGGTTTAGTAACTTGCACTGCACCACACATCTGTCTATTTCTAGTAGTCTTATTTCATGGTGAAGAGGGTTTCAACATGGCATGTTTTTTACAGACTGGGTGTAAATTATAAAATCCCTTCAAAACTGATCACTTTCCAAACCTTATCTCATTTAATGGGTGACCCAATTGTTTACTTTGGATTCTGTTTAGCCCCAAATTAGTGTCTTTCAACCCCATCATTGGGAAATAAACTTTGGTGGTTTATGTGAGTTTCCTCCTTGCCCCTTCCTTGTTTTTCTCCCTATTTCTTATTTGTGAAGGGATGTTCTTAGGGAAACCTATTGTTTTGGTGTTGTTTTTAAGACAAGTGGTTGTGGGGAATTGTTTTTAGGGTGACCAAGGTATTCCTATTCATTTTGGTGTTTTGTGGTGGACATCCTCATTATTCAACCTTGTGTTTAAAATCAGAAAGCTTCGTTAGAGGTAGGGGATCCTTAATTTCTCATTTAGTTGTATCATGAAAAAGGGTTTATGCCCTTGTTTATCTTTTGGAAGATAGTTTACACTATCACAATGAAGATAATGAATTGGTAATTTTAATTTTAAAGGGTAATAGGAATGAAATCACATGCTTTACAACCTTTAGTTATTATTGATATTGTTATTGTACAGGCTTCATTCCTTACTGAAAATCATGGTCGTTGGGGGATTTGTTTATGTTGTGGTTAGTGTCTTGTGGAACCCTTGATGTGTGACTATTTATTATCACCTAAAATGGAAATTTATAACCACTTACACTTGGTTAATGAAATTGGTTCCCCTATAAATTATGGTTTGTGTGAGAATTATATTAAAATAAATAAGTGGAAGTGATGAAAATCCCCTTGATAAATTTGTAAAATGTTACGTGAATGTGTTTCGAAAAGTGATGTGATGTATAGTTGGGTTGTCAGTCAGTGATGTGTGGTTATGATATAAAGTTGAATATTATGTGAAGTTATTGTAATGTGTGATGATGATGTGTTGTTATTTTATATGGAGATGATGTGTGGGGAAGATGCACCAAGATGTAGGCACAATTTATAGTTGATGTGATGAGGAGGTGGTTATGGTTGTTAAATGGTAGGTAGTATGAGGCTGGTTGGAATGAAGAGTATAGTTGTAGTGATGTGATTTTTTGTTCTATTTTACTAGTTAATAATGTAATTAAATGTAAAATATGAATTAAAATTCGATGGATTGAAAATACTAATGAACATTTAATTAAAATGGGAAATCTGTCTTAGATAGTTGTTGTTAAATTTGAATTAAATAGGATAAAATAATGAAATGAATGGTTTTAGTGAATAAAATTCGTTGGTAATGGTAAATATATAAATTGTATTGACATTAATTTAAATGAATAATGTGTAATGTCTTTTTTTGGGTGGTGTTGGGTATTTATTAGTGGTAGTGAAATTGGAGGTGTTGTGAGGTTAGGTGGTGATGTTGTTAGTCGGTTAGTGATTTGGTTGTGAACCCATAGGTTGGGATTGTGTTTGGATATATATATATATATATATATATATCTCTGTGTGTGTTTTTACCTTTTATGTTTATTGTGATTTCTATATTCACCCCACCCATGTTGATCACTCCGTGCTGAAAACCAAATGTTTTTGGGGTTTTTTTTCCAACATCTCTGTAGTGAGGAGGGATGACTAGTTACTTATTCTTCCCCACTATCTCTTCCAAGGGAGTTATATTTTCATGTTCTATGATGGAAATAATTTAAAAGTGAAATATTTTTTGTTTTCTGATGAGATGATGAGATATATTATTGTGGGTGTCATGTATGGTAGGAGGAAGGCACAAGGATGATGTCTTTCATATTCAAGATAATCTACTATTCTAATTATGATTGTGATATAATGTGATAACCTATGTGTCTTCAGGTGATATTTAATGTGATTTGATGTCCCATGTGTCTTAGGTAAAGATGTAATGTGATATCATTTCCTAAGAGTCTTCAGGTGAGATGTTATGTGATGTGATGTCCTAGGTGTCCTTAGGAAAGATGTGATGTAATGTGATGTGATGGATGTGGTGTTTTTAGGTAGGGTTGTTATAGGGATGATATGGGAGCACCAGAACATATTTCATTGGGGGTGTGAGAGTGTCATCCTAGCGGGAAAGTAGTGTGGGGTAACCTTATCAATATGTTTCTTATTATGCTATTGTACTTGGATGCATTATTTGGTGAGTATGCCTTAGTGAAGGTGGGATTAAATAGTTGACCTTATTATGTGTTGTTGGTTCTATTGTATGCTCGTAGTTGAATTAGTATACTCTTTTTCACATGTGCACAAGAGACTTTAGGTATGATCCTACTGAGTATACTTGTATAATCACCATACATATATACAAACTATTTTCCTGTTTCCAAGAGGATTTCATGGGTCATGATAGACATTGTATATTAGGATTTGGAGGTGTTGTTGGGTTACTGACTTAGATTTTCTTTTGAGAATTTATTTAGAGAATTTTACCTATATCTATTTTACTTATACAAGAATTATGGGATGGTTTTTGTTTTATTTATCTTATGTTATTTCATGGAGTAAATTTATCATTGATATCCCATCTCCCGATCCTATTATTATAGTGGGTAATTCCTCCCATTTAAAAGATTTGTATACCCTTGGTGATAGTTGTTAACCCAACGCCTGCTGGATGTGGGACTTGAGGTCCATTATCTCTCTTCCTTATTTTCCAAAAAAGGAGGGGTTCCTTTTCTGGGTGGTGATCATGAATTATTGGTATCATATGGATTTCTTTAAGGGGTAGTATGGAGCTCATAGTTAGGATCAATAAGGATTTCATGGGTTGGTAGGACAATGGTGTCAGTTGATCTTTGTGCATGACATGGTCCATGGAAGACTGAATATGACATGGGATTTTTTGGACCCTTGTGATCCAATTTAAGGGCATTGAACCTGCCAAATGACCAAGTGAGGTGGAACTTCTTATAGGGTAGAGACCTAGGATAAGTACATGTATCATTATTGAATTGTGTTCCATTTTGAAATGGGTGGTTTTGTGGAGTTAAAATGATTTACATTAATATTAATAAAATTATATACTGCTAGGCTTAGAAAATCCTTGTTTCACTTTCACCTATATATCTTGGTCACCATACATTTTTAGCTTAGGTAGTTTAGTTTCAGTAATTTGATTTTGTTGATCACGAGAGGGTTGATCTGGTATAGGAGTATGATCAATGAAAAAAACTATTCCTCACTTTTTAGTGGTAGGATTTGGGAAATTATGAGGGTTGCATCTCTAATCTAGAGACAGAGAGTTGGTTGGAGGAGATTAAGATCTCTTTCAGTTTTATATGGGCCCTAATAGAGTATTGGGTCCCCTTGGAAGCTATTTAGATGTTTGGATATGCATTTCAATGGTGGACATTGTATCTTAGAGAGCGGAAGGAAGCATATGTTTTGTGTTTTCACTTCTAGAAGGAGTTCCGTGTGGAGTTATTATCATAAACCATGAAGGTAGTGAAGAGTTTGGAGATGTTATCTCTTCATCATGGGAGTTTTTCTCTGTGAGATCTTGGGATCTAGTTCAAGGGTCTTTTGTACTTTTCCCTGGATCTTTTCCCTAATAAGGAGTCATGTGTGCAACATCTTGGGGATGCAATCTATCCTTCACTCAAGTATGTGGTTACACCATTTACATTTCCACCATATTTGGAGGTATAGAATAAGGTGGA
Organism: Viscum album; assembly: GCA_963277665.1. NCBI lineage: Eukaryota > Viridiplantae > Streptophyta > Magnoliopsida > Santalales > Viscaceae > Viscum > Viscum album. Next base: position 1,905,217 of record OY728165.1, read on the forward strand.
GGTCATCGATTGTATAAAATCCCAAATAGATTTAGCATGACAGGGGAACTATCAAGGTTCCTGTGAGAGTAGAGTTGTTAGTGGAAGGTTTCAGGCACTAGGTCCTTTAAGGTTTTAACTAGCAGGGAGTTGACCTCCCAAAATTCCATTCCATCCTTATATATTCATTGGTTTCCATTATTAACCTAGGTGATTTGGGATGGTGTATTTTTTATATAGGGTTCATGTCCATCATTGGGATCAGTTCCCCATGGTTCTCCAAGCAGAGTATGGTGGGAGTGGATAAGTTCAGTGTCATCCTCAGTAGCATCTGCCAGTGAGGCCATTTCAGTAGCATGGGTAGTAGGTTTATGATTCACTAAGAGGAGATGGAGTAGTAATAGGTCAACCTTAGGATGTTCTTATTCTTTATGGACCCTGACTAGATCATGGATTTAGAGGTTGTATTAATTAAACAGGAAGAGGTATTAGGCATGGGTAGTTTTATTTTGTTCAGGAGACAATGCTAGAGGGTCCAAAAATCATTAGAGGTAACATAAAATTTTCTTCTACCATTTTTGAAATTTGTTTTATTTGGGATATTTTGACTCCTTTATTTCATCCAATCAAGTCGATGCACTGGGACAAGACATAGAGTGGTTTCTCATTCCCCTGGTGTTGACTATTCCAATCAGAGGCCAAACCATTTTGTTTGATTTGTGTTAGGGCTAAAGACTAATGATGGGGCCATATCAATCAAGTGGGGATATTTTCTTTCTACATATATATCCATACAATTTCATTCGCATCATCAACTAGTTTTATTCTGTGCATGTTGTTCTTGACTGATTATAAAGGAGATTCATGTTCTTAGATGTGGATAGCGTGCATTTAGTTTTTGTTGGCGAGTGGGGTTTTCATTTGGGTAGTAGAGGTATGGATCCACTTCTTCATTTTATGGTTGATATATCTATGTAATTGGTAGATGTTGGAATGGAGGATGCTCCTAGAGTTTTTAGGTAGTTTTTATATGTTTTCCCTGATGAGGTTATAACACAACCCCCTCAACGCAATGTTGAGTTCGGGATAGAATTTCAACCCAGTGCTTCTCCAATTTGATGGATCCATATCAAATGAAACCTTATGAGTTTTAGGATTTTAGGATTCAGATAGGTGATCTGATATATAAAGGATTCATTTAGACTAGTGTTTCACTATGGGGGTGATCTAGTGTTATTCACCAATAAGGTGGATGATAGTTTGAGGTTGTGTATAGACTATATGAGGTTGAATCAGGTGATGATCAAGAATAGTTACCCTCTTTTGAGGATTGATGATATTTTCAACCAGCTGAGGGGAGATAGTTGGTTTTCTAAGATAAATTTGTGATCTAGATATGGCTAGTTGAGGTTTAAGGGGAGTGATATCCTAAAGAATTGCTTTAGATGTAGTTATGGGAACTTAAAGTTTATTATCATTCCATTAGGTGTCACAAATGCACAGGATATGTTCCTGGGGATCCTGAAATCCTTGTTTCATGTATTCTTGTTCCATTTCATAGTCACGTTCTTCAATGAAATCTTAGTCTAATCGAAGTCAAATAAGGAATATGTCGATTATCTTAGAGTTATCTTGCAAGTTCTTCAACACGTCCATCTCTATTGGAATTTGTCCAAGTGTTTTTTTGGGCATGAGAGGTGAATTTCCTAGTAAATGTGGTTTCTCATAGGGGGTGTCCTTAGACCCTTCAATGATTGAGGAATTTTTTATTGGGTATAAAACAATAATGGGGTGGAGGTTCATAATTTCCCCAGTCTTTCTGAATATTATAGGATGTTTTTATATGATTTATCATATATTGAGGCCCCATAGATAAAATTTACTAGAAAAGACCATGATTTTATCTAGACTGATTAGTTTTAGGAAATATTTGACTACCTAAAGGGGAGATTGATTAGTTATCCAGTGATTCAGTTTCCAGATGAGGGGGTGATGTTTGAGGTGTTTTGTAATGCTTCCCAATTAGGATTAGCATTTTTCTTAATGTGGTAGGAAGTTGTGATATATTATGGGTCTAAGAAGTTATTCCCCCATACCTGTAACAAATACACCCATGATCTCGAGTTAGCACCATTTGTTTTTTCACTGAATTTTTGGAAATATTACGTCATTAGAGACAGCTTTTTGGTATACAGGAATCACAAGAGAGGGAGATATATCTTTTCTCAGTGATATCTGAATCTATAGAAATTGAGGTGGATGGATTTTCTTTAGGACTGTGAATTTGAGGTCTCCTAAAACTTAGGAATGAGGAATTTCATGGATGATGCTTTGAGCAAGAAATCATTGATTGATGCTATTCATGAGTTTGAAGATGCTTGGAGGGTAATGGAGGAGTTGAAAACCCTACACTAAGATGTTGAGGGGTGTGATGCGTTGTATGATGTAGTGGATTTGGTGTTGATGTGTCAGTTGTGTCCTAGGGATCCTGAACGGGGAGTTTTAATTTCACTAGTGTTTCCTTCATGGCTACACTATGGTCATGGGATGCAACATTATATTGGTGTGTCCTATGTTGTAGGGTGTCCAGCTGTGACATAGTTACCCTATTGACCTTATTTGTGGTTTTCTAAATTTTATGTTTTCTATGGATGTGATCCTTTATATGCAATGTGATATGATCCTAGGATGACTAAGGACTGATGAGATATAGGTGGGGAGTGCCAAGGTTGTGGAAATAGTTGTCACTTGTGGAAGTAAGATGCATGATGATATGTATGATGGTGTTTGAAATGGAATTAGGATGGATGGAATGGGTTAATGTTGGGATTTACTTTTATTATGCTGAGAGATGGATGCTTGCATAAATATATTTAAATTCAGGATGTCCTGGTTGTTTGTTTATCTGCATTCCTTTCCCCACTGCATGAGGTAGCTGGATGTGCTTGGTTATGCATCTCCATGTGGTATCTTAGGATGTTTTCTAGAGTACCTAAAATTATGTAATAGTAATTCTTAATAAATTTTTTAACCCATGGGAGGATTTTTGATTATTGGAATGTGAAAGATATTAATCATGAGAAGCCGTGGACTCAGTTGGATTATGCCTGGTGGTCATGGACTTCATATTGATGGTTAATGAAATGTAATTTTGGAGTAATTTTAATTAATGGATAATTAATTAATTAACCTAAGTCTAATTTATATAAAGGAAATAATTAATTTAATTAAACTCCCATAATGATTGTGAGCTTATAGGATATCTAGTTCTTAGTAGTATTTATCGGGTGTCTGAGTGTAGATAGTTGTATTTGAGTTTAATACTAGGTTAATTATCATAGTTTGGTTGTGAGATATATTATTCCCTCTATGTTTTATGATTTCATACACTAAACCTACCATTTATCTAGGGTGAAGGAAACCCAGTGGACTCTAGGTTAGTGAGGGATGGATAGCTGAATACCTCCTCTGGGACTTCTCTATTCTCCTGGTAGTATTATGTTTTTCTATACACAATGGTATGTTTCCTCATATATGTGTTTAGAGGGTTTTAATGGATTCTGGTTATTTCACATACATGTATCTCCAGATATAGTATCCTAATAATTATTATAGGAATGACATTTATGGGCTTTGATGTCTCGAGGTACATTACTCGGTGTTTGTGTTGTGATGGATTAATTCATAATACCTGATATATGATACATGAAATATGGGATTTAGTGGATCCTGAACTACTTAGTTACTATATGGAAATGTGGAAATGGATGATGAGATGATGTGATTCATGAGGTGCAGAATGTGATGCTTGAGCATAGGTGCCTTCGGGCTGACATCTTTTAGAGAGAGATGGCTCAAGATGGGCGACATTGGGGCAAAGTAGCAAACCAGTGGATAAGTGGTAGTGGGGATCCCTTTTTTTATTATATTATATGATCTCTTGTATTCATTAATTGGTGATAGATATCCATGGTGAGGTTGTGAACATAGTATACGTATTTAGGTGAAGAGTTAATTTCACTTGTAGTTCACTGGGATTTAGCATGATTTCATTATCTTCTTCACTAGAGTCTTTGGAGAGGATCTGTAACGCCCCGACCCCAGTTACCCAGATTCGGTGCATTATTTTAATACATTGGCATGATTACAAGTAATCAAGTCCCGAAGGACCGATCAGTTTAGCAGTCTTGGAAAAATAGAACACATACATGAATGTTACATTTTCACTTTAAGACATAAAAAACAACTTAAATAATCTTTATGAACTCCATTATTCCCTTGGCTTAACCCTGCATATCAACAACATTACCCTTCTTGGAATCCTGGGAAAAATAAAACATAGAAAGGGGTGAGCTCAAATGCTCAGTTAGGGTAAGCAATACAACGGAAACTTTCAAAAATAAGCATAAACATTTAAGGCAATGTATAAAACTAAAACAAAAGCATTTTAAACTTGAACTTCAGCATAATATGGAAGAAATAAAATGAAATAATTCCATTTACTTATTCAAATGGATATTCTACTAATCTAATAATCACATGCAATATCACTAACCACTTTCATAATGATGTAATGCATAATGTCAGACTATCATAACCACATAGCCAAGGCCTCGTGCCAAGAATACAAATAAGATTTTTCCAAGGCCTTGTGCCAAGACACTAGTTTTTCTCATGAGACCTACTGATGCATCGAGGAGCTATAGCGGGCTCCACCCGTCACTTATTAAGTCCAATGCATTCCCATATGAAAAGGTTTAAACATAACATAAACATTCGTATTAAAACTAGCATACGAAATGTCAATACTTTCTCCATAAACCATGAATGGTATAACAATAACCCATCCACAGTCAAACATATCACAAAACCATCAATATAAGTTTTGTATAATAAATCAACTTCAAATGAGCTTAAAATCCATCAAATGATGAGTAAATATTTTTTAGAGAAATATCCTTTTTGTAAAATCATTTAAAAGTCACACATTTATAAAGGAAGTAATTTTAAAAGAGATTTTTGAATCAAAGTGTCCCATAACACTTTGAAACTTTTGAAAAGAATTATCATTTCAAAACATTAATATCCATATAAATAAATCCTTAAAGTCATTTTAAAAACATGGACATTAATTGAAAAGATTTAGAAAGATAAATCTTTAAAACATTTGAAATTTTGATATTGATAAAGAGTACCTGTCAAAATCCTTAAAATCTTCATTTTGAAATCATTTTTATGAAAAATGGACATGGATGATAAAAATGTCCCAGTAAATACTTACACATAAACAATCTCGTATAATGATGAGATTGAGGAATTAACCCTTACCAATTTGGTAACTTACGAAACATACAACACATAAAAGAGTTATCATACAATGAATATGTAAATACACATAAATTAAAGTGTATTACAAAAAGAATACAATTATGGGCAGTACATACACCACACAAAAGGTAATAGTGTCAATATGGCATGAATCTCACGGGAATAAGGAGTGAGATGAAAACCCCTTACCTTGCACTTTCCTTTAGTCGAGGGTACGTTTAACCTCCTGTACGAAGATCGTAGTATGTTATTAAATTATAACAGAACCATATTAATATTTATGATATCATACCTGATTTATTTATGACTTTATATTACCCATTTAATAATAATTTCCATGTTAAGTTAACATTTTGGGTAATAATCACTTTCTTTATCGTACGTGTTTTAACTTGTCACTCTTGGTTGTATCACTTAGATCATGATTTAAATACTTCCAGAATATAAAACATGATAAATATATCATATATATTTAGAATTTAAACATGTATAATATACATATATATGAAATGGAAAACACCGTTTATGGAGACGGTAGTCCGTACGTACGCATAAACGCTGTTTCTATTTTCATATAGTAATGAACAGAAGTAAATGAATAAGATATATGTATGTACATAAATACTTATATATATATATATATATATCTCCAATAGAATTATTATTTCATATATTACATACTAATTAGTAATATATATTTTTATAATCGTCGATGAATGGTGAACTTGTAAATGAATCTCATCGCGTCGTGGAGACGGTAATCCGTACGTACGCACGAGCGAAAATATCATTCTTTTGATATTAAAATAATATATAATTGGATAGTATATCATATATACAGAATCATTATCATGTTATATTTATTATTTACATTAATTACAAATCATTATTATACCCATCCAAATAATAATATATTGAATAACAATTACACCCTGACGTGGAGACGGTAAGTTGTACGTACGCACGTATGGTGACATGTCATTCAAAGGATGGATAGAATACTTAATATTGTTGTACCATATTTATAATAATATTACATTATATAGGAGATACGGGATTCATTATTTTATAATGGTAAAAACAAATAAAGAAGAAGTGGAAGAAGAAAGGAACTTGAAAAAGGGTGGTGAAATCATTACCTCTTCTTCGGGTTCTTCCTTTTGATTTGATCAAAAGGGCTCCTTAAGTTGTCTTTATTACCAAAGTAAGGCCTCTAGGATGAAGTGAGAGAAGTTGAGAGAGTATTTGGGCAGAGGTTGGCCGATCCAAAAGGCTTTTAAGGTGTGAGTTAATGAGAATGGAGAGTTCCCTTTTATAAGAGGGGTGAGGGGCACCTTTGGAAAAGCTAGAAATATTATTTTATAATAAATTCATATTCGGTTTCTAATGGCTAAAAAGTGGATTATTTAAATGTTAAGGTGGTTATGGGTCGAAAAACACTCAACCAATAGAATTTATATAGGTTTGGGTTATTATATTAACCATATCTTTAAGTATTAACTCTTAGTTAATTAGTTTCACTTTTACAATGTCTCTTTATATTTTTATATTATATGGTTAATAAACTTACTATATACATCCAAGGGACCCCCAAGTGGTACATTAATGATACACCTATCATGATATAAGTCTCTTGGCCAAACTTTAGATTTTTAGTAATTTAATATTATTTAATAATATAATATTTGTTTTAAAAACTCTTTTATGTCAATTTTGACACTATTCAATAATTGGTTTTTTGTAAAAATCATAACAGAATGATTACTTCAAAAAGGTTAATTAAATAAATCCTAACATGTCATATTAACCTAGAAAATTAGTTTAATTCATTAAAAGTCTCAAATTATATTTATTTGGGTATTTATAATATCAATTATTTTAATTTTTTCACTATTTTGGTAATTACTGCATCATCATTGTTCCATAAATAAATTAAATTATTTAATGTCTAAAAATTATAAATAAAATATCATTATGTAGGAAATAATTTTAGATTTCTAATTAATATTTACAATTGAATTTATCTTATTTATAACCCTATATTAAAAATGTTTATTAAATAAACTTTGATTTTAACACTTTTAACTCTTCTTTGAATTAAATAATAATAAATGTCCTAATCTAATCCAAGTGGACCTAAATGATAATATTTTATTCATAAGGTTGTTTTTGGTCGAGATAAACTTGTCCAATAGAATTAGTACATGTGTTAGGGTAATATTAATATCATTTTTACCCTTAATTACCCTATTTACTTTTAACCGTGGTAAATAAAAGTAAAAAGTTACTATTCACCAAAAATTATTTTCATCTCATTGAACCAAATTTTACTCCTTGATATTAACCGTGTCTCACAGATTTTCGAAACTCCAATCACAGAAGCAGTAGAATTAAGTTTTATGAAAAATTCAGTTTTTTAACTACCACTTTGTAGTATCACTTTTCATCAAAATTTGAAATTTTTCAGAACAATGCCAAAATTTCACCCTAAGATATAATTGATATTCTGAATTCAAAAATGATGTCTATTTTAAAAAATTCCAAACATATAAGTTGAATTAATTAATTTTATAATTAATTCACACTGTCACAACAAATAGCGTGTTTTTAAGAAACAATATACATGAAAAGATTGACAATTGTTTATGTCCAATTTCAAAGTGAAATTAATTCTAATGAACACCATTGGATAAAATGGTAAAAGTATATTCTAATTATACTTTAAAACCACTAAAATTCATAATTTATCACTATTAATTATTTTGATTAAAAAAGTTGTTTTTAATTAAAATTTAGTAATTTTCACTATTCATCAAAATATTAAAGTTATCCGAAAAGTACCAAAATTTCACCTTAGGCTAAATTCGATACTCCGAATCCAAAAATGAAGTCCATTTTGAGAGATAAAATTTCTAAAATTTTAAAAAGTAGGTATTACTATTCATAACGGCTACTTTGATTGGTTGTGGTGTATGTTAGAACTCAAAGTTGCGTACAACACACGCTACTGTATTATTCAAAGAGAAGCGTACCGTGGAATCTCGGGGTGTTACAGGATCTTACTGAGTATACCTGTTATTCTCACCCTACATATATATAAGTTTTTTTTGGTTAATAGGAGAAGGTTGGAGATTAGGATTGATCTTACTAGCTCATGGTTGTTTGGGAGTTGTTTGGGCTTCGTTGTTGCTGCCTAGTTTATCTTTTGGTACTTGTTGTTTCTTTTCAATTGTTCAGATGTATGGCATTACATGAATATACTTGGGTTTTATTTTACTATTATCTTGATCAGGTGTTATTTTTTTACTATCTTATTTCTATTTCCTCTCTTTCTTTTAGAGGTTAATTCCTCCCATTTATATGTATGATACACCTTCTGTGCTTTTCGCCAACCCATGGCCTATTGGAGGCGGGTTTCAGGCATCATTATCTCTCTTCTCTCATTATTGAAACATGAGGAGTACCTTTGGGAGGAGGGGGTCATGAAAAAGTGGTATCATAGGATTAGGTTGAGAGGTATGATGGATTTTGGAGTTAGGCATGGGTGAGGCTCCATGGTTTGGTAAGGAAATGGTGTCAGGTAAGTTTAGTAAGTGATTTAAAAAAGGGTGATTGACTGTGACATAGTTATTTAGGCCCCCCTGTGATCTAATGCATGTAAATTTATGTTTATTGAGGTTAAAAAGAAAAGTGATACTAGTTTCTGCAACAAAAAAACTATAATTTAGTGGTCTTTTTTAAAAACATTTCTAATTTTTAAATTTAGTGATGTTTTTTCATGAAACACTGCTAATTTAGTGATGTTTCCTGCAAACATAACTAATTAGTGATGGTTCTTAAAAACATCACTAATTTAGCAACGTTTTGTTAAAAATGTCGCTAATTTAGCGATGTTTCCTATAAACATTGATAATTTAGCGATGTTTCATGATAAACGTTTTAAAATTAGTGGTGTTTTCTAAAAATGTCGCTAAATCAAAAAAATGTCCTGAAAAACATCGTTAAATTAGGGAAATTTTTAGGAATTGTGGCTAATTAAGTGATGTTTTTATGGAAAGACTTTAATTTAGCCACGTTTTTAAGGAAACACCAGTAAATGAGTGGTTTTTTATGAAACATCGCTAAAAATATATATATTTATATAGATTAATTAACTACATCGATGTAAATATATATTTAGATATATATATATATAAATCAATATATATAAACACATACACATATATATATATATAAATGTATATTTATATATATACACACACACACACACACATATATATATAAATATATGAATATATATACACACATATATTTATATATAAAAACACATATATATTTTAAATTTAGTAGCATTTTATAGAAAACATGGCTATTTTAGTGACATTTTTACTAGTGTTTTAAAACATGGCTAATTATATATATATATATATATAATTATATATATGTAGACATACACATATATATTTATACACACACACACACACAAATATATATATATATATAAACATATATATATATATAAACATTTATATATATCTATAATATAAATAAATAAATATATATATATTAATATAAACACACAATATATATATATATAAACATATAGATAAACATAAAATATAAACATATATATACAGAAAATATAAAATATAAATAGATATAAACACACACACACACATATATATAATATAAACATATATATAATATAAAATATAAACATATATATATATATACAATCACATATATATAAACTTAAAATATAAACATATATATACATAAAATATAAAATATAAACATGCATAAACATATATATATATATATATATAATATAAACATATATGTATAATATAAAATATAAACATATATATATAATATAAACATATATGTAATATATAAACATATATGTATATATATAAACTTATATATATATATATTTGTATATTAATATATATAATTATATATATATATAATATTGTTTTTTAAATACTGACACATATATATAAACATATATAAACACAAACACACACACACACACATATTAATATATATAAACACATACACATATACATAAACATATCTATAAAAATATATATATTTATATATAAAAACACACACACATACATAGATAAATATATATAGACACACGGACATATATTTATATATATAAAAACAAATATATATTTTAAATTTAGTCATGTTTTTAAGAAAACATTGATATTTTATTGACATTTTTATTAGTGCTTTAAAATAAGACTAATTATATATATATAATATATATGTGTGCGTGTATATATATACACATATATATTTATACACACACACAAATATAATATAAGAAAATATATATAATATAAACATAAAAATAAAAATAAAATATAAACATATAAATAAACATAAAATATAAAAATATATATAATATATAATATATAACATATATATATATAATATAAACATAAGTTATAAAATATAATATATAGACATATAAACATATAAACATATATATATTAATATAAATATATATATAATGTTAATTTTTTAAAATACTGAAATGTATTTATATATATATATATATATATATCAAATATAATACAATAAAATATTGTGGATGAGTTGGTTTGTTCTTCAGACCTAGATTGAGGCATCCGATATTTGAATCCCACAGAGTGTATATTTTTGCACACGCATGGTTGAGGTGTGGATACATGCCTACATTCATGTGGGCTTGGATGTTGGGATGAGTTGGTAAATAGTGAGGAATGGGACTGGCGATGCTATGTTCTAGAGAAACGGGAAGAATAAACAGGTGATGCGATATACAGGAGAACAAGACGAAACAAGGCAAGCGTTGTAGGGTAGTCATTTACCAACGTTTTCAAAAAAACGTCAGTAAATGTGGTGTCACTAAATAGTGAGGAATGGGACTGGCGATGCAATGTATCGGAGAAACGGGACGAACAGACAGGTGATGTGATATACTAGAAAACTAGATAGAATGGGGTGGGAACTATAGGGTAGAGGAACCATATGAGTATAGGACATATGATGTACATACATGTTTTCATTTTTAAAAAATAGTTTTAAAAAATTAATAACAGATTCCAAAAAAAACATACAGATTGGTAAAAAATATGGGGACTTATGAAAAGGAAAAAATTAAAATCTTTGTTTTCTTATGATGAAAAGGATAGAAAAGTTTTCCATATCAGTCCAAAAAATAGGATTGTTGTAATCTGGATGCAAAATTTTCTTATCCCATGAAAAGGTGACTGGGATACTTTGAAGGTTTAATATGTTTGTGTATTAAACTTCCTTTTCAATATGATTAAATTTAATCTAGTAAAATACGTGTTAAAATTTAAAGAGGCAATGAAGGATGGTTCTATTAAATTCAATATTCTTTTATATTTTATTTCTATCTATTAGATGTTGGTGAATTTCATGATTGTAATGAAAATCAAGACTGATGCAACCATAATTAGGGAGAAGGTATCTTTGATTGGAGAAGGGACAATTTCTAAGATGGAATTTTTTTGTGATTCTTCTTAAAATAAATTTCTACAAAAATCCGAAAAATATGCATCTGAATAAAGAGTTTAGAAACTCAAACGAAAGTTTGAAAAAAGAAACAAAGTTGAGAAATTTCCTCCTATTCAAAGTAGGAAGCATATGAATATTTCAGATGAAGCATTTTCTTCTTTTATAAAGAAGAGGGAATATAATAATACTAAATACCTCTCATTTGGTTTAGATAAGGCATAATCCTTAACATTAAAGGAAAAAATTATCAAGATCTTTAGGAGGAAGAGAAAAGGGAGATGAATTAGAGAAAATGAGTTGATTCAATCAATAGTTGAAGTAGAAACTAAGAGAAAACTGTTTATAACTAATCATATGTAAACCCCTATATCCTAACATCTCTAAGGAAAATCAGTTCCAATTTCTATTCCACCTTTGGTAGTAGATAAAATTAAGGAAGTTTTAGTGTTTGTTTCTTAATATCAACTTTAAAATCTTAAATAAGGAACCAGAAAATTATATACTCTAAAATTTCCAACTCTTCTACCAGTAAAGAAAAGGATAAAGAATAAATATCATCTTGTTGAAGATCATAAAAAACAGTAAAATCTTTAAGAACTTTCATAATAATATTTATCATGTTTGTCTACAAAATCACTGAAAAGTGGTTCTCTAAGTAATCTAGAAGAGCAAGTTCCCTTAGAAGATGAATATTTCCAACAGTCTAAAATTCAAACTTTGGGAAAACCTTATTCTGATGATTCTAGTAATGGCGATGATATTGATGATAGTGATGATGATGATGGTGATGATGATGTCGATGATGGTGGTGATGGAGCTGATGGTGGGGATGGTTATAATGGTAATGATGTTGATAATTTTGGTAATGATGATGAAGGAATTAGATTTGTTGTAATTTTGGATAGTATCAATGTTTCTAAAAAACTAGGACCTTCTAAGCCCCTGGCTCTTCTCTACTTAGTTCTTCATCTAATTCAATAATTAATCCTCTAATTAATTCTATTCAATTAATGGAAATAAAAATTAATTACCTATCTAAGTTAATTAATGGGTTGGATGGTATTTTGGAAAAAATTACATATTCAATCTAAATGTAAGTTCATACAAGGGAAACATGAATTGTTTGAAAATTATAATTCAATGAAACATCTGACTAAGCTTGTTATAAAAAATGAATCTAAATTTAAATACTTCAAATGAAGGTGAAATAAAGGTATAATAAATTTGAAAGAACTTATTTATTATATGAGTCAAATTCAAAATTATTTGAAATATTATGATCAATAAATAGAGGTTTTTTGAGTTGAATTTAAGTCTGACATAATGTTAGCATCAAGTATGACTGGTGAAGTAGCTAAAATGTCCTGAAAAAATGATAAGCTAAAATTCCTTATAATTAATCAAGATGATGAATTTTCTAAACTATAAAATGAGTTTTTAAATTTTTCTAAAAAAATTGATAGTTTGAAGAAAGTAGGTGTAGTTTAAAAATATGGTCAGGATAAGAGTACTAAAGCTTAAAAATTGAAAGAATTATTTTAAAGTTTGAAGAATACTATAATTATTCCTTAAGATACTCGTGTTAAAATTTCTAAAGTTCACTATTTAGAATAAGTGATGTTATTTCTCAAGTATGCGATTAACAAGATTTAGATTCTTGAAGAATAGGTTGATAAGATGATGTCTATCTTGGTAGATTCATATAAGTATCAGCGAGATGTAAAAAATATAAATATTATCATTAATAATCTTATAAAGAAATATTGATATCTCTTTCTTTGAACTCTTTGAATTTTTTATAATATCCCAAAAATGTTTTTGAATGGATGTATATATTTTTTTGGATGGATATTCTTCCCAATATATTTTTATAGATGTTTCTAATTTATTTTGTTATATATTTCTATTATTTTAGATTAATTTCTATAAATTGTTAGTAGAAATTTTTTATTTCATATAGAATTTATTTCCCTAACATTCAAGTACACTTTCTCTAAAACCTTATTTTCAAAATCACAAAGGGGGGGGATGTATAGAACATTTGAAGAGAAAAGTATAAATATTTTTGGAGAAAGGTTATAAGTTTATTAATATAAAATAAACGGAGAGAAAAAATGAAGAAAACAAAGGGAAGAAATAAACCTAGACCAAATAAGTAAAAGAAAAGTTATACGAGATCGGGTGAGTAAGTTTTACTTTTCTTAGTTTTTTATTTTTAAAGTTATGTTTTGTGATTTTCAAAATGTAGGATATTGTTAAGTAAAAATAATGTATTTCAATACTTTAAAGCTTGATTTTTAAAATCATTATACATTTCTTTAAAAGTATATTTTTCACTAAATTTTATACTTCTCCAATTCTATGAATAATTTTGAAAAAAAATTCTAGATGGAGGAATTACTGATTTATCATATTGAATAATTTACTCTAACCGGATATACATTTCCTATACACTGGATGAACGATTATAAATTTATAGTTAAATATTTATAAAAGCTCTAAAGTAAAAATATAACTAATTCCAAACATATGAAGTTATATCGATACTATTAGACAAGAATTTTCGGACGGAGGCATACTTGTTTTTTGAATGGAAATTTATTATATCTATCAGATATATATATTCAATTTATTGAGCCAAATAATTCTATTCCATAGGAAGGAATATTTTTATGCTATAATGGTGTATAAATTTATGAGCAACAGATGAACATACTTAGATATAAAGAAGGATTTTGTTTTGAGATTGTTTCAACCACCTCCAAGATTCATGTAATATGACCATTGGAGAATTTACTATAAATAGGATCTGAGTTTAAGGAGGAGGAAACTTTTTCATCACTGACTATCAAGAGTTTCTATAAGGAGTTGGTAACATCTTGTAACTTTTATAGTTCTTTACTATAATATTTTGAGTCATTTTATTTAGTCATCTGTGAGAGAATTATTTATAAATCCCTTAGAAACTTTTGCGATTTGTTATTTTCTATATGATCTTAACGATCGAGGGCTTCCAGGTATAGAAATACATATTTGTGTCCAATATTACTGATCAAGGGATTTTAGGGATATAAATACAGAGTTCTTATAATCTTCTTGATCGAGGGTTTCCATGCTTAATGAAAATAGACTTTACAATTAGGTGAAACCATCAAAACCAAAAGTGGGGGTTTTTGACTTCTTTAACACTGAAGTTTAAAGTATATAATATTTTATAAACTTCTATATGTATTTCTTATCCATTTTTTTAAAAAATTTGTCTACTTATTTTTACAAGATTTTTATTCTATTGTTCTATTTGTATGGAAATTTTACATTTGTTATAAACTTTTATTATACTCTGAAAAATATAAAGTATCTGATTGTTTGATTAATATTCTATAAATCATATAGAGTGTTCATATGATAACCTATTTTATGTAGTTTAGTAAATTGTATGTTTTATTTTTATAAACTACAATTCACCCCCCACTATTGTAGTAATTTTGGAACTCTTACGATCCTATATATATGGTGGATATTGAATTGGTGAGACATTAAAATAAAAAACCTAAAATATTACATGTGAGATTCCATCTAAAGTTACACTTGTCAATACCTCAAACATTTAGTATGGGTGACTAGAACCATTATGTGTCCATGGACTCTCTTGTGTAAGGAATTCAAGTAATGAGGTGACACTAACCATTATATGTCTTATTCTTGATGTTATATTTGGTTTACATTTAGGTGGGAAACCTCAACCATTATGATTCTAGAGGAATATATTTGATTGAATTCATGTAATGGATTTAGATAAAAAGTAATCCACCCATCTATCTAGGGATCATATATGATATGATTGAAAGTGTTATCTACCAAATATATCCTTGGTTTATTTATGTGATACCCATTATATAAGTCATGATAAAATATGTATCTTGTCTCACTAAATTGATATAATTTCTGGGGTCATCATTTTTAATGGGTGTACTTTTAATCAAAGTCTTATTAAATTCATATAGAAAATATATTACTCATCTATGAAAATCTTCTATTGTAAAAATATTATATTATAGATAATGAAATTTTCATCGTCAAGATTGACCTTGATAATGATATTGGATAAGGAAAAACTAAACAGTATTATTTTCTTCAATTGATAATGAAACATGATAATAGTTTTTAAGTAAGAAGGAAAATTACATGTGTTTGAAGAACCCCTTCCAAAGAAACTGACTACTGAGGAAATTCAACCAATAGAGTTAGATTCCTAGGATAAGTATTAAAAATATTACCTATAAGTATCTACTCTTACGCTTGTGACTATTAAAACCATATAAAAAAAGAAACACGAGACCATGGATGCTTATAAGGTATTAGAAAACCAGAAAAGGATTTATAAAAAACAATATAGTCATGAGAGTTATGAGGTATCAAAGGATCTATTTTGGTGTAAAATGGAGAAAGGAACCTCATTCTCAAGTCATGTGATCAATATGATTGTATGTGTCAAAAAAATATAGAGTCTTGGTTCACTTATTAAACTTGATCTACCCACAGACATCATTCTACAATCACTTCCATAAAGGTTTTGATAATTTAATGTGAATTATAATTGAATTAGTTCAATAAAATTTTACATGGTCTCCTCAATATATTTAGTATTTCTTAGGAGGACACGGTAGATCCAAGTATAAAAGGGTGAGGGTAAAAGTTTTTTCTTGAAAGAGAAGAAAAGGGGTCATAATGAGTTTATGCTCCCAAAAACTAAATAAAATTAAGGAAGTATAGTGCTTCCATTGTAGAAAAATAGTCCATTAGTAAAAGGAACTATCAGGAATACTTTAAGGGATTTAAAAAACCATATTGAGAGTCTACCATAAGTATTAATTTTATAGAGTTAAATTATTATATTCTGAAGGGTATATGATGCCAAGTGTATTTTTATAATTGTTTTAAATATACAGTAGTAAATGAAGAGTTGAAGATATTATCTTGAAGTTTTATCTTAAGTAATAGATTGAGGAGTTACTTCTTTAAGGAATTAGATGCATCGAGCACTTCAATATCAGATGAATTTTTAAATAATGTGTATAGTTTGTAATTTTTTTCTTGAGAACTGACTGTAAACCATTATCATTTAAATTATTGAGATAATGCTTTTGATACACATGGTTTACAATTCATCAAAATTTTATAACAATATTGAAAAGGAAATAAGGATAAAACCTTTTTTATCTAGGATAAAATGTCCATCTAAGAATATTAGGGAATATTATTCCATAACCAACAGTGATATATTTGATATTCATTTTTTAGTAAATTTCCATACACATAGAATACCATATATTATATGGAATTTATAGTTTATTTATTATGTATTTCAATGGAAATTAAATTTATTTTACTAACAAAAATAATTTTTTGTATCTTATCATGATATCTTGAACAAGATATAGTTTCAAAAAGGATAGCGGGAGTATGTTTGGAGTTATAGAAGTTCAAAGTTATCAAGTAAATGAATATTCTGGTCAAAATTTAAAAGTGAATTTCACTTGATATCCTAAAAGGTTTAGGATATAATAGTGAAAGCACTACTGAAAATAAAACCTATACCAATGGGGATATACCCATGGTTTGCTAAAACCATTGGGATAACCTAATATTTTAATCCTATACAAATGGTTTTGTCTAACCATTGGTATAGCCTCCTAAAATATTTCATTATACCAACAATATTATTGAACTGTTGGTATAGTCTTTCCCTTAAATACCAAGGGCACCTCCTCCCCTCACATTTCTATTGAGAGCAGGTGGGACCTAATAGTTGTGTTCATCTTTCTTCCCTATTAGTGGTGATATCTCCTCTATTATTTTTTTACTTCCATTCTTCTTCAATCTCAAATCCATGACTTCCAAATCATTTAGGTATTGTATAAAACATCATTTTTTATAGGTCTAAAACACCATGGTAGATTCATTTTTTCCATGTTTAATTTATTTTGATATGTTTAAATATGCTTTTGGGTGTTGAAAAAAATGTTTTCAGCATTTAATTTCATTTGATCCTGATTAATATGGTTTATTTAGTATTTTCTATATTGGTTTCATGTCTATTTGGTTTTTTTAGACCAGTTTGGTGTGTTTTGGGTTCATTCTGTTCAATCTGGACATGTTCATTGTCATTTGTTTTGCTTCATTTTGGTTTTGTTTGGTTTCATATAGTTAATTCCAATTTTATTCGATTCTGGTGTTTTCATATAATATTTTATGATACTAATGGATCTCAAATTAATTATAAACCCATGTTTATAAATTACTATGATAGGGTAACAATTGGTGGTTTCATATTATGTTACATAGTCTCACACTGCATATCAATCGCTTTGTTTATATATATTCAAATATATAATTTCATGTAAAATAATTTATCAAAGAATTATTACTTATATGTTTTGTGGGTTATGTTAATTTTTTTAGTAGGTTACGATCTATTAATACATTGAGTTAAGGTTGATGGAATTATTAGTTGGAGTTTTTGGAAAATCTCTATTTCATTCTAGTTTTATTATGCTTGTGATTTATACTATTATATAATTTCAATTGTATATTTTCCAATTGTATGTTGAAATAATTATATATATATATATGGAATATATGTTAATGTTTTCTTCAAACTATTATAAATCATTATTTGGAACTCCCTATCATATAGTTGGATATTTTATTTTAGGAAATTCTTGAGATATAGATAGATCTTGCATGATTTTTAATATAATTAATCATTCATCTTGAATTTCATTAGAATATGGATTTT
Organism: Viscum album; assembly: GCA_963277665.1. Taxonomy (NCBI): domain Eukaryota; kingdom Viridiplantae; phylum Streptophyta; class Magnoliopsida; order Santalales; family Viscaceae; genus Viscum; species Viscum album. The sequence continues at coordinate 1,923,860 of OY728165.1, forward strand.
TTTTCCTAATGATAAACCCAAACTATTGGTTTTAGTATCTGGCCCCCTATGAATGGGGAACACACATGGGGTATGTGGTATTCTGATTTAATTCAATGGAAGATTCGAGATATTCCATTTTAATATGGTATTATTGTATTGTTTGGGATTATGGGTACTTTGTAGATATAAACTATGATGGTTTTGAGACATGAAAATTAACCTTCAGTGTGATTTGGTAAACCTATTTATAGTTGAATATCAGGTTATTAGGGATGTTCAAATATGAAAAAATAATCATATTGATAAGTGAGATTTCGGTTTGAATATCATGAGTACATTTTAGTGGAAATTGGGAATAAGATAAAGGCCATTCAATTGTATTGATTTTTTATTTTTTTCATACATCATACTTGGTATATATGTCTATATCAAATATTCATGCATTTGTGTGATTTTTAAAATTTTATTTTCTTAAATATTTTTGTAAAATTATTTGGAAACTATTTTTGAGAAATTAATTTTTATTTTAGGGATTTAGTTAAATAATGGAACAATGTGAAATTTATTAGAATTTTCTGAATAATTTATTTACTGTTCCTTACCAAACATACCCAACTTTAATAGAACAAAACTATACCAAATTGAACCAAACCATATCAAATAACACCAGACCAAACTTAATAGAATTTATTCGAGCCAAACCAAATAGAATTGATTTGAACTAAACTAACCCACTTTGAATTCCATAAAACCCTTAAATATTCATCAACACTCCTCATAAAAATTTGATCTCTCACTCATCATAAATTATACCACATTGACACCAACCACATAGGAAATATTCCATAATCCACAACATCAACCCACACTTTGTCCACCAGACGTCTACCCATTTAGAGTCATCACCAACTATCGCATTGAAAACCACAAAATAAAAAGTCTATAGATTTAGGCATCTAAATTACCATTTCCTAAAAACCATCATTGATACCAAATAACTTACACTAAAGGTGAATTCCTCATAGAAATCCAACGCATAATCATTCCAATAACATATATAGAAGAACCTTTCTTTCATTGATCTAAAGGTGAGTAAGGGTTTACTTTATCATCCCTCAATATGAGAAACCACTATTTATGACTTTTTACAACATAAATTCATGATTTATGTGTAGTGTAGAAGATGGATACCTAGAAATAGTAATATTTTATACATGAATTTATAGAATAAAAATAACATTAGTTAAAAAGTTAATTGAATAAGAGAAAAAAATAAAAAACATCAATGATAAACACAATTTTGTGTAATATTATGTATAGTTATTATTCATTGATATAATTTAATTAAATATCATGGTTTTATATTTATAGTATTTTGTTATATATAAAGTTTTTTTTGACTTTTATGTTATGATTCTCATATAGACTAGTGTGTTAGTTATGGTTTCATATAAAGTGAACAATTATAATTTATTTAAATATATTTTTTATTTAACTACAATATTATTTCTTTTCTTTTAAGACTTGGAATATAATTTTTTTATATAATAGATATAATATGGATGTATAAAACTTGTTGGATCTCAAGTGATTTTCAAAAAAAGTTGGAGATCTTTTTAGATTCTTTATTTAACAGTGATTCAAATAGTGGTCGCATAAATTGACCATGTTATAATTATGTTGGAATACCTTGGTTATGTTTTGAAGAATTTAGCTAAAAAATAAAAAAATGTGGCTTTCAAACAAAATACTATGCGTGGTATCACAATGGGGAGAAAATAAAATCTCAAAATGTTCATGATCCAAATGAGGGGAATAGATTGGAGAATTTATTTGATGAGTGGTTTCCATTTATTCATCATTATGAGAAGGAAAGGATGATGACCCAATAAGACTTTAATACACATATACATGATTTATTTAATGAAAATGATGAGGTTGACAGGGTTAAAAATTGAATGATGCTTCCATGACTCTAGTATATCGGCAATGTTGTAAAATGAAAAAACAAAATATTTAATCCAATAGTTTCATGGGAAAACCATATGTGGGGTTTCTAATACTACCATTGATTACATTATTACCTTTTTTAAGGACTTACTTCTAGATTGTGTAGGTATTCCCTCAAACCATTATATATCATGGAAGTTAGTTGATGAACTTAGATTTTCAAAAAACAAAATTCATGCTTTTCTAAAATATTGTAGCTTATTCAGGGAGGAAGTTGCTCAACAGAATGACTGTATAAAATTTGGAACATCCTGATGGAATAAAAAATATAATGTATCACCATCTCATGTGCCAAAAAAAGTAATTTGGTACTTTTCATTGATCTCTGTACTCCATAATATTTTCATGTCTAATGAAATATCAATAAAAATGCGAGGGTATGATACCGAGAGAAAGAATAATAATGATGAATCGGTTCACCCTAAAGATGGATTTTCATGGCATATATTTTAGGCTCAATATCCTGATTTCAAAACTAATAGGCGTAATGTGAAGTTGTTTCTTTCATGTGATTGTTTTAATATGTTTTGGAATATGTTTACTTTGTACAGCACATGGCCAATTTTCATACACATTTATAACCTTCTTCCATGGATGTGTATGAAAAAACCTTTCAATTTCATGAGTATACTCATATCTGGAACTTCTGATCCTGACAATGATATATATGTATACTTGAAACCTTTAATAAAATGGTTGAAACATCTTTGTAATGTGGGTGTGTGCACATAAAATGCATATTTGAAAGACATGTTTTAGATTTTTACTGCTGTTACGTGGGTGATCAATGATTTTCCTATGTATGAAATGATTTCTAGATGAATCATTAAGGGAAAACTATATTTTCCTCTTTCAATGAATAATACATGATCCAAGAGACTTAAATATATTCATTGTTTCAGTTTTATAGTATATCAATGATTCTTTCCAATAGACCATCCATATAGAAATAATAATCACTGATTTTACAATACCATAGAGACCAAAAATCCACCTCAACGTATGTCTAAAACTGATGTACTTAATGAATTAAAAGATTAAATTTTTTAAATTTGGGAAGGGTCATATGAAATCTATAAAGAGGTAGAATGTTTCCACTAAAACCAGTTACAAATGGAAAAAGAGAAGTATCTTCTTTGAGTTCCCCTATTGGTCAACCAATTTTTTACATCATTTATTATACATAATTTACATTGAAAATAATATATGTGAAATGTTACTTTCATTTATTCTAAAGAGTAATGGAAATAAAAAATATGATTTTTGATTTCGGCATGAATTGGTGGATTAGGGAATTAAAATATAATTTCATCCTGTGTGTATCAATAAAAATAAAAGGAATGTTCTGTGTGCTTCTTATGTGATGACACCTATAGAAAATAAAAAATAATTTCTAAAAGTACTAGAGACTTTAAAAGTTTGTGAAGGATATTCTAGTAATATATTAAAATGGTTCAACCGAAGAGAGTTAAATATTAAATACTTAAAGACTCATGATTATCTCATCCTTCTACATGAGTTGATTCCAATAGAAATTTGTAATTTTTTGTCTAACAATTTTATGTTGTTAGTTGTTCACTTGTTCCATTTTTTAGATATCTTTGTTCTAAGAATTTTTTGAAATATTTCTTGCAAAAAATGTTGGTATAGGAACCATTAATTTTTTTTGTGAGTTAGAGAAAATATTTCATGTATCATTTTTCACAAGCATGTTGCATCTAACTATCCATATTTCAACTGAAATAATTCTCAAAGGACCCATTTATTTTCATTTGACATATCCAACTAAAATAAATATCTACACATTGGAGTCTTATGTTTGGAATAGGAATCATACTGAAGGTTCTATCGTGAAAGTTTACTTGGCTCAAGACTTTATGGATTTCTATTCAATGTATTTTTCTGATATGACTATGAGACAAAAAAGACCAATGAAAAATAAATAAAAATAGTATAAGAAAATTGAACCCAGTTTTCCATCACTTCCCCAAATAGGGGGAATTGCTAGATCATATACGTTGTCAATATTAAAACTTGAAGAGAGGGAGATGGTATATCCCACTATTTTGTTTAACTGTGATTTTTTTGATGACTACATTAAGTAAGTAAATTGAACATGTGTATCTTATCTCATATCATGTAATTTTACATATCTGTTAACCTATTTATTTTTTTAATATCAAACATAAACAAATGATAAATAGAAAGCGTCGTTCTTTATCTCTAAGAAGGAGATATAATTTTCATTGGAAATAGTTTTTTTATTGTTTAAAATTGAAGGTAGAGATATTACTATAATAAATTAACAAAATAAATATTTAATTAAGTTTAATATTTATTTATATTTCATGTATTGAGTTTTTCTACTGAATTTATCTTTGAGGAAATTAGATTTTTGGGTTTTGGTTCTAATTTCATGGTTTGTGGATGCAAATCAATTGGGATCAATTGGTAGGGATTTATTATCATTGAATGAGTAGTTAACATGAGAACACAACATGATGGTGTTATGGTAACTTCTAAAACAGAATGTTATGCCATTTCATCAGATAATAGACATCAATTTGAAAATATATCTTATTATAGAGCCATTGATAAAATAATAATATTTGATTTTTACTCTTATGGTTGAGTCACTATGATGAAATAAAAGTGGTTTGATTCGATGAAGAGTCATGGAACATTTATTGATGATTGTGGATTTCTATTTATTGACATGACTCACACTCTTTCTACCAATAAACCATATGTATTGGAATCAATGGAGAATTTTTTTTATGTGAACGATCATATTTGACCTGAATTTGGTGTCATTATAGAAGTAATGCCAATAAATATTTTTGATGATGATGATGGAATTGAAACCATACCTACCCTCATTGGCCCCAATCCATTTATTACTTATGAATACTCCAATAGTTCAATTTTTAGAGTTTATTGTGGAACTGAAGTTGCGGTGGGAAATATATAGAATCATCCATCTGTGTTCTCAATTATTTTGGTTTAGCTCGACTTGGGTTGTTAAGGTTGGTACTATTAAAATTGATTTACTATTGATTACGAATAGCTTATATCCAACTTAAAATTCATGTGAATTTTCAATATTTATTGGTTGCGGTTTTATTTGAGTTGTGTTTTTATAATATTGAAATGAACTGTATTTGAACCTACCAAACCAAAAAAAACTGAAACAATTAAATTGGAAAAAAAGATTCATTGAATTGTACATATTAAACTAATTAATATGAATATCAAAATAAATTAAAATAATGACCTAACCAAAAAAAATGGAAAAATGACCTAACCCAAAATATGAACCAAATGACCTAAGAGAAATAAAAATGGACAAATGACCTAATCAATTTAAAAAATTAACCAAACGACCTAAGAAAAATACAAATAGAAAAATGACCTAATCAATTGATCCTAATGAACCAAATAAACTAACAAAAATTGAGTTGGATCGAATTAAAAATATAATGAAACTATATAATACCAATGTTAAACATGCTAATTTGAATGCATTGATTTTTCGATGACATGAATTATGTTTTGAAATTCTTCCCACTAAGTATAAAATGTTTTTGTTATATCACTATATATCCTATATTTTGTTTTAAAGCTGGTATTTCTTAATTAAGTCATTTCTCATATTATTTATTTTTTAGATTATATATTAGTTATGTATTTATAATTATTTCCATATTTGTCTTCAAATGAAGTAAATTGAGGAGATACAAAGAAAAATGATATCAGATAATAATCATCGAATGAGAGAGATGGGCATCTCTCCTTTAGTGTTGGTTATAAGTATTTTATATAAAATATAAATATCAATAACATATAATTTTGGGTGATATTTTTTTTTAACTTTTAATCAAGATCCACCAACAAGGTGATAGTTATTCTGCAACTAGCTTAGAGATTCCAATGTTCATGATGACGATGTGAGGGTTGGTACTAGAGTTATGTGCTCTACTCAGCATACTTGATCACACCCCTTACCTCCCCCCGAAATAACATCTGGAAAACCTTCTGATTCCACAGTTCCATTAGATACACTGAGGAGATTTATGCCACCCATGTTTTCACCACTATTTGAATTTGAGAATCCTTGCCTATATTTCCCTTATTTGATAACGATTCCTACTCCTCATCCAAATTTTTCATTTTCACCACCATCTTTCCCATATTACTTTCCTTATACTTCCTTATCCTTGAGCTTATATATTCCTCTTATAAGGGCCTGGATCCACATGGATCAACCCTTTGTGTGTTTTCAAGGCATCAAGTGCCTGTAGGAGGCTTGAATGAAGTCTGGAGTAGTTAGGGTTCTAGAAGCTGGAAGTAGGGAGGATTTCACGTCATGAAAAGTTACATGATGTGAAAGAGGGTTTCATGCCATGTAACATGTTGGGGTTTGAAAAATAAAATAAAGTGAAGATACGGAACATTTTTTAGTGGAAACTGAACCCTGAAAATTACACGATGTGAAAGGGGATTACACATCATGTAATTCTCCAATGATGTATGTTTTAAAACATTTCCAACCACTCGGGTTGTTAAACCCTATGGCTGCAGCAGCTCTCACTTGACTCTAGGTGACTCGATGACTCCCTCTTCAACATTTTGGGGATTCCTTCATCAAGTATTGATTCCTAGATTCGTTCTTAGATCTGTGGTGACCCGTGGTGATCCAAGGGGCATTCTTCCTTTATTTTCTAGCGGTTTATCCTAGTTTGATATTATTTCCTCTTTTATATTATCTTCATGATATTTCATTTCATTACCCATGGTTCTAAAGGGGTTTATTTTGGTTTTTTTTGGTGCGAAGGATCTTTTATGTCCCCAGGTGGATGCAATTCTTGTAGGAGGAGTGATCGGATATCCATTACATGGATCGTTCTCAGACGAAGAACATCGACAACCTTTTGAGGAAGGGGATTCATTGATTCTCTATTTAATTTCATGCAATCATAATGTTAGCATGATTTATCCCCTTGGATCTTAAATAAATTAAACTAATAATTATTTAAACTAGATTAAAGAATTGGTATTGATCTCATAGCGATGTTGCTTCTTTGTATCATGATAATGGTTTACCTTTTGATTTTATAGGTAGTGTGATATCTATGACTTTATTGGTTTACCATGTTGTTCTTTATTGAGATTGGTAAAGATTGTAAATCCATAATTAATTAATATAATTAATTGTCTAAATGAATTAAAGAGGCATGTTTAATGAATCTAGTTGTTGTTGTTCTAATTTGATGTTAATCAAATTGATGTAAGTATGCATGTTTAATTGAATTGCTAAATGAACCTAAAGAATGTTAATACTTGTTGATAAAAGAATTAAAGTCATTTTAAATTAATTATTTAATTAATTTGTGATAGTTGTGATAGTTTTTGGTTAGGTTTCCCATAGTTGGAACCTATGATAACGAATCGATTAATTCAAGAGGGAATAAAAACCGGTTTTGTAATAAAATATAATGCATTTTTATGGACTGAGTATCCCATTTTATTGTAAAGTCCATGTGCCTTATTGTTTGTATCCATGAGAGATTGTTGTGTGTGAATGCTATATGTATTGCTTTAGGGACAAGAGCTTGGTTTCTATATTTGTTTCCTACTTCTTGTGATGTGTTGTGTGTATGGGATGGCTAAGCCTAGAGGGATGTATTGGTATGTGGGGAAGTGAGGCCCACATGTGTTGTGAGCCTAGGAAGGATGTACTAGATGGATGTTGTGGTATGAGGGGTGGGGAGGTCTAGTTGTTGAGGTAGAAGTTGTTTTTTGGAGTGGCGATATGCATCATGATATGCATGTGGTGTGAGGGAGCACATCGGATATGAAGAAATAGGTTTAAGTTGATCTTACCCATTATTATGAAAGCTAGATGCTTGTTTGAATCAGTTTCTTTGATGATGTCCATGTTATTGTCTATCTGCTCTCTTTTCCCCACTTCTTGAGGCATATGGTTTTGGTTACACTCCTTTTAACATAAGTGAAGGCATGTGGGTTATGACACATGTTTTCCAAGTTTATCTTCTTGTAGTTGGATGATTATACACTCCTACTATATGAGGTGAAGACTTGATAGGTAGTTCATCTACTTACCATGTTGATCCCCTTTTGTTTGGTAGCTTAGAATGTTTTCCTATAACACTTGGTAAAATGAAAAGTAATGATGTAATAAATGAATAATGTTTAACCCATGGGGTTGGATCTTGTTAGGATGCAATGCTGAGGTTGTAATTATGAGATGTTGTGGGATCGATTTTCCTATGCCTTGGGGGCATGGATCTAGGTTGTGATGCTGATGTAATGAAATGTGGAAAATGTTAATGGTTAATTAATGGTTAAATAAATAATTAACATAAATTTAAACTGTTGAAAAAGGGATAAAATAACTTAATGTATCTCCTTAAATAGTTTTGTTCTTATAGGATATCTGGTCTTAATAGTGGTAGTTGGGAGTCTGAGTGACATTAGCTACAGTTGAGTCTAAGACTAGGTTATACCCATTGTGTGGTTGTGATATATATTATTTCATGTTCTTTTTGTGTTTCTATATGCCACTTCACCCTATAGACTAGGGAAAATGAAACCCCAAGGATTCAGAACCATGGGGGAGGGGTGTTTTTTCCAACATTGTGATGGGATGATGGAAGGGTGACTACCCCATTTGGCCCCACTATCTTCTCTTGGTTGTTACTTGTAGTGGTAGGCATGGTTGTTAGTTTTTCACATATATTCATGTAGAGGGTTATGATGGCTTTTAGTTATTTCACACACATGTATTCTATATATAGTTTCCTAAGGACTAATATAGGTATAATGTGTATTGGCAATAATGGCTTGAGGATCCTTACTCAGTGTATGGTTTGTGATGGCTTGATATATAATACCTGATGTATGATATATGTTATGTGGGATTTGGTGTCTCTCAAAAAATACCTGGTTACTTTTGGTTTCATGGACACGATGGTGTGTTACACGAGGTTTATGTTGTGGTGCTTCTCCCAGGTGTCTATGGGATAACCTTTTTGGAGAGATTCTTAGAACGTATGATGTTGGGGCAGAGCAACAAACCAGTGGGGAAGTAGTAGTGGGGTACCCTTTATATTATTTATTATATTATATGATCTTGTATGTGATACTTGGTGAGAGTTTCCAGGGTGATTATGGGAACTTAATATACCTTTTTAGTTGATGATTTCTTTTTACTTGTTTTTCACTATGATTTAGAATTCTTTCTTTACCTTTTTTCACAAGAGGCTCTAGGGAGGACCCTACTGGGTATACTTTTATAATCACCCTATGTATATATAAACTATTTTTTAGGTTATTTGGAGCTGGTTAGAGATCGGGCTGGTTACTACTAGCTAAGGGGTTTTGTAGGAGCTGTTTGGATTTTGTGGTCATTGTTGTCTTTACTTTCTTTTAGAACTTGTATTTCTCCTTTCAGTTATAGTAGTTTTTATATGAAATTACATTTTTATATTTGAGTTTTCTTTTATATTGGAGTCTGTGCAGGATTTGGTTGGTGTCTATCTTATCTCTCTCTTTCGTATGTGTTCTCTTAGAGGGTAATGTCTCTCATCTGTGTGTTTATTATACCCTCGATTCTAGTCTCCATCCCAGGGCCTACTAGAGGCGGGAATCAGTGGTCATTATCTCTCTTCTCCCATTGTCATCCTAGGAAGGGTACACTTTGTGGGGAGGGGTTGTGACAGAGTGGTATCAGAGGTCTAGTTGAGGGATAAAATAGAGTTTGGAGTTAGGAACATGTGAGGTTGCATGGTTTAGTAGGGAAACAGTGTTAGATAAGTTTAGTGATAGTTGTAAACATGGTAGATCAGCTAATACACAGGTATTTAGGGCCCCTTGTGATATTATTCATGGACCATTAAGCTTACAATGTCTACTAAACAAAGTGATATGGGTTGCAAGGTGGAGACCTAGGAAAGGATCATGCATCATTCTTCTTTTCACCTATGTTTGAATGGGTAGACCTTGGGATAGGTTAATCTAAAATGAATAAAATAAAACAATTAATTAATATTATATTCTTCCATATTCTAGGATTAGAATCTCTAATTGTTTGTCCTTTTTAAGGATTGGCTCTATGTCAGCACCCTCATCATGTTTTTGTAGAATATGTTTAGTAATTTTCTCTAGTAGATCACTATAGAGTAGATGTTGAAAACAACATCACTTAGAGGAGGACACTCCAAGAGCTTCATTGCCAAAGTCTGTAGATTTATGAGGGATCTGTTTCAGATATAGTCACATAAGACTGGTTGGAGGAGGTTGAGATAGCCTTCAGTTCAATCTGTTCTTGGAAGGATCACCGGGTATCATTGGTTGTGATTATGTTGCATGGGGCAGTAAGGAAGTGGTGGTTCTTATTCCTTGTATATCATGAGGAGTCGGTAGTCTCATGGGAGGAGTTACGAGACCAGTTCAGATTCAAGTTTCTTTATTCAGCTGTGAAGGCAACTAGTTTCCAGAAGATTATTACCCTTTGGTAGGGGAGCTATAGTGTGTGAGTGTTTTGGATCCATTATAGGAACCTTCTGTGATATGATTAGGATCTATTTCTAGATGAGGAGTCTAGGGAGAGGCATTTCTTGGAGGATTTGTGTCCAAAGATCCAGCTCCAGGTCACCCCATTTATGCTAAAGATATATATTGAGGTGTTGGAAAGAGAATAGTATATTGATAGGACATTACCCAAAACTGGATCATCATGAGAGGGTTTTTTTTAAGATTCCAAACAAATCAAAGTTATGATCTAGGGTTCCTAGTTTTCTGGATAGAAGAGCTTCTGATCATCCAAGGGTAGGTCTCGGCCCTCAATGTCTCATTTCTATGAGGGTGGAGGATATTCGACCTATAAAATAGATTATATTAATGTTTTTCTTATAGAGGTTGAGATCTTCAATGGAGAGAGTTCCCAACCTTTCTAAGTAGTCAGCGTGCATTGGTTGTTCCACTTCAGGTTCCTCCATTGTGGCAGTTCTAGATGAGGAAGTAGTAGTAGTTTGATCCAGTTTGGGATCATCATAGAGTAGTTGGGGTATGAAGAGGATAGCCTTGGGATTCTCCCCATCCTAATAGATCAGATTTATATCATCTAGGTAGTCATCATAAGGGTCATAGAGGCCATGGAGTATGTTGTGGTTAGATTCGTACTTTAGAATTTTCATTTTCAGGTGAGCCAGACGTCGTTCGAGGTACCCTTTTCTTGTTTTCTACATGGGTACATTCCATGTTTAATCCAGGAGTGACATAATCCTCCATATTGCCTACCCTTGTCCTTGATTTTGGACTTGAGGTAGAGAGACTTCTGATTCCCTTGGTGTTTACTACACTAGTTGGAGGTCAAGATGACTTGCTTGAAGTATGTAGAAACTGTGAGGTTGTTCTGGGGTAGAACCTTTCTTGGGGATATTTTCTAAGTTTACAGATATAACCATATGACATCATCCTTGGAATGGATTGGTTGTTTTTTTGTTCAAGATATCATGGATTTCTTTAGGAGGTATGTTTTGTTTTTCGATGTCGATGGATATCTAGCAGTGTTTTTTGGCAAGCGATATCCTCAGATGCGTCAGAGGCCCGTTTCGTACTTATCATCCTTATGGATGAGTTGATGTTGAGTTTGTTGGAGGTTCAGTAGTTGGTGTTTATAAGGGTTGTATAAGAGTACCATTATGTATTTATAGATGAGGTTGTAGTGTTAACCCCTCAATGATAGATTGAGTTCGAGGTCGAATTACCACTAGGCGTGTCTCTTATCTCGATGTATCTGTATAGGATGACACCTTATAAGTTGCAAGAGTTGCATATACAACCCAATGGTCTATTTCATTGTGATTTTGTTCAGATGAGTGTTTTACCATGGGGTGTACCCGTTTTTTTGTATGGAAGGATATTAATAGTTTGTAGTTGTGTATCGATTATCGTTGCTTGAACTAAGTGACAATGAAGATTCGCTACCCTTTTCAATGAATTGATTATTTATTTGATCAACTGAAGGGTGAAAGTTGGTTCTAAAAGATCAATTTATTATTAGGATATCATCAGATGTGTGTAAAGGATGAGGATATCCTGAGGAATTATTTTCATTTTCGTCATGGACATTACGATTTTGTTGTGATGTCGTTCAGTGTGATAAATGCTACAGTTGTGTTCATGGGGATAATGAACGTTGTGTTCCATGAGTTCCTGCATAAGTTCACGGTGGTTTTCATTGACGAAATCCTTATGTATTAATCATATGAGGTGGGATCATGAAGATAATCTTCTTGTTGTTTTGGGAGTTCTTCATTATGATAAGTTATTTGTTAAGTTGCTGAAGTGTATCATCCCCAACCCAAACAACCACTCGAATAGTGCTAACGGGCTGGGTGCCACTAGCCTTAGGCGCACCTCCCCAAATTCCAAATGCTTCGAACTAGTAGAAAAGGTGTAAACAGGTATAGTGGGGAGGATATACCCAATTGGAATAGATAATATACTGGTCCAATCATAACAAGATAACATGAAGTGGAAATAAATGACTCAGTAGACTTGAACCAGACCCACAAAGCAGAAACACATACAATATCAATAAACAGTGGAAAAAATATAGAAATATCTACAATGTAAAGTAAACAGAACATCATTCCAGCGATCACTTATATCCACTAAAAACAAAACAAGCAATGCATGCATTTTATGGCAGGTCATACATGTTGATATCCAAGGTACTACCCATGGCCGACCATAATAGCTACATATATATAATTATGATGAAACCGAAATAAGACTGAAAAAAACTCCAGATAGGCATGACCTTAAGGTCCACACCAATCTCCATGCCAAATAGTACTACAATCCAGTTTCTGAAGCCGATCCATCACCTATACGTAAATTTATAAAGTCTACGCATGTCCCGAAGGGCCCATGTAGGGTGTGAGATTAATCTCAGTAGGATACCACCCAATGGTGCGTACCTAGTATTTGTGTTTAAGAAGAAATGAACCTCTAAATAAAGTAAATAGTAAAATGCAATAATAAACACAATATCCACTGTTGCTCAGCTGTCAATAGGGAGTGTCACCTTCTTCGGTCAACGTCGGAATCTTAGAAGCAAAGAGAGTCCTTAGACCATGTACCAAGTTACCCCTGTAGTTATAAAGTCCTGTAGAACCATCAAGTTTCAACTCAATCACATATCCTGGAACCAATTGGATCCTAACACCTCATGTATCAAAGTACCGACGTCCCAAAGGAATTCCCAAACAATAGTGTCTCAGTCCCAAGGACCCCTGCTCGACAGCTCACATCAGCCTATGGCACAGAAACCGGAGGAACAATGATGTATGTCCTCAAATAAATATCTAGTCCCATGATCTCAATCATAGTGATCCTTATCCTCCAGCCTAATAGACTCATAACAATCAACTAAAGGCTCCTCCCCTTCCATGTGGCGTTCTAAAGAAAGCACCCCCAAACCATAAATACCTAAACTGCAATTATCGAGGACCTCTACCCACACGAATGTTCAAAACCAACTCATCACAGATTCAAACTAGGCGCACATGACTCAATCAGTGCTTTTTCCATTTCAGGTGTTTGTGAATCACCAAATAAGAACCTAATCCCCACCATCTCTCTCACTTTGTGTTCCTACGACCATGTCACTCAAATTCAATAGCCATGCCATCCAAGTATCACAGTCCATTCCCAACCTGACAGCCTTGCCGCCTCAATCGGATGTCCACAACGCCCTATCCCAATGGTCATTCTATCCTAATACATCACAACCCATTCCTGTAACAACCCCTTGGGTCTCATCGCATACAATTCCACAATTAAATATATATTTTATTCAAACAATTGACTTTAATAAAGAAATTCAATTTAATAAGATTGAATTATAATGACTATCCAATAAAAAAAGTTAGTATGGAGGTCTGGAATTCCACTAATTCATCTAATCAATCTAGATAAAATTAAACAAAACAATTTAAAGAAAAACAATTCAATTTAAACAATTTTGACACCCTCATCCAAAATACCCCAAGGATCAATAGCCTCTAACCCAATATTGCTCAAGATAAATAGGTATTGGGCATACCCAACGACATCCCATGGGTCTTATGATCATTTCAATATGAAACAGTAGATATAACGGGGTCTCGCACAAAATACCCAAAAAAGTGCCAAAGGTTGTGCCACATAAAAGTTCGAAAAACTCAAAACAAGGTATGCACCACCTACCTTAGACTTGTTGAAATAGGTATGTCTAATATCAAAGTCCAATTCAAATAGGATTGATGTACATATGAGTTTCCTTTTAAAACATTGAAATTGGATCAGATAGAAATGGTGGTCCATAAGATGAAGGATCAAACAAAAGGAGGTATGTGTGGGGTTAGCCTTAATGAGGTGATCCTATAGCTTTCAACAGATTGAATAATAGAGGTCAGACGAAGAGATGGGATGAAATCCAGTGGAAGGAGGATAAAGGGGTGGCTCACCCCCTACATTGTGTGTGACCAAGAACTAGAAGGGAGGAAAGAAGAGAAAATGGAAAAATATAGTAAGGAAAAATGGTTATTTTGCCTTATTTACTGGGCCACATGGTTTACTTGAAAGATTTCCAAAACCGTGCGGTAACTATATATAATCCACTGCCAAGGATTTATAGACCTGCATGACCACCCCACATGGTTTTCCATGCCTTTTGAAAACCATGTAGTAGCCCTCTGCAATTCTGCAGACACATCCGCACGGCTGTGCGCCACCACTCGTATGGTTTCCCTAAACTGTGCGCCTGCATATTTTTTTCCAAAAACTAGGCATTTGAGCCTCCAATGCTCTTGAAACCCTTCCAAACACCTAAGGCACTCTCCTAGACATCAAAATAACCCAAAAACCCATTTAAGGAAAGTGGAACTCTCATAATTGAGTTCTAATCAACGAAACAAAAAGTAACATTGCCACTAGTTGAAAAATTCAAACCAGCTGGGAATTTTGACCCATTCCAAAAACCTAGGTCATTACAATATACCCATATTAACATATATCTTCCCTGAGGTATAAAACAAAACAAAGATATGGTATTAAACATACCCATCCAATCTAAACAACCTGGACTACCCCAGTATCATGGGTATAGGTCAACTTCCTCAAGGAGGGCTCCCTACCATAGGAATTTACTAACCCGTTCAATCCAAACGCAAATCTCAATTCAGTCAAGGTCTAATGACCTATTTTAGGAGCCATGGTCCTCCTATGATGCATCATCACCCCTGCAACTTATGAAGTTCTCCCATGTCATTTCTTACACCCAAACATATACCGCACGACATCGGTGCCCACCTTGAGCCCATGGAAACCATGGCACAATGAGGTCCTGCATCCCATGGATGCTCAAAATAAACTCGATACCTCACACCTCAATCACAAACCATATCTCCAATGCCCTGATGCCCAAGACACCTCATGTAACCCACATCCCTCAGATTCCCCGATGCCTAAGAACAACAAAACATGAATCCAATGATTCTCCTAATTCCAAGCACCACACACAGACACACACACACATATCATGCACCTGAGGTTATTCCAACCCACTGACTAGCATCTGGTCATTCCATATACAACCTGTGTACCTTGTGCACTCAAAACGGACATGCCTCAATAGACCATGCCAAAGGAAAAGAAAAACAAACTACGACCATGATTGCGGCGTACCTCTAACCGTCATCAGCTCTCTAGTCTGCTTAGCCCCTGGCTTCTCCATGACATGCACATGGCCTAACACACGGTTGAATAAAGCCTAACCTCCCTGTAGTGCTTCACCATCCACCACCCACTAACCCCATGGTTGGGTCCTACTATCTCTTCCACATCCTCCACGTGTAGCTGAACATCAACTACCCAAATCAGGTACCGATCTTAAAATGATCTCTAAATCCTACACCTTCTTTGATTATTGTCTACTAGTTGTCTGAGAAGGATACCTGCAGAACCTCTCAAGATGCCCCACATATCCACTTGCCCAGCACTCCTTTGGAAGCCACTCACACTAAGTTTGTATATGGCCTGGTTTCCCACACTAAAAGAAAACCACCACTGAGCAACCACAAGGTGGTATAAATATGTCCTTAGCCTGGACGCCCGACTGGAACTCATCCCAACCTCATTTCTTTCCATCTAAACCATCACATGAAGCTGTTTCATGGCCCAAAAAGGAAATTTCCATCAGGTTTCCCTCATCTATTAGAACTTGATTCACCTCCTCTAAGAATGGGGTCAACCTAAAGATGTTTAGTTCCACCTAGATGGAATTCCGTAATCCATCTTTGAAGAACCTCACCCTTGAGGTCTAATCACTTAACATACCAAGTGAAAAGCGATATAGCTAAGTGAAAGTATCTACATAGTTCATGAAGGAAATTTCACCCTACTGAAGGCTCAAGGACTCCCAATCTCTCTCCTCCCTCAGCGTCTCAGGTAAAAAGTGCTCAAAGAACCATCCCTTAAAGTCCTTCCAAGACAATCCCTCATGTATGTGATCATGTACCTGTACATTCCACCAGTGCCTAGCTGGACATCTAAGAATATACATTTCTATCTTGACCCTCCACCCTAGAGGCATCTCTAACTACTCAAAGATCATATACATGCTCTCTATCTAGTTCTGAGTCACCTGCAGACCACCCTCACCCTAAAAATGCGGTGGGGGCTATGACTGGAACTCCCGAATAAGGTAATCCATTGAGGGATATATTCCAGGATCACCTCTATCGATCCCCTAAAAGACACGTATCAGTCTCAATCAGAGTTTCTTGTCGATCCAAGGCCCGAACGTTGTCAAACCTAGTAGCTTCCCTGCTTGTACTGGATCTTGAACATGATCTTGTCCCTGATCCTGTGCATGCGGCTCATGTTTTTCCTGACCCTCAGGGGTATGAACTTGACCATGCTCCTGTGACACTATATCATCACCCACCTGACTCTCTATCCAATCCATCTAGGAGGAACCATATGAATACCATAAAATGTTCAGACAACACATAGATATATAAAAATATATTCAACGTTGATAGGGAAAGAAATAAAGAGGCTGCATATGAAAACTAACCTTACTCTCCCCCATCGCAATCATTCTCACGATATCTCATCCTCGTGTCCTCCTTACCCACCCTCACTAGATCCAAGTATCACAAAATCCTTGGGTCATGGCCATCCCGAAAACCACATTGCCTAAAACTGACGACCTAGTCACCCAATGCTCATGATCAAAATCACCTCAATCATAGTACATGTCTCCTCCTATAAGATCCAGTCCAAATTTTCATTCCACATGAAATTTTATATAAATATAAAGCATGTCATTTAATAGTTCCACATGGAAATTGACATATCTCACATGGTATTATCACTTCAAAAATAAAATTCGCATTTATGAAATTAAAATATGGTAATAATGTGCCTATTAAAAACAAAACAACCACACCTTGCTTTATCGAGACACGGTCCAACTCTCCCTTACCACATTGGGTCAATGGTCACATATCACAACCAATAATAATAACAAACTAAGTGATCCACCAAGGTTTAAATCATATAAACTATAATATAAGAAATCTAAAATAGAATAACCCACCCTAGGTAACTCAATCCATCCCTCATACATGGGGATGCAGGCACCCAAGCATGACTTTGAAATCTAGTTCTGACAAATTATCTCCATTATACCATAACCCAAAATAGTAATACCCAGAAAAGATGGAAAAGAACCTCCTTTGATACCACTTGTATCATCCCCGACCCGAACATCCACCCAAATATTGCTAATAGGCCAGGTACAACTGGCCGTACGAGCACCTCCTCGAACACCAAAGTCTTCCGACTAATATTGAGGGTGTAAAAAGGTATAGTTGGTAGGTTAAACACTCTGGAAATAGATAATATACTGGTCTGAGCATGGAAAGATAACATGCAATGGAAATAAATGACTCAACAGACTCAAACCAGACCCACAAAGTGGAAACACATCAAATAGAAATAAATAGAGGAAAAATATAGAAAAAATGTTTTAGAAAGTAAACAGAATAGTATTCCAGAAAATCACTTGTATCCACTCAATACAAAACAAGAAAATCATGCATTCCATGGCAGGTCATACATGTCAATATCTAAGGTAATTCCCATGGAAGACCACAGCAGCTACATATATATAAGCATGATGAAACATAAATAATACTGAACAAAACTCCAACTAGGCATGACCTCATGGTCCCACCAATCTCCATGCCAAACATCACTACGATCTAGCTCCTGAAGTTGAACCTTTACCTATACGTAAATTCATGAAGTCTACATGCATCCTGAAGGGCCTGTGTAGGATGTGAGATGAATCTCAATATGATACCACCCAATGGTGCATTCCTAGAATATGTTTTTAATAATATATTCACCTGTAAGAAAAGTAAATATTATGATGCAATAATAAACACAATCTCTACAGGTGCTCAGCAGCCACTTGGGAGTGTCACCTGCTTCGGCCAACGCCAAAATCTCAAAATTAAAGAGATTACTTATCCCATGGCCCAAGGTACCATTATAGTCACAAAGTCCTAATGAACCCTCAAGATACACCTAAATCACATATCCTAGCACCATGTTCCTCCTCACACCTCATGTCTCAAAGTACCGATGTCTCGAAGGCATTCCCAAACAATAGTGTCCCAGTCCCAAGGACCCGTACTCGAAAGCTCATGTCATCCCATGACACAAAAATTAGAAGAACATCGATTTATATCCTTAAATAAATATCCAATCCCATGGTTTCAATCATGGATATCCTCATCCCCCAACCTAATAGCCTCATTTCTATCAACTCAAGGCTCCTTTCCTTCCATGTATCTTTCTACAGTAAGCACCCCCAAACCATAAATTCCTAAACTAGAAATATTGGGGACCTCGACCCACACTATTGGCCAAAAAACCTCATCACAGAGTTAACCTATGTGAACATGACTCAATTGGAACTTTTTCCATTTTGGGTGAGCAGCAATCACCAAGTAAGAACCTAAGCCACACCATCTCTCACACCTTATGCTTCTGCGACTATATATCTCAAATTCGATGGTCATTCCATCCACGTATCACGGGAAATTCTCAACATGATAGACTTTCCACCTCAATCGGATGTCTATGACACCCAATCATGATGGCCATTCTATCCCAATACATCACGACCCATGCCCATCACGACCCCTTGGGTCTCATCACATGCAATTCAGTAATTACATATATATTTGATTCAAATAATTCACTTTAATAAAGAAATTCAATTTAATAAGATTGAATTTAATAGACTATCCAATATAACATGTAATCATGGAGGTCATTAATTCATCTAATTCATCCAATCAATTTAGATTAAATTAAACAAAATAATTTAAAGAAAAACAATTCAATTTAAATAATCTTGACACCCTCGACCAAAATACCCCAAGGAGCAATGGCCTCTAAACCAGCCTTTATCAAGCGAAATAGTTATTGGGAATACCCAAAAACATCCCATAGGTCTCAAGATAATTTCAATATGAAACAAAAAATATAATGGGGTCTCGCTCAAAATACCCAAAAATGCGCTTAAGGCCAGCATCACCTAACCCGTTAGCATTGTTCGGGAGGATTTTTTAGTTGGGGAAGCTACATGAAGTGTGGGTTTTGGGGTTGAGAATTATATTTCTTAGGACATGTTTTATCCCATTAGGGAGTATCTATGGACCTGTCAAAGATAGAAGATGTTGTGTCTTGTGCATCCCCCAAGATAGTGGTAGAGGTGAGAAGTTTCTTTGGTCTTGTAGGATATTATAGGAGCTTCGTAGCCAATTTCTCTCATGTTGCAACTCCTATGATAGCATTGACCGGAAAGGATTAGGTGTGTTTTTTTATTGATTAGTTTCATGTATATTTTTAGTATCAGAAGGAGAATTTGATTAGTGCTCTGGTTCTTTGTCTTCAAGTAGAAGGAGTTCAGTTTGAGGTTTTCTATGACACTTCACGTATTGGGTTGGGTTATGTTTTGAAGAAGAAGAGATCAGTCATTTCTTATGGGTCTCGGTAATTATGTCCCCATGAGTGTAACTATACTACTCATGATCTAGAGTTAATAGGAGTGTTTTTTCCCTAAAGTTGTGGAGACACTACCTCATATGTGATCTTTTTGTCATGTTCACTGATCATAAGAGCCTAAGGTTTCTATTCTCCCAACATGACTTGAACTTGTGTCGGCATAAGAGGATTAAGTTCTTATAGGATTATGAATTTTATATGTTCTATACACCTGGAAAGGGTAATGGCATGGCTAATGTGCTGAGTAGGAAGTCACACAGTGATTTAGTGTGGGAATCAAGCGACTCCTGGAGAGTGATGGAAGAACTTTCATCATTGCATCTAGATATGGGGGAATTCAAAGGATAAGGTTTTATTTTTTAGATAAAGGTGTAGTTATATCTGTTGTAGTAAGTGGAGGATTCCCAGATGGTGGATCTTGAGGTGGAGGTCTGAAGAGACCGATTTATTTGTGGTGAGGCCCCTAATGGTTGGTCTGAGGATGAACAACACCGAGTATTATTTCAGGGAAGGCTTTTCATTCCATTGGAAATGCGTGAGATGGTTCTTATAGAGTTCCACGGTTCACCTTTTTTGATATATCTTAGCATGTTAAAGATGTACCAAGATTTGATAGGTCAGTTTTGGTGGCTTGGGTTGAAGCATGCAGTTGCAGGGTTTTTATCTCAATGTTTGATCTGCCAGAAGGTGAAGGACATGCACCATGTTCCTGGTGGTTTTTTCCAACTATTATATGGTCCTGAATTGAAGGGGTAGGACATCTCGATGGACTTTTTTACTAGTTTACCTCGATATCAGGGAAGCTATGATGCTATATGGGTGGTGTTGTATCATCTAATAAAATCATCCCACTTTATAGAAATCAAGGAGTTGAGCTCAATGGAGGTTTTGTTGAGGCAGTATCTGGAGGAGGTGGTGAGACTCCACGGAGTCCCAAGGATGATCATTTCCATTTGAGATTATAGTTTTACCTCCAAAGTGTGGAGAGGTCTCCAACATGCGTTTGGTTATCAGATATTCCTGAGCACTACTTTTCATTTGTAGATGGATGGTCAGACAGATTAAACCATCCAGACTCTTGAAGACATGTTGTTCTCTTGTGTCTAGGATTTTGGAGGTTCTTGTATTAGGAACCCAACATTGGTAGAGTTCTCTTACAATAATAGTTTTCACTTCATCGTTGGTATGGCGTCTTCTGTAGCCTTGTATGGACAACCTTTTCGTTCTCCATTGTGTTGGATTGGGGTCTGAGAGTCAGCAATTCTCAGGCTGGAGCTAGTACAAAATACAATAGATATGGTTTAGGTGATTCGTGATAGGATGAAATCAGCATAGGATCATCATAAATCCTATGTCGGTCATAGGATAATACCTCTGGAGTTCAATGTCGTGGATCATGTGTTCCTGAAGGTGACTCCCCACCGTGGGTAGAGAAGGTTTGGTCATGGGAGTAAGCTTTATCTCTAATTTATTAGGCCTTTACAGGTGTTTTCTCATGTTGTAGTCATGATGTATAGGGTAGAACTTCCCCCATGGATGAGATGGATACACAATATTTTTCACATGTTGCAGCTCTTTCATTATCTTTATGAAGACTCTCACGTCATCGATTGGGGTGAGATCAATGTTGAAAATGATGAAACCTTCAAGGAGCGACCTGTAGAGATCTAGGACTTTCATGAGAATGTGTTTTGCGGGCATGATATCCCCTTTTTCATGTATTAGTTTGGCATGGTGTAATGGAGTAGAGTACCTAGGAACATGATTCATAGATACACGCTCAATAACCTAAGCTGTTTGGTGTTTAGCTCTTATCTTGTAATGTTGTTTGTTTTGTGGTTGTAGAACTTTTCTATTTTGGAGATGTATTTATCTTGTTTATTGTTGTGTCTTTCTCTCTATTGAGAGGTGTCTCTCCCAAGAGTGTTTTTTAGATCTAGTTGTGGTTTATCTGTGGTTTTGCATTTTTCTCTTAGTGTGGTGGTTGAGCTTCTATGGTGACAAGATCCTTGAGAGGTATCTCACAGGGTGGCTGTTTGGATGCCTCTTTTTCTATTTCCTCTATGGGTTGGTTTTTTATTCTCGAGGATGAAAATGTTTTGAGAGGTATCTAATGTAAGGTACCAGATCTGTGTGGATATACCCTTTGAATGTTTCCGAGGCTTGAGGTTCCTGAAGTAGGCTCAGAGGATGTATGGAGTAGTTCGGTTGCTAGAATCTAGAAGTAGGGAGGATTTCACATCATGAAAAGTTACACAACATGAAAGGGGTTTCATGTCGTGTAACATATCAGGGTTTGGAAAATAAAATAAAGTGAAGAGGTGACACCTTTTTCAGTGGAAAGTAAACCCCGATAATTACATGATGTGAAAGAGGATTACACATAGTGTAATTTCTTGATGTTGTATGATTTAAAACATTTCTACCTGCTCGAGTTGTCAAAACCTATTGCTATAGTGGACCTCTCTCAACTCTAGGTGACCCAATGACCCCTCTTTAATGTTTTGTGGATTCCTTTATAAAGAATTTATTCCTAGCTTCCATCTTTGATCTGTGGTGACCCGTGGTGATCCAAGGTTCATTCTTCCTTTGTTTTCTAGTGGTATCTCCCTATTTTATCTCGTTTCCTATGGTATAATCTCTTCATTATATGATGTTTTCTTACCCATTGTTATAGTGGGGATTCTCTTGGTTTATGTTGGTACAGTTGTGTCATAGTTTCCTTGGATGGATGAAGTTATTATAGTATGAGTGATCAAAGTTCCGTTGAATGTTCTGTTCTTGTGCGAAGAACGTCGATGATCTTTTGAGGTAGGGGATTCATTTATTCTCTATTTAATTACATGAAATCATAGGGTTAGCATGATTTATACCCTTGGATAGAAATGAAATTAACCTAATAATTATTTGAACCATATTAAATAATTAGTATCTATTTCATAGTGATGTTGTTGATTTTTACTGTGATAATAGTTTGCCTCTTGATTTTCTAGATAGTGTGATATCTATGACTTTATTGGTTTAGCATGTTTTTCTTGATGTAAATTGGTAAATAACATAAATCTGGAAATAATTAATATAATTAATTGGCTGAAGGAATTAAAGAGGCATGTTCAATGAATCTGGTTATTGTTGTTGTAATTTTATGTTAATCTAATTGATGTAAGTATGCATGTTTAATTTAATTGGTAAATGAAACTAAAGCATGTTGATGCTTGTTGATAAAAGAATTAATGTCATGTTAAATTAATTGTTTAATTAATTTTTGATAGCTATGATAGATTTTTGCGTATGTTTCCCGTAGTTGGAACCTGTGATAATGAATCAGTTAATTCGAGAGGGAATAAGAACTGGTTGTGTGATGAAATATAATTCCTTTATAGGGATATCTGAGCCTGGAGGGCTGTTGTGGTATGTTGGGCGGGGAGGCCTAGATGTATTGTGAGCCTGGGATGACTAATCCTGGAGGGCTATTGTGGTATGAGGGGTGGGGAGGCTCGGTGGTTGAGGAATTAGTTGACTCTTGGAGTGGTTAGATGCATCAAGATATGCATGTGGTGTTGGGGAGGATAACATAGATGATAGACTGGGTTGAAGTTGGGATTTCCCATTTTTATGAAAGCTATAAGATTTTTTGAAACCGTTTCTCGGTTGATAGCTATGTTATTGTTTATCTTCTTTCCTTTACCCACTGCTTGAGGCATATGGTTTTGGTTACTCTACTTTTAATAGAGTTGAAGAAATGTGGGTTATTCCATGTTCTTTTTGTTTTTAGCTTCTCATGGATGGATGAGTCTACGCTCCTATTATAGGTGGTGAAGACTCAATCGGTAGTTCATATACTCACTGTTTTGAGTCCCATGTTTTTGGTAGATTAGAATTTTTTCCTAGAACACCTGGTAATATGAAAAGTAATGATGTAATAAATGAATAAATGTTTAACCCATGGGTTTGGTGCTTTATGGGATGCAATGTTGAGGTTGTAATTCTAAGAAACCATGGGATTGGTTTGCTTATGCCTAGAGGTCATGGAACTTGGGTTTGATACTAATGTAATGTAATGTGGAAAATGTTAATGGTTAAATAATTGTTAAATAATTAATTAACGTAATGTGAAACTGATGAAAAGGGGATAAAATAACTTAATGTACATCTTTAAATGGTTTTTTCTTATAGGATATCTGATATTAGTAATGGAATCTGGGAGTCCAAAGATGTTATCTATAGTTGATTTTGAGACTAGGTCATTCCCATAGTATGGTTGTGAGTTGTATTATATCCTGTACTTTTTGTGTTTATATATGCTACTCCAGTATGTCGGTTAGGAAAAATAACACCCCAGGGATTCTAAGCCCTGGAGGGTGTTTTCCCAAATATATCGGTGGGAGGATGGATGGATGACTACCCCCTTTGACCCTGATCTCTTCTTTTGGGAGTTACTTATGTAAGTATGCATGGCGGTTAGTTTTCCCCATATATTTGTATAGAAGGATATGATGTCTTGTGGTTATTTCACACACCTGTATTCTAGATATCGTTTCGTAAGGACTACTATAGGTATAAAGTGTATAGAATGTGATAGCTTGAGGGTCATTGCTCGGTGTATGGACTATGATTTCTTGTGGTATAATACCAGATGTATGATACACGTTATATGGGTTGTGGTGGATCCTAGAAACTACCTAGTTATTTTTGGTTACATGGGACGTGGTGGTGTGTTTCACGAGGTTCATGTTGTGGTGATTCACCCAAGTGTCAACATTCTAGCCTTTTTGGATAGAGATGCTCAGGATGTGCGATGTTGGGGAAGAGTACCAAACCAGTGGGGAAGTAATAGCGGGGTACCCTTGATATTCTTTATTATATTACATGATCTTGTATACAATTCTTGGTGAGAGTAGCCATTTTGGGTTTGGAAACATAGTATATTTGTTTAGGTGATGAGTTAGTTTCACTTGTTATTCACTATGCTTTAGCATGATTTCTTTACCTTCCAAGTGAGAGGCTACAGGGAGGATCCTACTGAGTATAGTGTTATACTCACCCTATATATATAAAAACTATTTTACAGATCAGTTGGATAAATTTTAAGATCAAGCTAGTTACTACAAGCTTGGGTGGGGGTAGGAGATTTTTGGGCTTCATGGTCACTATCGTTTTTACTTTATTTTAGTAATTTTGGTTTTCCTTTTAGTTTTAGTAGTTCTTGCATGAAATTAAATTTATGTACTTGGGTTTTCTTTTATACTGGAGTTTGAGCAGGAGTTGGTTGGTGTCTATATTGTCTATCTATTTCGAATGTGTTCCCTTAAAGGGTAATGCCTCCCATATGAATGTTTATTATAAGCTTGGTTATAGTCTCCAACCCCGATCCAAATGGAGGTGGGAATTGGGTGTTACTATCTCTCTTCTCCCATTTATGTCCTAGGATGGGTACACTTTGTGGGGAGGGGGTCGTGATGCCACCTTCTTCACCTTCTACTCCAACACATTTTGAGCATCCGAAGCATACATTAGGACCCACTCCAACTGTATAGGTTGATGTACTTTCTGAGCTTGGGGATCCAACGGAACCCATTTATCATACTTAGGTTATTTATAAAACCCCATTAATTTTTTACCATAATTTATTTTCATTATAAGATGTATTGATATAATATTAGTTTTTTTTCTTTAACAGCTAGATATTTCGATAATCAGTGTGGGATTACATGCATGCGTGCGGTGTGAAACTATCGCATATAGATAATGGTGGAGTACAATTAGGACAACCAAATGATTGGAAAAATATGGTGGTAATGTATGAGTTTTATGGTGACACTTGTTGAATACTCTGAAATCATTCCCATCAGGCCACTCTCCTGGGGACACCTTCCAAATGAAGTAATGGATAATCCATTGATGCGAATATGTTTAATCAAATTAATTGGATTTAATGTTATATTATTATTTTATTTATATGAATTAATATTTTGGTGTCATCTTTATTTTAATTTTCCCAATGGTGAGGCTGTTAGGACAGTACAACTCATGGAATTAGGTGAGCTGTGGAGAGCATACAAGCATGAGTTGTATAGTGGCTCGAATTCTACTATAGGTAGATATTTAGAGGTCAAACCTATCATGAATGACTATATAGTAGAATATTATTAGAAAATGATTTCTCATTGGAAAAGTACTGAGTTCAAGGTATTAATCAAATTTGAGATTTTTGAATGAAAATTACCATGATTTGTAATAATACTTTGTTTTGTTTTATTGAGAATTATTTTTTAGGAAGCATTAGGAATAAATAAAAAAATAAGGATGCTATGAAATACCTCTACACTATGATGTCTAACCATGAGATGAATCAGGTACGACACTTATTTAATATTATAAGTGAATTTTGTTTCTAAATAACGTTCATTATTGATAAATGAGATGATGGAAAACTCAGAGCACATTATGTCCAACTACAATGAGATCTTCAAGAAGAGCCCAATAGGGGATACTGGTTATATGATAGATGTAATTCCCTCAGTGATTGTGGAATATAATAATAAAATATTTCATAAAATATTTGAATTATAGGAAGTAAAAAAATAGGATATTTTACCCTAATCAATTATGCTCTCCTAGACCATATGGTTTACCACCTTTTTTCTAAGGGTATTGGGACATTGTTCATATATAAATCTTCAAGATGTTCCAAATATTTGTTAGAGTTAGAATCCCCAAAAAAATCATTAACCCTCATTTTATTTTCTTGTTTTCTAAACCTATGATTTTAGATTCATTTCACTTGTTTAGGAAAATTTCTCTTAACAACAACATCTATATAATCCTGGTCATCTGGAATTCTAAGGTTATCAATAAAGGTGTATCTAAATGTATGTGTGGATTTGTACATGGAAGGAAGAAATAGGAATATCTAATCATAACCTCTGAATTCATCAATCTATAGAATTAATCCATCAACAAGGGTATTATATCTATCAAGTTGTAATTTTTGAAGGCCTTTGACACCATCATTCATGATTTCATATTTAAAGTGTATAGAACATATCGATTTATTATCAAACTTATAATTTGGATAAAGAATTTTTTTTAATATATCAATAAATATATTATTATTATTGGTAATTTAGAGGGATACTTTATCTTTTAATGTGGTTCTTGTTAGGGTGATCCCCTGAGATATATCATCTTTATTATTATGGATGATTTCCTTAGTGCACATCTCTTGGATATTGGGGAGCTTTGACTTTTTATCACTTTACCAGCTAGAAGAGGCCAAAAATATTTTTCACAATTATTATTTGTAGATTACTTTATCAATTTTTTCCATGAAAGATAAAAAAATAGGGAATCCCTTAAAAAACATAAGATCATTATATGGTGATTTACAGTCAGTATATTAGTTAGAACAAATCCATTATTTTCGTTATCATGAAAATTAATAATCATGAAAATATTATTATCAAAATGATACTAAACATTAATGAAGGATCACTACCCTTCCAACACATGGGTATTCTTTTTTTTTTGGGAAAATCTTTAGGTTTCATTCTTCAACTACAACATTAATAACATTAAAAAATAAGTTTGGTGGTTGTGAAGGAAATTATTTTTCTCTTGCTAGTATAATATCACTACTTAAAGGAGGTTTCATTCCTAAATTTTGGTTAAACTCTATGGTGTATATATGGACCAAAACACACATTTTGAGAATGAGAAAGATCCTTAGGAATTTCATTTGGAGGGGAATTATCTGCGAAAGAAAGTCCATGATAGTCCTATGAAGCACCTGTCACAAACAAAAATGATATAGTGGAATGGACATTGGGAATATGAGGTTATTTAATGATTCATTATAAGACAATTTTGTATGGACACTAATTTTAGATAATAATGATTCCAACCATTTTCTAAAATCTAGATTTATTAATTGGATAAAATCTAGTAAAACATATCTCATGTACTCCAATGTTGTTCTAAATATCAGACGTACATATTCAAAAATTATGGGAGACTCGAGATGACTTCCCTACTTGAAATCCACCCTCTCATTATAGTATAATAAATGGATGGAGACTCCCCTAGTATATTTCCTTCTGGGACCTATTCTAGATCTTGTTTCTATTATTAGGGATATAATATGCACTTCCCATGATGAGATCCCCCGCTCATATTGGTTGGGTGTCCTTTCTTTTTATTTTACACCCATGAGTGATATGTTATTCTAGGATCCTTCCATACGTTACTCCCTCAAATGTAAATAGTCCTATAACTATTCCAGTTTCATACCCATTGATAATTCTAGGTTGATTAATTAGTTTATAAAGTAATGGGTTTACACCCCTCATGGTACACCTGGATTTAGAGAGATTTATATGGTAGACTTCCCACAAAGTTTTAGCTTTTCAAAAGTAGATTTTTTTCTGTTCTATAAGCATATTTTGTAAAAAGTTTGTTGACTCCATTTTTTATGTTTTCTTTAAATAATCCATTACTAAATCCATTTGATCCATTTTTATATTGTGTTTTAAACTAATTACCATGTGGTATCCATCTTTCAAAGCTTATGTGATCATTTTTATAACCTACCAAACTCTGGGAAATTTAAAAACATGTTTATTGTTTATGTGGTTGAAGTGTGATATCATGTATGGATGAAAATAAACCACTATAGCTTCAAGACCAGATATTTAAATTTGAATTAGTCAATGGCCTACATTTTCTCATTTATCAGTCTAACTAACTCTATATAGTGGACCATATCACTTGTAGTTCTATGATATCTCATTATGTTTACCATTTCATAACTCTTACAACTATTCAAATTATATTCTTTGTGTATTCATAAAACCATTTTATTCATCCATGGTATACTAAATTCACATGTATAATATTTTCACTTGAAGGAAGTGTAAGATAAAGCCATTTAATGTGATATTTTTTGTCACTATAATTCATCTACCATATGTTTTTATTTTCAAATTCATTTAGAATTAATATCCATTTTATTTTAGTTATAAAATTCATTATTAATAACCTATTTTCAAATATGTTTTTCTATATTCAATGTCATTGTAGAGGGAGGTTTTGAATATTGAAGGACATGTTCCTAGAGAAAAATTGTTTTTCTCAATCATAAATAAAAAAGATGGAAGTGCGGTAAACGAACTGATAAAGAAACATATTTTAAGTTTTATTTATTGGTTTTAAATTTTAATATCTATTTTTCAACTTAATAGTCCATTTATCTTTGTAACATTGTGATTTAGAGGCCCTTTATGCGCAAGAAGCTGACAACTTTGCACCAAACGATCACGTACATCAGGTTTTGGGAGATGAGCACCATGACAAAGTACATTTTCAGCGAGGGAAGAGTATTATCCCAACAAGATATTGACCCATTTAAAGTGATAGGTCTAGTAGCACTGTACATGAGCCTCATCCCAGCTGGTGAGGACTCTAGAAGTGCATCCAAGAGACCTGGGATCAAATCCGAGTGGAGACATATTTCCAGGTACTATAGAAGTACTGTAGATATATTGTAGCAGTTACCATCGCAGGCACTATTTGGCATTGTAGTAGCCGGAACTATTCATCCATTTGGGCCTTAGGGCCACCGATTTGGTCCTCAGGTCCGGAAAGGCTTTCGGTCCACCCATGGCCTTCAGGCTAGTTCTCTCTCAAGGCCTTTGGTCCACCTTAAGGCCTTCAGGCCACCCCAAGGCCTTCAGGCCACATGAAATATACATATATACCAATTAGATTATAAGGGACAAGGCTCTATATGGGGATTCAGAGATGGAGTATTCAACAGAGTAGATCTAACTGGAATTGGAAGAATGAGAGGGTATGGCTTTACCATCAGTAATGTACCTATACATCTCTTCACGGGATAGCTAGTCGACCAGCCTTGTGAAGGTTGAGTGTTGATATCATGACATTTTCTTGGGAGGAGTACTTCCAAGTTATCTTTCCTGGGTGATTCCCTTAAGACCTACAGGTCATGTAATTGTCTCTTAAGCCTTAGGGACTTGTAAGGATTACACCTCACCCCTTGAAAGGTGGATTATCAAAAATAAAAATAATAAAGTCCTTTAAGCCATTCAGGTAGGTCTAGTTGCACTGAGTTGGAAAAATCTAATGCACAGGAAGCACAGGGGTTAGGACAAGGTATAAAAGGCCAAAAAATGGTCATATAGGAGAATGAATGAAATAAAAGGGAGAATGATGAATTTATGAAATTTTTTGAAGTTTTTATGTCCATCAGTTCCACCAGATACCATCGTAAATTGTAATGCATATATGTCGATTATGTGTATGTTATATAGTGCATTTCACAGTAGTCCTAGTGGTGGTCGGGATGATGATGTTCTTAGCAATGGTGGTGGCAAGGATGGAAGCTAGGAAGAAGGGTGAGAATGATGGCAAGGAAGAGGGTGATGATGAGGATGAGGATCAGAGTGAGGATGACGATGACAATAGTGAAGGTGATGAGGGAAAAATTGATCCATTTAAATTTTTTACTGATATTTATGACATTTTATGATTGTTGATTTGTTCTGAATGAATATATGTGATGTTTTGTATGTGTGTTATCACTTCACTAACACAAAATAGGCATTTATCAACGCTAGAAAAGGCCTTTAGCAGTGCTAAAAAATGCTGATAATAGAGCTGCTATAAAGGGGGGGGGGTCCCCTTAACCAGCACTAAAAACACACTAATAAAGGTTACACTTTATCAATACTATTCAAAGCATTGATAAAGACCCCATTAATGAGTGCTTCAAATGGTGCTGATAAAGTCCCCATTTATCAGTGCTTCAAATAGTGCTGATAAAGTCCCCATTTATCAGTGCTTCAATTAGCACTGATAAATTGTTCCTTCATCAGTGCTATTCGAAGCCCTGATAAAGGCTTCCCTACCTGGGTGTTCTATTTATATAACAGCACGCCCAGCCAACCTGAAAAAAATAAACAACACCAAACTAGAAAAATTAACTGGCACAAACCAACAAAAATATGCTAAAAAATAACCACCCATAGTATATGAAAAAGAACCACATACATGATGAAAATGATGAAAAAAAAGCAATGAACACAATGGTTTGGAAATAAATGCTACGTACATTTAATGTACATCATGAATAAAAAATAATTCACTCACGGTATATACCAAAAAATCACTTCTATATACATTTTGAACAATGATTTATAAAATTACATTTACAATTATCCAACAAACAGTAAAAAACATTAATGTTTTCACTTTCGATGCCTATGGTCCCCTCTAAAAATTTCCTATAATGGGAATATTCATCGAAAAAATCATCCCAAATCAAGAAAAAGGTTCCACATATATATGAAAACAAATATTATGTTAGTAATACTATAAAGAAATAAATTAAACATTAATATGAAGAATACATTAAAAAATGTCAATTTTTAATAAAAATGACACATTTGGAGTTATAATGATCACATTGTGGTTCATATTGAGGTGGGGTTTATTCCTAAACATCACAACTGACAGAGGGATCATTTTCCTAAAGTATCAAAACAATCGGAATGCATTTACTCAGTTTTCAATATGTCAGTTGTATTTTTTTACTAAAATGTTATTTCAAACAGAAAACATGCAATTTAAGTCATACTGGTCACATCATACATCGGTTTTACATGAGACTGCTTCATACATGTCATAAAGTACTTATGAATTGTCATCCTTAATTTTGAATACAATCAGAGTGTGTTTGTTTGGTTTTCAGTGAGTCACACGTTTTGAGTTAAAATGTCAATTTTAAACTGATAGCAGACACTTTTAGTCATATCGATCACACCATTTATAAGATTGAGGTGGGGTTTCTTCCTACATATCACAAATTACACATGGACCATTGTCCTAAAATATCAAAACAATCTGAATACGTTTGCTCAGTTTTCAGTATGTCAATTATGTTTTTTTACTTGAATTAATGTAAATTTTAAATAACAAGACACATTTGGAGTCATACTGGTGACATCGTGCATCAAATTGAGGTTCAGTTGATTCCTACACATCATAAATGACTAATAGATGGTTTTCCTAAAGTATCAAAACAATCGAAATGCATTTCCTTGATTTTCAGTATGCCAGTTGTGTTTTTTTTGCTAAAATGTCATTTCAAACTAAAAACATGAAATTTGAGTCATACCGGTCTCATCATGCATTGTTTTGATTTGAGACTTCTTTATACATGTCAAAAAGTAATTATGAATCTCTATCCTTAATTTGGAAGACAATCAGAGTGCATTTTCATAGGTTTTAGTGAGTGACATGTTTTGAGTTAAAATGTCAATTTAAAACTGGTAATAGA
Organism: Viscum album; assembly: GCA_963277665.1. Lineage (NCBI taxonomy): Eukaryota > Viridiplantae > Streptophyta > Magnoliopsida > Santalales > Viscaceae > Viscum > Viscum album. Next base: position 1,956,366 of record OY728165.1, read on the forward strand.
CACTTTTAGTCATACCGGTCACATTGTTCATCGGATCAAGGTTGGATTGATTCCTACACATCACAACTAACTCATGTATCATTGTCCTAAAATATCAAAATAATCTGTAGGCATTTTCTCAATTTTCAGTATGAAGGTTGTGTTTTTTACTTGAATTAATTTCAATTTATATAACAAGACACATTTAGATTCATACAGATGAAATCATGCATAAGATTGAGGTTTGGTTGATTACTAACTGTCACAAATGACTGATATATATTTTTCCAAAAGTATCAAAAAAATCGGAATGCATTTACTCAGTTTTTAGTATGTGAGTTGTTTTTTTTTACTAAAATGTCATTTCAAACTAAAAACATGCAATTTGAGTCACATTGATCACATCATGCATCGGTTTGATGTGATGCTTCTTGATACACAGAAAAAAATACATATGAATCATTTTCCTTAATTTAGGAGACAATCAAAGAGTGTTTTATTTGTTTTCAGTGAGTGACATGTTTTGAACTAAAATATCAATTTTAAACTCGTAACAGACACTTTTTGTCATAATGATCACATGGTGGGTCATATTGAGGTGGGGTTTATTCCTACACGTCAAAAATGACTCATGTATTGTTTTAATAAAGTATCAAAACAATCCGAATTCTTTTTCTCAATTTTCAGTATGTCAGTTGTGTTTTTTTTACTTGAATTAATGTCAATTTTAAATAACAAGACACATTTGGAGTTATACCAGTCACACTGTACATCTTATTGGGGTGAGGTTGATTCCTATGCATCAAAAATTACTGATAGATCATTTTCATAAAGTATCAAAACAATCAAAATGCATTTCCTTAGTTTTTAGTATGTCATTTTTATTTTTACTAAAATGTCTTTTCAAACCGAAAACAAGCATTTTGAGTCATACCTGTTGTATCATGTGTTAGTTTGATGGGAGACTACTTCATACAAGTCACAAAGGAATTACAAATTTCTTTCTTTAATTTTTAAGAAAATATGAGTGTGTTTACTTTTTTCAGCAAGTGACACTTTTTGAACTAAAATGTTAATTTTAAACTGATAGCGGACACTTTTAGTCAAACCGGTCACACCATTCATAATATTGAGGTGGGGTTGATTACTACACATCACAACTAACCCATGAATCATTTTCCTAAAGTATTTAAAAAATATAAATGTGTTTGCTTGGTTTTAAGTAGGTCAGCTGTGTTTTTTTACTTGAATTAATGTCAATTTTAAATAAAAAGACACATTTGAAGTCATATCGGTTATATCATGCATCAGATTATGATACAATTGATTTCTACATGTCACAAATGACTGATATATCATTTTCCTAAAGTATCAAAACAATTGTAATGAATATCCTCAGTTTTAAATATGTCAGTTGTGTTTTTTTATGTGAATTAATTTCAATTTTAAATAAAGACACATTTAGATTCATATTGATGACATTGTGCATCAGATTGAGGTCCGGTTGATTCCTACATGTCACAAATTGCTCATGGATCATTGTCCTAAATTATTAGAACAAATTTTATGTGTATTTTTCTGCCTAAAAATCAATGCACCCTTGTCTGTAAAACCTAAAAAATAGACCTGAACTACTCAATATTCTCAGTATACCCACTTTAGAAGGATTATGGAAAAACCTTTGATCCCTATTCGGTTGAAACGGAATAACATCCTCCTTTTGCAGCATAGATTTAGTCGGCCCAGTGAAGAACCAACTATCATATATTCAGGACCTTCGAATGAATATATGACAGTTGGTTCTTCATTGGGTTGACCAAAGAGGGAAACTTCCAATGTTATAGATTGAATCGATGTTTTTTTGGAGACAAAAACTTCTCGTTGTTGAAAATGAGAAGAGTTGAGTAAGCTCCTATGCATGTTATGTCTCAAGACGTCATAAAAAACTCAAGGGATGGGTAAACCCCTTCTGGATAGTTGTTATCTTTTGTGGTCTATCAACTACACACATACCCTGTAAATGAGGACCACCAATTTCTTTTAAAAAACCAATCAACATTCAATTCATTTAGTGTGAAAACAAAGACCACCAACAACCATGATTTTCAGAGGGACGTTTATCCCAAAAAAATCACAACATTACCATAAAAAAATAGAAAGATAAGGCTGATAATATTATTAAAGTAAAAATTATTTGAGAAGTTTACCATCTTCAATTTATATTTGTGCATTATTCCATCAGGTATGCTACCCATTCATTTCTAATCATATCTATATCATCTTGTGAATGTGACTATTTTCTGCAGCCGTCTTAGTACTGAAAAAATATAAATACACAAAGTATTAATAATTATTTTAAATGAAATACAAATTATCTTCGAAAATACCTCTTCAGGGATGCTAGTTTGTTCATGGAATATGATCTATTTCATAAATTTACGAACATAATAACCACAGTCTTTACCATTTTTTTTTGTTTCGGACACTACATAAACATTGAGAAAAAAATGTAATTTTTTTATATATGTTTGGATAGTGAAATATTATTATATATACCTTGATAATTATCTAGTCTTAGTACTTGTCAGGTTTCTTGTCTTTTTCTCCTAACCTCATTCCATGATGTAGACGATATTCACACACTGCCCTATCATAATAGAATCCTCATTAAAAGATAATATAAATTATATAACTGGATGTTTAGATCTAAATTTTTGGATGTAGTGTATTACAGATTGACAAAAGCCATCAAGTGTTGTTGTTTTGTTGGATATCCATGCATTGAATCCAGAAAATAAATCTTTGCAGTATCCAAATTGATCGTAATGATCATCCATTGATTCCTAAGAACACAAAATATAATAAGTAATAAAAGAAATTAAAATATATTTTATATTAGTAAATTGTATAGTTTTACCCATGCATCGTTGGTATTAGGAAGAGTTTTTCATCCGTAATTTTACTGTTAAATGTTTTGAGCACTCCTGCCACTATTTCACCCTCTTTCTTGGAAGTTATGTCTTCTTGTTCTGTAGAGGTAACGTAAGGACTAACGAGTCAAAATTATTGGTCATGGGGAAATCCCCTCAATTGTTTTTTATATATACACCTGTGAAAAAATATGAAATGTATTTAGTCATAATTATCATAGTATATCATCTTTTGGAAAATAAAATCATGAAAAAATACCTCATGTAAACATTTACAACTGAACATCCTAACCAATCATAGTTGATGATTTCAGTTGTACTCTTAATGCCAATGAATTCTAGATCTTCCCCTCCATACATATTTTTTTCAAAATCAATTATTTGATTACCACCATCGTTCAACTCCGTATCCACATGAGCCTTTAATTATAATAAATGTGGATATATAACGGGGGTTTAGGTGCTTTGGGTAGATTTTTTTGATTGGTTGGTTGATCCTTGAGATGGTTTTAAACCGTTCTTTCATTTCACCCCCATTAACTTTGTACGTCTATAATAACAAGAATTGGTTCAGACCTTTTTTCATTAAATGTTTAAGGTTTATCTTGAAAATTAAATTGGTAATGAATACCTCATTTTTGACATTTTTTTACAAGATGTGATGGCCATGCGATGAATGTTACAAGAGATTGTTAGATCGTATGAATATATACATCATCAATTGGAATAGGTAGCTTGGGTATCAGTTCTAGGGCTAAAGTAATTGACACTATGGCATGAACTGTTGGAAGTGGTCTATTGTGTAGCATGTCATTCTGGATATTGAACATTGTAGCCCTTGCTACAAGGTAATGGGTGGGTATTGATATATATAAATCACAGTCATTTTCACCCTATAAAATATCAATACAAGGAAGATATTAGTTTCTAGTGTCTATCTGATTCAAATTTCATAGAAACAATTATTATAAAATTGAATACATCAGTTAAGAATTGTTTTTAAGGGGAATGGCTCACCTCAAAACTGGTGGGGTGGGGCGGGATCATCACACACAGGTTGTTCTTAAGCTGTTTCTTCTCTTTTCATCCCACCATCAAACTTTTTATCATCTCTATATGGTATTTTAATTCTTCTTGAAACATAGATAATGTTTCTATCATCGTTTTCATTTCCTCAGTTTGATCCTCCGCTTGTTTTTTTCCTCAAAATATGTTCGGGGTGTCACCCCAAAACCCACACCTCTGACTCACCCATACTTTTCTGACTGCTTCAAGGCCACTGAAAGTATGTCTACATTTGGTGTGGGTGTTGTTGAATTTTGTGACTATGTCAGATAGAAAATATAATAAAATAAGTAATCATTGTTATGTAATAGTGATTTAAAGAAAAAAAAAATTATTATGCCATACTTATACATGTTTCCCACACTTTTTTTGTGCTTTCATCTATTAGTTTTCAATCATTAGTTACACGCGCCTCCGTCCACAACACATGGCATGGAATGTAAGTGGTTATGGATTTGGACTCTTCAAGCTGCATATAAACAAAATAACATAGTTAATGTGTTGTTTTAGGTCACATAAAATTATTATGGTAGATTTAAAATACTTACCATTTTTTTCAAGTGATGTGTACCCCATCATTGATTTACGGTAGGGGTACATTGGTTTTGATGCCCATTGTTTATTTTAAGCACTCGGTTTCTATTTCATAAATAAAAAACTGTTAATCAAATTGATTAATACATGTAACGTCAAAAAACGTATTACCAGACCCGATGTACCTGAAAATACTACTTCGCACGACGGCCAGTAAACACATCCCATGATGCCTGGGTTATCAGGTGTGCATAAATAATAGGTGGGTGCAGTTTTATTTTACCTTCAGCATATTTAAGATAATATTTCATTAAAAGTGTGCAAAAAACCATATGAATACTTCCATAAACCCTTAATACATAGTCTTTGTGCGCGTCATCTACTATAAATTCACTCTGTAAGAGATAATGAAGTGTAAGTCAATGTTTTATTATTTATTTTTAGTAAATTTAAAAAATGATATCATTATGTTACCATAATATCTCCCCACATCAGTCTCTTAATCGCATCCAGAACATGTTGTCGTGAAGTTACATCAATCTCCACACTTTTCCCAGTGACGATTCCATTGTAACTATTGAACATGGACTTGTTGGGGTTAACATGGTTTCCCCACATATTGCATCCAATCTCATATTTGATTCCTTTCTCTTTATCCTTAATGATTTTTCCTAATACCGTCAAACTAAGGTGATCCTATTTTTTGCGTTTACAGTGTTTTTTCACCTTTCATTTACTCAGATCAACCATCATCAATATTTTCCTATGGCTCCAAAGGGATAGAATCGTCATGTGCATATGGTGGTTGTACATCTTCACTAAGAGCAGCAACAAGTTGAGAAACTTGTTGTTTGTCTGCACTATGAGCAACAGTAGGTTGAGAAACCTATTATGCCTGGGTATTAAGAGAATCATCATTTGCATAATTCATTATATGAAAAATTTATTTAACATTCAATTTAGATAACATAAAAGTAGTAATGAACAAATATTTACAAAAGGCAATTGATTGAGAAACTTGTTGTTCTTTTGCACTGTGAGAAGCAATAGGTTGAGAAACCTATTGTGCATGGGGATTGGGAGCATTGTCATGTGCAGAAGTCATTATCTACAAAAGTGGGTTAATATTTAATTTAGATAACATAAAATCAGCAATTAATAGATATTAACATAAAGTAACACAATGTATATTAGAAAAAAATATAACATGATTATTGAACTCTCTTTTTTAAATGTTGAAGGGATTTGAACCCTCTATAAACTATCCAAATCCCTTCATTGTGTTATCCTATGACATAATTTTTTTTTTCTACACCGGGAATGCTATTAAATTATTACAACATACCAATGAAAGGGTCATCCTCAGTTGAATTTTCATCTGACTCTTCAGTGGTTTTGGTTGATAACAAAACAATTGACCAATTCTGGTTTGTGGGATCTAGAAAATAAAATAATCATATTACCTATGACAGATCAAGTGTTCTCACAACTCCTATGGACTAACTTGTCTTTAATAACAATAGTTTAAACACAGAAAAATGATTTTAGAAGGATCATATGCATGATCTTTTGCAAACTTTATGAACTTTTTCACCCCATATTCATAATCTTTTGTCAGACGATTGGAATCCATCCATTATTTATTCACATTCATCCTATTTTATTTGGTGATATTAATATTTAACAAAATAAATACCAAAAAAATTGATATAAAAATTAACCAAGGATAAAAAAGTTATAGACTTTAAATCTCATTTGAAAAATATTTATAAAATCACAGTTGAAATCCCATTAAAAACCAACCATTTACACAAATTAATCTTTAAAATAACAAACCCTTTTTAAAATAAACCAATTAGTTACAAAAATCCATTCTCAAAACCCCAATTCTTTTTAAAACCATTTTAAATCAATTTAAAACCAAAAAAAGGTATGTTTAACACATATAATTTTTTAAGAAACATTTCAAAACACTTGGATCATTTTAAAAGTGAACCCCTAAAAAAATCACTAGATGTCATTTTCACTTACCTATATCTATCCAATTCAAATAATTGATGGTCTCACGCCTTATATGTCTCATGACACCCCCTATCTAGCTCTGATCACTAGTTTTCAGTGTTCCTCCCATAAACCTTATAGACTGTCCAACCCATCATTGGTGGGTGAACTCCTTTTCCAGTGTTCCGACCCCCCCAATAGCTACTCAAAACCATATTTACATTTAAATTTATGATTAGAGATTAACACCATCACACTCACTCGTGAACATAGAAACTTGATAACATATTCACATGTATTATTATGATTAGAGCTTAACACAATCACACTCACCCTTTTTGAACCAATAGACTTACTTACCTATTCACATAACATTTATATATCATGATATATAATCATTTACCCAATTCATTAGTGGTAAATATAGGCATCCTGTCTTATAATACAAAAAAAATTCCACTTGAAAATCAAACATTCAGTGTCTCATAAAGAACCCATATCAACTGAAGAAAATAAATTCACAGTGAAGAAGGGAACCATGTGATCAAGGAGAAATATAATAGTAAAGAAAACCAATATTAATAGTTATTCTAATAAAAAAAAGTATAAGGGGGATGTAATAAATATAATAATTTAATCCTTTATATAGAACCACTGATCAAGGAACAAAATGTCATGGGATATACCCTAGGTACTAGTATGTGGTGATCCAAAATGGAACTATAACTACATAGACCAACATCTGATATATGTTTCATCCAACAATAACGTGATCCACCCAATTAAACCATACATAACTCATCATAATTAAACCTTCCCACTAGCCTTGTCTTAAACACAATTAGGGGACCATAAAAGTGTGTGTACCAACTAGGGTAGCATGAATCAAGACCTCCCACCTAGACACCCAAGTTACCATAAACAAACAACCATGTAGGTGAGAAATAAATCAATATAATTACCAAAAAATTTCTCTCACCTCACCTCCAAAACCATCACATATAACATCCCATTTTCACATCATACATCCATCATATAAATAATCAATAACCCATAACTGGTGAAACAAGTATAGGGGAAATCATTGAGGGTCACATGAGAAATAAACCATTTACTTTTTAAATTGAAAAATGGTTCTTCACATGAAAACAAACATAATATGTAGAGTCTCACTCCCCTTATTTAAAGTCTCATAATTTCTATGATTTTGGAAGAACATTAAAAAAATTCCTTTTTATTTCCAAAACATTCTCCAAGCACATGGAAAATTCTTTTGAAAAACCAAAAATGGAATAAGACTTAAATTTAATATAAATAACATTTAAATGATCCTATTAACTTTTTCAAATAGGATTTTCATGAGAATTAATCTAATTTAAAAATAGTACATGAAATTATTATGAAAAAACCCTTATGCCAAGCCTAGAATTTAAGAAATAAATTTATAATTTCACCCAAGAACCCATAAATTACTATAATTTAATTGAAAATAAATTTATAAAGTGAACACATTCCATGAATTATAAAATAACGGAAGAGAAAATAAACACCTAATTTTACCTGAATGGTAACGAATATACAACATGTCACCTTCCATGTAAAACACTCAAAAAACCTAAAGCCCTAAATCCTCATGAAAAATGAATTTTAGTTCCTAGGAGAAGGATAAACCTATGGTAAATAGATAAGAGAATAGGGATGGGGTAGATAAAGGAGAAAGAGTGGGAAGAATTCTTGAAATGGAAAAATAATTTTTTTCTTAAATAATTCAAAAAAAACCTAACATGTACTTAAGAAATAATAGAATATTATAATTCTCATTTTCCAAAATAAATCATATCATAATAACATATAAATTGTGACTAAAATATAACTACATGGAAAAAAATCCTAATATGATAAATATAAGTTAAAATACAATTCTTTTCACAACAACTTTTTAAAAAATTGAAGTGAAAATTATAATTAATTTTTTTTGAAGGGAAATATATTACTATTGAAAACATTATTATAAATAGTTCCTAATAAAAATTTATTAAATAGACATAAAGGTTTTAAAAATGAGAAGTAAAAATAATTTAAAAATGTTTACTTTTAATAGAATCTTTAATAATTAAAACTTGAAAAAGACATAATGTATTCATGGGGAAATGCCTCTATAATTTGGTAAATAAGAGACCCCTAATTCATGGTGTTTTAGGTGTGTGAGACAATCAGTTCATTTGGGGAATGATCTATGACCTATCATGGGATGAGTAGTGTGATGATGAAATCCAATGTTTAGAAATTCATTGTGGGTGTTAGGTCATCATGATAGTTTGTAATTTTAGTAATGAATAGTTGTGGTTCATGAAAATCCTATAAATTTTTTGTTCACTAACAAGCCCATGTGAGGATGTGGAGGGTCAATGTGTAAGATTCATGTCTGGGTAAGTGGATGGGTCCTTGAGTTATTCCATTGGGTTCAATGATGTGATCATGTATGGGAGTTGTTGGCAATGATTGTGAGTGTCACTATTCAGATGAAAACGAGATATGTTCAAGAATATGTTTTTTTAGTGATGGAATATCTTAGTGCATGTTAGGAGTGGTGTGTAGGTGACCCTAACTCATAGGTAGGGGTGGTTGGTATGGTTTGTGCACATAAGTGGCTGAGTTGAACTGGTAGATGATAGATAATCATGTAAGGGTATCAATTAGAGAAGATCAAGGATGAATCAATGATGTCAACCTATAGTGCGGGGCTTGGGTTGTTAGGGGGACTTGGTGATGGGAGTTAGTATGGTTTTTCACTTAGTTCATGTGTTAAATCATGTGAAAAATCATAATGAAGTTTTATTTTTACATCTACACTTGGTAAAGTAAGAAAACTTGGTATTATTGCTTGTGAGCGTGAGACGGACCCGGTGTGTGAGTTGTTAGTAGAAAATCCATTGAGTCGGTAGTTATCAGATTGAGTTTAGTGTAGGAAATATTGGAGTGGGTGTAATTAATCAAAAAGTGGTTGTTTACCATTTATATCATACAACGTTATTATATAGACCGATGATGGATACCTTTATAGTTCTCTATGGAGGATTAAGCTTTCTTATAGGTATCATCTTGGTTTGGGAATCGGTGATTATGGAGGTAGGGGATGTTGAAAATGTGGTTTTTGGGACCATTAAATATAGTGGAATAGATCAGGATAGTGTATTTCCAATTGGATCCTCCTCCATGACATCGAGGAGTGCATGATGTGTTCCATGTATCTCAACTTAGAAAGTATGAGTTGGATCCTTCATATGTGATTGATAATGAAGAATTTGGTTTGGAGGTAAATGCATCATTTAAGAAAAATATATTATGAATTATTGATTGGATTGAAAAGGTATTGAGAAGGAAGATGGTGCCTAACATTTGAGTTTTTTGAATCATGGGCATATTCAAGAAGAATATTGGAATCAGGAGTCTGATGCGCAGGCTCCGTGGCCCAAGATGGTCGAGCAAGACCTCGAGAGACACTTCTAAGAGATGATAAGTCCTTATAGGTGGGATTATAATGGGATCATACTTTCTAGGTGTTTTATTCCTTATTTTTAGCCTTTCTTTTAAGTGATTTTAGTTATTATTTGTTTAGGTTAAGTCTCAGGTATTTGATAGGTGTTTTTAGAGGGTTTTTAAAGCCTTTAAGGGGGATTATGGATAGGGTAAACCATGTGATTTTACCTGGGAAATTATATAGCCTATTAGATAGGAATGGAGGGTGTAAAATGATTAGAACACAGTTAGATCTAACCATGTAACATTCCCTAGGAAACCATGTAACATGAAACAAAAACAAAAGCATGATTGGCACATGGTTAACCAAACTATGCAGCTAAACCATGAGTGTAACCTAAAGAGGCAATGATCCTTCCATGGTTGGCACACAGTTTGATAAAATTTGAGACCAAACCATTCATGTGGGATTAATTAATACAAAAATAGTATTTATTTACCTAAAAACCTCCCTAAAACCCTCTATTATTCCTCTTATACCTAGGGATCTAAAACTTAGGGACACTAGTGGTTGTTCTTGGTGAATTCCTTCCCACTATATAGGATTTCTATTAGACCTATGGTCATCATTCCTAGAGATTTCAGGGTAAGAGATCGATTTTACCTCCATTCATCATGTTCACATAAAAACTTCTCTCTTATCCTTAGAAAATACCCAATATCCTAACTTTCATGGTCAGATTTAGTAATTTCGACGTGACCTAATGCAATTCCTTCTATATTCAAAGAAAAGGAAGGTAGAAATACATTTTTTCTATATTTTTATCATATTTATCTAGATATGATCATTATGTTGGATATTTTTGGTTAAATATAAACTAATCATAGCCCTTGAAATTTTCTTCCTCTTGTAACTTCACTCTTGAATCCTTATGTGGTGATTTGGGGTTGGTTATAGGGATTATTGGTGTCTAATCTTGTTTTAGTTGGAGAATCATGATGTTAAGATTTGATAATCTTAAAGTAGGAAGTTCCTTACCATTTTATGAAAATTATATATAATATTATCATAAAAAATTCTTGTGTGATTATGTGTGTCACCATAATACTTTTCTTGGTATGACATTCTTGTGTGTGTGTGTGACCCAAGAGAACTCTCCTAATAAGACATTTCGTTGTGTGTGTGTGTGTGAGACCCATGATAACTCTCTTAATTTAACATTTTTTTAAAATTTTGGGGCCGAATCCTCATTTTTTATGGCCTAACCTGATACTAGAAGAAAGGCATGATGGACTTGTGGCTTGACCTGAGATAGTTGGTGAGGAATTGTGGATTTATGGCTTGACTTGTGATAATTGGTGAGGCATGATGGACTTATGGATTAACCTAATTCATGATGGAATTATGACCAATTATGAGACTTAAATTATCCATATGGTCTATTATGAGATTCATGGAAACCAGATATAGCTTTCCTTATGATATGTATTCGAATCTAGTAGGGTTGGGGTTCGTGGAAGCCTGGTTAGCACACGATGACCCAACATGAGATTTTTTTACTTGTGAATTTACTTTATTAACATCATATACAATTTTATATAACTATTTATCTTATGTTAAGAACATATAAATGGTTTCCTATTATGTTTTATACTCACCCTACACGAGCATCTCAGTGCATGTGCAGACTTCTTTAACCTGGATTTCAGATGAAGGGAATGGCCCTGCTTAGGGTAATTATACCGAAGGAGTTGGTTAATCGAGGTGATGTCAGGATAGACTCCAGGATCCTTGTATAGATACCTATTTATTTATTTATTTTTCCTTGTTTATTTTTTATGGTTCTACCACATATTGGGACCTCTTGACTTGTTGCGCTGGATATTGTATGTCATATTTGTATAGCATGGGTTGACGTTTTTGTTATATGATATTATCTTTCCTTTTAGGTTCTAATTTTTAATTTGATTATTATTTCTACTATTTTATACTCTAATTATTATTATTTACCAAGGGGATAGTATCCCCACGATGCCACTTATGCCCTCACCACTAGTTGGAAACCTATTTTGTAAAGGGAAGCATACATGAGGTCATTTGACACTTTATCTCAGTCCTGGTGATTTAGTTTGGGGTGTTATAGTTGGGACATATCATGTAGTTGTTTTTAGATGAGGAATGTGACCTAGTTGGTGGTTTAGGTTCTAAAATAAGCTTTGGAGCAGGATCATGGAGGTCAATTGCTAAAAACATTCATTAATAATGGAAACTTGAGAAATGTATAACGTTTTTAGTAAATGAAGTTGAAATACTTTGAGTAATTTTAATTTTAAAAATAATTTTTATAATAGAAAAATAAAAAATACATAATGTTTTCTATAAAAGAAGTGTAAACACTTTGAAGACATTTAATTTTCAAATGAATATTTAATAATATAATCATGAAAAATACATAAGAGTAATAAAAAATATAAGTGGATGATAAAAAAATTATTTTTTAATGTACAGAAAAATATTTTGAATTTTTTGAAATGACAATGATGAAACCCCACATTGCATTAAATATTTTTAAATAAACCAATTAAAAATATGGTATAGGAAAATTGAATTTTACCAAATATAACTAGTGTGTAAACAAGAACCACCAACGACCATGATTTTTAGCGTGGCGTCTAGCCCGTACAATTCACAACATCACTACCAATATCAAACTGTAATAAGTGATACCAATGAGAAATAGGAGAAAACTAAATGTGGATGTGTGGTTTAGCACGCGGTGGAGGTGCGTTCGTGGTGTAGGATAGGAACGGCGGAGGAGAGGCAATGGTGGTGGAGAGCCATGGTGAAGGAGAGGCGTGGTAGAGGAGAGCCATTAGTGGAGGAGAGGCGTGACAGAGGAGAGTCGCACGGCGAAGCTCGGTTCGCAGCGGCGGAGGAGTCGGCGGTCGAGGAGGAGGAGGCGGCAACAACATCAGGGATTGGCTTCCATGATAGCTTGAGGGGTGCGAGGAATGAGGAGAAACTTGGGGTTTATTTATAAAACCTGATGACACTTTTATCAGTGCTAGATAAAAAGAACTGATAAAAGTATGTTTTATCAGTGCTACAATTGAAAGCATTGATAAAACATGTCTTTATCAATGCTAAAAAACACTGATAAAAAGTATGTTTTATCAGTGCTATAATGGAAAGCACTGAAAAAACATACCATTTATTCATAATTATAAAATTATAACAAATATATTTATTACATTTATAATTTTATAAATATATATAATTAATATATTTATTATAATTTAACAATTTAAATTATAATTAAATATATATATATATGTTTATGTTTGTTTTTGTGTATATATTGTAATTAAATATATATAATTTTATAATTTAAATTATAATTAAATATATATAAATATAAATTCATATTTTAATTTTAATTTTAATTTCATAAGTATCTAAATATATATATATATCTGTGTGTGTGTCTGTCTGTGTCTGTCTATGTCTGTGTATATATTCATTAAAGAAATATATTTATAAATAAATATATTCAAAATGTATTCATAAATATATATTTATCATTTAAAAAAAATATTTTCTAATTTTATAATTATTTAAACATATTTATGTTTAATTAGTTATATATAATTATAATTATATATAATATATTTTAAAAGTATATAATTATATATAACTAAATATTTATATTTTTAAATATAATAAATACCTTCATTATTTATTTAAATATATTTATCGTTATTTTATGTATTTATGAGAATATAAAGCTTCATGAAAATATATAGCCAACATTAGGGTAAATAATGAATATATTTTCATGAGAATATGAACGTACGCATCAATTGACACATTCATTTGGAAACATAAATTTATTTATATATTTATATATTTTATAAGTATTTGTATATATATATATTAAAAAGTATTTATATATAATATTATAAACATATAGTATAATAAATATATAATAAAGATATAACTTTTTTTTTGAAAGGAAGGTGATGACATGAATTGGTTTCCCAATCCATGCCCCGAGGTAATTTATTAAAAATAAAAGGTAACAATACAAGCTCGAGGTGTAATGCACTTACACCAGCAGGGAATTAAAGATTACAAGATAAAGTATTAATCATACCAATGTCAAAGAAGGAACAAGTCCACATGAGATCACCAACATATATCAGTGCCTGATGATCTTCCAAATCTAGCCATCTCAAATATTATTCTTCAATGTCCAGTGATTGAACCAAACATGGGCAAAAGCTCTCTGTATTCGGTAGTCTCACATCAAAGACAACGACCATCTAATACAACAGAATACCGAATATAAGTCCATGGGGAACAAGCACAAATAAGCAGCACAGAGAAAATAACTCTATTTCATTAAGAGAAACACTTATTAAGCTGCATCAACGTCCAGAAACTCCACATTATAAGCCATCAACACCATGCACCGAAGAAGCTAATGAGTCAGAGAAAGATAAATGTCACAAAACAAATGCAACTGAATTAAATATTCCTAGTGAGAGAATCATGGAAAAGAAAGACTGAAAGTGCACAACAAGGGGTCCAGTAGATCAAGGAGACTAAATAGACATCTTCATCCTTTGGTTGAAAATGAAGCGTTTTGTTCTGAGATATTGTTCAACAGAAATAACACCCTGTTGAAGTTTTTGATGGGCAATTTCCTGTTACCTTTCCATATGAGTGTTCCAAAATTTGATCTATTGCTCTATGAATTGCGGCGAGAAGTAATATAAAACAAGGTTTGAGTCATCAATCAAGGGTTTTTCATGAACTGGTTCTGTAGATTCCTTCCTGGAAGCATCAACTGATCGAGTTACAATAGTTCTTTCAGTATGAGAGTAATCCCTACGTCTTCTTGTTTTCTCCGGGTTTGAAGTTATAAATCCATATGCATCCACCATAGGCTTTTTTCCTTTTCTGGACATAGATTTCAAATAGGACCCCTCAATTTGGCCAGGTTTATCATCCTCCTCAACTGAGGAATCACTGGAATCAGAAGCATCCAAATTATCCTTGCCTCTATCCTCTTGAGTCTTAATATGATCTCTCTATTATTCAACTATATGTGGATTGGGGAAATATTTTCCCCCTTTCCATTTGAGTGAGAGGGTCATGATGTTTTATATTTTCATCCTTATAGGGGGGAATTGGCAGTGATGTCAAGGACAATAGTTACTAATCCGAAATTTGATTCTCAAGTGTTTAGGAATATTCCAGTCCAACATTATTTTCAGTGTTTTCCTTTTTAGAGATGTTATAAGGGCCAGCTATGTTACCCTTTTCAATCTAAGTGGGTTTCCAGTTTTTATGACATGCATTACTTTTACCACAACTTCTTATGGGGTGGCCAAGTCTAAAACATTTTTGACAATAATCAGGCAGTCTCTCATACAAAACCTCTTGTGAGAAACCAGAATCACCACTCTGAATCCAAAATGTGCGATGGAAAATGGTGTGAAACATCGATTTCAATACATATTCTAGATATTGAGGGCCTAGAAAGTAATTTTGTTGCGGAATATAACATCAAAGGATTTCCAATGAGACTATCAATAAGAAATAGGGCAGCTTGATTGAACAGGTGAAGAGGTAGCTCAGGAAAACCCACCCATACTGGCACAATTGGTGACTCTATATACAGATCAAAATATGGATTCCATTTGAGTACTTTCATGTAGCATCCACCAAAGTAACATGAGTGCTTAACCCATAGCCTATAATAATTCTCTTCTGAGCCTAATCTAAATACAACATGTGAGGGATTTAGGAGACCTATGTGAAAACTCGAAAATCCAATGGCTTCAAGCGAAGATCTCAGAAACTTCAATGAGGGCCGACGATTCAAAAACATCCCAACAAGAACAAAATGCATGTCTAATGCTAGTATTTTTACCTCTGCTTTTGAGAAAGAGACTGCTAATTTTCCACGATAACGAAAAAATCTGGGCTTAATTTGAGCTTCAGGTACTGCGTTTACCTTCAAAGAGGCTTCTTCAACTGCTCTCCCAGCTATGACATCTGCGAAGGACCTGAGATTTGCGTTAGGGTTTGTCGTTCGAGTCGGGTTTTTCCCTTTCATGCACCGTGTCTCGGTCCCCATCCTCCCATAAAACTAATAAACATAATAAATATAAATAAAACATAAACATAATAAACATGAATTTTTTATTTAATTTATATATATGAACATTATTTTTTAATATAATTAAAATATTTTTATATAAATTAATAATATTTTCTATTAAATTTTTTTATCATCTCTATTATCAGCACTTATAAAGTCTCTTTTTATCAACTCTTTTTGTTATAGGGTTTTCCAATAAGGTTTATAACCAAAAGTTGGGAGAACCATTGGTCTATACCAATGGTTCTCCGGTCTATACCAACGATTTTGAACTAATGGTATAGCCTACAATTACATCATTGAGGAAAAATTGTAAAATTTTACACTTTATATCCTAAAATGTTTAGGATATATTATGACATAATATAAATGTTTAGTTTCAAGAATTATAATGATATACTTAGAAGTTATTAACATCTAAACATCGGATGTTGTGGGGTTATGGAGTTTGAATATGTTTAATGAGTTAAAAATTAAGAATATGATTTATAAGTCCCACCAATATTCAAAATGTCACATAGAGATGTTGAATAAACTATCATATATGAGCTATTAATGATATGTTGGCCAATGAATAGTCTACAATTATACAAAACTTGAAAAA
Source organism: Viscum album (assembly GCA_963277665.1). Lineage (NCBI taxonomy): Eukaryota > Viridiplantae > Streptophyta > Magnoliopsida > Santalales > Viscaceae > Viscum > Viscum album. The sequence continues at coordinate 1,973,129 of OY728165.1, forward strand.
TAATAATTATAATGTAATTATCAGAGTCAAAATTGAATTTACTATGTTAATTTAATATTTGTATGGGGGTTTTGAGTTGGGTGACTAGATGAAGGTTAGGAAAGAATTTTAGTGGGGGTGAGAATGGAATTCAATCAAAAAAAATTAGAGGGAGAATAAAGATAAAACATTGCTTATTTATTCAGAGGGATTCATTCCATAGATAACCCCATGTTGGGGGAAGTGGGTGTGAAGTACATACACTATTTATTGGAGTGGAGTTGGTCGAAGTAGGATTTAGGGTTGATCTTGAAGCTCTCCTGTGAGATGTAACCCCCTCCACCACTAGGTGACTTCATGGAATCCCCACCACCATCGCCTCTGACTGACTTAGAGCTGCCGCCGCCGCTGCCTGAACAGCTGCCGCTGCGGCCACCACCACTCTTTCCACCACCACCTCCTCTGCCACTCTTGGCTCCTCTGCCGCCTCCTTTAATTGGATTACTCATAAAACAAAAAATGAATTCAAATTTTAATCAGACCCCTAAGACCGAATGATGGGTTTGGTTGTTAATACGTTGTTACTGAATTCTTATACCATATATTTGACCAAATTTATCACAAACAATTAATAATAATAAAATATAAATTTTTATAAAAAACACCTAAAAGTAAAACATTATTTTACAAAAATTCCAAAGATATGTAAGAAAAATAATTACAATGTTCATTTATGGGAATGGAATGAAAGAAAAAAAAATGTTTATGAATCCAAATTATGATACATCTACACCATACTTTTTTTTGTGATTACTTTTAAATCCGTTTTTTGGTTGGTTGGACCATTGTGACTAGTTTAACTTCTTTTTTTTTATTAAAATTTCCTTTGAAGGTTATTCTTGAAATTATTTGAATTTACTATTACAAAATAGGTATATATGACCGTTTTTTTCAAATACATGAAGGTTATATATTTCAGTTTTTGACGGAAATATTTTAGTTATGTATATGACATTTATTTAAATAATAATTATAAATTTTATTAAAGGAAGTAGAGTTTCTCACTATATATATATGATATTTTTTTACAAACTATCATGTTTAGTGCACAATACGAAACAATTTTCTATAATCATTGATTTTTTTTGAACAAATTAAAAAAACATGATTTCATTTACACATGAAGTAACAATGACCCCTGACAATGCAAGAGAGGCATCTCGTAAACCTCAAACCCAAAACATCACCAACCAAATGAGCGAAGCCCCCGACACAAAAACATAAAATCCAAAAAAAATCCCCACATCCAATATGATGATCGTGATGTCTAGATCCAATTTCTGCAATTGAATGGAAATGGTAGAGATCCGAACCAATCTAGAAGGACTGACCCACCACACTAACAAGACATTGGTTGGCCGAAAAGGACCGACTAAACAACTAACACACCGCCACTCAGAAACACATTGAACCACCTATGAAATGGGAAGGCCAATAATAATCATTCATGACAACTGATCTTGGGCCACTCAATGATAATCGTTATTACCCTTGATTGAAGATCTGAAATCAATGCCTCAGAAAACAAAAAAGCACCTTGACAACAAGCTCGACCGCCTGTCTCCATCCATGAGCACAAAAGTGGGAACATTGATGTTGGAATTGGCTAATGTTATCAGTTTTTTATTCTAGATGGTCCCCCACCCCCAATTTGTCATAAGGGGTAGGGAGTGGTCATGTGGTGGGTGGCCAACCCCACCAATACATCACAAGGAGAATGCAGCATGGGGGATGGTAGAGGCCTATAAAAGAAGGCTCTCCCCTCTAGAAGATCTCATCACCTTAGCCAACAATGTCAATCAAATGTGGTTCTTCATTTATATGTGTGGTATTTTGTGAGGCGATTTTCCCACATATTCAATAGAGAGTTTTACGAGATTTTTTTTCTTGTAATAGTGAGGGGGTGTGTGCCCACTTTTATCCACAATGATCCTTCTATTTTGCATGTGATTTTTTACCCCTTTCATTTTTAGGGTTTTTTCACATTACATTTGGTGTCCTTTATTTCTACATTTTCATTTTATTTTATCTCATAATTATCGTTGCTTGAGTGAATCAATAATTTTCACTCCCAACAAGTGGTATTTGAGGAAGGTTTTGGACCGATGGTCATTTTTTTTGGGTTTTAATAATTCTTATTAATTTTAGTATGTTCTGTGATTTTAACTCCAGTTTATCATTCACATTAGAAATATATTTATTTAGATTTTTTAAAATATCACTGTAAAATAGAGGACGTTTAAGATTTACAACATGTGCAAATGGTGGAAAAATTCGATATCGAAAAATTCAACGACAATAATTTTCCATTGTGGGAAATGAAGATGTAGGTAGTGTTCCGAAAGAATAATTGCCTACTAGAAATTGGTGAAAGACCGAAAGTTGTATTGATGGGGTGTGGTTCAAGTGGTGCCATAAATATGATATGAACAAAAATGTGGAAGGTACCTCTGGATATGAAGATATACTAGTTCATGAAGTGGAGATGATTACTTGAAGCAGATAATATCTCAACGATTCATGGATAATCGGCTCAGGAGCAACATGACATAATAAATCTCGATGGGAGTGTTTTGATCAATATGAAACTATTCTGGAAGGACTTGTGTACATGAGGAATTATCACACCCTAAATATCATTGGGGTTGGTACCATCAAATTTAAGATACATGATGGCATTTTTCGAATCATCCAAAGAGTACACCATGTGATAGGCTTGAGAAAGAACATATTGTCTTTGGGTAAATTTGATGATATCAACAGAAAGACTCGCACCAATAATGGAGTGATGAGAATTGTGAAGGGTGTGCTTGTGGTGATGAAGGAAGAGAAGATATCAATGAACATTTACATGATTATGGGTGAAACTAACAAGGATGAAGAGATATTTGTCACATAAACTACCTCAACAAAAGCGTTGATGACGTTATAGCATCGGAAGCTTGGTCATATGTTAGAATGAGGCATGAATATTCTTGTGAATAAAAAGTTGTTTCCTGGTCTTACAAAGGTATCATTACCATTTTGTGACCATTGTGTTATGAGAAAGCAACATAGGTTAAAGTTTGAGATGTCAATAGAAAGAAACAAAAATATCTTAGAGTTGATCCATTCAAATGTTTGACAAACACTGGTTATTTTCCTAGGAGGAGTAAGGTACTTTGTATCCTTCATTGATGATTTTTCTAGAAGATTTTGGGTGTATACAATCAAGAAGAAGGTGGATGTTTTTGAAATCTTCAAAAAATTCAAAGTGTGGGAGGAACATGAATCTGGAAAGAAGATCAAATGTTTAATGACTAAAAATGGTGGAGAATATACAAGTGAGGAGTTTGATAAAAAAAATTCTACAGAAAGAAATGAAGAGATAGTTCAAAGTTGAATACACTCCTTAGAATAATGGAGTGAAAATGTAGATGAACAAAACCATGTTAGATAGAACATGGGAAATGTTGAATACTGCATGAATTTCCAAAACATTTTGGGACGAAGGAGTGAATATCGCTTGTTATTTGATCAACTGATCTCCTTTAATGTTGATTGATCTAACGACACCTATGGAGATATGGATTGTTAAACCCAATGATTATGCATAGTTTCATGATTTTGGAAGTCCACTATATGAATTTCTTAAGGACTAGGAAAGATCAAAGTTGGATTTGTGATCTATGAAATGTATTTTCTTAGGGTACACTGATGGTGTGAAGGGGTGTCATTTGTGGGACCCCACTATCCACAAACTTATCATCAAAAAAAATTTCATTTTTGTATAATACAAGGTGCTAATGAAAATTGATGATGAGAATTATAAAGAGAATATAGAAACTACAATAGTTTAGGTGGAGGAAAAATCCAAGGAAGAACTAGTTTCTTCTAAGGAATTACCAGAGCACGATAACCAAGTGTCAGTTGAGTAAGGACCACAATAGTCAACATGATAGAAAATAGAACTAGTATGTCACTCAGACTATGTGACTTAGAGAAATATTGCATACTACTTATTGAAAGAGGATGGAGAGCCATCATTTTTTATGGAGGCGACCCAAAGTTCGAATGTATCCTCATGGATGGTGGCGATGCAAGAGGAACCTGAAGCCCTGTACAAGAAAAATACTTAGGATCTTGTTCCATTACCTCATAGAAGGAAGGCTATCAGTAAAAAATAGTTCTTTAAGATCAAGTGGGATGGAAAGGACCAGGTGGGAAGATATTGTGCAAGAATACTGTTCAAAGGAAATGATGAGAAGGAAAATATTAATTTCAATAAAATATTTTCTCCTATTGTTAGACTGATGACTGGTCAGATAGTTCTGGTGATGTGTGCTATATACAGTTTTCATCTAGAGCATCTAGATGTGAAGTATATGTTTCCCCATGGTGATCTTTAGGAAGAAATATATATGCTCAAACTGGAAGGTTTTGTATAAGGCAAAGAGAACTTGGTTTACAGGTTGAATAAATATATATAATGTATAAAGTAGGAATTGTGATGTTGGTATAAGAGATTTGATTCCAATATCATAAGACTTGGATATAATAAACCTCATTTAGATCCTTGTGCATATTTCAGGGGTTTGTATTGTAACATTCCATTACCGAACTGATAAGTACATATTTAAACTTGTCATGATTTTTCCTTTTCATTAATTGGGTATGGTTGAGAAGGAATTATGATGATACCTATAATGGTGAATTCATATATTTTTTGGACTCTCATCTTTAACCGGTCGCTTATGCAGGCTGTAGGAGGGTTACACATCATGTAACTAGTTTACACGCCATGCAATTATTGTTGGATACATAACATGAGAAGGGTTTACGCCATGAATGTTTTCAAAACATTGTGTAGTTTTATATGTTTTGAGTTAATTAAATAATGGTTTTTAATTCATAGAGAAGTTGTTTTTTGTGGTTATGGATTTTAACCATTTCATGACGTGTAATGGGATTACACAGCGTGTAATACCCTGACTGCAGTTTTTAAACAGGCAGCGTGAATGATATCTCTCTTTTGGTTCCTTTCCAGTTTCATTTATCTTGACCTAAAGCCTTCTACATATAGTATTGCATCCCTACAACCCTCCTGGGTCCATTCATTCAGCATTCGATCGTCATTGCATTGGAGGTGAAAATTCTCTGGTATGCATTCTCCATTTTTCATTGTCACTTTCTCTTTCTCACTTTGGGGTTTAATAGATCATCCTAGAATTGATGGATCTATACTCTATGTTGCTAGGTCTTTTTTCATGGTTTACTTTCGAGGTCTTCTACACATTTTTTCTCGTTAGTGGGTTTCATTGGGTGTAAAGACTCGACCCAGTTTCTCAGAGTCGGTGCCTTAATAAATTACATTGGCATGATTACAAGGAAGTCATATCCCGAAATATTGAATAGTTTAGTAGATTTTGAAACAATATACATACATAAGTTCATCATTATAACTTGAAATAAAAAACAACATAAAATTTCCATTGGTAAAATCCACCACTCTAAGATTATCCCTGAAAGTCAATCGTAATATACCTCTTCTTATCCTGGAAAAAATGAAACATAAGAAGGGGTGAGATTAGATGCTCAGTAAGAGTAAGAAATACAATGAAATATATTATAAAAATAAACATTAGTAATTTTGAATAATTGAAAACACATTCCTTAAGAAAATAATAAACTTCAACACATTATGGTAGGAATAAGAGATGAATAAATGATTCCATAATAAAGCATAATCATGGTTATTCTACTAGTAAAATAACCACATGAAATTTCAATTACTAGTTTCATAATGAGTGATATTCATATGTCAGAAATTTTTAAATTTACTATCAAGGCCTTTTCCAACACATCTAAAAATGATTAAGGCCTCAGCCAAAACCATATCTAAAAATGGGCAAGGCCTCAACCAAGTCCGTATCTATTTGTCTCAGGAGACCAACCGATGCATCGATGGGCTATAGTGTACCCCAACTATCACATAATAAGTCCAATACATTCCTCATATTAATGGGGATAAACAGAAACAATATATATATTCATATCGTAACTAACAAATGAAACATAAATAACTTTCCTCGAACATTAAGCATAAACACTAACCATTCAGAGTAAAATGGTGAATGGAATTAAGATAGAACATCCAAAGTCAAACTAATAATAAACCAATCAATTAAATATGGTATATGATATCAATATTAATCCTATTAATACATAATAATCAATAGGAGTGTTGAAACAGACGAAAATACTCTTATGAAATCATCGAGTAATTATTGAGATAAATACTCTTTTACTTTGAAAAGAAGATTTATTTTAGAAAAATCATTGTATAAAACCAGAAGTGAATTATTATGGTATTTTCATAATAAAAAAATTTATTTTAGAAAAAACCATTTTCACTAAAAATAGAATATATAGTACCCTTAAAATATGTAAGAATTTGAGAAATTCTCTTGAATCGGGATTGTATTTCAAGAAGAATTTTTGAAATATCCTTTTAAAACATATAAATCCCTGTAAATGAAGGTATGATTATAGTTATAACACATATATTTAAAATTCACACAGAAATTATGAGGGTTACATATACATGAATAAGATTTTAATTGAGGTAAGTAGATAATAAAAGTAACTCGAATGAAAATAGAGGTTCAGGTGGAAACCCTTACAACTTTGTAATCAATTGAATCGTCTGCCCCAAAATTAATAATCATAAAATAATACATTTAATATCATGAAAATAAATATATTCATGATATGAAACATCAATGTTAAGTATAAATACACCATACATAAGTAATATTAGTGAATAAGGAATATCTCACAAAAATGGAAGTGAGATGAGGAAACTCTTACCTTAAGTCTGAAGGTGTTCCTCACTTGATCTTAATGACCTGAATAATCAAATTTAGGTTCATAAAATAATGATTAAAAAACCTATTATACATGTAATTTATTTATTATAACCTTATTTAGGTTCATTGATGGCCTTTTGATGGGTTAAGATATTAAATTTCATTATTTGGGAGTGTTTTCTTCCATGGTTTTCATGACCGATTTACTTATATTCATGTACGGATATACATCTAGAATGAGAATGGTTGTCCAGAATAGAAGTTGTATGTTATTAGTGAACAACCATAAGATTACATGGTTACAAAATTATTTGGGTTATTTGGAGTGAAGATGAATCATTATATACAACTTTAATGACAATTATTTTGGTTAATTGGCAGTTCTTGATCACAACAAACTCATTTTGATTTATAAATTAACATCATGTGTACACAAGGATTATAGAAACTTAAATAAGTTATAATACATATATTATAGTCTTGTTCAACCATAAAAATGGTTTTATGGATAGAATTGAAGATGGTAATATAAATTGAAAACCCATCGTCCTGGAATGTGATAAATTAACACATCTCATGTGGTATTTTCATTTCTAGTATAAAGGAAGGGGAAAGGAGAGATGATGATGAATTGTTCCTTTATCATAAAAAAGTTCTAGAACATGTAATTTACTGGAGTCATCGCAAAATTTGGATGAAAGGATGTGGGGAAATAAAAATAAAATATAGGAACTTGAAATAAAAGAAATAAAAAGCAGAATTTACCTCTTGAAGTAATCTTCCTTGGGAGACTCTTTAGGTGAGAGGTTTTGGTCATTTTATGAGAAAAAGGGGTGATGTACATAGGGGAAGAGCTTGGGAGGATATTTGAGAATAATTTAGACATAGAACAAGGATTTAGAGGAGTGAAGGGAAGAGGGAGTGAGGGGGGTTATAGTGGAGGAGAGGAGGTTTTCCCATTATTTTACTCTTTATTTTATTATTTTTCCAAAGACAACCAATAGTAATGATTATTGTGATCAAGAATAGTAATATGTTCATGTGAGTTCGAACCTAGTGGACTTACATCAGACTTACATCACTTATGACCCAATAAATCATGTATTTAGCATTTATCATAAATTATCGTATTTTACTATTCACCTAAAATTCAAGTATTTTAGGAAAATACAAAAAATTCACACTAACCATTTTTTGATGTGTAGAATTAAAAAATGAACTCAATTTTTTGAAAATAATTTTCTGAATATTTTTAATTTAATTTTTATATAAAATAATAATTTATTCGAAAAAAAAACATTAAAACTATAACTCATTTTATAACACATTGAAAAATTAATCAAGGTCCCATAAAATCATCTTAAAACCATAAGAAAATAAAATAACAATTTATGATTACATTTTATGAAAATAAATTTCCATTTTGAATTATTAAATTAATCATAAAATTGTAATTAAAATATTTATGACATACAAAAATACCAATACTTATACTATGATCGTTTTTTCACTTTGAAGATGTATAAATTGTATTTATACATTACTAGGTGAGGTTTCTATTTTTTGGTAAATTTACTATTCATTACATTTCATAACTATTCATAAGGGTATGTTACTATTCATAAGGGTATGTTACTATTCATCAAAAATTAAGTTTGTCTTATCATACTCTAAATATCTTACTGAAAGAAACCGTGTTTGTTAGTTTTTTGAAATTCAAATCACAGAGGTGGGAAAATTATATTTACTGACTATGTTATAACAAATTGGTGTTTTGTAGAGACTTAGTGTTTCATGCATTATATATTAAATAAATGTGTTGAATCTTGGGGTGTTACATTATCCCCTCATTAAAAATATTTCGTCCTCGAAATTACCAAAATGTTACCTCATAAAGAGATTTGGGTAGTTCTTCATCAAAAGCTCCCCAGGCTCCCATGTTGCCTCTTTGATTTTATGATTTTTTCAATGTATATTTACCAGTCGAGTTATCCAATTCCACAACACTTGTTGTTTAGTTTCTGGAATCCGGATAGGCTCTTCACAGTAAGATAGGTCAGGTTCTAATTCTATGCCTTCAGAAGTGAGGACATACATTAGGTCTGGCATGTACTTTCTCAGTAATGAGACGTGGAACACATTTTTTACTTTAGATAGGATAGGTGGCATAGCCAAACAATATGGAATAGCTCCAATTCTCTCTAGAATTTCAAAAGGGACTATGTACCTAGGGCTCAGTTTCCCTTTCTTCCCAAATCTTATAACACCCTTCCATGGAGATATTTTTAAGAAAACATGATCTCCCACTTGAAACTCAAAATACTTCTTTCAATTATTAGAATATCCTTTTTTCTGATTTGAGCTACTTTGATGTGGGCCTTGAATACTCTTTACCTTCGATGTTGTTTCCTCCACAAGATATAGGCCTACGAGACTCCTTTCTCCAACTTCATCCCAACAAGTTGGTGTACGCCATCTCTTTCCATACAATGCTTCATATGGTGCCATTTGAATACTTGAATGGAAACTATTATTGTAGGAAAACTCCATTAAAGATAAATATTGATCCCACATACCCTGAAAGTCAAGTGAACATGATCTCAACATGTCCTCTATGGTTTGGATCATCCTTTCTGATTTCCCATCAGTTTGTGGGTGATAAGTTGTACTCAATCGAAGCTCAGTATCCAAAGGTTTATAAATAATTTTCTATAATTTTGATGTAAATCTTGGATCATGATAAGAAACTATTGAGAAAGGTTCCCCATGAAGTCTCACAACTTCATTGATATAGATTTGTGTTAGGCGCTCCAGTGGAAAATCCTCCCTTATAGCGAGAAAATGTGCAGATTTCATAAGTCGATCAACAATTACACATATTGCATCATTCTTTCTCAGAGTTTTGGATAATCCAGTGAAAAAATACATGGTGATATCATCCCATTTCTATGTAGGAACATGTAGAGGTTGCATGAATCCTCTAGGATGTTTTCATTCGGCCTTCACTTGTTGATAGACTAAACATCTTGATACATAATCAAAAATTTCTATCTTCATGTTATCCCACCAGAAATGTCCCTTAAAATATTTATACATTTTAGTGTTACCAGGGAGTATAGAGAAATTCGAGTTATGAGAATCATCCAATAACTCCCTTTTTAGCTCAGGTAGAGAGGGAACACATAGACTTTTCCCAAATTTCAGAATTCCATCTTCACACATGAAGCTAGCCTACTTCCCATATTTCACAACATTAATTTTCTTTTGAAGATTCTTGTCATGAGACTGCGTGATTTTAATCCTTTCTAATAAATATGGTTTTTTTTAATAATTAAAAAGAAGTGTTGTTTCACCTTCTTTGATAATTCTCATATCTATCCTCACTAGATCCATGTACAAAGGATCATTGTCGATCATATTTTGTTGAGAACTCCATGATCCTTCCTCCTCAATTCATCAACTACCGTATTTTTCTATCTTGGGTGGTAGTGTATGGAACAATCATAATCCTTGAGTAGTTTGAGCCATCACCTTTTCCTCATGTTGAGTTCTTTCTGTGAGAAGATATATTTTTGGATTTTATGATCCATATATATCTCTAATTTTTCTCCATAGAGATAATTATCCATATATTCAGAGAAAAGGTTACCACCGCTAACTCAAGATCATGAGTGGGGTAGTTTGGTTCATGAATTTTTTACTGCCTTGACGCATAGGCAATAACTCTATCATTCTGCATAAGGACACAACCAAGTCCTTTCTTTGATTCATCACTATAGATCACAAACCCATCATTCCTCAATGGTCGGGTTAGGATCAGAAAATTCACTAGTCTCCTCTTTAATTATTCGAAATAGTCCTCACATTCTTTTTTCTATATGAACTTAACCCCTTTACGTGTAAGTTTGGTAATTGCGTTGGCTAAATGGGAGAAGTTTTGAATGAAATGTTGATAATAACCTGCTAAACTAATAAAACTATGTACCTCAGTTATGTTCGTTAGAGTAGGACATTCTTGAACAGCCCTTGTCTTCACAAGATTAACAGATATTCCATCCATAAAGACAATATGGACAATAAAAGAAACTGATTGAAGCCAAAATTCACACTTTCTAAACTTCCCATACAATTCATTTCTTCTAAGAGTCTTCAGAATAGTTTTCAAGTGATTTTCATGATCTTCGTAGATTTTAGAGTATACCAATATATCATCACAAAATACCACCACAAATTCATCAAGATATTACTTGAAATCCCTATTCATTAGATCCATAATGATAGAGGGAGCATTAGTTATCCCAAAAGTCATTTTTGTAAACTCATAATGTCCATACCTAGTTTGAAATGATGTCTTTGTAATATCTTCCTACCTCACCCACAACTGATGATATCTAGATCGAAGATCAATCTTCGAAAAATATTGGGATCCATTAAGTTGATCAAATAAATCATCAATGCGATGTAGTGGATACTTGTTCTTTATTTTTATATAATTGATCTCCCTGTAGTCAATGCACAACCTCATAGATCCATCATTCTTCTTAACGAAAATAACACGGGCTCCCCATAGAGAAAAACTAGGGATAATAAATCCATTTTCACTCAATTTCTCTATTTGTTTCTTCAGTTACACTAATTCCTCAATGGCCATTCTATAAGGGGACTTTGATATGGGCCTCAAATCAGGAATTAAGTCAATGGAAAACTCTATTTCCCATGTTGGAGGATTTCCAGGTAAATACTCTAGAAACACATCAATATATTCTTGTACAATAGGTAATTAATTTATTTAAACAATCCTTTACTAACCCATAGTTATTGAATTTCCTTCCTCCCCAATAATTGAATTCAATAGAGCTACTGGGGGTGGATCTAGATGAGAATCAGATGGTGATGTTTCTGCTCTAAAAATAAATGATTCCACATAAACCTCAAAAATTATAAACTCCTTCTTCAAGTAATAATTTTTTGCATCATTGTTCAAAAGTTAGTCCATATCAAGGATTATATCAAATTCAATCATGGGTATGATAATAAAATCAGCAGATAAAGTACATTTATATTCTATAATGGGGATTACCTGACACAAATTTGTTTCAATGATACTTCCCTTATGAGTTTTAACTGACAACTCCCTTATTAAATAAATTTGGAAATATCCAATTTTCTTTTAAAACTAGGAAGATATGAAATAATGCGATGATACATAATCAAATAAATTATTGGATAAGTTTGAGGAAATGATTAAAGTACCTACCACTACATCATTAGGAACTTCAATATCAGTAGTGGTGATCGCATAAGCCTGTCCCTACTCCCTTGGACATTTCTGGGGCATGTTTCCTTAACGCTTTGGAAAATCATTTTCATATTGTCCCATATCCCTACAATTATAGAATTTAAGATTAATATATTCTTTATTCCCCTTACAAACACCAGCATGATGTCCTTTCTTTTCGCACTTATAATGCACCCCTTTTCCTTTTAAGAAGGTACCAGGGTGTTTCCTTCCACAATTATCACAGGGTGGAAAGTCAACTCTTCAATTATTACCAATTTCCTTATTTACCTTTCTAGAGTTTTCAGAAAACCTCTTCTTATATTGCTTTACTTTAAAGTTATAAGACATAGAGAACTTTTTTTTCATCTTGATAGCACATGAGACAATATCTTAGTATGATGATAAAGATTGGCAGACCAGCGCCCACTGGAGGAATGGATTTAGGCCATCAAAGAATCAATCAATCTTGATCCTTGGATTACGTATATAGTCCACAACATTCCTTTCTAACCTTGTGATGTTGGATTCATACTTTGTAACATTCTTATATTCCTTTCTAACCTTGTGAAGTTGGATTCATGAGGAAAGTATTTCACTAAAAAAAGTTCGTTAAATTCACTCCATTGAATGTTTTCTATCCCTTTTTCATTCTTTGTGTTTTGAATTAGTGACCACCATTGATCAGAATATCCTGATAGATAATAAACTGCCATGAAAACCTTCGCCCTTTCGTTACTTCCCATGACAAGAAATACCTTCTCTAAGGAACTTATCCACTACTCCTCTACGAATGGGTTTGTAGTCCCATTAAATTATGGAGTCTATTGTTGCATAAATCTATCTAACATAGATCATCCACATTTTGGATATGAATGATCCATACGGGTAATGTTGTTTTTTCATAACCTAAGTAAGTTGTCCCAGTATAGTTATAAGTTTCTCAACACTAGTGGCATCTCCAGAGACAACATCATTATCTTGCATAGGAGGGAAATCCCTGTATGGGATATGCACATTCATGTAGTTTCCATTCCTCCCAGTAGACACCATTTCTAAATAATGTCATACACTATATTAGGTTATGAATCATAATGTATAATCTCATCTTAGTAAAATACTTGGCATAAATTGAAATCCTATTCATGGCTAATCCCATTATCTCAAACATGGTTTCTTTGAAAAAAAAATTTACATTTAAATCCTTAATTATGGATTTTAAAGAAAATGTAAATTATCCTTAGCATATCCCCCGAGAGTGTCAAACTAGGTGCATAGTAAGTCTCGTTGTCATGTACCGGGATACCCCAGGTCAAGCCCGAAACTCCATGTCAGATTTTTCACTCCTTGGTACATCTATTCCAGAACCATGTCCACTAATAGTATCCAGATAGGGATGAATTTTCCAGAAATATTGACATAATCTATTCCATAGAAAAAAATCTAGGATTTTTTTTTATGTTTAGTCTCAAATATTATCTTAGGATTTTGTCCCATAATCTTAATTTTCTAAACCTAGTTTCCATGTTATCTACTAAACATTATCTAATACCAACTGTAAAGACCCGACCCCAGTTTCCCAGAGTTAGTGCCTTAATACATTACATTGGCATGATTACAAGAATGTCATACCCTTAATGAATGAACAGTTTAGTATATTTTGAAACAAGATACCTACATAAGTTCAACTTTACAACATGAAATGAAAAAACAAAATACAAATTATTTGGGAAACCCACCATTCTAAGATTATCCCTGCAAGCCAATCATAATATACCTCTTCTTGTCATTGAAAAAATGAAACATAATAAGGGGTGAGCTCAGATGCTCCATAAGGGTAAGAAATAGAGCAAAAAATATCATAAACATAAACATTAGGCTTGGTGAATAATTGAAAACACATGCCTTAAAAAATTATTGAACACATTATGGTGGGAATAAGAGATGAATAAATAATTCCATAATAAAGTAAAATCATGTGAATTATATTAGTTGAATAACCACATGAAATTTCAATTACTAGTTTCATAATGAGGTAAATGAATGTACCAGACATTCTGAAACATACCATCAAGGCCCCCGCCAAGACATCTAAAAATGATTAAGGCCTCGACCAAAACTATATCTAAAAATGGTCAAGGCCTCAACGAAGTCCATATCTATTTGTCGCATGAGACTTACTGATGAATCTATGGCCTATATAGGGCCCCACACATCACATAATAATTCCAATTAATTCTTAATATGAATGGAGATAAACATAAACAATATATACATTCATATTGGAACTAATATATGAAACATAAAAAACCTTCCCCGAACATTAAGAATAACACTAACCATTTGGAGTGAAATGGTGAATGATTTTAAGATAGCACATCCACAGTCAAAATAATCATAAAACAATAAATTAAATATTCTATATGATATCAAGATTAGTCCCAATAATACATAATAATCAACAGGAGTGTTGAAACATATGAAGATACTCTTATGAAATCATCGAGTAATTCTTGCGATAAATACTCTTTTACTTTGAAAAGAAGAGTTATTTTAGAAAAATCATTTTATAAACCAGAAGTAAAGTAAGATGGTATTTTCATAATAAAAGAAGTGATTTGAGAAAAATAATGGTTTTTAAAAACAGATTCTAGAGTGCCCTTGAAAATAGTTAAGAATTTTATAAATTTCCTTGAATCGAGATTGTGTTTGAGGAAGAATTTTTGGAAAGATCCTTTTAAAACATTTAACTCCCCATAAATGAAGGTATGATTCTTGGTTGTAACAAATATATAGAACATTCAAACGGAAATTACAAGTAGTACATATGGATGAATAAGACTTTAATTGAGGTAAGTATACAGTAAAAGTAACTTGAATGAAAATGGAGGTTCGGGTGGGAAACCCTTAAAACTTTGTAATAAATTAAATCTTATGCCCCAAAATTAATAATAATCAAATAATAAATTTAATATCATTAAAATAAAGATATTCATGATATGAAACATCAAAGGTAATTATATATACACCATACATAAGTAATAGTAGTGAATAAGGAATATCTCACAAAAATGGAAGTGAAATGAGGAAACCCTTACCTAAAGTCCAAATGTTTTCCTCAATTTATCTCAATGACCTGAATAATAAAATTTAGGTTCATAAATTAATGATTCCATAACCTCCTCTACATGTAATTTATTTATTATAACCTTATTTAGGTTCATTAATGGCATTTTTATGGGTTACGTTATTCAATTTCATTATTTGGGAGTGTTTTCTTCCTTGGTTTTCATAATCTGGTTACTTATATTCATGTACGGATAAACATGTAGAATGAGAATGGTTGTCCATAATAGAAGTTGTATGTTATTAGTGAACAACCATAATATTACATGGTTATAAAATTCATTTGGTTATTTAGAGTGAATATGAATCATTATATAAAACTTTAATGACAATTATT
This sequence comes from Viscum album, assembly GCA_963277665.1. Classification (NCBI taxonomy): domain Eukaryota; kingdom Viridiplantae; phylum Streptophyta; class Magnoliopsida; order Santalales; family Viscaceae; genus Viscum; species Viscum album. The sequence continues at coordinate 1,988,757 of OY728165.1, forward strand.
TGGGTTAATTGGCGGTTTTTTTATCACAACGAACTCATTTTGATTTATAAATTAATATCATGTGTAAAAAGGATTAAAAATACTTAAATAAGTTATAATACATATATTATAGTATTTTCCAACCATCAAAATGGTTTCATGGCCATAACTGAAGATGGTAATAGAAATTGAAAACTCGTTGTCCTTGAATTTGATAAATTAACACATCTCGGATGGTGTTTTCATTTCTAGTATAAATTAAGGGAAAATGAGAGATGATGAATAATTATTCCTTTATCATAAAAAAATTATAGTAAATTTATGTTAATAGAGTAATCAAAACATTTGGATGAAATGAGGTGAGGAAAGAAAAAGAAATGAAATGAAAAAAATGAATTTGCCTCTTGAAGTAATCTTCCTTGCGAGCCTCTTTAGGGGAGAGGTTTTGGTCTTTTTATGAGACCAAGGGTTGCTGTAAATAGGGGAGAAGATTGAGAGGATATTGGAGAAGAATTTATAAAATGAACAAGTATTTATATAAGTGAAGGGAATATAGAGTGAGGGGGGTTATAGTGGAGGAGTGGAGGGCTTTCCCATTATTTTACTCTTTATTTTATTATTTTTCCAAATACAACCAATATTAATGATTCTTGTGACCAATAATAGTAATATGTTCATGTGTTCTCGAACCTAGTGGGCTTACATAAGACTTAAATCACTTATGACTCAACAAATTATGTATTTAGCATTTATCATAAATTATCGTATTTTACTATTCACCCAAAATTCAAGTATTTTAGAGAAATACATATAATTAAACCTAACCATTTTTTTATTTTTAGAAATAAAAAATTAACTCCATTTTTTGAAAATAATTTTTTAAATAATTTTAATTTAAATTGTAGTTAAAATCATAATTTATTCGAAAAAAACAACATTACAACTTTAACTCATTTTATAACACCTTGAAAAATTAATCAAGGTCCCATAAAATTATATTATAACCATAATAAAATAATTTAAAAATTTATGATTACATTTTATGAAAATAAATTTCTATTTTAAATTAATAAATTAATCATAAAATTGTAATTAAAATATTTATGACATATAAAAATACCAATACTTATATTATGATCATTTTTTCACTTTTAAGATGTCTAAATTGTATTTATACATTCACGGGTGAAGTTTCTATATTTTTTTCCAATTTACAATTAATTACTATTCATTACTATTCATAAGGGTATGTTACTATTCATAAGGGTATGTTACTGTTCATGAAAAATTAATTTTGTCTTATCAGACTCTAAATACCTTACTAAAAGCAACCGTGTATGTCAATTTTTTGAAATTCAAATCAAAGAGGTGGAAAAATTATGTTTACTGGATAGGTTATAACAAAGTTGTGTTTTTTAGAGACTTAGTGTTTCATGCATTCAATATTAAATTTATGTGATGAATCATGGATCACAAAAATTTCATCCTTGAAATTACCAGAATGTTACCTCACAACAAGATTGGGGAAGTTCTTCATCATAAGCTCCTTAGGATCTCATGTTTCCTCTTCGATTTTATGATTTTTCCAAATTATATTTACCAGTCAAGTTGTCAGATTCCTCAACACCTGTTCTTTAGTGTCCAGAATCCAAATAGGCTATACAAAGTAAGATAGGTCAGGTTACAATTCTATACATTCAGAAGTGAGGAGATGCATTGGGTCTGACATGTACTTTCTCAGCAATGAGACATGGAAAACATTGTGTACTTTAGACAGGCTTGGCGGCATAGCCAAATGATATGAAACAACTCCAATTCTCTCCAAACTTTCATGAGGGCCTATGTACTTAGGGCTCAGCTTCCTTTTCTTCCCAAATCTTATAACACCCTTCCATGGAGATACTTTTAAGAAAACATGATCTCCCACTTGAAACTCAAAATACATCCTTCGACTACCAGCATAGCTTTTAAATATGATTTGAACTACTTTGATATTGCCTTGAATAGTCATTACCTTCACTATTGTTTTCTCCATAAGCTCTGGGCCCACCAGCATCCTTTCTCTAACATCATCCCAAAAATTTGGTGTACGAAATCACTTTCCACACAATGCTTCATATGGGGTCATTTGAATACTTGAATAAAAACTATTATTATAGTAAAACTCCACTAAAGGTAAATATTGATCCCACATACCATGAAATTCAAGTGACCAGAATCTCAACATGTCCTCTATGGTTTGGATCATCCTTTCTAATTTCTAATCAGTTTGTGGATGAAAAGTCGTAATCAATCAAAGATCAATATCCAAATATTTTAGAACAATTTTCTATAATTTTGCTATAAATTATGGATCACGATCAGAAACAATTGAGAGAGGTTCACCATGAATAATCATAACTTCATTGATATAGAGTCATGCTAGGTGCTCTAGTGGAAAATCCTCCCTTATAGAGAGTAAATGTGCATATTTCATAAGTCAATCAACAATTACCCATATTGCAACATTATTTCTTTGAGTTTATGGTAATCCAGTGAAAAAAACCATGGTGATGTCATCCCATTTCTATGTAGGAATAGGTAGAGGTTTCATGACTCCTCTAGGATGTTGTCATTTGGCCTTCACTTGCTGACAGACTAAACATCTTAATACATAATCAGAAATTTCCCGCTTCATGTTATCCCACCAAAAATTTCCCTTCAAATCTCTATACATTTTAGTTCAAATAGGGTGTATAGAGAAATTTTAGCTATGGGAATCATCCAATAACTCCCTTTTTAGCTCTGGTAGAGAGGGAACACATAGCCTCTTCCCAAATTTCAGAATTCCATCTTCACACATGAAGTCAGGAAACTTCCCATATTTCACATCATTAATTTTCTTTTGAAGATTTCCATCATCCCATTAAGAGATTTTAACCCTTTCTAATAAATATGGTTCTTCAAGCAAATGAAAAAGTAGTGATGTTTCATATTCTTTGATAATTCCCATATCTATCCTCCCTAGATCCATGCACAAAGGATCCTTTTCAGTCACATTTTTTAGAACTCCATGATCCTTCTTACTCAATGCATTAGCTACCTTATTTTCCTTTCCTAGGTGGTAGTGTATAGAACAATCATAATCTTTGAGTAGTTCAATCCATCACCTTTGCATCATGTTGAGTTCTTTCTGTGAAAATATATATTTTAGAAACTTATGATTTGAATATATCTTTCATTTTTCTACATATAGATAATGTATCCATATCTTCAGAGCAAAGATTACAACTAATAACTCAAGATCATGAGTAATATAGTTTTGTTCATGAATTTTTAACTGCCTTCATGCATAGGCAATAACACTATCTTTCTGCATAATGACACAACCAATTCATTTCATTGATGCATCACTATAGATCACAAAACCATCATTCCCTAATGGTAGGGTTAGGATCATAGTTTTAACTAGTCTCATCTTAAATTCTTCAAAAAAATTCCTCACACACTTTTTTCCATACAATCTTAACCCCTTTACGTGTAAGATTGGTCATTGGATTGGCTAAATGGGTGAAGTTCTGAACAAAACACTGATAATAACCTGCAAAACCAATAAAACTATGTATCTCAGTTATGTTTGTTAGAGTATGACATTCTTGAATTGCCTTTGCCTTTACAAGATCAACAAATATTCCATTCTTAGAGACAATGTGGCCAAGAAAAGAAATCAATTGAAGCCAAAATTCACACTTGCTAAACTTCTCATACAATTTATTTCTTCTAAGAGTCTTAAGAATAATGAATATGTGATTTTCATGATCTTCGTAGATTTTTGAGTATACCAAGATATCATCAATAAATACCACCACAAAGTCATCAAGATATTCCATGGAAACCCTATTCATTAGATCCATGAAGATATAGGGAGCATTAGTCAGTCCAAAAGGCATTACTATAAACTCATAATGCCCATACTTTGTTCGAAATGTTGTCTTTGGAATATTTTGCTTCCTCACACACAATTGATGATATCTAGATCAAAGATCAATCTTTGAAAAATATTGGGCTCTATGAAGTTGATAATATAAATCATCAATGTGAGGTAGAGGATACTTTTTCTTTATTGTTATATCATTGATCTCCCTATAGTCAATGCACAACCTCATGGATCCATCATTCTTCTTAACAAAAAGAAAAGGGGCTCCCCATGGAGAAACACTAGGGTGAATAAATCCTTTATAACTCAATTACTGTAGTTGTTTCTTGAATTACACTAATTCCACAGTGTCCATTCTATAAGGTGTCTTTGATATGGGCCTTGAATTAGAAATTAAGTCAATGGAAAACTCAATTTCATGATTTGGAGGATGTCCTGGTAAATCTGTTGGAAACATATCAAAATATTCTTAAACAATAGGTACATACTCTATTTGAAAATTACTTTCCTCACCCATAGTTATTGCATTCACTTCATCCCTAATAATTTAATTCAGTAGAGCTATTGGGGGTGGATATAGATGAGAATAATATGCTGATGTTTCCTCTATAAAGATTAGGGATTCCACATCATCCTCAAAAACTGTAACCTCCTTATTCTTGTAATAACTTTTTTCATCATGGTTCGAAATCCAATACATACCTAGGATTATATCAAATTCAATCATGGGTATGGAAATAAATTTAGTAGATAAAGTAAATTTATATGCCATAATGGGGAATGCCTACCACAACTTTGTTGTAATGATACTCCCCTTAAGTGTTTGGACTAACAACTGCCCTATTAAATCAAATTGAAAATATAAAATTTTATTATACAACTGGGAAGATATAAATGAATTAAATGATCCATAATCAAATAAAAATTGTATAATCTTGAGGAAATGAGTAAAGTACCTTCAATGAAATCATTAGGAATTTCAATATCAGCAGTTGTGATCGTATAATCTTGTCATTGCTCCCTTGGCCATTTTTGAGGCACGTTTCCTTGACAATTTGGACAATAATTAGCATAGTTTCCCATATACCTACAATTATAGCATTGACCATTAATATATTCTTTCTTCCCCTTGAAAACACCATCATGATGTCCTTTATTTCCAGACTTATAGCACACCCATTTTCATTTTAATAAGGCAGAGAGGTGTTTCCTTCCACATTTATCACAGGGTGGAAAGTCAACTCTTCCCTTCTTCCCAGTTTTATTATTTCCTTTTCTAGAGTATTCAGAAAAAATCTTCTTCTGCTGCATTACTTTAAAGTCATAAGACATAGAGAACTCCTTTTCTGCCTTGATAGCACATGAGTCTATATCTTCATATGATGAGAAAGAGTGGAAAAACAGCGCCCACCAGAGGAATGGTTTTAGGCCATCAAATAATCGATCAATATTGCTCCTTGTATTAGCTATATAGTACACAATATACCTTTATAAACTTGTGAAGTTAGCTTCATAATTTGTAACATTCTCATCTTCTTTTTTCCTCAAATTCAGAAACTGCCTTTCCATATCCACTCGTTGTTCAAAAGGAATGTATTTCTCTAAGAGTTATTTTAAATTCACTCCATTCCATGTTTTCTATCCCTTCCTTGTCCTTTGTGTTTTGAATTAGTGACCACCATTGATCAGCATATCTCGACAGATGATAAACTGCCATGGCAACCTTCTCCCTTCCGTTACATCCCAAGGTGAGAAATATCTTCTCTAAAGAACTTATCCATTGCTCCACTATGAATGGGTTTTTAGTACCATTAAATGGTAGAGGTTGTAATTTCATAAAGTGATCTAACATATCTCCTCTATGTTGTGGATTCGGATGCTCCATACAGGTAAGGTTATTGTTCATAACCTGAGTAAGTTGTCCCAGTATAGTTATAAGTTTCTCGACACTAGTGGCATCTCCAGATCCAACATCGTTATCTCGCACAGGAGGAAAATCCCTACATGGGATATGCACGTTCATGAAGTTTCCATAACTTCCACTAGGTTCCATTTCTAAATAATGGAATACACTATATTAGCTTATGAATCATAATGTATAATCTCAACTTAGAAAAATACTTTATATGAATTTAAATCTTATGCATGGATAATCCAATAATCACAAACATGGTTTCTTTGAGAAAAAATATAAATTTAAATCCTTAATAATGGATTGTAAAGAAAATTTGAATTATCATTAGAATATCCCCTAGGAGTGTCAAACTAGGTGCGCAGTAAGGAATGTTGTTGTGTACCAGAATACCCCGATTCAAACCCGGAACTCCTTGTCGGAGTTTTCACTCCTAGGTATATCTATCCTAGAACCACATCCACTTGTATTATCTAGACATGAATGTATTTTCCAGAAAGATCCATATAATATATTCCTTACCAAAAATTCATAGATTTACTTTTATATTTATACTCAAATACTCTATTTAGGTTTTGTTCCCTAATCTATATATTCTAAATCTTGTTTCCATGTTTTCTACTAAACATCATCTGATACCAACAGTAAAGACTTGACCCCAATTTACCAGAGCCAGTTCCTTAATACATTACATTGGAATTATTACAAGTAATTTATATCATGAAGGAATGAGTAGTTTAGTAGATTTGGAAACAAGATACATACATAAGTTCAATATTACAACTTGAAATGAAAAACAACAAAAAAGTTCCATCGGGAAAATCCACCACTCTATGATTATACCTACAAGTCAATAATAATATACCTCTTCCTGTCCTGGAAAAAATGAAACATAAGAAGGGGTGAGTTCAGATGCTAAGTAAGGGTAAGAATACAATAAAAGATATCATAAACATAAAAATTAGGCATGTTTAATAATTTAAAACACATGCCTTAAAAATAATAATAAACTTGAACACATTATGGTGGGAATAAGAGATGAATAAATAATTCCATAATAAAGCATAATCATGGGTATTCTACTATTTGAATAACCACATGAAGTTTCAATTACTAGTTTCATAATGAGGAAAATTCATATGACGAACATTCTAAAAAATAACATCAAGGCCTTAGTCAAGACATCTAAAAATGATTAAGGCCTCAGCCAAAACCATATCTAAAAATGGGCAAGGCCTTGGCCAAGTCCATATCTATTTGTCTCATGAGACCTACCGATAAATCGAGGGGATATAGTGGGGCCGATAAATCACATAATAAGTCCAATGAATTCCTCATATGAATGGGGATAAACATAAACAATATATACATTTATATTGGAACTAACATGTGAAACATAAATAACCTTCCCCGAACATTAAGCATAAACAGTAACCATTCAGAGTAAAATGGTGAATGGTTTTAAGATAGCACACCCATAGTCAAAATAATCATAAAACAATTAATTAAATAATGTAGATGATATCAAGGTTAATCCCAATAATACATAATAATAAACATGAGTGTTGAAACAGATGAAGATACTCTTATGAAATCATTGAGTAATTCTTGAGAAAAATACTCTTTTACTTTGGAAAAAAGTGTTATTGTAGAAAAATAATTATATAAAAAAAAGTGAAGTAATATGGTATTTTCATAATAAAATAATTTATTTTAGAAAAATAATGGTTACTAAAAACAGATTATAGAGTTCCCTTGAAAATAGGTAAGAATTTGAGAAACTCCCTTGAATCAGGATTGTATTTTTGGATGAATTTTTTAAAGATCCTTCTAAAACATATAACTCACCATAAATGAAGGCATGATTCTAGTTGGAACAAAGACATATAACATTAAATCAAAAATTATTAGGAGTACATATGAATGAATAATAATTCAATTGAGGTAAGTAGATAATAAAAGTAACCCAAATGAAAATGGAGGTTCGTGTGGGAAACCCTTACAACTTTTTAATCAATTGAATCATATGCCCCAAAATTAATAATCAGAAAATAATATATTTAATATCATGAAAATAAAGATATTAATGATATGAAACATCAATGGGAAGTATACATTTACTATACACAAGTAATAGTATTGAATAAGGAATATCTCACAAAAATGGAAGTGTTATGAGGAAACCCTTACCTTAAGTCTGAATGTGTTCTTCACTTCATCATATTGACCTGAATAATCAAATTTAGGTTAATAAATTAATGATCCCAAAAAATAATATACATGTAATTGATTTATTATAACTTTATTTAGGTTCATTCATGGCCTTTTGATGGGTTAATATATTTAATTTTATTATTTGGGAGTGATTTCTTCCTTGGTTTTCATGATCGGTTTACTTATATTCATGTACGGATAAAAATGTAGAATGAGAATTGTTGTACAGGATAGAAGTTTCATGTTATTAGTGAAAAAACAGAATATTAGATGTTTATAAAATTTGTTTGTCTATTGGGAGTGAAGATGAATCATTATATAAAACTTTAATGATAATTGTTTGGGTTAATTGGCGGTTTTTTATCACAAAGAAATCATTTTGATTTGTAAATTAATACCATTTATACAAAATGATTCCAGAACCTTAAATAAGTTATAAGACATATTTCATAGTCTGTTTCAACCATCAAAATGGTTTAATGGCCGTAATTGAAGCCGGTAATAAAAATTGAAAACCCATCATCCTTGAATGTGATAAATTAAAACATCTCAGATGGTGTTTTCATTTATAGTATAAAGAAAGGGGATAAGAGAGATGATGAAGAATTATTATTTTATCATAAAAAAGTTCTATTACATGTAAGGCATTAGAGTCATCACAACATTTGTATGAAATTAAGAGAGGAAATAAAAAGAAAAGAACGGAACTTGAAATAAAAGAAATGAAAAGAGGAATTTACCTCTTGAAGTAATCTTCCTTGAGAGCCTCTTCAGGGGAGGACTTTTGGTCTTTTAATGAGACCAAGGGGTGATGTACGTGGGGGAGGAGATTGGGAAGATATTTATGTCGAATTTAGACAAGGAACAAGGACTTATAGGTGTGAAGGGAAGAGGGGGTGATGGGGGGGGTTATCACTACTGTAATATTACACTTTACCAATAGTTCAAAACCGTTGGTAAAGGCCTAGAAATCGTTGGTATATAATATACCAATGGTTCCCTCAAAAATGGGGAAGTAAGGCAAGACAATAGGCCTATACCAATGGTTTTGTGAAAACTGTTGGTATAGGTGTCAAAATAGGAGGTATACCAATGGTTTTCTACAAACCATTGGATTATGTGTGTAAAAGTATAACATATACCAACGGTTTGTAAACTGTTGGTAAATATTTGTGACACCTCTACCAACAGTTTATAACTGTTGGTATAGAGGGCATATGCCAAGCCATAAGGCTATACCAACGGTTTGGTAGTGACCATTGGTATAAACCAATACAAACGGTTATAACAAACCCTTAGTATAGATTATATAATAGTATCTATACCAATGGTTAAAGAACCATTGGTATAGCCTTTTATAAAAAATTTATACCAACAGTTGTAGAACTGTTGGTATAAAATTGCACAACTTCACAATAGCAGGCCCCTCTCCCCTCTCCAAACCTGCAACAACACACCAACCCCTCTCCAAACCTGCAACAACACTGATACAGGATCCCCATCCAAAGTATTCAAAATTTATAATTCATTCCAGAAATTAGAAATTTAGAAATTCAAATGCAATAACACCCGTAAGAGAAAACGCCTACACATTATAGGAAATGCAATAATACCCATAAGAGTATTCCAAATTTAGAATTTATTCCTCACTCAAACCACAACACCAACACACATAAGAGTATTCAAAGTTTAGAATTCATTCCTCACTCAAACCACAACACCAATACACCCAATAGAAAAAACCTACATGTTATAGGAAGCACATGGGATGTTTAGTCATGGTCTTGGGTTGAGTATCTTAAAAGCAACAAAAAAACTTGGGTAGTGTGGCAAGGATCATGATACCAATAAGATAGAAAATGGTAGTGCTCATGTGCTTAGACCTAGGATGAGTTATAGGAAGCACATGGGATGTTTATATTCCTCTAATGATGTTTTGTCTCCTTATACACTTCAGGAAAAATAACTAGGGTGTTTTAGTGTGATTTCAAGTCATTCTGATGTCATTCGACATGCATTTGACTGTACAACCCATGTTTTGGCCATTTAAGACACGCCGAGTGCGTTTTCGGCTAGCACGGTCACACGCCACCTCCGATTTACATGCCTTCTATCTGAAAATTTCAATATTCACCCACCCTTTTTTCTTGTCCGATTTCATTGCATTCTGAGGTCGTTTGTCCGGTTTTGATCACCCCACACACGGTTTTCAAGCGCGCCGAACACCTAGAAAACACATATTCAGCTGTGTCGTGAAAACTGCGCATCTTAATGACGTTTCGTCTCTCCATACACCTCAGGAATAATAACTAGGGTGTTCTCATGTGATTTCTAGTCATTCCGATGTCGTTCGGCATGCATTTGACCGTAAAACCCATGTTTTGGACATTTATGATACGCCGAGTGCGTTTTCGGACAGCGCGATCACATTACAACTTTGATTAGTGTGCCGTCTAGCCGACAATTTCAAAATTCACCCACCCTTTGTTTTCATCTGATTTCATGGCATTCCGAGGTCGTTAGGCCGGTTTCGACCACCCCACGCTTGCTTTTCAAGCACGTTGAACCCCCAAAAAACACATATTCAGTCGTGTCACGCAAACCGCACTTCTGAATGATGTTTCGTCTCCTTGTACACATCAACAATAATAACTAGGGTGTTCTAGTCTGATTTCAAGTCATTCTGATGTCGTTCGACATGCATTTGACCGTAAAACTCATGTTTTGGCCATTTACGACACGTCGAGTGCGTTTTCGGCCAATGCGGTCACACGACACCTTCAATTTACATGCCGCCTTGTTTAAGATTTTACAATTCACCCACCATTTGTGGTCGTCCGATTTCATGGCATTCTGAGGTCGTTCGGCCGGTTTCGACCACCCCACGCACGCTTTTCAAGCGCGCCGAACACCTAAAAAACACATATTCAGCCGTGTCGTGCAAATCGCATGTCCGAATGACGTGTTGTCTCCTCTTACACCTCAAGAATAATGACTAGGGTGTTTTCGTTTGATTTCAAGTCATTCTGATGTCATTCGGCATGCATTTGAACATAAAACCCATGTTTTGGCCATTTACGACACGCCGAGTGCGTTTTCGGCCAGCGCGCTCACACGAAACCTCTGATTGACGTTCTGTCTAACCAAAAATTTTACAATTCACCCACCCTTTGTTGTCGTCCGATTTCATGTCATTCCGAGGTCGCTCAGTTGTTTTTGACTACCCCACGCACGCTTTTCAAGCGCGCCAAACACCTAAAAAACATATAATTAGCCGTGCCACGCAAACCGTGCATCCAAATGATGTTCTGTCTCCTCATACACCTCACGAATAATAACTAGCATGTTTTCGTGTTATTTCAAGTCATTCCGATGTCATTCATCATGTATTTGACCGTAAAACCCATGTTTTGGCCATTTACGACACGCCGAGTGCGTTTTTAGCCAGCACGATCACACGATACCTCCGATTGATGTGCCGTCTGGCCGAAAATTTCAAAATTCTCCCACCCTTTGTTGTCATCCAATTTCATGGCATTCTGAGGTTGTTCGGCCGATTTCGACCACCCCACGCACGCTTTTCAAGCGCGCCTAACACCTAAAAACACATATTCAGCCATGCCACGCAAACCGTGCATCTGAATGACGTGTCGTCTCCTCGTACACATCACGAATAATAACTAGGTTGTTTTCGTGTGATTCCAAGTCATTCCGATGTCGTTCGACAAGCATTTGACGGAAAAACCCATGTTTTGTCCATTTACGACACGCCGAGTGCATTTTCAGCCAGTGTGGTCATACGACACCTCCGATTGACCTACCGTCTAGCTGAAAATTTCAAATTTCACCCACCCTTTGTTGTCGTCCGATTTCATGGCAATCTGAGGTCGTTCGTCTGGTTTCGACCACCCCAAACACACTTTTCTAGCGCGCCTAAAAGCTAAAAAACACATATTCAGTCGTGCCATGCAAACCGCAGATCCGAATGATGTGTTGTATCCTCTTACATCTCACGAATAATAACTATGGTGTTTTCATGTGATTTCAAGTAATTCTGATGTCGTTCGACATGCATTTGACCATAAAACCCATGTTTTGGCCATTTACGACACGCCGAGTGCGTTTTCGGCCAGCACGGTCACACGACACCTTCGATTGACATGTCGTCTAGCCGAAAATTTCACAATTCACCCACCCTTTGTTTTTGCCCGATTTCATGGCATTTTGAGGTCGTTCGGCCGGTTTCGACCACCCCACGCACGCTTTTCAAGCGCGCCGAACACCTAAAAACACATATTCAGCCGTACCGCGCAAACCGCATGTCCGAATGATGTGTTGTCACCTCATACACCACAAAAATAATAAGTAGGGTGTTCTCGTGTGATTTAAAGTCATTATGATGTGGATCAGCATGCATTTGACCATAAAACCCATGTTTTGGCCATTTACGACACGCCGAGTTCTTTTTCGGCCAGCGCGGTCACACGACACCTCTGATTGATGTGTCGTCTGGTTGAAAATTTTACAATTTACCCACCCTTTGTTTTCATCCGATTTCATGGCATTCCGAGGTCGTTCGGCCAGTTTCGACCACCACACGCACGCTTTTCAAGCGCGCGGAACCCCTAAAAACACATATTTTTCCATTTCACACAAACTGCACATCCAAATGATGTTCCTTCCTCTCATAAACCTCACGAATAATAACTAGGGTGTTCTTGTGTGATTTAAAGTCATTATGATGTCATTCGACATTCATTTGACCATAAAACCCATGTTTGGACATTTACGACACGTCGAGTGCGTTTTCGACCAGCGCAGTCACACGACACCTCCAATTGACGTGTCGTCTAGCCAAAAATTTCAAAATTCACCCACCCATTGTTGTCGTCGTATTTCATGGCATTCTGAGGGCGTTCGACCAGTTCCGACCACCCCACACACACTTTTCAAGTGCGCCGAACACCTAAAAAACACATATTTTTCCGTGCTACGCAAACCGAACATCCGAATGATGTGTCATATACCCGTACACCTCAAGAATAATAACTAGGGTGTTTTCATGTGATTTAAAGTCATTTTGATGTCGTTCGGCATGCATTTGACCATAAAACCCATGTTTTGGCCATTTACGACATGCCAAGTACGTTTTCGGACAGTGCGGTTAGACGACACCTCCGATTGATGTGCCGTCTAGCCGAAAATTTCAAAATTCACACACCCTTTGTTGTAGTCTGATTTCATGGCATTATGAGGTCATTCGGCCAGTTTCGACCACCCCACGCACGTTTTTCAAGCACGTCGAACACCTAAAAAACACATATTCAGTCGTTCCGTGCAAACCGCACATCCGAATGATGTGAAGTCTCCTCATACACCTCATGAATAATAAATATGGTGTTTTCATGTGATTTCAAGTCATTTCGATGTCATTCAGCATGCATTTGACCGTAAAACCCATGTTTTGGCCATTTACGACACGCCGAGTGCATTTTCGGCCAGCGCGGTTACACGACACCTCCGATTGATGTGTCATCTGGCCGAAAATTTCACAATTCACCCAACCTTTGTTTTTGAACGATTTCATGGCATTTCAAGGCCGTTCGGCTGGTTTCGACCACCCCACGCACGCTTTTCAAGCGCGACGAACACCTAAAAAACACATATTCATTCGTGCCATGCAAACCACATGTCCGAATGACATGAAGTCTCCTCGTACACCTAAATAATAATAACTATGGTGTTCTAGTGTTATTTCAAGCCAATCTGATGTCATTCGTCATGCATTTGACCGTAAAACCCATGTTTTGGCCATTTATGACATGACGAGTGCATTTTCGGCCAGCACAGTCACACAACACCACTGATTGGCGTTCCGTATGGCTGAAAATTTTACAGTTCACCGAACCTTTGTTTTCATCCGATTTCATAGCATTCTGAGGTCATTCGGCCGATTTCGACCACCCCACACACGCTTTTCAAGCACGCCGAACACCTAAAAAACACATATTCAACTATGCCGTGCAAACCGCACATCTGAATGACGTGTCGTCTCCTCTTACACATCACGAATAATAGCTAGGGTGTTATCGTGTGATTTCAAGTCATTCTGATGTCGTTTGGCATGCATTTGACCATAAAACCCATGTTTTGGCCATATACGACACACCGAGTGCGTTTTCAGCCAGCACAGTCACACGACACCTCCGATTGATGTGCCGTCTAGCCGAAAATTTCAAAATTCACCCACCCTTTGTTGTCATCTAATTTCATTGCATTCCAAGTTCGTTCGGCTAGTTTCGACCACCCCACGCACGCTTTTCAAGCGCACCGAACACCTAAAAACACATATTCTGTCATGCCGCTCAAACCACACGTCTGAATGATGTGTTGTCTCCTTGTACACATCACGAATAATAACTAGAATGTTTTCATGTGATTTAAAGAAATTTTGATGTCATTCGGCATGCATTTGACTGTAAAACCCATGTTTTGGCCATTTACGACACACCGAGTGCATTTTTAGTCAGCGCCGTCACACAACACCTTCGATTGAAGTGCCGTCTGACCGAAAATTTTATAATTCACACACCCTTTGTTTTCGTCCGATTTCATGGAATTCCGAGGTCGTTCGGCCGGTTTCAACCACCCCACGCACGCTTTTCAAGCACGCCGAACACCTAAAAAACACATATTCAGCTGTGCTGCACAAACCGCGCGTCTAACTGACGTTCTGTCTCCTCGTACACCTCATGAATAATAACTAGTGTGTTTTCGTGTGATTTCAAGTCATTCCGATGTCATTAAGCGTGTATTTGACCATAAAACCCATGTTTTGGCCATTTACGACACGCCAAGTGCATTTTTGGCCAGCGCGGTCACACGACACCTTCGATTGACGTGTCGTCTGGCCGAAAATTTTACAATTCACCAACCCTTTATTTTCCTCCGATTTCATGGCATTCCGAGGTCGTTCGCCCGATTTCGACCACCCCACGCATGCTTTTCAAGCACAACTAACACATAAAAAACACATATTCAGTCCTACCGTGCAAAATGTGTGTTCAAATGACTTGTCATCTCCTCTTACACCTCTCAAATAATAACTAGGGTTTCTTTAATGTGATTTCAATTCATTACGATGTCGTTCGACATGCATTTGACCGTAAAACCCATGTTTTTGCCATTTACGACACGCCGAGTGCGTTTTCAGCCAGAATGGTCACATGACACCTCCGATTGACGTGTCTTCTTGTGGAAACTTTCACAATTCACCCACCCTTTGTTGTCGTCAAATTTCATTGAATTTCGAGGTCATTCGGCTAGTTTCGACCACCCCACACACGCTTTTCAAGCGCACCGAACTCATAAAAAACACATATTCAGTCGTGCCGCGCAAACCGTGCATCCGAATGATGTGACATCTCCTCATACACCTCGTGAATAAGAACTATGGTGTTTTCGTTTGATTTAATGTCATTCTGATGTCGTTCGGCATGCATTTGACCGTAAAACCCATGTTTTGGCCATTTATGACACGCCGATTGCGTTTTCAGCCAGTGCGGTCACATGACACCTCCGATTGACGTGTCGTCTGGACAAAAAATTTTACAATTCACCCAACCTTTGTTTTCATCTGATTTCATGGCATTATGAGATCGTTGGGTTGGTTTTGACCACCCCACGCATGCTTTTCAAGCACGCCTAACACCTAAAAAAACATATTCAGCCGTTCCGTGCAAACCGCGCGTCCGAATGATGTGTCATCTCCTCGTACACCTCACTAATAATATATAGTGTGTTTTCCTATTATTTAAAGTCATTACGATGTCGTTTGGAAGGCATGTAACCATAAAACCCATGTTTTGTCCAATTATGACACGCCGAGTGCATTTTCGGCCAGCGCGGTCACACGACACCTCTGATTGACGTGCCGTCTGGCCGAAAATTTCACAATTCACCCACCCTTTTTTGTTTTCTGATTTCATGTCATTCCAAGGAAATTAGGCCGGTTTCGACCACCCCACGAACGCTTTTCAAGCAAGCCGAACACCTAAAAACACATATTCAGTTGTGCCGTGCAAACCGCGCGTCTGAATGAAGTGTCGTCTCCTCGTACCCCTCACGAATAATAATAGGGTGTTTTTATGTGATTTCAAGTCATTATGATGTCGTTCGGCATGCATTTGACCTCAAAACCCATATTTTTTCCATTTACGACATGTCGAGTGTGTTTTTGGTCAGTGCGGTCACACGACACCTCCGATTGACGTGCCGTCTGGATGAAAATTTCACAATTCACTCACCCTTTTTTGTCATCTGATTTCATGGAATTCCGAGTTTGTTTGTCTGGTTTCGAACACCCCACACACTCTTTTCAAGTGTGCCGAACACCTAAAAAACACATATTCATCTGTGACGCGCAAACCGTGCATCCGAATGACGTGACGTCTCGTCGTACACTTCACTAATAATAAATACGGTATTTTCGTATGATTTTAAGTCATTTTGATGTCATTAGACATGCATTTGACCATAGCTAGTAGACAACACATAGACAACCGAAGGATACATTTAGGTTTTTATAAAATTTAATTAATTTAAATAAAAATTAATTAAATATCAAAATACAGCATGTCGCACAGTTTACCCGCACAGCCTGGAAAAATCATGCGGAGACCGTGCGAACCTTACTAGAAGGCAAGGGGAAACCGCAGGGCCACCTTGCACGGTTTCCCCAAACTGTGCACAGACCATGCTCTAGCCTCTGCCAAGCCTGCACCAAGGCGCACTGTTTAACTAGGCTGTGCGCTGGCCATGTCCAAACTGTGTGCCAGGCCATTTCCAGCCTAAAACTTGGTTCCGAGCTCCGAAAAATCTCCGGACACCTATGTAACTCCCTTGGTCAAGTTAGGCATCCACATTAGGCCCCAACAGAATAGTTAAACTGAAATGAAAAAGGATCTGTAATTCGTACGAAAACCCGGTTTCTTATAGGGGGCTGTCTGGGGTTCAGGGAGGAGGGTGGGGGCTGTCCGGGGTTTAGGTAGGAGGGTGGGGGGGGGGGGTGGGGGCTGTCCGGGGGGTTGTTCAAGGTCCAGGGAGGAGGGTGGGGGGGCTGTACGGGGTCCTGGGAGGTGGGTGGGTAATGTATCTAAATCTCTATCTAGGTGTCATACATCGAATTCCGACACGACTGCGAACCGCCGTAGGGTTTCTTCTTGGAGCAGGGCCAAATCACGGCGTGACCGCGGCGTGACCGCGGCGTGTTGGCTCGGTCCAATGACATCCTCAGGGTAGCATCTTCCGGCCAGGATTCCAAATAAATCCTATGTAGTTGTCCTTCACATTATAGAAACTGATCTTATGTTAACAGACTCATGAATCGGGATTGTGGTATGACAAAGATATATATTTCATATTTATTGTTTTTAAAAGTGGTACTAGGTAGTTGAAACTACTGATTGAGAGTCAAATTATCACACCCAAAACTATAACTATGAGTTTTCATAGGCAGCTCACCTCCGTTGGAGGGGTTTTATTATAAAAACATCACCTTATTTATCAAATGAAACAATTATATCAAAGAAAACTTATTCAAGATATGCAATTCAATATAATTAAGAAAAATTAAGAAAAAAGATAAATTCAATTTAAAGCATTCTTAAATTAAAGAGGCTGCGAGATGGACTCTACCTCAAGGGGTGTCTCCCATGGGTGTCTTGTGGTTTTTAGTGTCTATCTATGATTTTTGTGGTGATTCCATATTGTGGGAAATATATATTTCATGGCCAGTTTAATAAATACATTAGTCAATTAGAAAATACACCCATAGTCAATAGAGATATATCCAATTCTGATAGAGAATACCATCCAAATAACCAACTCAGAAATCCGAGACCAGCATTTTACTTTACCAATTTCATTTACATAATATATGTAGCACCAACTTATGTTTTATGAACCAATCAATTAAAAGGAAAAAAACTCCTCAAAATAACCCATAAAATCAAATATATCATCACTCACCTCCAAACCATTATAACATCATTATTCTTCCATATTTGGTCAAAAATAAAGAGTTATACAGAATTCAAAAATATCCATACCAGAGTGAAAAACCAGGTTCAAAAATAAAGAGTTATACAGAATTCAGAAATGTAATGGATCAATCTTCCCCTAACCACCATCACTATCACCACTTTCATTGTCATCCTCATCCTCACCTCCATCTCTATCCTCTTCGTCTTCCTCGTCATCATCCCCATCCTCACCCTTAGCCCCACCCTCGCCCTTGGCCCCATCGTTGACCTCGTCTTCATCCTCATCCTCGCCCTCGTCCTCTTCAGCATCCTCTTCATCACCAGGAACTTCATCATCTCGACCGCCACTAGAACTATCACCTGGTGCATTAGATAATGCACCCATCGACGATATAAATGTCTGACAAGCCGTGCTGGCCTCTGGTGGAAGTGATGATGATAAAGCTTTCATCATTTTCATAAATTCTTTTCCCCTCGTTTGAAGTTGTACTTCCAACTCTATGACACTTTTATCAAATTTATTGCATGATACTTGACCTATTCCAACTCAGTGGTACTAGAATGTATATGTGGAGGGACCAATACCTCGTCAAGACTATATTATTACCAGGTCAGCAGCATACTCGACCAGAGTGCTCATCTCCCAAAACCTGATATAAATGATCATGTGGCCCAAAATTGTCAAGATCCTAGGCATCAAGGGCCTCTAAATAAGCCTGTTAAAAATATTAATAGATTATTAAATTTCAAAAATAGATATTAAACTTTGAAATAAATAAATTAAAACTGAAAATCTTTTCTTGTGTCGGTTCATTAACCACAGTTCCATCTTTTTTCCTTCTACTCGAGAAAAACAATTTTTCTCGAGGGATACATCCTTCAATATTCAATTTGTGATTCTATAATGACATTGAAACAGTATAAAGTTCAAGTATAATCATATATTCAATATTCAATAAATCACATAATTTAAGTATTAAACATTAAAAAGGGAAAGTCCTAAATAAAATTATGAACAACTATATCGTACCAGCTGTCTCTCATGATCTGACATAGTCGTGCGCCCCAAAGTGTGGAGGTATTTCTTTGAATCAATGTTTTTTTGAGAATATTCCTAAATAATGTTTAATAATTAATTAGATAATATTAATAAAAAATATGAAAACTGTCATTTAAATACCTCAAATGGGATTAATACCTTAAATTTGGCAGTCACCCAATGGGTAATCATTTGGAAACATTTCTCTATCTGGTAGGAATCCACAATAGGTAATGTCTCCAACTCCGTGCCCACTCTATCACACCAGCCAACATACAACTCATGCTTATAAGCTCTCCAAAGCTCTCCTAGATCCTTTAAATGCGCTGGTCATGCACATTCTCCATCAGCGAAGTTATACCGAAGCTAACACCCAATAAATTAATTCATATAAATGAAAAAAATACTACATAAAATCCAATAGATTTTTACCCATATTTGTGCCTACACATTATCCTTGACTTCATGTGGCAGATGTCTCCAAGAGTGAGGGATGACCAGAATGATGTCGGAGTATTTGGCTAGCGTCACCAAAAAACCCCAACATTCCTGCCTAGATTTATCAATCATCTGTCCATCATCATTATGACAACCCTGCTTTTTATTACAACTTAAACATTCTTTATTACCTAAAACTTCACTTGATACAAAAAATAAGATCGATAGGTTTAGTGTCTTTGGGGCTTAGGATCATTACATAAAAACCTAAAACATGAAATACAACATCTTTATTGAAAACTTCCTTTACATGACCACTACATTCCCTCGTACTTAGCATTGCATGGGATAACCTGAGGACATGCATAAGAAAAGGGTGAGCTATAAAGCCCAGTAAGGGAGTACACATGGAATAACATGAGGAGTACAATACATTTTATACAATAGGCAAATCAATAGAGCAAAAAAGAAACACGAACATAAAGGCATGATAAGGCATGATAATCATAACATGGAAATGTGGCAACAACACTTAACATTGAATTAGCATGAGCCAAGGCTCATTGCACATGGAGCATGAGTAAACCCTCATTGCACATGAAGCAAGAGTAAACCCTCGTTTCACTTGAATTAGCATGAGTCAACACTCATTTCACTTGACATATCATGATACTATACTTTACCCAATGCATTGGAGCGCTATAAGGGTGCACCCTTCTTAAACATTTCATTTCATGCATAAGTGTGCCACATGGATCATAAAACATGGATTCATAAAACATAATCATTTATTCCACGATAAAGGAATGTGGAAATCAAACATGAAACTTTACAATCAATAAGTAAATGTGCATAAAGGTGAATACCCTTGATGGAGAAATGAGCATGGTATTCACTACACAATGACATTGGCTTAGAAAATCGGTGCGATTTCGGCAGCGTAACGGCGTGACAAAAGAATTCATAAAAAAAAGTTGATGAGAGAGTAAGGGGTTACTCATCATATTTAAATGTAATGGACAGTAAGGAGGTCATATAGATTCATGTCCCCGCAATTGAAAAGGAATTTAGATTCATGATACAAAATTATTGCTTGAATGTAAAAGAAGAGAGAGAAGTTCCTTTCGGAATTTCAGCATAGTAACGAGTGTACATGGGAGGCATTTAATGAGAGAGAAAGGGATCTCCCATCATTCAAAAAATAAGAGGGAAGTATGGGGGAGGTGTGAAACCATACCCCAAAATTCATAATTTAAATTAAAAGGGTAATACAACTTAAAGAAAATTTTCAAAAATGAGAAAGGAAGAAAAAAACCCTCACTTGGAAGTGTGCTTCCAAAGGCTAGAGAGAGGCTTGTGAGAGGCTTCTTGGGAGCTTTGGGAACCTTGGGAGGATTCTAGAGAGAGTAGGGAAGAGGTTTGACGAACTCCAAAGGATTTTAGTGAGGAGGAAGTGGGAGCTTGGGTGGGTTTATATAGGAAAGGTGAGAGAATTCTTTATTATTTAGGTTTGGGACCCCTTATATTAAATTAATCCAAAACACAAACCATCCAATGGTTTTTGCCCATGGTTTCTGGAAAAGGAAAGAGGAAAACAATATTTTACAAGGCCAAGGTCCGAACTTATTAAAATATTAGGGTTTCTTATGTGGAGGTGAGTCACACTCCCATGGAAAATAATTTAAAAAGGCAAAGTGTTGAATAAGTCTTGAGGGGTTCATTAATGCTTTGAAAAGTAAGTCAAAAAAACCCAAAATCACACTATTTTAATGATAAAATATATATTGGACGAACATAAGGATTATGGTATTTTATTACATCCCCATTGGGTCATTATGATGTCATAAAACAAATTATATATTTAAACGATATTTAATTTTTACCCAAACATTTAACTGTCTCAGAAAATTATGAAAAATTCACCGTTGGATAATTTCGACGTTCTGATTCCAAAAATAGCATTTATTTTATCTAAATAATTTTCTGAATATGCGAATTTTCACTTTTAAAATAAAAACCATCGTTTATCGAAAATTCACGAGTTTTGACAGAAATGGCTTTCAAACCTTAATATAACATTTTAATTGCATTCAAAAATTATAAGATCAATTATATTTAATAAAAATTAATTTAATATTAAATAATAATATTTTATTAAAATATTATTTAATTCAGAAATCCCTTAATTTAATAAAATTGAATTCTTAATTAAATAATAACTAAAGACACCATTTTTACTTTAAAAACTATTTACAATGTATCAAAAATGACTAGAAATTATATTCATTATTATATACAAAAAAAATAATGTACATGAACATAGTACTACTTATTTGTTACATATCCCCTTAAAACAGCCGCATAAGACCTAAGGGTAAGGCGTGTGATAGTGACAGACTCTTGGGGTGGCTCGGATAACATCGCTCGTGTGGTAATCTATATCAACTTCCACTTTTCCCGTAGACGGTCCCGTTCGAGCTTGACATGGTGAAGCTCAGCTTGGGCTTGGTCAAGGGCGAAGCCCAAGAATGCCACCTCTTTTCTAAGCTCTGACAAATGGGCTTCGTATGGGGCAATTCTACTGGATGAGGCCATCGCTTCCTTTGTCTGAGTAAAATTGGGTTCGTTAGAGCCTTATATTTATACTAATCATGTGATCACTGTTCAACGACTATATTAACAACGGTCACAATTCTTAACATAAAACCAAAGAAGTTGACATCTTATAAAAACATTTTTTACAAAGAGATATTTAACTGGATCAAGAGGGATTTTCCATTAATGAAACTTTGGGTCGTTACAATCATTTTATTCAACAATCAACTATGTATGGAAGTTCCATACCACACACAAGCGAGTACGGCCCCTCACCCACCTCCTATCAGTAGATGAATCTGTTATTAAAGAAAAAAAATTCAGTACAAGTTATAATAAAAATAAATTTTGATTTAAAAATTTGTTAGAGTTATATAAATATACCTGTGGTAGTCAGATCAATGAGATTCACTGGATGTACAGAAGCCAAAGGAATATCCTGTACAGGTGGAGTTTCCCTCAGTGTACACTACTCAGCCACATACTGTGTCAGAGCAGGAGTAGAAGAAGGTGGAATATAATAGCCCGAAGATAATGAACCATAAGCAAAAGATGATGGCACAGATGTCCGGCCAGCTGGTAGTGTAAACATTGGAGGCCGAAATATCCCCTGTGTCCCTAAAGAAACACTAGGATCAAAATGGGGGTGTAGAAGATACATCTATGGTAGGGTCATGATCCAATAGGGTACAACCAGTGGATCATCTAACTATCTCAGCACTAGCCCTCATACCACTGGTCTCAGTATCAAGACCACCAGATGGTCATCTAACTCTTACACCCCCCTCCTACCACCAGCCTCTGCACTGGGAGAAATATCAGGCTCCTCGTCGGATATATCTCGTCTAGGGTATAGATCCTGAAAAAAAGTTTAACACAAAAGTAAACACATGATATTTTAAGTTATTTAAATATATATATTTGAAATAAAATGCTCACAACAGGGATGAGTGGAGGAATTCCCATCTGTGTCATGCGACGATGTCTTTCTGTCATTATTTTCTGCTGCCTCTCTTCAATGGGTGTCATTTCCTAAAATGAAAACAAATATGGAATTAATTAGAAACAGATAACTAATGTGTAACCCAAAAAACAAAATATAGAAAAACAATTCTTATAAAAAAAAAATAAATAGAAGATTTATGTTGGTTTGAAGGTAAGTAGTAGGATACGCACTCTGAATGATGTAGGTGAAACATGTAGGTGAGAACACGACTGCATGATTCTATATATTTCCCACCCCAACTTCGGGTTCACAATCAACTCTGACAATTGATATATTGGAGTCATCATATGTATTAAATGGATTACTTCCAATTGCAGTAGGGATATTGTCAACTTCATCATCACCATCATCAAAAACATGTCTGGGATTTACTTCAATAATTACATTGAATTTAGGATGACGATGATCTTTGACATAAAAAACTTGTTTCACCATTTATGCCAATACATATGGTTCATTGGTGGAAAGAGTGTGAGTCATGTAAATAACTCGAAATCCACATTCATCAATAAAGGTTCCTTGCCTCATCATTAAATCAAACAATTGAAATTTCATCATCGTGACTCGACCATGTGATTAATAATCCAAAATTATTATTTTCTCCACGACTCCATAATAAGCTATATTTTCAGAACAAGGTCTATTTTCTGATGAACTGGCATAACAATCTGTTGTGGCAGTTAGCATAACACCATCATGTTGTGTTCTAATGTTTCTTGCTCGTTCAATGATAATAAATTTGTATCCATTGATCACAAGTTATTTACAAGCACGAACCATGGTATTAGGACCAAAAGCCAAAGCTCTTATTTCCTCAGAAATAAAGTCTGCAGACAAACTCGATACCTGAAATATAAAAAAATAGTAAACATAATTAAATATTATTTTTTATTAGTTATTACAGAAATATTTTTACCATCAATTTCAACCAAGAATAAAACCCTTTGCTATGAAAAGTCTCTTTCCTTCTCAATGATAAAGAACAATGCTTTCTATATATCAATTCTTTATGTTCCCTGTAGATAAAATTAATAATAGTTTAAAAAATATTTAAAATTACAAGAGATAAGATAAGAGATACATGTACAATTTACTTACTTGATATACTCATTGAACAAATCACAATTGAACAACACTGTGTGATGTTCCATCTATCGTTCTTCAAGGCCTAATGTTGTCAATGTATATGATCTCGAAATTCCTCCTATCTGAGGAAGTGAGGGAAAACTGTGTTCAATTTTCCCATACTATTCTTCTTCATTTCTCATTGGTCTATTTATTCTCATAGTAATATAAGACAAATAAATTGAGTAGAAATCCATATATTCTTGAGCCAAGTAACCCTTCACAGTAGAACCTTTGGGATAATTCCTGTTCTGAACATATGATTTCAATGTGCACATGTTTCTTTCAGTTTGATACATCCAATGAAAAGCAATGGGTCCTCTAAGAAGTGTTTCGGTCGGAAGATGGACAGTCAGATGCAACATGCATGTAAAAAATGAAGGAGGGAATATTTTCTCTATCTCACACAAAATTAATGGTGTCTTTTCCAATAGTTTTTTCAAGAAGGATTTGGAAAACCTCCTAGCACAAAGATCTCTAAACAAATAACACAACTGAATTACTGAGACTCTAACATTATTGGACAAGAGATGACAGATTTCTATTGGAATCAACTCATGCAATAGGACATGACAATCATGAGTATTCAAATATTTCGGCTTCAACTATTTTCTATTGAACCGTTTTTATATATTGCTTGAATAGCCATCAGGAACTTTAATAGTCTCTAGCACTTCTAGAAATTGATTTTTTTAGCAGGTGTCATCACCTAAGAAGCACCTAGAACCTGTGATTTATTTTCACTGATACAGACAGAATGAAGTTATGGTCTGATCACCCAATCTACCAAGCCAGTTTGAGATCGTAAATCATCTTTTGTCTTCCCCTTGACATTTAGAAGAATAGAAAGCAACATTTCAAATATATTCTTTTCAATGTGAATTACGTCTAAGCAATGACATAACAAGTTGGTTGACCAATATGAAAAATCATAGAATATACTCTTCTTCTTCCAATTGTAACATGTATCATTAGAAATTTTTTTCATCCATCAAGATTTCATTACACCCTTCCCAAATTAATAACTGAAATATTTCAATTCATTAAGCACATCAGTTCCAGACATACGTTGAGGTGGATCGTCAGTCTCTATGGTATTTTCAAATATTCGATGATTGTTTCTATATGCATGGTTCATTGACAAGAATCGTCGATGTCCCATAAAACTAAAACTACAACGATATTTTAGTCTTCTCGATCGAGTATTATTCATACAAATAGGACATGCCAATTTTCCTTTTGTGATCCATCCAGACATCATTGCATAAGCAGGAAAATCATTGATCATCCACATAAGCGCAGCATGCATCTGAAATATGTCTTTCCAACATGCATCATATGTGGGAACACCCACACCCAAAGAAGTTTCAACTCTTTTATTAAAGGTTTCATGTATACATCTATATCATTTCCGGGATCAAAAGGGCCAGATATCAGTATACTCAAGAAAGTGTAAGGCTTTTTCATACACAACCATGGGGGATGGTTATAAATGTGTATGAAAACTGGCCATGTGTTGTGCGAAGTAAGAATCTTCCCAAATGGATTAAAACTGTCACATGAAAGACCTAGTCTCACATTACGCACGTCGGCTACAAATTCAGGATATCGAGCATCAAATCTCTACCATGAAAATCCATCTGCGGGGTGAACCAACTCTTTATTATTCTTTTTTCTCTCGGTTTCATGCCATCACATTTTTACTGATATTTCATCAGACATGAAAATGTTCTGTAATATAGGGATCAATGTAAAGTGCCACATTACTTTTTGTGCCACAGGATATGGTGTTCCATCATCTTTTAGATTCCATCAGGAGGTTCCACATTTGATAAAATCATTTCTTTCACCAGTTTCCTCCCAAAATATGCTACAATCATTCGGGTAAGCATGATTTTTTTGAGAAACCAAGTTCATCAACTAACTTCCATTCCATATATTGGTTTGAGGGCATATCAGCATCATCTAAAAGTAAGTCCTTCAAGAAGGTAAGAATGTAATCAATTGAAGTATTTGAAATCTCATACATAGTTTTCCCATGAAATAATCATATTAAAAATTTCTGCATTTTCATTTTACCACATTCCCAATATACTGGAGTCATCACATCATCATTCAATTTTTTCACCCTATCAACATCATCATTTTCATTGGACGCATCGTGTGTGTTTGTATCGAAATCTTGTTGGATGGACATCCTTTCCTTCTCATGATGCCGAATAAATGGAAACCGATCATATATCAAACTCTCCAATTCAGTCCTATCATTTGGTCCATCAAAATTTTGAGATTCTATTTTCTCTCCATTGTGATACCACACATAATAGTTTGTTTGCAAACCATATTTGGTTATATGATAGCTAACTACTTCATGACTCAACCAAGGTCTTCCAACACAATTAGAACTTGGGCAGTGTTTGCGACCACTATCTGAAGCCTTATCAAATGAAAAATATATAAAGCTATTCAAATTATTTTGAAAATAGGTTGATATCTGACCAGTTTCGTACATCCAACTTTTATCCATTCTGTAAAAAAATTACAATAAGTCAATTCAAATCAATTAAATAATATTGAAGATCAATCAAAAAAATATTTAGATAAATGACAATTGTTTACATTAAATAAAAGCATAAATGAAAAATTAATCTATATGAGAATCATATTAAGAAATACAAAAAAATATAGTGTATATAAGAAAATAAGATACAGATTTTCTAAAGATTATATTCAAGGATTGCCTAGTAAGATATTGAAAGTGGATCAAGGACTACATAATCCATAAGGGTCTTGTTGGGAGTACATGGGTTTTATACTTTAACTTCTTCAAGGAGACCAGGATGAGGATTAGGATGAGGATCAGGGGAGTGGTGAGCCTATCGAAGGGGCGTGTGGGGTGTCCAGGGGGTGCGGGGGGTGTGGGGTGTCTAGGGGGGTGGTGGGGTCGTCCGGGGGGGTGGAGGTGTCCAGGGGGTGGGGGGCTGTCTAGGGGGGTCAGGGTGTCCAGGTGGGTGGGCTATCCACGGGGGTAGTCAGGCTATCCAGGAGGGGTAGGGGGAGTCCAGGGGGTGGGTGGACTGTCCAAGGAGGTGAGCAGGGTGTCCATGGGGGTGGGTGGGGCTGTTTAGGGGGGTATGGGGTGTCCATGGGGTGGGAGGGCTGCCCATGGGGGTGAAGGGACTGTCTAGGGGGTGGGCGGGCTGTCCAGGGGGGTGGGCAAGCTATCCACGAGGGGTGGTTGGGATGTCCACGGGGGGTGGTCGGGCTGTCCACGGGGGTGTTGACACTGTTCAGTGGGGTCAGGGGTGTCAAGGGGGTGAGGGGGCATTCTAGGGGGTGGGGGGCATCCGGGGGGATGGGCGTGTCCGGGGGGTGGTGGGCGGGTGGTCGGGGGTGGGGTGGGCGAGCTGTCAACAAGGGTGGGGGGGGGGGGCTGTCCAGGGGGCACAGGCTGTCCAGGGGGGTGGGAGGGCTGTCCACGGGGGTGGCGGGGCTATCCAGGGGGGTCAGGGGTGTCCATGGGGGGCTTTCTAGGGGTGGGGGATTGTCCAGGGGGTACGAGGTGTCCAGGGGTGGGCAGGGTGTCTAGGGGGTGGCAGGACTTTCCAGGGGGGTACAGGGTGTCCAGGGGGTGGGCGGGATGTCCCTAGGGGTTGGGGTAGTCCACGGCCGGAGGGGGTGTCCATGTGGTGGGCGGGGCGGTCTATGGGGGTACTATAGCTAGTTCCAAATCATGCATTAGACAATACAAAAAAATTGCCTGATAGCAGTTACTTTTTCTTTTTGAGTTTTTTGGTAGTTTAAATCACTTCTATATGGTTCTATGACGGTTTCCAAAAATCACTGCTAAAATTGGCATCAGCATCCAACTCATGTTAGTTCAATAAATTTAGCGACAGCTTCAGGGAATCCTCACAGAATGTTTTTAGTGGAATTTTTTGTTTTAGTGACAGTTTCACCTGCCAAAAAATGGAAAGGATATAGTAGTGGTTTGAACCGCCATTATATCCTCACAATTTTTTATCATGGAAAACAATTTCTTAAACAAAAAATGGTAAAAAATATTGACCTTAAATAGTGGTGGTTTAAACCACTACTAAACAACCATTAAACATATATAGCAGGGGTTTAAAACATTGCTATATATCGCTTTAAAAAAAACCAACTCCAGAATTTGCAACCCAGTAAGATAAAAACACATTCCAATACATATGTTTAAAATTATATCCATATTCACCAAAACCAACTATGAGATCATATAATCATAAAGGTTATCAACATGGTTTACTAGAATGTACAAATTAATTGACTATTATAAGAATACATTACATTATTTAAGTAAGGAAAAACATTCAAGTGGCTATTAGATTTCTAAGACATCCTTGGAAGACATTAATTAAGGAATAAGTGAACTCATTAAGAAATATAATGAGATGTACACAATCTAAAAATGGTATTAATCAATGGGATATTAGTGGTAATGCTCGAACATGGATCCAAACTTATAAAGGATTCACTAAGTATAAATATGTTTAATGAGATTTTAGAATATAATAAAAATGGGAATTGTATTTGTATAGTTCCAAATAAACAACTTAGAAAACATTTTCCTATTTAATAAAAATATATTTAAAAACAACTCATTTATATTATTAAAATATAAATAGGTTTCATTATTAAAAAAATCGAATGTTGGCATCATAAAAAAATAACCAAATAGTCACTCAGTGAGTCGAAACCACCTACAAAAAAATTAGGCAGACTTTATGAATACAATGATATATAAGAAGAACTTTAGAATAACTCACCAGAAATTCATGACCAAAGGAACCCAATACATAATCACTATAAATCCATAAGAAAATAAAATAAATTAAAAACCAACACTACAAACTCTATAGAAAAAAAGAAGAGGAAACCCCATGATATGTGGAATAACCATATTAATGGTAGTATGTCGTATGTTTAATTACAAATGATATATGAAACCAAAGTCAACCCTAGTCACAGACATCTACCAATCATGTATTAGTCGTTGATTCAATATTAAATAGTGTGAGTTATAAAATTTTCCAAAATCCCTAAAATAGGAAAAAATGATGTGATCTTGGTAGATATTGAAATAAATGAAGAAATCAGAGGAAGAGGGCTTCTATGTTTATATTTGAGAAGAGGTTTAAAGGTTCTAACCTGGATGGGGGAGTTGCAGCCGATCGGATGGAAGAACTCAGGTTAGGGTTCACTGTGTGCCTTCTGGAAATTGGGGGAAACGATCTCTCTGTTGTGCTGCGGGGGTTTCTGGAAATTGGGCAGTGCTTCTAGAGTTGGGCAGTGCTTCTGGAGTTGCGGCTTCTGGAATCGGGGTCTGCTTCTGGAATCGGGGTGGGGGTCACCTACCTTGTCGAATTTGGGGGAAAATTTTCCCAAAAACTGTTAAAAACCATTGGGAAAACTCCATCTTTCCCAACGGTTTCATAAAACCATTGAGAAAACTCATTTTTTACCCATCTTTCCCAACGGTTTCATAAAACCGTTGGGAAAACTCATTTTTACCCATATTTCCCAACGGGTTGCTGAAACCGTTGGGAAAACTAAATTTTTACCCATCTTTACCAATGGTTTAGCAAACTGTTGGTAAATAAAACCTATACCAATGGTTCAAAGGAACTGTTGGTATACAAGTATTGGGAAAATCATGATTTCCAGTATTGTATAGTGGAGGAGAGGAGGGATTTCCCATTATTTTACTCGCTATTTTATTATTTTGAAAAATACAACCAATAGTAATGATTATTGTGACCAAGAACAATAATATGTGCATGTGAGTTCTAACCTTGTGGGATTACATCAGACTTACATCACTTATGGCCCAATAAATCATGTATTTAGCATTTACCGTAAATTATCGTATTTTATTATTCACCCAAAATTCAAGTATTTTAGAAACATCCTATAAATTCAACCTAATAATTTTTTAACGTGTAAAATTCAAAAATGAACTCCATTTTTTAAAAAAACGTTTGAAATATTTTTAATTTAATTTTTAAATAAAATCATAATTTATTCAAAAAAAACAACATTAAAACATAACTCATTTTATAACACCTTGAAAAATCAATCAAGGTCCCATAAAATTATCATATAGCCATAAGACAATAAAATATAAATTTTTGATTACATTTTATGAAAATAAATT
This sequence comes from Viscum album, assembly GCA_963277665.1. NCBI lineage: Eukaryota > Viridiplantae > Streptophyta > Magnoliopsida > Santalales > Viscaceae > Viscum > Viscum album. The sequence continues at coordinate 2,019,220 of OY728165.1, forward strand.
TCCATTTTAAATTATTAAATTAATCATAAAATTATAATTAAAATATTTATGACATAGAAAAATACTGATACTTATATTATGATCATTTTACACTTTTAAAATGTCTAAATTGTATTTACACATTCATGGGTGAAGATTCTATTTTTTGGATGATTTACTATTCATTACTATTCATAAGGGTATGTTACTATTCATCAAAAATTATGTTTGTCTTATCATACTCTAAATATCTTACTGAATGCAACCATGTTTGTCAGTTTTTTGAAATTCAAATCACATAGGTCAAAAAATTGTGTTTACTGGATAGGTTATAACAAAGTGGTGTTTTATAGAGACTTATTGTTTCATGCTTTTAATATTAAATTTATGTGCTGAATCTAGGGGTGTTACATTGCGGACATTCAGTTTCAGGAAAAAGGTAGGTGATTCCATCCTGTTTAGCCAAATTGATTAACTTTAAATTAGATGATTTTTTTCAATTTTTGATTTAAATTTAATTGTTTGAAATTTATTTCAATTGGTTTGATTAAAACCCAATTCCAGTGAATTGGGAGGTTTGAAATGGGTTTGGAATGAAATTGGGAACCCCCCCCCCCAATTTTGATCAATTGAGGGTGTGCTTGCAAATGTATGGAAATGGTTTCAATTGAATTGTTAAATTTAATTATTGAAATAGAATTGAATGAATTTGTTGAATAGTTAAAATGGCTTAAATTTTTTTGATAGAAACTCAGTGGTTTTATGTTGTTAAAAATGAATGATTTTGATTTAAAACCTACTTTGGTTTTAAATGGAAAATTTACATTTGAATCGGGGGGTTGAGATTTAATTATATTTTAAGAAGTCTTAAAATAAATTTCCCATCGTTGATTATATAAGAAAACATACAAGCCTTAGGTAGATTGTGAGTTATTTGGACACACTATGCGATTATACAATGTTATAAAATATATATGCAGTAGGTCACATCCTCGATGGGATGGTGATGAGTCACCTTTTTCCAATGTTAGAGAGATGTATGTATACACATATTTCCATGATCACTTAGAGAGTACAGAGTCCTATACCCTGGAACTTTCGTACCTATTTGGAAGATGACCACATTGCTCGCGTGATTATATTTGAGATATAAATGTTTTTCAATGTTTTAAACTATTTTAAATTCCTTATGAATTTATATAAACTATTTTATATTAAAAAAATTATTTAAATTATTTTTTAGAAATAGTATATCACTTGTGAATCATTTTCTTAAAGTATTTTCCATCATTTGAAATGTACAACATGATTTGTTTAAATATGATTTAAAATGCCAAACCCTTTTCTTTTAAAAATTGAAAGCATTCCATTGGTTAATCTATTATTGGAATCTGTTATGGAATCATTGGTGATACCCTACTAGGATTTTTAGCTCACACCCTACTTGTGCATTCAGGTGTTTGTAGATTATCTCCTTCCAGGTTCGAGCAAGGGGAAAGGATATCTTGGAGGTGGATATGTTTATTAAACCTCAAAATTGGTGAGTTGTGTCCTTGGGAACATGGGGTGTTTTTCTCTAATTTGGTACTTGGTTTATAGCACTTTGGGATTTAATGTATGTTTTACTTCTAGTATATTACTCCCAGTGGAGTTTCTTTTTGATATGCATACTGTCTTGTTTTCTTTTCTTCCAGATTTTTAGTGGCAAAATCATTCCCACTTTTAGTTTGTATGATTCCACATGCTAGTCATTGACCTATGGGGATCTATAACACTATGTAGGCTATGTTAGGGCCGTCTCGGTTATTAGGTTATCTGAATACCTGGGTTGGTTTGTGAAAAAATGGTATTGAAGGCAAGTTTTTCATCTTTCCCTGATGTTAGTACACAATTGAGTATTCTTGTCATGAGTTAGGAGGTAGTTGATATTGATAGTATAGAAACCTCTCAACGCAATGAACCTTATGTTTCCAGAGGTGGTTAGGGGATGACTTCTTATGGATTAGTTCTAGTCTTCTCCCTATTTTGATTTGGATAGAGTGAAATCCAACTCTTGTTTGTTCTATCGGTCAGGATTATGTTTCCCTCGTTGCTCTATTTTAGAATTATCTAATTTCTTCAATGTTGTCTGCTGATGTTGTGTAGCATCATGCCTCGAAGAATATGTACTAATATAATATAGGAAGAGGATTCTAGTGAACCTCAATTATCGAATCATGTCGTAGATATGAATCTGGTTGACGTTATCATGCTTATTATCTAAGATTTGGGATAGTCACCACCTCCAGTTCTCATTCAAGATCCAGTTGTAGATCCTTAAAGAGATGTTCTAAAAGTTAGTTCTCAAGAGTTACTTTGCATGATTCCACCAGTTTTCAAAGGCTCCAATGATCCTCAACATTAGGAGGAATGGTTTGGTAGGATAGAATGTTTGTTTGAGTTCTTGGATACACCAGATGATATCAAGGTGATGTGTTCTACCTTCGTGTTAGAGGAACCAAGTAGGAGATGGTGGGACATGACGATGATGATAAAGAAACACGAGTTATTAGAGTGGAAAGACTTCAAGTTTCTTTTCACCAACTTGTTATATCCAGATTCAATGGTTTTGGATAAGGCGATGAGGTTTTTCAAGCTTGAGCAGGTCGATAGAACCATAACTGAGTATTCAAATCGGTTTGCTAAGCTTGTGCAGTTTGTGTCTAAGATTGTATCTAATGAGAGGATGAAGGATTGGCAGTTCGAGTTGGGACTCTGATCAGATATATATTCTCATGTTTTCTTGATAAATATTCCCACTTTTTATGATGTGATGGATAGGGCGATGATGGTTGAGATGGACTTCGATGGAAAGTCAGGGTTTATGGGAGTTCTTTTTTCTCCTAACGGTAGCATGAGTTCCTTCAAGGGGAAATGGAAGCGTGATTATTCTCACAGCAGTTCTCAACAGTAGGGTTATTCCAGACCTCCTATAGTTCCAGGAGGAAGTACTTTGATTTTCTATTAGTGTGGAAAGCCAGGAAATTCCAAGAGGGTTTTCACTGAGGAACCCAAGAACTATGGCTCTTGCGGATGTTCAGGACACTTATTAAGATTCAATCATATCTTTTATACTTCGCGTAGTGGAACCGGATCATCAACTCCTACTAAAACTATGTGGCAATCATATTCTTCACATATGAAAGTGTTATAGACACATGCATCTTTAAAAAAAGCTTATTCATGAATTGGTAGAGTCTCCATAGGAAGCATACACTGGTCTAGTGACTGTGAGAGGTACCATTATTATAGCTTCATCATTAGTGACTTCTCTATTTGATACCGGTACATCTCATTCATTTATTTCAACCTGTATAGTTAATATACTAAATCTTCATATGGATATTTTATCTTCTACAATGGATATTACTACCCCCTTGGTATGAAGATAGAACAAGGTCTCTATAGCCCCACTTGCGTCATCTCTCTATCAGATGTCAAGAAAGCTTGGAGTTTTCTGGTTCTTGACATGAAACCTCTTGATGTCATTTTTGGAATGGATTTTCTCATTGCCAATAAAGCTCAGATTGTTTTTTTATCTTTGGCGGGGTCTACCTTACTACACCCAGTGGTGTGTATTTTGTCTTTCAAGGACAATGGGACCCAATTTTGAGCAGGTCCAGACATTCTAATTCAGAATTGGGGAAGGTAATATCAATGCTTTCTTTTGATCTAGAGTGGGAATTTTTGAGTGGTGATCTCCCTCTGGTTGTCGTTGAGTTTCCTGACATATTTCATTATGACTTATTTAATTTTCCACTAGTAAGGGTTAATATTTCTATTGAATTAATGCCTAATACTCAACCAATATCAATTCTATTTTACCGCATAGAACCAGATGAACTAAAAGAGATAAATTCTCAGTGGGATGATTTTATTGAGAGAGGATTTATACGTCCCAGTGTGTCACCTTGGGCGGTGCCGGTTTTCTATTCTATGAATTATGATGGTTCTCTTCTCTTATGTGTTGATTACCGAAAGCTCAATCGAGTTACATTGAAGAAAAAGTATGTGTTTCCACAGATTGATGATCTGTTTGATTAGTTGAAATGGGTGAATTTGTTTTCAAAGACCGACCTTCAATCTAGTTACCATCAGTCGAGGATAAAAGAATATGACATTTAGAAAGATGCCTTTTGGAGGAGGTATAGCCATTCTGAGTACCTTGTTATTCCCTTTGGTCTAACAAATTCTCCTGTAGTATTCATGGTTTTGGTGAACAAGATTTTCCATGAGTATCTGGATACCTTTGTGGTAGTATTTGTTGAAGAAATCCTTGTTTACTCTATGTATGAGGAGGATCATGTACATCATCTGAGAACAGTTCTGAGTTTTCCGAGAAATCGCAGACTCTATGATAAACTTTTAAAGTGATATTTCTAGATTCAAGAAGTGAAATTCTTGGTACACGTGGTGTCTGAACTGGGTATATCAGTTGATCTTGAGAAGGTGAAGGCTGTTATGACTTGGGAGCAACCATGAAATTTCTTCAAGATTCCGATATTCTTGGGATTAGCTTAATGTTATCATCAGTTCATAAAGGACTTATCATAGTTGGAATCTTCGATGAATACTATAACTCATAAGGGAGTGAATTTTTCTTGGAATGAGAAATTTCATAATTCTTTTTTTGAGATGAAATGTCTTTTGACTACTGCACTAGTGTTGACTCTTCCAAAAGTCAGGAATTGCTATGTGGTCTTATGTGATGCATAAGGTTTAGGCTTGGGTTGTGTTCCTATGCAGGGTGATCATTTCATTTCCTATGGATCTCATCCTCTTAGGCCACGTGAGAAGAATTATCCTACCCATGACCTTGAACTTCATCTTTAATGCACGCACTTAAGAGTTGGCGGCATTACCTTTATGGATAATGTTTTACTATGTATTCAAACCACAAGTTATTGAGTTATATCTCCTCTCAAAAAGATTTTAATATCCACTATAGGTGTTGGGTGGAGTACCTACAATATTTCAACATTAAAATTTCCTATACCCCATGTAAAGGGAATGTAATTGTAGATTCTTTGAGCAGGAAACTTTGACCCACGAAGAGAAAGAATCTCTGAAAGAGTAGAATTTGATGGCTCTCTTTGCTTAGTTTAATATTGGAGTCCATGAATTTAGGGGATGAGGTTTCTTTAGATATAATTTAGTTATCATATGATTTTATCAAGATGATTATTTAGGATCAATAACTTGATGATGAATTCCATAGCATTATTGGCTCTCTTTATGGTGGGGATATAGTTTCCCAATGGTTATTCTCTAAAGAGGGTGTTCTATGTTATCAAAATCACATCATTGTGACGTTTGTGACAAGAAAGGTTGTGTTGGTGGATTGTCGTAATTTCCAGTGGGTTGTGAACCTAGGAACCACTAAGATGTTATATGATATACAACATAAGTTCTAGTCTCTAGGTATGAGATAGGGAATTGCTGAGTTTGGTTCCTATTGTTATACATTCCAGTAGGTGAAGGCCAAGCACAAGAAACCTTAGGGTTTACTTTATACACTTACAATACCAACTTGTATGTGGGATGAGATCTCTATGAACTTTTTGGTTGGTTTGTCTCATAACCATAGAAGGAAGAATATGATATGAGTTGTGATTGATAGGCTAACCAAGTCATCTCACTTAATACCCATTCGGGATACAACCAAAGTTGTGGAGTTAAGAAATATATACAATAAAGAGATTGTTTGTTTGAATGGAGTTACATATGATATAGTTTATGATAGGGATCCTTGGTTCACTTCTCACTTTTGGAGAGTCCTTCTAGAGGAACTAGGATCTTAGGTCCATTTGAGAATAACCAACCATCCATAGTCGGATGGCCAGATAGAGAGAGCTATTCAGATCCTTGATGATATTCTTTGTACTTGTGTTCTTGACTTCAGTGGGGATTGGGATGATCATTTGGGATTAGTTGAGATTTCTTATAACAAAGTTTATCAATACACAATCATAATGACTCATTTTGAGGCCTTGTATGGCCATCCTTGTAAATCTCTATTATGTTGGTCCAATATTGGTGAAAGTTCCTTGGTTGGACCAGTTTTGGTGCAAGAGATGACAATAAATATTCAGTTATTTTGTTAGAGAATGTTAACATCCCAGAGCCTATATAAGTCTTATGTTGATCATCGCTATAGACCCTCAACGTTTTCAACTGGTGACTAGGTGTTCTTGAAATTTTCACCCCAGTTGGGTCATCTATGGTTTGGGAGTTAAGGGAATCTTACTCCTTGTTTTGTGGGAACATTCAAGGTTGTTGAGAAAGTGAGTAAAGTTTCATACCATTTAGCACTTCCACCATGGATGAAATTGATACATAACGTGTTCCAAGTATCACAGCTGAGAAAGTATATCTCGGATCCATCTCACATTTTTGAGATGGGTGATCTTGAGATTGAACCTGCTTTATCTTTGATTGAGCAGCCAATCAGGATAGTTGATTCTGAGTCCAAGGTACTTCATGAGAGGATGATACCTTTGGTTCAGGTTTTATGGAAACATGGTTCTGGTAATCATGAGATGTGGGAATGTGAGGCACTGATGATAGATCAGTGGCCACATCTCTTTGGCATGGATTCTTCTTTATAAGATTTATGGAGACAAAAAGTTTTTATGGTGGGGAGGTTGTAACATTCCATTATTGAACTGGATGGTACATATTTAAAATTGTTATGGTTTTTCCTTTTCCTTAACTAGGTATGTTTGAGAAGGAATTGGGAGGATACCTATAATATTGAATTAACATATTTTTTGGACTCTTATCTTTAACCAGTTGTTTTTTCTAGTTGTAGGAGCGTTATATGTCATGTAACTAGGTGACACACCGTGTAATTATTTCTGGATACATACCATGAGAAGGTTTCACATTGTGAATATTTACACGATGTGGTGAGGTTTTAAACATCATGAGTTAATTAAATAATGTTTAATAATTCGAATTAATGTGTTTTTTGATGGTTAAAAATTTTAACCTTTTCACATGTAATGGGATTACACATCATGTAATACCCCAACTACAGTTTTTAAAAAGGGAGTACAAATGATCTCTTTTTTTTTCCTTTCTAGTTTTATTTCTCTTGACCTAATGACTTCCCCAAGTAATCTTGGAGCCCTAAAATCCTTCTGGATTCATTTTTTCAGTGTTTGATCATCATTGTGTTGGTGGTGAAAATTATTGGGTTAGTGTTCTCCCTTTTTCTTCGTCGCTTTCTATTTCTCCTTCTTGGGGTTTAATATATCATCCCAAAATTCATGGATATATGATCCTTGTTTCTAGATATCAGTTATATGTTGAGCTTCTATGTATTATGTTCCTTCCATTTCATTGATGGGTTTCATTGTGGGCATTGAGTTTCAAGAGAATGGTAGGGGATTCCATATCGTTTGGCCAAATTGATTAACCTTAAATTTCTTGATTTATTTCATTTGTTGATTTAAATTTAATTTTTTTAAATATATTTGAATTGGTTTGATTAAAACACAATTCAAGTGAATTGAGATGTTTGAAATGGTTTTGGAAAGAAATTGGGGGAAACCCCTAATTCCGGTGAATTGTGGTGTGTTTGCAAATGGATGGAAATGATTTCAATTGAATTGATGGATTTAATTATTGAAATAGAATTCATGGAATTTTTTGAATTGTTAAAATGGATTAAAAAGTTTTGATAGAAACCTAGTGGTATTATCTAGTTAAAAAGGCATGTTTTTTATTTAAAATATGTTTTGGTTTTAAATGGAAAATTGGAATTTGAATTGGGGGATGAGATTTAATTATATTTTAAGCATTATTAAAATAAATTTTTCAGTCATTGATTTTGTAAGAGAAGATGCAATCCCTAGGTAGATTGTGAATTATTTGGACGGAATCTATGATTATACAACATTCTAAAACATAAATGCAGCAGGTCACATCCCTGATGGTATGGTAATGAGTCACCTTTGGCTAGTGTCAGTGGGATGTGTGTATACACATATATCCATGATCAATTAGAGAGTGTAGAGTCCTATAACCTAGAACTATCATACATATTTATCATATGACCAGGTTGCTCACTTGATTATATTTGAGATATAAATGTATGTTAATGCTGTTAAACTATTTTACATGCCTTCTGAATTTATAAAAATAGTTTTATATAAAAAAAATTATTTAAGACATTGTTTTAGAAATAGTCCATCACTTGTAATGCCTTAAAGTATTTTCCATCATTTGAACTGTATAGTATGATTTGTCTAAATATTCTTTAAAATACCAAACCAACTTATTTTAAAAAATATAAAGCATTACTTCCGTTAATATATTATTGGAATATGTTATGGAATTTTTGGTGAGACCCTACTGGGTTTTTTATCTCACACCCTACTAGTGTCTTTGGGTGTTTGTAGATTATCTCCTTCTAGGTTCGAGCAAGGGGAAAGGATCTCTTTGAGGTGGATCCAGTTGTTGAACCTTGGACTTGGTGAGTTGTGTCCTTGGGAAATTGGGATGTTTTACTCTATTTTGGTAATTGGGTTGTAGAAATTTGGGATTTAATACTTATTTTACTTCTGGTACATTACTGCAAGTGGAGTTTATTTTTGATATTCATACTGTCTTGTTTCTTTTTCTTCCACATTATTAGTGAGAAAATCATTCCCACATTTAGTTTGTATGATTCCAGGTGCTAGTCGTCGGTCTATGGGGATAGAGAACGCCCTTCGGGCTATGTTAGGGCTGACTCAATTATTGGGTCACCAAGGTACCCGGGCTAGTTTGTGACATAGATTATAGCACCAAATATTTTTATTACATAACTTTACATTACATTTTAGAAACATAGGAAGTTTGAAGGTTTAGTTTCTTGAAAATAAGGTACATAATACACGAAAACATAAAACATTATTCTAAAAAACATGAAATAATTCTTCATTTTTTCATCTCAAGTACTTTTACTGCATCTCATAACATGGGTACACACATCAAAGGAAAGGATGAGCATAAGGCCGAGTAAGGGAAAGTAAGGAAATTTTTTTACATGTGATCTGAAGGAAATTCAATAAGAACACGAAGAATATCATTATGGAATGAAAAAGAGAACATATGGAATATAAAAAATAAATTAACATGAATAATAACTTGTAAATGTGGTTAAAAAATTTATTTTAGACACTAATAATCACATCACCAAGGATTTTCACCGAGGTGTCATAAAAATTACCAAGGTTATTCACCAAGGTATCATAAAACATATCATCTATAGAGATTAAATTCTTTACCCAATGAATTGGAGTACTATAAGGGTAAACCATTAATATTAATTAATTAATGTGATCCAAATAAATCATAATAAAACATTTCATAAATAACCCATGAAGAATAAAATAAATGGGTTTCATATAAGATTCATGGTGTTTTAATAAGAAGTTCTTAAAGACAAAATCTTTATGTAATTATTAACCCCCCAAAAAAGAATATGGGTTTCATGTATGTTAATACCAGAATAAAAATATATCATTTTGAAATATTGGTGAATACCCCAAGAATAGAAATAGGTTTGGGTATTCCCAAAAGAAAATAATAGAATTTCTTGACAAAAAAGAGATAAATTTTGAGAAGAAAATTCAGCAGCATAATGAATATGAAACATGGTTTTAGAAAACATTAAAAGAGAGGGGAAAAGGATATACCATTCATAAAAGACTATTAATACAGAAAATGGATAGAAATAAATGGTAATAATAAAATATTATGGAAATTTAAAGGATATACAACATAAAAAGGGAACATGAAAGGAAAAGAGAAGTTGAGATTTCCCTTACCTTGAAGAGTAACTCCAAAGACGTAAATATTGGGACCTTGGGGTCTTGAGGACACCTTGGGAGGACTCCATTAGAGGTAAAAATATTATATTTTCATGGAGAATTAAATGGGAATGAAAGATAATGAAAAAAGAGTTGGGTATTTATAGCAAAAGTGAGGGATTTGTTTATTGATTTCTCCTTGGTATGGTATCTGCAAAACCATGGGCTTTCCCATGATATTTGCCCATGGTAATGGCCAAATGGGACACATATAATTTTATTATAATATAAAATAGTATACCATAATTTTATATTACATATTACATCATTATGATGTCATTAAACGTATTGAAAGCTCAGAATTGTATTTTTACTATTCACTAAAAAAACAAAATATTTTAGAAAATTCTCAAATATTCACCCTAACATAATTTCGATATGATGTTTTAAAAAATTATGTTTAGTTTATCATAATAATTATCTAAGTATTATAAATTTAAATTTTGAATATAAAAATCCTTATTTATTAAAAACAACATGGGATAGAAAATGCATAGAAAAATTTCTAACACTTGAAAAAATGAAATTATTTTTATCATTTAAATTTAAATAAGAGTGTTTTAATAAAAATATTTCATTAAAATAATCCTTATTAAAAATAAATTAATTTATTATAATAATTATATCATTTATTAAATGTATATTTTCTGTCTAAAAAATAAATTTGTCAATTTCATCATATTTTTAAGAAAAACTAAACTCAAAACAGAAATGCTAGAATAAAAATTTTATTTACAATAAGGGGTTACATATTAAGTAACTAAGGCCTTAACTCATAAAACCTTATAACACCTTCATACAACCTAAGGGTAATTTGTGTAATGGTGATAAATTCTTGGGGCAACTCGGATAACATCTCCCGAGTGGTAATCTTTACTAACTTGAACTTCTCCCTTAGGCGATTTCATTAAAGTTTAAAATATTAAAGATAGGCTTGGTCTTGGTCAATATAGAAGACCAAAGATACCAAATCCCTCCCAATTTCTTAAAAATGTTCTTCATATGGAACAAATCTACTAGATGAGGCCATTGACTCTTCATTCTGCATTAATTTTCATTTTTCATTTATCAATAATTATAATGTTAAACTTATTAGTTAGAGTATAGTTTCCAACAGTAAAATTGAACAATGATTATATAACGGTCAAAACCCAATTGTAACATTTCAAAATATACTCAATTAATTATTAGATAGATAATATTATATAACACACATTTTTAGAAAACAAATATCATACAAAATGTTCGGGTTGTTATATTCTTTCCCCATTAAGAAATTTCTTCCCCAAAATTTCAACTTGTTTTATCAGTTGAGAAGAGATGTGGGTACTTATCACTAATTATTTCCTCTAGTTCCCACATCTCTTATTCATATTTTTTGTTCCTCCACAACACTTTAATGATGTGGGTAGTCTTGTTGCATATAACCTTGTCTTTATGTTCCAAGATCTCCACCGACTACTCCTTATAAGAGAGGTCATGTTCCAGTTATACCACCTCTAGATTTAGTACATGTGAAGGGTTAGGTATGTACTTCCTCAAGTGATATATATGGAAAAAATCATGAAATTGAGATATATTTGGAGGAAGTGAAAGACGATAGACCACTACTCATATTCAATCAAGGATTTCATAGAGGATAATGTACATGGGGACGAGCTTCCCTTTCTTCCCAAACCACATGACTCTCTTCCAAGGTAAAATTAGAGGGAATACTTTGTCTCCAGCATCAAAATCCCAGTCTATTTGATGTTTATTAGCATAGATATTATTTTGACTTTAAGAATCCTTTATGTGTTGTTGTATGGCATGAACCTTTTTTTTCATCTCTTGCACAAGATAAGATCCAAGAATATTTCTATCACCATCTTCATCCCAACATGTAAGATTTCTACAACAATTACCATATAGAGCATCATAAGGTTCCATTTGAATACTCTAATGTAAGTTTTTGTTGTATGATAACTAAACTAATGGGATATGTTGATTCCATCCACCTTTAAATCCCATTGAGTATGTTTTTAGGATGTCCTTATGTATCCGAATAGTCCTTTCAGATTGACCATCAGTTTGAGGGTGATAGACTATACTGAAATTCAATTCAGTATTCCAATAATGTAGAAGACTTATCCAGAATTTTGATGTGAACCTTGGATCACAGTAAAAAATGATAGAAATTTGAATTCCATAAAACCTTACCACTTCCTTCATGTATATCTTGGTGAGTTGGTCAAGAGAGAAATATTCCCGAATAGAGATAAAATGGGAAGTCTTGGTGAGACAGTCCACTATAACCTATATCGCATTTTTTTCCTTTAGAAGTTCTCAGGAGAATAGTGACAAAGTCCATAGTGATATTATCCCACATCCATACTGGTTTAAGTAGTAGTTATAATACCCATTTAGGAATTTTTCACTCTGCCTTTACTTGTTGACACACCAGGAACCTCATAGTGTAGTCGGTAATATCCCTTTCCATGTTATCCCACCAATAATAATCTTGAAGGTACCTATACATTTTTTTATTCTAGGATGTATAGAGAAGGTAGAACAATGATCTTCATCCATCAAGTACTTTATTTATAGAATACATAGAACAAATAGCCCTGTACGGAATTTCAGTAAACCTTTTTTATCAATATTGAACCCTAAAAACTTCACGTTCTTCACAGCCTCTAACTTATTATATAACAAAGGATCTTCTCTTTGATATTTCTTGATCTTATATAGTAATGATGGTTATGAAATCATTTGGGATAAGGTTGATTATTTCATTTCCATTATTATTACCATATCCAATTTTACTAGGTCTTTGACCAAATGATCTCTTTGAATCCTCATCATTTCATGCACAATAGGGTGTTTCCTGCATAATGCATGACTGAATTTTTCTATCTTCTAGGAAGATAATGAATTTAATAATCATAGTCTTTAAGAATCTATAACCATCTCCTCTATATCATGTTCAATTATTTTTGCATGAAAATATAATTCAAACTTTTATGGTCCGTGTATATGTCACATTTATCCACATAAAGATAGTGTCTTCATATCTTCAATGAAAAAAAAACAACATCCAGATCCAGGTCATGAATAGGATAGTTCTTCTCAGGAGGTTTCAACTATATAGATGCATAAGAAATCACCTCATCATTTTTCATGTGGATGCACCCAATATCTTTTAGAGATGAATCACTAAAAATAAAGAATCCTTATTTGATAGAGGATAGAGTTATCAAGGGTACAGTAATAAATATCTTATTCAGTTCTTAGAAACTTTCTTCATAGTCCTTTGTCCCGGTGAACTTGAACCATTTTCGAGTTAACTTGGTTAGTGGACTAGAAATTCATGAATTTTTTTCCCAAACCTCCTATAATATCCCACTAATCCAAATAAAATAAAAATCTCAGTTACTGTTGTAGGATGAGGCCATTCCTCCACAACCTTTGTCTTGGGGGATCAATTGAGATTCCCTAATTGGTTACAATGTTCCCCAAGAAAGTAACTTGTTGGAACCAAAATTCACATTTTCTAAAATTTCCAAATAGCTTATCGTTCCTCAGAGTTTTCAATACAACCCTTAGATAATCCTAATTCTCCTCATGACTTTTTGGAATATATCATAATACCGTCAATAAAAACTACCACAAAGTTATCAAGTTAGTCCTTAAAGTCTCTATTCATTAAATCTATAAAAATAGAAGGAACATTAGTCAATCCAAAGGAAATAAAAAAAACTCATAATGAACATATATTTATCGAAAGGTAGTCTTTGGAATATCTCCTTTCCTCACCCTCAATTGATGATAACCAGATCAAAGATCAATCTTGGAGAAGAATTGAGCCCCACAAAGTTGGTCAAAAAAATCATCAATTATTGGAAGAGGAGACTTATTCTTCACTATGATCATGTTGAGTTCTCTATAATCAATGCATAGAAGCATTGATCCATCCTTCTTCATAATGAAAACATGTTCTCCCCAAGGATACACACTTGGTCAGATAAGCCCCTTCTTCAAAATATCATAGAGTTGTTTCTTTAATTCCTATAGCTACACATTTTACATTCTATAAGGGGTATTTTAAATTGGATTGGAACTATGTATGAGCTCAATGGAAGACTATACCTATCTTTCTAGGGGAGGTATAGGTAACTCCTTAGGAAATATATCAATGTATTCCTGAATTATGGGGACATTCTCTAACCGTATACCATCATTTACTTCTTTACATTAACTGACCATATCTATAAAAAAGGCTATGTGTGGTGCTTCTAGACCTAGATAAGGTCAAGATATAGCTCATTTGAAAAAAATATAGGTTTTATATTCAAGACTACTGATATTTCCTTACTTCTATAGTTGATATTAGCATTATACTTTGAGAGCCAGTCCATCCCTAGTATAATGTAAAATTCCAACAAGGGAGTGACAACTATATTTATGATTAGATTGTTCATTACAAAGTGAATACTAGAGTTTATATACACTATTGATGCTTGGATAATCCCACCAGAAGTATTGAATAATAAATCTACTTCTAGAAGTTCATGGATTGATTTTATATTCTTTGTAAACTTGGAGGAAATAAAGGAATGCATAGAACTAGAATCAAACAAAGTAAATTCTAGAATTGAGAGAACAATGAGAGTACCTTCCACCACATAATTTTGAGCTTCAAATTCATATATCATGATAGAAAAATCATAACCATTCTCCCTTGATCTATGCTAAGGTTGATGATGATTCCCCTCCATTGACTTCGTATTGGACTCATCTAGTTTTAATGCTCACAAATCCTACTTAACTATGCTAATTTTTATTTATTAAGATACATTATGATATTCATGTTCAAATATAATTTTAACAGTGGTGTTAGCATTTACATCATAAGGAAGAATTATAGATTTTGGTTAAGTATGAGATACTGATACTTGTCCTACCGATAGACAAGTCACCTATACATGAGCTACCAATGACATAAGATATTGATAAGATAAGTCACCAACAGAGCGACTCAGAAATTTTACTAAGTATGAGTCACCGACAGATTGAACTACCAATTTCCGTCCTACTGACAGAGAGATTAACTGAAACTCATAATTTTTCTAAGCAAGAGTTACCGAGAGTCGAGCTACCGATGCATTACCTACCGACAGTAGAGCTGCCAATGCATCATCCACCAATAGATTGATTGACCGATGAAAGTTTGACCTACCAACAGAAATGATCTACTGATAAAATGAGCCATTGATAGAATGATATACCGATAGCATGATACATTGATAGTATGATATATCAATAGACTGAGTCACCGATGATTTGTCTATTAAATTAAAAAATACATCTAACGATCATATTTATGAAATTTAGTTCTCTTATTACATTAATGAGCATGCCTTTCTTTTGTAGACAACATTTAATGGTGTTAGAGACCAGTACGAGGTATAAGGTACCAGAGAACATGTTTCTTGTTTGTATAAAAGGAATATCTAGATCAATAAGAAAAAATGTGAGAAAGAAGCTACTTGGAAGGAATAAATAGAGTTTTCTATGCATCTTAGAGAAAAATATAAGATCTTCCTACGATACTTACATGAATATACTCTAAGAACCAAAAGACCATAAATATATACAGTAATGACTTAAAAGAAAATAATACTTCAAGGCTCACTAGGAACAAAAGACAACATCAAACAATGTCTCTTTGTTTTGTTGTCTGTTTCTGGAAGAAGACTCCAACTTCACTTCTATCATTTTGAAGGATTCTAGAAGCTTCATAGAACATCATATAGAGTATTCTAAATTGTTATTATCTTTTTTATCTTCATGTGTACTTTATTTTACATTTCGAGCAGTGTGTGTCTTTTTTTTAAACACACATTGACTCTTGTGCTAAACTAAAAGATACTTAGATATCTTTATAGACTTTCACATTATACACCCATAGATAACAGTGGAAGAGGTACCTGCAAGTCCTATCTATTTGTTTTACACTCCCAAATAAACTATGGAAGAGGTCTAGTGGCCTGGATTGTTTTTATTCTATTGTTACCTCGATCTAGGGTGTGGATCAAGTTTATTTAATATAAAATTCTTGGTGGAAGGTGATCACCAAGTGGAGAAGATTAGGTCTCAGATTGAGACTGAACCTCTTGTGTACTTATGTTGTGTGCTTTCATGTTTTTTTCTCTATTCTTATAACTATTTTAGAAAACCTAACTCTACTTTGATAGTTAATCTTAGATAGTGATTATATTTGAATTTGTTTTAGTAGACTGATTTCAAAAGTTATAATAATAATGAATATTGTTTTAACTGAGAATTAATCAATCTTTGAGAAATATTTAGAACAAAAAAAATATTTTATAAATCTGATAATTTGGTTAAAAATCCAGTATTTGTTTTGAAATTGGGGGATTTTGAAATAATCTTTTTTAGACATAAATTTTTATAGGAACTCAGTTCACCCCCATCTTGAGTGTCCTACCCCGACCAACATTTGGTATCAAAGGCAGTTCTTTAATCTTATGTTTTCAATGTTCTAAATTTTTTAAATCTATTTCAATTATGATTTTTGTTGTGTTTTAAAGATCACTAAATTTCTTTTATTTCTAACTTTTTTGTCCTTTAAAACCTGTTTTTTCTATTTTAATATAGAAAATCTACTGGAAAGTGCCGCTACCAACATACCTCCCTATTTCAATGGGAAAAATTATGATCAGTGGAAAATTAAGATGAAAATGAATTTTGAGAGTATGAGTTTTGAAATCTGGTATTCAATTGTATATGAATATAAGATTTCTGTTACTACTAGGAACATTTGGGATGATTACACTAAGGTATTATACAATAATAACTATAAATATATGAATGCATTATACTTATTCTTAGGGTATGAAGAATTTAATAGGATTTCTGCATGTAAAACAAGACATGAAATTTGGAATACACAGGCAGTTTCAGATGAAGGAACCACTAGTGTTAAATAAATAAGACTTAATAAATATAATATTAAATATGAAAACTTTAAGATAAATCATGATGATCCCATTTTTGAAATGTATCTTGGGCTCAATGAAATTTTAAACATGGTGGTACCTTTGGGAAAGACAATCACATCCAAGGAACAAGTAATGTGAATTCTCAGATGTCTACCAAAGAGATGGAGAGGAACCTTAGTATCCATAAGGGAATCATTTGATATCAAAACTTTACATGTAAATGAACTAATAGGTAATTTGATGATGTATGAAGAAGAGATGAAGGTAAAAAAAGAAGAAGATGATGAACTAAAGAGAAAGTCAATGGCTTTCAAAAACACTACCTCCAAACAAAAAGAGAATGTGCAAGTTCATGCTGAATGTTCCAAAAATGAAGAATCATCAAGTGAAAGTGATGAGAAAATGTCTCATTTTACCAGGAGATTTAAAAAGATCTGTATAAGGAAGAAGTTCGTTAGGAATCCCAGTTATAAAAGGAAATATGAAAACAAAGGAAACTAGAAAAAGGAATGGAAGAGAAATAAATATATAAATGAAATAGTCTTCTATGAGTGTAAGAGAATAGGACATGTAAATGATGAATATCATAAATTAAATCTCAAAAGGAAATATGAAGACAATGATAGAAAGTAAAAAAATGAAATGAAGACCACCAAGCAGACTACTCGTACCACAATAAATCAAGTGGACAATCCAATTCCTAGAACATAGACATAGGAAGTAGAGGAATTCCCCATGATTAAACCCCCAAACAATGTCAATATTCATACCCTAGAACAATAGTCCTAGGAAATAGAGGAAATACCCATGGTAAAATCTCCTGATAATAAAAAATCATGGATGATGGCCTCAAACTAAACCATCCGCCTATATACCCAAGGTATCCCTTGTGCTCATTTTCAAAAAAAAAATCAATGTTTCAAAAGTACCCATTTCCTTTTCATTTATCAAAAACCAAGGAAAACCCATTTCTATAAACAAATACCTTTTTTGACACACACAAACAGTCATGAAAATTCGATAAATCAATTTATAAAGCAAGAGAAATCAGGCTTATTATCATAGGCTAGAGATGGAACCACCCACCTCAAAGCTCAGGTCGCACATTCCCACAACAGGATCCACCAAAAAAATCCCAAAATGATAATGAAGGACCTATAATCCAATCCATTCACCTTATGATTGGTTTAATTGGGAAAGAAAGGGGTTAGATGAGAATAAAAAACTACATACCTCAAGAAATAAATCCCACCACACCACGATAAACAAAGGAATAACCTCCAGAATGGGATCTCATAATGGATCATGGAAGAGGGAAAGAGAGAACAACAACATAGATAGATAGATATGATAATGAAACCCAAAGATTATATTGTGATCCCTTACAATAAAGAAGCTGAAAGATACTCACTCGAAGATATGAACCACAATCACAATGAAGATCAAATACTAAACCGATCAATCCAGAAGGAAATGTGTCTCTAAAAATCATTGTAGAGGAGCCTCAGTTTGAGAGAAATGGAAAAAAAGTGGTCGCATGGGCACCAAAAACCTGATTAGCACCCTAAAACATCCCTGATCGGGGAATTACACAACATGAAACTCCTATTCATGTCGTGAATTCCTCATTATTTAAGTACGCCAAAAAACCATCGTCTTGGATTAAAAATCCGTTATTTAAAACATACATGGTGTGAAAATGGAATTCATGATGTGTAAACTTTCACAGCATGACACCCTTTTATGACTAGAACCCGACAACTATTACACATCGTGTAACCCACATGGTGAAAAATTTTCCTTCAGCCTATAGAAAATGTTGGTTAAAGTAGAGATTCCAAAAAATATTTGACTTCACCATTATAGATATCCTCCCAATTCCTTCTCGTTCGTATATATACAATAGGAAAAATAGAACCATCATGAGGTCAAGAATTTACTTGATATATCAGTAATGAGATGTAATAAACACCCCACCAAAAAGACTCTCCATCCCTAGGAAGTCATTTGGAAGATGTAATACCTGAAAAAAGATGAGGTCACTGATCCCTCATCAATGACTCATATTCCCAAGTCCCATGAGAATTTGATACTTGTTTCCATAGAGCTCTAACCAATAGAATCGATTTACCACGCATGACTTTCAATTGAGAGTCAACAATCTCAAATGGTTTCTCCAGAATAGAAACTTTTGGCTCTAACTCAATTTCTTCCCAACTCATAATGTGAGCGGGGTCAGGATGGTATTTCAAGAGATGAGACATGTGGAAAACATCATGAATACCCTTTAACTTACTGATAAACAACCCTTCCAAGCCGCTCAGCGACCTCAAACGATCCAACATATCTCAGAGCCAACTTTCACTATTTTCTATGTCAACAGTGGTCCAACTGAGGAGAAAATTTCCTAAAAAACCAGTCACCTATGGAAAAATCCAAAGATCGACGTCCATGATCCACATACAATTTCTATTAACTCTGAGATGTTACCAGACAACATCATACATCCTGAATCTTTTCTGGCCTCTCCTAAACTAAACTTGGTCTAACTAAAGATACTTCACCCACCTCAACCCAACAAAGTGGTGATCTACATGGGAAGACATACAACGCTTCAAAGGGAGCCATTCAGATTGATCACTGATAAATATTTTTATGAAAAAAAATCAACCAGCCCCATATGGATATGCCACGATCCTCTGAAATCCAAGACATAGGCACAGAGAATATCCTCCAGGATCTGAATCACATGCTCCATATGACCATTTTTCTATGAATGGTAAGTTGTGATCTACTTGAACAGAGTTCCCATTGACTCCTAAATACTCCTATAGAACCTCAAGGTAAAACTTGGATCCCTATTGGAAACAACAATAGAATTACTCCCATATAACCTCACAATCTATTTCACAAAAAACTTACCCATATCTTCAACTTCAATGGTGTCTTTGATCACAATGAAATGAGAAGACTTCATCAACCAATCAAAAACCAACCAGATAGGATTACTCCCATAATAAGTCCATAGTAATCCAAAACAAATACATAGATACCTCATCCAATTTCCAAATCAACACCATAAGAGGATGAAGTAAACTAGAAGGTTTCAAGTGCACTATCTTTATCTGTTTCCAGGTGTAACAGTGAGACATAAACTCTGCAATTTCATGCTTCATATCTAGACAACAAAAATCATCACATCATTTCATAATACATATTCATAGTTCCTAGGTGAATGGACCATGAAGAGTTATGACAATCAAACAAGAATAAACTTATTACAAATATCAGGATGAAAAACTGCTTCCCAAAGTGGAGCATATGATCTGAAGAAAGAGACCAACCAGAAATAGTCTCCGCACCATAAAGGATTTCTCAAGTCTTCTGAAACTCATCATCCTACTACTAACTCCACAAAATAGACCACATGAGAGATGATGATAACAACAAACTAGTCAGAACCATGCCTGAAACATCCTCCTGAGCATCCAGGAGAAACTGAAAAAAAATCCCCATAAGGTTCCACTCCTCCTTTGATTCCAAAGCATTTTGTGATCATAATTTCATGTTAATAGTGTCTACAAAGATATTTCCCTTTCCTAGGGTGTAGGTGATATCGAAGTCAAACATCTGAAGGTACTATACCCATCATCTCTATCATAGATTCAAGTATTTCTGGGAAAAGATATATCTTGGACTTTTATGATCATAAAAGACCGTGAAACTATCCCTAAAAAGATAGTTCCACCAACATTTGAGTTCATGCATAACTACAGAAAGCTCTAAATCGTGAGTGGGATAATTATTTTCATGCGGTTGAAGTTGGTGAGATCTATAAGCTACCATATGCTCATCCTACATAAGAATTCATCCAAAACTAGTACCTAAAGTATCACAGAACACTACATATCCCTTACCCAGCTCAGGTAAGATCATAATAGAAGCTGATATTAGATGTAATTTCAGTTCATCGAAAAAATATGGTCACTTTTCATACCATGTTAATTTCACCACTTTCCTAGTAAGAGAAGTCAATAGTGACACCACCTTAGATAAATCCTCAAAAAACCATCATTAGTACCAAATAAGCCCAAGGAAGCTCTGTATCTCAAAGACATTATGTGTTTCCTTCCAAAAACAGACAGCCTTCACCTTCTCAGGATCAACTGATAAGATGTGTTCAAAAAACTTGTTCCCTAAGAACTTCACTTGTTGAATCTAGAAACTAAACTTTGAAAACATTCCATACAAATACTGATTTCTTAGAATTTACAGAAATAAACATAGAATGTGCTCGTGATCACACTCAGATTTCAAATAAACCAGAATATCATCCATGAACACTACTACAAAATTCTCAAGATATTGATGGAATATCTGATTCATCAAATCCATAAAAATGGTAGGAACGTTATTCTGACCAAAATGAATCCCGAGATATTCATAATGGCCATACCTGCTCCTGAAATTTTTCTTTGATATATCAGACTCTTGAGCACTGAGCTGATGATAACCTGAACAAATATTAGTCTTTAAAAACCACTTTCCCCCTTTAATTGATCAAACAAATCATCTACAGAAGGCAAAGGATATTTTTTCTTAACTTTCACCTAATTGAACATATTATAGTTCACACAGAACTGAAGTTAACCATCTGGTTTCTTGGAAAAGAGCACAGAGGTTCCCAAGGTGAAGCACTAGGGAAAACAAAAACTTTTTCCAAAAAGTCATCCATCTGAATCTTGATCTCTTTAATCTCTACTAGTGTTATACGATAAGAAGGTATTGACATGGGCTGCGTACTCGACACCAAGTCAATTGTAAACTATAACTCTCTATCTAGAGGAAGACTGGATAATTATTCTAGGAAAACATTATAAAAGTCTCAAACAACAATGGGAAAATCATCAATAGGAAAAATGTCATGAGGCTCAAGTGAAACAACATAAGAAGAAAACTCTTGAGCTCTGGGTAGGTAGGCCCTACACGACTTGATATCGAGTCCCAATCCCCCTAAAACACATGAGAGCTCCCATAAATAACAATAAATGAGACACACCAATGATAAAAATCAACCTAAACTCGCTGAGTGAGAATTCAATCCATACTGATAATGATGTCAAACAGATCCAGATCAAGAATGAGAAAATCCCATACCAACTCCGTATCAACAATCGTTAATGAACAAGAAGGACACTAAAACCCCTAGTATTTCATATTACTAAGAGTTGTCTCTAACTCCATTGTAAAAGACATAAAGTTCCATTGTATTTTTATGAATATCAAAACTTACATATATAAAAGAGTTGTAGGAACCAGTATCGAATAAAGCAATTGCTACTAAAGATGAAATAAGGATAGTATCTCTCACTATTGCTAGACCTTCATCGACTTCCATTGGAAAATCATATATTGCATTAGAATTATTCACTCTTGAGGCCTATGGATGGAGTCTTGTAGTCTTTGAAGTTTTGGACTTCACTGTAGTAGCCTTTGGAGATGGCGAACATTGACCGTAACGAGTCGTAGTCATAGTATGACAAAAGTGTTGTAAGTGACCAATGCGTCCAAAACTATTACACATCTTCACATGCATAGGAAAAGAATGTCTTGTCTGTTCGACCTTTCCACACTGATTTCAAGTCAGAGGTACATTTCCATCTGCAACAGATGGTGTAGAGGAGTCTTGTTGCTGATACCCACCTCCACCTCTTCTACGACGATCCTTCCACTTCCTTTTTTTCTCATGAATGCCACTGAAACTTCCACTAGATGGAAGATAAGGGTTGAAAAAACCGACCTTGGCTTCCAAATACATCTCCTTCATCATAGCTATGTCTACTGTCTCTATATAGGTATAGAGTTTAAACACGAACACCTACGAACTGATATCTGGTCACAAAACCTGTAGGTACTTTCGAGCATTTAGCTGGTCATTCCTCACCAGGTTCAGAGTAAAACAAACAAGCTCAACAAATCGGTTGGTGTATTCCAACACCGAACTCTCTTCCTATTGTAAATACAAGAATTCTATAGACTTCTCTAAAATTAGTGACTTTGGACAAACTACTGAAAGAATAGGGTTTTGAAACACTTCCAATCCAACTCCATGTGCCTATATGCCTGAACTATTGAATCCCACCATCTCTTACTGGAACGCTCATGCCTGAATGTTGCACGCTTTACATATATATTCTCAAGTGTTTTTAGAAAGTTTAAGATCTAATCAATCATGTCCAACCAATCCTCTGCCTCTTGAGGTTCAATCATTTCCTTAAATGATGGTGACTTCTTGTGCAAGAACTCTCGCAACAGATTTCTCTCTTCTCCAGTTCCTAGTTGTACCTCAACAACAAAATTCTGAACTCATGGTACATCTTGATCGATATCACGAACTTCCCATACTATAGTCTCGATGAGATTGTGATATATATGTGTATTCATTTGAGGAGAATCACTTGTACCCTCCTGAGGAACTCATTAAAGACGTCTCGGAGGCATACTTTTGCACACCAAAACATAAGAATAATCAGAAAATAGAAATGAATCTCAATTAAAAAAAGAAAACCCATAAGTAGAAACTGAGATTTAAAACCAAACCCCACACTCGAAACACATATACCAATATCCCATGGCAACTTGAGTCTCGTTATGACCAGAGCTGTCCAGACACTCATCGCAACATACCTCTCATGTTCCAAAAATCCTATCTCTGGTCTAACAAAGGACCCAATATAAGGAATCTTGAGGACAAAACTCCTCTAATACCAAATTGTAATGAACTGACCTAGGTAACCCTCAAATATAGCTCCCGACCCGATCCACCACATACCCGAAGAGCGTTCCTGATCCCCACGGGCTGGCGACAAGAACTCAGGTATCAAACAACACAACAGAGGGAACAATTTCTCTAAACCTAAAAAAACACACGAAATATATGTATACACATAATGAAAGATAAAGTGGAAGAATAATGTAATATATATTACATAATAGTTAAAGACAACAGAAACGAACAACTTAAAAAGTATCCAAAGTTCCAAAAAATTCCAATTGAAAGGACCGAAACAAAATAGCTACTCCATGTAATGGTGTGGATGAACTCCCACCATCTCACCACTAGACACCTAAAACCATCTGACATGATCCTCACCACTTTAATGTGGTGCCTTGCCTTTCCCTACATTGGAAGGAATACAAAGGTCTATGCACCATCAAGGAGGTGTGTAGGGTGTAAGCTCACAGGATTAGTATGATCCCACCCAGGTGTTCCCTATCAAGTCTCTGTATAACAATCCATGTATGCTTATTTTAAATAATACATGGCATGATAAGCAGTAAAATAGTTCTATAGAAAACGTGGTAAACATTTCCCTTTTTCATAGTTCTAAACAAAAGCATGTATAACATGCATATTAAGGCTAAATAAAAAATCCAAGAAGTGAAAAAAGAAGCAGCAGTATAGGTATCAGTACCATGGATCACTATAGGTCAGACTAGAAGACTACTCGTACCACAATAAATCAAGATCACAATCCAGTTCCTAGAACATTGTCCTAGGAAGCAGAGGAATACCTCATGGGTAAACCCCCTGAAAATTTCAATGTCTATCCCCTAGAAGAAAAATACTAGGAAAATGGGGAAATCCCTGTGATAAAACCTCCTAATAATCACAAAACATGGATGATGGTCTCAAGCTAAACCTTCCACCTAAGTACCCAAGGTAACCCAAGTGATCATTTTAAAAAATCAATTTCAATGATTCAAAAGTACCCATTTCCTTTTCATTTATCAAAAACCATGGAAAACATATTTCTCTAAACAAAATATCCTTTCAACACACACACAAAATCATGTTAATTCAATAAATAAATTTATATAGAAAGAGAAGTCAGGATTATTATCATACAGAACCACCCACCTCAAATCTCAGGTTGCACACACCCGCAATAGGATCCACCAACAACAAAAACCCAATGATGACAAAAAAGGCCCTAGAATTTAATCCATACACCTTAGGATTGATTGAATTAGAAAATAAAAGGGTCTAAAAAGAAGATGAAACCACATACCTTAAGAACGAAATCTCGTTGCACTATGATCAACTAAGGTATGGCCTCCGGAATAGGATCACACAATGGATCTTGGAAGAGGACAAGGGAGAACACTAAATTAGATCTATAGATCCGATAATGCAACCCAAAGATGTATCATGATCCCTAAAAATAATGAAGCAGAAAGATACTCACCCAGAGAGACGCATCATGATCGCAATGCAGATCAAACGCTGAGCAGATTAATCTGGAAGGAAAGGTGTCTCCAAAAATCAGTGGATATGAGCCTTGATTTGAGAGAAAAGGAAAACAAGTGGTCTAATGGGAACCAAAAACCCGAGAAGTGCCCTAAAACATACCTGCTCAGGGAATTACATGACATGAAACTTTTAGTCACGTCGTGAATTTTGTGCTGTTTAAGTATGCTTAAAAACTCATTGCCTCAGATTAAAAATATGTTATTTAAAACATACACAAAGTGAAACCAATATTCATGTCGTGTAATTTTTCATAGCATGAACCCCTTTCACAACTTGAACCCAGAAACCCTTACACATCATGTAACCCAGTTACGTGGCATGAAATCCTTCTTCAGCATACAAAAAAAAGCTGGTTAAAGAATAAAGTCCAATAAATCTCCGACTTCTCCATTATAGGTATCCTCGCAATTCCTTCTTGGTCCTCTATAGACAATGGGAAGAATGAGAACCATGGCAAGGTCAAGAACATACCTAATAGACTAGTAACAAGATGTTACATACTATATCTGAAAATTTGTATTTGTAAGGACATACCCTGATTTAAGGAATGGTCATACTATTTTTTTGTGTTTTTTCATGCCATTTTCTACAATAATTAAAATAGATTATCATTACTTAACTTGATTTAAAATCACATGAGAAATAATAATTATTAATTTTTCTAATTTTTTATCAAGTATCAACAACCCTCACCAATAAACTCAGATTTTCTAGTTGTTAGGAAATTGTAGTGGAAATGATCTATATTCCCCTTCACATAACCCTAACAAGGGTGTTGGTCAAGGTTTATGAAAGTATTTATGTAGGAAGGTCTTTTCCAACTATGAGTTTGCAACTCCTTTATCTTTTGAGTGGATTACCCAATCTTGAAATCCTAACTAGGATTTCTTCAAAACATGCCTAAAAATTACTCTAAGTCTATCAAGGTCAATTTATCTTGATGTAAAATGGTTAAGTCAACCCAAAACCTTCATAATAACTCCCCTTATAAAACTAAGTGTCCCAAAAAGGGTTGGTCAGACACTTGGTTTTATCGGTTTCATTCCTAATCAAGTAATGGAAGTCTAAGTTTGACATAATATATATTTGATGGATTTTATTTATTATGCGTAAATTTTTTCTTGTTTAATCTTTTACATTCCCTGTTAATATTAAGTAAATTTTAATTAATGTATTAACCATTTTTTATAAAACATTTATGAATAATCTATTTATTTAAATTATATATTTTCACATTAATTCTTTTATTTATGTGATCATGGTCTTACATCCATTAAATAAATAATTCATAAGACAGAAATAAATAAATTACATGATCATGAGATTATCAAACGATTTATTTATTGAGCAAATAATAAATCAACCTTTAAACTAGGAAAATAACTCCTTGTGTCGGTCTTGAGAGGAGTTCAAACATTCCACCTATCCACCTATGTATCACCTGAGTTGGCATCATCTTGCTTCTGTCTTGAACCACCTCCACATGTTTTGGGATACTCCATTAATTACTTGTATTTATATCTCACAAATTGGTGAGGGGAGACAAAGGATTGTTTAAGGAGATTATATAAATAACATTGGATATGAAATTCATATATAATAATGGAGGGATGTATGACTCACAACCCATCATATTTAATTCAATATTTAATAATTGAAAACTCATGCAATAAATTAAATTAAATAATTCCAAAACATATATACATATTGTTCAAGCTCATGATTGGTCATACACATGAAATAGTTACACAAAAGGATAACTAGTTAATATTTATTTATATTCATTTATTATTAATATAAATTCACTCTGTATTAATTAATTAATTTCCTTTTATCTTAATGACCAATCTAATTCACATGGAGATACCCATCATTAAAGGAATTTATGTAAAATAAACACCAAAACCAATAATCAAAGATTATTACAATAAATTAATTGGGAATTTAATAATTCTTCAAAACCTTTACTAAATTTTCAAACACACCATGTATTTAAATAAATAAAATAATTTTTTAATATTGTAATTTTACAAATTAATGTAATTTAATTCTATCATTAATTGGGTGACTACACGGTGTGTACTTACAAGCTACTCTTCATGTACCTCGATTGTCGTGTACCTGAGATACATGCATTTCGGCTTTAGTGTGTACCTCGACAGGACTACACAACATATACAAGCCAGCTATAATCTATTTATTGCACTTTTTTTGTATCTGTGCAACCCAATGAAAGAATCAACATGTTCTTTAGACATGGGTCCATATGAGATGTATGAAAGTAGCACATCATGGGTTCCACCTGACTCACCAAATGGATTAGCTGTACTTCAGACACATGAATTTATGTACTATACACCACGTACACCAACTACACATCGTATACTCCATTAATGTTCTAGTCTTCCAGTCTCATACAGTTTTGATAATGTATTTGACCACATGGCCACCAAGAATTTCACCGCTAAACCATGTAGATGACATGATGTTTTCTCCAGCTACACGTCATGTAATCTTACAATACTTATGCCTGGTTGGCCCGATCAAAATTCAATGCGCAATAAATGAACCACATTTAATTTAATACTTGACGTGTTGTGTATCCCGTGACATAACTAGGTGTAGTGCATATGGGTACATGACATGCACTCCATTTACACATTATGTAGGACCATGTCACCCATCTATAATCATTGACACATCCTTGTGGAATCTTCATTCATTATTTATCTTTTTTTAATACTTTAAGAAAAATAAATCAAGAACAATGATTATTAAAATTTTGAAATCATGTTAATTAAAACAGATTAATGAAAGAATGATCCAAAATGGAATATTTAACCTCTATTGCACATATATATCAACAATCGAAAAAATAATTATAAATTTGGAATGTGACCACTCTAATACAATTTTACGGTTATGGGTGTAGTGGAAGTGACTTTAGTGGGTGAAAAATTAAAATTTCATTTAATTTAGAGTTTCCAGAAACCCCAACAAAATATCTTTCATGTTAAATTTATAATTAATCAATTTATATATAAAGGAATGATTACCTAATATTATAATATTTATTCATAGGTGATGTTGATCTTCCAAAAAAATCCATTCTGGATTACCATCATTGCGTTATAAGGATCCATGTGTAGAATCCCTCTAACAGTGATCCACATGTGATCTGTTGATCTTCGAATGACATTGAATGATTTTAGGGTTCTAGTATAGAAAATAAATCGTCTTAAATTACTTGTATTGATCACTCAAGTTAATTCAAGGTTAAAGGAATTCTTTTCATTCTTGATAGTAATAGAGGAGGAAACTTCGAGAGAGAGGGAGAAGTCTGTTGGGTGCAATGATTCTCAATTATCAATTTTTGAACCCTACACAATAGACATAACCATCTATGTATAAATATAGAGTTTAAGTTAATAAATATTATTTAACTATGTATCAACCCTTAAATAATATTATAATATTTAATAAACTCCATTCCATATAATAATAAAAATATTATTACTTTAGGATGTGTGCTAATTTGTACTTTGATTAATATTATTTTACCGGATTGTAAATTAATATTCATTGTCAAACATGATCTTGGTATGATCAAACCCATCATCATTTATTGAATACCCAAATAAATATTTTATTCCCACAAATAAATATTTTATTCACAATCCAGTAAATGAATATTTATTAAATATTCAATAAGTAAAAGAAATATTTCATTCACAAATCGGGGAATAAATATTTATTATAAATTCACATAATCAAATAAATTATTTATTAATAAATAAATAATTATTTATTACCTTTTGAATATTACCTATCAATAAAATTTGAATAAAATCATTAATTGATCCAGAGACTAATATTTATTCCAATAAATAAATTCAAATAGAATTTAATCGAGATCAATGGAAACACTTTTCATGTGACCCTCTATGATTCTTTCTCATTAACATTGGGTAGGATTGTCTAAAGTTCAAGATTACTCTCTAATAATAGGTCAAGGCACCCAAGAGAAAGAACTTAATTTCACAATGATGATAACCTCATATGAATACTCACCGTGTAATATAATGTTTGTATCAATATCACGTCAAGAAGGTCGCACATCCATGTCTTCAATGTATATGCTTGATATGTCATTATTTGACTGTTTAAAATAAACATAATTACACCATGGACATAGAATTTATGCTAAAATTATATTTAAATCAAAGGTTTGAGTTATTAATTTCCATAAAGATAACAGGAAAAAATCCTTCCTCAACTTATCCATTAATAAAATGTCATTTGTGATGCGTCTAACATACCGTACTTTATGTCAACATATGACATGATAATTTTTATCAGTAAATCTAAGTTTGTGAGTCATGACATGAATTAAGGATAATCTTAAAATATAAGGACCATTACACATGCGCGTAGATATGAATATTCAATGACACCAAAACATGCGGAATTCCTACTAGAGGGTTTGTTCCCATAATCTCTCATATTAGAGATTACTAAGTGAGAACTTAATGATAAGAAGCCTCAAATTCTTACAAGCACTCTAACCCAATGATCTATATAATATGTTCCCTATAATAGTACATTATCCGATCGTATAATTTATTTAATAATATCATCATGGGATTTCAAGGTTTTTATTATAGTGGGGAACTACTATAACATGATCAATGCGATAGATACTCTAGAACATTATCACATTAATATTATGCAGTAGAACAATCAATATGTTTAAAAAATATTTATATTAATATTGTCTCATTTTAATATTCATGTAATATAAAAACAATATAGTTCGTTCTAGGGAACCAATTTCTATATATCCCATTATAGGTGGTGTGACACCTGAGTTTTAGGTGTGTGGTTTTGTCTCTGACTATGTTTGATGAACTGTAATTTCTCTTAGTTTTATAAATTGGTTTATAAATGATTTATCATGATTTTTTATTAGTTGATTTGTGTGTTTAAATGGTTTTTTTTTGAAAATATGGTTTTCCCCTTGTTTTGGTGAAAGAAAGGTTATTTTCAAAGCATTGTGAAATGGATTGGAAAATGGGATTTCAAAGAAGGTTTTGATGGAAAAAGGGTGTTTGAAATTTTGCTATGTGTAATGAATTTTGAAATGATTTGATAAATGAATCACATGGGATCCTTAGGTATGTAGGTGATAGATTTATTATTAGGGATCACCCATTGGTATTGTAAGGGAGTTAACTTTCCGAGGTGTTCTTCCATTCCTAAATTGATATGAGTTTCTAGGGTTTTCATATCTTCCCTAAAACGTGATGCATAGGTTCTAGGGACTTGTAGTATGTACTAGTCACATTTGATGTATGAGTGACCTAGCTAGCCCGGCAATGAGTTATACTTAGAATTTTTTACCATTGTGCTTTGGATTTTTAATATTTTCTCTTTGATATACCTATTTTGATAAATGTAAATGGTTTATAGAAATTATGCTTTTAAACTGTTTTATCTAGATTTGTTTTAAAATTGTGAAACGGGGGGGGGGGGTGGGGTTGTTTACCATGCCTTTATATAAAAACTGCTTAACTGATTATCATGAATTTTTACCTTTAAATTAATCATATTGTGATTATAATATAGACTTGATATGAAACACCTGGGTGGTATCCTACTGAGCCTGTTTACCTCACACTCTACACACCCCTTTTGAGGTGTGTATACCTTGTATTGTAATTTAAAGCAGGAAAAGGAAAGGTGTCGTAGTGAGGTGGTGAAGTTTATGTCAGGTGGGTATAGATAGCTGGTGGTGAGATACTGGGATTTATCCCACATATCTCATGGATTAGGGGTTTCCTATTTCGATTGTCCCTTTGGGTTGATGGACATGTACCTTTGGTTTTCCCCTTATTTTCCTTTGAGCTATAATACTGCTATTTTTATTTCTCTAGTTACGACATATATTTATTTTAGCTTCTTTACAGTGTATATATATATATATTCATTGTATCTTGTTTTAGGTTGGGTGAAATCATTCCCTCTTGTTTTTTTTATTGCCCAAGTTCTAGTCGCCAACCCTTGGGGATTGGGAATGCCCTTCAGATCAATAATGAATTGGTTTTGGTACCAATTTTGGAGGGTATCTCGGGTTAGTTCATTACAAAATATGTATTATAAATCATATTTATATATCATGATTTAATAGAAAATGGTTTTTAATTTAATTAAAAATTAATATTAATTTAAAATATCAACTAATTAATTTTAATGGACATTTAATAACATTTTTTACCAATGTCATTTGATTTTTCAATTTCACACAAATATTAAATAATAAATATTTAATTATCAATAAAAAATTGACTCAAAATGTTATAATTAATATGTCATAAAATAATTTCACATGTACATGTATGAAATTAATGATTCAAAATCAAGTTTGACAGAGGAAATCTCTTGTTCATTTTCTGCAGCTCAGCATCTTTATTTTGATGTCTCTTCAACCAAGTCTTCAACCCTATGATGTGTATCATTGAGGATATAGTTCATAACCAAGGAAATGTTTTCCATTTCTTCAATACTTGAAGACATGTTTTCAATTTGGAAATACTTCTTGTTTATTTATTCCTACCCTAAATTTGACTCTCTTTCTCCACAATAGATTTTGATTCAACCATGATTACTCGCTTAACTAGGGATTCCAACACATCAGTAATGATTTTCACAGACTTGAGAATATCACTAATAAATGAGTTTTCTTTTACATCAAAAGTTTCATAGTGATTGATGTTTTTAAAGAATATTATATCATCAAAAGAATCCAAAGAAGAGATATCAATATCCTTAGACCATATTGACAATGGTACACCATTTTAATCAAAAATCCCCACCCTTTCTAATTGTTTGATTTTGTAGGATGTATGGGACAATTAGGGAACATCCATGATTATAGATTTTGATTTTAAGTGGGTTAGAAAATTAATAGTGGTTTTGAACCTTATGAAAATAATTTCCAACCCTATTTTTTGGTTTCTTCCTCAGGTCATTTTATGGAAACCTTCACCTCCAAAAGCTTTTCTTTTAGTTCATCAACCAGAAATTACTATTGTTCCATCTCTTACTTCCAGATTGAATGCATATGGTTTAGGTGAGACTTCAACACTGACAAGCTAACCTCACCTTCTGATACCATTTTTAATATTTTTTTATATTTATTAATTAACATTTAATGTTTTTAATAAGTTTTAAATTACATAATTAATATATGTTTTCATTTTCATTTAAACATAAAATCATTTTTATTTTTTAAAAAACTTATATAATCAATAACTATTATTCATTTCAATAATATTTTTTCAATATATTCATATTTTTGTTAAATTTCAATCATTTTTAAAAATAATTCATTAAATAATATTTATTCATTAATAATTTTAAGTATTTTTTACATTTTTTTAATTCATTAATTTTAAATATTTATTCATTTTATATTTTTTGAAATTTATTCATTTTGAATGTTTTTTATACAGAATTATTCATTAATATTTTTAATATTTTTAATATAGATCTATATTAATATATATATATATATATATTATTTATTTAAATATGATGTATACCAAAAAATATCTAACTAGAAGCCAAAGATCCTGACATTTTATTAAAGATAAAAGAAAAAAAGAACAAGCAAGAAAGAAAAAAACGGGGTCATACAAGGAGATGTGACCTCATTAAGAAAAGAAAACTATGAATAAAAAAAGAGAGGATAATTTCCATATTCATAGTCAGAATCATTAGTATCATCAGTAGTCTCTCACTCTGATTGTGAATAACATTCATTGAAAATCCCAAGAATTCAATCTTTGGAATTTTCCTACACCAAGTTGAGTTTGACCTTTGAATCCTTAGAGGAAGATCTGATAGAAATATTCCTTGTCATATTTGAAAAATCCTTCCATGGTATTCCCTTTGAAGGAACCAGAGTTACATCTTGGTCCTTCCATTTCCATTAACTACAACATTGTTAAAAGAAACACCACCACCAATGCCTTAAGAACTAGTATAATTAGTGTTCAATAAAACCAACTGTTTCCCCTCACATCCATCATCAGAGATGTTACCCCATTTCTCAATTACATAGGAATAGTAAGAATTCTGAATCTCTTGAGAATAATTCTACTGAGAATTAGATTTCTCGTCTTCATGTGTATCATTCCCTAAGAAATCCATTACCAATGGGTGAAAAATGCATCCTTGTCCTTTCAAGCGTGAAGGAGCATCCTCAAGTGAAACTGAATAGACAAGGGACACATATATATACAATTGTGGTTCCTCACCTTTCTAAAACGCATACTCAGTGTGGTACTACCTAGAACATTGGTTAACAACCAAAATCGAATCACAAGTATTGTCAGCCATAATCTGGTGACCAAAGCCTAGGGGAGAACCATCGACCATATCCTGCTACCCAAAACCCAGAG
Source organism: Viscum album (assembly GCA_963277665.1). Classification (NCBI taxonomy): domain Eukaryota; kingdom Viridiplantae; phylum Streptophyta; class Magnoliopsida; order Santalales; family Viscaceae; genus Viscum; species Viscum album. The sequence continues at coordinate 2,052,878 of OY728165.1, forward strand.
GAGCACCATCCATTCCATTAGTGGGACTGAATTAATCAGAATAAATTCCATCATTTCAACATACTAGAACGTCAATATAATTCTTACCTGTAACACATCTTCTACATCTATCCACATTGTTCCCTTTGAAAGAGTATGAAGAACATACTAACTCCCTTTGAAACTTCTCCTTCAACTGTCCAAGAATTTTGAAACCAATACAAAAATAAGGTGGCTTCTCATAAATTATTTAGAGAACTAGACCACAATCTTGAGTCGTGTGAACAATTTTATCAGTAAGGATAGAAGAGAAATCATCTTCAAAAAGAAGCTGAGAAAAGTAACCAAACTGAGCATCCTCGATCTCTTTTTCCATCTTGATAAGAACACCAATAGAAGAGGTGATGTCAAAAAAAATTCTTGGATTTCGTAGGACCTAGTTCAAACAAAAAACATGAACCCAAAATTGCACTCTACTATTTAAAACAACCAACATATTAAAACTGGTAACCCACTCTTGTATGCAGAGCATACCTCACTACTGGAAAAATGATTTTTCCCAACACTTCTATACCAACGGTTTGTCAAACCGTTGGTATAGGTACCCTTTCCCAACGATTTGGCCAAACCGTTGGGAAAGCCCATATTTTGGCCACCTTTCCCAACGGTTTGGCCAAACCGTTGGGAAAGGTTGAATTGTGGAGGCCCTTTGCCAACAGTTTTGGAAAACCATTGGAAAAGGGTAGCCTATCCTAACGGTTTGCCAAAACCGTTGGCAAAGGGCCTCCACAATTCAACCTTCATCCAAACATTGAAAAAAAACACTAGACTTTTCCCAACGGTTTTGAGAACCGTTGGGAAAAGTCTAGGCCTTTCCCAACGATTTTCAGAACCGTTGGTAAAAGTCTAGTGTTTTTTTGGAATCATCCTATGGAGAACATTATATATATCAAAATTTAAAATAATTAGAAAAATACATATATATTTTATGGAATTATGTAAACAAAAGTCATGTTAGGTTAGTGGTTAAGTCTTTTAGTTATAAACTAGAGGTCCTGGGATCAAATTCCACCGGGTGTTTTATTTTTGGAATTTATATACCAACGGTTTCCAAAACCGTTGGTATAGACCTATCCCAACGGCTTACTTGGCTACGGTTCTCCAAGCCGTTGGTATAGGCTATACCAACGGTTTAGAGGCCTATACCAACGGTTCCAAACCGTTGGTAAAGGTTAGTTTTCCAGTAGTGCCTGGATGTAGGGCTGACAAACCAAACCCCCAAGCTCTCCTTTTCATATCATTAGACAGAAACAAGATATGAAAAAACTATGACCAACTGGAATTATTCTCCAATAATCAAAACCCCAAACATTACAAGCTGTTCTTGAAGAACAACCAACCTCCCTAGATGCAAACACAACGACAAAACAATCCTCACAAGAATTGAAAACATACAAAGGTTGAGCCGATTGTCGATCGCCTCCTGATTCACACTGATGCGGGCATTCAAACCCCTCTAAATGATGTTATATGAAACCCCATCCTTAACAATGGAGAAATAATGATTCACATCATCTTTGTTCGCAGATTCCTTCAAAGAGGAATCAATGGCTACCTTCATCTCCACAATCAGAACCGGTCTACAAGCATCATTCTCCACTGCCATAGCCAGATATGGTCTTCATGGAGTAGCCAGATTTGTTCTTCGTAAATTTGGTCTTTGCACATCATTCACCACCACACCATTTGGCCTCATAACTGACCTCTAAAAACCAGATAGATCTGAATCATCCTCATCGCCAGCGGGAGGCTGAGAGCACTCAAGAACCACCGACGATGATGAAAGAAGAACCGCCACAACCTTCGATATTTTTTTATTAGTGGGAGCCTGAGAGATCTCTTAGAGTGCCAATGAAGATAGATGAGATGATGATGCAGATCTAAAGTGAGGAAGAAGATCAAAGCTGAAGAAGTGCAGAATCTCTATTTCCAAACCCTAATCGCCATCACCAAGAGAGGGAACTCCCACAACCCCCATCACTATCTACCTTAAATATGATTTATATACTAAAAAATATGTATTTACATTAAATAAGTCATATAATTAGTTACTTTTTATTATAATTAAAAATTAAAAGTAATTAAAAATATTGACTAATTAGTATCAAGTAATGTATATTTAATAAAATTTCATTTTTTTTCAATTTAACATTTATCATACTTATGGTACATTAATTTCATGCACACATATATGTAAGTAGTTTAATTTTATATAGAAACACACACACATATATATTTTTTAATTTATTCAATTTTTAAAACTCATTTTAGAATTTTATTTTTTTAACAAAGTATATTTAATATATTTTTTTTATAATTTGTAAATTTTATTCATTTTTTGATATTTTTATTGACCATATACTATTTATTACTTTTTAATAATTTTTTTAAATTTTTTCATTTTTAATATTATTTATTCACTAATAATAATTTTTAATTTTTAATTTTTTAGTAATATATTCATTTATTAATTTTTATTTTTTTACTATTTTTTTTAATTTAATACATTTTAATATTGATTGATGCAAGTCTATTAATTAACATTTAATGGTTTTAATATTATTGTAATTTATATAATTAATATGTATTCATATTATTTTAACCTATATTCATTATTAGTTTTTTTAATAATTTATATAATTAATAACACTTATTCATATTTTAAATATTTTTTTTTAAATTTATTGATTTTTTTTAAATTATTAAATTTCACTCATTTTTAACATTCATTCATTTAATATTATTTAGTGGTGAGCACCCCTTAATACTACATAAAGGATGGGGACTCAAAACCCATTAGGTATAGGTGACTGTTGCAGTATTGTAGTAGCAGCGGAACTATAGAATTGACAAAACTATAGTGGTGGCATGCACTATTATAGTAAGTGTAGTGGTGGGTACTATAGCTGGTACTTTAGAAACCTGAGTACTATAGCATCACTATTCCCTGGAGGGGCCTTTTGGGAAAAAATATGGGCCTTCGAGCCATGTATTTGGATTTATTTCCCTCTAGGTCAATGGGTCATGTAATGGGTCTCCTCTGCAAAAAAATATGTTCTTTGTTTCAATAAAAAAGTGGCATCGATCCCAACTTGAAAAAAAATTATTCACTAATAATATTTTAATTATTTTTTATTTTCATTAAAATGTATTCATTTTTAATATTTTTTTATTTAATATTTTTTTTATTTATTCATTTTTAATATTTATTTATATTTATTTATTTAATAACAGTTAAATGTTTTTAATATGACTGTATTGTACATATTTAATATGTATTCATCTTCATTTTAATATATATTCATTTTCAATTTTTTTTAATATTTCATATAATTAATAAAACTTGTTAACTTTTTAAATATTTTTTAAGTTTATTCATTAAGAGTTATTAAATTTCACTCATTTATAACATTCAAGAATTCAATATTATATATTCATTAATAATGTTAATTAATTTTTACATTTTTTATATTTTATTCATTTTTAATATATATTCATTTAATATTTTTTTAATTTATTTTATATAGTTTCAATCATCACTTTCCAAAAATTGATGATAGATATATTTTTTTTCAGTGCTAAAATAGAATGTTCTAATAAAACCTATATTTATCATCACTACCTCTTAGCACTGATAAAGATATGTCTTAATCAGTGCTAAAAAGCACTGATAAAGAGAGGTTTTTTAGTGATTTCTATTTTTTAATATCTTCATTATATGGTATTAGAGTGTGAAGAATACTATATTATTAACATGTTACCTAGTGTATACTCACACATATATCCATATACAAATTAACATGTTATTTATTCACTTGATTTATTTATATTATTAATATTATTTCCAAAGGGTTTTGGTACCCAAAATAATTTTTACTTATGAAAGAAATATAGTTGTACTCTGTTGTCTCTCAAGGAGGTTACTGATTGAGTTATTTTTTACTTAAAATAGTAACTGATTAAAAATGAATAGTGTTGGATTTATTATAAAAAAATTATTATCTAATTCAAAATTATGATTTTTATTGGAAAATTAGTGTAGAAATAATGGGTTTTGAAGAATGAAAATAAAATGAAAGAGTGACAGAGGGTTGAAATGGGAAGAATTTATATTTTGAGGAAAGTAAGAATTGGATTTATAGTAGTGACCTTAAAAAAGTTCAAGGTATTTAAACATTCCCTAAATAGATTATGCATACACTCAAATTGTGATACTCTGTTTACATATCAATGTAATATACACTATATGCATACCTTATATGTATTTTTTGTATACAAAATGAATATTATTGAAACCTAAAGGATAGATATGAATTGAAAATGTATGGAAGTTAATCATATGAAAAAGAAGTATGAATATGAAGTTAATGAGTTCATAATTTTATAATAGAGAATGTATATGACCCTTCTCAAATCCCTTATTTGTGTTTACATTGATGTTATTCAAGTTAAATTCATCCAGAAGAGTTGAAATAACATTTTAGTTATCATCAAACAGATCTAAGCTATTAATGTTGGACTAGATAGGGGGAAAATTAATTCACATACCGACTATGAAGATACTACCATATATGGATCATTTGACATGAATACCAATGTAAATGATGATGGGAATCTTATGGAAAAAATTACAATGAAAATTGAATATGACATTTTTATTGTCCAAATTTGATTGAGAATTTAAATAAATATTCAAAGAGACCATTGTATACCAGTTTTACTAAATATACAACATTGTCAACTGTATTGAAGTTGTAAAATTTGAAAGATGGAAATAGATAGAGTGAGACCGATTTTATAGAACTAATTGGTCTCCTGAATGATATGATACCAGAAGAAAATGATATTCCTTTCCAAACATATGACACTAAGAGAATTCTATGATCAATGGGTATGATCATTGAAAAAAATACATGTTTTTCCAAATAATTTTATATGGTTTCGTAAGAACCATGGATCACTTAAAAAATAACTTAAGTGTGTCACAAATTGATATAAGAAAGATGAATCAAGTCCTTAAAAAGTTTTATGGTAATTTCCTATAACTCCGAGGTTTAGATGACTCTATATATGTTAGGAAACCACTAAAAAATTGGCATGTCACATAGATACACAATTTAAAGATGGGAAACTACATCACCTAGAAAACTCTCCCCATTGGAAGAAAATTGATTCTGATCATCCTGAATTTGGAGATGAGTAGAGAAAACTCCATATTTCATTATCTAAAGATGGAATAAATCATTTTAGTGTAAAAAAGTAGTACTCATCGTACATTTCTAGTTATGTTAGTAAATTATTAATTCCCACCATGGTTATGTATGAAGTGTAAATAAATTATATTGTCTCTACTTATATTTCAAACAAAACAACCTCGTAATGATATTGATGTCTATTTGGATCCATTTATTAGAGTTCTAAAATTGATGTTGGATATAGTTGTTACATTGTATGATTCTTAAACAAGTAAAGTGTTCACATTGAGAGTCGTGTTGTATGAGGCAATAAATTAATCTCCTACTTATGAAAAATTTTCGGGAAATAGAATTAAATGAATGTTGGGGTGACTCATTTTTAAATAAGGTACACACTTAATTAAGTTGAAATATTCCTTAAAGACTATGTTTTTAGAGAACCACAAATTTTTACCTTGATAACATAAATACTGATCCTAGAAAACATCATTCAATGGAAATATAGAACATGGTATAGAACATTCTCCTCCAACAGGTGACAAAACATTAGATATATAAAAATATGTTGACACTAATTTTGGTAAAACATTTTTGATAAAACTTATGAAATAATTTTATTAAAATGATTATTTTTCTTTAAATAGTTGTATTATAATTGTTTATACGTCATAAATTTTCTTGATTTCATGCATGTAGAAAAAATGAATTTGATAGTGTTATAGGAACATTACTAAATGTAATATATAAAATTATAGTTTTCATTAAGGCTAGGTTGAACATTATTTACATTACGATAAGGGAATAGTTGATATCAGTAAATGGTGAAAGATGAACTTTTCTTTCTCCAATATCATACACTCTCTTTAGATATATTTTTTTCAATTTTTAACTTCTTTAGTGGTTTCAAAGTTCTATAGGGATATTAAAAAAATATCAATAATATTGTGTCAATTAATAATTTGATGTTATAGGGTCTAAATTCACATTATCTTCATTATTTGATGTAATATTTAATTCTTATAGCTTTACGTTGCATTCTTCTTTAAATTTTATGACATACATTAACCAAACTTTGATTCCTTTTTAAAGCCATATGTAGTAAAGTTATAGAACCGTTAAATTTTCCAATCATGAATAAGGAAATTTCATTCATATTATGTGAATTATAGATATTCTTATCACCACCATTATTTGAAATAATGGTCCATCTGATGGTTCACTTGGTTAGAGAGATTCAATTATGTGGTCTTATACATTACAAATGGATATACCCCATTGAATAGTATATGATAATTTTAAAATAGAAAATAAATAATTGAAGTTTTCCAAAAGGTTATATTGTATAGTGATATATTATTAAAGAAATTATTAAATTATGTATCAATTACCTTTCAGATGTTGATAACATTAGTCACCCAAAATCTCATCATAGTAGACACAATCTGAGTGAAGGGATTTCTAGAAGATATATTGTTACAAATACCATTGAAGGTCAAGATCAAGATCACATTTAAATTTTATATAATAGTGAAAAGGTTTCTCCATATGTTGAACCCCGCAAAATAATTCTTATACATTTGAATCTACCAAGGAATGAAGGATTGATATCAAATACACATAATAAATAGTTTATATGATGGTTCTGAGATCATATTTATAAGGAGTTATCTGAAAATTTGAATTCATTTACTAAATGACTTTGATGGATAGCTAGGGGTCCAAACAAAAATGTTATAAATTACATTGGTTTTGTAATTAATGGTTATACATTCTATACAAAGGAACAATATGAACACAATATGATGAAAAATAGTAGAGTTATGCTTGTGGAAGAAGGGATGTAAGTATCTTGTTCCAAGGATATAAATGCAATTTATATGAATATGTCATATTTTCGTATTATTGAACAAATATTAGAGTTTTATTATAAAACATTTCTTGTGTATATTTTCTTGATGAAAATGGGTTGATAATAGGAGTGCAGTGAAAGTCGATGAACTGGTCTTCGTGAAGGTGAATTTTAGTATGGAGGGGGGGATAAAGATTAGCCATTCATAATGGAATCAAAAATAGTGGAAGTATTTTATGTCCCATAACCAACAAAAAATAATTGGTCAATTATATCATTGGTGACTAAAAGAATAATAGGTATAGATCAAAGATCAATTGAGGATAACCTTTTCATTGGTAGATCATAATCATTTCATAGAGTCCCCAATGTAGACAATGTCTTGTATGTTAGAGGGGACCATATGGAGAGGATTTGGATACTTGATATAGGATACAAATACCTTCAAACATTAAATAAAAAAATATAATTAAATGAGTTGGTTAAATTGTTTTTTAATATACTATGTTTTTCCTCATAATATTATGTGTTCTCGACTGCATTTTCATAATCTAAATTAAATTCTTGACTACTTATGCAGATACTGAATTCTCCACATGCTGATGTTATCAATATTGAGGAATAATACATGATTTATTTTAATACAATGGAATTATTAGTGGATCAACAACATGTTGATGAAAATAATAACGGTGTATCACCACTATGTTAACTAAAATTATCAATGAAAGAAGAAGATGTATAAAATTTGAGGTTAGTTGGAATCAACGCGGATAAACATTTGACCCCAACAAGTCAATGTTCATTAGTTAAATTATGGTCTCAACAAAAATTAATATTCTAATTGATATATATACATGGAAAAATTTCATAATATCATTTAATACAACCATATGGGAAGATATTAGGGTAATGTTATGATATAATTTCTCTATTTTACAAAAAATATATATATAATGAAACATTGATTTAATTTTCCTTATCCCTTGTAGATTTCATTTATTTTAGATAGTTGTCTAAATAAATTTTTCTTAATGGTAACTAGAAAATCCCATAGAGGCTTTTGTAAAATTCTTATAAACAATCATATTGAGGATTCTAATGGGAAAGTAAACCCCCACCCACTAGCTACTTATGCACACATTATAAACATAGAAACATGGAAATCTTTCATTAGTTTCCATGACGAGGAATCATTTGAGGTGAATTGAAATCGATAATAATTTATTTGAAAATGTTTATTTTATCCAATTTTATTGAAAAATAATAATTTATGAAACAATAAAGTATTATGAAAATAATAACATGCATCAAAACCAATGTACCCCTACTATAAATAAAATATGTGGTATGCTTCACTTGAGAAGAAATTGGTATGTATGTAAAATTTGTGGTAATAATTTTATGTGATATAAAACCCTATACATTCCTTAGTTTATTTTTATAATGATGTATCAAAATCCAAATCCACTTCCATCCCATGTCATGTGATATGGAAGGAGGCCCATGTAAATTAAGAGGGTAAAATAGTATATGAAAAGAAATAAGAAATATGGGAATCATGTGTATGTATGACATAATAGTAATTTGTTATAATTTATAATAGCATTACATAAAAATATCTATTTATGTTCATATGTTTTTATATGGTTTAGAGATAATCATCCACATGAATTTTATTTAAAGAAAAACTAATTTATGTATCTTTTAAGAGGCCAAAACAATATAGATACATTAGAGGTTCAGGTTTTTGGAGTGTCACCTCAAACATATTTTGAGAAGAAAAAGATTTAAGGAGATTAATATGAGATAATGAAAGGAATGACATCATAGTTAGATGATTTAAAAGATATTACTGTTCGGACTGGTTTAGAAGACCAATATATTAAAAAGGGCAAAAGAAAACCAATAGTGGATCAATAGTAAGTACCTAAAGATCCACAGGACCCCACTAGATTTGATGTTATCCATTCTCCTTAAACATATGAATTACATAAGGTAATAAATTTTTTCATTATTCATTATCTTAAATGTGCATCGAACAACTTTTGATAACTTTATATTACTAAAATTTTACAGGGTCATTTTGTATTTGATGTATATATATCAAAATCCACATACCACATTATTTCTAAGGGTATTGTGTAAAATATACCATGAGACATTATACATAATAAAAAACTACCAAAAGATCATGTAAGATTGGGAATTAATGTAGATCATGAGTCGAGAACTGAGTTTTCTATTTCACTTGATGATCTAGATATTATCACAGTTGACTATTCTATTTTAAGATTCATAGCATGGTCATATAATCTTATAAAGATACATGATGTATGTCCATAACCATTTTTTTAAATGAAAAAACTTTAACAATTGATTAAAAATGTTTTGAAATGAGGTATGGTATTACATATGGAAAAATAGGGGAAACGAAAGGTCGGATCAAGAAAATCTAGTGGATCAACCAGGAGATTAAAAAGACCTTCCAAGAGTAGCTTCACATCACCAGTTCCACTTCCACATATATTAACATTAGAAATTCATGCAGATATGACATTCAATGATGAAAATATGTATTATATTTAGTATGAAGAATAAATATTTGGATTGGTCATTACAGATATGGTTGATTTGGAGAGTATAAATGATATTATAATGTTTGAATGGTTGGGAGTCTTAGTTGTGAATATATAAATGAGCTATATTTATAAAATATTTCTATCCAAAAAATGATCTAGTAATTTCATTATAGTTAATAACTATTAATATTTTTAATAATCCTATATATTTCTACTATATAAAGGTAAAAATCTATGAATAAAGATGTGTAATCATTAATCACTCTATCATTTCTATGGAGTAACTTTTTTTAGAATTGCAAGAAATTAAAAATAAAAAAATATGTACTAAGTGGTGCATTTGAAATTAAAACAACAGACTACATAATCCTCTTGATTCCTACAATACTGGGGTAAAAGTCTTCAATCTAATCATATAAAATATATTTTTTTTTATTTTTTTTCTTAGGAAGCACTGTATGATCATCGTAATTCATTTTGATTCCCCAAATGTATGTTCTTTGGGATTCAAAGCATGAATTTCCATCAAACCGTCTGCACATGATTTCTATTTTGAATTTTTAATGCATTACAATCAACATTTTATGGACAAAATTCGAATTATATGATTCATATTGTGTTTTAATGAGAATTTTATCATGATAGGGTGATCTATAAATATTATCTAAATCATGGTTATGTTCAGTGACTAAACATAAGAAGCATATGGATTTCTTGAAATGGAAATAGATTAAGGTATATATAGTAATATTTAACTATCAAAACATATTTCAAAAAATGTTACTTCTTTTGTTCAATGTTTCAATAGTATCTGAAGTAAAATAACAAAAATGATTTTGGATATTACATTTGAAAATTTATGAAAGATATCATATACTATCAAATGAATGGAATCCCCAAACAGGTAATTTTTGAATGTAATTACAATTTTATTTAAAATATTTCTTAATTTTTTGTTGGTCTATTTTTTCTCACTACCACTAAGATTTATAATAATCCACATTCTCAAAAGATGAATTAACTCTATTTAGAGATTAGTGGGTAGAGTACATTGTGTTATAATGTTTTATAAAATAAATTTGAGGTGATTACCAATTATTTTTGTGATATAGTATAGGCTATAACCTTAGATAGAAATTTGGGATGTCAATAATTTGTATCATGTTTATTAAAAATTATTTTTGAGCTATTTGTCAAGGATAAGTATCATAGTGGGTTATGCTCTTTGGATTTTGGAAAATACAGTAACATGTATAAAGTTTATTGTGCTCATGAGAGATTAGACTTTGAGGTTGCATCTGAGATAATGTTGATAGAGAAGTGGTTCAATGATCCTTCTACCCAAAAAAATAAAAAGACATATTACCTACTATTGGGGAAGGTACTTCAATTATTCTAGCCTAATCATTTTTATTTTTTTCTTTCTATCTTTTAATGAGTTTTTAAAAATATTCTAGTCCTTATTACAATCACTTACACTATATGTCAATCTAATACATGATGTGATATATATGAATCAAAGTGTTTGTTTTAAATATAGAAGTGTCATTGAAGTTTAAAACACACATTACATAGAAAAAACTAATAAAAGAAGATCGAATTGTTATCAAACATTAGGAAAGTAATCCATAATTCATTTGTGACATATAAGAATTGATCACACATCAATCTGACACATGATGTGGTTAGTATGATTGAAATCTGTGTTTTAAATAGAGCGTTTCATTTAAATTTAAAACATTCATCACACATCCATAACTAAAAAAAGGATTATATTTTTTTCAAACATTATTACAATGATCTATAATTTATTTTTTGGCATGTAGGAATTGATTGCACATAAAACCCACACACAATACAGTCGATATTACTCAATGTGTGTGTTTTCAATATTAAATTTCCATTTTAGTTTAAAATACATGAAACATGGTAAAAAATAATAAAAAAGCTTAGATTATTTTTAAACTTTATGAAAATGATCTATAGTCTATTTATAATGTGTATTAATCAACCACATGTCAATCTGACCCATGATGTGGTAGGTATGAATGAAAGTGTTTGTTTTAAATATAAAAGTGTCATTTAAGTTTAGAATGAATGTCACATAGAAAAAATTGAGAAAATTAGATCATATTGTTTTAAAAAAAACTATAAAAATGATCCATAATTCATTTGTTATGTTTATTATTTGATCACGCATCAATCTAACACATGATATATCTGTTGTGACTCGAAGTGCATGGTTTCAATATAGAAGTTCCACTTAAGTTTAAAACACAGGTCACTTTTTCTAAACATGGAAATTGATCTCGTTTTGTTTTCAACTTAATGAAAATTATCCATAATTTATTTTTAATTTATAGGAATTGAACTCATGTCAATTTGACACTTGATGTGGTCGGTATGACTCAAAGTATTTTTTTCAATATAAAAGTTCCATTTTAAGTTTAAAAAGTGCATCCCATTCCCAAAACTGAAAAAAGAAGATTTAATTGTCATAAAACTTTAGAAAAATGATCCCTAATTCATTTTTGATATATTTTAATTTACTAAACAACAATATGACACATGATGTGTCCAGTATGACTCAAGAGCGTGTTTTCAATATAGAAGTGTCCTTTAATTTTTAAATGTGCATAAAATGGACATAAATAAAAAACAAGCTTGTATTATTTTCAAAATTTAGGAAAAAGATTCATAATTAATTTGTGATGTGTAGGAATCAGCTTCATGTCAATCTGACACATGATGTGGTCAATATGACTTTAAGTTCTTGTTTTTAACATAAAAGTTTCATTTAAGTTTAAAATAAATTTCACATAGTCAAAACAAATAAAATGAGCTTAGAATGTTTTGAGAACTTAGGAAAAAATCCATAATTAATTTGTGATATATAGTAATTGACTTCATTTCAAGTTGACACATTATGTGGCTGGTATGACTCAAAATGTGAGTTTACAATATAGATGATCCATTTTAGTTTAAAATGCTCATGACATTTTCAAAACCAAAAAAAACCAGATCTGATTATTTTTAAACATTAGTAAAATTATTCATAATTTATTTTTTATGTGTAAGAATTAAACACACATCAATATGACACATTATGTGGTTATTATGATTCAAAATGAATGTTTTAAATAAAATTACCATTTTAATTAAAAATTTACATCACATGGTCAAAAAAAACAAAAAAAAACATCAGTTAGTTTTCAAACCTTAGGAAAATGATCCATAATTAATTTATGATATATAGAAACCAACCACACATAAATATGACACGTGATGTGGTCGACATGAATCTATGTGAATATTTTAATATATATGCTTCCTTCATGTTTAAAACACGTGTCAGATAGATAAAACTGAGAAAATTTGACCATGTATTTTTAAAACATTAAAACATTGATCATTAATTCATTTTTGATGTGTAAGAATCAACCGTATGTCAATCTAACATACGATGAGGTGGGTATAACTAAAAGTGTGTGTTTTTAATATAAAAGTGTCATTTATGTTTAAAACATGCATTACATATCCAAAACTAAAAAAAAGATTGTATTGTTTTCAAAAATTAGGAAAATGATCCAAAATTCATTTGTGATGTGTAGGAACCAACCACATGTAAATCTGATGCATGATGTGGTCTTTATGACTCTAAGTGTGTGTTTTCAATATAAAAGTGTCATTTTAGTTTAAAAGATGCATCATATTGTCAAAACCAAGAAAATAAGATAATATTATTTTAAAAATTTAGGAAAACAATCCATAATTTCTTTGTCACATATAGGAATTAGCCTCATGTCGATATGATGCATGATGTGGTCGGTATGACTTGAAGTGTGTTTTTTAATATAAAAGAGTTATTATAGTTTAAAACACATTTCTCATATTCATAAATGATAAAAAGAGATAAAATTGGTTAAAAAATTTAGAAAAATGATCCATAATTCATTTGTGGCATATAGGAATTGCCTACATGTCAATCTGACATACAATGTGGTCAGTATGACTCGAAGTGTGAGTTTTAAATATAAGTGTTAGTTTATTTTAAAACACACATCACATTGTCAAAACTGGGAAAATGAGCTCATATTATTTGTAAACGTTAGAAAAACAATCTATATTCACTTTTTATGAGTTGGAATTGACCATAACTCAATCTGACACACGACGTGGTTTTTATGACTTGAAGTGAATGTTTTTACTATAGAAGTGTCATTTTAGTTTAGTGATATAATTATTAAAAACTATTTTAATTAAATAAGAAAATTATTAACAGATAAAATTATTAATATATTTAGTAATTAAACATAGAATTTATATCGATTATTAATTAAAAATGTAATTAATAATCCATAATATAATATTTAATTAATAGTATAACTAATATAAAATTAGCAATATTATCATTAGTAATATAATTAATAGTATAACTAATAATATCATTAATATATTAAGTAATTAACAATATAATTAATCTTATATGGACTATATAACATTAAATAATTATTTGATTTTTTATTTACAATTACTTAAATAAAAAATAATTTTATTGTGGGGATAAACTTTTGTACGGAGGTAGGTTATTGGAGAAATTATACTATTAAAGTTTTGATTTTGTATATGGGTTTTAATTTTGATTGATTAATTTTAAATATGAAATCATTATAAATATTTTGTATATAAATGTTGAATTTAAATTATGGTGAAATATAATATTTGTATTCTAATCCAGTTTTTTCTATATTTGTATTTCTATCTATTTGTGTTTAATAATTTGTTTTGTTGTTATAGGGCTACTGTAGGGCTATAACTTTAAAATAGTTAATATGGACGTTATAAAAGTTTAAAAAAGTGCTAATAATGGGTGGATTTTTCAATAATTTATTTTTATCATTGATAAAGGTTGTATTCTTTTGAAGGTGATTAAATTTTCCATGATTTTTTATGCTGAAATAGTCCTTTTCTTGCACTGATAAGGGTCTTATCTATAGTAGTGAAGTGACATTGTGATCTGAGATAGTTGTGATTGTTTGTGAGAACCCTTATGTTGGGTATTGTGAGTGTCTATTATAAAAAATATTTTCTTGTGATTTCTATACACACCCCACAAGAGTCAAGTATTTTATATTGATGGCAACTATTTTGGTTCTTGGTTCTTTCATAAACATGCATGTTGGTCATGAAGGATGACTAACTTCCCCCTCTTCCCTGTTATCCCTTTAAAAGTAGATGGGTTGAGACAAACCGATTTTAGTATGATAATTCAAGCTGTGGGAGTGGCATGTGTTGTACCAAATGATGAGGTGATTATGGGGTGATGGATTTGTGGTGGGGATCGTTCACGGTGGTAGGAGGAAACAAGTTTGATGTTATTCATGTTTACAACACCCTAATGAACTAGTCTTATGATGTGATGGATGTGGTATGTGGTTGAGGATTAGGGTATGATATTTGATATGAGGTTTTATTTGATTCCAAAAAGAGATTTTTGACCTTACGAGAGTTGGGGTAGGTAGGTCAATAACCTAACCCACATCAGGTAAGAGGGGATGAGAGCCCAAGACATTTGATATTGGGGTGTGAGTGCAGAAACCCAATGGGGGATTGGTTTCTGAGCACCAATGATTATATTCTTCTAATATTATTTTATTATACATTAAATGTGATACTTGTTGATGTAGGAAATGGGTATACTACTATAGATTCACATTTAAATAGTGGTGGCCTTTATAATAACCTTCTAAAAGTGATGATAAAGGTTACTGTTTATCAGTGTTTATTAGAAGCATAGATAAAGTTTGTCGTTAATCAGTGATGATAAAAATAAAACCTTTATCAGTGCTTTTTTAGTATTGATAAAAGGAATTCAGAATAATTTAATTTATTTTACATATTTATATATGTTTAAATTTTATTTACACAACTATAAGTAAATATTGTTATAAATAGTATATATATATATAGTCAATTGATAATGAATATTGGTGTCTTCATTCATATCTTAAATGGGTATAGTTAGGTCATCCCAACAAGCACAAGGTTTATACCAGCATGATGTTGCCTCTGTAATTGGTGTTCTTATCCATCAAGATAAAGAGACAAAACAAGTCTATTTTGGTCACTTTGCAAAATTTCTAAAAATATGTATGAAAAATAATTACAAATTCCATTTATAAACATGGAATGAAATAAGAGAAAAATAAATCAAGAGTGTTCTGGTGCATAAAAACACCAACCAATTAAGCCAATCCCATCACTCAAAAACAAAAAACACTAACCAAACACCACTACATCTAATATGATGCTTGTGATATCTAGGTCCAATTTGTGAAAGTGAATGGAAAGGACAATTTAGAATGAAAGGCCATCAAGTAAACAACACAATCAGTAATAAGACATTGGCACCCAAAAAGACCAACCAAACAAATGACACATCACCACATGGAAAAATGTACCGACCTACCCATGAAAAGATAAGGCCAACAAAAAAACATTGAGAACCAAGGAGTCTCGAGTTTCTCAATGAAAACTATCACAAACCATGATTCCATATCAATAATTACTTCATCAGAGACCAGAACACCACCTCAACAACAGGTTCAACCACCTATCCTCATCTAGATGTATAAAAGGGGAACCATTGACACCAATGCTGATGAAAACCCATGAAACCAAGAGAAATGAAAAAATAGATAAACACAAACCAAATCAAAACCAACTCAAAAACACCAAGAACACTAAAAAAACCCCAAAATACTAATAAAGAACACACTTTTTTATGTGCTAAAAAAACACTAATAAATGGCACACTTTTATCAATGCTAAAAAACACTGATAATCATATAACCTTTATCAACACTAAAAAATATTGATAAAAGGAAATCTGTTTTTAATGATTTTCTTAGGAATAAAAAAGGTAACCATTTATCAGTATTTTTTTTAGAATTGATAAAAGTGTGTCATATATCATCATTAACTTTTTTGATGATAATGAAAAACTTTATTAGTGAAAAATTTATTGTTGATAAACACCTAATAATAAATAATTTTAATTAATATGTAAATGTTTTTTGTAATATTTAAGGTTTTTCCAAAAAAAATTAATAAATAATAAATATAAAAAATAAATAAATAAAAACATTAAAATGAATAAATATTAAAAATGAATAAATAATATTATATTAATAGATAATGAAATTAAATAAAATTGAATAAAATTGAATAAAATTGAATAACTGTTAAAATAATTGAAAAAATAATATTAATTATATAAATTACAAAAAAATTAAAAATAAATAAATATTAAAATGAAAATGGATAGATAATTAGAGATTACATTTAAATATAAAAGTTTTATAATAAATTTCTAATTATATAAATGTATATGATATTAATTATATATATAATATCAATAATAATTTTATAAATTAATAATTATATTCATAAATAATTAATATTATATATGTTTATATAATTAGTAATTATATAAATGTATAATTATATAGTTACTAATTATAATATATATATATATATATTTGGTATTGGGGGTATAATTACAACCAAACAAATCACACACATAAAGTCACGACCCCTCCCCCTAAAGGGTACCCCTCATGGGCTGATAATGAGAGAAGGGAGATGGTGAATTCTTGAGTCCCACCCCTAGTAACACTCTAGTTAGCGACTAGAACCGAGGTTATAATAAGCAGACATATGGGAGAAATTTACCTCTAAGAGAACATCAAGAAGAGATAAATAAGGAAAATACACCAATCAACACATGCTCTGACATATATTTGAAATAAATCCCAAGTGCATACATGTAATGTCATACAGTACTAAAACCACTAAAAGAGAAACTATAAGCACCAAAAAGGTAAATATAAAAATGGCCACGAATCCCAAACAACTCCAGAAAAACCATGTTCTAGTAATATCTAACCTGGTATGTCACGACCCGTACTCGGGGCCCGTGCCGTGACTACCCCAAACCCGCCTTCCATAGGCCAGGGGCTGGTGACTAGAACCAAGGCGTAAATCCCGGTAAAAAGGGAAGGAATTTCCTTTGTAAAGTAAACAAGCACCACAGAGAATGCAAGCGGAAAAGGTAAACACTAAGTAAAAACAGAGTACAACTGTAAGTGCGGAAAGTAAGTGGGTCAGTATACAAACCCAAACTGAAAGTAAAGTACAAATCGAAAGGGAAAACATCAAATGTAAAGTAAAAGCTGCTACGCCAAGATGTCCACTGGAAATACCACATGAAGGGTGGGTACAGATAGCTCCACTGCTCCTCGGGTCCCACCGTCCGCTCCGAGTACGTCTCACCCAGTGGTCCACCTCCAGGTACCGTCCTGCTCTGCAAGCCTCAACCACGATCAAAGCTGTCTGTCGTCTGCAACCAACACAATGTAGTGCGGGCATAGCCCATGAAGGGGTGAGTATAAGCTACTCAGTAGGGACCCCAAGACCCCTGAAGGTCTCCCAAAATCCACAAAGGATAATCCACAAAGGAAAGATACAATCACGATGTAACAACCGACACTACTTAGATATATGCCCATACATATACCTAAGTCATCAATTCCAATATGCTCCAACCTCCGAGTCCCAGAATAACCCAGTCCACACAGGAAAGTATACGTATTCCACACAGGTAAACAAACGTAATCCACACAGGATAGCACAACACAATCCACACAGGAAAGTAAACAGGATTTAGCTCACACAGGTATACTTCTTTGAAGACGATAGATATGATCACTGATCCATCTAAGTCGTCGGACCCACAAATGATCGATAGGTACTAAACCCCGCAAAGACCCACACAGGATCGGACCCACACAAGATCTGTAGGCGCTGGCTCACACAGAACCGCTAAGCGCTGACCCACACAGGATCAGACCCACACATGATCGGTAGCACTGATCCACATAGGATCGCTGAGTGCTGTAGTCGTCGTTGTCGAATCCTCTGAAGATCTCTGCACAGTCGTCGTCGCAGTCACAGTAGCAGTCGCAACCAGCACTAGGGTTCCCGCACATAGCAAGCTCGTTCGGGAGGGTCCGCTCCACGAGCTGAGAGGCTGATACATCAACTAACACATAGTCCAGAGTTGATGTATCCAAAAGTTCCGTATCGTCAACAGGAACTCAACGTCGCAGACGGCGCGTCGATCAGACGCTCGGTCTGAGAGTTATTGGCCTTTTCGTCCCAGGGGCCCGGTTGATTTTTAAGGCAAAACCAACCCGACCATACTCCACCTGCATCCAAACCTCGGGCGATGGAAGCCAAAAGATCCGTCTCACTAAGAGGAACATAACAAAGTCGACGACATGTCAATCAGACATCCATAGATCTAGATAAGAGCGTTTCCGCTGCGAGGGCCCGGTTGGTTTCGTGTACGAACCAACTCAGCCGAACTCAAAGTATTCTAAAACCTTGACTGTGATATGTCAAAACGACCGACTCGTTCTAAGGATCGTGTCGCCGCTGACGTCGCGTCGATCGGAGGTCTGTAGCCCGAGTTATGGGCAATTGAACCCAATCTGTCCGAAAACGGGGGTTTTGGGCCCGGACCGACCCGGCCCGAGACCCCCCGGTCGGCCCGAACCGGGTCGACCCGCCCCGGTCCGGGTCGGCCTGGCCCAATACGGCCCAACCGGCTGGGCGCGGCCCAGCCTGGCAGACCAGCCAGGCGCCGGTTCGGCTGGGCACAGCGCGCCCAGCGGGCTGCCAGCTCGGCCTTCGGCCGAGCTGGTGGAAAAAGGGGGGCGCCTTCCCCCCTTGAGTAAACCCCCCCCCCCATTTATGGGGGGCCGTTTGAAGCCGGACGGGGGAATTTAATTCCCCCGGCTCCTCCCCTTTCCGGCCGGCCCGACCTGGCCGGCCGACTCCTTCTCAATGGGACCGGCGGTGGCCGGTCCCCTTCCAGTTCCGACACCGGCGGCCCGGTCCGGCCGCCGGTCACCTTGCTCCACCGTGGCCCGGAACCGGCCGCGACCCTTGTCGTCCGGCGCGGTGCGACGGCACCATGCCCCTCCGCTGCGGCCCCGGTCCGGCCGCGGCGCCTTCGATTTTCTTTGACGCGGCGTGACGGCGTCGCGTTCTTAAACTTCTTTCCACGACGCGGCGCGACGGCGCCATGCATTTCCTTCCGCATGAATCCGTGTGGTGCGACGGCACCATGTTCTCCCGTACCAACCACAAGGAACCAACACAGAAAAATAAGTAGGGGGGTCGGTTGTGTTTGTGCGGTCTGAACCCCTCACGTTATTTGATAACAAATGGTTTAAATCCACAAAGTTCGTCAAGTTGGTATTCACGAACAAAAACAATAAACAAAACCCCTACCTCGGTTCAGGAATGGTGCACGTTAACGAGCCGCGGAAGACGAGCGTCGTGGAGGTCGGGCGTCGCGGGAAAAGAACTTCAACCTCGCGAAGCAAGGATTCAAAGTCGTTGATGTAGATTTCGTCGCGGAAAACCGTCGCAGAAGAGACGACGTAGAATAAGAACGTCGCGTCGTGGATATGGCGTCGTGGAAGAACCGTGTTCTTCGGCGGAGAAGTTCTTCGTTGAAGAACGGTGTTCTTCGCGTTCTTCATCGAGGTTGAAGAAGAAGAAGACTTCACGCTTCCCAATCCTCTCAGGGTGGAAAAACTCTAACAATAATAAAATAAGACCAAGTCTTATTTTATTAACACAACCTAACCATTTGAATTTCAAAAGTTTGAAATTAAGTAACTCACTTTATTAAATATAACAAGTTGTAAAAAATTAATGAAAGTGAGTTAATGGGGAGTTAGGAAAGTGAGGGGTTAAGAGAGTTAAGGGATTTGAAAAGTTGGGGGGTTTGTGTGGGCCCCACCCTTTCAATTATCCACACATGGGAAGTTGGGTGGATGTGGGCCCCACCACCAAGTTCCCATGCGAGAAGATAACCACTTTGATAAGAAATAAAATTTATTCAACAATTTTATTTTCTTTTTAATTAAACCCCATTAATTAACTTCTTCTCTCACACAAACGCAACTACGGTAAAGGTTCCCTTAAGCAATTACCGGCGTTGCGAGTTCATCGGTGCCCTCGAAATTCGATTCCGAGAACCGGTTCAAAAGTTAGAAATTCCCGCTCGTTCGTTCACTGAACGTACCCGAGCCAAACTTCGGAAATTGATTCCGGGCAAACCGGGCCTCAGAATCAGGTGCCGTCAGAAACCGCGCTCTTGTAAAATTCCAAAGAAAATTAAGAAAAAGTATCCCTTGAATTTTACGGGTCATTAAATTACTCCCACCTTAGGGCTTTACGTCCCCGTAAAGATACATCATAACTAGGGAAAAAAATGTGGGTACTGAGCACGCATCTGAGCCTCTCGCTCCCAAGTGCTCTCCAGGAGGTTTCTGTGCTGCCATCTGATGCGCACTAGAGGAATCGACCATCCACGTAGGACCCACTCCTGTCGATCCTCGATCTCCACCGGGACCTCCGTAAAAGTCGCCCCATCATCAACATCAAGCTCCCCATGGTCAATGATATGCATCGGGTCGTGCACGTATCTCCTCAGTTGAGACACGTGGAAGACGTCGTGCACTCGGTGCAGCTAAGGTGGTAGAGCCAGGCGATAAGCCACCTCGCCAATCCTGATGAGGACCTGGATGGGTCCGATGAAGTGCGGAGATAACTTGTCGCCTCGGCCAAATCTCCGTAATCCACGTCGAGGTGAGACACGCAAGAAGACGTGGTCGCCATCCTCGAACTCTAGTGACCTCCGCCTCCTGTCAGCGTATGACTTCTGTCGGATCTGAGCTATCCTCATCCACTCCTGGATGAACTGGACATTCTCTGTCGTGGCCTGGACCATCTCCGGTCCCACAAGTGCTGACTCCCCAGGGTCTGTCCAGCACAAAGAAGATCTGCAAGGTCGGTCGTACAACGCCTCGTACGGTGCCATCCCGATGGTGGAGTTGTAGCTGTTGTTGTACGCGAACTCCACCAAGGGTAGGTGGTCCTCCCAGCTGCGACCAAATTCGAGGACGCATGCACTGAGCATGTCCTCGAGAGTCTGAATGGTCCTCTCTTTCTGACCATCTGTCTGAGGGTGAAAGGCTGTGCTCAGACGTAGCTGCGTTCCGAATGCCTCCTGCAATCCCTTCCAATGACAGGAAGTAAAGAGAGCATCTCAATCGTAGACGATAGAATATGGCACACTGTGAAGCCGTACAATCTCCTGAACGTAAAGTCGTCCCAAGCTCTCCACTGAGCCCTGTTCTCTGATGGGTAAGAAGTGTGCCGACTTGTTGAGTCGTTTGACAATCACCCAAATGGAGTCGTGACCTCTGGAAGTGCGTGGAAGTCCAGTCACAAAGTCCATAGATATGTTGTCCCACTTCCACTCCAGAACCTCCAAGGGTTGTACCAAGCCTGCTGGTACCTAGTGCTCTGCCTTCACCTACTGACAGGTGAGGCATCGAGAAACGAACTCTGCCACAACCTTCTTCATGCCCGGCCACCAGTGCTGTGGTCTGAGATCCTGGTACATCTTTGCCACTCCAGGATGTACCGCTAAAGGTGAAGTGTGAAACTCTCTCAGCACCTCCTCTCGTAAAGCGACTGATACCAAGGTACGTCCTCTAAAAAGGATGTCGTGCTCTGCTCCAAAGGAGAAACCATCAGGTGCCTGTCCTGAGGATATCTGTGCACGCCGCGTCTCACAGTCAGCGTCCCCATGTTGTGCCTCTCTGACCCACTGTAGTAGTGGAGGAGTGACTGTGAGAGAATGAAGGTAGGCTGCTCCATCTCTATCCACGAAGGATATATGCAAAGAGGCTAGCTGCTCTGTCTCCTCCTCAAGTAGCTGAATGCCCGTCCTCTTGCTGAGAGCATAGGCTACCACGTTCCCCTTCCCAGGAGTATAGACTATCTCAAAGTCATAGTCCTAGAGGAACTCGAGCCATCCCTGCTGTCTTAGGTTCAGGTCCTTCTGCGAGAAGATGTACCTGAGACTCTGATGGTCAGAAAAGACTGTAAAGTGCTCACCCATCAGATAGTGTCGCCATGTCTTCAAAGCGAAGACCACTATTGCTAACTCCAGGTCATGGGTAGCGTAGTTCTGTTCATGCGACCTCAACGGGCGTGATCCATAGGCGATCACTGATCTCTCCTGCATCAGGACACAACCCAGTCCGGTCCCTGATGCATCGCAGTAAACTATGTACCCTACTCCCTCCTCAGGCAACCTCAAGATAGGTGCGCTGGCCAAACTCTGTCTCAGCTCCTGGAAGCTCTGCTGACATCTGTCTGACCACACAAAGGGTTTCCCCTTCTTCGTCAAAGCTGAGAGTGGTGCCGAAACTCTGGATAAGTCTGGCACAAATCTCTGGTAGTATCCAGCTAGTCCCAAGAAACTCCACACCTCCGTCACGCTCCTGGGTAGCTCCCAAGCAAGTACTGCCTTGATATTCGTGGGATCCACTACAACTCCCGCCTCAGAGATGACGTGTCCCAAGAAGTGGACCTCACGTATCCAGAACTAGCACTTTGAGAGCTTAACATAAAGCTGGTGCTCTCGGAGTGTGTCTAGTACAACCCATAAGTGGTAGGCGTGCTCCTCCTGAGTCGTCGAGTAAATCAAAATGTCGTCGATGAAGACCACGACAAATCGATCGAGTTATGGCTGAAAGATCCTGTTCATGAGGGCCATGAACACTGCTGGAGCATTGGTTACACCGAATAGCATAACCAAGAACTCATAGTGTCCATACCGACATCTGAAGGTCGTCTTCTGCACGTCCTCGTCTCGAACTCTGAGCTGATGATAGCCTGACCTGAGGTCTATCTTCGAGAACCATCGTTATCCCTTGATCTGATCAAATAGGTCATCAATCCTCGGTAGAGGATACTTGTTCCTCACTGTCACCTGGTTCAGGCGACGATAGTCGACACAAAGTCGCAAGCTCCCGTCCACCTTCTTGGCGAACAATATCGGGGAAGCCCAGGGTGAAACACTGGGTCGGATGAACCCCTTTCCCTGCAAGTCCTTCAACTGTACCCGTAGCTCTCGAAGCTCAGTGGGGGCCATCCAATATGCTGGAGTCGATATCGGGGCTATCCCGGGGTACAGGTCAATATAAAAGTCTACCTCTCTGTGAGGAGGTAACCCTGGAACATCGTCAGGAAAAACGTCCGCATACTGATCCACCACTACAGGAAAACCAGGACTCTGCACGTCAACTGATCCTAGGATGAGTCTAGACAACTTATGAGTTATGGGTTGTCCTCTCCTCTGCGGAAGTCCATCATGTGCTGCAAAGGCACCCTTCTTGCCGGTGAAGGTGAACCTGCTCCCGTCTGTGCGTACACATCGCACCTTGCACCTAAAGCAGTCAATCTGTTCATGGACCATAGATAACCAATCCATGTCCAAGATGATGTCATAAGGCCTCGACGCCACTACAAGAAGGTCCTAGCCGAAGCTCTCGCCTCCTAGAGTAAGCTCACACTGCCGGCACCGGTGTGTAATCGTCGAGTCTGCTCCCGTAGGAGTCTCTAGCCGTAAGGATCAAGCCAACGGCTCTGTCGGAATCTCCGAGCTCCGAACAAGGGCAGCGGCTATGAAAGAGTGACTCACTCCTGTGTCTATAAGTACTGCAGCAAGGGTGGAATAGACACAGATAGTACCTCAAATCATCTCGGGTGCGCCGTGGTCGTAGGCCTCCGCTGCCTGGAGTTGTGCCTGTCTCTGCCCGCCAGCTCCCTGTGGTCGGGGTGGACCTCCTAGTGGTAGTGGTGGTAGTGCCTCAAAGCATCGCCCACCACCTACTGCTCGGACAGATCCTCTGCCTCATCCGCCTCCTCCCTGCGGATCACCACGGTCGACCCTCTGCCTCTACCTCGATGGTCCCTCAACCATTTGCTGCTCCTCGGCACGGCGGGTCTGGTAGTCACGAGCCATGTGGCCCTGCCCGCCGCACGAGTAGCACTGTCTGCCTCTCGAAAGACTGACTCCACGATGTGTGCCCCGCACTGCTGAGCCAGTGTCCTGAGGTCGTCTGCCTGAGGGTCTGGTCTGCCTAGACCCAAGAGTCATCCATCGACTGCCTACTACAGAGGACTCTGCTACGTACCACCCTGCAGTGGGTCTCGGTGCTGGTGTTGACTCAGCAAGAAAGCTCTCGATAAAAAGGGCCTGCTCCAGTACTCCTGTCTGAGTCAGAATGCTGAGGGAGATCAGTGATGCCCTGATCTCGTGTCTCAATCCCTGCTCAAAGGTCCGGGCCCGGAAGAATGGGTCCCTTACCATGTCGGTCGAGTAGCGCGAGAGATCAGTAAATCTCGCCGAGTACTGAGCGACTGTCATGCTGCTCTGCCGCAGCTGAAGAAGCTCCTGAATGTGCACCGCACAGAGGGTGGCTTGGACAAACTCTGAGCGGAAGAGGCTCTCAAAGTCTGTCCAGAGTAGAGATGCCTCATCGTGAACCGGGAGCATCATGCTCCACCATCGGCCCACTGCTGCGTGCAGTAGGCTCGCAGCGAGGATCACCATGAGGTCTACTGGTGTCCTCACTAGCCTGAAAACTCGTACGACTGCCTCTAGCCAGTCCTCGACTGGCTGGGGGTCCATCTCCCTGCGGAACCTGGGCAGTCGCTGGCGCTGGAACTCATGCAGTGCACTAAGGCGACGTGCATCGTCAGCGGCTGGTGCTTGAAGCATCGGTGGCTCGGCGGGTAGAGCTACCGCCAGTGTCACTCCTGACAAAGGGCCCTGCACTGAGGCCTTGTCGCTCGGTGGGCTGTCATCACGCTCGACTCTCGGAACCCTAGCTGGCTGCTATCGTGGGGCCATCCTGAAAAGGAAACAGGTGTTCCATGGTCAGAACAGTATACCTGGTGAGCTGATACAAAGTAATCACAAAGAAAACTTGAAACACACATGCAATCAATGTTTTCGTGCATTAAGTTGGAAATCAAAAGTCAGTGTCCTGGTGTACGGATACGTCAGCCACTGCACCAACACTGGATTCCCTTGACTGATAACCACACTCAATACGCTAAACACTATTGCTTCACATAGAAAAGATCAGAGTTCGCGGTAGAACCAAACTCCTCTGATACCAATTTGTCACGACCCATCCTCGGGGCCCATGTCGTGACTACCCCAAGCCCGCCTTCCATAGGCCAGGGGCTGGCGACTAGCACCATGGCGTAAATCCCGGTAAAAAGGGAAGGCATTGCCTTTGTAAAGTAAACAATCACCACAGAGAAAGCAAGCGGAAAAGGTAAACACTAAGTAAAAAGAGAGTACAACTATAAGTGCGGAAAGTAAGTGGGCTAGTATAAAAACCCAAACTGAAAGTAAAGTAAAACTCAAAAGGTAAAATAGCAACTGTAAAGTAAAAGCCACTACGCCGAGCTGTCCACTGGAAATCCCACCTGAAGGGTGGGTACAGATAGCTCCACTGCTCCTCGGGTCCCACCGTCCGCTCCGAGTACGTCCCGCCCAGTGGTCCACCTCCAGGTACCGTCCTGCTCTGCAAGCCTCAACCAAGATCAACGATGTCCGTCGTCTTCAACCAACACAACGTAGTGCGGGCATAGCCCGTGCAGGGGTGAGTATAAGCTACTCAGTAGGGACCCCGAGACCCCTGAAGGTCTCCCAAAATCCACAAAGGATAATCCACAAATGAAAGATACAATCACGAAGTAACAACCGAAACTGCTTAGGTATATTCCCATACATATACCTATGTCATCAATTCCAATATGCTCCAACCTCCGAGTCCATGAATAACCCAGTCCGCACAGGAAAGTATACGTATTCCACATCGGTAAACAAACGTAATCCACAGAGGATAGCACAACACAATCCACACAGGAAAGTAAACAGAATTCAGCTCACATATGTATAAATCTTCGAAGACGATATAGATGATCACTGATCCATCTAAGTCATCGGACCCACAAAGGATCGATAGGTACTAACCCCCGCAAAGACCCACACAGGATCAGACCCACACAGGATCTGTAGGCACTGGGTCACACAGAACTGCTGAGCGCTGACCCACACAGGATCGGACCCACACATGATCGGTAGCACTGATCCACATGGGATCGCTGAGTGTTGTAGTCGTCGTTGTCGAATCCACTGAGGATCTCTGCACAGTCATCGTCGCAGTCACAGTAGTAGTCGCAGCCAGCACTAGGGTTCCCGCACACATCAAGCTCGTTCAGGAGGGTCTGCTCCATGAGTCGAGAGGCTGATACATCAACTGACACATAGTCTAGAGTTGATGTATCCAAAAGTTCCATATCGTCCACAGGAACTCAACGTCGCAGACGGCGCGTCAATCGGACGCCCGGTCTGAGAGTTATTGGCATTTTCGTCCCAAGGGCCCGGTTGGTTTTTAAGGAAAAACCAACCCGACCATACTCCACATGCATCCAAATATCGGGTGGTGTAAGACAAAAGATCCGTCTCACTAAGAGGAACATAACAAAGTCGACGGCACGTCAATCGGACGTCCGTATCTCAAGATATGAGCGTTTCCGCTGCGAGGGCCCAGTTGGTTTCGTGTACGAACCAACCCGGCTGAACTCAAAGTATTCCGAAAACTTGAGTGCGATATGTCGAAATGACCGACTCGTTATATAGATCGTGTCGCCGCTGACGGCGCGTCGATCAGAGGTCTGTAGCCAGAGTTATGGGCAATTGAACCCAGTCCGTCCGAAAACGGGGGTTTCGGGCCCGAGACCGACCCGGCCCGAGACCCCCTGGTCGGCCCGAATCGGGTCGACCCGCCCCGGTCCAGGTCGGCTCGGCCCGGCCGACCGGCCAGGCGCCGGTTCGACTGGGCACAGCGCGCCCTGCGCGCTGCCAGCTCGGCCTTCGGCCGAGCTGTTGGAAAAAGGGGGGCGGCTGCCCCCCTTGAGTAACCGCGACCCCCCCACATTTATGGGGGGCCGTTTGAATCCG
This sequence comes from Viscum album, assembly GCA_963277665.1. NCBI lineage: Eukaryota > Viridiplantae > Streptophyta > Magnoliopsida > Santalales > Viscaceae > Viscum > Viscum album. The sequence continues at coordinate 2,080,520 of OY728165.1, forward strand.
GCCGGGGGAATTTAATAACCCCGGATCCTCCCCTTTCCGACCGGCCCGACCTGGCCGGCCGACTCCTTCTCAACGGGACCGGCGGTGGCCGGTCCCCTTCCAGTTCTGACACCGGCGGCCCGGTCCGGTCGCCGGTCACCTTGCTCCACCGCGGCCCGGAACCAGCCGTGGCCCTTGTCGTCCGGCGCAGTGCGACGACACCATGCCCCTCCGTCGCGGCCCCACTCTGGCCGTGGCGCCTTCGATTTTCTTCGACGCGGCACGACGGCGTCGCCTTCTTAAACTTCTTTCCACGGCGCGGCGCGATGGCGCCACGCATTTCCTTCTGCATGAATCTGCATGGTGCGATGGCACCACGTTCTCTGGTACCAACCACAAGGAACCAACACAGAAAAATAAGGAAGAGGGTCGGCCGTGTTTGTGTGGTCCGACCCCCTCACGTTATTTGATAAAAAATGGTTTAAATCCACAAAGTTCGTCAAGTTGGTATTCACGAACAAATAAAATAAACAAAACCCCTACCTCAGTTCAGGAACGGTGCACGTTAACGAGCCGCGGAAGACGAGCGTTGCGGAGATCGGGCATCGCGGGAAAAGAACGTCAACGTCGCAAAGCGAGGATTCGAAGTCGTTGACGGAGATTTCGTCACGGAAAACCGTCGCGGAAGAGACGACGCGGAAGAAGAACGTCGCGTCGCAGATACGGCGTCGCGGAAGAACCGTGTTCTTCGGCGGAGAAGTTCTTCGTTGAAGAACGGTGTTCTTCGCGTTCTTCATCATGGTTGAAGAAGAAGAAGATTTCACGCTTCCCAATCCTCTCAAGGTGGAAAAACTCTAACAATAATAAAATAAGACCAAGTCTTATTTTATTAACACAACCTAACCATTTTAATTTCAAAATTTGAAATTAAGTAACTCACTTTATTAAATATAACAAGTTGTCAAAAATTAATGAAAGGGAGTTAATGGGGAGTTAGGAAAGTGAGGGGTTAAGAGAGTTAAGGGATTTGAAAAGGTGGGGGTTTCGTGTGGGCCCCACCCTTTCAATTATCCACACATGGGAAGTTGGGTGGATGTGGGCCCCACCACCAATCTCCCATGGGAGAAAATAACCACTTTTATAAGAAATAAAATTGATTCAACAATTTTATTTTCTTTTTAATTAAACCCCATTAATTAACTTCTTCTCCCGCACAAACGCAACTACGGTAAAGGTTCCCTTTAGCGATTACCGGCATTGCGAGTTCATCGGTGCCCTCAGAATTCGATTCCGAGCACCGGTTCAAAAGTTAGAAATTCCCGCTCGTTCGTTCACTGAACGTACCCCGAGCCAAACTTCGAAAATTGATTCTGGGGACACCGGGCCTCGGAATCTGGTGCCGTCAGAAACCGCACTCTTGTAAAATTCCAAAGAAAATTAGGAAAAAATTTCCCTTGAATTTTACGGGTCTTTACATGGTATCCAACCTACTCTTGATGAAAAAAAATAATTTATATATATATAGGGTGAGAATGAGAGTATACTCAATATGATCCTCCTCAGATCCTCTCACGCAAAAGATAAAGTAAGCACGCTATATCATAGTGAAGAACAGTGAAACTAACTCGTCACCTGAATAGGTAAACTAAGTTTTCAAACTCACCATGGATAACTCTCAACAAGTATCACATACAAGAGAGCATAAAATATAATAATGAAACCTAAAAGGTACCTAAATCTCACTTCCCCACTGGTTTTCTTCTCTTCCTCAATGTTTCACATCCCGAGTCATCTCTCTCCAAAATTAGCTAGCCCATAGACACCTGTGATAAGTATCACAACATGCACCTTGTGCATCAAATCATAAAATCCTATCATATCACATATCCATATAGTAACTAGATATTTTTTCAGAGCCACCATAACCAGTATGATGTTAATCATGCATCAAGTATTATACCTCAAGCCACCACAACCCATTCACCGAGTATGGTACCTCAAGCCATCACAACCTCTACACATCATAAGTATAATAATATATTTTATACTATATCTGTGGATACAAATGTGTGAATTACGACAAGACATCATATCCCTTTAAAAAAATATAAGGGAAAAATAACTATCATGCATACTAGTATATATAACCACCAAGATAAGAGAGTGGGGAAAGAGGGGGGTAGTCATCCATCCATCCTCCCATCAGGATGTTAGTGAAAACACCCTCCCATATTCCAGTGGGTGATAATCACCCTAACTGACATGGGTGAGGTATTGTATGAAATAAAAAAATATAAAAGATATAATATATCTCACAAACACACTATGGTAATACCCTAGTCCTAATCTCAACTACAACTATCATCGATCGGAAACCCGACTTTCACTGCTAGTGACTAAATATCCTACAATCACACAAGAATTTGAAGAGATACATTAACTAATTATTTTCTTTTAATATTTTTCTTTAATTAAATTAATTCATTAGCTATTAATTAACCATAAACATTATACCACATTAAACATTATTATCCATCAAATCAAATTCTATGCCCTCTGGGAATAATCCAAACCAATTCAATAGTTTCTCAAGAGTAACATCTCATTATCATTCTAGCAAGATCCAATCCCATGGGTTAAACATTTATTATTCATTATTAGCGCCATTTCATAATTCCAATCACTCTAGGAAAAAAATCCTAAGCTACCATCAAGAGATGAAACCATTACATCTAGCTACCTCAAGCAGTGGTGAAAGGAATGCAGATAAAACAAGAAACACAGGCATAAAACATTTAATAGATTCAACAAGAAAGCATCAAAATTTATCACTTGAATGGGTACTCTCATATTAAACCTATTCTATCATCTCTAGTTCCATACCAGACACCCACATGCATATCCTGATGCATCTCTCCATTATAAGAATCAACTACTACCACATTATCTAGGCCTCCCCACCCCATATCACATCATCCATCCCAGGATCACATCACAAGGATTGTATCTAGATCAGATCACAAGGATCATATTTATATCACATCAAAAGGATCTTATCTAGAGAACATCATAAGTCAGTAAGAAAACATGCATAATCAATAGGTAAATTGGTCCCTAAAACTAAAAATTAAACCTTTGCACACAAACAGGCACTCACAACCCCCAAATATTTATATTTATTAAACAACCGGTTTTATTCCATCTTGAATTTACCAATTCATTATTCAAATCTTAAAACTATGATAAAACTATCGTATCAACTATAAAAAGCTTTCAATTATTTAACTTTATTCCAAGAATTTGTTTCTAGTTTCAAAAAGATTAATGAACAAAAATTCATTAACATGCCTTTTTAAATATAAAATCAACAAGAATTATCATGATTCATGTTATTTGACCAATTCCATTATCTGATTGAATAACCAATTCAATCAGACATTCACATTTCATCAATTTGAATTAGCATAAAATTATAATAAATGTTGGATTACTTTAATATGACTCCTCTTTAATTATTTATCCAACCAATTAACAATTACCAGATTTATATTCTTTACCATTTTCCATCATGGTCAACATGTTAATCCATAGAACCACAAGACATGCTAACAAGCATAACATAGATTGAACAAAATCTAGATAATCAAGAGGAAAATAATTATCATGGTATCGAACATAAACCTTTGATCATAATCTAATTCGTTATTAATCCAGTTAAATCTTTATTAGGTTAATTACATTTCAATACAAAGGGTTAAATCATTCAAAATTTATGATTTCTTGAAAATAAATAAAATAGTAAATGAATCCCCAACATAAAATGATTCAATGTTCTTCGCATGAGAACATACCAATGGTGTATATCCTGATCACCCCTCCTGAAATAGCTATATCCCCCCCAAGGGTGCCTCTCCACAACTGCAATAACAAACAACTAAGAAAAATCCATTAAACTATGGATAGAAACTATCATCGCATGGAAAGAATAATTGGGAGGATCGAGTTCAATGAACCATGATATAAAAAGTTAAAATGTACCTCCAATCACAAAAAATCAAAAACATGATGCTGAGAATCAATCCCAATTGAAGGGATTCTAATATGCCTAAAGAGTGCACTGTGAACCACCTATAAATTGAGAGAAAATCCATAGGTTTTGAGAAAAACATAGGCGATGAAACTTATATTGGTGCAATACCCATTTTATATTCATGATGTGAAACCCTTTAAAATAGTGATAATTTTATGTTATTAATTTCTATAGAAAAACATGTCACCTCAGACTCTTCATCCTTGATTTATTTCATGTTATGAAGCACCTTGTGAACTTTCCTCACAAAATTTAGGAACCACATATTGATAATGTGGAACACTTACACATCATGAATTATACCTACTCTAATATTTTATCATCAAAACACCGATAGACCTAATATAGTCCTCCTTTGAGTACCTCAGACTTTGGGAATACACAAAGGGTCAGACTAGAAATATCTAAGCCTTTGCATTGAATACCTCCCAAAAAAATTCATCCTTGGGAATCCAAAACCAAACCTAGAGAGAAAATGAGAAGGGGTCGTCTAAATAGAAACCCCATGAGATAATTCCCAAGGATATTTCCCTCTTAGTAGCTGAACCACCACATCATAGGACATAATCACAAAACCACATAAAAAACTACTAGCTCCTAAACACTCTCATGGGGAAGATACCTCTCAAATGAGAGTAAATACACAACAAGCAACAAGAGGGAAAAATTCCATAAAAAAGTTCAATATCCACATGAAAAAAAATTTACAAGAAAATATCTAAACATAAAACATATCGGGGTACTGAGAGCACATATACAACTCATGATCCTAGGTAGTCTCCTCCACACCACCATGCCACCACAATACACAACCCTAGGGAAAAACATGCCTACACAATAACTTCTACTGGAAGTCCTAAATCACCACAAGTCACTCCTAGGAGGTATCATCATCATAAACATAGATCTATCCCAATCAATGTCATGATTGGCATCATGAAGATAACAAATGATCTGCGACATATAAAAAACATTGGGTATCCATATTATCTTTAGAGGAATTGTTATCTGATATGCCACATCTCCAACATAATATGAAACCTCGAAAGGTCTAACAAACTGGGGATAAATATTACTCGCATAAACAAACCTTTGCTTCCCATGATGAGGAGTCCCCTTTAGGAACATGTGATCCCTATCACTGAACTCTGAAGGTCTACTCATATGATTTGAATAGTATTTTTGATGAACCTATAATTCCTTCATCCTCTTGTGAATTACCTAAACCATCTCTATCAAATTATTTACAAGTTATGTCTTGAGAGTTACTACCTCTCTGACCCCATTCCAGCATAATAGAGAATGGGAAGGTCAGTCATACAAATATTCAAATGGTACCATACCAATGGTGTAATAGAAAATATTATTGTAATAAAACTCAAACAAGGGAATGTTCCACATCCACAGACCTCCAAAATCTAGGACACAAGACCCCAACATGTATTCAATAGTCTAGATGGTCCACTCTGATAATAGTCCATCTTCGGGTGAAAAGAAATTCTAAGGCATAATTGAGATTCAAAATCATGTTGATGACCTCACCACACCCAGGAGGTCAAATGAGGATCTCGATCAAAGATGATCATCCTCGTCACTCCATGGATTCACACTAACTCCTCCAGATACTACCTTGAAAAAAACTCCACTGATCTCAAATCCCTAACTGCTATAAATAGACCTGATTTCATCAAACAATCTATAATCACCTATATAGTGTCATATTCTCCCTGAGATCAAGTTAAACTAGAACATAAGTTAATTGAGATATCCTCCCACTTCCACTGAATAATATATAATGGCTAGAGAAAACTATCAGGAACATGATTCCAGGCCATCACATTATGGTAAACTAAACATCGAGACATAAACTCTACAAATGTATGCTTTAACCCAAGCCACCAAAACTGACCTCCCAAAGTTTCACACATCTTTGTCACATCAAGATTTTCCACCAAAGGAAAGATATATAACTCACTGAGAACCATATCATGAATCATTTAAGGGATACAAATATTTCCCTAAAAAAACACTTATTTTTGTCTATCCTTAGAACAACCATCAAGGGAATTGTGAAAAACAATTTAGTCCCTCCAGACCACCTCATCAGCATCCCCGAACTGGGAATCCTCCACATGATGCACCAAATTAAACTATGCTGTCATATGGAAAAAATAAAATATGCTTCCAACCTCTCCCATATCTAAATACATCATTGAGAGTTCTTCCATCACTCTCCAATAATTCCTAGATTCACAAATGACATCACTATGTGACTTATTTATCAGCTCATTATCCATGAAATGTTCCTTTCCTGGTGTATATGAAATATTGAAGTTGTAATCCTATAAGAATTCCATCCACCATAATTGATAAAGGTTCAAGTCACATTATTAGAAGACATACCTTGGGCTCTTATGATCAGTAAAATCCAAAAAAATGCTCATCGATGAGGTACTGTTTCCAACAATTCAAAGTAGACACAACTACCACTAACTCAAGATCATGGGTGGGATAGTTACACTCATGGGGATGTAATTACCAAGAAACATAAGAAAAAACTAATCTATGCTACATTTAAACTTAGACCAATCCCTCCACCATAAAGCAAAGGAATGAAGTGCTGACCAACTTCTCCTTTATGTAACTGAATGTTGCCTAACATTATTCAGTCCATAAGAAAGCCTAATCTTTTTTTTCAAGGATGTTAGAGGAGTAACAACCCAAGATAAATTAGTTACAAACCTCTTATAATAGACTACAAGACCATGGAAACTATGTACCTCTACCACTATCTTGGGGGTTACCCAAGAAACAATCATCTCAATCTTCAAAGGATCCACAACTAATCCCTACCTGGACATGACATTACTCAAGGAATGGACTTAAAAAGTCCAATAATCACACTTTTAAAACATACAAAACAACTGTTGATGATGAAGAACTCCCAGAATATCACACAGATGCTCTGTATTGTTCTCCTCGGGTTTGGAGTACACAAGGATATCATCGATCAAATACACCAAAAACTTACCCAAGAACTATTTTAACACTACGTTCATCAACCCCATCAACATGGTAATAAAAGATTTCACACCCAACAACATCACAACAAAATCTTAATTCCCATGAAGATATATAAAATTAGTTTCCATAATATCCTCATCCTTCACATGAATCTAATGATATCCTGACCGCATATCGGTCTTTGAGAACAAACTTGATCCCTTTATCTAATCAAATAAATCATTTATACATAGAATAGGATAGACGTTCTTCACCTTAAACTAGTTCAAGCGATGATAATAGATACAAAGATAAAAAACTTGATTGAACTTCTTCATGAACAAAATTGGTTCACCCCAAGGTGAATCACTCAGCTGAAAAAACCTCACAGTAACATATCATCGAGTTGTACGCATAGATCTCACAACATATAAGGTACCATCCTAAATGGATACATCAAGAAAAGAGACATTCTTGGATTTAGCTCGATCCCAAAATTAATCTCCTATTGAGGGGGTAATGATAAAAACTCCTCTTAAATATATCAAGGTACTCTTCTAAGACCTTTGGAAACACTGAATAATAAACTTTCGATAAACTCAGCATTAGCTCGACCATCAAAGATAATAAGGGAGGAGCATGCCTCCAACCCATCCAAAGGTCTCACTAACCAATGAAAACTACTAGATATATATCAACATCATAGAAAAAAACTTGAATCATGAATAAATCCCCAATAGTCTACATCAAAAACAACCAATCCATGCCAAGGATGATATCAAATGTCTGTATCTATAAACATAGGAAGCCTCCCTAAGAGTGTTTCTACACCAACACTAGCTCACATTCTCTATATAATTCATACAAGTCAGTTGGACCTCTAACTATCAGAGTTAATTCCAAGGGAATTGGAAGACTCTCTACCTCAATTCCCAAAGAATTTATGAGCATAGGTGATATAAAGGAGTGTATAGCTCCTGAATCAAAAAATATATGCAATCATGTATAAAACAAGAGAAGGGAACCTCAAACGATGTTTGTATTGCCCTGTGTTGGAAATGATAAAGCATGAAGCTGACCACAACCTACTCCATGACCTCTCTGACCCTACTAATTGTAACGACCCAAAGTTTCATTAATGGAAAATCCCTCTTGATATTATTAAATGTCTCTTTATATAAAATGTTTTTATAAAATGTCAACTTAATTGGTTTTATGATATGAATTGTGACCGTTACTTTTATATCCGTTGAACAGTGATCACATGATTAGTATAAATATAGGGATTTAACACATCCAATTTTAATTAGACAAAGGAAGCGATGGCCTCATCCAGTATAATTGCCCCATACGAAGCCCATTTATCGCATCTCGGAAAAGAGGCGGTGTCCTTGGGCTTTGTTCTTGACCAAGACCAAGCTGTGCTTCACCATGTCAAGCTTGAACGGGACCATCTATGGGAGAAGTGGATGTTGATAGAAATTACCACTCGAGTGACGTTATCTGAGCCACCCCAAGAGTATGTCACCATCGCACACCGTACCCTTAGGTCTTATGCTACTGTTTTAAGGGGTTATGTAACTAATGGATAGTACTATGTTCATGTACATTATTTTTGTATATAATAATGAATATAATTTCTTGTCATTATTGATACATTGTAAATAGTTTTTAAAGTACAAATGGTGTTTTTAGTTATTAATTATTTAAGAAATTTATTTTATTAAATTAAGGGAATTTTGAATTAAATAATATTTTAATAAAATATTATTATTTTTAGATTAATTTTACTATATATAAATGTTCATGTAATTGTATGAATGCAATTATAATTTTTATTATGGTTTGAAAGCCATTTTTGTCAAAACCAGTGAATTTTTTATAAATGTCGGTTTTTTACTTTAAAATTGAAAATTAACATATTTAGAAATTTATTTAGATAAAATAAATGTTATTTTTGGAATCAGGACATCGAAATTATCCAATGGTGAATTTTTCAAAATTTTCTGAGACAGTCAAATTTTTGAGTAAAAATTAAATACCCTTTAAATATATAATGTGTTTTATGACATCATAATGACCCAATAGTGATGTAATAAAATACTATAATCTATATTTTCGGACAATATATGTTTTATCATTAAAATAATGTGATTTTGGGTTTTTTTGGATTACTTTTCAATGCATTAATGGACCCCTCAAGACTTATTAAACACCTTATCTTTTTAAATTAATTTCCATGGGAGTGGGACTCACCTCCACATAAGCAACCCTAATATATTAGGAAGTTCGGACCTTGGTATTATAAAATATTATTTTCCCCTTCCCTTTTCCAAAAACCATGGGCAAAAACCATGGGATGGTTTGTGGTTTGGATTAATTTAATATAAGGGGTCCCAAACCTAAATAATAAAGAATTCATTCACCTTTCCTATATAAACCCACCCAAGCTCCCACTTCCTCCTCACTCAAAGCCTTTTTAGCTCATCCAATCTCTGCCCTACTCTCTCTATAATCCTCCCAAGGTTCCACAATCTCCCAATAATCCTCTCACAAGCCTCTCTCTAGCCTTTGGAAGCACACTTTCGAGTAAGGGTTTTTTTCTTGCTTTCTCATTTTTGTCCAATTTTCTTTAAGTTGTTTTTCCATTTTAATTTCAATTATAAATGTTTGGGTATGGTTTATCACCTACCTCATACTTCCCTATTTATGTTTGAATTATGGGAGACCCTTTCTCTCACATTAAATGCCTCCCATGTACACCAGTTACTATGCCGAAATTCTGAAAGGAACTTCTCTATCCTCTTTTACATTCAAGCAATACATTTGTATCATGAATCTAAATTCCATTAAAATTGTTGGGAAATGTATCTATATGACCTCATTACTATCCATTACATGTAAATATGATGAGGATCCCCTTTCTCTCTCATAAACCATTTTTATGAATTCTTATGTCACGCTGTTACGTTGCCGAAATCGAACCAATTTTCTAAGCCAATGTCATTGTGTAGTTAATACCATGCCCATTTCTACATCAAGGGTATTCACCTTTATGCACATTTACTTATTTATTGTAAAGTTTCATGTATCAATTCCACATTCCTTTATCGTGGAATAAATGATTATGTTTTATGAATCAATGTTTTATGATCCATGTGGAACACTTATGCATGAAACGAAATGTTTAAGAAGGGTGCGCCCTTATAGCGCTCCAATTCATTGGGTAAAGTATAGTATCATGATAAGTCATGTGCAATGAGTGTTTACTCATGATAATTCAAGTGAAAATATGGTTTACTTGTGGTTTATATGCAATGAGGATTTACTCATGCTCTATGTGCAATGAGCCTTAGCTCATGCTAATTCCATGTTAAGTGTTGTTGCCACATTTCCCTGTTATGATTATCATGCTTTATCATGCCTTTATGTTCGTGTTTTTATAATTCTCTATTGATATGCCTATTGTCTGACATGTATTGTACTCCTCATTTTATTCCATGTGTACTCCCTTACTGGGCTTTATAGCTCACCCTTTTCTCATGCATGTCCTCAGGTTATCCCATGCAATGCTAAGTATGAAGGAATGTAGTGGTCATGTAAAGGATGTTTTCAATAAAGATTTTGTATTTAATGTTTTAAGTTTTTATGTAATTATACTAATCCCAAAATACACTAAACCTACCGATCTTTTTTGTTGTATCAAGTGAAGTTTTATGTAATAAATCATGTTTAAGTTGTAATAAAAAGTAGGGTTTTCATAGTTGGTATCAAAGGATAGGTTTGGTTATTTTTTGGATTAGGATTAGAAAACCCTAGTAAAGCCTTATATACAAGACTAAGTACAATAAAAACGTACCTACGTTTTGGTCGGTATTGAGTAAGTGGGTTATCAAGAAAATACATCCCTATCTGGATACGAGTAGACAGAGGCGGCTCTGGCACAGATGTATCCTAGGTGTAAAACCCGAAAACACTGCTTTGAGATAGACTCTAACGGGAACTGGTGAATGACAATGGGCCTTACTGCACTCTTTTTTATGACACTCCCGGGGGATATGATTTGGTAAATTCACAGTCTTAGTATGAACCCTTATTAAGGGAATTAAAAAAATGCCCCTAAGAATATATGTTAGAAAGTAGATCATGAAAAGCCTAGATTGAAGCCTATAGACTCATGAGTTAAGGAAATTAAAGTTTATTTATAAGTCATCAACTTTTGTCTTTGGCTTACCCTTTATGTGTTACACCTAACATTCCTTTTATTCCAGCCAATGTCTAGTAATAAGAGGACTCGGGCTAACAACCGATGTGAAGATCAGTGTGATAACTGTACTAATGAGATGCCCAATCCAATGGGAGAGGTAATTGCGAACTTTGTCACGCTTCCCTCTCAGCTAACTCAAGCATTGAATAGAAACACGGGTCAAGAGGAACGTCTAAACCCCCCTAAGAAAGAACAATTCGCTATTGAGAGCTTCATGAGATAAAGGCATCCTATTTTTTGTGGATCATCTAATCTCGCGATCACTGAACAATGGATCAACTCCATTGAAAAGATCTTCTCCATCCTTCAATGTTCTAAACAAGATATGGTTCTCCTGGAAGCTTATCGTATGGAGGGTGAAGATGATCAGTGGTGGATGTTGATAAAAAATACGAAGCCTGAGGAAGAGATAGAGGTGTTGGAATGGAAGGATTTCTGGAAGATGTTTTTCGATAAATATTTTCCGTGCACCCTCCGGCTTAAGATGGAAAAGGACTTCCTTTCCCTCCTGAAAAAATATGAATAATCTGTTGGAGTGTATGAGGAAAACTTCACAAGGCTTGCAAAATACGCTTTCGGCTTTTTCATTACCCCCGAATGCAAGGTTGACATCTTCTTTGGTGGGCTGAGGCCTAGCCTACGAAAAGTATTAGCGATCTATGACTTCGACAGCTATGAGGAAATTGTCCGATGTGCCCTCATGGTCGAAATGGAGATCAGAGAATCACAGGGGTATCATGGGGATAAGAAGCGTAAGGTGGACTTCAATTCTGGTGCGCCGATGGATAAATCCAACGGTGCTAAGAAGATCCATCAACCCACTTGTCAAAAGTGCGGAAAGAAGCATCCAGGAAATTGCCTTAAGGGGATGAGGAAATGCTTCCGGTGTCGAAGAGAAGGGCACCTAACTGTTAACTATCGGTAAGAAAGACCCGCGGCTGCAACAGAGGAGAGTAATGCTCCGTTCTAACCTCAACGCGTTGTTCAATGCTAAAAATGCAAAGAACCAGGTCATTTTGCAAATCAGTGTCCTAATCCAAGGGTTTTCAGAGACAACCAACAACCTCCGAGGCAGCAAGGAAGATCTTTTTCCATCACTTCTGCCGAAGTGAACCCCGACAACGAAGTGGTGATAGGTACGCTAGTTATTCATTCAAGAATAGTGAACATACTTTTTATTCAGGTTCTATGCATTCTTTTATATCTAGAAAGTTTAGTAGAACAATCCCAGTACCACCAAAAATCATGGAAGTGAAGATTTCGGTGAGTACGGAAAATGGGGCAATCATTGCATCCCATGAATATAAGTCCTCCCCTATTATAATCTGTGGATTGAATTTCCCGGCGAACCTCATCATACTCCCTATGGTGGAATTTGATGCAATTTTTGGCATGGATTGTCTTTCCTTATATAGAGCCAACATAAATTGTCGGGAGAGGGAAATCACACTCCATATGGATAATCGACCCCCGATTCTTTACAAGTGTAAGGAGGAAGATGAATCTCCTTTAGATCCATCATATCAAGCGTGGATATTACTACCTTATGAGCATGTGTATCTGGCTCAGATGATTGAGTCCAAGGAAGAAACCATCCTTGAAGAAATTCCTATTGTCAGGGAATTGGCTGAAGTGTTTCTGGAGGAACTGCCTGGTCTTCCTCCTAGAAGGGATGTTGAATTCTCAATTGAACTTATACCCGGGGCTTTACCAATATCCAAGACTCCATATAGAATTGTTATTGTAGATCTTGAAGAGATGAAGAAACAACTACAGGCTGGATAAAGGGTTTATATGCCCAAGTGCTTCACAATGGGGTGCACCAGTCCTCTTCATCAAGAAGAAGGATGTGTCAATGAGGCTTTGCATCGATTATCGTAAACTTAACAAAATCACGATAAACAACAAGTATCCTCTACCAAGAATTGATGACTTGTTCGATCAGCTGTGTGGAGAACAATTCTTCTCCAAGGTAGATTTGTGGTCGGGATATTATCAAGTAAGGGTGAAGAAGGAAGATGTCCCCAAGACTGCTTTTCGTACAAGATAGGGGCACTATTAATTCATATTAATGCCTTTCGGACTCACCAATGCTCCAACAATCTTCATGGAATTGATTAATAGAGTCTTTAGAGATTACCTAGACAAATTTGTGGTAGTCTTTATAGATGATATTCTAATATAATCCAAAACTAAGGAGGGTCATGAGGAGCATTTAAGAACTGTACTAGAGACTTTGTGCAAGGAGAAGCTCTATGAAAAGTATAACAAGTGTGATTTATGGTTGAAGGAGGTCTCATTCTTGGGCCATATCATCACAAGCAATGGGATATCTGTGGATCCCTCTAAAATAGATGCAATTGAGGGATAGATGAGGCCAACATCGGTAACAGATATCCGTAGCTTCTTAGGGTTAGCTGGATATTATCGACGATTTGTGAGAAATTTCTCACGATTTTCCAACCCTATTACCAAGTTAACTCAAAAGGGAGTAAAGTTTTCTTGGAGTGATGAATGCGAATAAAGCTTTAAGGATTTGACAAGGAGGCTTATCACTGCGCCCGTGCTCACTTTACCCACAAGTGGGGAGCTTTTTTTGGTATTCAGTGATGCTTCGAAGAAGGGGTTTGGATGTGTGCTGTTACAGAATGATAAAGTTATATCTTATGCCTCAAGGAAGTTGAAAATACAAGAGTGAAACTATCCAACACCTGAACTGGAGTTGGCGTCGGTGATATTTGCCTTGAAAATCTTGAGGCATTATCTCTATAGAGGGAAATGTGAGATATATACTAACCACAAGAGTCTTAAATATATATTCACACAAAAAGAGCTTAATATACACCAGAGAAGATGGATAGAGCTCATCAAGGATTATGACTGTCCAATCCATTACCACCCTGGGAAAGCGAACAAGGTGGCAGATGCCCTAAGTAGAAAGGATCCAGCGATTCTATCAATGATGAGAATTGAGAAGGATCCAATCTTATTAGACTTGATAAAGATGGACATGGGAATCATATAAAAGGGAACATCATCAATCCTTTCACAAATGATTTCTCAACCATCTCTTTTGGAAAAGATAAAGGATGCTCAAAAGGATTATGTGGGAATTCAAGAAAAAGTGGGAGCTATCAAAAAAGGGAAATCCTCGGAGTTTAATGTTAATGAAGAAGGAATTGTGCGGTTTGGGAAAAGACTATGTGCTCCATCAAGTCCGGAGCTGAAGAAAGAACTTTTGGATGATGCACATAGTTCAAATTTCTCTATTCACCCAGGGAGCACAAAGATGTATCGAGATCTCCGAGAAAAATTTTGGTGGGATAATATGAAGAAGGAGATTGCTGAATATACATCAATGTGTCTGGTGTGTCAGCAAGTGAAGGAAGAGAGGAATAAGTCTAAGGGGATGATGCAATCATTGCCCATACCAGAATGGAAATGGGAAAACATCACCATGGACTTTGTCACCGGACTTCTGAGGACATCAAAATGCAACAATGCAATATGGGTTGTTGTGGATCGTCTTACAAAGACTGCACACTTCATTTCTATTCGGGGGGATTTCTCATTGGGTCAACTAGCACGGATATATATCAGGGAATTGGTAAGGTTGCATGGAGTACCACTATCTATTGTGTCTGACTGATATCCAAGATTCACCCTTATGTTTTGGAAGAGTCTTCAACTTGCTCTGAATACTGAACTGAGCTTTAGTATGGCCAATCATCCTCAAACTGATGGCCAATCAGAGTGGACTATCCAAAAACTTGGGGATATGTTGAGAGCGTGCTCAATGGACTTTAAAGGATGATGGAATCAACATCTTCCTCTGGTTGATTTCTCTTATAATAACAGTTTCAACTCTAGCATCCAAATGGAACCATATGAAGCCCTGTATGGGAAAAGGTGCAGAACAACGACATGTTGGGATGAGGTCGGTGAACGTAAGCTGCATGGACCAGAAATGGTCAAGGAAATAGTGGATAAGGTGAAAACCATTCAGTAGCATATCAAGGCAGCCCAGAGTCGACAGAAGAGTTATGCAGATAATCGTCGACAAGACCTTAAGTTTAAAGTTGGAGACATGGTTTTTCTACGCATATCTCCGTGGAAGAAGGTCATGTGGTTTGGAAAGAAAGGAAATTTAAGTCCAAGGTACATCGGCCCCTTTAAGATTATTGATCGTGTCAGGGCTATGGACTATCGGCTAGAACTTCCGCCTACTATGGCCAAAGTACATGATGTCTTTCATGTATCCCTCTTAAGGAAGTTCATACCGGACCCTTCACATGTACTCTCTTCTGAGGTGGTGCAATTGGAAGACGGTCTTGCTTATGAGGAGCAACCAGTGATGATCTTAGATCGTAGAGAAAAATTTCTATGAAATAAGACAATGCCCCTCGTCAAGGTGTTGTTGAGAAACCACAAGTTTGAAGAAGAAACTTGGGAAACGGAGGAAGTGATGAAGCTGAGTTACCCACATCTATTTTAGTATGGGAAAAGGAAAATTTCGAGGGCGAAATTTCTTAAGGGGGGAATTTTGTAACGACCCAAAGTTTCATTAATGGAAAATCCCTCTTGATCTTATTAAATGTCTCTTTATATAATTTTTTTTATAAAATGTCAACTTAATTGGTTTTATGATAAGAATTGTGACCATTACTTTTATATCCGTTGAACAGTGATCACATGATTAGTATAAATATAGGGATTTAACACATCCAATTTTACTTAGACAAAGGAAGCGATGGCCTCATCCAGTATAATTTCACCATATGAAGCCCATTTATCGGAGCTCGGAAAAGAGGTGGCGTCCTTGGGCTTCATTCTTGACCAAGACCAAGCTGTGCTTCACCATGTCAAGCTCGAACAGGACCGTCTACGGGAGAAGTGGAAGTTGATAGAAATTACCACTCAAGCGATGTTATCCGAGCCACCTCAAGAGTCTGTCACCATCGCACACCGTACCCTTAGGTCTTATGCTTCTGTTTTAAGGGGTTGTGTAACTAATCGATAGTACTGTGTTCATGTACATTATTTTTTTATATAATAATGAATACAATTTCTTGTCATTATTGATACATTTTAAAAAGTTTTTAATGTACAAATGGTGTTTTTAGTTATTATTTAATTAAGAAATCTATTTTATTAAATTAAGGTATTTTTGAATTAAATAATATTTTAATAAAATATTATTATTATTATTAGATTAATTTTATTATATATAAATGATCGTGTAATTGTATGAATGCAATTATAATTTTTATTAAGGTTTGAAAGCCATTTTTGTCAAAACCCGTGAGTTTTTTATAAATGTCGGTTTTTATTTTAAAAGAGAAAATTAACATATTTAGAAAATTATATAGATAAAATGAATGTTATTTTTGGAATCAGGACGTCGAAATAATCCAACGGTGAATTTTTCATAATTTTCTGAGACAGTCAGTTTTCTGAGTAAAAATTAAATACAGTTTAAATATATACTGTGTTTTATGACATAATAATGACCCAATAGTGATGTAATAAAATACTATAATCTGTATTTTCGTCCAATATATGTTTTACCATTAAAATAATTTGATTTTGGGTCTATTTGTCTTACTTTTAAAAGCATTAATGGACCCATCAAGACTTATTAAACACCTTGTCTTTTTAAATTAATTTCCATGGGAGTGTGACTCATCTCCACATACGAAACCCTAATATTTTAAGAAGTTTGGTCCTTGACCTTATAAAATATTATTTTCCTCTTCCCTTTTCCAAAAACCATGGGCAAAAACCATGGGGTGGTTTGTGGTTTGGATTAATTTACTATAAGGGGTCCCAAACCTAAATAATAAAGAATTCCCTCACCTTTCCTATATAAACCCACCCAAGCTCCCACTTCCTCCTCACTCAAAGCATTTGGAGTTCGTCCAACCTCTGACCTACTCTCTCTATAATCCTCCCAAAGTTCCCCAATCTCCCAATAAGCCTCTCACAAGTCTCTCTCTAGCCTTTGGAAGCACACTTCCAAGTAAGGGGTTTTTTCTTCCTTTCTGATTTTTGTCCAATTTTCCTTAAGTTGTTTTGCCCTTTTAATTTAAATTATAAATGTTGGGGAATGGTTTCTAACCTCCCTAATACTTCCATATTTATGTTTTAATGATGGGAAACCATTTATCTCTCATTAAATTCCTCCCATGTACACCCGTTACTATGCCAAAATTCCGAAAGGAACTTCTCTCTCCTCTTTTACATTCAAGCAATACTTTTGTATCATGAATATAAATTCCATTAAAATTGTTGGGAAATGTATCTATATGAAATCCTTACTTTCCATTACATGTAAATATGATTAGGAACCCATTTCTCTCTCATCAACCATTTTTATGAATTCTTATGTCACGTCGTTACGCTGCCGAAATCGCACCGATTTTCTAAGCCAATGTCATTGTGTAGTGAATACCATGCCCATTTCTCCATCAAGGGTATTAAACTTTATGCACATTTACTTATTGATTGTAATGTTTCATGTATGAATTCCACATTCCTTTATCGTGGAATAAATGATTATGTTTTATGAATCCATGTTTTATGATCCATGTGGCACACTTATGCATGAAATGAAATGTTTAAGAAGGGAGCGCCCTTATAGCGCTCCAATGCATTGGGTAAATTATAGTATCATGATATGTCATGTGCAATGAGTGTTGACTCATTCTAATTCAAGTGCAACTAGGGTTTACTCATGCTTTATGTGAAATGAGGATTTACTCATGCTCTATGTGCAATGATCCTTGGCTCATGCTAATTCCATGTTAAGTGTTGTTGCCACATTTCCATGTTATGATTATCATGCTTTATCATGCCTTTATGTTCATGTTTTTATTATGCTCTATTGATATTCCAATTGTCTAACATGTATTGTACTCCTCATTTTATTCCATGTGCACTCCCTTATTGGACTTTATAGCTCACCCTTTTCTTATGCATGTCCTCAGGTTATCCCATGCAATGCTAAGTATGAAGGAATGTAGTGGTCATGTAAAGGAAGTTTTCAATGAAGATGTTGTATTTAAGGTTTTAGGTTTTTATGTAATGATCCTAAGCCCCAAAGACAATAAACCTATTTATCTTCGTTGTTGTATCAAGTGATGTTTTATGTAATAAATCATGTTTAAGTTGTAATAAAAAGAAGGGTTGTCATACTGATGACCACCTCAATGTCCATGCTCTTATCTCTAATGACTTGAAGAATCTCAAGGTTGTACTCTAACTACCCTATCTTCTCTCTACTGATCCTAAATTGGAACACCATACTGCTGCTTCCTTGAGTGAAACCACCTCAACAAAGGAACCATAAGTTGAATGCCTGGGGAATTCTAACTACTCTGAAAGGTTGGGCACTCTCACCACTGATATACTTGGCCTTTATGAAAACATGTGTATGATCCCTTGGCATAAGTCTGAGAGTTTCAACCCCTAGAGAAATGAGATGTTGAGGGCTGATATCTACCCCAGCTAGATAGAAGATCTTATGTCCAAGAATCTAGGAACTCCAAACCATAAATCTACTTCAGAAGGAATATTAATGACTCCCCTCTCATGATGATCATGTTTGGGACACTTTCCTCTCAATAACCTCTTCTCTCACTAGTACCTTGAGATACTTCTTTACAATAAATAGGGTGACCTGGAACTAGATCTATGGATGTAAAGACTCCTCAAAATTCATCTCCCTAGCCTCCTCATATAGAAACAGGTCTAAATCATATCATATAAGGATCCTAAAATGGATCCCAAACTCTCACACACTGGAACTCCCTCGTTGAAGGGTAAGAATTTCCCAATGAATGGCCTCCATCAGGTCATAGAATGGAACTCTGATCAGAACTAGACTCATAAATTCTCCCATGATACTATTGACTCCTCATGATCCTATAGGAACAAGATCCACTATTACCTCACTAATTCATGCAGCATCATCATAGCTAATGAAACCAAGTGATCCTACCAAGCACATATTTAATAAAAAACTATCTCAACCTCCTCCATCTAGTCTTCTATGACTAAATCTGAAATGGATCCATAACATCCGTTTACACACATATCTAGTGATACATGTGTGTGAATAACCATGAGCCATCCCAACCCTCTACACACATATATGAGAAAACTAACCGTTTTTTATACTAGCACATATAACTACAATGAGAACAGAGTGGGTCCAGAGGGGGTAATCAGCCATCCATCCTCCCACCAGAATATTGGGGAAACCACCCTCCCAGAGTTCATTCGGTGTCAGTATCCCTAAACAACATGGGTGGAGTGGTTTATAAAATCATAGAATATATAGGATATAATATATCTTAAAACCACACTATGGGAATAAATTATACCTAAGATCACCTATAGATATCATTGCTCAGATACTCGACTACCACTTCTTGGGACTATATAACCTATAAGTACACAAGAATTTAAAGAGTT
This sequence comes from Viscum album, assembly GCA_963277665.1. NCBI lineage: Eukaryota > Viridiplantae > Streptophyta > Magnoliopsida > Santalales > Viscaceae > Viscum > Viscum album. Next base: position 2,100,334 of record OY728165.1, read on the forward strand.
TCATTAATTAATTATTTTATTTTAATCATTAACATTATGTTAATTAATTCATTATCCATTAATTTACCATCAATGTTACTCCATATTAAGCATTATTATCCATCAAAACCAAGTCCATGCCCTCTAAGAATAATCCAAACCTAGTCAATGGTTTCTCAAGAGTAACATCTCATTTTCATTCCATCATGAACCAACCTCATGGGTTAAAAGTTTATTATTCATTATTAGCATCATTCCATAATTATAGTTACTATAGGAAAACATCTTAAGCTTCCATGAAGAGATGAAACCTGAACATCAAGCATCCTCAAGTAGTGGGGAATGGAATATAGATAAAACAATAAACCCATCCATCAACCATTTAATATATTTAACAATAAAGAACCTAAATTTATCAATTCATTGTGTAATCCCAGATTTAACCCATTCCATCATCTATGATGTAATCCTTAACACCCACATGGATATCTTGATGCATCTCACCATTATAGGAGGCAACTACTACCAAATCATATGGGCCTCCCTACCCCACATCAAATCATCCATCCCAAGATCATCTATCATAGGATCACAACACATGGATTGTTTCTAGAGAACATCATAAGGATCATATTCAGAACAGATCACAAGGCTCTTATCTAAATCACATCAAAAGTTAGAAAGAAAACAAGCATAATCCACATGGAAACTGGGCCCTAAAATATGGAATCTTTACATTGAAAAAATATGAACTAAAATCCCACAAAGATTTATATTTATCAAATAAAATGTTTTATTACATATTGAATTAACCAATTCATTATTTATAGGTTATAACTATGGGAAACCTATGGAATCAGTTATACCAAGCTATCATTAAATTAACATGCTTCCAATCATTTATTTCCTTCTTAAAAAAATTGAAGAAAAATAATTAATTAACATGCCTTTTTAAATATATCATCAACAAGAGTTATCATGATTTAGGTTCTTTAACCAATTCCATTATATCATGGAATAAAAAAATTCAATTAAACAAGTTCATTACACAATTTGAATTACCATCAAATTACAAGAAAGACTAGATTCTTTTAACATGCCTCTTCTTTAATTCTTTATCCAAAAAATTAACAATTACCATCTTTACATTCATTACCATTTTCCATCCAAGTCAACATGCTAATCAATATCAATATAAGACACGCTAATAAGAATAACATAGATAGAAAACTATCTAGAAAATTAAGAGGAAAATTATTATAAATGTAGAAGAAATCAACATGTGATTATAACCCAATTCATTATTAATCTAGTTAAATATTTATTAATTCAATCACATTTCCATACAAACAGCTAAACCATGATAAATTTACAATTTCATGTAAATAAATAGAAGAAGAAATGAATCCCCTACCTCAAAGGTGTTAATCTTTTTTTCAAGAGAACAAACCAATGTCGTAGAACTGGATAACCCATCCCGCAAGAGCTGCATTACTCCATCGTCATCGTTCCATAAGCGCACAAATAAAAAACCAAGAAAACTCCATTAGAATAATGGAGATACACCACTATGACATGGAAATAAGAAGCGGGAGTATCCAAATCAAATAACCATGAGAAAAAAAGGTGTAACATACCTAAAATCACCATAGATCAAATGAAGGAAGCCAATAATTGATCCATGTCAAAGGGATTCGAAAAAACCTAAAGAGAGAACCATTGATCACCTAGAAATTGAGAGAAAAGCTATAGATTTTGAGAAAAATTGAGGCACTGCAACTTATATCAGTGTATTTTGTAGTGGATTTTAATATCGTGTAATCCTTTAACATCATGAAAGTATTAGGTTTTTAAGTCCCCTCAAAAAATACATCGCCTCACACTATTTTACCCCATTTTATTTCATGTCATGAGGAACCCTTTGAACTAGCCTCACTCAAGTCATGAAGAACATATTCATGTCATGAAACACTTACACATCATGAATTATCCTTTATACCATATTTTAGCATCCAAACACCTCGTGACCTACTCTAGGAATACTCTGAGTACCTCAAACTTTAGAAATACACAAAGTGTCAGACTAGATGGATCCATGCCCTTATATACGACCCGTCCTTATGTGGGGTATCCCATTAACCCCACCCAACCAAGGGATGAGAACCCAACATAGGCACTTTATTTATATATTAAATAGGACTATATTCCCTATATATATAATGATCCTTGAAGGCCCATTGAATTCATGGAATATTTGGCCCACTGATAACCACTCATAGGCCCATGACAGTTTAACCCATAAGGAATTTTAATTGGCCTTCTCACCCGTGCACTATCTCCATCATCTCCAGCCATAGGAGGTCATCGATCCCCAATCATTTTCATCCATCACTGGTTGATCCTGTTCATTGTACACTTTCTTTAACCATCATCTCACAACGAAACTACTTCACTATCACCAGTCGCATCTTCCCCTCCCTTTGCATCGACACCATTGATGAAAGAATCTCCCCCATATCCATGCTCAACCAACATTTTCATTATACACCATCGCCTCCTCCCCCTTTTATGTTCATCACAATAGCCTTTAGTTGGGGCCCTATATCATGACCATCCTTCCCCCTCAGGTCATCATCCCCCATCATTGCACTTGGGGTGGTCACCCACTACAAAAGCCCATTGCCCAAATGCCTACACCAAAAGGTACCCCTTCTAGGTTAGCAATGAGATAAAGGATATAATGACAACTAAAGAATAACTCTAATAGGCCACATATTGGTGAAAATCACTAAGGGTATATCATACATAAAAATGGGATAAATTACCCTCTAAAATAATTAGGGAAAGAGAGATAAGACAATACACCAGCAAATACTGCTCAAGATAATAGTAAAAGAAAAACAAAATACAGGCATGTAATGTCATACAATTGAACACCTAAAAATGAACTATAAGTATAAAAATATAAACTCAGAAATGACCACAAATCCCAAAAATTTCCCAAATAACCATGAGCTAGTAAAATCCAATACCGATATCCAAACTACTCCTATGGACTTGAAAATAGTTTATATATACATAGGGTGAGAATAATAGGTATACTCAATAGGATTCTCCTTAGATCCCCTCAGGAAAAAGTTAAATAAATAATGTTAAATCCCAATGAACAATAAGTGAAACTAACGCATCACCTAAATAGGCATACTAGGTTCCTAGCATCACCCTGGATATCTCTCACCAGGTAACATATAAAAGAGATCATATAATATAATAATAAAAAAGGTACCCTACTATTGTTTCCCCAGTATTTTGTCTTTATTCCCTAATGTCTCACATCATGATCCATATATCTCTAGAGTAATTCAACTCAAAGAAACAAGGGCTCATGCATCACACCTACACCTCATGCATCTCATCATCCCATTCCACATCTCCATCTATTAACCAAGTAGTTTTTGGGATCCACCACAGCCGATATGTCATGTATCATGCATTGAGTATTATACCTCAATCCATCACAACCCATACACAGAGTAATGTACCTCAATCCATCACAACCCATACACATCATACTTATAATAATCCTTTTGATACTATATCCAAAGATACATGTGTTTGAAATAACCAAAAGATATTACAAACTTCTATAAACATATTGGGTAAGCTAACCATTGTGCATACTAGCACATAATACTACCAATATAAGGGATCATGGCTAGAGAGGGTAATCAGTCATCCATTCCACAACAACTTGGATATTGGGGAAAACACCCACCAAGAGTCCATTGGGTGTTATTCACCCTAATGGCATGGGAAAGGTAGTGTATGAAATCATAAAACATATAGGATATAATATTGATCATAACCACACTATGGGAATTAATTTAGTCTTAAGATCAACTAAAACTATCGACACTCAGACACTTGGCTGCCACCATGAAGAACTATATATCCTATAAGCCCACAATCATTAAGGGAGTTTCATTAAATTAATTCATTACTTTCTTGAAATTCTCTTTATTCTAACTTATTCATTAGCCATTAATTAACATTACTCCAAAATTAAATTTAATTAACCATAAAAGTGATGTTCATTACCTCTAGACATAATCTAATAGAGGTCATTATTTCTCAAGATTAACATCTTTCACATTACAAAAAGAACAAACCCTCCCATGGGTTAAAAAATTTATTAAGTATTACCATTCTATAATTATAGGCACTCTAGGAAAAATTCTAACCTACCATAAGGAGATTTATAACCAAGCACAACCAACTGCCTCAAGCAGTGGGAAAAGGAATGAAGATAAACAAGTATCCTAGACAACTAAACTTTAAATAGATTTATCATCAAGAAATCATTCATATTACGCAAAAAAATTAGTAATCCCGGCTTCAACCCATCCCAAAAATCTTGGTTTCATCCCTAACATCATCATGCATATCACTATGCATCTCACCGTCATAAGCATAAACTTGTGCCACAACCCTGGGCCTCCCTACTCATATCTCATCACCTATTAGTCATCCAAGGTTCACATCACATTGCATAAAAAGGATCATATATAGAAAAAGCACATAAGGTTGAAAACCACAAACAAGGTCAGTATGAAAACTAGGCTCTAAAATCAAGGTACTTATTATTTATATGAAAACAGTCTCACTCGATCCTAAACACATGACATTCATCCTTTATAAGAAAATAGGCACACTCAGCCCCTATACATTTATCTTTATCAAACAACTAGTTTTACTCAATCTTGAATTAACTGATTCATTATTATTGGGTATGACTATGGGTAACCAAAGTCATCAGCTATAATAAGCTAACATATTATTTAAACATTATCTCCAGTATCAATACCAGTTTCAATAAACTTATGAGGAGAAAATTTCTCATTTAACATGAATTTAAATTATCAACCACAATAAGAACTACAGCTTTAGTTTTTTTACCCATTTACATTAACACATGGAGGAACACCAATTAAACTTTCATTAAGCATCAATTTTATTACTATAAAATTACAAGAATATATGAATTCAGTAAACATGTCTCTTTAGTTATTTACCCATTCAAAAATAATTACAGGATCTACGTTCTTTTCCATATTTTGTCAAATTAACACATGATAACAAAATCACAACAAACATGCTAAACAAGTAAATCATTGATAACAAACTATCTATAAAATCAAGAGTCAAACCATTATCGTGGTGGAAGAAATATGAAATCTCAAAACATAAACCATTACTTCAATAATATATTTTATCTATTATTAAGGATAATTCCACCACCACACAAAAAGCTAAATCATGGTCGAACTAAGATTTAATATAAATAAAAGGGTAAGAAATGAAACCCCTACCTCAAGGAATTAATGTACTTCATGTGAGAAAGGAACAAAAATACTAATCTACAATCACCTCCCCTAAAAAAACTACATCCCTCTAAGAACATCACACCAAAAATACACCAACAAACATTAAAAGAAACACAATTAGAACATTTCATATCAAACTCCTTAACATGTAAAGATATCATGGGATGAAACAAGATCAACAGAGAAGAAACCACTATAAAATAATAATAACTCACCTTAGATCACCATAGATTGATCCATAGAAGGTGGTGATTGATTCTGGTTGATAGAGGCTTCAAATTACTTTGAAAATATCTCTTGGGTTCCTAGGGTTCATGATAGAAACTTGGGAGAAAAGTTGTATTGGATGGGATTCAATTATTTATAGTAATTCTATAAAACATAACACCATGATGCAACCCCCTTGACTACATTTTTGAACCGGTTGAAATGGTATGGACTATGACATAACTTAAGGGACCACAATGTAGCACAAGGGACCATATTATAGCATTCCTGATCAATTATGTGTCCAAGGAACATTGTGAATACCATATTTTATATCCTATATTTTAGTAAAAGGACCATTTTGTAGTATCCTACACCATGATGTAGAACCTAGAAACCCAAAAGGAACCTATATTGCAGCCTACCTCCATGCTACAGGTGTATGGAATTTAAAAGAATTGACTAATGTTACATCTCCAACCCCTATGTTGTAGAATTACTCTCTATGTCATAGATGATAACCAAACTAGTTAAGGGATGTTCTATAACCTATCTTCGTACCTCATGCATTCCACCAATATAAGTGGCTCTAAAATCCTCCCTTGATACCCCTTATGTCATAGTTGGGCTCTCCATACTACAACGGACTACCTTACAATATATCCCAAGGCTCCACACTGTAGAAACCTTCCAAGCTAAAATTTAATCCAACTACCCTAACTACTCTTCTAGGAATCTCTAACACCCAAAAATCACAAGGTAAAGAGATTACATGAGGTTTTTCTGAACAACCATCCCATGAGATACCTATCAAGTATCTCACCAATGTAAGAGCTCATCCACCTCCCTTTTAGGAAAAAATATCAAAACCACACATTAACAACAACCATATCCTTAAAAATATCTTGGGGAAGATACCTCTCAAACAAGAGAAAGGTCGCCAATAAAATAAGAATCAAATAAGAGGAAACCATCTCATAACCAGATAAATGTCATCATCTACAAATGAGAATCACTATAAGAGAATAACTAAATGACAAATAGCTCGAGGTATTCATCATGTTTATGTGTATCATATTCCAAAGTGTTCTACTACATGCCATTGTATTTCCACAATACATGGACCAAGGTAATATAATTCCCATGAAACAACTTCTTCTAGTTGTCCTAGATCTCCAAAGGTCATTACTCAAAGGTTTCTCATCATCAATGTTGATCTCGTCCTAATGAAAGATGTGGGAATAGTCATTAAGATAATAGTGGATCTATTACACATGGAATAAATAAGGTATCCAACTCATCTATGGGGGAAGATTTCTATAATATTCCATGAATCCAATATTAGAAAACACCTCAATATTACCAATAAACCAAGGAGATATATTACTCCCAAAACTGAACCTTATCTTCCCATGATGAGGAGTTACCTTAAATAAAATAAGATCTTAAACATTGAACTCCATAAGACTATACCTATGATTGGTATATTAAATTTAATGATCCTATATTGTTTTCATCCTTATGAGAATTACCTGATCCATCTCTATCATGTTTTTCAAAAATTATAGCTTGAGAATTTCTGACTCTCTGACCCTAGTCTAGTTTAATGGACAATAGAAAGGTTGGTCATATAAAGGTTCAAATGGTTCCATACCAATAGTGGAGTTGAAACTATTATTGTTAGTGAAATTGGACAAAGTTAGATGCGTCATCCATGAACCTGAAAAATACAGGAAACAAGAATGAAACATATCCTAAAGAGTTAGGATAGTACACTCTCTTTGACTATCCATCTATTGATGAAAAAGAAATCTAAAGTCATATCCAAGATCTAAAAGTATAATGGATAACTCTTCACATGCTGGAGATAAAATGAGGATCATAATTAGAGGTGATTATCCTCAGGACTCTATAGAGTATCAACACCACCTCCAAATAATTCCTTGACAAAACATCCCCTGAGATCAACTCATTAACCTCTATAAAGTTTCCTAATTTCATCTCAAAATCCACTATCACCCATATACGATTGAAACCTCACTGATTTTGAGGTAAACTAGTAAATAAATCTATCAATATGTCCTATCACTTACACTAAGGAATATACAATTATTTTAGAAACCCACTAGGTTTATGGAAATGATTCTTCAACTTATGGAAGACCAAACATCAAGACACAAAATATGAAACTTCATACCTCAACCTAGGAACAAAAAATTCACTCTCAGATCTTGATACATCTTTGCAACACTAGGATTCACTACCAATACTGAGCTGTAGAACCCATGTAGAACCATATCACACTTCACAAAAGGGATGAAAAACATCCTTTGGAATCACCTAAGACAACTTATTCTATCAACCTCTCCTATTTCAAGATGCATCACTAAGAGGTCTCATATCAAACTTTGGGAATCTCTAGACTCTCGCACGACATAATGATATGAATTACTACTCAATGAATCAGCTAGAATTATACCCTTTCCTAGTGTAAATGAAATCTAAAATTCATAATCCTATAAGAATTTCATCCACCATCACTACTGTAAGTTCATGTCATTGTGGAATAAGTCATACCTCAGGCTCTTATAATCAGTAAAAACCAAAAAATGCTCACCGATTAGGTAATGTTGCTAAAACTTCAAAGAAAACACAACTAACACTAACTCAATATCATGGGTGGAATAGTTATGTTCATGGGGATGTAACTACTGAGACCCATAAGTAACAAATTTCCTCCACTTTATCAGAACATAGCCTAATCCAAGACATGGAGAATCATAGAAAAACTTTAACTGAACTACCTTTATTAGAAAATAAAGGAATGGAGAATAGAAAAACTTCTCATTTAGTAACTCAAAAGCTATCTTACAATAGTCATTTCACAATAATGTATAATCCTTATTGATCAAGTAATTCATAGAGTTATAGCCCAAGATAATTCAACCAATAACCTCCTATAATATTCTGCAAGACCAAGGAAACTTTTCACCTATATAACTGTCTTGGGGAATTCCCAAGAAACTAATGTCATGATCTTCAAAGGATCCATATCTACCCCTCACTGGGACATGACATGCCCAAAAAAAAATTCATGATCCCATAACTCACACTTAGACAACTTTACAAACAACTATTGATAATGAAGAAATCCTAAAGACACCAACATCTGCTTTGTATTCTCTTCCTTAGATGTGGAGTACACAAGGATCTCATTGATGAAAAACACCATGAAATAATCTAGGATTTCTCTAAAAACTACGTTCATAAAACCCATGAATGTGGTTATAAAATTCATCACACAAAACAACATTAAAATGAATTCTTAATGCATATAATGATGTCGAAAATAGGTCTTAGGAATATCCTCATCTTTCACCTGAATATAATGATATCCTGACCATAGATCAATCTCCGAGAACCAACTTTATCCTTTCATTTGATTGAATAAATCATTAATACATGGAAGAGGATAGATGTTCTTCACTATCACTTGATTCAGGAAATGATAATAAATACAGATACACAAACTACCATCAACCTTCTTTGTGAAAAAACTAGTGCACACTAAGGTGAAACGCTTAGTCAAAAAAAACATACTGTAATAGATCATCAAGCTATACTCTTACCTCTTGAAACTCAGAAGGGGACATCATATACAAAGACATCGAGATAAAATAAACATCCATCTGTAGATCTATACCAAAATCAATCTCCCATTTATGATGTAACACCATAACCTATTTAAAAAAAAACATTAAGGTACTCTTCTACAGCCTATGGAAACACCAAAGGTTGATCCTTTGACAAAATTAGTATTAAATCATCCATCAAAGAAGGGAAGGAAGGAATATTACTTTGACCTATATGAGCGTCCTGGTCACCAAATAACTTGGAAGACTCTCTATCAGTATCATAGAACACAATATTTCACCTAAGTAAATTCACAACATCCTACACCAAATGAAAATAGTTCAAATCAAGGATGATTTCATATGGTTATATCTATAGAGATAGGAAGTATCCCAATGATTAGTGCTACTCTAAAACTATCTCACAATCTATATATATTTCATATAGATAAGCTCAACCTCCAACTGGAATATTCAAATTCAAGGTATCTAGAAGTCTCACCACCTCAAGTCCCACATCATAGACTATGTTAGGTGATATGAAGGTGTGTGTAGATCCAAAGTCAAAATAAAGCATGTAACCATATAGAAAACATGAAAAGGATACCTTAAAGGATATATGGATCATTTGATGTTGACAACTCCAATGAATGTAGCTGTACATGGCCTTCTCCATAGTCTCTATGACCCTGATGACTACCTCCTTCACAGCTACACTCTAATCTATGAGGATAAGGAGAATCTCGAGGATATCCTCTACTCACCCCATATACTCTATACTGATCCTAAGCTATACCGTCCTAATGTTGATGCCTATGATGAAACTACCTCAATGGAGGAAGTATAAGAGGAACACCTAGTGCATGATGCCAACTCATAAAGGTATCATCACTAATGACCTATGACTCCAAATAAAAAATAACCATATGATTCCTTGGAAATATCCTAAGACCCTCCACCCCCATAGAAACAAGATGTTGAGGGATGGGACCTACCAAAGGATTTTTGAAATCCCTTATATCCAGGAAATTTTGAACCCCGGGCCACAATTATCTTTAATGAGGAATCCTGATGACTCCCCTCTTATGGAGACTCGGTTCTATCCAGCATCTTCTCAAAAACCTATGTTGTCACTAGCACCATGATATATGTCTGTAGCATAAATAGTGTGACCTATTTCTAGGTATCTAGATGAAAAGACTTTGAAATTCCTGTCTCTAGCCTCCTCATATGGAAAGAGGTCTAAAACATATTATAGAAGGATCCTAAAATGGATCATGAACTCCCACATGCTAGAACCTCTTGTCCGAGGGTAAGCATCTCTTAGAGACTGGATGGATTCATGGATGAATAAATAAATACTTCTTAGAATCGATCCTTGAACATCTCCCACAAGACCTCTAACTCCTCTTGATCCCTGAGGAACAAGATCCACCACTTCCTTACTGCTCCATGCAACATCATCACGTCCAATGAAACCTGGTGCTCCTTTCGAGCATTGATTGAAATGAAAGCTATCCCATCCTCCTCCAACCAGTCTTTAATCACTGTGTTAAAAATGGAGTCATCATACTTCTTCAGTCTCTATAACTGAAACCCTTAGAGTTCCCTTCACCAAGTGTCATTATCGTTGGCCTCTACTCTACAATGATTTGTTGGAATGTCCAGCAAAACATCCTCTATGTGAACATGGTGGAGACGTCCGCTTGGATTTATACCTCTAAATGAAAAAACTATTAGAGAATCTTAAACCTAGAATATGGAACATTTAAAATTATTTAATTTATTATTTAATTTATTTTTAATTAAGGTTTAACCTATCCTAAGGTCTATCCATTTCAAACATAGACACAAAGAAGAATGATGTGTGATCCTTTCATGGGTATCTACCCCACACACTACAAATAAACACTAATCAATGATATCTTTTTCCATTAGGGGCATTTATAAATGTCACTAATTCATTTACCAACATTTTTGAAATACGTCTTTAATTTGGGTTTCTCTAATTTAGCGACGTTTATAAATATTTTCAATTAGTGAAGTTTGTAAGCATCATTTAATTAGTGATGCTTATAAATTTTGGTATTTAAAGACACCTTATTTTTTGACGTTTTTTAGAAATGTTGGTAAATAAACATCTCTAATTTAGCGATGTTTATAAATGTCTCTATTTAGAAACACCTCTTGTACCAATGTTTTTTTTGGAAATGTTGGTAAATGACACCTCATTTAATGATATTTCCAACAAACGTCGGTAAATTTTTTTATGAAAATTGGTATTTTTTGGAAATTGATATTATTAGCCTCTCATTCCAAAAAGAATTTGGACTAATTCAGCAATCTACTTGATATTTATATTATACTAATTTCAAAACAACAAAAACATTACAACATTAATATGAGAATATTTTGTTTTTTCTTGATCTCTTTCACATAATCGTACAAAAAACATTAACCGTGGAAGACTAGATATTAAGTATAGTAACTTCCAATAATTCCTCTAAAAGTATTTTGATCAAATAGTTTCCCATATTCATCAAGATCAATAGTTTTTGAGATCCCAATAAGAGTACTTATACTTTTTATATTATCATATCCAAACTTTTTAAGAATATATTTTATATACTTATGTTGAGATATAAAAGTTCCTTTTGGTTTTTGAGAAATTTTAAAAACAAAGAAAAAAATAGTTTACCCATCTTTATCATATCGAACTCAATTTTAATAAGATACACAAAGGAATATGTAAGATATTCACTAGTAGAAAAAAAATTTAACACGTCAGCATTTTTCACGTCGATTCTATATTACCAACATGAAAAGCTATAAAAATCGATATATCACGTCGGTTATTTTATAACCGATGTCATATATCAACTAGGATCCATTTTTTATGTCGATTATTTTATAATCAACTTAAAAAATACTAAGATTATATTTTTTACGTCACTTATGTTATATCCGACGTGAAAATCAAATTTGGTGTGATTTATCACGTCGGTTATAAAAAAACTGATGTGATAAATCTCCATTTATAACGTAGGTTATTAAATAACTGATGTTATAAACATAGAAAAAAATAGTTTATCAGGTTGGTTATTAAATAACCGACGTGATAAAGCTTTTAAATGATTTATCATGGCCCGTATTTAGTCATTCTGTTTTATTTGATCAGGCGACTTGCGACTCATCTCTCCCACGTGGAAAGCCTAGAAAGGATTCTTTAAAGTCGTGCCCTCCAGTCTCGTTTTTTAAACATCATTCATCATCTTTATTGTCACCAGATCTATCAGGTCAACTCGCAACACTCAAGAAAGCCTCACATGGCTTAGTTTCAATTATTATTTTTCGCGATGCCCTAATCTAATTTTTTGAGATGTTATTTTTCTATATTTGTTCTGGTTGTCATGGTAAGTTTCATAGTGTTCATTTATATGATGCTAAATTCATTTCTAGTAAAAGAAACCATGGAAGTGATATCATACAAGTTTATGATTTTTGTTTGTTTGTGTGTGTGCGCATACAGGGGGTGTCCAAGAGGGTGGGGGGCTATCCAAGTGGGTGGGTGGTGACCAGGAGGGTGGGGGGCTATCCAGGGGGTGGGGGTGTCCATGGGGTGTCAAAGTGGGTGGGGGGTGCTGTCCAGGGGGTGTAGGGGATGTCTAAGGGGGTTGGGGTGTCCAAGGGGGTGTGAGGGCTGTCAAAGGGGGTGGGGGTGTCCAGGGGGTGCGGGGGCTGTCCAAGGGGGTTGGGGGTGTCCAAGGGGGTGGGGTGTATAGGGGGTGGGGTGGCTAGCCAAGGAGATAGGGGTGTCCAGGGGGTGGGGGTGTCCAGGGAGGTGAGTGGGTTATCTAAGGGGGTAGGGGTATCCAGGGGGTGGGGGGCACTGTCTAGAGGGTGCGGGCTGTCCAGAGAGGTAGGGGTTGTCCAGAGGGTTCGAGGGGCTGTCTAGGGGGTGGGGGTTGTCCTGAGGGGTGGGGATGTTCAGAGGGTTCAGGGGATGTCTAGGGGTGGGGGGCTATCTAGAGGGGTGGGGGGGGTTGTTGCCCGAGGGGGTGGTGGTGTCCAGGGGGTGTCCAAGGGGGTGGGGGTGGTGTCCAGGGGGTGAGGGGGATTTCCAATGGGGTAAAGGTGTCCAGGGGGTGGGGGTGGAGTGGAGGGGGTTAGGGGGCGGTCCAGGGGGTGGGTGTGTCCAGGGGTGGGGGGGTTTCCAGGGGCGGGGGTGTCCTTGGGGGTGGGGGCTGTCTAGAGGGTTGGGGGGATATCTAGGGGTGGCAGGGCTGTCCAAAGTGGTGGGGGGTTATCTAGAGGGGTGGGGGATGTCCAGAGGGGTGAGGGATGTCCAGGGGATGGGGGGATGTACAGAGGGTTGGGGGCTGTCTAGAAGACTAGGGGGATGTCTAGGGGTGGGGGCTGTCCAAAGGGGTGGGGGCTGTATAGAGGGGTTGGGGGTGTCCAGAGGGGTGGGGGCTATCCAGGGGTGGGGGATGTACAGAGGGTTGGGTGGTTTTCCAGTGGGTGGGGGATATCCAAGGGGGTGGGGGCTATCCAGAGGGTTGGGGGGTGTCCAGGGGGTGCAGCGATATCCAGTGGGTTATGGGGTGTCCATGGGGGTGGGGGTGGGGGGGGGGGGGAAGTCCAGGGCTGTGGGTGTTTGGGTGGGGGGGGGTCCAAGGGAGTATTCTTTATGTACCTTAAGAAGAAAGGATCCAATATTAATTTAAAACTGTTATATCTAACGATATTTTCTTTTTAAAATCATTTTCAAGCATATTTTTTTAAATACACATAGATTTTTTCAATATTTCAAAATTGTTTTACATTCAAATTATGATATTTTTCTTATAAACATATATATGTCTTATCTTAGAAAGATGTATAATTTTGATATTTTTTATAGGTAACAATGAGTCAAAGTTGGATTACGACACATCGAATGAGGAATGAATATGAGGAAGGTGTTGATGCCTTTTTAGAATTTGCTAAATGAAATGTTCCAAGCAGTGACATTTTTTTCTATCCATGCCTGAAATTTTTGAATATGAAGAAGTTGAAAAGTAGAGATATAAAAGATCATCTGATTTGTTAATGTTTTAATCCGAGTTATAGAACTTGGATTTGGAATGGTGAAACTGGACGGAATGTCAGATCTACTGATTCTGATGATTCACAAGATAGTGACTCTGATGGAATTGAAGAAATGATTCTTGATATTGCAGCAAAACAAATTGAGATAGAACCAACAGTTGTGCATCTATATGGTGATGCTAAAAAACCATTGTATCCTGGTTGTATGGATTTTACGGTTTTTTTGGCGGTGTTAAGATTGATTAAACTAAAAGAGAAACCTAGATGGAGTGACATAAGTTTTACAGAGTTGCTACAATTGGTGAAAGACATTCTTCCAAAAGTTAATGATCTTCCATATTCGCATTATAAGGACAAGAAAATATTATGCCCGATGGGATTGGGATACAAGAAAATACATGCATTTCTGAATGACTGTATGATATATAGGAAGGAATATGATTTTCTGTCAGAGTGTCCTAAATGTAGGACATCACGGTATAAGGTGAAAGAAAAATAAAAGGCTGATGTAGAGATTACAAAGATCCCTTCCAAGGTATTTTGGTATCTTCCTATAATTCATCATTTGAAACATTTATTTACTAATTCACATGATGAAAAAAGGTTAAGATGGCATGCTGATGAGCGGATTTTCGATGGAAAAATATGTCATCCAGCTGATTGTCCACAATAAAAGAAAATTGATGAGAAGTATCCTACATTTGGAAATGAAATTAGAAATCTTAGACTAGGGTTGTTCACATATAGAATGAATCCATAACGAACCCTCAGTAGCACACATAGTTCATGGCCAGTTTTATTGGTAATTTACAACCCCTCTCTTAAAGTTTGTATGAAGTGAAAATATGTGATGTTGAGTATAATGATATCTGGTCCGAAGCAACCCGGAAATGATATTGATGTTTTCATGTCACCATTGGTTGATGATTTGAAACTTTTATGGGAGGATGGTATTAGGGTGTATGATTCTTATAAAATGGAATATTTTTAACTACATGCAGTTCTTATGTTCACTATAAATGACTTCCCATCATATGGAAATTTGTCTGGATATAGTGTTAAAGGGAATAAAGCATGTCCAATTTGTGAACAACAGACTTCATATTGTCAATTGCATCATGGGAGGAAAATTGTGTAGATGGGTCATCGAAATTTTTCGCCTATCGATCACTCTTTTGGAAGAATAGAAAAGGCATTCAATGGCTCAAAATATTTTGATATTGCTCCAAAAATTTTATCCCATGATTTGTATTTTGAGAGGGTGGAAAACCTTGATATGATTTTGGGAAAGACACAGAGATCTGGTAATGATAGATATATTTGGAAAAAAAGGTCAATATTTTTTGAGCTGCCATATTAGAGATATCATGAAGTTAAACATAATATTGATGTCATGCATGTGGAGAAGAATATGTATGACAGTTTGATTGGAACATTGTTAGATATTAAAGGAAAGACAAAAGATGGGTTTAATTCAAGATTAGATTTATTATCAATGGGAATATGTTTGGAGTTAGCTCTCACTCCAAATGGAAGAGAAACATTTCTTCCCCTTGCTTGTCATAAATTATCCAAGAGGGAGAAAATTATCTTTTTTCAGTGTCTTCATGATATCAAAGTTCCTCAAGTTTATTCTTAAAATGTAAATAATTTTGTCTCATTGAAAGATTTGATGTTGATAGGTATGAAATCTCATGATTGTCATGTAATGATGGAACAACTTCTACCAGTTCCATTGCGTGGAATATTCCCAATCTGTATCTGAAAGATTATAATGAAGTTGTGTTATTTTTTTCAATTCAATTTGTAATAAGGTGATTTATGTGAATTATTTGAACATTTTAGAAAAGGATGCAATTTTTATACTTTGTCAATTGGAAATGTATTTTCCTCCATCTTTTTTTGATATAATGGTGCATTTAATGATTCACCTGGTTCGAGAAATAAAGCATTGTGGACCTGTATATCTTCATTGGATGTATCCTTTTGAAAGGTATATGAAAATATTGAAGGGGTATGTTACGAATCCATATCGAACTGAAGCCTCCATTATTGAAAAGTATATTTATGTGGAGGTTGCAGATTTTTGTATGAGCTACTCGTCTACGACGCAACACATAGGTTTGCCTCTATCTTGCCATGAATGAGTTAATAATGAAGGAAAGGGGATTCATGGCTTAAAAGTCAAATAGTTGTCAGCTAAATAGATGAAGAAGTTATAATTATACATCTTGAATAACATAGCTGATGCTCAACCATATATCACATTTCATATTAATGAGTTGAAACAATGTCATCCAAAGAAGAAAGAAATGTGGATTTTGAATGATCACAACAAAACATTTTTTCATGGTTTAAAAAGACCTTGCATGGTAGTTCAGATGTATCAGAGACATTAAAATGGGTAGTGGGTGGTCCATGTTTAAATGTGATAACATGGTCCGGTTATGACATTAATGGTCATACATTTAATACGAAAGATTAGGACAATAGAAGTGCAGTTCAGAATAGTGGTGTATTGGTGTTTGCAGAAGCAATGATTTTTTCGAGTGCTAAAGACAAAAACCCAATTTATGCATCAAGTGCATATTATGGAGTGATTGAAGAAATATGGGAGGTTGATTACTTTAAAATTAAAGTTACGGTTTTTAACTATAAATGGTTTATCGTTAACAATAGTGTCAAACATGATGAATTTGGAATGACAGTTGTTAATCTGAATAGATTAGAAGACACAGCTGATTCTTTTTTTATGGAAACACATGGAAAAAAAATTCTATGTAGTAGATCAATCAAATATGCAGTGGGATGTTGTTTTACAACGGAAAAAACAATATGTTGGTGAGGATCAACTTGATGAAGATGCTAATTTATGTGAGATCCCTACTTCCATGGAAATTTTAACAGAACATAATGATGAGCATGTTGAAGACATGGTTTGTGCCATAAGGAACGATGATGATGAAGGAATTTGGGAAAACAATCCATTTGTACATTCCTAAAATTATAGGTAACATATGTTTATTTCTTTTTTACATTTATTATTTTCATAAAATGTTAGATATTGTAAGTTTTTTCTTTATTAAAACACATATTAAAACAACTAAGTATAAGTTTTTGTTTGTTTTAATTTTGTTTATTTTAATTTATCATGTTTACCATTAAATAAATTATAAATCTATTATTTTTGTTGAATGAAAATTAATTTACCATGTTTACCAGGTTTACCAGGTTTACCATGTTTACCATGTTTACCATCTTTACAACCTTTACCATTGTTTAACATGCTTACCATATTAACTATGTTTACTATTACATAACTTAGTACAATTTTATATTTTATTTTTATATTAGCATTGTAATATTTTAATTTTTATATTTGGGAATTTGAAGGATAATGAAATATCAATCAGTTGATCAACCACATGATTCTGGAGATGAGCATATTGATCATACCTCTAGAGAGGAACATTCACATGCTCCTCTTGATGTTCCCCAATCTTCCTCATGTGCTCCCATAACGACAAAAAGTTCAACAGTTGGTAAATGTGGGTGCACAAGTCTCCCAAAATTATCACTTTCCCATACACATGACCAAAGGATACTTGTTGAGTTTGATGAGAATGATATTTCTAGAAGACCAAATTCAAAATATTTTAAGAGTTTTGTATCAACTGAGGGAAAGAGAAAATTAAGCATTTTGTATGATGACTGGAGAAGTATGGACAAAGTGATAATCTCTCAATTATGGGAGATGATTTTGGTATGATCTTTTGTTATTGTTTTCCTATTATTTAAATGTTTCTAGTATATATAATATGTTTAAACTCTTCTTTATTAGATGACATTTGATATTCCTAACACTGGAGGAGTTGGGACGAAATTCTTATTGATGGATGCTAGGAGATGGAGGGATTTCAAATCAACCCTCTCATATGATTTAATATTTGGTCATAGGAGTCATGAAAATCCATGTCATATATATCCTTTCATAGATGAAGACACATGGAGACAGTTTTTTGAAAGTATAAGAAAAGTGTCATTTTTTGTAAGGGCAATGTAAACATTTACAAGCTTTAATTATTCTATAAATTATATTATTAATGTTTTTTTAATGATTTCTTATTATTAATTTACATCAAATAAGGAAATATCATCAGGAGATCCAATCTAAAAATTTATACCTAGATAGTTTATCTTGGGGAGGGTATACATTATTGGAAGAACAAATGATGGTGGAAAAAAATACAAAAACTGAGAGCTGAGTCTTCAAGCTCTGGAGAGGTGGCCCCTCCATCCCCTCCATCTAGACGTAAAAAATGGAAGAGATCTTAGATGGGAAAAAAGGGAAATATCTTTCGAAAGATTCTATAATCATAGCTGAGAGGATTGTAAGATATCTATTTTATTTATTTAATTTAACAATATTCTTCATATAATTTCAATCATTACAGAAATGTTCAATTAATTAATACAGGAATCTCTTGAGGGGCAGTCTCACAGGGGGTATTTACAACTGTTGGGAGGAATGGTATTTTATCTGTAACATTGGGAAAGCCTGAACATCCTGGTCATGTATGAGGATATCAGACAGGTGTATCTGTAGGAAAAGTGTTTCCACATTCTTCAACTTATTCTGTTGAGGGTGTTTATAAAAAATAGAATCCTTGGAGGCTAAATTTCATAATATTAATGTGATGATTGAGGAAAAGATTAGAGCATCGGTAGAGTCTATGTTTGCAGACATGAAAAGAAAATTTCATACTGCAGCTCCCACTCCTCCACCTCCCCCTGTAGACCCCATTATTTATCCTCCACCTCCGCCAGAAACTCCCACTCCCCCACCTCAGCCTGCAGACCCCATTTTTTATCCTAATCCCCCGCTGAAGCTTTCTACTTATTGTGAGTTTTATGTTGATGGTCCCCAACATAATATAGTTTCATATGGGCTGGTATATTGTATAGGAGATACAATTCATCATCAACAGTTAAAGGTAGAGAATCATTGGGTCACTATACATGATATTATAGATAGATCAGCTCGAGTACCATTACATACAGATGAGGTGATGATAGTTGGACATAGTATCGGCCATTTTTTAATTTGGCCATCCAGACTTCTGCGACTCATTACCATAGAGGTATGTATATTATATCTTATTTTTTATTTTTTTATTAAAGTTGTTTTATCATTTGACAACTAATATATTTTTCTATTTATTTTCATAGGAATACTTCAAAGGTAAAGAAATACTGTATACATAAAAACAAAGACAAATGGACATGGAATCAGATATAGATTATAGTAGTCTTGACATATTTTAAAGATATTCAAAAATTTTTGTGGATCATTATGAGTTTCCAATGGAAGGTCATGTTTGTGGATGTGCAATAACTATGGGGATTGTGAAAACTAATATCATGTATCTTGTTACTAGAGATAAGTTGGGCATCAATGTGGTGCAAATGTTTTCCATATAAGTCTTAACACCTTTTCCATGCGTTAAATTTATTAAAAATGTATACTTATGTCTATTTTTATTAGGTATCTTTATAAAATTTGTGAGAAGAATGAGTGGATATAAGTATATGGATTCACGGACCCAAATTTGATTTCACCTGAAGCACTTGCATTGGATGAGGAATAAAGAATGCTTTATGTTGCTGAAATATTTGAACAGAATATAGTCACATAATGTTGGATGATGCCTTTTTGTGAGAGGTATGAAACACATCTCTGGCAAAGAGTTCATTATCTTTTAACATAAAACCCACTAACCTTAAATTTTCTTTTATCAGTGATCATTGGATGTTAGGTGTTTTTTCCCAAGGGAGAAACACTTTATTGGATATGCTCTGTCCATAGTGATGTGAAGGAATGTTTTATGAAAATGTTGGAAAAGTAAGCTTCAATTTCTCAATAGTTGTATATATTATAATGAATTTTAAATTTTTCCCATTCGTATTATTTTCTAACAGGGGATCGGTCTACTTTCGAAGAAACACAAAGAAAAAGAGTGTGAAGATCAAATACGTAAATGTAAAGGTAAATATCCATTTATAATTTTTGATTTTTGATTTATTACATAAAAATAATATATTGAATTTACTCTCATTCAAACATAATTTTCATGAACAATAAGGCTTCATCGAATGGGGATATTATATGTTATGATTTATGTATAAAATAATTACAATCGGAATAGTTGTGAACTTTGACCCTGTAATACTTCCTTTTAAAATTTTCAATAATATTTCATTTGATTTATTCATTATACATGTTAACTACTGTCCTTTTAATTTGTAGCTAATTGATGACCCTCAACCCTATAGTGCTCAAGAAATCAAACACTTACAAGTAGAATTGTCAAATTATTTTACAGGTTTGATTGAATTTTTGTTTTTTTGTGGTTTAAAATGTAATTTTGAATATTGTCATTGTAATTGTGTATTTGGTAGTTGTTTAGGTTGGATTTAGTTTTTTTTAAGTTGACATTGTAAGTTTTGAATGTTATATATGTGAATGTTTAATTTTTCTCTACTTCTTGTTTTGGACTACTTAGGATGGTTTCTCTGGTATGGATTCTAGTCTAGGGGGTTCCAAGGGTGTGGGGTGTCTAGTGGGGTGGGGGGTTCCTAGGGGTGTGGGAGGGTGGTTCAGTAGGGTGGGGGTTTCCTATGTGTCCATGAGAGTGGGGGAAAGTCCAGAGGGTGGGAGGGTTTCCAGGAGGGTGGGAGGGATGTCCAGGGGAGTGGGGGGGGGGGGTTGTCCAGGGGGTGTCCAGGGGTGTGGGGGTGATCTGTGGGGTGAGGGGGATTTCCAGGGGTGTGGGAGGTCTGCCTAGTGGGGTGGGGGTGTCCAGGGTGTCCATGGGGATGGGGGGCAGTCGAGGGGGGTGGGATCATTTTCAAGAGGGTGGGAGGCATTTCCAGGGGTGTCTAGGGGTGTGTGTGTGGGGGGGGGGGACTGTGGGGTGAGGTAGGTTTCCAGGGGTGTGCGAGTTGTGTCTAGTGGGGTGGGGGTGTCCAGGGGTGTGGTGGAGGTTTTCTAGTGGGGTGGGGGGAGGGTTCTGGTCTGTTTTTTGTTGGGTTTTGGTCTGTTTTTGGTCGGGTTTTGGTCTGTTTTTGGTATGGGGGTGTCCAGTGGGGTGGGGGCGGGTCCAGGGGTGTGGTGGGGGATGTCCAGTGGGGTGGGGGTGTCTAAGGGTGTGGTGGGGTTTGTCCAGTGGGGTGGGGGGGGGGGGGTTCTGGTCTATTTTTGGGTGGGTTTTGGTCTGTTTCGGGTCTTTTGGCAGGGCATAGTAGTGGTTGATCAGTTTTATTAAAAAAATGTTTTTTTACTTTGGTAATTTTATAACGAACATAAAAAATGCATGGGGATAATTTTTAATGTCGGTTATTTGAAAATTGATGTAATAAATGCATGGGAAATAGTTTTTACGTCGGTTATGAAATGACTGACTTAATAAAAGGAAATGAATAGTTTTTTACGTCAGTTATTTTATAAATGACGTAGTAGATATTTATTCACGTTAGTTATTATTTAACTGACCTGGGAAAGTGCTTGGAAGATAGGTTTATCACGTAAGTTATTAAAATAACTAGAGTGATAAATGCTTCAGAGGAGTGATTTATAACATCAGTTATATAATAACTACATGAAAGAGTATATACCACATCGGTTATTTAATAATCGACATAATAAACCACGACTCCGAATCATTTTCCAAGTCTGTTTTTGATCAACCGACGTGAAAAACACTTCGGATTTGTGTTTTTATACGTCGGTTTTAAAATAACCGACGTAAAAAAACAATGTTTATAACGTCTCCTGTAATAACATCGGCCAAAAGTCGACGTAAAAAATAACAAATAACCACCGTAAAAAACATTTTCTGCAATAGTGATTTTTGAGTTGAGTTAAATATGATTTCATTGAAATAAATTTGAATAATAATTATTTTATTAAAATAATTTAAATAAATTTATTTGGATATGTATCTCCCTTAAAAAAATTGGTAATCTATTATATCATGCTCCGGGGACTTGTTTAAGTCCATGAAGTGCCTTAGTAAGTTTAAAAACATGATAAGGAGATTTTATATTTTCAAAACTTGGGGGTATTTCTACATAAACTTTCTCCTATGCATATCCATTAAGGAAAGCACACTTTACATGCACTTAAAAAGAGTGAAATTTAGAAATATTGTATATTCTACAAGTATAGAAATAACTTCAAGTCTAGATATTAGAGCATAGTTTTATTCATAGTATATGAATCCTCATTGATTATAACCCTTTTTAACAAGTGTATCTTTATTTTTAACTATTACTCTATTTTCATCACATTTATTTCAAAAAACCCCATTTTAAACCAATTATAGGATAATATTTATGACGTTCAACCAAATTCCAAAATTAAATCCTCTCAAACTCATTGAGTTTATCATACATTTCTTTTATCCAATCTTCATCACCTGAATCCTCATTAGAATTCTTTGGTATGAATTATGATAAAAAATCATAATGTTCACATTCAATTATTTTATAACTTTTAGTTCTAAATGGTTCTTTTATATCACCAATGATATTATCAGTAGGATTATTACTCAAGATTATATTATTTTTTGGGTTTTTTAAAATATTTAATTCAATAACAGGTTGAATTTATTCTTGAGGTAAAAATTCAGAAATATTTCCTTCATTTTTTCTCTTATAAGAAGAATTTTACACTATGGGTTTAAAAATATTTTTAGAAATAACATCTAAAAATGTGGTTTGAGGTTGTTTGAAAACAAAAGGATCAATGTCATCAAATATAACATGCACTGTTTCCTCAATAGTACTTTTATTTTTGTTAAAAAATATATGATCCTTACTTGTTATATAATAATATTCATTAGATTTTGGATAAAATTTATGTAAACTATCTTTAGGATTAATGATGAATACTTTTCATCCAAAAAAATCTGATGTAAGAAGATTTTGACATTCTTTCAGTCCTCAAATCATAAGGAGTTATATTAATAAATGTAAAATTAAAATTAGATTTATAATATATCAGGAAGTACTAACTTCTTCATCCCAAAAATGTTTATCAGTTGAGTATTCACTCAACATGGTTCTATTAATCACCTAAATAATTCTATTTCTTCTTTAAACTAAACTATTTATGTTAGGAGTTCTAGGTTCTCAAAAGTTATGTATTATACCTTTTTTCTACAAAAATTTTCAATTTTATAATTTAAAAATTCTCTATCATTATCACTATGAATAGTTACAAAAGGTTTATTTTTCTCATTTTTAGCATGGAACGCATATTTTTTAAAATATAAAAAGACATTTTATTTTTTTCTAGAAA
This sequence comes from Viscum album, assembly GCA_963277665.1. Taxonomy (NCBI): domain Eukaryota; kingdom Viridiplantae; phylum Streptophyta; class Magnoliopsida; order Santalales; family Viscaceae; genus Viscum; species Viscum album. Next base: position 2,123,988 of record OY728165.1, read on the forward strand.
ATAAACCCATAATTATCTAGTGTATCTATCAACTAAAACATATACATAGTATTTTCCACCAATACATCTAGTTTTTATAGGACCAAATAATTCCCTGTAACCTAAGTGTTAATAAATAGAATTTGAAAATTCAATAATAGATTTAAATCTTGATTTATATTTCTTTCCAAATTGACAAGGATCACTAACTTTAGAATAATTAAAAATAAACTTTGATAGATCTCTAAATAGTAATTTATTAGAGAGTTTAGATAAAGTTATTATATTAAAATTTCCTAACCTTCTATACCACAACCAATATTTATCTTCCATTTCACTAAATCAAGGTAGACATTGGTTTCTAAGGTATTCTAAGTTAAGTGTGTATACATTCTCTTTCCATCGATAGAAAGTATGAATTTTCTTTCATAAATTTGAAGAATACATTTATCATTCCTAATGTTCAAAATGTATTCCTTATCACATAATTGGATTATTCTAATAATTTTGTTCATAAGTCCTACAATATATAAAATATTTTAAATTAATGGTTTTTCAATAAGAATAATATTACCTGTACCATATATTTCTCCTTGAGTATTATCACTAAAAGTGACTTTTCCACAGTTCATATTAATAATCTTATAGAAGAATTGATTATTACCATTCATGTTATGGGAACAACCACTATCGATGTACCAATTATTGTTGCTATTGTAATCTTCTTATTTTCAAGAAATTATGAAAATTAGGATTTTGTTATGAAAACGTTATTTGGTTCATCATTGTTAGATAAAATATTTTTTGGAATCCATATCATTCTAATTTTTTTTGTTGTATAGTTTTCAATTTTTTTAGAAAAGTAAGCTTTATAAAATCCAAGTGATTTCAATCTATTAAAATAACACTTATTTTTATAGTTTCCACCCCTTTGACAATTTATACAGAATGGGTCACATTTAGGAACAACATAGTTTTTCTGAAAATAGATTTTTTTTTTGTAAAACCAATCATAGAAATAATTCTATGGGGTCTTATTTTTATTTACATTTTATCAAAAAAAAATTCACCAGAAGTATATTTTGATAGAAATTTCTTCAAATTTAAAATTTCATAATTGAGTTATAAAACTATATATTTATTCTCATTAGTTAAATTAAAACAAGATTTATTATCTAATTATTTAGTAAGATTAGTAACTTCTAGAGAATGATTTAAAATCTTATAATTTCCTTTAGTAAGATGTTCCTTAGCATCTTTAAATTTTAGAAATTTTACATTTTTGTTTCTCTAACAAATTAGAAAACATAGAAACTTCTTAAAATATAGATAAATAATCTTATTTAGATAAGGTAGATTCTTTTTTATATATAGAATATAATTATCCTTAGAATTAGGATAATTTGAATTTAATGTAAGATTAGTTAATTCTTCAGTTGATACCTTAGCCATGAAGTAATTATTGTTCTTTGAAAATTCAGAAATGAAACTAATATTCTATTGATCTTCACTAATAATGTAAAAATAATTACCAGAAGAACTATCTCCTCCACTTTCACTATATTTTTCAAAATATTTTAGACTTTCCATTCCTTTATATTTTTAAAACTTCTTTATTTTTTTCATTCTTGTCCTTTCTTTTTCAGATTATGAAAATCAAGTCTAATATGACTTAGCTTCTTGCATTCATAACAGATCATATTAGAATAATTTTTCTTATCAATCCTTTCCTTATGATTTTTATTAAACTTTAATTGGAAATCTTTCTTTCCAAATATTTTAGTCCTTCCCTGATCTAGTTGGGCTAGTTCATTTTCACTTTCTTTAGAAGAACTTCTTTAAGTCTCAACTTTATATTTATTTCTTTTAAATGATTTGGTAACTTTTTCTACAGACCATAATTTCTCAGAGATATTTGAATTAGAAGAAAAAACTACTCTACAGAATCCCACCTTTTTATAACATAACTTTTAATTACATAGTACAAACATAGTATCTTTTAAAGTTTAGTTTCTTTGAAATAAGGTTCATAATACATGAAAACCTATAACATTCTTCTAAATACAAATGAAGACATCCTCATGGTTTCATCCTAAGTACATTGACTACATATCATTTATTGGGGACATATATCAAAGGAAAGGGGTGAGAGTAAGGCATAGTAAAGGAATAAGAAATGTAAACAGTTTGCATGTGATCAAGAGGAATATCAATAAGAACATGAGAAATATCATTATGGAATGAGAAACAGAACATGAGGCATATAATAATAAATAGAATGTGAATCATAACATGGAAATGTTGATACAACATTTAAATGATATATTCATAAGCATATCACCAAGGTTTTTCACCAAAGTTTTTCACCAAGGTATCATAAATGAAAATTATCAAGGTTATTCACCAAGTTATCATAAAACATGACATATCTAGAGATTAAATTGTTTAACAAATGAATTGTAGGGATATCAGGGTAAACCATTAATATGTATTAATTAATGTGATCCACATATATCATAATCAAACATTTCATTAGTAACCCATGGAGAATAAATAATGAGTTTCTTATCAAAATCATAGAGTTTAAAAAGTGAATAAAGACATGATCATTGAGTCATTTTTAGCCCACAAAAAGGGAATGTGTGTTTCTGATGTGTAAATACCAAAATAAAATAAATAATTTTTATATCTTGGTGAATAACCATAGAAAATAAATTGGTATGTGTATTCAAAAAAGTAAAATAAAATATACATTCTTAAGTAGAGATATAAATTTGATAAGTAAATTCAGCACCATAACAGTTATAAAATTTGGTTTTAAAAAAGAGTAAAATGAGAGGGGAGAATGGTCTCCCTTTCCTAAACAGTAATTTGGAAGTAAATTTATGATAAAAATGGGTAATATAAGAGATTAACCATAACATTTATAAGACATATACAAAAATATGTTCTCGAATTAAAGATAAAGGAAGGATAATTCCCTTACCTTAAGAAGTTACTCCTAGATCTTGAGGAATAGAACCTTGTGGGATTGAGGATATCTTATGGGGGGCTACTTGGGAGGAAAAATCACCATATATTAATGTATGATATATTGTTATTTAAAGGAAATTGAGAAATAGGTAAGTATTTATATCAAAATTGGAGGATTTGTTTAATAATTTCCAAATATAGGCTTTGGAAATCTAGGTTGTGGAAAAAAAACCATTGGATTAATAATAATTTTTTCCCATAGTTTTGGAAATTTGGGAAAATTTTTAAGTTATTTTAATCCAATAGAACTGAACTTCATTTTTATTACTTATTTTTTTCATGTAATGTGAAGTTTTCACAAAGTAATGTTTTTAAAGTCTAAGTTTCCATTTTAGACTTCGGAAAATCACCTATAAGTTTAGAAATTGATTAAAATATATTAAAATACTTGATATTGGTAAAATTAAATATTTTTGTTCATGGATTTTTGTTAATTAATTATAACATCATTATGAAATAATTATGAAGTCATTAAACATACTGAAAACACCAAACTGTATTTTTACTATTCACAGAAAATAAAGCATTTTAGAAAATTATCTTAAATTAACCATAAACTAACTTCGATGTAATGATTTAAAAAATTAATTTTATTTTATCAGAATAATTCTCTAAATATGATAATTTGATGTTTTAAATATAATAACTTTTTTATTAAAAAAATAGCGGGTCGTAAGGAAGAGTCAAATTTCTGACACATAAAAATTTATTATGATATAATAAAATTATTTTATCATTTATGTTTAAATAAGAGTATTTTAAACATAATATTTCATTAAAATAAATGTTATTCATAATTCCGTGGTTTATTATAAAAATTTATATCTTTTTTAAAAAGTAAAATTTGTGTCTGAAAAATAAATTTATCAAATTTGTCTCAATAAAACTTTTATTTTATTAAGAAAAAATATTCCTAAAATTGAATTGATGGAATAAAAATTTTATTTATAAAATTTAATTACACTTTAAGTAACTAAGTATTGGACTCATAACCACTTATAACACCCATGTACAACATAAGGGTAAGGTGTGCGATGGTGATAGATTCATGGGGTGGCACGACTAACGTCGATCAAGTGGTAATTTAAACTAACTTGAAGTTCTCTCGTAGTCAATTTAGTTATAAATTCACTTATTGAAGCTCATCTTGAGATTTCTCAAGGTAAAACCCCAGTGACACTACCATCCTATCAAGTTATGAAAAATGGGATTTATATGGAATGACTCTACTAGTTAAGGCATTCACTTATCCTTTTTTCATTAATTATCCTTTGTTATTACTACTTATAAACACGAATTATAATTTTAAAATTATTAAAAAATGGGTACAGTTCTCAATAGTAAAATATTACAAAAGTTATATTAACTAATGGTCATATTTTACCAATGGTCTTAAATGGTCAAATCCCAAATATCACATTTACCTTTATACTCTATAAATACCACTTCATTATTTCACTCAATATTCATTACAATTCCTGACAAGGTTATATATTTTTATTTTCTAAGATGTGGATTACTGATATTTTGTTTTATTTATATAGTTTTGGTTGTGGGGTGATGATTTTAAAGTATTTGAATGATCCATATTTTCCCATTTCGTATTTTCTATTTTATATTTTTTATCTAATTATAATGCTTGGAATTTTAATAGTATTTTAGTTGACTAATGTATTGATCATAATTAATGAGATATGGTATTGTTTTGTATAATATAATATATCAAACATTTTCTAAGGAAATAATTATCATTTTAAAAAACTTTGGTCATTACATCCCCTCCCCCTTTAAAAATTTCATCCTAAAATTTCAACTCATATTATTGGCTATGGAAAGGTGATAGTACTTTTTATTCATTGTTTCCTCTAGCTCCCATTTCACCTCTTAAAACTTATGGTTTCTTGATAACATTTTGACAAGGTAGGTAGTATTTTTGTGTTTAACCTTTTCTCTATGTTCCATTATCTCCACCGATTTCTCCTCATAAGATAGGTTGTGTTCTAGTTGTAACACCTCTAGATTTGGTACATGGGAGGGATTAGGTATGTACTTTCTTAAGATAGAAACATGAAATACATCATGAAATTGAGCTATATTTGGTGGTAATGAAAGCCGATAGGCCACAAATCCTATGTGATCTATGATTTCATATGGTCAAATGTACCTAGGGCTAAGCTTACCTTTCTTCCTAAACTGCATGAATATTTTACATGGTGATATTTGAAGGAACAATTTATCACCAACATCAAACTCCAAGTACCTTCAATGGTTTTCAATGTAGCTCTTTTTCTAAATTTGAGTAGATTTTATGTTTTGCTGGATGTCATGAAACTTTTATTTTATCTCTAGTACAAGATCAAGAATAAGAATATTTCTCTCACCAACTTCATCCCAGCATGTAGGAGTTCTACATAAATTTATATAAAGAGATTCAAAGGGTGACATTTGAATACTCATGTGGAAGATATTGTTACATGGGAAATAAACTAATGGGAGGTGTTAATCCCATCAACCTTTAAACTCCATTCAGCATGTTCTCAACATGTCCTCACGTTTATGAATAGTCCTTTTAGACTAGCTATCGGTTTGGGGGTGATAGGCCATACTAAAATTCAATTCAATATTCAGATCATGTCGAAGACTTCTCCAAAATTTTTACGTGATCCTTGGATCTTGATTAGAAATGATAGAAAGTGGCACCCCATGTTGCCTCACCACTTCCCTTACATATATCTTATAAATTTGGTCAAGAGAGAAATCTTCCTAAATAGTTATAATATGGGTTGTCTTGATGAGTCGGTCCACTATGACCCATATCACATTATTTCCTTTGGATGTTCTTGGGAGAGCATTGAGAAATTTCATAGCGATATTTTCCCAATTTCATGTTGGTATGGGTAGTGGTTTCAATACCCCTTTAGGAATTTATCACTTTTCCTTCACTTGTTGACATACTAAGAACCTTGTATCATGGTTAGAAAACTCACTTTTTATATCATCCCATAAATAATGATCATGAAGGTCCCTATACATTTTAGTAGTTCTATGATGTATAGAGAATGTATTTCTACGAATCAACAACTTTGTTTTCTATTATAGGGTGATAATGAATTGAATAATCATAGTATTTAATAGGTTCCAACTATCTCCTTTCTCTCATGTTTAATTCCTTCTGTGTGAATATATAATTCAAACTTTGGTGGCCTGTTTATATATCACATTTCCCCCATAAAGATAACACATCCAAATATTCATAGAAAAAATAACTATAGATATATCTATATTATGCATAGGATAATTTGGATCATGAGTCTTTAACTATTAATATGAATAAGCAATCACCATCTTATTTTTCATGAGAATTCACCCAATCCATTTCAGAGATGCATCAATAAAAATAAAAAATCCTTCTCTAATAGAGGGTAGATTTAACACAAGTGTAGTAACCTATATCTTCTTTAGTTCTTAGAAAATTTCTTCACGCTTATTTTTCTAGATGAACTTATCTCATTTTTTAGTTAAATTTGTTAGTGGATTAGAAAGTAGTGTTTTTTCATAAATATCCTATAATATCCTGTTAAACTAATTAAACTATGAATCTCAGTTACTATTGTCGGATTATGCCACTCCTCCACAACCTTTGGCTTGTTAAGGTTAACTGAGATTCTTTCTTTGGTTACAATGTTCCCCAAGGAAGAAAATTGTTGTAACAAAAATTCACATATATTTAATTTTCCAAATAGACTATCCTTTCATATAGTTTCTAATATAACCCTTAGATAGTCCTCATTCTCCTTGCGACTTTAGGAATATATCATAATATCATTAATAAAAACTACCACAAATTTATCTATGTAGTACTTTAATACTATATTCATCAAATCTATAAATATAGTAGTATAATTAGTCAAGAAAAAGGGCCTAAAAACAAACTCATAATTCCTATATCTTAATCAGAAGGCATTATTTGATATATCTTCTTTATTCACCCTCAATTAATGATACCTAGATCACAAATAAATCTTAAATAAGTATTTAACCCCATGAATATAGTAAAATATATCATCAATCCTTAGGAGAGGGGAGGGTACTTATCCTTCACCGTGATCCTATTAAGTTATCTATAATCAATGAATAGCTACATTGATCCATCCTACTTCTTCACAAAGAGAACAGGTGACTTCCAAGGATGGACACTTGGTCAAATAAATCCCTTATCCATAAAATCTTGAAGTTGTTTCTTTAATTCCTCTATCTCCACATTTCCCATTCTATAAGAGGTATTGGATATTGTATTAGATCTAGGTATGAGTTTAATGGAGAACTATACCACTTTTTTGGGGGAGGTCTAGCTAACTCCATAGTAAATACATCAATGTATTCCAAAATGATGGGGACATTTTCTATTCTTATACATTCATTTCCTTATTCCTCTTTATTGATCATCTCCATAAATATGGCTAAGAGGGGTGCTTCTATAAAAATCTCATGTCGATATATCTCTCCTTTTAAAATAATGGTGGGTTTTCAATTCAAGACTATTGAGATTTAATTTCTTCTTTAGTTGATCTTAGCATTATACTTTGAGATCCATTACATCCTTAATATAGTGTCCAATCCCACCACGGGAATGAATAATAGATTTATAATGAGATTCTGTTTGAAAAAATAAATACTAGATCTTCTATAGACTATTTACTCTTAGATAATCGCTCTAGGAGTCTTGACTGATAACTCTACTTCTAGAAGCTAGAGGATTGATTCTATGTTCTTTAAAAATTTAAATGAAGTAAAATAATTCATAGAAATAGAATCAATAAAAGTACATGTTAGTTTTGAGAGAACACTGAGAGTACTTATGACCACATCATTTAGAGCCTCTACTTCCGCTGTTGTGATATCAAATGCCCAACCATGCTCCCTTGGCCTATGCTAAGGTTAATAGTGATTCCCCTACATTATCTTCTGATTTGGACATTGATTGGTAAAGTTCCCAAGATTTCCACACTTTAATAATTGAATATTAGGATGGGAATGTTCCATTTTCTCTTTGTTGTTAGTGTTGAAAAGTTTAGGCTTCACCTCACCATGATAGTTTTGAGCTATATGTCCATCTATTCTACACTTGTAGAATTTTCCATTCCCAAGAAAGCATGTTCTTGAATTCTTCTTCTCACATTTTTTTCATGTGGGACGTTTTACAATATTTCCTCATCCTTTGTGATCAAAGTTCCTTTGTGATTTTGGATCTATGTCTCTCTTATCTTCATTCAACTAATTTAAACACTACATTTCTCCAAACTCCAATTCAACCTTCATAGCACTCTGTAATATCTCCTCATTGATTTAATAGTCTATATTTTCAAATTACTCTGCTTATGGGGTCTTAGTATACTAAATAATCTGTCAAACTTTCCTGTTGATTTCATAATAAAGCTAGAGGTGTAATGAGAAATTCTTATAATGTTCATCTTATAGGTTCCCAATAATTAATTTTTATTCTGCTTCAGCTCTAGTAATTCCTTATCCATTTTTGTTCGCATCAAATAGGGAAAATATTTTTAAAAAAATATTCCCATAAACTCTTACCACTCCATAGAATCAATCTCCCTTATAAGATTCATGTATATAATCAATTTCTACCATTAATCAGGTTCTACTTCTAAAAGGTATACTAATATGGTGAATTTATCATTCTCTGAATAGAGGAGTACATAAAAGATCTTTTCTATAGAGATAATCTATTGTTCGTGAATCAATGGGTCGATAGATCCACTAAAAGAAGGTGGTTTTTGATGCATGAAGGACTCAATCGTAAATTATTCCTTTCAAGGTGAATTTGGATTCTCAACTTGATTCAATTTATTATTCATAACTTGAGATAGTTGATTCATCATCCTCATGAAGTTTTATATTCCTAATTCCATCGATGGTCCATCAGCGCATCAGCCATTGCACTAATAATTTATGTGGTTCCTCCAATTTCCCACCATTTTCCTAAAAGAAGAAATATATAGTGAGAAACAAGTTCTTTTTAAGAATATTATAACTTTAAAGGAACTTTTTGTCTTAAAACATCATTCTAAAATATTTTATTCTTTAATAACCATTAGATTTTCTATATATACTTCATAATGGTTTAGTAGAAGCTTGTGATTAACCAAAAATATCCCCAGATAGTGAAGATCTATGAATAAATCAAGACCCATTTTCATGCACCAGTTCCCAATCAATCCTAGATCAATATGGTGTTTTTAGGTTTACCCCTAGATATGTATGTGCCAAAGCCACATCCACTTGTTTGTATCCAGAAACGTTTTTTTTTCTTGAAATCCAATTAATTAATACTTCACAAAAATACTAGGATGTTTTAATACATTTAAAATTTTCTACAGGGTTAATACTAAGGTTTTATATTTCTAATTCACATAAATAACTAAACCAACCTTTAATACTGATAATGGCATCCCACCTTTTTATGACATAACTTTTCATTACATCATACAAACGGAGGATCTTTTAAAGTTTAGTTTCTTATAAATAAGGTAAATATTACAAGAAAACATAAAATATTATTCTAAATACAATTGAAGACAAATTAATGGGTTAATTTGATGTAAATTTATTTTATATCATATCTTGGGGAAATACATCAAAAAAAGTTGTGAACAAGAGGCTCGGTAGGGGAATAAGCAAGGGAAATATTTTACATGTGATCATGAGGAATATCAATAATAAAATGAGGAATATAATGATGGAATGGGAAAGGAAACATGAGGAATATTTTAATAAAAATAGCATGAATAATAACATAGAAATGTTGTTAAAACATTTAAATGAGACATTTATAATAATATCATCATGGTTTGTCACTATGGCGTTATAAATGAAACTTACCAAGGTTATTTACTAAGGTATTGTAAAAAATTTCATCTCTAGAGATTAAATTATTTACCAAATGAATTGGAGTTATATCAGGGATAACCCTTAATATATAATAATTAATGTGAGAAACATTGATCATAATCAAACATTTCATTAATAACACATGTAGAATAAAGAACATGTTTCTTATCAAAATCATAGCATTCCAAAAGTGATTATTAAAGACAAGATCAACACATAATTTTTATCCCACAAAAATGGAATGTGGGTTTCTTTGTGTAAATACCCAAATAAAATATATCATTTTTATAAATAGGTGAATACACCTTGAAAATAAAGTGGTTTGGGTATTCATAAAAAGAAAATAAAATAGAATTTCTTGAGTAGAGAGAGAAATTTGATAAGTAAATTTGGCAACATAAGAGGTATAAAATGTGGTTTTAGAAAAGAGTAAAATGAGAAGGAAAAAGAGTATCACTTTGATAAAACATAATTTTGAAGTAAATTTATGATCAAAAGGGTTAATAAAATAGATTAACTATAAAATTTAGAATATATATACAAAAATAGGTTTATAAATTGAAGAAAAATGATAATTCCCTTACCATGAAGAGTTACTCATAAATCTTGAAGAATGAAACCTTAGAGGATTGAGGACACCTTTATGAGACTACATGGGAGAAAAAATCACCATAGTTCCATATATTATGGACTAGGAGGGAAGGGAAATTGAGAAAATAGTGGGTATTTATAGCAAAAGTGAATGATTTTTTTAATAATTCCAAAATATAGACATTGAAAATCTAGGTTGTGTAAAATGTAAAAACATTAGCTTAACCATAGTTTTGGACATTTGGGACAAATTTTAAGTTATTTTAATCCACCAGAACCGAATATCATTTTTATTACTTCTTTTGGCATGTAAAAGAAAAGTTTCTACAAAGTAATGTTTTTAAAGTCAAAATTTACATTATAGACTTTAGAAAGTGACTTATAGGTTTGGAAATTGATTATAATATATTAAAATTATTGGTATTAATAAAATAACATATTTTAGGTCATTGATTGTGGTTAATTAATTATAATATCATTATGACATAATTATGAAGTCATTAAACATACTGAAAACTTCAAACAATATTTTAACTATTCAGAGAAAAATAAATTATTTTAGAAAATTCTCATAAACTCACCCTAACCTCCAATGGCCCGAAGGCCTTAATTTTTTATTGATTTTTGATAATCCACCTTTCAAGGGGTGAGGTGGAACCCTTACAAATCCCGTAGGAGTAAGTATTACATGGCCCGTAGGCCGTAGAAGAATTCATTGCCTGTAGGCTTCAATAAATATGTTAGTTTTAACTTTTAAAAATAAAAAACCTTATTTATTAAAAAAATAGCAGGTTGTAAGGCACAATCAAATTTCTGACACTTAAAAATTTCCTAGGACATAATAAAATTATTTTGTCATTTTATGTTTAAATAAGAGTGTTCTTCAATTACTATTTCATAAAAATAAATATTATTTAGAATACCTTGGTTTATTAAAAAAATCTATATATTTTCTAAAAATTACAATTTTCGTTTGAAAAATAAATTTATCAAATTCGCCTCATTTAAATATATATTTAATTAAGAAAAAATATTCATAAAAGGGAATTGATGGAATAAAAAAATTATGCAATGTAATTACACTTTGAGTAAATAAGGAATAGATATATAACCTCTTATAACACCCACGTATGACCTAAGGGTAAGGTGTGTGATGGTGATAGATTCATGGGGTGGCTCGGCTAACATAGACCAAGTGGTAATTTCCACTAAATTGAACTTATACCATAGGTGATTTCATTATAGCATCAATTGTTGAAGCTTGACTTGTGATTGGTCAAGGGAAAACCCCAACGACACTACCTCCCTCCCAAGTTCAGAAAAATGGGCTTCATGCGATATGACCCTACTAGTTGAGGAATTAACTTATCCTTTCCACATTAATTATCCTTTTCCATTACTAATTATAAACATGAATTATACTATTATAATTGTTACCAAATGGTTATAGTTCTCAATGGTCAAATTTTCAAATGGTTATATTGACTAACTTTCATATTTGGCCAACGGTCTTATAATGGTCAAATATCAAAAGGTCACATTTCCTTTTATACTCTATAAATAAAACTTCATTATTCCATTAAATATTCATTATAATTTCTTCTAAGGTTATACATTTTATTTTATAATATTTTGATAACAAATATTTTGTTTTATTTTTTTTAGTGTTGACCATGGGAGTGAGGATTCTAACGAATTTGAGCGACCAATATTTTTCCATTTTCTATTTTTTATTTTATATTTTTTTTGTCCAGTTACAATTTTTGGAATTTTAATTGGTTTCTTAGTTTACTAATGTATTGATAATTATTAAATAGATATGTTTTTGTTTTGTATAATATAATATAACATGCATTAAATTATGAAACAATATCATGTAAAAACCCCGAGTTGTTACACACTCCATTTTTCATTTTCATTTTTCAGCACATCCCTTCAGTCTACCCTCATACTTTTTAAGAATTCCAATTAGATCATATAAGATCAAATTTATTATTTTCTTAGTACCATCAAGAGTTGTTCTTTTAGATTAACATTCTCCAATTATAATCTCATTAATATTATAAACCAAAATGTCATTAGTAATATCTTTGTCACCCAAAAATTGTAATCTATTCAGAGTCATCATAAATATATGATTCATATTTGTAATATATTCTCTAGGTAGAAAATAAAATTCTTTAAAATGAGCTCTGAGTATAGATCTCCTAGTTTCAATAACTTTGGTTGTCCTTAAGTGAGTAACTTCCAACTTTTTTCATATACTATTTCCAGATTCACAAGAGGAAATTCGACTGTATATATTTCTATTCATTGAAAATTCAATTGATATTACAACTTTTATTGATTTGTAAAAGTATAAACTTTTTTTCCAGAATTAAATAGCTACCAGTAAGTATGAAAAAATTATCATCTCTTGTGTTGATAAAAAAATTCTTCATTTAATCCCTAGAATACTCATAGTCAGCACCGTAAAATATTGGTGGTCTACTAGGATTTAAATTTTCTAATTTTCCAATATCTTAACCTTCAATATTTATAAAAACAAAGAATACTCTTTCTATACAAACCTGTTAATGTAAAAACGTTTATAATAAGAAATTGAAAACTTATAAACTTTCTTGATATAAAAATATATAAAATATTTCAAATTATAGAATTAAGACCTCCTCGCATACCAAATGTAGGATTTTAAGAGTACCCAAATTACTTAACGGGGTGGGTGAATTGTAGTTTATACAAATAAAACATAAAATTTACTAAACCTATTAAAATAAGTCATCAAATGAACACTCTGTCTGATTTCTAGATTAGTAACCAAACAATATGATAATTTATAATTTTCAAATTATAAGAAATTTTTATAATAACCACTAAAAGAAAATGGAATATTTTTATGGGAATTTATGATGGGAGCCCATTGAAAATGGATTTTAGCATAAAAAATTGTCGCAAAAAAAACATTTTTTTTGCGATGGGTCATTGTAGGTAATTATTTTTTTTGCAACGGGGGACCCTCCTATCGCGAAAGTTTTTTACTAGTTATACATGTTATCATTTTTATGGGCTTGATCCCAATTCACAAATAATTATTTATGATGGTGGATTGATCCTCTTGTAAACAATATAAAAGAAATTAAAAAATTAAAAAAATTTAAAAATTTAAAAAAATCATCACATTAATATAAAAAATTTAAAAATATATATATATAAATTTAAAAAATTTATAAAATAAAGAAAATAACAATAATAAAAATAAAACACAATATATAAAATCATAAATATATGAATTATTAATAATATTTAACAAATTGTGTCCATTCAAATTTTTATCATAATAAATGTGTAATATATATATCCCTGAGGAGGGGGAGGGTCATTTGGAGTATGAGATGGTGGAGGTACATCCATCCTTATACCCTAAACTACGACTCACATGTACTCCATCATCTATTGATGTTGTTACTCATGATCTTGATGCTACTGCTCCTCCTACTGCTCATGTTGTCGATGAAAGTCTTTATACTCTCTATGAAGGGTATCTATAACCTCACCCTGAGCTCACAACTTCTCCTCATACCGTGTATTTGATGATGAAGACTCTATATGAACTACCCCTGAGCTTGATTATGATAACACAATAGTATGATAATAAATTCTAGTCATCAAACAAGAATCGATTCCAATAACTCAACCTTTCTCTAAGGCATACTGAGTTACCTACATCCATGTTGGATTATCGAATCCTGTTGTAATGGTGGCATGATCGTCATTCTTTACTGACTCTCATCATGTGTGTATGATAATTCATGGTATCATATGACTCTTTCAAATAAAATTTAAAATTAAAATAGTTAAAAATATTATTTTCAGTTAATTTTAATACTCAAACAAAAATTTTACTTATCACAATTTGATATTGTCAACCACTAATAATTTCTACATTTGTAGGGTTAGTGTACATCCTCTTGTAAACATGGAACTCTATAATATTGGGCTACTCATATGCCTATATTAATAATAAAATAAATAGTTTACATTTAAAATTAAATAAAATATTAAATAAAAGTAATTACCAGATATCATCAATGGGTATTGAATGTACGAATACCATCTCTATGTATGACCTCTGGCCTCCCCAGATTCTACCGACCTAATGATAATATCCTATAAAAACTATCTTCCATAGAGTATGGGCACAATCAATCTCAAACCTGAGAGGAGATTTAATCTGTTCTATAGATAAATTAATACTGATTAAAAACCTTTACTCTATCTTTCTCCATGGATATCTTCCTTATATTATAAAAAACAGGCTATAATTTTATTCATGCAGGCCTCCCAAGCCTCCCAAATAGAGGTCTTCATGCTATCATTGATAAGATACTATAAACCCTACAAATAATTAATAATATAAAGTTAATAGATAAATAAAATTGAAAAGAACTATTATATATTTATGTACCATCCAATGATCAAACTTTCACTACTGAACATCAATGGGAATATGATCCCATGTCACCCATGCTCTGGAAAAAATAATTCCACATACTAGCACTCCCCTGTCCAATAGATATATGTGAAAAACTGTGGGAAAATAGAATAAATAATAAAAAATTTATTACATAAATAAATTAATAAAAATTAATGATAATAAAAATTAACTAAATTACAAAACTGGACATACCTATGCATGTGCGGATCAAAACAAGATGTGGGCGTCACTCGGGAATAGGTTTGGGAATCATCAATCTTTCATAACCATGACACCTTTGAGTTGATAAAAATCCTGAAACTCGAGGGTTGGATGACCAAGCATCATGCTCATTATCTGGAAGTAAATCCTCTTTAAGGATACAAAACATCTCACATAAGTCTCATCAGTCATCTAAAACATGAAAAGAATGTTGTCAGAAAATAATTAAAGACGAGTACAATAAATATATTTATTATGACTATAACCAACATATAATTGTTTCATTCTTCATATTCATCCTCATATACATATATTATAGTGTCAATATCTTAATCTTCCTCATTATTATTAATTACTATACGAGTTTTAGCTTCATCATCTCTTGTTAATTCAAATTCATTTGTTACATCATTAACATAATCATCACCATCGAGCTGTAACTGTGGGTTTTTATCGTTGATATTCATGTATCTTCCTTAAAAAAGATGTATTTGGATATATCACTTGAAAAATTAAATTAATTTCACTTCAATAGAAACACATTCACTTTTCATAAATTTATTTTCATGGTATTTCATTTTTTATAATGATCAACCAATCAATTAAATCTCTTGAAGTAGAAAAATAATTTTAATAATAAATTTTATGTGCTTGATGATCCAATAAAAATGGATCAATTACTACCAGAAGGATATTATATTTAATGTTGATGATTCCATGGTGTATATGAACATGTAATCCTCTATTATTATGAAACCAATGACATTTAAAAATTGTTACATAATTCTATCTTAGATGACATAGTTCGATTATTTCATTTAGAATGGTATAAAAGTCAACTTGATTTTCTCTATGATGAGAGCCACTCAATAAAAAAACAATATTCACTATTTTTTTTGATTCACCGTATGCATGTGTATGAAATAAAAAACCATTCACCATATATGAATTATAAGATTTAACCATTTTGTATGGTGGGTTACTCAATACACATAATATATTGTCCATTTTATTGACATTCTGTGATACCTGAAAATTTAAAATTCAATTACCAATATAAAAAATAATAAATTGATTTCATATGTTAAATAATAAATAATTTACTTTACAATTCTTTGAAACCAGTTGGATAAATTATGTTGTCAATTATTTTCAAGGTAAACTGGTGTAATTTGTGGAAATTGTTTCTTGATATGATCCTCATATAATCTAAAAATAAAATAATATTAATTCACTTTAAAAAAATTAAAGAATATGTGATAGTAGCACTCAGTGTAAAAATCCTTTCATTTCTTCATAGTTGAGTAGAACATATGTATGACCGATGTGATATTCATCATTTGAAATCCATCATTCATAAACTCCACCAAATAAAAGTTTAGGATAATTAAAAAACAATAATTGAATTTTCAGTACATCTTCAACATTTCCTTCATTATATCCCATTTGGTTATGTTTTGAAGGATATTTATGTTGGAAATAATGGGAGTAGAAAAAAATAAATTTCCTCCTCTAAATAAGCTTATGTAATTGACCCATAAACTGATTCTTTATTATATACCATTTTCTCCAATTTCTATATGCATCTCTCAAATGGGTAAATAAATTAAAACATTATTATCCCTCCATATTTTGTTTCATGTGGAAAATTTAATATAAAATGTTTCATTGAATCAAAGAGAGAAATCATATTTTTTTCAAGTTAACATAAAATTAAATCAATATTTTCTTATAGTCTACTAAGTGAATCATAGTCTATTTTCACCAAAAAAGACAACTCAAAAATAATATGATATTTCTATTAGCGCATTCCAAATTGAATAATTCAACAAACCTATAAATCCAATTCCATTATAACATGAAAATCATGACCTTTTAATTTGATAATATGACTATTTTAGGAACATCTAAAAGAATTGGAAACATAACTATCTAATAGCCTCAAATATTAAATCCACTAAAAAATAATAAACTTACTTTTTTGGATAGTGTATAATGCACATTTATTTTCATTAACTTCTGCGATCTATTATTTTCAAAAAAAATCAAGTTCTGGTCACCTGGAAATTTGGTCAAGATATAAATGTTTCTTTAAATTATCATCAACCCTACTAGTTTTGTCCAAAAATATATAAAATCTATTATCAAAACATTTCTTCTCAATATTCATGGCATCCAACATGTAACAAATCAACAAATCAGAACAATATGGGATATCCTAAAAAATACTCTATTTAATCTAATTGTGATCTTTCCTAAAGAAATCTATTTTTTGATGGTTTATAGTTTGTCTAAAGGTAATGAGAGATAATAAAGTGATAATATATTATAAATAAATACATAAGATCATTTCTGGAGATCCATCTCTTCTAATAGTTCCTTTTCTGAAATGATTTATGTTTCTTCTGAAAGGATTATCAATAAGAAAAAATTTGTGATGACATTTAAAAAAAATGTGGTTTTCTCCCATTGATGAGAATAAATTATTTTTTTTCACTCATATAGTATGGACATGATTTTATACTATGTGTAATCTAGCTAGATAACATTCCATATGCTCGGAAGTCACTAATTTTCCACATTAACGCAACTTTCATTTGGAAATTCTATTTTACAAAAACATCATATGTATGAACACCATTACTCTATAATATATTTAACTCATCAATCAATGACTATAAATAAAAAATATTATTTTTTTGGATGCCCTAAAATTAATAATGTAAAAAATATATATGGTTCATTCATCAACATCCAATGAGGTCAGTTGTATGGAGTTTAAAAGAAAATCCAATAAGAATATTGACTACTATAAGAACCAAATGGATAGAAACCATTTGTAAAAAGAACCAATCACATGTTACGGTCTTCTAAATAAAAATAAGGATGTACATTATCTAAAAAATTCCATGAATCACCATCACAAGGATTATTTAATCTTTTACTAGTTTAAATATTGGATTTGTTCCAAGAAATCAATGAATATGTGATCTAAGACATAAATAAACACCACAATCTAGGTGTAAGTGAGAAATATCAAAACAATTTAATGGGAACCAATCTGGACTTCCCCTATTGAGCCTCCTTGTACCTCAATTTTCCACATGTATGACAAATAACTGATGAATCATTTTCACCATAATATAAGACGAAATCATTTTAACATGCATGAATATTTTTATAACCAAGAACCAAATTACAAACCATCCTCTTAAACTCATAGAAATTGGTAGGCAACACATTTCCTTTATGTAATAGTTATTTAACAAAATAGAATATCTGATCAAAATTGAAACTTGACATTCCATTATCTAATTTAATAGCTATAAATTTTGTAACCACTTCAAATTTTTTTATCCTGCAACCAGGATATAAGGTATCTTCAATGAACTTCAGAAAATCAAAAAATTGATATAGTTCTAATTTAAGAGTTAAATTAATATCATTATGAGTTTTTTTGTTGAAAAGATGCACCAAAAACCTCATGTACTAATATTTGAAACCATGATGAATCTAGAACCAAATTATTAGTATCATCTCTAGAACTATGTTCATCATGTTGATACCAAAAAACAAAACCATTTTAAAAACCAAAACACAATAAATGGACCCTAATATTGTCAAATGTTTCAAATTTCCTCAGATCACATTTCTTACACGGACACTTAATTTTCCCATTTGAAACAAATTATAGTTTAATTATTCAAATGATAAAAAATATTCAACACCCTCAATTTATATAGGATCTATTCTAAAACCATTTATATTATTGTGATGATTTATCTAATCATTATCTTGTAATAAAGGCTATTGTCTAATTCTATGTTCCATATTTTTCTAAAAAATAAAAATTAAAAATATTTCTTATGATTAATCTGATATAAGGAAGAGACTATGAAAATAAATATAAAATGAAATACATATAAATTACTTGTAAATATTATCAATTATATATAATTACCATAAATTTTTTTTCTTCTAATTCCATAAATTACTGCTAATTTTTAATTATAGTTAGTTTTTACTAATTGTCACTCATTACCTATAATTTTTACTAATTACCACTCATTACCAGTATTTTTTACTAATTATTGCCCATTATCGGTTTTTTACTAATTATCACTCATTACCATTAATTTTTTCTAATTACCACTCATTACCAGTATTTTTTACTAATTACCACTCATTCATGATATTTTTTACTAAATACCACTAATTACTAGTATATTTTACTAATTACCACTCATTACCAGTATTTCTTACTAATTACCGCTCATTACTAGAATTTTTTACTAATTATCGCTCATTTCTAATATTTTTACTAATTACCTCTCATTACTGGTAATTTTTATAAAATACTACTCATTACCTATAATTTTTACTCATATCACTCATTACCAATATTTATTACTAATTATCAATCATTAATAATATTTTTTACTAATTACAGCTCATTACTATTATTTTTACTGATTAGCACTAATTACTGATATTTTTTTTTACTAAATACCACTCATTAATGATATTTTTTACTAAATATTGATCATTATCAGTATTTTTTACTAATTACCACTCATTACCATTTTTTTCTACTAATTACAACTATTCACCATCAATTTTTACTAATTAACATGCATTACTAGTATTTGTTTTACTAATTACCTCTCATTACCAGTATGTTTTACTAATTACCTTTAATTATCTATATTTTTTACAAATTACCTCTCATTACTTGTATTTTTTTACAAATTACTGCTCAGTATTGGTATTTTTTATTAATTTCCACTAATTTCTTGTATTTTTTACTAATTACTGCTTATTACCAGTATTTTTTACTAATTACCGCTCATTACCATCTTTTTTTACTAATTACTACTCATTACCACAAATATTTACTAACTAACGCCCATTACCATTATTTTTTAACTAATTACCACTCATTACTAGTATCTTTTACTAATTACCACTAATTATCGGTATTTTTTACTAATTACCTATCATTGGTGATATTTTTTACTAATTACTGCTCATTTTTGGTATTTTTTATTAATTACCACTCATTGGCAATATTTTTTTCTAATTTCAACTCGTTATTATTTTTTTTACGAAATACAGCTCATTATCGGTATTTTTTTTAAATACCGCTCATTACTGATATTTTTTACTAATTACCGCTCATTACCAATATTTTTTACTAATTACCGCTCATTATCGGTAATTTGTACTAATTATCGCTCATTACAGGTAATTTTTACTAATTACCACTTATTATCGGTTTTTTTTACTAATTACCACTTGTTATCGGAATTATTTACTAATTACCACTCATTACCAATATTTGTTACCAATTACCGCTCATTACCTATATTTTTTACTCAATACCTCTCATTATAGGTATTTTTTACTAAATATCACTCATTAACGGTGTTTCTTACTAATTACTACCCATTACCTATAATATTTACTAAATACCGCTCATTAGTGGTAATTTTTACTAAATACCCCTCATTACCAGTATTTTTTACTAAATACCACTCATTACCAGTATTTTTTACTAAATACCGATCATTACCGGTAATTTTTACTAAATAGAACTCATAACCTATAATTTTTACTAAATATCGTTCATTGTTGGTAATTTTTACTAAATACCGCTCATTGTTGGTAATTTTTACTAATTATTGCTCATTATTGGTAGTTTTTACTGATTATCACTCATTTCAACTAATTTTAAATAATTGTCACTCATTTCCGCAAATTTTTAATTATCTGCACTTATTACCGCTTATTTCTACTAATTGCCGCTATTTTCTACAAATCACTAATACTTTGTAATAATTATCACTAATTTATAATAATTACCACTAATATAGAATATTTATCACCAATTTCTAATAATTAATACTAGTGTTAGTAATTATTTCTATTTTCTACTAATTGCTGATAATTTCTAATAATTATCCCTAATTTCTAATAATCACTGTAATTTTACTAATTACCGCTAATTTGTACTAATTACCACTAATTTTACTATTTTTTAAAATTATTAATATTTTTTGTTAATTAATAAAAATTAGTGCTAATTACTACTAATTACTATTAATTATTACAAATTACTAAAAATTGTTATTACTTATTACTAAGATCTATGAATTATTACCAAGTTCAGTTAATTAGTACTATTTATCTTTCAATTATAAGTGGTTAATACTAATCATAACTACTTACTACCAATTAAAACTAATTACTACCAATTAAATCTAATTACTTATAATTAAAATAATTATTGATAATTTAAATTGAATACTTCTAATTAAAAATAATTATTGCTACTTAAAACTAATTATAGGTAATTAAAACTAATTACTTATAATCAAAACTAATTAATGATAATTAATAATACAAATTTTTAATACAAAATAAATTTAATTAATTAACAATAAAAAACAAATACCTCAAAATTGAAGCTTTTATCAAATACAAATATGAAAGTTTGATTCCCTGTAAAGTTTAAAACTTTTTAAGGAATAAATTTAGAGGAGAACAAAGAAAAGGAGAGGATAGTATAAGAGATCTCAGAAGAGGAATGGGAGGAAAAAATTCATATGGTGTCATATATATAGGTTAGATTAGTAGTTATGGGGCTATTTGGATGAGATACACATCCCAAATAGTAGTATTTGTGACGGGCCTCATCATACATAGTACCCATCATAAATATAGTAGTCAGTTATTAAAAAGTAATTTGTAATGGGTCCTCTTACAAATAATATTTTATTATCATATTATTTATAATGGGTTATAAATACCCTTCGCAAATAAATATTACGAAGAATATAATTTGTGATCGAGAATAAATAACCATTGCAAATAACAATTCTCATAGTTTAGTGTGAATGCACGCCAAATGTATTTGCAATTGGAAATTTGTCTCATCACAAATAATTGTTTATTTAGTGTTATTTGCAACGATATCCGTGTCCTGTTGCATATAGTCCCACCGTAAGGACTATTTTCTATGAGTGATGATCCCATCACAAATATGCATTTTTTCTATAGTGAAATATAAATTTTCATTAAAAATAGAACAGTGGAATAAAAATCTTGTAAAAAAATTAAAGTAATATTTTATAAAATGTATAAGAAAAACATAAATGTGGTTATAAAATATTATAAACTTTAAACTAAAGTGTTAAGGAAGTCACAAACCCTGACTATGGGTATCCACAGATTCACTTAATAGTAAATTGTATTTTCCTTTTGCAAGGAAACCCTCAATCAATAATATTGGAACAAATCTGTCATATTATCCCTAGAATCCCTCAATCAGCAAGATAAGATGCACCACTATCTTTTTATCCATAGAATCCCTCGATCAGCAAGATTGATTAGACAATTTCAAATAAAAAAAGTTCTTAAGGCATTTATAAATAATCCTCTCATGGATGCCTTAAGAAAAAGGATATCAAAATGTTAAAGTAAAGTGCTCTCAAAGTAACAAGATTTTACAAACTCTTTATAATAACTCTTTATAGTCAGTGATACAAAATCTTCCTCATTCTTGAACTCATATCCTATTTATTGGAAAATATCTAATGGTTATATTTCGTGAATCCTGAAGGTGGTTGCAATGACCTCAGAACAAACTAGTTTATAGCTCAGTATGTTCATCTGATACTCCTAAATTTATACACCATCACAGTGTAACTGAATTTCATCCTCTGGGAGAGAATTTGTTCATTCAGAAAAATTGAATATCTTCGTCTGATAGATTTAATAAATGTTCATCTATGAAAAAATTCGACTTCTATCTAAAAATGTTTGTTTGATAGTATCGATATAACTTTTTCATTTTGGACTTAGATATATTTTTACTTTTAATATTTTATAAATATTCATATAGAAACTTACAATCATTCATTCGATGTAGAAGAAATTTACTTCTGATGACGGTAAATTATTGCCTCTGATAAATCTTTATTTCTTCTATTTGGAGAAACAGGTTTTCTATAAAAAAAATTAGAACTGGGGAAGCATAAAAGTTAGTGAAACATATAATTTTAAGGAAATGTATTGTAATTTTCAAAATTAGGTTATAAAGAGTTTAAATACATTCCTTCAACTCAAAAATTTGTATATTATATTCATGGCTTCACATTTAATCTTTATTATCTAATATTTTATTCCTCTGTGTATGAATTCTTCTAATGAATTAGATTTTAAATCCCACTTTCATACAATAAATTATTATGTTCACACTATATTAATGTGTAACTCTATACACAACCCATAGTTTGTGTTATTCACCCAAAAAAAGTTAAATATATTCATACATATCCAAATTCATCCAATGAATAAAGTAAATGAACTTTTTACGTAAATTTTTGAAATTATATAAGATTTATAATCTCTACTTGAGTATACCTGGAGGTATAGATAACCGACCCCCACCTTTATAGAATAAGGCATAAGTTATCTTCAAAACCAAATTTATTTTAATAACGTTAATTACAAATCGAGGTTAAGGTAATTTAAAAATAAATCTTATATTGTTATACCTAGAATGGGATGAAAATTTTATAATAATAAATTTATAGACATTAATATTTTAAAGGAATTAAAAAATATCATATTTATTTTCATAACACGAGACATTAATTTTTGAAAAATTCATAAATTAACAATTATAAAAATGTTATATTTATTTTCAATATAAACTCCTTCATATTATTTGTTATGATGAATTTTATTCTAATATAGTATATTTCATGAAATATAAACATTTTATATTTCAATTTCTATAATGTAAACATTTTATATAATCTAAATATCAGATATTAATATTATTTAAACCCTTGGTCATATCATTTATCAAAACTCTTTTGATAAGGATTACATAATTTCCAAATAAGGTTATTTAAATTTAATCTATTCAAAATAAATATTATGAACAATTCAAAAAATATATAAATATAAACACTTTATATTTTTCTATATTTTTTATTTTATAATCATTTTATAATTACACTTATAAGTTGTATATAAATATTTTATATTACAATTATAAGTCTTTCCATATTATTTCAAAAAGGTATTTTTATTTTAATATTTAATATTATTTATTATTTATTAATAAATTTTTGACAAATATTTAATTAATTAATTATTAAACATTTATAATTAATTAATTTATAAACACTTTTATAAATTAATAAATATCTCAAAACGCCTTTTATTATATTTAAAAAATATATATATAATCAATAAATCAAATCATAATTGAAAATGAAGCAATTCTTTAATTATCAAATCATATTTAATATTATAAAATGAGTCGTAGAATATGATAGATATGCCATTTTTCTTAAATAGTTTAACCATTACCAATCATATTTTATGATTGATAGTTGTATCATCACTTATGATAAACATATCATATTATATGATTCGTGTTGGTATCACAAATACGATGAGATGCACTATATTTTAAAAACCCACAAAAGTACAGTCATAGAATAGTAAATATTGATTTTATCAACTACAATCTATACAAAACCAAATATTTATCACTAAACGGCATGTTATTATATCATATATCATAATATGTGATTCAGTTGAGAAAAACAATTTTTTAACTTATTATGACTACCAATTCGACAAGAATTAAATTTGAAAAATAAACCCATTTTTTAAATTATTCCATGGATCAAACAACATGTAACGGATCAGATACCACTGATAGGTTTCCAAGAATAGATTATCCATTAATCAAATTAGAAAAAATGATTAAGAAACATTGAAACTGAACACCATGCATATGAAACTGATATCATATGAAAACAAAAATGAGCAACATGTGTACCTTTCACCATTAAATGATATTGTTGTTTCCTTCATTCTATGCATGATGATGAACACCAAGGAACAAACAAAAGGTTCTCCCCTCTAAGGTGCATCCACAGAATACACTAAATTTCTCAAAATATTTGGCTGGGATTGATTAAGATTTACGATATATTAGTGTCTCAAAAGAAAAGAAGGTTAAAGGTAGAGAGCTTCCAGGAGGGGGGTAAGAGGGTTTTTGTAAAATGAGGCACACACTCGCCAAGGACTGAACTCATTTATATAGGATATTGGGACTCTCCCTGGTCCATGCATGCACACCATACATTTACTCATATGTTTCATAATTCTATGTCTAATTCCATTGGTTACATCTCAAGTAACCTATGAAAATTAGATCCCTAGTTCCTTTAATTATAGTTGACGTGTAAGAGAGAATGAAACAATAAAACTTTAATTTTTAAGAAGCTGATAATGTTATGGAGGTTCTTAGTCAATCCAACCTTTGGATTCATGGCACTATAAGTTGATCATATAATATAATCCAATGTTCCTATACAACCTCCATATGATATCTTTATACCATAAAAATAAAATTCTCCCACAAACACAAATAAATGAATTTTTTTCCTTATGTGTTTCATAATCTATGATAAACCAAGTCATAAAATATTATACTCTAGAGATTTAGGGCATATTCCTTTCAATTACTAAATACTAAATACTAATTACTATTTATAAATATTAATTATAATTAAAAGTTACAAAATATTAATAACTAATTAATAATTACTAATAATAATTACTAATTACTAATTACTAATTATAATTACTAATTACTAATTAATAATTATGATGGGGGGAATAATCAGAGGATATTGGTCATGGAAATTCTATGGAAACTGTGTGTGTTTCTTTTTATTGTTGGATTCAATGGATTCCTAGAGAAACATTATGAAGGTTTCTATAGTGTAAGGTGCTTCTCATGTTCCTTAGGTGGGTGTTCCTAACCGATCATCCATAGATCACGATGAAAAATGTAATAAGTGAGTTAATTACTAGACCCCTGAGGATCCTGATGAAGTCAAGAATGATCATTAGATCTCCTATTCTAAATCTACGGTGGGTACCTCTGATTAAAAAGTACCAAAATCATTTAATTAAGGATGGATCAGAATCAGGAAAAGACTTTCACTCTAGATTTATGGATTTCATAGGATGTTCACACTATAAATCATAGAATATTTTAAGGATTTTAAAATGATTACAATTCTTACGACCAAAAGATAAATAAAAAATGTGATACTATCAGTGTTGATGATAATCGTGGTCTTCCCTTAGATATGATCAAAGAATGTAAGCACAAGACAATATTTCACTTGTCCATGGATTAAGGAAAATAAATGAGGTATTATTAATCTTAATAAATTCATTTTTAGAAATTTAGGGATTTTATGGATGGATGATATCATCCTTAGACAAAGGATTCTTCCCTACTTTATTCCGATTTGTGTACCTCAAATCCAAATCCTATAGAATTGGTTTCATTCATTAGAAACTTTTTATTCTTTGAATTCATGATTGGGATTCATTATTTAATCCCTCAAACATGAATAAATCAATTACTTATGTATGGGTTAGAATTACAGGGTTGAATTGATTTTTGTGGAAACCCAAAATCTGATTGGATATTTCCTTAGCTATTGGAGTCCCAATTAATATGGAAAAGTAAAATGAAATGGATGTATATAAAAACATGGAATGAATTATTATTTTAGTGGACCTTAGCTATCATTTTATTAAAATATCCATCCTTACTGCTGATGATCATCATTTTTATTTTCTTGTTGAGTTTGAGAAACTAATAATTTTTTTCTAGCTGTAATAATATTAGTAATAATGATGATCAATGTCGAATATGGTAATTATGTGGAAAATTCAAAATGAAAGTTCAATCTACTGAAATTTATAGAAGGAAGGAAAAGGCTTGTGATGCTATTCTTGGAATGGATTATTCTATTTCTGGTTTGGATGATTAGAGGTATGAGGAAGCTCGGCCTCCATTGGGAAAGGATCTGATCCCTCATATAAAATATGAAAACCCGACTGCTCATAATGATTCCAGTGAAGGTGGACATAAAAATGAATCCTCCTTAAGATTTAATATGAAAAATGATGTTCATAGTTCTTTTATTGATCATGGTGACCCCTTCATAGCCTTTAACATTGGATTTTAACATCTTTAAGATCACACGTGACAAGGATTTATTTCTAATGGCGAGACTATTAAAATATTGAGTTCTCAAAATCATGAAGGACCTGATAACATTTCTTTTGATTATATTAAGGACCTAGAAAGGAATTTAATTTGGAAACTAAGGAAGATTCAGATTCTTACTCTGATTTTTAAATCCATGAACTTGGTCCCCAACAAGATCATTTTGATACTTTCTTTCATGAATCTACTATTAAAGGAAATATAATACTTGAAGTAATCTCCCTCTCTTATGACCAACTTAAAAAACCTAAGTCTTATAAGGTTAAAGGGGTATCTAGAACTGATTCATTGGATATTAAATTTTTGGACAATGTCCACAAGAATGTCCTAGATAGAGATAATATTGAAAACAACACTCTGAATCTTTGGTGGGTCATGCCCATGCTATACAAGGGGATCCAAATCTCAAAAGTATAACCCATGCTTTAAATAATATGCTATAGGTTTATAATGGGGTTGTGATGCTTAGTAACTCTTCTAAGTATAAGGATGGTATTTTTCGTGCATTATACATTCATCAGAATCCTTAGTGAATGTATTTTCTCTAAAGAAAAATCGAAGGGCCTAATGTAGGTTGTTACAACCACTGATGGGAGCTATCTGCAGACTTCCAAAATGGGGGGGAATCCTATGAGGAATTTTATTCTAGGTGAATATTCTTATTTGAGGACTAATATGTATACAAATAAAAGGTTGGTTAATCTAATGGATCATTATATTATGTTTGGTCCATGTTGTAGTAAAGGTTCCCCAATAGATGATATGGGTGAACAGAGGGCAATAGATTTAGTTCATACTTCTTCAAAGACCACAAAAGGGGTTGGGGAATTATCTATTCCTATTAATTATCAATTCCTAGATGGGAATTATACTTTAATGTACTAGACCTTTTTACTTTTTACTTTTTATCAATTCTAGTGGTGGAGATGTTTGGGGGATGTTTTGGGGATTTGGAAGTGAGTGGGGGAGCTGAATCTGAGAAAATACAGTAAGAAGAGTCCTACTGAATGGAGGGGTGTACTACACCAAAAGGTGTAGTGGTTAAAATGTGGAGGTGTTAACTATGAAATAAGGATCCCAAAGTTGGAGTTTTTATGCTTCTACCATTTTCAGCATGGATGTGTCATGGTTCTAGGTTTCGGTAGAGTGTCAGTGTGTCCTACAACATAGGGTGGTCAGTTGTGACATAGTGGATTGGGTGGAGTTTTTCTATTGTTTTCCCTTTTTTGGGGTGGCTGCATTGTAGACCAAGGCTTCAACATAACCACCTCTTTTATTGTCAAGGGTCTACGGTGCAGTGGATTTTTCTATGTCATATCCTCTTTCTAGTTTTTGGTGATCTGTATCATTGTGTCCTTGGATATTCCATGGTCTTATCTCATTTTTTGGATCTTTAGTGTGGAGATAGTTATAGATCTCAAATACTCTTTGACCAGAACCAATGTGGTTTAGTACCCTGCACTTCACCACACATCCATCTATTTCTAGTAGTCTTATGTCATGGTGAATAGGGTTGCATTGTGGCGTGCTGTTTTATATACTGAGTATAAATTATAAAATCCCTCCAAAACTGATCACTTTACCAAACATTATCTCATTTAATGGGTGACCCAATTGTTTCCTTTGGATTCCTTTTTTCCCCAAATTAGTGTCTTTCAACCCCATCATTGGTAGATCAACTGTGGTGGTTTATGTGAGTTTCCCCCTTCTCCCTCCCTTGTTTTTCTCCCTATTTCTTATCTGTGAAGGGATGTTCTCAAGGAAACCTATTGTTTTGATGGTATTTTTAAGACAAGTGGTTGTGGGTAATTGTTTTTAGAGTGATCAAGTTATTCATATTCATTTTGGTGTGTGGTGGTGGACCTTTTCATTATTAAACCTTTGGGGTAAAATAATAAATCTTTGTTTGAGGTAGGGGATCCTTAATTTCTCATTTAGTTGTATCATGAAGGAGGGGTTATTCCCTTGTTTATATTTGGGAAGACAGTTTAAACTATCCCAATGAAGATAATGAATTGGTAATTTTAATTTTAAAGAGGGAGAGGAATTAAATCACATTATTTAAAACCTTTAGTTATTATTTATATTGTTATTATATGGGCTTGATTCCTTGCTAAAAATCATGGAAATTTGGGGATTTGTTTATGTTTTGGTTAGTGTCTTGTGGAACCCTTGATGCGTTATTGTTTCTTATCACCTAAAATGGAAATTTATAACCACTTACACTTGTTTAATGAAATGGTTTTCTCTATAAATTATGGTTTTTGTGAGAATTATATTAAAATAAAGAGGTGGAAGTGATGAAAATCCCCTTTCTAAATATAAAAAATGTTATGTGAATGTATTTAGAAAAGTGATGTGATGTATAGTTGTGTTGTCAGCTAGTGATGTGTGGTTATGATATAAAGTTGAATATTATGTGAAGTGATTGTAATGTGTGATGGTGATGTGTGGTTATTTTATATGGCGATGATGTGCGGGGAAGATGCGCGGAGATGTAGGCATAGTTTATATCTGATGCGATGAGGAGGTGGCTATAGTTATTAAATGGTAGGAAGTGTGGGGCTGGTTGTCATGAAGAGTATTGTTGTAGTGATGTGATTTTTTGTGCTATTTTCCTAGGTAATAATGTAATAAAATGTAATATATGAATTAAAATGGCATGGATTGAAAAGGATAATGACCATTAAATTAAAATGGGAAATGTGGCTTAGATAGTTGTTGTTAAATTTGAATTAAACAGGATGAAATAATGAAATGAATGGTTTTGGAGAATAAAACTGGTTGGTAATGGGAAATCTAGAAATTGGATTGACTTGAATTTAAAGGCATAATTTGGAATGTGTATTGTTGTGTATTTATTGGTGGCAGTGAAATTGGAGGTGTTGTGAGGTTCGGTGGTGATGTTGTTAGTTGGTTAGTGATTTGGTTTTGAACCCATAGGTTGGGATTGTGTGTTGATATATATATATATATATATATATATATCTGTGTGTGTGTGTTTAACTCCCCGAACCCAGTTACCCAGAGTTAGTGCATTATTACATAACATTGTCATGATAACAAGGGATCAAATCTTGAAAGACTGATTAGCTTAGTAGCCATGGAAATACTAGATACATTCATAAGTTTTACAACAGATTGAAAAATTAAATACAACAACAACATTTTCCACACCCATATCCCATAGACTATCCCTACAGGTCAATCAAAATATACTTCTTCACATCCTGGGAAAAATAAATGATAGAAAGGGGTGAGCTCAGATTCTCAATAAGGATAACACTATAGAGGAAAATTTCATAAATAAACATAAACATTTAGGAAATGTATACGACTAAAACAAAAGCCTTTCAAACTTGAACTTCAACATAATATGGAAAAGATAAAATCAAACAATGTCCTTTACTTATTCACATTGTTATTCTACTAGTCGAATAATCACATGCAATATCAAATGGCCACTTTCATAATGATGGAATGCATAATGCCAGACTTTCATAACCACATAGTCAAGGCCTTGTTCCAATACTACAAATAAGATTTTGTCAAGGCCTTATTCCAAGATACTAGTTTTTCTCATGAGACCAATCGATTCATCAAAGAACTATAGAAGGCTCCACCCGTCACTTAATAAGTCCAATGCATTCATCATCTGAAAAGGTTTAAACATAACATAAACATTTATATTAAAACTAGAATATGAAATGTCAATAATTTATCCATAAACCATGAATGGTTTAAAAATAACAGATCTACAGTCAAAAATATCACAAAACCTTCAATACAATATGTAAGTTTTGTATTATAATAAATCAACTTCAAATAAGCTTAAAATCAATCAAAGGATGTTGACATAGATGAAATGAAAACTATTTGAGAGAAATATCTCTTTTTTGAAATAATTTAAAAGTTACATAATTATAAAATAAAACCTTTATTTTTAAAATATTTTTATAATCTTGTAAGGGAAGATTCAAAGGTGTAACAATGGCGGAGAATAACTGCACCTGTCGTATAAGTTAAAAAAGACATTCTTACCTTAATTTTATCGAAAAGGTTATAAAGTACATTGTTTGGAAAATGATGAAAAGATTCCTTTCAAAACATATAAGGTAAAATAAGGGTGTAAATGAATTTAAAATTTTTTATATAAAATAGTAAAAATGTTTTGAAATACATTTTTAAGAAACATGGATGTGGATGATAAACAGGTCCCAGTAGATACTTACGTAAAACAAACTCGGATAATAAAGAGATTGTGAAATTAACCCTTAACTTGTAATTTTCCTTTCTTGAGGGTATGTTAAAATCATGTATAATAGTTAAATAACTGTTATTAATTTATAAAAGAATCATATACATAAATATGATATCATATATGATCTTCTAATATTTCTTTGTTAATAATATTTTAGTATTATCGTCGTCTCGGGTGTTAACTTACTCGTTTTATATTATATGTTTTGTTTCATAAGCTGTGTTTATTATGGATAGGATGTATCTTATTCATATCCCGAATTATATCAGGTCCTTAATCATTATTTTTAATCATCAAATGAAAATTAGTCTTGAATGGTTATGATGGGGAAATGAATCTTATCGCTTTCGTGGAGATGGTATTCCGTACGTACGCACGAGCAGATATATCATTATTTTGATATTAAAATAGTATATAATTTGATGTTATATCATATATAAAGAATAATTATAATGTTATATTTATTATTTACATCATTTATACTCATTGTTATACCCATCCGAATGATGAAATGTTTGAATAACAAACTACACCACGACGTGGAGATGGTAAGTCGTACGTACGCTTGTATGGTGAATTTTTCATTCATATGATGGATAAAATAACAAATATGGTTGTAAAATTTTTATAATAACATCATAGTATATATAAGATACTGTAGTTTTTATTTTATAATGGAAACAACAATAAAGAGGAAGTGGAAGAAGAAAAGAACTTGAAAGAGGTGATGAAATATTTACCTCTTCTTCGGGTTCTTCCTTTTGATTTGATCAAAATGGATCCTTAAGTTGGATTTATGACTAAAGGAAGGACTTTAAGATGAATTTAGGAAATTTTAGAGGATATTTGGGAAGGTTTTGGCTGAGCCAAAAGGC
Source organism: Viscum album (assembly GCA_963277665.1). Lineage (NCBI taxonomy): Eukaryota > Viridiplantae > Streptophyta > Magnoliopsida > Santalales > Viscaceae > Viscum > Viscum album. Next base: position 2,156,450 of record OY728165.1, read on the forward strand.
TTTGAAGGTGTGAATTTGAGAGAAGGGGGAGTGCCCTTTTATAAGAGGGGTGAGGGGCACCTTAGGAAAAATTAATGTATTATTTTATAATAAATTCATATTCGGTTTATAACGGTTATAAAGTGACTTATTTCGAGGATAGGGTGGGAATGGGTCTAAATAATTTCAACCAATAGATTTTAGACAGGTTTAGGTCACCAAATTAACCTTATCATTTATATTTAACTCCTAGTTAAATAGTTTGACATTTATCATGTCTCTTTGTATTTTAATAATATATGCTAATAAACTTACTATAACAAGCCAAGAGAACCCAAAGTGATTCATTATTAATATATATAACCTTATCTAAGTCATTTGGCTGAACCTCAGATTTTTAGGAATATTATATCAATTAATAATATAATATTTTTTTAAAAACTCTTTTATGTCAATTTTGACACTATTTGGTCTTTTGTTTTTTATAAATTCATAAGAGCATTATTACTTAGAAAAAAATTCATTTAATAAACCCTAACATGTCATATTGACCTAAAAAAGTATTGTAATTCATAAAAAGTCTCAAATTAAATTTATTTGGGTATTTAAAATATCAATTATTTTAATATTTCATTAATAAGGTAATTACTGCATCATCATTGTGTCATGAATGAACTAAATTATTTAATGTATAAAAATTATAAAGAAAATACCATTATGTAGTAAATATTCTTATTTTCTTATTAATATTTATAGTCTAATTTATCTTATGTGTAACCCTATATTAAAAATGGTTTAGTTTTTAAACTTTGATTTTAACTCTTTTAACTCTTCTTTAAATAAAATAATAATAAATGTCCTAATCTAATCCAACTGGACCGAAATGATAATATTTTAATCCTACGGTTGTTTCTGGTTGAGATAAACTTATCCAATAGAATTAAGACATATGTTAGGGTAATAATAATATCATTTTTACCTTTAATTACCCTATTTACTTTTAATCGTGGTATATAAAAGTCAAAAGTTACTATTCATCAAAAATTATTTTCATCTCATTGAACCACATTTTAATTATTGATATCAACTATGTCTCTCGGATTTTTGAAATTCAATTCACATAAGTGGTAAAATTATGTTTTATGTGACTTTTCAAATGCTCATAGGAGGTGGGTAAAAACGATAAAAAGTTCAATAAAATTTTATTTATCTAAATTTATTTTAAAATGGCTCCAAAGAATTACATTGAACTTATATAGGTATTATTTATCTATTTTTACCTAATATAAATTTAAATAAAATAACTAATTATTTAAATAAAAATTCGGTTTTAACCAATAACGTAGTGTTTTCACTATTCATCAAAAATTGAAAGTTTTCAGAAAATTACCAAAAATTCACCCTAAGATAATTTTGATATTCTGAATTCAAAAATGAGGTCTATTTTATCAAATTAAAAACATATAAGTTTCATTTATTAATTTAAAATTAATTCCCGTTGTCAAAACCAAAACGCGTATTTTTAAGAAATAATAAATACCAAAAGATTGACAAGTGTTTGTGTCCAATTTTAAAGTGAAATTACTTCCAATGACCAAAATTGGATTAAATGGTAAAAATATAATCTAATTATACTTATAAACCATTAAAATATATAATTTAACACTATAAATTATTTCGATTAAAAAAGTTGTTTTCAATTAAAATTTAGTATTTTTCACTATTCACCCAAATATGAAAGTTATCAGAAAAACACCACAAATTTATAGAAGCTTAATTTTTATGTCCTGATTCTAAATAAGAAGTTTATTTTTTCAAATTTAATATATACAAGTGTAAAATATTGGATTTAAAAGTTTTCTCCATTAAAAGGTGTTAAAATTGTATTTTTTTGAAAAATACTTCTTTTATCTGAAAAAAATGAATTTGTTCTTATATTATGACTAAGAAACAAGTAATATGGATTCTAAAATTATATAGAGTATATAAAATTTAATGTTCTGTTAACACTATTCATAATCGCTTTTTGAACGGCTAGCTTGGTAAGTTATGGTGTTCTCAAACTTGGAGTTGCGTTTTATGCAAGTTATTGAATTACTTTGAAGGGATAACGTACTATGAAATATTGGGGTGTTAAATTCTCCCCTCCTTCAATAAATTGCATACTCTAAATTTGAAATTGTTCTTCGAAAATACATGGTTAAAAATAGAAAATACCTTTGTGGAAAACCCACATCGGAAATTGGGTTAATAAAATTTAGTCTTAATAAGAGGGAAAGTGAAATAAGAAAGTCACCACCAAATTAGGGTTTCGGATAGGAGATCAATGGTGGAAATTATACACACATAATTAGAGGAAAAATTTAAATATTTATAGGGACTGATTGAGGTCATTAATCACAAACAAGTGTAAAATTGAGGGCCTCAAAGCCATCAATCTATGATGATTTAAAATATCATCGGTTCAAAAAAACATAAGGTGTTAGGATAACACATTTTTGGTTTTAAGATCCCTTCCCTAAGGTTTAAGGATTAATTTCATCATAGAATAAGAGTGAAAAAGTATAATTGACAAGTAGAGTTAAATCCGTTAACTAATTTCTAGCACAAACTCATCTTTCACTCTAAAAGACAATAGAACTTAAAATATTCTATTTATCATAATCGTATAGGGTTCCAAAAAATGAATTTATAATTAATCTATAAGACCTTTTAAAAAAACTACATTATAAAATCCAGGATATCATGTAGGCCAGTGGCAGGTGATGCACCCTTGTCGCCCTTCGGTTGCGGGTTCAAGTCTCATGGCCTTGCCGGACGCGACTGGTTGCCGCCAAACCTTCGGGTTATCCTTTTATAAAAATCCAAAAAAATAATCTTAAGAAATGATTTTACCTTAACAATAGAATCAAATGTCAAAATTAATCAAATTAAACATTTATACATATCCAAATTACTTCTATCCAAACTCACAATCCAAAATTTATAAGGAAGTTAAACACAATGAAGATCCTTTTTCCACATAATAACATGTGAACACCTTCATCATGTATTATTTTAAAACACTGTAACACCCTGAATTACCATAAAACCTTATTGATTACATTTATGTTGCCTTATTCATTATTTAATACTAGATATATTTCTTGTATCCAAAAATTTTGAATACTCCAACAATGATGAAAAAAATATACCATTAATTAGTTTCAAAGTAGTCAAGAATATTGAATATAATTTATCCAAATCAACCATCTCTTATTTAAAAATTACTATCTCATTATCATGACCATGTTAAGGTTTTATATTTCCTCCAACCATGTATTTTTTCAAAAAATTTTAACTTGTTGTTGAGTCACTTTTCATAGTACCATATAATCTCAAATCCTCAATGAAATAGTACTGAAGTACAAAACTTATTTATTTCTATAATTCATATAATTGGTACATCATCGATACAACACTGAATTGACGTAATTCATTAATAACAACATAAGAACACTAATCATTCCTCTTCATCTATGGTAGTATCATTACTTGATTATTATCCAGTATAATCATTTGAGGCATACTCTGATATTTTGGATATTGATCCGCGTAGTGTCTCAACTCCTTGAAGATGAAGCATTGTACATTTGAAACCTTTTTCTTACCCTCACAATCACGTACTGGGTGTCCTTTTTATCCACACTTATAAAAGACTCCCATTCCCTTCAAGAAAGTACTGGGTGTTTCTTCCTACAGTTATCATATTTGGGAAAATCCTTCTTTCCCCTCTTCCCTTTATCCATCTTTCTCTCTTCCTTCCTTTTCTTCTCTTTCTTCCCTTCAAATCCATAGGACTCGGAGAATTCTTTACTTATCTTATTAACACAAGATACTATTTCTTCATATGATGAGGATACATGGGAGACTATTTCCCTTCTAAATGTTGGCTTATTACCATGAAATATATGATCCTTCTTACTCTATGGATCATACGTATTTCTGGAGTTCTCATTCCTTCTACTGGGTTCCATTTCTAAACAATTCCATACACTAGGTCAGTTTATGAATCGCAATTCATAATTCCAAACTTGTAAAATACCTAATGTAAATTGAAAAGTTTATGGATATAATCAATAATCTTAAAAATTATTTATTTGAAGAGCTATATACTCATAAATCATTTATAATGGTTTGTAAAGAAAATGAGAATTATCCTAATCATATCCCCTAGGAGTGTTGTAACCAAGAGTGAAGCAAGGCCCATTGTCATACACTAGTTCCCATTCGAGTCTAGCTCAAAGTGGTGTTTTCAGGTTTTAACCCTAGTTACATATGTGCCAGAGCCACCTCTACCTACTCGTATCTAGACATGGATTTATTGCTCAGAAAACTCACAAAATCTCTACATTACCAAAATTCTAGGAAGTTTTTCTATACTAATCCTCAAAGTCTATCTTAGGGTAATGTGCTTTAATCAGAGTTTATATAAATCTAGTTTCTAATGTTTGTACCAAAAATCCTCTGATACCAATTGTAAATCCCCGACCCTAGTTACCCAGAGTTGGTGCATTATTACATAACATTGGCATGATAACAAGGGATCAAATATCAAAAGACCAATTAGTTTAGTAGCCTTGGAAATACTAGATACATTCATAAGTTTTACAACACATTATAAAATGAAATACAAAAACAACATTGTACAAAATCATATTCTATAGAGAATACCTGAAGGTTAATAATAACATACTTCTTCACATCCTGGAAAAAATAAAACATAGAAAGGGGTGAGCTCAGATGCTCAGTAAGGATAATAATATAGCGGAAATTTTCTTAAATAAATATAAAAATTTAAGGCAATGTATAAGAATAAAACAAAATCATTTTAAACTTGAACTTCAGCATAATATGGAAAAGATAAAATCAAACAATTCCATTTACTTATTCATATGGATATTCTACTAGTCGAATAATCACATGCAGTATCAAATAGCCACTTTCATAATGATGGAATGCATAATACCAGACCTTCATAACCACATAGTCAAGGCCTTGTGCCAAAACTACAAATAAGATTTTGTCAAGGCCTTATTCCAAGATACTAGTTTGTCTCATGAGACCAACGGATGCATTTAAAAGCTATAGAGGGCTCCACCCGTCACTTACTAAGCCCAATACATTCATCATTTGAAAATTTTTAAACATAACATAAACATTCGTATTAAATCTAGCATACGAAATGTCAATACTTTATCAAAAAACCATGAATGGTATAAAAATAACACATCCATAGTCAAACATATCACAAAACCTTCAATACAATATGGAAGTTTTTTATCATAATAAATCAACTTCAAATAAGCTTAAAATCCATCAAAGGATGTTGACATAGATGAAATCAAAACTATTTGAGAGAAATATCTCTTTTTTGAAATCATTTAAAAGCTACATAATTATAAAATAGAACCTTTATTTTGAAAATATTCTTATAATATTTTAAGGGAAGCTTCAAAGGTGTAATAATGTTGGGGAATGACTGGACCCGCCGTATAAGTTAAAAAATACATTCTTACCTTAATTTTGTTGAAAAGGTTATAAAGTACATTGTTTGGAAAATGATGGAAAGATTCCTTTGAAAACATATAAGGTCAAATAAGGGTATAAATGAATTTAAGACATTGTCTAGTAAATAATAAAAATGTTTTGAAATACATTTTTAAGAAACATGAATATGGATGATAAACAGGTCTCAGTAGATACTTATGTAAAAATAACCTCGGATAATAAAGAGATTGTGAAATTAACCCTTACCTTGTACTTTTCCTTGGTCGAGGGTACTTTAACCTACTGTATAATATTTAAATCATTATTATTAAATTATACAAGAATCATATACATAAATATGTTATCATATATGATCTTCTAATATTTCTTTGTTAATAATATTTTAGTATTATCATCGTTTCGGGTGTTAACATACTCATATTTTTATATGTTTTGTTTCATAAGATGTGTTTGTTATGGATAGGATGTATCTTATTCATATAAAGAATGATATAAAGTCCTTAATATTTATTTTTAATCATTAAATGAAAATTAGTCTTGAATTATTACGATGGGGAATTAAATCTTATCGTGTTCGTGGATATGGTATTCCGTACGTACGCACGAGCGACAAAATCATCCTTTTGATATTAAAATTGTATATAATTGGATGGAATATCATATATAAAAAATAATTATAATTTTATATTTATTATTTACATCATTTATACTCATTATTATACCCATCCAAATGATTAAATGTTTGAATAACAGACTACACCACGACGTGGAGACGGTAAGCCGTACGTACGCACGTTTGGTGACTTTTTTATTCATTGGATGGATAAAATAACTAATATGGTTGTATCATTTTTTTAATAACATCACAGTATATAGAAGATACTACAATTATTATTTTATAATGTAAACATCAAGAAAGTGGAAGTGGAATAAGAAAAGAACTTGAAAGAGGTGATGAAATATTTACCTCCTCTTCGGGTTCTTCCTTTTGATTTGATCAAAAGGGCTCCTTAGGTTGGATTTATGACTAAAGTAAGGCCTCTAGGATTAAGTGAGGGAAGTTTAGATAATATTTGGTCAGGGGTTGGCCGATCAAAAAGGCTTTCATGGTGTTAATTTGAGATAAGGGGGGTGCCCTTTTATAAGAGGGGTGAGGGGCACCTTAGGAAAACTTAAAGTATTATTTTATAGTAAATTCATATTCGGTTTATAATGGTTAAAAAGTAACTTATTTATAGTCTAGGGTGGGGATGGGTCTAAATACTTTCAACTAATATATTTTAGATAGGTTTAGGTCACCATATTAACCTTATCATTTATATTTAACTCTTAGTTAAATAGTTTGACATTTACCATGTCTCTTTATATTTTTATAATATATGGTTAATAAACTTACTATAACAAGACAAGAGAACCCCAAGTGGTTAAATATTAATATATATAACCTTATCTAAGTAATTTGACCGAACCTTATATTTTTAGAAATATTATATCAATTAATAATATAATATTTGTTTTAGAAACTCTTTTATGCCAATTTTGACACTATTTGGTATTTTGTTTTTTCTAAATTTATAACAGCATTATTACTTCGAAAAAATTTCTTTAATAAACCCTAACATGTCATATTAACCTAGAAAATTAGTGGAATTCATAAAAATTCTCAAATTACTTTTATTTGGGTATTTAAAATATCAAAAAAATTTAAAAAAACATTAATAAGGTAATTACTGCATCATCATTGTGTCATAAATAAATTAAATTATATAATGTATAAAAATTATAAATAAAATACCATTATATTGGAAATTTTTTTATCTTTCTAATTAATATTTATAATCGAATTTATCTTATTTGTAACCCTATATTAAAAATGTTTTAGTTTTTAAACTTTGATTTTAACTCTTTTAACTCTTCTTTAAATAAAATAATAATAAATGTCCTAATCTAATCACACTGAACCTAAATGATAATATTTTATTCCTAAGGTTTTTTTCGGTCTAGATACACTTATCAAATAGAATTAATCCATTTTTAGGGAAAAAATAAAATAATATTTACCTTTAATTACACTATTTACTTTTAACTGTGGTAAATAAAAGTCAAAAATTACTATTCACCAAATATTATTTTCATCTCAATGAACCACATTTTACTTACTTATATCAACCATGACTCTTGGATTTTTGAAATTCAATTCACATAATTGGTAAAATTATGTTTTATGCTAATTTTTAAATGCTTCTAGGTGGTGGGTAAAAGACGGTAAAATGTTCAATAAAATTTTATATATCTAAACTTATTATAAAATGGATCCAATGAATTACATTGAACTTATATAGGTATTATGTATCTATATTTACCTAGTATAAATAAAAATAAAATTACTAATTATTTAAATAAAAAGTCATTTTTAACCAATAACACAGTGTTTTTCACTATTAATCAAAAATTGAAAGTTTTCAGAAAAATACCAAAAATTCCCCCTGAGCTAATTTTGATATTTTGAATTCAAAAATGAGGCCTATTTTATCAAATTCAAAACATAGTAGTTGAATTTATTAATTTAAAATTAATTCCCGTTGTCAAAACCAAAAGGCGTATTTTTAAGAAATAATAAATACCAAAAGATTGACACGTGTTTATGTCCAATTTCAAAGTGAAATTACTTCCAATGACCAACATTGGATTAAATGGTAAAATATAATCTAATTATACTTCCAAACCATTCAAATATATAATTTAACACTATAAATTATTTCGATTAAAAAAGTTGTTTTCTATTAAAATTTAGTAATTTTCACTATTCACCCAAATATGAAAGTTATCAGAAAAACCCCAAAAATTCATTGAGCTAAATTTTTATGTCCCTATTCTAAAGAAAAATTTTATTTTGTCAAATTGAATATATAAAAGTGTCAAATATTGTATTTAAAATGTGTTCTCCATGAAAAGGCGGTAAAATTGCATTTTTTTGAAAAATACTTCTTTTATCTGAAAAAAATTAATTTTTTCTTATATTATGTATAAGAAACATATAATAAGGATTCTAAAATTCTATAGAGTATATAAAATTCAAGATTCAGCGAACACTATTCATAACCGCTTTTTGAACGGCTAGCTTGGTAAGTTGTGGTGTGCTCAAACTCAGTGTTGCGTGTTGCGCAAGTTATTGAATTACTTTGAAGGGATAACGTACTATGAAATATTAGGTTGTTATAGTGTGTGTGTGTGTGTGTGTGTGTTTACCTTTAATGTTCATTGTTATTTCTATATGCACCCCACCCATGTCGATCACTCTGTGTTGACAACCAAATGTTTTGGTGGTTTTTTCCCAACATCTCGGTAGTGAGGAGGGATGACTAGTTACTCATTCTTCCCCAATATCTCTTCCAAGGGAGTTATATTTTCATTTTCTATGATGGAAATAAGTAAAAAGTGAAATAGTGGTGGGTTTTTGATGAGATTATGAGATATATTATTGTGGGTGTCGTGTATGGTAGGAGGAGGGAAAAAGGTTGATGCATTTAATATTCAAGATAATCACTATTCTAATTTTGATTGTGATATAATGTGATAACATAGGTGTCTTTCGATAATTTGTAATGTGATTTTATGTCCCATGTGTATTCGGGAAATATTTAATGTGATGTGATTTCCTAGGAGTCTTTAGTTGAGATGTTATGTGATGTGATGGCCTAGGTGTCTTCAGGCGAGATGTGAAGTGATGTGATGTGATGGATGGGGTGTATTCATGTAGGGTTATTATATGGAAGATATGGGAGCACCAGAACATATTTCATTTGGGTGTGAGAGTGTCATCCTAGTGGGAAAGTAGTTTGGGGCACCCTAATCAATATGCTTCTTATTATGCTATTATACTTGGATTCCTTATTTGGTGAGTATTCCTTAGTGAGTATGGGATTGGTTAGTTGACCTTATTATGTGTTTTTTGTTCTATTTTACGCTCATAGTTGAATTAGTATACTCTTTTTCACATATTCCCATGAAACTTTAGGTATGATCCTACTGAGTATACTTGTATGATCACCATATATATATACTAACTATTTTCATGTTTCCAAGAGGATTTCATGGGTCGTAATAGACATTTATATCATAGGCTTTGGAGTTGTTGATGGGTTACTTAGATTTTCTATTGTTAATTTATTTTGAGAATTTTACCTATATCTATTTTACTTATACATGAATTATGGGATGGTATTGATTTTATTTATCTTATGTTATGTCATGAAGTCAATTGATCATTGATATCCCATCTCCCGATCTTATTATTATAGAGGGGAATGCCTCCTATTTGCAACATTTGTATATCCTTGGTGATATTCTTCAACCCAGGGCCTGTTGGATGTGGGAATCGAGGCCCATTATCTCTCTTCCTTCTTTTCCAACAAAGGTGGGGTTCCTTTTTATTGTGGTGATCATGAATTATTGGTATCATAGGGATTTGGTTTAAGGGGGTAGGATGGAGCACATATTTAGGAGCAATAAGGATTCCATGGGTTGGCATGACAATGGTGTCAATTAATCTTGGTGCATGACATGGTCTAGGGAAGATTGAATATGACATGGAATTTTTGGGCCCCTTGTGATCAAATGTAAGGACATTGAACCTACCAAATGACCAAGTGTGGTGTAACTTCTTATAGGGTAGATTCCTAGGATAGGTACAAGCATCATGATTTAATTGTGTTCCATTTTGAAATGGGTGGTTTTGGGGATTTAAAACAAGTTAAATGAATATTAATAAAATTACATACCTCCAGGCTTAGGAAATCCTTATTTCCCTTTCACCTGTGTCTCCTGGTCATCATCCATGTTTATCATAGGTAGTGTAGTTTTAGTAAGTTGATTTTTTTGATCACCAGAGTGTTTATCTGGTATAGTAGGATGATCAATGAAAAAAAATATTTCGCACTTTTTAGTGGAAGGATTTGGGAAATTAAGAGGGTTTCATATCTAATCTAGAGATATAGAGTTATTTGGAGGATCTTAAGATCTATTTCAGTTTGATCCAGGCCCTAATAGAGTATTGAGTCCCCTTGGAAGCTAGTCCGATGTTGGGAGATGCATGTTAGTGGTGGACACTGTATCTTGGAGATCATAAGGAAGCATATGTTTTGTGGTTTGACTTATAAAATGAGTTCCATGTGGACTTATTATCATCAACCATGAAGTAAGTGAAGAGTTAGGAGATGTTATCTCTTCATTAGAGGAGTTTTTCTATGTGAGAGCTTGGGATCGAGTTCAAGGATCTTTTTTACTTTTCCCCGGATCTTTTTCCTAATTAGAATTCATGTGTGTGACATCTTGAGGATGCACTCTATCCTTCACTCCAGTATGTGGTTACACCATTTACATTTCCACCATATTTGGATGTATAGAATAAGGTGGGGGTTATTGAGTTTATAAACTTGAAAATATATTTACCATGAGAGGGGAACCATCTGGGTTATTAGGAGAGCAGAGTTGTTAGTGGAACGTCTCAAGCACTAGGACCTTCAAGGTTTTAACTAGCAGGGAGTTGAACTCCACAAATTCCATTCCACCCTTCTATTGTAATTGCTTTATATTATTAACCTAGGTGATATGGGACGGTTTTTTATATGGGGTTCATGGCCATCATTGGGATCAGTTCCCCATGGTTCTCCAAGCATAGTATGGTGGGGGTGGATAGGTTTAGTGTCATCCTCAGTAGCAGCAGCCAGTGAGACCAATTCAGTAGTGGGGGTAGTAGGTTTAGGATTCACTAAGAGGAGATGGAGTAGAAATAGGTCAACCTTAGGATGTTATTCTTCTTTAAGGACCCTTTCGAGAGTATGGATGCGGAGGTGGTGTTCAATAAATAGGTAGTGGATTTAGGAATGAGTGGTTTCATTTTGTTCAGGCGATAATGATAGAGAGTCCAAAAATTGTTAGGGGTAATATCAACTTGTATTCTACCCTTTTTGTAATTTGTTTGATTTGGGATATTTTCACTCCTTTATTTCACCCTATCTAGTCGATGCACTGGGACTAGACATAGAGTGGTTTCTCATGCCCCTGGTGTTGACTATTCCAATCAAGGCTAGACCATTTTGTTTGATGTGTGTTAGGGGTGAAGAATAATTATGGGGCCATATCAATAATGTGAGGATTTTTTCTTGATACATATATATCTATACAATTTAATTGTCATCATCAATGAGTTTTATTCTGTGCATATTGTTCTTGACCGATTCTGAAGGAGATTCATGTTCTTAGATGTGGATAGCCTGTGTTCAGTTTTTGTTGGCGAGAAGGGTTTTCATTTGGGTATTACAGGTGTGGATCCACTTCTTTATTTTATGGTTGATCTATCTATGGAATTGGTAGATTTAGGGATGGAGGATTCTCCGAGAGTTTTTAGGAATTTCTTAGATGTTTTCCATGAGGAGGTTATAACACAACCCCCTCAATGCAATGTTGAGTTCGGGATATTATTTCAACCCAGTGCTTCTCTAATTTTGATGGATCCTTATCAAATTAAACCTTATGAGTTGTAGTATTTGAGGATTTAGATAGAAAATATGATATATAAAGGATTAATTTAGACTAGTGTTTCACTATGGGGGTTCTTTAGTGTAATTCACCAATAAGGTTGATGGTAGTTTGATGTTGTGTATAGACTATATGAGGTTGAATCAGGTGATGATCAAGAATCGTTACCCTATTCTGAGGATTGATGATCTTTTCAACCAGGTGAGGGGAGCTAGTTGGTTTTCTAAGATCCATTTATGATCAAGATATGGATAGTTGAGGGTGAAGGGGGATGATATCCTAAATAATTCCTTTAGATTTAGGTATGGTCACTTAAAGTTTATTATCATTCCATTAGGTGTCACAAATGCACTGGATATGTTCATGGGGATAATGAAATCCTTGTTTCATGAATTCTTGTTCCATTTCATAGTCACATTCGTCGATTAATTCTTGATCTACACGAAGTCAAATAAGGAATATTCTGATTATATCAGAGTTATCTTGCAAGTTATTTAATTTCTCCATCTCTATGGGAAGTTCTCCAAGTGTATTTTTTGGGCATAAGAGGCGCATTTCCTAGTAAATGTGGTGTCTCGGTAGAGTGTGTCCATATTATGTTGTTAATGGTGATGTTCCAGACACTAGAGGATATATTGCAATAATGCATATTATAATTCATAATATATTGGGAAAATAACATTCCTTTGTTTTAGTTTTATTTTAATAAAATCTATCACTCTTCCATCGTTATGGAACTATTTGAGGCTTTTTACTAGAGTTTGTGTTGTTATATATTGTTCAGGGATGAGTTTGGTGAGTCATTGGTTCTCGGTCCTGATATGGTGCAGATCAAGATAGAGAATGTTTGGGTTGTTCATGAGAGGATGAAAGTCACGTGGGACTAGAAAAAGTATTATTCCAATCTCAGGAGGAGACCCTTGGAGTTTGAGGTTAGGGACTACATGTACTTTAATGTTTCCCCTTGATGTGGGTAGTAGAGGTTTGGTAGGGGATTAAGATCTTAACCTGATTTTTTAGGCCTTCTAAGGTGTTGGGATGAATTAGTGAGGTAGCTTATTGGTTTTCACATCTGTTGTGGCTAGACCAAATTCATGAAATCTTCCACATCTCTCAACTCCATTGGTCTCTTTATAATGAATACCATGTCATTAACTATAGATATTTCGATATAGAGGATGATGTGAAATTTGAGGAGAGGCTAGTAGAGATCTAAGATCATCGGGATAAGGTTTTTCATGGATGGACTATTCCTTTGGTTCATGTGTTAGGGAGACATGTTGGAATGGATGAGAGTAATTGGGAGAGTGAGATGAAAATTCCTTCCTAGTTCTGGGATTTTTTTTAGTTTTTCCAAGCTCTATTTTTCAATGATGATGTGTTGTTTGGATTTTTATGTTTTATAAGATGTTATTTTTTCCTTGATGGTTTGATGTGTGATCAAAGATTAAATCATATGAAGAGGAAATAACATGATTCCAAATCAAGACATGTTATACATTGACATGATTAAAATTATGTGGGTGAGTCATTGAACCCCAAAGTGTATAATATCTTGACATGGGATATGTAATTACATGATTTTTATTCTTGGTGATCTATTTTTTGGTGGTTGTGGTGATCGATAGATTTTAATTTCTAGAGGATAGGATGGTGGTTCAAGTGTTTATGTGTGAGGGAGGTAGTTTGTGGTCGGTATGAAATGGTTTGGTGTTATACCTGGTGGGGAAGATGGTAAAGTGGTGTGGTGATGTGGTTGTGTAAAATTTCTAGTGGATGTTTTTGGATGGGATTTTTGTGTTTGGTTGGTGGTGGTATTTAGTTGTAATGACATCCTTCTGAGGTATCTCATGAGATGGTTGTTCAAACCTCTTTTCCCTTTTCCTTTAAGATTGGTTTTTATTCTCAAGGGAAAGAATATTTCTAGAGGTATATGACGTAATGACCTAGACCATATAGCCCATAAATTGGTGTAAATTTTGATGATGAATGTTTCTAGGGGAAGTTCCATGTATTTGGGTGCAAGTGGTGGATCTAGAGCTAATAAAATCCTGAAAGAGGATTCATGTGATATTGAGGGGTGCGCTGCGTTGTATGGTGTAATGGATTTGGTGTTGATGTTTCAGATGTGTCCTAGGGAGCCTAAAGGAGGAGTTTTAATTCCACTAGTGTTTCCTTCATGGCTATACCATGGTGATGGGATACAACATTATATTTGAGTTTTATGTGTCATAAGGTGGCCATCTGTTGAATAGTGTATTGGGTTGAGTTTTTCTAGAGTTATTCCATTTTCGGTGTGACTACACAATAGGGCAAGACTATGGTGTATCCTCTTATTTGGTTGTCAAGGGAATGTGGTGTAGTATCTTTGGCTATGTTGTAGTTTCTTTTTGGTTGTTGAAGGTCTACAACATAGTTTTATTTTCTACACTATGGTCTTGTCCCTTTTTTTCGAATCTATGGCATTAAGATAGTTTCGGATCTCGAAGCCTCTTTTACAAGCACTATTGTGGCATAGTAAATTGAAATTATCTATGGTTCCCTCTGTTTTCTATTGTCATGTGGCATAGTGAAGAGGGATATGTTGTGGTGTCTTGTTTTGCAAACTAGGTATAAATTGAAAAATCCCTTCGAACCCAATCACTTTTCCAACCTTCCTGTCATTTCATTGGTTACCCAAGTGCATCCTTTAGAGGAATTTTAGAACCTAATTAGTGAACTTGAACCTCAGACTTGGGAGATCTTTTGTGGTGGTTTAAGTGAATTTCCTCCTTTTATCTTCCCTATTTTCTACTTGTTTTTTATCTAGGAAGGGATGTTACCTGGAAACCATATGGTTTTGATAGTTTTTTATGAGAATGGGTTTTGGGGTGTAGTTATTTGGGTAATCAAGGTGTTCCTCCTTATCATGGTGTATAATAGTGGCCTTACTCTTAATTCAACCTTGTACAGTGAATCATAAAGCTTCCTTTGAGGCATGACACCCTTCATTTCTCATTTAGTTGTATCATATGGGAGGTCTTTTTCTCTTTTTTATATTTGAGAACATATTTTTCACAATCCTAATTAATATAATTAATTGGTAATTTTAATTTGAAAGGATAAGGGAAATTAAATCGTATACTTTACATCCTTTTGATATTATTGATATTATGATTGTATGGGCTTGATTCCTTGTTAAAAATTATGGTCGTTTGGGGATTTTTTTTACCTTTGGTTGATGTGTTATGGAACCCTTGATGTGTGATTATTTTTTATCACCTAAAATGGAATTGGATAAACACTTACATCTGGTTAATGAAATTCTTTCCCTTATAAAATATGTCTTGTATGATAATTTCTTTAAAATAAATAAGTGTAATTGATGAAAATTCTATTTCTAAATATGAAAAATGTTATTTGAATGTGATGTGAAAAGTGATGTGATGCGTGGTTGTGTTGTGGGGGTGGTGATGTGTGGTTGTTATGTGGCGAAAGATATGATGGAAAGTGTTTGTGTTGTTTAGAGGTGATGTGTAGTTTTGTCATGTAGCAGTAATGTGTGGGGAAAATTTTTCAAGATTTGGGCATGGTTCATGGAAAATCTGATGAGGAGGTGGATGTGGTTGTGAAATGGTGGTACTGTGGAGCTGGTTGGGGATGGTTGTAGTGATGTGATGTGTTGTGCTAGTTTCCTAGGTAGTAACAAAATTAAAATTAAATTATGAATTGAAATGGTGTGGGTTGAAATGGATAATTAATATTTAATTAAATGGGAAGTGTGGTTTAGATGTTTTTTTAATGTAAATTAAGTGGGCATAAATAATTAAATGAATGAAATGGAAAATGAATCAGTTTAATGAATGAAATTGGTTAGTGATGGTAAACTAAGAAATTTTATTGACTTGAAATTAAATTTGGAATGTGGAATGTGGCTTGTGGCTTATTGTGTGGTGTCATGCATTTAGTGGTGGAGGTGAAAGTGGAAGTGTTGTAATGTTGGGTGGTGATGTTTTGAGTTGGTTAGTGCTTTGGATGTAAACCAATGGGTCAGGATTCTATTTGTCTATATCTCTGTGTGTGTGTGTGTGTGTTCCTTATATGTTCATTGTGATTTTCATATGCACCCCACCCGTGTAGATAACTCTTCACCAACAACTAAATGTTTTAGGGTTGTTTTTTTCAACATCTTGGTGGTGAGGATGGATGGATGGCTACCTGCTCTTACCCTATCTCTCTTATAAGAAAGTTAGGTATGAATGGGTTGTGATGTCAATAAGTCAAAAGTGAAATAGTGGTATATTTTATGAGATGATGAGATTGATTATAGTGGGGGTCATGCATGGTAGGAGGAGGGAACAAGGTTGATGTCCCTCATATTCATGATACCCTATTATTCTGGTTGTTGTTTTTATGTGATGTGATGGACCATGTTTCTTTGGGAGAGATGTGATGTGATGTGATCTCCCATGTGTCTTCGAGTGAGATATGATGTGATGTGATGCACTAGGTGTCTTCGAGCGAGATGTGATGTGATGTAATGTGATGACCCAAGTGTCTTTGGTCTATATGTGATGTGATAACCCAAGTGTGTTTAGAAATGGTTATTATTTAGAAGATATGAGTGTTCTAGGATGTATGTTGTTGGGGTGTGAGATAGGAATCATAGTGGGAAATCTATGTGGGGTACCCTTATCAATATGCTCCTTATAATGTTATTTTAATTGGATGCCTTATTTGGTGATCATGAATTAGTGAGGTTGAGATTGGTTAGTTGACCTACTTAGGTGTAGTCGGTTCTACTATTTGCTCATGGGAACATTAGTATGATCTTTTTTACATGTGTATAAAAGACATTGGGTATGATCCAATTGAGTATACTTGTATGCTTACTCCACATATATAAAAACTATTTTTATGTTTATAGGAGGATTTAGTGGATCATGATGGACTTTTCTAGCTCATGCTTTGGAGTTTTCACTATGTCACAACCTTTGATTTTATTTTGGGTATTTATTTAGAGTTTTTTATCTATATCCATTTTACTTATACCTATATTATGGGATAGTTTTGGTTTTATTTATCTTAAGTTATGTCATATATTTGATTGATCATTAGTATCCTATCTCCTAACCCTATTATTATAAAGGAAAATGACTCCCATTTTCAATATTTTTATACCCTATATACTATTCTCCAACCTAGGACTTACTGGATTAGGGGTCATTATCTCTCTCCCTTCATTTCAAATCTAGGAGGGTTACCATTGGAGGGAGGGGTTCAAGGAATTTCTAGATCCTACCTCGAATCTTGAGAACATTGAAGTGGTGGAAATTTCTCCTCTCACTATCTGGAATGTTGTTGGTTTAGCTTTTAGGGTCCCTTTTGGGAACACCCCTCCACCACAATATTGTCTTATTTTGATCAATGCCTCATGATTTTGTTCTCTAGTAGGGCTCACTTCCCACTAGGGTGGCTTATTGGACTTCCCTCTCTGAAAAGTAATTAGGATGGGGAGGGGATAGTTTGTAATTATATTCCATTCCCAACACCCCTTCCAATCCTGATATGGGGCTCACATTGTAGGTACCATGAAGTAGCCATCATAGCCCACGCCGAAACACCAGCCTCACGGTGCAGCCTCACAGGCTATGCCAAATATGTGGGTTGTATACTGTATTTTTAGTGGGACAAAAATTATCCACATCAACACATTACCTAAAGATTTGAATCTAACAATGGATCTAATACCAATAGTATGGTCACTTTTTGTCACACCCCTCCAACCCAATATTGTCGGATATAGTTTACTACATCATGTTTTGTTGTCTAACGGGGCTCACTACTCACTAGGTTGGATCACTACCCATACCTCTCTAAAAAGGCCTTGTGATGGGAAGGGTAATAGTTGGGACTTATATTCCATTATGAAAACCCCATATTTACCTGATATTAGAATTGTGTTGTAGGTACCATAGCACAACCATAATTGTTCACGCCGCAACACTAGGCTCACAGTGAAGCCTCACTAGCTATATCACAACACCCTGTAAATAGACAACAAGGATGTTAATACCCTCTCTCAAATATATTCTGTTTTTGATGTATTTATAGTGTTACTAACATATATGATTATTATAATTCATCAATTATTATTTTAGTATAGGATGGAGTTAAAACCATCAAACAAGAGAAACTTTTAGGTTCAAATTTATCTTATTATTGAAGAAAAGTCCTTGAGGATTTCAATAGATCTTGGGATTTGGATAATGAATTGTCATATTATAGCCCCTGTGGAGACTTCCAACCTAACTTCTTGAGATACTAAGTCTGTCACTGAAAATTTGAAGGGGATTTTGGATAATAATAAAGAGGTGGGTACTGAAATTATTATTATGTCATTAGGTGAGGGAAAAGTGTAAATACCTATATTTCCATGTAGATTTTTTAATTATATGGAATTATTAAGAGTCTACAAAAATTGACGGCGAGTGATTCTGAGGCCCGGTGTGCTCAGAATGAATTTCTGAACTTTTTTTTCAGGTATGTTCAGTAAACACATGAGCGGCGTTTTCTAACTTTTGACCCATTGCTCAGATTAAAAATCTAAGGGCACCGTTGAATCCGCAGTGCCAGGATTCACTTAAGGGGGGCTTTACTTTGACCAAACTAGGTCCAGATAAAAAGGTATGTTTTGCGACTTTTTAAAAGAAATGAAATAAAATAATTTTGTTACTTTATTTCATAACCTCCAACTGACCAATTAAAGGGTGGGTCTAGTGGTGTGTCAAGACATTAAATGGATTGACCTGACAACCTTAAGTAACAATGACATTGGGGAACTTAGGAAGATTCCTAATGAATGAGCCCCATTATTTCTCCACGCTGTTACTTACCCTCCCCCTCTCCTATATATATGGAGCTAGGGAAGGGGTATCAGAGAGCTTCACCAAGAAAAAAAGTGCTAAAGGAACACTTCGATGCCAGACCCTTATAAGATTAAGCCTTCCCAGAAGGAGGCGATGGACAACATCGAACCAAAGGGTGACGTACGAGTGGCATCTTTGGTAGCCGGTTGCAGGAATGAAGAACACAATCCACCTTTAAACGCGGACGTTTCTCTAACATTTCTAGGTACGGGTTATTTTGTTTGTGAATTTTTTTATTCCCTCTTCCCCGTTCTTGAAATTATAAAAAGAACACGGGTCAACCGACTAATGGGTTGATCCGTGATTCATTCATTTTGCATGAGGTTATTATGTGGTATCCTCGCGGGGTGTGGTTTGTTGTTTAATACAAGAAATTGTTTAACCCATTTTATCCTCCATATTAAGAGCTAACGGGGAGGGAGAGGGCCTAACAAACATAGCCTGAACCCTCTGATATCTTTCAATCATTCCCCCTCTACAGAAGACCACGAGTGCATCAACGCACGCTGCAAGAGGAGGGTCGCGGATCATCAGCCGCAGCAAACGGAGGAGGCGGATGGAACGAAAGCCAGCCGTAGGAAGGAAGGTGGCGCGACCGCCACGCCGCCGAAGAACAGAAGCCATAGAAGAAGTCACGGTGGATGCCGAACTCGCCTCCGGCAGGTTCTGTGGCGACCAAGAAGCACCCATGCGGCGCCGCCGCTTCACAAACCAAACGGCCTCCGGGTCATTCAGGAATTTGGGAGACCGGGGGTTACACACCCCCGCGTCGAACTGAACCGGGCCTCCACCCTCGAGTCGGGCTGATACCCTTGAGCCGGGCTGCCGCCCTCATGTCGGGACGCTGCCCTCGGAGTGGCATGCAGCCCTCGCACTGGGCCGCCACCCTCAGAGTGGGCCGCCGCCCTCACACCGGGTCGTAGCCCTTGGAGAGAGCCGCCACCCTCGCACTGGACCGCCGCCCTAGACCTGGTTGACTCCCTCGGACCGGACCGCCACCCTAGTGGGACGCCACCCCAGCAGGTCGATTCCACCTCATCCCATTCCAGACTGGGTCGGGCCCGGTCAGTCCGACTAGATTGGACCGGACCCGGGCCCCACCAGGCCCGTAAACACTCAAAGGACTTTATCTTGATAACCAGATGCTCGTTTGATGAACCATCTGTGGCATTGGTACCCTTGGAGAGATATGGTACTTTTTCCTTACTCCATTAGAGTTTTGGAGAAACTTGGATTATGGCTGGGTTGGATCTCACCCGAATCCAACCGGGCCCTCGGCACTGAAATGGCAATAACGTACAGACCGAGCATCCGATTGACGCGCTGTCTGTTGCGTTGGAACCCTTATGACATGGAGGATCATCGGGTTACTTCTTTGTGAGAATTTTTTTCTGGTTAAGATATGTATATTGACTTGGGGAGAGGTTATCGCAAGTGCACTACGTACGGAACCCTGCCACTGGATGAGACCTGATGACTGCTGACTTTTCCACTCAGAGTGACTCGATGGCCACGTTACGCGATGAGGAGGAGTACCTCAGCAGGCCACGGTGGGGAGAGGATATGGTATATGATGGGGAGGAGTACGTTATCAGACCACGGTGGGGGAGGGAGACTCTGTGTGACCCGACAGACCCATGGTACACGATGGGGAGGAGTACCTCAGCAGTTCAAGGTTAGTGGGAAACACCTCTGTGTGACGCGCAGACCCATTGTTCTCGATAGAGGAGGAGTTCTCCAGTAGCTGAGGTGTTCGACGATGTGACTGGGGATGTTACTTGTTACTACCCCTAGAATAAATCCTGGTGTGAGATATCTTTACTTTGTGCTTGTGATTGAGGTTATGTTATGTGCTACTTTACCTGTGTAGTACTTTACCTTCATGGTGTTACCCTATGGATTTTATTTGTGGAACTCTAGGATACCTTAATGGTCTCGGGGTCCCTACTGAGTATCGTTATACTCACCCCTGCACGGGCTTCGCCTGCACCTTGTTGTGTCTTGTGCAGACGATGAGCAGTCGGGCTGAGGTTTGAGGGAGACAAGACCTGGTGGTACGTGGAGGATACAAACAAACATGGAGTGCTGAGGAGGTGATCTGTACCTACCCTTTAGGTAGGAACCTTGGAGTATGACCCAGTAGTTGTTTCCCTTTTTCTTTCAGTTGTATTTTACTTTTAGTCATACTTGTACTTTTACATTTGGGATTGTATTCCGGCCCCTTTTACTTTCAACACTCTTTTAATATAGCAGTTTACTTCATAGTTGCTTCTTTTTGTGTTCTCGAGCTATGTGTCTGTACAGGTTTAAAGGCAATGCCTTGATGTTTTAGGGAATATTCCTTTTGGTTCTAGTCGCCAGCCTCTGGCCTATGGAAGGCAGGCTTGCGGTAGTCACAACACAAACCTCGGGGGATAGGTCGTGACAAAGTGGTATCATAGGAGTTTGGTTCTACTGAAGAACTAGGACTCATATCTTTTATATGTGACAATAGTGTTAAGTGTTATGAGTGTGGTTTTTAGTTTGGGGAGTCCAGTGTTGCTGCAGCGGCCGACGTATCCATACACCAGTACCTTGGTTACTGATTTCTGACTCTGCGCACGAAAACACTGATTGCTTGTTTTTTGAAAAGTATTTCTTGTGTTTTCTTGAGTCATCTCACTAGGTATAAATTTTAACCGTGGCATGCCTGTTTCTTTTCAGGATGTCTCCACAGATATAGTCACCCAGGTTTCCTGAGAGAGTACGTGATGATGGCCCACCGAGCAATGAGGCCTCGATGTAGGGCCCCCTTATGGCATTGGAACCTTCGGGTGGCGTACCAGCAGCACCGCTGCCCGTTGGACAGCTGTTACCACCAACCCCACCATCATAGAGTTCACGTCGATTGAGCGCATTTCATGAGTTTCAGTGGTAGAGGCCTCTGAGGTTCTGAGGCTAGACAGACCCACAGGCAGTTGGGGACTTGCTGGAGGCTATGGCCACAATCTGATTTTATGGTGATCCTGGCAGCCAGCCTTTTTCAGGTAGTAGCTGGGAGATGGTGGAGCCTGATGCTCCAGATACAAGATGAGGTGACCCTTATCTGGGTGGACTTCGAGGGACTTTTTAGGGTAGATTTCATCCCAATGACCTTATGCTCTATGCGTATACAGGAATTGCTGCAATTACAGTAGGGCATAATGACAATGGCCCAGTACTCAGCGAGGTTCACTGATCTCTCCCGCTACTCCACCGACATGGTATGAGACCCTTTCTTCAAGGAACGGACCTTTGATAAGGGTATATTATGGGAGATCAGAGCTTCGATGGTATCGCTCATCATTCCGACACAGGCTAGGGTGCTTGATCAAGAACTTTTGGTGGAGATCTTTCTAGGTGAGCAGTCACCGACATCGAGAGATACCGCCGGACGAAATGTAGCTGATTCATTTTTCGGAGGCAATAAGAAAATGACACACAGGTGGACGACCTCGGGACGCAGGGTCAGTGGTGCATGGATCACATGGTAGAAGAAGATAGGCTAGCGACACACAGTGTTACATGTGTGGTGGGCAGGGTCATGTGGCTCACAACTTCCCGACCTCTTGTACTGACAACCATAATATGGTCAAGGGACCTCCAAGGAAGAGGCAGAGGTTTGAGTGAGGAGTTCTGGAGGGTGGAAGATGTGGTAGAGGAGCCGGTCATGCAGCATGTGGTTGGCGGTGTTTTGAGATTCTACCGCCACCACCGCCAGGTGGTCCACCCCAACCAGAGGGAGCAGGAGGACAGGGACGAGCTCAAATCCAGATAGGTGAGGCCTACAACCACTGCGCTCTAGCCATGATTAAAGATATGATATGTGTCTACTCCACCATAGTTGCAGTACTTATAGACACAGCTTCCAGTCACTCTTTTATTTCCACGGACCTCGTTCGGAGCTTGGAATTCCGGTGGAGCCGTTGGCTCGATCCTTACAACTAGAGACTCCTACAGAATCAGATTCGACAATTACAAACTAGTGCCAGCTGTGTGAGCTTACTCTTGGAGGCAAGATCTTCAGCTGGGATCTCCTAGTTATGGCATCGAGACCTTACGAAGTAATATTGGGTATGGACTGGTTATCCACAGTCTATGATCAGATTGAATTTATTAAGTGCAAAGTGCAGTGTGTCTACATGGATGGGACCAAGTTTTCCTTCACCAGTAAGAAGGGATCCTTTTCAGCATAGGATGAACTTACCCAGAAGAGGACGCAACCGATTACTCATCATTTGTCTAGCCTTACCCTCAGAGCAGTTGATGTTGAGAGTCTGAGCTATCCTGTAGTGGTGGACCAGTATGCCGATGTCCTTCCTGATGATGTTCCAAGACTACCTCCACACAGAGAGGTAGAATTTTACATCAACCTATACCCCGGGACGGCACTGATATCTACACCAGAATTTCAGATGGCTCCCATAGAGCTTCATGAGTTACGTGTACAGTTGGAGGACTTGGAGGGAATGGGGTTCATAATCCCCAGGTTTTCTCCATGGGCAGCCCCAATTTCATTTTCCAAGAAAGAAGATGGGAGTTTGAGACTCTGTGTGGACTATCGGCGCCTGAACCAGGTGACCGTTAAGAACAGGTATCCACTCACAAGGATTGATGATCTTTTCAGTAATCTGAAGGGAGCTTGCTAGTTTTTAAAGATAGACCTCCGATCAGGCTATCATTAGCTCAAGATACGACATGAGGATGTGCAGAAAACAGCCTTCAGATGACGGTATGGCCATTATGAGTTCTTTGTTATGCCTTTCGGCATGGCCAAAACCTCAGTAGTGATCATGGGATTCATAAACGGGATCTTTAAACCATACCTCGGTCAATTCATGGTAGTGTTCATCGATGACATCTTGATATACTCTATGATAGAGGAGGAGCATGCCTATCATCTGCAGATAGTTTTGGATACACTCTGAGGGGACCAAATTTATGGTGAACTCTTGAAGTGCTAGTTATAGATACGAGAGGTCCAATTTCTGGGACACATTATCACAGCGACTGGAGTTGTAGTGGATCCAGAAAATATAGAGGTTGTGCTAGCTTGGGATCCACCTAGTAGCGTGACGGATTTTCCTAGTTTCCTGGGGTTGGCTAGATACTATCGGAGATTTGTGCCTAACTTTTCCAGAGTTATATCTCCCTTTTCATATTTGAAAAAGAAGGGGAAACCTTTCCAGTGGATGGAGATATGCCAATATATTTTCCAAGAGCTGAGGTAGATACTAATGAGTTCCCCCATGTTGAGGCTTCCAGAAGAGGTCATTGGGTATGTAGTCTACTGCAACGCATCAGGGACCGGGCTTGGATGTGTACTAATGCAGGAGTGAGATGTGATCGCTTATGGTTCTCAACATCTAAGACAACATGTGTAGAACTATGCTACCCATGACCTCGAGTTAGCAGCAATGGTATTTTCCTTGAAAATGTGGCGACATTACTTGATGGGCAAACATTTTACAGTCTACTCTGATCACAAGATTCTCATGTATATCTTCTCTCAGAAGGACCTGAACTTGAGATAGCGATGATGGATAGAGTTCCTCTAGGACTATGACTTTGAGATAGTCTATACTCCTAGGAAAAGGAATGTGGGAGTAGATTCACTCAACAGGAGGTATGGTCTGCATTTGCTGAGTGAGGTGACAGAGAAGCTATCCACGTTGTAGTTATCCTTTGTGGATAGAGATGGAGTAGCATACCTCCAGTCTATGACTGTCAATCCCCCACTCCATCAGTGAGTCAGGTAGGTGCAGATTTGGGACACTAACTAAGATGCTCGATATGCTTAGATATCCTCAGGGCAGGCACCTGATGGATTTTCTGAAGGGGGGGAGAACATCTTCCTTTTCAAAGGACGTACCATCTTACTAGTGGCGCTACATGAGTAGGTGTTAAGGGAGTTCCATACATTCCCTCTGGCAGTATATCCTAGTGTGGTGAAGATGTACCAGGACTCCTGCGTCAGCACTGGTGTCTAGGGATAAAGAAGGAAGTGGCATAGTTTGTTTCAAGATGCCTCATTTGTCAGCAAGTGAAGGTCAAGCATCAGGTTCCAGCAGGCTTAGCTCAGCCCCTAGAGGTTCCAGAGTAGAAGTTGGATGGGATCACTATGGACTTTTTGATAAGGCTTCCACGTACGTCTAGGGGACATGATTCCATATGGGTGATCGTTGACCGACTCACCAAGTCGGCCTACTTCCTACCTATCTGAGAGCAGGGATCAGTAGAGGGATTGGGACACCTCTACTTGAAAGAGATTGTGGGACTTCATGGGGTACCATTGGTGATTGTCTATAACCGTGAAACACATTTTACATCCCGATTGTGGAAGGGATTGCAGGAGGAATTCAGGACTCAGCTACATTTGAGCACCGTCTTTCATCCTCAGAAGGATGGTCAGATGGAGCGGACCATTCAGACGCTAGAGGACATGCTTCATGCATGTGTCTTAGATTTTGGCCGTAGTTGGGAGGATCACTTTCCCTTGTTGGAGTTCACTTATAACAATAGTTATCACTCCTCCATCGGCATGGCACCATTCTAGGCCCTATGCGGCCGACCCTACATATCACCTCTATGCTGGACAGACCTAGGGTGGTCAACACTTATGGATTCGGAGTTGATACGGTCCACCACTAAGAAGGTGCAGATCATCCAGGAGTGGATGAAGACTACACAGAGTAGAAAGAATTCATATGCTGATAGAAGATGGAGACCTTTCTAGTTTCATGAGGGGGACCATGTTTTCTTATGACTTTCTCCTCGACGGGGACTATGGATATTTGGCCGAGGCGGCAAGTTATCACTAAGGTTTATCAGGCCATTTCTGATACTTCGTAGGATAGAAGAGGTGGCATACCACTTGTCACATCCACCATAGTTGGAGAAGGTTCACGACGTTTTCCACATATCCCAGTTGAGGAGATAAGTTCATGACCCATATCACGTCATCGACCATGATGAGATAGACTTAGATGATGGGGAAACGTTTGCAGAGGCTCTAGTAGAGATTGAGGATCGAAATGAGTAGGTCCGCCATGGGCAGTCGATACCTCTGGTGCGCGTTTTCTGGAAGCACGAAACCTCCAGGATAGCACATGGGAGCGGGAGGCTCAGATTCATTCTCAGTACCCCCATTTGTTTCTTAAGCCTATGTTGTGAATTTTAGGGATGAAAATATCTAAATGTGGGGAGACTGTAAAGACCCAGATTTCCATTTAATTGTTTTTTAATTATATGGAATTATTAAGAGTCTGCGAAAATTGACGGCACGTGATTATGAGGCCCGGTGTGCCCGAAATGAATTTATGAACTTTTTTCGGGTAAGTTCAGTAAACTCATGAGCGGCATTTTCTAGATTTTGAAATGTTGCTCAGATTAAAAATCTGAGGGCACCATTGAATCTGCAATGTCGGGATTCGCTTAAGGGAGGATTTAAATTGACCATAGTAGGTCCGAAGAAAAAGTTATGTTTTGTGACTTTTTAAATGAAATGAAATAAAATAATTTTGTTATTTTATTTCGTATCCTCCAATGGACCAATTAAAGGGTGGGGCCAGCGGTGTGTCAAGCCATTAAATGTCTTGACTTGCCAACCTTAAGTAACGATGATGTTGGGGAAATTAAGAAGCTTCCTGATGAATGAGCCCCGTTATTTCCTCACAATGTTACTTACCCTCCCCCTATCCTATATATATGAAGATAGGGAATGGGTATCAGAGAGCTTCACTAAGAAGAAAATTCCTGAAGGAACACCGCGATGCCAGACCATTAGAAGACGAAGCATGCCCAGCGGGAGGTGATAGACGACACCAAACCCAAGGGCGACGTACGAGTGGCGTCTTTGGGAGCTGGTTGAGGGAACAAAGAACATGATCCACCTTCATGTGAAAATGTTTCTCCGACATTTTGAGGTAGGGGGTTATTTATTTTGTTATTTTTTTTTATTCCCTCTTCCCCGTTCTTGAAATTATAGGAAGAAATCGAGTCAATCGACTAACAGGTTGATCCATGATTCATTCATTTTGCGGGATGTTGTTATGGGGTATCCTTGGGGGTTTTTGTTTGTTGTTTAATAAAAGAAATTGTTAAACCCATTTTATCCTCCATATTACAAGCTAATGCTGAGGGCATGGGCCTAACGAACCCGTCCTGAACCCTCTGATATCTTGCTATCCTTGTGCCTCCATGGAAGACCATGAGCGTGTTGACGCATTCCGCAACAGGAGGGTCACAACTCGTCAACCGCGACAAACAGAGGAGGCGGCCAACATGACGGCCGACCATGGGAAGGGGGTCGGTGCAACCACCGCGCCATCGGCGAACGGAAGCCGTGGCCGAACCCACAGCGAAGGCCGAACCAGCCTTTAGCGGGTTCCGTAGTGTTGCCGCTTCACAAACCGAACAGCCTCCAGGTCGTTAGGGAATCAAGGAGACCAGGGGGTTACACCCCCATATCGAACCGAACCAGGCCACCGCCCTAGAGTCAAGCCTCCGCCCTTGAGTTGGGCTGCCACCCTCAAGCCGGGCCGCCGCCCTCGCAGAGGGCCGCCTCCCTCACACCGGGCCACCGCTCTCAGAGTGGGCCCCCTCCCTCGCACCGGCCCGCCTCCCTTAGACTGGGCCACTGCCCTCAGAGTAGGCCGCTGCCCTTTGAGTGGGTTGTCATCCTCGAAGCGGGCTTCTGCCCTCGGACCGGGCCACCACCCTCAGACTGGGTTGCTATCCTATCGCCCCCCCCCCACGCGAGCTGCTCTTGTGGGCCGGACCAAAAATAGTCCCAGCGGGCCATTTCCAACTCAGACCAGCGGGCTGAGTCCACCTCGGCCCACCCTAGACCAGGGCAGTCCAGGTCGGTCTGACCGGGTCGGACCGGACCCGGGCCCAAAAACACTCAAAGGACCTTATCTTGAGAACCAGAAGCCTGTTTGATGAACCGTCTGCATCATTGGGACCCTTGGAGTGAGAAGGTCCTTTTTAATTACTCCATTAGAGTTTCAAAGAAACTTGGAGTGTGGCCGGGTTGGATCGCACCTGAATCCAACTAGGCCATCGGAACTGAAATTCCAATAACGCACAGACTGTGCGTCCAATTGATGCACCATATTTTGTGTTAGAACCCTTATGACATGGCGGATCATCAGGTTACTTCTTTTTGAGACTTAGTTATCGTTGAGATATGACTGATGGCTTGGGGAGAAGTTCTCCCAAGCACACTATTTACAGAACCCTATGACTGGCTGAGACCTGACGACTGCTGAATTTTCGACTCGGAGTGAATCGACGGCCACATTACATGATGGGGAGGAGTACCTCAGTAGGACAAGGTATGGAGAGGCCATAGTACGTGATGGGGAGGAGTACCTTAGCAGACCACAGTGGGGGAGGGTGGTGCTGTGTGGCCCGGCAGACCCACAGTACGTGATTTGGAGGAGTACCTCAGCAGTTCAAGGTTAGTGGGAAGCACCTCTGTGTGACGCGGAAGGCCCACTGTACTCGATAGAGGAGGAATTTTCCGAGAGATGAGGTGTTCAACGATGTGATTGGGGATGTTAGTTGTTACCACCCCTAGAATAAATCATGGTGTGAGTTTTCTTTACTTTATGCTTGTTATTGAGGTTATGTTATGTGGTAATTTACCAGCGTGGTAATTTAACTTTGTGGTGTTACCCTATGGTTTTTATTTGTGGAACTGTAGGAGACCTTCACGGTCTCAAGGTCCCTACTGTGTATTGTTATACTCACCCCTGCACGGGCTTCGCCCACACCTTTTTGTGTCTTGTGCAGACGACGAGCAGTCAGACTGTGGTTTGAGGGAACTAGGACCTAGTGGTGCGTGGAGCACACAGACGGACGTGGAGTGCTGAGGAGGTGATCTATACCTACCCTTCAGGTAGGAAACTCAGAGGAAGACCCGGTAGCTGTTTCCATTTTTCTTTCAGTTGTATTGTACTTCCAGTCGTAGTTGTACTTTTACAGTTGGGCTTGTATTTCAACCCTTTTTACTTTCCCCACTCTTTTACTACAGCAGTTTACTTCAACATTAATTCTTGTTGTGTTCTCATACCATGTGTTTGTACAGGTTTAAAGGCAATGCCTTCCTATTTTAGGGAATATGGATTTCGGTGCTAGTCACCAACCCCTGGCCTATGGAAGGAGAGCTTGGTGAAGTCATAGCACGGGCCCCGAGCAACGGGTCGTTACAACAAGAGACTTAGAAAATATTCATGATCTAGAGGAGAGGTTTATATCTATGAGGTAGTGGAAACTTGTAAGGTCTACATCCTTATATCCCCTTCCTTTATGAGTTTAGGTTGTTGGAGGTTCCTATAGTAGGAAGTGGGGGAGTTGGGCTAAAATTTCTGCTTGAAGGGTTTCTACTATGACGTAGAGACTTCAGATGCACCGAAAGGTATGAAAATGTGACATGGAGTGCCCAACTGTGGAATAAGAGGGGTTGATGGTGGATTTCAGAGCCAACTACATTTTTTTTGTATGGTCATGGGGTGAAAATAGGTTGTGGTGTAGCCCTTCCCTAGGCTGGTTGTCTCTTACAACATAGCGGTTTGAGGGGTGAGTTTGGTTGTTTTTACCAAATTCGATACCCCTGTGGTGTGGTAGTAGGATGTAGTGTAGGATTATTCTAGGTTACTGAGTTCTACAGTGTGGTGTAGGAGACTATGACATAGTAATTTTTCCTAAAATATATTATCTTAATTGTGGTCTGTGTAGTGTTCCTTTGATGTTCCTTTGACTGGGTAGGCTACAATGTGGTCCCCTATGTTGTGTTGTAGCCCTTCCCTTTTGAGCTGGTCATAGATCATGTTCAAGGGGGTTGCGCCATGTTTTTATGTTTTTTTGAATGCCTATAAATACTTGAAGCCCCTCTAAACCCAGTTTTCTCTGATGTTTCTCTTCCAAACCCTAGGCACCCAAGAGATATTTTTTAAGACCTTTGAATCTTGTTTTGTTCAGAATCAAACCACATCATATAGGGATCAAATCATGGTGATTTGAGGTGAGTTATTCATTTTTATAGTGATTTATTATCTATTTTATATTTTTTCTACTTATTCTATATTTCTATGTTATGTAGTTTGGTCTCCATAATTTTAATGGAGTTTATTTTGAGTTTTTTTGGCATGGTTGTGGCATGACATTCTTGGAGGGACGCGGCTTTCGTTGTGGGATAGTTGATCAGAGATCTACATTGTTATTCCATTCTCGTATGAAAAACTTTGACACCTTGAGGTATGGGATTCATTTATTCTCCTTTTATTTATTTTAAATCATAAATTGACCATGATTTATATTTTTAGGTGGCAGTAGAATTAACCTTAGTAAAGGAAAACCATATTAATTAAATAATGGTTTATGGTTAGTGATCACATGTGTTTTCCACTATAATAAATTTTTTTCTATTAATTTACTATATAGTGTGATATCTATAAATTATTGTCTAGATTTTATGTTATTCTTTGGTTATCAAGTGTTAATTTGATGAAATTAGGTAAAGAACATAGATCTGGTAAATTTTTTGGATTGATAAATAACTTAAGAGGCATGTTTAATGAATCCTTATATTCATTTAATTTGATGGTAATAAAATTTATTATTAATGTATATTTAATTGGTTTTTTCCTCCATATGTTAATAGAAATTCATAAATAACCTAAATCTACAATGATTGTTGTGGATGGTAATTAAAGTCATGTTAAATGAAAATTTTTCTTCTCACAAGTTTTTTAAACTGGAATTGAAGTTAGATAGTATGTTTATATAATTTGATATCTTATTATAGCCGATGATTTAGGTTACCTATATTCAGAACATGTAATAACGAATCAATTAATCCAATATGTAATAAAACTTGTTGTTTAATAAATATAAATGTGTGTGGGATGAGTGAGCCTATTTTCTTATGAAGGTTGAATTCCTTGTGTTTAAGGTTAAGTGATCTCATTTTCATGTAAAGGCTGAATGCATTAGTTTTAGGTCCTGGTTACCCTATTGAACTTATTTTTGGTTTTCTAACTTCTATTTTTTCTATGTATTTGATCCTTTCTATGAAATGTGATATGATCCTAGGATGATTGGGGACTGATGAGATATGGGTGGGGAGGCCCTAGGTTGTGGCAACAGTTGTCACTTGTGGAAGTAAGATGCATGGTGATATGTATGATAGTGTCAGGGATGGAATCGGGATGGATGGAATGGGTTGATGTTGGGATGGACTTTTATTGTGCTGAGAGTTGGATGCTTGCATAAATCTATTTAAATTCTGGATGGCCAGGTTGTTTGTTTATCTACATTCCTTTCCCCACTGCGTGAGGTAGCTGGTTGTGCTTGGTTATGCATCACCATGTGGTAGCTTAGGATGTTTCCTAGAGTACCTAAAATTATGTAATAGTAATGATTAATAAATTTTTTAACCCATGGGAAGATTGGTGCTTATTGGAATGTGAAAGATATTAATCATGAGAAGTCATGGACTCTATTGGATTATGCCTAGAGGTCATGGACTTCACTTTGATGGTTAATGAAATGTAGTTTTGGAGTAATGTTAATTAATGGATAATTAATTAATTAAAATAATTCTAATTTATATAAAGGAAATAATTAATTTAATAAAACTCCCTTAATTATTGTGAGATTATAGGATATCTAGTTCTTATTAGTAGTTACCAGGTGTCTGAGTGTCAATATTTGTATTTGAGTTTAAGACTAGGTTAATTCTCATAGTTTGGTTGTGATATATATTATATCCCCAATGTTTTATGATTTCATACACTAACCCTCCACTTTCTCTAGTGTGAAGTAAATTCAGTGGACTCTACGAGGGTTTTTTACCCAACATCTAAGTTAGTGAGTGATGGATGGCTGACTACCTCCTCTGGGACTGCTCTCTTATCCTAGTAGTATTATGTGCTACATAGTGGTATGTTTCCTCATATATATGTTTAGAGGGTTGTAATGGTTTGTGGTTATTTCACATACATGTATCTCCGGATATAGTATCCTAATAATTATTATAGGAATGACATGTATGGGCTTTGATGTCTCTAGGTACATCACTCGGTGTTTGTGTTGTGATGGATTAATGATTATTACCTAATATATGATACATGAAATATAGGATTTAGTGGATCCTAAAAACTACTCAGTTACTATATGGATATGTGGAAAGGTATGATGAGATGATGTGATTCATGAGATGTAGGATGTGATGCTTGATCCTAGGTGTCTTCGGGCTGGCATCTTTTAGAGAGAGACGGCTCAAGATGAGTGACATTGGTTAAAAGTAGAAAACCAGTGGGGAAGTGGTAGTGGGGATCCATTTTATTATTATATTATATGATCTCTTTTATTCATTAATTTTTTATATATATCCATGGTGATGTTGTGAACTTAGTATACATGTTTAGGTGAAGATTTAATTTTACCTGTTGTTCACTGGGATTTAGTATGCTTTATTTATCTTCTTCACTAGAGTCTTTGGAGAGGATATTACTGAGTATAAATGTTATGCTCACCCTACATATATATAAACATTTTTTTAGGTCGGTAGGAGAAGGTTGGAGATTAGGATTGATTTTACTAGCTCGTGGTTGTTTGGGAGCTATTTGGGCTTCGTTGTTGTTGCCTAGTTTATATTTTGGTATTTGGAGTTCCTTTTCAATGGTTCAACTATATGACATTACATGAATATACTTGGGTTTTCTTTTACTATTATCTTGATCATGTTTTATTATTTTTTTACTATCTTATTTCTCTTCCCTCTCTTTCTTTTAGAGGTTAATGCCTCCCATTTATATGTATGATATACCCTTGGTGCTTTTCGCTAACCCATGGCATATTGGAGGTAGGCTTCGGGCATCATTATCTCTCTCCTCTCATTATCGAACCAGGAGGAGTACCTTTGAGAGGAGGGATTCATGAAAAAGTTGTATCATAGGACCAGGCTGAGAGATATTATGGATTTTGGTGTTAGGCATGGGTGAGGCTCCATGGTTTGGTAAGGAAATCATGTCAGCTAAGTTTAGTAAGCGATGTAAAAAAGGGTGATCAACTAAGACATGGTTATTTAGTGCCCCCTGTGATCTGATGCATGGAACTTTATTTTTATTGAGGTTACTAAGAGAAGTGATACTAGTTTCTTCTATAAAAAAACTATAATTTAGTGGTGTTTTTTAAAAACATTTCCAATTTTTTAATTTAGTGACATTTTTTAGGAAACACCGCTAATTTAGTGATGTTTGCTAAAAACATCACTAATTAGTGATGTTTCTTAAAAACATCAATAATTTAGCAATGTTTCATGAAAAATGTCACTAATTTAGTGATGTTTCCTGCAAATGTTTCTAATTAGAGATGTTTCGTGAAAATTGATGCTAATTTAGCAATTTTTCCTATGAAATTCGGTAATTTAGCAATGTTTCATGATAAATGTTTCAAAATTAGCAGCATTTCCAAAAAACGTCGCTAAATTAGCAAAATTTCTTGAAAAACGTCGCTAAATTAGGGAAATTTTCAGGAATCGTGGCTAATTTAGAAATTTTTTAAGGAAAGACATTAATTTAGCCATGTTTTTAAGGAAACACCGGTAAATGAGCAGTTTTTTAAGAAACATTGCTAAATATATATATATTTATATAGCTCAATTAACTACATCGACGTATATATATTTTTAGATATATATATATATTAATATATATAATCATAGACACAAATATATAAAAATGTATATTTATATATATATATATAAACACACACACATGTATATATAAATATATGAATATATACATATATATATTTATATATAAAAACACACATATATTTTAAATTTAGTCAAGATTTTAAGAAAACATGACTATTTTAGGGATATTTTTACTAGTGTTTTAAAATGTGGCTAATTATATATATATATATAATTATATATATGTATACATGCATATATATATTAATACACACGCACACACACATATAAAAATATATATTTATATAAACAGACATATATATATATATAAACATTTATATATATCTATAATATAAACATATATATTTATATTAATATAAACACGCGATATATATAAAATATAAACATATAGATAAGCATAAAATATAAACATATATATACATAAAATATAAAATATAAATACACACACACACACATATATATAATATAAACATACATATAATATAAACAATAAACATATATATATATATACAAACACATATATATAAACATAAAATATAAACATATATATACATAAAATATAAAATATAAACAGGTATAAACATATATATATATAATATATAAACATATACATATATATATATATAATATAAACATATATGTAAAATATAAACATATATGTATATATATAAACTTAAATAAATATATATATATATATATATTAATATCTGTATGTTAATATATAAAATTATATATATATATATATATAATATTTTTTATTTAAATACTGACACATATATATAGGCATATATAAAAACACACACACACACACATATTAATATATATAAACACATACACATATACATAAACATATCTATAAAAATATGTATATTTATATATATAAACACACACACATACATAGATAAATATATATAGACACATAGACATATATTTATATATAAAAACAAATATATATTTTAATTTTAGTCGCGTTTTTAAGAAAACATGGATATTTTGTTGACATTTTTATTAGTGCTTTAAAATGAGACTAATTATTAATATATATAATTATAATTATAATTATATATATTTATATATACACATATATATTTATAAACACTCACAAATATAATATAAGAATATATATATAATATAAACATAAAAATAAAAATAAAATATAAACATATAAATAAACATAAAATATAAAAATATGTATAATATATAATATATAATATAAAACATATATATATATATAATATAAACATACGATATAAAATATAAAATATAAACATAAGATATAAAATATAACATATAAACATATATACATATAATATAATATAAATATAAAATATAAACATATATATAAACATATTAATATAAATATATATAATGTTAATTTTTAAAATACTGAAATTTATAAATATATATATCAAATATAATACAATAAAATAATATGGATGAGTTGGTTTTTTCTTCAAAACCTAGATTGAGGCATCTGACATTTGAATCCCACAGAGTGTATATTTCTGCACGCACATGGTTGGGGTGTGGCTACATGGCTACATGCCTATGGGTTTGGGTGTTGGGACGAGTTGGTAAATGGTGGGGAATGGGACTGGCTATGCGATGTTCTATAGAAACGGGAAGAACATAATGGTGATGTGATATACTAGAGAACAAGATGGAACAAGGCAAGAATTGTAGGGTAGTCATTTACCAACATTTAAAAAAAAGTCAGTAAATGAGGTGTCACTAAATAGTGAGGAATGGGACTGGCGATGTGTCGTATTGGGAAATAGGATGAAAAGATGGGTGATGCGATGTACTGGAAAACGAGATAGAATGGGGTGGGCACTATAGGGTAGAGAAACCATATGAGTATGGGAAAGATGATGTACATTCAAGTTTTCATTTTTAAAAATTAGATTAAAAAATTTAATAACAGATTCCAAAAAAGTTATAAATATTGTTAAAGAATATGGGAACTTTTGAAAAGGAAAAAATGAAAATCTTTGTTTTCTTATGATAAAAAGGTTAGAAGCGTTTTCCATCTCAGTCCAAAAAATAGGATTGTTGCAATCTCGATGCAAAATTTCCTTATCCTATGAAAAGGTGAATGTTTAATATGTTTATTTATTAAACTTCCTTTGAAATATGATTAAATTTAATCTTGTGAAATATGTGATAAAAATTATATATTCAATGAAGGATGGTTATATTAAATTCATGATTCTTTTATATCTGATTTATATCAATAATATGTTTGTGAATTTCATGATTTTTATGAAAATCAAGATTGTTGCAACCACAATTAGGGATAAGGTCTCTTTGATTGGAGAATTTAAAATTTCTAAGATGGAATCAATGTATGATTCTTCTTAGAAGAAATTTCTACAAAAATAAGAAAAATATGCATCTAAAGAAAGAGTTTAGAAACTCAATTAAAAGTTTGAGAAATGAAATCAAGTTGAGAAATTTCCTCCTATTCTAAGCAGGAAACATAGGAATATTTCAGATGAAGCATTTTATGCTTATATGAAGAAGAGGGAAGATAATAATACTAAATATCTCTCAATTGTTTTAGACATGGAAGAATCCTTAACATTGAAAGAAAAAGTTTATCAAGATCTTCAAGGGGAAGAGAAAAGGGAGAGGAATTAGAAAAAATGAGTTAATTCAATCAAGAGTTGAAGTAGAAGCTAAGAGAAAACCTTTTAGGAATTATCATATGTAAAATCCTTTTTCTAAACATCTAGAAGGAAAATCAGTTTCAATTTCTATTCCACCTCTAGCAGTACATAAAATTAAGGAATTTTTAGTGTTGGTTTCCTAATATCAACTAGAAAAAATTAAATAAGGAACAGGAAAATATTCTACTCTAAAAGTTCTAAATCTTCTACCAGTAAAGAAATGTCTAAAGAATAAGTATCAGCTTGTTGAAGATCATAAACAACAGTTAAAACTTTATGAACTTTTATAATAATATTTATCATTTTTATCTAGAAAATCATTGAAAAGTGGTTCTCTATGTAATCTATAAGAGAAAGTTCCCTCATCAGAAGTATATTTCCAACAGTCTAAAATTCAAACTTCGGGAAAACCTCAATCTGATGATGCTAATAATGTTGATGATACTGATGATGGTGATGATGGTTTTAATGATGATGGTGATGGTGATAATGGTAATGATGTTGATAATTTTGGTAATTATGATGAAGTAATTAGAGTTGTGGTAATTTTGGAGTGTGTTTATGTTTCTAAAAAAACTAGGACCTTATAGGGCCCCTAGCTCTTCTCTACTTAGTGCTTCATATGATTCATTGAATTATCCTCTAATTATTTCTATTCAGTTAATGGAAATAAAAATTAATTACCTAGCTAAGGTAATTCATGAATTGGATGGTATTTTGGAAAAAAAATTAGATATTCAATCTAAATGTAAGTTCTTACAAGGGAAACTTGAATTGTTTTAAAATTATAATTCAATGAAACATATGACTAATATTGTTATGAAAAACGAAGCTAAATTTAAATAATTCAAAGGAAGGTGAAATACAAATAGAATAAATTTGAAATAACTTATTTATTGTATGATAAAAATTCAAATTTATTTTAAATATTATGATCAATAAATAGAGGGTATTTTAGTTGAATTTAAATCAGCCACAATGTTAGTATCAAGTATGACCGGTTAAGTAACTAAAATATCGAGGACAAATGATAAGCAAAAATTCCTTATAATGAATCAAGATGATGAATTTTCTAAACTATAAAACGAGTTTAGAAATTTTTCAAAAAAATGATAGTTTGAAGAAAGTAGGTGTAGTTTAAGAAGTGGTCAAGATAAGAGTACTAAAGATTTGCAACCGAAAGAAGAATTTTAAAGTTTGAAGAAGACTATAATTATTCTTTAAGAGACTCGTTTTGAAAGTTTTAAAGTTACCGATTTATAATAAGAGATTTTATTTCTCAAGCATGTGATTAAAAAGATTTATGTTCTTGAAGAATAGGTTGAAAAGATGAAGTCTATCTTGTTAGAGTCATATAAGTATCATTAAGATTTAAAAAATATAAATATGATCATTAATAATCTTACAAAGAAGGAATGATGTCTTTTTCTTTGAACTCTTTGAGTTTTTTTTTGTAATAACTCAAACGTATTTTTGAATGGATGTATATATTTTTTTGGCTGGATGTTCTTCCCAATATATTTTGATAGATGTTTCCAATTTATTTGGTTATATATTTCTATTATTTTATATGAATTTCTATAAATTGTTAGTAGAAATTTTTTATTTCGTATAGAATTTATTTCCCTAACATTCAAGTACACTTTCTCTAAAACCTTATTTTCAAAAATCAAAAAGGGGGAGAAATGTATAGAACTTTTGAAGAGAAAATTCTAAATATTTTTGGAGAATGGTTATAAAGTTATTAATTCTAAAATAAATGGGGATAAAAAATGAAGGAGAAAACAAAGGGTAGAAATAAACCTAGAACAAATAAGTAAAAGAGAAGGTATATGAGACAGGGTGAGTAAGTTTTACTTTTCTTAGTTTTTTCTTTTAAAAGTTATGTTTTGTTGTTTTCAAAATGCAGGAGATTTTTAAGTAAAAAGAATATATTTCAATACTTTCTAACTAGATTTTTAAAATCACTGTACATTTCCTTAAAAGTATATGTTTCACTAAATTTTATACTTCTATAATTCTATGAATGATTTTGAAAAAAAAAATTGTTTTTCTAGATAGAGGAATTATAGATTTGTCATATGGAATAATTTACCCTAACTGGACATACATTTCCTATACACAGGATGAATGATTATAAATTTATAGTTAAAGATTTATAAAAGCTCTAAAGTCAAAATATAACTAATTCCAAACATATGAAGTTATATTGATACTATTATACAATCATTTTCAGATGGAGGAAGACTTCTTTTTAATGTACATTTATTAAATCTATCAAATATATATATTCAATTTCTTGATCCAAAAAAAAATCTATTCCATAGGAAATGATATAGTTATTCTAAAAAAGTGTATAAATTTATGAGCATCTTATGTACATACTTAGATATAAATAAGGAGTTTTTTCTGAGGTTGTTTCAACCACCTCCAAGATTTATGTAATATAACCATTAGAGAATTTACTATAAATAGGATCTGAGTTTAAGGAGGAGGAAGCTTTTTCATCACTGGCTATCAAGAGTTTCTATAAGGAGTTGGTAACATATTGTAACTTTGAGAGTGATTTACTATAATATTTTTAGAGTCTTTTTATTTAGGCATCTGTGAGAGAATTATGTATAAATCCCTCAAAAACTACTGTGATTTTTAATTTTATATATGATTCTAATTATTGAGGGCTTCCAGATATAGGAATTCAAATTTACGTCCAATATTACTAATCAAGTGATTTTGGGGATATGAAGATAGAGTTATTATAATCTTCTTGATCGAGGGTTTCCATGCTTAATGAAAATGGACTTTACAATTAGGTGAAACCATGAAACCCCAAGGTTTGGGCTTGTGAATTCTTTAACACATAAGGTTAAAGTATATAATATTTTATAAACTTCTATAAGTATTTATTATCCATTTTAAAAATATATTAGTTTACTTATTTTTACAAGAGTTTTATTATATTGTTCTATTTGTATGGAAATTTTACATTTGTTATAAACATTTCTTATACTCTGAAAATTATAAAGTATCTAATTGTTTATTTAATTGTGTATAAATCATATAGAGTGTTCATCTAATAACATATTTTATGTAGGTTAGTAAATTGTATGTTTTATTTTTACAAACTAAAATTCACCCCCTCCACTCTTGTAGTAATTTGGGTACTCTTACAATCCTATATATATAGTTTATATTGAATAGGTGAGACATTAAAATAAAAAAACCTCAAATATTACATGTGATATTCCATCTAAAGTGACACTTTTAAAGACCTCAAACATTCAGTATGGGTGACCAGACCATTATGTGTCCATGGACTCTCTTATATAAGGAATGCAAGTAATGAGGTGACACTAACCATTAGATGTCTTATTCTTGATGTTTTATTTGGTTTACATTTAGGTGGGAAACCTTAATCATTAGTATTCCATAGGAATATATTTGATTGAATCCATGTAATGTATTTAGATAAAAAGTAATCCACCCTGATATCTAGGAATCATATATGATATGATTGAAAATTGTTATCTACCAAATATATCCATGTATTATTTATGTGATACCCATTATAAGTCATGATAAAATATGTATCTTGTCTCACTAAATTGATATGATTTATGGGGTAATCATTTTTAATGTGTGTACTTTTAATAAAAGTTCTTATTAAATGTATATAAAAAATGTGATACTCATCTAAGAAAATCTTCTATTGTGATAATATTATATTACAGATAATGAAATTTTCATCATCAAGATTGACCATGATAATGATATTGGATAAAGAAAAAACTAAACAGTATTATTTTACTCTATTGATACTGAAACATGATAATAGTTCATAAGTAAGAAGGAAAATTCCATGTGTTTGAAGAACCCCTCCCAAAGAAACTGACTAGTGAGGAAATTCAACCGATAGAGTTAGATGACTAGGATAAGTATAAAAATGTTCCTTGTAAGTATCTACTTTCATGCTTGTGACTATTAAAACCATATAAAAAATTAAACATGAGGTCATGAATGATTATAAGCTATTAGACAACTTGAAAAGGATCTATAAAAAACAAGCTAGTCATGAGAGGTATGAGGTGTCAAAGGGTATCTTTTGGTGTAAAATGGAGAAAGGAACCTCATTATCAAGTCGTGTGCTCAATATGATTTTATGTTTCAAAAACATATAGAGTCTTGGTTCACTTATTAAACATGATCTACCCACAGACAACATTCTGTAATCACTTCCAAAAAGGATATGATAATTTAATGTGAATTATAATTTAATTAGTTCAATAAAATTTTACATAATCTCCTAAATATATTGAGGATTTATGAGGATGACATGGTAGATCCAAGTATAAAAGGGTATGGGAAAAAATTCCTTGAAAGAGAAGAAAAGGGGTCATAATGAGTTTATGCACCTAAAATTGAAGAAAATTAAGGAAGGATAGTGCTTCCATTGTAGAAAAATAAGCCACTGTAAAAATTAACTATCGGGAATACTTAAAGGGATTTAAGAAACCATGTTGAGAGTCTACCTTAAGTATTAATGTTATAGAATTCAAATATTATATTATGAAGGGTATATGATTCCAAGTGTATGTTTTATAAGTGGTGTAAATATACAGGAGTAAATAAAGAGGTGAAGAAATTATCATAATGTTTTATCTTAATTAATAGATTGAGGAGTTACTTATTTAAGGAATTAGATGCATCGAGCACTTCAATATTGGATGAATTTTTAAAATCATGTGTATAGTTTGTCATTTTTTCTTGAGAACTTCTTGTAAACCATCATCATTTAAACGAATGAGATAATGATTTTGATACACAAGGTTTATGATTCATCGAAATTTTATAAAAATATTGAAAAGAACACAAGGATAAAAAGTGTTTAATCTAGAATCAAATGTGTTTTATCTAGGATAAAATGACTATCTAAGAATACTATGGAATATTATTCCATAACCAACAGTGGTTTATTTGATATTCATTTTTTAGTAAATTTCCATACACATAGAATACCATATATTATATGGAAGTTATAGTTTATTAATTAAGTATTCCCATGAAATTAAAGTTATTTTGTTAACAAAAATAATTTTTTTGTATCTTATCATGATATCTTGAACAAGAAATATTTTCTAAAAGGATAGTGGGAGTATGTTTGGAGTTATATAAGTTCAAAGTTATCAAGTAAATGAATATTACGGTAAAAAATTAAAAGTGACTTTCACTTGATATCCTAAAAGGTTTAGGATATGATGGTGAAGGAACTACTAAAAATAGAACCTATGCCAACGGGGATATACCCATGATTTGGTAAAACCATTGGGATAACATAATATTTTAATCCTATACCAATGATTTTTTCTAACCATTGGTATAGCCTCCTAAAATGTTTCACTATACCAAAAAATTTAATGAATGGTTGGTATAATCTTTCCCTTAAATATCAAGGGCACCTCCTCCCCTCAAATTTCTATCCAGAGCAGGTGGGCCCTAATAGTTGTGATCGGATTTCTTCCTTATTGGTGGTGATCTCTCCTATATTATTCTTTTACTTCCATTCTTATTCAGTCTTAAATCCATGACTTCCAAATCATTTATTTATTATATCAAATATCATTTTTTATAGGTCTAAAACACCACGGTAGATTCCTTATTTTGTCCACGTTTAATTTTGGTTGATATGTTTAAATATGTTTGTGGGTGTTGAACAAAAGGCTGTCAACATTTAATTTCTTTTGATCCTGATTAATATAGTTTTATTTAGTCCTTTATATATTGGGTTCATGACTATTTGGTTTTGTTCAGACCAGTTAGGTATGGTTTGGGTTTATTAAGTTCAATTTGGACATGTTCATTATCGTTTGTTTTGCTTCATTTGGGTTTTGTTTGGTTTCATAAAGTTAAGTCCAATTTTATTTGATTCATGTGTTTTCATATAATATTTTATGATACTAGTGCATCTCAAATAAATTATAAACTAATTTTTATAAATTAATATGATAGGGAAACTATTCGTGGTTTCATATTGTGTTACATAGTCTCGCCCTACATATCAATATCTATGTTTATATAGCTTCAAATTTATAATTTCATGTACAATAATTTATCAAATAATTATTACTTATATGTTTTTTGGGTTATGGTAAAAAAATTTAGTAGGTTATAATCTATTAATACATTGAGTTCTGGTTGATGGAATTATTATTTGGTGTTTTTGGAAAATCTGCATGTCATTCTAGTTTTATTATGCTTGTGATTTATAATATTATATAATGTCAATTGTATATTTTCCAATTGTATGTTGAAATCATTTATGTTATATATATATATATGGAATATATGTTAATGTTTTATTAAAACTATTATAAATGATTATTAGGAACTCCCTATCATATAGGTGGATATTTTATTTTAGGAAATTCTTGAGATATAGATAGATCATGCCTGATTTTTAATATAATTAATCATTCATCTTGAATTTTATTAGAAACTGAAATTTTTTTCCCTAATGATAAACCCAAACCATTGGTTTAGAATTTTTCCCCCTATGAATGGGGAACACGCATGGGGTATGTGGTAGTCTGATTTAATTCAATGGAAGATTTGAGATATTCCATTTTAATATGGTATTATTGTATTGGTTGGGACTATGGGTACCTTGTAGATATAAAATATGATGGTTTTGAGACATGAAAAGTAACCTTCAATGTGATTTGGTTAAGCTATTTATAGATGAAAGTCAGGTTATTAAGGATGTTCAAATATACAAAAGGAATCATAGAGATA
The DNA here is from genome assembly GCA_963277665.1 of Viscum album. Taxonomy (NCBI): domain Eukaryota; kingdom Viridiplantae; phylum Streptophyta; class Magnoliopsida; order Santalales; family Viscaceae; genus Viscum; species Viscum album. The sequence goes on from OY728165.1 coordinate 2,199,631, forward strand.
CGTGAGATTTTAGTTTGAATATCATGAGTACATGTTAATGGAAATTGGGAATAAGTTAAAGGCCATTCAATTATAGTGTTTTTTTTCAGACATCATACTTGGTATATATGTCTATATGAAATATTCATGCATGTGTGTGATTTTTAAAATTTTATTTTCTTAAATATTTTTTTAAAATTTGGAAACTTTTTTTGAGAAATTAATTTTTATTTTAGAGATTTAGTTAAATAATGAAACAATATGAAATTTATTATAATTTTCTAAATAATTTATTTATAGTTCCTTACCAAATAGACCCAACTTGAATAGAACAAAACTGCACCAAATTGAACCGAACCATATCATATAACACCAAACCAAACTAAATAGAATTGATTGGAACCAAACCAAATAGAAACGATTTGAACCAAACAAACCCACATTGAATTCCATAAAACTCTTAAATATTACTCAACACTCCTCATCAAAATTGGATCTCTCACTCATGATAAATTATACCACATGGACACCCACCACATTGGAAATATTCCATAATCCACAACATCAACCCACACTTTCTCCACCATGCATCTACCCGTTTAGAGTTATCATCAACCATCTCATTGAAAACCACAAAAGAAAAAGTCTATAGGGTTAGGCATCCAAATTAACCTTTCCTAAAAACTGTCATTGATATAGAGGAACTTCCAATAAAGGTGGATTCCTCGTAGAAATCCAATGCATAATCATGCCTATAACATATATAGAAGCACCTTTCTTACATTGATCTAAAGGTGAGGAAGGTTTCACTTTATCATCCCTCAATATGAGAAACCAATATTTATGAATTTATACGACCTAACATCATAATTTATGTGTGGTGTAGAAAATGGTTACCTAGAAATAGTAATATTTTTTACATTAATTTATAGAATAAGAATAACATTAGTTAAAAAGTGAATTTAATAAGAGAAAACAATAAAAAAATTAATTATAAACATAATTTTATGTAATATTATGTATAGTTATTATTCATTTGTCATGACCCGTCCTCGGGGCCCATGTCATGACTACCCCAAGCCCACCTTCCATAGGCCATGTAACACCCCAAGATTTCATAGTGTGTTATTTCTTCAAAATAATTTAATAACTTGCACTACACGCAACACCGAGTTCAATTGCACCATGACTTACCCAAAAAAAAATCCATTAAAAGAGGTCATGAATAGTATTAACTAAATTTTAAACTTTATATAATCCTTATAATTTTAGAATCCATATTATGAGTTTCTTAGTCATAATGCAAGAACAGATTCATTTTCAGTATTGCACTTTTATCAACTTTTGATAGTGAAACCTTTTTAAATACAATATTTTAAACTTTTTGACTAAATGGAGACATCAAAAAATTTAAAATGAAACATCACAAGCTTCCACGGTACGCTTTCCTTTGAATAAAACAGTAGCGTGTGTTGTACGCAACTTCGAGTTCTAACATACCGTAACCAATCAAACTAGCTGTTATGAATAGTAATACCTACTTTTTGAAGTTATATATATTTTATATTTTAAAATGGACTTCATTTTTGGATTCGGAATATCAAATTTAGCCTAAGGTGAAATTTTGGTACTTTTCGGATAACTTTCATATTTTGATGAATAGTGAAAATTACTAAATTTTAATTAAAAACAACTTTTTTAATCAAAATAATTAATAGTGATAAATTATGAATTTGAGTGGTTTTAAAGTATATTTATAATATATTTTTACCATTTAATATAATTTTGGTCATTGGACATAATTTTACAATTAAACCAAACATAAACTAGTGTCAATCTTTTGATAGTTATTATCTCTTAAAAACACGCTTTTTGTTTTGACAGCGGGAATTTATTTTAAATTAATTTCTGCCACTTCTGTGTTTTGAATTTAGAAAAATGGATTCCATATTTGGAATCAGGATGTTCAAATTGTGTAAATAGGTAACTTTTATTTTTAGACATTTTGAATAATTACTGCGGTAAATATTTTATTTACCATGGTTAAAGGGTAAATCCGGTATATAAGGGTTAAAAAATAATATTATAATAATACAAAATTACCCTAAAACGTGTCCTAACCTTATTGGTGGACAAATACCCGACCATGGGCATCCTTGGGTCAATTTGGGGACCCCTTGGAGCCACTTGTATGTGGTAGGGACACATTATATTAATAAAGTTAAAATAAAAATAAAAATGGCATAAGCTTACATCTTTTAGAAGAACAATTTTTACATAGGGTTATACATGTTGGATTTTAGATTATAAATATTAATTAGAAAGATAAAGAGATTTCCTACATAATGATATTTTATTTATAATTTTTAGACATTAAATAATTTATTTTATTTATGACACAATGATGATGCAGTAATTACTATAATAGTGAAAAATTAAAATAATTGATATTATAAATACCCAAAAAAAATATAATATGAAACTTTTAATGAATTAAACTAATTTTCTAGGATAATATGATATATTAGGATTGATTTAATGTACTTTGTTTGAAGTAATCAATCTATTATGAGTTTCAAAAAAATCAACTATTGAATAGTGTCAAAATTGACATAAAAGAGTTCTTAAAACAAATATTATATTATTAATTGATATTAAATTCCTAAAAATCCAAGGTTCGGCCAAGAGACTTATATCATGATAGGTTCATCATTAATGGACCACTTGGGGGTCGCTTGGATGTATATAGTAATTTTATTAACCATATTATATAAAAATACAAAGAGACATTGTAAAAGTGAAACTAATTAACTTAGAGTTAATACTTAAAGATAAGGTTAATATAAGTACCCAAACCTGTCTAAATTCTATTGGTTGAGTGGTTTTCGACCTATCCCCACCTCATCCTTTGAATTTTCAACTTTGGAGCCTTTGGAAACCGAATATGAATTTATTATAAATTAATATTTCTAGATTTTCCAAAGGTGCCCCTCACCCCTCTTATAAAAGGGCACTCCTCCTTCTCTTTTCCTCACACCTCTAAAGCCACTTGGCTCGTCCAAACTCTGCCCAAATAAGCTCCCCACATCCCTCTCCTCCTCCTTGAAGCTTCCCCTTAGGCAGAAAGCATTTCAAGAAGTCCTTTGGTTCCAACCAAAGTGAGTTACCTAAATTAAAGGTGACATTTTCTCTTAAAGTATTTTCATTTATTTTGCTTCTCCAACCCCCAAAATCTTTTTATTTCCTTTCTTTTGTAACAACACCAGTATCATAAATATACTAGGATGTTGTTATAAGAAGGATTCAAACTACACATACACACAACTCCATCTAATGGATGATGAACATAATGTTTCTGTGGATGGCAAACTAACGCCTCACGAAACGATGATTGTTCAAATACATCTTACCACCTCTCATGGTGGCCATTATGATGGCACTGTAATTAAATATGATATTAACGATATATATTTTATATATAAGCTTCTGTAATTCCATTTTATTTCATACCATTATTCGTTTCATGTTGTATATACATACGATAATTTCATTTGAGGAAGTGCGGACTACCGCCCCCTTAAAATGATATGACTCGTTCATACCACACATGGAACGTATAAAGGATGGTGTTAATGAACTTAAGTAACATATATAAAATATTATATTATACAGGAATAGTAATATACCTATGTATCATTTGGATTTGATTCTTTTAAAATGAAAATTAAATGGAAGTAGCGTTCGTGCGTACGTACGGACTACCGTCTCCACGAACGCGATAAGATTCATTCTCCATCATATCCATTCAAGTATTATTCTCATTTTAGGGTTAAAAATAATGTTAATATCATTCTGATTATGAATAAGATATAATCTATCCATTACAAACATGTCTTACGTAACCAAACATTTAAGAAGAATGAATCGATTATCACCCGAAACGACGATAATACTAAGATATTATTAATAAAGCAATGTTAAAAGATCATATATGATATCATATTAATGTATATGATTCTTGTATAATTTAATAACAATTATTTCACCATTATACAGGAGGTTAACCTACCCCAACAAAGGAAAAGTTCAAGGTAAGGGTTATTTCACGATCTCTTCATTATCCGAGGTTGTTTATATGTAATAATCTACTGGGATCTCTTTATCATCCACATCCATGTTTCTTAAAAATGTATTTCAAAACATTTTTACTATTTACTAGAATATGAGTTAATGTCATTTATACCCTTTTTGACTTGTATAAGTGGTTTATAAAGGAATCTTACCGTCGTTTTCAAAACAAGGTCCCTTTTTAACCTTTTCGACAGAATTAAGATAAGAATGTTTTTTTTAACTTATACGGCGGGTGCGGTTATTTTCCGCCGTTATAAAATCGTCAAAGCTTTCCTTACAAGCTTACAAGAATATTTTCAAGAAAATGTTTTATTTTATATGGCTATTAAATGATTTCAAAAATAGAAAGAGATATTTCTCTAAAAAGTGTTTTGATTTCATCTATGTCAACATCCTTTAATGGATTTTACGCTTATTTGAAGTTGATTTATTATAATACAAAACTTCTATATTGTATTGAAGGTTTTGTGATATGTTTGACTGTGGATGTGCTATTTTATACCATTCATAGTTTATGGTGAAACTATTGACATTTCGTATGCTAGTTTTAATCCGAATGTTTATGTTATATTTCAAACTTTTCTTCAGATGAATGTGCTAAACAAGTATGTTCCGGGTTGGGGACCGGTAAAATTAAGCCCTCCAGGTTGGGGACTGGTTAAAGTAAGCCCTCCAGGTTAGGGACTGGTAAAAGTATGCCCTCCGGGTTGGTGTCCGGTTATTAGAGGCACTCCGGGTTGGTGTCCGGTTATTAGAGGCACTCCGGGTTGGTGTCCGGTTATTAGAGGCACTCCGGGTTGGTGTCTGGTTATTAGAGGCACTCCGGGTTGGGTTCCGGTTAGAAGTAACCCCTAGGTCTTGGGATGAGGCCTAGACAAAGAAATTAACGTTTATCATTATGCATTCCAACATTATGAAAGTGGTTATTGATATTGCATGTGATTATTCGATTAGTAGAATATCCATGTGAACAAGTAAATGGCATTATTTCATTTTATTTATGCCATACCATGTTGAAAGTTCAATTTTAAAAGGCTTTTGTTTTAGTAATTCATTGCCTTAAATGTTTATGCTTATTTTGAATGTTCCGCTATATTGTTATCCTTACTGGGCATTTGAGCTCACCCCTTTTTTATGTTTTATTTTTCCCAGGTAGTGAAGAAGTAAATTATGATTGACTTGCAGGGATATTATGGGTTTATAGTGTGGACGTTGGAAACATTATGTTGTTGTAGTAGTTTTTCATTTTATGATGTAATGTAAAACTTATGAATATATCTAGTGTTTCCAAGGCTACTAAACTAATCGGTCTTTCGGGATTTGATCTTTCTTGTGATCATGCCAATGTTATGTAATAATGCACTGACTCTGGGTAGTTGGGGTCGGGGCGTTACAGTTGGTATCAGAGGAAGTTTAGTACAAACCTTGGAAGCTAGATTTAGATAAACTCTGATTAGAGCACGTAGACCTAAGATTAACTTTGAGGATTAGTATAGAAGAACTTCCTAGAATTTTGGTATTGTAGAGATTTTGTGAGTTTTCCGAGCAATACATCCCTGTCTGGATACGAGCAGGTAGAGGCGGCTCTGGCACAGATGTACCTAGGGGTAAAACCCGAAAACACCATTTTGAGCTAGACTCGAACGGGAACTGGTGCACGACAACGGGCCTTGCTGCACTCTTGGTTACGACACTCCCGGGGGATATGCTTAGGATAATTCTCATTTTCTTTACAAACCATTATGAAGGGTTAATGAGTATATACATCCTCAAAGGAGACATTTTTATGATTATGGATTATATCCATAAATAGTTCAATTTATGTTAAGTGTTTTATAAGTATGGGATTATGTATTTTGATTCATAAATTGATCTAGTGTATGCCATTGTTTAGAAATGGCGCCCAGTAGAAGGAATGAGACCTCCAGAAATGCACATGATCCAAAGAGAAGGAAGGATCATATCTTTCATGGTATTAAGCTAGAATTTATAAGAGAAATAGTCTCCCATGTATTATCATCATATGAAGAAATAATATCATGTGTTGATAAGATAAGTAAAGAGTTTTACTGAGTCCTATGGCTTTGAAGGGAAGCAAGAGAAGAAAAGTATGGAAGAGAGAAAAATGGATAAAGGGAAGAGGGAAAAGAATAATTTTCCCATATGTGGTAACTGTGGAAAGAAACACCCTGGAACTTGCCTAAAAGGAATGAGAGTTTGTTATAAGTGTGGAGGAAAAGGGCACAAAGTACGTGACTGCAAGGGTAATAAAATGGTTTTAAATGTACAATGCTTCATTTGCAAGGAGTTTGGACACTACGCGAACCTATGTCCCAGTCATCAGACTATGCCACAAATGATGTTATTGGATAATAACCAAGTTATGATACTACCACAGATGAAGAGGAATGATTAGAGTTCTTATTTTGATTATGTCAATTGAGTGTTGTATCAACAATGTACTTGTTATAATAATTATGGAGTATATAAGGATTGTACTGCAGTACTATTTCATTAAGGACTTGAGATTATGTGGAACAAAGAAAAGTGACTCAATAGCAGGATAAATTTTTGGAAAATATATGGTTGAGAGAATGATAAATCATAATATAGTTCTGATACTGAGGTAGTGATTTTGGAATAATATGTGATTGTTTTGGATAAATTATATTGGATATTCTTGACTACCTTGAAACTGATTAATGATTTGTATATTCCATCATTTTTTTTGGGGGTTTAAAACATTTTTGGATTGATGAAGTATATCCAGCATTCTATATGGAATAGGGGAGCATGAATGTAATCAATAAGGAATATGGTAATTCAAGATGTTTCAGTTTATTAAAAGAATACAAGATAAAGGTATTCATATGCTATTGCGGGGTAAAAAGGATCTATATTATGTTTACCTTCCTTATAAATGTTGGACTGTGAGTTTGGACAGAAGTATTTTGGATAGTTCTAGTTTGGATTATTTTGGATTACCATAAAAGGAAAACTCGGAGGTTGGGCGGCAACCCGTCGCGTCCGGCAAGGCTGCGAGACTTGAACCCGCAACTGAAGGGCGACAAGGGTGTATCACCTACCACTGGCCCACGAGATGTCCTGGATTAAATAATGTAGTTTTTATTAAAAGATCTTGTAGATGAATTATAAATTCGTTTATTTTGGAACCCTATACGAATAGTGTAAATAGAATTTTTTTTTAAATTCTATTATCTTTTAGAGTGAAAGATGAGTTTGTGGTAGAAATTTATTAATGGATAAAACTCTAATTATAAAGTAAGTATATCTCCTTATTATCTTAGCCAATCTCATAAATAAATTCCTCTATATTAAGAAAAGAAACTTATAACAAAAATGTTTTCCTAGATGGTACCTTAAATCATCACTAATTTATGGCTTTTGGATTGTTGGCCTTTTCATAGCCATGTTCTCTACCACTCTCCATCAGATAAATGATGGTTAGATTTTTCTTCCATATCCATATTTTATTACATGGAACCCTAGTATATGTTATTTTCGGTAATCTTCATACTTTCGACTCTTTATTTTAAATAGAGGCCTCATTAATTCATTTTTCGATGTGGGATTTCAACTAAGATATTTTGAAACGTCAAAAATGTGTTATCCTAATACCCTATGTTTTGTTGAACCGATGGTATTTCAAATCATCATAGATTGATGGATTTATGGACCTCAATTTTATACTTGTTTGTGATTGATGACCTCAATCACTACCTATAAATATTTAGGTTTTTCCTCCAATTATATGTCTCAAATTGCCACCAATGTTCTCCTAATCGAGATCATAATTTGGTGGTGACCCTTTCATTTCTCTTTTCCTCATATTAAGACTAAATTTTAGTAACCCAATTTCTGATGTGGGGTTTCCCACAAATATATTATCTATTTTCAACCTTTTATTTTCGAAGAACAATTTCAAATTGCGAGGACGCAATTTATTGAAGGAGGGGAGAATGTAACACCCCAAGATTTCAGAGTGTGTTATTTCTTCAAAATAATTTAATAACTTGAACTACACGCAACACCGAGTTCAATTGCACCATGACTTACCCAAAAAAAAATCCATTAAAAGAGGTCATGAATAGTATTAACTAAATTTTAAACTTTATATAATCCTTATAATTTTAGAATCCATATTATGAGTTTCTTAGTCATAATGCAAGAACAGATTCATTTTCAGTATTGCACTTTTATCAACTTTTGATAGTGAAACCTTTTTAAATACAATATTTTAAACTTTTTGACTAAATGGAGACATCAAAAAATTTAAAATGAAACATCACAAGCTTCCACGGTACGCTTTCCTTTGAATAAAACAGTAGCGTGTGTTGTACGCAACTTCGAGTTCTAACATACCGTAACCAATCAAACTAGCTGTTATGAATAGTAATACCTACTTTTTGAAGTTATATATATTTTATATTTTAAAATGGACTTCATTTTTGGATTCGGAATATCAAATTTAGCCTAAGGTGAAATTTTGGTACTTTTCGGATAACTTTCATATTTTGATGAATAGTGAAAATTACTAAATTTTAATTAAAAACAACTTTTTTAATCAAAATAATTAATAGTGATAAATTATGAATTTGAGTGGTTTTAAAGTATATTTAGAATATATTTTTACCATTTAATATAATGTTGGTCATTGGACATAATTTTACAATTAAACCAAACATAAACTAGTGTCAATCTTTTGATAGTTATTATCTCTTAAAAACACGCTTTTTGTTTTGACAGCGGGAATTAATTTTAAATTAATTTCTGCCACTTCTGTGTTTTGAATTTAGAAAAATGGATTCCATATTTGGAATCAGGATGTTCAAATTGTGTAAATAGGTAACTTTTATTTTTAGACATTTTGAATAATTACTGCGGTAAATATTTTATTTACCATGGTTAAAGGGTAAATCCGGTAAATAAGGGTTAAAAAATAATATTATAATAATACAAAATTACCCTAAAACGTGTCCTAACCTTATTGGTGGACACATACCCGACCATGGGCATCCTTGGGTCAATTTGGGGACCCCTTGGAGCCACTTGTATGTGGTAGGGACACATTATATTAATAAAGTTAAAATAAAAATAAAAATGGCATAAGCTTACATCTTTTAGAAGAACAATTTTTACATAGGGTAATACATGTTGGATTTTCGATTATAAATATTCATTAGAAATATAAAAAGATTTCCTACATAATGATATTTTATTTATAATTTTTAGACATTAAATAATTTATTTTATTTATGACACAATGATGATGCAGTAATTACTATAATAGTGAAAAATTAAAATAATTGATATTATAAATACCCAAAAAAATATAATATGAAACTTTTAATGAATTAAAATAATTTTCTTGGATAATATGATATATTAGGATTGATTTAATGTACTTTGTTTGAAGTAATCAATCTGTTATGAGTTTCAAAAAAATCAACGATTGAATAGTGTCAAAATTGACATAAAAGAGTTCTTAAAACAAATATTATATTATTAATTGATATTAAATTCCTAAAAATCCAAGGTTCGGCCAAGAGACTTATATCATGATAGGTTCATCATTAATGGACCACTTGGGGGTCACTTGGATGTATATAGTAAGTTTATTAACCATATTATATAAAAATACAAAGAGACATTGTAAAAGTGAAACTAATTAACTTAGAGTTAATACTTAAAGATAAGGTTAATATAAGTACCCAAACCTGTCTAAATTCTATTGGTTGAGTGGTTTTCGACCTATCCCCACCTCAGCCTTTGAATAGTCAACTTTGGAGCCTTTGGAAACCGAATATGAATTTATTATAAATTAATATTTCTAGATTTTCCAAAGGTGCCCTTCACCCCTCTTATAAAAGGGCACTCCTCCTTCTCTTTTCCTCACACCTCTCAAGCCACTTGGCTCGTCCAAACTCTGCCCAACTAAGCTCACCACATACCTCTCCTCCTCCTTGAAGCTTCCCCTTAGGAAGAAAGCATTTCAAGAAGTCCTTTGGTTCCAACCAAAGTGAGTTACCTAAATTAAAGGTAACATTTTCTCTTAAAGTATTTTCATTTATTTTGCTTCTCCAACCCCCAAAATCTTTTTATTTCCTTTCTTTTGTAACAAAACCAGTATCCTAAATATACTAGGATGTTGTTATAAGAAGGATTCAAACTACACATACACACAACTCCATCTAATGGATGATGAACATAATGTTTCTGTGGATGGCAAACTAACGCCTCACGAAACGATGATTGTTCAAATACATCTTACCACCTCTCATGGTGGCCATTATGATGGCACTGTAATTAAATATGATATTAACGATATATATTTTATATATAAGCTTCTGTAATTCCATTTTATTTCATACCATTATTCGTTTCATGTTGTATATACATACGATAATTTCATTTGAGGAAGTGCGGACTACCGCCCTCTTAAAATGATATGACTCGTTCATACCACACATGGAACGTATAAAGGATGGTGTTAATGAACTTAAGTAACATATATAAAATATTATATTATACAGGAATAGTAATATACCTATGTATCATTTGGATTTGATTCTTTTAAAATGAAAATTAAATGGAAGTAGCGTTCGTGCGTACGTACGGACTACCGTCTCCACGAACGCGATAAGATTCATTCTCCATCATATCCATTCAAGTATTATTCTCATTTTAGGGTTAAAAATAATGTTAATATCATTCTGATTATGAATAAGATATAATCTATCCATTACAAACATGTCTTACGTAACCAAACATTTAAGAAGAATGAATCGATTATCACCCGAAACGACGATAATACTAAGATATTATTAATAAAGCAATGTTAAAAGATCATATATGATATCATATTAATGTATATGATTCTTGTATAATTTAATAACAATTATTTCACCATTATACAGGAGGTTAACCTACCCCAACAAAGGAAAAGTACAAGGTAAGGGTTATTTCACGATCTCTTCATTATCCGAGGTTGTTTATATGTAATAATCTACTGGGATCTCTTTATCATCCACATCCATGTTTCTTAAAAATGTATTTCAAAACATTTTTACTATTTACTAGAATATGAGTTAATGTCATTTATACCCTTTTTGACTTGTATAAGTGGTTTATAAAGGAATCTTACCGTCGTTTTCAAAACAAGGTCCCTTTTTAACCTTTTCGACAGAATTAAGATAAGAATGTTTTTTTTAACTTATACGGCGGGTGCGGTTATTTTCCGCCGTTATAAAATCGTCAAAGCTTTCCTTACAAGCTTACAAGAATATTTTCAAGAAAATGTTTTATTTTATATGGCTCTTAAATGATTTCAAAAATAGAAAGAGATATTTCTCTAAAAAGTGTTTTGATTTCATCTATGTCAACATCCTTTAATGGATTTTACGCTTATTTGAAGTTGATTTATTATAATACAAAACTTCTATATTGTATTGAAGGTTTTGTGATATGTTTGACTGTGGATGTGCTATTTTATACCATTCATAGTTTATGGTGAAAATATTGACATTTCGTATGCTAGTTTTAATCCGAATGTTTATGTTATATTTCAAACTTTTCTTCAGATGAATGTGCTAAACAAGTATGTTCCGGGTTGGGGACCGGTAAAATTAAGCCCTACAGGTTGGGGACTGGTTAAAGTAAGCCCTCCAGGTTAGGGACTGGTAAAAGTATGCCCTCCAGGTTGGTGTCCGGTTATTAGAGGCACTCCGGGTTGGTGTCCGGTTATTAGAGGCACTCCGGGTTGGTGTCCGGTTATTAGAGGCACTCCGGGTTGGGTTCCGGTTAGAAGTAACCCCTAGGTCTTGGGATGAGGCCTAGACAAAGAAATTAACGTTTATCATTATGCATTCCAACATTATGAAAGTGGTTATTGATATTGCATGTGATTATTCGATTAGTAGAATATCCATGTGAACAAGTAAATGGCATTATTTCATTTTATTTATGCCATACCATGTTGAAAGTTCAATTTTAAAAGGCTTTTGTTTTAGTAATTCATTGCCTTAAATGTTTATGCTTATTTTGAATGTTCCGCTATATTGTTATCCTTACTGGGCATTTGAGCTCACCCCTTTTTTATGTTTTATTTTTCCCTGGTAGTGAAGAAGTAAATTATGATTGACTTGCAGGGATATTATGGGTTTATAGTGTGGACGTTGGAAACATTACGTTGTTGTAGTAGTTTTTCATTTTATGATGTAATGTAAAACTTATGAATATATCTAGTGTTTCCAAGGCTACTAAACTAATAGGTCTTTCGGGATTTGATCTTTCTTGTGATCATGCCAATGTTATGTAATAATGCACTGACTCTGGGTAGCTGGGGTCGGGGCGTTACAGTTGGTATCAGAGGAAGTTTAGTACAAACCTTGGAAGCTAGATTTAGATAAACTCTGATTAGAGCACGTAGACCTAAGATTAACTTTGAGGATTAGTATAGAAGAACTTCCTAGAATTTTGGTATTGTAGAGATTTTGTGAGTTTTCCGAGCAATACATCCCTGTCTGGATACGAGCAGGTAGAGGCGGCTCTGGCACAGATGTACCTAGGGGTAAAACCCGAAAACACCGTTTTGAGCTAGACTCGAACGGGAACTGGTGCACGACAACGGGCCTTGCTGCACTCTTGGTTACGACACTCCCGGGGGATATGCTTAGGATAATTCTCATTTTCTTTACAAACCATTATGAAGGGTTAATGAGTATATACATCCTCAAAGGAGACATTTTTATGATTATGGATTATATCCATAAATAGTTCAATTTATGTTAAGTGTTTTATAAGTATGGGATTATGTATTTTGATTCATAAATTGATCTAGTGTATGCCATTGTTTAGAAATGGCGCCCAGTAGAAGGAATGAGACCTCCAGAAATGCACATGATCCAAAGAGAAGGAAGGATCGTATCTTTCATGGTATTAAGCTAGAATTTATAAGAGAAATAGTCTCCCATGTATTATCATCATATGAAGAAATAATATCATGTGTTGATAAGATAAGTAAAGAGTTTTACTGAGTCCTATGGCTTTGAAGGGAAGCAAGAGAAGAAAAGTATGGAAGAGAGAAAAATGGATAAAGGGAAGAGGGAAAAGAATAATTTTCCCATATGTGGTAACTGTGGAAAGAAACACCCTGGAACTTGCCTAAAAGGAATGGGAGTTTGTTATAAGTGTGGAGGAAAAGGGCACAAAGTACGTGACTGCAAGGGTAATAAAATGGTTTTAAATGTACAATGCTTCATTTGCAAGGAGTTTGGACACTACGCGAACCTATGTCCCAGTCATCAGACTATGCCACAAATGATGTTATTGGATAATAACCAAGTTATGATACTACCACAGATGAAGAGGAATGATTAGAGTTCTTATGTTGATTATGTCAATTGAGTGTTGTATCAACAATGTACTTGTTATAATAATTATGGAGTATATAAGGATTGTACTGCAGTACTATTTCATTAAGGACTTGAGATTATGTGGAACAAAGAAAAGTGACTCAATAGCAGGATAAATTTTTGGAAAATATATGGTTGAGAGAATGATAAATCATAATATAGTTCTGATACTGAGGTAGTGATTTTGGAATAATATGTGATTGTTTTGGATAAATTATATTGGATATTCTTGACTACCTTGAAACTGATTAATGATTTGTATATTCCATCATTTTTTTTTGGGGTTTAAAACATTTTTGGATTGATTAAGTATATCCAGCATTCTATATGGAATAGGGGAGCATGAATGTAATCAATAAGGAATATGGTAATTCAAGATGTTTCAGTTTATTAAAAGAATACAAGATGAAGGTATTCATATGCTATTGCGGGGTAAAAAGGATCTATATTATGTTTACCTTCCTTATAAATGTTGGACTGTGAGTTTGGACAGAAGTATTTTGGATAGTTCTAGTTTGGATTATTTTGGATTACCATAAAAGGAAAACTCGGAGGTTGGGCGGCAACCCGTCGCGTCCGGCAAGGCTGCGAGACTTGAACCCGCAACTGAAGGGCGACAAGGGTGTATCACCTACCACTGGCCCACGAGATGTCCTGGATTAAATAATGTAGTTTTTATTAAAAGATCTTGTAGATGAATTATAAATTTGTTTATTTTGGAACCCTATACGAATAGTGTAAATAGATTTTTTTTTTAAATTCTATTATCTTTTAGAGTGAAAGATGAGTTTGTGGTAGAAATTTATTAATGGATAAAACTCTAATTATAAAGTAAGTATATCTCCTTATTATCTTAGCCAATCTCATAAATAAATTCCTCTATATTAAGAAAAGAAACTTAGAACAAAAATGTTTTCCTAGATGGTACCTTAAATCATCACTAATTTATGGCTTTTGGATTGTTGGCCTTTTCATAGCCATGTTCTCTACCACTCTCCATCAGATAAATGATGGTTAGATTTTTCTTCCATATCCATATTTTATTACATGGAACCCTAGTATATGTTATTTTCGGTAATCTTCATACTTTCGACTCTTTATTTTAAATAGAGGCCTCATTAATTCATTTTTCGATGTGGGATTTCAACTAAGATATTTTGAAACGTCAAAAATGTGTTATCCTAATACCCTATGTTTTGTTGAACCGATGGTATTTCAAATCATCATAGATTGATGGATTTAAGGACCTCAATTTTATACTTGTTTGTGATTGATGACCTCAATCACTACCTATAAATATTTACGTTTTTCCTCCAATTATATGTCTCAAATTGCCACCAATGTTCTCCTAATCGAGATCATAATTTGGTGGTGACCCTTTCATTTCTCTTTTCCTCATATTAAGACTAAATTTTAGTAACCCAATTTCTGATGTGGGGTTTCCCACAAATATATTATCTATTTTCAACCTTTTATTTTCGAAGAACAATTTCAAATTGCGAGGACGCAATTTATTGAAGGAGGGGAGAATGTAACACCCCAAGATTTCATAGTGTGTTATTTCTTCAAAATAATTTAATAACTTGAACTACACGCAACACCGAGTTCAATTGCACCATGACTTACCCAAAAAAAAATCCATTAAAAGAGGTTATGAATAGTATTAACTAAATTTTAAACTTTATATAATCCTTATAATTTTAGAATCCATATTATGAGTTTCTTAGTCATAATGCAAGAACAGATTCATTTTCAGTATTGCACTTTTATCAACTTTTGATAGTGAAACCTTTTTAAATACAATATTTTAAACTTTTTGACTAAATGGAGACATCAAAAAATTTAAAATGAAACATCACAAGCTTCCACGGTACGCTTTCCTTTGAATAAAACAGTAGCGTGTGTTGTACGCAACTTCGAGTTCTAACATACCGTAACCAATCAAACTAGCTGTTATGAATAGTAATACCTACTTTTTGAAGTTATATATATTTTATATTTTAAAATGGACTTCATTTTTGGATTCGGAATATCAAATTTAGCCTAAGGTGAAATTTTGGTACTTTTCGGATAACTTTCATATTTTGATGAATAGTGAAAATTACTAAATTTTAATTAAAAACAACTTTTTTAATCAAAATAATTAATAGTGATAAATTATGAATTTGAGTGGTTTTAAAGTATATTTAGAATATATTTTTACCATTTAATATAATGTTGGTCATTGGACATAATTTTACAATTAAACCAAACATAAACTAGTGTCAATCTTTTGATAGTTATTATCTCTTAAAAACACGCTTTTTGTTTTGACAGCGGGAATTAATTTTAAATTAATTTCTGCCACTTCTGTGTTTTGAATTTAGAAAAATGGATTCCATATTTGGAATCAGGATGTTCAAATTGTGTAAATAGGTAACTTTTATTTTTAGACATTTTGAATAATTACTGCGGTAAATATTTTATTTACCATGGTTAAAGGGTAAATCCGGTAAATAAGGGTTAAAAAATAATATTATAATAATACAAAATTACCCTAAAACGTGTCCTAAACTTATTGGTGGACACATACCCGACCATGGGCATCCTTGGGTCAATTTGGGGACCCCTTGGAGCCACTTGTATGTGGTAGGGACACATTATATTAATAAAGTTAAAATAAAAATAAAAATGGCATAAGCTTACATCTTTTAGAAGAACAATTTTTACATAGGGTTATACATGTTGGATTTTCGATTATAAATATTCATTAGAAAGATAAAAATATTTCTTACATAATGATATTTTATTTATAATTTTTAGACATTAAATAATTTATTTTATTTATGACACAATGATGATGCAGTAATTACTATAATAGTGAAAAATTAAAATAATTGATATTATAAATACCCAAAAAAAATATAATATGAAACTTTTAATGAATTAAAATAATTTTCTTGGATAATATGATATATTAGGATTGATTTAATGTACTTTGTTTGAAGTAATCAATCTGTTATGAGTTTCAAAAAAATCAACTATTGAATAGTGTCAAAATTGACATAAAAGAGTTCTTAAAACAAATATTATATTATTAATTGATATTAAATTCCTAAAAATCCAAGGTTCGGCCAAGAGACTTATATCATGATAGGTTCATCATTAATGGACCACTTGGGGGTCGCTTGGATGTATATAGTAAGTTTATTAACCATATTATATAAAAATACAAAGAGATATTGTAAAAGTGAAACTAATTAACTTAGAGTTAATACTTAAAGATAAGGTTAATATAAGTACCCAAACCTGTCTAAATTCTATTGGTTGAGTGGTTTTCGACCTATCCCCACCTCATCCTTTGAATAGTAAACTTTGTATCCTTTGGAAACCGAATATGAATTTATTATAAATTAATATTTCTAGATTTTCCAAAGGTTCCCTTCACCCCTCTTATAAAAGGGCATTCCTCCTTCTCTTTTCCTCACACCTCTCAAGCCACTTGGCTCGTCCAAACTCTGCCCAACTAAGCTCCCCACATCCCTCTCCTCCTCCTTGAAGCTTCCCCTTAGGAAGAAAGCATTTCAAGAAGTCCTTTGGTTCCAACCAAAGTGAGTTACCTAAATTAAAGGTAACATTTTCTCTTAAAGTATTTTCATTTATTTTGCTTCTCCAACCCCCAAAATCTTTTCATTTCCTTTCTTTTGTAACAAAACCAGTATCCTAAATATACTAGGATGTTGTTATAAGAAGGATTCAAACTACACATACACACAACTCCATCTAATGGATGATGAACATAATGTTTCTGTGGATGGAAAACTAACGCCTCATGAAACGATGATTGTTCAAATACATCTTACCACCTCTCATGGTGGCCATTATGATGGCACTGTAATTAAATATGATATTAACGATATATATTTTATATATAAGCTTCTGTAATTCCATTTTATTTCATACCATTATTCGTTTCATGTTGTATATACATACGATAATTTCATTTGAGGAAGTGCGGACTACCGCCCTCTTAAAATGATATGACTCGTTCATACCACACATGGAACGTATAAAGGATGGTGTTAATGAACTTAAGTAACATATATAAAATATTATATTATACAGGAATAGTAATATACCTATGTATCTTTTGGATTTGATTCTTTTAAAATGAAAATTAAATGGAAGTAGCGTTCGTGCGTACGTACGGACTACCGTCTCCACGAACGCGATAAGATTCATTCTCCATCATATCCATTCAAGTATTATTCTCATTTTAGGGTTAAAAATAATGTTAATATCATTCTTATTATGAATAAGATATAATCTATCCATTACAAACATGTCTTACGTAACCAAACATTTAAGAAGAATGAATCGATTATCACCCGAAACGACGATAATACTAAGATATTATTAATAAAGCAATGTTAAAAGATCATATATGATATCATATTAATGTATATGATTCTTGTATAATTTAATAAAAATTATTTCACCATTATACAGGAGGTTAACCTACCCCAACAAAGGAAAAGTACAAGGTAAGGGTTATTTCACGATCTCTTCATTATCCGAGGTTGTTTATATGTAATAATCTACTGGGATCTCTTTATCATCCACATCCATGTTTCTTAAAAATGTATTTCAAAACATTTTTACTATTTACTAGAATATGAGTTAATGTCATTTATACCCTTTTTGACTTGTATAAGTGGTTTATAAAGGAATCTTACCGTCGTTTTCAAAACAAGGTCCCTTTTTAACCTTTTCGACAGAATTAAGATAAGAATGTTTTTTTTAACTTATACGGCGGGTGCGGTTATTATCCGCCGTTATAAAATCGTCAAAGCTTTCCTTACAAGCTTACAAGAATATTTTCAAGAAAATGTTTTATTTTATATGGCTCTTAAATGATTTCAAAAATAGAAAGAGATATTTCTCTAAAAAGTGTTTTGATTTCATCTATGTCAACATCCTTTAATGGATTTTACGCTTATTTGAAGTTGATTTATTATAATACAAAACTTCTATATTGTATTGAAGGTTTTGTGATATGTTTGACTGTGGATGTGCTATTTTATACCATTCATAGTTTATGGTGAAACTATTGACATTTCGTATGCTAGTTTTAATCCGAATGTTTATGTTATATTTCAAACTTTTCTTCAGATGAATGTGCTAAACAAGTATGTTCCGGGTTGGGGACCGGTAAAATTAAGCCCTCCAGGTTGGGGACTGGTTAAAGTAAGCCCTCCAGGTTCGGGACTGGTAAAAGTATGCCCTCCGGGTTGGTGTCCGGTTATTAGAGGCACTCCGGGTTGGTGTCCGGTTATTAGAGGCACTCCGGGTTGGTGTCCGGTTATTAGAGGCACTCCGGGTTGGTGTCCGGTTATTAGAGGCACTCCGGGTTGGGTTCCGGTTAGAAGTAACCCCTAGGTCTTGGGATGAGGCCTAGACAAAGAAATTAACGTTTATCATTATGCATTCCAACATTATGAAAGTGGTTATTGATATTGCATGTGATTATTCGATTAGTAGAATATCCATGTGAACAAGTAAATGGCATTATTTCATTTTATTTATGCCATACCATGTTGAAAGTTCAATTTTAAAAGGATTTTGTTTTAGTAATTCATTGCCTTAAATGTTTATGCTTATTTTGAATGTTCCGCTATATTGTTATCCTTACTGGGCATTTGAGCTCACCCCTTTTTTATGTTTTATTTTTCCCAGGTAGTGAAGAAGTAAATTATGATTGACTTGCAGGGATATTATGGGTTTATAGTGTGGACGTTGGAAACATTATGTTGTTGTAGTAGTTTTTCATTTTATGATGTAATGTAAAACTTATGAATATATCTAATGTTTCCAAGGCTACTAAACTAATCGGTCTTTCGGGATTTGATCTTTCTTGTGATCATGCCAATGTTATGTAATAATGCACTGACTCTGGGTAGCTGGGGTCGGGGCGTTACAGTTGGTATCAGAGGAAGTTTAGTACAAACCTTGGAAGCTAGATTTAGATAAACTCTGATTAGAGCACGTAGACCTAAGATTAACTTTGAGGATTAGTATAGAAGAACTTCCTAGAATTTTGGTATTGTAGAGATTTTGTGAGTTTTCCGAGCAATACATCCCTGTCTGGATACGAGCAGGTAGAGGCGGCTCTGGCACAGATGTACCTAGGGGTAAAACCCGAAAACACCGTTTTGAGCTAGACTCGAACGGGAACTGGTGCACGACAACAGGCCTTGCTGCACTCTTGGTTACGACACTCCCGGGGGATATGCTTAGAATAATTCTCATTTTCTTTACAAACCATTATGAAGGGTTAATGAGTATATACATCCTCAAAGGAGACATTTTTATGATTATGGATTATATCCATAAATAGTTCAATTTATGTTAAGTGTTTTATAAGTATGGGATTATGTATTTTGATTCATAAATTGATCTAGTGTATGCCATTGTTTAGAAATGGCGCCCAGTAGAAGGAATGAGACCTCCAGAAATGCACATGATCCAAAGAGAAGGAAGGATCCTATCTTTCATGGTATTAAGCTAGAATTTATAAGAGAAATAGTCTCCCATGTATTATCATCATATGAAGAAATAATATCATGTGTTGATAAGATAAGTAAAGAGTTTTACTGAGTCCTATGGCTTTGAAGGGAAGCAAGAGAAGAAAAGTATGGAAGAGAGAAAAATGGATAAAGGGAAGAGGGAAAAGAATAATTTTCCCATATGTGGTAACTGTGGAAAGAAACACCCTGGAACTTGCCTAAAAGGAATGGGAGTTTGTTATAAGTGTGGAGGAAAAGGGCACAAAGTACGTGACTGCAAGGGTAAGAAAATGGTTTTAAATGTACAATGCTTCATTTGCAAGGAGTTTGGACACTACGCGAACCTATGTCCCAGTCATCAGACTATGCCACAAATGATGTTATTGGATAATAACCAAGTTATGATACTACCACAGATGAAGAGGAATGATTAGAGTTCTTATGTTGATTATGTCAATTGAGTGTTGTATCAACAATGTACTTGTTATAATAATTATGGAGTATATAAGGATTGTACTGCAGTACTATTTCATTAAGGACTTGAGATTATGTGGAACAAAGAAAAGTGACTCAATAGCAGGATAAATTTTTGGAAAATATATGGTTGAGAGAATGATAAATCATAATATAGTTCTGATACTGAGGTAGTGATTTTGGAATAATATGTGATTGTTTTGGATAAATTATATTGGATATTCTTGACTACCTTGAAACTGATTAATGATTTGTATATTCCATCATTTTTTTTTTGGGTTTAAAACATTTTTGGATTGATGAAGTATATCCAGCATTCTATATGGAATAGGGGAGCATGAATGTAATCAATAAGGAATATGGTAATTCAAGATGTTTCAGTTTATTAAAAGAATACAAGATGAAGGTATTCATATGCTATTGCGGGGTAAAAAGGATCTATATTATGTTTACCTTCCTTATAAATGTTGGACTGTGAGTTTGGACAGAAGTATTTTGGATAGTTCTAGTTTGGATTATTTTGGATTACCATAAAAGGAAAACTCGGAGGTTGGGCGGCAACCCGTCGCGTCCGGCAAGGCTGCGAGACTTGAACCCGCAACTGAAGGGCGACAAGGGTGTATCACCTACCACTGGCCCACGAGATGTCCTGGATTAAATAATGTAGTTTTTATTAAAAGATCTTGTAGATGAATTATAAATTCGTTTATTTTGGAACCCTATACGAATAGTGTAAATAGAATTTTTTTTTAAATTCTATTATCTTTTAGAGTGAAAGATGAGTTTGTGGTAGAAATTTATTAATGGATAAAACTCTAATTATAAAGTAAGTATATCTCCTTATTATCTTAGCCAATCTCATAAATAAATTCCTCTATATTAAGAAAAGAAACTTAGAACAAAAATGTTTTCCTAGATGGTACCTTAAATCATCACTAATTTATGGCTTTTGGATTGTTGGCCTTTTCATAGCCATGTTCTCTACCACTCTCCATCAGATAAATGATGGTTAGATTTTTCTTCCATATCCATATTTTATTACATGGAACCCTAGTATATGTTATTTTCGGTAATCTTCATACTTTCGACTCTTTATTTTAAATAGAGGCCTCATTAATTCATTTTTCGATGTGGGATTTCAACTAAGATATTTTGAAACGTCAAAAATGTGTTATCCTAATACCCTATGTTTTGTTGAACCGATGGTATTTCAAATCATCATAGATTGATGGATTTAAGGACCTCAATTTTATACTTGTTTGTGATTGATGACCTCAATCACTACCTATAAATATTTACGTTTTTCCTCCAATTATATGTCTCAAATTGCCACCAATGTTCTCCTAATCGAGATCATAATTTGGTGGTGACCCTTTCATTTCTCTTTTCCTCATATTAAGACTAAATTTTAGTAACCCAATTTCTGATGTGGGGTTTCCCACAAATATATTATCTATTTTCAACCTTTTATTTTCGAAGAACAATTTCAAATTGCGAGGACGCAATTTATTGAAGGAGGGGAGAATGTAACACCCCAAGATTTCATAGTGTGTTATTTCTTCAAAATAATTTAATAACTTGAACTACACGCAACACCGAGTTCAATTGCACCATGACTTACCCAAAAAAAAATCCATTAAAAGAGGTTATGAATAGTATTAACTAAATTTTAAACTTTATATAATCCTTATAATTTTAGAATCCATATTATGAGTTTCTTAGTCATAATGCAAGAACAGATTCATTTTCAGTATTGCACTTTTATCAACTTTTGATAGTGAAACCTTTTTAAATACAATATTTTAAACTTTTTGACTAAATGGAGACATCAAAAAATTTAAAATGAAACATCACAAGCTTCCACGGTACGCTTTCCTTTGAATAAAACAGTAGCGTGTGTTGTACGCAACTTCGAGTTCTAACATACCGTAACCAATCAAACTAGCTGTTATGAATAGTAATACCTACTTTTTGAAGTTATATATATTTTATATTTTAAAATGGACTTCATTTTTGGATTCGGAATATCAAATTTAGCCTAAGGTGAAATTTTGGTACTTTTCGGATAACTTTCATATTTTGATGAATAGTGAAAATTACTAAATTTTAATTAAAAACAACTTTTTTAATCAAAATAATTAATAGTGATAAATTATGAATTTGAGTGGTTTTAAAGTATATTTAGAATATATTTTTACCATTTAATATAATGTTGGTCATTGGACATAATTTTACAATTAAACCAAACATAAACTAGTGTCAATCTTTTGATAGTTATTATCTCTTAAAAACACGCTTTTTGTTTTGACAGCGGGAATTAATTTTAAATTAATTTCTGCCACTTCTGTGTTTTGAATTTAGAAAAATGGATTCCATATTTGGAATCAGGATGTTCAAATTGTGTAAATAGGTAACTTTTATTTTTAGACATTTTGAATAATTACTGCGGTAAATATTTTATTTACCATGGTTAAAGGGTAAATCCGGTAAATAAGGGTTAAAAAATAATATTATAATAATACAAAATTACCCTAAAACGTGTCCTAACATTATTGGTGGACACATACCCGACCATGGGCATCCTTGGGTCAATTTGGGGACCCCTTGGAGCCACTTGTATGTGGTAGGGACACATTATATTAATAAAGTTAAAATAAAAATAAATATGGCATAAGCTTACATCTTTTAGAAAAACAATTTTTACATAGGGTTATACATGTTGGATTTTCGATTATAAATATTCATTAGAAAGATAAAAAGATTTCCTACATAATGATATTTTATTTATAATTTTTAGACATTAAATAATTTATTTTATTTATGACACAATGATGATGCAGTAATTACTATAATAGTGAAAAATTAAAATAATTGATATTATAAATACCCAAAAAAATATAATATGAAACTTTTAATGAATTAAACTAATTTTCTTGGATAATATGATATATTAGGATTGATTTAATGTACTTTTTTTGAAGTAATCAATCTGTTATGAGTTTCAAAAAAATCAACTATTGAATAGTGTCAAAATTGACATAAAAGAGTTCTTAAAACAAATATTATATTATTAATTGATATTAAATTCCTAAAAATCCAAGGTTCGGCCAAGAGACTTATATCTTGATAGGTTCATCATTAATGGACCACTTGGGGGTCGCTTGGATGTATATAGTAAGTTTATTAACCATATTATATAAAAATACAAAGAGACATTGTAAAAGTGAAACTAATTAACTTAGAGTTAATACTTAAAGATAAGGTTAATATAAGTACCCAAACCTGTCTAAATTCTATTGGTTGAGTGGTTTTCGACCTATCCCCACCTCATACTTTGAATAGTCAACTTTGGAGCCTTTGGAAACCGAATATGAATTTATTATAAATTAATATTTCTAGATTTTCCAAAGGTGCCCTTCACCCCTCTTATAAAAGGGCACTCCTCCTTCTCTTTTCCTCACACCTATCAAGCCACTTGGCTCGTCCAAACTCTGCCCAAATAAGCTCCCCACATCCCTCTCCTCCTCCTTGAAGCTTCCCCTTAGGCAGAAAGCATTTCAAGAAGTCCTTTGGTTCCAACCAAAGTGAGTTACCTAAATTAAAGGTAACATTTTCTCTTAAAGTATTTTCATTTATTTTGCTTCTCCAACCCCCAAAATCTTTTTATTTCCTTTCTTTTGTAACAAAACCAGTATCCTAAATATACTAGGATGTTGTTATAAGAAGGATTCAAACTACACATACACACAACTCCATCTAATGGATGATGAACATAATGTTTCTGTGGATGGAAAACTAACGCCTCACGAAACGATGATTGTTCAAATACATCTTACCACCTCTCATGGTGGCCATTATGATGGCACTGTAATTAAATATGATATTAAAGATATATATTTTATATATAAGCTTCTGTAATTCCATTTTATTTCATACCATTATTCGTTTCATGTTGTATATACATACGATAATTTCATTTGAGGAAGTGCGGACTACCGCCCTCTTAAAATGATATGACTCGTTCATACCACACATGGAACGTATAAAGGATGGTGTTAATGAACTTAAGTAACATATATAAAATATTATATTATACAGGAATAGTAATATACCTATGTATCATTTGGATTTTATTCTTTTAAAATGAAAATTAAATGGAAGTAGCGTTCGTGCGTACGTACGGACTACCGTCTCCACGAACGCGATAAGATTCATTCTCCATCATATCCATTCAAGTATTATTCTCATTTTAGGGTTAAAAATAATGTTAATATAATTCTGATTATGAATAAGATATAATCTATCCATTAAAAACATGTCTTACGTAACCATACATTTAAGAAGAATGAATCGATTATCACCCGAAACGACGATAATACTAAGATATTATTAATAAAGCAATGTTAAAAGATCATATATGATATCATATTAATGTATATGATTCTTGTATAATTTAATAACAATTATTTCACCATTATACAGGAGGTTAACCTACCCCAACAAAGGAAAAGTACAAGGTAAGGGTTATTTCACGATCTCTTCATTATCCGAGGTTGTTTATATGTAATAATCTACTGGGATCTCTTTATCATCCACATCCATGTTTCTTAAAAATGTATTTCAAAACATTTTTACTATTTACTAGAATATGAGTTAATGTCATTTATACCCTTTTTGACTTGTATAAGTGGTTTATAAAGGAATCTTACTGTCGTTTTCAAAACAAGGTCCCTTTTTAACCTTTTCGACAGAATTAAGATAAGAATGTTTTTTTTAACTTATACGGCGGGTGCGGTTATTTTCCGCCGTTATAAAATCGTCAAAGCTTTCCTTACAAGCTTACAAGAATATTTTCATGAAAATGTTTTATTTTATATGGCTCTTAAATGATTTCAAAAATAGAAAGAGATATTTCTCTAAAAAGTGTTTTGATTTCATCTATGTCAACATCCTTTAATGGATTTTACGCTTATTTGAAGTTGATTTATTATAATACAAAACTTCTATATTGTATTGAAGGTTTTCTGATATGTTTGACTGTGGATGTGCTATTTTATACCATTCATAGTTTATGGTGAAACTATTGACATTTCGTATGCTAGTTTTAATCCGAATGTTTATGTTATATTTCAAACTTTTCTTCAGATGAATGTGCTAAACAAGTATGTTCCGGGTTGGGGACCGGTAAAATTAAGCCCTCCAGGTTGGGGACTGGTTAAAGTAAGCCCTCCAGGTTAGGGACTGGTAAAAGTATGCCCTCCGGGTTGGTGTCCGGTTATTAGAGGCACTCCGGGTTGGTGTCCGGTTATTAGAGGCACTCCGGGTTGGTGTCCGGTTATTAGAGGCACTCCGGGTTGGTGTCCGGTTATTAGAGGCACTCCGGGTTGGGTTCCGGTTAGAAGTAACCCCTAGGTCTTGGGATGAGGCCTAGACAAAGAAATTAATGTTTAGCATTATGCATTCCAACATTATGAAAGTGGTTATTGATATTGCATGTGATTATTCGATTAGTAGAATATCCATGTGAACAAGTAAATGGCATTATTTCATTTTATTTATGCCATACCATGTTGAAAGTTCAATTTTAAAAGGCTTTTGTTTTAGTAATTCATTGCCTTAAATGTTTATGCTTATTTTGAATGTTCCGCTATATTGTTATCCTTACTGGGCATTTGAGATCACCCCTTTTTTATGTTTTATTTTTCCCAGGTAGTGAAGAAGTAAATTATGATTGACTTGCAGGGATATTATGGGTTTATAGTGTGGACGTTGGAAACATTATGTTGTTGTAGTAGTTTTTCATTTTATGATGTAATGTAAAACTTATGAATATATCTAGTGTTTCCAAGGCTACTAAACTAATCGGTATTTCGGGATTTGATCTTTCTTGTGATCATGCCAATGTTATGTAATAATGCACTGACTCTGGGTAGCTGGGGTCGGGGCGTTACAGGCCAGGGGCTGGCGACTAACACCAAAGGAAAAAATCCTGACAAAAGGGAAGGCATTGCCTTTATATATGTAAAAAAACACAACATAGTATGCAAGTTGAAGTAAACACAAGTAAACTGAGTAAAAAAGTAAGTGCTGGAAATTAAATGGGCCAGAATACAAACCCAACTATAAGTATAGTACAACAGTAAAGAAAAAACAGCTTCAGTAAAGTAAACCAGCAACCACTGAGTCGTCCTCCAGATATCCCACCTAAAGGGTGAGTACATATGGTCTCCTCATCTCCTCGGGTCCATTCGTCCACTCCGTGTACATCTTGTCAAGTGGTCCACCGCCAGGTACCATCCCGCTCCACAGGACTCCACCTCGATCAGTGCTATCCATCGTCTGCATCCAACACAACGTAGTGCGGTCATAGCCTGTTCAGGGGAGAGTATACGATACTCAGTAGGGACCCTGAGACCCCTGATGGTCTCCCATAATCCACAAAGGATAAACCACAAATGATAAAGATAAAAATAGGAATTATCAACCAACTCTACTTAGGTACATGCCCATTTATGTACCAAAGTCATCAATTCCAGTTCGGCTCCAACTCATGAGCCCAAGTACAACCCAGTCCACACAGGAAAGCACAACCCAGTCCACATAGGAAAGCAAGTCAATCACATCGATGATAATGATTGAATGTCAAGAATCATCTCACACAGGTATACTACTCACGAAGAGGGGTGGATATGATAGATGTAGCCTCTGAATCATCTTCCCTACCGAACCCAAGTAGGATCCAAGTACAGAAGTCGTCGCTGCCGAACCCATGTAGGATCCAAGTACAGTAACCATCACTACCAAACCCACGTAGTATCCAAGTGCAGTCATCATCACTGCCGAACCCACGGAGGATCCAAGTACAGTCGTCCTCACTCCCGAACCCACGTAGGATCCAAGTACAGTCGTCATTGTCGGCGCAGTCGCAACCATCTCTAGAGTTCCCGCACACAACACCCTCGATTCCGGGAGGGTCCGCTCCTCGAGCCAAGGAGGGTCAATACATCAACTGTCAAGAAGTCCAGATTTGATGTATCCCGAAGTTCTGTCTCATCAAAAGAAACTCAACGCAACAGACGGCGCGTCAATCAGACGCCCAGTCTGAGAGATAATGGCTTTTCTGTCCCATGAGCCCGGTTAGAAATACGCTCATTTCTAACCCAGATGATATCCAAATTCATCTAAAACTCACTTATAGTATCTCAAAAGTACCGTCTCATCGAAAGAGTCCCAGTGTCGATGACGGCGTGTCGATCAGACGCGCGGTCCTTAAGTTATTCATGTTTAAGTGAATAACGGGCCCGACTGGGCGTGTGGCCCAGTTGGCTCTGCCAGCTGGCCGAGTGGGTTCCAAGGGGGAAGGGGTGGTTTTCCGCAGTGGTGGCGCCAAGCAGCGCCGCCCTTCCCCAAATTGGCCAGCTAGAGTGGCCGGTCTTCCAGCGCGTCACCCTCCTGGCGCTGCGGTCCAGCTCCGCCCGGTTGGCCGACGGGCCGGCCGGTCTTCTAGCGCAGCGCCCTCCTGGCGCCGTGGCTCTTCTTCGCTCGGCCGACCAGTTCTTCCACCGAAGTGTCCTGTGTAGCGGGCCGCGGTTCTTCCCGCACAACCGGAGCGATGATGTCGGTTCCCTTCTCCACGTTCCAGGCATGGCACAATGGCGCCATGCATCCTTCGCAGCCAATTGCCAATTCTAAAATAATAAACGAGAAAAACAGAGGATTGTCGGGCCGTGTTCGTTCGGCCCTCACCCTCTGCGTAAAACGATAGAAATTGGCCATATTTAAGAATAATTTCCAATGAGTATGGGGTATGTAAACATCCACTTTCAAGAATAAACCCCTACCTCAACAAATGATGACGAACGTCGACGTTACGGTTGATGGTGTCGCGAGATAAGGATTTGTAGACGTCAACGGAGAGCGTCTGAGGAGGAAGAGGCGTCTCCCCTTTTTATCACGGAGAGAAGAAAACAAGGCGTGACGTCATTGGCGATTTACCGCATCAGTGTCTCCTCCCTTGTTGCAGAGGAAGAAGAGGATGGAGAATTCGAGATCACCGAGTCGAAGTTCTTCGTCAGAGAGTTGGTGTTCTTCAACAAAGGAGATGAAGCATTCTTCAAAACTCAAGAGCACCCTCCCGAAAATCTCAACATAACAAGCCAACCAAAAATAAAATAAGGCTTCTCCTTATTTTATTAAATCTTTCCATGCATTAAAATTTTAAAATTCCAATTCCAATTCACTTAATTAATTAAACCATGAGTTATTTAATTAATTAAGTGATAGGTTGGAAAGTTTTAATGGAGCGAGAGAGGGAGAGGAAGAGTCCTCATTAAATAGGAGTTAAAATGTTTAAAGGGGGAGTTTAATGAGTTTTAGGGAATGTGAATGGTTGGGGATCATGTGGGCCCCACCTCACAAATATCCTCACATGGGTAGTTAGGGCCCACCCCAACTCCCCCATGTAGGATATAAAAACTTAGATATAGAATAAAAATTGTTCCACATTTTTATTCACTTTTTATTTAATCCACAGTTTTTAACTTCTCTTCCCGTGGAAACGCAACCACGGTAAAGGTCCCCTTAATCAATTTCCGGTGTTGCGAGTTCATCGGTGCCCTCAGATTTCAATTCCGAGCACCAGATGAAAAGATAGAAAAACCCACTCATTTGTTCACTGAACGTACCTGAGATAAAATTTATAAATTGATTCCGGGCACACTGGGCCTTGGAATCAAGTTCCATCAGAAGCCACATACTCGCAAAATTCCAAAGTATTTAAGAAAAAAATTTCCTTGAAATTTTCGGGTCTTTACTTTGCTCCCACCTCAGGGCTTTACATCCCCATAAAGCTACATCATAAACTAGGGAAAAAATGAGGGTATTATGCACACATCTGAGCCTCCTGCTCCCATGTTCTCTCCTGGATGTTCCTGTGCTGCCAAAAAATGCGCACCAGAGGAATCAACCATCCCCATAGGACCTGATCCTGTCGATCCTCGATCACCACCGGGACCTCCGCAAAAGTCGCCTCGTCATCGATGTACAGCTCCCTGTGATCAATGATATGTTTCGAGTCATTCATGTATCTCCTCAGCTGAGATACGTGGAAGACGTCGTGCACCTGGTGCAACTGAGGTGGAAGAGCCAGGTGATAAGCCACCTCACCTACCCTACTGAGAACCTGGAATGATCCGATAAATCACGAAGATAACATGCCATCCTGGCCAAATCTCTGTAATCCACATCAAGGTGAGACCCGTAAGAAAACGTGGTCGCCATCCTCGAACTCCAGTGGTCTCTGCCTCCAATCAACATAGGACTTCTGTCTGCTCCGTACAGTCCTCATCTGCTCCTGGATGATCTGCACCTTCTCCATCATAGCCTGGACCATCTCTGGTACTACAAGTGCTGACTCCCTAGGGTCAGTTTAGCACAGAGGTGATCTGCATGGTGGGACATACAGTGCCTCGTATAGTGTCATCTCGATGGTGGAGTGGTAGCTGTTGTTATACGCAAACTCCACCAAAGATAGGTGATCCTCTTAGCCGTGACCAAAGTCAAGAACACATGCACGGAGCATGTCCTTGAATTTCTGAATGGTCCTCTCTGTCTGGCCATCTATCTGAGGATGAAAGGCGGAGATCAGATGTAGCTGCGTCCTAAAATCCCCCTTTAACCCCTTCCAAAGTCAGGAAGTAAAGCGAGCGTCTCGATCGGATATGATAGACGATGGCACACCATGAAGCCACGCGATCTCGTGAACGTAGAGGCGTCCAAATATCTCCACTAAGCCCTGCTCTATGATTGGTAGGAAGTGGGCCGACTTGGTTATTTGGTCGATAATCACCCAGATGGAGTCGTTTCCTTTGGAAGTATGTGGAATCCCCATCATGAAATCCATATATATCCCATCTCACTTCCACTCCAGAACCTCTAAGGGTTGTACCAAACCTACCAGTACATGGTGCTCCACATTCACCTGCTGATAGGTGAGGCATAATGAAACAAACTCTGCCACAACCTTCTTCATACCCGGCCACCAGTGCTGTAATCTGAGATCCTGGTACATCTTCGCTACTCCTGGATATACCTCCAAAGGGGAAGTGTGAAACTCCCTCATCACCTCCTCCTGTAGTGCAACTGGTACCATGGTACGTCCCCTGAAGAGGATGAAGTGCTCCCCTCCTAAAGAAAATCTATCAGGTGCCTGTCCTGTAGATATATGTGCACGTCACTTCTCACAGTCAATATCCCCACACTATGCCTCTTTGACCCACTGAAGCTGTGAAGGAGTGACTGTGATTGACTGTAGAAAGGCGCTCCATCTCTATCCATGAAGGATGTCTGCAATGCGGCTAGTTACTCTATCACCTCTCCAAGTAGCTGAATGCCAGATCTTCTGCTGAGAGCATCAGCTACGACGTTCCCCTTCCCAGGAGTATAGACTATTTCAAAGTCATAGTCCAGGAGGAACTCAAGCCATCACCACTATCTCTGGTTCAGGTCCTTCTGTGAGAAGATATACCTGACACTCTGGTGGTCATAGTAGACTATAAAGCGCTCGCCCAGCAGATAGTGCCGCCACATCTTCAAGGAGAAGACCACCGCTGATAACTCCAGGTCATGGGTAGCGTAGTTCTGCTCGTGTTGTCTCAACTTTCATGAACCATAGGTGATCACTGCCCGCTCCTGCATCAGGACACACCCGAGTCCGGTCCCTGATGCATCGCAGTAAACTACGTACCCTACACCCTCCTCCGATAGCCTCAAGATGGGTGAACTGGTCAATCTCTGCCTTAGCTCCCGGAAGATCTGCTAACATCTATCTGACCACACGAAGGGTTTTCCCTTCTTCGTCAAACCTGGAAGTGGTGCTGCAACTCTGGAGAAGTCTGGAACAAATCTCTAATAGGACCCAGCTAGACCTAGTAAACTCTGCACCTCCATCACACTCCTGGGTGGCTCCCAAGCAGGTACTGCCTCGATCTTTGCAGGATCCACCGCAACTCCTGCCTCAGAGATGACGTGTCCAAAGAAGTTGACCTCTCGAATCCAGAACTGACACTTCGAGAGCATACCATAAAGCTGGTGTTCTCAGAGTGTGTCCAATACAACCCGCAAGTGGTAGGCATGCTCCTCCTCTGTAGTCAAGTAAATTGGTATGTTGTCAATGAATACTATAACAAATCGATTGAGGTAAGGATATAAGATCCTATTCATGAGACTCATGAACATTGCTGGAGCATTGGTTACGCCGAAAGGCATAACCAAGAACTCATAGTGGCCATACTGACACTTGAAGGCTGTCTTCTACACATCCTCGTCTCGAAATCTGAGCTGATGACAGCCTTACCTAAGGTCTATCTTTGAGAACCATCGTGCTCCCTTGTGCTGATCAAAGAGGTCATAAATCCTCAGAAGCGGATACTTATTCTTTACGATCACCTGATTCAGGAAACGGTAGTCGACACATAGTCGTAAGCTCACAATCGCCTTCTTGGTGAATAAAATCAGAGAATCCCAGGGTGAAACACTGGTTCGGATGAATCCCTTTCCCTACGAGTCCTCCAGTTGTACCCACAGCTCATGAAGCTCAACAGGAGCCATCTGATATGCTGGAGTAGATATCGAGGTTGTCCCAGGGTATAGGTCAATGTAGAAATCTACCTCTCTATGAGGAGGTAGTCCTGGAATGTTGTCAGAAAAAACGTCCGCATACTGATCCACCACAACATGAAAACTCTAACTCATCACATCAACTGATCCTAGGATGAGACTAGCCAACTGATATGTGATCGGCTGCCATCTCCTCTACATAAGTTCATCCTTCGCTGCAAAGTCTCCCTTCTCACCGGTGAAGGTGAACCTACTCCCATCTGTGCGGACACACCGCACTTTGCGTCTAAGACAGTCAATCTGAGCATGGACTGTAGATAACCAATCCATGCCAAAGATGACGTCGTAAGGCCTCGACTCTGCTACAAGAAGATCCCAGGCGAAGCTCTCACCTCCTAGACTAAGCTCACACTACCGTCAACAGTTCATAATCGTCGAGTCTACTCCCGTAGGAGTCTCTAGCAGTAAGGATCGAGCCAACGGGTCCATCGAAATCTCCGCGCTCCGAACAAGGGAAACGAAAATAAAATAATGACCCGCTTTTGTGTCTATAAGAACTGCATAAAGGTTGGAGTAGACATAGATAGTACCTCGAATCATCTCAGGTGTGTCGTGGTCGTAGGCCTCGACTGCCTGGAGCTGAGCATGCCCCTGTCTTCCAGATTCTTGTGGTCGTGGTGGTCCTTCTGGTGATGGTGGTGGTAGAGCCTCGAATCATCATCCACCACCTACTGCTCAGACAACTCCTTTGCCTTGTTCGCCAACTCCCTGCGGACCACCATGGTCGAACCTCTGCCTCTTCCTGGGTGTTCCCTCAACCGTCTGCTGATCCTTTGCATGGAGGTTTGGGTAGTCACGAGCCATGTGGCCCTGCCCGCCGCATGCATAGCACTACCTGCCTCTCGTATGACTAGATCTACAATGTGTTCCCCGCACCTCCGAACCAGTATCCTGAGGTTTTCCACCTGATGGCCTGGTCTTCTTGGACCTCTGTGATATCTGTCTACTGCCGGCTGTAGAAGACTCTGCTACGTGTCGCCCTGCGGTAGGCCTCGCTACTGGCGTAGGCTCAGCAAGGAAACTCTCCACAAGAAGGGCTCACTTTAGTACTCCTGCCTGCGTCGAAATACTGAGGGAGATCATCAAATCCCCGATCTCATGCCTCAGTCTCTGCACAAAGGTCCGGGCCTGGAAGAAGGGGTCCCGTACCATGTCTGTGGAGTAGCGCGAGAGGTCGGTAAATTTCACCGAGTACTGGGCTACTGTCATGCTGCCCTGCCGCAGTTGTAATAACTCCTGGATGCGCACCGCACAGAGGGTGGCTGGAATGAACTCTAAGTAGAATAGGCTCTAGAAGTCTGTCTAAAGTATTGATGCCTCGTTGTGAACCTGGAGCATCTGGATCCACCATCTTCCTGTTGTTGTATGCAGGAGACTCACCGCAAGGATCACCATAAGATCTACTGGTGTCCCTACCTATCTAAAGACTTGGACGATATCCTCTATCCAATCCTCGGCTTCCTGAGGGTCCATCTCTTCATGGAACCTGGGTGGCCTCTTTCGCTGAAACTTGTGCAGCGCACTCCGGCGGCGTGCACTCTCTGCTACTGGGGCTGGTGGTATCGATGGCTCAGCGGGTAGAGGTATCGTCGGTGCCTCTGCTGTAATGGGGCCCTACACCGAGGCCTCGTCTCTCGGTGGGCTTCCATATCGCACATAGCTCGGAACCCTAGTTGGCTGCCTTCGTGCGGCCATCCTAAAAAGAAACAGGTGTTCCATGGTCAAACAGTATACCTGGTGAGCTGACACAAAGTAATCACAAAGAAAACTTCTGAAACACACATGCAATCAGGGAAATCAGAAGTGACGGTCTTGGTGTATGGATACGTCGGTCGCCGCACCAACACTAGACTCCCTGGACTAAAAACCACACTCATACTCTTAACACTATTGTTTCATAGAGAAGAAATTATCAGAGTCCTGAGTTCTGCGGTAGAACCGACTCCTTTGATACCAATTTGTCACGACCCATCCTTGGGTCTCATGTCGTGACTACCCCAAGACCACCTTCCATAGGCCAGAGGTTGGCGACTAGCACCAAAGGAGAAAATCCCGATAAAAGGGAAGGAATTTCCTTTATATAAGTAAAAAAACAACAGAGTATGCAAGCTGAAGTAAACACAAGTAAATTGAGTACAAAAGTAAGTGCTGGAAAGTAAATGGGCCAGAATACAAACCCAACTGAAAGTACAATACAAAAATAACGAAAGAACAACTGTAGTAAAGTAAACCAGCAACCACTGAGTCATCCTCCAGATAACCCACCTGAAGGGTGGGTACAGATGGTCTCCTCAGCTCCTCGGGTCCTGCCGTCCACTCCTTGTAAGTCCCGTCAATTGGTCCACCTCCAGGTACCATCCCGTTCTACAAGACTCCACCTCGATCAGTTCTATATGTCGTCTTCATCCAACCCAATGTACTGCAGGCATAGCCCATGCAGGAGTGAGTATATGATACTCAGTAGGGACCCCAAGACCCACGAAGGTCTCCCAGAATCCACAAAGGAAAAACC
Source organism: Viscum album (assembly GCA_963277665.1). NCBI lineage: Eukaryota > Viridiplantae > Streptophyta > Magnoliopsida > Santalales > Viscaceae > Viscum > Viscum album. Next base: position 2,234,382 of record OY728165.1, read on the forward strand.
ACAAAGGATAAAGATACAAACATGAAGTATCAACAAACTCTACTTAGGTATATGCCCATACATATACCTAAGTCATCAATTCCAGTTTGGCTCCAACTCACGAGCCCAAGTACAACCTAGTCCACACAGCAAAGAACAACCTAGTACACACAGAAAATCAAGTCAATCACATCGATGATAATGATTGAAAGTCAAGAATACACTCACACAGGTATACTACTCATGAAGATGGGTGGAGATAATAGATGTAGCCTCTGAATCATCTTCCCTGCCGAACCCACGTAGGATCCAAGTACAGAAGTCGTCGATGCCGAACCCACGTAGGATCCAAGTAAAGTAACCATCACTGCTGAACCCACGTAGGATCCAAGTACAGTCTTCATTGCTGTTGAACCCATAGAGGATCCAAGTACAGTCGTCCTTGCTACAGAACCCACGTAGGATCCAAGTATAGTCGTCATCGTCATCGTAGTCGCAGTCTGCTCTAGGGTTCTCGCACATAGCACGCTCGATTCTGGGAGGGTCTACTCCACGAGCCAAGGGGGTCGATACATCAACTGTCATGCAGTCCACAGTTTATGTATCGTGAAGTTCCATCTTGTCAAAAGGAACTCAACTCAACAGACAGCGCGTCAATCAAACGCCCAGTCTGAGAGATAATGGTGCCTTCATCCCAAGGGCCCGGTTAGAAATACGCTCATTTCTAACCCGACTGATATCCAAATTCATCCGAAAATCACTTAGAGTATTTCAAAAGGACAGTCTCATCGAACGAGTCCTAGTGCCACAGACGGTGCTTCGATCGTACGCGCGGTCCATAAGTTATCCATGTTTAAGTGAATAACAGACCCGACCCGTTTAGCCCAATGGGTCGACAGGTTGGGTTGACCCAGTTTGATGGTTCCGACCCAGTAGGGGTGTCGGACCGGTCTGAAGAAAAACACAACTCATCCTGAAGGGGGCGCGTCCCGGCCCGAAGTGGTGCGGCCCGACCCAAAGTGGCCCAGCCCTGCCCGGCCCGGCTGGGCGCGCGTCCCGGCTGGCTTGGCTGGATGGCCGAGCGGTTTTCAAAGGGGGGGCACTATTTTCCGCACCGGCAGAGCCAGGCGACGCTGCCCTTCCACAAACCGGTCGGCTAAACCGGCCGGTCTTCTGCGCACGTGGCCCGTATGGGCAGGCCGCCGGTCTTCAAGCGTAGTTCCCTCCTTGCGCCGCAGTCTAGCTCTGCCCGGCCGGTCGATAGGATGGCCGATCCTCTAGGGCGGCACCCTCCTGGCATCGTGGGTCCTCTTCTCCTGGCTGTCCAACATGCCCGTCGGTTCTGATGCTGAAGCGGCCCGTGTAGCGGGTTGTGGTTCTTCCTGCACAACCAGCACGGCAGTGCCGGTTCCCTTTGCCACGTTCCCGGCATGGTGCAACGGCGCCATGCTTCCTTTTCCGGCAATTTCCAATTCTAAAATAATAAATGAGAACAACGGAGGGTTGTCAGGCTGTGTTCGTTCGGCCCGTAGCCTCCGTGTAAAACGATAGCAATCAACCATATTTAACAACGATTTCCAATGAGTACGGGGTACGTAAACATCCACATTCAAGAATAAACCCCTACCACAACAAATGATGACGAACGTCGGCATTGCGGTTGACGAAGTCGCGAGATAAGGATTCGTAGACATCAACGGAGAGCGTCAGAGGAGGAAGCGACATCTCCCCTTTTTATCACGGAGAGAAGAAAACAAGGCCTGACATCATTGGAAAGTTCCCGCATCAGTGTCTCCTCCATTGTCGTGGAGGAACAAGAGGATGGAGAATTCGGGGTCACTGAGTTAAAGTTCTTCGTCGGAGAGTTGGCGTTCTTCAACAAAGGAGATGAAGCATTCTTCAAAACTCAAGAGCTCCCTCCCCAAAATCTCAACACAACAAGACAACCTAAAATAAAATAAGGCTTCTCCTTATTTTATTAAATCATTCCATGCATTAAAAGTTTAAAATTTAAATTCTAATTCACTTAATTAATTAAACTATGAGCTGTTTAATTAATTAAGTGATAGGTTAGCAAGTTTTAATGGAGTGAGAGAGGGAGTGGCAGAGTCCTCATTAAAGAGGTGTTAACAAGTTTAAAGGGAGATTTTAAGGAGTTTTAGGGAATGTGAAGGGTTGGGGCTCATGTGGGCCCCACCTCAAAAATATCCTCACATGGGTAGTTAGGGCCCACCCCAACTCCCCCATGTAAAATATAACCACTTAGATATAGAATAAAAATTGTTCCACATTTTTATTCACTTCTTATTTAATCCACAATTTTTAACATCTCCTCTCATGCAAACTTAACCGCGGTAAATGTCCCCTTAAGAAATTATCGGTGTTGTGAGTTCATCGGTGCCCTCGGATTTCAATTTCGAGCACCGGATCAAAAGATAGAAAAACCCGCTTGTTCGTTCACTGAACTTACCCGAGCTAAACTTCGGAAATTGATTCCAGGCACACCGGGTCTCGTAATCAAGTGCCGTCAAAAGACACAAACTCACAAAATTCCAAAGTATTTAAGAAAAAAATTTCCTTGAAATTTAAAGGTATTTACATCATTTATATAATTTAATTCAATATCATGGTTTTATATTTATAGTATTTTGTTATATATAAAGTTTTTTTCCTTTTATATTATGATTCTCATTTAGACTAGTGTGTTATTTATGGTTTCATATAAAGTGAACAATTTTAATTTATTTAAATATATTTTCGATTTACCTTCAATATTATTTAATTTATTTTAAGACATGGAATATAAATTTTGTTTATAGAATGTATATAATATGGATGTATGAAACTAATCAGATCTCAAGCGATTTTCAAAAAAAGTTAGAGAGATTTTTATATTTGTTATGCAATAATGATTTCAATAGTGGTCACATACATTGACCATGTTATAATTATGTTGGAAGACCTTGGTTATGTTGTGAAGAAGTTAGATAAAAAATAAACAAATGTGGCTTTCAAACAAACTATTATGTGTGGTATCACCATGGGGAGAAAATAAAATCTCAAAATGTTCATGATCCAAATGAGAGGACTAGATTGGAGAATTTATTAGATGACTGGTTTCCATTTATTATTCATCATGATAATGAAAGGATACTGACCCAAGAAGACTTTAATACGAGTATACATGATTTTTGTAATGAAAATGATGATGTTATAAGGTTGAAAAAATTGATTGATGCTTCCATGACTCTAGTATATCAGCGATGTTATAAAATAAAAAAACAGAATATTTAATACAATTATTTCATGGGAAAAACATGCATGTGGTTTCTAATACTATCATCGATTACATTATTACATTTTTGAAGGAATTACTTCTATATGGTGTGGGTATTCCCTCAAACCATTATATGGCATTGAAGTTAGTAGATGAACTTGGATTTTCAAAAAACAAAATTCATGATTTTCTGAAAGATTGTAGCTTATTCTGGGAGAAATCTACTGAACAGAATGACTGTATAAAATGTGTAACATCCTAATGGAAGCCAAAATCTAATGTATCACCAACTCATTTTCATAAAAAAAGTAATTTAGTACTTTTCATTAATCCTCGGACTCCATAGTATTTTCATGTCTGATGAAATATCAATAAAAATTTGAGGGCATGATACCGAGAGAAAGAAGAATAATGGTGAGTTGGTTCACCCTAAAGATGGATTTGCATGGAAAACATTTTATGCTCAATATCTTGATTTCAAAACTAACATGCTTAATGTGAAGTTTTCTCTTTCATGTGACAGTTTTAATATGTTTTGGAATATGCTTACTTCGTACAACACATGACTAGTTTTCATACACATTTATAACCTTCTTACATGGATGTGTATAAAAAAACCTTTCACCTGCATGAGTATACTCATATTTGGACCTTCTGATCCTGATAATGATATAGATATATACTTTAAACCTTTAATAAAAGAGTTGAAACATCTTTGGAATGTGGGTGTGCGCACATATAATGCATATTTGAAAGTCATATTTTAGATTTTTGCAGCAGTTACATGGATGATCAATGATTTTCCAAATTATGCAATGATTTCTGGATGTAACATGAAGGGAAAACTATAATTTCCTCATTTTATGAATAATACATGATCCATAAGACTTAAATCTATTCATTGTTTCAGTTTTATAGTACATCAATGATTCTTTCCAATGGACCATCCATATAGAAATAATCATCACTGATTTTACAATACCATGGAGACTCAAAATCCACCTCAACATATGTCTAGAATTGATGTGGTTAATGAATTGAAAGATATCAGTTTTCATTTGGGAAGGGTCAGATGAAATATAGAAAGAGTAAGAATGTTTCCACTAAAACTAGTTACAATTGGAAGAAGAGAAGTATCTTTTTTGAGTTCCCTTATTGGTCAACCAATTTTTTACATAATTTATTATACATAATTCACATTGAAAATAATATATGTGAAATGTTACTTTCAGTTATTCTAAATGTCAAGGGAAATAAAAAATATGATTTATGATTTCGGCATGACTTGGTGGATTGGGGCATCAAAACAGAATTTCATCCTATGTGTATCAATAAAAATAAATGGAAATTTCTGTGTGATTATTTTGTGATGATGCATATAGAAAATAAAAAATAATTTCAAGAAATACTAGAAAAATTAAAAGTTTGTGAAGTATATTTTAGTAATATATTAAAACGGTTTAATAGAATAGAGTTGAAGATGAAATCCTTAAAGTCTCATGATTATCTCATCCTTCTCCATGATTTGATTCCAATAGAAATTTGTAATATTTTTTCCAATAATTTTAGGTTGTTAGTTATTCAGTTGTGCCATTTTTTAGATATCTTTGTGGTAAGAAGTTTTTGAATTATTTCTTGGGAAAAATGTTGTTAGAGGCACCATTAATTTTTTGTGAGTTAGAGAAAATATTTCATGTATCATTTTTCATATGCATGTTGCATCTAACTATCCATCTTTCAACATAAATACTTCTCAAAGGACCCTTTTCTTTTCATTGAACATATCCAACTAAAATAAATATGTACACATTGAAGTCTTATGTCTGGAATAGGAATCATACCAAAGGTTCTATCGTGAAATTTTAATTGGATAAATACTTTATGGATTTATTTCAATGTATTTGTTTGATATGACTACTAGAAAAAATAGACCAATGATAAATAAATAAAAATAGTATGAGAAAATTGAACCTGGTTTTCCATCACTTCCCTAGATAGGGGGTATTACCAGATCATATATATTGGAAATATTAAACCTTGAAGAGAGGGAGATGGCATATCACACTATTTTGTTTAACTGTGATTTGTTTGATGACTACATCAATTAAGTAAATTGAACCTTTATATCTTATCTCATCTCATATAATTTTACAAATCAGTTAACCTATTTTTTATTAGCAAACATAAACAAATGATAAATAGAAATCATTGTTCTTTATCTTTAAGAATGAGAGAGACTTTTCATTGCAAATAGTTTTTTGATTGGTTGAAATTTAAGGTAGAAATATTACTATAATAAATTAATAAAATCAATATTTAATTAAGTTGAATTTTCTTTTATATTTCAAGTATTGAGTTTCTATACTGATCCTATCTCTGAGGAAAGAAGAGTTTTGGATTTTGGTCCTAATTTCATGGTCTGTGGATGCAAATTAATTTGGATCAATTGGTAGAGATTTATTATCAGTGAATGAGTAGTGAACATGAGAACACAACAAGATGGTGTTATAGTATTGTTTTTCTAGTGCATCAGATATTAGACCTCGATTTAAAAATATATCTTATTATGGATCAATTGATAAAATACTAATATTGGATTATTACTTTCATGGTTGAGTCACTATGATGAAATACAAGTGGTTTGATTCGATGAAGAGTCATGGAACATTTATTAATGATTGTGGATTTCAATTAATTGACATGCCTCACACTCTTTAAACCGATGAACCATATGTATTGGAATCAATGGAGAAATAATTTTTTTATGTGAAAGATCATATCTGACTTGAATTTGGTGTCATTATTGAAGTAATGCCAATAAATATTTTTGATGATGATGATGATGGAATTGACACCATCCCTATTCCCATTGGCCCTGATTCATTTATTACTTATGATGAATCCAATAGTTTAATTGTTAGAGTTGATCGTGAACCTGAAGTTATGGTGGGAAATATATAGAATCATCCATCTGTGTTCTCAGTTCTTTTTGTTTAGCTCACCTTGGGTTATTAAGGTTGGCACTATTCAAATTGATTTACTGTTGATTACAAATAGTTTGTATCCAACTTGACCTTCATGTGCATTTTCAATATTTATTGGTTGTGGTTTTCTTTGAGTTGTTTTTTTCTAATATTGAAATGAACTGTATTTGATCCTACCAAACCAAACAAAACTGAAACAATTAAATTGGAAAAAAACAAGATTAATTGAATTGGACATATTAAAATAATTAATATGAATATCAAACCAATGAAAATAATGACCTAACAAAAAAATGGAAAAATGACCTAACCCAAAATATAAACCAAATGTACTAAGAGAAATAAAAATGGAAAAATGACCTATTAAATTGAAATAAATGAACCAAATGACCTAAGACAAAACAAATGGACCAATGACCTAATAAATTGACCAAAATGAACCAAATGGCCTAACAAAAATTGATTCGGATCGAATTTAAAATATAATAAAACTATATAATTACCATGTTAAACATGCTAATTTGAACGTATTGATTTTTCAATGACATTACTTATGTTTTGATATTCTTCCCACTAAATATAAAATCACTAGTACAAAAATTAATTTTAACGTCGCCGTTTTTCATATCGATTTTTTAGAACCGATGTGAAAATATCTGAAAATATATTTTTAACGTCGGTTATTATATAACCGAACTAAAAATACATTTTCACTATTTTTTCACGCCAGATATATAAGAACCGACATGAAAAATCCATTTTATCGGAATTTTCATGTCGGTTATTATATAACCGACGTGAAAAATCAATGTACATCACTTTTCCATGTCGGTTATTAAATAACCAATGTGAAAAATCCATTTCCATGAAAAGATATAAAACTTTTCACTTATTTTTCACATCTGTTATTATAAAACTGACAGGAAAAATCAATCAACGTCACTTTTTCACGTCGGTTATTAAATAACCGATGTGAAAAATAGATTCTCATGACTTTTTCTGATCGGTTATTTTATAACTGATGTGAAAAAAGTTTTGAAACACGTAGTTAATTTCCCAAGATTTAATTTGAAAGGTCAGAGAGCTCAAACGGAGTTACGGATTAAAAGTTATGGCCTTCAGAAGTTGATCATATCTAAACGTAGTCATAGGGAAGGCCATAACTTTTAATCCGTAACTCTTTTTGAGCTCCATGACATGTCAAATTAAATCTTGGGAAATGGACTACATATTTTTAAACTTCTTTCCTGTCAGTTATTAAATAACCGACATTAAAAATACCTTTTAATGTCGGTTATTAAATAACTGACATGAAAAAGTCATGAAAATTGATATTTCATGTCGGTTATTTAATAATCAACATGAAAAAGTGATGAAGATTTATTTTTCATTTTGGTTTTATAATAACCGATGTGAAAAATAAGTAAAACTTTTAATATATTTTCCGAACGGTTATTATAAAACCGACGTGAAAGATAATTTTAATATCCCGCCAACACGGAATTTAAAATTTTTTACATCACGGTATCAAAATTTCGAATTGCCACCTAAAATTTTTAATACCTAATTTTCTCTTATCATATCAATTATATGTTTCCATTATAAACATATCCAAATTTAATAATCATTTATTTCAACCATTACCATCCCCCCAACTTGACTCTTTTGATCTTCAACGTGAATCAATTATTTCTTCTTTACACGGTCTTTTCAAGGTATATTTAATCATTTATCCATGATTTATTGTTTTTATGATTTGTTTTTGTAATTGATATACCATTTAAATATCATTTCATTCAACCATCATCGTTCCACCGACTCAACTTGTTTGACCTTCCACATGAATCCACAATTTCTTATTTTCGTGATCTCGTCAATGTATTTGTAATTATTTTCCCATGATTTATATTTTCTATGAGTAGTTCTCTTAATTGATATACCATTTAATGGTTATTATTTTATTATAATTATTTATAATGCTTTATATCATGGTAAGACTAAAAATCCTCATACGGATTAAAAAATTCCTTCTAATATGAAGCTACGGTTGGCTCATTCAATATTTCCTCAAAACAAATATCAAACTTCTGATGGTCATAACTTTTGATCCGTAACTTCGTTTGAGCTCTACAACCTGTCAAATCAAATATTAAGAAATTATCTACAATATGGTAAAAAAATTATGTCATTTATTTAAAAAACAAAGTTAAAATGACATTTAATATCAGTTTCTAAATAACTGATGTAAAAAATGACTTTTAACATCAGTTTTTCAAAAACCGATGTAAAACATTGCTTTTTAACGCCATTTCCAGAAGGTCTTTCACATTGATTTTTTAAAAAATGATTTTAAAAACCAAAAAACCTCCTTTTTAATGTTGGTTATCAAATAAACAACATAAAAAAAATCATATTTTTAATTTCTCTCACAATAACATCGCCTAAAAACTAACGTTAAAAAGAGAAAGAAACCGACGTAAAAAAAGGTGTTTGTATTAGTGAATGTTTTTTATATCACTACATATCCTATATTAGGTTTGATAGTTGGTATTCATTAATTAATTCATTTATAATATTATTTATTATTTATATTACACATTAGTCATGGATTTATAAATAATTTCATATTTGTCTTCAAATAATGGAGATGAAAAACATCGAGGAGATACAAAGAAAAATGGTATCAGATAATAATCATTGGATGAGAGAGATGTTCATATCTATTTTAGTGGTGGTTGTGAGTATTTTAATTCAAATATAAATATCAATAACATATAATTTTAGGTGATAAATTTTGTTTTTAACTTTTAATCAAGAACCACCACCAAGGTGACATTTATTCTCCAACTAGCTTAGCGATTCCAATGTTCATGATGACGATGTGAGGGTTGGTACTAGAGGTATGTTCTCCACTTAGTATACTTGATCACACCCCTTACCTCCCGTAGAAATTCCATCTAGAACACCTTCTAATTCCATAGTTTTATTAGAGACACTGGGGATATTTAGTCCACCCATGTTTTCACCACTATTTGCATTTGATCCTCCTTGCCTATATTTCCGTTCATTGACAATGATTCCTACTCATCATCTGTATTATGAATTTTCACAACCATATTTCCCATATTCCTTTCCTTATAATTCCTTCTCCTTGAGCTTCTACATTACTATTATAAGGGCATGGATCCACAAGGATCAACCCTTTGCGTTTTTTCGAGGCTTCAAGTGCCCGAAGGGAGCCTCAGAGGAAGTCTGGATTAGTTACATTACTAGAAGCTATAATTAGGGAGGATTTCATGTCATGAAAAGTTACATGATGTGAAAGAGGGTTTCATTCCGTGTAATATGTTGGGGTTTGAAAAATAAAATAAAGTGAAGATATGGAACATTTTTTAGTGGAAACTAAACCCTGATAATTACACAATGTGAAAGGGGATTACACATCATGTAATTCCCCAATGATGTATGTTTTAAAACATTTCCACCCACTCAGGTTGTCAAACCCTATGGCTACAGCATCTCTCACTTGACTATAAGTGACTCGGTGAATCCCTCTTCATCATTTTGTGGATTCATTCATCAAGGATAGATCTCTATCTTCCATCTTCGATCAGTGGTGACCCATGGTGATCCAAGGTGTGTTCTTCCTTCATTTTCTAACGATTTATCCTGGTTTCATATTATTTCCTCTTTTATATTTTCTCCATGATATTTAATTTGATTGCCCATGGTTTTAATGAGGTTTATCTTGGTTTTGGTTGGTGTGAAGGTTATACTGTGTCCTCAGGTGGATGCAGTTCTTGTAGGAGGAGTGATTGGATATCCGTTGCATGGTTCCTTCTTATACGAAGAACGTTGACAACCTTTTGAGGAATGGGATTCATTGATTCTCTATTTAATTTCATTCAATCATAGATTTGGCATGATTTATCCCCTTGGATCATAAAGAAATTAAGATAATACTTTTTTAAACTAGATTAACGAATTGGTATTGATCACATAAAGATTTTGATACTTTGTACTGTTATAATGGTTTACCTCTTGATTTTATAGGTAGTGTTATATCTATGACTTTATTACATTATCATGTTGTTTTTTAGGGAAATTGGTAAAGAACATAAATCTAGAATTAATTAATATAATTAATTGTCTATATGAATTAAAGAGGCATGTTTAACGAATCTGGTTGTTGTTGTTGTAATTTGAGGTTAATCAAATTGATGTAAGTATGCATGTTTAATTGAATTGGTAAATAAACCTAAAGCATGTGGATAGTTGTTGATAAAATAATTAAAGGCATGTTAAATTAATTATCTAATTAATTTGTGATAGTTGTGATAGATTTTTGGTTAGGTTTCCCATAGTTGGAACCTATGATAATTAATCGATTAATTCAAGATTGAATAAGAACTAGTTTTGTAATAAAATATAATGACTCTGTAGGGCCTGATTTTCCCTTTTTCATGTAAATTACATGTGCCTTATGCTTTGGAGCCCTGATAGATTGTTGTGTATGAAGGCTATAAGCCTTTCTTTAGGGCGAATATCTTGGTTGCTATATTTGTTTCCTATTGCTTGTGAGGTGTTGTGAGTATGGGATGGCTAAGCCTAGAGGGATGTTTTGGTATGTGGGGCAGTGAGGCCCAAATGTGTTGTGAGCCTGGGATGGATGATCCTGGAAGGATGTTATGGTATGAGGGATGGGTAGGCCTAGTTGTTGAGGTAGCATTTGATTATTGGAGTGGAGATATGCATCATGATATGCATGTGGTGTCAGGGAGGACATTGAAGATGACGAAACAATTTTAAGTTGACCTTACCCATTTTCATGAAAGCTGGATGCTTATTTGAATCAGTTTCTTAGATGATGGACATGTTATTTTTTATCTACTCTCCTTTCCCCATTTCTTGAGGCATATGGTTTTGGTTACACTCCTTCTAACAGAGGTGAAGACGTGCGGGTTATGCCACATGTTTTCCAAGTTTAGCTTCTTGTAGTTAGATCATTATACCCTCCTACTATAGGTGGTGAATACTTGATAGGTAGTTCATCTAATCACCATATTGATACCCTTGTGTTTGGTATCTTATAATGTTTTCCTAGAACACCTAGTAATATGAGAATTAATTATGTAATAAATGAATAAATGTTTAACCCATGGGGTTGGATCTTGCTGGGATGCAATTCTGAGGTTGTAATTCTGAGAAGTTATGGGCTCGATTTTCCTATGCCTCGAGGGAATGGATCTAGGTTATGATGATGATTTAATGTAATGTGGAAAATGTTAATGTTTAATTAATGGTTAAATAATTAATTAACATAAAGTGAAATTGATGAAAAAGGGATAAAATAACTTAATATATCTCTTCAAATAGTTTTGTGCTTATAGGATATCTGGTCTTAGCAGTGGTAGTCAGGAGTCTGAGTGATGTTTGCTACAGTTGATTCTACGACTAGGTTATGCCCATTTTGTGGTTGTTAGCTATATTATATCATGTTCTTTTTGTGTTTCTATATGCCACTTCACCCTCTCGATTAGGGAAAATGACACCCCAGGGATTCAGAACCATGGGGGTGGTGGTGTTTTCCCCAACATCATGATAAGAAGATGGATGGATAACTACCCCATTTTTTCCCACTCTCTTCTCTTGGTAGTTACTTGTGCTGGTATGCATGGTTGTTAGTTTTCCACATATAGGTGTGTAGAGTGATATGGTGGCTTGTAGTTATTTCACACACATGTATTCTAGATATAGTTTCCTAAGGACTACTATAGGTATAATGTGTATAGGATGTGATGGCTTGAGGATCCTTACTCGGTGTATGGGCTGTGATGGCTTGATGTATAATACCTAATGTATGATACATGTAATGCAGTATTTGGTGGCTCTCAAAAACTACCTGGTTACTTTTGGTTTCATGGACATGGTGGTGTGTTACATAAGGTGCATGTTGTGGTGCTTCTCCCAGGTGTCTATGGGATAGCCTTTTTAGAGAGATTCTCAGGATGTACGATGTTGGGGAAAAGAGGAAAAACATTGGGGAAGTAGTAGTGGGGTACCCTTTATATTCTTTATTATATTATATTATCTTTTATGTGATACTTGGTTAGAGTTTCCATGGTGATTCTGGGAACTTAGTATTTCTTTTTAGGAGATGAGTTAATTTTAATTATTTTTCACTGTGATTTATCATTATTTATTTACCTTTTTCACGAGAGGCTCTAAGGAGGACCCTACTGCGTATACTGTTATAATCACCCTATGTGTATATAAACTATTTTTCAGGTCAGTTGGATCTGGTTAGAGATCAATCTAGTTACTACTATCTTAGGGTTTTGCAGGAGTTGTTTGGATTTTTTGGTCACTGTTGTCTTTATTTTATTTTGGAACTTGTATTTTTCCTTTCAGTTGTAGTAGTTATTACATGAAATTACATTTTCGTACTTGAGTTTTCTTTTATATTGGAGTCTGAGCAAGATTTGGTTGGTGTCTATCTTATCTCTCTATTTCGTATGTGTTCTCTTAGAGGGTAATTCCACCCATTCGTGTGTTTATTATACCCTCAGTTCTAGTCACTGACCCAGGTCCTACTAGAGGTGGGACTCTAGGGTCACTATCTCTCTTCTCCCATTGTCATACCAGGAGGGGTAAAATTTGTGGGAAGCCATTGGAAAAAAGTGGTATCAGAGGTCTGGTTGAGGAATAGAATGCAGTTTGGAGTTAGCAACATATGAGGTTTCATAGGTCAGTAGGGAAACGATGTTAGATAAGTTTAGTGATAGTTGTAAACATGGGATATCGGTTAATACACGGGTATTTGGGGCCCTTTGTGATATGATTCATGGACCATTAAGCTTACAATGTATACTAAAAAAAGTGATTTGGGTAGCAAGGTGGAGACCTAGGAAAGCATCATGCGTCATTCTTCTTTGCGCCTATGTTTGAATGGGTAGAAATTGATATAGGTTAAGCTAAAATAAATAAAAGAAAACAATTAATTAATTTTAAAGTCTTCCATATTCTAGGTTTAGGATCTATAATTTTTTTCTTTTTGCAGTCTCGGCTCCAGGTCAGCACTCTCATCAGGTTCGTGTACAATATGTTTAGTAAGTTGCGCTAGTAGATCTCCACAGAGTAGAGGTTGACGGAAAAAAACATGGAGGATGAGACTCTGAGAGCTTCAGTGCCAAAGTCTAAAGATTTATGAGGGTGCTGTTTTAGATACAGTCACAAAATACTAGTTGGAGGAGGTTGAGATATCCTTCAGTTCAATATATGCTTGGAATTATCACTGGGTATCATTGGTTGTGATGATTTTGTGTGGGGCAGTAAGTAAGTGGACGTTCTTTTTCCTTGGAGATCATGAGGAGTCAGAAGTCTCATGGGAGGAGTTAAAAAACCATTTCAGAGTCATGTTTATTTCTTCAGCCATGAAGGCGACTAGTCGCTAGGATATTCTTACCCTTCGGTAGGGGATCTATAGTGTGTGAGAGTTTGGGATCCATTATAGGAACCTTCTGTGATATTCTTAGGACATATTGCTAGATGAGAAGGCCTGGTCAAGGCATTTAGAGGAGGATTTGCATCTAGAGATCTAGCACCAGGTCAACCCATTTATGATGAAGATGTATCTTGAGGTGCTAGAAAGAGAACATGTCATTGAGAGGACGTTATCCAAAACTGGATCATCATGATAGGGGAGTTTTCAGGATTCCAAATGAATCAGAGCTATGGTCTAGGTTCCCTAGTTGTCTGGACAGAAGAGCTTATGATCATCCAAGGGTAGGTCCCAGCCCTCCGTTTCTCATTTCTCTTATGGTGGAGGCTCTCCAGGCTATGAAAATAGATTATATGAATGTTTTTCTTATAGAGTATGAGGTCATAAATTTAGAGAGTTCCCAAACTTTCTAAGTATTCAGTGTGCATTGGTTTTTCCACTTCAAGTTCCTCCGTTGTGGCAGTTCTAGCCAAGGCAGCAATAGTAGGTTGCTCTAGTTTGGGCTCATCATAGAGTAGTTGGGGTAGAAAGAGGATAGCCTTGGGATGCTCCCCATCCTAAGAGAGAAGAGTTCGATCATGGAGGTAGTCATCATAAGGGTTAGATAGGCCATGGAGTAGGTCGTGGTTAGCTTTATGCTTTAGCATTTTCAGTGCCAGGTGAGCCAGACATTGTTCGAGGTACCCTTTGATTGTTTTCTACTTGGGTGCATGCATTTTTTGATCCAGGAGTGACATAATACTTCATATCACCTGCCATTTTCCATGATTTTGGACATGAGGTAGAGAGACATTCAATTCCCTTGGAGTTAACTACACCAGTTGGAGGTCAAGATGACTTGCTTGAAGTATGTAGAAACTGTGAGCTAGTTCTGGGGAAGCACCTTTCTTGGGTATATTTTCTATGTTTACGGATACCACCGTATGACATCATCAATATAATGGATTGGTTGTTTTTGGTTCAATCTATCATGTATTTATTTAGGATGTAGGTTTTGTTTTTCAATGACGATGGATATCTAGTAGTGTTTTTTGGCGAGTGATACCCTCGGATGGGCCAGAAGCCTATTCTGTCCTTATCATCATTATGGTTGAGTTGATGTTGAGTTTGTTGGAGGTTTAGTAATTTGTGTTTCTTAGGGTTGTATAATAGTACCATTATGTATTTATAGTGGAGTTTTTAGTGTTACCCCCTCAATGAGAGATCATGTTCAGGATCGAATTACAACAAGGTGCAACTCTTATCTCGATGTATCCATATAGTATGACGCCTTCTGAGTAGCGAGATCTACGTATACAGCTCAATGATCTATTACATTGTGATTTTTTTCATCTTAGTTTTCCACCATGGGGTGTGCCAATTTTTTTTGTATGAAATGATATTAATATTTTGTGGTTGTGTATCGATTATCGTCACTTTAACCAAGTGACAGTGAAGAATAACTACCCTTTTCCATGAATAGATTATTTATTTGATCAACTAAAGGGTGAAAGTTAGTTCTCAAAGATCAATTTATGGTTAAGATATCATCAGATGCGTGTAAAGGATGAGGTTTTCCTGAAGAATTATTTTCATTGTCTTCATGGGAATCAAGAGTTTGTTGTGATGTCGTTTGGTGTGATAAATGCTATAGTTTTGTTCTTGGGGATAATGAACGTTGTGTTCCATGAGTTCCTGCATAAGTTCATGGTGGTTTTCATCAAATAAATCCTTGTGTACTTATCATATGAGGAGGATCATGAAGATCATCTTCATACTATTTTGGGATTTCTTCTTCAGGATAATTTATTTGGGAATTTGTTGAAGTGTAGCATCCAAAATCCGAACAGCCATCCGAATAGTGCTAACGGGCTGGGTGCCACTAGCCTTAGGTGCACCTCCCCAAATTTCAAAGGCTGGCAACTAGTAGAAAGGTTGTAAACAGATATAGTGGTGAGGATATACCCTCTGGGAATATATAATACATTGTTCTAAGCATAACAAGAAAACATTAAGTGGAAATAAATGACTTAGTAGACTCGAACCAGACCCACAAAGTAGAAACACATCTAATAACAATAAACAGCAGAAATAATATAGAAACAACTACAGTGAAAAGTAAACAAAAATCATTCTAGAAAATCACTTGTATCCACAAAAAACAAAACAAGAAAAGTATGAATTCCATGGAAGGTCATACATGTCAATATCTAAGGTACTACCCATGGAAAACCATAGTAACTACATATATATAAGCCTGATGAAATAGAAAGAATACTGAACAAAACTCTAGATAGGAATGACCTCAAGGTCTACACCAATATCCATACCAAACAGTACTATGATCCAGCTCCTGAAGTCAATCCTTTACCTGTATGTAAATTCATAAAGTCTACATACATCCCAAAGGGCCCATGTAGGGTGTGAGATGAATATCAATAGGATACCACCCAATGGTGCATACCTAGTATATGTTTTAATCATAAATTCACCTCTAAGTAAAGTAAATAGTACGATGCAATAATAAACACAATCTCCACTGGTGCTCAGCAGCCACCAGAGAGTGTCACCTTCTTTGGTCAACGTTAGAATCTTATAAGAAAAGAGTGTCCTTAGACCATGGAAAAAGTTACCCATGTAGTCATAAAGTCTTGGAGAACCATCAAGTTTCACCTCAATCACATATCCTGGAACTATTTGAATCCTAACACATCATGTATCAAAGTACCGAAATCCCGAAGACGTGCCCAAAAAATAGTGTCTCTGTCCCAAGGACCCCTGCTCGACAGCTCACATCAGCCCATGGAACGATAAGGAGGAACAACGATGTCTATCCTCAAATAAATATTCAGGCCCATGACCTCAATCACGGAGATCCTTATCCCCAACCTAATAGCCTCATTACAATAAACTAAAGGCTCCTCGCCTTCTATGTGGATTTCTACATAAATCACCCCCAAACCTTAAATACCTAAACCGCAATTATCGGGGGCATCTACCCACATGAGTGGTCAAAACCACCTCATTACAGAGTCAAACTATGTTCACATGACTCAATCAGTGCTTTGGCCATTTCGGGTGAGTGGAAATCACCAAATAAGAACCTAAGCCTCGCCATCTCTCACACCTTGTGCTCCTACGACCATGTCGCTCAAATTCAATGGTCATTCCATCCATGTATCATAGGTCATGCCCAACCTGATGACCTTTCCTCCTCAATCCAATGTCCAAGACACCTTATCCCAATGGCCATTCCATCCTAATACATCACAACCCATTCCCATCATGACCCCTTGGGTCTCATCACATGCAATTCTGCAATTACATATATATTTTATTCAAACAGTTCTCTTTAATAAAGAAATTAAATTTAATAATATTGAATTATAATGACTATCCAATATAACAAGTTAGTATAGAGGTCTTTAATGCCTCTAATTCATCTAATCAATCCAAATAAAATTAACCAAAACAATTTAAATAAAAACAATTCAATTTAAACAATTTTGACACCCTCGACCAAAATACCCCGAGGATCAATGGCTTTAACCCATCATTACTCAAGAGAAGTAGGTATTGGTCATATATAACGAAATCCCATGGGTCTCACGATCATTTCAATATGAAATAGTAGATATAATGGGGTCTCACTCAAAATACCCAAAAACACGCCAAAGGTCGCACCACCCAAAAGTCTGCAAAACTCAAAACAAGGTATGCACCACCTACCTTAGACTCATAGACGTAGGAATGTCTAATATTGAATTCCAATTCATATCAAATTGATGTATATATGAATTTCCTTCTAAAACCTTAAAATTGGCTCAGATGTAAATAGTGGTCTGTAAGATTAAGGATCAACAAAGGAGAGGTATGTGTGGGGTTAGCCTTAATGAGGCGATCCTATAGCATTCGACAGATCAAATAATGGAGTTCAGATGGAGATATGGGAAGAAATCTGGTGGAAGGAGGAGAAAGGGGTGGCTCACCCCCTACTATGTCTGCGACCAAGAAGTAGAAGGGAGGAAATAAGAGAAAAAGAAAAAATAAAGTAAGGAAAAATGGTTATTTTTCCTTATTTACTGGGCCGCATGGTTTACCTGCACGGTTTCCCAAACCGTGCAGTAACTATGTAGAAGCCACTCTCTAGGATCTCTAGACATGCATGACCACCCCGAACGGTTTTACATACCATGTGAAAACCATGTGGTAACCCTTTGAAAATATGCTGACACATCTGCATGGTTGTGCACCACCACTCCCACAGTTTCCCTAAACCGTGCGCCTACACATTTTTTTTCTTCCAAAAACTAGTAATTTAGGCCTCCAATGCTCTCTAAACCCTTATAAACACTTGAGGCACTCTCCTAGACTTTAAACTAACCCAAAAAACTATTTAATGCAAGTGGAACTCTCATAATTGAGTTCCAATCAACGAAACAAAAAGTAGCATTGCCACTGGTTGAAAAATTCAAAATGGGTGGGAATTTTGACCTGTTCCAAAAACTTGGGTCGTTACAATATCCCCACCTTAACATAGATCTTCCCTAAGCTATAAAAAACACATAGATGGTATCAAACATACCCATCCAATCTAAACAACCCAGACTACCTCAGTCTCATGGGTATCGGTCAACTTCCTCAAGGAGGGCTCCCCACCTTATAAATTTAATAACTCGATCAATCCTGACGCAAAGATAAATTAAATAAAGGTCCAATGACCTATTTCCGGACACATGGTCCTCCCATGATGCATAATCACCCTTGCACCTTATCAGGTTCTCCCATGTCGTTTCTGAC
Organism: Viscum album; assembly: GCA_963277665.1. NCBI lineage: Eukaryota > Viridiplantae > Streptophyta > Magnoliopsida > Santalales > Viscaceae > Viscum > Viscum album. The sequence goes on from OY728165.1 coordinate 2,252,902, forward strand.
ACCCAAACATATCCTGCACCGCATCAGTGCCCTCCTTGATCCCATGGAACCCATGGCACAACGAGGTCCCATATCCCATGGATTCCCAAAATAAACTCGATGCCTCACACCTTAATCACAAACTGCATCCTCGATGCTCTGATGCCCAAGACACCTCATGTAACCCACATCCCTTGGATGCCCTGATGCCTAAGAACCACAAAACACACATCCAACAATGCTCCTAATGCCAAAAACCTCATATATATATATATAGATATATCACGCACATGAGGTGATGTCAACCCACTGACTAGTGTCTAGTCAGTCCATATACAACCTCTGCACCTTGTGCACCCAAAATGGGCATGCCTCAATAGACCATTACAAAGGAAAAGAAATAAAAACTAAAACTACACTCGTGGAATACCTCTGACCATCATCAGCTCTCTAGTCTGCTTAGCACATGGATGCTCCATGATGTGCACCTAGCCTGACACACAGCTGACTGAAGATTGACCTCTCTGCAATGTTGCACCATCCACGAGCCACTGACCCCATAGCTGGGTCATACTATCTCTGCCACATCCTCCTCCTACAGCTGAACCTCAGCTACCCTAACCAGGTACCGATCATAAAACAATCTCTAAATCATGCACCTGCTTTGATTCCTATCTACCAGTTTTCTGATAAGGCCACCTGCCGAACCTCTCAATATTCCCCACCATTCCACATGCCCAACACTCCTTTGGAGGCCACTCACACTAAGTCCGTATATGGCCTAGTTTCCCACACTGAAATAAAACCACCACTAAGAAACCACAAGGTGTTATATCTATTTCCTTAGCCTGACCGCCCTACTAGACTCATCCCAACATCATTTATTTCCATCTTAACCATCACCTGAAGCTTTTTCTTGGTCCAAATAGGACATGTCCATCAGGTTTCCCTCAGCTAAGTTCACCTGATTCACCACATCTTAGAATGAGGTCAGCCCAAAGATGTTTAGTTGCACCCGTATGGCATGTCGTAAGCCATCTTCGAAGCACCTCACCCTTGAGGTGTCATCGCTTAACATACCAAGTGAAAAGAGACATAGCTCAATGAAAGTATCTATATAGTCCATCAAGGACATGTCACTCTACTAAAGGCTCAAGAACTCCCAATCTCTCTCTACCCTCAGCATCTCAGTGAAAAATTTCTCGAAGAACCATCCCTCAAATTCCTTCAATGATAGTCCCTCATGTCTGTGAGCCTGCACCTGTACATCCCACCAGTGACTAGCTGGCCCTCTAAGCATATACATCACTAGCTTGACCCTCCACTCTTGAGACATCTCTAACTACTCAAAGATCATATACATTCTCTCTATCTAGTTCTCAGTCACATGAGGACCATCCTCACCCTTAAAAAGTGGCAGGTGGTATGATTGAAACTCCTGAGTTAGGTAATCCATTGAGGGACATGTTCCCTAAGAACCTCTATTGATACCCTACAAGACACGCACCAGGATCAATCAGAGCTGTTTGTCGAGCCACGACCTGAATGCTGTCAAACCCAGTAGTTGCCCTGCTTGTAAGGGATCCTATAACTAATCTTGTCCCTAAGCCTATACTTGTGGCTCATGTTTTTTCTGACCCTCAGGGGTCTGAACCAGATCATTCTCCTATGACACTATAGAATCACCCACCAGAATCTCCAACCAAGCCATCTAGGAGGAACCTTATGAATACCATAAAATGGGTAGACATCCCATATATATATAACAATATATTCAACGTAGATAGGGAAATCAGTAAAGAGGAAGAATACGAAAACTAACCTTACCCTCCCCCATCGCAACCATTCCCATGACATATCATCCTTGCAGCCTCTTTACCCACCCTCACTAGAGCCAAGTATCACAAAATCCTCGGGTCATGCCCGTCCTGACAACCACATTTCCTCAAACTGATGACCTAGTCACCGAATCCTGGTGATCAAAATAACCTCAATCATAGTACTTGTCTCCTCCTATAAGAGTCAGTCCAAATTTCCATGCCACATGAAATTTTATACCAATATAAACCATTTCATTTCATAGTTTCACATGGAAATTGACATATCTCACATGGTATTATCACTTCAAAAGGAAAATGTGCATATATGAAATTAAAATATGCTAACAATGTACCTATCAAAAACCAAACAACCACTCCTTTCCTTATCGTGCCACAGTCCAATTATCCCTTACCACCTTGGGTTAGTGGTCAGATATCACAACTAATAATAATAACAAACCAAGTGATCCACCAAGGTTTAAATCATATAACCTGTAATACGAGCAATCAAAAATAGCATAACCCACCCCAAGTAACTCAATACATCCCTCATATGTGGGGATGTAGGCACCCAAGCATGAGTTTGAAATATAGTTCCGATAACAACCTATCTTCAGTCTACCATAACCCCAAATAGTAATACCCATAAAAGAGGGAAAAGAACCTCCTTTGATACCACTTGTAGCATCACCGACCCAAACATCCACCCAAATAGTGCTAACAGTCCAGGTTCCACTGGCCTTAGGAGCACCTCCCCAAATTCCAAAGGCAGTTGACTAGTAGTGATAGTGTAAAAAGGTATAGTGGGGAGGTTATAAACTCTGGGAATAGATAATATACTGGTCCGAGAATAACAAGATAACATGCAGCTGAAATAAGTGACTCAACAGACTCTTACCATACCCACAAAGTGAAAACACATACAATAGAAATAAATAGCAAAAAATATATAGAAAAAGTGATATAGAAAGTAAATAGAACAACATTCCAGCAAATCACTTGTAGCCACTCAAAACAAAACAAGAAAGTTATGCATTCCATGGAAGGTCGTACATGTCAATATCCAAGGTACTTCCCATGGAAGACTAAAGTAGCTATATATATATAAGAATGATGAAAAATAAAAAATACTAAACAAAACTCCAACTAGGAATGACCTCAAGGTCCATACCAATCTGTATTCCAAACATTACTACGATCTATCTCCTAAAGTTGATCATTTACCTATACAGAAATTCATGATGTCTACACACATACTGAAGGGGCTATGTAGGGTGTGATATGAATCTCAAAAGGATACCACCCGATGGTGCATACCAAGTATATGTGTTTAACCAGACATGAACCTGTAAGAAAAGTAAATAGTATGATTCAATAATGAATACAATCTCTACTGGTGCTCAGCAGCCACCAGGGAGTTTCACCTTCTTTGGCCAATGTCAGAATCTCAGAATAAAATAGAGTAATTAGCCCATGGCACAAGGTACCCTTATAGTCGCAAATTCTTGGTGAACCCTCAAGATCCACCTCAATCACATATCATGGAACCATTTTCCTTCTGACACCTCATGTCTCAATCTACCGATGTCCCGAAGGCATGCCCAAACAATAGTGACTTGGTCCCAAGGACCCTTTCTTGAAATCTCACGTCATCCCATGGAATTAAAATTAGAGGAACATCAATGTCTATCCTCAAAGAAATATCCAGGCCCATGCCCTCAATCATGGTGAGCCTCATCCCTCAACCTGATAGCCTCATTGCTATCAACTGAAGGCTCCTTTCCATCCATGTGGCTTTCTACGGCAAGCAACCCCAAACCATAAATACCTAAACCACAACTATTAGGGGCCTCGACCCACATGACTGGTCAAACCCACCTCTTCATAGAGTTAAACTGTGTGAACATGACTCAATTGGAACTTTTTCCATTTTTTTGTGAGCGGAAATCACCAAGTAAGAACCTAAGCCACACCATCTCTTGCACCTCATGATTCTGTGACTATGTCTCTCAAATTTGATGGTCATGTCATCCAAGTATCACGAGACATTCCCAACCTGATGACCTTTCCACCTCAATCTGAAATCTATGACACCCAATCCAAATGGCTATTCCATCCCAATGAATCATGTCCCATTCCCATCATGACCCATTGGGTCTCATCACATGCAATTCAGCAATTACATATATATTTAATTCAAATAATTCAATTTAGTAAAGATATTTAACTTAATAAGATTGAATTTCATATGCTATCCAATTTAAAAATTCTGTATGGAGTTCATTAATTTCTATAATTCATCAAATCAATCTAGATTAAATTAAACAAAACAATTTAAATCAAAACAATTCAATTTAAACAATTTTGACACCCTCAACAAAAATACCCCAAGGAGAAATAGCCTCTAACCCACCCTTGCTCAAACAAAATAGGTATTGGGAATACCCAAAGGAATCCCATAGGTCCCAATACCATTTCAATATGAAACAACATATATAATGGGGTCTCACTCAAAATACCTAAAAATGTTCTTAAGGCCAGTGACACCTGACCTGTTAGCACTATTCGGGTGGATGATCGGGTCGGGGATGCTATATGAAGTGTGAGTTTTAGGGTTGAGAATTATGTTTCTTGGGACATGTTTTATCCCATCAGGGAGTATCTATGGACCTATCAAAGATAGAAGAAGTTGTGTCTTGTGGAGCCTTCAATATAGTGGTAGAGGTGCGAAGTTTCCTTGGTCTAGTAGGCTATTATAGGAGCTTCGTAGCCAATTTCTCTTAGGTTGTGAATCCTATGACAGCATTGACCAGAAAGGATTATTCATTTCAAGTTATTGATTAATTTCATATAGCTTTTTAGTATCTGAAGGATAAGTTGTTCAGTTCTCCAGTTCTTTGTCTGCAAGTAGAAGGAGTTCAGTTTGAGGTTTTCTATGACACTTCACATCTTGGGTTGGGTTATGTTTTGATGCATCCTAGATCGGTCATTTCTTATGGGTATCGGTAGTTATATCCCCATTAGTGTAACTATACCACCCATGATCTCTAGTTAGTGGTGGTGGTGTTTTCCATGATGTTTTGGAGACACAACCTCATATGTGATATTTTTGTGGTCTTCACCGATCATAGGAGCCTAAGGTTTCTTTTCTCTCAATGTGACTTGAACTTTCATCAGCATCATATGATTAAGTTATTATAGGATTATGAATTTGGAATTTTTTATAAACCTATAAAGGGTAATGTCATGTCCAATGCGTTGAGTAAGAAGTCACGCAGTGATATAGTGTGGGAATCAAGTGACTCATGGAGAGTGATGGATGAACTATCATCATTGCTTCTAGATATGGGAGAATTCAAAGGAAAATGTTTTATTTTTTAGATAAAGGTGTATTAATCTCTAGTGTAGTAGGTGGAGGAGTCCCAGATGGTGGATCTTGAGGTGGAGGTCTGAAGAGACCGAGTTGTTTGTGGTGAGGCCCCCAATGGTTAGTCTGAGGATGAACAACACCAATTATTGTTTCAGGGAAGTATTTTCATTCCATTGGAAAAGCGTGAGATGGTTCTCAGAGAGTTCCACAGTTCACCTTTGGTGGTATATCCTAGCATGAAAAAGATGTACCAAAATTTAAGAGGTCAGTTTTGGTGGCTTGGGTTGAAGCATGCAGTTGCACGGTTTGTGTCTCGGTGTTTGGTCTGGCAGAAGGTGAAGGCCAAGCACCATGTTCCTGGTGGTTTTCTCCAACTGTTATATGTTCCTCAATGGAAGTAGGAGGAAATATCAATTAAATTTTTTACTGGTTTACCTCAACCTCAGGTAGGCTATGACGCTATATGGGTGGTGGTGGATCATCTAATGAAATCAGCCCACTTTATAGAGATCAAGGAGTCAAGATCAATTGAGGTTTTGTTAAGGCAGTATGTGGAGGAGGTGGTGAGACTCCATGGAGTCCCAAGGATGATCATTTACGATTGAGGTTATAGTTTTACCTATAATGTTTTGAGAGGTCTCCATCATAATTTTGGTTTTCATCTATACCTGAGCACTACTTTTAATTTGCAGATGGATGGTCAGACATATTAGAACATCCATACTCTTGAAGAAATGTTGTGTTCTTATGTCCAAGATTTTGGAGGTTCGTGGATTTGGAACTTAACATTGGTAGTGTTATCTTACAAAAATATTTTTCACTCCACCATCGGTATGGTGTCATTTGAATCCTTGTATGGACAACTTTTTTGTTCTCCGTTATGTTGGATTGGGGTCAGAGAGTCAGCAATTCTTAGGCCGAAGCTAGTACAAAATAAAATAGAGATGGTTTAGGTGATTCATGAGAGGATGAAATCCGCACAGGATCATTAGAAATCCTATTTCAGTCATAGGATAAGACCTCTGGAGTTTAATGTTAGGGATCATGTGTTCTTGAAGGTGACTCCCCACCATGGGTAGTGAAGGTTTGGTCATGGGAGTAATTTTTCTCCCTAATTTGTTGGGCCTTTAGAGGTGTTGGCTCATGTTGGAGTCATGACGTATAGGGTATCACTTCCCCCATGTATGATATGGATACACGATATTTTTCAAATGTTGCATCTCTTTCATTATCTTAATGAAGACTCTCACATCATCGATTGGGGTGAGATCAATGTTGATGATGATGCAACCTTCGAGGAGCGACCTGTAGAGATCTAGGAATTTTAGGATAAGGTATTTTGTAGGCATGATATCCCCTTGGTTCATATGTTAGGGTGGAACGATGGCATGGATGAGAGTACCTAGGAATATGAGTCGCAGATACACCCTCAATACCCCGAGCTATTTGGTGTTTAGCTCTTATCTTATAATGTAGTTTGTTTTGTGGTTGTAGACTTTTTCTATATTTTTAGATGTATTTATCTTGTTTATTATTGTGTATTTCTCTATTTTGAGAGGTTTCTCCCCCAAGAGAGTGTTTAGGATCTGGTTTTGGTTGTTGTGTGGTTTTGTGTTGTTCCCCTAATGCGGTGGTTGAGCTCATGTGGTGACGAGATCCTTGAGAGGTATCTCGCGGGGTGGATGATTGGATGCCCCTTTTTATGTTTCCTCTGTGGGTTGAGGATGAGAATTTTTTTAGAGTTATCTAATGTAAGGTCCCAAATCTGCATGGATCTACCCTTTTCATGTTTCCGAGTCTTAAGGTGCCCGAATGAGGCTCAGAGGAAGTCTGGAGTTGTTCGATTGCTAGAAGATGGAAGCAGAAAGGATTTCACATCATGAAAAGTTACACGACATGAAAGAGTGTTTCATGCCATGTAACATATTGGGGCTTGAAAAAATAAAATAAATTGAAGAGGTGAAACCTTTTTTGGTGGAAAACAAACCCTGAAAATTACATGACCTAAAGGGGATTACACGTCGTGTAATTCTTTGATGTTGTATGATTTAAAACATTTCTACCTTCTCGAGTTGTCAAAAAATACGACTGCAGTGGATCTCTATCAACTCTAGGTGAACCAACAACCCCTCTTCAATTTTTTATGGATTCCTTCCTAAAGGATTGATTCCTAGCTTCCATCTTCGATCTTTGGTGACCCATGGTGATCCAAGGTTCATTCTTCCTTTGTTTTATAGTGGTTTCTCCCAGTTTGATCTCGTTTCCTGTCATATAATCTCATCATTCTATGAGGTTTTCTTACCCATGGTTCTAATGGGGTTTCTCTTGGTTTTTTTGGTACAGTTGTGTCGTGATTTCCTTGGATGGATGCAGTTCTTACGACACAAGTGATTAGAGATCTGTTTCATGTTTTGTTCTTGTGTGAAGAACGTCGATGATCTTTTAAGGTAGGGGATTCATTGATTCTCTATTTAATTATATGAAATCCTAGAGTTGGAATTATTTATCACTTTGGATAGGAATGAAATTAACCTAATAATTATTTGAACCAGATTAAAGAATTGGTATCAATTTTATAATGATGTTGTTGATTTTTACTGTGATAACAGTTTGCCTCTTGATTTTTTGGATTGTGTGATATCTATGACTTGATTTGTTTAGCACGTTTTTCTTGATGAAAATTGGTAAATAATGTAAATATTTAAATAATTAATATAATTAATTGGATTAAGTAATTAAATAGGTGTGTTTAATTAATCTGGTTGTTGTTGTTGGAAATTAATGTTAATCAATTTGATACAAGTATGCATGTTTAATTGAATTGGTAAATGAACCTAAAGCATGTTGATGCTTGTTGATAAAAAAATTAAAGGCATGTTAAATTAATTCTTTTAATTAATTTGTGATATATGTGAAGGATTTTTTCATATGTTTCCCATAGTTGGAACCTGTGATAATTAATCGGTTAATTCAAGATGGAATAAGAACTGGTTGTGTGATAAAAGATAATTCGTTTATAGGGAATGATTTTCTCATTTTCTTTTATAGGCCATGTGTATTATGCTTTGGATATGTGATATATTATTGTGTGTGAAGGATGGATTCCTTGCTTTAGGTTCAAGATATTGGTTTCTATGTTTGTTTCCTACTACTTTTGATGTGTTGTGAGCATGGGATGGCTGATCCTGGAGGGCTATTGTGGTATGTGGGGCAGGGATTCCTGGATGTATTTTGAGCCTAGGATGACTAAGCCTGGAGGGTTGTTTTGGTATGAGGGGCATGGAGGCCTAGTGGTCGAGGAATCAGTTGATGCTTGGAGTGGTGAGATGCATCGGGATATGCATATGGTGTCGGGGAGGATACTGGAGATGATAGAATGGGGTGAAGTTGGTCTTACCCATTTTTATGAAAGCTAAAAGCTTGTTTTAAATAGTTTCTTGGCCAATGTCCATGTTGTTTTTTATCTTCTTTCCTTTCCCTGCTTCTTGAGGCATATGTTTTTTGTTACTCTTCTTCTATGAGAGGCGAAGACATGTGGGGTATGCCACGTTCTTTCCATGTTTAGCTTCTCAGGGTTGGATGAGTCTACGCTCTTGCTATAAGTGGTTAAGACTCAATGGGTAGTTCATATACTCACTGTATTGAGTCCCTTGTGTTTGGTAGATTATAATTTTTTCCTAGAACACCTGGTGATATGGAAATTAATGATATAATAAACGAATAAAGTTTTAACCCATGGGTTTGGTGCTTTTTGGGATGCAATGATGAGTTTGCAATTATGAGAATCCATGGGCTTGGTTTTCTTATTCCTAGAGGTCATGGAACTTTGTTGTGATACTAATGTAATTTAATGTGGAAAATTTTAATGGTTAAATAGTTAATAAATAATTAATTAAAATAATGGGAAACTAATGACAAAGGGATAAAATAACATAATGTATATCTTTAAATGGTTTTTTTCTTATAGGATATCTAATATTAGTAGTGGCATCTGGGAGTCCAAGAGAAGTTAGCTATAGTTGAGTCTGAGACTAGGTTATACCCATTTTTTGCTTGTGAGATATATTATTTCTTGTACTTTTTGTGTTTCTATATGCTACTCCACCATGTTGGTTAGGGAAACTGACACCCTGGGGATTCTGAGCCCTGGAGGGGTCGGTGGGAGGATGGGTGGCTGACTACCCCCTTTGACCCCGCTCTCTTCTCTTGGTAGTTACTTGTGAAGGTATACATGGTGGTTAGTTTTTCCCATATATTTGTATAGAAGGATATTATGTCTTGTGGTTATTTCACACACATGTATTCTAGATATAGTTTCTTAAGGACTACTATAGGTATAATGTGTATAGACTGTGATAGCTTGAGGTTCCTTACTCGGTGTATGAACTATGATAGCTTGTGGTATAAGAGATGATGTATAATACACATCATGTGGGTTGTGTTGGCTCCTAGAAACTTCCTATTTACTTTTGGTTACATGGGATGTGGTGGTATGTTGCACGAGGTGCATGTTGTGGTGCTTCACCTAGGTGTCTATGAGCTATCCTTTTGGATAGAGATGCTCAGGATGTGTGATGTTGGGGAAGATCAGTAAACCAGTGGAGAAGTAATAGCGGTGGTACCCTTGATATTCTTTATTATATTAAATTATATTGTATGTGATACTTGGTGAGAGTATCCATGTTGGGGATGGAAACATAGTATATATATTTAGGTGATCAGTTAGTTTCACTTGTTATTCACTGTGCTTTAGCATGGTTTCCTTACCTTTTGGATGAGAGACTACGGGGAGTATCCTACTGAGTATAGTGTTATACTCTCCCTATATATATAAAAACTATTTTTTAGATCAATTGGAGAAATTTGAAGATCAATCTAGTTGCTACTAGATTGGGGGGGTTTAAGAGCTTTTTGGGCTTCGTGGTCACTGTCGTATTTACTTTATTTTGGTAATTTTGGTTTTCCTTTCAGTTGTAGTAGTTCTTACAAGACATTTCATTTATGTACTTGGGTTTTCTTTTAGAGGGTAATGCCTCCCATATGCAAGTTTATTATACCCTTGGTGCTAGTCACCAACCCTAGGCCTAATGGAGGTGGGAATCAGGGGTCACTACCTCTCTTCTCTCATTTTCGTCCTAGGAGGGGTACACTTTGTGGGGAGGGGGTCATGACATCAACTTCTTCACCTTCTGATCCAACACATTTTGATCCTCCAAATAATACATTGGGACCCACTCCAACTGTATAGGCTGATGTTCTTTCCGAGCCTGGGGATCCTGCAGAACCCATTGATCAGACTGCCTCAGGTTATTTATAGAACCCCGATAATTTTTTTACCATAATTTATTTTCATTATAAGATGTATTGATATCATATTTGTTTTTTAACTTTAACACCTAGATCTTTCGATAAAAAGTGTGGGATTACATGCATGTGTGTGGTGTGAAACTTCCATATACAGCTAATGGTGGAGTGCAATGAGGAAAACCAAATGATTGGAAAAATAGGATGAGAATGTAGGAGTTTTATGGAGATGCTTGCTGAATACTCCAACATCATTCCCATCAGGACACTCTCCTAGTGACACCTTCCAAATGAAGTAAAGGATAATTCTTGGGCACAAATATGTTTTATAAAATTCATTGGATTTAACATTATATTATTATTTTATTTATATGATTTAATATTTTGGTTTCAACTTTGTTGTAATTTTCCCGTTGGTGAGGCTGTGAGGACAGTACAACTCATGGAATTAGGTGAGCTATGGAGAGCGTACAAGCATGAGTTGTATAGTGGCTAGAATTCTAGTTTCAGTATAGATTTAGAGTTCATTCCTATCATGAATGACTATAAAGTAGAATATTATCTGGAAATGATTTCTCATTACAAAAGCACTGAGTTCAAGGTATTAATCAAATTTGAGGGTTTCAAATGAAAATTACCATGATTTTTAATAATACTTTGTTTTGTTTTATTGAAAATTATTTTTTAGGAAGTGTTAGGAAGAAATAAAAAAACAAGGATTCTACGAAATACCTCCAAACTACGATGTCATACCATGAGAGGAAGAAAGTACGACACTCATTTAATATTATAAGCAAAATTTTATTTCTAAACAGTGTTCATTATTGATAAATGAGATGATGGAAAACTCAGAGCACATTATGTCCAACTAAAATGAGATCTTCAAGAAGAACCCAATAGGGAATACCAATTATATGATATGTGTAATACCCCCGATGATTGTGAAATATAATAAAAAAATATTTCATAAAATATTTGAATTAGAGGAAGTAAAAAAATGATATTTTACCCTAATAAATTATATTCTCCTAGACCAGATAGTTTTACCAACTTTTTTCCATGGGTATTGGGACATTATGCATATATAAATATTCGAGATGTTCCAAATATTTGTTAGAGTTAGAATCCAAAAAAATCATTAACTCTCATTTTACTATCTTGTTTCCTAAAATTATTTTTTTAGATTCATTACAGTTGTTTAGGAAAATTTCTATTACCAATAACATCTATATAATCTGTATCATCTAGAATTCTAAGGTTATCAATAAAGGTGTATCTAAACGTATGTAAGGCTTTGTACATGGCATGAAGAAATAAGAGTATCTAATCAGAACCTCCGAATTCATCAATCTATAGAATTAATCAATCAAGAAGGGTATTATAGATATAAAGTTGGAATTTTTGAAGGCCTTTGACACCATCATTTAGGATTTCATATTTAAAGTGTATAGAACATATCTATTTAGTATCAACCATATAATTTGTATGAAGACTTTGTTTGAATCTATCAATAAATCTATTATGATTATTGGTACTTTGGATGGATACTTCATCTATTAATGTGGAGCTCGTTAGGTTTATCCCCTATCATATATCATCTTTATTATTATGGATGATTTCTTTAGTTCACATCTCTTGGATATTGTGGAACTTGGAATTTTTATCACTTTACTAGCTAGAAGAGGCCAAAAGGCTCTATCCCAATTATTATTTGTAGATTACCTGATCAATTTTTTCCATGAAATATCAAAAAATATGGAATTCCTTAAAAAACATAAGATCATTATAGGGTGATTTCTAGTCATTATATTAGTTAGAAAAAATCCATGATTTTCATTAGCATGAACTTTAATAATCATGAAAATATTATTATCAAAAGGGAACTAAGAATTAATGAAGGATCACTACCCTTCCAGCACATGGGTATTCGTTTTTTTGGGGAAATCCTTAGGTTTCATTCTTCAACTACATAATTAATAACATTAAAAAATCAGTTTGGTGGTTGGGAAAGAAATGATTTTTATCTTGCTTGTATAATATCACTCATTAAAGGAGGTGTCATTCCTAAATTTTGGTTAAACTCCATGGTGTATATATGGACCAAAACACACATTATGCGAATGATAAATATCCTTAAAATTTTCATCTAGAGTGGCATTATCTTCTAAAGAAATTCCATGATAGTCATATCAAGCACCTATTACAAAAAAATGAGATAGTTTCATGAGCATTGGGAATATGGGGTTATTTAATGATTCATTACAAGAACACTTTGTATGGACACAAATTTTAGATAATAATGATTCCAACCATTTTCTAAAATCTAGATTTATTAACTGGATAAAATCTAGTAAAACATATCTCATGTACTCCAATGTCATTCTAAGTATTAGACATACATATTCTATAATTGTGGGAGACTCGAGATGAATTTCCTACTTGAAATCCACCCACTCATTATAGTATGATAAATGGATGGAGACTCCCCTAGTATATTTCTTGATGGGACCTATTCTAGATATTCTTTCCATGATCATGGATATAATATGCACTACCCATGATAAGATCCACCACTCATATAGGTTAGGTGTCCTTTCTTTTTATTTTACACCCATGATTGATATGTTATTTTGGGATCCTTCCATACGTTACTCCCTCCAATGTAAACAGCCCTATAACTATTCCATTTCCAGACACATTGATAATTTATGTTGATTAATTAGTTTATAAAGTAATGGGTTTACCCCCTTATGGTACCCCATGATTTAGAGAGCTTCATATGGTATACTTCCCACAAACATGTATCTTTTCAAAAGTATATTTTCTTTTGTGTTCTATGAGCATCTTTTGTAAAAGGTTTTTTGACTCCATTTTTTATGTTTTCATTCAATCACCCATTACTAAATCTATTTGGTCAATTTTTTATATTGTGTTTTAAACTAACTACCTTGTGGTATCCATCTTTCAAAGCCTGTGTGATCATTTTTATAATCTACCCAACTCTGGGAAATTTAAAAACATGTTTATCGTTTATGTGGTTGAAGTGTGATATCATATATGGATGAAAATAAACCACTCTAGGTTCAAGACTAGATATGTAAATTTGAATTAGTTAATGGCCTAAATTTTCTCATTTATCAGTCTGAATAACTCTATATAGTGGACCATATCACTTTCAGTTCTCTAATATCTCATTATGTTTACCATGTCTTAACTTTTACAATTATTCAAATTATATTATTTGTGTATTCATAAAACCATTTAATCAATCCATTTTAAACTAACTTCACATGCATGATATTTTCACTTGAAGGAAGTGTAAGATAAATCCATTGAATGTAATATTTTTTGTCACTATAATTCATGTACCATATTTTTTAACTTAATTTAGAATTAATATCCATTTGATTTTAGTTATAAAATTTATCATTAATAAACTATTTTAAAATATGGGTTTCTACATTTAATTTCATTATAGATGCAGGTTTTGAATATTGAGGGACACGTGCCTTGAGAAATTTGTTTTCTCAATTAGAAAGAAAAAATATGGAAGCGCAGTAAACGGACCGACACAACAATAGATTGTAAGTTTTACTTTGTTGGTTTGAAATTTTAATATCTATTTTTTAACTTAATAGTCTATTTATATTTTAAAAATTATGCTTTTGAGGCCCCTGATGAGTAGGAAGCAGACAAATTTGGGCCAAATGATCACATACATTAGGTTTTGGGAGATGAGCACCATGCCAGAGTATGTTGTCATCCTGGGAAGAGTATTATCCCAACAACATATTGACCCATTTCAAGTTCCAGGTCTAGTAGCACTATGCATGAACCTCAGCCCAGTTGGTGAGGACTCTGCAAGTTCATCCAAGAGACACAGGATCAAATTAGGATGGAGACATATTTATAGGGGGTACTGTAGTAGTACTGTAGCAGAAATTGTTTAGTATTGTAGTAGCCGGAACTATTCATCCATCTAGGCCATTGGGCCACTAATTTGGTCCTCAGGTCCTTTGTGTCTTCTGGGCCACCCATGGCCTTTAGGCCAGTTGTCTCTCAATGCCTTTGGGCCACCTTAAGGCCTTAAGGCCACCCCAAGGTCCTTGGGCCACATGAAATATACAGATGTACCATTTAGATTACAAGGAACAGGGATCTAGATGAGGATTCAGAGATGGCGCATTCAACAGAGCAGGGCTCACCATATTTGGAAGAATGAGAGGGTATGGCATTACCATCGGTACCGGGCTTGTGCAGCTCTGCACATGACAGCTATCTGACCAGCCTTGTAAAGGTGGAGTACAGATATCATGACATTTAATGGGGTGGAGTAGTTCAATGTTTTCTTGACTGGGTGATTCCCTTAAGATCTACAGGTAATGTAACTATCTCTTAATCCTTCAGGCCTTTTAAGGGTTCCACCTCACTCCTTGAATGTTGGATTATCAAAAATAACAAAAAAGGTCTCCAGGCTATTCAGGAAGGTCTAGTAGCAATGATTTGAAAAAATCTAATGCACAGGAAGCATGGGGGTTAGTCTAGGGCATAAAAGTCCAAAAAAATGGTCATATAGGAGTTTGAACGAAATAAAAGGGAGAATGCTGAATTTATGAAATTATTGGAAGTTTTATTTCCATCGCTTCCACCAGATACCACCACAGCTAGTGATGCATATATGTCGACGATGTGTATGTTATATAGTGCATTGCGCAGTAGTTATAGTGGTGGTCTGGATGATGACATTCCTATAAATGGTGATGGTGAGGATGGCAGCTGGGAATAAGGGTGAGGATGATAGAGAGTAAGAGGGTGATGATGAGGATGAGGTTGAGGGTGAGGATGACTATGAAAATAGTGATGGTAATGAGGGAAAAATTGATCCCTTTAAATTTTTTACTAATATTTATGACATTTGATGTTTGTTGATTTGTTATGAATGAATATATGTGATGTTTTTTATGTGTGTTATCACTTCACTAACACAAAACAAGCATTTATCAGCACTAGAAAGGCCTTTATCAACACTAAAAAATGCTGATAATAGAGCTTCTATTAAAGTAAGGTCCCCTTTATCTGCCCTAAAAAAGCACTGATAAAGGTTCCCCTTTATCAGTTCTATTTGAAGCGTTGATAACGTCCCCATTTATCAACACTTGAAATAGTGATGATAAAGTACCCATTTATCAGTGTTTCAAATAGCACTGATAAAGTCCCCATTTATCAATGCTTCGATTAGCGCTGATAAAGTGTACCTTTATCAGTGCTATTGGAGGCACTGATAAAGGATTCCCTGCCTGGGTGTGCTATTTATATAACAACACACCCATCCAACCTACAAAAAATAAATAGCACCAAACTAGAAAAAATAACCTGCACAAACTAGCAAAAATATGCTCAATAATAACCACCCATAGTATATACAGTAGAACCACATACATGATGAAAATGATGAAAAAACATGAAGTGCACAACAAGGTTTGGAGAACAATGCTATATACATTTAATGGACATCATGAATACAAAAAAAATTAACTCATGGTATATACAAAAAAAAATCTATATACATTTTGATTTTTTTTATAAAATTACATTTTCAATTATCTAATAAACAGTTAAAAACATCAATGTTTTCTCTTTTGATGTCTGTGGTCCCCTCTAAAAAATGTCCTCTGATGGTAATAGTCATCGAAAAAATCATCCCAACTTGATAAAAAGGTTCCACCTATATATGAAAACAAATATTATGTCAGTAATACTATAAATAAATAAATTAAACATTAATATGAATAATACATTAAAAAAATATCAATTTTTAATAAAAATGACACATTTGTAGTTATACTGATCTCACTATGTGTCTTATTGATGTGGGGTTTATTCCTACACATCACAAATTACTGAGGGGTCATTTTCCTAAAGTATCAAAATAATCAGAACTCATTTCCTCAGTTTTCAGTATGTCAGTTGTATTTTTTTACTAAAATGTCATTTCAAATCAAAAACATGCAATTTGAGTCATACTGGTCGCATCGTGCATTAGTTTGATGTGGGACAGCTTCATACATGTCACGAAGGACTTATGAATTTATGCCCTTAATTTGGAATACAATCAGAGTGTGTTTGTTTGGTTTTTAGTGAGTGACAGGTTTTGAGTTAAAATGTCAATTTTAAATAGATATCACACACTTTTAGTCATACCGGTCACACCATATATCAGATTGAGGTGGGGTTGATTTTTACACATCACAATTGACACGTGGATCATTGTACTAAAATATCAAAACAATATGAATACATTTGATCTGTTTTCAGTATGTTAGTTGTGTTTTTTTACTTGAATTATTGTCAATTTAAAATAACAAGACACGTTTGGAGTCATACAGGTGACATCATGGATCAGATTGAGCTGAGGTTGATTCTTAGACATCATAAATGACTTATAGACCATTTTCCTAAAGTATCAAAACAATTGAAATGAATTTACTCAGTTTTCAGTATGTCAGTTGTTTTTTTTACTAAAATGTCATTTCAAACTGAAAACATGAAATTTTAGTCATATCGATCACATCATGCATCAGTTTGATGTGAGAATACTTCATACATGTCACAAAGGACTTACGAATCTCTATCCTTAATGTAGAAGACATAGTGAATTTTCTTGGTTTTTATTGAGTGACACGTTTTGCGTTAAAATGTCAGTTTTAAACTAACAATGGACACTTTTAGTCATACTGGTCACACCGTTCATCGGATCGAGGTTAGGTTTATTCCTACACGTCACAGATGTCTCATGGATCACTTTATTAAAATATAAAAACAATCCAAATGCATTTCCTCAGTTTTCAGTATGTCAGTTGTGTTTTTTAATTGAATTAATGTCAATTTTAAATAACAAGACACATTTGGAGTCATATCAGTGACACCTTGCATCAGATTGAGGTTTGGTTGATTTCTATACATTAAGAATTATTTATAGATCGTTTTCCTAAAGTATCAAAACAATTGGAATGAATTTACTCAGTTTTCAGTATGTCAGTTGTGTTTTTTTACTAAAATGTCATTTCAAACCGAAAACATGAAATTTGAGTCATACTGATCGCATCGTGTGTCGGTTTGATGTGAGACTTATTGATACAAATCACAAAAGAATTATGAATAATTTTCCTTAATTTAGAAGACAATCAGAGAATGTTTTATTTGTTTTCAGTGAGTGACATGTTTTGAACTAAAATGTCAATTTTAAACTCATAACAGACACTTTTTGTCATACTAATCACACAATGGGTCGGATTGAGGTGGGGTTGATTTCTATATGTCACAAATGACTCATGGATCGTTCTCCTAAAGTATAAAAACAATAATAATGCATTTTATTGGTTTTCATTATGTCAGTTGTGTTTTTTTACTTGAATTAATGTCAAATTTAAATAAAAAGACATATTTAGAGTTATACCGGTCACACCATGCATCATATTGAGGTGCGGCTGATTCCTATAAATAAAAAATTACTGATATATCATTTTAATAAAGTATCAAAACAATACTAATGTATTTCCTTGGTTTTATTATGTAAGTTGTGTTTTTTTTATTAAAATGTCATTTCAAACTGAAAACATGCAATTTGAGTCATACTGGTCTTACCGTACGTCAGTTTGATGTGAGAGTACTTCATACACGTCACAAAAGACTTATGAATTTATGTCCTTAATTTTTAATAAAATTGGATCTTGTTTTCTTTGTTTTCATTGAGTGACACATTTTGAACTAAAATGTCAATTTTAAACTGATAGCAGACACTTTTAGTCATACAGGTCACACCATTCGTCAGATTTAGGTGGGTTTTATTCCTACATGTCACAAATGACTCATGGATCATTTTCCTAAAGTATCAAAACAATATGAATGTGTTTTCTCAGTTTTTGAGTATGTCAGTTGTGTTTTTTTACTTTAATTAATGTCAATTTTAAATAACAAGACACATTTGGAGTCATACCGGTGACATCATGCATCAAATTGAGGTACAGTTGATTCATACACATAAAAAAATGACTGATATATCATTGTCCTAAAGTATCAAAATAATCAGAATGCACTTCCTTGGTTTTCAATATGTCAGTTGTGTTTTTTTACTTGAATTAATTTCAATTTTAAATAAAGACACATTTGGAGTCATACTGATGACATTGTGCATCAGATTGAGGTGTGGTTGATTCCTATATGTCACAAATGAATCATGGGTCATTGTACTAAATTATTAGAACAAATTTTAAGTTCATTTTTCTGCCTCAAAATCAATGCATCCTTGCCTTTGAAACCTAAAAAATAGGCATGACCTGCTCAATATTCTCAATCTACCCAGTTTAAAAGGATTATGGAAAAACATTTTATCCATGTACGATTGAAACGAAATAATAACCTCCTTATGAAACATAGCTTTAGTCAGCCTAGTGAAAAACCAAATATCATATATTTAGGACCTTTGAATGAATATATGATAGTTGGTTCTTCATTGGGTCAACTAAATAGGGGAACTGCCAATGTTGCAGATTGAATCGATGTTTTTTTGGAGAAAAACACTTCTCAGTATTGAAAATGAGAAGATTTGAGTAAGATATTATTCCCATTATGCCTCAATATGTCACAAAAAACTCAAGGGAGGGGTAAAACCCTTTTGGATACTTGATATATTTTGGGGTATATCAGCAACATGCATACCTTATAAATGAGGACCACCAATTTCTTTTAAAAAACCAATCAACATGAAATTCATTTAGTGCGCAAACAAGGACCAACAACGGTCATGATTTTCAGTGGGGAGTTTATCCCATACAAATAACAACATTACCATAAAACAGAGAGAAATATAATACATATAAGATTATTAAAGTCGAAATTATTTTAGTAGTTTACTATCTCCATTCTATATTTGTGCATTATTTCATCAGGTATGTTGCCCATTCGTTTCTAAGCATATCTATATCTTCCTGTGAATATGACTATTTTTGGTAGTCATGGTAGTACTAAAAAAATATAAATACACAAAGTATTAATAATTATTTTAAATTAAATAGAAATTATCTTTGAAAATACCTCTTCAGGGATACTGGTTTGTTCATTGAATATGATCTCTTTCATAAATTTACAAATATAATAACCACATTCTTTACCGTTTGTTTGTTTCGGGCACTGCAGAAACATTGATAAAAATAAGTAATTTTTTAATATGTGTTTAGATATTGAAATATTATTATATATATCTTGATACATATCGAGTCATAGTACTTTTCAGGTTTCTTGTCCTTTTCCCCTGGCCTCATTCCATGCTGTAGACGATATTCACCCACCACCCTATCATAATAGAATCCTCATTAAAAGATAATATAAATTATATAACTGCATGTTTAGTTTTAAAATTTTGGATGTAGTGTATTAAAAATTAACAAACTCCATCAAGTGTAGTTAGTTTGTTGGATATCCATGCATTGAATCTAGAAAATAAATCTTTGGAGTATCCAAATTGACGACAATAAGCATCCAATGCTGCCTAAGAATGAAAAAATAAGTAATGAAAGAAATTAAAAAATATTTGATATTGTTAAATTTTATAGTTTTACCCCTGCATCGTTAGTATTAAGAAGAGTCTATCATTTTTAATTTTTTTGTTAAAAAATTTGTGCAGTCCTGGCGCTATTTCACCCTCTTTCTTGAAAGTTATGTCTTCTTGTTTTGTAGAGGTGACGTGAGGACCAAAGAGTCCAAAAACAATTCATGGGGAAATCCCTTAAATTGTTTTTCATATATACACCTGTGAAAAATATGAAATGTATTTAGTTATAATTATCATAGTATATCATCTTTTGGAAAATCAAATCATGAAAACATACCTCATGTAAACATTTACAACATAGCCGCCTAAAAAATCATAGTTGAGGATTTCAGTTTCACTCTCAACACCAATGAATTATAGATCTTCCCCTCCATACATATTTTCTTCAAAATCAATTATGTGATTACCATCATCTTTCAAATTCTTAACCACATGATTCATCAATTATAATAAATTTGGATTTATAACAGGGGTTAAGGTTCTTTGGGTAGATCATTTTGATCGGTTGGTTGATCCTTGAGATGGTTTTGAACTGGTCTTTAATTTCACCCCCTTCCCTTTGTCTATCTATAATAACATGCATTGGTTGAGACCTTTTCTCATTAAATGTTTAAGTTTTATCTTGAAAATTAAAGTGGAAATGAAACCCTCATTTTCAACATATTTTTTATAAGATATGATGGTCATGAGATGAATGTTCCAAGAGCTTGTTCAACCATATGAATATATACATCATCAATTAGAACAGGTAGCTCGACGCTCAACTCTAGGCCTATAGTAATTGACACTATGACATGATCTGTTGGAATTGGTATGTTGTTTAGCATGTCATTATGGATATTGATCATTTTAGCCCTCGCTACAGGGTGATGGGTGGATGTTTATAGATATAAATCACATTTATTTTCACCCTATAGAATATCAATACAAGAAAGGTATCAGTTTCTAGTGTCTATATGATTCAAATTCCACAGAAACAATTATTAGAAAATTGACTACCTTAATTAAGAATTATTTTTAGGGGAATGGCTCGCCTCAAAACGGGTGGGGGTGGGGAGGGATCATCACACACGGGTTGTTATTGAGTTGTTTCTTCTCTTTTCACCCCCCCATTAAACTTTCTATCAAATCTTTATTGTATTTTAATTATTTTTGAAACATAGTTAATGTTTCTATCATCTTTTTCATTTCATCAGTTTGATCCTCCGCTTGTTTTTTCCTCAAAATATGTTCAGGGTGTCACCCCATAACCTGCAGCTCTAACACGACCATACTTTTCTGGCTACCTCAAGGCCACTGAAAGTATGTCTGCATCTGGTGTGGGTGTTGTTGATTCTTGTGACTATGTCAGATAGAAAATATATGAAAAAAAGTATTCATTTTTATGTAATAGTTATTTAAATAAAAAAAATTATTCTTTCGTACTTACACATGTTTCCCACAATTTTTTGTGATTTCATCTTTTAGTTTACCATCTTTAGTTACACGCTCCTCCTTCTATAGCACATGGTGTGGGATAGAAGTGGTTTTGTATTTGGACTCTTTAATCTGCATATAAAAAATAACATATTTATTGTGTTGTTTTATGTCACATAAAATTATTATGGTAGATTTAAAATACATACCAATTTTTTTCAAGTGATGTGTACCCCATCCTTGATTTGCGGTAGGGGTACGCTGGTTTTGATGACCATTGTTTATTTTCAGCACTCAATTTATATTTCATAAATAAAACATTGTCAATCAATGTGATGAATACATGTACCATCAAACAACATATTACCAGACACAATTTACATAAAAATACTACTTCACACGATGACTAGTAAACGTATCCCATGATGCTTGGGTTATCAGGTGTGCATAAATAAAATGGGGGTGCAATTTTATTTTCCCTTCAGCATCTTAAAGATGATATTTCTTTAAAATTGTTCTCAAACCCATATGAATCCTTCCAGAAACCCTTAAGACATAGTCTTTGTGTGAGTCATCTACAATAAATTCACTCTGCAAGAGATGATGAAGTGTAAGTCAATGTTTCATTATTTAATTTTTAGTAAATTAAAAAATGATATCATAATGTTACTATAATATCTCCCCATGTTAGTGTCTTGATATCAGACACAATATGGTTCCAAGAAGTAACATCAATCGCAACACATTTTTGAGTGGCGATTACAATGTAACTAATGAACATGGCCTTGTTGGGGTTAACATGTTGGTCATGCTTATTCCATCCAATCTCGTATTTGATGCCTTTGTCTTTAGCCTTAATGATTTTTGTTAATACCATCAAACTACGGTGCTCCTAATTTTTATACATCACTAGTGTTTCATCAACTTTCATTTCCTCAAATCCACCATTATCAATATCTTCCTCTATCTCCAAAGGGCTAGCATCGGCATGTGCATATGGTGGTTGTACCTCTGCACTGGGAGCAGCAACAGGCTGAGAAACATATTGTTCATCTGCACTATGAGCAGCAGTAGGTTGAGAAACCTGTTGTGCCTAGGGATTGGGAGTATCACCACATACAGAAGTCATTATCTTCAAAATTACTTTAACATTTAATTTAGATAACATAAAAGCAGCAATGAACAGATATTAACATAAGGCAATAGGTTAAGAAACCTTTTGTTTTTTTTCACTGCGAGAAGTAGCAGGTTGAGAATCCTGTTGTCCCTGGGGATTGGGAGCATCATCACATGAAGAAGTCATTATCTACAAAATTGGGTTAACATTTAATTTAGATAACATAAAATCAGTAGTTAACAGATATTAACATAAAGTAACACAATGTATATTAGATAAAATATATAACATGATTATTGAACACTCTTTTTTTAAAGGTTCAAGGGATTTTACCCCTATATCGACTATCCAAATCCCCTCATTGCGGTCTCCTATGACATAAAAATGTTGTCTAAACTGGGACTACTATGAAATGATTGCAACATCCCAATGAAAGGGTCATCCTCCATTGAATTTTCATCTGACTCTTTAGTGGTTTTTTTCGATAATAGAACAGTTGACCAGTTTTGTTTTGCGAGATCTGGAACATAAAATACTTGTACTGCCTATGACAGATCAAATGTTCTTTCAACTCCTCTAGACTAACTTTTTTTTAATAACAACATCATAAACACAGAAAAATGATTTATGAAGGATCATATGAAAGGTCTTTTTCAAACTTTATGAACTCTTTCACTCCATCTTCACACTCTTTTCTCAGACAATTTTCATCCATACATTATTTATCTATATACATCCTATTTTATTCAGTGATATTAATATTTAATAAAATAAATACACAAAACCTTGATATAAAAATTAACCAAGGCTAAAAAAGTTATATACTTTAAATCTCCTTTGAAAACTATTTATAAAATCACAGTTTAAATCCCATTAAAAAACCAACCATTTACACAAATTCCTCTATAAATAACAAACACCATTTAAAATACACCAATTAGTTCCAAACATCCTTTCTAAAACCCCAATTCTTTTTTTAAATCATTTTAAAGCAATTTAAAACCAAAAAAGGTATATTGAACACATATATTTTTTTAAGAAACATTTCAAAACACTTGAATTGTTTTAAAAGTGAACCCCTAACAAAATCACTAGATGCCATTGTCACTTCCCTCTATCTAGCCAATACAAATAATTGATCGTTTCATGCCTTATATGTCTCATAACACCCCCTATCTAGCTTTGATCACTAGTTTTTAGTGTTCCTCCCATCATCCTTATGGACTAGCCAACTCATCACTGGTGGGTGAACTCCTTTTTTGGTGTTCTGACCCCCCCCCCCCACTAGCTACTCGAAACCATATTCACATTTATATTTATGATTAGAGATTAACACTATCACACTCACCCATGAACATAACAACTTGCTAACTTATTCACATTTATTATTATGAGTAGAGATTAACGCAATCACACTCACCCTTTTTGAACCTATATACTTACTAACCTATTCACATAACATTTATATATCATGATATATAATCTTTTACCTAATTCATTGGTGGGAAATAAAGGTACTATATGGCCCCATCCTTAACCTTACTTAATCTTGATTTATTACAAGATTACACATTGAGGATCTTTTCAGGTTTAGAGTTTTGGAGAATTAGATCATGAAACTTGCATTACATTCCACATTTAGACAAAGTGGTTACATAAAAGACAGTATTCATTCTTCCCATCAACGGAAACATATTTGAAATAAAACATGGATTCTTTCTTGACACATTCTTGACACTATCATCACATCATGTACCCTTCCCTTGACCTGTGAAAAACATTTCAAAAACTTGGGATGAGCATAAAAAGATCAGTAAGGGATATAAAAATATGGAAAGGAAATATGAGTACATGTATACATAATAATGAAATCATACTTTACACATAAAACATAAGCACTTTAACATACCTCAAAAAATCATAGAAATCATATGACATAAAGGTAACTTGAGGCATTCATAATATTCTTACATAGGGATTAACCCTCTTGGTTACGTTTGGAATACCCATCACAGTATATTCCCTAAATCTCTTCGGAGAAACCTTAACGTTTCACTCCTTCGCGTTACCCAATGCGTTGGAGAGCTATATCGGGCTCACCGCCCTTAGTTTATCACAGAACCACCCATTTTCATAACAATGCCCAAGAACCATAACATAAACATATCACATAAAACATGCATAAAGTAAACATAACATTTCCAAATTTCAATCACAATATAACATTTTAGGATATTGAAATAATGAATCCATTCAAAAAGAAACCATTTCCAAAACCATTTACAACATTTAATAAAGAGATTTTTGAATCAAAGTGTCTCATACCACCTTGAAGCTTTTAAAATTTTAAACCATTAATATCCATATAAATAAATCCTTAAAACCACTTTGAAAACATGAATATTAAAAAGAACAGATAATTAAACCATTTAAAGCAATATTTTGGTTAAAGGGGTTTTACCAAAATTAGAGACACTTGAATACAATAATTTAGGAATAACATTTAGTCAGAACTTTATAATATCATGAGAATAAATGGATTCATGATATAATATTCCAAAGGACAGTATATACACCATATAAGAGTGAATTGGTGCATAACAACAATGAAGTCTCAGTAGAAATGTCAAATGTGATGAATTCCCTTATAAAAAAGGTATCCTTAAATTAAGGATAATTCTATCTCAAAATTATGTGTGAAAAATATAAATACACCCAATATAAGTGGATATTAAGTGTAAAACAATAAAATTTCATTCACACATATTAAAAAGATGACATATTCAATAACTACATGTTGAACCCAAAGAAATCGAAATTGGGTTAAAAAGTTCTCTTGGTAAAATTCGACAGCCTAACGACATCACTTCAAAATTCATAAAATGAGTTGATGAGAGATAAAAAGGGAATCTCATCACTTGGACAAAAAATTTACATCAATCAGGATATAAAAGAACATATCCCAACATAATATTATTTGAATTAAAATACATAACAAAAGAAGTCCTTTAAAAAGAGGAGGGTGAAAGGTCCCCTTACCGAGTTGGGTAACTTTCGAAACGTACACCCCATGGAAGAAGGGTCATACAATGAAGATGTGAATACCCATAAATGAAATTATACTATAAAAAGTGTATAATATTGGGCAGTACATACACCACTCAAAGTAAATTGTGGCAAATGTAGCATAAATCTCACGGGAATAAAAGTGAGATGAAAAATCCCTTACGAAAACTCGGCAGCCTAACGACGCCACTTAAAACTTCCAAAATGGATTGATGAGAGAGAATAGGGTCTCTCATCATTTGAACATAAAAATTATAGTAAGAGTAATATAAAATAACATCCCAATAACAAGAAAGATGAGCTTTAAAATGAATGACATAAAAGATCGTACTTAAAAAGAAAGAGAGGAGTAGGATCCCTTACCTCGGGTCCGATTTGACTCGATCGTTCTTTAATGTCATGAATAATAAACTTGAGTTAATTTATACTTTATTAATAACCTTTATAAAGTTCATTATTCCTTTTATATCAATTATTGACATGTTATAAACATTATGTAATCATTTAAGTTAATAAAGTTTGTTTTGTCGATATTTGGTTCTTAAGTCAAAAGTGGACTTCTTACAATTACATGTTTTTCGTATGGTCAATGGTTCATTATATCCAGAATAATATTCATGATTTTGATATCAGATATATCATATATATCCAGCATATACATGTATTTATAATATTACATAATCATTTAGAGGTAAGAAATGAAATGCACCGTTCATGGAGACGGTAAGTCGTACGTACGCATGAACGCTACTTTCATTTCTTTGTCATATTAATGGAATTAAAATTAAATGAGAGGTATTTATATTTTAATTCCAGAATTATATTCATCATTTATATGTAACATACCTTATATATATCCATTATAAATATGTACTTATAATAGTACATTACATTTGGGGATAATAAATGAAATGCACCGTTCATGGAGACGGTAAGCCGTACGTACGCATGAACGCTACTTTCTTTTCTATCTCATACATTAATGGAAATAAATAATAATTAAATAGAGGTATATTATAATTCCATTATAAAATCATATATAATAACTTTAAATCCATCCTTTATACGTCCCACATAAGGCATTAACGAATCACATCACTTTAAGGGGGCGGTAGTCCGCACTTCCTTAAATGAAGATATCGCGTTTACCCATAATGGAAACCATAAAGGTATGCCATAAATGAAAAATAAATAAGCTTAAGTAAAACATAAACATATTAAATATCATATATAAATATAGTGACATCTTAATGGCCACCTTTGAAGGTGTTATATGAGTGTTGTACAATCATCGTTTCGTGAGGCAGAAATTCTCCATCCACGGAAACAATATATTCTTTAACCATTAGATGTAGGTGTGTGTAAGTGTAGCTCTAATACTTGTTATAAAAACATCCTAGTATATTTAACATACTGGATATGTTACAAAAGAAATGAATAAAAATATTTTAGGGGGTTGGAGAGGCAAAATAAAACAAAAGGACTCAAGTGAAGACATTACCTTAAAATTGGGTAACTCCCTTTAGTTTGAGCTCAAAGGCTTCCTTGGGAAGACTTCTACCCAAATTTAGGCTTCAAGGAGTAATATAGGGAAGTGGAGAGACAAAATGGGAAGAGTGTGTCCGAGCCAAGGGCTTTGGGAGTGTGGGTAAGGAGGTAGAGGTGGGGGCCTTTTATAAGAGGAGAGGAGGGGCACTCTTGTAATGTTCCAAAATATTACTTTATTCTCAAAAGTGTTTCGGATTTTAAAGGTCCCACATTGATGTATTTAGAGGATAAGGTGATAATGGTTCGAAATCCACTCATCCAATAGGTTTTGGACATGTGTAGGTCTTAGATATTACACTATCTTTCTATTTTATATAAATCGTTAAATAATGAGGTCATCGCTGCATCATCATGACGTCATAAATAATTTAATTTATTTAATATCTAAAAATTATAAAAAACTAATATGATGTAGGAAATATTTTTAGCTTTCCAATTACTATTTATAGTAAAAAATATGACATTTATAACCCCATGTAAAAATTGTTTTAGTAAAACATCTCATGTTTGTGTCATTTTTTCTTTAACATTAAATAAAAAGATATTTATGTCATTTCCCAACCAAAGTGACTCCATGGGGTCCCCAAGTTGACCCATGGATTTTCTTGGTCGGACATGACACATCAAATGAGGGTAGGACATGTGTATAGGTCATTTCATTTTATTAAAACATTATTCTTACCATAAACTACACTAATTACCTCTAATCGCAATTAAAAACTTAATAAGTTACTATTCACCAAAAATTATTTTTATCCCATTGAACCACATTTCACTTCTTAATGAAAACCATTTATGTTGGATTTTTGAAATTCAAAACACAAAGATGGAAAAACTTCATTTAAACGGAAAAATCAGTTTTTATAAGTACCACTTAGTGGTTTCACTATTCATCAAAAATTGATGTTTTTCAGAAAAATCCCAAAAATTCAGCCTAAGCTATATTTGATATTACGAATTAAAACATAAATTATATTTTACAAAATTCAAAACATATAAGTCACATTAATTAATTTAATAATTAATTCCCGCTGTCAGAGCAAATAGTGTGTTTTTATGAAACAATAAGTATCAAAAGATTGACACTAGTTTAAGTTTGATTTCAAAGTGAAATTAATTCCAATGACCACTATTGAATTTAATGGTAAAAATATATTCCAATTTCACTTTAAAACCAATTCAAAAGATAATATAATCATATAAATAAATTAGATTAAAAAGAGGTTTGGAATTAAAATACAACATTTTACACTATTCATTAAAAAAATGAACTTTATCGGAAAGATACCAAAAATTTACACAAAGTAAATTTTGATGTCCCAATTCTTAATAAGAGTTTTATTTGGTCCAATAGAATTTATAAGAGTGAACAAAACTATATTTAATGATGGTTCTCCATCAAAAGGCGATAAGTGAACCTTTAGTGAAAACTAGGGCATATACGCCTAAAATTGAATTCTTTCCGTATTTTAAGCCTTTATATTTTATTGGATAAATGTAAAAACATTTAAAAACATATATAATCATATTTTAGTTATTTATATCCATTATCTCCAAAACAATGGCTACATGTTAACTACCATTTAAAATAATATCATTTTATTATTAGAGTGCAACGTAAGATTCCCAAGAAACTCGTTGTTGCGTGTTGGGTACGCCATCGAGCATAGCGTCCCCTTTAAAGTAATATTAATATTTTATTCACAAATATGGATAAATATGAAAATTTCATATCCTTTATTTACCTGGGGTGTTACATGTACTACCCATCTCATAATACATAAATTTGTTTTCCACTTGAAAATCAAACATTCATTATCTCATAAAGAACCCATATCAACTTGAGAAAATAAATTCACAATAAATAAGGGAACCATGTGATCAAGGAAAAATATAATAATAAAGAAAAGAAATATTACTAGTTATTCTAATAAAACAACAATATGGTGGAGGTAATCAATAAAATAATTCAATCATCTATATAGAACCACTGATCAGTGAACAAAATTTCATGGGATATACTCTCGGTACTAGTGTGTGATGATCCAAAACAGCAATATAACTATATGGACCATCATCTGATATATGTTTCATCAATCAATAACATGATCCACCCAATTAAACCATACGTAACTCATCATAATTGAACCTTCCCACTAACCATGTCTAAAACTCAACTAGGGGGACCATAGAAGTGTGTGTACCAACTTGGGTAGCATGAATCATGACCTCCCACCTAGACACACAAGTTACCATAAACAAACAACCATAAGGGTGATAAATAAATCAATATAATTAACAAAATAAATGTCTCACACATCACCTCCTACACCATAACATATAACATCCCATTTTCACATCATACATTCACCATATAAATAATCAATAACCCATAACTGGTGAAACAATTATAGAAGAAATCATTAAGGGTCACATGAGAAATAAACCATTTACTTTTTAAAGTGAAAAATGGGTCTTCACATGAAAACCAACTTAGTGTGTAGAGTCTCACTCCCCTTCTTTAAAGTCTCATAATTTCAATGATTTTGGAAGCACTTGAAAACAAATCCCTTTTTCGTTCCAAAACATTCTCCAAGAACATGGAAAATTCCTTTGAAAACCCAAAAAAGGAATAAGACCTAAATTTTCTATAAAAACATTTAAATGACCCTATGAACATTTTCAAATATTCTTTTCATGATAATTAATCTAATTTAATAATATTACATGAAATTATTATGAAAAACCCCTTATTCCAAGCCTAGATTTTAAGAAATAAATTTATAATTTCACCCAACACCCCATACATTACTATAATTTAATTGAAAATAAATTTATAAAGTCTAAAAGTTCCATGAATTATAAAATAAATGAAGAGAAAATAAACACCTACTTTAAACCGAATGGTAACCAATACACAACATGTCACCTTCCATGGAAAACACTCAAAAAACATAAATCAAAAAATCCTCATGAAAAATAAATTTTAGTTTCTAGGAGAAGGAGAAATATATGGGAAATAGATAAGAGAAGAGGGATGGGGAGATAAATAATAAAGAGTGGGAACAATACTTAAAATGGAAAAAAAATTCTTAAATAATTCAAAAAAAATCGTATAACATGAACTTAAGAAATCATAGAATATTATAATTCTCATTTTCCAAAATAAATCATATTATAATATCAAATAAATTGTGACTAAAATATCACTACACGGAAAACAATCCTAATACAATAAATATAAGTGAAAATTCAAACCTTTTCACAATAAATTTTTAAAACATTGAAGTGAAAATTATATTTAATTTTTTTGAAGGAAAATAGATTACTATTGAAAACATTATTATAAATAGTTCCTAATAAAATGTTATTAAATAGAAATAAAGGTTTAAAAAATGAGAAGTAAAATTACTTTAAAAATGTTTACTTTTAATAGAATCCTTAATAATTCAAACTTGAAAAATACATAATGTATTCATTGGGAAAGGCCTTTATAATGTAGTAAATAATAGACCCCTAAGTCATGGTGTTGTAGGTGTGAGATACAATCAGTTTGTTTGGGGAACGACCTATGACCTATCAAGGGATGAGTAGTGTGGTGATGAAATCTAATTTTGGAAATTTGTTGTGGGTGTTAACACATCGTGATAGTTTGTAATTTGAGTAATGACTAGTTGTGGTTTATGAAAATCCTATAAATTTTTTGGTTACTAACAATCCCATGTGAGGATATAGAGAGTCAAAGTGTAAGAGTCTTCTCTGGGTAAGTGGATTGGTCCTTGAGTTATTCCATTGGTTTCAGTGATGTGAGTATGTATGGGAGTTGTTGGAAATGATTGTGAGTTTCAAAATTCATTTGATAATGAGATATGTTCATGATTATGTTTCGGTAGTGATTGAATTTCTTAGTGCACGTTAGAAGTGGTGTGTAGGTGAACCTAACCCATAGGTAGAGGTGGTTAGTTTTGTGTGCATGCATAAGTGGTTGAGTTGCACTGCTAGATGATAGATACTCAT
The DNA here is from genome assembly GCA_963277665.1 of Viscum album. NCBI lineage: Eukaryota > Viridiplantae > Streptophyta > Magnoliopsida > Santalales > Viscaceae > Viscum > Viscum album. The sequence continues at coordinate 2,284,149 of OY728165.1, forward strand.
GTAAGGGTATCGATTAGAGGAGATCAAGAATGAATCAATGATGTCAACCTATAGAGTGGGGATTGGGTTGTTAGGGGAACTTGGTGATGGGAGATAGTATGGTTTGTCCCTTAGTTCATGGGTTGAATCATGTGAAAAATTATAATGAAGTTTTATTTAGACATCTACACATAGGAAAGTAAGAAAATTTTTTATTATTGCTCATGAGCATGAGAGGGACCTGATGTGTGAGTTGTTAGTAGAAAATCCATTGAGTCAGTAGTTATTAGGTTGAGTTTAGTGTAGGAAACCTTAGAGTGGGTACAATTAATCAAAGAGTGGAAGATTACCATTTATATCAAACAACATTCTTATATAGACTGATGATGTATACCTTTAGAGTTCTCTAGGGAGGTTTAATCTTTCTTGTAGGTGTCATCTTGGTTGGGGAATCGGTGATTATGGAGGTAGGGGAAGTTGGCACTGTTGTTTTTGGGACCATTAAAGATAGTGGAATAGATCAGGATGGTGTATTTCAAATTGGATCCTCCTTCATGACATCGAGGTGTGCATGATTTGGTCCATGTATCTCAACTTAGAAAGTATGAGTTGGATCCTTCATATGTGATTGATAATGAAGAATTTGATTTGGAGGTAAATTCATAATTTGAGAAACATATACTATGAATTATTGATTGGATTTAAAAGGTATTGAGAAGGAATACGATTCCTAACATTTGATTTTTTTGAATCATGGGCGTATTCAAGAAGAATATTGGAATCAAGAGTCGGATACATAGGCTCAGTGGCCCAAGATGATCAAGCAAGACCTCTAGAGACACTTCTCGGGGATGATAAGTCCTTATAGGGTGAGATTGTAATGGACTCAGACTTTCTAGGTGTGTTATTCATTATTTTCATCCTTTATTTTATGTGATTTTAGTTATTATTTGTTTGGGTGAAGTCGCTGGTATTTAGTAGGTATTTTTAGAGGGTTTTAAAAGAATTTAAGGGGGATTATGGATAAGGTAAACCATGTGATTTTACCTAGGAAATTATGTAGCCCATTGGAGAGGAATATAGGCTGGAACATGATTGGAACACAATTATATATAACCATATAACATTCCCTAGGTAATCATGTAACTCAAAATAGAAACAAAATCATGATTGGAACATGGTTAACCAAGCCATGTAGCTAAAACATGGGTTTACCCTAAAGAGGAAATGATCCTTGCGTGGTTGGAACACCGTTTGATAAACCTTGAGAACAAACCATTCATGTGGGATTAATTAACCCAAAAATTGGATTTTTTAACTCAAAACCTCCCTAAAACCCCTCATTCTTCCTCCTATACCTAGGGATCTCAAACTTAGGGATACTAGTGGTTGTTCTTTGTGAATTCTTTCCCTCTATAAAGAATTTATATTAGATCTATAGATGCTAGTCCTAGCGATTTCAAGGTAATTGATCACTTTTCCCACCATTCTTCTTGTTCATATAAGAACTTCTCTCTTATCCCTAAGAAATACCCAAGATCTTGACTGTCATGGTTAGATTTAGTAATTTCGACATGATCTAATGTGATTCCTTCTATATTTGAATAAAATGAAGGTATAAATACATTTTTTCAAGATTTTTATCATATTTATCTAGATATGATCATTATATTGGATCTTTTTGGTTAAGTATAAACCAATCTTATCCCTTGACATGTTCTTCTTCTTATATCTTCACTCTTTAATACTTATGTGGTGATTTGTGGTTGGTTATATGGATCATTGTTGTATGAGCTTGTTTTAGTTGGAGAATCATGATGTTAAGATTTGATTCTCATAAACTAGGAAGTTCCTTACCATTTTATAGAAATTATGTATAATATTATGATAAAAAATTCTTGTGTGTTTGTGTGTGTTACCATAATACTTTTCTTGGTATGACATTCTTGTGTATGTGTGTGTGTGTGTGACCCAAGAGACCTCTCCTAATAAGACATGATTTTGTGTTTGTGTGTGTGACCCATGATACCTATCTTAATTTGACATGTTTATTCATGTGTATATCTCAATAATTTCCTTTTTATGGATTGTATTTGTATACATGTGTATAGATATAGACTTATGTTATCTGGTATCACAGCGACATATATACCCTTCATGGCTTGGTTAATCCCTTAGAGGGATAGAATGTGCAACGTGATGCATGATGATTATGGTGGGGTATTGAATGAAAAATTGTGGGACATGATAGCCTTGTGGCTTAACCTGATACTAGAACCAAGGCATGATGGACTTATGTTTTGACCTGAGATAGTTGGTGAGGCATTATGGATTTATGGATTGACTTGCGATAATTTGTGAGGCATGATGGACTTATGGATTAACCTAATTCGTTATGGAATTATAACCTATTATGAGACTAAAATTATCCATATTGACTATTATGAGATTCATGGAAACAAGATATATATTTTCTTATGGTATGGAGTCGAAGCTAGTAAGGTTGGGGTTCGTGGAAGCTCGGTTAGCGTACGATGACCTAACAAGAGATTTTTTTTACTTTTGAATTTACTTTATTATCATCATATACACTTATATATAACTATTTCTCTTATGTTAGGAACATATTAATGGTTTCCTACTAAATTTTATACTCACACCCTACATGAGCATCGCAGTGCGTGTGTAGACTTCTTTAACCTAGATTTCAGATGAGGGTAGTGGCCCCCCACTTGGGGTAATTATATAAGAGGAGTAGGTTAATCGAGGTGATATCATGATAGACTCGAGGATACTTGTAGAGATACCTCTTTATTTATTTATTTTTCCTTGTTTATTGTTTATGGTTCTACCACATATTGGGACCTCTTGACTTGTTGCGCTGGTTATTATATGTCATATTTTTATGGAATGGGTTGATGATTTTGTTATATAAACTTCTTTTTCCTTTTAGGTTCTAATTTTTAATTTGATTATTATTTCTACTATTATGTACTATAATTATTATTACTTACCAAGGGGATAGTATCCCCACGATGCCACTTATTCCCTCACCACTAGTTGGAAATAAATTTTGTATAGGGAAGCATACATGAGGTCAGGTGACACTTCGGCTCAGTCCTGGTGATTTAGTTTGGGGTGTTATAGTTGGAACATATCAACACTAATACAAAAAATGGGCTTTATCAGTGCTCAAAACAGGCTTTATCAGCGCTAAAAAAGGTATGTAAAGCTCAGTGCTGATAAAGGGGGGTCCCCTTTATTAGCGCTCAAAATGAGATGATAAACATGTTTTTTATCAGTTCTCTTTTAGCGCTGATAAACTTATACTTTATCAGCTCTTTTTTAGCAGTGATAAAGGAATCCTTTATTAGTGCTAAAAAAGCACTGATAAATTCCCTTTCTACTACAACAAAAAAATCTGCAGCAGCACACCCAAACAACACCTGCAAAAAATTCAGCATCTCAACAAGTATACCCATAACTAATACTATTCCAAAAGTACCATGTTATGGATCTCAAAAAGTCACAAACACTACTGGAAAAAATAATATAACGTCCCATTTCAAATTCTCAGGACGACCCTTATTACTCAAGGGAGTTTTTTCACCAAGTCAGGAATCTCATATAAACCCATTCTTATCACTAAAGGTGACCATGTATCCTGATAATTATCTTCTCACTGGAGGGAAGGTATAATTAGCTCCCTACTCATACCTAATAACTCAATTAAGGCCACAAATTCTTACATACCAGCACTCTATTGAACCCATAACATTCCCACCAGTTCCTTCTCACTCAATGCAACGACACACCTTAGGTTCTAATCACCCAATTAGAATCTGTCACCAATCACAAGTACATGCCACCCAAACCGAGAATGGTGTCCGGGGCGATGGGGGTGTCCGGGGGGGATAGGGGTGTCCAGGGGGTGGGGTAGGTCCAGGAGGTTGGGGGGATATACAAGGGGTGGGGTGGAGTCCAAGGGGTGGTGGGGGTTGTCCATGAGGGTGGGGGTGTCCAGGGGGTGGGGGGTGTCTGGGTAGTGGGGTGGTGTCTATGAGGGGGTGTCCAGGTGGGGGCATATAGTGGGTGGTGGGGTGTCTAGGGGTGGGGGGATGTCCAGGGTGGGGTCTATCCATGGTGGTGTCTAGGGGGGTGGGCTGGTGTCCAAGGTTTTGGGGGGGGGGGGCTGTCATTGGGGGTGTCCAGGGGGTTGGTGGGGCTGTCCAAGGGGGGTGGGGGTGGCTGTCCATGGGTGGGGGTGTCCAGGGGCGGGGGGTGTCCAAGAGGTGGGGTGGTGTCTAGGGGGGCGGGGGGAGTCCATGGAGTGGGGTGCCATTCAGGGGTTTGGGGGTTGTCCATGGATCGTTATCCTAAAGGATCAACACAATCTGAATGCATTTGATCAGATTTCCATAGGTCAGTTGTTGTTTTCACATAAAATTCTGTCCATTTAAAAAAAAAAGAGAGACACTTTGAGTTATACCGGACACACCATGCCTCGTATTGAGGCGGGGTTGACTCATAAACATCACCAATACACCCATATATCATTATCCTAAAGGATAAACACAATACAAATGCGTTTGGTCAGATTTCCGTAGGTCATTTGTTGTTTTCACATAAAATTCTGCCCATTTTAAACAAAAGAGAGACACTTTGAGTGATACCGGTCCCACTATGCCTCGGATTGAGGCGGGGTTGACTCATAAACATCACCAATGCACCCATGGATCGTTATCATAAAGTATCAATGCAATCTGAATGCATTTGGTCAGATTTCCGTAGGTCAGTTGTTGTTTTCACATAAAATATAGTCCATTTTAAACAAAACAGAGACACTTTGAGTGATATCGGCCACAATATGCCTCATATTAAAGTGGTGTTGACTCATACACATCCCCAACACACCCATGGATCGTTATCCTAAAGGATCAAGACAATCCAAATGCATTTGGTTGGATTTCCGTAGGTCAGTTGTTGTTTTTGACATAAAATTTTGTCCATTTTAAACAAAAGAGAGACACTTTGAGTGATACCGGCCACACCGTGCCTCAGATTGAGGCAGGGTTAACTTTTACACATCACCAATAATCCCATGGATTGTTCTTATAAAGTATCAACACAATATGAATGCATTTGGTCGGATTTCTGTAGGTTAGTTGTTGTTTTCACATAAAATTCTCTCCATTTTAAACAAAAGAGAGACACTTTGAGTGATACCGGCCACACCGTGCCTCAGATTGAGGCAGGGTTGACTCGTACACATCACCAACACACCCATGGATCATTATCCTAAATTATAAATACAATATGAATTCGTTTGGATGGATTTACGTAGGTTAGTTGTTGTTTTCACATTAAATTCTATCCATTTTAAACAAAATATAGACACTTTGAGTGATACAGGCCACACCGTGTCTCGGATTGTGGTGGGGTTGACTCGAACATGTCACCAACACACCCATGGATTGTTATCCTAAAGGATAAACACAATAAAAATGCGTTTGGTCAGATTTCTGTAGGCCAGTTGTTGTTTTCACATAAAATTCTCTCCATTTTAAACAAAAGAGAGACACTTTGAGTGATACCGGCCACACCATGATTTAGATTGAGGCGGGTTTGACTTGTACACATCACAAATGAACCCATGGATCATTCTCCTAAAGTATAAATACAATAAAAAGGCAGTTGGTTGGATTTCCGTAGGTCAGTTGTGGTTTTCACATAAAATTTTGTCCATTTTAAACAAAAGAGAGACACTTTGAGTGATACCGGCCACACCATGCCTCGGATTGAGGTGGGGTTGAATCTTACACTTCACCAACGCAACCATGGATCATTATCCTAAAGTATAAACATAATAAGAATTTGTTTGGTCAGATTTACATAGGTCAGTTGTTGTTTTCACATAAAATTCTCTCCATTTTGAACAAAAGAGAGACACTTTGAGTGATATCGGCCACACCGTGCCTCAGATTGAGGCGAGGTTGACTCGTACACATCAAAAAAACACCCATGGATCATTATACTAAAGGATAAACACAATACGAATGCGTTTGGTCAGATTTTCATAGGTCAGTTGTTGTTTTCACATAAAATTCTATCCATTTTAAACAAAAGAGAGACACTTTGAGTGATACTGGCCACATCGTGCCTTGGATTGAGGCAAGGTTAACTCATATACATCACCAATGCACCCATGGATCATTCTCCTAAAGGATCAACACAATATGAATGATTTTGGTCATATTTTCATAGGCTAGTTGTTGTTTTCACATAAAATTCTGTCCATTTTAAACAAAAGAGAGACACTTTGAGTGATATCGGTCATACCGTACCTCAGATTGAGGTGAGGTTGAATCATACACATCACCAATGCACCCATGGATCATTATCCTAAAAAATAAACACAATCTGAATGTATTTGGTCGGATTTCCATAGGTTATTTATTGTCTTCACATAAAATTCTGTCCATTTTAAACAAAAGAGAGACACTTTGAGTGATACCATCCACACCGTGCCTTAGATTATGGCGGGGTTGACTCGTACACATCACCAACGCACCCATGGATTGTTCTCATAAATGATAAACACAATCCGAATGTGTTTGGTTGGATTTCCATAGGTCAGTTGTTGTTTTCACTTAGAATTATGTTCATTCTAAACAAAAGGGAGACACTTTGAGCAATACCGGCCACACCATGCTTAGGATTGAGGCAGGGTTGACTCATACACATCACAAACACACCCATGGATTGTTCTCCTAAAGGTTCAACACAATACAAATGCGTTTGGTTGGATTTCCGTAGGTTAGTTGTTTTTTTCACTTAAAATTATGTCCATTTTAAATAAAAGAGAGACACTTTGAGTTGTTCATCATTCATTCATGTTGCTGGTGCATTTAATCAATTAAAATGGGAAAATGGATCATTAGAGAAATCATGTTTTATTTAATAATAATTACAATTCTCCTACGAACATTTTCATACAACAATGTTTCATCTTTTGAACCCCTTAACCCCTCTGAAAAATGACCACCAATTGTACACATCCCCAGTCAGATATTCATTTTATTTGTGTACAATCTTCCATCAGGTTTGTGGCCCACTCGTTTCTGAACAAATCTTTATCATCTTGTGAGTATGAGGCTTTTCGGAAGTCAGAGTAATACATCAAAATATAAAAATAAAGAATTGATAAATAAATTAAATGAAATAGTAGTAGTTTTTGAAAATACCTCTTTAGGGATGCTAGTTTGTTGATGAAAAATGATCTCTTTCATAAATTTACAAACATAATAACTGCAATAATTATCATTTTTTTGTTTTGGACACTGCAAAATTTTTGATCATTAGGATAATAAGTAAATTGTGTTGATATGTGTTTGGATAGTGAAATTTTATTTTATATACCCTGATATTCGTCCAGACGTAGTACCTGATCACCTCTTTATGCTTATCCCCTGTCCTCATTCCTTTTTTAGACGATAATGATATGCTTACCTATCATAAAAGAATCCTCAATAAAAGATAATATAAATTATGTTAATTGATGTTTAGACCTAAAACGTAGGATGTATTGTCTTACAGATTCACAAACTCCATCATGTGTGGTTAGTTTGTTGGATATTGTTGCTTTGAATATAGAAAATAAATCATTTGAGTATCCAAGTTTACCACAATTAGCAGCCAATGTTGCCTAAAACAAAAAAAGGAACAATTAATAAAAGAAGTGAAAATATAATTTATATGCTTGAATCGTAGAGTTTTACCCCTGCATGGTTGGTATTAGGAAGATTCTGTCATCAGTAATCTTTCATTCAAATGTTTTCAGAAAGTTGTTCACTATTTCATTCTTTTTTGATGGCTCTAATTTTGTTAGATGTGTTGATTTGATATGAGGACTAACGAGTCTAAATTTTGGCTCATGGAAAAATTACTTCAACAGTTTTTCATATATACATCTGTCAGCAATATAAAATAAATTTAGTCATAATTTTCACATTAGATCATCTTTTAGAAAATCAATTCATGAAAACATACCTCACATATATATTTACAAATGTGACACTTATCCAACCATTTTCAAGGATATCATTTAGATTTTCAGTAGCAACGAAATATTGACTTTCCTCTTCGTATATATTCTTTTTGAAAACCACTATATGACTACTACCACCTCTTAGCTTCATATCCACATGAGTCTTCAATGATAGTAAATGTGGATAGAGAAAATGTGGTGTTATTGTGATTTCATTATCTCTTTGGGATCGGTTGGTCAATCCTTTAGATGGTTTTGAGCCGATGTTTGTCAACCCCTTCCCTTTCTCCGTCTATACTAACATTCATTAGTTCAGACACTTTTTTCATTAATTGTTAAAGGTTTAGATTGAAAAAAAGAAAATAAATACCTATTTGTCCCCATGTACTCTTACAAGTTTTGACGGCCATGAAATGAATGTCCCAATAGCCTTTTCGACTGTATTAATATCATCATCATCAAGTAGAATAGGTATCTCTGCATTTGGCTCATGAGCTATAGTAATCATCACTTTCAGATGATCTTTCAAAAGTGGTATATTATGCAGCTTATCATCTGGGATGTTGAACACTGTAGCCCTCGCTACAAGGTGATAGGTGGTTGTTGACAGATATAAATCATAGTCATTATCACCCTTTAGAAGATCAGTACAGGAAAAGTATCAGTGTTTGTTTGATTCACATTTCATGGGAATAATTATTAGAATATGTATTACCATGGCTAAGACAGCTCTTTGAGGGTAATGTCTCACCTCAAAGCTGGTGGGGGTGGGGTGGGATCTTCACACACTGGTTTTTCCTTATTTGTGTCTTCTCCTTGCTTCCCACCCATAAAAGTTTCTATCAACTCTCCCTGCCATTGAAATCATTCTTCAAGAGTTGATAGTCTTTCTCTCATTTGTTTCAATTTTTCATCTCTATCATCCATTTCTTTTTTTCCCAAAATATACTGAAGGTGTCACCCCAAACCTCGCACCTCTGACACAACCGTATTGTTCTGGTTGCTTCAAAGATGTTGATAATAGGTATGTATCAGCTACAAGAGTAGCTAGTTCCTGTGACTATCAGATATAGGAAAATAACTAATTGTTTTTATGTGATAGGAATTTAAAACAAATCTTTTTATCATCGTGTCATAATTACACATATTTCCCACACTTTTTGGGTGTTTTAATCTACTAGCTTCCCTTCCTTATTCACACATTCCTCCTTCCATAGCACATGATGTGGGATGGAAGTGTCTTTGGTTTTAGACTCATCAATATACATATAAATATAGAAAGATAATTATGATGTTGTTTATTGGAACCTAACAATATTGCTGTAAATTTAAAATATGTACCATTTTCTTTTCTACTGAAGCGTACCCCATCCTTGCTTTACGATAGGGGTATGTTGGTTTTGATGCACATTCCTTATTTTCAGTACTGAGTTGTTGTTTCATAAATTAAATATTTACAATAAAAGTGATGAATACACGTATCCTCAAACAACATATTATCACCCACAATGTACCTGAAACTTCTCATCCCCACAGCGACCAGTAAATTCATCCCATGCTTCTTGGGATATTAGGTGAGCGTAGACAATGGGTGGGTGTGGGTTTATTTTACCTTTGGAATCTTTCAGGTGACATTTTGTTAAAATAGTGCGAAAACCTCAATGAATCCTTTCTGCAAGCCTTAGTACATAATTATTGTGTGAATCATCTACTATAAATGTACTATACAAGAGATTGAGAAGAGTAAGACACTATTTTATTATTTTATTTTCTAGTAAATTAAAGAAATAATATCATAATGTTACCGTAATTTCTTCCCAGATCACATCCTTCAACCCAGACACAACATGGTGCCATGAATCTATGTCAACTGGCACACGTTCCCGAGTGAAAAATTCAATGTAACTACTAAACATAGACATGTTGGGATTCAAATGTTGGCCTCCTGCATTCTATCCGACATCAAATTTGATGCCTTTTCTTTTGGCCTTAAGAACTTTGGCTAACACTGTCAAACTACGATGCACCTGTGTTTTCTGTGACGTCAGTCCTTCATCCCCGACCATTTCATCGATATCAACAACAAATATATGTTCATCTGAAATGGTAGCAGAGTCATGTGCTGATGGTTGTTGGACCTCAACACTAGGAGAAACAACAAGTTCAGAAACTTGTTGTTGCTCTGCACTGTGAGTAGCCGCAGTAGGAGCAGCAGCAGGAGGAGAAACAGCAGCTTGAGAGACTTGTTCAGCCTCAAGGCTAGGAGCACCAGAACGTGGAGAAGTCATTATTTGAAAAGTTGGTTGAACAGTTAATTTATATTACATAAATTCAGTAATGATATGATAATAACATGAGATAACAAGATCTATATTACAAACAAAATATAACCTATTTATTGAACTCTCTTTATTTTTTTCAAAGGCTGAAGGGATTTGAAACCTCTATCGATTATCCAAATACCTTAATTGTGGTCTTCTCTAACAAAAAAAAAGAACATCTACATTGGGAGGACTATGAAATGATTGTGAAGTAACACTGAAAGGATCGTCCTCAACTGAATTTTCATCAGACCCTTCAGTAGTTTTGGACGATAATAGCACAATCAACCACTTTTGGTTTGCGGGATCTAGAATATAAAAAACATGTACCACTTGTGATTCCATTATAAACTATTCGTCTTTGTACCCTTCTTTACAAAAATCAACATTCACAAATCCCCATTCATCTATTTTAACACCACTGTTGTTATCAACCCATTTGCATTGAAAAATAGGCAATTGGAATGTTGTATAATCCAACTCCCATGTTTTTTTGATAATACCAAAGTATGACATATTTGCATAAATTGGATTTTTGTCCTTACTACCAGAAACATGCATCACTTCATCCACAAGTGTAACTCTTCTATTTTTCATGGTACGATCTTCATCATGTTCATCTATATAGAATGTATAACCATTAATTAAATAACCATTGCAGGATTATACATACACACTTAGTCCGGCGGCTAGCCATCGAAGTCGTTCTGAAATTGAAATTGGATTTTCATCCAACTCCTTAAAAATATGGTCATGAAACCATCCTATAAACTAGAGATTATGTGTATTTGATATCCATTTTTCAGCCTTTGATGGATTCAACTACCTAATAATTTCTTTGTGAGTTTCAATATATAGAGAAACCTCCCAACTGTTATGCAAAACATAAAGGTGGTCATGCTCCCGATCAGTAATACTGATTGTCAAAACATCTCTTCCAGAAATTCCCTCACCCTCAATGCGTACAGTGTGACAAGATTTTAGGAAACCAGTGCTTTCCATATCAGATAGGTATTCGATACAAAATTCAATGGCTTCCTCAACAATATATCTCTCCACTATACAACCCTATGGCCGACTTTTATTTTTGACATACCCTTTCAAAATCATCATATACCATTCAATGGGGTACATCAATCTATAGTGCACATGACCACAATGTCGAATCTATCTCACCAAGTGAATCATCAAATGAACCATCATATCAAAGAATGTTGGTGGGAAGAACATTTCTAATTCACATAATATGATGACAATTTATTTTTCCATAGCTGGAAATTTCACAGGGTCTAAAACTTTGCTACATATAAATTTAAAAAAGAAACAAAGTTTGGTTAACGTATGATGAACATTATTGGGAAAAATGAAACGTAAATTTATAGGAATTATATCATGCATCAAAACATGGCAGTCATGTGATTTCAAACATTTTAACTTAAAATAATTCATTGACACAATGTTCTTGATATTTGATGAATACCCCTCTGGAACCTTTACATCATTGAAGAAGTTGCAAAACTTATATCTCTCCTCCCTAGAAAGAGTGTAAGTAGCTGGAGGAAGAAACATTTGATTTTCACCCTTCACGGGAGCCAAATCTTCTCATATTCCCATGTCAACCATGTCCAACATTGCCTTAATTCCATCCTTTGTTTTTTCAGGGGAATTTAGAAATGTTTTGATAACACTATCACATACATTTTTTTCCACATGCATCACATCAAGATAATGTCCGACGTACAAACAATTCCAGTATGGTAATCTAAAAAAACGGATCTCTTTTTCCAACTGATTTTCGTAAGGTTTTTCAAAAATGGTTTACCAAAAACAGTGGTCGCATCTTTTACTTTCTCAAATAGTTGATCACCTATTATTGGAGACAGTGTTGCGCGTTGTTCTGAACTTCCATTTAATGATGTCATCTAATATCGGTACTTATGCTGACAAAGTAGAAATCTACGATGTCCTAGAAACACAGATTTTGATGAATGTTTCAACCTAATTGATTTTGTATCTTCTTCTCACATGGGACACCCTTGATTTTTTTAATGCTATATCCTGAAAAATTTTCATAATTAAGGAAATCATTTATATTCCCATACAACATCTCTCTCAACGTGAAGTATTCACTTTTATAAGCATCATACAACATAACACCCGAATCACAGAATAACTTCAAATCCTCGATCAAAGGATCTAGATAAACATCAATATTATTACCTGGTTGTTTTGGTCCTGATATAAGCATAGATAACATGATGAATTTCCACTTCATTCATTACCAGTGTGGCAAGTTATAATTTACCAACATAACAGGGCATGTATTGTGAGTACTAGTTTGAAAACCAAAAGGATTCACTCCATATATAGATAATGCAAGATAAAGGTTTCTCGGCTCTTTTCAAAATTCAGGATACTCATGATCAATTTTCTTCCATTGAGGAGAGTCGGTTGGATGACGTAATTTCCCATCTTTATTTCTTTTATCTGCATGCCATGCCAATTGTCTTCCAGTTTCTTCACATCTATATAGACGCCTAAGCCTTGGAATGATTATAAATTACCATACAACTTTCATAGTACTGGATTCATCTTTCTTGTATTGAGAAGCACCACACTTTGGGAATTCTGTAAGTGATTTTCTCTCCTTGTGAAACAATATACAATATTTCGGGCAGACATCTATTCTTGCAGAAATCATACCCATCGAGCGTAGCATTCATTTAGCTTCATATGTCTAGCTTGGGAGCTCATTATCTTCCAGGAGAATGTCATTCAAGAGAGAAAGTAGTTCTGTAAAACTAACATCACTCCATCTGTTTCCTGCTTTCAATTTATACAGCTTTAGCACAGCTGACAATGCTGTATATTTTGTGCAACCAATATACAATGGCGACTTTGCCCAACTCTTTATCTTCTCAAAAAATTTTGTGCAATCACGGAGTTCATCTTCAATTTTCCTTGTCATTTCCTCACTATGATCTTTATCATCATTGAAATCTGTAATCACATCCTCCATATGGTCTTCTTCATTATCTATATTTGTATTCATATCTGATGATCCATAAAATGCAGTTTTATCCTAGCCAGTAGCTACATTCTCTTTTTCTCCGTGTTTATTCCAACATTTATAACTCAGATCTATTCTGTGACATATCAAATGTTCTTCCAACTCCTCTGGAGTAATTATTATAGAATAAGAACAACGTAAACATGGACAAAGGATTTGAGAAGGATCCTTTATGTGATCCTTTGCAAACTTGATGAACTCTTTCACTCTGTTCACATAATCTATTGTCAAAAGATTAGCATCCATCCAATCATTATTCATCTCCATCCTATTTGAATCTGAAATATTAGTATTTATGGTTCAAATAAACAAAACAAGACTTCCAAATACAGAAGAAGAGAACCAATTCCTTATAAAAATAGAGATTAATAGAGCCTAACCATTTTTTATAAAGAGTTGGAAATCAACAGAACCAGGATAGATCCCCCATCAAAATAAACATAGTTTCCAAACACAAAGGGGTTCATGGGGATAATCACTTGTGTCATAGATGGTAAAACTCACATGGAATCATCCTCTATAGCTCATCCTCCTCTATCGGGTCAACCCTTCTATGGTCAACTAGTCCATCCTTTTATACCTCATCAACCTAAAATACATATGGATGAAAACCAGTAGCCAGCTCTATAAGTAAAGAAAGGATTCTCATAATCTCTAAAATATGGAAATCATTAAATATAATTACTTGATATTCATTATAGTTTCCTCAAATCACCCTAATCCAAACACAAGAATAATCAAGAATGATACATCTAACACTCCTAGGTTTCTGTCCTATATTTAATATCATCATGCCTAATATTTTTGGTAAGCTCAATTTACTTACTTTAAATCACAGGGGGGATAATCACTAGTGTCATAGATGGTCTCCCATGTTATTCCATATGAAAATTTTAACAAATATTATTCACCTATCATCCCATTCAATCCTCATGAGTGTCTAATATCAAACTCCATCTTAAGTGTAATATAAAATGAATATATATTAATAAATTACCCCACATCCACTTCCCCCACTAATCTGGTCATTCTCACACTCTAATGGAATATTTATTATGCTTCAACCCCTTCTATATAATCTCATAACCATATATCCACACATACACAAGTCACAAACACATAAAAACACATATCCAAATCACAACCACACATCACATCCTCGTCACACTATGATATCATGAACATGAAGGACATAAACATCATACTCTCCTCCTACAATGCACTACCTCTACTATGTATCTGCACCAAATACACATAATCATGTCAACAAGAATACATATACATCAAAACCTAAAATCATTATAGGTCGTATATATACACCCACTGTGAGCCATTACAACTCATAGTAAGTGTGAAGCGGGAGAAGGGAAGAGGGATTGGTTCTATATGTGTTCCCTCTATAACCTAGATATTGAGAAAAAAACTCAGAACCAAAGTACCCATATGGATTTAAATCAGGTTACTTAACTCATGTGGTGGTGCGTAAGAAATAATAAGAAAATATAATAAGTATATAGTCACACATAAATATTTCCTAAGGGTTTAAACCAAACTAACTCTACAAACACCCTCGTCCACCATTGCCTTGTTACTAACACCCTCTAATGACCACTTTCATTATAATGCCACAAATAATCTCCAACAAATCACATTAGCATCCATATCAACATTACTAACTTCTCATTTCATTTAACATTATAATTTCAAGGATTTTTATTACCATATTCATTTTAATTATTAACCATTTTAATGTAAAACCAATCATTAAATCACTACCCACTATAATCCATTCATTAATCATTAATAAAATTTATCCTATCTTTAACCATTTATTAAACATAATTATTCCAATCATTATCATTAATCATTTAAGAAACCATTATTTATCATTTCCAACCCATCACCCATTACTATTTTCATTTATTCCAACCATATTCCATGCCAAAAGGAAACTATAACACCACCCAATAATAATTAAATATTCATGACATAAAATACCACTAAACACATTCTAAAATCTATAAAACCACATATTTTCTGCCTAAATAGCCATATCATTGCTATCATAACCACACAATAATCCATCCATCACTACTGTTTTAATTACCACACCACATGCTCCCAACCACATCAATAAACCATCACCCTTATAATCATAGTGATAAATACCCCATACATAGTAGCATGAAAGGGAAAACATATAATAAATTCACACTAAAAACACCCCCTTAAACATTCTTTCATATTAAAGTAGAATTTATAGTTTAAATATAACACTTTAATTAATGATTTCCATACAACCAATTCATTACCTACCTTAAGTGACTAGAAAATAATGAAAGGTGATTATAACATATTATTTGTAGTAAGAAATTTCTATCACAACATCAAGAATAAATCACTTAGCAACAACACCAATAAATCCATAAATATATAAGAAATATTATGGAACTTCATAAATCACATGCAAAACTCCCTCTTCAATTTAATTTACTTTAGTGTAATTCATTATAGTATTTAGGTTAATTAGTACTATCCATCCAATGGAAACAAAATAACATGATAATTCCACAATTTACACATAATAAAGAAGTATAAATTTCATGTCCCCAACCTCAACTAAATATTTAACAAATATTTCATAAGAATGAGAAGAATAGTAAAATAAAACATAACTTAACACATGAGGGTAATCTAAAAGTTCTATGTATAACCATTAACCATTAAAACCATAACAAAAAACCCAAAAACCGAATCATCATTTTTGTCACATCATTCCCAAGAAGAAATTTCAAGAAATGAATCAAGAAGAAGAGAAAATAAATTCACCTTAGAGGAGGAGAAGTAGGGATCCTTCTACGAGGGGAAAGCACGACCGCTAGAGGGGGAGGTGCATGGGAGGAGCCACCAACTGTTGAGAAATAGAGGAGTAGGAGTCGCAGGGAGTAGGGTCGAGCGGAGAGGAGGAGAAGCAGGGTTTTCGGAGAGGAGGATTCGTGGAAGGGGTTTGAGGGGGAGGATAAGGAGTAGGGCTAGCGGAGGAGGTCTGACAACATGAAGATCGGGGGTGGGGGAGAGGTCCGACAACATGAAGATTGGGGGGAGAGGGGAGTTGTTGTAGGGGTACAGTACCGCGAGAGCTTTAGGGTGCGATAAATAGAAGACATTGTGTGAGCGATTTTATAAAATATGAGACTACGATTTTATCAGCGTTAAAATTTTAGCGCTGATAAAGGTTACATTCTATCAGCGCTAAAATTTTAGCACTGATACAGGCCTTCTTTATTAGTGCTAAAATTTTAGTGCTGACACAGGGCTTCTTCATCAGTGATTTTTTCTTAGCGCTGATAAAAGGTGGTGCTTCCCTTGACCGTTTTTGTAGTAGTACAAGTAGATGTTTTTAGATAAGGAACGAGACCTAGTTGGTGGTTTAGGTTCTCAAAGAAGATTGGAAGCAGAATCATGGAGGTCAATTGCTCAAAACATTCATCAATAATGGAAACTTGAGAAATGTATAACGTTTTTAGTAAATGAAGTCGAAATACTTTGAAGAATTTTAATTTTAAAAATAATTTTTATAATAGAAACATAAAAAATACATAATGTTTTCTATAAAAGAAGTGGAAACACTTTGAAGACATTTAATTTTCAAATGAATATTTAATAATATGATCATGAAAAATACATAAGAGTAATAAAAAAATAGGAGTGGATGATAGAGAATTTATTTTTTAATGTATGGAAAACCATTTTGAATTTTTTGAAATAACCATGATGAAAACACACATTTCATTGAAGATTTTTAAATCATCCAATTCAAAATATGGTATACGAAAATTAAATTTTACCAAATATAACTAGTGCGCAATCAATAACCATCAACAACCACGATTTTCAGCCGGGCGTCTAGCCCGTACAATTCACATCATCACTATCAATATCAAACTGTAATAAGTGAACCCAATGAGAAAGAGGAGAAAACTAACCGTGGATGTGTGGTTGAGCACGTAGCATAGGTGCATTCATGGTGTAGGAGAGCGCGATGGAGGAGTGGCAATGGCAGAGGAGAGCCATAACGAAGGAGAGGCATGATAGAGGTGAGCCACTGGTGGAGGAGAGGCACGTCAAAGGAGAGTCGTGTTGCGAAGCTCGGTTCACAGCGGCATATGAGTCAGTGACCAAGGAGGAGGAGGAGCCATGAGAGGAGGGAGGAGCGGAGGCGGCAGTGGTGGCGACAGAGATTGCCTTCCGCAAGAGCTTGAGGGGTGCGAGGAAGGAGGAGGAACTTAGGGTTTATTTATAAAACCCGTCGACACTTTTATCAGCACTAGATAAAAAGCACTGATAAAAGTATGTTTTATCAGTGCTACAATTAAAAGCATTGATAAGACATGTCTTTATCAACGCTAAAAAAGTAGTGATAAAAGTATGGTTTAGCAGCATTATAACGGAAAGCGCTGATAAAACATACCATTTATTCATAATTATAAAATTATAACCAATATATTTTTTACATTTATAATTTTATACATATATATAATTAATATATTTATTATAGTTTAATAATTTAAATTATAATAAAATATAAATATAAATATATTTAAATTTATGTGTTTGTGTTTGTGTTTGTGTATAAATTATAATTATATATATATAATTTTATAATTTAAATTATAATTAAATATATATAAGTATAAATAAATATTTTAATTTTAATTTTAGTTTCATAAGTAATTAAATATATATATATATATATGTCTGTGCTTGTGTATATATTCATTAAATACATATATTTATAAATAAATATATTCAAAAGGTATTCATAAATATATATTTTTCATTTAAAAAATATATTTTGTAATTTTATAATTATTTAAACATATTTATATTTAATTAGATATATGTAATTATAATTATATATAATATATTTAAAAAGTATATAATTATATATATATATATAACAAAATATTTATATTTTTAAATATAATAAATTCATTTTTTGTTTATTTAAATATATTTATCGTGATTTTAAGTATTTATGAGAATATAAAGCTTCAGATATACAGGAAATGAATTAATACACCAAGTATATATAGTACTATAGTATATATGGCCAACATTAGGGTAAACAATGAACATATATTCATGAGAATATGAACGTACGCATCAATTGACACATTCATTTGGAAACATAAATTTATTTAAATATATATATTTAATAAGTATTTGTGCGTGTGTATATATATATATATTAAAAAGTATTTATATATAATATTATAAACATATAATATAATAAATATATAATAAAGATATAACTAAAACTAATAAACACAATAAACATAAATAAAACATAAACATAATAAACATGCGTTTTTTATTTAATGTATACATATAAAAATTATTTTTTAATATAATTAAAATATTTTTATATAAATTAATAATATTTTCTATTAAAAACTTTTATCAACAATATTATTGGCGATGATAAAGTCTCCTTTTTAGGACTTTTTGTTAGCGATGATAAAGGGGGGACTTTATTAGCGCTAATATTACCGCTGATAAAGGGTAGATTTATCAACGCTTTTTTCTAGCTCAAATAAAAGTCCTCCGTTTATGAGCACTTTATGATTAGTGCTGATAAAACCCAAGTGCTTCCCTTGATTGCATTTGTGGTAGTGCTGGTTTAATGCATTAATTGGTTTCTTGTGTTATCATTATTTTTATATTGATTTGTGATATCGGTTTACAGGTAATTGACTAAGGTGGGTGATGTTTTGTATGTGATGATTTTTTCTAGAGGCTCTGTTGGTTTGTTGGAGGTTCTGAAGGTTCTATGGGTAGGGTGGGGGTGATGGAGAACTGGGAATTTGGGGGGGGGAGTCTACCAATGGGTTTAAAACATTTGTAATAGCCTTAAACCAACAGTTCTTAGTGAACCATTGTTAAACACAAATTCAGATGACCCTATACCAACACATCACTTAAAGTCTTTGATATAGGGCTTTCCAAACAGGCTTATAACCAATGGTTTGGAGAACCGTTGGTATATTATATACCAACAATTCTCCGGCCTATACCAACAGTTTTGAGCTAATGGTATAGCCTTCAATTCTAGCAGTGAGGAAAAAATGTAAAAGTTTACTCTTTATATCCTAAAATGTTTAGGATATATTATGACATAATATAAAAGTTTAGTTTCAAGAATTATGATGATATACTTAGAAGTTATTAACATCTTAGCATTGGATGTTGTGGGGTTAAGGAGTTTGAATATGTTTAATGAGTTGAACATTGAAAATATGATTCCTAAGTCCCACCAATATTCAAAATTTCATGTAGATATGTGGAATAAACTATCATATATGATCTAGGAATGGTCTACAATTATACAAAAGTTGAAAAATAATAATTATAATGTAATTTATCAGAGTCAAAATTGAATTTACTATGTTAATTTTATATTTGTATAAAGGTTTTGAGTTAGGTGACTAGATGAAGGTTAAGAAATGATTTTTGTTGGGGGTAAGAAGGGAATTCAATCAAAAAAAATTAGAGGGGGAATAATGATAAAACATTGATTATTTATTCATAGAAAATCATTCCATAGATAACCCCATGTTGGGGGAAGTGGGTGTGAAGTACAAACAATATTTATTGGTGTGGAGTTGGTCGAAGTAGGATTTAGGGTTGCTCTCGAAGCTCCCCCATGAGATGTAACCCCCTCCACCGCCAGGTTCCTTCATGGAATCCCCGCCACCGCCACCTCCGACTGACTTAGAGCGGCCGCCGCCACCTAAACTACTGCCGATGTGGCCACCGCCACTCTTTCCACTGCCGCCTCCTCCACCAATCTTGGCTCCTCTGCCGCCGCCTTTTCTCCCACCTATTGTTTTAGAAAAAGAAGAGTGTTTCGGTAATTATCAGGATTCATAATGGGTGTGCTGTAAAATAGGTGGGTTCTCTTACTTATAAATGTAATATTATGATTTTTTTATTTTTAATTAATTTTGTGTTTGTGTTATGATGATAGATCATTATTGGGGAAATTAATAGAAGGTTAGAATTAATGTTGCACGCTTTGGAATTTAAAAGATCACCACCCGCACATTCTCCATTGAAAAAATAAATTCAAATTTTAATCAAATCCCTAAGGCAGGACGATGGGTTTGGTTGTTAATACGTTGTGACTGAATTCTTATACCACATACATTCGAACAAAATTATCACAAACAATTAATAATAATAAAATACTAATTTTTATAAAAAACACATTAAAATATTATTTTACAAAAATTCCAAAAATATGTAAGAAAAATAATTAGAAAGTCCATTTATGGGCATGGAATGAAAGAAAAAAATTGTTTATGAATCCAAATTATGATACATATACACCATCCATTTTTTTTGTGATTACTTTTATATCCAATTTTTTGGTTGGTTGGACTATTGTGACTAGTTTAACTTCAGTTTTTTCATTAAAATGTCCTTTGTAGGTTATTCTTGAAATTCATTGCATTTAATATTACAAAAATAGGTATATATGACCGATTTTTTCAAATACATGAAGGTTATATATTTTATTTTTTGACGGGCATATTTTAGTTATGTATATGACAGTTATTTAAATAAAAATTATAAATTTTTTTACAGGATGCTGATTTTCTCACTATATATTTATATGTGATATTTTTTTACAAATTTTCATGTTTAGTGCGCAGTACCAAACAATTTTCTCTAATCATTATATTTTTTTGAAATTTGTTTTTAAAAAAAATTCCTTTACACATGCAGTAACAATGACCCCAGATAATTTAAGAGAGGCATATCCAAAATCTCAAGCCCAAAACATCACCAACCAAATGAGCCAAACCCCCCACACAAAAACATAAAATCTGACAAAAAATATCCACATCTAATATTATGATCATGATGTCTAGATCCAATTTGTGAAATTGAATGGAAAAGCTAGATATCTTAACCAATCTAAAAGGACTGACCCCCCACACCAACAAGACATTGGTTGGCCAAAAAGGATCGACTAAACAACTGACACACCGTCACTCAAAAACACATTGACCCACCTGAGAAATGTCAAGGCTGATAATAAACATTCACAACAACTGAGGAGTCTGGGCACTCAATGATAATCGTTATTACCCTCGATTGAAGATCTTCATTCAATGCCTCAAAAACACAAAAACCACCTTGAAAACAAGCTCGGTCACCTGTCTCCATCCACGAGTACAAAAGTGGGACCATTGATGTTGGAATTGGCTAATGTCATTAGTTTTTTATTCTGGACGGTGCCCCCACCCTCTAATTTTTCATAAGGGGTAGGTAGTTGTTGTGTGGTGGGTGGCCAACCCCACCAACCCATCACATGGAGAAGGCAGCATGGGGGCTGGTAAAGGCCTATTAAAGGAGGATCTCCCCTCCGAAAGATCTCATCAGCTTCCCCAACAATGTCAATCACCCACGATTCTTCATTTATATGTGCGGTATTTTGTGAAGAAATTTCCTCATATATTCAATAGATATATTTATGAGGGTTTTCTCCTTATAATAGTGAGGAAGTGTGTACCCACTTTTACCTATAATGATTCTTCTATTTGTATGTGAATTTTTACCCCTTTCATTTTTAGGGGTTTTCCACGTTACATCTGGTGTCATTTATTTCCATATTTTCACTTTATTTTATCTTGTAATTATCAACGCACCAGTGAGTTAGTCATTTTCACTTCCAACAAGTGGTATCAAAGGAATGTTTTTGGATTGATGTTCACTTTTTTGGGTATTAATAATTCTCATTATTTTCAATATGTTCTATGATTTCAACTCTGGTTGATCATTCACATTATAAAAATATTAATTTAGATTTTTAAAAATATCATTATGAAATAGATGATGTTTTAGACTGACTGTGTGTCCAAATGGTGGTGAAATTCGATATTGAGAAATTCAATGAGAATAATTTCCCATTGTGGGAAATGAAGATGCAGGTAGTGTTGCGGAAGGATAATTGCCTGCTGGCAATTGATGAAAGACCGAAAGTTGTAATGATGGAGTGTGGTTCTAGTGGGTCCATAAATATGATATGAATAGAAATGTGGTGGGTACCTATGGATATGGAGATATACTATTCATAGAAGCGACGATGGCTGCTGGAAACATACAACATCTCAACGATGCATGGATAATTGGCTCGGGAGCAACATGACACATGAAAATCTCAACCAGGGTGTTTTGATTAGTATGAAACTATTCTAGAAGGACTTGTGTACATGAGGAACGATCACACCCTGGAGATCATTGGGGTTGGTACCATCAAATTGAAGATGCATGATGGTATTGTTTGAACCATCCAAGGAGTACGCCATGTGAAGTGCTTGATGAAGAACATATTGTCTTTGGGGAAATTTGATGATATCAAATGAAAGACTCGCACCCAGAATGGAGTGTTGATAATTGTGAAGGGTGTGCTTGTGGTGATGAAGGCAGAGAATATCTCAATGAACCTGTACATGCTTATTGGTCAAACTGACAAGGAGGAAAAAATAGTTGTCACATCAACTACCTCGACGAAAGTGTTGGCAACATTATGGCATCAAGAGATTGGACATATGTTAGAATGAGGCCTGATGATTCTTGTGAATCAAAAGTTCTTTCCTGGTCTTACAAAGGTATCCTTTCCATTTTTCAACCATTGTGTTTTGAGAAAGCAACACAGATTAACGTTCAAGACATCAATAGCGAGAAGCAAAGAGATCTTAGAGTTGATCCATTCCAATATTTGGAAAACACTGGTTATTTTCCTAGGAGGAGTAAGGTAATTTTTATCCTTTATTGATGATTATTACAGGAGTTTTCAGTGTATCCACTCAATATTAAGGTGGATGTTTTTGAAATATTCAAAACATTCAAAGTGTGGAAGGAACTTGAATATGGAATGAAGATCATATCTTTAAGGACAAAAATGATGGATAATATACAAGTGAGGAGTTTGATAATTTTTGTCAACAGGAAGAAATCAAGAGATAGTTCAAAGCAGCATACACTCCTTAGCAGAATGGAGTAACATATCAGATGAACAAACCCCTGTTAGATAAAACATGGGTGATGTTGAAGACTGTAGGAATTTCAAAAACAGTTTGGGCAGAAGTAGTAAATACCACCTGTTATGTGATCAACCGATCTCCTTCAATGGAGATTGATCTAAAGACTCCTATGGAGATGTGGATTGGTAAATCTGATTATTATTCTCTATTATATATTTTTGGAATTCCTCTATATGAATTTCTTATAATGACCAAGAAAGATCAATGTTGGATTCGATATCTAAGAAATGCATCTACTTGGGGTACGCTAATGGTGTGAAGGAGTATTGTTTATCAGACCCATTATCCAAAAACTTATCATTATAAAAGATTTAATTTTTATTGAATAAAAGGTTATAATGAAAATTTATGGAGATGATTAGAAATAGAATATAGAAACTACAATAGTTGAGGTGGAGGACAAATCCAAGGAACAACCAGTTTCTTCTAAGGCATTAACAGAGCATGATAACCAAGTGTCAGTTGATTCTGGACCACAGTGGTCAACCTGAGTGAAAAGAGAACCATTATGTCACTCAAACAATGTGACTGAGAGAAATATTGCATACTGCTTATTGACAGAGGATGGAGAGCCATCTTCTTCTGTGGAGGCGACCTAGAGTCCAAATGTATCCTCATAAATGGTGGCGATGCAGGAGGAACTTGAAGTCCTTTACAATAACAATACTTGGGATCTTGTTCCATTACCTCATGGAAGGAAGGCTCTCGGTAACAAATGGGTCTTTAAGATCAAGTGGGATGGAAAGGACCAGGTGTAAAGATATTGTGCAAGACTACTGGTTGGATATGACCAGAAGGAGAGTATTGATTTTTATGAAATGTTTTCTTCTATTTCTAGACTGATGACCAGTTGGATAGTTTTAGTGATGTGTGCTATATAAATTTTACATATAGAGCAGCTAGATGTTAATTCTATGTTTCTCTAAGGTGATCTTTATGAAGAAATCTATATGCTCCAACTGGAAGGTTTTGTATAAGAAGGATAAGAGAACTTGGTTTACATGTTGAAAAAATATATAATTGTCTAAAGCAGGTGTCTTGATGTTGGTACAAGAGATTTGATTTCTATATCATGAGCCTTGGGTATAAAACACTTCATTTATATCCTTGTGCATATTTCAAGGGTTCAGATTGTAACATTTCATTACTGAACCGAGAGGTACATATTTAAACTTTTCACGGTTTTTCCTTTTTGTTAACTATGTAGGGTTGAGAATGAATTGAGAGGATACCTATAATGATTAGTTCATATATTTGTTGGACTCTCAGCTTTAACATGTCATTTTTTCAGACTGAAGGACGATTACATGTCGTGTAACTATGCTACACACCGTGTAATTATTTTTGGGTACATACCATGACAAGGGTTCACACTATGAACATTTACACAACATGGTGAGGTTTTAAAAAAAATTAGTTAATTAAAGAAGTATTATTAATTCAAAGTGATGTGTTTTTTGGTGGTTATGGATTTTAACAATTTCACGACGTGTAGTGGGATTACATGTCGTGTAATACCCCAACTGTAGTTTTTAAACAGGAAGCACGATTGATCTCTCTCTTTTGGTTCCTTTATAATTTCATTTTTCTTGACCTAAATCCTTCCCCATAAGATCTTGGAGCCCTGAAATGCTTTCTAGTTCATTCGTTCAACATCCGATCGTTGTTGTGTTGGCGGTGCAAATTCTCAGGTAAGTGTTCTCCCTTTTTCTTCGTCTCTTTCTCTTCTCCTCCTTGGGGTTTAATAGATCATCCTAAAAATAATGGATCTATTCTCCGTGTTGCTAGATCTCATTTATAGGTTGAGTTTTGAGGTCTTCAATGCATTCCTTCTCGTCTAAGGGTTTCATTGAAAACATTGAGTTTCAGGAAAAAAGAAGGTGATTCCATCCTGTTTAGCCAAATTGATTAACCTTAAATTACTTGATTTATTTTAGTTGATGATTTAAATTTAATTATGTGAAATTTATTTTAATTGGTTTGATTAAAACCCAATTCCTATTAATTGGGAGGTTTGAAATGGTTTTGGCATGAAATTGGGACCCCCCCCCCCAATTTCGATAAATTGGGGTGTGTTGGAAAATGGATGGAAATGGTTTCAGTTGAATTGTAGAATTTAATTATTGAAGTAGAATAGATGGGATTTATTTAATTTTGAAAATGAATTAAAAACTCTTGATATAAACCCAGTGGTTTTATCTTGTTGAAAAGGCATGTTTTCGATTTAAAACCTGTTTTGGTTTTAAATGAAAAATTGGCATTTGAAATGGGGGGATGAGATTTAATTGTATTTTAAACAGTCTTAAAATAAATTCCCATCATTGATTATATAAGATAAAATGCAATACTTAAGTATATTGAGAGTTATTTGGACACATTCTATGATTATATAATGTTCTGAAATATAAATTCAGCAGGTCACATCCCCAATGGGATGGTGATGAGTTACCTTTGGCCAATGTTATAGGGATGTGTGTATGCACATATTGTTGTGATCACTTAGAGATTTGGAGTCCTATAGAATGGAGCTTTTGTACCTATTTGGCAGATGACCATGTTTATTGTTTGATTATATTTTAGATATAAATGTATTTCAATTTTGTTAAACCGTTTTACATGCCTTATGAATTTATATAAACTATTTTATATAAATTTTTTTTATTTAATCCATTGTTTTATAAATAGTTCATCACTTTCAAATCATTTTCTTAAAGTATTTTCCATCATTTGAACTGTATAACACAATTGGTATAAATATTATTTAAAATGTCAAACCTATTTACTTTAAAAATTGAAAGCATTCCTTCCGTTAATCTATTATTGACATCTGTTTTGGAATCCTTGGTGAGACCCTAATAAGATTTTTAGCTCACACCCTACTTGTGCCTTCGGGTATTTCTAGATTATCTCATTCTAGGTTCGAGCAATAGGAAATGATCTCTTTGAGGTGGATCCAGTTGTTGAATCTTGGACTTGGTGATTTGTGTCCTTGGTAACTAGGGATGTTTTCCTCTATTTTGGTACTTGGTTTATAGCACTTTGGGATTTAATGTCTATTTGACTTCTAGTACATTATTCCTAATAGAGTTTCTTTTTTATATGCATACTATCTTGTATCCTTCTATTCCTCATTTTTAGTGGAAAAACCGATCCCACTTTAAATTTATATGATGCTAGGTTCTAGTCATCGACCTGTGGGGATCGGGAATGCCCTTAGAGCTATGTCGGGGCTGGCTTAGTTATCAGTTTACCAGGGTACCCGATATGGTTCATGAGATGGTGGTATCAAAGGTAGGTTTTTCATATTTCCATGATGTCAGTACACAGTTGAGTATTCTTATCAGGACTTAGGAGGTAGCTAAGATTGAGTGCCTAGCCATCTCTCACTACAATGAACCTGAAGTCTCTAGGGGTGGTTAGGGGAAGATGTCTTTTGGATTAGTTCTAGTCTTCTCCCTATTTTTATTTGGATGGAGTGAAATCCAAATCTGGTTTATTATGTTGGTCGAGATTATGTTTCCCTCATTTCTTTTTTTGAGCATTATCTAATGTATTCAATGTTGTGTGAAAATTTTGTGTAGAATCATTCCTCCAAGTAGACGTACAAATAGGATCCAAGAAGAGGCTGCTGCTAAACCTCATTGATCGAATACTATTGTAGATCTGAATCTAGTTGAGGTGATCATGCGTACTATCCATGATCTGGGATAGTCATCACCCCCAATTCCCATTCAGGCTCAAGCTGTGGAACCACAAAGGGATGTTCTCAATGTTAGTTCTCAAGAGTTCCTTAGCTAGAAGCTATCAGTTTTCAAAGGCTCCACTGATCCTCAACATGCTGGGGGATGGTTGGGAAGGATAGAACATTTATTTGAGTTCTTTGAGACACTAGACAAGATCAAGGTGAAGTGTACCGCCCTCATTCTAGAGGGACCGAGCAGGAGATAGTGAGACATGATGGTGAAGAAAAATAAAAATTAGGGCTTAGAGTGGAAAGAATTCATGGTTATTTTCACCAACCATTTATATCCATAGATAATGGTGTTGACCAAGGCTATGGAGTTTTTAAAGCTTGAGAAGGATGACATAACTGTAATTGAGTATTCAAATCACTTTGTCGAGCTTGTTAAGTTTGCGCCTAAGATTGTATCTAATGAGAGGAT
Organism: Viscum album; assembly: GCA_963277665.1. Taxonomy (NCBI): domain Eukaryota; kingdom Viridiplantae; phylum Streptophyta; class Magnoliopsida; order Santalales; family Viscaceae; genus Viscum; species Viscum album. Next base: position 2,311,844 of record OY728165.1, read on the forward strand.
GAAGGATCAACAGTTTTATTTGGGAATTTGATAAAATATCCATTCTCATATTTTCTTGCTAAATTTTCCCACTTTTACTGATGTGATGGGTAGGGTGATGATGGTTGAGATGGACTAGGCTATAAATTCTGGGTTGATGGGAGTTCTTTTTTCTCCTAGTGGAAGCATGAGTTTCTTCAAGGGAAAACAAGCATGATGATTCTCACGGCAGTTCTTGATGGCAGGGTTATTCCATACCTCCTACATGTCCAGGAGGAAGTCCATTGATTTTTTATTAGAGTGGAAAGATAGGATATTCCAAGAGAGTTTTCATTGAGGCACCCAAGAAATTTGGCTCATGCAGACATTCAGGGAACTTAAAAAGATTATTCCACATCTTTTCTACTCCACACAGTGGAATAGAAAAATCAACTCCTCCTAAAACTATGGGGAAATTAGATGCTTCACATATAAAAGGGTTCCAGCCATAGGTATCCAAAAAAAAGCTTCTTCATGCAGTAGAAGAGTATCCATAGGAAGCAGACACGGGTCCAGTAACTTTGAGAGGTACCATTACTATAGCTCCATCATTAGTTACTGTGTTATTTGATACTGGTCCATCTCATTCATTTATTTTAAAATGAATTATCAATCGGCTCAATCTTCCCATGGACCTTTTATGTTGTGAAATGGATATTACTACCCCATGGTAAGAAGAGAGAATGGGGTCTCTATAGTCCTTCTTGTGTCTTCTCTCTATCAAATGCCAAGATATCTTGGAGTTTTTTGGTATTTAACATGAAACCTCTTGATATCATTTTCAAAATGGATCGGATAATTGCCAATAAATCTTGGATTGATTGTTATCTTTGACAATTCTACTTTACTACACCCAGTGGTGTGTCTCTTGTCTTCCAAGGAGAATCAGAACCAAGGTCTAGCAGGGCCAAACCTTATTATATGGATTTGGGGAAGGTAATATTGGTCTTTTATTTTGATCTAGAGCAGGAATCTTTGAGCAGTGATCTCCCTCTAGTTATCATTGAGTTTCCCGATGTGTTTCCTTAGGACTTCTCTCGTTTTCCACTTGTAAGGGAGGTTTATTTTTCTATTTACTTAATTCCCGGTAATCAACAAGTCTCAAATCCCTCTTACCGAATGTAAATAGCAGAACTAAAAGAGTTGAAGTCCCAGTTGGAAGATCTTCTTGAGAAAAGATTTATATACCCGAGTGTTTCACCTTGGGTAGTGCCAGTTCTATTTTCTAAGAAAGCTAATGCTTCTCCTTACTTATGTGTTGATTATCGAAAGATCAATCAAGTTACGGTGAAGAAAAAGTATCTATTTCCATGGATTTATGATATATTTGATTAGTTGAAATGGGTGAAGTGGTTTTTAAAGATTCAACATCAATCTGGTTACCATCAATTGATGATAAATGAATCTGACATTTAGAAAGCCTCCATTCAGAGCATGTATATCCATTATGAGTAACTTTTTATGCCCTTTGGTCTAACAAATAATCTTTTAGTTTTCATGGATTTTGTTAATAATATTTTCCATGAGTATTTGGATACCTTTGTGGTAGTCTTTATGGAGGAAATCCTCATTTATTCTATATATGTGGTGGATAATGTACATCATTTGAGAATAGTTTTGAGTTTGCTGAGAAATCACCGACTCTATGCTAAAATTTTTAAGTGAGATTTTTGGATTTGGGAATTGAAATTATTGGGACACATGGTGTCTAAATAGGTTATATCATTTGATCCAGATAAGGTGAAGGTTATTATGAATTGGGAGCAACTGCAAAATGTCTTAGAGATTCGGAGCTTCTTGGGGTTAACTGGAAATTATTGTTGGTTCTTGAAGGACTTCTCAAAGTTAGAATCTTCGATGACTACTCTAACTCAAAAGGGAGTGTAGTTTTATTAGAATTGTAAATTTTAGAATTATTTTTTTGAGATAAAATGTCTTTTGATTAATACGATAGTGTTGAGTCATCAAAAGGTTGGGAATGGCTATGTGGTCTTCTAGGATGCATTGGGTTCAGTCTTGGGTTGCGTTCTTATGTAGGGTGATAATGTCATTTATTATGGATCTCATTATCTTAGGACACACCAAAATAATTATCCTACCCATGACCTTGAACTTGTAGTTGTAATTTACATGCTTAAGAGTTGGCGATATTGCCTTTATAGAGAATGGATTACTGTGAATTCAGACCACAAGATCTTGAGTTATATATTCTCTTAAAAATATTTGAATCTCTACTATAGGTGTTGGGTGGAGTACCTACAATGTTTTGACTTCGACATTGCCTATAACCCAGGGAAAGGGAATGTTGTAGCAGATGCTTTGAGTAGGAAACTTATGACCCAAGTAGTGAAATAATATTTAGAAGAGTGGAATTTGATGGCTCTCTTTTCTCAGTTGCACATTGAAGTCTATGAATCATGGGTTGAGTATTCTTTATCCAACATTAATTTATAATATAATCTTATCAATATGATTCTTTAGGATCAATGAATTTATGATGAATTTTGTAGCATTAGAGACTCTCTTTATGATAGGGAGATAGTTGCCTAGTGGTCGTTCTCTAAAGGGGGTGTTCTATGTTATCAGAATCACTTTGTTGTTCTGTTTGCGGAAAGTAATGTTATGATGGTGGATTTTCATAATTCCCAGTGGGTTGTGCATCTGGGAACCACTAATATGTTCTACGATATGTGGATTAAGTTCTAGTGTTCAGGTATGAGACAAGGCATTGATGAGTTTGGTTCCCGCTATTATACATGCCAACAGGTGAAGTACGAGCACCAGAAACCTTTGGGTTTATTTCATACACTTCTATTACCTACATGGAAGTGGGATGATATATATATGTATTTTTTGGTTGGGTTTCCTCATACCCAAAGAAGGAAGAATGTGATATGGGTTTTGATCGATAGGATGACCAAGTTGTCTCACTTAATACCCATTCATGATACAACCAATGTTGAGGATTTAGGAAATATCTACATTAAAGATATATTTAATTTGAATAGAGTTACATATGATATAGTCTCCGATAGGGATCCTTGGTTCACTTATTTCTTTTAGAGAGGCCTTGAGGAGGCACTGGGATCTCAGGTCCATTTGAGCAGGACCTACCATCTGCAGTCGAATAGACAGACAAAGAGATCTATTTAGATCCTTGAGGATATTATTTGTGCTTGTGTTCTCAACTTTGGTGGGGATTGGGATGATAATTTGGGGTTGTTTGAGTTTTCTTATAGAAATATTTACCATCCCAAAATCAGAATGACTTCTTTTTAGATCTTGTATGTCCATCCTTGTAAGTATCTATTGTGTTGGTCGGAGATTAGTGAAAGTTCTCTGGTTGGACCAGGTTTGGTGCAAGAGATGACAACAAATATTTAGTTAATTCATTAGAGAATGTTAATTTCCCAGAACTGATATAAGTCTTATGTTGATAGTCATCATAGACCCTTGTAGTTTTCAATTGGTGACCAGGTGTTCTTCAAATTTCACCCCGATTAGTCCATCGATTGATTGGGAGGAAAAGGAAGCTTACTCCTCATTTTGTGAGACATTTTGAGGTTGTTGAGAAAGTGAGGAAAGTTACTTAATGTTTATCACTTCCACTAAGACTGATGTTGATACATAAAATTTTCTACATATCATTACTGAGAAATTGTATCTCTGATCCATCTCTCATTTTGAACTGGGGTGATCTTGAGATTAAACCTAATTTATATCCGACTGAGCAGCCAGTCGGGATAGATTATTATAAGACCAAGGTACTTTGTGAGAGGATGATACCATTGGTTCAGTTGTTATGGAAGCATGGTTTTGATAATCATGAGATGTGGGAACATGATACACTAACGAGAGAGTAGTGGACTCATCTATTTGGCATGGAAGCTTCTTTATAGGCTTTCTGAGGATAAAATGTTTTTATGGTGGGGAGGTTGTAACATTTATTTATCGAACTGATAGATATATCTTTAAACTTGTCATGGTTTTTCTTTTTTGTTAACTGGGTAGGGTTGAGAAGGAATTGGGATGATACCTATAATGGTGAAGTCACATATCTGTTGGACTCTCATATTTAATTGGTCATTTCTACAGGCTACAAGAGGGTTACATGTCATGTAACTAGGTTACACACCATGCAATTATTGATGGGTACATACCCTGAGAAGGGTTCACATCGGTAATTTTTACATGATGCGGTGAGGTTTTACACATTGTGAGTTAATTAAATAATGATTTTTAATTCTAAGGAACTTCTTTTTTGAGGGTTACAGATTTTAACCATTTCACAACGTGTAATGGGATGACACATCATGTAATACCCCGACTACGGTTTTTAAACAGTCATAAAAAGTGATCTCTCTCTTTTTTCCTTTTTAGTTTCATTACTCTCGACCTAAAAATGTTCTCATGCGATCTTGGAGCCCTACAACCCTTCTGGGTCCATTTGTTTGACATTCGATCTTCGATGTGTTGATGGTGAAAATTCCTGCGTAAGTGATCTCCATTTTTCTTCATCTCTTTCTCCTTCTCCTCCAGGGGGTTTAATAGATCATCCTAAAATTTATGGATCTATAATCCATGTTACTAGTTCTAATTTCTAGTTTTATTTTTTAGGACTTCTATGCCTTCATTTTTTTCGGTGGGTTTTGTTGCGGGCATTGAGTTTCAGGAGAAAGGCAGGTGATTCTACCCCGTTTGGAAAAATTGATTAACCTTAAACTACTAGATTTATTTTAGTTGTTGATTTAAATTCAATTGTTTGAAATTTATTTCAATTGATCTAATTAAAACCCTATTCTAGTGAATTGGGTGTTTTGAAATGGTTTTGAAAAGAAATTGGGGAAAACCTCCAATTCCAGTGAATTGGGGTGTGTTTTCAAATGAATGGAAATGGTTTCAATTGAATTACTGAATTTAATTATTAAAAAATAATTGATGGAATTTTTTGAATTATGGAAATGGTTTAAAAATATTTGATAGAAACCCTGTGGTATTATCTTGTTAAAAAGGAATGTTTTTTATTTAAAACTAGTTTTGGTTTTAAATGGAAAATCAGAATTTAAAATGGGGGGATCAGATTTAATTTTATTTTAAGTAGTCTTAAAATAAATGTTCCATCATTGATTGTGTAAGAGAAGATTCAAGCCTTAGGTTTATTGTGAGTTATTTGGATGCAATCTATGATTATACAACGTTCTAAAACATAAATGCAGCTGGTCACATCCCTGATGGGATGGTGATGAGTCACCTTTTCCAGTTTAAGAGGGATGTGCATACAAACATATTTCTATGATCAATTATAGAGTGTGGAGTCCTATAGGCTGGAACTTTCATACCTATTTGGAATATGACCATCTTGCTATCCAGATTATATTTGATATATAAATGTATGCCAATGTTTTTAAACTATTTTACATGCCTTCTAAATTTATATAAACTATTTTATATAAAGTTGTATTATTTAAGACATTGTTTTATAAATAGTCCATCACTTGTAAAACCTTTACTTAATGTTTTTTCCATCATTTGAACTGTATAGCATGATTTGTTTAAATATACTTTAAAATAAAAACCCAATTTATTTTAAAAAGTGAAAGCATTCCTTTGGTTAATGTACTATTAGAATATATTATGGAATCCTTGGTGAGACCCTACTAGTATTTTTAGCTCCACCCTACTTGTGCCTTAAGGTGTTTTTATATTATCTCCTTTCAGGTTTGAGCAAGGGGAAAGTATCTCTTGGAGGTGGATCTAGTTGTTTAAACTCGGACTTGGTGAGTTGTGTCCTTGGGAACTTGGGATTTTTTCCTCTATTTTGGTACTTGGGTTGTAGTACTTGGGGTTTTAATGCCTATTTGACTTCTAGTACATTACTCCCAGTGGAGTTTCTTTTTGATATGTATATTTCCTTGTTTCTTTTTTTTCACATTGTTAGTGGAAAAATCGGTCCCACTTTGAGTTTGTATAATGCCAGGTGCTAGTAGTAAACCTATGGGGATCGGGAATTCCCTTAGGGATATGACAGGTTCAGCTCAGTTATCAGGTTACCAGGCTACTCGGGCTGGTTCGTGACATGGATTATAGAACCATGACTTTTTATTACATAAATTTACATTACATTTTACAAACAGATGATGTTTTAAAGTCTAGTTTCTTGAAAATAAGGTACATAATACCTAAAAACATAAACCATTCTTCTAAAAAACATAAAAGGATTCTTCATTTAATCATCTCAAGTAATTTTAATTCATTTCATAACCTGGGGACATCATCAAAGGAATGGGTGAGCATAATTCCCAGTAATGGAAAGTAAGGGAAACAATTTACATGTGATCTTGAGGAAATTCAATACAAACATGAAGAATATAATTATGGAATGAAAAAGTGAAAATGAGACATATAATAAATACATTAACATGAATCATTATTTGTAAATTTTGATACAAAATTTAATTTGAAATTCATAAGAATATCACCAAGGTTTTTCACTGATGTGTCATAAAATGACCAAGGTTATTCACAAAGGTATCGTAAACCATATCATCTCTAGATATTAAATTCTTTTCCCAATGCATTGGAGTGATATCTAGGAACACCCATAATATGTATTAATTAATTTGATCCACATATATTATAATAAAACATTTCATAAATAACCCATAGAGAATAAAAGAAACAGGTTTCATATAAGATTTACGGCGTTTTAGAAAGAATTGCTTAAAAACAAGATCTTTATGTCATTATTAACCCACTAAAATGGAAACTGGGTTTATGTATGTTAATAATAGAATAAAAATATATCATTTTGAAATATAGGTGAATATCCATGGAATAGAAATATATTTGGGTATTCCTAAAAGAAAATAATTGAATTTCTTGATTAAAAGAGATAAATTTTGAGAAGAAAATTCAGCAACATTACAGGTTTGAAACATGGGTTTTGAAAAAATTACAAAGAGAGGGTAAAATGGCATCCCATTAATAAAATACTATTAATAAAACAAAGGGATAGAATAAAATGGTCCAAAGAACATAGTATGGAAATTTGAAGGATATACCACATAAAAAGGGAACATGAAAGGAAAAGAGAAGTTGACATTTCCCTTACCTTGAAGAGTAATTCATAAGACTCAAATATTGGGAACTTGGGTGCTTGAGGAAACCTTGGGAGGAATAAATTGGAGGTAAAAATATCATATATTCATGGAAAATTAATTGGGAATGAATGATAATGGAGAAATGGGTGGGTATTTATAACAAAAGTGAGGTATTTTTTTATTGATTTCTCCTCGGTAGTGGTATTTACAAAAGCATGGGCTTGCCCATGGTATTTTCACATGGTATCAACCAATTGGGACAGATATAATTTTATTAAATCTAAAAGAGTCAACTGGAATTTTATATTACATATTAAATCATTATGATGTCATTAAACATACTGAATACTCAAAATTGTATTTTTACTATTCACTAAAAAACAAAATATTTTAGAAAATTCTCATAAATTCACCCTAACTGTATTTCAACATGATAATTTCTAAAATGATGTTTATTTTATCATAATAATTATCTAAGTATGAGAAAGTTAACTTTTAAATATAAAAATACATATTTATTAAAAATAATAGCGGATAGAAAATGCATAGTAAAATGCACAGTAAAATTTCTGACATTTGAAAAGAATGAAATTATTTTATCATTTAAATTTAAGAAAGAGAATTTTAACAATACCATTTCATTAAAATAATAATTATTCATAATAGCTTAATTTATTATAATTATTATATCATTTTTGAAACTATAATTTCTGTCTAAAAAATCAATTTATCAAATTCATCGTATTTTGAAGAAAAACTAAAATCAAAATGGAAATGATGGAGTAACAATTTTATTTATACAAAGGTATTACAGATTAATTAAATAATTCATTGACACATAACCCCTTATAGCACCTACATATGACCTAAGGGTAAGGTGTGCGATGGTGATAGATTCTTGTGGCAGTTCAGATAACATTTCCTGAGTGGTGATCTCTACTAACTTGAACTTATCCCATAGGTGATTTTGTTCAAGAATAACATGTTCAAGCTCAGCTTGGGGTTGATCAAGAGAGAATCCCAAAGATTCTACTTCCCTCCCAAGATCTGAAAAATGGTCTTCGTATAGAATGACTCTACTGGATGAGGCCATTGACTCTTCTTTCTACATTAAATTTCCTTTATCATTTATACTTATAAGAAATAATTATAATGTTAAAATTATTAGTTTGATTATAGTTTCCAATGGTCAAATTAACCAATGGTCATAATTTACCAAGGGTCATATAATGGTCGAAACCCAATTTTCACATTTAAAAAAATGGTCACTTCATTTTTAGAGAGAGTATATTATATAATACACATTTTCAGCAAAAAAATATCATTCAAAAAGTTCGGGTCATTACATTCTCCCCCCATTAAGAAATTTCTTCCTAGAAATTTCAACTTGTTTTCTCATTTGAGAAGGTATATAGGTACTTATGCCTCATTATTTCCTCTAGTTCCAACATCCCTTATTCATATTTTTGGTTCCTCCACAACACTTTAATGAGGTGGAAGTCATGTTGCATAGAACCTTGTCTCTATGGTCTAAGATCTCCACCGACTGCTCCTCATAAGAGAGGTCATGTTCATGTTGTACCACCTTAGAATTTAGTACATGTGAAGGGTCAGGTATGCACTTCCTCGAGAGAGATACATGGAAACAATCTTCAACTTGGGCTATATTTGGAGGAAGTGCAAGCCGATATGCCACTACTCCTATTCGATCAAGGATTTCATAGGGGCCAATGTAACTAGGGATGATCTTCCCTTTCTTCCCAAAACACATGACTCTCTTCCAAGGTGAAATTTGAAGGAAGATTTTGTCTCCAACTTCAAACTCCAATTATCATCGATGGTTGTCATAATAGATCTTCTTCCAACTCTAAGAATCCTTTATGTGTTATTATATGGAATGAACCTTTTCTATCATCTCTTACACAAGATCATGTCTAAGAAGCTTTCTATCACCATATTCATACTAATAAGTAGGAGTTCTACAGTTATTCTCATATAGATCTTCATAGGGTTCCATTTGAATACTCGAAAAGAAGTTGTTGTTTTATGAGAACTCAATTAATGGGATATGTTCATCTCATCCACCTTTAAATCCCATTAAGTATGTTCTTAGAATGTACTTGAGTGTTTGAATAGTCCTTTAGAATTGGCCATCAGTTTGAGGGTGATAGACTGTACTGAAATTCAATTCAGTATTCAGAGCATGTTGAATAATTATCTTGAATTTTTATGTGAACCTTGTATCACAATCAGAAATGATAGAAAGAGGAACTCCATGCATCCTTACTACTTCCTTCATGTATATCTTGGAAAGTTGGTCAAGAGGGAAATATTCCTGAATAGAGATAAAATGTGCAGTCTTGGTGAGACAGTCCACTATAACCCATATCACATTGTTTCCATTGGAAGTTCTCGAAATATAGTGACAAAGTACATAGTGATATTATCCCACTTCCATTATAGTATGGTTAGTGGTTTTAATACCACTTTAGGAATTTTTCTCTCTACCTTCACTTTTTGACACACCAGGCACCTCATAGTGTAGTCAACAATCTCCATTTTCATGCGATCCCACCAATAATGATCTTGAAGGTCTCTATAAATTTTTTTTACTTCTAGGATGTATATAGAAGGTAGATCTATGAGATTCATCCATCATATCCTTCTTTATTTCGATAATAGATGGAATACATATCCTTGTACGGAATTTTAGTACACCTTCTTGATCAATATTGAACCTAGGAAACTTCATGTTCTTCGTAGTCTCTAACATATTCTATAACAAGTATATTCTCTGAGATTTATTTATCTTCACTAGTAATGATGGTTGTGAAATAATTTGGGATAGGGTTGATGATTTCCCTTCCCTTACGATTCCCATATCAATTTTTACCAGGTATTTGATCAAAGGATGTCTTTGAATTCTCATCATTTCCAGCACAACAGGGTTTTTCCTACATAATGCATGAGTGAATTTGTTTTCTCTTTCAAGATAATATTGAATTTAATAATAATAGTCATTAAGAAGTTCCAATAATCTCCTGTGTATAATTTTCAATTCCTTTTATGTGAAAATATACTTCAAACTTTTATGGTCTATGTATATATCACATTTCTCCCTATAAAGATAGTGCCTCCACATCTTCATAAAAAACAATCGTAGCCAAATCCAGGTCATGCGTAGGATAGTTATTCTCATGAGGCTTAAACTATAGAGATGCATAATAAATCACCTTTTCATTTTTCATGTGGACACACCCAATCTATTTCAGAGATGCATCACTAAAAATAATGAATCCTCATCTGATTAAGGATAGAGTTAACATGGGTACAATAACCAATATCTTATTTAGCTCTTGGAAACTTTCTCCACACTCTTTTGTCCAGATGAACCTGACCCCTTTTCGAGTTAACTTGGTTAGTGGATTAGAAATTCATGGAAAGTTTTTCACAAACCTCCTATAATATCCTAATAATCCAAAGAAACTAAAAATCTCAGTTACTATTATAGTATGATTCCACTCTTCCCTAACCATTGTCTTGGTAGGATCAATTAAGATTCCATCATTGGTTACAATGTTCCCCAAGAAAGTAATTTTTTAAGGAAAATTCACATTTTTTGAACTTTACAAATATCATCTCCTTCCACGAAGTTTGAAATATGAACCTTATATGATCCTCATGCTCCTAACGACTCTTGAAATATATTAGAATATCGTCAATAAAAACTACCAAAAATTTATCAAGGTAGTCCTTAAAGACTCTATTCATCAAATCCATACAAATAGTAGGATCATTATTCATGCTGAAGGGAATAAAAAAAACTCATAATGACCATATCTTGATCAAAAGGTGTTATTTGGAATATTTTCTTTCTTCACCCTCAACTAAAGATAACAAGATCAAAGATCAATCTTGGAGAATAATTGAGCCCCATGAAGCTGGTCAAATAAATCATCAATTCCTGGAATAGGGTTATTGTTCTTTACTATGATCCTATTGAGTTCTCTATAATCAATGCATATCCACATTGATCAATCCTTATTCTTCAAAAAGAGAATATGTTCTCCCCATGGAGACAAACTTGGTCACATAAACCCCTTCTCCAAAATATCTTGGATTTGTTTATTTAATTCCTCCAACTCCACATTTTCCATTCTATATGGGGTCTTTGAAATCAGATTGGAACTGGGAATGAGATAAATGAAAAAATATACCTCTCTTTCTGGGGGAGGACTAAGTAACTCCTTTGGAAATACATCAATGTATTCCTGAATGATGGGGACATTCTCTATTCGTATACCTTCATTTCCTTCTTCATATTCATTGATCATCTCTATAAAAAAGTCTATTGGTGGTGCTTCTAGACCAATCTCAAGTCAAGATATCTCTCATTTAAAAAGAAATATAGGTTGTTTTTTCAAGACTACTGATATTTCCTTCCTTCTGTAGTCTATTTTTGCATTATAATTTGAGAGTCAGTTCATCCATAGTATAATTTCAAATTCCAACATGGGAATGACTACTAGATTTGTGATGAGATTATGATTTACAAAGTGAATACTAGAGTTTCTATACACTATTGATGCTTGGATAATCCCTCACATTTTCTTAAATGATAACTCTACTTATAGAAGTTTAGGGATTGATTCTATATTCTTTACAAACTTGGAGGAAATAAAGGAATGCATAGAACCAGAATCAAACAAATTACTTACTAGCATTGGGAGAACAATGAGAGTACCTTCCACCACATCATTTGGAGCTTCAACTTCATCAATCATGATATAAAAATTATAACCTTGCTCCCTTGACCTATGATGATGTTGATGGTGATTCCCCTCCATTAACTTCATATTAGGACAGTGATTGGAAAAGTTACCGAGTTGTCCACACTTGAAGCATTGGACTTCAAGTAGGTCCTACACCATCTTCCCTTTATTTTTAGTGTTGAAAAGTTGAGGCTTCACCTCACTACGATAGTTCTATGAAATATGGCCATATATTCTACACTTGTATCACCTCCCATTCCCATGTAAATAGTTCCATGAATGCTTCTTCCCACATTTGTTTCATGTGGGAAGTTACATTTTATTTCCTCCTATTCCTTGATCAAAGATCCTCCCCATGTTTGGCTCCAAATATCTCTTCTTTTCATTTGATCTATGGAACCACTAAGCCTCTCCAAACTCTAGTTCAACATTCACAGCACTCCCCGCGATCTCCTCATAGTTATCATAGTCTCAGTTGGCATGATTCTTCCGTAGATGAGGTCTTAGTCTATCGAATAATCTATCAACATTACCATTAGGATCCATAAAAAATCTATAGGTGTAATGGGAAATTGTTATGAAGTTTATCTCATAGATTACCAAAAATTCATTTTCATTCTACTTCAGCTCTAGGAATTCCTTCTCCATTTTTTTCATGTTGAACGAGTAAAATATTTTTTGAAAAAGGTTCCCCTAAAATCTTCCCACTCCATTGCATCAATCTCCCCTCTTGGCTTCATGTTTTTAATAGGTTTCCACCACCAATCATCTTCTCCCTCGAAGAAATACACATCCAGGGTGACTTTCTCTTGTTCCAAACAATGTATTACAAAAGATATTTTCTATAGAGCTTATACATTATTCAATAAGCAATTGTTCAGCGGATCCACTAAAAGAATGTGGTCATTGATGCATAAAGGAATCAATGGAAAGTTGTTCCCTTCGAGGTGAATTCGGACTCTTGGATTGATTCAAGTTATTTACCATAACTGAAGTTAATTGATTCATAATTCTCATGAAGTTTTCCATTACAGATTCCATCAGAATGTCATCATCACTTGGTCTATTATGCTCACCATTTACATGATTTCTCTTATTTCCCATAATTTTCTAAAACAATAAAACCATATTGAGAAACATGTTTCATTTAATAATATTATAATTCCAAATGAATTCATGTCTTAAAACATCATTCTTAAATATGTTATTCTTTAAAAACAATTAAATTTTCTATAAATCCTTCATAATGGTTCATAAAAATATTTTTAATAACCAAATATATCCCCTGGGAGTGTCAAACTAGGAGTGCAACAAGGCTCATTTTCATGCACCTATTCACGATTGATTCTAGCTCATAGTGGAGTATATTCCCCGGTTGTGTCAAACTAAGAGAGAAGAAAGGCTTATTGTCATGCACTAGTTCACGTTCGATTCTAGATAAAAGTGATGTTTTTTGGTTTTACCCCTTGATAAATCTATTTTAGATCCACATCCACTTGTTTGTATCCAGATATGGATTTGTTTTCTTGGAAACCACTTACTTAATATTTCACTAAAATACTAGGGTGTTTTCATATATTTTAACATATACCTAGGTTTCTTCCTAATGTTATAAAATAATAATTTCCAAAAATAACTAAATCATCCTTTTATACCAACTATATCATCCCACCTTTTTATTACATAACATTACATTACATTTATCAAAATGAGGATCTTTTAAAGTTTAATTTCTTGGAAATAAGGTATATAATACATGAAAACATAAAAAATTATTATAAAAAATTTAAAATGACTATTAATTTTTCTATATTAAGTACTTTTACTATATCACATAACCTAGGGATATACATCAAAGGAAACAGTGAGCATAATTCCTAGTAAGGGAAATCAAGGGAAACAATTTACATGCGATCTTGAGGAAATTCAATAAGAACATGAAGAATATCATTATGGAATGAAAAAGGGAACATGAGTCATATTATAAATAAATTAACTTGTATCATAAATTGTAAATGTGGCAAGAAAATTTATTTTAGACACTAATAAGCATGACACCAAGGTTTTTCACCAAGGTCTAATAAAAATTACCAAGGTTATTCCCCAAGGTATTGTAAAACTTGTCATCTCTAGAGATTAAATTCTTTACCCAATACAGTGGTTCACTATAAAGGAAAACCCTTCACATATATTAATTAATTTTATCCACATATATTATAATAAAATATTTCATAAATAACTTGTGGAGAATAAAAGAAACAGGTTTTATATAAGAATCATGGAATTTTAAAAAGAAGTGCTTAAAGATAAGATCTTTATGTCATTATTAACCCAATAAAAAGGAAGGTGGGTTTAATTTATTTTAATACTAGAATAAAAATATATAATTTTAAAATATAGGTGAATACCCCTGTAATAGGAAGAGGTTTGTATATTAACAAAATAAAATAAGACAATTTCTTGAGAAAAAGAGAAAAATTTTGAGAAGAAAATTTAGTAGCATAACATGTAAGAAACATGGTTTTAGAAAATATTAAAAAGAGAGGGGAAAAGGTTCTCTAATTAATAAAATAATATTAATAAAACAATGGATAGAATAAAATTGACATAAGAACATAGTATGGAAATTTTAATGACATGCCACATAAAAAGGGAACATAAAAGGAAAAGAGAAGTTGAGATTTCCCTTACCTTGAAGCGTAACTCCTAAGACTCAAAGATTGGGACCTTGGCGGATTGAGAACACATTAAGAGGAATAATTTGGAGTTAATTATATTATAAAGCCATGGAGGATGAATTGGTTATGAAATTTAATGTATAAATGGGTGGGTATTTATAGAAAAAATGAGATATTTTCTTATTGATTTCCTTGGACACCTCAATAGTGGTATTTGAAAAACTATGGGATTTACCATGGTATTGGCTAAATGGGACACCTATTATGTTTTTATAATCTAAAATAGTCTATCATAATTTTATATTACATATTACATCATTATTATTTCATTAAACATACTGAAAACTCAAAACTGTATTTTGACTATTCACTGAAAACTAAAATATTTTAGAAAATTCTCATAAATTCACACAAACCTAATTTAGACATGTTGACTTCAAAATATGATGTTTATTTTATCACAATAATTCTATAATTATGCTAAATTTAACTTTTCAATATAAAAATCCTTATTAATTAAAAATAATAGCTGATAGAAAATGCAATGTAAAATGCATAGTAAAATTTTTGACACTTGAAAAAAATAAAATTATTTTATCATTTAAATTTAAATAATAGTGTTTTAATCACACTATTTATTTAAAATAATAATTATTCATAATACCTTAATTTATTATAATAATTATATCATTTCTAAAAAGTACAATTTCTATCTGAAAAATCAATTTATCAAATTCATCATAATTTTAAGAAAAACTAAACTCAAAATGGAAATGATGGAATACAAATTTTAATTATAAAAAGGTATTAAAAATTATTTAACTAAAGACTTGACACATAACCCCTTATAACACCTGAATATGACTTAAGGGTAAGGTGTGTGATGGTGATAGATTCTTGGGTCAACTCAGATAACATCACCCGAGTGGTAATCTCCACTAACTTGAACATCTCTCGTAGGTGATTTCATTCAAGATTAACTTGTTAAATATCAGCTTGGGATTGGTACAGATAAAAGCCCAAATATGCTACCTCCCTACCAAGCTTTGAAAAATAGGATTCATATGAAATGACTCTACTGGATGTGGCCATCAACTATTCTTTCTGCATCAATTTTTCTTTATCATTTCTACTTACAAGAAATAATTATAATGTTAAAATTATTATTTAGAGTATAGTTTCCAATGGTCAAATTGACCAATGATCATATAACGGTCGAAAACCATTTTTTAAATTTCAAAATATAATCACTTCATTATTATAGAGATAATATTATATAACACACATTTTCATCAAATAAATATCTTTCAAAAATTTCAAGTCGTTACACAGATGGTAATGATTTCATCATTATTCTATTTTATGTGTATTAAAAGTTGGTTACATGCCATAACAATGACCAGATCTAGTAGACGAAGGCAAAATTGGAAATAGAGTTTTATATGAAGGACTTTAGTCCAACAAACAAGATTATTGGGATGCATATTTATTGAGACATAAATAATTGGATTATTTGGATATTATAGAATAATTACTTATAGAAACACTTAAACATGAAAGAATATAATCCAATATCTTCCCCACTTCCCATTAATTTCAATTTATCCTCTATGATGAGTCCTAATAGTTAAGCAAAGAGTATAGAGATGTCTTGAGAACTGTATGCATCAATAGTGGGGAGTCTGATGTTCGCTATGGTTTGTACTAGAATAGACATTGTACATGTAGTGTGAGTAGTTAGTCGATACATGGAGAATACAGGATGGGACCATTGGAACACAATGAATAGGATCCTAAGATACATCAAAGAGACCAAGAATACAACATTATGTTATAAAGGATCAGATTTCACAATCATAGGTTATGTTGATTCAGATTTTGAAAGTGATTGTGACTGGAGAAAATACACTACTAGTTATGTGTTTACATTTGAAGGAGGAGTTGTGAGTTGGATTTCAAATTTACAGTTAGTTCTGTATTTATCCATGATGTAGGAAGAGTATATGGAAGCTACATAATCTCTCAAATAGGTGATGTGAATAAGAAATATATCAGAGGATCTTGAGCATAAACAGGGTTATATTCCATTGTTTTGTGATAGTCAGAGCCCCTTACACATTGAAAGGAATCCATTTTTCATTCTAGATTAAAGAAAATTGGGATACATTATAACTTTTTCCAAGATTTGGTGGAGGAAAGAAGTTTGGACATGAAAAAAAGCACATTAAAGAAAATTTGGTAGATTTCTTCCTGAAGGTGATTGACTCTGGTAAGTTTAGATGGTGCAGATCCTTGAGTGGACTTATAAAGACATGATCAAAATGGTTTGGTAGATTGAAAGGATGCAGGGAGTTAAGATTGGTTCTCAATAAATCTCTAAGTAGGAGATATATTGGATGTTTTTTATTCTAGATGGTCCCTACCAATTTTTCAAAGGGGTTAGGAAGTGGTTGTTTGGCGGGTGGCTAACCCCACTAACCCATCAGATGGAGAAGGAGGTTGGAGGGTGTCACAACCCCCTCCCCATAAAGTGTACCCCTCCTAGGCTGGCAATATGAGAAGATATATAATGACCCCGAGTCCTGCCTCTCGTAGGCCCCGAGTTGGTGAAAATCACCGAGGGTATAAAAAACTCACAGATGGAAGGCATTACACTCTAAGAAAAAACATGAGGAAGAGAGAGATAATACATTCACCAACCAACTTTTGCTCAGACTGTAATATTAAATAAAACCATGTGCACATATCTAATGTCATGAAAAGACTACTACAACTATAAGGAAAAACTGCAAATATCAAAATAAATTAAAATGACAGTGACCACAAAGCTCGAATAGCTCCTGCAAAACCCTAAACTAGTAGTGACCAGCCAGATCTCCAACCTACTCCAAGTGACCTGAAAATAGTTTATATAACGTAGGGTCAGTATAATATTAAACTCACTAGGATCCTCCCCAAATCCTCCCATGAAAAAGTAAAGAAAGCATGCTAAAGCACAGTAAACAACAAGTAAAACTAACTCATCACCTAAACATGTATACTATGTTCCTAACCTCACTATGGCTACTCTCACCAAGTATCGCATACAGGATCATATAATATAGTAAAGAATATCAAGGGTACCCTACTACCACTTCCCCACTGGTTTTCCACTTTTCCTCAATGTCGCACGTCCTAAGCCTCTCTCTCCAAAAAGTCTAGCCCAAAGATACCTGGGCATAACACCACAACATGCACCTCATCCAAATCACCACCACAACCACACAACCAAAGGTAACCAGGTAGTTCCTGAGAGCCACCACAACCCACATATTGTGTATCATACATCGAGTATTATACCTTAATCCATTATAGCCCATACACTGAGTAAGGATCCATAATCCATCACATCCTATACACGTTATACCTATAGTAGCACTTTGGAAACTATATCTAGAATATATGTGTGTGAAATAACCATAATCCATTACAAACCTCTAAACACATACATGGGGAAAACTAACCGGTGTGCATACCAACATAAGTAACTACCAAGAGAAGAGAGAAGGGATAAAGGGGGTATTCATCCATCCATCCTCCCACCGAGATGTTGGGGAAAACACATCCCAATGCTTAGAATCCCTGATGTTTCAGTTTTCCTAACTGATATGGTGGAGTAGCATATAGAAACACAAAATGTAAAATATATATTATAGATCAAAACCACTCTATGGGCATAACCTATTCTTATAATCATCTGCATTTAATGTCTCTCGGACTCCCAGCTTCTATCTCTAAGACTAGATATCCTATAAGCACACAACCATTTAAAGATCTATATTAATTTACTTACCCCTTTTTATCACTTTCACTTTACTTTAATTAATTATTTAACCATTAATTAACCATTAAAATTTACCACATTACATCCCATTACCATTACAACCAAGATCCATGTCCTCTAGGCATAACCAAACTGATTCTATGGCTTCTCAGAAATATTACCTCGATATTACATCCCAACATGCTCCAACCCCATAGGTTAAGCATTCATTCATTCAATAATTTATCAATAACATCTTTACTTTACATAATTCTAGGAATTGTAGAAAATAATTCTAAGCTACCAAAATCAAGGTGCTCAACACGGTGAGTAGATGGACTACCCGTTGACTCTTTTTTGTAGAGACCCGTATCCTGACATACATGGACATTACATTACTTTTGCGGAATACTTAATACATAACAAAAATACACACACAAGGATCGTAATAGTTTAGTGTCTTTGGAAACTCGGAACGTAATCTTCTAATCCTGGTGAAAGATCTTCAAAATCTCCCACAAAGATCTTCTTTTTTTTTATACCTAAAACCTTTCTTTATATCCTGGGGAAAAGAAAACATAAAAGGGTGAGCTCAAATGCTCAGTAAGGGTAAACAAAAGAAATATCAATCACATAATTTTCATAAGAACATAACATTTTTGGAAATCTTAACCTGCAAAAGAGAGCATAATTTCATAACATGGGATAAATCATAGTAGTGAAAATGAAACCATAACTTAAAACATTAATCATTGTGGCATACACACATAATCATAGAGAATCATTTCTTGTTAGTCAAGACTCATTGCCAAGACTATCTTAGTGGAAAAAGTCCCTTTCTGAATCGAGTAATCCTCGTTTCAGTCCTGTTTCACTGAACCGGTATAACCTACCATTCCAGCCATGTCTATCTCATGAGATATGTAATCTTTACCCAATGCATTGGAGGGAGATATAGGTCCCACCCATCTCTTAATGAATCCTTTCTTATGTGTGCCACAAAATCATAAATCATACATCATTGCATAACCCATGTAATAAAAATGGGATTCTTAAACAACATGACATCATAAAACCATTCATATAAGATAAATTAATTCATAAACATAATTCCATCACAACGTAGTCAAATCAATGTAAAAATATGGATAGAAACAGAACCCTTTATTAACTTAGATGGAAAATAATTTTGATAAAACACTTGAATTGAATTCTTGAGGAAAATATCCTTTCTTCTTCAAAATCAATTTCTTTTTACAAAACATCATGCAATTTTAAAAGAAAGAGATTTTATTGAAAATAGTCATGAATTCTTTTAGAGGAAGCTTCATGAAAATAAGGCTTTATAAAACAGTAGAAATCCGTTTGTGCCGTATACGTTAAAAAAACATTCTTCGTACTTTTGTCGGAAAAGTCAAAAAGTACCTCGTATAAAAAAAACGACAAAAGATTCCTTTCATATCTTTTACTAAAAACTCACCGAAGGGTAAAATTGGATTTAAACAATTGTAGGTGGATGGAAATAAAATTACATATTGAAGAAACATGGATGTGGATGATAAAATACACCCCAGTAAATACTTACGAATAAACAATCTCGGATAAAAATGAGATTGTGATATTTCCCTTACCTTATGTCCGACTTGCTTTGTAAGTGTCCGAACCTCCTGTATAATGATTTAAATCATGTTATTGACTTATTCCAGAATCATATTCATTGTTATGATATCATATATGGTTCACTTATGACATTATATTACCCGTTCTTTTGTAAATTCCATGTTAAAGAAGCGTTTTGGGTAAAATCGTTTCATTTATCGTAGGTGTTTTGACTTGTTGTTCTTGACATCATTATTACTTATATCATGATCTACTTACTTCCAGAATATAAAATATGATTTATATATCATATATATTCAGTATATATATATATATATAATAGATAGATAAATAAAATGAAAAACACCGTTCATGGAGACGGTAGTCCGTACGTATGCATGAACGCTGTTTTACTTTCCTTATTGTCTTGAAATGGAAGTAAGTAGATGACATACATATGTATATATATACATAAATCCAGTAGCTTTATAATGTCATATATTTCATTATTATTTCTTATATATACATTATAATCATTCTTAAATGGTTAACATGGAGAATGAATCTCATCGCGTCGTGGAGACGGTATTCCGTACGTACGCACGAGCGATAATATCATTTCTATAAATATTGAATTGAATTGGAGTGTATTATAAAATATATAAGAATCAATATGATGTTGTAATAACTATGTATAGTTATTCTTTACACCATTATACCCATCCATGTAAGGTGGTGGTGGAAAATAGATTACACCACGGCGTGGAGACGGTATTCCGTACGTACGCACGCGCGGTGATTTCTTTTTCCGTAGGATGGATAGATGGTGAAATAGGGTTGTTTCATACTTATAATAACATATCAGTATATGAGTGATACTGATGTTATTACTTCATAATGAAACAACCTAAGAAGAAGAAGTGGAAGAAGAAATAAAGATGAAAGAATTGGTAACGGTAATTACCTCTTCTTTGAAGTGCCTCTTTGAGACCTCCTCTTAGGGAACTAGAATTGGTCTTTGAGGAAGACCAGAACCTCTAGGATGTTGCTAGGGAAGTGGAGAAGAGATTTTGGCAGGGGTTGGCCGAGCTTGAGTGCTCAAATTGGTGTGAGGAGGAGGGGGAGGAGGTTTCCTTTTATAGGGGAGGAGAGGGGCACCTTAGGAATACCTCAAAATATTATTTTATATTAAAGTCAAAATCGGTTTATAATGGTTCCAAATGGTCTTATTTCTAAGCTAAAGTGGGGATGGGTCGAAATACTATCAACCAATAGGATTTAGACAAGTTTGGGGTATTATTTTAACCTTATCAATTAGATTTAACTCTAAGTTAATTAATTTAACTTTTACCGTGTCTTTTTTGTTTTTCTTTCACTATATGGTTAATACACTTACTATAACATGCCAAACGAACCCCAAATTGTTTATTATTAATATATATATCCTTATCTAAGTCATTTGGCCGAACCTTAGATTTTTAGGAATAAAATAACAATTAATAATATAATATTTGATTTAAAAACTATTTTGTGTCAATTTTGACACTATTTGATATATGATTTTTGTGAAAGTCATATCAGAATTATATGTTCGAACCAAGTTGATTAAATCAACACTACTATATCATAGTAACCTAGAAAATTAGTGGAATTCATAAAAAGTCTTAAATTACATTTATTTTGGTATTTATATTATCAATTATGTCAATATTTCATTAATAAGATAATTACTGCATCATTTTTGTGTCATAAATAAATTATATTATTTGATGTCTAAAAATTACAAATAAAATACCATCATGTAGGAAATCTTTTTAGCTTTCTAATTAATATTTATAGTCTAATTTATCTTATGTATAACCCCATATTAAAAATGATTTACTTATTAAACTTTGATTTTAACTATTTTAACCCTTCTTTAAATAAATTAATAATAAATGTCCTAATCTAATCCAAGTGGGCCTAAATGGTCATATTTTATTCCTAAGTTTGTTTTTGGTCGAATTACACTTGTCCAATAGAATTAGGGCATGTGTTAGGGTAATATTAATATCATATTTACCCTTAGTTACCCTATTTACTATTAACCGTGGTAAAAAAAAGTAAAAAGTTACTATTCACCAAAAAATTATTTTCATCTCATTGAACCACATTTTAGTCCTTGATATTAACCGTGTCTCTCGGATTTTCGAAATTCCATTCACAGAAGCGGTAAAATTAAGTTTTATGCAAAATTCAGTTTTTAACCTACCACTTAGTAGTTTCACTATTCATCAAAAATTGATGTTTTTCAGAACAATGCCAAAATTTCATCCCAAGCTATATTTCATATTCCGAATTCAAAAATGAAGTCTATTTTACCAAATTCATAACATAAAAGTTGCATTAATTAATTTTATAATTAAATCCCGCTGTTAAAACAAATAGCGTGTTTTTTAAGAAACAATATCTATCAAAAGATTGACACTTGTTTATGTCTAGTTTAAATGTGAAATTACATCCAATGACCAACATTGTATTAAATTGTAAAAATATATTCTAAATATACTTTAAAACCACTCAAATTAATGATTTATCACTATTAATTATTTCGATTAAAAAAGTTGTTTTTAATTATAATTTAGTAATTTTCACTATTCATCAAAATATGAAAGTTATCCGAAAAGTACCAAAATTTCACCTTAGGCTAAATTCGATACTCCGAATCCAATAATGAAGTTCATTTTGAAAAATAATATTTACAGAATTTTAAAAAGTGGTTATTACTATTCATAACGGCTAGTTTTAATAATATTTTAATAGCACATCGTTGTTTAGTGAAACTCAGTATTGCGTATTACACACGCTATCGAGGAAGGTCGCGATTGCGTGTAATGCAAGTCAAGTCAAGGATGTGTGTTGTGCAAGCTCCTTTTGGTGTAGCGTACAACACAAGACATTAGTGAAATAAAAAAGAATATTTTTCATAAAATCTCGGGCTGTTACATTCTACCCCCCTTAAAATGAATTTCGCCCTCGAAATTCGTCGGGGTTATAAATGGTTTACTATTCGAAAGTTTCTTTAATAGAAACCCACATCGTAAAAGGGAATACCAAAACTTGGCTTTAAAAACTAAAGTATGAAATGTAACGATTACCCAAATAAACTAATCACTGGGTTTCCACATAGGTGAAAATATGGATATGGAAGAGAAATCTAACCAACATGTTCTGATGGAGAGTGGTAGAGAACATGGCTATGGAAAAGGCAGTAATCACAAATCCATAGATTTGTGATGATATAAGGTACCATCTTATTCATCAGGTATAAGATCACTAGGACGACATTTTTGATTTTCAAGATCATTTCCCTAAAGTTGAAAATGTGAATTAGAATAAATACTTACTTTATTTTGGTACAATCTCACTGTTGTTCGTGCCTTGAACAATTTCCACTTCATCTCTTAAATAAATGAAGTTGAATTTGTCATTCATGAAGTGTTAGCAGATCATGTGATAGAATGACGGGTCATTCCATCTGTCTCAAACAAAAGATTAGCAAAAATTATATGCATAAGTCGATCTATAGTGAGATTAATCATATATGGTTCCTAAAATGAACTTATACTTCATATATCATACTGCTTAATATAATAAAACTAGTTTCTACTAAACAGGGACTTCCTGTAGGCCAGTGGTAGGCGATAAAGGCCAGTCGCACTTCGGTTGTGGGTTCGATTCCTACAGCCTTGTCCGAAGCGATGGGCTGTCGCTCGTCCTGCAGGTTGTCCCTTTTTCTAAAACTACGTTACTATAACATCCCATCAATAATATCGAAAATCTTATATCCTTAAACAATACTAACTTATGTCCAACATAATCCAGTCTAATATTTAGGCTTATACATAATACTGCAGTCCACTCTCATAATATAGTGACAACGATTACCAGAGATTTAATACTGTCGTTGATCCCCACATATCATAAGATATGTCTTGTTGGTCACATTCCAAACACTCAAAGTCCTTAATCGTGTATTCTCTTGAATACCTTAGTGAAAACATGAGTGCAGTTAAAAGTTAACACTTTCCACATACCAAAATCCTCAAAATTCTATATACTCAAACCATGATATCACTTAGTCCTTATATCAATCATGAGCTCATGAATACTATCAAACATTTAATTTTCTCCTTATCCCTTTATTATGCGCATATCATCTAAATTCCAAAAATATCTGAATAACCTTTCATGGATACTAGTAACATTAATCATACACTTTCAAAACACAAGGAAAGACAACAGTGTAACAATCCATAGATGTCTCTTTATTCCAAAATTACACATGATAAACATGTAATCATTCCACTACATTCTCAAACCATTGACCGAGCTTCAAAAATTCTTTCATCTCACATATCATTTGTAGTCTCTTCATCATCATCCACATAAATACTACCCATATGACCATACTGATTCTCTTCATGAGTCTTTCCCTTAGGGCATTTGTTTGCATAATGCCCATACATTCCACATTTAAAACACTTAACCATTTTTGATGTCGTAGCAATACCATTATCCTCATCCATGGTGTTAACCGACCCTTTTCCTTTGCACTTACTTGGTTTGTGTCCTTCTTTTCCACACCCAAAGCATCTTCCAGTTCCCTTGAAACATTCTCCTTGATTCCTCTTCCCACATGATTTACATGGGGGAAATTGAACTTTCTTTCCTCTATGATCATCATGGAACTCCATCTTTCTCTTATTAGTCGAGTCAGGAAACTTACCAAATTTTACTTTATTGATCATGTTGTGAGATTGCTGATTCGGCATAATAATGATGTTTGGACATCCAAATCCCATTTCATTTGGTTTCTCATGAAGAATATCATTCCATTGTCCATCATATCCTCCATTATTGTGAATCATCTTGTTTCCAGCCATTTTCTAAAACCCAAACAGAATAGTGTTAGATGCAAAAATCGTAATAAAGGGGGAGTAACTTAAATATCTATCATCTTTGGTTTAATCTAATATCATTACCATAGTTCTAGAACTATATCCTATACGTATACTTATCCTTAGGGGCATCCCTAGACATACCTTAGAAATATCTCTAGGGATCTCACTAACGTTTTCGCATCCTAGTTTCCAAAGGTTGACTAAACCTTTCCTCTGATACCAACTGTAGAGACCCGTATCCTGACATAAATGGACATTACATTACTTTTGCGGAATACTTAATACATAACAAAAATACACACACAAGGATCGTAATAGTTTAGTGTCTTTGGAAACTCGGAACGTAATCTTCTAATCCTGGTGAAAGATCTTCAAAATCTCCCACAAAGATCTTCTTTTTTTTTATACCTAAAACCTTTCTTTATATCCTGGGGAAAAGAAAACATAAAAGGGTGAGCTCAAATGCTCAGTAAGGGTAAACAAAAGAAATATCAATCACATAATTTTCATAAGAACATAACATTTTTGGAAATCTTAACCTGCAAAAGAGAGCATAATTTCATAACATGGGATAAATCATAGTAGTGAAAATGAAACCATAACTTAAAACATTAATCATTGTGGCATACACACATAATCATAGAGAATCATTTCTTGTTAGTCAAGACTCATTGCCAAGACTATCTTAGTGGACAAAGTCCCTTTCTGAATCGAGTAATCCTCGTTTCAGTCCTGTTTCACTGAACCGGTATAACCTACCATTCCAGCCATGTCTATCTCATGAGATATGTAATCTTTACCCAATGCATTGGAGGGAGATATAGGTCCCACCCATCTCTTAATGAATCCTTTCTTATGTGTGCCACAAAATCATAAATCATACATCATTGCATAACCCATGTAATAAAAATGGGATTCTTAAACAACATGACATCATAAAACCATTCATATAAGATAAAGTAATTCATAAACATAATTCCATCACAACGTAGTCAAATCAATGTAAAAATATGGATAGAAACAGAACCCTTTATTAACTTATATGGAAAATAATTTTGATAAAACACTTGAATTGAATTCTTGAGGAAAATATCCTTTCTTCTTCAAAATCAATTTCTTTTTACAAAACATCATGCAATTTTAAAAGAAAGAGATTTTATTGAAAATAGTCATGAATTCTTTTAGAGGAAGCTTCATGAAAATAAGGCTTTATAAAACAGTAGAAATCCGTTTGTGCCGTATACGTTAAAAAAAACATTCTTCGTACTTTTGTCGGAAAAGTCAAAAAGTACCTCGTATAAAAAAAACGACAAAAGATTCCTTTCATATCTTTTACTAAAAACTCACCGAAGGGTAAAATTGGATTTAAACAATTGTAGGTGGATGGAAATAAAATTACATATTGAAGAAACATGGATGTGGATGATAAAATACACCCCAGTAAATACTTACGAATAAACAATCTCGGATAAAAATGAGATTGTGATATTTCCCTTACCTTATGTCCGACTTGCTTTGTAAGTGTCCGAACCTCCTGTATAATGATTTAAATCATGTTATTGACTTATTCCAGAATCATATTCATTGTTATGATATCATATATGGTTCACTTATGACATTATATTACCCGTTCTTTTGTAAATTCCATGTTAAAGAAGCGTTTTGGGTAAAATCGTTTCATTTATCGTAGGTGTTTTGACTTGTTGTTCTTGACATAATTATTACTTATATCATGATCTACTTACTTCCAGAATATAAAATATGATTTATATATCATATATATTCAGTATATATATATATATAATAGATAGATAAATAAAATGAAAAACACCGTTCATGGAGACGGTAGTCCGTACGTACGCATGAACGCTGTTTTACTTTCCTTATTGTCTTGAAATGGAAGTAAGTAGATGACATACATATGTATATATATACATAAATCCAGTAGCTTTATAATGTCATATATTTCATTATTATTTCTTATATATACATTATAATCATTCTTAAATGGTTAACATGGAGAATGAATCTCATCGCGTCGTGGAGACGGTATTCCGTACGTACGCACGAGCGATAATATCATTTCTATAAATATTGAATTGAATTGGAGTGTATTATACAATATATCAGAATCAATATGATGTTGTAATAACTATGTATAGTTATTCTTTACACCATTATACCCATCCATGTAAGGTGGTGGTGGAAAATAGATTACACCACGGCGTGGAGACGGTATTCCGTACGTACGCACGCGCGGTGATTTCTTTTTCCGTAGGATGGATAGATGGTGAAATAGGGTTGTTTCATACTTATAATAACATATCAGTATATGATTGATACTGATGTTATTACTTCATAATGAAACAACCTAAGAAGAAGAAGTGGAAGAAGAAATAAAGATGAAAGAATTGGTAACGGTAATTACCTCTTCTTTGAAGTGCCTCTTTGAGACCTCCTCTTAGGGCACTAGAATTGGTCTTTGAGGAAGACCAGAACCTCTAGGATGTTGCTAGGGAAGTGGAGAAGAGATTTTGGCAGGGTTTGGCCGAGCTTGAGTGCTCAAATTGGTGTGAGGAGGAGGGGGAGGAGGTTTCCTTTTATAGGGGAGGAGAGGGGCACCTTAGGAATACCTCAAAATATTATTTTATATTAAAGTCAAAATCGGTTTATAATGGTTCCAAAGGGTCTTATTTCTAAGCTAAAGTGGGGATGGGTCGAAATACTATCAACCAATAGGATTTAGACAAGTTTGGGGTATTATTTTAACCTTATCAATTAGATTTAACTCTAAGTTAATTAATTTAACTTTTACCGTGTCTTTTTTGTTTTTCTTTCACTATATGGTTAATACACTTACTATAACATGCCAAACGAACCCCAAATTGTTTATTATTAATATATATATCCTTATCTAAGTCATTTGGCCGAACCTTAGATTTTTAGGAATAAAATAACAATTAATAATATAATATTTGATTTAAAAACTATTTTGTGTCAATTTTGACACTATTTGATATATGATTTTTGTGAAAGTCATATCAGAATTATATGTTCGAACCAAGTTGATTAAATCAACACTAATATATCATAGTAACCTAGAAAATTAGTGGAATTCATAAAAAGTCTTAAATTACATTTATTTTGGTATTTATATTATCAATTATGTCAATATTTCATTAATAAGATAATTACTGCATCATTTTTGTGTCATAAATAAATTATATTATTTGATGTCTAAAAATTACAAATAAACTACCATCATGTAGAAAATCTTTTTAGCTTTCTAATGAATATTTATAGTCTAATTTATCTTATGTATAACCCCATATTAAAAATGATTTACTTATTAAACTTTGATTTTAACTATTTTAACCCTTCTTTAAATAAATTAATAATAAATGTCCTAATCTAATCCAAGTGGGCCTAAATGGTCATATTTTATTCCTAAGTTTGTTTTTGGTCGAATTACACTTGTCCAATAGAATTAGGACATGTGTTAGGGTAATATTAATATCATATTTACCCTTAGTTACCCTATTTACTATTAACCGTGGTAAAAAAAAGTAAAAAGTTACTATTCACCAAAAAATTATTTTCATCTCATTGAACCACATTTTAGTCCTTGATATTAACCGTGTCTCTCGGATTTTCGAAATTCCATTCACAGAAGCGGTAAAATTAAGTTTTATGCAAAATTCAGTTTTTAACCTACCACTTAGTAGTTTCACTATTCATCAAAAATTGATGTTTTTCAGAACAATGCCAAAATTTCATCCCAAGCTATATTTCATATTCCGAATTCAAAAATGAAGTCTATTTTACCAAATTCATAACATAAAAGTTGCATTAATTAATTTTATAATTAAATCCCGCTGTTAAAACAAATAGCGTGTTTTTTAAGAAACAATATCTATCAAAAGATTGACACTTGTTTATGTCTAGTTTAAATGTGAAATTACATCCAATGACCAACATTGTATTAAATTGTAAAAATATATTCTAAATATACTTTAAAACCACTCAAATTAATGATTTATCACTATTAATTATTTCGATTAAAAAAGTTGTTTTTAATTATAATTTAGTAATTTTCACTATTCATCAAAATATGAAAGTTATCCGAAAAGTACCAAAATTTCACCTTAGGCTAAATTCGATACTCCGAATCCAAGAATGAAGTTCATTTTGAAAAATAATATTTACAGAATTTTAAAAAGTGGTTATTACTATTCATAACGGCTAGTTTTAATAATATTTTAATAGCACATCGTTGTTTAGTGAAACTCAGTATTGCGTATTACACACGCTATCGAGGAAGGTCGCGATTGCGTGTAATGCAAGTCAAGTCAAGGATGTGTGTTGTGCAAGCTCCTTTTGGTGTAGCGTACAACACAAGACATTAGTGAAATAAAAAAAGAATATTTTTCATAAAATCTCGGGCTGTTACATTTTCCACCTATAGTAGGAGCATAGAACCATCCATCACTGAGAATATAAACACAGAAAGAACATGACATACCTCACATGCCTTCACCTTTTTTGGAAGGAGGGTAATTAAGAACATCTTCCTCAAGCAGTGGGGAAATTAAAGCAGAAAAATAAACCTCAGATTCAATAACAACCACTTTCATATCAATGTGTAAGACCAGCTTCAACCCGTTCCATCATCCTCGATGTCCCCCCTGACACCTTCATGCATAAACTGATGCATCTTGCCACTCTAGGAGTAAACTGCTTCCACAACCACTAGGCCCCCTACCCCCACATACCACAACAAACCTCCAGGATCAGCTTTCCTAGGCTCACACAATAACAAAAGAATCCGAAAACCAACAACATAGCAACTGGGATCTTGGACATAAATAAGGAATTCAACCTTCACACACAACGATCACTCACAGCTCCAAAGCATAAGGAGTTTGGCCTTTACAAGCAAGAGGGTAACTCAAAACCTTCCAAGGAATTATTTTTATCACACAATTGGTTCTTTACTCCATATTTAATTAATATATTCATTTAAACATGAATAACTGAATCCATTTTATTATCATCAAATCACAAAAACAACAACTAGATTCATTAAACTTTTCTATTTATATTTGGACAATTAATTCTTGATTAATCTCGACTTTACATTCTTTTCCAATTTCCATCTAGAATGAAATTCTAAACAAAGAAATCATAGATATCACACTCTCTAGAAAAATCAAGAGGCAAACCATTTTCATGGTATAAATCAACAACATATGATTGATACTAAATCTTCAATCCAGTTCAAATATTTATTATGTTAATTTCATTGTGATCTAGTGGGAAAAAACTTACTAACTCTATGACTACATGTAAAAACAATAGATAATCCATTAATCCCCAACCTCAAAAGGTTTCTAATGTTCTTTTCATGAGAACATGCCGACACAATGGATCACGATCACCTCTCCCGCAACGACTGCATCCACCTGAGGACGTCGCGACACAACTGCATAAACCAATAGCCAAGAAAGCTACATTAAAATATGGAGATAATATTACATATCATGGAGAGGATAAAAAGTAGGGAACAAATCAAGTAACTCATAAGAATGGATGAATAACATACCTTATATCGAATATGGATTGACACTTCCTAGTTTCACCAAAACAGGGGGTTCATATGCAACAGGAAAAATCCAAGGGAAAATGATCCAAGGTTCACACCAAAATAACACAATTCCTTGGGAAACAAAGGTCTAGGGAATCACATACCAAGGAAAATAAGAAGGAAGAACAAGGCAGGTGGTATCTCATCCCTTTTGAAAATCTAAATGGGGCAGCAATTTAGATTTTTCATTAAAGGTGGATCTGTCAAGACTACACGGTTTGACCAAGTAAAGGCATTTGTACCCTTAGTAAAATTAAGATAGGAGTTATGGGATTTTAATAATCCTTAAATACTATAAAACGGGGCTTTGAATGTGTTTTATGTTAAAGATAACATCAAAGGGGGAAAACTATAGGATGCTGGAAACACTGTCCACTGATGACTCACTGACACGAGTCACTAACATGAGTCACTAACATGACTCACCGATGCGACTCACCCACACAAATCAGCGACCTAGGTTACCAACATGAGTCACCTATGAAAGTCACTGATGTGAGTCACCAATGTGACTCACCGATGCGACTCACCGACACGACTCACTGATACAAGTCACTGAAACGACTAACCGACACGAGTCACCAACATGAGTCACCAACGTGAGTCACCAAAACAGCTCATCGATGAAACTGTTCACATATGTCTCACCTATAACACTATTCACATCTGTCTCACTAATGACACTATTCAAAAAATTGGAAATATCATTCACAGAACTAGAAATTTTGCAAAGTGTTAGGAATAAGTCACATTGATCTCTCAGAACACCACAAACACCAGATTTTCACAATGGAATTGACTGAAGAGGTCTAGGCCATTACATAAGATAACTCTTAAAATATTCTCATCATTGAGAATCCAAAACCAACTCATAGAGGAGACTCCGAACAAACACCCTTCGAGATAAATCTCAAGGCTCTCACCACTAATAGAGCTCAACCACCTCACTAGAGGAATAAGTGTAAAGCTACGCAAAAAATGCAACCAACTCCAAAACACTCTCTTGGGGGAGATACCTCTCAAAAGAGAGAAATCCACAAGAAGAAACAATAGAAATCTATATCATAAACAATAAAGGTCTAAAACCACAAAGCGAACATCATTATAAGAAAAGAGATAAACATCAAACAGCTCAGGGTACTGAGCACGTATCTGCGACTCATGTTCCCAGGTACTCTCCTCCATTCCACTATGACACCACAAGACACACAAAAAGTGGATATCATGCCCTTAAAACACCTTATCCTTGTGGTCTTGGATCTTTACATGATGATCCTCGAAGGTCTCATCATCATCAACATCGATCTCACCCCAATTGGTGATGTGAGATTCTTCATGAAGACAGCGATGGAGCTGCGACATGTGAAAAACATCATGTATTATTCTCAAATATGGGGAAAGTGCTACTCGATACACCATGGAACCAACATGATCCAACACCTCAAAAGTGACAACAAACTGGGGAGAAAGCTTACTCTCATGATCAAACCTTCGCTGCCCATGACGGGGAGTCACCTTCATAAAAACATGATCCCCAATATCAAACTCCAAAGGTCTCCTCATATGATTGGAATAGGATTTCTAATGATATTGTTCCACCTTCATCCTCTCATGAATCACTTGAACCATCTCTGTCATGTTCTGTACCAGTTCAGGACCGATAATTACTGACTCTCTAACCCCAGTCCAGCATAACAGAGAACGGAAAGGTTGGATAATACAGGCTTCAAATGATTCCATATCGATGGTGGAGTGAAAACTATTGTTGTAAGAGAACTCTACCAAGGGTGGGTGCCTCATCCACAAACCTCCAAAATATAGTACATAATAGAGAAACATGTATTTAAGAGTTTGGATGGTCCATTCTGTTTTACTATCTGTCTGTGGATGAAAAGTAGTTCTAATGCATAGTTGAGAACCAAAAAAGTTTTGGAGACCTCTCCGCATCCTGTTGGTAAAATGAGGATCTCGATCAGAAATGATTTCCCTTAGGACTCTATGGAGTCTCACCACCTCCTCCAGATATTTTCTTGATAAAAACTCTACTGAGATCGAATACTTGATTTCTATGAAGTGAGATGATTTCATCAAACGATTGACTTCCACCCATATAGCATCATGGCCTCCCTGTGCTCAAGGTAAACTAATAATAAAGTCTATTGAGATATACTACCACTTCCATTGAGGAATATATAACAGTTGGAGAAAAACCAACAGGAACATGGTGATTGAACGTCACCTTCTATAATTCCAAACATCGAGACACAAACTCTGCAACTACACGCTTCAACCTTGGCCACCAAAACTGACTCCTCAAATCTCAGTACATATTTTTCTTTCCAGGATGCACCACTAAGGGAGAACTATGTAACTCTCTAACAACCATCTAATGCATTGCCAAAGGAATGAAAATCCTTCCTTGAAATAAAACCTGGTGTTGTTCATCCTCAGACCAGCCATTAGGGGCCTCACCACAAACAACTCAGTTTCTCCTGACCTCTACTTTAAGATCCCCCAATTGGGATTCCTCCACCTAATGCACCATAGATGACTGCACCATCATCTAAAAAAGACAACCTATGCTCCAAAATTCTTCCATATCGAGATGTAATGTTGAATGTTCTTTAATAACTCTCTAGGAATCACCTTATTCACACACTATATCACTATGTGACTTCCTTATCAGCACATCAGCTGCAAAATTCCCCTTAATAGGTTTACAAAAGAATTAGAAGTCATAATCTTGTAAGAAATCCAACCACTAACACTGTCTCAAGTTCAAGTAATGTTGAGAGAAAATGTACCTCAGGATCTTATGATTAGTGAATACCACGAAATGCTAACCAATGAGGTAATGTATCCAAAAAATTAGGGAAAACACCACTACCACTAACTTGAAATCATGGGTGTAATAGTTGCATTTGTGGGGACGAAACTACCGAGACCCAAAAGAAATGACCGATGTCTACTGCATCAGAACACAACCTAACCCCAAACGTGAAGCATCACAAAAAACCTCGAACTGAACTCCTACTGGAAGGAAAATAATTGGATCACTAACCAACTTCTCCTTTAGATGCTCAAAATATTCCTGAAACTGATCCTTCTACACGAACGTATGATCCTTTCTAGTCAAAGTTGTTAGAGGAGTCGTAACCTGAGAGAAATAAGCTACGAACCCCCTGTAATAGCCCTTGAGACTAAGGAAACTTTGAACTTATTACACTATCTTGGGGGTTTCCCAGGACACAATTTCTTCTATCTTTGAACTATCCATAGCTAATCCCTACTTGGATACAACATGCCCCAAGAAACAGACTTATCGATCCCAAAACTGACACTTTGACTACTTCCCAAACAACTTATCATGGTGAATAACTCCCAAAACAGTATGCAGGTGTCCTACATGCTCATCCTTAGATGTTGAGTACACAAAGATTTCATTGATGAAAACCACCATGAACTTATCCAGGAACTCATGGAACACAATGTTCATTAACCCCATGAACATATTTGTAACATCCATCACACCAAACGACATAAAAAAACTCATAATGCCCATGATGAAAATGGAAAGCATTCTTCAGAATATCCTCATCCTTTAATAACATCTGATGATGTCCTAACCACAAATCGATATCTAATAACCAACATTTACCCTTCAACTGATCAAATAAATCATTAATATGTGGAAGAGGACAGTGATTCTTCCCTGTCACTTTGTTTATGATATGATAAACGACACACAACCACAAAATTCCATCATCCTTCTTCATGAACAAAACTTGGGCACCCCACGATGGCACACTCGGTCAAAAAAAACCACAATGTAATAGTTCATTGAGATGTATATGTAGCTCTTGAAACTCATAAGGTATCATATTATACAGAGACATTGACATAGGGGACAGGACTGGTTGTAGCTAAATCCCAAACTCGATCTCTATTCAAGGGGGTAATGCTAAAACCTCTTTTGGAAAGACATTATGGTACTCTTCTATGACCCTACGAAATGACAAATATTGAACCTATGTTAAACACAAAATCCTCTCATCCATCAAGGATGATAAGAAAGGAACATGCATCTGACCCTTCTATGGATCTCACTCGCCAACAAACACTGATGGCTCTACATCAACATTGAAGAACACAACCTGCCTCATGAAGCAATCCACCGTAAAACTCCAACCCTAGTTACCTAGAGTTGGTGCATTATTACATATCATTGGCATGATCACAAGAGATCAAGTCCCTAAATACCAATTAGTTTAGTATCCTTGGAAGTACTAGATACATACATAAGTCTTACATTACATTATGTAATGAAAAAACAACAACATTGTGTCCCATTTGAACACACTCATATCCCTTAGCCTATCCCTGTAGGTCAATCATAATATACTTCTTCACATCTTGGAAAAAATAAAACATAGAAAAGGCTGAGATCAGATGCTCAGTAAGGATAACAATATAGCAGAAACTTTCATGAATAAGCATAAACATTTAAGGAAATGTATAAGACTAAAAAAAGCCCTTTAAACTTAAAATTCAGCATAATATGGAAAATATAAATCAAATAATTCCATTTACTTATTCACATGGATATTCTACTAGTCTAATAATCACATGTAATATCAGTAGCTAATTTCATAATGATGGAATGCATAATGTATGACATCATAACCACATAGTCAAGGCCTCATGCCAAGACTAAAAAAAAGATTTTGTCAAGGCCTTGTGCTAAGAAACTAGTTTGTCTCATGAGACATACCGATGCATCAAGGAGCTATAGAGGGCTCCACCCATAATTTACTAAGTCAAATACATTCCTCATATGAAAAGGTTGAAACATAATCTAAACATATGTATTAAAACTAGCATACAAAATGTCAATATTTTAACCACAAACCGTGAATGGTATAAAAATAGAACATCCATAGTCAAACATAACTCATTCAATAAAATATGTAAGATTTATAATAAAGAAACATCAATCAAGAATAATGAAGGATATTGACATAGATGAAAATAATCAGTAAAACTATTTGAGATAAATATCCCCTTTTCTTGAAAACATTAAAAACTCTAACTATTTATCAAGGGGCTGTTAAAAATAGATTTTTGAATAAAAGTTTCCCATAACACTTTGAAACTTATAAAATTAATTTTAATTTAAAAACACGCATGTCAATATAAATAAATCCTTAATTTTTTTTAAACATGGACATTAATGAGAAAGATTTAGAATAATAAATCTTTAAAACATTTAAAATGATATTTTAGTTAGAGTTCCTAACCAAATGAGAGATACTTGAATAAAAATAATTGAGGTAATAAAAACCTTATAATATCATGAGAATAAAGGAATTCAGTATATACTATGTCAAAGTACAGTATGTACACCATATAAAAGTGAATTGGCGCATAACAACAAAGAAGTCTCAATAGAATGTAAATTGAGATGAAATCCCTTATAAAGACTATATCCTTAGAATAAGGATAAATCAATTACATAATTATGTGTGATAAATATAAATACACTCAATATTATTGGATATTTAGTGTAAATCAATCATAATATATTCACATATATTATTGTAAAAACAACACCAATGACTTGGATGTTTAACTCAATGAATGGAAATTGAGTTAAGATTACTCTTATCAAGTTCATATCAATGAATTGAGAATTTATCAATGGAGTGATTATGTGTATCACAAGTATATCCACAGAAAGGGTATTATAAATTACTATATAAATAAATAAATAGGGATTTCACGCATAATCTTGGAGTAAAATAATCAATGAAGTCTGCATAAAACCCAATGAGTGGAAATCGAAATTAAAAATTCCATTACTGATTTGGTAACTTACGAAACATACAACCCATTGAAGAAGGATCATACAATTATGTTGTAAGTACCCATAAATTAATGTTTATTACACAAATAATATAATCATGGGTAGTACATACACCACACAAAAGGTAATTGTGGAAAATATAGAATGAATCTCACAGGAATAAAAGTGAGATGAAAACCCCTTACCACGTTGTAATCAATTGAGTCATATGACCAAAATTTAATAAACACCAAATGAATCACAAAATTCCATGAATATAAATAGAATCATGATAATATATATCAAATGGCAGTACACAATATGCCCCATGCAATAAATAAGCGGTGAACAATGGAAATGTCACAGAATTAAAAGCGAGATAAGAAACCCCTTACCTTGTAATTTTTCTTGGTAAATGGTACTTTGAAATCCTATATAATAGTTAAATCATTTTTATTAAATTATAAAATAACCACATATATAAATATGATATCATATATGATCTTCTAATATTGTTTTGTTAATAATATTTTAGTAGTATCATTGTTTCAGGTGTTAGCTGGTTCATTTTCCTTTATATGTTTTGTTACAAAAGTAATGTTTTTTATGGATAGGATGTACTTTATTCATATCCATAATGGTATTAAGTTCTTAAAAATTATTTTTAATCATAAAATGAAAATTATTCTTTAATGGTTATGATGGGGAATGAATCTCATCGCGTTCGTGGAGATAGTAATACGTACGTACGCATGAGCGACAATACCATTCTATTGATGGTGAAATTGTATGTAATTTGATATCATATAATATATAAATAATAATTAAAATTTTATATTTATTACTTACATCAATTATACATCATTATTATACCCACCCAAATAATGATGTGTTGAATAACAAACTACACCATGACGTAGAGACGGTAAGCCGTACGTACGCACGTATGGTGACTTTGTCATTAATAGGATGGATATAATAATGAATATTTTTGTACCATATTTATAATAACATCTCAGTATTTATAAGTTACTAGAGTTATTCTTTTGGTATGGAAACAACAATGAAATAGGAAGTGGAAGAAGAAGATAATTTTGAAAGAGGTGATGAAATTATTACCTCTTCTTCGGGTGCTTCCATTTGATTTCATTAAAAGGGCTCCTTAGGTTGGATTTATGATCAAATGAAGGCCTCTAGGATAAATTGTGGGTATTTGGGATGATATATAGTCTGGGGTTGGCTGAGCCAAATGTCTTTGGAGGTGTGAATTTGGGAGAAGGGGAAGTGCCATTTTATAAGAGAGGTGAGGGACACCTTTGGAAAAGATTGAAATATTATTTTATTATACAATCATATTTGATTTCTAATGGCCCCAAAAGGATTTATTTTAAGTATAAGGTGGGTATGGGTCGAAACATCTCAACCAATAGGTTTTATACAGGTTTATGGAACCCTATTAACCTTATCTTTTATATTTAACTCTTAGTTAAATAGTTTATCTTTAACAATGTCTTCTTGTATTTTTATAATAAATGGTTCATAAACTTACTATAAAATGACAAGAGAACCCAAAGTGGTTTATTAATGACATATATATCATTATTTAAGTCTTTTGGCCGAACCTTAGATTTTTAGTAATATTATATCATTTAATAATATTGTATTCGCTTTAAAAATCCATTTATATCAATTTTGACACTATTTAGTATTTGGTTTTTGTGAAAGTCATAAAAATATGATTTCTTCAAACCAAAAACATTTAATCAACCCTAACATGTCATATTAACCTATTAAATTCTTGGAATGTATTAAAAGTCTCAATTTATATTTATTTTGATATTTATAATATCAATTATTTTAATATTTCATTAATAAGGTAATTACTACATCATCATTGTGTCATAAATAAATTTAATTATTTAATGTCTAAAAATTATAAATAAAAAACCATTATGTAGGAAATATTTTATCCTTCTAATTAATATTTATAGTAGAATTTATCTAATGTATAACCCTATATTAAAAATGGTTTAGTTATTAAACTTTGAATTTAACACTTTTAACACTTCTTTAAATAAAATAAAAATAAATGTTTCAATCTAATTAAAGTGGAACAAAAGGATCATATTTTATTCCTAAGGTTGATTTTGGTCGAAATACACTTATCCAATAGAATTAGGACATGTTTTGGGGTAATAATAATATCATTTTTACATTTAATTACTCTATTTACTTTTAATCTAGGTAAATAAAAGTCAAAAGTTACTATTCACCAAAAAATATTTTCATCTTATTGAACCATATTTTACTTACTGATGTCAACTGTGTCTCTTGGATTTTTGAAATTCAATTCACAGAAGTTGTAAAATTATGTTTTATGCAAATTTTCTAACGTGCCTAGAAGGTGGGTAAAAGACGTTAAAAAATTCAATA
Source organism: Viscum album (assembly GCA_963277665.1). Lineage (NCBI taxonomy): Eukaryota > Viridiplantae > Streptophyta > Magnoliopsida > Santalales > Viscaceae > Viscum > Viscum album. Next base: position 2,350,675 of record OY728165.1, read on the forward strand.
AACTTTTATACATCTAATATTATTATAAAAATAATCTGATGAATTAAATTGAACTAATATAGGTATTATGTATCTAGTTTTAATTAAAATAAATTTAAATAAAATAATTAATTATTTAAATAAAAATTCGGGTTTTAAACAATAACGTAGTGTTTTTCACTATTCATCAAAAATTGAAAGTTTTCAGAAAAATCTCAAAAAATAACCCTAAGCTAATTTTGATATTTCAAATCCAAAAATGATATGTATTTTACCAAATTCAAAATAAAGAAGTTTAATTAATTAATTTAAAATTAAGTTCCATTGCCAAAACCAGAAAGTGGGTTTTTGATAAGTATAAACTATTAAAAGATTGATATGTGTTTATGTCCAGTTTAAAAGTGAAATTAATTCCAATGACCAACATTGGATTAAATGATAAAAATATAATATAATTATAATTAAAAACCATTCAAATGTATAATTTGACACTATAAATTATTTTGATTAAAAAAGTTGTTTTCAATTAAAATTTATTATCTTTCCATATTCATCAAAATATGAAAGTTATCAGAAAAACACCAAAAATTTATCCAAACTAAATATTTATGTTAAGATTATAAATAATAATTTAATTTCATTAAATTTAATATATAAAAGTGTAAAATATTTAATTTAGAAAGGTCTCTCCATTAAAAGGTGGAAAACTACATTTTTTGAAAAATACTTATTATATCTGAAAAATTGAATTTGTCCTTATATTATGTCTAAGAAACACAAAAGATAAATGTTAAATTTATATGGGATATATATATAAAATTAAATATATGGTTATTACTATTCATAACCGCTTTCTAAACGTCTAGTTTGATAGGTCATGGTGCGCTTGAACTCGGTGTTTCATACATCGCATGCTATTGTATTATTCAAAGAGAAGCATATCGTGAAAGCTTGGGGTGTTAAGTTCTTCCCTCATTAAATAAATTGAATCCTCACAATTTGAAATTTTTCTTTGTAAATAAAATGTTAAAAAAATAGAAAATACCTTTATGGAAAACCCACATTGGAAATAGGGTTAATAAAATTTAGTCTTAATAAGAGGGAAATGGAAATGAAAAATTCACCACCAAATTAGGATTTAGAATAGGAGAAAATTGGTGGCAATTATAATTAGAGGAAAAACATAAATATTTATAGGGAGTGATTGATGTCACCAATCACAAACAAGTGAATGGAAAATTTAGGGCCTCAAAGCCATAAATCTATGATGAATAACATAAGGTATTATGATAACACATTTTTGAGTTTAAGATCCTTTCCCAAAGGTTTAAGAATTAATTTATTCATAGAATAAGAAAAAAAATACTTGATACGTAGAGTTCCATACTTTAACTAATTTCTACCACAAACTCATCTTTCACTCCAAATGATGAGTATTCAAGATGACTTGGCCACACCTGAAGCGCCAGAATCAAATTATAGAGAATCACATAATCCACAAAGGATGAACTATAGATATTTTCCTTTTCTTTAGAAATTAACCAAAACCAAAATGGTTAGTACAAGATCAGATGATCCTCAAAAATGATAATCCTTTAGAGAAATAAATACCAATCTTAATTTCTAAAATTAAACCAACAATACCCAAAGTTCAATATATACCATTCAATAAACAATTGTCCTTAAAATCATTCAATATAATCCAAACTAATATTGAAACCCAAAACTCAGAATAATTTGATTACATAGTCTTCCACGTTAAATTGTATCTCTAAATAACATCAAATACTCTTAAAGTCACATAATTAAAAGTAATTAACCTAATCATATATTCTCTATGATAGGTTAATCATTTCCATAAATAACCCAAATCGCTATAAATAACTAATAGAAACATAGATAAAAATCCACCATTACTCCTAAAATGAAATCCTATAGTATTCTATTTTCCTTAGGCATATAGTGTTCCCAATAGAGTAAACGTCTTCCAAAAAAACAGTTATCACTTAATCACCAAACCATTTTCCAACACTAAGGATATCCATTTAATAAAACATAAGATCCCAAATCAACTTATTATTGATCAATACAATCATTTAACTAAACATAATTAGTCATAATAACCAGGGACTTCACATAGTCTAGTGGTAGGCAATAAATCCCAGTCTCACTTTGGTTGTGGGTTCAATTCCTGCAGCATTGTCCGACGTGACGGGTTGTCACATGGTCTGCATGTTGTCCTTTTTTAAAAACTATATTTTATATCATTCTAAAAATGAGATAAATTCATCAAAATAACCATAACATAATTTAACCACAAACGTTATCTCATACCTCACATTTTCATCCCAAAAATTAATAACCTGTAATTTCCTCAAATTCAAGGATCATATAAACCCAAATGGTTATTTATAACTATATCCACAAAAGAAAAGATATTTATTCCTCGAATATCATTTTCACATAACAAACATCAAGGTTACACATACAAGAGAAAATTCCTCAAAAGTAATCCCATCAACAAAGAGAACTAATACTTTTAAACATTTCTCCATCCATTTATTTCCACATAGATTCTTCCTTGACCATGAAGTTATCCTATATAATAGGGCATTGAATCAGTTAATGCCCAGGTCCCCTACATTTATGAAAAATGACTATAAATGGATTCTCGGGATCATATTTATTTTCTTCCATAGTACTCTTCATTTTTTCTCATCAATTATTTACTTTATGTCCTTCTTTACCACAAATAAATCATTTATTTGTTCCATTGAGACACTTTCTTGGGTCTCTCATTCCACATTTCTTGCATGATAGAAATTGAGCTTTATTTTCTCCATGGTCTCCACTACTGGAGCTCTTATCATTCACTGCCTTTCTCTTCTTTGTTGAGTCTGGGAGTTGGTTAATATATATGTTGTTGATCATATTTTTTGGAAAACTGATTCGACATGAACACGATATCTTTTATGCCTATCAACATTCCATTTTGTTGCTCATTTCCACCACCGTTCCCACCTTGTACATCATGTTCAATGTTATTATGACTTCCTTGGAATCTAGCTTTTGACTAAAACTAGAAAGAATTATGTTAGTAACAATAGTCATAAAATCATTTAGAGAATACCATGAAAACTTATTTTCAATCTAAAACACATTAGGATTAACCAAGGTTATTTATTCTCATCTTATATTAAAATCTTTTAAATCATTTTGTAAAGAAAATGTGAATTATCCTAAGAATATCCCCCATGAGTGTCGTAACCAAGACTGCAGCAAGGCCCGTTTTCATGTACCAGGATACCACAGGTTAAGCCTAAAACTCCTTGTCGAAGTTTTCACTCCTAGGTACATCTGTGCCAAAGACACCCCTACCAGTTTGTATCCATACAGGGATGTATTTTCTTAGAAAACCCTCATAATATTTACACTACCAATTTTTTTGAATGTTCTTCTATAATAATCCTCAAAGTCTATATTAGGGAAATGTTATCTAATCAGAGTTTATCTAAATCTAGTTTCCAAGGTTTGTACTAAACTTCCTCTAATACCAACTGTAACACCCCGACCCTAGTTACCCAAAGTCGGTGCATTATTACATATCATTGGCATGATCACAATAGATCATGTCCCAAAAGACCGATTAGTTTAGTATCCTTGGAAGTAATAGATACATACATATGTTTTACATTGCATTATGAAATGAATAAACAACAACATTGTTCCCCATTTGAACACACTCATATCCCTTATCCTATCCCTGTAGGTCAATCATAATATACTTCTTCACATCCTGGAAAAAATAAAACATAGAAAGGGGTGAGCTCAGATTCTCATTAAGGATAACAATATAGCAGAAACTTTCATAAATAAGCATAAACATTTAAGGTAATGTATAAGAATAAAACACAAGCCTTTTAAACTTAAACTTAAGCATAATATAGAAAATATAAATCAAATAATTCAATTTACTTATTCACATGGATATTATATTAGTCGAATAATCACATGTAATGTCAATGGATAATTTCATAATGATGGAATGCATAATGCCGTACATGATAACCACATAGTCAAGGCCTCGTGCCAAGACTATAAATAAGATTTTTTCAAGGACTTGTGCCAAGACACTAGATTGTCTCATGAGACCTACTGATGCATAGAGGAGATATAGAGGGATCCCCTTGTCACTTACTAAGTCTAATGCATTTCTCATATGAAAATATTGAAACATAATCTAAACATTCGTATTAAAACTAGCATACGAAATGTCAATATTTTAACCACAAACGATGAATGGTATAAAAATAGAACATCCACAGTCAAACATAACTCATTCAATACAATATGGATTATTTATAATAAATCATCCTCAATCAATAATAATGAAGGATATTGACACATATTAAAATAATCAGTAAAACTATTTGAGATAAATATCCCCTTTTCTTGAAAACAGTTAAAAGTCTCACTATTTATCAAGGATCTGTTAAAAATATATTTTTGAATCAAAGTGTCCCATACCACATTGAAACATTTAAAAGGAATTTTAATTTTAAAACACTCATATCCATATAAATAAATCCTTAAAAACATTTTTAAAACATGGACATTAATGAGAATGATTTAGAAGAATAAATCTTTAAAACATTTAAAATGATATTTTAGTTATAGTTCCTAACCAAATGAGAGACACTTGAATAAAAAATATTGAGGTAATAGAAACCTTATAATATCATGAGAATAAAGGGATTCATGATATAATATGTCAAATTACAATATGTAAACCATATAAAAGTGAATTGGAGCATAACAACAAAGAAGCCTCAATGAAATGTAAATTGAGATGAAATCCCTTATAAAGACTATATCCTTAGGTTAAGGATAAATCAATTACATAATTATGTGTGATAAATATAAATACACTCAATATGATTGGATATTCAGTGTAAATCAATCAGATGACATTCACACATATTCTTGTAAAAACAACACTAATGGCTTGGATGTTTAACTCAATGAATGGAAATTGAGTTAAGATTACTCTTATCATGTTCATATCGATGTCTTGAGAATTTATCAATGGAGTGATTATGTGTATCAAAAGTATATCCACACAAATGGGATTGTAAATTACTACATAAATAAATAAATAGTGATTTCACACATAATCTTGGATGAAAATAATCAATTAAGTTTTCGTAAAACCCAATGAGTGAAAATTGAAATTATAAATTCCCTTACCGATTTGGTAACTTACGAAACATACACCCCATTGAATAACGAGCACACAATGATGATGTAAGTACCCATAAATTAATTTTTATTACCCAAGTAATATAATAATGGGTACAACATATACCACACAAAAGGAAACTGTGGAAAATGTAGCATGAATCTCACGGGAATAAAAGTGAGATGAAAACCCCTTACCACATTGTAATCAATCGAGTCGTATGACCAAAAGTTAATAACCACCAAATGAATCAAAAAATTCAATGAATATAAATAGAATCATGATAATATATATCAAATGGTAGTACACAATACACCACATGTAATAAATAAGCGGCGAACAATGGAAATATCACGGAATTAAAAGCGAGATAAGAAATCCCTTACCTTGTACTTTTCCTTGGTCGAGGGTACTGTTGGGAAAAAATCCCAGAAGGTAACTTTGCAGCATTTTTAGGTTTCTTGTATTTGTTGACAATGTAGGTTTCCATAGTGAATTGTTGAGTTCTAGAGATTTTGTTGACATTCAATGTTGAAAAATAACCATGATAAATGAATGGACGATCTGGAGGCGATGTAAAATAACTGATACAAGGTGGTGCCATTTTACAGTATTTGCAAAATTTTTGGGGTCCAAAATTTAAAGTTTGGTGAGCATCATGAAATATTGATTTTCTTGAAGGTCTCATAAAAATATGGTAAAGTCATGAATTTTGAAAAGACATGCTTCGTGGATTGTATTTCTTGTTGACAAGAAGGATGTTGACGGTGTTCTTCGCGATTATGATGAGCTTCGCGAAAGACAGAGTTGAAGAGCATTATGGCAGAGAAGGGAATTTTGAGTGGAGATTCACGGAGAAGGTGCAAAGAAATTGACAGAACGCTCCACGATTATGATGAGCTCAGCAATAGGAATCTTTCCGTGGTACTTCGCGATATAGAGAGAATTTCGGTAGAAATTTCGGAGCTTCGCGATTCTAGCTGACGTGGATCTGACTTTGCACGGAAGGTTCAAGGGTCTGTGGAATCACCTATAAATAGAGGTCGAAACCCTCAAGAGAAGTAGAGAGTTTTCAAAGAAAATATTTTGCTCTCATCTCGCGAAGGTGGTTCACGAAGGCAGTGTGCTTCGAGAAAGGAAGGAGCTTCGCGACGGCTAATCTAGCTCCGTGAAAGTTGTGTGCTCCACGTTGGCTCAATGAGCTTCGCGAAGGAAGTCACTCTGCGATGGCTTGAGCTCCACGATGACCTGAGATCTATGGAATTGTGAGCTTTTAGAAATGGAAGGAGCTTCACGAATGCTTGTTTCAGCTTCGTGAAATTGGGAGCTTTGCGAAGTAGGGTGCTTTGAGAAGGTACTTCCCAAAGGTTTTTGCACAATGGTTAGGGGAAAAAGAGTTTTCATCAGTGGATAAAATTTGGACTTCAATAGAACATCTACATACAGTGGAGGATGCATTCATTAGTGGTAATGAAGAGACCTATAGGTCTATAAACTGTTAGAGGATCTTCTGAAGAATTAGTGAGCTCACTTCAGTTGAGAGAGCATTGAGTTCTCAAATTGTGAGTGGTTATAAACTAGAAGGGATAGTGAGTCCACTTCAAACTTGTAAACAGTAGTGCGCTTATAGTGGATTTGGTATATCGGCACACTGCCGGTGTATGCTCCTTGGATGTAGCCTAGTGAGGGTGAACCAAGTAAAAATTTTTGTGTCTTGTTCATGATCTATGGTTTATTCATACTCTGCAATGGGAAGGAGAGAGAAGAGGGTTTTTTCTAACAGCAAAACAAGATCAAAAGGGGCAGTTGTTTTAATCTGTCATACCCTGATTCACCCCCCCTCTCAGGGTATCTAGCCTAGTGGACCTAATAGGTACTTTAACCTCCTGTATAATAGTTAAATCATTGTTATTAAATTATAAAATAACCACATACATAAATATTATATCATATATGATCTTCTAATATTGTTTTTTTAACAATATTTTATTAGTATCATTGTCTCGAGTGTTAACTGATTCATTTTCCTTTATACATTTTGTTACGTAAGTAATGTTTTTTATGGATATGATGTAATTTATTCATATCAAGAATTATATTAAGTTCTTAAACATTATTTTTAATCATCAAATGAAAATTATTCTTGAATGGTTATGATGGGGAATGAATCTCATCGTGTTCGTGAAGACGGTAATCCGTACGTACGCACGAGCGACAATATCATTCTATTGATGGTGAAATAATATGTAATTGGATTAAATATCATATATAAATAATCCTTAACATGTTATATTTATTACTTACATCAATTATACATCATTATTATACTCTTCTAAATAATTAAGTGTTGAATAACAAACTACACCACAACGTGGAGATGGTAAGTCGTACGTACGCACGTATGGTGACTTTTTCATTCATAGGATGGATAGAATAATGAATATTGTTGTACCATATTAATAATAACATCTTATTATGTATAAGGTATTGGATTTATTATTTTGGTATTGAAACTACAAAGAAAGAGGAAGTGGAAGAAGAAGATAATTTTGAAAGAGGTGATGAAATTATTACCTCTTCTTCGGGTTCTTCCTTTTGATTTGATCAAAAGGGCTCCTTAGGTTGGCTTTCTGATCAAAGGAACTCCTATAGGATTAATTAAGGGTAGTTGGGAGGATATTTGGGAAAGGTTTTCCTGAGCCAAATGGCTTTGGAGGTGTAAATTTGAGAGAAGGGAATGTTCCATTTTATAAGAGAGGTGAGGGGAACCTTAGGAAAAGATTGAAATATTATTTTATTATAAAATCATATTAGGTTTATAATTGCTCCATAAGGATTTATTTTAATTCTAAGGTGGGGATGGGTTGAAAACCTCTCAACCAATAGGTTTTATACAGGTTTGTTGTAACAACCCAAACATTCATTAATGGAAATTCATCTTGATCTTTTTAAATGTCTTATTATGTAAAATGGTTATGTAAAACATACGCACTTCCTTGGTTTTATGTTTTTTAATTGTGACCATTGCTAATATGGTTTTTCAATCGTTATAACATGATTAGTATAAATATAGGGTTTTAACAATCCAATTTACTCAGACAAAGGAAGCGATGGCCTCATCCAGTAGAATTGCTCCATACGAAGCCCATTTGTCAGAGCTCAGAAAAGAGGTGGCGTCATTGGGATCCACTCTTGACCAAACCCAAGCCGAGCTTCAACATGTTAAGCTCGAACAGAACTGTCTACGAGAGAAGTGGAAGTTGATAGAGATCACCACGCGTGCAATGTTATCCGAGCCACTCCAAGAGTCTGTCACCATCGCACACCTTACCCTTAGGTCTTATGCGGCTTTTTTAAGGGGTTATGTAACAAATCCCTAGAACTATGATTATGTACATTTTTTTTCTATATAATAATGAATTTACATTCATTTTATTATTTATACTTTGTAAATAGTTTTTAAAAGCACAAATAGAATTTGTAGTTAATATTCAACTAAGAAGTCTAATTTTATAAATTAATGTATTTTTTAATTAAATAATATTTTAATAAAATATTATTATTATTAAATTAATTTTTATTAAAAATAAATGATCATATAATTTTATGAATGCAATAGTAATTTTTATTATGGTTTGAAATCCATTTTTTTCAAAACCCATGAATTTTCGATAAATGTCGGTTTTTATTTTAAAAGTGAAAACTAACATATTTAGAAAATTATATAGATAAAATGAATATCATTTTGGAATCAGGACGTCAAAATTATCCAATGGTTAATTTTTCATAATTTTCTGAGACAGTCGAATTTTTGGGAAAAAATTAAATACCGTTTAAATATATAATGTGTTTTATGACATCATAATGGCCCAATAGTGATGTAATAAAATACTATAAACATTATGTTCGGCCAGAATATATATTACCGTTAAAATAATGTTAATTTTTTTTATTTATTTTACAAAGCTTTAGTGGACCCTCCAAGACTTATAAAACATTTTATCATTTTAAATTGTTTTCCTTGAGAGTGTGACTCACCTCCACATAAGCAACCCTATTATTTTAAGAAGTTTGTCCATTGAACTTATAAAATATTTTTTTCCACTCCCCTTTGGCAAAAACCATGGGCAAAAACCATGGGCTAGTTTGTGGTTTTTTTAGTTTAATGTGAGGTGTCCCAAACCAAAATAATAAATAATTCCCCCTCTTTTTCTATATAAATCCACCCAAGATCACACTTCCTCCTCACTCAAAGCCTTTGGAGTTCTTCCAACCTCTTCCCCCCTCTATCTATAATCCTTTAAAGGCACCCCAAGCTCCCAAGAAGCCTCTCTCAAGCCTCTCTCAAGATTTTGGAAGCACACATCCAAGTAAGATTTTTTCTTCTTTTCTCATTTTGTCCAATTTTATTTAAGTTATTATGCCCTTTTAATTTCAATTATAAATGTTAGGGTATGGTTTCACACCTCCCCCATACTTCCCTATTTATGTTTGAATGATGGGAGACCCCTTTATCTCTCATTAAAATCCTCCCATGTACACCCGTTACTGTGCCAAAATTCCGAAAGGAATTCCTCTCTCCTCATTTACATTCAAGCAATTCTTTTGTATCATGAATCTAAATTCCATTAAATTTGTTGGGAAATGTATCTGTATGACCCCATTACTGTACATGTCATTTAAATATTATGATACACCCTTTTCTTTCTCATCAACCTTTTTTATGAGTTCTTATGTCACGACATTATGCTGCCGAAATTGCACCGCATTTTTTCAAGTCAAAGTCATTGTGTAGTGAATACCATGAACATTTCTCTATCAAGTGTATTAACCTTTATAAAAATTTACTTATTATTTAAAGAGTTTAATTTATGTATTCCAAATTCTTTTAACATGGAATAAAAGATTATGTTTAATGATTCAATGTTTTATGATCCATGTGGCACACTTATGCCTGAAATGAAATGTTTAAGATGGGTGTGCCCTGATAGCGCTCCAATGCATTGGGTAACGTATAGTATCGTGATATTTCATGTGAAATGGGTGTTTACTAATGCTAATTAAATTTCAATGAGGGTTTACTTGTGCTTCATGTGCAATGATGGTTTACACATGCTCCTTGTGAAATGAGCCTTGGCTCATGCTAATTCAATGTTAAGTGTTGTTGCCACATTTCTATGTTCTAGTTATCATGATTTATCATGCCTTTATGATTCTATTGTGATCTATTGATATGACTATTGTCTAAAATGTATTGTATTCTTCATTTTATTTCATGTTTATTCCCTTACTGGGCTTTATTGATCACCATTTTCTTATGCATGTCCTCAGGTTATCCCATGCAATGCTAAGTATGAAGGAATGTAGTGGTCATGTAAAGGAAGTTTTCAATAAAGATGTTGTATTTCATGTTTTAAGTTATTATGTAATGATACTAAGCCCCAAAGACACTAGACCTCTCTATCTTCTATGTTGTATCATGTGAAGGTTATGTACTAAATTTTGTTTAATTCTGTAATAAAATATCAGGGTTGTCATAGTAGGTATCAGAGGATAGGTTCAGTTATTTTGGGGATTAGGATTAGAAAACCCTATGGAAGACTTATAGACAATACTAATAAAAACATCCCTATGTTTTGGTGTTTATTGAGTAAGTGGTTCATCAGGAAAATACATCCATGTCTGGATATGAGCTGGTAGAGGCGGCTCTGGCACAGATGTATCCTAGGGGTAAAACCCGAAAACACCGCTTTGAGCTAGACTCGAACGGGAACTGGTGCACGACAACGGGCCTTGCTGCACTCTTGGTTACAACACTCCCGAGGGATATTCTTTGGTAAATTTACAAGCTTAGTATGAACCATTATTAATGTAATTAAAAAAAATCCCAAATAATATATGTTAGAAAGTAGATCATGGATAACATAGAGTGAAGACAATAGATTCATAAGTTAAGGAAATAATAGTTATTTATAAATCATCAGTTTTTATCTTTGGATTACCCTTTATGTGTTACCCCTAACATTCCTTTTATTCCATAGAATGGCCGATAATAGGAGGACTCATGCTAACAACCGATGTGAAGATCAATATGATGATTGTACCAATGAGATTCTCAATCCAATGGGAGCAGGAATCACAAAATTTGTCACGTTTCTCTCTCAGTTATCTTAAGATTTGAATAGAAACATGGGTTAAAAGGAACATTCAACCCCCACTAAGAAAGAAAAAGTCTCTATCAAGAGCTTCATGAGACAAAGGCCTCCTAATTTTAATGGATCATCTGATCCCTCAATCGCCGAACAATGGATAAACTCCATTGAAAAGATATTCTCTATCCTTCAATGTTCTGAACAAGAGAAGGTTATCTTCTCTACTTATCATTTGTAGGGTGAAGCTGATCAACAGTGGATGTTGATAAAAAATACGTAGCCTAAGGAGGAGATCAAGGTGTTGGAATGGAAGGATTTCCGGAAGATGTTTTTCGATAAATATTTTCCACACACCCTCAGGCTTAAGATGGAAATGGACTTCCTTTCCTTCAAGCAAAAAGATGACGAATCTATTGGAGCGTACAAGGAAAACTTCACAAGTCTTGCACAATACACTTCCAGCTTTTCTGTTACCCCCGAATGCAAGGTTGACCATTTCATTGGTGGGCTGAAGCCTAGCCTTTGGAAATCACTGGTGATCCATGACTTCGACAACTATGAGGAAATTGTCTGATGTTCCCTTAATGTCGAAATGGAGATTGGAGAATCTCAGGGGTATCATGGGGATAAGAATCATAAGGTGGAATTCAATGCTGGCGGTCCGATGGATAAATCAAATAGTGCTAATAAGATCCAGCACTCCACTTGCCAAAGGTGCAGAAAGAAGCACCCAGGAAATTTCCTGAAGGGGATGAGGAAATGATTTAGATGTGGAAGAGAAGGGAACTTAGCTGTTAACTATCGGCAAGAAAGACCTGCGGCTACAACAGAGGAGAGAAACACTCCATTCGAACCTCAACATGTGGTTTATTGCTACAACTACAAATAACCAGGTCATCTTGAAAATCAGTTCCCTAAGCCAAGGGTTTCTGGAGGCAACAAACAACCTCCAAGGAAGCAAGGGTGAGATTTTTCCATCACTACTGCCGAAGTGAACCCCAACAACGAAGTGGTGACATGTACTCTAGTTATTCATTCAAGAATAGTGAACATAATTTTTGATTCAGGTTCTATGCATTCATTTATATGTCGAAAGTTTAGTAGAACAATCCCAACACCACCACAAATCAAGGAAGTGAAGATGTAGGTGAGTACGGAAAATGGGGCAATCATTGCATACCATGAATATAACTCCCCCCCTGTTATAATCTGTGGATTGAACTTTCCACATAACCTCTTCATACTCCCTATGGTGAAATTTGATGTAATTCTTCGCATGGATTGGCTTTCCTTATATAGAGCCAACATAAATTGATGTGAGAGGGAAATAACTCTCCATGTAGAGAATCGACCCCCGATTCTTTACAAGTGAAAGGAGGAAGATGAACCTTCTTTAGCTTCATCATCTCAAGTGTGGATATTATTTCCATTTGAGCACATGTATCTGGCTCGGATGATTGATTCTAAGGAGGCAAGCATTCTAGAAGACATGGCTATTGTGAGGGAATTCGTTGAAGTGTTTCCTGAGGAATTGCCTGGTCTTCCTCCTAGAAGAGATATTGAATTCTCAATTGACCTTATACATGGGGAATTGCCAATCTCCAAGACTCTATATAGAATAGTTTTTTTGGATCTTGAGGACCTGAAGAAACAACTACAGGAGAATCTAGATAAGGGGTTTATACGCCCAAGTTCTTCACCATGGGGTGCACCTGTCCTCTTCGTCAAGAAGAAGGATGGGTCAATGTACCTTTTCATCGATTATTGTGATCTCAACAAAATCACGATAAAGAACAAGTATACTCTCCCATGAATTGATGACTTGTTCGATCAGCTACGGGGAGAAAAATACTTCTCCAAGTTGGATTTTTGGTTAGGATATTATCAATTAAGGGTGAAGAAGGAAAATATTCCCAAGACTGCTTTTTGTACAAGATACGAGCACTATGAATTCATAGTAATGCCTTTAGGACTCACTAATTCTCTAGAAATATTCATGGAATTGATGAATAGAGTATTTAGTGATTACCTCGACAAATTTTTGGTAGTCTTTATAGATGATGTTATGATATACTCCAAAAACAAAGAGGATCATGAGGAGCATCTAAGAACTGTACTAGAGACCTTGTGCAAGGAGAAGCTCTATGCAATGTACAACAAGTGTGAGTTATGGTTGAAGGAGGTCTCATTATTGGGCCATATCATCACAAGTAATGGGATATATGTGGAACCCTCCAAAACAGATACAATTGAGGTATGGTCGAGGCCAACATCGGTAACGGATATACGTAGCTTCTTGGGGTTAGCTGGATATTATTGACAATTTGTGAAAAATTTCTCATGAATATCCAACCCTCTTACCAAGATAACTTAGAAGGGAGTAAAGTTTTCTTGGAGTGATGAATGCGAAGAAAGCTTCAAGGATTTGAAAAGTAGTCTTATCACTACGCCCATGCTCACATTACCCACAAGTGGAGAACTTTTTGTGGTATTCAGTGATGCTTCAAAGAAGAGCCTGGGATGTGTGTTGATGCAAAATGACAAAGTCATTGCCTATGCTTCAAGTAAATTGAAAGTTCATGAGCAGAACTACCCAACACATGACCTCAAGTTGGCTGCAGTAATCTTCTCTTTGAAAATTTAGCAGCATTATCTCTTTGGGGAGAAGTGTGAAATATATACGGACCAAAAAAGCCTCAAGTATATATTCACATAGAAAGAGTTGAATATGCACCAATGAAGATGGTTAGAGTTGATCAAAGACTATGACTGCTCAATCAATTACCACCTTGGTAAAGTGAACAAAGTGGTAGATGCTCTAAGTAGAACGGACCCATCGATTATATATTTGATGAGAATTGAAAAGGATCCAATATTCTTAGATTTTATGAATATGGACATGGGAATCATAAATAAGGAAACATAATAAATCCTTTCACAAATGATTGCTCAACCGCCTCTTTTGTAAAGGTTAAAGGATGCTCAAAAGGATGATGTGGGAATTCAGGAAAAAGTGAAAGCTATCAGAAAAGGTAAATCCTTGGAGTTTAATGTTAATGAAGAAGGAATTGTAATATTTGGGAAAATACTATGTGTACCATCAATTCCAGAGCTGAAGAAGGAAATTTTGGATGATTCACATAGTTAAAATTTCTCTATTCACCCAGGAAACACAAAGATGTATCAAGATCACCATGAGCATTATTGGTGGGATAACATGAAGAAGGAGATCACTGAATATACATCAAAGTCCCTGGCGTGTCAGCAAGTGAAGGCAGAGAGGCAGAAGTCTAAGGGGATGATTCAACCATTGCCCATACCAGAATGGAAATGGGAGAACATTACCATGGACTTTTTCACCAGACTTCTGAAGACATCCAAAGGAAACAATGAAATATGGGTCGTTGTGGATCATCTTAAAAAGGCTTCACACTTCATTACAATTAGAGAGGATTTCTCATTGGATCAAATGGCACATATATATATCAGGGAAGTGGTAAGGATGCATGGAGTACCAGTATCTATTTTGTTGATTGATATCCAAGATTCACCTCTAAGTTTTGGAATATTCTTCAACATGTGCTAGATAATGAGCTGAACTTCAGTACAACTTATCATCCTTAAACTGATGGCCAATCCGAGAGGACTATCCAAAAACTTGAGGACATGTTGAGAGCATGCTCAATGGACTTCAAAGGAGGATGGGATAAACATCTTACTCTGGTTGATTTCTCTTATAACAATAGTTTCCACTCGAGCATCCAAATGGCGCCATATGAATCCCTGTATGGGAAGAGGTGCATAACACCGACATGTTGGGATGAAGTTCGTGAGCGTAAGCTGCTAGGATGAGAAATGGTTGAAGAAATGTTGGAGAAGGTGAAAACCATTCAGCAGCATATCAAGGCAGCCCAGAGTTGATAGAAGAGTTATACAAATAATTGTCGATGAGACCTTGAGTTTAAAGTTGGAGACACGGTATTTCTACGTATATCTCTGTGGAAGAAGGTCATGAGGTTTGGAAAGAAAGGGAAGTTAAGTCCAAGGTGCATCAACCCCTTCGAGATTCTTGATCGTGTCGGGGATGTGGCCTATCGACTAGAACTTCCACCTACCATAGCCAAAGTAAATGATGCCTTTCATGTATCTCTCTTAAGAAAGTACATACCAGACCCTTCACATGTACTCTCTTCAGAGGTGGTATAGGTAGAGGATGAACTTTTTTATGAGGAGCAACTGGTGAAGATCTTAGATCGTAGGGAAAAAGTTCTACAAAAGAAGACAATTCCCCTCATGAAGGTGTTGTAGAGAAACCACAAGTTTGAAGAAGTGATGTGGGAATCAGAGGAAGTTATGAAGAAGAGTTACACACATCTATTTTAGTGTGGGGAAACGAAATTTCGAGAGTGAAATTTCTTAAGGGGGGAATATTGTAACGACCCAAAATTCATTAATGGAAATTACTCTTGGTCTTTTTAAATGTCTTATTATGTAAAATGGTTATGTAAAACATATTCACTTCCTTGGTTTTATGTTTTTGAATTTTGACCGTTGCTAATATGGTCGTTGAATAGTGTTCACATGATTAGTATAAATATAGGTCTTTAACAATCCAATTTACTCAGACAAAGGAAGCGATGGACTCATCTAGTAGAATTTATCAATTCAAAGACCATTTGTCGGAGCTTGGAAAAGATGTGGCGTCATTGGGCTTCGCTCTTGACCAAGCCCAAGCCAAGCTTCAACATGTTAAGATCAAACAGAACAGTCTATGGGAGAAGTGGATGTTGATAGAGATCACCACGCGTGCAATGTTATCTGAGCCACCCCAAGATTTTTTCACCATCGAGCCCCTTAACCTTAGGTCTTATGAGGTTTTTTAATGGGTTATGTAACAAATCCCTAGAACTATGATTATGTACATTTTTTTTATATAATAAAGAATGTACTTTCATTTTATTATTACTACTTTGTAAATAGTTTTTAAAGCACAAATAGTATTTTTAGTTAACATTCAACTAAGAAGTCTAATTTTATAAATTAATGGATTGTTGAATTTAATAATATTTTAATAAAATATTATTATTTTTATATTAATTTTTATTAAATATAAATTATCGTATAATTTTATGAATGCAATAGTATTTTTTATTAAGGTTTGAAATCCATTTTTGTCAAAACCCAGGAATTTTCAATAAATGTCCGTACTTATTTTAAAAGTGAAAATCCACATATTTAAAAAATTATTTAGATAAAATGAATATCATTTTTGGAATCAGGATGTCGAAATTATCCAACGGTGAATTTTTCATAATTTTCTGAGATAGTTGAATTTTTGGGTAAAAATTAAATACCGTTTAAATATATAATGTGTTTTATGACATCATAATGACCCAATAGTGATGTAATAAAATAATATAAACATTATTTTCAGACAATATATGTTTTACCATTAAAATAATGTTATTATTTATTTTTTATATATATTTTACAAATATTTAATGGACCCTTTAAGACTTATAAAATATTTTATCTTTTTAAATTGTTTTCCGTGAGAGTGTGACTCACCTCCACATAAGAAACCCTATTATTTTAAGAAGTTTGGACATTTAATTTATAAAATATTTTTTTCCACTCCCCTTTGGAAAAAAACATGGGAAAAAACCATGGTATGGTTTGTGGTTTTTTTTAGTTTAATGTGAGGTGTCCCAAACCTAAATAATAAATAATTCCCCCTCCTTTCCTATATAAACCCACCCAAGCTCCCACTTCCTCCTCACTCAAAGCCTTTGGAGTTCGTCCAACCTCTTCCCCCCTCTACCTAGAATCCTCTCAAGGCACCCCAAGCTCCCAAGAATCCTCTATCAATCCTATCTCAATCATTTGGAAGCACACTTCCAAGTAAGGGTTTTTCTTCTTTTCTCAATTTTGTCCAATTTTATTTAAGTTGTTATGCCCTTTTAATTTCAATTATAAAAGTTGGGGTATGGTTTCAAACCTCCCCCATACTGACCTCTTTATGTTTTAATTATGGGAGAACACTTTATCTCTCATTAAAATCCTCCCATGTACACCTGTTACTATGCCGAAATTCCGAAAGGAAATCCTCTCTCCTCAATTACATTCAAGCAATTCTTTTGTATCATGAATCTAAATTCCATTAAATTTATTGTGACATGTATATATATGAACCCCTTACTGTAAATATCATGTAAATATTATGAGACACCATTTTCTCTCTCATTAACATTTTTTATGAGTTCTTATGTCACGTTGTTATGCTGCCGAAATTGCACCGCATTTTTCCAAGTCAAAGTCATTGTGTAGTGAATACCATGCCCATTTCTCTATCAAGGGTATTCACCTTTATGCACATTTACTTATTGTTTAAATAGTTTCAGATATGTATTCCACTTTTTTTTATCATGGAATAAAATATTATGTTGAATGATTCAATGTTTTATTATCCATGTGGCACACTTTTTCATGAAATGAAATGTTTAAGAAGGGTGCGCCCTGATAGCGCTCCAATTCATTGGGTAAAGTATAGTATCATGATATGTCATGTGTAATGGGTGTTTACTCATGCTAATTCAAGTTCAACAAGGGTTTACTCGTGATTTATGTGCAATGAGGGTTTACTCATGTTTCATGTGCAATGAGCCTTGGCTCATGATAATTCCATGTTAAGTGTTGTTGCCACATTTCCATGTTATTATTATCATGCTTTATCATGCCTTTATGCTTCTCTTGTGCTATATTGATATGCCTATTTTCTAACATGTATTGTATTCCTCATTTTATTCCATTTTTATTCCCTTAATAGGCTTTATAGCTCACCCTTTTCTTATGCACGTCCTCAGGTTATCCCATGCAATGCTAAGTATGAGGGAATGTAGTGGTCATGTAAATGAAGTTTTCAATAAAGATGTTGTATTTCATGTTTTAAGTTGTTATGTAATGATCCTAATCCCCAAAGACACTAGACCTCTTGATCTTATATGTTGTATCAAGTGAAGGTTATGTAATAAATTATTTTTAATTGTGTAATAAAATATCAGGGTTGTTATATTTATGTCACCCTATTAACCTTATCTTTTATATTTAACTCTTAGTTAAATAGTTTAACTTTTACAATGTCTTCTTGTATTTTTATAATAAATGGCTACGAATCTTAATATAAAATTCCAAGATAACTCCATGTGGTTCATTAATGACATTTATATCAATATGTAAGTCCTTTGGCTGAACCATTGATTTTTAGGAATATTATATCATTTAATAATATAGTATTTTCTTTAAAAATTTATTTATGTCAATTTTGACACTATTTAGTATTTGGTTTTTTTGAAAGTCATAAAAATCTGATTTCTTAGAAACAAAAACATTAAATCAACCCTAACATGTCATATTATCCTCGGAAATTTTTGGAATGCATTAAAAGTCTCAATTTACATTTATATTGATATTTATAATATCAATTATTTTAATTTTTCATTTATAAGGTAATTACTGCATCATCATTGTGTCAAAAATAAATTTAATTATTTAATGTCTAAAAATTATAAATAAAATACCATTATGTAGGAAATCTTTTTATATTTATAATGAATATTTATAGTCTAATTTATCTTATGTATAACCCTATATTAAAAATGGTTTAGTTATTAAACATTGAATTTAACACTTTTAACTCTTCTTTAAATAAAATAATAATAAATGTCTTAATCTAATCCAAGTGGATGAAAAAGGATCATATTTTATCCCTAAGGTTGATTTTACTCGAAATATAATTATCTAATAGAATTTGGACATGTATTAGGTTAATAATAATATCATTTTTACCTTTAATTACTCTATTTACTTTTAACCATGGTAAATAAAAGTCAAAAGTTACTATTCATCAAAAATTATTTTCATCTTATTGAACCACATTTTACTTACTGATGTCAACCGTGTATCTTAGATTTTTGAAATTCAATTCACAGAAACGGTAAAATTACGTTTTATGCAAATTTTCTAACGTGCTTAGAAGGTGCGTAAAACACGTTAAAAAATTCAATAAAATTTTTACATCTAATTTTATTATAAAAAGACTTCAATGAATTAGATTGAACTAATATAGGTATTATGTATCTATTTTTATTTAAAATAAATTTAAATAAAATAAATAATTATTTAAATAAAAAGGTTGTTTTTAAACAATAACGGAGTGTTTTCACTACTCATAAAAATTTGAAAGTTTTCATAAAAATACCAAAAATTCACCCTAAGATAATTTTGATATTAAAAATCCAAAAATGATGTCTATTTTATGAAATTAAAAATAACAAAGTTGCATTAATTAATTTAAAATTCATTCCCTTTGTCAAAAATAAAAAAGCGGGTTTTTGAGAAGTAAAAACAATCAAAAGATTGATATGTGTTTATGTCCGGTTTAAAAGTGAAATTACTTACAATGACTAACATTGGATTAAATTATAATAATATAATCTAATTATACTTCAAAACCATTCAAATGTATAATTTATCACTATAAATTATTTTGATTAAAAAATTTCTTTTCAATTAAAATTTAGTATCTTTCACTATTCATCAAAATATGAAAGTTATCAGAAAAACACAAAAAATTTATCCAAACTAAATTTTTATGTCTCGCTAATAAATAAGAATTTAATTTCACCAAATTGAATATATAAAAGTGTCAAATATTGAATTTAGAAAGGGTTCTCCCTTAAAAGGTAGAAAAACTGCATTTTTTGAAAAATACATCTTTTATCTGAAAAATTGAATTTGTCCTTATATAATGTCTAAGAAACACAAAATATGAATGTTAAATTTATATGGGATATATATATAAAAATAAAAATGTGGTTACTACTATTCATAAATGCTTTCTAAATGTCTAGTTTGATAGGTCGTGGTGCGCTTGAACTCGGCGTTGCGTACATCGCACGCTATTGGATTATTCAAAGAGAAGCGTACCATGGAAGTTTGGGGTGTTACATCCATGATAGCCTACACCAAATACAATCAATCCATGTTGAGGATGAAATCATATGGTTATATCCATAAACATATAAAATATTCCCTAGAGTGGTGCTGCCCCAACACTAGCTCACAGTCTCTATATACTTCAAACAAGTCAACTCAGCCTCCAACTAGTGTAGTCAATACCAAGGGGACTAGAATCCTATCTAACTCAAGTCCAAAATCATAGATAAGGGTAGGTGATGTGAAAGAGTGTTTGAATCTAGAATCAAATAAGGTATGAATCCAAGTATAAAACAAGAAAAGGTTACCTCAAATGATGTATGTATTGCCTGGCACTGGAAACACTACCGCATGAAGCTGACCACGACCTTCTCCATGACCTTCCTGAACCTGACGGCAACCATATCCAAGACCGTGATCTAATCTATAAGTATTAGGAGAATCCTAGGGCTATCCTCTACCTACCCCATATGCTCTCTACTGAACAAAAACTGGTTCAACCTGATGCTGCTGCCTTAGCAGGAACTACCTCAATGGAGGAACCTAAAGAAGAACACCTGAAACATGTTGACTGCTCAGAAATTCCAGGCACTCTCTCAACTTATGACCTCATCCCCCATAAGTAAAAAAGAGCCCGATATCTTGGAATATGTCTGAGAGCCGCTACCCCTGCAGAAATAAGATATCGAGGGCTGGGACCAACCCCCGTCCAAAATAAAACTCTTCTGGCCTGAAAACCAGGGACCCCAGAACATAACTCTACTTCATGAGGAATCTTGAATACTCCCCTCTCGTGATGATCTAGTTTGGTATAAAATCTTCTCGATGACCTCTACCCTCACCAACACCTCAAGATTTGTCTTTAGCATAGAGGATGTGACCTGGTTCCAGATCTCTGGATGCAAAGCCTCCTCAAAATGCCTCTCCCTAGCCTCCTCATCTAGAAAAAGGTCTGAAGCATATCGCAAAAGGTTCCTGAAATGGATTCCAAACTCTCGCACACTGTAGATCCCATATCGAAGGGTAAAAATCTATTGGATATTGTCCAACTTCATGGTCAAAGAAAGAAAATCGACTCTAAACTGGTCTAAAAAATCCACCCACAAGACTGTAAACTCCTCACTATCTCTAAGGAACAATGACTACCACTGCCTTGCTGCTCTATCCAGCATCATCACAACTAATGAAACCTAGTTCTCCTTCCAAGAACGAATAAAATTGAAGGCTATCTCAATATCCTCCAACCAGTCTTCCATGAATGCATCAGAAATGTAGCCCTCATACTTCTGCAAACTCTGGCACTAAAATTCTTTGAGTGTCCTCCTCTAAGTGCCATCGTCGTTAACCTCTACTTGGTGAAGAACTGTCGGCGCAACCTGGTATACATCTTATGCACGAACCTGAGGAGGATGCCTACCTAGATCCATACCTACAAAAGAAACAATAGTTAGAGCTCCTAAACATTGAATATGGAATACTTAACATTAATTAATTATTTTCTTTTATTCATTTTAGGTTAAAATATCCCAAGGTCTACCCATTTCAAACACAAGCGCAAAGAAGAATGATGCATGATCCTTTCCTAGGACTCTACCCTATAACAAGCATCACTATTTTTAGTAGCCATTGTAAATTTAATGGTCCTTATATCAAATCAAAGGGGGACCAAAATACCCATTTATTTGCTGATCTACCAGGTTTACAACACTTTCTAAACATAGCTGACACCATTTCCCTACCAACCCATGCAACCTCACATGTGCCTAACTCCAAACTCTGTCATATCCCTCAACTAGAGCCTCTGATATCACCATGTCACGACTCCCTCCCCACAAAGTGTACCCCTCCTAGGACGAAAATGTGAGAAGAGAGATAATTACCCATGAGTCTCACCTCCAGTATCCCCCGAGTTGTTGACTATAATTGAGGCTATAACAAACACACAGATGAGAGGCATTAAACTCTAAGAGAAAACATGCAGAAGAGAGAAATAATACATACACCAACCAACTCATGCTCAGACCACAATATAAAATAAAACCAAGTTCATATATTTATTGTCCTGTAAAAGATACTACAACTGAAATGGAAAACTGTAATTACCAAAAGAAAGTAAAATGAGAGTGACCACGAATCCCAAACATCTCCTGCAAAAACCCTAAACTAGTAGTAACCAGCCTGATCTCCAAACTTCTCTAAGTTACCTAAAAAATAGTTTATATAACATAGAGTGAGTATAAAAGTATACTCAGTAGGATCCTATCTGGATCCTCTCATGAAAAATTAAATAAATCATGCTAAATCACATTGAACAAAAAGTTAAACTAACTCGTTACCAAAAAAGGTATATTAAGTTCCCAACCTCACCATGGATACTCTCACCAAGTATTGAATATATGAGCATATAATATAATTAAGAATATCAAGGTTACCCTCTAACACTTACCCACTAGTTTTATGATTTTTCCCAACATCGCACGTCTTGAGCATCTCTCTCCAAAAAGGCTAGCCTAAAGACACCTGGGTGTAGCACCACAACATGCACCTTGTGCAACTCACCACCACAACCACATAACCAAAGGTAACCAGGTAGTTCCTGAGAGCCACCACATCCCACATAATTTTTATCATAAATTGGGTATTATACCTTAATCAATTACAACCCATACACTGAGTAAGGATCCGCAAGCCATCAAAGCCTATACACGTTATACTTATAGTAGCACTTAGGAAACTATATCCAGAATATATGTGTGCAAAATAACAAAATGCCATTATATCCCTCTACACACATATATGGGGAAAACTAACTAGTGTGCATACTAGCACAAGTAACTACCAAGAGAAGGGAGAGGGGCCCAAAGGGTAGTCAATCATCCATCTTCCCACCCAGATATTGGGGAAAACACCCCTAGGGCTCAGAATCCTCGTGGTTTCAGTTTTCCTAACTGACAGGGTGGAGTATCATATAAAAACATAAAAAGTACAGAATATAATATAGATTAGAATCACACTATGGGCATAAACTAGTCTTAGAATTAACCACAGCTAATGTCTTTCGAACTCCCAAATGTCATCGCTAAGACTAGATATCCTATAATAACACAACCATTTAAAGAGCTATATTAAGTTACTTACACATTTTTCTCAGATTCACATTATGTTAATTAATTCTTTAACCATTAATTAACCACTAATATTTACCATATTACATCCCATTACCATTCCAACCAAGATCCTTTCCCTCTAGGCATAACCAAATCAAGTCCGTAACTTCTCAGAAATATTACCTTGGCATTGCATCCTAGAAAGTTCTAACCCCATTGGTTAAACATTCATTCATTCAATAATTTATTAATAACATATTCAATTTCCATAATTCTAAGCATTATATAAAATCTTTCTAAGCTACCAAACACAAGGGGCTCAGTATGGTGAGTAAATTTCCTACCTGTCGAGTCTTTTCCACCCATAGCAGGAGTATAGACCCATCCTTCCTCAAGAAGCTAAACACAAAAATCATGTTGCATACCCCAAACGACTTTGCCTATTTTCGAAGGAGGGTAAGAAATAACATCTACCTCATGAATTGGGTAAATTAAATTAGACAAACAAACATCATATTCAATAAAAACCACTTTCATATCAATGGGTAAGCCCAGCTTCAACCTGTTCGATCATCCCCGGTGTCCTCCCCGACACCCTCATGCATAAACCAATGCATCTCGCCACTCTAGATGTCAAATACTACCACAACCACTAGGAATACCTTTCCCCACATATCACAACATCCCTCCTGGCTCATCTATCACATGATCACACCAAAACATAAGCAGTAGGAAACAAATATCATAGAAACTGGGCTCTGGGACCTAAACAAGACATTAATCTTTCACACTCAACAGGCATTCACATCTCCAAAAAACAAGGCGCTAGGCCTTTACAAGTAAGAGGGTAACTCAGAACCCTTCAAGTAGTTATCTTTATCACACAAACGATTCTTTATTCCATATTAAATTAAGCGATTATTTAAAACATGCATAACTACATCCATTTGATTATCATCAAAGCACAATAATAATAACCAGATTCATTAAACATGCCTCTTTATATTTGTCCAATTAATTCACAATTAATCATGGATTTACATTATTTACCAATTTCTATCAAGAAAGACATGCTAAACAAAGCACGCATAAATATCACACTATTTATCGAATCAAGAGGAAAACTGTTTTCATGGTATAAAGCAACAACACACGATCAATACCAATTCTTTAATCTAGTTCAAATATTTATTATGACAATTTCATTGTGATGTAGTGGGATAAAACATGATAACTCTATGAATTCACATAAAAAGAATATATAATCCATGAATCCCCTACCTCAAAAGGTTTCCGACGTTATTTGAATGGTAATGGGATAACAAAAGGGATCATGATCACCTCTCTTGCA
Source organism: Viscum album (assembly GCA_963277665.1). Classification (NCBI taxonomy): domain Eukaryota; kingdom Viridiplantae; phylum Streptophyta; class Magnoliopsida; order Santalales; family Viscaceae; genus Viscum; species Viscum album. Next base: position 2,375,497 of record OY728165.1, read on the forward strand.
ACGACTCCATCCACCTGAGGACACTGCGACACAACCACATTGACCAACACCCAAGAAAGCTCCATTAGAAACATATAGATAACATTACATTACATTTAAAGGAGAGATGGAAGGAAATAGATTGAGTAACCCATAAGAATGGTGGAAGAACATACCTTATATCGAAGATGGATCAACACTTCTTGGTTACACCAAAATAGGGGGTGCGCATGCAGTAAGAAAACTCCCAGTGAAAATGATCCAAGGTCCACACCACAATCACACAACTCCTTGGGAATGAAAGGTCTGGGGAATCCCATACTAAGGAAAACAATAAGGAATAACAAGGTGGAAGGTATCTCGTCCCTTTTGAAAATCTAAATGGTGTAATAGTTTAGATACAATTTAGATTTTCCATTAAAGGAAAATCTGTCAAGACTATGTAGTTTGACCAAGTAAAAGAATCCAGACCGTTAGAAAAATTTAGATAGAAGTTATAGGCTTTGAATCAACCTTAAATCCCTTGAAATGAGGATTTGAATGTGTTTTACATTATAGATAATGTCAAAGGGGATAAAATATAGTATTTTGGAAACATTGTCCACTAACACAAGTCACCGATGTTACTCACCAATGTGACTCACCAATGAAAATCACCGAACTGACTCACCGACCTAAGTCACTGATGCGAGTCACCGACGTGAGTCACCAACATGACTCAGCAATGTGACTCACTAATGAAAATCACCGACATGAGTCACTGAAATGACTCACCAACAAGAGTCACTGATGCGAGTCCCCGACGTGACTCACCGATGACACTATTAAACATCTCTCTCACCAATAACACTATTCACATCTGTCTCATCGATGAAACTATTCACAGAATTGGAAATACTTTTTACATAACTGGAAATTTTGAAAAGTGTTAGGAATAATTCACCTTGACCTCCCAGAACACCTCAAACACTATATTTTCACAAAGGAATGGATGGAAGAGGTCCGAGATATTACAGAGGGGCTAGTAGAGGCCTATAAAAGGAGTCTCTCCCCTCCGAAAGATCTCATCAACTTCACCAACAATATCAATCACCTATGGTCGTTCATTTATATGTGTGGTATTTTATGATGAGGTTTCCCCACATATTCAAGAGATATATTTATGAGGTTTTTCTTCTTATAATAGCGAGGGAGTGTGTACCCACTTTTACCCATAGTGATCCTTCTATTTTACAATGATTTTTTACCCATTTCATTTGGGAGTGGGTTTCCATGCTATATCTAGTGTCATTTATTTCCTCACTTTTCACTTTATTTTATGTTATAATTATGGTTACACCAGTTCCCCTCACTCTTTTTGTAAAACATATACTCTTTTGATCTTATATTTGGTATCATAGGAGGTTATACTTGTTATAAAATGTTACACTACCATGTTTATTATAAAAAATATTATTTTTTTATAATGTGGAAAGGTTTTATATTGGGAAACTTGAAAATTTAAATCCAAATGGAGAACTTATATTTAATGGTGCTGATTATGAATATTAGAGAGTTTTCATGAAAACCTTTTTTATAAATACTAGAGGAGAAAAATTTGTTATATTAACTGGAAATTATCAAATTTATGATAAGGAAATTTATAATTTCAGTAAAGAAGTGGAAATAGAATATCAAATCAAATATAATTTCAGAAATAATTTATTGTGTTTAATAAAAAAAATATATGTTGTTTGATTTCTTTCTATGAAACTGAAAAAAAAATGTAGAAGAAAATAAAAGTAACACATTTTGGGACTACCAAAGTGGTTGAAACTACCATAGGCGTGTTGAGAGAATATTATAGAGGTTTTGATTTTATACCTAGATATTAAGTTTCACAAATTCATAAATGATTTATGATAATAATTCGTAGTTTAAAATCTTTGGGAGATAAATATTTTATTGATGAACAACTAAAAGAGAAAATCATTGATATTATTCCCAATGAATGGGACACTAAAAGAACATATATTGATGATACTATGAACCTTACTAATATTAGTTTAGATTATCTAATTTTAACTCCCATGAATTATGAGGGTATGTTGAAAATGGATACTGAGAAAGAGAAAAAGAAAAATAGAGTTGTATTTTCCTCTATATCTATAGCAATTAATAAAGTCAGATGAGCTAAAAAAGTTCCTAAATATTCTAAAAAGAAGAAAGTGAAAGTTGTGCCAACGAGCCTGTACCCTAGCAGTACAGAATCCTGCTTGGCATCTAAAATACCCAGGATCAAATCTAGGTAGAGACTAATTGCTGGGTTACTATAGCAGTGGCGACACTGTAGCAGAGGAGGAACTGCTGCTGGAACTGTAGCGGTGCTGGTACTATAGCAGGTACTGGAGCAGTCCGGGTACTGTAGCAGTACTATTCACCAAGAGGCTCATTGAACCAATAAAAATGGGATTTAAAGCCTAGTATTCAAGACACATGGCCTTGGGACTTTAGGCTATGTAATGGGTCTCCCTCTACCCAGTCTAAAGAGGTCTTTTCTTTAAATAATAAATTGAGGCTTCAGACCCAACCTAAAAAAAGTGAAAGTTGTGACAGAAAGAATTTATTATGAATAGAGTGATAATTAACTTTACTAACTTTCAAAAATTATGTATAAAATAGCTGTAATAAAATATTTTAGATATAAGTACAAGAAAAATCTTGAGTAATGAAGTGATAAAAAAATTCTTCTAAGATGATTTTTGATGAATGTAAGAAACCCAGTCACTTCAGTATAGATTTTCCTAGATTGAAGTAAAAGGATAAGTAAGATATAAATTCTAATAAGTTCTACAAGTATAAAGGAAATAAAATTATAAAATCTATAGAAACATGGAGTGATAGCAGTGGAGATAGATCTTTAGAAAACTCTTTATATGATAGCAGTGATAGTTAGAAGATCATGGGATTATATGCTGGAATTACAAAGACTAATCAATGATTGATAACTAAGGTATTTTTTGAATCCTTAAAAATTTAACCTTAAATTATAATTTTCCATATTCAGATGATGAAAATAGTAATACACCTTCGGAAGAAGAATAATCTACTTTATCTAATGAAGATGCCATTTTACTCAATTATGAGGATGTTTATAGATATGCCACTTTACTTGAAATATGAAAAAATAAATTCCAAAAGACTATGAAAATGCTAAGGTATAACTTTATAAATAAAATTATATAATATAAAATCTTTCTCTATATAATTAAAATATTACAAAATAATTAGATAAGAAATCTAATTTTACCTCACCTATTAATTATAAAGATTATTTGTAAAATTAAAATCTAAAATTTTGAGTATAAAAAAACTTATATCAAATTTTAGTTATGGGAAGGAAAATTTTATTAACATATATAGACAGATGATCCCTCATTAAAATAATTTGGAAATGGTTTTTACAATATCTAAACTTCATTTTCAAAATAACTATTTTGTTCTTAAAACGTTCCCTTCTATATGAAATGTCTGATAGGTGCACACTAGAAGAAAAAACATTCTTTGAATAAAGTAAATTCTTTTCGTTTTCATAGAGAATACATTTCCAAAGAATTGTTAGTTTTAAAAATCAACATATTTGGACATATTTTGGTTTCAAAAGTTCATTTTTCTAATAATTCTAGTCCCAAGAATGTATGGGTTCCATAATCGCAACTTTTCTATTTTTTGGGAAATAAGAAAAGTTCCAATAGTAATAAAATTTGGTACATTGATAGTGGATATTCATGAAGTATGACTATAAATAATCAATTATTTCAGAATATTATCAATATTAAAGGTGGTAATGTAACTCCCTAAGTTTTTAAAAGAGAAAATTATGTTTGACAGCGAATATGATATGCAACACTAAACCCAAACAAACTGTGATTATTTAAATATGACTGTTGTAACCTAGCCATTAAATTTTAGGGTATGAATTGGATTAACTAATTTATGATATATATATATATATCCTAATAAACATAAATTTATTGATAAATTCTTAGTAAATAATCAATCTATTTTTGGTAATGTCTTTTGTTCTTCAAAATATGTTTTCTTCAAAACTGATTTTTATTTATTTTTGTGAAAAAATATTATTATTATTTTATATAACATTTAGAAAAATTTTATGATAAAATTAAAATTAATTTTTAATATCATCATAGAAGAATTAACTTAGGGAGATATGTTTTTATTTTTGAAAAAATATTGATTTTCAGTGAATAGTGAAAAATACCCATATTTTTTCTAAAACCGTCATTTCTTTTTATAAATTAAGTAATTTAAAAGTAAAATTATTCTTTTAATTTAATTTAATAGAAACATAGTTATTATTTATTTATATTTAATCCAGTTAATTATATTTAAATCATCTTTATACTAGATTTCAGAATAAGTTTATTTTTAAGCTTAAAAACATATTTTTCTAAAGTCTTTTAAAATGAATAATGTTTATCTATTATAGTTAATTAAAATAAAACATAATGAGGAATGATTTAAATTAAAATTTTAGATTATATATCAATAATTATTAATTTAAATTCATATAATAAATACCACTAGTTATGGAGTTAATGTAAAATCAACCTTTCCTTGAAAATTTCATTTTTCAGAAAACCACATTTCATCATGCTTACGAATTTTATATTAAATTAAATTATTCCATATCTATTAATTGATTTTTTATAAAATTTATTTCATATTTTTAATCACAATAATTAATATTATTTAATCAGGTCAATTTAATTTTTGAGCAATATGAATAGTATCCACAGTAAATATTTATTAACATGGTAAATGGAAAATAGGTTAATTAAGGGTAAAAATAATTTAATAAGGACTGGAAACAAAGTAAACCTAATAGTATGAATATTTATATTTTTATTTCAATATAATAATTATTATATATTTTTATTTCTTTATAAATTATTAGATAATGATTTTGATAAAAATTAGATTTTTGATGCGTTAAAACATAAATTGTAGTTGGGATAATATATAGTTTTAATCAATACACTTTTTTTATTAAGTCAATAATTTTTTAAATAATGGTTATTTTAATTAAATATTATTATTAAATATTATATGTTATATATAAATTATAATACAATTTTTATGATGTCAAAAATAATTGTAATAAGAGTTCGCAAACTGTTATTGTCAAAAAACAAACATTTCTCAATAAATTTCAATTTCTCTTTTAAAAGTAAAAATTAATATATTTATAATATTATTTGGATAAAATAAATACTATTTTTGGAATCATGAAGTCAAAATTATCCAACTGTGAATTTTTTCTAATACATTCGAATTTTCGGGTGAAAATTAAATACGGTATAAATATACAGTGTGTATTATGATATAATAATGATCTAATAGTGAAGTAATAAATTATATAATGGGTATCCACGACCAAATCCATGTTTAACCTTTAAAATAATTTATTTTTAAATTTATTTTATTAATTTTATAAAGCCTTTATGAATCCTCCAAAAACTATATTATATTTTATGGTTTTAAAATCATTTCTTTATAAACACGATTCACTTTGACATCACCAAGGGTAATTTTTTAATGATTTAGGACCTTGGCATTATAAATTAATGAAAAAAATATTATTTTTTATAAACCATGGAAAAAACCATGGAAAGGTTTGTGGTTTTTATTACTTTATTATATACAGTCCAAAACCTAAGTTTGTGAAATAATAAAGAACTCCCCTCTCTTTTCCGATATAAACACACCCAATATCCCATTCCTACTCACTCAAAAACCTTGTCTCACATCCTTAATCTGAAATACCATCTATATATTAATCCCAAGGTACCCCCAATATAACACCCCAAACATTTTATGGTATGCTTTTCTTAAATACATTCTATTTATAGCCTATATTTCATAATCACAATGTTCCTTTGAAACAACACTTAGTTATTTAGGAGACATTGATAACCTATCCAATAAACATAAATTTACCACTTTTGTGTTTTGAATTTCAAAAAATGGTCATCTGGAGTTGTGACCAGTAAGTCATTTGGAGACTGATAGAACCAACTTGATTTTTGATAAATAGTAACATACCCTTATGAATAGTAATATGAATAGTAATATGACCCTTATGAATAGTAAATAATGATAATATTTTATTTTCTTTAGGTAATAAGATAACAAGATCTTAATTAATTTTTTAATATGATATAAAACTAATTATACCTTTAAAATTGTTATTTTTAAAATTAATTATGATTTTATATAAATATTAATTTATAAATACTTAGAAAATTATTTTTGAAAAATAGTGTTCATTTTTGAATTCTACACATCGAAAAATGGTTATAGTGAATTTTTGGGATTTTTCTAAAATACTTGATTTTTTCGTGAATAGTAAAAATATAGTTTTGAGTTTTAGGTAGCTTAATGACATCATAATGATGTAATAATTAAATATAAAAGGCTTGTTGACTTTTTTACAGTAAATTATGACATGAGTTTTCCCAAGTGGCTAAAACCATGTGCAAATACCATGGGCAAGCCCATGGTTTTGCAAAAACCACTAATGAGGTGTCCCTTTTAATTAATAAAAAAACACTCTTAATTACTATAAATACCCACTCACCCCCTTCATTTTATTTCATTAGAAAGTCATTATACTCGAATATATGGTAGTATTATCTCCCTATTATTCCTCCCAAGGTGTCCTCAAACCCCTAAGGTCCCAACCTTCAAGTTCTGGGAGTTACTCTACAAGGTAAGAGAATCAACCACCCTTCTCTTTTCTTAAAGATTTCATTTTATGATTTATATTTTATTTCCATTGGATTATGTTGGGATATTTCATTAAATATTCCCATTAATTCCCATATTATGTAATAGTGATGATATACCCCCTTTATCTCATCAAACTATTTTATGAAATTTTATGTGACGTCGTTAGGCTGCCGAATTTTCGAGCAAGATTTCTCAATTTTTCTTCTATTTTGAGTTCATTTATTTTATAATTATTTCCTCATATTACCTCATCCAAATTCTATGATAAATACAATACCTTAAATGAACTGGAGTTATATTATTCTAATGGAATATTTCATCATCATCTCTCTTGCCCCCTCCTCTTATACTAAAAAAATGAAAACACCGCCTGAGATGTGTTAATTTATCACATTCAAGGACGACGGGTTTTCAATTTTTGTTAACATCTTCAATTCTGGTCATGAAACCATTTTCACGGTTTAACCAGATCATAATATATCTATTTAATCTCATTAATTTTCTGTAATCCCTACACACTCATAATATGGAATAATAATACAAAACAAGTTCATTATGCACAAAACCGCCAAGCTAAATCCAAGAGTTCATCAATAACTTTTAACTAATGATTCATCCTAAAGTATATAAAACTGAATCATTATAATATCATTTATATATCTTTAATATAACTAATAATATATATTAAAAATACTGTATTTTTAACCACATCTCAATCAAACTTCCATTCATGAATACATGAAAACAAATCATGAAAACAAATGAAGAAAATGCTTCCAAAACAATAAAATAGAACCTCTTAAACCCATATCGAGGGACATGAAGGAACCTAATAAGGTTGTACTAAATTAGTTTCATGTATAGGATGTTATGGAATTATTAATTAATGAGGATAAATTTTATTATTCAGGTCATTAAAACAAACGAAGAACACACTCGAGCATAAGGTATGGGGTTTCTCATCTCACTTTCATTTCTGTGAGATTTCCATTGTTTTCCACTTATTTATTATTTGTGGTATAAGTGTACTGCCATTTTATATATAATAACATGATTCTATTTATATTAATGGTATTCAATGATTCATTTTATGGTTATTAGGTTCTGGTCATATGATTAGACCGATTACATTGTGGTAAGGGACTTTGTCTTAACTACGATTTTTTTGTGACTAACATTGTATTGAGAACCTAATAATCCTTATGTGGTGTACCTACTGCCCATTTGAGATCAATTTTCATTTGAAATTATATTTCTATTAAATATCCCTAATCTTATGTCATGGATATGTTTATTTTCTAAATCGTATACCATTTTACAAACAGTGTTTATTTGGAAAGTTATTTTAACTATGAAAATATTGATGAATCTGTATTCTATACTCTATACGAATATTGAAAAGGCATATTGGTCTTGTATAAAATCAATTTATAAATAATTATTTGGAATTGAAGTGGTGGGTGGGGCCTACTATAGCCCCTCGATGCATCGATATGTCTCATGAAACAAATCAGTTGGCGACAAACCCTTCGAGTTTGTTTCTAAAAAATCAGACAGGTTTCTACCCAAAGAACTAAACCATTTTAATGTTATTATGGTATCATGTGCTAGATATATGATGTAAAATTATAAATCATTCTCTTTATTCATTATTATTTATTACTATCCAAGAGATTTTCACTATGAAAAAATCTATGGATGCAGTTTCATTCTCAGTTTATTAATGGCATGAGTTTTTCATTTATTCACCATGCCATATTGATATGTAAAATTGTTTATGATTCAGTTATTATTGATTCATTCTTCAACTATTTGTAACCCTTACTGAGCATTTGAGATCACCCCTTTGATTTTTTTACCTTAAAAAGTTTATGAATAGGAGACTATTTATTGAGTTCGATGGAGGAAGTTTTTAGTTTTTGTTATGTATTGTAATTTAATACCATTCCCAATGTAATTTGAGTTACATCTATGTATCTAGTTTCTTCAAGACTACTAAAATAATAATTCCTTCAGGATTTTCATTCCTTCTAACCATGCAAATATTAAAAGTAATGCACCGGCTTTGTTCTAGAGGGGTCGGGGCATTACAGTTGGTATTAGATGAAGTTTAGTAGAAAACTTGGAATCTAGAGTAGGAAATGTATAGTAGGGAACACACCCCTAAGGTAGTATTTAAAGATAAATGTACAAGAACATCCTAGTATTTTGGTAAGGAATAGATTATGTGAATATTTCTAGAAAATAAATCACTGTCTGGATATGAGAATGTAGAGGTTGATCTGGGACAGATGTACCTAGGAGTGAAAGCTCTGACAAGGAGTTTCGGGATTGACCCAGGGTATCCTGGTACACGACAACCGGCCTTGCTACACTCTTGGTTATGACACTCCCGGGGGATATGCTTAGGATAATTCATATTTTATTTACAATCCATTACGAAGGATTGAAAAGTAAATTATTCCTCAAAGAAACCATTTTTCTGATTATGGGATTATCCATGTGAAGGATCTCAATTTAAGCTATATTTTTTTGTTAAGGTAAGATTATACATTATGATTCGTACCATAATATAGTGTGTGCCAATATTTATAAATGGCATCTATTAGAATAATGGGAATCAATACTCATGGTCAATGTAAGGATCTCCACACTGAGCAAGTCAACACAGTCAATGTTGGATTAGATCAGATCTTGACTATATTGGGACAACTTACTCAGGTCATAACGAATAACCAGTCCACACCTATGTTGGATCATTTCATGTTGTAGAAGACCCCATATTTCAATGGGACTACTAATCCAGTGATTTCTGAGAAATGGATCAATTCCCTTGAAATGATATTCATGGAATTAAGATGAAATGGAAATGAAAAGGTAGTACTAGTGGTATATTGTCTCAAGGGTGATGCTGATCAATGGTGGTCCTTGATTCAGAATACCACGGAGGAAGAATAAATAAAATATATGGAATGAAGTACTTTTAAGGAAATATTATTTGAAAAATAATTCCCTCATGATGAACGAACCGAAATGAAGAGGAAATTCCTTGGCTTAAAGAAAAGGGAAGAAGAAAGTGTTGAAGAATATGATGCTACCTTCACAAGGCTAGCCAGGTATGCTGTAAATTACGTACATGACTCAGAAGAAAAGATTGAACATTTCTTCAAAGGTCTTAAGCCAAGTCTTCGAAAGGAACTGACTTCTCAAACATTTTCATCATATTATGAAATTTTATCAAGTGTCATCAAAACAGAGAAGGAATTTTCTAGATTAAATTTGTTCAAGGAAAACCAAGATAAAAAAGAGGTACTCTGATTACCAAGGGAAAGGTGAATCACCAAATAAGAACAAGGGAATGATGAAATTCCCAATATGCGAGAACTGTGGAATGAATCATCTCGGGAAATTCTTGAAAGGCGTGGGAGCCTGCTATAAGTGTGGAGAAAAGGGTCATCTATCTCATGAATGAAAGGGGAAGAAAAAATTTGATTATGTTCAATGCTACAATTGAATAGATATAGGAAACTATGAAAATGAGTGTCCTAAGATCCAAGGAAACATGCCTTAGAAAAATCCAAGAGAGAAAGGTAGAGCTTATGTGATTACAACTATAGAAGTTTAAGTTCCTAATGATGTGGTGGCAGGTACATTAATTGTTTCCTCAAACTTATCCAACACTTTATTTGGTTCTCGATCATCACTTTCATTTATGTCTTCCCATATTTCCAAGAAAATTAGACATGTCCAATTTGATTTAATAAAGGATTTATCAGTTAAAACTCCTAGGGGATGCATCATTACAACAAAGGCATGTCAACAAGTCCCCATCATGACACATAAATGTGATTTAGTTTCTAACCTTGTCATCATACCGATGACTGACTTTGATATAATTCTAGGTATGAATTTTCTATCAAACTATGATGGGAAGATTTATTGCAAGAAAAAGTAAGTTGTAATTTTTTAAAATAGTGTAGAATATCTTATCTTTAGAGTAGAGACCTCGCCATATGATTCTTATCTAGACCCACCCCCAGTAGCTCTATTGAATTCAATTATTAGAGAGGAAGAGAACCCAATATATATGGGTGAGGAAAGAAAACATCAAATTGAAGATGTTCATATAGTGGAAGAATAAATTGATGTGTTTCCAGAGGATTTACCAGGACATCCTCCAGAGCAGGAAATTGAGTTTTCTATTTACTAAATTCCTGGTGAAAGACCTATATCAAAACCCCCTATAGAATGGCCACTGTGGAGTTATTGGAGCCAAAGAAACAACTAGAGCAGTTGAGTGACAAAGGATTTATTCGACCTAGTGTTTCTTCACGGGGATCCCCAGTCCTATTTGTCATGAAGAAATATGGATCAATGAGGCTATGAATTTATTATAGGGAAATCAATGCTATTACAATAAATAATAAGTATCCTCTACGTCGGATTGATTATTTATTTTATCAACTTCATGGAGATCAATACTTTTTGAAGATTTACCTTCGATCTGGATATCACCAATTGAGTGTGAGGAAGGAAGATATTCTTAAGACAACATTTCAAACCAGGTATGGGCATTACGAGTTTACAGTGATACCTTTTGGACTAACTAATTCACCCTCTATTTTCATGGATTTAATGAATATTGTTTTCAAGGAATATCTTGATAACATTGTTGTGGTATTCATTGATGATATCCTAATATACTCAAAAATATATGAAGACCATGAGGATCACTTGTGGATTATTCTGAAAACTCATAGAAGAAATGAATTATATGGGATGTTTAGAAAGTGAGAATTATGGCTTCAATCAGTTTCTTTTCTAGGCCATATTGTCTCTATTGATGGAATCCTAGTTGATCCTACAAAAACAAAGGCAATCCAAGATTGTCCTACACTAACAAACATAACCGAGGTACGCAGTTTTATTGGATTAGCAGGTTACTATCGACGTTTCGTTCAGAATTTTTCATGACTGGCTAACCCGCTAACCAAGCTCACACATAAATGAGTTAAGTTTGTGTGGAAAAAAGAATGTACAGAATTCTTCAAAGAATTGAAAAGAAGATTGGTCAATGCTCTAATTTTGACTCTTCCATATGGAAGTGATGGATATGTAAAATATAGTGATGAATCAAAGAATGGGATGGGTTGTATCCTTATGAAAAATGGTAAATTTATTGCTTATGCATCAAGGAAGTTGAAGAATCAAGATAAAAATTATCCAACACATGATCTTGAGTTAGCATCTGTAATATTTTCTCTGAAAATATGGAGAAATTATCATTACGGTGAAAATGGGAGATATACACAGATCACAAGAGTTTGAAATACATTTTCACACAAAACTAACTCAACATGTGGCAAATGAGATGGCACGAGTTACTCAAAGATTACTATTTTTCAATAAACTACCACCTAGGAAAGGAAAATAAGGTGGAAGATGCATTAAGAAGGAAAGATCATGGAATTCTAACTCAAATGAGGATTTAAAAGAGATCTTATATTCATGGATCTACTAAATATAGATATGGGAATTGTTAAGGAAGGGGAAACATATTTCCTCTTTCAAATGATTGCTAAACCATCTTTACTAGAGAATATAAAAAGCTCTCAATTTGATGATGAAAATCTATACAAGAAAATTATTGTTGTTAAGGATGGGAGATTATAAGACTTCGTGTATGAGGAGGTATTTTTGAAGTTTGGGAAGAGGTTATGTGTTTTATCATTACCCAAGCTAAAAGGGAACTATTAGACGATGCTCATAGCTCAAATTTCTCTATACACCCAGGTAGCACAAAGATGTATAGAGATCTGAAGGAATATTTTTGGTGGGATAATATGAAGCGGGAAATTTATGACTACATGTAAAGGTGTCTAGTTTCTCAACAAGTGAATGTAGAGAGACAATATCATAGAGGAGTTATGCAACCTCTACCTATTCTAATGTGGAAGTGGGATAACATTATGACAGATTTTGTCATCAGACTACCGAGGACACCTAGAAGGAACGATGCAATATGAGTAATTGTTGATCGTCTCACAAAATCAGCACATTTATTTCTTATATGAGAGGATTTACCACTTGAGCGCCTGAAAATAATTTATATTAATGAAGTTGTAAGACTTCATGGTTCACCTCTATCGATTGTGTCTGATTGGGATCCCCTATTTACATCAAAATTCTGGAAAAGTCTCCAGAAGGCTTTGAATACTAAGCTTCGTATGAGTACTAATATCACCCCCAAACTGACAGACAATCTGAGATGACTATTCATACTCCAGAGTACATGTTGAGGTCATGCTCTCTTGACTTCCAAGGTATGTGGGATCAATACTTGCCTTTGGTGGAATTTTTATACAACAATAGTTTCCATTCTAGTATTCAAATGGCTCTATATGAAGCATTATATGGAAAGAGATGTAGAACTCCAACTTGTTGGGATGATGTTGGTGAGAGGAAAATTATAGGACCAGAACTTATTGAAGAGACCAAAACAAAGGTGAAGATAATCCAAGACCACACTAAAGCATCCCAAAGTAGGCAGAAGAGTTATACTGAAAACTGGAGAAAGGATTTGTAATTCCAAGGAGGATATCATGTCTTTCTAAAAGTATCTCCATGGAAGGGTGTCTTAAGGTTCGGTAAGAAAGGGAAACTGAGCCCGAGGTATGTTGGACCATTTGAAATTCTGGAATGAATTGGTGTTGTAGCTTACCTTTTAGCAATGCCGCCAAGTCTCTCCAAAGTCCATGATTTGTTCCATGTGTCATTGTTGTAGAAATACATTCCAGACCCAATGCATGTACTCACCTATAAAGAAATAGAATTGAAACCTGATTTGTCATACTGTGAAGAGACTATCAGGATTCTTGACATAAGGGAGCTGGTATTGAGATGTTGAACAAATCGTCTAGTAAAGGTTCTTTGGAGAAACTGGAATATGGAGGAAGAAAAATGGGAACCATAGAATTTCATAAAGAAGAACCACCCACATCTTTTTGGTGGGCTTTATACATAAAATTTTGAGGACGAAATTTTTGAAGGAGAGAATAATATAACACCCCAAAAAATTTATGGTATGCTTCTCTTAAATAAATTCTATTCGTAGACTATATTTCATAAGCACTGTGTTCCTTTGAAAAAACACTTGGTTGTTTAGGAGATAGTCATAACCTATCCAATAAACATAAATTTTCCACTTCTGTGTTTTGAATTTCGAAAAATGGTCATCTAGATTTGTGACCGGTAAGTCATTTGGAGACTGATAGAACCAACTTTATTTTTTATGAATAGTAACACAACCTTATGAATAGTAACATGAATAGTAATATGACCCTTATGAATAGTAAATAATGATAATATTTTATTTTCTTAAGGTAATAAGATAATGATATCTTAATTAATTTTTTAATCTGTTATAAAACTAATTATACCTTTAAAATTGTTATTTTTCGAATTAATTATGATTTTATTCAAAAACTAAATTAAAAAAAAATTATAAAATTATTTTCAAAAAATTTATTTCATTTTCTAATTCTAGACATAGAAAAATAGTTAGAGTGAATTTTTGGGATTTTTCTAAAATACTTGAATTTTTCGTGAATAGTAAACATACAGTTTTGAGTTTTCGGTAGCTTAATGACATCATAATGATGTAATAACTAAATATAAAAGGTTGGTATAATTTTGTAATATAATTTATGACATGAAGTTTCCCAAGTGGCTAAAACCTTGGGCAAGCCCATGGTTTTGCAAAAACCACTAATGAGGTGTCCCTTTTAATTAATAAAAAACTCCCTCTTAATTACTATAAATACCCACTCACCCCCTTCGTTTTCTTTCATTCCAAACTCATTATCCTGAAATATCGTGTAGTATTACCTCCCTAGGAGTCCTCCTAATGTTTCCTCAAACCCCTAAGGTCCCGACCTTCATGTTTTGGGAGTTACTCTACAAGGTAAGAGAATCAACCACCCTTCTCTTTTCTTAAAGATTTCATTTTACGATTTATCTTTTATTTTCTATTGGATTATGTTGGAATATTTATTTCCATATTCCCCTTACTTAAATTTTTATTTAAGAGTGATGAGATACCCCATTTCTCTCATCAGACAATTTTATGAAATTTTAAGTGACGTCATTAAACTGCCGAATTTTTGTGAGAGATTTCTCAATTTTTCTAATATTTTGATTTCATATCTTCTATACTTCTTTCCTCATCTTCCCTTATCCAAATGCTATGATAATTATAGTACCTTACATGAACTGTAATTATATTATGCTAATGGAATATTTCATCATCATCTCTCTTTCCCCCTCCTCTTATACTAAAAAAATGAAAACACCGTCCGAGATGTGTTAATTTATCACATTCAAGGACGACGGGTTCTCAATTTTCAGTAACATATTAAATTCTGGAAATGAACCCATTTTTATGTTTTAACCATCTTAGAATATATTTATTTCATCTCATTAATGTTCTGGAATACCTACACACTCATAATATAGAATAATAATACAAAACAAGTTCATTGTGCACAAAACCGCAAAGCAAAATCCAAGCATTTATCAATAACTTTTAACTAATGATTCATCCTCAAGTTTATAACCCAGAATCATTATAAGATCATTTATATATATTTAAATTCACTAATAATATATATTAACAACACTGGTTGTTTGACCACATTTCAAACAAACTATCATTCATTAATACAAGTAAACGAATCATGAAAACCAAGGAAGAAAATGCTACCAAAACAATAAAATTGAACCTTTTAAACCCATAAAAAGGGACATGAATGAACCAAATAAGGTTATAAAAAATAAATTAAATGTATATGAGGTTCCTTAATTTTTAATTAATGAAGAAAAAATTTATTATTCAGGTCACTAAAACAAATGAAGAACACACTCGAGCATAAGGTATGGGGTTTCTCATGTCACTTTCATTTCCATGAGATTTCGATTGTTTGCCACTTATTTATTATATGTTATACATATGTACTAACATTTGATATATAATGACACGATTCTATTTGTATTCATTGTATTCAATGATTCATTTCATGGTTATTACGTTCTTGTCATATGATTCGACTACTTACATTGTGGTAAGGGACTTTGTCTCAACTACCATTTTATTGTGACTAACTTTGTATTGAGCACTTCATAATCCTTATGTGGTGTACCTACTACCCATTTGAGATCACTTTTCCTTTGAAATTATATTTCTATTAAATATCCACAATCTTATATCATGGATATGTTTATTGTCTAAACCGTATACCATTTTACATACTGTGTTTATTTAGAAAGTTATTTTAACTATGAAAATATTGATGAATCTATATTCTATACTCTTTACAGATATTGAAAATGCATATTTATATTGTATTAAATCAATGTATAAAGAATTATTTGGACTTTTAGTGGTGGTTGGGTCCCGCTATATCCCCTCAATGCATCAATAGGTCACATGATACAAATCAGTTGGCGACAAACCCTTCGAGTTTGTTTCTAAAAAATCAGACGGGTTTCTACCCACAAAACTAAACCATTTTAACAGTATTATGGTATCATGTTACAGATACATGATGTCCAATTATCAAGAATTATATTTATTCATTATCAGTTATTACTATCCATGATATTTTCACTATGAAAAAATCTATGGATGCAGTTTCATTCTCAGTATATTAATGGCGTGAGTTTTTCATTTATTCAACATTCTATATTGATATGTCAAATTGTTTATGATTCAGTTATTATTGATTAATGATTCCTCTATTTTTAACCCTTACCAAGAATTTGAGCTCACCCCTTTAATTTTTTTACCTTCAGCAGGTTATGAAGATGAGACTATTTATTGAGTTCGGTGGAGGCAATTTTTAGTTTTTGTTATGTATTGTAATTTGATACCATTCCCAATGTAATTTGAGTTACATATAGGTATCTAGTTTCTTCAATACTACTAAACTAATCATTCCTTCAGGATTTTAATTCCTTTTGACCATTCCAATATAATAAGTAATTAACCCGCTCTGGTCTAGAGGGTTCGGGGCGTTACTATTGGTATTAGAGGAAGTTTAGTAGAAAACATGGAAACTAGAGTAGGAAATGTATATTAGGGAACAAATCCCTAAGGTAGTATTTGAGGAAAAATGTACATGAACATCCTGGTATTTTGGTAAGGAATAGATTATGTGAATCTTTCTAGAAAATACATCCTTGTCTGGATACGAGCAGGTAGAGGTGGCTCTGGCACATATGTACCTAGGAGTGAAAGCTCTGACAAGGAGTTTTGGGCTTGAATTGGGGTATCTTGGTACACAAAAATGGGCTTTGCTGCACTCTTGGTTATGAAACTCCCGGGGGATATGCTTAGGATAATTCATATTTTCTTTAAAATCCATTATGAAGGATTGAAATGTAAATTATTCTTCAAAGAAACCTTTTTTCTTATTATGGGATTAGCTATGTGTAGGATCTCAATTTATGCTATGTATTTTGTTAAGTTAAGATTATACATTATGATTCATACCCTAATCTAGTATGTGACATTATTTGGAAATGGTGTCTAATAGAATAAGGGTAATCAATACTCGTGGGAAATGTAGGGATCTCCCCACTAATCAAGTCAACACAGTCAATGTTAGAGCAGATCAGATCATGACTATATTGGGACAACTTACTCAGTTCATAACGAATAACCATTCCACACATGTGTTGGATCGTTTCATGCAGAAAAATCCCCCATATTCCAGTGGGAGTACTAATCTAGTGACTTCTGAGCAATAGATCAAGTCCTTTAAAAATATATTCATGGAATTAGGATTCAACGAAAATGAAAAGGTAGTACTGGCGGTATATTGTCTCAAGGGTGATGTTGATCAATAGTGGTCCTTGATTCAGAATACCAAAGAGGAATAATAAATATAAGATATGGAATGGAGGACTTTTAAGGAAATATTCTTCGAAAAATACTTCCCTCGTGATCAATGAACTGAAATGAAGAGGAAATTCCTTGTCTTAAAGAAAAGGGAAGAAGATAGTGTTACAGAGTATGAGGCTACCTTCACAAGGCTAGGTGGGTATGTCTTAGATTACGTACGTGACTCGGCAGAAAAGATTTATCATTTCTTTAAAGGTTTTAATCCAAGTCATTGAAGGGCACTGACTTCTCAAAAAAATTCATCATATGAAGAAATTGTATCAAGTGCCATCAAAACAGAGAAATAATTTTCTAGATCAAATTTGTTCAAGGGAAACCAAGATAAGAAGTGGTACTTTGATAACCAAGGTAAAGTTGAAGCGCCAAAGAAGAACAAGGGAATAGAGAAATTCCAATTATGAGAGAACTGTGGAAAGAATCATCTCGGGAAATGCTTGAAAGGGATGGGATTCTGCTATAAGGGTGGAGAAAAGGGTCATCTATCTCATGAATTCAAGGGGAAGAAACAATTTGATGATATTCAATGCTAAAATTGTAGAGAGATGTGACACTATTCAAATGAGTTTCCTAAGCGCCAAGGAAACATGACTCAAAAAAATCCAAGAGACCAATGAAGAGCTTATGCGATTATAACCGCAGAATTTGAAGTTACTAATGATGTGGTGGAAAGTACTTTAATTATTTTCTCAAACTTATCCAACAATTTATTTGATTCTAGATCATCACATTCATTTATTTCTTCCCAGTTTACCATGAAAATTAGACATGTCCAATTTGATTTAATAAAGGAGTTATCAGTCAAAACTCTTAGGGGATACATCATTCAAACAAAGGCATGTCAACTAATCCCCCTCGTGACACATAAATGTGCTTTAGTTTCTAACCTTTTCATCATACCAACGACTGACTTTGATATAATTCTCGGTATGAATTGGTTTTCAAACTATGATGCAAATATTTATTGCAAGAAAAAGGAAGTTACAATTTTTGAAAATGGCATAGAATCTCTTATCTTTAAAGAAGAGACCTCACCATCTGATTCTTATATAGACCCACCCCCAGTAGATCTATTGAATGTAATTCTTGGAGAGGAAGAGAACCCAATATCTATGGATTAGGAAAGAAATCATCAAATTGAAGATGTGCATATAGTGCAAGAATACATTGATGTGTTTCATAGGATTTACCTGGACATCCTCCAGAGTGGGAAATTGAGTATTTCATTGACTTAATTCCTTGTGAAAGACCTATATCAAAAACCCCCTTGTAGAATGGACACTGTGGAGTTAGTGTAGCTAAAGAAACAACTAGATGAGTTGAGTGACAAAGGATTTATTTGACCTAGTGTATCTCCACAGGGATCCCTAGTCCTGTTTGTCATGAAGAAAGATGGATCCATGAGGCTTTGCATTTATTACATGGAAATCAATGCTATTAAAATAAAGAATAAGTATCCCCTGCCTCAGATTGATGATTTATTTGATCAAATTCATGGAGATAAATAATTTTCAAATATTGACCTTTGATCCGTATATCATCAACTATGTGTGAGGAAGGAAGATATTCCTAAGACAGTATTTCGAACCAGGTAAGGTCATTACGAGTTTACAGTGATTCCTTTTGGACTAACTAATTATCCCTATGTTTTCATGGATTTAATTAAGAGAGTTTACAAGGAATATCTTGATAAATTTGTTGAGGTATTCATCGATGTAAGATCTCAGTTTTGGGAAATGTGTGTTTTTTTGTGTTTTGGGTTGAACCCTTTTCCTTTGGGACTTTAAAAGGTTTATTGAAAGTGTGAGAGGCCTTGGTGTGTTCTGGGGGCTCTGGGCATGAAAGGAGGGAATTATGGGCAAGCAGACCAAGGCGCATGACCTGTGCACGGTCAGCCAAACCGTGTGACCTGCTCAGGCAAAACCGTACGACCCTCCCTCCTTTGGATAGAAGCAAGCACACGATTTGTGCACAGTTTTCCAAACCGTGTGGCTAAATCGTGCGGCCCCCCTCCTCTAGGAATTGGTGTGTGCACTGTTTGTCAAACTGTGCGGCTAAAACATGTGGCCACTTAATGTTGGGAAAAATTACAAGTTTTCCACTTAGGGATTTAAGAACCCCACTCGGTATTTTCCTCCTCTCCTCCTCTCTCATCCCTAGAAACGAACTTGGCCGACCCAAGCTTTCCAAGGGTTTTTCTCCTTTGATCCTTATCCATTTAGAGTGTCGTTGGTTGCAGATTGAAGCTTCGGGTAAGGCTAATATCCTCCTTGGTTCTTTTCTTGGTTTAGGGTTTGTGTCTTCTCTCCCTCTTGTTTTGAAATCCTAAACCCCTATATTTTGGGTGAGTCCTAGGTTGAAGCTCCAAGGGTTGGTCGAATCGTGGTCTAAGGACTCGATTGAGAGTGTTTTCAACCGCAGATTCGAGGTAGGTGGTCTACAAGTTATATCCCATGGTTATTTAGGGTTTTGTGCATGATCACTTGTGTTCTTGTTTTCCTTTGGTTATGTTTTGAATAACCTAGGCATGATGGTGCTTAAAATGGTAAATGGGAACCCTCACGATCCCCATGGGATGTGTTGGGATTTACTTGACCTAAATTAGGGCCATCCGTGGGATGTGCCGGCTTTTTCCCGGGT
This sequence comes from Viscum album, assembly GCA_963277665.1. NCBI lineage: Eukaryota > Viridiplantae > Streptophyta > Magnoliopsida > Santalales > Viscaceae > Viscum > Viscum album. The sequence continues at coordinate 2,395,865 of OY728165.1, forward strand.
TTTAGGGATTGTTATTGAAAAAGTGACCTTGTTGTGATAAATGGTAGATCCCTTGATGAATATATTGGCATGATTGGTTGAACGTGAAATAGAAGTTAGGTGATGCTCCTAGACTTGGTAATAATCAAAGGGTTATTTGAAATGGAATGAATGGTTGATTCATGTAAATGATGAACGGGTTAAATGGGTTAATGTGTAAATTGATTAAAGACCATAATGGGATAGATTATGGGTCTAGGATGGAATTCTTAGTGAGATAGTAATAACACATGTGAATTGGGTGAATGGTTAAATGATGTGAAATGGTAATGTGTTAATGGGTTAAGTCATGATGTGGTTTCCCATGTGGGTTGTTGTGAATGATGTTTGTTGATGGGAAATGGTTGGAAGTTTTATGGTTACTTATATATAAGCATGTGAACATGTCTTGGTAGAGTGGGGTATGACTTGAGGATCTACACCCACGGGTCGAGCGAAGACTGATGCTCTAAACTCCACCCTAAATGCACGGGTTAGGAAAGGGGACTAAGGGTCTATTCTCCTAACGGTTACATCCACCTGGACTGAGGCTTTGAGGTGAGGTTATGGTTGCTATGAGGGAGTTAGTCCTAGTGAGATAGGATAATGATGTGTTTACCCACTTAAATGTGATTATTGTCCTTAGACCCATGTAACATGATGAATGGGATTAACCCATGGAAATGTGATGAAATGGTAAGTGATGGTAATTATTTGGAAATGAATGGTAATGGATGTGGTAATGGCTGGGATTTGAACTAGATAACGGCACCTTAATTAATTAATTACTTGGAATTATCATTCCTATTCCTTTTTCATGCACTATCTGCTCTTGTTGGATATTTTGTAGACACCGTTGGTGGTGGACTACTGAGTTGTACTCACACCCTGCTCGGGATACCGTTGGGTACCGAAGCAGACTCCATGTTTACAGGTCAGGACAAGTGCAAGGGTCCTTTTTAGATAGTTGAGTGGACATGGGTAGCACGTGGCGGAGGATCCGGACTTGGAGTTGGGAAAATTTTGGGGATTTTGGCCATTTTCTTAATTTTGGGCTTTTGTACACTTCACACTTGTAGTATGACATGGAATATTTATTGTGGGGATTGGTTGTTATACATGTTCCTTGTTTATTGGTTATTGATTCTGCTATTTGGTCATTCTGGTGTGGCTTACCCTGATAAATAGGGGGTATAGTCTCCCCACTTGACTACATACACCCCCGCTGCTAGTCACCAGCCTTTCGAATACGGGGAGGCGCGCTTAAGGTCATGTAACCACCCAACTCAGAGCACCGGTTTAGTGGATTCCAGGATGAGGACATTACAAAGTTGTATCAGAGGAGGTCTTTCTACTCCTTCTCTGAGGTCTTGTTATTTGGGATTGGTAGACAATGGTTAGGATGTGTCGGACCTTGGAAATGAGCTCGTGCTTGGGAGTATCTAACCCAGGTACGGGGGAAAACACAAGTTACCATGGGTGGGAAATGTTGTTCTTGGTTGTGTGTTGTTACAATTGATGATATTTCACCATTGGGTGATGCACATGTGGTTTGATGCGACTATTTTAGGATATTTGGCTCGTGGCCTTAATGGCGCAATAACTTTCACTCATGCATCATTTTAGGCACCTAGGGAGATAGGTGACATGCATTTTGTTAGGCACACCCACAGGATGGGTGTGTGAGGCAGGAAGGCAGGGTGCATCATGCATTTCATGGAACCAAGAAACAATGGAAGAATGAAATGAAACAAGTGGGTAAATGACGTTTAATGAAGCCTAAGGGTTTGAAATGAAGTGAAAAATGTCTTGTAAAATGTTGTGTGAGTTGGTGGTAGTGCACAGTTGTTTTCCCCATATGGACCATGGCCACGATAGGGATGGTTGGGGCGGTTGTAGCTAGTGAAGAGCTTTTGCTATAGTTGTGAAGTTTTATGGTACGCATTCTAAATCGCATGCTTGGAATTGTATAGAGATGCCACCACGACATCGGTTGTCAGTCAGGAAATGGGAGGATGTCACTGAGAACACTCCTCCAGAAGAGGAGCAAGAAAATTCGGTAATCAATGAAGGTAGAGAAGACCAGTTCTTAGAGAACTTGGCTCGCCTTATGCAGATGATGGATTGGGACCCAGGGTGGGTTGTACTGATTATGTTCGAGCTGACCAGGGAATTATAGCTGTAGATACCTCCGAATTTCACCGAAGAGGGTGGCCTAGAGGAAGCGTTGTTCTGGTTAGAGTCCATCCAGACGATTCTGGATCATCTGGAGACTCCGGTTGAAAATCGAGTGAATCTGGCCACTTATATGTGGCGGGGCTAGGCTAGGAATTGGTGGGACATTCGGGCTCAAATCAACCAGGATGGGGGAATTTCATGGAAGGTTTTTTAGGAAACATTTCTGGATCATTTCTACCCAGATACATTGAGGCAAGAGCGGGCTGCAGAGTTTATGATCCTGACTCAGGGATTGTTGTCGATGATGGACTATGCTAGTCACTTCACTAATTTGAGACGCTTTGTCCCAGTGTTACCAGGGGATGAGGCAACGGTAGCAAGACATTTCCAGGATGGGCTGAGGCATGAGATCAGGTCTCAAGTAAATATCTTCGGCTTGAAGAGGTTCGCAGAGGTAGTGGATCAGGTATTGATCTCGGAAGGAAACCTGAAGGGAGCTTTGGGTGGTGGGCATGCGGTGCAAGTGGGGCAGAAGAGTAGAACAACTACCGAGGGTCGGAAGCGACGCCATGAGGGCTCGCAGCATGGAGGAAGTATGCAAAGCAGCTGGAAGAGAGGGTCCGCCTCTCTGGGTAGGGATTAGGTGTTCTGCTATCAGTGCGGTAGGCCGGGGCAAATGCGTGGTAAGTGTCCTTGACCTGTAGTTGAGTTTTGTTCGTGCGGAAGGATGGGACATGTGCAGAGGTTCTACAGGAATCCTCGTAAGGCAGGTGAGCATGATGGTGGAAGGAAGATATCAGATACGGGAAGGGGATCAGTTGCCTCGTATCAGGCAGGCAGCTGGAGCTCCACGAGCCGTACTGGCAGGGGCGGTGGATGTGGAACTCCCGGGAAAGATCGCTCACGCCAACAGGGTAGTGCAGCTCAGGGCGTTCAAGCTAGAGCCCAGGGTAGAGGGGCAAGTCAGATTCAAGCAGTTCAGTTTTCACCTAGCGAAAGTGAGGCTCGACCATCGACTGGTCGAGGTACGATCCATGTAGCTTCTACGTTTTCTAGTGCATTGTTTGACACCGGTTCCACACACTCCCTTATCTTTGCTCAATTTGTGGTAGAGTTGGGTTTAACTATGGAAAGGGTGTGTGAAGTTATGTAAATTGACACCCCGTTGGGAGTACGGGTTGAGAATATCAAATAGTGCAAGGGTGTGCCTTGGAAGTTGGTAAGTATCGTTTTCTGTGGGACTTTTTCATTCTCGAGATGTCAGAATTTGATCTAATCTTGGGAATGGATTGGTTGGTGTTGTAACAAGCACACATAGACTATTATCGCTGCAGAGTATCGTTCAGGTCGCTTGAGGATGACGCTTATGTCCATCGTGGCGAATGGGATGTTCGAGTAGGGGGTGTGGGGTCGTTTTGTCAACTGAGGAGTGGAATCATGACCCAAGTGTCATATCTCATGCTCCATGATGATGAAATAGGGGAGTATTATGTTTTACCTCCTGTGGTGGAACGATTTTGGGATGTGTTTCCTGAGGATTTCTCGGGGTTTCCACCCGAGAGGGATGTTTAGTTCACGATCGAGTTGCTGCCGGGAGCAGAGCCAATTTCTATTCCACCATAACAAATGGCACCAGAAGAACTCTAGGAACTAAAGTTTCAGCTTGAGTATTTGGAGCATAATGGGTTTATCCATCCTAGTACTTCTCCTTGGGGATCTCTTGTGCTTTTTGCAAAGAAGGCCGATGGGTCGTTGCGGCTGTGGGTTGATTATCGGAGGTTGAATCAGATGACGGCGAAAAATTTGTACCCTCTTCCTAGAATTGATGACCTGTTTGATCAGTTGAGGGGTGAATCAGTGTTTTATTAGATTGATCTGAGGTCGGGTTATCACCAGTTGAAGGTGAGGTCTTTTGACGTACCATGGACCTCTTTCCGAAGTCGGTACGGGTTGTTTGAGTTTGTATTAATGCCTTTTGGCTTGACCAATGCACTGGCAGTGTTTATGGCTTTGATGAACTGAATATTTCATCCTTATCTAGATCAGTTTGTGGTTGTCTTTGTTGATGATATCTTAGTGTACTCGAAAACTCACGACAATCATGCCCAACATCTTGACATCGTCTTGGGTACGCTAAGTGGGAATCGGCTATACGCCAAGCTATCCAAGTGTCAATTATGGATAGGTGAGCTGCATTTTCTAGTTCACATCATCTCGGAGGCAGATGTGATGGTGGATCCAGAGAAAGTGCAGGCAGTTGTGTCTTTGGAGGAGCCCAAGAGTGTTTCTGATGTTCAAAGTTTTCTAGGTCTGGCTGGGTATTACCGAAGGTTCATTTAGGATTTCTCTCACTTGGTAGTACCACTCTCGAGCTTGACCAAGAATGGAATCAGGTTCGAGTGGTTGGGGGCTTGTGAGGATTCCTTCCAAGTTTTGAATAAGCGGTTGATGAACTCACCTATCTTGATCTTACCTGAGCCGGGTAAGAAGTATGTCGTGTTTTGTGATGCGTCCAGAATCGGACTTGGGGCTGCGTTGATGCAGGATGAGCGATTGTGGCTTATGGGTCAAGGCATTTGAGACCCCATGAGCGGAACTATCCCACTCATGACCTTGAGTTGGCTGTAGTAGTGTATTCCTTGAATTTCTAGAGGCACTATCTGTTGGGAGAACGGTTTACCATCTATACCGACCATAAGAGTTTAAAGTACATCTTCTCACAGTGGGTTCTAAATCTTCAGCAGAGAAGATGGGTTGAATATATCCAGTCTTTCAACTTTGAGTTGGTGTACACGCCGGGAAAGGGAAACATTGTTGCTAATGCTTTGAGAAGGAAGGTTCAGAATCAGGCGGTTCAGGAGTCCAGCCCCGAGTGGAAGGTGATGGCCTTGTTTGCAGAGATGCACCTGGGGGTGTAGGAGGAAAATGGTCAGGTCACTCTTTCTTCCTTAACGATGGAGTCGAAGATTTTGGGTCGAGTTAAGGATGGTCAACTTGATGATCCTGACTATTTTTTCATGAAGGAAAAGCTTAAAGGTGGGGAGCTACCTTCTGGTTGGGCCGTCGATGCGGAAGGTGTTTTTCGTGTTCGTGATCATGATCGTGTGGTTGTGCCAAGGTGTGTGCGGGAAGAGTTGATGCGTGAGTTTCATGCGTCGAAGTGGGAAGTGCATCCTGGTTTGACCAAGATGTATAGTGATCTCCGAAGGTATTTTTGGTGGCCTGGAATGAAGAAGGAAGTTGCGGACTTTGTGGCACGGTGCCTTACCTGTCAGCAGGTGAAGGCTGAGCATCAATGCCCAGGTGGTTTGGTGCATCCATTGCCCATTCCGGAGTGGAAGTGGGATGATGTAACAATAGATTTTGTTGTGGGCCTTCCGAGGACACTGCGAAAGAATGATGAAATTTGGGTGGTCATGGATCAGTTAACGAAAGTGGCTCATTTCTTACCGATTTAGGAGACATTTACAGTCGACCAGTTGGGTGAGCTGTAAGTTCGGGAAGTAGTGTGGTTGCATGGGGTACCACAGACCATAGTTTCGGATCAAGATCCGCATTTCACATCGTGTTTCTGGCACGGGTTGCAGAAGGATCTTGGAACGTAGGTGTTTTTGAGTATGGCTTTCCACCCGCAGATGGACGGGTAGTCGGAGCGTACGATCCAAGTGTTGGAAGACATGTTGAGAGCTTGTGTCTTAGACTTTGGTGGTTATTGGGAGAGGCACCTATAGTTGGTTGAGTTTTCCTACAACAATAGTTTTTAGGCTACGATTCAGATGGAACCATTTGAGGTGCTTTATGGGATACCATGTAGATCTCTGTTGTGTTGGCTAGAGGCCGGTGAATCAGAGTTGTTGGGGCCAAGTCTCATGCAGGAGACTTTGGAGACAATCAATTTAATCAGTAAGTGGATGGCTACGGCTCAGAGTAGGTAGAAGTCGTATGAAGATCTAAGGCATAGACCTCTCGAGTTTGGGGTGGGTGATAAAGTGTTCCTTCAGTTGTCGCCAAGATTGGGTCACTGATGGATCCGGAAGCATGGTAAGTTGGCACCCAGGTATGTGGGACCTTTTAAGATTGTGGAGAGGATCGGACCAGTGGCTTACTGATTGGCTCTTCCATAGCGGTATGGGGGGATGCATGATGTGTTTCAAGTGTCGCAGCTTCGACGGTATCACCCTAACCCATCTCACGTGGTTGATGTTGAGGATGTAGAGCTTGAGGCTGATGCGTCCTTTGAGGAGCATCTGGTTCATGTGGTGGACCATAGTGAGAAGGTCTTACGAGGAAAGGTTGTGCCATTAGTGCGAGTACTATGGAAGCATGGGAATGTTCAGGAAGAAACTTGGGAGCGGGAGTCAGATATGTGGGCTCAGTGGCCCGAACTCTTCTCTCCGGTGGAGCAATGAGGCTTGGAAGCTCGGCTCGATGACGAGCTGTTATAAGGTGGGGAGGTTGTAAGATCCCAGTTTTTGGAAAGGTATGTTTTGTTGTGTTTTGGGTTGAACCATTTGCCTTTGTGACTTTAAAAGGTTTCTTGAATGTGTGAGAGGCCTTGGGGGTGTTACGGGGGCTTGGGGCACGGAAGGAGGGAAGTCTGGGCAAGCAGACCAAGGTGCACGGTCAGCCAAACCGTGTGACCTGCCGAGGCAAAACCGTGTGACCCTCTCTCCTCTGGACAGAAGTGAGTGCATGGTTTGCACACGGTTTTCCAAACCGTGCGGCTAAATCATGCGGCTCCCCATCCTCTATACAGTGGCGTGCACATGGTTTGCGCACGGTTTGTCAAACCATGCGGCTAAACCGTGCGGCCACTTAAAGTTGGGAAAAATTACAAGTTTTCCACTCCGGGCTTTAAGAACCCCACTTGGGATTTTACACCTCGCCTCCTCTCTCAGCCCTAGTGACGAACTTGGCTGACCCAATATTTCCAAGGGTGGTTCTCCTTCGATCCTTGGCCGTTTAGAGCGCTATTGGTTGCGGATTAAAGCTCCGGGTAAGGATAATCTCCTCCTTGATTATTTTCTTGGTTTAGGGTTTGTGTCTTCTCTCCCTCTTGTTCCAAAACCCAAAACCCCTATCTTTTGGGTGATTTCTAGGTTGAAGCTCCAAGTGTTGGTTGAATCGATGTCTAAGGACTCGATTAAGAGTGCGTTCAACCGCGGATTCGAGGTAGGTGTTCTAAAAGTTATATCCCATGGTTATTTAGGGTTTTTTGAAAGTTTACTTGTGTTCTTGTTTTTCCTTGGTTATGTTTTGAATAACCTAGGCATGATGGTGCTTAAAATGGTAAATGGGAACCCTCACGATCCCCGTGGGATGTGTTGGGATTGACTTGACCTAAATTAGGGCCATCCATGGGATGTGTCGGCTTTTTCTTGGGTATTAGGGATTGTTATTGAACAAGTGACCTTGATGTGATAAATGGTAGAACCCTTGATGAATATGTAGGCATGATTGGTTGAATGTGTAATAGAAGTTAGTTGATGCACCAAGACTTAGTAATAATCAAAGGGTTATTTGAAATGGAATGAATGGTTGATTCATGGAAATGATGAACGAGTTAAATGGGTTAATGTGTAAATTGATTAATGACTATAATGGGATATATTATGGGTCTAGGATGGAATTATCAGTGAGATAGGCCTAAAACATGAGAATTGGGTGAATGGTTAAATGATGTGAAATGGTAATGTGTTAATGGGTTAAGGCATGATGTGGTTTCCCATGTGGGTTGTTTTGAATGATGTTTTCCGATGGGCAATGGTTGGAAGGTTGATGGTTACTTTTATATAAGCATGTGCACATGGATTGGTAGAGTGGGGTATGACTTGAGGATCTACACCCATGGGTCAAGCGAAGACTGATGCTCTAAACTCCACCCTAAATGAATGGGTTAGGAAAGGGGATTGAGGGTCTATTCTCCTTACGGTTGAATCCACCCGGACTGAGGCTTCAAGGTGAGGTTATGGTTGCTATGAGGGAGTTAGTCATAGTGAGATAGGATAATGATGTGTTTACCCTCTTGCATGTGATTTTTGTCCTTAGACCCATGTAACATGATGAATGGGATTAACCCATGGAAATGTGATGAAATGGTAAGTGACGGTAATTGTTGGGAAATGAATGGTAATGGATGTGGTAATGGCTGGGCTTTGAACTAGATAATGGAACATTAATTAATTAATTACTTGGAATTATCATTCATATTCTTTTTTAATGCACTATCTACTCTTGCTGGATATTTTGTAGACACCATTGGTGGTAGCCTACTGGGTTGTACTCACACCCTGCTCGGGAAACCGTTGGGTACCTAAGAAAACTTCATGTTTGCAGGTCAGGACAAGGTCAAGGGTCCTTGCTAGATAGCTGAGTGGACATGGGTAGAATGTGGTGGAGGATCCAAACTTGGAGTCAACCATTTTGGGGATTTTGGTTGTTGTCTTTATTTTGGGCTTTTGTACACTTCGCACTTGTAGAATGACATGGCATATTTATTGTGGGGATTGGTTGTTATACATTTTCCTTGTTTATTGGTTATTGATTCCGCTATTTGGTCATTCTGTTGTGGCTTACTTTGATAAATAGGGGGTATAGTCTCCCCACTTGACTACATAGACCCCCGCTGCTAGTCGACAGCCTTTGGCATACGGGGAGGCGCGCTTAAGGTCATGTAACCACCCGGATCGGAGCACCAGTTTAGTGGATTCCGGGATGGGGATGTTACAATCGATGATATCCTGGTATACTCAAAAAGCTACGAAGACCATGAGGATCACTTGGGGATTATTCTGAATACTCTTAGAAGAAATTAATTATATGGGAAGTTTAGAAAGTGATAATTCTGGACTCAATCAGTTTCTTTTCTATGCCATATTGTCTCTAAGGACATAATCCTAGTTGATCCTGCAAGAACAAAGGCAATCCAAAATCGGCCCATGCCAACAAACATAACTGAGGTACGCAGTTTTATAGGCTTAGCAGGTTACTATCGGCATTTCGTTCATAATTTTTCCCGACTGGGTAACCTTCTAACCAAGCTCACATGTAAAGAAGTTAAGTTTGTGTAGACAAAATAATGTAAATAATGCTTCAACGAATTGAAAATAATATTAGTCAATGCTCCAATTTTTACTTTTCCATATGGAAGTGATGGATATGTAATACACAGTGATGCATCAAAGAATCGGTTGGGTTGCGTCCTTATGAAAAATGGTAAAGTTATTGCTTATTCATCATGGCAGTTGAAGACTCATGAGAATCCCACACATGATCTTGAGTTAGTAGCTGTAATCATTGCTCTAAAAATATGGAGACATTATCTTTACGGTGAAAATTTTGAGATATACAAAGATCACAATATTTTGAAATACATTTTCACACAAAAAGAACTCAACCTGTAGAAAAGGATATGGCTTGGGTTACTCAAAGATTATGATTTTTCAACACACTACCACCCCGGAAAGGCAAATAAAGTGGAAGATGCATTAAGTAGGAAAGATCATGGACTTCTGACTCAAATGAGTATTGAGAGAGATCTTATATTCATGGATCTACTAAATATAGATATAGGAATTGTTAAGGAAGTGGAAAAAACTTTCCTCTTTCAAATGATTGAAAAACCATCTTTACTAGAGAAGATAAAAATCTCTCAATCTCATGATGAAAATCTACACAAGAAAATTGTTGCTGTTAAGGATGGGAGATTGGAAGACTTCATGTATGAGGAAGGAGTTCTGAAGTTTGGGAAGAGGTTTTTCATTCCATCCATGCCTGTGATAAAAATGGAACTATTAGATGATAATCATAGCTCAAATTTCTCTATACACCCAGGTAGCACAAATATGTATAGAGATTTGAAGGAATATTTTTGGTGGTATAATATGAAGTGGAAAATTGCTGACTACGTGTCAAGGTTTCTAGTTTGTCAACAAGTAAAGGCAGAGAGAAAACATCCTAGAGGAGTGATACAACCTGTACCTATTCCTATGTGGAAGTGGTATAACATTATGAAGGATTTTTTCACCAAACTACTGAGGAAACCTATAAGGAACAATGAAATATGGGTAATTATTGATCATCTCACAAAATCATCACATTTCCTTCCTATAAGAGAGGATTTACCACTTGAGTGCCTAGAAAGAATTTATATTAATGAAGTTGTAAGACTTAATGGTGCACCACTATCGATTGTGTCTGATCGAGATCCCCAGTTTACATAAAAATTCTAGAAAAGTCTCCAGAAGGCTTTTAATACTGAGCTTCATATGAGTACTTCTTATCACCCCCAAACCGACAGACATTCTGAAAGGACTATCCAAACTCTAGAAGACATACTGGGGTCATGATCTCTTGAATTCCAAGGTATGTGGGATCAATACTTGCCTTTGGTGGAATTTTCCTACAACAATAGTTTCCATTCTAGTATTCAAATGGATCCATATGAAGCATTATATGGAAGGAGATGTAGAACTCCAAGTTGTTGGGATGATGTTGGTGAGAGGAAACTTATAGGCCCGAAACTTATTAAAGATACCACGGAAAAGGTGAAGACAATCCAAGACCATATTAATGCAGCCCAAAGTAGGCATAAGAGTTATGCTGAAAACCGAAGATAGGATTTGGAATTCCAAGTGGGAGATCATGTCTTTCTGAAAGTGTCTCCATGGAAGAGTGTCTTAAGGTTCGGTAAGAAAGGGAAACTGAACCCAAGGTACATCGAACCATTTGAAATTATGGAAAGAATTGGGGTTGTTGCTTACCATTTAGCAATGCCGCAATGTCTCTCCAAATTCCATGATGTGTTCCATGTTTCATTGTTGAATAAATACATGCCAGACCTAATGCATGTACTCACCATGAAGAAATAAAACAGAACCAGATTTTTCATACTTTGAAGAGCCTGTCAGGATTCTTGACACAAGGGAACATGTATTGAGAAATTGAACAAATCAACTAGTAAAGGTTCTTTGAAGAAATCAGAATATGGAGGAAGTAACATGGGAACCATAGGATTTCAGGAAGAATAACCACCCACATCTTTTTTGTGGGCTTTATACATAAAATTTTGAGGACGAAATTTTAGAAAGAGGGAATAATATAACACCCCAAACATTTTATGGTATGATTCTCTTAAATAAATTATATTCATAGCGTATATTTCATAAGCACTGTGTTCCTTTGAAACATAACTTGGTTATTTAGGAGATAGTCATAACCTATCCAATAAACATAAATTTTCCACTTCTGTGTTTTGAATTTTGAAAAATGGTCATCTAGAGTTGTGACCAGTAAGTCATTTGGAGACTAATAGAACCAACTTGATTTTTTATGAATAATAAAATACCTTTATGAATAGTAATATGACCCTTATGAATAGTAAATAATTATAATATTTTATTTTCTTATGTTAATAAGATAATGAGATCTTAATTAATTTTTTAATGTGATATAAAACTAATTATACCTTTAAAATTGTTATTTTTAGAATTAACTGTGCTTTTATTTAAAAATTAAATTAAAAATACATAGAAAATTATTTTAAAAAAATGGAGTTCATTTTTTAATTCTACAAATCGAAAAATGGTTAGAGTGAATTTTTGGGTTTTTTCTAAAATACTTGAATTTTTTGTGAATAGTAAACATACAGTTTTGAGTTTTCGGTAGCTTAATGACATCATAATGATGTAATAATTAAATTTAAAAGGATTTAAGACTTTTTTATAGTAAAATATGACATTAGGTGTCCAAATTAGCTAAAACCAAGGGCAAATACCAAGTTCAAGCCCATGGTTTTGCAAAAACCACTAATTAGGTGTCCCTTTTAATTATTAAAAAACTCCCTCTTAATTACAATAAATACCCACTCACCCCTTCGTTTTATTTCATTAAAATCTCATTATACTAAAATATATGGTATTATTACCTCCCTAGGAGTCCTCCCAAGGTGTCCTCAAACCCCTAAGGTACCAACCTTCACATTTTTGGAGTTACTCTACAAGGTTAGAGAATCAACCACCCTTCTCTTTTCTTAGAGCTTTCATTTTATGATTTCTCTTTTATTTTAAATTGGATAATGTTGGGTTATTTAATTCCATATTATTATTACTTAAAATATTATTTAATAGTTATTAGATACCTCATTTATCTCATCAAACTATTTTATGAAATTTTATGTGACGCCATTAGACTGCCGAATTTTCGTGAGAGATTTCTCAATTTTTCTTCTATTTTGAGTTCATTTATTTTATAGTTATTTCCTCATCTTCCCTCATCCAAATGATATGATAATTCCATTACCTTAAAGTAACTGGAATTATATTATTCTACTGGAATATTTCATCATCATCTCTCTTTCCCCCTCCCCTTATACTAAAAAAATGAAAACACCATCTGAGATGTGTTAATTTATCACATTCAAGGACGATGGGTTATCAATTTTTGTTACCATCTTAAATTCTGGTCATGAAACCATTTTTATGGTTGAAACAGATCATAATATATTTATTTATTCTAATTAATGTTCTATAATACCTACACACTCATAATATGGAATAATAATACAAAACAGGTGCATTGTGCACAAAACCGCCAAGCTAAATCCAAGCGTTTATCATTAATTTTTAACTAATGATTCATCCTCAAGTATATAACCCAGAATCATTATAATATAATTTATATCTATTTAATTTCACTAATAATATATATTACCAATACTGGATGTTTAACCACATTTTAAAGAAACTTCCATTCATTAATACAAGTAAACGAATCATGAAAACCAAGGAAGAAAATGCTTCCAAAATAATAAAATTAAACCTCTTAAACCCCTAAAAAGGGAAATGAATGAACTTAATAAAGTTATACTAAATCAATTAAATGTATAGGAGGTTCTTTAATTATTAATTAATGAAGAAAAATTTTATGATTTAGGTCATTAAAAAACGAAGAACACACTCGAGCGTCGGGTAAGGGGTTTCTCATCTCACTTTCATTTCCGTGAGATTTCCATTTTTCGCCACTTATTTATTATATGTGGTATATGTGTAATGAAATTTGATATATAATAACATGACTATATTTATATTAATTGTATTAAATGATTAATTTTATGGTTATTAGGTTTTATTCATATGATTCGAATGATTATATTATGGTAAGGGACTTTGTCTCAACTACCATTTTGTGGTGACTAACTTTTTATTGAGCACATAATAATCCTTATGTGGTGTACCTACTACCCATTTGAGATCACTTTTCCTTTGAAATTATATTTATATTAAATATCCATAATCTTATATCATGGATATGATTATTTTCTAAACTTTATACCATTTTACGATTGGTGTTTATTTGGGAAGTTATTTTAACTATGAAAATGTTGATGAATCCATATTCTCTACTCTATATGGATATTGAAAATGCATATTGGTATTTTATTAAAACAATGTATAAAAAATTATTTGGACTTGTATTGGTGGTTGGGTCCCTCTATATCCCCTTGATTCATCGACAGGTCTCATGAGACAAATTACTTGGCGACAAACCCTTCGAGTTTGTTTCCAAAAAAATCAGACGGGTTTCTACCCACATAACTAAACTGTTTTGATGGTATTATGGTATCATGTTCTAGAGACATGACATCCAATTAGAAGGAATTCTATTTATTCATTATAATTTATTACTATCCATTAGATTTTAACTATGACAAAATCTATGGATGCAGTTTCATTCTCAATTTATATATGGTGTGCGTTTTTCATTTATTCACCATGCCATATTGATATGTTAAATTGTTTATGATTCAATTATTATTGATTCATGATTCCTCTATTTTTTACCCTTATTGAAAGTTTTAGCTCACCCCTTTCATTTTTTTACCTTCAATAGGTTATGAAGAGGATACTATTTATTGAGTTCGGTGGAGGCAATTTTTAGTTTTTGTTATGTATTGTAATTTGATACCATTTCTAATGTAATTTGAGTTACACATATGTATCTAGTTTCTTCAAGACTACTAAACTGATTGTTCCTTAGATATTTTCATTACTTCTAACCATTAAAATATAAAAATTAATTCACAAACTCTGGTCTAGAGGGTTCGGGGCGTTACACCCAAGCTCTCAATAATCTTCTCCCAAGCTTTTGGAATCACTCTCTCAAGGTAAGGGATATCCCTTTCTTCTTTTTGTTCAAGCACCTATTTTATGTTGTGCCTATAAATTTCCATTTGTTCTTGTTTGGATATTTTTTATACATACTGATTAATTTATTTTTTATTTAAATTTGATTATAGAACCCTTTAACACTCATTAATCCCTCCCACGAACCTTTATGTACACCCGTTATGCAGTCAAGATTGTCATGCGATTTTCCATACCAAAAGTAAGGGACCTCTCTCTCTTCTTTTCCATTCAAGCACACTTCTTGTATTTCATATTTTTATTCTAAATTGGTTATTTTTTCAAGCCTTTATAAATGTATCATTAATTTCATCTTTATTTTATTTTAATGACATATCATTTATCCCCTCTCATTTTTAGATTTACTTAAGTCATTATCATGCTGAAATTTAGAAAGAGATTTGTCACCGTTATTTTTAATTCAAGAACCTTATTTTTAATTATCATTTTGAATATAAATTAGTTATGTTTTAATGACTTTATAACGATAAGTCCACTATCCAATTTATTTATTAACAATGATAGATAATTTATTCCCTCTCATTATAACATTTACCTATGTTGTTACTATGAAGAAATTTAATAAGGAATCCTTTCCTTCTCTTCTTTATTCAAGAATATTCTTATTTTAATGCCTTTTTGTTCTAATTAATAATGTTGGGATATGTTTTTACACATCACTATTACTTTAAATTTTATTTCCAAATGATGTGATACCACTTTCTATCCCATTAAACTATTTTATTAATCTTTAAGTATTATCATTATGCTGTTGAAATTTCATAGCAAATTTTGAATGCCAAACCTCTGTATCGTGAATACCATCACTAAGTACACTCAAGGGTATTCACCTATAAATAACTATACTTCTTTTATTGGGTAATTCTATTTATTTATTCTATACTCTTTTTTCATAGAATTAAATGTGATGAAAAATGATTATACATTGAATGATCTATGTGGAATACTTAGGCATGTACATGATATGAAATCCATGAGTGAAGCCATAATTATATAGCGCTCCAATGAATTGAGTAACATTTTAGTCTCATGAGGCATTATGAAAGTGATGAGAAAGTGATCATAATCCATCACAAGACTTTTTCCACCATGTTACTATGTATTTGTAGTTATCCTTAACCTATTATTACGATTTCATGTTTAAAGTTTTTTCTAGATTCCCACGTTACCTTTATATGACCATAATATAACATGCCTTATTTTTTATATTTATGATCATTACCCTTTTTATGTAATATATAAATTCCTATTGTCTAACATGTAATAATTTCTTTATGTTATACTTCTTTGATATTCCATTATTGGGATTTATAGTTCAACCCTTTCTTATGTATGTCCTCGAGTTATCTCATGCATTTTTAGAGGACTGATGATTTCTAGGATCATGTTAAGGAATTTTTCAATAATGTTGTTGTATCCCATGTTCAATATGATATTCTATGTACCTAATTCTAAAAGACTCTAGACATCTCGATCTTATGGGTTGTATTATGTGTATTCATATGTAATAAATAATGAATTAATGTGTAATAAAGATGTGATTTTTCATAGTTGGTATCAAAGGAAAGTTTAGTTATTTTTGTGTTTAGGATTAGGAAACTCAAGGGAAATCCTTTGGGATTAGAATAAAGATAAGAAAACATCCCTAAATTTTGATAAATTATAGAGTAATTCATTTCCAAGAAAACATATCCTTGTATGGATACTATAAGTAGATTTGGATTTGGAATAGATGTACATTGGGGTAACACCCAAAAACACCGTATTGAGATATAATCGATCGAGAACTGGTGAATGAAAATGGGCCTTATTGCACGCCTGGTTTGACACTCCTATGGGATATGATTTGGTAAATTCACAAGCTCATTAAGAAATATTCTAAGGGAATAATAATTACCATGAGCGTTTATATTAAGAAATATATCATGGATAACATAGATTAAAGCCTTGAAATTCACAATTTAAGGAAATACATGTTATTTATAGGTTTTCTCTTTAATGTTATTTTGTTCCTGGTCATGTGTTTAATTGTTTAAAATCGCTCATCCCTAATTTTACCTTTATTCTAGTCAATGTATGGAAATAGGAAGAACCAAGTCAAAAACAAATATAATAGTCAATGCGATAAATTCCCAAATGAGATGCCTAACATGGAAGGATATAAAGTAAGACATATTGTAATTATACCAAACCAGCTATCAAAAATCACAATTAACAACTAAAACATAGTTTAATGTCAAAATATATCAAAGAAGTGGAGAAAAATGTCTCAAAGAAGTTTATATAATAAAGGTGATAAAGGGAAGAAGATTCAATTTCCCATGTGTCAAGAATGTGGAAAGCATCACAAATGGAAATGCCATAAAGGAACTCAAAGGTGTTTTAAGTGTGAAAAAATAGGGCATAAATTGGCCTGTTTCCATAAAAAATGAATAGTGTGATGGAAGGGAATAAATTGAATCCTTTGATACCATTTTTTGTTCAATGTATTTTGTGTGGATAATATGTTCATTATCGAAGTTAATTCTCTATTCCGAGGGTTAAACACTAGAATAAGGACATATTCTATGGAAATCGTTAAAGTGTAAAGATTAAAGTATTTATGTATTGGTATTTGAGAGTTATGTTGAAGAATTAGTAGATCAATGAAATTATGGATATAATAATCAAGAAACATATAAGGATTGGTCAAAAGTAGACTTTATTTAATGATTTGAAACATATGTTGAATATTAATGATAACCTATAAAAGTTATTTAGTGATAAAGTGATATTTTAGAAAAAACAATATTAAGGTATTGATAACCCTTAATATGTGTTTGATTTTGGGATAAACCTAAATAGTCTTGGGATAATACATCTAATTATAATATTTAAAATAATTGATATAACTTTTGAAGATTTATGTGATGGAATTTTATCATGATTAAAGATATTTTGGGAAAACATATTAAAGGATCAAATATTTTTGATTTTTAGGTGATTAAGGATATTTTGGGATATGTTTTATTTGGGTTGAGGTATATATACCCATTAGGTTTAATATAAATTATTATTTTAGAAGAACTATCTTATGTTTTTTGATGTATAAGTTGAAGGGTATAATACAGTCTTTGAGGATAAAACATTTTTAATGTTGAGGTTATTTTTATTATTTAGGATATAGGAGTATTTATTTATGGAATGATCTATGAGAAACCATTGGTATTTTTTGTTGAATCTTAGAGATTATGTATTAGGTTTTATTGATTTTTAGTATTATATTAATTTATGATAACCATTTTGGATTTATTAAAGATAATAAGAATAGCTTGTTATTATTTGGTGGATTATGTGATCCGTTAAAAGATTATTCTGGTGCTTCAGGCATAAAAAATTCATCTTGAGTTCTAATCGTTTGGAGAAATAGATGAGATTGTAGCGGAGATTGATTAAGGGATTGAATTATAATTATCAAGAAATTATATTTCCTTATCTTCTTAGTATATATGATAAACGAATTATTTTAACTCTAGGAAAATAGTCATGAAACAAAAAAGTTGTCAAATTATGAATTGATGGTCCTTTCACCCATCACCGATTTATGATTTTTTTGTCATTAAATTTATCCAAACATTTTTCTCTGTCACTATATTATATAATTGGAATTAGTTATTTTCAATTTCTATATTTTCTCTTACCACTAATTTTATCCCACTTGAAATCCTAGTTATGTGATGACCTTTTTACTTTTCTTTCTCTCTTTTCAAGTTGATGTTTTATTAAATCTTTTTATGATGTGGGGTTTAAATAGAAAAAATTTCAAGTTTCAAAACATTGCTTACCAAGATCAAGTTAAAATTATGAGGATAAAATTTATTAAATGTGGTAATAATTTACATCCTAATTTTTTAAAATAAAAAATTATGTTTGATAGTGAATGTGATACACAACACCGAACCCAAACAAATCGTGATTATTTAAATATGATCATTGTAACCTAGGCATTAAATTTGATGGTGTAAATAATATTAAATAATTTATGAAATATATATATATATATTCTACTTTTCATAAATGTATTTATACATTCTTACTAAAAAATCACTCAATTTTTTAATGCCTTTTTTTTAAAATATGTCTTCCACAAAAAAAATAATTATTTTTGTGAAAAATATTATAATTATTTTATTAAAAAACTATAAAATTTATCCAATAAAATTAAACTTAATTTTTTATATTATCATATCAAGATTAAATTAGGGTGATATTTTGGGGTTTTTTGGAAAATATTGATTTTTCAGTGAATAGTGAAAATACCCATATTTTTTGTAAAATCGTTATTTCTATTAATAAATTAAGTAATTTAAAAGTCTCATTATTCATTTAATTTTATTTAAAAATAAAAGAAGTACTATTTTGTTATATTTAATCCAATTAATTACATTAAAATCATCTTTATACTGGATTTTAGAATAAGATTATTTTAAAGCTTAAAAACACGTTTTTCTAAAACCATTTTAAAATAAATAATGTTCATCAATTATAATTTGTTAAAATAAACCCTAATAAGGAATGATTTAAATGAAATTTTAATATTATATATCTATATTTATTAATTTAAATTCATATAATGAATATTTATAGTTATAACGTTAAAGTAAAATCATCTTTGCCTTAAAATTTTCATTTTTCAGAAAACCACTTTCCATCACACTTGGAGGTTTTATATAAAATTAAATTCATCTAGCACTATAAATTGTTTTTTATAAAATTGATTCAATATTTGTAATCATCATAATCACTATTTGGTAAAAAGGTCAATTTAATTTTTGGACAAGATGAATAGTAATAATAGTAAATATTTATTACCATGGTAAAAGGAAAATAAGTTAATTAAGGGTAAAAATAATTTAACAATGAGAAGAAAAAAGTAACCATAATAGTATGAATATTTATATTTTAATTACAATATAATATTTATCATATTTATTTTGGTTATAAATGATTAAATAATGATTTTGATAAAAAGTATATTTTTGATGCGCTAAAACATAAATTGTAGTTGGGGTAATATATAGTTTTAATAAGACACTTTTTTTATGAATTCAAGGATTTTTTGAAATAAAGGATATTTTAATTAAATATTATTATTAAATATTTTATATTAAATATCAATTATAATATAGTTTTTATAAAGTCAAATGTAATTGTTATAAGGGTTCGAAAATTGTTATTGTTAAAAAAACTAGCATTTCTCAATAAATGTCAATTATTATTTTAGAAGTAAAAATTAAAATATTTAGAAAATTATTAGGATAAAATAAAAATTATTTTTGGAATCAGAACATTGAAATTATCCAATGGTGATTTTTCATAATTTTCTGAGATTGTCAAATTTTTTAGTAAAAATTAAATTCGTTATAAATATATGGTGTCTATAATGACATCATAATGACCCCAAAGTGATGTAATAAATTCTATAAATGTTATAAAAAAATACATGTTTAACCTTTAATATAATATTTTTTAAGTTATTTTATTAATTTCATAAATCCTTTATGAATCCTCCAAAACCTATATTATATTTTAAGGTTTTAAAATCAATTATTTATAAACATGACTCACTTACACATCATCAAGGGTAATATTTTAATGATTTAGGCCCTTAGAATTATAAAATAATTAAAACTAATCTTCTTTGGCTGAAACCAAGGGTAAAAACCATGGTAATTTTTTTTATTTTGATTACTTTATTATATAAAGTCCAAAATCTAAGTTTGGGAAATAATAAAGAACTCTGCTCTCTTTTCCTATACAATATCTGCCAAGATCCCATCAATATTCACTCAAAAAACATAGATAATTTCCTTAATCAGAAATATCATCTCTATATTCCTCCTAAGTTTCCCCAAGCTCTCAATAATCTCCTGCCAATCTTTTTGGAATCACCCTCTCAGGGTAAGAGATCTCCCTCTTTTCTTTTTATTCAATAACATCTTCCATGTTGTGCCTAGGGGTGTCCAAACCCAACCCGACCCGACCGACCCGACCCGACCCATCCAGGTTGGGTTTGGTCCAAAAATATATATCCATGGGTCAAGTTACTATGGATTGACCTGGGGTCAGGTTAGTCCGGGTCACGGGTTGAAATAAATAAGACCCGACCCGACCCAACTAACCCGATATGCGCTGCGCTGATCTTCCCTCTCACGCGACCCCGCTGTCTCGTCAGAATTTTCTACTGCCACTCTCCCTCCCAACCCATGGCTCTCTCTGTCACCATCTTCCTCCTTTCCTACCTACATCCATGCCATCCATCCTGCCCCACTGGCCGGTGTCATCACTGTCGCATGTCACCCTCATCCCCACCCCTGTTGTTGCTTCTACATAGCCCACCCTATTATTCATTGTCTTTTCCTCCACCTCATCCGATGGACCGATGAACACCACTCCACCGCACTGACCCCAAGGCCATCGCCTCACCATAGTCTTCCTCCCCCACTGTCTCTACCACACCAGAGTATATCCCCTCCGTCTCTGCTGCAACTGTGGCCTCAAATCCACCAGGAGGGAGGGTATCTCTTTTTTTTACCCAGATCTAGGAGGAGGGATAGAGATTCATCCAAGGAATCCGACCAAAGAGGATCAGGAAGCTATGTCGAGTGTTGAATCGAACCCAGATGTGCCAGAGTTTTTCCCAAAGTGGGGATCAATTTTTTATTTTAGCATAATTCTAAAAAAACATTCATTTTTTGAGGATAATTTTTGACTGGTTTTCTTCAATATGTTTTCGACAATAGGGGGATAGTAGTGAGATCTCTACCTGCATGCAAGCGGAGAATATTGGGGAGGATTTGGTGGAGTGGATGAGATACACCAGCCAGAGCTTGAACCACCATGATTCATTAGCACTCGCACACCATCGATGTCGACTGCTCCGCTGCCTCTATTTTTTAGAATATCGATTGTAGGACATGAGATAACATTCAAATCATCGTGTAATAATCAAGAGGATAAATTTTTTACTGAATAGTGGGAGATTGGGATATTTTTTTGTCAAAAAATTCTACAGAGAGATGATAATGGTGGTGGCTAGACATTGAAGGTGTAGGGAGGAAGCTTTGTCTGGGATGGACTTTGGACAAGAACCATGCTTCCTTGGTTCATTTGGGTGAAGGGGGTGGTGGTGGCCGCATTGGGTTCAAGCGGAGACATACTGCAATATATCCAGAAACCAACCTATTTTTTTCACCATACACCCATGGACCCGACCCGACCCAGTCCAATACGGGTTGGGTCGGGTCAGGTCTAAGCTAAAAAACATTCCTGACCCGACCCGACCTAACCCAACATCTTTTGATCGGTTCCAGTCCAAAAAATCCATCAACCCTACCCAACCCGACCCATGGACACCCCTAGTTGTGCCTCTTAATTTCCATTTTTTATTTTTTGGGTATTTTTTTCTATATCTCTATTACCACCACTTTTATTTCCATTTGATTATATACCCCTTTAAATATCATTAAGACCTCCCATTAACATTTATGTACACCCGTTATGCTGCCGAAATTGTCCTACGATTTTCTATAACAAAAGCAAGGGACCTCTCTCTCTTCTTTTCCATTCAATCACCTTATTTGTATTTAGAATTTTTATTCCAAATTGGTTCTATTTTCTTGAATTTGTAAATGTAACATTTATTTAAACTCTCTTTTCTTTAATTATAGGTCATTTATCCCCTCTCATTTTGACCTTTACCTAAGTTGTTATCAGGCCAAAATTTAGTAAGAGATTTCCATCTCTTTTTTTTCTATTCAAGTACCTTATTTGTAATTAGCATTTTGAATCTAAATTGGTTATGTTTTCATGAATTTATAAAAAACCCTATACTATACAATGGATTTCCTGACAATTATAGATCATTTATTCCCTCTCATTATAACATTTACCTAAGTCGTTACTATGTCAAAAATTAGTAATGAATCCTTTCCTTATCCTATTTATTCAAGTATCTTATATATTTTTTGAAATTTATTTCCAATTCCTAATGTTGGGATATGTTTTTAAACATCCCTCTTACTGTCCATTTTTTTTAAAATGATTATATACTCATTTATCTCCCATTAAACCATTTTATTAATCTTTAAGTACTATCATCATGTTCTTTAAATGTCATTGTGCTTTTTAAATTCTAAACCTTTGTATTGTGAATACCATTGCTATGTCAACACAAGGGTATTAACCTAGATTACAAAATAAAAATTTTATTGGGGCTTCCATTTATGTATTACACACTCCTTGATCATATAATTAAAAGTGATTAAAAATGATTCTATGTTGAATGATCTATGTTGAATAGTTAGGCATGTACATGATATGAAAGTGACGGGTTCACCTAGACTTATATAGATCTCCAATAAATTGGGTAATGTTTTAGCCTCATGATAAGTCGTGCAAGGGATTGGGGAGTGAACCTAATCCCTCATGTGAATTTTTCCACCATGTTATTATGTCTTGGTGGTTATCCTTGAACTATGATTATGATTTTATTTTTAAATTTGTTACCACATTACCAAGTTTCCTTTATGTTACCATAATATATCATGCCTTATTGCTCATTATTATGATCTTCACCCCATTTATGTCCCATTTAAATTCTTATTATCTAACATGTAATAATTTAATCATGTTATTCTTCATTTATATTCACTTACTAAGATTTATATCTCACCCCTTTCTTATGTACGTCCCTAGGTCATCCCATTCATTTTTATAGGACTAATGATTTCTAAGAGAATGTTAAGAAAGTTCTGAATAATATTGTTTTATACCATGTTCAATATTCTATTCTATGTACCTTATTACCAAAGACACTAGACTCATCTATATTTTGTGTTTTATTATCTGTATTATTATTTAATAATTCATGAATTAATGTGTAATAAAGGCATGGTTTGTAATAGGTAAAGTCACTTTTTAAGATAATACTCAAAGAGAAATATATGGTAGAAGTGATAAAGATTAGATAAAATAAATGTAGGATGAACTCAATAAATTCAAAAGGAATCAAGTTTGGACTTTGTTTGAACATCCTAGATATTTTCTTATAATTGGAATAAAATGGGCTTTCCAAAATGAAGAAAATGGAGTAACAATAAGAAATAAAGCTAGACTTATTTCTAAGGTTTATAACCAATAAAAAGGAATATACTAGAAATAATTTTTTTCGAGTATCTATACTTGAATCTATTTGTATAATTCTATCCTATACATCATTCTTAAATTTTACTCTATTCGAAATAGATGTGAAGTGTGGTTTTCTTAATGGATATGTTTAAGATGAAGTTTATTTAGAACAACCACATAGTTTTGAAAACAAAAAATATCTGGATTATGTTTTTAAACTTACTAATCCCTTTTATAGATTTAAAAAACCCTTAAGATATTGGTATGAAATATTAACTGGATTTTGTTGTAAAAAAAATTTGTTAAGGGAGTTGAAAGTTCAACATTTTTTTAAAAAGTTTTTAATTAAGCCATTATTATTAAAATTTATATCGATGGAATTGTATTTGGATCAATATAAAAATCAATTTTTGATTCCTTTATGAATCTTATGAAATATGAGTTTGAAATGAGCAAGATGGGTGAACTAAATATATTCCTTGGTTTTGAAATTTCTCAAAATCTAGAAGGAATTTTTTTACATCAAAAACATATAAAAAATATTTACTTAAAAGGTTTGGGTATAAAAATTATAAGAGTATTGTTACTCCTATAAAAACCTCAAAATCTATTGATCTTGATTAATTTGGGAAAAGGTAGATTAAAACATTTTAGAAGAATGATTAGTAGCTTATGATATCTCACAGCTAGTTAACTAGAATTAATGTTTTACATGTGATTGTATGTGAGATTTCAAGTTAATAACAAATAATATAATATTTAATCTATAAAAAAATTCATTTCCTTAAAGGGACTATGGATCTTGGATTATTTTATTTTTCTAAAATGATTTTGAATATTTTTTTTTAGATGCTAACTTTGGTGGATGTCAAATGGATAGAAAAAGTACATTTGGAACTTAAAATTTCTTAGGATAAGATTTAAATTCTTGGATTTGTAAGAAATAAAACTTGGTATCACTTTCTATAACACCTTAAGACTTTACAATATATTTATTTTTAAATAAATTTATTCTCTTTGTTATCATGTGATAAATGCAACCTAGTGTCCAAATGAAGAATAATATAGTATACTATTATAAACTAGTTGTTAAATTATAATGTATGAATAGGAATAACCAAATTATGAAAATTATATGGTTTAAAAATTTCTAAAAAAAATTCATTGGTAATCGATTGATTTGAAATGAAAATAAAAAACATTTGAAAGAAAAAGAAAAAAATATTTTGAAAAAATATTTTTATGTATTCAATGTGTTTTTGTCTTAATAAATTAAATTAATCAATATTGGTGAATTATTTTAATGAAATTTATATATTATTTAATGTCCCATATTTCCATGGATTTTATTTCAAATTTAAATGGGATTTTTACGAGACTAGGCTCCAAGACGGAACGCAATTCTGTGACCCAGAGTGGCCAGAATGGATTTTTGAACTTTGTTTAAGTTTATTAATTAAACGTGGGATCACGTTTTCCATATTTTGAACTAGTACTCAAATAAAATAATATGAGGGAACCGTTGAACTCAAAATGGTTGGATTCTACTAGAAAGGACTTAACTTCAACCTGCGTGGGTCGACTGAAAAATTTATTTTTCAGGATTTTTAAAGAAAATGTTAAATAAAATAAACTTGATTTATTTTATTTTTGTTTGAATTCTAAATCATTGCAACCCATGAGTTTTACAAACAAGAAAAACTGAATACTTTGTTTCATTAAATTAAACAATGTAACAACTTCATAACAGAAACCTAACTGAAAT
Source organism: Viscum album (assembly GCA_963277665.1). Classification (NCBI taxonomy): domain Eukaryota; kingdom Viridiplantae; phylum Streptophyta; class Magnoliopsida; order Santalales; family Viscaceae; genus Viscum; species Viscum album. The sequence goes on from OY728165.1 coordinate 2,421,197, forward strand.
GCTGCTTTACATTTTGTCCTTTAATGGCTAAGAAGATGATGTAGGATTGTTGGCACAATCCTGGTTCTACTCTGAAGCTCTGGTGGATGAAAATGACAAACACCAACCCCCCATTTGAATGTATTTTCACCAACGATGATCGACCAATGTCTATAAACATAGTACTGTGGAGCGATGAATGCAAAGATATCGTTCATCGCCAATAAATGATCTGACCCAGGTGGGGGTTGTTATTTAATAAAATTCTTTCCTCATTCTTGGTTTTAAATGACAACCACGGATCAACCCATGATCAAGTTGACCTTCGGATCGTCGTTTTTGTGGGAGGGTCTTTATTGGGTTTAACTCTGAGAGATTAATTTGTGTTTATATCTCTCTAACAAGAATAGATCAAATCCAAAACAAACAATGGTTTAAGATCATTCCTTGATTTTTTTTCCCTTGGTTTCCTTCTCTCCTTACTCCCACGTGTGGACACGACACAAAGTTGGTGCGATAACGATGGTGGCGGTTGGGCCAAAGTGGCGTGTGATACACCGTCAATCAGACTCTTTCTAGTGGAAAGGATCACAATGGATTTATGATCCCCAAGTAGTGAAGTGGGTGACCCGAGGGCCCCGAAGTACCCTCTGGATCGAAGAACGTACCACCGGAACGTGTTCGATGGTTTGCGGAAAGTTCTATCGGGCCGCTTGCCGGACGGCGGGGTAGCATGCCACAGTGGAGCAACGACGACAGCCACATGGAGAAACTACAGCTCCGGTTATGGTGTCACAAGGACCCACGACATGTTGTGGGTCGTGTGGAGAAACCTGGTCCACTACGCAGACTGGTTGACCAAAGAGGCAGCGCCAGGTGGCGCCGTGACATTTCTGGACGCAAAAAACCACCACATTGACTACGGCGGCACCGCGTGTCGGGATGCACATGGTCAAGTGACATACAGTATTTCTGGTACGCTCATGAGGACCAGCTGAAGGGAGATGTGGCACCAGGTGGCACCGCAGGGTGTTGGACGGACGCGACAGAGTCGCCTCCAGGCTGAGGAAGTCGGCCCGCTATGATGTAGGCTGAGATGGTGTAGGCAGGTTATGCCTAGCTAGGTGGGCATGCCAGAAAGTGGGCCAGACCCGCTACCCAGCAGGCCGATCCCAATGGACTGGATCTGTGGCCCAGCCAGTTCAATTGGGTTAGACCGGACTCAAACCCAATCGGCCCCTGTTTCGCTAAAACGATCGTAACATCTAAACAGAGCATCTGTTTGATGAACTATCTACGACGTTGGGACCCTTGGGATGAGAAGGTCCTTCTGGGATACACTATGTGAGTTTTTTGGGAATGTTAGAGGATTAATTATTTGGTTTGAAGAGTAGTATCTCCTGGTATGGGTAGAATTTTGGTAGAATCGGGGTGATTCTTATGATGAGATGTTAGGATGGATACCCCCTTGAGGACTCATGGTGTGGGTACTCCTTATCCCCCTTCTTTTGTAGATATGGGACTCTTCACATTTTTGTTGTGGGTTTGTTTTCATTTAAGTGGTTTCCTATGGCAGTGTTACTCTCCTGTAGGATTACAGCACAGGTTCTTAGAGAAGTTCATGAAGGAAGAGTCGGTATTCCTCTACCATGCTAGGGAGCAGGTCCTCTATCCTTGGAGTTGTTACTACCCTATTGGACTAGGGCATAGGTCCTCCTTACGCAGTGCTATGGCTGATTCGGTACTCCCCTACTATGACCGGGAGCAATTTCTCTAGCCTGGGGTTGGTAATCCTCTAACATACTAGGGTGCGGGTCCCCCATAGTGAACAAACTTATAGAGTCAGTAATCCCCTATTAGGTAGGGAGAAGGTCCTCTATTGTAGGATTCAACACTCCCCTACCGTTCTAGGTTGTGGGTCCTCCTTACACAGTGCTACGACAGAGTCGGTACCCCCCTACCATGCCAGGGAGTGGTCCTCTAGCCTGGGTTCGGTACTCCCCTAATGTACTAGGGTGAAGCTCCCCCATATAAAACAAACTGATATAGTCGGTACTCCCCTATATTACTAGGGTGTGGGTCCTCTAGTCACTGAGTGGTACTCCCTTACCGGGTAGGCTGTGGGTCCTAGATATACGAAGTTGTACTCCTATTCCGATTCAGGGTGCGGGTCCTTCATGAGTAGTACTCCCCTATTAGAACTAGGGTGAGAGTCCTCACTTACAGAGTCATACTCCCCCGTCTTCAAGTAGAAACGGGGAGCGGGTCCTCCATAGGAGTTGGATCTCCCTCGATTGCAGGACACGGTTACGAGGAGCGGGCCCCTACACTTGATGATATCGAGACCTAGGTAGGAGTTAGTGCTCCCTCAACGGACTGAGGTGTAGGCCACTCCTTACTGGAGTGACTGAGGTGTCACATGCTAATATAGAGAAGTGCTCCCTCAACTGAGCACAGTGACGAGGAGTGGGTCTGTTCACTTGGGTTTCCATAGTCTTGCATCAGGATCAAGGTTGTGACAACTAGACTACCAGTGTCGGGCACTAGATTCGGAGCTAGTATAATGTTCCCGATGGAGCACTTTCTCTCAAACGTACCATTCAGAATGGTATAATTTTACCCAATGGAGTGCATCTCTCAGACGAGTTCCATCAGGGATGGCTTAGCTCGTGGAGTGTGATCTCCTGGTTTGTGTGTTATGACTTGAGCCTTCGATGGAAATCCTAAATATGGCTGTGTAGTTGGGAGCACATGTATTCTTAGTGGATGAAATGTGTATATCAAGATTTTCATGGTATATGTATGGGTATATACCAGAGTAGAGATGATTGTGCATTCCTTTGTGGTTTTTCTCTTGTGCTTTACCTTTGTGGTTTTAGGTTCCCCTACTGAGTATCGTTTTACTCACCCCTGAATGGGATTTTCCCATACGTGTCGTGTCTTGTGAAGATGACCGATGCTTTGATGGAGTCTAGGGATGACCAGGACTTGGTGGTTCTCAATGAGATCATAAATACGGGGTGTACTTCTATAGATTTAGGCAGCTACCCATCACCTACCCTTCAGGTAGGCTTCCCAGCAGACAAGTTTCAAGGACTTGAAGTTCTAATTTTGTTCTGTTTTATTTTGGTGGTCTTGTATACTGGTCTGGTTTTCCACCCTATACTTTACTTTCTGTTGTAATCTGGTTGTGTTTTACTTAGTGGATTCCATGCATGGTTTCCTTGGATTTTACTTTATAGTACCTTTGGCTGGGAGTTGTGTGTGTGTACAGGTACTTGGAAAATTCCTCCCATTTGAAATATAATGACTTCGGCGCTAGACGCTATCCTCTGAACTTTGGAGGTAGGCTTGGGGTAGCCACGAACTAGGCCTCGAGGGATGGGTCCTAATAAATTGGTATCATAGGTGGTCAGTTCAACCACAAAGACCAAGGGTTTATTGTTTTTGGTTTTGGAAAACAATGTTAAGCTTTTCGAGTTCAGATTTTAGGCCAGAGACTCCAGTGATGGTGTGGTAGCTGACATATCCATACACTAGGACTATGGACACCTGCTTTCCGACTCGATACATGGAAACATTGGTTGTGGGGAAATAATGGTTACATGCATCATATAGTTTTGGTTTTTATTTCTATGCCATTCTTTAGTCATCTCTCCAGATATACTATTTTAACCAGGGTTCATCTTGATTCATTTCAGGACTCCCCCATGATGACATTCAGATAGGATTCTACAACATGATCATAATGATGATATTCCTCGAGTGGAGGATTCAGTGCAGGGCACTGAGTCTGTGGCATTACCTCCAGGTGGTGCACTAGTGATGCAACCACCCATCGATCAGGAGATGTTACCAGCACTACCAGTGGAGGATGTGTGTAGGATGAGTGTTCTATATGAGTTCCAGAGGAAAAGACCTCCCAGGTTCTAAGGTGAGACAGATCCTAAAGTAGTCGAGGATTGGCTTGAGTCAGTTACGCAAGACTTACGCCTAGTGAGGACGCCTCTCAACCACATGGTGATCATATCCATGATCCTTCTTCAGAGATCGGTAGGGATCTAGTGGATCTTGAAGATCCAGACACATGACAAGGTGACCCTGACCTGGATTGACTTTGAGCACCTCTTCAAGGAAGAGTTCTTTCTGGAAACATTACGCTTTGTGTGCATACATGAGTTGGTGCACCTACGACAAGGCAACGTGATGGTAGCATAGTAATCCGAAAGATTCATAGATCTTTCTCACTAATCTACAGATATGGTGTTGGACCCTAACTTTAGGGCCCATACCTTTGAGCATGGACTATGTTGGGAGATTAGGAAATATGTGTTACCCTTTAGCATTCTGACATATGTTGGGGTGCTGGAGTGAGCCCTGGTGATTGAGATCTACCTATAAAAGTAGAAGATGTATGTGACCTACAACAGATGTCATGGGGTAGAGTCATATACCGGGGAAAGAAGATGACTGGTGATAGGATTTCGGCATAGGAGGCATACCCGTGTCCAAACACAGATATATGGGTCTGTGGCACAGGAGTAGTTCCAAGGAGTAGATCACCCACATGAGAGGTGGAGTTACACTTGAAACGGCTACGGGAATCTCTCTAGATATTGTCTCACCCACCGTGCCACTGAGAGGGAGTTGGCAGACGAGCCTCCTTGGTAGAGAAAGTTCTTAGAGCAAGGATTTTCTTAGGGTGGTGGATGAGGCAGAGGAGCTGGATGAGCTGCAGGAGGTGGTCCGTGCTAGGATAAGGGAGCTGGAGGGTGAGGGAGAGGATAGATGTAAGTGGTCATGGCTTATTTCCATGAATCTATAGGAGATATTCGAGTTATGATCTGTGTATTTTCTTTTGGATTAATTTTTAAATAGACACAGTTGCTAGTATTCCTCCTTTTTTTGTGAGTTCTGTTTGAGACTTTGAGGTTTCGGTTGGACTGTGGACTTGACCATCATGCTTAGAGACTCCTGATAGAGGAGACCCATTGAACACACACTGGTGTTGATAGTGTGACATGACTCTTGGAGGTGATAGTTACAGTTGGGATATCTTATTAATGGTGGCAAGGCATTACGATGCCATTCTGGGTTTGGGCTACTACTGTTCATAACTGGATTGATACTATTAGGAAAATGATGCAGTGTGTATGCGATGATAAAGAAGGGTTTTCCCTTGCAATGAAAGGGAAACCCTGGAACCACATGGTGGAATCCCACAAGGAGTCCTATTTTGGATCGTTCTAGGGTGGAAGAGTTAGAACCCATGATGTTTCCATAGTATGAAATGGTTTTTTACCATCCATACTCAATTGAGATGTCACAAGTGGGATTAGAAGTATTCCAATTTTTGAAAGTTGTGTGGCTACTAGAGGATGTAGACAGAGGGCCTAGTAATACCCAACATTCGCTCATGGGAATCCATGTTTTGTTCGTAAATACCATTGAAGTTTCAGCATCAACCATGAATGAATAGCACTTGTGGAGGATTTATCATAGTTCATCCAGAGGTGGATGTGAACTGTGGGTTTATATTTGTATCTACGTCATCTTAGAATGGATGTGAGCTACTAGACCCCATGAATACAAATGGATCAGAGTAATTAGTGCTTTTTCCACTTGTCACAGCTAAAGAGACATTTTCCCATTGTTGTATTATGTTTACCTAGTAGAAGCTCGATATGAAAGTGGTTGATCTCAGTGGTTCCTCAAGGTGCATTCTTGTAAGCAGCACAACGACCCTTGATGAACTTAGTTTTCTTCCCTTGAGTTTAGACTTTTTATTTTAGGGGATGAAAAGCCTTAAGGTGGGGATAATGTATTGTCCTGGAATTCCATAGATTTTGTTTCAAATTTAAATGGGATTTTTATGACACCAGGTTATGAGACGACACGTAATTATGAGGCCCGGAGTGTCCGGAATGTATTTTCGAACATTTCTTAAGTTTATTAATTAAACATGTGACCGGGTTTTTATATCTTTTGAACCAATTCTCAGTTCAAAAATTTGAGGGCACCATTGAACACAGAATGATAGGATTCACCTAGAAATGACTTAACTTCAACTGGCCCGGGTCAACTGGAAAAGTTATTTCTAGTATTTTTGAAGGAAAAGTTAAATAAAATAAACTGGATTTATTTTATTTTTGTTTGAATTTGAAATCATTGCAGCCCAATAGTTTTCCAACCAAGGGAAACTGAATACAATATTTCATTAAATGTAACAGCATAACGACTTCGTAATAGAAATTTAACTGAAATGCCGATTCGTGTTTCATCCTTTAATTGCCAAGTAGACGACACAAGATTAGGGGCATAATCTTGGTTCTACTCTAAAGCTCTGGTCAGTGACAATGACAAATGCCAACCCCCCTTCTAAGGGATCGTCACCAATGACTATTGACCAATAGTCGTAAACATGGGATCATGAAATGACGAATGTAGTGACACCGCTTATCATAAATGAACGATACGACCAAGGTAGGGGTTGTTATTTAATATCGTTCTTTCCCCATTCTTGGTTTTAAATGAAAATCGTAGATCAACCCATGAACAAATTGACACACAGATCATCATTCTTTTGGGAGGGTCTTTATTGGGTTTGACTCCAGGAGATTAATTTGTGTTATGATCTCTCTAACAAGAATAGATCAAATCCAAAACAAATAACAATTGAGGATCATTCATTTATTTTTCTTCCCTTGTGGTACTTCTCTACTTACCCCCAAGCATGGACATGGAATGAAGTTGGTGTGACGATGATGGAGGTGGTTGGGCCAAAGTGGCATGTGAGACACTATTAATCGGACGCTTTCCATCAGTAAGGATCACAATGGAGTTTTGAGCCCCACGAAGTGAAGAGGGTGATCTGAGGGCTCCGAAGCAGCCTCAGGATCGAAGAATGAACCATCAGAGCACATTTGGTGGTCTGTGGAAAGGTATGATGGGCTAGCGGTGGGAACACAGGGCGACGCTGGTCGTGTGTCGGATGGCAGGGCGGTACGCCATGGTGGAATGACGGCGGCAGCCACATGGCAGCCATGTGGAGAAACCATGACTTCGGTCGCGGTGTGACAAGGACCCGCGGAAAGCCACAGGTTGTGCGGAGAAACCCAATATGATACATGGATCGGTTGACTGAAGATTCACCACCATGTGCCTCCAAGAGGTTGTTAGACATGACAAACCACTGTGTTGACCACAGTGGTGTCATGTGGACCGCGGTGGTGCCGCGTGAAGGGACGCACGCAGACAGGCCTCTTGTGGTATTTCTGGTCCGTACATGCCAACTGGATGGAGGGATAGGAGGCTCTAGGTGGCACTACAGGGTGCTGGACAGATGGAGGAGAGCCGTGTCCGGGCTGAGGAAGCTGGCCCGTTTTGATGCGGGCAGGGCTTGTGTAGGCGGGCCGTGCCCAGCCAGGCAATCCGGGATGGACTTGCTACCTAGCAGGCTGAGCCCAATGGGACGGACATGAGACCTATACAATCTGGGTCAAGCCCAGCCAGTCCAGACTTGGTCAGACCAAACCTGGACCCCACCAACCCCCCTTTCGCTAAAACAACTGTAACTTCTAAATGGAGAATTTGTTTTACGAAATGTTTGCGGAGTTGAGACCCTTGGGAATAGAATATCCTTTTGGAATACTATAAATGAGTTTTTGAGAAAGTTAGAGGACATAATATTAGGTTTAAAGAGTAGTCTCTCTCAATACGAGCAGACTTTGTGTGGAATATGGGTGATTATTATGATGAGATACTAGGATGGTTACTCCCTTGATGACTCAAGGCGTGAGTACTTCTTATCCCTTTACTTTGGTAGAGACGAGACTCCCCACATTTTGGGTGCGGTTTTATTTTACTTTGAGTGGGTTCCTCTAGTATTGTTACTCCCCTGTAGGATTAGGGAGTGGGTTTTCGGAGAAGTTTCTGATGGAAGAGTCGGTACTCCCCAACCATTCTAGGGAGTGGGTCCTATATCCTTGGATTCAATACTCCCCTATTGGAATAGGGTGCGAGTCCTCCATATGTAGTGCTACGGTAGAGTTGGTACTCCCCTACCGTGCTAGGGAGCGATTCCTCTAGCCTGGGGTCAGTACTCCCCTAACGTGCTAGGGTGTGGGTCCCCCATAGAAAACAAACTTATAGAATCGGTACTCCCCTACCGAGTAGGGAGTGGATCCTCTATTGTAGGAGTCAGTACTACCCTTCCATTACAGGGTGTGGGTCCTCCTTACATAGTGCTAAGGCAGAGTCGGTACTCCCCTCCTGTTCCAGGGAGCAGGTCCTCTAGCCTGGGGTCGGTACTCTCCTAACATACTAGAGTGTGAGTCCCCCATAAAGAACAAACTGATAGAGCTGGTACTCCCCTATATTGCCAGGGTGCTGGTCCTCTAGTCACTGAGTGGTACTACCCTACCGGGTAGTGTGCAGGTCCTCAATATACAAAGTTGTACTTCCCTACCGATTCAGGGTGTGGGTCCTTCATGAGTATTACTCCCCTATTGGAACCAAAGCACGAGACCTCACTTACAGAGTCGTACTCCCCCTTCTTCGAGTAGTGATGGGGAGAGGTTCCTCTATAGGAGTTGGAGCTCCCTCGACTGCAGAACACTGTTACAAGGAGTGGGCCCCTCTACATGAAGAGATAGAGACCTAGGTAGTATTTAGTGATCCCGTCATAGGCTGAGGTGCAGACCACTCCTTACAAGAGTGACTGAGGTATCATAGGTTAGTTTGGAACAGTGCTCCCTCAACTGATTTGAATAATGAATAGTGGGGGTTTTTACTTTGGTTTCCTTAGTATTGCATCGGGTGTAAGGCTGTGACGACTAGACTACCTGTTCCGGGCACTAGATTTGGACTTAGAAGAATGTTCCCAATAGAGAAAGTTATCTCTGATGTACCATTTAGAATGGAAGGTTTTTACCTAATGGAGTACATCTATCAAATGAGTTCCATCATGGATAGATTAGCTCATAGAGCGTGGTCTCCAAGTTTGGGTGTTATGACTTGAGCCTTTGATAGAAATCCTGAAGCCAACTGTGTAGTTGGGACCCCATGTTTTCTTAGTGGATGAAACGAGTATATCTGAATGTTCATAGTATATGTAAGGGCATATAACTGAGTAGAGATGATTGTGAATTAATTTTTGGTTTCTCTATTTTGATTTACCTTTTTGGTTTCGGGGTCCCCTACTGAGTATCATTTTACACACCCTTGTCTGGGTTTTTCCTTCACATGTCACGTCTTGTGAAGATGAACAAGGCTTTGACGGAGTCTAGGGAGGACCAAGACCTGGTGGTGTTCAGTGAGATGAGATAGACATGGTGTAAATTTACAGCTTCAGGAAGCTACCCTTCACCTACCCTTCAAGTCAGCTTCCTGGCGGATGAGATTCAAGGACTTAGAGTTTTACTTTTGTTCTTTTTTTCTTTTGGTGGTCTTGTATACTGGCCTGAGTTGCCACCCTCTACTTTACTTTCCATTGTACTCTGGTTTTGTTTTACATAGGGGATTACATGCATGGTTTCCTTGGATTTTACTTTTTTGTACCTTTGACTGGGAGTTGTGGGTGTGTGTACATGTACATGGGAAATGCCTCCCATTTGTAGGATAATACCGTCGGTGCTAGTCTCCAGCCCCTGGCCTTTGGAGGCGGTAATGGGGTAGTAGCGACATAGGCCCTGGGGGACGGTTCGTGACATATTATATATTCAATTAAATTTTTTATCACTCAACTAATATTTTTTCAAATCATGGGATACGAATATATTCAGTTTTATGCTTAAAAAATGTATTTTTTAAAAATAAATTTCATCGCATTTTTCACACTTATTTTAAAATTAATTCTTGAAACTTTTAGAAAATGTGTTTTATTAAATGAGACTAATTTTATAAATCGTAATGTCACATTTATCTTAGAATGAAGTTTTAATTTGTTTTTCTAAAAATATTAATTTTTTGATAAATAGAAAAAAACACCAATTTTTATTGAAAACCGCCTTTTGGTTTAAAGAATTTAATAGTTTCAATTTTTTAAAATTGTTTTAAATCTAAAATTAGTTCAATTATATTATAATTAATCCAAATTTAGTTCATTTGAATCAATTTTATGTTGAGTTTCAATATAAAATATTTTTATACTTAAGAAAACTTTTCCTTTTGGAAAAGTGTTTTTTCATCACCTTACGGGTTTAATTTTAAATTAAATTCATCCACTTATGTGAATTGAATATGGTAAAATGATTCCATATTTTGAATCAGAATAATTAATATTAGTTAATATGGTTAACTAAATTTTTTCCATTATTAATAGTATAAATAGTAAAAATTAATTATTGCGGTTAAGGATAAAATTGGTTTATCAAGATATTAAACTAAAAAGATATGGGTTAAAATGACCTAAAAACTTGTATAATTTCTATTTAATACACATATTTAGAATATATATCAGATAAGTTTTGGTAATGGTCAATTTTGGATCCATTTTTAGTGTGTAAAATGTAGGGATACTTTATTTTTTCAAAAATTCCAAGTGTTTCCTTTCCCCCAATTATAAAAGGATTCCCCTCTCCTCTCCTCTCCACACTTCAAGATCCCATTTGGTTTGGGAAATAATTTAAAAAATCCATTAATTTAATCCATAACCATGACATAGAGTTCATTGTTTGATCATAAAACCATCCTAGGAAGGATTTAGGTATAAACCTAATGAGGTTCTCTGAAGAAGAGGTATATTTCTTAACCACATGTCTTCTTTTTATCTCTTCCCCACCCCCTTAAAATATTCTCCAGATATTCTACAAATTTGATAAAATAATAACATAATTATCCTCCATATATTGATATTTTATTATTTTAAGGGTATAACTTATATCCATCCCCTCTTAAATCAAATGGGAAATGAAATCGTCGATCATGTGTACAGGGGAATACCACCTCACAGACCAATGTAATTCATTTTCCATCTCTACCTCTCAAATATGGATGTAATAATAGATTTAATGTATATATATATATATTATATTTATGAAATAAATATACTTATGAAATTATAATATCACATATACCTTATTACCTTTCAATCCATTGGAAAATAATAATTTCGCTCGTGCATACGTGTGGACTATCGCCTCCACGAAGCAATGTGAGACATTTTCATTTTGTTTTGACATGGATGATAATAATGATATATTTAATTAATATATATGATATATAATATATAATAATTATTATATAAATGTTAAATAATATTTACCTTTCTTTCGTTCTATCTATTAAAAAATGGAAACAACATTCATGCATGTGTATGACATACTATCTCCTTGAACGGTGTAAATTATTTTTTTGTATAAATTTTTCGGATTACTATAAATACATATAAAATTAATATATATGATATTTATATCAGTATTAAAATTATATATATTATGTAACTATTATCTAAGTACAAGTATCGAAACTACAAAACGAAAACATGCATGAAAAACGAAGCAGTTATTACTCGAAACAGTGATTTTAATTAAGAATTGTTAATAACTGGGTGATAAAATATTATAAGTAAATAATATGTGATATGATTTATATTATTATTATTATTATATAATTTATTTATAATAAACTTATATTTATTATACAGGAGTTTTGAACATCTACAAAGTAATTTAGACATTAAGTAAGATATTTTCATCTCACTTTTAAATTTATGGGACAGATGCCGTATACACCACTTAGTTATTTTTCCTGGTGTATATACTGAACATGAATGTATTTTATTATTATTTATATTAATATTTTGGGATATACATATCCCTCTAGTTTTCTTTATTTTAGGGTGGTTACAATTCAAAATTTACCAGTGGTAAGGGTTAATTTCACAATTTCGTCATTATTCTGGATTGTTTTTTTTGAGTCACTATTGAGAGAATTATATGATATTTCTATATTTAACCAAATATATTTTATTCTCCTATTGTTTTTTTTGAAAATTTTTAGTTTTCCTTTCATTTTCATCTTTTATGTACTGAAAATATAAAAAAAAGTTTTAAAAAGAACAGATTTTATTTCCTCTTTAATTGGGAATATGTTTCTTTTATGTACATGTTTTCAAAAAATGTTTTCAATAATGTTTTTAATATTCATATATGGTTATTTAAATTAATTTTTACTCATGATATAATTTTAAAAAAATGTTTTATAAAGGAATATTCCTGTTTTTTTTCTAATTAGGCTCTTATTTACTTTTTTTAAAAGAGTGAAAGGAATATTTTCTTTTAAATTATTCATAATGAATGGTATTTCCCACCGTCATGACCGCTAAATTATCTGAATATTCCTTTATAAGTTTCAATGATACTTTTATAAGAAAATATTTTTCCTAATACTCTTTAAATTCTTAGTTTTTAAAAGTTAATTTCAAATTAAAAAGGTATTTTCCTCAAGAATGTTTTTAATGAAATTTTATGATATTTATATTCATCAACAACAAAAATTCCTTATATTACTTATGATAAACTAGGGATATTATGTAATGATATTATATTATTATTTATCTAAATGTTTTATGATCATTTTGACTGGGGATGTAATATTCAGACACCATTCTCTACATTACTCTATATGGTTTATGATTATGTTTATTTATTGGAGAATGTATTATCATTTTGTATGTTAGTTTTTCAATATGATTATTTATATTGATTATTTTTAACTTCTTTCATATCAAGAATGCATTAGACTTAGTAAGTGATGGGTGGGGCCCTCTATATCCCCTCGATGCATCAGTAGGTCTCATGAGGAAAACTAGCTTGGTTATTTGGTTGAGGCCTTTCCTATTTATATAAACTGTCTTGAAACAAGGCCTTATGTTTATGATATCTAAAATTATAAAGTCCCTCATTATGAGATTATTTAATGATTTCCATGTGATTATTTGATTAGTTATTATATCCATGTATACGTTTCAGGCTTATATGATTATTTATATGACATTATTTGATCATCATTTATTCTTTCCATATTATTATTTATGATCAAGTTTTTGATTAAATGGAATGTGTTTTCAGATATTAACCATTAAATATTTATTATGACTTATTTATTCATGATTTATTCTGCTACAAGCATACCCTTACTGGGCATCCAAGATCACTCCTTTCTTATGTTTCCTTTATATAGGATGCCACTATGTTTTTTATTATTGATATGTAGGGATATGCTAAAGGGTAAAATGGTTTTACCAAATAAAATATTACATTATATTTTAAGTTTTCAATTGTAATGTCAGATTAAAGTATGTATCAAGTTTACCAAGACTACTAAACAATTTGGTAGTTTGGGATGTGATTTCTTGTATCTAGCACCAATATAATAAAGTAACCACCGATTATGGGCAACTAGGATTGGGATATTTGTAGTTGGTATTAGATAAATTTTAGTATAAATATTGGGAACTAGATTTAAGAAAACATAGATTAGGAAATACATCCTTATGGCTATCATTAAGGATAAATCTAGTATAGGATAACATCCTAAAGTTTTGGTAAGGTAGTGATTATGTAGATTTCATAACAATATATACATGTTTGGATATTATAAGTGGATTTGGCTCTATCACAGTTGTACCTATGGGTAATAACTCTAAAAAGGGAACATTGGGCTTTAATTCAATCATCACCTAGTGTAAGACAGTGGTCCTTTCTTCACACTTGTCTTGATTCTCCTAGGGGATATTCTTAGGTCAAATCTATTTTTCTTTACAAAATATTATGAAGGCTTTGAAAATATTTTTATGACTTTAGGATATTCCCAAAGATACCAAGTTTATGATTTTGGGATTAGTTATACATAAATTTTCAATTTATGTTACGTTTTTAAATAGTCCTGAAATTATAAGCTATGATTCATAATTTTATGATCTAATCTAGTGTATTACATTATTTAGAAATAGATCATAGTTAAAGATAATAAAATTTTGAATGAAATTGAGGCTAAACACTCTAGAAAAGAAAATACGATAAAAGGGAATAATAAAAGGGTGGAATTTTCAACTTTTAATACATTTGGAATGAAACTTCGTGGAACATGAGTGCTAGAAATGAGAGTTTTCTACAAGTGTGGAGAGAAAGGCCACTAGTCTCATGATTTTAAGTGAAATAAAGAAGCCATAAATTTTCAATGCTTCCACTATAAGGATATGGGGAACTATAAAAAATATTATCCCATGATTCAATTGAATTTTTCCTATAAAAGGGAAAGGGAGTAATGCCAAGCTTATATGATCACAATAGTTGAGGCTAAAGTTCCTAAAGATGTGGTTGTTGGTAAATTAATCATAACCTTAAATTTAGATAATTATTTATTTGATTATAGATCTTCAAAGTCTTTATATATTCTGAATTTTTTAATAAAATTCGATATTTTCTCAGCACCTTAATAAGGGAGTTATTAGTCAATACTTCTAGTTGAAGTCTTACCACAACATTGATGTGTCAGTCAGTTCCCATTATGAAATATAAACATACCCTATTTTCTAACTTCATTATTATTCCTATTTTTTATTTTGATATAATCCTTGGTATAGTCTTATTTAAAAATGTGATTCAAAAAATTTATTTCAATGTTATAGAAATTATGATTCTTGGTGAATACGTGGAATTACTTATCTTTAGAGTGGATAATTCATCATTTGAGTCATTTATAAATCCACCCCCAGTAGCTCTTCTAAATGAGATCCTGGGGGAAGAATAGAAGACACAATCTACTTATGGAAAAGGTAATATTAAAATTTAGAATATACCTTTTGTATAAGAATACATTGATATATTTCCTAAGAATTACCTGGACATGAACCAGATCTTGAATTTGAGTTTTCCATTGATTTAATCTCTATTGAAAGAATAATATCAAAGACTCCCTATATAAAGGATACTATATAATGAGTGGATTTTAATAAAAACAATAAGATTTGCGTAATAAGATATTTATAATCCCTAGTATTTCACCTTGGAGAGCCCCATATATTTTCATTTAGAAGAAACAATGATCTATGAGGCTATGCATTGATTAAAGGGAAATCAATGATATTATGATAAAGAACAAGTTTCCCCTACCTTACATTGATGACTAATCTAATCAACTTTATGGAGATTAATATTTTTAAAAGATTGAACTTCTTTTTGGGCATCATAAATTGCGAGTAAAGAAGGAAAATATTCCAAATACAACATTTTGAATGAGGTATGAAAATTATGAGTTTATAGTAATGCCATTTGGATTAACTAATGAACCCTCTGTTTTTATGGATCTAATAAAAAATTATTTAAGGAATATCTTGATGATTTTTTGAGTTATTTTTTGATGATATCTTGGTGTGCTATATGATCTACAAGGACCATGAGAATCACTTAAAAATCATATTTAAGACTCTAAAAAGAAAAGATTTATATGGGAAATTTTTCAAGGGTGAATTTTGTCTTTAGATAGCTTCTTTTATTATCTATATTATCTTCAAGGATGGGATTTCATTGGATTATATGAATAGAAAAGTAGTTGAATAATGGATTACACCAACTAACATAACCGATATACATAGTTTCATTGGTTTGGTAAGTTATCATCAATGATTTGTACAAATATTTTCCCAATTGTATAACCCATTATTCAAGATTAATCATAAAAGGGATATGTTAATTAGGAAAAAATAATTTGAAGAGAATTTTGAATAATTGAATATTAGTTGTTTTAATGATTTGATTTTGAATCTACTATACAGAAATGATAGATTGTTTATATATAGTGATGAATCGAAGAAGGTAATTTCTTGTGCTATTATGCTGAATGATAAATTCATTACCTATGTATCAAGGTAATTAAAGATTCATGAAAAAAACTATCCAAACCATGATATTGAGTTAACAACTGTAATATTTTATTTGAATATATGGATAAATTATCTATATGGAGAAGGATATGAGATATACACAGATCTTAAGAGTTTGAAATTCATACTTTCATATCAAGAGATCAACATGAGGAAAAGGAGATGGTTTTATCCACTCAAGGATTATGATTGATCAATAAAATACTCTGCAGGGAAGGAAAATAAGTTAGTGGTTTCATTGAACAAGAAAGATCATAGGGTTATAACCAAAATTAGGATCAATTAGGATCCTATGTTCTTATATCTAGTAAATATGGATATGAGAATTATTAAGGAAGGGGAGACATCACTCCTTTTTAAAATTATTTCTAAATAATATTTTTTGGAAAAGATAAAATGTTTTCAATCTGATTAAGAGAATTTTCAAAAGAAAATTATAGTTGTGAATGATGGAAAATTGGAAGATTTAATTTGTGAAGATGGAATCCTAAAATTTGGAAAGAGACTATATGTTCTATCTATACCTGAGTTGGAGAGAGAATTTTTAGACAATTCTCATAGCTCAAATTTCTTTATACACTGTAATAGAACCAATATGTATAGATATTTGAAGGAACATTTTTTGAGGGAAAATATGAAGTGATAAATTAATGATTATATGTCAAGATGTTTGGTTTTTCAAAAGGTGAAGGCTAAGAGATAACATCCTAGAGGATTAATGAAACATCTACCTATTCCTATATGGAAATGGGATGACATTACTATGTATTTTATCACTATATTACCAAATAATCCTAGAAATAATGATGAAATATGGGTTATTATTGACCATATTACCAAATCTACAAATTTCCTTGCTATAATAGAATATTTACCTTAGGATAACCTTGAACGAATCTATATTAATAAGGTTTTAGGACTTTATATCACACCTCTTTCAATTATGTCTGATCATGACCTAAGATTTACATTCAAATTCTATAAAATTATTCAAAAGTATCTTGATACTGAGCTTCATTTGAGCACTTCTTATCACCCTCAAACCGATAGACAATCCAAAATAACCATTCAAACATTAGAAGACATGTTGTGGTCATGATCTATTAACTATCAAGGTATGTGGGATTATTATTTACCTTTGGTATAGTTTTCCTATAATAATAGATTCCATTCAAGTATTAAAATTACGTTGTACGAAGCATTATATGAAAATAGATTTCATGCTACAACTTGTTAGGATGAAGTTAGTGAAAGTAATATTGTATTCCTAGAATATGTGAAGGAGACAATGAAAAAGGTAAATACTATTCAAACCCATATCAAAGCTTCTCAAAGAAAGAAAAATATCTATGCCAATAACCAGAGGAATGATTTGTAATTTCAACTGGTAGATCACATTTTATTGAAATAAACTCCATGGAAGGGTGTTATAAAGTTCATTAAGAAAGGGAAACTGATCCCCATGTACATTGGGCATGTTGAAATCTTTGAAAGAATTGGATTTGTGGATTACCATTTGGAAATTCTTCCAAGTCTCTTTAAAGTACATGATGTGTTCTATATACCATTTTTTTAAAACTATATGTAAAGACCCGTAAATTTCAAGGGAATTTTTTTTTCTTAATTTTCTTTGGAATTTTACAAGATCGCAGTTTCTGACGGCACATTATTCCGAGGCCCGGTGTGCCCGGAATCATTTTCCGAAGTTTGGCTCGGGTACGTTCAGTGAACGGACGAGCGGGTTTTTCTAACTTTTGAACCGGTGCCCGGAATCGAATTCTGAGGGCACCGATGAAATCGCAGCGCCAATATTCGCTTAGAAACTCCTCTTCCGGAGTTGCGTTTGCTCGGGTGTGGTTTTCAATTTTCGGGCTTAAAGTTAAGAAATAAAATAATTTTGCGATAAATTTATTTTATTTCACTTAAGCCACTTGGAAGCCACTTGAAGCCACCTAAAGGTGGCTTGAACTGAGTTAAACTGGATAGGATGCTATCCAGAAATATCCTACCCCCTTGGTAGGATATTTGTGAGGTGGGGCCCGCACGATCCCCGCCGTTTCTTTCCGCTAAGAAACGCACCCGCGAAAACCCGTCTTTATGAAACTCAACTGACGCGTTTCTTAAAATCTTAACAGACCATTTAATTGGGCGGTTTATTTCGTAAATTAAATGGGCAGTTTCTTTCGTCGAATTAATTCAATGAATTAATTCAATCGTTTCTTAACCAGTTTTCAAATTCGTTGGCGTAATAATAAAATAAGGCCAACGCTCGACCTCTGGTTATTTGTGCGTTGAGAGGATTTGAGAGGACCCTTGTATCTTCTTCTCCCTTGCGAAGAACGCGAAGAACACGAAGAACGCCGAACCCGGAAATCGACGATGCTTCCATCCGAGACGTTCTTCCCCGCCCCGATCTCCGATCACCAACCGTTTGAGGTGAGTGATTTCGGGTTTCCTCTAAAGGTTCTTTTTGGTTTTAAACGAAACACAGATTTAATTATTTATAATTTAAAACTGTTGTTCTTGGTCCGTTGAGCTCACTGACTCAACTTCGGATTCCGCGACGACGCGACGCCTTCCCGCGATGACGCGACGATCCCCCTCTTCCGCGACGAGCAATTCCGCGAAGAACGCTCGCGCGTGACGACCAACGAGGTAGGGATTTGTTTTTGAATTACCCCCCCTTTTTATATTCCCGTCAATGTTTCTTTAAAAAAATTAAAGAACCGGTTTCTGAACAATTTTAAACTTATTAAAATTGTTGTTTCCTGTGTGGAATAAAAATTCTCCCATTTGTTTATCTCTAACTCGGAGGGTGCGGGCCCAATGAACATGGCCCGACGACCCTCCGTCGTTCTTCGTTTTGTGCGGATTTGACGGGCGATGACGGAACGTGCCGCAAAGGATGTTTGAAGATCCCGTAGTGAAGAACGAGTCCCAGGAGGAGCAATGGCGCAGACGGGAAGAAAATCGGGCAACCAGAGCGACTCCGGCGGCCCGCGGAAGCCGGCGGCGCCCGGCGCGCCGTCGGACAAGGCCGCCGCGGCACCGGCCGCGGCGGCGGCGCTCCCGGGACGCGGCTGAAGCCGCGTCCGGTTGGCTGGCCGACACCCCACGGGTCACGCGGGGGTGTCACGCGGGGCGGCGGCTCCCCTCGCGTCGGGCCGCTCGGCCAAGCCGAGTTGGACCGGCCCTGGCCGAGCCAGACCGGTCCGACCGTGTCGGACCGGGTCGGACCGGGTTCGGCCGACCCAGGGGGGGTCGGCCCGGGTCAGCCCGGGCCCGGACCCCCCGTCTTCGGACGATCTTCGTTCAAACGCCCGTAACTTGAGCTACGGGCCTCCAAAAGACTCGCTGTCAGCGGCAACGCAATCCTTGGATCGAGACGGTCGTTTCGGTATATCGCACTCAAGGTTTCGGAACACTTTGAGTTCGGCCGGGTTGGTTCGTACACGAAACCAACTGGGCCCTCGGAGCGGAAACGCTCGTATCTTGAGCCACGGACATCCGATTGACATGCCGTCAGCTTTGTTGTTTTCCTCTTTGTGAGACGGATCTTTTTGCATACTCCACCCAAGGTTTGGACGCAGGTGGAGTACGGTCGGGTTGGTTTTGCCTTAAAAACCAACCGGGCCCCTGGGACGAAAAAGCCAATAACTCTCAGACCGGGCGTCCGATTGACGCGTCGTCTGCGACGTTGAGTTTCTGTTGACGATACGGAACTTTTGGATACATCAACTTCGGACTTTGTGTCATTTGATGTATCGGCCTCTCGGCTCGTGGAGCGGACCCTCCCGAACGAGCTTGCTATGTGCGGGAACCCTAGAGCTGGCTGCGACTGCTACTTCGACAGCGACGACTGTGCAGAGATCCTCAGTGGACTGTGGCGACGACCGTGCAGAGATCCTGAGTGGACTCCGGTGACGACCGTGCAGAGATCCTCAGTGGACTCCGACGACGACCGTGCAGAGATCCTCAGTGGACTGCGGCGACGACTGTGTAGAGATCCTCAATGGACTGCGACGACTACTGCACTCAGCGATCCTACGTGGATCAGTGCTACCAATCCTGTGTGGGTCAGCGCTCAGCGGTTCTGTGTGAGCCAGCGTCTACAGGTCCTGCGTGGGCCCGGTCCTGTGTGGGCCCGATCCTGTGTGGGTCCGATCCTGTGTGGGTCACTGCGGGGTTAATACCTATCGATCCTTCGTGGGTCCGACGACTTAGATGGTTCAGTGAACATCTTATCGTCATCCGAAGAAGTATACCTGTGTGAGCTGAATCTTCTGTTTACTCTCCTTTGTGGATTGTGTTGAACTATCCGTGTGGATTTACTGTTTACTCTCCTTTGTGGATTGCGTTTTGCTATCCTGTGTGGGTATACGTTTCTTTCCCGTGTGGACGAGGTTGTTCTTGGGCTCGGACGTTGGAGCCGAACGGGAATTGATGACTTAGGTATATGTATGGGCATATACCTAAGCCGTGTCAGATGTTCTTCGTGATTGTATCTTCCTTTGTGGATTATCCTTTGTGGATTTTGGGAGACCTTCGGGGGTCTCGGGGTCCCTACTGAGTAGCTTATACTCACCCCTGCACGGGCTTTGCCTGCACTTCGTGGTGTTGGTTGCAGACGACGGGCAGCGCTGATCGAGGTGGAGGCGTGCGGAGCTGGACGGTACCTGGAGGTGGACCACTGGGCGGGACGTACTCGGAGCGGACGGATAGGCCGAGGAGCTGTGGAGGCTATCTGTACCCACCCTTCAGGTGGGACCTTCAGAGGACGGCTCGACGCTGCAGTTTTTCTTTTCAGTTGTTGTTTTTCCTTTCAGTTGTACTTTACAGTTGGGCTTGTATTTCTGGCCCCTTTTACTTTCAGCATAGCTTGTACCGTTTTTACTTAGTGTTTACTTTTCCGTTTGCTTACTCTGTGGTGCTTGTTTACTCTTCAAAGGCAATGCCTTCCCTTTTTTTGTTGGGATTTACGCCTTGGTGCTAGTCGCCTGCCCCTGGCCTATGGGAGGCGGGCTTGGGGTAGTCACGGCATGGGCCCCGAGGACGGGTCGTGACAAATTGGTATCAGAGGTGGTCGGTTCTACCGCAGACTCTGATATTTCTTCTATGTGAAGCAATAGTGTTTAGCGTATTGAGTGTGGTTATCAGTCCAGGGAGTCCATTGCTGGTGCGGAGGCCGATGTATCCATTCACCAGGACCCTGACTTCTGATTTCTGACTTAATGCACGAAACCATTGATTGCATGTGTGTTTCAAGTTTTATTTGTGATTACTTGTGTTAGCTCACCAGGTATACTGTTCTGACCGTGGCGCACTTGTTTCCTTTTCAGGATGGCCCGAAGACAGCATCCATCTAGGGTTCCTAGAGTTGAGCGCGACGACTGCCCGCCGAGCGACGAGGCCTCGATACAGGGCCCGTTGACAGCAAAGGCACTGGCGGTACCTTTACCCGCCGAGCCCCCGATGCTTCCAGCACTGGCAGCTGACGACGCACGACGCCTCGGAGCTCTGCACGAGTTCCAGTGCCAGCGACCACCCAGGTTCCGTGGGGAGTCGGACCCCCAGGCAGCCGAGGACTGGCTGGAGGCGGTCGTCCGAGTTTTCAGGCTAGTGAGGACACCAGCAGACCTCATGGTGATCCTCGCGGCGAGCCTACTGCACGCAGCAGCAGGGCGATGGTGGAGCCTGATGCTCCAGGTACACGATGAGGCCACCCTCATCTGGACGGACTTCTAGAGCCTTTTTCGCTCAGAGTTCGTCCCGGCCACCCTCCGTGCGGTGCGCATTCAGGAGCTTCTTCAGCTGCGGCAGGGCAGCTTGACGGTCGCCCAGTACGCGGTGAGGTTCACCGACCTTTCTCGCTACTCGAATGACATGGTATGGGACCCCTTCTTCCGGGCCCGAACCTTCGAGCAGGGATTGAGACACGAGATCAGGGCATCGCTGATCTACCTCAGCATCCCAACCCAGGCAGGAGTGCTGGAGCGATCCCTCCTGATCGAGAGCTTTCTAGCTGAGTCTACAGTGAGACCTACCACAGGACGGCAGATGGCGGAGTCTTCGGCAGCAGGTAGGCGACGGATGACTCAGGGTTCCAGGCGGACCAGACCTTCCGGAAGACGACCTCGGGACACTGGCTCAGCAGTGCAGGGCACCCAGCCCAGAGCCAGTCTTCCGAGAGGCAGGCAGTGCTACGAGTGCGGTGGGCGGGGCCACATGGCTCGTGACTGCCCGACACGTCGTACTGAGGGGCAGCAGACGGTGGAGGGGCCACCCTGGCAGAGGCAGAGGGTCGACTGTGGCGGTCCGTAGGGAGGAGGCGGACGAGGAAGAGGAGCTGGCCGAGCAGCATGTGGTGGGCGACGCTTTGAGGCTCTGCCACCACCACCACCAGGAGGCCCGCCCCGACCACAGGGAGCTGGCGGGCAGAGACAGGCTCAGCTCCAGGCAGCGGAGGCCTACGACCACGGCTTGCCAAAGATGATTCGAGGTATGATCTGTGTCTATTCCACCCTTTCTGCAGTTCTGATAGACACAGGAGCGAGTCACTCTTTCATATCCACTGCCCTTGTTTGGAGCTCGGAGATTCTGACAGAGCCGTTGGCTCGATCCTTACGTCTAGAGACTCCTACGGGAACAGACTCGACGATTACGCACTGGTGCCGGCAGTGTGAGCTTACTCTAGGAGGCGAGAGCTTCGGCTGAGATCTTCTTGTAGCGGTGTCGAGGCCTTACGACGTCATCTTGGGCATGGATTGGTTATCTACGGTCCATGCTCAGATTGAATGCATTAGGCGCAAGGTGCGATGTGTGCGCACCGACAGGAGCAGGTTCACCTTCACCGGCGAGAAGGGAGCCTTAGCAGCACAGGATGGACTCACGTAGAGTAGAGGTCAGCCCATCACTCATCATTTTTCTAGCCTCATCCTGGGATCAGTTGACGTGCGGAGTCCCAGTTTTCCTGCAGTGGTGGATCAGTACGCGGACGTCTTTCCCGACGACGTTCCAGGACTACCTCCTCGCAGAGAGGTAGACTTTTATATTGACCTGTACCCCGGGATAGCCCCAATATCCACTCCAGCATATCGGATGGCCCCTGCGGAGCTTCGAGAGCAGCGGGTACAGTTGGAGGACTTGCAGGGCAAGGGGTTCATCCGACCCAGTGTTTCACCCTGGGCTTCCCCGATATTGTTCGCCAAGAAGGCGGACGGGAGCTTGCGACTGTGTGTCGATTATCATCGCCTGAACCAGGTGACAGTGAGGAACAAGTATCCGCTACCCAGTATTGATGATCTCTTCGACCAGCTCAAGGGAGCGCGGTGGTTCTCGAAGATAGACCTCAGGTCAGGCTATCATCAGCTCAGAGTTCGAGACGAGGATGTGCAGAAGACGGCCTTCAGGTGTCGGTATGGCCACTATGAGTTCTTGGTTATGACTTTCGGCGTAACCAACACTCCACCAGTGTTCATGAGCCTCATGAACAGGATCTTCCAGCCATACCTCGATTGATTTGTCGTGGTCTTTATCGACGACATCTTGGTGTACTCGACCACCGAGGAGGAGCACGCCTACCAATTGTGTGTTGTACTAGACACACTCCGAGAGCACCAGCTTTATGGAAATATCTCGAAGTGTCAGTTCTGGTTACGTGAGGTCCACTTCTTGGGGCACGTCATTTCTGAGGTGGGAGTTGCAGTGGATCCCACGAAGATCGAAGCAGTGCTAGCTTGGGAGCCACCCAAGAGCATGACAGAGGTGCTGAGTTTCTTGGGCCTAGCCGGATACTATCATAGATTTGTGTCGGACTTCTCCAGAGTTGTGGCCCCACTCTTATCATTGACGAAGAAGGGGAAACCTTTCGTGTGGTCAGACAGATGTCAGCAGAGCTTCCAGGAGCTGAGGCATAGGTTGACCAGCGCACCTATCTTGAGGTTGCCTGAGGAGGGAGTTGGATACGTAGTCTACTACGATGCCTTAGGGACCGTAATCGGGTGTGTCCTGATGCAAGAGCGGGCCGTGATTGCCTACGGATCACGTCAGTTGAGGCCGCATGAGCAGAACTATACTACCCATGACTTGGAGTTGGCAGCAGTGGTATTCGCCCTGAAGACATGGCGGCACTATCTTATGGGCGAGTACTTTACAGTCTTTTCTGACCACCAAAGTCTCAGGTACATCTTCTCTCAGAAGGACCTGAACCTGAGACAGCGGCGATGGCTCGAGTTCCTCCAGGACTATGACTTTGAGATAGTCTATACTCCTAGGAAGGGGAACGTGGTACCCGATGACCTCAGCAGGAGGACGGGCATCTAGCTACTTGAGAAGGTGACAGAGCAGCTAGCCGCCTTGCAGATATCCTTCGTGGATAGAGACAGAGCATCCTTCTTCAGTCTCTCATAGTCTCTCCTCCACTTCTACAGCGGGTCAGATAGGCACAGCGTGGGGACGCTGACTGTGAGACACGGCGTGCACAGATATCCTCGGGACAAGCACTGATGGTTTCTCCCTTGGAGCAGAGCACGATGTCCTTTTCAGAGGACGTACCTTGGTACCAGTCGCTTTACGAGAGGAGGTGCTGAGAGAGTTCCACACTTCTCCTTTGGCGGTACATCCTGGAGTGGCGAAGATGTACCAGGATCTCAGACGTCAGCACTAGTGGCCGAGCATGAAGAAGGCTGTGGCAGAGTTCGTTTCGCAGTGCCTCACCTGCCAGTAGGTGAAGGCAGAGCACTAGGTACCAGCAGGCTTGGTACAACCCTTGGAGGTCCCGGAGTGGAAGTGGGACAACATATCTATGGACTTCGTGACTGGACTTCCACGCACTTCTAGAGGTCACGACTCCATTTGGGTGATTGTTGACCGACTCACCAAGTCGGCACACTTCTTACCCATCCGAGAGCAGGGCTAAGTGGAGAGCTTGGGGAGTCTCTACATTCAGGAGATTGTACAGCTTCACGGTGTGTCATCGACTATCGTCTCCGATCGGGATGCATGTTTTACTTCCCAACTTTGGAAGGGGTTGCAGGAGGCGTTCAGGACACGGCTATGTCTGAGCACCGCCTTTCACCCTCAGACGGATGGTCAGACGGAGAGGACCATTCAGACTCTCGAGGACATGCTTCGTGCATGTGTCCTCGACTTTGGTCGCAGCTGGGAGGACCACCTACCCTTGGTGGAGTTTGCGTACAACAACAGCTACCACTACACCATCGGGATGACACCCTACGAGGCGATGTACGGCAGGACTTGCAGATCTCATTTGTGCTGGACAGACCCTGGGGAGTCAGCACTTGTGGGACCAAAGATGGTCTGGGCCACGACAGAGAAGGTCTAGGTCATCCCGGAGCGGATGAGGAAAACACAGAGTCGGCAGAAGTCATATGATGACAGGAGGCGGAGGCCACTAGAGTTCGAGGATGGCGACCACGTCTTCTTGCGTGTATCACCTCGACGTGGTTTGCGGATATTTGGCCGAGGCGGCAAGTTGTCTCCACGCTTCATCGGGCCTTTCCAAGTCCTCGGCAGGATTGGCGAGGTGGCTTATCGCCTGGCTCTGCCACCTCAGTTGCACTGGGTGCACGACGTCTTCCACGTATCCCAGCTGAGGAGATACATGCACGAACCGACGCACATCATTGACTATGGGGAGCTAGACGTGGATGATGGGGCGACTTTTGTGGAGGTCCCAGTGGAGATAGAGGATCGGAAGGAGCGGGTCCTACGTGGGCGATCGATTCCTCTTGTGCGCATCAGATGGCAGAACGAGAACCTCCAGGAGAGAACATGGGAGCGAGAGGCTCAGATGCGTGCACAGTACCCACATTTGTTTCCCTAGTTTTTGATGTATCTTTACGGGGACGTAAAGCCCTGAGGTGGGAGTAATGTAAAGACCCGTAAATTTCAAGGGATTTTTTTTTCTTAATTTTCTTTGGAATTTTACAAGAGCGCAGTTTCTGACGGTACCTGATTCCGAGGCCCGGTGTACCTGGAATCATTTTCCAAAGTTTGGATCGGGTACGTTCAGTGAACGGACGAGCGGGTTTTTCTAACTTTTGAACCGGTGCCCGGAATCAAATTCTGAGGGCACTGATGAAATTGCAGTGCCAGTATTCTCTTAGAAACGCCTCTTCTGGAGTTGCATTTGCGCGGGTGTGGTTTTTAATTTTCGGGCTTAAAGTTAAGAAATAAAATAATTTTGCGATAACTTTATTTTATTTCACTTAAGCCACTTGGAATCCACTTGAAGCCACTTAAAGGCGGCTTGAACTGAGTTAAACTGGATAGAATGCTATCTAGAAATATCCTACCCCCTTGGTAGGATATTTGTGAGGTGGGGCCCGCACGAGCCCCGCCGTTTCTTTCCGCTAAGAAACGCACCCGCGAAAACCCATCTTTATGAAAGTCAACTGAAGAGTTTCTTAAAATCTTAACAGACCATTTAATTGGGCGGTTTATTTCGTGAATTAAATGGGCAGTTTCTTTCGTCGAATTAATTCAACGAATTAATTCAATCGTTTCTTAACCAGTTTTCAAATTCGTTGGCGTAATAATAAAATAAGGACAATGCTCGACCTCTAGTTATTTGCGCGTTGAGAGGATTTGAGAGGACCCTTGTATCTTCTTCTCCTTTGCGAAGAATGCGAAGAACGCAAAGAACACGAAGAACGCGAAAAACACCGAACCCGGAAATCGACGACGCTTCCATCCGAGACGTTCTTCCCCGCCCCGATCTCCGATCACCAACCGTTTGAGGTGAGTGATTTCGGGTTTCCTCTAAAGGTTCTTTTTGGTTTTAAACGAAACACAGATTTAATTATTTATAATTTAAATCTGTTGTTATTGGTCCGTTGAGCTCGCCGACTCAACGCCAGATTCCACGACGACGTGACGCCTTCCCGCGACGACGCGACGATCCCCCTCTTCCGCGACGAGAAATTCCGCGAAGAACGCTCGTGCGCGACGACCAACGAGGTAGGGATTTTTTTTTGAATTACCCCCCCTTTTTTTTATATTCCCTTCAATGTTTCTTTAAAAAAATTAAAGAACCGGTTTGTGAACAATTTTAAACTTATTAAAATTGTTGTTTCCTGTGTGGAATAAAAATTCTCCCGTTTGTTTATCTCTAACGCAGAGGGTGCGGGCCAAATGAACACGGCCCGACGACCCTCCGCCGTTCTTCGTTTTGTGCGGATTTGACGGGCGACGACGGAACGTGCCGCAAAGGATGTTTGATGATCTCGCAGTGAAGAACGAGTCCCGGGAGGAGCAATGGCGCAGACAGGAAGAAAATTGGGCCACCGGAGCGACTCTGGCGGCCCGCGGAAGCCGGCGGCGGCGGCGCTCGCGGGACGCGGCTGAAGCCGCGTCCGGCGCCAGGAGACACCCCGCGGGTGTCACGCGGGGGCGGCGGCACCCCCCGCGGCACCCGGGACGCGGCTTCAGCCGCGTCCGGTTGGCTGGCCGAAACCCCGCGGGTCACGCGGGGGTGTCACGCGGGGCTGCGGCTCCCCCCGCGTCGGGCCGCTCGGCCGCTCGGCCAAGCCGAGTGGGACTGGCCCTGGCCGAGCTAGACCGGTCCGACCGGGTCATACCGGGTCGGCCCGGGCCCGGACCCCCCGTCTTCGGATGATCTTCGTTCAAACGCCCGTAACTTTAGCTATGGGCCTCCAAACGACTCACCGTCAGCGGAAACGCGATCCTTGGATCGATACGGTCGTTTCGGTATATCGCACTCAAGGTTTCGGAACACTTTGAGTTCGTCCGGGTTGGTTCTTACACGAAACCAACCGGGCCCTCGGAGCGGAAATGCTCGTATCTTGATCCACAGACGTCCGATTGACGTGTCGTCAGCTTTGTTGTTTTCCTCTTTGTGAGATAGATCTTTTGGCATACTCTGACCGAGGTTTGGACGCAGGTGGAGTACAGTCGGGTTGGTTTTGCCTTAAAACCAACCGGGCCCCTGGGACGAAAAAGCCAATAACTCTCAGACCGGGCGTCCAATTGACGCGCCGTCTGCAAAGTTGAGTTCCTGTTGACGATACAGAACTTTTGGATACATCAACTTCGGACTTTGTGTCAGTTGATGTATCGGCCTCTCGGCTCGTGGAGCGGACCCTCCCGAACGAGTTTTCTATGTGCGGGAACCCTAGAGCTGGCTGCGACTGCTTCTTCGACAGCGAAGACCGTGCAAAGATCCTCAGTGGACTGCGGCGACGACTGTGCAGAGATCCTCAGTGGACTCCGACGACGACCGTGCAGAGATCCTCAGTGGACTGCGGCGACGACTGTGAAGAGATCCTCAGTGGACTCCGACGAAGACAGTGCAGAGATCCTCAGTGGACTGCGGCGACGACTGTGCAGAGATCCTCAGTGGACTGCGACGACTACTGCACTCAGCGATCCTACGTGGATCAGTGCTACCGATCCTATGTGGGTCAGCGCTCAGCGGTTCGTTATGAGCCAGCGGCTACAGGTCCTGCATGGGCCCGGTCCTGTGTGGGCCCGATCCTGTGTGGGTCTGATCCTGTGTGGGTCACTGCAGGGTTAGTACCTATCGATCCTTCATGGGTCTGACGACTTAGATGGTTCAGTGATCATCTTATCGTCATCCGAAGAAGTATACATGTGTGGGATGAATCTTCTGTTTACTCTCCTTTGTGGATTGTGTTGAACTATCCGTGTGGATTTACTGTTTACTCTCCTTTGTGGATTTCGTTGTGCTATCCTGTGTGGGTATAGGTTGCTTTCCTGTGTGGACGGGGTTGTGCTTGGGCTCGGACGTTGGAGCCGAACGGGAATTGATGACATAGGTATATGTATGGGCATATACCTAAGCCGTGTCAGATGTTATTCGTTATTGTATCTTTCCCTTGTGGATTATCCTTTGTGGATTTTGGGAGACCTTCGGGGGTCTCGGGGTCCCTACTGAGTAGCTTATACTCACCCCTGCACGGGCTTTGCCTGCACTTCGTGGTGTTGGTTGCAGACGACGGGCAGCGATGATCGAGGTGGAGGCGTGCGGAGCTGGACGGTACTTGGAGGTGGACCACTGTGCAGGACGTACTCGGAGCGGACGGCTGGGTCGAGGAGCTGTGGAGGCTATCTGTACCCACCCTTCAGGTGGGACCTTCAGAGGACGGCTCGACGCTGCAGTTTTTCTTTTCAGTTGTTGTTTTTCCTTTCAGTTGTACTTTACAGTTGGGCTTGTATTTCCGGCCCCTTTTACTTTCAGCACAGCTTGTACCATTTTTACTTAGTGTTTACTTTTCCGCTTTCTTACTCTGTGGTTCTTGTTTACTTTTCAAAGGCAATGCCTTCCCTTTTTTTGTTGGTATTTACGCCTTGGTGCTAGTCTCCAGCCCCTGGCCTATGGGAGGCGGGCTTGGGGTAGTCACGGCATGGGCCCCGAGGACGGGTCGTGACACTATATTCTAGACTCAATGCATGTGATCACCTCTGAAGAAATATAATTATAACTTGATCTATATTATTGTAAGGATCCTATCCAGATTTTGGACACTAGAGAATATGTTTTTAACAATCAAATGAATCCGCTGGTAAAGGAACTTTTAAGAAATCATAAGATAAAAGAGGCATCCTAGGAAGCTGAAGAAATTATAATGAAGAACTACCAAAATCTCTTCATAAGGTGAAATTCTAGAAATTTTGAGGTCAATTCTTTTCGAAGGAGGTAAGAATGTAACACCATGATACTTTATGATATATTATTTTAAATAAATTCCATCTCTTTGATAGCTAGCAATACACTCAACCCCAATTCTAAATGAACCAAAATATAGTATACCAATATTACCTGCACATTAAATTGGATGGTATTAATAAGACTAACTAAATTATGAAAATTATATGGTTTTTAAAAGTATAAAATAAATTCATTGGTTATAAACTGATTGGAAATGAAAATAAAACTCATTTGAAAGAAAAACAAATTTTTTTCAAAAAAACTATTTTTATTCGTGCATTGTGTTTTTATCTTAATAAATTAAATTAATCACTACTGGTGAATTATTTTAATTAAATTTATATATTATATATTTAATCAAATTTTTTCATTCATATAATATTTTTAATAAGAATTAGATAATAATAAATCCAGTTTTATGATTAAAAAATGTATTTTTCTAAAAAGTAGTTTTGTCAAATTTTGTGACCTTATTTTAAAATTAATTTTTTACAATTTTAGAAAATTTATTTGAAAAAATGAAATTAATTTTTTAAATCATCTTGTCAAAATTTTCTTAGAGTGAATTTTTGATAATGTTTTGATAAATAATAAAAAATATTGATTTTAATTGAAAACTACTTTTCATTTAAAGAATTTAAAAAGTTAAATTTTGTTTTAAAATTATTTTAAAAGTAAAATTCGCTCCATTTTATTATAATTAATCTATTTTAGGTCATTATAATCAATTTTATGGTGTTTTTTATATAAAAATTCTTATACTTAAGAAAACATTTCCTATGGAAAACTGTTTTTTCATCATGCTTACGGGTTTAATTTTAAATTAAATTCCACCACTTCTATTAATTGAATTTGGTAAAATGGATTTTATATTTTTAATAATAATAATTAATATTATTTAATGATTTCAACTTATTTTTATTTATAATGAATAAAAATATAGTAAAAATTAATTATCGTGGTTACGGTTAAAATGTGTTTATCGAGGGTTAAACTAAAATGATAAGGGTTTGAATGACCTAAAAATTTCTAATTTATATTGGATATCCATATTTAGAACTTATATCATATAATTTCTTGGTAATGTTCCATTTTTTATCCATTTTGTGTGTATAAAATGTGAGGATATTTCATTCTTTTGAAAAATTCCAAGTGTGTCATTTCCCCTACTTATAAGAGGACACCCCTTATACTCTCCTATAAACACTTCAAGAGACCTTTTGGTTTGGAAAATAATTTCTGATATAATTTACTTAAATACCTACCCATTACCTAGAGTCACTTGTTTTATCCTTAAATCATCTTAGTAATTCATTAGGTATAAACCTAAAGAGGTTCTTCGAAGAAGAGGTATAGTTCTTAACCATGTATATTTGTTTTATTTCATTCTATACCCCATTAAAATATTATAAAAATATGATAAAATAATATAAATATTATATTATATATAATTATATGTTATTATGTTAATTTCATAACCTATATTCATCCCCTCTTACATCAAATTAGAAACAAAATCGTCGATCATTTGTACGACGGACTACCACCTCGTGAACTGATGTAATTAATTTTCCATCACCAACTATCACAAATGGATATAATGATAAATTTAATGTATATATATTATATTTATGATATAATTATTCTTTTTAAATTATAATATCACATCTATCATATTACCTTCTAATCCATTGGAAAACGCTCGTGCATACATGTGGACTACCACCTCCATAAAGTGATGTGATATGATCTTAATTTAATTTTTACAGGGATGGTAATAGGGAAATATTTAATAAATATATATGATATAATAATTATTCTATAAATGTGAAATATTATTTACCCTCCTTTCATTTTATCCGTTAAAAAATGGAAACAACATTCATGCGTACATATAACCTATCGTTTCCATAAACGGTGGAATTTATTTTTCTATATAACTGTTATGAATTACTATAAATTTATTTAAAATTAATCTATATGATATTTATAAAATTATTAAAATTCTGGATATTATGGAACCATGATTTAAGTATAAGTATTGAAACTACCAAACCAAAACATACATGAAAAATGAAGGAGTTATTACATGAAATAATGATTTTAATGAAGAATTGTTAATAAATGGATGATTAAATATTATAATTAAATAAGATATGGTATTATATATATGAGTATGACTCTGGAATATATGTTTAATAAATATATATTTATTATACTGGATGTTCGAACACATATAATGGAAGTTGAACATGAGGTAAGAGATTTTCATCTCACTTTTATTTCTATGGGACGCATGTCTTATTCATCACTTGCTCATTTTGTATGGTGATTATAATACACATGAATGTATTTTATTATTATTATCATTAATATTATGGGATATAAATATACATCAAGGATTCTGTCTTTTATGTGGATTACAATTCAAAGTAATATGGGTTTATTTCACAATCACATCATTATTCAGGATTGTTCATGTTTGAGTATCCACTGTGGGAATTATATGATCTTTCTATCTTGAACCCAATATATTTTATTTTCTAATTATTATTTTTTTAAAATTATAATTGTTCCTTTCATTCTCTTCTTTTAAGTACTAAAAAAATTAAAAATTTGTTTTTAAGAAAAACAGACTTTATTTCCTCTAGCCAGAAATATTTTTATTCAATGTCCATGATTTATAAAAATGTTTTCAAGAAAGTTTTTAATATTAATCTATGATTATTTAACTTCATTTTTACCCATGATATATTCATTATAATTTTTTGGAAGTGGAACCTTCCTGTAATTTTCCAAACGAGATTCTTTTTTTACTTTTCACAAAATTTTGGAAGGAATGTTTTCTTTTAAATTATTAGCATGAATGGTATTTAACACCATCATGACCACTCAATAATTTTAATATCCCTTCATTAGTTTCCATGACCCTTTTCAAAGAAATTTTTTTTGCCAAGTATTCTAGAAATTATTAGTTTTAAAATGTGAATTTCAAATTTAGAAAGTTGTTTTCCTCAAGAATGTGTTTAATGACATTTTATGGTAATTCTATTCATCAACATCAACAACCCATATATTAGTTATGCCCCTTTGGGGATATTATGTAATGATACCATCCTTATTATTTATTCGGATGGTTTACAGTCAGTTTAAATGGGGATTTATTATTTATATACCATTCTTCGTATTACTTTGGATGGTTTATGATTATTTTTATTGACTGGGGAATGTATTAACATTTCATATATTAGTTTGTCAATATGAATGTTTACATTGAATATGTTTCACTAATTTCATATGATGAATTAATTGGACTTTATAAGTGAAATTTGGGGCCTGTTATCACCCCTCGATGCATCATTAACTCTCACGAGACAAACTATATTGGGTATTTAGCCAAGGACTTGGCCATTTATGTAAGATTTCTTGGCACAAGTACTTATATTTATGATGTCTGGTATTATTAATTCCCTCATTATGAGATTAGTTAATGATGTCCATGTGATTATTTGGATATTTATGATATCCATGCATAATTTTCAATCTTATGTGATTATTTATATGGAATTATTTTATTATCATTTATTCCTTCCATATTATTCTTCATGCTCAAGTTATTGATTAAATGGAATGTGTATTCAGATTTTTACTTTTCCATATTGATTATGAATTATTTATTCATGATATATACTATTGTACACATATCTGTACTGAGTATCCGAGCTCACCCCTTTCTTATTATTTCTTTCCCTGAGATGCCAAGAAGTGTTTTGTGGTTGATATGAAGGGATATTACAACGGATAAAATAGTGTTCCCAAATAAAATATTATGCTGTATTTTTTGTTTTCAATTGTAATGTGAGATTCAAGTATATATATAGTTTACCAATACAATTAAACTATTTTGTCCTTTCTAATGATATCCCTTATAGTACAGACCAATGTAATAAAGTAACCACCGACTCTTGGCTACTAGGGTTGGAGTCTTTACACTTTCCATTGATGAAGCTAAATATGTAGAAGCCAACAATTATTGTGCTCAGGTGTTTTGAATGAAACAAACACAAAATGATTTTGGTATAAGTTTCAGTTAAAATAATATTTCACATGATAACAAAAGTTTCATAGCTATTAGTAAAAACCCATCACATCACTCACGATATATGAACATGGACATAATAAATTAATTCATTTGATATTAAACACAAAAAGGATATATTGTTTTAAATTGATCAAAAAATAATAACAACTTGATGATATTTTTACAAAACACTAAAATTATGATAGATTTTAATATATTAAACAAAATAATGGAATGGTCAACATGAAATGATATTTTATATACATTTTTTATCTATCTTCTTATAGTAAAAACTCTTCAAAAACGTGGGATAATTTTTTCCATTAAAATTTATTTCGGCAAACATTTTTCATATAATTTTTTTGGATAAACATTTTTCATTAAACAAATTTCATCAAAAATTATTTCTAAAAAAATTTCTTACAAATATTTATCTAAAAATTTATTCAAAAATTTAATTTTCATCAAAAAAATTTCAAGAAAAAAAAATTCTTTAAATTTTTTTTCAAAAAGCATTATTCCTTGAAAAAATTTCAAAAAAACATTTTCATAAATAAAATTTGGACAAAAAATTTTCTTACAAAATTTCAACTAAAAATTTTTCTAACAAAAATTCATACAATAATTTTCTAAAAAAATTTCAGATGAACATTTTCCTAAAAATTTATTTATACAAATATTTTTCTTAAAAAAAAATTAAGCAAAACTTTTCCTTAAAAATTTCTTCAGAAAATTTTTTTTAAAAGACATGGATGGATTTTTCCTGATGGTTTGATTATGGGGGGTTTTATGTCTTTACAATGATTCATGTTGGATTATGAATTCATGCTTATCTTTTATAGAAACTCCCAATTGTTCCCACATCCATAACTATGTGCAGACCTTCTTTTTAATGGCATGCGGCCAATTGGGGGTTCATTCCCAATGAAACTTAGGAACTAATATTTGTCTAGAGTATGGGAGATTAGCCTCATCACACCCTTTTTGGGGGAATTATTTCCTACGTCGGGACTCTCTTATAGATTTAAGATATGTTAAAAATATCTTCCTAATCCTAATATGGGACTGGTTGCCCTAACTAAATGATCATAGGCTAAATAATTTTATATGTAAGGGGGGATCTTATAGGTGAATCCATCTGTATGTATCTAAGGTTCTTTATCAATTTTCCATTAATCGTTTTATGCTTGTATGTTGAATCTATATAAACAGGCACTCCATAGATTGTTTTTATCCACGGAAGAGGTTAATATCTTGAGGATGGGATTGAGCCATTATGAGGCGTACTACATGTCATGGTTTATAACAAGAATAAAGAATCACATAGTTTATTAAACACATGTAGTTTAATGTCATATAGAAAGAAATATATGTTGGAACTTAATAATTATATATTTTAGCTTCGACCTCGAGGAGGCATCCTACGTATCTTGGTTATGGTAGGAATCAGATTTATCATAGTTCAATCATGCACTTGATACTTGTCCTGAGGTAGATACCCATATATGGGGGTAGTAATATAATTCCACTAATCAAGGATTACACATTGTGGTTTCCATATCTGGGGGAGATTTATGATGAATATGATGTGATCATTGAAAATCCATAAGCCTGTGTGATATATGCTCAATATAGAAAGCAAGGGATATAAAATAATCATTCTCACTGTATATGGATGTGGGGATTACATGGTGAGACAACCCTTTGGATTTTTTTAGGAATATTAGGCCTTTAGAAGGTTTTCTACATATCCTGGTTAAAGAAGAAATTAGATTCATCGTAGTTCATTGACTTTTTAATCTGCTAGAGGATGAGGAAGGATGACCAGCCCATGGGAGAGATTGGGTCCTGATGGTTAGAATGTTGGATACATGGTGGGACTTACACTGATGTGGATTCCTATTTGTGATCGGGCATTAGAAATGTGTCCTACGTATCCTAGTTATGGTTGGAATCAGAGTTCTCGTAAATCAGCTTGATCAGGGCTTACACAATGAGGTTTCTCAAAAATGGAGGCTAGACAATGTTATCATAGTCTGGTATGTCTTTTTAACCTAGCCCAGTTGCCTTCATGATCTTCTTTATTGTCTATTTGACATGCCTTGATTGTATTCCTGACATGCCGAAGGGTGTTTGAACATGTCTGGATATATTGCATACATGTCCAAAGATAATCATATGCTTTGGTTGACTTTTACAAGGGGTGTTGCATAATTTGAATAGAAAGTCTGAGGACCATCGCATAATCAGGTATGACTTGTCCTAAGGACATATCAAGATTAGAATGACTTGTCCCGGAGTCTATCACATGATATTGGATGAATTGTTTGGAGGACATCGCAAGATGTAGAATGATATGCCTAGAGGGTGTCTCATGATCTAGCTAACATTCATGGAGTGTGTCACATGATTTGGATGACAAGTCTAGTTCTGTCAAGAGACCTGGATGGCATGCTTGAAGGGTTCTTCAAGATTTGACTAGACCTGGATGACACATAATGGTTTCACCACATATCTCAGGTAACATGTCTATAGAAAATTGTAAGATCTATATTATAATCTCATAGTTCTTCATGAGACTCGAGTTCCATGCCCAGAGGGCATTGTGTGACTTTCTTTAAGTGTATTGAGGAAATCACATGATCCAAATGGTATGTTAAGGGGACATCACATGACTTGGGTGACATGTCCTAATGCTATCACATGACCTATATAAGTCATGTGAAGTGCGTGAGGAACAACATATATGTTCTTTATATAAGTCTACTATATTTTAGTATTTATTGCTGTTTTATTACATATGTACATTATATTTGTTCAATGTTATCATGTTTTGGTCTTGTGTGATTCAAAAGATCTGTGAGATTTCATTTTCATAACCCACCATAAGTCCTTCACGTGATCTATGAGTGATCATGTGAAGTGTCTATTCTTGTGGCATGATCATATTGGTCATTCCCCAGATTTTTACCTAGAGGAATACCTTACGATTGTGAGATTGTTTTCTCCAAGAAGTCCACTATGATGACTGGGTACTCCGGTGTGTGGATCCAAATATGCATTTTTTCATACTTTGGTGGGGGGGTTATATGCCTATCTACCTCAATTATACACCTCTTTCCATGGAATATATTTTGTTAATCTATAATGGAGTCGGTGGAGGGATTTGGTGTCACACACTTCATGGATTCCCGCCGTAGGTGTCACATGTTTTTAGTGACCGTGGGACCATCCTGCAACATCTTATTCATTGGATTTTATCAAATCAAATGGGTATTTACTAATCATTTTTATATGATAAGGTTCTTTCACAATGTCATTCTTATATTTCTAGGGACCTTCATGAGATTAGGATTCCTATTGAAAGGATTTCACGTGATCTGAGATTCTTTGTTAGAGACCTTCTGTGAGACAAAGGTGGCTCACGAGGGGAGGTTCAAGAAATCGAGTTAAATTTTCAAGGTGTGCCTTGTGTGATCTATAGTGATCTCTCAGGGTGTATAACTCTAATCACATAATATTATCATATCTTCCCTTTATAGAAATATCATATCATTTCCTTTTTTATTTCCTTGTTTATTATACAAGGGTTGGGGATCTCATGTGTTGGGATGAGTGTTGTCGAAGACAATCACTCTTTCTATCGGTGATGCATTCTGTTCCCAACAAAGGGTCCTACGGTGATGCATAATAATTAACATGGAAACATATTATATTTGTCTTTGGAGATAAAAGGGGAGCGCAGGACCACCTGTACATGTCTGAGGCCCTTCACGTGATGAGGGTGAAATGCCAGCGAGCTCTTACATGATAAGGATGGCATGTTTCTAGGGAATTCATGGTGTCTTTTGAACTGGCATGTTCACGTTGCATAAAATTTTATGAACTCAAGAGGATACCATCTTTTTCATATTTCACTCCTTTTTTATAATGATTTTTTGATGGTATGTCATGAGTCCGTTAGATAACAAGTCGTGTGACTTGGGGGATCCCATATGACAGCTACTACATGATCAACGAGTGCCTCATATACCTTTCAAAGAAAAATTAGGGATTTTCAAAAGAGGATTCATGAGATTTCCAATAGGTTATGTGTTACATATGAAATGTTCACATGACCTTTTAAAGGTCATGCAATCATGTGTCCTTTGGAAGGTTACACAATCCATGAGTCCTGGATACCTTTTCTTCCTTTGTTTTTTAGGGAAAATAATACCCATATTTAAAGTATTTATTACTTTTTGTAATTTACTATGCTCATTCGGTGGGCATCAACAAATGACCCCCCTTATAAGAAATATACATGGGGAAAAGGGATCGGTTATAAGGAAAGTAAATGCCCACCCAAGGCTTTGGTGCTATCACCAATCAGTGTATTGGGAGATTCTTGGTCTTATGGGAATCATTTGGTATTTTGTGGATGAACCTATAAATAGGGTAATATAGAGAATCTCATTCACTAGTTACCCAAACCTCATATCTCTTGCCTTAATTGCAATCTCTATTCGCAAGACCTTCTGCAAGAACTAATCATGAGATATGTTTATGAGACCTTTTTTAGAAAACCTCTTTTCAAGACTTTTACTTTCCTGACACCTATTTGAAATAACCATCAATCAATCTTCAGTAATTGGTTGACAAGATGATCAATTCGACTATTATGTGGATTTTGTGACCATGTAAAGGTCACGCGATCATGATTCTCATGACTGTTTGTGTGGTCACGTGATTTTCTATGGGTTTATGAGGTATGAGATATATTTTATGATCCAGGTGATTCATGAATACTTTATGTGATCACAAATCACTTTTATGATTCATGCGATGTGCATGAGGCTTCCAAAGTTATACATTTCTTTTAACAAGATTTTGTTTTCATTTATATGACATATTCCACTTACTTTTGTTTAGATGGATTCAATATCTCTTCACATGTACTCAGATGCATCTAACCAGAGGGATATGATTGTTAGGACTTATAATGTCAACCCTTGATATCTTATGTGATCTCACTGCGAGGTTATGAAAAGTCTTATCCCATCTGAGCTCCAAAATTATCCTTTTTTACTCAAGATTCCCTTGTATGGGTTTGGTTTTCTGGATGGAATTACTATTCCTTCTTTGGATTAATTCCTTCCATCTGTCCGGGTGTCAACTTCTCTTGATTTTATTCAGACAACAGTTTATGAGGATGGCCATCTGACCATAGTAGGGTCCCATAGACTGTCCTATATACTAGAGAAGTATCCCTTGTGTCCAGACATATATGATTTCACACACCATCCCATCACTCAAAGTTATTCAAGCAAATTTGTCTCATCTTTGAACAACCTGGGTGGAATATGAAGCTCAAAATGGGATCTTCAACCTGGTGGAAAATTTTTTGATGAATGGGAATGGCTATTTTGGTTCAGCCAGAGTTCCTTAGATTCTCTTGACTAACTATACATTGTCCATCTCTGTGAAGCAGTATGGTTTTCCCAATTCATCATTTATCACCAGTCTGTTCTTCTTATATAATTTTTTAGTAATTGGTGCTATAGAATCAACTTGTTTTATTTGTCCCATGTTGAGGTAGGAATCAACCTCTGGGATATCTACCAATTGGGTGGGATATACCCTCTTGGGGAGATGTATGATGAGTTCCTTTTTGTCACAGATGTTTGGGATGACCCTTTGCAAACTCCATTATTGGAAAGGGATATGCTCTATATCAAGAAGGAAAAGTTAAAAAAGGAGACAACTATGTGCTCGATCACATATTTGAAATATCAGATCAATATTTGCCTTTATCACAATGGAGTTAGGTTGACTACTATTAACCCTGATCGATTCCCTTCTCAGAAGGTTCATGGAAGCGCCAATTCATACTGGGCCATCTTGGAAGTCAGAGATCATACCACATGGGGATATTGAGTGAGGCCATAAATATCCCTAAGCCTTAGGCTGGTAGGCTTTATGGCTATGTTCTAAAATGGTTGGATCTTCCAAATTGGGGATGTGCACTCATGAATCCGGTTTAGTACACTGGTGATGGCAGCATGACTAATATAGGAGCGATCCCTTAACATGGAAGTACCGACTCTTGCATGCCTTTACTAGTTCCTGGTCCACATTCAGTAGGGAAACATCCCATATATGATCAATGGTCTTTTATAGTTTTTATTTGGTTGGATAAGGGATAATTTTCACTACTGTGGATACTAAAATACCATCGGGATCCCTAGTGCCTTATTTCATCATAGGATGCTAAAAATATATGGGTTTGAAGCCATATTGTTAGGCCCTAATGAGGTTGCTGATGTGTTGAGATGACCTGATCAATTAGATTTCATGCCTTATACTATACCAACTAGTCCAATCATTGATAATGGTGATGAATCTCTTCATGAAATGTTATATAAAATTTCCCTTTGGTTTGGGGTACTTGAGGCCAGGTTAGAAGAGTTGATCATTTGCGAGCCACATACCCCTTATCGGTTCACCCACCAGTTAGGTTTCATCTAAAGGGTTTCCCATATCCCTTTGACCGGTATATAGGGAGAATGACACCTTGGTATTATCTTCCAGTTCTAGATGATATTGGTGCATGAAGACACAAATGCCGAGATCATCCTTCCACTTGTTGGAACCCCCATATTTTTATCATATTACTATGCCCAGGCTTGGGTAGAATCTTACCCGGGTGGTGTGCTGAATTGAATTGTCTGTCATGTGGAAAATCCATTTACCTCAACAACCCCTATTTATAGAAATTATAGATTTGATTCAAGATATGGGTGAGTATTTGAGGAATCATCCTCATCTTGGTGATGACTATCCCATCAGTGGGGCATAATCTGTAGAGGAAGTTAGCCCTTTGGCACAAGCAATGGGTGATGTCCTCATTGAGGGGAGAATATATGGGGCCTCTTCTCCTACCTCATAATTAACTAAAATGGATATTATTCCTTTCAATATACCTACTCCAATAGCCATAGAAGTTCAGATATGCCAAAAGATGATTTGGTTGTCGATTTACACCTTGTTCACTGAAACCCCCTTAGGAAAATTTTATGACAAAAAAGAATGTATTTTTTATCTATTTCATGATTTGGTGGTTGGTTTCTTTGACCTTCAAGAATTATATTAAATTATGAGACATATCATCATGACATGGAAAGATTCGGCCGCTAGTGAGAGGGGCCTGCACGATCTTGAAGTTGGTACTCCCTGTAAGAACTTGGGTTTTCACTTAGGTATAGATACTTTAAATTTAAGTCTAATTATTTATTTGGGTCCTAATATGGATTCCTAATGAGTTAGAAAAGTTCTTAAGGGTGTCTGGGGATTTTTAGGAGCACAAAACCCATATTTTGGGACACTGGACATATCACACATTTGTTGCACGGTAGGTGCAAAGTTTACCAAACCATGCAAATGGTTTATTTTCAAGAAGAACCATGTCACATGGTTGGAGCACGATCCTGAAGACAAAATATACAGGTTCCCTTTCTTCTAAGGTACATGTTCATGGTTTGCACACTGTTTGTTAGACCATGCATACAAACCGTGCACATGCTATTTTTCTGGGTAAAATGTCTCTTTTTTCCTTAATGATCT
Source organism: Viscum album (assembly GCA_963277665.1). NCBI lineage: Eukaryota > Viridiplantae > Streptophyta > Magnoliopsida > Santalales > Viscaceae > Viscum > Viscum album. Next base: position 2,462,456 of record OY728165.1, read on the forward strand.
AATTAAGCCACCTCTTCTTCCCTAATATGATTTCCAGTGGGATTTAACTCCATGGATCTCATTTTAGAGACTTTTGAAGACGAAATTTAGGGATTGAGAGATCTCTATTGTTCGGGATTCGATCAAGATTTTTTTTCGTCACGTTGGATGCGCAACGGTAAGTACTCGTGTTTCTTTAAGCATTTATCCTTATTTTTTTCTCTCGACCAAGTTATCATGGTATGAGTGTTTTTCCTATTTTATTAGATCTACTCAAATCCAAGGCAAATCAAAGGGTGATACTTGAGGAGTAGATTCGTACAAGACTAAGGTGTGTGGTCTATAACTCATCCCTCAAGTTCATTGATTTTGGAATTGTTGCATGGGCCCCACTGATTTCATCAGGTACCGTTTATTGACTTTATATTCCATGATTATAATCATTAGAACCATATGGTTATGGTATTTTTATATAATTGATTAATTTTTGGTGGTTATTCCCATAACTCCATCCATCTCATGTAGGATTTTATGCCATAATTGGGTTTTTAGTATTTGACACATTTGAGCCACCGTTTGGGTGTGACTCAGCTCGACCCTTCTAAGTGTAAGCTTTTCTATATTAAATAACTTGATTTATATTTTGAATTTCATAATGGAAAGTACCATGTATGCTCATAACTTGACCAAAAAAAGGTAAGTGATTCAAATTTATAATTAAATGTGAAAGGAAAATTGTAAAGTATATTAAGTATATGACTTGACCTTATTAAATGTCAATGAAATACAGGTTTCATGCATATATCACCCCTTACCACATTAATGGGAGGTAGAAGAATGAATCTTAATTATTGAATATTACTTTAATGGAATTAATAAAGGTTTTATGCTACTTGACCTTATCACACTAATGAAAGGCAAGGCTTGAACCAAATGAAATATTGCATGACTTCATAATTAATCAGGAATGGTATGACTCAAGCTTGACTTGGATTCTTATTAGGGAATGCCATGAGAAAATAGGAACCCAATTACAATTCAAGGATACAACTTTATTAGGTTGATAGCCACCGAGATCCTGATCCTTTTCTATTCTTGGATGTCTGGTATGACACTATAGGATCTCTCACATAGTATTAAATGATACCTCACATACACTCCTTGGATCCAGCATTGACAAGTAGGTTCCACAGTTATAGACCATAGGAATCTGTCTCTCCTTATCCCCATTTTACCTTGTATGATCACCTTGGATTCAGTAGGAATCTTATTATATAATTCCATGGAATATTCTCCTTAAAATACACTCTTACCCTTAACTAGGCTACAATTATTTCTGAGTTGGAGACCCTTAAGGTCTATGTTGCCTTGGTTATTACCTTGGAACTTCATTATTAAATGTCATTATAGGTTACCTTATCAAAAATTGGAACCTTCACTATTGTTAATATGCGACTCATTAATAAACTAGTAATAATAAATTAATGGACTAGTTATGTTTAGATTCCAGCCGAGGGCTGAAGTAGGTACTTGGGTATTTAGTTACATTATGATGTTTACTTTATATATGCACACTTACACACTGTTACAGTTTCATTACATAGGGATGATGTTATAGAAATTGTTTGTGGTGGCCCACTAAGATTTACCTCACACTCTATCTGAGAATTTTTTGGTACCCATAGTAGATTACATGAATGCAGGTGTTAAAAAAGGGAAGAATATGGATTCGAACACTTGATTGCTTGCTATTTAGGATGAAGATTAATAGCATATGATTGATCCAGAGCTCAAGATGCTTGTGATAGTCATTGATTTCCTTTATAATTTGTGAAACATGTTATGCCTTTTTTCCTGTGTCCATTTTTTCCAGTTTTCTAGTGACATGAAATATCATCATAAATTATTGTATGCTTGTATGTTATTCCAGTTATTTTAGTTATTATTACTGTTGTCTCTATTTTATATTGTGCCTTTTGTTTACTTGTATTGCTTCCGCTATTTACCTATGTTTATATTTATCCATTATTTTAAACTTATTTAATGAGGACATAGTCTCCCCACAGACACACCCTAGGCCCTCACTACTATTGGTTATCCTCTGGAATTTGGGGAGATGAACTTGAGTCCATGTGGCCCACTGGGCTCAGGGAACCTATTAAGTAGCATTCGATCCCGGGACATCACAAAGTGGTATCAGAGGAGTTTCCTTTCTTTATTTTATATTTTGATACAATATATTAGAGACTAGGAATGTTGGTAACTTGGTCATAATCTGTTCTTGGGAATAATGAACTCATGTTTAGGGTAAAAGATGTGTTTCCTAAATTATAATTTTTGTTCTACTTTTTCTATTACAGTTGACATTATTTCATCATTGTGTGATGCACATGTTGTGTAGTATTTTTGATTATTACTCTATTTGAGGATTTTCTTTCATCCTTATCCCAATTATATGGGGTAAATGAGCATTGCTACATGCATCATTATAGTCACCTAGAATTCATATGTCATTAATATTGACATTCCATATAGGTTCATTTCACTGTTTTTTCATTACTTGATATGCCTATGATTGTTGAGTGATGTTATAATAGTTATATTATTCTTGTTTTACTCTTTTTTGAGATTGAGTGATTTTCTATCTCAATTCATGAGGTGTATGATCCCTCATGGGTTGGGATGAGTAATTTACTAAGTCTATCCATTTTTCTATAAATAAATGGGTTTTGTTTCCATTGATAAGGTGTATTGGGAACCGATTCACCAGAAATGGATATCCATTATAAAGTGAATCATGAAATCTAAAATTTATTGGTTGTAAATCCGTATCCTACCTTATCACATTTACGAAATGTAAAGGAGTGAACTTAGAAAATTAAATGTAAAATGAAATGAAACTTATACTTGAGAGATTACCGATACCTGGTAATATAAGTGGGTAGTTGGGGTAGTATTCCTTAGGTGGTGATTTTTCTTACATTCATCTTACACTAGTGATGATATATTTCTTCTTAAACTTGTTCTGAGGTTCAAACTTGGAATTTATAGACCAATGTTACCACGATGTCCTCATATCGTATTCTAGGAGGGTGGTGATGCCCATGCTCCAGATGTGGTGGGCCCTAAGCCGCCACTCTTACCTCTAGTAGTTCCACTTGAGGCACTGCCTTCTATAACTTATTTGGGAACTTATTCCCAAGTTCATTATAGTTTTCTACATTTTATAAAGTCTATTAATGGTGCTCCACATCTTGCACCTATGATGACTGATCTGGCTCGTGAGTTCCAGTAGCAAAATCCTCCTACCTTTTCAGGGGATGGTGATCCATAAGCTGCTGAGTCTCAGCTAGAAGCCACTTTATATATCATTTAGCATATAGAGATTACTATAGATTAGAGGGTCAATATTGGATCAAATAATCTTCAGGATTTGTCCAAGTGTTGGTGGGGTGTGATTACCTAGGCTAGTCGTCAACTAGGCATGTTATGAGTTAATTTACAGACTACGTTCTATAATTAGTTATTTCCTTAGACATGGAGAGATAAAAAAATATAGATATTTCATGCATCTCAAGTAGGGTTATATATCAGTTATGGATTGTTCATAACATTTCATGGAGTTGGAACACTTTTCACCACTTCTAGTTGGTGATGAGATTTCACATGCTAGAAATTTCGAGGATGGGATCTAGTATGCCATCCATACACCAGTGAATGTCTTTATCCTACCTACCATTTCTAAAATAGTCAATCAAGCTCTTATCACTAAGCATAACCTAAGGGAAAATAATAATATTGGGAATAGAGTACCAGTGTTGTGTTAGGATATTAGTTCTTCTGGTGACAGGAAACATTCTCTCGAGGTTTCTCGTCAGGGGAGTGACAACCAGAGTGCCCGTTTCAATAGCTCCAAAGTGTTTCATCAGTGTGGATGATGGGGTAACCTAAAGCCTCATTGTGATAGAGGCCAAATGGAGTGATTGGATTTTGGTTATATGGGGAATCTCCAACGTTTCTATAGAACCATTCCACCAGCTTCGAGTGGAAAATGATCTGCACCAGCTCCACCATCAAGAGCGGGTTCTTTCATGGTGCGTCAGGTGGGGAGTTATAATAGCACCAGTAGGACTGGCTGAGGAGTAGGTCTTGGTGGTAGAATCCTGACCCCTAATAACCAGTATCACCAATAGAGTAGTTATGATCATGGTAGTCCATTTGTTGCATAGGGTTGTGGATTAGGTCAATTGCATGCACTACAAGAAATACCCAAGGATCAGGCTGCAGGACCATCTATAGTATGAGGTACTATTCTTGTGGAATCTAATAAAATATATAATTTAATTGATACAGGTTCTCCAAACTCTTTTATCTATGTATCTATCATGGAAAGTCTCAGAATAAATATACAATATTACTATGGTGTAATGAAACTATATAAACAGTTACGGGTACGAACAGAGGGTATATGCCTGTGTAAGGACTGCCCCTTGAGGTAGTATGTTACCATTTATTATGGAAACTCTTAGTTCTCGAGATGATAGGCTTAAATTTTATTCTGGGAAGTGATTGGTTGGTTCTATACCATGATTTTGTAGACTTCTATCACCATAGGGTATCATTTATGTCACCACAGGGCAGAAGTTATCTGCATAAGGGTGAGTGGGATGTCCAGACTGGTAGAGATGGACCAGAGCATCATGGTATAGGTGGAGTGACCGCCCAAATTGAAAATATCTTCATGGAAGATCAGGGTTTATGACAAGTTTATTTCCCTCTAGTAATGGATTGTTTTAGAGATGTCTTTCCTGAAGATTTTTTTGGCTTACCTCATGAGAGAGAGGTGGAGTTTACAGTCGATCTTGTTTCTGAGAGCATCTCCAATGTCCATTCCACCATACATGATGGCACCTATAGAGCTTTAGGATCTCAGGTTGTAGTTATAGGATTTAGTGGGAAAAGGTTTCATACGGCCCAATACATCCTCTTGGTGTTCGATTATGCTTTTTCCTAAGAAGGTGGATGTAACCTTTCATTTATGCGTGGATTACAAAAGGTTGAAAAAACCTTACATTTATGCGTAGATTATATAAGGTTGAACCAAATTATGATTAAGAATCGATATCCACTACCTCGAATAGATGATCTTTTTGACCAGCTCTAAGGAGAAAAGGTCTTCTCCAAGATCGGCCTGAGATCGGTTTATCATCATGTACAAGTCAAGACATTAGAAAAAACTCATACAACTTTATATAGTAGGTATGGTATTTATGAGTACCTTGTTATGTCATTCGGTCTTACGAAGGTGCCCACCGTTTTCATGGCTATGATGAATAGGGTTTTTCAACCCTATTTGGATTCTTTTATCACAATCATTTTAGAAGATATCTTGGTGTATTCTAAAACTTGTAGCAACCATGCCAAACATATTGAGATCATTATATGTATATTGAAAAAGCATCATCTTTATGCTAATATTTCTAAGTTCCACTTCTATATCAAAAAAGTTCACTTCTTGGGTCATATAATATTGGAATCCGGAGTATTTGTTGACAGTGAAAAGGTTAGTGATGTAGTTTCATGGGAGCATCCCAAGAATGTGTTTGATATAATGAGTTTTTTAGGGCTAGCTGGATATTACAGGTGTTTCATAAAATATATCTCATTCCATTAGTCAGAAGAATGTGATAAATCCTTTTTTGAGATGAAGGGGAGGCTTGTCTCAACACATATTCTAATTATTCCCAAGATAGGTATAGGGTATACCGTCTTCTATGATGCATTAAGAATCAACCTAGGAGTAGTGGTGATGCAAGAAGACATAGTAGTTTCATATGGATGTCGATAGTTGATGGATCATGATAGAAATTACCCGATGCACAACCTTGATCTGGAAGCAGTTGTCCATGCCTTACATTGATGGAGACACTATCTTTTGGGTGAGCACTTTTTGGTGTACATAGACCACATGAAACTAAAATATATCTTTACTCAGTGTGACCTGAACCTCAGATAGTGAATATGGGTCGAATATTTATAATCCTTTGATTTTGAGCTTACCTATATCCCTGTGAAGGGAAATGTGGTTGTAGATGCACTTAGTCAAAAAAGATAGGCATAAGCGGTATGGGAATCCAGTGATGAATGGAAGTTAATGTCCCTCTTCTATAAGATTCACCTAGAGTTTCATGATATTCATGAGTAGTCTTATCTATCATCTTTGCAGTTACCTCTTCCCTCCTTGAGAATGTGATTGGTATACAATTTTCAAAGCCTGAAGGCTTTATACTTTGTGAGAGTATATCAAGAGATAACCCCCTTCGGATTGGTTTATAGATAGAGATGACATCTTGTGTATTTATGGACATGTCTATGTCCCTACAGATATGAGAGAGGATTTGATAAAAGAGTCCCATGCCTCTCAGTGGGAAGTTCATCCAGGCATCATGAAGATGTATCGAGACATGTGATTCCAATATTAGTGGGTTGGGATGAAACTTTAGATAGCAGGATTTATCACTAGGTATCCCACCTATCAGTAGGTAAAGGTGGAGCACTAGAGACCTAAAATCTTGTTACAAACACTTCCAATACCAGAATGGAAATGGGATTATGTTTCCATGAAATTTATATTTGGTTTACCTAGGTTTCCTAGAGGTAGAGACACTATATAGTTTTTCATTGAAAGACTAAAAAAATTATCCCACTTCATTTCTATTCCGGAGAATTTCTCAGTTGATGATCTGGGAAGACTGTATGTCCGTGAGATCATACAAATCCACAGGGTCCCTCATACTATCAATTCAAATAGGGATATTTGTTTTACATCATGGTTCTGGTAGGGATTATAGAAGGATATGGAAACACAGGTGATTCTGAGAAGAAATGTTCACCCTTAGACCAATGGACAAATGAAATGAATAATACAGGTTCTAGAGTATATGCTTCAATCATGTGTACTTTATTTCATAAATTATTAGAAACATTATATCCCTCTCATTGAGTTCGCCTATAATAAAAACTTCTAGGAGATAATTCAGATGGATCCTTTAGAGGCCTTATATGGTAGGCCATACTTTTCACCCCTATGCTGGATAGAGGTAGGTGAGGTAGCCCTACTAGGTCCTCGTCTTGTTTAGGAGACTTTAGAGTAGGTTTAGCTGATCAGGAAGTGTATAACTACTGCCCAGTCTAGAAAAAAATCTTATGTCGATCCCCATTGACGACCTCCAGATTTCGAGGTTGGGGATCATATTTTCCTTCAGGTATCACCCATTCTAGGGCATAGATTGTTACATGATTAAGGGAAACTATCTCCTCATTATGTAGGTCTGTTTGATATCCTAGAAAGAATCAGACTGGTAGCCTATCTGTTTCTATTACCTCAGAGATACTATTCCATAGATGATTTCTTACATGTTTCATAGATTATCTAGTGTCATACCAACCTGTCCCATACCTTTAATCCCAAGGAAGTTGTGTTATATGTTGTTGATACCTTTGAGGAGTATCTAGTATGCATTGTCGACCAGAGCACGAAGGTTCTCCGAGGCAGTATTGTCCCTCTAGTACAAGTGATATGGTAGTATGGCCACGTGCAGGATAATACTTGGGAGAGGGAGGCTGACATACTTGCTCAGTGGCCATAATTTTTCTCAAATAGTGTTTCACCACCCTTGGAAGGTGAACTTGGGGATGATTTCTTTTAATGGGGGAAGGCTGTAAGAACCCGGTTTTCCACTCAGATATGGATCCTTTAAATTTCATTCTAATTATTTATTTGGGGCCTAATATGGATTCATAATGTGCTATGAAAGGTCTTAGGGGTGTCTGGGACTTGTTTGGAGCACGAAACCCATCTTTTTGGGAAACTTTCAATATCGCACGGTTGGCGCACGATTTGACTAACCGTGCTTAAGGCCTATTTTTAGGAAAAACCATATTCCATGGTTGGTGCATGGTTGTGTGGCCAAAATATTTAGGTGACTTTTCTTCTCAGTTACCCTTGTATGGTTTGAACACCATTTTTAAACCGTGCAGACAAACTGTTCACAAGCTATTTTTCTTGGTAAAATGTCTATTTTTCCCTTAATGATCTAATTGAGCCACCTTTTCTTCCCTAATATGATTTATAGTGGGATTTACCTCCATGGCTCCCATTTTTGGAGATTTTTGAAGGCCAAATCTTTGGATTGAAATATCTCCTTCATTCGAGATCTGATCGATCTTTCCTTCCTCATGTTGGATGTGCAATAGTAAGTACTCATGTCCATTTAAGTTTCTCTCCTTCTCTTTTACACTCAACCCAGTTATTATGGTGTGATAATTTTTCCTCTTTTCTTATATCTACTCTAATATGAGAAAAATAAAGTGTCGATATTGGAGGAGGAGAGTTGTACAAGCCTAAGGTGGGTGGTCTATAACTCATCCCTCAAGTTAATTGATTTTGGAATTGTCATGTGGGGCCCAATAATTTCATCGGGTGTCGTTTATTGAATTTATATTCCATGTTTAAAATAATTAGAACCATATGGTTATGATATTTCCATATATGTGATTAATTATTTGTGGTTATTCACACAACTCCATCCATCCAATGTAGGATGTTATTCCATAATTGGTTTTTTAGTATTTGACACGTTTGAGCCAACGTTTTGGTGTGACTTGGCTTGACCATTCTAAGGTTAATATTGTATATATTTAATGGATTCATTTATTTTTTAAATTGTATAATGGAAAGTACTATGTATTCTCACCACTATTTATTCTCACCACTTGATAATTAAATGCGAAAGTGAAATTGTAAAGTATATTAAGTATATGACTTGACCATATTAAATATGAATGAAATATAGGTTTCATGTCTGTATCACCCCTTACTACATTAATTGAAGGTAGTAGAATGAACCTTAACTATTGAATAATCCATTAATGGAATTAATAAAATGTTGCATGCTACTTCACCTTATCACACTAATGAAAGGAAAGGATTGAACCAAATTAAAAATTTCATGACTTCATAATTAAACAAAAATGGCTCGACTCGAGCTCTCCTTGGATTCTTATGTAATTCCCCAACCCTAATTACCCAGAGTCGGTACATTATTAAATAACATTGTCATGATCACAAAAGATCAAGTCTCGAAATACCGATTAGTTTAGTAGTCTTGGAAACACAAGATATATTAATAAGTCTTACATTACATCATAAAGTAAAAAAAAATACAACAACATCTTTTCTTCATATCCCCTCATATAATCCCTGTAGGTCATTCATAAAATACTTCTTCACATCCAGGGAAAAATTAAAACATTGAAAGGGGTGAGATCAGATGCTCTGTAAGGATAACAATATAGCAGAAACTTTCATAAATAAGCATAAACATTTAAGGCAATGTATAACTAAAATGAAAGCCTTTTAAACTTGAACTTTGACATAATATGGAAGAAATAAAATGAAATAATGTCATTTACTTATTCACATGGATATTCTACTAATCGAATAATCACATGAAATATCAATAACCATTTTCATAATGATGGAATGCATAATGCCAGACTATCATAACCACGTAGCCAAGGCCTCGTGCCAAGACTACAAATAAGATTTTGTCAAGGCCTCGTGCCAAGACACTAGTTTGTCTCATGAGACCTACTGATGCATCAAGGAGCTATATCGGGCTCCACCCATCACTTTTTAAGTCCAATTCATTCCTCATATGAATAGTTTTAAACATAACTTAAACATTCATATTAAAACTAGCATAAGAAATGTCAATACTTTATCCATAAACCATGAATGGTATAAAAATAAAACATCCACATTCAAACACATCACAAAACCTTCAATAAAATATGGAAGTTTTGTATCATAAGAAATTAACTTCAAATAAGCTTAAAATCCATCAAAGGATGTTGACAAAGATGAAATCAAAACTATTTGAGAGAAATATCTTTTTTTTAAATCATTTTAAAGTCACATAATTGTAAAAGAAAACATTAACTATGAAAATATTCTTATAATATTTTAATGGAATCTTTGACAATTTTATAACGGCGGAAAATAGCCGCAGCCGCCGTATAAGTTAAAAAAGACATTCTTGCCTTAATTTTGTCGAAAAGGATAAAAAGGACCTTGTTTGGAAAATGAAGAAAAGATTCATTTCAAAACATTTTATAAAAAGTCTAATAAGGGTAAAAATTACTTTAACCCATAGTCTAGTAAATAGTAAAAAAAATTTGAAATACATTTTTAAGAAACATGGTTGTGGATGATAAAGAAGTCCCAGTAGATAATCACGTATAAACTACCTCGGATAATGAAGAGATTGTGAAATAAACCCTTACCTTGTACTTTTCCTTAGTTGGGGGTAGGTTAACCTCCTGTATAATGGTGAAATAATTTTTATTAAATAATAAAATAATCATATACATTAATATTATATCATATATGATCTTTTAACATTGCTTTGTTAATAATATCTTAGTATTATCGTCGTTTCGGGTGTTAACTTACTCATTTTATTTTATATGTTTTGTTATATAAGTCATGTTTGTTATGGATAGTTTGTCTCTTATTCATATCCAGAATGATATCAAGTCCTTAAAAATTATTTTTAATCATCAAATGAGAATTAGACTTGAATGGATATGATGGAAAATGAATCTCATCGCGTTCGTGGAGACGGTAGTGCGTACGTACGCACGAGCGACCATATCATTCTTTTGATATTATAATAATATATAATTGGATGGTATATCATATATAAACAATAATTATCATGTTATATTTATTATTTACATGAATTACAAATCATTATTATACCCATCCAAATAATAGTGTATTGAATAAAAATTACACCACGACGTGGAGATGGTAAGTCGTACGTATGCACGTATGGTGACATGTCATTCAAAGGATGGATAAAATACTGAATATGGTTGTACCATATTTATAATAAAATAACAGTATATATAAGACACTGGATTTATTGTTTTAGAATGGAAATAACAAAGAAAGATGAAGTGGAAGAAGAAAATAACTTGAAAGAGGGTGGTGAAAACATTACCTCTTCCTCAGGTTCTTCCTTTTGATTTGATCAAAAGGGCTCCTTAGTTTGGATTTATGATCAAAATAAGGCCTCTAGGTTGAATTTTGGGAAGTTTAGAGAGTATTTGGGAAGGGTTTGGCTGAACCAAAAGGATTTTAAGGTGTGAAGAATTGGTTATAAGTGGTGTCCTTTTATAAGGGGGAGGACGGGCTCTTTAGAAAAAACATAAAGTATTATTTTATAATAAATTCATATTCAGTTTCTAATGGCTCAAAAGTGGATTATTAAATTTATAAGGTAGTTATGGGTTGAAAACCACTCAAAAAATAAATTTTAGATAGGTTTGGGTCACTATAGTAACCTTATATTTTAAATTTAACTCTTAGTTAAATAGTTTGTCATTTACCATGTCTCTTTGTATTTTTATATTATATGGTTACTAAAATTACTATAAACTTCCAAGAGACCCCCAAGTTGTCCATTAATGATGAAAATATCATGATATAAGTCCTTTGTCTGAACCATATATTTTTAGGAATAGAATATCAATTAATAATATAATATTTGTTGTAAAACCTCTTTTATGTCAATTTTGACACTATTGGCTATTTTGTTTTTAATAAATTCATAACAGCATTATTACTTCTAAAAAAATTCATATAACCAGTAATAATATGTCATATTAACCTAAAAAATTAGTTTAATTAATAAAAAGTTTCAAAATACATTTATTTGGGTATTTATAATATCAATTATCTTAATATTTCATTAATACAGTAATTACTGCATCATCATTGTGTCATAAATAAATTAACTTATTTAATGTCTAAAAATTATAAATAAAATACCATTATGTAGGAAATAGTTTTAAATTTATAATGAATATTTATAAACTAATTTATCTTATGTATAACCCTATATTAAAAATGTTTTAGTTATTAAACTTTGATTTTATCTCTTTTAACTCTTCTTTGAATTAAATAATAATAAATGTCCTAATCTAATCCAAGTGGGCCTAAATGATAATATTGTATTCCTAAGGTTGTTTTTGGTCGAGATAAACTTTTCCAATAAAATTAGGACATGTGTTAGGGTAATATTGATATAATTTTTACCCTTAATTACCCTATTTACTTTTAACCGTGGTAAATAAAAGTAAAAAGTTACTATTCACCAAAAATTATTTTCATCTCATTGAACCACATTTTACTCCTTGATATTAACCATGTCTCTTGGATTTTTAAAATTACACTCACAGAAGCGGTAAACTTAATTTTTATGTGAATTTGCAAATTCTCCTAGGAGATGGGTAAAAGACGGTGAAAAGTTCAATAAAATTTTTATATGTCTAAAATTATTGTAACCTGAATCCAATGAATTAAATTGAACTTATATAGGTATTACGTATCTATTTCGACTTAAAATCAATTTAAATAAAATAAATAATTATTTAAATAAAATGTCGGTTTTAACCAATAACTCAGTGTTTTGTACTATTCATCAAAAATTGAAAGTTTTCATAAAAATACCAAAAATTCACCCTAGGATAATTTTGATATTCCGAATCCAAAAATGAAGTCCATTTTGAAAGATAAATTTATAAAATTCCAAAAAGTGGGTATTACTATTCATAACGGCTAGTTTGATTGGTTGTGGTGTGTGTTAGAACTCGAAGTTGCGTATAACACATGCTAATGTATTATTCAAAGGGAAGCGTACCGTGGAAGCTTGGGGTGTTACATTCTCCCCTACTTCAAATAATTTCATCCTCAAAATTTCTAGAATACTACCTCCTGAAAAGACTTGGGTGGTTCTTCATCATAAGTTCCTCGGTTTCCCACGTTGCCTCTTCTATCTGATGGTTTCTCCATAGAACTTTTACCAGATGAGTCATCCGGTTTCTCAGCACTTGTTCTCTTGTATCAAGAATCCTGATGGGATCTTCACAATAAGATAGGTCAGGTTCTAGTTCTAATTCCTCATAGGTGAGTACATGCATTGGGTCAAGCATGTATTTTATCAACAATGATACCTGGAACACATCGTGAACTTTGGAGAGACTTGGAGGAATTTCCAAACGGTAAGCTATAGCCCCAATTCATTCTAGAATTTCAAATGGTCCGATGTACCTAGGACTCAATTTTCCCTTCTTACCAAAATGTATAACGCCCTTCCATGGAGATACCTTTAAGAAAACATGATCTCCTACCTGAAATTCCAAATCCTTCCTTCAGTTATCACCATAGCTCTTCTACCTAATTTGAGATGCTTTGATGTGGATTTGGATTACCTTCACCTTTTCCATTATTTCCTCCACCAGTTCTGGGCCTAAAAGTTTTCTTTCACCAACGTCATCCCAACAGGTTGGTGTACAACATCTCTTTCCGTATAACACATCATATGGTGCCATCTGAATACTCGAATGGAAGCTATTGTTATTGGAAAATTCTACCAGAGGTAAATATTGATCCCACATACCCTGAAAGTAAATTTAGCATGATCTCAACATGTCTTCTAATGATTGAATAGTCTGTTCTGATTGTCCATCTGTTTGAGGGTGGTAAGCAGTGCTCAAATGGAGTTCAGTATCCAGGGATTTCTGAAGACTTTTCCAGAATCTTGATGTAAAACGGGGATCACGATCCGAAACAATTGATAGGGGTACTCCATGAAGTCTCACAGCTTCATTAATATATAGTCTTGCTAGACGTTCGAGTGGTAAATATTACATTATATCAAGAAAATGTGCTAACTTGGTAATACGATCAACAATGACCCATATTGCATCATTCCTTCTAGGAGTCTTTGGTAGTCCCATGACAAAGTCCATCATGATATTATCTCATTTCCACTCAGGTATGGGAAGAGGTTTCATGACTCCTCCAGGTTGTTGCCTTTCAGCTTTCACTTGTTGTCAAACCATACATCTTGACACAAAATCATCAATCTCCCTCTTCATGTTGTCCCACCAAAAATGTTCCTTTAAATCTCTATACATTTTGGTGCTCCGAGGGTGTATAGATAAATTAGAACTGTGAGCATCATCTAACAATTCTATTTTTAGATCAGGTATATTGGGAACACAAAGTCTCTTCCCAAATTTCAAAATTCCATCTTCATACACAAAGTCACTCAATCTCCCATCATTCACAGCTTTAATCTTCTTTTGAAACTCTTCATCATCGGTCTGAGAACTCTTTATCCTTTCTAGTAAAGATGGTTTGTCAACTATTTGAAAAAGTATTGATGTTTCACCTTCCATGGTGATTCCCATATCCATCTTTACTAGATCCATGAAAATAGGATCCCTTTATACTCTCATATTGTTCAAAACTCCATGATCCTTTCTACTCAAAGCATCTTCTACCTTATTTTCCTTCCCCGGGTTGTATTGTATCGTGCAATCATAATCCTTGAGTAGTTCAAGCCATCTCCTTTTCCTCATGTTGAATTCTTTCTGTGAGAAAATATACTTCAAACTCTTGTGATCAGTATATATCTTAGATTTTTCACCATAGAGATAATGTCTCTATATCTTCAAAGAAAAGATCACAGCTGCTAACTCGAGATCATGAGTAGGATAGTTTTTCTCAGGAATTTTTATTTTTCATGATGCATAGGCAATAACCCTATCATTCTACATAAGGACACAACCAAGTCCTTTCTTTGATGCATCACTATAAATAACAAACCCATCATTCCCTGATGATAGTGTCAATATAGGAGCATGGACTAATCTTCTCTTCAGTTATTCAAAACATTATTCAGAGTCCTTTGTCCAAACAAATTTATCCCCATTACGTGTGAGATTTGTTAATGGGTTAACCAATCGGGAAAAGTTTTGGACGAAACGCCGATAATAACCTACTAAACCAATAAAAATGCGTACCTCGGTTATACTCATTGGTGCTGGACATTCTTGGATTGCCTTGGTCTTATAAGGATCAATAGATATTCCATCCTTAGAGACAATATAGCCAAGAAAAGAAATCTCCTGAAGCCATAATTCACACTTTCTAAACTTCCCATATAATTCATGTCTTCTCAGAGTCTTCAATATAACGCGCAAGTGATTTTCATGATCTTAGTAACTTTTGGAGTATACCAAGATATCATCAATAAATACCACTAAAAAATCAATTATATATTCCTTGAAAACTTTGTTCATTAGATCCATGAACACAGAGGGAGCATTAGTCAGCCCAAAAGGCATTACTGTAAACTCGTAATGCCCGTACCTAGTTTAAAATGTTGTCTTCCGAATGTATTCCTTCTTCACACACAACTGATGGTATCTAGATCTAAGGAAAATCTTTGAAAAGTATTGAGCTCCATGCATTTGGTCAAATAAATCATCAATGTGAGGTAGGAGATACTTTTTCTTTATTGTTATAGCATTGATCTCCCTGTAGTCGATACATAACCTCATAGATCCATATTTCTTTTTAGCAAAAAGAACAGGGCCTCCCCATGGAGAAACACTAGGGAGAATAAATCCCTTATTACTTAATTCCTCTATTTGTTTCTTTAGTTCAACTAATTCCAAAGTGTCCATTCTATAAGGGTTCTTCGATATAGGCCTTGATCCAAGAATTAAATCAATGGAAAAATCAACTTCTCATTCTAGAGGATGTCCAGGTAACTCTTCCGGAAACACATCTAAATATTATTTTACAATAGGTACATCCTCTATTTGAACATTCCTTTCATCACACACAGTCATTTCATTCTCTTCCTCCCCAATAATTGAATTTAGTTGAGCTACTGGGGGTGGATCTAGATAAGAATTGGGTGGTGACGATTCTGCTCTAAAGATAAGGTGTTCCTTATCATCATCATCAAAAGTCGTAACCTCCTTCTTCTTACAATAAATCTTTTCATCATGGTCTGAAATCCAATCCATACCGAGGATTATATCAAACTCAATTATAGCTATGATGATGAGATCAGCAGATAAAGAACATTTATGTGCTCTAATGGGTACTGATTCACAAAACTTTATTGCAATGATACTTCCCTTAGGAGTTTTAACTGAAAACTCCCTTGTTAAATCAAATTGGAAATATCTAATTTTCTTATCAAACTGGGAAGATATGAAACAATGCGATGATCCAGAATCAAATAAAGAATTTTCTAAACTTTAGGAAACCATTAAATTACCTGCCACCACATCTTTTAGAGCTTCTACCTCAGCAGTAGTTATAGCATAAGATTTTCCTTGATCCCTTGGCCTATTCTGAGATAAGTTCCCCTGACTCTTAGGACAATCATTTTCATAATGTCCCATCTCTCTACAATTATAGAATTCCACATTGACAGCAACTCTCTTTCCCTTGCAATCATGGGCTTGGTGGCCATTTTCACCACACTTGTAACAGACTCTCATTCCCTTCAAGCAAGTTCCAGGGTGTTTCTTCCCACATTTACTGTAGTATGGATAATCAACTTTTACCTTCTTCCCTTTATTTCCATTTTTAGAGTGGTCAGAAGATCTCTTCTTCTCTTTCTTTTCCTTAAAGTCGTAAGACTTAGTGAATTACTTTTCTGTCCTGATAGCATATGAGACAATATCTTCGGACAACAAGAAAGATTGTGAGACTAATGCTCGATGGAGAAATAGTTTTAACCCATCAAATAAATGATCAATCTTAATTCTTGGGTTACATATATAATTTGATGCATGCCTCGCTAACCTTGTAAAGTTAGCCTCATACTTTGCGACATTCTCATCCTCCTTTTGCCTCAGACTCAAAAATTGCATTTCCATATTTGCTCGATGGTCACAAGGAAATTATTTTTCTAAGATAATCTATTTAAACTCCCTAAATTACATATTTGATACTTCATCATCTTCCTTCGTGTTTTGTATCAATGACCACCATTGATCAGCATCTCCAGTGAGTTGATAAACTGCCATGACAACTTTTTCCCTTTCACTACTCCCCAAAGCCTAAAATATTTTCTCTAGGGAACTTATCCATTGCTCAGCTACTAATGGATTTGTACTCCCATTTAATGTTGGTGGTTTCTACCTCATGAAGCGATATAACATTGATCCTCCACGTTTTGGATCAGGTTGCTCCATACGGGTAATGTTAGTATTCATAACCTGAGTGAGTTGTCCCAGTATGGTGATTATCTGATCAGCACCAGTTGGATCACCTACTCCACTATAATTATCTTGAGCAGGAGGGAAATACCTACATAGAGTGCGTGCATTGATACAGTTTTCATTCCTTACACTAGGCGCCATTTATAAACAATGGCATAAACTAGATTAGTTTATGAATCAAAATACATAATCCAAACTTGTAAAACACTTAACATAAATTGAACAGTTTATGGATATAATCCATAATCATAAAAAAACTCTTTGAGTAATTATATACTCATAAACCCTTCATAATGGTTTGTAAAGAAAATGAGAATTATCCTAAGAATATCCCCCAGGAGTGTCGTAACCAAGAGTGCAGCAAGGCCTGTTGTCATGCACCAGTTCCCGTTCAAGTCTAGCTCAAAGTGGTGTTTTCAGGTTTTACCCCTAGGTACATCTGTGCTAGAGCCGTGTCTACCTGTATCCATATATGGATATATTGCTCAAAAAACTCAAAAAATATCTACAATACCAAAATTCTATTAAGTTATTCTATACTAATCCTCAAAGTCCATCTTAGGTCTATGTGCTCTAATCAGAGTTTATCTAAATCTAGTTTCCAAGGTTTGTAATAAACTTCCTCTGATACCAACTATAACGCCCCGACCCTAGTTACCTAGAGTCAGTTCATTATTACATAACATTGGCATGATCACAAAAGATCAAGTTTCAAAAGACTGATTAGTTTAGTAGTCTTGGAAAAACTAGATATATTCATAAGTCTTACATTACATCATAAAGTAAAAAAACTACAACAACATCTTGTATTCATATCCCCTCATATAATCCCTACAAGTCATTCATAAAATACTTCTTCACATCCTGGGAAAAATTAAAACATTTAAAAGGGTGAGCTCAGATGCTCTGTAAGGATAACAATATAGCGGAAACTTTCATAAATAAGCATAAACATTTAATGTAATGTATAACTAAAACAAAATCCTTTTAAACTTGAACTTCATCATAATATGGCAGAAATAAAATGAAATAATTCCATTTACTTATTCACATGGATATTCTACTAATCGAATAATCACATGAAATATCAATAACCACTTTCATAATGATGGAATGCATAATGACAGACTATCATAACCACATATCCAAGGCCTCATTCCAAGACACTAGTTTGTCTCATAAGACCTACTGATGCATCGAGGAGCTATAGCGGGCTCCACCTGTCACTTATTTAGTCCAATGCATTCCTCATATGAACAGGTTTAAACATAACTTAAACATTCATACTAAAACTAGCATGCAAAATGTCAATACATTCTCTATAAACCATGAATGGTATAAAATTAACACATACACATTAAAACACATCACAAAACCTTCAATACAATATGGAAGTTTTGTATCATAATAAATTAACTTCAAATAATCTTAAAATCCATCAAATGATGTTGACATAGGTGAAATTAAAACTATTTGAGAGAAATATTTTTCTTTAAATAAATTAAAAGTCACATAATTGTAAAATAAAACATTCAATATGAAAATATTCTTATAAGATTTTAAGGGGATCTTTGACGATTTTATAACGACGGAAAATAGCCTCACCCACCGTATAAGTTAAAAAAGACATTCTTACCTTAATTTTGTCGAAAAGGATAAAAAGGACCTTGTTTGGAAAATGACGAAAATATTCCTTTCAAACCATTATTTAAAAATTCTAACAAGGGTATAAATGAATTTAACCCATAGTCTAGAAAATAGTAAAAAAAATTTGAAATGCATTTTTAAGAAACATGGATGTGGATGATAAAGTAGTTCTAGTAGATAATCACATATCAACAACCTCTGATAATAAAGAGATTGTGAAATAAACCCTTACCTTGTACTTTTCATTGGTTGGGGGTAGGTTAACCTCCTGTAAAATGGTGAAATAATTGTTATTAAATTATACAAGAATCATATACATTAATATAATATCATATATGATCTTTTAACATTTATTTGTTAATAATATATTAGTATTATTGTTTTTTCAGGTGTTAACTTACTCGTTTTCTTTTATATGTTTTGTTATATAAGTCATGTTTGTTATGGATATTTTGTATCTTATTCATATCTAGAATGATATAAATTCCTTAAAAATTATTTTTAATCATCAAATGAGAATTATACTTGAATGGATACGATGGAGAATGAATCTCATCATGTTCGTGGAGACGGTAGTCCGTACGTACGCACGAGCGACCATATCATTCTTTTGATATTATAATAATATATAATTGGATGGTATATCATATATACAGAATCATTATCATGTTATATTTATTATTTACATGAATTACACATCATTATTATACTCATCCAAATAATAGTGTATTGAATAACACTTACACCCCGACGTGGAGACGGTAAGCCGTACATACGAACGTATGATGACATGTCATTCAAAAGATGGATAGAATACTGAATATGGTTGTACCATATTTATAATAACATCACAGTATATATAATACACTGGAGTTATTGTTTTAGAATGTAAATAACAAATAAATAAGAAGTTGAAGAATAAAGGAACTTGAAAGAGGGTGGTGAAATCATTACCTCTTCTTCAGGTTATTCCTTTTTATTTGATCAAAAGGGCTCCATAGGTTGGCTTTTTGATCAAAATAAGGCCTCTAGGTTTAAGTGAGGGAAGTTGAGAGAATATTTGGGTAGGTGTTGGACGAATCAAAAGGCTTTGAAGGTGTGAATAATTGGTTAGAATTGGTGTCCTTTTATAAGGGGGAGGAGGGGCTCTTTAGAAAAAACTTAAAGTATTATTTTATAATAAATTCATATTCGGATTATAATAGCTCAAAAGTGGATTATTCAATGTTTATGGTGGGGATGGGTCGAAAACCACTCAACCAATAGATTTTATACAGGTTTGAGTCACTATAGTAACCTTATCTTTTAGATTTAACTCTTAGTTAAATAGTTTGACATTTACCATGTCTTTTTTTTATTTTTATATTATAATGTTACTAAACTTACAATAAACTTCCAGGAGACCCCCAATTGGTCCATTAATGATACACCTATCATGATATAAGTCCTTTGACCAATCCTTATATTTTTAGCAATAGAATATGAATTAATAATATAATATTTATTTTAAATAACTCTTTTATGTTAATTTTGACACTATTGGGTATTTTGTTTTTGATAAATTCATGACAGCATTATTAATTCGAAAAAAATTCATATAACCAGTCATAATATGTCATATTAACCTAGGAAATTAGTGTAATTCATAAAAAGTTTCAAATTATATTTATTTGGGTATTTATAATATCAATTATCTTAATATTTCATTAATACGGTAATTACTGCATAATTATTTTGTCATAAATAAATTTACTTATTTAATGTCTAAAAATTATAAATAAAATACCATTATGTAGGAAATCGTTTTATATTTCTAAATAATATTTATAAGCGAATTTATCTTATGTATAACCCTATATTAAAAATGTTTTAGTTATTAAACTTTGATTTTATCTCTTTTAACTCTTCTTTGAATTAAATAATAATAAATGTCCTAATCTAATCCTAATGGACCTAAATGATAATATTGTATTCCTAAGGTTGTTTTTGGTCGAGATACACTTGTCAAATAGAATTAGGACATGTGTTAGGGTAATATTAATATCATTTTACCCCTAATTACCCTATTTACTTTTAACCGTGGTAAATAAAAGTAAAAAGTTACTATTCACCAAAAAATATTTTCATCTCATTGAACCAAATTTTACTCCTTGATATTAACCGAGTCTCTCTGATTTTCGAAATTCCACTCACAGAAGCGGTAAAATTAAATTTTATGTGAATTTTCAAATTCTCCTAGGAGATGGGTGAAAGACGGTGAAAAGTTCAATAAAATTTTTATATGTCTAAAATTATTATAAACTGACTCCAATGAATTATATTGAACTTATATAGGTATTAGGTATCTATTTTGACCTAAAATAAATTTAAATAAAATAAATAATTATTTAAATAAAATGTCGGTTTTATCCAATAACTCGGTGTTTTTTCACTATTCATCAAAAATTGAAAGTTTTCAGAAAAATACCAAAAATTCACCCTAAGATAATTTTGATATTACGAATCCAAAAATGAAGTCCATTTTGAAAGATAAAATTTATAAAATTTCAAAAAGTGGGTATTATTATTCATAACGACTAGTTTGATTGGTTGTGGTGTGTGTTAGAACTTGTAGTTGCGTATAACACATGCTAATGTATTATTCAAAGGGAAGTGTACTGTGGAAACATGGGGTGTTACATCTTATCAGGGAATTCCATGAGAACTCAGGAACCCCATTACGATTCAAAGATATGGATTTCTTAGGTTGAGACCCACCTAGATCCCAATCCTTGTCTATTCTTGGATTCTCAGTAAGACACTGTAGGATCCCTCACATAATATTAAAGGATACCTTGGATACACTCCTTGTATCCAACATTAAAAAGTAGGTTCCATAGTTACAGCCCATAGGGACCTATCTATACTTAGCCCCATTTAACCTTGGATGATCACCCTGGATTTGGTAGGCATCTTATTGCGGAATGCCTTGGAATATGATCCTTGGATTACACTCTTACCCTTAGCCAAGCTACAATTATTATTGATTTGGAAACCCTTGAGGTCTACATTTACTTGGTTATTACCTTGGAACTTCATTATTAAATTTCATTATAGGTTACCTTGTCACAACTTGTAACCTTCACTATTATTAACATGTGAATCATTTAGAAATTGGTAATACTAAATTAATGGACTAGTTATGTTCATATTCCAGAGGAGGGTTGAATCGAGTACTTGTGTATTCAGATACATTGTGCTGCTTTACTTTAAATATGCATGCTTGAACATTGTTACATTTCCATTACACGGTCTGAATGTTATAGAAACTGTGGGTGGGGGCCTACTAAGATTTATCTCACACCCTCTCTGGGTGTCATTTGGTACCCAGAGTAGATTATATGAATGCAGGTTTTGACAAAGGGAAGCATATGGATTCGAACACTTAAATGCTTGCTGTTTAGGATGGAGATTGACAACAGATGACTGAGATAGGGCTTGATATTCTTGGTATTGTCTTTGATTTCATTTATAATTTTTTAAACATGTTATCCTTGTTATCATGTATCCATGTTTTACAGTTTTCTAGTGACATGACATATCATCATCAGTTGTTTTTATGCTTATATGTTATTCCAGTTATTTCAGTTATTGTTATTATTATCTATATTTTCCCCTATGAATTCTATTTACTAGTATTACTTCTTTTATTTACCTCTGTTTATATTTATCTGATGCGCTACACTTTTCTAATGACGGAATAGTCTCCCCATGAACACACCATAGGCCATCGCTACTAGTCGTCATCCTCTAGTGTTTAGAGAGATGCTCTTGAGGTCATGTACCCTTCGAGATCGGGGAACCTATTAAGTGGAATCTGGATATGGGACATTACACTCCCCTAACTAATTAGATGAAGAAATATTTAGAGGGTTGGAGTAGAGTCGTCAGTCTATACTTGAGCTGCATGCCCGGATGGATATCTTGATCGTACATATATGGAGATATAAGGATATCTTATCCCGGTTAAGGTATGATATTTTATCATTATCATCCCCATTGTAAAACACAAAGAAAATAGTTTAGGATATTTCTACTCTTATTGATACCCTTTATCATACGGAAGAAGTAGATGAAGTGGGGCAGGCAACAATTTGACGCTCCATCGACGCTTCCCATCAGACTCTTACTAATTTGGCTAGATCAGCCAATCAATTTTTTTTGTAGTTTTATAATTTATTTAATTTTTTTAATAAAACCTTAGAAAGGATATAGAATGTAGAGATCCATCCATCTGTATTCTATCAATGAATAGACTTTTCAGAATTTATATCTTGTTTTACACTTTTCTTTCATTCATGACGTGCATGACATTTCGCTGATCTGATGTCACATGAATAACCAAAGATACCCATCCTTTTCATAATATCAAGTAAAAATGAATGAATGTATTTGAATGATTAAATTCTAATATATTTTTCATGAGAAATTATCATTAATTCCCTACCAACATGAGATTCCTCATTGACATATCTACTCGAGCTATCTTGAGATTACTTGATTTACAAAAGGAAACTTTGGGTAGAATATATTTTCTAGAGGGGGAGTACTCTATCTTTTTATGAAATCAATGGGATTAGCGGGCATAGATTTTTTTTATCGATCTATATGGTGGGCCTCACACGATATTTATCGTTTTAATGCATACTACATCATTGATACAATGTAGTTTAGTTTATTTTAGATCGAACCTTTCTATTTCTTTGTATTAGGATATTTTAGCTTAGAACTTTCTATTACTGTAGTTTATGGTATTTTAGCTCGGACCATATATTACTGTAGTTTATGGTCTTTTAGCTCAGACCTTCTATTATTGTAGTTTGTGGTATTTTATCTCAGACCTTCTATTACTTCAGTTTAGGGACTTCTAGCTTGGACATTCTATTACAGTAGTTTAGGTTATTTTATCTTGGACATTTTGTTGTTGTAGTTTAAGGTCTTTTAGCTCATAACTTCTATTATCATAGTGTAGGGTATTTTAGTTTGGACCTTGAGATTCCATGCAGTTTAAAGTCTTACTACCATGTATTCAAATACCATTCAATTTAAATTATTACTATTAGGAATTTATTTATGAATATGGAATATAAGTAAAATATTCAAGGGATGACCCATGACACCCTAAGGTTCTGATTTCTAATGTGGTGTTTACAGAGCTCATGAGGATTGGATTTCATTTCCTACAAGGTGGAGATGCCTCTGGTAGGTAGGTCAAATACCTTATGTGTTCGTATCATTTTCAAATAGAGGAGTCCCCACTCTTTTACAAGGGACATGGAAGATTTATGAGTATATCATTGGCTGAGGATGAAATAATAGGGATTCTAGGTCAACCTGGATAGTTGGAATATGGGTTGAGTAAGTTATAACCCAAAAGTATGAGTCAAGGAATATGGAATGGGGTAGACAAGATGGGGATGGTATATAACACCCTGAGGTTCTGGGTTCTACTATGGTGTTTCCAAGGTTCACAAGGATTAGGGTTCCTTTACTAGAATGAGGAGATGCCTTTAGTTGGTAGGTCAAATCCCTTATGCATCGATAGCATGGTCAAGAAAATATGATCTCCACTCCTTTCCAAGGACCATGAAATATTTTTAAAGACTCAAATTTCTAGATGATGAGGTTTGGTATGGAACCAAGGGATACATAGGAAGGGTTCTATCACCCTAGGATAATTCTAATATTATGTGAAGCCTGATCCCTACAACCCTTGGTTTAGAATCACGGGTTGTGGGACAAAAAAATTCTTGGGAATGGAATGTTCAATTCCTACTTTGAGAAAGGGAAGAAAACACAGTGACGTAACATTGAGGATACCGAATCTTCTTGAATAGTCAAGTTATATGGATTTTAAATCATGGTTTGAATTTTTCTGGTCCTGAGGATGATATGGGACAATCATACAAGGAATGGGCCAGAACACACTTGGGTGTTCAGTTCTTCCCCAATAATATTAGGGTTCACAATGATTAGAAATACCTTTTTTATAGTGACACATTTGGTTGATGACCATATGTTCATATTCAAGATCCATAGGCATGCATGCATTGTTAAAAAAAGGTATCTTGAAGCTGGGTATCCTTTTCCAAGGTCCATGGAATATTTATGGTGATCTAAGACACTCAAATTCGGAAGTGTGATTTAGGGAGAATGTAATATTAAAGTAGATTTAGATCACCCTAAATTTTTTTTTGTCATCTTGTGAACATGTTATCATGATGAAGATATGTAATAAATCGTTAATCTAATTTTTTCTTGGACCAGGGGGTCAAACGAACATAACTTGGATTTTAATAGGGCTACAAAGTAGGCCCTATGAGATTTATGACCTATTTAATTATGCCCTAATTTTCCCTAAACACCAGAGATGAGTATTGTAGTGGGAGAAGACTTGAATTTTTCTCGTGCCTCCCTTTTCGAGTTTTCAACCTAACAAGTTTTTTGTCTCTTTTGCTAGCAATTTAAGGTCTTACAATTTAGACCATCAAAGGCTAGATTTTAATGTGGTACACATTTTACCAAGAAAGTCTAGAGTTTAAGTTCAAACAACTTTGACCAAAGTGTAGGAATTTTATGGTCTTGGTGAACATGGGCCTAATATAAGGATCATGTTACATAAGATCCCAATTAGGATACCTAGGGTTAGGATTACTTCTATACTTTTCTGAGTGAGAGATGAAAATTTTATAAATCATGGATCGAGGTTCTAAAATAATTGGTAGTGACATAAGAAAATAATGTTGGGGATGACACATAAAACCCTTAGGTGTTGAGTTCTTCCATGGCGATATCAGGCTCAGAAGGATTAGAAATTTTTTTTTCATAGGTCCAAGATGTTTCTGGTTAGTAGGTCTAATCCCTTATACATCGATATCATGGTAAAATAGAGAGATCACTTTTCCTTTCCATGTAGTATGAAATATGTGTAGCGACCCATGGTGATCAAGACCTGAAGTGTGATTTATGGGATGAGGGGAATAGAGGCTGACAGAACCACCCCATACTTTGGTTGATCATGGTAAGGCTCTTATGGTCCTTTGATAATGGATTATACTAGATTATGGTATGAGTATATTAACATCATGTAGTAGGGATGTATTTGTTGTACAGTTTAAATGTATTTCAACTAGGACACTTGCCTTGCAGTTAATTTTTATGTGGTAAGGACGTATTTATATCCTTGAAATTTAACATCATGTGGTAAGTACATGAGAACTTATGTGAAAAATTGTACATGATATATTATATGAGTAAGCAATTTTTATGAAAATATGACTCTTACATGAAAAAATGAGCTTTTATGACTCGACCCTTATGTTGTTGGGGGAACATTTTCTTGTTGGTTATTGTAGATGGGCTTAGGATCGAATATCTAGATGTCACTAAATATCATGTGATGATAGGAATCAAGCCACACATATGTATTGACCGGGAAACACTCTACATAGGTCTGACCCATACACATCAGGGGGCATTATTCTTGTTGATTTTTTGTATCTAGGCCCAAGATTGGAGGTCTGGGGGTCACTACGTATCCCATGATGACAAGAATCAATCCACATGTATTTCTCGACAAGAAATGTAGTTTAACTTCACATGGTAAGGATGTAGTCTCCCCAATGTGAAAGGGGAACATTGTAGCTAAACCCAAGTCCTGAGATCTAGGCGTTACTATATATCCTTTGATGATAGGAATCAAGACACGTGTAGTTATTGAAAAAAATCTCCCTATGCAGGTTAGACTGTATGTAGGGAGGGGGGATTTTTATGTTTATTTTTTGTGGTTGGGCCCAATATTAGAGATTCGAGCATCACTATATATCCTATTATGAATGGAATCGAGTCACATGTAGTTATTTAATTGAGGTGTGGTAGGAGGGAAACACCAAAAATATTGGTCCTCTTAGGTGAGGTCCATTTTAATGTATAGTTTTATTTCATGTATGAGACATTAACTTTGCAGTTTAACATCATGCGGTGAGGACTCAGGAACATGATAACCCTTTTGTGAGCTAATATGCCTTGTTTATGTAGGGAAACCCCTACCAAATAACCTAATCCCATGTGATCTATGCTCAGTGTATGAAATAAGGAATCAAAAAGGTTCCTCATGATATAGACATAATTGGAGAAAGGACAAGGGTATTGTTTATCATGTGATTAATGGACTTGGATATAGGATACACGAATCCCTACACATCTTATCAGGATGAGAATCAATCAAATCAAAATTTCTTGAAATCCTTATAGTTTAATGTCATGTGGCAAGTACATCATCCATGTAGTTTAATATCTTGTGCTACGGATGTGGGTGAATCAACATACAAGAATAGGAATATAGCATTTGGGCCCAAGAAAGGAGGTGTAGGAATCTCTATATATCCCATGATGGTAGAAATCAATCCACACATAGTTCCTATAAACAATTCAGTTTAGTGTCATATGGAGAGGACATCGTCCATGCAGTTTAATATCTTACGGTAAGGACAAGGGCCACCCGATGAGGAAGAAAAGTAATACCGCAGCTTAGCCCATGAATGGAGGTCTAGGAATCACTACATACCCTATGATGGAAGTAAATAATCCACACATAGTTCTTGGATAAAAATATTCCCTCTATGGTTCTGACTCTCACATAGGGATAGGGGCATTTAATTTTTCTTCCACAC
The DNA here is from genome assembly GCA_963277665.1 of Viscum album. Lineage (NCBI taxonomy): Eukaryota > Viridiplantae > Streptophyta > Magnoliopsida > Santalales > Viscaceae > Viscum > Viscum album. The sequence continues at coordinate 2,489,956 of OY728165.1, forward strand.
AGATCCAGCTCACATGAGGTGAATCGTAGGTGAGAGGATGATTTTTGTGCAGTTTAACATCATGTGGTGAAGAAATATTCTGTAAAATTTAACTTCAGGTGGTTAGGAAATGTTCCATACCATTTAAAATCATGTAGCTAGGATGTGTTAAATACATTTTAACATCATGAAGTTAGGATGAGAGATGTTGAGTAGTTTAACACATGTTTCTAGGAAATCATTTCATAGTTTACTATCATGAAACCGGGATGAATGATTTTCTGAAATTTTTTATATTTCTACTAGGAAGATATCTTCATAGTTTCAATTTCATGTGGTTAGGACGAGGGATTTTATGTAGTTTTTTAATCTTATTTCTAGGAGTATATCTATATAGTTTTAACGTTATGTGGTTAGGATAAAGGATGATGGGCAGTTTTTTCATCTTGCTGCTTGGATGAGCTCTGTACAGTTTTAACATTATGTGGTTAGGATGAGAGATGCTATTAATTTTTGTTGCCTTGCTTCTAGGAAGAGTTCATTATAGTTTTAACATTATGTGGTTAGGATAAAGGATGTTGTGCAGATTTTTCATCCTGCTTCCAAGATGATCTTAGTATAGTTTTAACATCATGTGGTTATGATGATAGATGCTATGCAGCTTTGTTGTCTTGGTTCCAAGATGAGATCTGTGTAGTTTAAAAGTCATTTGGTTTGGACGAAATATACTTTATGGAATCTATGAAAATTATTTATTAATAAATATTTCATTGGTGGGGGGTGTGACACGTTCCCCATCCATGATGTCCAATGAGTGAGCTCCGTCGTGATAGAACATATGTATGTTATAATCAACTTCCTCTTTGGGTTCTAGGTTTTGAGGCTTCTTTCCTAGTATCATTAGGGTTTTGAGATCCAATACTATTTATCCTTGAAGTAATAAATAGAGGTGAACCTTTTTATTGAATTCCCATGTGATCCGATTATGATGAACTTCATGTTTGTGCAATGTACACAACATTTTCTCATCAAGTTGACCCAACTCATCCAGCTGCTTTTATGACTAATCATCATCTGAAATTTTTCCACAAATGGATATTCAGAGTGAAGGAATATGTACTCTGTAGTAAACACTACCTCAGTTTTGTACACCAATGAATATGGTATTTCTTGTATAACAGTACGCATGGTGGTACAGTAGGCCCATAAAGCATGGGGGAACTTGTATAGAAAGAATCTATTGTCCTTATTCACTATATTCTAGAGTATATGTGAAAAATTCTTATTGAAGGCCTTTATCTGTCCATTTTCCACTGCATGATATCATGATGAATGATTGGACTCGATGTGTTACTCCTGGTACAATTTCTTTAAATCCATTGAGAAAAAGTTGGTGCTATTTTCCATCAGTGTTGTGTGAGGGATTCTTAACCTGGTGATGATATGGTACTTTATGAAGTTGATTTCAACCCATTTAGAGAAGAAATTGGTAGTAGTAAAGATATATTTTAACTGTGTAGTTGTGGATGGGGGATATGACCCCACAACATCCATTCCCAATATGAAAAATAGGCATGAATATTTAGCTGTATGTAGAAATTATGGGGTCTGATGGATGAAGTTTGCAGGGATATAGCATGAATGACATTTCCTGGTGAATTCCACATAGTCTTGTATTATAGTTTTGTAGTAGTAACCCAGCCACCTAATTTGGTGGGATATAATTGTCCCATACTAATGAGCACTGCCGGATATTGTGAGGACTTCTTCCCTAATGACATGAATCCCTCTTTTTTCTATGCATTTGAGGAGGATTATGTTGAATCCTTTCTTATAGAGGGATTTATGCTCATTTAGACCATCTCATAGGGTAAATTTTTCTACTCATCGTCTAATATGTTCCCTTCTAGATCAGTCTTTAGGGAGGGTCCCATTATAGAGATAATAAATTATGGGCTCCATCCATATAGGGGTGGATACTGGTTCATCATACTCAGACCTGGTGTTGACCTGATTGATCACTTTTATGTTCGAGACAATGACCTATGAGACCATTATTCAATGAACGATGCGTAATATTGATTCCCCATGATTAGGGTCATCCAGGACTATGGAATAATTTCCTAATACATTGTCATGAGAATTATTTGATAGGGGAATATGATGTAATGTGGGATCAAAGGGGGAACTTCTCTATTATTCCCCTAACGTAGCCAGTGAGAGGGTCAATTCTTCCTTTTTAATAGAATATTTTCAATTGATTTGCTTTATCACTATCTCTGAACCCCTTTTTATGTCCAATTATTCTATTTGAAACTGTTGGGATAGTTCCAAACTAGTAATGAGGGATTTATATTTGGCCTCATTATTCATGTAGTCTTTGGATAGTGAGAAAGAGTAGAAAAAATTTCTTTTTTAGGAGAAATAAATATAATATCTTAGACAACCCGATTGATATTTGGATTTCACATCCTTTTTCAAATATTACTTTGGGAGGATACATAAAAATATATATCCCATGTCTATGGAGTGTCATGGGAATAGAAAAAATCATCTTCAGAAAGCTCAGTATCCACTGATGTACTTTCTGGGGTGAGATGTGCCGTGAGGAAATCAGCCATGACATACCCTTTCACTGAATTATATGATAAAAAATGGATATCATATTTTTTTTAGAATGACCACCCATCGGTCTAAGTTCCCAGTCAGCATGGGATGACCAAGGGTGACTTGAGAGGATCAGTATAAAAGACCATATGGACTTCATGGTGTTTTAAGTAATGCTTAGACTTTTGAACATCAAAGATGAGTTCGAGTTAGTTATTCTCAACATCTGATTATCATGTCTTAGTATTTATAATTTTTCACCTAAGGTACTAAAGATTATTCTTATTCCCTACATCATTCTTCTATATGAGGATAGTGCCAAGAGATCATTCCATGGAGGCCACATATAAGATGAGTGGCTTTCCTTCCACCAGTGAAATCCAGACTGGTGAGTGAAGAAGATACTATTTGAGACCCTTATAGGTTTCTTGTTAGTAATTATCCCATTGATAGGTGAATCCATTTTTCCTTAGATTGGTTAATGGGATATATTTTCCAACCATTTTTTCTATAAAACGCTAAATGTAGGTGAGGTTTCCTTTGATACCCCTCAGTTATTTGAGATTTATGGGGGTGGCATTGCTAAAATAAAACTAGACTTTTCTAGGTCGACCTTAATACCATAGTGGCATACCAAAATTCCAAGGAACTTCCATTATGTTACTCCAAAATATAATTTTAGCAGATTCATCTTTAGACTATGCTTTCGTGGCTTGTCAAAGATTCTTTAAAGATCCATGAAGTGATCAGATCACTATTGGGATTTAACCACTAGGTCATCGACATAACATTTGACTATTATTAATATGAAGGGATTAAATACATGTTTCATGGAATTTTGATATGTAGTTCCACTTCTATTTAATTCAATGGGAATGAATTGATAGAAAAATATCCCCCATGGTGTTTTGAAGTGGTGGCTCCCTCATCTTTTTGGGATATCGTTATTTGATTATATCATGAATACCCATCCATAAATAAAAGGGACTAGAATCTAGAAGTTTCATCGATCAAGATTTCTATGGTCATAAATAGGAAATATTCATTTGGGAAGTTTTAATTAAGGTCTCTAAAATCAATGCATACCCTAATATTCCCATTCTTCTTCTTTAAAGGGATGATAATAGTTATCTATATTGGGTATTTCACTTATTATAAAAAGTTTCACTTGATCAATTTTTCAACTTCCACCTCAAAATTTGTACCATGAGAGGGGTTCATCCTTCTAAACACATGTTTGAGGTCTCAATGGTTATCGGGTAAGCTAGGATGGTGTGTGGGCACATCAGGATCCAGTCTGAGAATTTCTATATAGTTCCAAGAGAACACATATCAATGTTGCTTTTGAAATTCAATGTACATTTCTTAATCCTCGAGAGGCATGGAGGAATTAATCAGTATAGATCGTGGGTCTTCTTCTGTTACCATATTTACCTTCCTGATCTCATCAATGGTGGTGAAGATGTCTTCATCAAATCAGGAGGTGTGTTCCTGAGTTCATCTTCTTCTTCCTCCACCTATGAGTTGGTAGAGGTATTTTCATATGAAGTTGGAAATTTGGGTTCATTTTTGTCACTATCTAGCAGAGAGATACCATAAAAAGGACATTATCATACCCTACTTCTAGATTCATCATTGAGAGATCCTAAAGATGATTTTATTTTACATTATCACTAGGAATATAAGGGACTTGGACATTTGGGATCAGGTTTATTACCTCAACCAAATTTATGGGGAGCACATAGTCACCGTCAAACATATTCTAGGGATTTGTAGGGGAATTCCCCAAGCTGTTGGGGGTTTCAACCTATATATCATCATCCATCATTGGTTTTTTTCCTTCCCTTTTGTATAAACCTTCCTTATCATATGTTTATTTACAATTCTTAAAGGGTTTACTATCACCATGTATTATTCCAAACTTCTAATTGATAGGGTATTTTAAAAATTTATGGAATATTGAAGGTACCACCCCATGGATGTGGAGACAGGGCCTTCTGAGAAGGAAATTATATGCAGTTTCTTGTTATATAACCATTAACTCAGTGTTAGATGGGAGTTCCCCAAACTGATCTTTGATATTTATCTTCTCGAGAGGCCTTTTCTCACACTTATCATACCATTGAATGGTCATATTTGTGGGAGAAAAATATCATACACTATATATAAAATTTTATAGGGTTCAAAACAAGATTTTTTTGCTCCCAAAACCATTTTCATCCAAATCCCTTCGAATGGTGACATTATTAAGTCTACTTGAAACATATATGATCTTGATGTGTCCCTGGATGACCACTTCTTGATCCTATTATTTGAATGAGATGGAGATATGAAACTCTACTGGCATGGTCTCTACTTCATAGACCTCAACTACAGTTTTTTATGTTTCAAACTCCTGTGGGTTATGGAGGGATTAAACGAGTTCCTACCTGAGTTATTTTAAAAAATGGATCACATCCTGGATTGAGATCTTGGATGGGACAAGCACTAATGATTTTAAAATGTCGTACTTTTGTGATAGATATCATCCCTTCCCGGGGTGGGGTTGATCATTATTATTTAGATCAGAAGCTGACTCATTTGAGGTGGATATTCCTAGTTCTTTTGTCGAGGTTGAGAGGTCATCTTCTACCACTGGAATAAGTTATGTTGGCCTTCCCTGTTTCTTGGGTAGATCAGATAATTGCACCTCTGTAAGGCGATATTGTAAGACAACTGGGGATATATGACCCCTAGGGGGTTCTGGGGAACCTCTATGTATTTTTTGGGATTAATGGAGTATTTTTCCATTGGTATTATATGCATATATATCCTTTGAGGGGATACAACTAAAATATTAGGTTCAACCACACCCATGATGTCCTCTATATCCTTAGTTCCTATGTGTACAACCTCATGTTCCCCTGTTGGGAATGAGGAACTCATACTCAGAGGAATATTCATCATCAGAGAAGGGTTCTACCATGTGTATCATCACGATAGAGACAATGATGATATCTTCATCCAATTAGGGTTCTGTTTGGTGGGGCGGTGCCCGTGCTTCGAATGTTTCAGGGAAGAAATATCTAAGAGTCATATCTTACATTGGAGAAGAATATGACCCTTTCAATTCTCCCTATTCATGTGTATAATGGTCTCACCCACCTTCTAGAGACATATACGATGTCACCTCCCTAGGTGGAATAAATTTTATGGGTTTTTAAATCTGTACTCTCAGGGTGGAATGAGATCAGTAAACTTGTTTTCAAGTCATCCAGTTGTTGAACTTATTCCCATACCAGTCCAAAACTTTCTTCCAATTAACTTATTCTTCTTACCAGGTGATAGTTATGTAGGTCACCTATTCTGGGGATTTATCAAACATCACCTATCTAGAATCGACCATGCCTTGGGGGATGTTTTTGAAGACAATGAAATCCTGGATATTGTGACCCAGCATTCAATGGAAGGGGAAGTAGTCAGGATGATCAATGAAGTTGACCTCGTTGGGTTTTTTATGTTTCGGTAGCATGAGAAGGTTATTGTCCATGGCATAAAATAAAAATCAAAGGACTTGATCATTTAAGAAGAAGTATACTTTATTCATCTATTCCTAAAATCACGGGCGGACCTGATCTCTTTTGTCTTCTGTTTGAGGGCAGTTCTGTGGTGGTTTCCACTCGATAGGAGGCATTGGGTGGGCTGGGAACCACATAGGTTTTTGAATGGGTACTAATGTTAGTTTGAGGGAAAAAATAGCAGTTTTTCCTTGCCTATCCTTTTTCCCTGTATTGAGAGCATGAGTCGAGACTTAGCTCGAGTTCACTAAATGGTGTCTTTTAGACACTGTTCTATTTTTTCAAACTCATAGAACCCACTTGGATACTTCATTGGGATTAGAGTTTTTTCATCTCATCCTAGATATTTTCATCAGAAAGTTCTAGTAATTTCTCATGTGTGAGAGGGATGTTGAGTAAATAGGATAGTACTATCCATATGTCTATGAAGTTATAAGCCCTCTTATTTTCACATTTCTTGTAGTTCATCAGGTTGAATTTTTTTGTTCTCCTCTACATAGATCTGAAATGGTAAAACAATTGATGATGAAGGTCTTCCAATCCTACAAGTGATCTAGCCTGAAGACCATTGTACCAAACAAAGGTCGGCCCTACCAATGTCTGTATAAAACATCTCATATTTTTCACCTCCTATTGATCTTGAGGGGCCATCATCAGAATACATTGGGATAAGAAGTATGTGAGATGTTTTTTGGGGTATCCTATGCCATTAAAGTTGTAGAAGGTAAGATTTATGAAATTGGGTGGAGAAAAAGTGTCATCCACACATTCAGGATATGGATTTCTCTTAGGATTCATAGGTGCACGTCACCCATACAAGGATTTAATTCATGTAGCTATGAATTTGATGGCGTTGAGAAATTCTAGAGGTAATTATGTTTGAGCCACCTCCCATCTATAGGGAGAAACTAGGACCTGATTATGTGGCCCTATTTTTTCCTCCCACTGATTCTCAACTAGATCAATGATGGGATGATCACCCAAGTGAGGGAGAGGTTGTCACCATAATGGAGGGAATTTGCAATAATTTTTGAATTCCTTATTTATGTAGACCGACTGCCTGGATGTGGAGCCGGTTCGATGCTCAAATGTTTCTCTTGAAAGCAGATCATCTTTGGGAGGAATAATATGTATCTCTTCATGAAGATGATACCAATTTGGAATGTTTCCCTGAAGTATCTCCTCATTGATATATCTAAGATTTTGAATCTCATTCTAATATTTTGACAACTTTTACTTCATGGAAGGGTTTTTAGTTCTTTTAGATGGTGATTTGGATATATCTACACATTTCCCTTTATCTTTTTTAGAATTTCTCCATAGATGTGGAAACTTGATATTTAGAGTTTCCATATTTTTGAGTCTCCTCTAGTTCTAGGTATATGAATCCTTAGTGGGTACATCTAGATCCTCCTCCTAAGGCATGTTTTCAGCATTTCTTCCCTCTACATCCATGTCTTTATTCAAATTATCTAATATTTTAATGGTGAACACATTTTCAAAGGTGTATCGGGAAATGGTATTTGTCCCATTACTTTCAACACAACAGGATGATTATGAACTATCTGCATTAGGGTCGTTCCTCGAACCCTTGGCCATATTGGGTCATTTTGTCTTGTGAACCCAGTGGGGTTTTATTACCTTCATCATACACTCCCCCTATCTTGGCCTGTGAGTATTGGCGTTGAGGGAGTTTCCTATTGTGACTGTCGATCAGACTTAGAATAATAGAGGTTTTTCCTATATTGGAAGGAACATATAGGATTTCAATCATTGATATTTATCTCTCAACTTGGAGAAGGCTGATTCCATATACTGTGACGATGATGATGATGATGATGATGAAAATTCCCCCAAACCTATGGGATGGGGACTATTCGGGGGCGAATTTGGCATTGTTTGATCCTATTATTGAAGATTCAATGATTCTATTCAAGGATTTGATGACTCCTAGGATGAAAATTGATTTATAAATTCCCCCATCCTAGTGGGATGGGGTTGATCTATAATCTTCATTGTTTCCCCCAGGACCCCCTCACGGGATGATAAACCTGGTGATAGTGATTGAGATATAAATTCCCCTAGCCCAGTGGGCTAGGGGTTGTTTGTAGATGTCGTCGATATGTACTGAATATTCTTGGGAATTGATGATCCAAGGTTTGGAGGTGGTTCTAGGTATTCCTCCAACCTGGTGGTCTAGGTTCACTCATAGATGGATCCTACAGCTACTACTACCATTAACAGTTTGATGTGGCATAAATATGATCATGTAAGAGCTAGGTATAATGAAAGACCATGATGGGAGTCAGTTACTTCATGAAGTTTTCAAGTTGGTTGCAACTTTTACATCCGTATCTGAAATGCATTCTCATTGTTTCTAGGGTCCTAGTTCAAAGATTTATGGGTTGTATTCTTCCTCCATTCATGGTGTCTTAGCATTGTTGAAGTGGGGGAATTATATTGTATTGAACAACTGGCCCACACATTACCTCATCCTCTGATTTTTTTCAAATCGATCCGAATTGGATATTTTATTAAACAATGGGAAAAAATGGCCAGTAGTAAAGAATAGATCATGGTGGTCTAAATTGGTGCAGTCCAAGGGAGTCCCCTTGGAAAAAAAATAAAACAATCCCAAGGGAGTGATCCCAAACTAGAATACAAAATTAGCAGCTCCTCTGGATAACTCCTTCTAGACAGGGCATCCAGAGTAAAGTTGGCCTCTCTTGGAATATGAAGCATGGAGAAATCATGGATGATCTCCAAATAGAAACTTTGAAAAATGTAAACCAGGTGCCAAGGAGTTGTCACCTAACCATGTAAATCATGAACAAAAACCTTAGAGTCTGACTCCACCTCAGAAACTGTTAAATAAAATCTATTTCATAGCATCAAACCAGTGTGTAATTCCTTCACTTTCACACCTAACGAACTCCATGGACCATAGAAACAACTACAATCAAGTAGAAATGAGCCATTAACATCTCATATAAGGCCGTCCCCACGCATCTTCCCATTTATGAAGGACCTATCGACATTGATCTTGCAACCCTGCAACAGTGGCCTCCACTTAATCCAACACCCCCGGGAACCAACCTGAGAAACTAACTTATTCATGAGTTTGTAAAGGTTAAACGAATACTAACCGCCTTTAACGAGAGATCCTAGTTACAGGACGTCTTATCTGAGGTGTTTTGTTGTTATGGGGATATAGAAAAGTTAAATCCTCTATAATTCACCCATTCTTGAATACGTATATTTGGTGAATCTCTTGAAATCAGTCAACATAGAGTTGATGTGATGTGAAGAAAAACACTATGTAGGACTTTTTCATGCTACTCCTTTCTTGGGTTCAGGGCCAAGAAAAAGGTGGCCATATCCAGATAGAAACAAATTGTATTAATGATTCGAAGGTGGTACTCATATTTTGGATATGGTAGATGTCTATCCTTCAGTTTTTGATGAGTTTCCCATATATTTTGATGTATATAAGGCATGGTCTTCTTTTCTAGACCATTTGGGATCTCATAGTCATAAGTGGAAAGGCTCTAGAACACGGTGGGGAGTTTGTTTCTAGCTAACTCTCTCAATATATCAGTGTTGGCCTCCTCTTAATTAGAAATAAATGCCTCCATCAGATCTGACCATAGAAGGTTCTTTTCGGGGTCACATGCTAACCGAAGTGGAGTGTCATAGGAAGTTGATGGGGAACTATATACATTTGACCCTAATATTTCGATCATCTCTCTATACGAACTCATCTATGTTTTGAGAACCTCTTTATTAAGAGGTGTCTTAGAAAGGGGAGGATTTCCTTGTTTGTGGTAGATATCACCATGGAGAGGTTGACCATGGCATATTTTAGGAGTAGAGTCTCTATGATCCATATCCACACTACCTTGAAGAAGAATATCACAGTAATGATCACCTTTTTCTTTAGTTGAAGAGTCAATGGACCCTTGGGTGTTAAGAATGTTTCTTAAACAGCCTTAAGGATGTTGGCATTGAGCATATTAGGGATATGAACCACATTTCTCACCATGGATGGAATATATTAACCCACCTTTTAGGATTTTTCAGGGATTGGATCCTATTGTATGATAGTTGTTGGACTTTGTTGATAATTATATAGTGTTGTGAGACTATGAGATCACCACTGAGAATCTTCTAGAATATTCCAATGATATTTTTCAATATGGGTAGGAATATGAGCCCTTACTGAAGTATGTACCACTCCCAATTGGTTAGTCTTGGTCAGAATAAGGATATGATCCCAGTCTCAAGACTTTGGTGTATGTCACCAATTCTTTTCAACAAGAATTTGAGCTTTTCCCAAGGTGTGTTCCTCTCTCACTTGGTAATCCCCAGTTGGAGTGAGAATATGGGCCTATTTTGAATATGTATTCCCCATAATAATATGTTTAAGAACCTCTAGAATGGGATAAGAGATATAATCCTCTTCATATATGGTCTCAAAAGGATACGGGTGCAGTCTTTCATCAAAATAATTAGGTATATGATCCTAGATTCCATGATATTCTGGAATATTCCTACTAGATTCACTGATAGTGATATAAGCCTAGCCTGAGGCATGTGCCATTCTCACTTGGTGAGCCCCATCCAGAACGGGGATATAATCCTGATCTTTGGCCTTTGTATTATAACACTAGTATTCTTTGATAGGAAAATGAGCTCATTCTGAGGCATGTTCCACTCTCACTTGGTGAGTCCCAACCAGAATGGGGATATGGGCCCAATCCTAGGCCTTTGGAATATGATTCTAGTCTTCTTCAACCAGAATGTGACCCTATCCCGAGGAATGTTCCTCTCTCACTTGGTGATACCCAGTTGGAATAGGAACATGATCCTGGTCTAGTGCCTCTTCCTTTATAAGAATATTCCATAAATCCTCTTGGATGGAAACAAGAATGAGTGCTTGCTCTGAATTAACTAATTGTTCATGCTGATCAGGGTGTTGCGCTTCCCTGACTTTACGGATATAAATAAGTTTGTATATTTGTATTTTTAATAGTTTTGTAATATTCCATTGGAGTTCTTAAGATATTTCTAAGTTGTAATGACACTTTAGTAAAGTGTGCGTGGGAATGTTAGCATTCACATTTTATATCTCCACTATATACTAGAAGATATCTTCAATTGAAGTGGGAATATGAGCCCACATTTTTCCTCATTATTCCACCATAATATTCCAACTGGCTTCAGGCATGGGGATTGAGATATGCACCTCTACCATGATTTCTATAGTAATATGCTTGAAAAACTCTTCTAAGTGAGCAGGGATATGATCCTTCTAACTAGTTATTATAAGAATATGCTGATATACATCATCAAAGGGAGTGGGACATGATTATACAAATCCTTACTTACCTGATGTGTCTTCATTATTTCCCGTGTATGGGTATTAGAGGTTGTAATGCATAAGGTGGTACCCTCAGCAGACGACTGAAGGGAACTTATGGGATGGTGCTGCCAATGGAAGTTGATAGGATCCATCCTCAGTAGCCCCTAAACCAAAAGGGAGCCTTAGTTGACTCCTTGATCCACCTTCCTCAGATACTGAAGGTAGTAATTTTCATGCTCTTGGGATAAGTTTCTGAAGTGGTTGGTTGTGGAAATGAGCGCCACTAGATTTACTGAATCTTTCTTCGGATGGTGCCGAACCATCAATTTTAGCTTTTGGAGACCCTCAAGGGAATCCTCAAGGGTTAGGATCATAAAATGTCAATGGTATTCCCAGACCATTGTATTTTAAACCTGAAGTTGAAGGTGTGTGTAGGTGAGGTCATTATAAGTCCCACAGGGGTTGCAGTTATAGATTATTTTCTAGAATGGTCATTGGATGAAGTCATGTAGGATCAGGGTGTTTTTTGTGAGAGTAGTATCTGTAGTCATAAAGATAAAAAGGAATAAGGTTGTTGATCAGTGAATCATTATATACATGATAAGTGATCAATAAAATATGCATGGGTAACAAAATTGTCCTTTTATTACCAATCCGGACATTCCATTCATGTGGACTTTTCAAAGCAAGGATGGACTTATTTCATAAGAACCCCAAATTCAAAGGATCATCTGTAAGAGTCATGACAGATCATGTCCTCACACATGGTAAACCAATCATTCTTTTATTTGAGAGATTAATTTTGGGTTTAACATTTTTGTTTCATATGAAAGAGGATTCATGTTGATGGTGATCACCCATGTGGCGAGAACAAAATAGTCTGATGAGAACTAGATAGTCTATACATTTTATCTTGTGAAAGAGATGTCATAGTTAGATGATTTTATGTTGGATTCTCTATTTTTGTTTCATCGAAAATACATGGATGGGTTTTACCCAAGGGTTTGATTATGGGGGTTTGATGTATGTAAAATCATTAATATTGGATTCTCCATTAATGTTTATAGATTATAGAAACTCCCACCAATTCCCACATCCATAACTGGGTACATACCTGCTTTCCAAAGGCAGTTGGTCAAATGGGGTTTCATACCCAATGAAACTTAGGAACTCGCATTGGTTGAGAGAATGGAAGGTTGGGATCATCACACCCTTTGGGGGTGAATTATTTACTACTCTAGGACTCTCTTATAGATTTAATATATGTCCTAGAATCTCTTCTTAATCTCGATACAGGACCGATTACCCTAAAAAATGATCATAGGTTAAATCATTTTATATTCTAAGTGGGGGGATCATATTGGTATATCCATATGTATATATATGAGGTTATTAATCCATTTAATATTAATGGGTAGCTACTGGTATGTTGAAGTCATATAACCAGGAACTCCATAGTTTGTTATTATCCAGGGAGGAGTTTAATATCTCAAGGATGGGATTGATTCATTATGACTCTTCCTACATATCATGTATTATAATAGGAATAAAGATCCACATAGTTCATTAAACACATCAAGTTTAATTTCATATGAAAAAGAAATATATGGGGGAACTTAGGAACCAAATATTTGAGCTTAGACCTTGAGGAGGCATCCAACATATCCTAGTTATGGAAGGAATAAAAGTTATCATTGTTCAATCATGACTTTAGGAATTTCCCTAAGGTAGATACCCTTATACGGGGGGTAGTCATATCATGCCACTGGTCGGGATTACACACTAAGGTTTCTCTATCTGGTGGATATACATGATTTAAATGATGTGATCATTTCAACTCCCTAACACAACGTGACCTATGATCAGTGTATTAAATAAGGGATAGGAAATAATAATTCTCACTAAATATAGATGTGGGGATTACATGTTGGGACATGGATATTGAGCCTTAGGAAGGAATCTTGTGTATCCTAGTTATAGAAGGAATTAGAGTTATCATAGTTTGGTTAACTTCTCAATCTGTTGGTGGATGAGGAAGGACGAACAACCCTTAGGAGAGATTATATCTTGTTGGTCAAAATATTAAATACATTGTGTGACTTACACTAAGGTGGATTCCCATTTGAGCTCAGGCCTTAGGACGGTGTCCTATGTATCCTAGTTATGGTAGGAATCAAAGTTCTCATAGTTCAGTTTGATCAGATCTTACATAGTGAGGTTTCCCTAATATGGAGGCTAGATAAGGTTATCGTGTCCAGGGACGTCTACTTGACATGGCCTAGTTGTCTTCTTGACCTGATTGATTGTATTTTTGACATGACGATATTTTATTACTGACATGTTGAAGGGTGTCTGCACATGTCTGGATATATTTAAGACATTTATAAAGACAGTAGTATGCTCTAATTTATTTGTCCAGGGGAATCTGTATAATCTAAATGGAATGTATGAAGATCATCACATGATCAAGGTTGACTTTTCCGGAGGACATCTCAGGACCTGGAAGACTTGTGTTAGAGTACATTGCATGATGTCAAGTGACTTATCTAGAGGAAATTGTAGGATCTCAACTGATATGTTTAGAGGGTGTCTAATTATATGACTGACAAACCTATATGGTGTTGCATGATGTAGCTGAAATGGCTGGTTTTATCAGGATATTTAGTTGACATGATTGAAGGATGCCATGAAATATAGCTGGTAAGAGCAGAGAGCTTCATGAGACCCAGCTGACACAAATTGGTGTCTTCATATATCTTGTGAGACATGTCTAGAAGAAAGTGCAATATCTTAATGATGAACCTAGAAGGATTCATGAGACTTGGGTGGAATTCCTAGAGGGAAATGTGTTACTTTCTTAAAGTGTCTCGAATACATTCCATGATCCAAATGATATGTCAAGGGGATGTTGCATGACTTGGGATACATGTCCTAATACTTTTTCATGATCTGTATGATTCATTAAAATCTCATGAGGACCATTTTATATGTTCTTCACATTCATATTCTTCCTTTTATTCTTTATTCTAGTTTTATTGAATATGTTCTATAGTTTTTTTCAGTGTTATCTTGTTAGGTCTCGCGTGATTTAGTAGATCTACATGATGTCCTTCACATAACCTTCTGTAAGTCCTTCACATGATCCATGAGTGATCATAAAAAGTTAATATACTCAAGTAATGATCCTCTAGGTCATTAACCATATTTTTACATGGAAGAAGACCTTACGATTGTGAGATTGGTAGCTCTGAGAAGTCTACTTCAATACTTGGGTGCACCAGTGCGTGGATACAACGATTTATATTTTTCAGGCTAAGGTGGGGGATTTATTGGCCTCTCTACCTCAATTATATGCCTCCTTGTTTGGTTCTTTTTGAGAAAATATATAATGGAGTTGGTGGAGGTCTTTAGTGTCACATGCTTCATCAAATCCTCCCATAGGTGTCACATGATTTCAAGAAATTGTAGGACCATCCCATCAATGCCCTATTTATAGGATTTTAGAAAATAAAAGGGGGCCTTCTTAATCATTTAGATATGCTAAGGGGATTTCATAATGTTAGGATCACATGTCTATGGGACTTCGTTGGATCGGAATTCTTGTTCAAAGGCTTTTGTGTGATCTGAGATGCTTTGTCTGGGACATTCTGTGGGAAAAAGGTGGATCACTATGGGGCCTTTGTGACATCAAGATGAATTGCTGAGGGGTGCCTAATGGGATAAATAGTGATCACCTGGGGAGTATAACTTGGATCTCATAAGATTAGTGTATCTTATCTTTGAAATAATCACTCATTATTTCACTTTTTATTTCCTTGTTTATTTTATAAGGGTTGTGGATCACATGATTATGCACGAGTGTTGTTGAAGACAATCAATCTTCCCATCAGTGATGTGTCGTGTGACCAAAAAAGTGTCTTATGGTGATGTGTGAGAATTAACATTGAAAAACCTCATGTTCATCTTTGGAGCTGGAAGGGGAGCACAAGACCACCTGGACATGTATGAGGTCCTTCACGTGATGAGGGTTACATGCCAGTGGGCTCTTGCATGACAAGGATGGAATGTAACTAGGGCTTACATGGTGTCTTGTGAACCTTCATGGGCATGTTGCACAAATTTTTATGACTGAAATAGGCTCCCATATTTTTCATATATTCCTCCTTATTTTATAATTTTTTTTGGATTGTTTGTCATTCATCCTCTGTTTGACAAATTGTGTGACTTGGGGGACACCATCTGGAAGCTGTTGTGTGATCAATGAGTTTCTTGGATAACTTCACAAGAAAAAGGAGGGCTTATTGAAAGTGGATTCACGATATTTTATAGAAGTTTATCCATTTCATATGAGACATTCAAATGACCTTATAAAGGTCATGGGATTGCATTTCCTTTAGAAGAGAACATGATTTTTGAGTTCTGGATACCCTTTCTTCCTTTGTTTTGTGGGGAAAATAATACCCCTATTTCAGGTATTTATTCCAATGTGGATTTAATGATGCTTATTTGGTGGGAATTAATAGGGTTTAAAATTTACTAAGAAAATGAGGCATAAAAGAACTCAGAGTTCAATATATTTATGTTTTTTATTTCTTTTTCAACATGAGAAAATTCAATTTATTGATATTTTTATTTAGTTTCATTAAGAAAATGTATCTTTTGTCCCTAAAGTTGATGATTATCCTTTACCTAAGATTTATTATAATTTTTTTTGTAAATTTTTTGGAATTTTAGAAGGTCAAAAATATGGGAAATCCTATGAGGGAAAAGTATTATTATATTAGAGAAGATAAAATTAACAAGATAAATATTGTTTATGTTCCAAACATGAAGTAGTTTGTTGATAAAATAAAAAAATAGTTCCTATTTCTGAAACTGGGAAACTTACAGAAAAGTTCTAGAAAAAAATGTAAAGAAGGTGAAAATTATCTACATATCCCAAGGAGGAAGGATAAATCAATGTCTGATTAAGATTTCTAATCATTTATTCTAAATAAATATGAGAACACTAATGATAGATTGTCCTTTGGTTTGGATGAAACAAAAGTCTTTTCCCTTAAGAAGAAATATTATAAAAAACTTCATGAATAAGAAAAGAAAAAAAAGGTAATCCATAAAGGAAAGGAAAGAAAATTTTACAAGATATTTCTTAAAATAGATCGATCAAATCCATTCATAATTTGAAGTGGAAAAAAGGGAATAGTTCATATTTATGATAAACGTTTGTTTGGTCAACCAGAAGAACAACTAGCTTAAGTATCAGTAAAATATCTTCTCATTCAAAACAAAAAAGGTAAAGAAGTAGTTATTGAAAAAAATTAAATCTAAAAATACTCAGACTGAAGTTGTGTAAGTTGTTAAAAAATTGGGATAAAGATAGCTGGGGAAAATGATGAATTTTCTAATGAGTTGAAAAAATACAAAATTTAGTAGAAATTTCAGTTGAGACATATACCTATTTATCCACCGAATATCATAAAGATGTTTATCTTAGTGAATTTAATAAAGAAAAATCTTTAGATTAAGAATATTAACATTCCTAAACAAAAAAATCATAGGAAGTTGCAACTGATCAAGATGTTGAAGTTATGTAAGTTTCTCAAAACCAACTTAATAAAGTAAGAGAAGATCCTCAAACCTCTAGACCATCTACTTCATCTATTACTAATGTTTCTTTAGACTCCACAAATAGTTATCCAAGTAAAAGTTTCAAAAGAATAGATATTAAAATGAATTAATTCAATGAAGTAATCAAAAGGCTTGATGGAATAATGAAAATTTTCCTAGACACAAAAGAAAGGTGAAAATATATCTAAGGGTGATGTATTGGAAAACTCAAGTACCTTAAAACAAATTAATGATATTTTAATTCAGAATGAGGTAGAGTTCAAGGAAATTAAAGGGAAATAAAAACTAGAATCAAGAAATATGAAGGTTTTTATCAAGTGGATAAAACAAATTGTAGGTGATATCAAGTATTATGATGAACAAATTGATGGAATGAGAAGTGAAACTAAGCTAGTTTAGAAATTTGTGATCTCCATCAATTATTAAGTTTGCGAGAGTTCAAGGGAAATTGATATTCTTAAATACCTCACTATGAAACAAGGTGATATTATTTATAAACAGGGTATAAATATAGAATTCTTATAAGAATAAGTCTCAAAGTTGAAGAAGTTTTTTTTTCTGATTCAGAAAAAGATCAATTTGATGCCATGAAGTTTAGAGTTCTGGAAGAAGAAGTTGAAAAAATGAAAGAAATATTTTATGAATCTGAGAAGTACCATAACTATTTAAAGAATATTAGAGTGATCATATTTTTTTAAAGAAAATATTGATATTTTTTTGAACTCTTGAATGATTTTTTAATATACCAAACTCAAAATATTTGGATGCATATTTTGGATGGATTTATTTCCTTATATATTTTGTATGGATGTTCTCCCTTATAATTTTTGGATAGATATTTTTTCAATATATTTGGATTAATTTTAGTCTTTTTTTGATGAATTTATTTCTTAATTTTTTGGATGAATTTGTATTTGAATATAAATTGTTGCATATAGATTTTCCCCCTAACATTTCAGGTACACTTTCTACCTCCTACAAATATTTTCAAAAATCACAAAGGGGGATAAAGAGTCTCAATTTTTTTATAGAAATTTTTGGAATAAAGTTAATGAAATCTATAACAAACAGAGAAAAAACAAAGGGGAGATTATATATGAAAAGGAGAGTAAAACTTTTAAATGTTTTTCAACTTTGGTTTTTCTTTTTAAAAGTTGTGTTTTATAATTTTAAAAAAGGGGGGGATTGTTGAGTATAATTTTTTATTTCAAAACTTTCTATAATTAATTTTGAAAATAACAATCCACTTATTTAAAATTTTATACTTTACTAACTTTTCTACTTCCCAAGTTTTCTAAGTTGTTTTGTAGAAATGGTTTATGTTTTACCGGATATAGAAAAACCATCCCATGAGATGGAGTTTATTTATCATACATACATGTACTTTGTACATTATATGTATTATTTAAAAGTTTATAAAATGAAGATTTATAAATTATAGAAGATTAATTATAACAAATTCCCACCAGAAGAATTTTTACAAATTATAGTGGACAAACATTATCAAATAGAGGCAACATGATTTCTAGATGAACTTCTATAAATTATATCAGAAGAATAAACTCTATTATATATGATGAATAAACTACATTATATAAGATAAAATATTTTAATAATCGTAAGGGAACTTTATCAAAATGACCATCATACATCATTTTTGTGTTGGACCTTCCAAGTGAAGAATGAGTTCATCTGATGTCACTACAACCACCTTTGAGATATACTGAATATATTTGTTGGGAGTGTGCTTATAAGTAAGGATGCATTCAAGTAGGATGAATATTTTTTATCATTGATAATAAAAAGTCTTTGTGAATATTTTGTAACATCTTGTTAATCGAGTAATCTCTATTTTAACTTTTAGAGTATTTTTTTATTAACACATCAGTGTGAGGATTCTTTTGTAAATTCCTTAAGATTTTTTGATTTTTTAATATTTTCTTGTCCGACCTGGTGTGATTGAGGGCTTCCAAGGTTTAGAAAGATAGAGGTTACCAATCCTCTAATTGAGGGTTCATGTGATTATGGAATAAAAAGTATGTGTGATCTTAGTATTGAGGTTTTTCTTAGTTAAGGAAGATAGGCATATATGGTTTGGTTAAAACCATAGATAGCTAATTTTAGGTTTATTGACATCCCTAAAACTTATGGTTAAAGTGTGTATATTTTTATAAAGTTTCTATAAGTTTTCCTTACTCACTTTATACAGTTGTTTTACCTATTTTTACAAGTTTATTAATTTTTTTGTGTGTGATATAACAAAATTTTATATTGTTTGTTATAAAATTTTCTAACTATGATAATTAAAATTATATTGGTAAGATTCTTCATCCAGTTACTTTCTTGAAGAGGATGGTCAAAATTGTAATTTTTAATTTATAAACTACAATTCACACCCCCCTTATAGAAAAACATATACTCTTTTGATCTTATAGTACTTTTGGGCCTTAGATTTGGGCCTTTAAACCACAAGGTTTTCAGGCCATGATAAGTTTTTAGTAGGTGATATAGTATTACCAGGTGAATTACTTAGAACAACATATGGTGAGGCTTAGAAACACGCATGCATCATCGGGTGGGTGGTCTTGAAAGAGGGATTGGTGTGTTGGTTCCAACCAACCAACATTCTATCCTCGTGTATTTCTGATGTGGGATAAAGGGTTTTCCTACCATTTGAATATGTAAACAGTGAGACCAGTTTAATGATGTGATGCAATAAGCAACTTATGAGGTGGGGTGGGGTGGGCAGCTAGAAAGAGAGATTAGTGTCATGAAGTCTATCATCTGACTCTCTTCCCATGGGGATTTTCAATGTAGGATGGAGGGTTGCCTTACCAAAGTGTGTCTTAGGGAACCATGATGCAATGATTCCTGGTGAGGGGGAAATAAAAAAATTAGATTGGAAACATGGTGTGATGATGATTGGGGGGTAGCATGAGGTAAAGGTGATGACAAGACATGATGACAACTGCTAATTCAAGGCTTCATGTCATCTCTTTAAGGAGCCTTTATGCCATATTTATCTAGGCTTTTGGGATATTAAAATGTAATAAAATAATTTTAGTAGGCATTTTTCATTCATTATGTAGAGGATGAGGCTTCACCCTCTAGGATGTCTGGATGTGTGTGTTGTTTGAGGTTTATAATCCCATCAACCTATAATATATTTATATTCATATTATATAATTTACAACATGCATATATATTTATACTATGCCCATATATATATTTATGTAGTTTGTCTCAGGATTATTATCTATAACCATGCTAGCTCTTTAATTGTTGCTCGACATACCACGATTGTGGCTTGCTAGTCTCCCTCTTTGGCCCAATCAATGGATTTTTGGTATGGTATGGAGTTCACATTTTCTAATTTTTGGAGGAAAATTATTTTAAAATCTGATTTCCAAGTTATTATCAATGCTTCAGGGGATGGTGAAGGAGTGCGATAGATATTTAGGTCTATATTTGTTAACATTAGGTCTTCGACACCTTTGTTATTTTATTAAGTTTTCTCCATTGTTGGGAGAGAGGGAAATCATGTGGCCCATTTCATGGGTGATTTAAGGGGATGTTAGGGATCTTTGTGTTAGCTTTCTTCTTTTCCCTTAGAGTTGTGTAATTTGGATTCTATTGATATTTAATATGAGGATTCTTGCTTCATGTGTGTGTATATATATATATGATTATATATTATAAAGTATATATATATATAAATAGATAATTTTTTTTATAAAAATAAATATTTTAAAAAATAATTCATATTAATATAAAAAATTATTGTCATTTTTATTTTGAGAATTTTTATAATAAAAAAACTCTTATATTGATTAATAAAAAATATTTAATAATGTATTTAAATAAATTAAAAATTCATATGTGAATAGAATATATTAAAATTTATATTAATAATTATATAAATATATAAATAAATAGATATTTATTGAATTATAATTAAATTAATATATACAAATAAATTTAATAATGTACACCAATATAATTTCTGGTGTTGTGACATGAGTTTTTTATAGCATGAAATTCTCATGGTATGACAAAAGTAAAAAAATCGTGAAAAATGAGGGGTCAATATATGCATATATATATATATAATGTTTGTGCATGCATATGTGAGTATATGCATGTATACGTGTATATATGTATATTTATGTTTATATAAGTATATGTGTATTCATGTGTGTGTGTGTTTATATGTGTATATGCACATACATATCTTTTTTTATGTTTATATATGTGTATATATGTGTATATATGTGTATATATGTGTATATATGTGTATATACATACCTGAATGTATGTGTATGCATATATATGTGTATGTTTATGGAGATATGTGCATGTACATGTATGTATGTAGATGTATGTTATAGTCCAGATATTTATGGACCATTACTTTGCGTCCTTCTTGTAAAACCTGAATTTAATAGTTCCGAGTTTACTGAATTTTAGGAAGTAGGGTTTAATAATAATTTATGTTAATTCAATAAATTTTTGGATTTTAAATTGTTTTGTCAAATTTTTGGATAAGTGGGATATATCAAACATGATTTTAAATTACAATGCGTTTATTAATTATTTTGCATATTAGTTTTAAATTTTATGTATTTAAAATATATTACATAAGTAAGATTTTTAATTATTTTAAATATTTCATCACCAATTTTTTTTACACATTGAGTTTTTCATGTAAATAATTTTATTCATATAAAATATGTTATCTAATTACAATAAATTGTTACAAAATGAACTAAAATGTTTTTACTATGAAACATTATATATATATCACAAATTGGGGAATTAGAAAAAATGGATGTGTAAGTTCAAAATAATGAAACACTTGAATTTTTTAAAAAAGAAAAGAAAATTATTTTAAAAAAATAAATAGAAAATATTTTTTTAACCAAAAATGTTTATAAATATTGGGAAAAAAGGGGGGAATGTGTGATTTGTTATAAATAAGAACAAAATATAAATATTATTTGAAAGTAAAATAGAAACGTATGATTTAATATGAGAGAAAAATTTGTTTTATGAATCGAAATCAAAATTAGATGATTTGAAGAATTGAATAAATGGAAAACATTTGAAAAGGGAAATGTTGGCAGTGAAAAAAGGAAATAAATAAGTAAAATTTGGTGATTTTAAAATGTGTTGGTGTTGGTAGAACATGAAGTGGAGGAGATAAAAGGAAAAGAGGGAAAAGGAAGGGACAAAGGATTTTGAAACACCTAACAGGGTAAAAAAACAAGGGTTCAAATCATCTCTTGTTAACCTAATTAACTCGAATATCCAATTTAGCATGGATGATGTCACGTCCATTAAAAATTAATATGGTGATTGATACACTATCTCACAATGTATTTCATTGATTTTTCTCTCTCAAAACTACATTAAAAGACAAATACTTTAACTTCTTGGCATCACATGCATGTTAATTTCCTTGTAATCTTTATTTACTATCATGAAACATATTGAATTGTTTTTCATATCAAATTTTCTAGAACTGATTTTTTAATTTTATGAAACTTCTTTCAATAATATCTAATCAATAAATACATTTCTATAAATCATAGTATTATTAAAGTCAAAAAATGATGCTTATTTTTTTCTCTTGGAAACATCTATTCTGACTACCACTCTGAGATATTTCAAGGGTTATTTTATTAAATATTTCATTATATCTATATCTATTTAAGAAACTTTTATAAACATATTCCCTGCCTAAGTAATTAGTTTTTTAAAACATTATATACCCAACTAGTTTCTCATTAAAAATGATCCTCAACTTACCATTTTAATGGTTTTTTTATATTTAAACTCATCAATTATTTTTTTAACTAATATAAAAATATCTAGGTTTTATATAATGAAATATAGGATAGAATTGTGTAGGTTAATCATGTACCCCTCTAAAGAAACATTATGGAAGTTCAACTAGAATGTTATGGTCAGGTAGGAAACATTCATGACCATATTTTTGGCTATTCCATGTCTTACATAAAATAATTAATTGTATTCTCAACTTAGGCCACAACATAGTTACCACTATTTTTCTATGAAAATATCTTTAACCCACTTTTCTTGTGCTTCAATTTCAACTCACCCAACAATTATTTCCTTTTGATTTTCATTTATGTTTCCACCCTCAAATGTATTCAATTTCCCTATATGTATTTTTTGTATATGAATCTATCAGTATTTTATTTCATTTCCCCCCTGCATATCATTTTTTCACTGCATTTACCTATATATAAAACATGTTCATATTTTTATTCATATAATTATTATTTTTCAAATACATATAATTATTTTTTATCACACATATTTCATTTTTTTTTCAAGTATTTTATTTCATGTTTTCCCTGCATTTGATTTCATCTACCTTTATCTTACATCTTTCATTTGTTTTCCCCTTTTCAAATTCCAGGGTTTCCACTGATTTCATCTACCTGATTTTGGATTAAGGATTATGATACTGATTCAGCTATCGATGAGGTTGGGTCACGTTTATCAGAGGCCACTTCTCATCCCAAAGTTCCCCTAATGTGCTTAGTGCATGATTTTTCTTAGCCTCAATCTCAGTCTTTTCTTTGAGAAGATTGGGACACATTTTTCGTCACCACATTTTAGTTTGTCTTCACAACACTCAACTATATTTATGAGTGATTGGAGATTGATTTTGAAGACCCACTAGTGCCACTGAAACACACCAGCCCAGTGCCTCCAGCATCTTAGGACCCCCAGTCACTTGAAACCCACTTCATACCCACTCCTAGATATAATCCATCCCACCTTTCGGTACCTTCCATATAGAGGTCTCCCCCATTCATTTTATTTGAGAATACCATTTAACAGACTTATCATTGATTCACTCCTCCACCAGACCTAGTGTCGCCCACTAATTATGCTTCCCACCAACCATATGGAGCATGATGTCCTAAGAGAGGTCATGGGGAATATGCTTGAGGCACCCCATATATAACATTAATTGATCCTACTTTCTGCCATATAGCTACCATTGAGATCAAGGATCCACCCTAGCCTAAGGACAGTGATCCCCATATTTACCCCTGGCTATTGTGGCTGAAACTAAGATATATCTAGGAACCACTCTATAGGTGGTTAATGATGTTACCCATATATCAACATAACCTTTATAGATTTTAGGATCACATGATAATCCTCATGAGGAGCCTATAGATCACATAGAGGGGCCTTAGGATAGCCTTTCCACCACTTTTCGGTGTCATCCGATGTCCTATACATTTTTTTGTTGGTATTCCCATGAATTACTTGCACCATGTACCTTCTGACTGACTATTATATTTTTATGACTACTCATTTCAATATACATGGAACTCTTATGGGTTTTACTCATTTACTGGAAATATACATGTGTTATTTTTGGAGCTCACCTTGTCTTTAGTGTACGATTTTATGGGTGATTTTCATCATTTTTAGGTTCACAAGATTCATATTTGGTTTTCACAGTGGCATTGATCGATAAAACAAATTTGGTTTTCCTTTTATAGTTGGTTTAATTAGAAACTCACGGTCATTATACCGACTATGTAGATTCAGAAACATGGGTTCCCATTTATGGTAACTTGTATAGGGATCACAACCACTTAATTATATGTGAGGTGGTCTTGTGTTTGATTAGGACCACCCATGCACAATCACTTCAAACCTTTTCTATTTTTATAGATGTTTTTATTATTATTAACGAATCATACAAATTTATTTAGTTTATTAATATTTATATTTAAATATAAACTTTTATATCATTTCAGTCCTCCATTCACCACTTTCTCAACAATATATTCATACATTATATATTGTATGTAATTAAAATATGCATTCCTTCTACTTTCAGTTTATTATTCCTCTCATTCCTCTTCTACATTAAAAAATTTCATATAGTGTTATGAATATAGTATGCATACATTTTTTGAAATCACATAAACCTGTATGCATAATTTATGAATACTTTGATTTAATTTATATCGACCAATTCACATAAATTCACATTTATAGTTATATAGGATACTTCGACCTACATGTGTCACCAATAGTTTTCACTCCATTTTCATGTGTCATAAGCAGCCCAATCACTTCATTTATTCTTCTAATTTCTTCCCAATATCCCAATAAGTGACACAGATTTCATATATCATCATCATAATTTCTTAGTGTGTGTATGAATTTTTTTTAATTAAATGATCATGTTGTGAAAATGCATGGCTTGGGTACAATTTTTTATAAAACTTTCTGAAATATTTTTTCTATGGAACATTATATATATATATATATATATCATAAATTGGGGTATTAAAAAAATGGAATGTGTAAGTAATAAAAAACGAAATGCTTGAATTTTTTTAGAAAGAAAATAAAATTATTTTAAAAAAATAAAAAAAAGTGTTTTAACCAAAAACATGTATAGCGATTAAGAAAAAGGGGAAAAAGGTGTGATTAATTAAAAATAGGAAAAAATATACATATGAAAAGAAAATAAAAATGTATGATTTAATAGGGCAGAGAAAATGTTTTTTTATGAATCCAAATAAAAAGTTGGTTATTTGAAGAATTAAATAAATCAAAAAAATTTGAAAATTGAAACATTGGAAGTGAAAAAAGTGAATAAATAAATAAAATTTGGTGATTTAAAAATGTGGTGGGGTTAGGGGGAACATTAAGTGAAGGAACAAGAGGGAAAATAAGGAAAAAGGAAGGGAAAGGGATTTTAAAACACCTAATTGGGTGAAAAACAACACTTCACATCATCTCATGTTAACTAAATTAACTCGAATATCTAGTTTAAAGGGGATGATGTCATGTAATTCAAAAAAATAATTTTACCATTAGATTTAAATAAGTTAAAAAAACTGGATTTTCAAAAAATTTGAAAAACCCGGTTATACAATTATTCGTATACAAGTGTGTTAAAACATAAAAATATATTAAAAAAGTGATTTAAAATATTTTAGAATATTGAAAAACATTAAAATAATAATAAATTGCTTATTCATATAGTAAATATTTTATATATTTATAATTACCTATTAATTTTTGAATATTTCATTTGAAACTTTCTATAGAAATTCCAGTGAAACTTTCACTAGAAATTCTAGTGAGACTTCCAGTGGTAACTTCAAATTCCACTTGAAAATTTTAGTTGAAAATTTCAATGAAAATTCCTTAAAAAATTCCATTTAAAACTCCAGTGGAACTTCCATTGGAAATTCTACTAAATATTCAACTAGAAAATTCTAGTGGGAATTTTAAATTCTACTTAAAATTTACAATTGAAATATTCACTCGAACTTCCACTGAGACTTTGATGGAAAATTCAGGTGAAACATTCACTAGAAATTCGAGTGAAGCTTCCATAAAAAATTCCAGTGAAACTTTCTCCAAAAAATTTTAGTGTAAACTAGAAGGTTACATTGATATTCAGCGGAAACATTCACTAAAAAATCAAGTACATAACTAAAAAAATAGTCTTCATATAAAATTTTAACGATTCATCTATAAAATTTCCAGTGAAATTTTATAATAAAATTAATTAGTGAAAATTATTATTATATTTTTCATTAAATTTATTGAATAAAAATTTATAGAGAAATTTTACAAAAACAAACTAAAATTTTATCTCGAACATTTTTCATTAAATTTTGCTATGGATTTTTATTACTTAAAAAATAATTTCTTATCCTTTAATAAAAACACATTCATCTTGAAATTTTTATACAAATAGAACCTATTATGATTAATACTGAAAATTTTATAAATTAAAAATATTTGGTGTCTTTAAAAATAGATAATATTTTAATTTTATTAAAATTACTGAAAAATATTTTTTTAGGAAAAAATTATTTTGTCTTTTTTTTAAGGAATAAAACAATTCTTATAGACAAATATCATTTAATTTAAAAATATAATTGTTTTTATAGTATAATATACTCAATATTTTTGTATGCATTTAAAAAACATTATGGATTTAAAAATATCAAAGAAAATTTAATAATTTTACCCAAATGATTAAAAAAATCTATTTTTTAATTCTTTTAAAATGAAAAAAAATATAATTAAAACAAATATTGATTAAAATATACACTATAACATATGTTTTTATATTTGTATACAATTAATTATTTTTAAGGTGATTCATAAAATTCTAATAAATTAAAAAATTAATTTTAATATTTGCAAAAGGATTGTAAATATTTATGGAATTAAAAAATTATTCATGTTTACATAAAATAATTATTATTAAATAATTTTAATACTAATTTCATTACAAAATGTAACAATTTTTTATATAAATTTAAAATAAACACACCATTAAAAATATAAAATTTTATGAGTTTGTAAATAAATTTTTGAAAAACAAATTACAAAAAAAATTCCAAATGATTAAAAATGATAATTTTAAGTGCTTGTAATTTTTTCTCATATATTAGGTGATTATAATTTTATCCATTGGACCAATTTACCCTCAACTCTATCCCCTTCTCTAATCATTATACATGTAAAAAATTTCATCTATCATTATCTCATGCCATTATCAGATGCTCCCATATTTGGTGGAATTGATGATGATAAAAAGAGTTGGAAGATCCACATCTTCTCTAGTTAACCCAATTAACTAGAATATACAGTATATCATAGATGATGCCTCGTCCATTCAATAAAAATGGCCACTATATTGGAATGAGTTAAAAATGGGATTGTGAGATTTTTTTTCAAAAACCCAATTATACCCTAACCAATGAACATGTGTGTTGAACTTAAAAAAAAATAGTAAAAATTTGATTTAAAAGATGTCAAAAAATTGAAAAACATGAAAAAAATGTATACATATAATATTTTATATATATATATATATACTAGGTGATTTGGGGGTATAATGACATCAAACACACTCACACCTCACACACAGGCTTGGAAGGTAGGCCATATCCTCCCCTAAGGGGATATCCCATCCATCAATCCCTTATAATGAAAATGTTCATTGAAAATTTACACTAGATAATTTCCTTAAAAAAATTCACATAAAAATTCAAATAAATAAATTCAAAAATATATGTATGATAATTTTTCACTATATTTTTATAGTATAAAGTTCCAATATAAATATCATCTAAATAATTCAACAGTAAAATTTCATTGAAAATTTATTATTGAAAAATTAATTAGAAATTTTTAGAAATAATTATAATAAAATTTTAAACAAAAAATTCACATGGAATTTTTTTTTGAAAAAACACACTACATATGAAATTTTTAAATTAAATATTATAGTGAAAAAAAAATAATATTTTCAATAGAAAATTTCATAGAAAAGTTCAATTTTCTTTATAAAATTAATGTTGAAGCATCCAATGGAAAATCCTAATTGAAATTTTTACTATAAAATTTCAGTATCAACATTGAAGATAAAATTACAATGGAAAATTACAAAGGAAAATTCAAGTGGAAACATCCACTAGAAAATTACAATGTCTCTATTGGAATCCAGTTAAAACTTTTAATGTAAAATTTTAGTTATAACTTCTACTAGAAAATTTTAGTGGAAATTTTCTTTGAAAAACTATAATAGAAACTTTCAATGGAACATCCTCCTAAAAATTCAACTGGAAACTTCAAATGGAAAATTCCAATTGAAACTTTTGATTGAAAATGTTAGTATAAGTAAATTCTAGTTTCACCTTCTTCTGAAAATTATTGTTAAAACTTCCACTTCAAATTTTCAATTGAACCTTTTGAATTTCCAAAGGATTGAAATACAATTGAGAGTGGGGGGGTTGAATCAGTTGTATAGTTTTTATAAGTTTCAAAATATTGAAAAAATAACACCTAAAACCTGTTAAAGTTTATTACCTTATCATATTTTAATAAATACTCATGCATATAAAAATAAAATCAAGTAAAGCATATGAGATTTACAAGGTTTTACATTAGTGTGAGAACCTAAATCATTTTCATATCCACTCTCATGGGTCTATGGAAACTCACTATTATCAAGAAGTGAATACAACTTGTGCCAACTCCTGTTAAAAACCTTTTATCTCTCGATTAGAAAGATTATAATGACTCCCATCAGTTTAAAATTTTTTCTTACAAACTTTTAGAGCCAAAAATTAAATGAACATTAAATAATTCTATTCCAAAAAACTATATCCAAAACCCCCGTATGATGAATCTGGGTTTTATTGGATCAGTACAATGAAATCAATCTAATAGAGTCATTTTGATAAAACTATTACCAAAATGTAATTCTCAAATTCTTCTCAATTACTCAGCCTAATATTCCTCAGTCAAATCTTCCTCAGTCTAGTAAAAAAACTTTCTATAGTCTCATATTATTATGATATATCTATTTGGAAATAATTAGGACTCAAACTTTGTAGTGCTCCTCCTTTTTCACACGTGAATAGGTTGAAAAGAATGAATGTATTGTGTATATATTTATAGGAATACCAAAAAGGTAAAGGCAGGAAACTTAAAAAATTTCCCACTTACTTAAATCCAAAACCTCTAAAATTCACTCATATTTGAACTGCATGTTTGGCCCATTAAAACTTTTCTTAACTCTTCTAGAACCTTATTGAATTGATTTAAGTCTTCTTAGTAATTATCCTTCTCAAACTTCCTAAAATTTTTTTAGTATTATGTAACTTCATCAACTCAATATGATGGAACTTTCTCAACTCATTATGAATGGAATTTCCTCCTTAGAGTTAGTCTGATATGAATTTATGATAGAAACCAAATCTGATGGACTTTATTTATATGATGGAATAATGGTGTGAAGTTCTCATTGCAATGAATCTGCATGACATAATGTCCTATAGATTTGTACATATTATTGATCTAAAAGATTGGTATCAATATCTAATTTTATTTTTAATTTGAACTCACCCTTTTGTGGTTTTCTTAGGTAAGCATCAACACCTTTACAATATTTTTCCCATTCATAAAATATATTTGTCTGAAGGATTGACGTCACCAACTCTAGTTACTCCAATGTTCTGTAATCGATCGATGTTGAATCCACTTAGATACTCTTCAAACTTCATCATCCTTAATCATTCAAAAATATGATGAATTTTTTTATCTGGTAATTTTAGATATTATGAACGGTGTGTAGGTTTCTCGAACTGATGTAAACTTTTCAAATACTTTCAATAACATCTTTTCTTCAAAATCTTTTATCATGAGAAATTTTCATGATTTGTGTGAACTTCAAGATCATAAAATCATCATCTAACTCATGGTTTAGAAAGTAAATTACTTTATAACTCCTTACAACCTTAAAATATATTTTTTAGGCTTTAGAAACATTATGACTTTCTTTCATAGCTTCTACTAACTTTATAACAAACATCATGTCTGATTGATCTTGAACTTCATACTGATAGACCTAAGACCAATGATTTTTCTAATCAATATCTTTAAAAAACTATCAAAACTCATCTTTCTAAATAATTCAACATATGGTTCTTATTATTATGATACACTATGTATGGAAAACAAATTTATAAAAAACAAAACTTTCTAACCCTTCATGTTTGGGTTTGAACATTTATCAATGTTAAATTTTCATACAAAATCTCATGATGATTAATTGGGTCCAATATTGAAGAAAAAAACATTATTTTAAAAAAGATAATTTGAACACAAAAATAAAAAATTTTAAAAACAAAAAAAATCACAAAGGATATTCAATCTCCCCCTTTGGATTTGTTGAAAAAATTTGTAAATAACTTTTTTAACCCACCATTTTTCAAACACTCGTATTTTTAAACATTTACCAAAAAATAGCCGTTGTCAAAAGAGAATTCCTGACACCACATAACAACATAAAGTAACATTTTTTAAGGAATTCCATCCATTAGTGAAAAGAAAAGTTTTCAACCACATTAAGATAAAACCCCCTCACTTTTATCTTTTTATCATACTTTTATTTTTCTCTCCCCCATTATATGATAAATACAGATTCATATTCATTAAGTAAGAAAAGTAATCCCCTTTCCATTGAAGGATAATGTTGTACATATCCTCCCCCTTTATCAATATAATTCAAAACATGGTGGGGGATTTCCTTATGATATTTAAGAAGCTATTAGTGGATGATGAACATTAAGTTGCAGCCTCAATTCCACAAATCTCTCTTTTGACATAGATTTTATAAAGATATCAGCAATTTGATACTTTGTTGAGATATATTTTAGCATAAAATCTCCAGTAATAACTTTCTCTTTTATTAAGTGTAACTTTAAATCAATGTGTTTTGATCTTGAATTTTTGATTGGATTTTTAGAATAATAAATTTCACTCTGATTATCACAAATTATCTTCAATGGTTTAGAGACTTTCACTTTCAAATCTTCCATCATAACTTTCATCCATAACATCTGAGTACAATCTTGAGTAGCTTCAACATATTCTAATTCTATGATGCTCAAATTTACAGAACTTAGTTTCATACTATTCCAACTCACACAAAATTCACCCAAGAAAAATGTTCTTCCAAAAGTTGATTTTTTTCATTATAATCTCCATCCCAATCAAAATCTGTATAACCATGAAATTTCATTTTGAAATTTCCTTTGTATAAAATCTCATGTGAATTTGTACCATTAACATATCCAAAAATTATTTGTTGTACCAACATATGGGATTATTTCATATCACTTTGATATTTATCACACAAAGTTAAAAAATAAACAATATCAGATCTTATGGCTATGAGATAAAGAAAAATTTTTATCAGCTTTTGAAAATATTTATGATTCACAGTTTTTCTAGATTCATCTTTACTCATCTCTATCACAACTAAAATAGGAGTAGAATTTTTTTTTGATTCTACCATCCCAAACTTCTTTAACAATTCCATAATATACTTTTCTTGAGATAATAAAATGTAATTTTCCTTTTTTTTTAACATGTAATCCAAGGAATAAAGTTAATTATCCCAACATTGAAATTTAAAAATTATTCTTCATTACCTTGAAAAATTCTTTACAAAATTTTTCTTTATCCCAAACAAAAAATATATCATCCAAATGCACTATCACAATTAGGGTGCTAGAGTTATCTAATTTCACATATAAGTTACTATCAACTTTTCATTTATAAAAAATCAACATTCTCAAATAATTATAACATTTTTAATACCATGATCATGGCTCTTATTTCAATCCATATAAGGATTTATATAATTTTTAATTTTTTTTCATCATTATCAAGTAAAAACCAATAAGGTTTCTCAATGTAAACTTCGTTTTCAATATAACAATTTAGAAAGGATAAATTTATATCCATCAGATATACTTTGTAAGTATGGTGTGTATTCACTACTAGAAATATTAGAATAGTTTCAAACCTTGCAACATGGGTAAAGGTTTCATCAAAATCCACAACATCCAACTGTGCATAGCCTTTAGAAACAATTCTTACTTTGTTTCGTGAAACTTATCCAGGTTCATTAAACTTTTTTTCTATAATACCATTTTGTTCTAATAACATTTTTACCATTTAGATGCAGTACAAGTTCTCATGTTTTATTTTTATCAATTTTATCCAACTATTCATTCATAGTATCCACCTATTATTTATGTTGAATAGATTTTGAAATTGATTCTAGTTCAACTTTTGAAATAAGTGCAGTATGATTTTATAATATCATATTTCTTTTGGTCTTAAATAGATTATTCTTATTCCCATGAATATTTTTGGTCTCAACAAGTTTTTGTAGGGTAGGAAATTATAAATTTCCTCTTCTAGCTTAATTTTTCTCATAATATGATTCTTCTGAATCTTGATAAGTCTGTATTGTATGATTCTCACTTTCATTGGAAACCTTCAATTTATATTCCTCAAAATTCTCATAAACTTTTGTTAAGGAGTTTTTATTTTCAATAAATTTCACATCATCTGGTCAAAATACTTTTTTAAATGTTTTTTCCAACACTTGTATCTTCTTCCATTGGGTGAATAACCCATAAAATTTTATTCCTCATCTTTCTCATCGAATTTTCCAAGATCCAGATTTTTTATTTTAAGTAAGCATGGACTTACAAAAACATTGAAGTACATAAATGAAGGTTTTTTTGTTATACCACATTTCATAAGAAGTCATGTTGGATTACAGTCTCAAAAAAACATCTGTTCTGAACATGTAGAGTAGTACTAACAACTTATATCTAATAGAACATTGAAAGATTTAATTCTCCTAACATGATTCTTCTCATTTACATAAAACTTATATTCTTACTTTATGATACTTCATTTTGTTGTGGGTTATATGGAGCACTATACTGATGTTTGATACCATGATTTATGTAGTAAAATTCAAAATTATTGCATGTGAACTATGTTCTATTATCCGTTCTAAAATTCTTTATATAAACCCTCATTTATTTCTCAACTTATCTTATAAAGACTCTGAACATTTATACAGCATCTGACTTGTGTTTCATAACCATGTTATTGTTCATATGAATGAAATCATCAATAAAAGTGATGAAATATGAATCCCCTATTTTTTATTAATGCATCACTGGCCCGCATAAATCAAAATGACCAATTTAAAGAGGTATATTAGACTAAATATTAACTCTATTATTACTTTTATTAGTCATATTTCCTTTTCGACAAGTTACACAAACACGTTATTCTCTTATTTTCAATTATAGAAAATTTCAAACAACATCATCCTTAGAAAGTTTGTTCATGTTTTTATTCCTATGTTGACCAAGTCTTCGGTGCCATAATCTTTTTTCGTCTTCAGCACTCATGTAACATGAGTTGTTAAATTATCCTATTTGAAAGATATTTCCATTGGTTATTTCTCCTTTTTTAATAACTATTCCATCTTTACCAATTTTGATGATACATGAATATTTTCTGAAAATCAGTTATTTTCCATCATCACAAAGTTAACTTACACTAAGTAAGTTATGTTTTAGTCCATAAACAAATAAAACATCCTTATATTTCACTTTTTTTACTTCAATATTAGCCATTCCAATTCCTCTAATTTTTAAAGAAATATAATTCTCAAAGGTAAAAACACCTCCATTGTAATTTTCAACATGTTTCAAGATTTCTAAGTCACCTATCATGTGTGAATAACAACCACTATCAAGTATCCATATTTTGTTCCTTTTACTTGCTTTCAAGGTAGTCTCAACAACATTGAATCTTTCCTCAACTTTCTTCTTTCCTACTTCCTTTTATTTTTTCACATAAAAGTCTTATCCTATAATATTAGTAAAAAATTCCTTAGAAAAATGACCAGGTTGATCAAATCTTCCAAAAACATCTTTTAGACAATCAAACTATGTTTTTATTGGAAAGTTTCTAATATCTTTAGAATTTACCTTTTCAACTTTATATAACTTGCGAAAGTTACTCATTTTACTTTCACTATTTCTTCTACTATGTTCAAAAATTATTCTGAGAAGAGACAAGTTATACCAACAATTATAAGACTTATTCCCATATATTCTGAAACACTAACAATAACCATAAAATCTTGATTTTCTATTGAAGTAATATCTTTCTATGTAGAAACGTTTTTGAGGTTGATAATTTATTTCTACTCTAACATACTATGGGCATAGACCATATTTCCTACCAAGTGAGTTTTCAACATTTTCAAATGTGACAAGTTTTGCATATCCCTTTACAACCATTGATTTCACAACACTTTTCTTCTCATTGAAATGTTATACAAATCATATGAAACATTATTTTTGGTGAGTGAGGATTTCACCTAATTCTTGATTTTAAATTTCTCATCAACTTTAGAAGTATCATATTTTACTTAATAAGTTTTTTTTTGAATTTTTCATTTATCTTCATCAATTTTTTTGAATTTTTCATTTATCTTTAAAAAAATTTCCACCATCTATCTTTATTATTATGATTTCTTTCTTGATGGATCTATTTTTCTCAAGATATGCAACAAGTTCTGTTCTGAGCTGATACTCTCTGTAAGATTATTTTCCTCCTCCTTCTTCACTATTTGAGGATTCTTTATCTTTATCAACATTTTAAATGAATGTTATAACCATTTCTGAATTTTTATCTTCTAAATAATTATTTTCAGTTGAGTTTGATTCAACATTCTTACTCAACATACTTCTCTTGTTCCCAGTAAACTTATTCTTAGATTTTTTGGATGAATTTTCTTATGTAGAAATTTTTTTACACTTATTAATTAGAGATTTTTTATTAAAATCATCTCAATATTCTCTAACATTATTTTTAGTGCAATTTATATAAAAATTCCCTATTCCACCACAGTCAAAAAATTTGTGAGGAATTTTACCTTCATACTTTCCTATTCCTATTTGATAGTTATTGGATATAAGAGAAATGATTTTATCATTCAAATCATAATAATATTTATCTTTTTAATCAAAATCATCAATTTCTTCAACATATTGAATCTTCATTTTTTTCACAGCTTAAAAATCCATTTCATATTAGATCTTCTTTTTGAACATTGGATTTTTCTCATTTGATAAGCAACAAGAAAGTTATTAAATTAATTAAGAGATATATCATATTTATCTTCTAAAGTGGAAATTTTAAAGTCAAACATACTCGAAAAGATTCTCATAAATTTCTTTACTATTACAGAATCTTTTAAAATATCTTCAAAACCTATGATATTGGAAACAACTTCATTTTCTCTAGTGAAGTATTTATCAATAATTTATTCATTTATCATTTTTATTTCTTCAAACTTAATATTCCATATTTTTATCTTTTCTTCATTAACTTTAGTATTCCCTTTGAAAATACTTTTTATATTGTCTTATATACTATTTGACTTTTTGAGACCCATCACCATTAGATAAACATTTTTTGAAAAATATAGTAATAGTATTTCCATATTTTCCATCAACTTAAATATTTCTATCTTTAGTAAATTTCATCAAGGAATATTTCTCAATAGTTATTACCCCAATTGTGGGAACATCAACAACTTATAGGCCAAGAGATAAGAGAAATGTAACCATATTACTCTTCCAACCATAAATTATTTTTCCATCAAATGTATGAATCCCTCTATTATTTATAGAATTGATATTACCTATGATAAGGATTCAAAAAAATTACCTTGTCTCTAATACCCATTTAAGTTCCAAAGGATTGAAATACAACTAATAGAGGGGTTGAATTAGTTATGAAATTTTTATAAGTTTCAAACTTCTTGATACTTAACACCTGTAACCTATAAAATTTTATTACCTTATCATCTTTTAAAAAATACTCATCCATTAAAAAATACAAAAATTATGATATTTACATGGTTAATCTTCTATGTGAGAACATACATCCTTTCCATAGCCACTTCTATGGGTCAATGGAGAGTAACTATTATCAAGAAGTGAATAAAACTTGTTCTGATAAGAAATATTATATTGACTACCATTAGTTTACAAATTTTTCCTATAAAAAATTTGAGCCACAAAATTAAATGAACATAAAAAAATTATTCTCCAAAAAACTATATTTGAAACCTCCGTCTGATGAATTTGGTTTTTATTGGATTAGTATGATGAACTCAGATTGATAGACTTAGTATGATGAAACTATTAACAATCTTAACATCTCAAACTCTACTGAATTTTTCAGTCTGACCTTCCTTAGTACAATCTTACTCAGTCTAGTAAAAAAAACTTTTATTAGTCCGATATTCTTATGAGAAATCTGTTTGGAAAGAACTTTGACTCAAACTCTGAAGGGCTCAAACTTTTGCACACGTGAAAAGGTTGCAAAGTATGAATGTAATGTTTATCTATTTATAGGAATCCTAGAAAAGTAAATGTGGGAAACTTTAAAACATTTCTCACTTACTAAAAATCAAAACCTCTGAAAACCAGTCATATTTGAACTTCATGTTTAACAACATCAAAATTTTATCAACTCTCCTAGAACCTTCTTTACATGACTTGAGTATTATTTTTAATAATTCTTCTAGAAATTAAAAAATTTTATTTAGTATGATGGAACTTCCTTAAATCATCTTGATGGAACTTCCTCAGGTCATTACTAATTGAATTTCCTCTTTAGAGTTATTTGGATTTGACATTCTAATAAAAACTAAGTCTGGTTTACATTCTTTATCCTATGGAAAAAATATTGTGAAGTGATCATCCTAATTAATTATTGTGAAAACATATCCAATAGATTGTTACCTATTCTTGGTTTGATGGAGTTGTATCAATAGCTCATCTGATTTCAAATTTGAACTCACAGTTTTGGGGTTTTCCTAGATAAAATCAACACCTTTAGATTATTTTTCCCTTTCATAACATATCTATGTCTGATGGATCGACATCAGTTACTCTAGTTACTCCTATTTTCTACAATTTATGGTGAATCCACTCAGATACTCTTCAAAATTAATCAACTTTACTCATTAACAATTCTGGTGAATTTTTGTGTTTGATACTTCTAGATACGATGAACTATGTCCAAGTTTATGGAACTGATGAAAAATTTTCAAAGACTTTCAATAGTATAATTTCATGAAAATATTTTATCAAGAGAGGTTTTAATGATTTGTAAAAACTTAAAGATCAGTAAATAATCCTATGTATTATGGTTTATAAATTAAAGTACTTTCAAACTCCTGACTCCCATGAAACATACTTTTATGCCTCCAGAAACATTCTAACATTATTTTATAGATCGTACCAAATTTATAACAAACATCATGTCCAATTGATCTTGAACTTCATGTTTATTGAACTAATAATGATGGTGTGTCAAATGAATAGCTTTAAAAAAAAATTCAACACTCATAAATCTAAGAACTTTGGTATCTAGTTCTGCTTCGCTTGATATACTACCTCCGACAAAAAATTTCTCAAAAAAAACTTTCTAACACATTGTGTTTGGGTTTGAACTTTCATCAACTTTCAAATTTATAATAAAAACACATTCCAATGAACTAAGTCCGGTCCTAAGGAACAAAAACATTATTTTACAAAATATTAGTGGACAAAAAATACAAAACATTGTAAAAACAAAAAAATCACAAAAGATATTTACCTTTCACTAGAAAAATATAGTTGAAACTTATATTAAAAATCTAATTGAAACTTCCAATGGAAATTTTTAGCAGAAACAGTCACTAAAAAATAAATTCCTCTTGGAAAATTCTAGAAATGTTTCACTGAAAAATTCTAGTGAAACATTCACTAGAAAATTATATTGAAACTTCCATAGGAAATTTTTAGTGAGAAGTTCCACTAAATGTTCCATTGAAATCATATATTCAAAGTTCAAGTGGAAGTATTAATTATTTTTTTATTATAAATATAGTGAAAATATTTATTAAAATCTTCAAGTGGAAACTTTCATTAAATGTTCTTATGGATGTTTTACTGTAATCTCTAGTGGAAATTTTACTGTAAGTTCCAATAGACCATTCATTGGAAATTTTCAATGAATTTTTTCAAAATAAAGTTACATTGAAAATTTTTAGTAGAAACCTTACCGATTAAACTAGGAAATTTCATTTAGAATGTAGTGGAAATCTTTATTAAATAATTTTGGTAATTTTTTTACTAAATATTTTAGTGAATTATTTCATTGGAAAATTTCAGTGAACATTTCCATTATAAAGTTTAATTGGAAAATTATAATGGAAACGTTACTGATTAAGCTTGAAAATTTCAATAAAATTTATAATTAAAATCTTCATGAGAAAATTATAGTGGAATATTTTGTTAGTATTTAAAATTGGTTTTAACACTTTAAGAGTCTATTTTTTTTTGATAAATTAATATCACATCACATTTTATAAAATTCAAAACTGTTTTAAAGTAAATTAATCATTTTTTATTTACATAAGTAACTTGTAAACTTTGAAATGTTTAGTGTTTATGAAAATGTTTTAATAATGTCATTTTTTAATAATTATTATATTTATAACATTACTTAAACTACTGGAATATGAAATATTTATGAGGTAAAACCATTGTAAATAGTCATTTATGACGGGGGACCATTGCAAATGGCCCGCAGTTGAAAATCATGTTGCAAAACTTATTTCTTACGATGGGCCATCGTAAATGTTATATTTTCGATGGGGGACCCTAACATTGTAAAAAACTTTTACCAGTTATATGTATGTTATAATTTGTGATGATATTGATCCCAAATCACAAATAATATAAAAAATTAAAAAAATTTACAAAATTAGAAAATTAAAAAAAAATAGAAAAATAAAAAAAGATTAAATAAAAAAATCACAATAATATAAAAAAGAACAATATATAAAACTGTAAATATATGAATTGATTACAATATTTAAGAAATATTTTCATTAAAATGTTTATCATAAGAATTGTGTTAAAAAATACGTATATCACTAAGTAGGGGGGTCATCCAGAGGAGGTGGTGGAGGGAACATCATCCCTATACCATGTGCCAACCATCACATATACTCATCATCTGTAAGAACCTGGTTTTTGCTGAGAAGGACTTTGGAATATTCTTGATGATATTCCGGAGTAGCGCCTTCAGACGGCGTGCGATTCCGAGCCCCGGAGTGGCCGGAATTAAATTTTCAGTGCATTCACACTGGAATCGCCAAATAAATGGGATAACTCAACGGAGTTCCGGATCAGAGATCTGAGTGTACGAATGGGTTCGGAATGGATTTTTTACCCTAGGAATGACATAAAACTTGTCGGCACGGGATGTTTGGACCCCTCGCCCGCTCCTGGAATGTTAAACGGATAAATAAATTTAAATTAATTTGTTTAACGTTGAAACGCAGGTATCTCTTAAACGGTGGCTCGTATTGGGAAACCGAGGGCACCATTGAGTTCGGAATGTGCCGTTTACCCTAGGAGGGGTATAGGTTTTGCGGGCGCGGGCCGTTTTGGAAAAATGGCCCCAGGCGCGTTTTCGTAATTTAGCGGCTTCAGACGTTAAATTTTATAACTTTTGAATGGGGTCTTAGATTAAAATTCTGAGACCGCCGTTGTGCTCGGGAGGTGTTGTTTACCCTAGGGGAGGCTTAACCTCGACCCTGTCGGGAGTTCGGGTTCGGGCCGACGGGTGGGTGGTTAAGCGTTTTCTATTTAAATGCTTAAGTCACCCACACCCTCTTCCTCTCCCTCACCTGGACAGTAGCAAGGAGGAGCTCTCCCCCTCCTTCTCCACTCCGGCGAGACAGCTCCGGCGAGGCGTGGTGGCCGGTGAATCGTCGAGAAGCTTCGG
The DNA here is from genome assembly GCA_963277665.1 of Viscum album. Taxonomy (NCBI): domain Eukaryota; kingdom Viridiplantae; phylum Streptophyta; class Magnoliopsida; order Santalales; family Viscaceae; genus Viscum; species Viscum album. The sequence goes on from OY728165.1 coordinate 2,530,372, forward strand.
GCGAAGCCCCACGAGGTAGGATGTTGCGTTTGCATTTTCTATTCTCGTACCTACTTTGAGCTCGTTTTTCACTGTCGATTCCTTGTCAAAACTTAGATCAAAGCCCATAAATGCGTAGTATACATTTTTTATCTCTCCAACGCATTTTTTGGAATCAAAATCCGAGCTCGGAGGAGGCCGGGGTCGATCGTCGAAAGTTGCGGGTTTTTCTGGTGGTCCGGCGAGCCCTGGTGCGGCGGCGGCCTCAGGCGGTGTCACGGCGTGCGGCGGGCGGCCTCAGGCGGTGTCCGCGGGCGTCAGCGCGGGTGTCCGGGGGAGGCGCTGGGCGCGGAAGGGGTGTCTGGCGGGTGTCCGGCGGGGTACTCGGGCGTCTGGCGGAGCTCCCTGCGAGGCGGCGGTCGCCAGGGAGCGGCGACCACGGGGTCGCGTCGCGCAACCCCTGTGCGCCGACAAAGACCCGCGCCACACGGGTCTTCACGCGGCAGCCGCGACAGGCCCTCATGGCCTGTCTGCGCGGGGACCGCGTGTCCGCGGCCGGCCCAGGTCGGGGGGACCGGCCAGTCCAGGCTGGTCCAGCCCCAGGGGTCTTGCCCCCTCGGTGTTCGGACACCCGTAATTTCCGCTACGGGTGTCCGTTTTGAGCGCCGTCTGTGACGGTGGAACCATATTGACGAGACGGTCTTTTTGAGATGGTTTCGGGAATTTTTAATTCCTGAAAAAAGGGGTCTCAGAGGCGCGACGTGTCCTTAAGTGGACGAGCGTAATCTCCGAGATTCTTGTTTTGGACGGCGCGGACGCGTCCGACGTCTGTTTTGAGCGCCGTCAATGGCGTTGGGACCCTGGCATCAAGGCGGAGCTTTCTAGGGTGGTTTCAGGCATTGAGGCCGAAGTTGAGGCGTGGGCCCCACGGCCCGTCTTTTGAGCTGCGTGCAGCTTTAGCGACTTTTTCCTCGGTCGTCCGTTCGGGGCGTGCGATCAGTCGATGTTGGGTGTTTTTTCGAGGGCATCGCGTTGGCATAGTCTTCCCGCTGTAATTTAGCACGATGGTGCGGGCCCCACGAGGGTCGTCTGGGCGTCGACGGTGATTTTTCCAGCTTTATCACCGGGCGACCGTTTTGGACAAGTGAGTAGTCCATTTCGTGTACTTTTTCGAGAGGATCGCAATGGTGTGATTCGTTCGTTGAGCTTCGGGACCGGGATACGGGTCCCACATGGCACCGCTCGTGTGCAGTGCGCCGGGATGCACCTTTTTCTCCGGATATCTGTTGCACTCAAGTGAGTAGTGCTTTTGATGTGTTTTCCCGAGGGGATCGCGATGGTGCGATGCGCCCGACTGTTCTCGGGGCCGAGGCTCGGGATCACAGGACGTCATTCGGGCGTGAGGCGGTGTTGGTGAATTTTCCGTCGGATATCCGTTGGAGGTTAGTAAGTAGTCGATCTCGCGTGTTTTTCCGCGAGGATTACAATGGTGTGATCCGTTTGGTTGTGCGAAGCCTATTGTGCGATCTTGTTAAATGTGGAAGCATGGAAGGTGCTCTAGTGGTGGTTTGCCCTACCTTGTTTTTAGCGGACCATTGGCGTGTGGTCGCGCACTCTTGGGAGAGTGATATAATTGGTCCACGAGATGTGGTTGGTTGTTCCTGGGCCTGTGAGGTGGATTTGTTATGTCACGCCTTCACGTTGACGCTGGGTGTCGAGTGCACGATAGCCTTTGGGCTGGAATGAGGTATACTCCAGGATTATACGGGAGCGCTTGGAGGTACGCGTGGTTGTTTGTACCTGAGGATGTTTGTGAGCTCAGTTGGGGTTGACTTGGGGCCACACGTCGTGTGGGACCCACGTGCGTGTTGTGATCTGCTTTACGTACTTTGACCTCTCACGATGTAGAGGGTCCCTCTGTGCTCGTTTGTTTGACCAGCAGGGTGGAGTTTTCCCCTGGCTCTGTGCTCGTTTGTTTGACCAGCGGGGTTGAGTTTCCCCTGGCCTGGTGCTCTTTTGTCGGACCAACAGGGTTGAGTGGTCTCCCCTGGTCTTGATCTCATTGGTTGGGCCGGAAGAGATGGTTTGGTTCCTCTGCTTCTTCGGCTGTGAGGGGTTTTAGTACTGTGCCCTTTCACCGGACTGCGACACCGTCTACGACTATAGGTTTTCGTGCAGCGTGGGTGTTTTTTCCCACTTTCTGGGATGAGATGTCTCGGTCCACTTCGACAGTGACTCAGCGGATTGGAGCAGGATCGCCTTGTGAGGCATGGGGAGTTTCTCTCGTTGTTCTGTGTTCCCTGGTAGAGTTTGTGTTTTCGGTGTGACCAACACTTTACGCGGGCATCGATCCTCTACCCAGGAGGTTGTTCCAGTAGGGTTGAGGTTTTTCCAGCAGGGCTGAGGTTTTTTCCAGTAGGGCTGAGGTTTTTCTAGTAGGGCTGAGGTTTTTTCCAGCAGGGCTGAGGTTTTTCCAGTAGGGCTGAGGTTTTTCTAGAAGGGCTCAGGTTTTTCCAGCAGGGCTCATCAGTGGGTTACCATCCAGCAGGGATGGCCAGTACAGCGGTGTTCACTGAGCAGTACCATCCAGCAGGGATGGCCAGAGCAGTTCTGGGCTTACCTCCAGCTGGGCTGGGCAGTGGTCCCCGATGTCGGGCTTACCTCCAGCTGGGATGGGAAGTGGTCCCCGATGCCGGGCTTACCTCCAGCTGGGCTGGGCAGTGGTCCCCGATGTCGGGCTTACCTCCAGCTGGGGTGGGCAGTGGTCCCCGATGCCGGGTTACCTCCAGCTGGGCTGGGTAGTGGTCCCATCGCCGACATTAGCCGGGTCGCCCTCCAGTGGAATACCCTGTTATGGGACTGGGCAGTGAGGCACCCGTCGACTTTCCAGGTCACCCTATAGTGGGAACCCGTTGACTTCCAGGGATCCTCCAGCGGGACTGGGCAAGGGGTCGCTGGTCGACTTTGAGCAGATTTATCGACTGCGGGGAAGTGACGAGTTGTGGTTGATGTTCCCCTAGAACTCTCAAGTACGAGGAGCGCTTTCCCCCATCGAGATGCATCCTTGTGACGCGACCTAAAACCGTGTGGGCGAGTCAGTGCCGCACAAAGAGGATACTGTCGAGGTGTGGTGATTGAGCCCCTTGGCTTGCCGTTCGGGGCAGACGTGCGGGATGTTGGGCATCGATGGTGTTACTTCTTAGACTGTTGGTGACTCACTTTTATTGGGCTGATCTACGGGACAGATATCCCCTTACGAGTTTGTTCGGGCTTCTTGTTGAGCATATGGGATTGTATATACCTTGCTCTAGTACCCACTTCTTGGGTTTGGTTACTCTCCTTCCAGGAGAGGCGAAGACACGTGGGGTATGCCACGTGCTTTCCGTGTCTAGCTTCTCGTGGTTGGACGAGTCTACTCTCCTACTATAGGTAGAGAAGACTTGACAGAAAGTTCATCTTCTCACCGTTTCCAGCTCCTTGCGCCTGGACGAGTCCACCTTCTTTCCTCTTGTTGGGTTGAGCTGGACTCTTTACTGCACGCTCGATTGTACTCCTTTACTTTTCTGTTTGCTCTACTACTCAGCCTTCGGTACCTCCATTGTTGCTCCCTCGAGCCTTCGGGGTATCCTACTGAGTATTTTTATACTCACCCCTACTTGGGCTTTTCCCGCACTTGGTGTGCCCTTGCAGACGACGGACAGGTGGAGTGTGACTTCAGTGGAGCTTAGGAGCTTGGGAGCTTAGCCCGCGTGCGGTGGTCGTGGCCGGGTTCCAGGTGGGAGACCCATCAGTAGTTTATTTTTTTTACCTGTTACCGGATTGTGGCACTTTTTGGTTGGGCGCGTGTTTTGCCCCTTTTCTTTTTAGTTTGTACTTTGTACTTGTAGAGGTCGATGCACTTTGTGGTATTTATATCGCAGTTTCCTTTTCTTTGCTTGTCTTTACTTTTACTCTGCACTTTTTCCTTGAGTGTGCTGCATGTGAGTGTGTTCAGGTTCTTAGGCAAAGGCCTCCCCGAGTTGTTGTGCCTTCGGCGCTGGTCGTCAGCCCCTGGCCTATGGAGGTGGGCTTGGGGTAGTTGCGGCTCGAGCCCGGGTAGGGCCGGGTCATGACAAAGTGGTATCAAAGGTGGTTCGTTCCTTGGGAAGTTGTGCGGACGTCCCTAAAAGAGGAATTGGTTGGGATTTAAGGCAACAGTGTTAACGTGTCTCGAGAGCGGCTCTCAGGCCAGGGAGTCCAGTGATGGTGCGGCGACCGACGTATCCATTCACCAGGACCTTGATAACACGCTTGTCTACTCGGCATGCTGAGACACTCGTTGCAGGGAAAAAATTTTTGTGCATCACATAGGATTGAGTCTTTGACTGTCCTTCTTGAGTCAGCTCCCCATCGTTGTTATTGGTATATACATATATGCTCATCTGACCGCGGCACTCCTTGATAATATTCAGGATGTATCCGTGAGGACAGCCAGTGAGGATACCAGCTTTGGTTCGTGACGAAGACCCTGTGAGCTACGAGGCCACAGTCCAGGATCCATCATGCGAGCCCCTTTCTCCGGGTGGGCCGGTAGCAGCACCCCCACCTGTTGAGCAGCAGGCAGTTTCAGCAGAGCAGGCTGAGCTTGAGCGCAGGTTGAGCACGCTCCGTGAGTTCCAGTGGCAGAGACCGCTGAGGTTCAGTGGTGAGCCAAACCCTCAGGCAGCCGAGGTTTGGCTCGAGGCAGTGGTTCTCCTTTTCAGGCTTGTGCAGACGCCGGCAGATCAGAGAGTGGCTTTGGCAGCCACCCTTTTTCGTGGAGCAGCTTGGCATTGGTGGAGTCTGGTGACTCAGTTTATTGACGATTCGTCACTTTAGAGGGACGACTTTCAGTTGTTGTTTCGTGAGGAGTTTTTTCCCTCCTGCTTGCGCTCCGTTCGGATTCAGGAGCTCCTGCAGTTTCAGCCGGGAGGGATGACGGTGGCCGAGTACGCGGCTAGTTTTGCAGATCGTGCAAGCTTTTACCCGGACTTGGTCTGTGATGACAACCTCCGAGCGTGGAAGTTTAAGAAGGGTCTCCGCTGAGAGATTCGTGATTTCATAGTACCCTTACGCATTTCCACATATGTCGGGGTGCTAGAGAAGGCACTGGTGATAGAGGGCTTCCTGTCACGTTCTGGATTTGGTGGTTGCAGCAGACATGTTGGGGTCGATACATCTGCCGCAGCTAGTGGGCGTCGGCAAGCAGGACCTCGACGCAGGTGGCTTTCTGACAACCGGACTCAGGGGCGTGGTCGTACACCACAGTGGCGCCGGAGGGCACCAGTGCAGCCCAGAGAGAGTCGGTGCTATGCTTGTGACGAGCGAGGTCACTTGGAACGAGACTGCCCGACCCGAGTTGCTGGGAGTTTCGGGCAGGCAGCAGGCGCACCACCATGACAGAGGCAGCGCCGTGATCGGAGTAGTACCCAAAGAGGTGGTGCTAGCAGAGGAGCGGGAGGATTTGGTAGTGGGGGACGACGTTACGAGGTCTTCCCATCACCACTAGGGGGTCCACGTCAGGCTCCGAGAGCTGACATTTGGGACCGCGGGCAGCCGCGAGCTTTGGATGTCTACGATCCTGTAGAGCATGAGGAGATAAGAGGTATGATCTACAGCTCTTCTACCATTTTGCAGTAGAATTGTTAGACTCTGTGTGTGATCTTCTTTCCTCCTTGCTCCTTGTTTGATGTGTTACCAGGGTGACGCAGGGCGTCGGGTGTGACCCTGTGTTGGTAAGGAAAAAGGCGTGATACCTTTTCCTTTAGTCGATGGTGTTGACTCTTTTGCCTTTTGAGCGTGTAAGAGAGCATCGACTGTGGAACCTTGCGTGACCAGATATCCTTGGGTGTTTCACCATATGGATATTCTAAAGGAGGGAATCACCGGGCCTTGTTTCAGGTGCGGGTGGTGATTCCAGTCGCGGCGTGTGATGTAGAGGTTGGACCGGGAAGGTGAGCTACCCCCGAGGGCCTTCGGGCCATTTGAAACCGTGCAAAGGGACGGCGAGGTAACCTATCGCCTTGCCCTAACCCCCAAAGTCTGGAATGGGTGCACGACGTCGGCAAGGGCCGACCTAGCATGAACATATAGATCCTTTGGTCTGTGTGCAGTGACGCAGAGCTGTGCGTGGGTTCTTCTGGGTATGGGAAAGCCAGGTGTGGGCTTAGTACCCTGTGTTGCTCCCTAGTTTTGCTTTTCGGGGATGAAAATCTTGAAGGAGGGAATGATTTAAGAACCCGGTTTTTGATGAGAAAGACTTTGGAATATTCTTGATGATATTCCGGAGCAGCGCCTTCAGACGGCGTGCGATTCCGAGCCCCGGAGTGGCCGTAATTAAATTTTCAGTGGGTTCACACTGGAATTGCCAAATAAATGGGATAACTCATAAATGGAGTTCCGGATCAGAGATCCGAGTGTACGGATGGGTCCGGAATGGGGTTTTTACCCTAGTAACGACATAAAACTTGTCGGTGCGGGATGTTTGGACCCCTCGTCCGCTCCCGGAACGTTAAACGGATAAATAAATTTAAATTAATTCATTTAATGTTGAAACAAAGTTATCTCTTAAACGGTGGGTCGGATTGGGAAACCAAGGGCACCATTGAGTTTGGAATTTACCGTTTACCCTAGGAGGGGTATAAGTTTTGCGGGCGCGGGCCGTTTGTGAAAAATGGCCCCAGGGGTGTTTTCGTAATTTAGCGGCTTCGGACGTTAAATTTTATAACTTTTGAACGGGGTCTTGGATTAAAATTCCGAGACCGCCGTTGTGCTCTGGAGGTGTTGTTTACCCTAGGGGAGGCTTAACCTCGACCCCGTCGGGAGTTCGGGTTCGGGCCGACGGGCGGGTGGTTAAGCGTTTTTTATTTAAACGCTTAAGTCACCCACACCCTCTTCCTCTCCCTCACCTGGACAACAGCAAAGAGGAGCTCTCCCCCTCCTCCTCCACTCCGGCGAGACAGCTCCGGTGAGGCATGGTGGCTGGTGAATCGTCGCGAAGCTTAGGGCGAAGCCCCACGAGGTAGGATGTTGCGTTTGCATTTTCTATTCTCGTACCTACTTTGAGCTCGTTTTGCACTATTGATTCCTTGTCAAAACTTTGATCAAAGCCCATAAATGCGTAGTATACATTTTTTATCTCTCCAATGCATTTTTCGGAATCAAAATCCGAGCTTGGAGGAGGCCGGGGTCGATCGTCAAAGGTTGCGGGTTTTTCTGGTGGTCCGGCGAGCCCTGGCGTGGCGGCGGCCTCAGGCGGTGTCACGGCGTGCAGCGGGCGGCCTCAGGCGGTGTCCGCGGGCGTCAGCGCGGGTGTCCAGGGGAGGCGCTGGGCGCGACAGGGGTGTCTGGCGGGTGTCCGGCGGGGTGCTCGGGCGTCGGTCGGGGCGTCTGGCGGAGCTCCCGGCGAGGCGGCGGTCGCCAGGGAGCGGCGACCGTGGGGTCGCGTCGTGCGACCCCTGTGCGGCGACAAAGACCCGGGTCGTGCGGGTCTTCACACAGTGGCCGCGACAGGCCCTTGTGGCCTGTCTGCGCAGGGACCGCGTGTCCGCGGCCGGTCCAGACCGGTCCAGCCCCAGGGGTCTTGCCCCCTCGGTGTTCGGACACCCGTAATTTCCGTTACGGGTGTCCGTTTTGAGCGTCGTCTGCGGCGGTGGAACCGTATTGACGAGAATGTATTTTTGAGATGGTTTCAAGAATTTTTAATTCCCGAAACGAGGGGTCGCGGAGGCGGGACGTGTCCTTAAGTGGACGAGCTTAATCCCCGAGATTCTTGTTTTGGACGGCGGGGACTCGTCCGACGTTCGTTTTGAGCGCCGTCAGTGGCGTTGGGACCCTGGAATCGAGGCGGAGCTTTCCAGGGTGGTTTCAGGCGTTGAGGCCGAAGTTGAGGCGTGGGCCCCATGGCCCGTCTTTTGAGCTGCGTGCAGCTTTAGTGACTTTTTCCTCGGTCGTCCGTTCGGGGCATGCGAGCAGTCGATGTTGGGTGTTTTTCCAAGGGCATCGCGTTGGCGCAGTCTGCCCGCTGTAATTACACACGATGGTGCGGGCCCCACTAGGGTCGTCTGGGCGTCGACGGTGATTTTTCCAGCTTTATCACTGGGTGACCGTTTTGGACAAGTGAGTTGTCCATTTCGTGTACTTTTTTGAGAGGATCGCAACGGTGTGATCCGTTCGTTGAGTTTTAGGACCGGGATGCAGGTCCCATGTGGCACCGCTCGTGTGCGGTGCGCCGGGATGCACCTTTTTCTCCAGATATCTATTTCACTCAAGTGAGTAGTGCTTTTGATGTGTTTTCCCGAGGGGATCACGATGGTGCGATGCGCCCGACTGTTCTTGGGGCCGATGCTCGGGATCACAGGACGTCGTTCGGGCGTGAGGCGGTGTTGGTGACTTTTCCGTCAGATATCTATTGGAGGCAAGTAAGTAGTCTATCTCGCGTGTTTTTTCACGAGGATTACAACGGTGCAATCTGTTTGGTTGTGTGGAGCCTCTTGTGCAATCTTGTTAAATGTGGAAGCATGGAAGGTGCTCCAGTGGTGGTTCGCCCTACCTTGTTTTTAGAAGACCCTTGGCGTGTGGTCCCGCACTCTTGGGAGAGTGATATAATTGGTCCACGAGATGTGGTTGGTCGTGCCTGGGCCTTTGAGGTGGAGTTTTTACGTCACGCCTTCGCGTTGACGCTGGGTGCCGTGTGCACGATAGCCTTTGGGCTGGAATGAGGTATACTCCGGGAGTATACGGGAGCGCTTGGAGGTACGTGTGGTTGTTTGTACCTGAGGATGTTTGTGCGCTCAGTTGGGGTTGACTTGGGGCCACACGTCGTGTGGGCCCCACATGCATGTCGTGATCTGCTTTATGTACTTTGACCTCTCACGATGTAGAGGGTCCCTCTGCGCTCGTTTGTTTGACCAGCAGGGTGGAGTTTTCCCCTGGCTCCGTGCTCGTTTATTTGACCAGCAGGGTTGAGTTTCCCCTGGCCTGGTGCTCTTTTGTCAGACCAGCAGGGTTGAGTGGTCTCCCCCTAGTCTTGATCTCGTTTGTTGGGCCGGTAGAGATGGTTTGGTTCCTCTGCTTCTTCGGCTGTGAGGGGTTTCAGTACTGTGCCCTTTCACCGGACTGTGACACCGTCTGTGACTACGGGTGTCCATGCAGCGTGGGTGTTTTTCCCCACTTTCTGGGATGATATGTCTCGGTCCGCTTCAACAGTGACTCAGCGGATTGGAGCGGGATCGCCTTGTGAGGCCTAGGGAGTTTCTCCCATTATTCTGTGTTCCCTGGTAGAGTTTGTGGTTTCGGTGTGACCAACACTTTATGCGGGCACTGATCCTCTACCCAGGAGGTTGTTCCAGCAGGGCTGAGGTTTTTTTCAGCAGGGCTGAGGTTTTTCCATCAGGACTGAGGTTGTTTCCAGCAGGGCTGAGGTTGTTCCAGCAGGGCTGAGGTTTTTCCAGCAGGGCTAATGTTTTTCCAGCAGGGCTCGTCAGTGGGTTACCATCCAGCAGGGATGGCCAGTACAGCGGTGTTCACCGAGCAGTACCATCCAGTAGGGATAGCCAGAGCAGTTCTAGGCTTACCTCCAGCTGGGCTGGGCAGTGGTCCCCGATGCTGGGCTTACCTCCAGGTGGGCTGGGCAGTGGTCCCCAATGTCGGGCTTACCTCGATTTGGGCTGGGCAGTGGTCCCCGATGTCGGACTTACCTCCAGCTGGGCTGGGCAGTGGTCCCCGATGCTAGGTTACCTCCAGCTGGGCTGGGCAGTGGTCTCGTCGCCAACTTTAGGCGGGTCTCCCTCCAATGGACTACCCTGTTACGGGACTGGGAAGTGAGGCAGCCGTCGACTTTCCGGGTCTCCCTGTAGTGGGAACCCGTTGACTTCCAGGGATCCTCCAGCGGGGTTGGGTAGGGGGTCTCCTGTCTACTTTGAGTAGATTTATCGACTGCGGGGCAATGAAGAGTTGTGATTGACGTTCCCCCAGAACTCTCAAGTACGAGGAGTGCTTTCCCCCACCGAGACGTGTCCTCTTGATGCGACCTAAAACCGTGTGGGCGAGTCAGTGCCGCCCAAAGCGGATTGTGTTGAGGTGTGGTGATTGAGCCCCTTGGCTTGCGGTTCGGGGCAGATATGCGGGATGCTGGGCATCGATGGTGTTACTTCTGGGACTGTTGGCGACTCACTTTTCTTGGGCTGAGCTACGAGATGGAGATCCCCTTACGAGTTTGTTCGGGATTCTTGTTGATCATATGGGCTTGTATATACCTTTCTCTAGTACCCACTTCTTATGTTTTGTTACTCTCCTTCTAGGAGAGGTGAAGACGCGCGGGGTATGCCACGTGATTTCCGTGTCTAGCTTCTCGTGGTTGGATGAGTCTACTCTCCTGCTATAGGTAGCGAAGACTCGACGGGAAGTTCATCTTCTCACCGTTTCCAACTTCTTGCGCCTGGACGAGTCCACCTTCTTTCCTCTTGTTGGGTTGAGCTGGACTCTTTACTGCACTCTCTGTTGTACTCCTTTACTTTTCTGTTCGCTCTACTGCTCACCCTTCAGTACCTCCATTGTTGCTCCCTCGAGCCTTTGGGGTATCCTACTGAGTATTTTTATACTCACCCCTTCTTGGGCTTTGGCCGCACTTGGTGTGCCCTTGCAGACGACGTACAGGTGGAGCATGACTTCAGTGGAGCGTAGGAGCTTGGGAGCTTGGACCGCGTGTGATGCTCATGGCCGGGTTCCAGGTGGGAGACCCATCAGCAGTTTCTTTTGTTTACCTGTTGCCGGGTTGTGGCACTTTTTGGTTGGGCGCGTGTTTTTCCCCTTTTCTTTTCAGTTTGTACTTTGTACTTGTAGAGGTCGATGCACTTTGTGGTATTTATATATCAGTTTCTTTTTCTTTGCTTGTATTTACTTTTACTCTGCACTTTTTCCTTGAGTGTGTTGCGTGTGAGTGTGTTCAGGTTCTTAGGCAAAGGCCTCCCCGAGTTGTTGTGCCTTCAGCACTGGTCGCCAGCCCCTGGCCTATGGAGGCGGGCTTGGGGTAGTTGCGGCTCGAGCCTGGGTAGGGTCGGGTCGTGACATCATCTGTTGCTGCTACTGCTCATGCACTATAAGATGCTCCTACTACTGCTCATGATGTCAATGAATCTCTTTTATCTCTCTACACAGGGTCTCTATAATATCATCCTGAGCTCACAGCTTCTCCTCATACTCTGCAGCTGATGATGGTCACTATCAATGAGATACCCTCAAGCTAGATGATGAAAATTCAACAATACCATAATAATTTTCATGTATCAATCAAAAATTGATACCAACAACTCAGTCTTTCTCAAAAGTATACTGAGTCTCCTGTATCCATTCTACATCATCAAATCTCACTACACTAGTGGTATGATCCTCAGTCTCATCCTGAATCTCATCACGTGTGTGAAAATTCATAGCCTTACATGACTCCTTCAAATGAATTTTGAAATTAAAATAGTTAAAATATTATTTTCAGTTAATTTTAAAACTCAAAAAAATATACTAACCACAATATGATACTAGAAACCACAAGTAATATCTCTAGTGATAGGGTTAGTGTAAATCATCTTGAAAACATTAAACTAGGTATTATTTGGCTGCTCAACTGCCTATATGAATAAAAAAATAAATACTATACATTTAAATTTATATAAATTATTAAATAAATGTACTTACCAGATGTCATGTATGAGTGCTAAATTTACAACTACCGGATCTAAGTATGACCTCCTGCCTCCCCCATTTTTTTCATCCTAATACCAATCTAATCTAAAAACTATTTACCATATAATATGATCACAATCCATCCCAAACCTGAGAGGAGATGTAATCATGTTGATGGATGCAGCAAGATAGATAAAAAAATAGGACTCTAATTTTCTTCATGGCTCTCTTACTCATATTTTGGAGAAACTGATGATAATTCTCATGCTGGTAGGCCTCCCAGACCTCCCAGATATAGGTCCTCATTCTATCACTAATGGGATACCATAAAATCTAAAAATAATTAATTAGAGAAAGTTAATAATTAAATAAATTTTAAAATAACTAATATATATTTATGTACCATCCAATGACCAAACATACGCTTATGAACATCAATGGGAATATGATCCCTCATCACCCATGCTTCGACAAAATAATTTTGTAGAATAACACTCCCTTGTACAATAGTAATATGAGAAAAACTATGGGAAAAATAATAATAATAAAATAATTAGTATATAAATAAATTAATGAAAATTAACTAAATTTCACAACTAAACATACCTCTGCATGTGTGGATAAAGATTAAATGTGGATGTCACTAAGGAATAGGTATCGGGAATCATCAATCTCGCAAGACCACAGACCCTCTAAGTTGACAAATTGCTTGCAACCTAAGGGTAAGATGAATAAGCATGATGCTTATCATGAGGAAGTATAGACTCTCTAGGTTATGAAACATCTCATCATAAGTCTCATCATCCATCTGAAACATGAAAAAAAAATGTTGTCATAAAATAATTGAATATGGTTATTATAAATATAATTATTATGACTATAACCAACATATAATTGTGTCATTATACATATTCATACTCATCTTCTTCTATGGAAATTCCAATATCGTCATCTTCATCCTCTATATCATCAATTTCCATATGAGTTTCTGCTTCATCATCTCTTATTAATTCAAATTCATTTGTTACATCATCACCATTGACCCATAAATGTGGGGTTTCATCATTGATATTCATGTATCTTCATTGAAAAGATGTATTTTGAGCTTTCTATTGAAAATTACCAATTCATTGCACTCCAATAGAACCACATTAACTTTTCATAAACTTATTTTCATAATATTTCTTTTTTATAATGCTCCGCCAATCAATTAACTCTCTTAAAGAGGAACAATAATTTTAATAACAAATTTTATGTGCTTGATAAGATAATAAAAATGGTTCATTTATAGTAATAAGGCTTTTATATTTAATGTTTATGATTCCATGGAGTGGATGAACACATGATTCTCTATTAGTATCAAACCAATGGAATTTAAACATCATTATATAATTCTATCTCATATAACACAGTTAAATTATTTCATCCAACATGCTGTAAAATTAAACTTCATTTTCTATATTATGAGATCCTATAAAGAAAAAACCTATATTAATTTTTTTATTCACTATATGCACGTGTATGAAATCAAAAACCATTCTCCACATATTCAATATTATAATATTTAACCATTTTTGGATGGTGGGTTACTCAATAAAAAAAATCTATTATCAATTTTATTAACATGTTTTGATACCTAAAAAATTTATTAACAATTATAAATATAAAAAATAATAAATTGATTTTTTATGTTAAGCACTATACAATTTACTTTACCATTATTTGAAACCAGGAAGAAAAATTTTGTTTATAATGTTTTTCAAGGTAATTGGTGTAATTTTTGGATACTGTTTCTTGATATGATCATCATATAATCTACAAATAAAATAATATTAATTTACTTTTAGAAAAATTAAAGGATAGTTAATATTAGAACTCACTGAACAAATTATGTCATTTATTTCCTATTAAGAAGAATATATTCATGATCCATGTGATGTTCATCATTTGAAATCCATCATTCATGAACTCCCCCAAAGTAAAGTTTAAGGATGATTAGAAAATTTTAATTAAATGTTTAGTGCATCATCAAAATTTCCCTCATTAATTCCCATTCAGTTTTGTTTTGAAAGATATTCAGGTTGGAAATAATGAGAGTAGAAAAAAGAAATTTCCTCATAAAAATAATCTTCATCAATTGACCATTAAACTAATCCTTCATTACATACCTTTTTATTTAATTTATTCACAAATCTCTAATATTGGTATATCCATCAAAACTATACCATCGCTCCAAATTTTACTTCATTCAGAAAATGTAAAATCAAATATTCCCTTGAATCAAAGAAAGTTAGATAGATTTTTTTCCCAATTTACATAAAATTAAAAAAAAATATTCTTTTAGTCTACTAAGTTCATTATTTTGTTGTTATAAAACAAATTTCTCAGAAAAAATATGATAATTCTATTAGTGCATCCCAATTCAAATAATTCAAAAAAACTATAAATCCAATCATCATAAGTATTTCCAATATAACATGACAATCATGATTTTTTAATATGATAATATTAATGTTTCTACCACATTAAGAAAAATTGGAAACATAAAAATTCGTCACCATCAAATATGAAATCCACTATCAAAATTATAAAAAAAATTCTTTATAAAGTGTATAAGTATTGTTTTTCTTCACTAACATCTATGATCTACCATTTTCAAAATAACTCAAGTTCTAGTATCCAAAAAATTTGGTGAATTTATAATTATTCCTTTATATTATCTTTGGTTTTCCAGGTGTGTCCAAAACTATAAAAAATATATTATCAAAATAGATATTCTCAATGTGCATGACATCTAACATGTGATAGACCAACAAATCAAAACAAATATGGGAGATACCAAAAAATATTTCGTTTAATCTAATTATGATCTTTCCTAAATCCTTATATTTTTATTGGTTTATAGTGAGTCCAAAGGTAATGAGAGGTAATGAAGAGACAATAGATTTTAAATCAATACCTACGATCATTGCTAGAGGGCCATATTTTTCAATTTTACTTTTTCTAAAATGTTTTTTGTTCCTTCAGAAAGGATGACCAATAGGAAGAAATTTTTTATGATAGTAAAAAAACAAGGTTTTATTTCATTGATGAGAATAAATGAATTGTTGTCACTCATACAGAATAGGCATGATTTTAGACCATGTTTACTCCATCTAGATAACATTCTATATAATGGGAAGTCACTAATTTTCAACATTAATGAATATTTCTTTAGGAAATTATGTTTCTCAACAACATTATATGTACCAACACCAATACTCTACAATAAATTTAACATATCAATCAGTAACTTCAAATAAACATAAATATTTTTTTTTGGATTTCCTATGATTAATAATGTTAAAAATATATATAGTTTATTCATCAACATCAAAGGAGGTAACTTGTATAGAGTTATAAATATAGTATAATAAGAATACTGACTACCATATAAACAAAATGGACAGAAACAATATGTAGAAAGACCCAATCGCATGTTCCATGAAATAAATGACGTTGTGTTTTGAGACATAAATAAATGCTGCAATCTGGGTGTAAGTGAGAAATACCTCAACTATTTAATGAGAAACAATCCAGAATTCCATTCTTGAGACTCCTTGTACCTCAATTTTCCACATGTAGGAAAACTAACAAACAACTCATTTTCATCATAATATATGATGCAATCATTTGAACATACATGAATATTCTAATAGAAAAGACCCAAATTATGCACTAGCCTCTTACACTCATAAAAATTAGTAGGAAACACATTTCCTTCAGGTAAAAATGATTTAACCAAAGAGAATATATAATCATAACTATTATTTTAAATCCCATTATCTAATTTAAAATCTATAAATTTTGTAACCTCCTAAAATTTTCTTATGTTTTAATAAATATTTTTATCTACTTCCTTGTTCCATATTTTAAAAAAAATTGAAAATAAAAAATATTGTTTATGATTAATCTAATATAGGGAAGAGACTATCAAAAAAATATAAAATAAAAAAACTAAAAATTTCTTGTAAATATTATCAATTATATCTAATTACCACAAATTTTTTCTAATTCCAAAAATCACCGCTAACTTTTTCTAATTACGGTTAATTTATTTTAATTATCATTAATTACCATTAAAGGAAATTGAGGGTCAAACTAGGGGTTTGATAGAAGCATGAAGTGGAGAGGATGAAGATGATGATAGAGTAATAGAATTAAAGTGACCTTGCATTTATATTGTTTGGAGTAGAGGCAGTCATGGGTAAACCTGCAAGTTTGCCCATGACTGCCTCTCCTCCAAATGTTCTGAATATAAGGGCACGGGAATTAAATCACATCATCTTTATCTTAATCCTCTCCAAACCATGATTCCATCGATGGAAACAGAGATTATAGGGGATGTAGGTAAAAATAGAAGGAAATAATTTCAATATTGATGGGTTTAGGCCAATTGGATAAGATACATGCATAGATAAACTTGTGAGTGATGAAAGAGAAATCGGATGTGATTGATAACAATGAAACTCTTAGTGGATTATTTATCTTTTTTAGTTAAATATATCATCATGATAAAATAATATTTTACCCATAATAATGAATTTACATTAATATTATATGTATAATGTTTTTTCTCATGAAAAGAGATTGAACCGAAAAGGAAAAAACTCACTAATCTTGTCATTATTATCTCTCATATCTATTTTATCTTCTAGAACTAATAGGTTTACTCATGAATATCTCTCCTACAAATAGTATGAACTTAGGGGAACCATAATTATTTCACTCTATCACCACCTCCGTCTTATAATAGGCCATAATATACACTTCTAGATCTAGTTCTAAAATCATAAACATTACATTCATGGATTTGATACCGATAAATGTGACCCCAACTTTTTAAAAAAAAAACATATAATATCAAAAGTAAATATTGGATCACTTACATACCCAAAGACCTTTTTAGGTTTAGAATGTTAGAGAATTAGAAAAAACTATAAACAACATGGGTTCATAAACAACTGGATCTTAAATATAAACATTATCTCTCACTATAACCAACTTTGAATATAGGTCATCAACATCATCCATGTGAAATCATTCTAGAGATAGTTTATTTAAAATATTTCCTCATAACCTTGGGAAAAGAAAACATAAGAAGGGTGATATCAAATGCTCGGTAAGGGTAAACATAAGAGTAATAAAACCATGATAATACGAAATTATAATATGATCATAATGGAATGTTATCATGAACATAACATTTAAAAATTATACCTTGTATATAAAAGGTCAAAATATTGATTCATGATATAAAACATGGATTTTAATAAGACAAGAGTTATAAAATAATCAAAGAACATAAGACAAGAGAGCATAACATAAAACATGGAATTTTAGAAATGAAATAAAACATGAAAAAAACTTGATTCAAGGATAAATACTAATACTTCATCACATGGTGGATAAAGTCCCATAAAGGAATTAGGTTTACCCCTATCCCAACATGATGTCTCATGAGACTAAAACATTACTCAATGCATTGGAGTGCTATTTGGGAGTACCCATTAAAACATGCTAATGCATATGTGTACCACATAAAGAATAAAACATAATGAATAATCATAAGGGTTACCTACAAAAATAAATGGGTATTGTAATATTGTAATGTGGCATGAAGAAAGGGAATATAATAATGGTACCAAAAAAGTACATCATAATTCAAACTATTTATAAACCATTTAATAAAATATATAAGATAGTATAAAAAGAGATCAACCAAAATGAATAACAATTTTCAATAAAATATATTTAAATTTACAAAAATACATTAAATGGGATCACTGAAAAACTATTTATGAAAATACCCTTTCTCACTATGAAAATCACTCTTTAAGACATGAAACATTTTTGAAAAAATAATTCATTGAAAATAACATTGTGAACTTATAAATAAATATTTTGAAATAATTTAAAATAATATTAAAAAAATTAAATAATTTACATTGAAAATGAGATTAAAATACCATTAAAAATATTTTGAAAATATTTTTAGAAAACATTGGTTTTTAAAGAACACAAATTTTCAACCAAATAGAGAGATGAAGTCATATTTTATTGAATACACATTCTCAAGAATTTTAGGTAAAAAATATTTGTAAAATGGTAAAATTACTCAAAAATATCATAAATAAATAGAGTATAATATAATTCATTGTAATTATAAAATTTCAACATCATAGACTTAATCCTTTACAATCCCGATAAATAATGAGATTGTAACAAAACACTCTTACCACTTTGGTAACTTTGAATTATAATCCCTATGAAGTAATAAAAATAAATGAAACTTATAATATAATTATAATAAGGATACTCATGATGTAATATGACAAAGGATAAGTATATATAAATTTTAAAATAATATAGTTTCATAATATAACATGTGTTTCAAAGAACAAAAAATGAGACAAAACTACCTCGCCGATTTGGTAAATTTTGGACCATAAACCCCATGAATGAGAGATAATAAAATGGATATGTAAATACATATAAATTTAAGGATATGTATCACATATTACATTCATGGTAATTATATACACTACACAAAATAAATTAGTGATGAATAAGTCATATATCTCACAGAGGTAAAAGTGAGACGAGAAACCCTTGCCTCACGTTTTTCTTTTGCGGTGGATACTTTAACATTGTATATAATGGTTAAATAATGTTATTAAATAATTAAATAAATTTATTAATATTCATAATACCTTATTTTATGATTTTATTCCATCATATGACCCATTCGTTAATAATATTTCATTATTTTAATGGTTTCAAGTGTGTTTGTTTCATGGTTTCATGATCGGTTAATTTGTGACTAATTATGGATTATCGTGTCAAATTAGAATAAAATTATATAATTGGAATGAAATGGTATTAATTAATTTATAGTATTATAAATTCTACCATATATAATTTTTGTTCCTAATATTAGGATGATTCATTTGATAAAATATTAATGATAATAGTTATATTAATTTTGGTCGTTTTCCAAACAACATGAACTAGTTTTATTTTATTTATTATTATTACTATAAATTAGTTATAGAACATGAAACAGGATATAATATACTTATTAATTTTTTTAACCATAATAATAGTTTTATGATCATCCAAGAAGGAAGTAATGGAAAAATAACAAAAATATTATCTAGGGAGGTGATTAACCGACTTAATTTGGACAATAGTTTCATTTCTTTGAATAAGAGGAGGTAATAAAAGGTACGGATATAAGATATTACATTATAAACATAAATTTAAATTATTAACATGATTATGGAATTATTATCTCTTTATAGATGAAATATATGAGGATAAATTAGAAGAACAAAAAGAAATTAAGAGAGGTTCTTTGAGGAAATTACCTCTTGAATATCACCTCCTTAAGAGACACTTCAGGACCTTCGAATTGGTCTTTTGGTGTGACCATAAGAACTTATACATGAGGATAGTGATTAGGAGAGTTTTTGGTAGGTATTTTAGGATCTAAAAGTCTTATGAGTCGAAATTTAGTGGTAAGGGGTGGTATTTATACTTGAGTATTAGTGGGTTTATGCGATTAAATAATGAATATTTTATAATCAAAGCCAACCACTTTGATGTGGAATTAATTTCAAAGAATTATATTTTTAATTAATTTTTTGTGCATTTTTAGGGTCTAAAAATACCTCAAACTCCCATTAAAAGTTGTACTTTTATGAATTTTAAGCTTTTAGCTTTTAACTTTAACCATTATCACTATTTTACATGTACTACGGTAAATAATTTTTTTACCATGGTATATTTTTTATACATAAAAATGAATTTGACCTCAAAAAATAATTTATAACT
This sequence comes from Viscum album, assembly GCA_963277665.1. Taxonomy (NCBI): domain Eukaryota; kingdom Viridiplantae; phylum Streptophyta; class Magnoliopsida; order Santalales; family Viscaceae; genus Viscum; species Viscum album. The sequence continues at coordinate 2,549,923 of OY728165.1, forward strand.
TATAACTCCAAATATGGAATTCATTTTATCTATTTTAATTCAAAAAATTTCAAAATTATGTTTAAAATTAATCCCTCAAACATAATAAAAAAGTGGGTTTTTAAAGTGAAGAGTTCAAAAGCTCATTTTTCATATCCAATTTCAATGTGAAATTGATTCCAGTAACCTAAATTGGGTTTATTGATTTAAAATTTAACTCATTATACTTTAAAAACAATTTAAAATATAATGTAACTATATATATAAATTATATGAAAAGGTAGTGTTCAATTAAAATTCAGTATTTTTCACTATTAATCAAAAAATGAAACTTATTAAAACAATACAAAAAATTCACCATAATCTAATTTTGATATCCAAATTCACCAAAAATAATTTTATTTTTTCAAATAAAGCTTATATAATTTTCAAATTTGGTTTTAAAAAATGTGCTCCACCAAAGGCGACAAAACTGTCTTTAGAAAAAATATAGATTTTTATACTTAAAATTGGATTCATTATTATCTTAAGACTATCAAACATATTGGATAAATTTAAAAAAAATTATTGAATATATAATATATTTTTTTAATACCCTTTAATAATAGTTATTAAATTAATTTATTAATACAAAATGTCATTGTACGCATAAAAATAGTTTTTTATAAAAGTGAATCCTTTATATTCAATTGGTTTTTATTTTTATTTATAATTAATTAGTAACCAAATAATTTATTTTGTAAAAAATTTTAAACTATATTTTTATAATTTAGTTAATCTCATTCATTCCCTCCATTCCAATATCTAGGTGATAATGATTGCGTTAAAATAATAATATTTTTGGAGTACGTTTAAGCTTGGTGTTTTGTGAAAAGTAAGCTATAGAAGAGATTAAATTTATTTAAAAAAAGACATATCATAAAATCTAGGGGTGCTACATTAAACCCCCCTTAAAAATAATTTCTCCCTCTAATTTTTTTATTTGGATAAAATGATGAGTATACCTATGGCTCATCACATTCTTAGGTTTCTACTTACCTTCCTAAAATTGGTGGTTTCTCTATAAGACTTTAACTAGGTGTGTGGTATTGTTTCATAGAACTTTGTCTCTATGATCCAGAATCTCTAATGGTTATTCATTATAAAAAATATATTTCCCCAGTGGTATGACCTTTGAGTTTAGTACATGTGAATTATCTTGTATATACTTACTCAGATGATATACATGGAACACATAATGAACTTGATAGAGATTTGGTGGAACCGTAAATCGATAAGCTACCATCCCAATACGATCAAGAATTTCAATAAATTTCATCATAAAAATTTTAAATTTCAGTTCACAAATTAAAAATGGATGTTTGAAAATTTTCTTTGTGGGAAACCAACATCAGAAAAGGGGTCAATAAAACTTCATCATAAAAAAGGGAAATTAAAATGGGAATAGCACCACATAACTAGGATTTTGATTAAGAGAAAATTAGTGTGAAGTAAAAATTGGGACATGGAAGGCAAACCAAACTATAAATTTACGATGGATAGTGATAGAGAACATGGTCATTAGAAAGTATACCATCAGAAACTGTAAATCTGTTATGGATTAAAAAGTTCATTTACTTCTCAGTAATAAAATTAAATGAATCACATTTTTTTCAAGATCATTTTCATAGAGTTAAGGAATTAAATTACTTCCCTATCCAATAAAAATATTGAATATACTTAATTGACATGTAGAGTTTCATATTTTAATAAATTTCCACCACAAACTCATATTTTTCTCTAACTGATGAGTATGAATTTTTTATTCCTGAATCACTATAATATACTTCTAAAGATCAATAAATATATAAAAGATAACAATTTATTCCTCCAATATTTAGTCCTTAACCAAGACCAAAATGGTTAGAACATGATATAATCTTCTAAAAATAATAAACCATTATATAATAAAAAACTAATTTAGTCTATAAAATTCAGAAGTAATTCCCAAACTTAAACATAGATCATTCGATAAAGAATTATCCTTAAAATTCCTAAAAAACTATTCTAGATGAATATTAAAACCCAAAAATTAGATAGATTCTATCATAGATTATTACAAAGAAATTTTTTAATATGTATCCACAAATAACATCAATAAATCTTAATGTCTCATACCAAAAGTGTAATTTCATAAGTCACATAATCTCCAAGATATTCTAACCATTTCTATAAATTACCTAAATCACTATAAAGACACAATAAAATCATATATGATTCCAAAATATAAATCAACTTTTATTACTCAAATAAAATCCCATATTATTCTGTTTACCTTAATTATATAGGGTTCCCAAAATTGTGAACATCTTTTGAAATAACATTAATCACATAGTCACAAAATCATTTTCAATTTCATGGTTATGTATAAAAAATATTTTCCAAAAATAAACTTAGCCTTTATCCATCAGATATTTTAAATAAAAATAATAATTTTATAATATCCAATACATCACATAGGATAGTGGTATGAGATGCACCCTTGTCGCCATTTGGTTGTGGGTTCAATTCACATGGCCTTGTGAGATGTGATGAGTTGTCACCCATATCAGAGGTTGTCTTTTTCTAAATACTATATTATTACAATCCTTATAAAATTCCATAAATTTGAGAAACATCCTCTAAAATAATATTAATATGTTTTAACCTCAAATTATATCTTATAACATTCATTTGGAATCCCAAAATTTAATAACTCATAATTACCTCAAAAATTAATGTCTCTAAAAATATCGTTTGTCACCTTAAAATTTGATAACAGAATACCTCAAAAGAGGTTTATAATACACTGAACTTATGATCAACCTAAAAATTATAATCCATGATTACATCCATAACTCTTTATAATACCACAAAAGAACACATCCTAATATCCAAATTGGTCAAAACCCTACTATGATACTAACAATAAGAGGCCAGAATACACACTTCCAGATCCGGTGATAAAAACATAAAAATTACATTCTTGAATTTGATACTGATAAATGTGACCCAACTTTTTATAAAAAATCATAAAATGTCGAAAGGAAATACTAGATCACTTAAATACCCAATGACCTTTTAGGTTTAGAGTTTTATAGAATTGGGAAAAACTCTTAACAACTTGGGTTCATAGACAATTGGCTCTTAAATGTCAAAATTATATCCCACTATACCTAAATTTCAAAATAGGTAATCAAAATCATTCTTATTAAAACATTCTAGACACATTTAATTTAAAATCATTCCTCCTAACCTGGGGAAATAAAAATATAATAAGGGAGAGCTCAAATTATTAGTAAGGGTAAACATAGGATTAATCATACTATGATCATATGAAAGCATAATATTATTTTAAGGGTATGAGATCATGAACCTAACATTTGAAAATTATACCCTATATATCAAAGGTAAAAATATTTATTCATGAAATAAAACATAGATGTTCATAAGACATGAGTTATAAAATAAGAAAAGAACATGATACATGAGAGCATAACATAAAACATGGAATTGTGGAAATAACATATAACCTGAAAAAAAACGTGATTTTAGGCTAAATACCAAGACTATATTTCATGGTTTATAGGGTCCCATAATTGAATTATGTTTACTCCCTATCCTAACATGACGTCTCATTAGACTAAAACATTACCCAATGCATTGGAGCACTATCTGGGTTCACCCATTACAACATGATCATGCATATATTTTCCACATAGATAATAAAACATAAGGAATAATCAAAAGGGTTACCCATAAAATTAAATTTTTATTATAATATTTTCACAAGGAATGAACAAATGGAATATAACAATGGTATCAAAAAAGTACATCATCAGTCGAACTAATCATAAACCATTTAATAAAATATGGAAGATTTTATCTAAAAATATCTACCTCAATGAATAATAAGATTCAATAAAAGATTTTTACATGGATGTAAGTACATTAAATGAGATCATTGAAAAACTCTTGATGAAAATACCCTTTCTCACTTTGAAAATCACTCTTTAAGACATGAAAGATTTTGACACTTTTCTTGGAAAATAACCCTAAGAACTTATAAATTAAGCTTTTGAAATCATTTAAAACACTTTCAAAATACATAAAAATATTTTGAAAATACTTTAAATTTAAAATTATCTTAAAATACCAATAAAAATATTTTAAAAACATTTTTAGAAAACATTTTTTTTGAAAAAACACAAATTTCAAACCAAAGAGAGAAATGAATTTAGATTTTCTATAAAAATAGGTTCTCAAACATTTTATGTAATAATGAGTTAAAAAATAGTACAATTAATTTAAAATGTCACAGATAAATAAATTATAATATAATTTATTATAATTACAATATTTCAACATCTTAGACTTAATCATTTACAATCCCGATAAATGATGAGATTGTTACAAAAGATTGTTACCACTTTGGTAAATTTAAATTATAATCTCTATGAAGGTATAATAATAAATTAAAATTATAATATAATTATAATAAATATATTTGTGATTTAATATTACCAAGGATTAGTATATACACCTTGTAAATGAATATAGGTTCATAGCATAACATGTGTTTCAAAGAAGGCAAAATGAGACAAAATTACATCACCGATTTGGTAACTTTTGAACTGCAAACCCCATGAATGAGAGATAATAAAATGAATATGTAAATAACCATAAATTTAAGGATAATTATCATATGTTATATTAATGTGAAGTATATAAACCACACAAAATAAATTAGTGGTGAATAAGGCATATATCTCACAAAGGTAAAAGTGAGTTGAGAAACCCTTACCTCACACTTCCCTTTAGAGGTGTGTAATTTAACCTATTGTATAATGGTTAAATAATATTATTAAATCATTAAATAACTATATTAATATTTTTAATACCTTATTTTATGATTTTATAAAATAATTTTACCCATTCATTAATAATATTTCATTATATTAATGGCTTTGGGTGCGTTCGTTTCATGGTTTCATGATCGGTTCATTTGTTTATAATTATGGATTATATTTTAAAATGGGAATAAAAATTTAGAAATTGAATTAAATTGTATTAATGAACTTATAGTAATATAAATGGTCCCATATATCATTTTTTTCTAACATGAGGATGATTTGTTTGATAAAATGTCAACGATTATTGTTTAGTTAATTGTGGTTGTCTTTCCAAACATCATGAACTAGTTTTATTTTATTAAATATTGTGACTATAAATTAGTTCTAGAAAATTAAATATGTTATAATATAATTATTAAAATATTATTTGACTATAAAAATAATTTTATGACCATCCGATAAGGCGGTAATGAAAAAAGAACAAAAACATTATTCCGGGAGCTGATTAACCGGAATAATTTGGACAATAGTTTATTTTCTTTGAATAATAGGAGGTAATAAAAGGGATGGAAATAAAATATTTCATTATAAATATAAAATTAATTTATTTAAATGATTATGTAATTATTATTCCTCAATGGATGAAATCGATGAGAATAAATTAGAAGAAGAAAGAAAATTAAGAGAAGTGCTTTGAGAAAATTACCTCTTGAATATCTCCTCCTTGAGAGACCATTGAGAACCTTGGATTTGGTCTTTTGGTATGAATAAAAGAACTTAGAAGTGGGGAGGGTTATTATTAGAGTTTTCAGTAGATATTTGAGGATATACAATTCTATGAGTCGAAATGGGGTGGTGAGGGGGTGGTATTTATACTTGAGGAGAGGTGGGTTTAAGTGATTAAATAATGAATATTTTATAATGGAGGTCAACCACATCGATGTGGAATAAATTTAAAAAAATTATATTTTTAGTTAATTTTTTTTAAGATGACTAGGTTCAATAAATACCCAAAATTAAAAGTTGTATTTTTTGTAGTTTATGCTTTTACCTTGTAACTTTAACCCTTGTCAATATTTTACCTATATTGCAGTAAAAAAATTCCCCACAATAATTTCTTTATAAATAAAAATTAAATTGACCTAAAAACATAATTTATAACATATTATTCAGAATACTAAATATATTTTACCTAATTAAATTTACATAATTTTCAAAATTAGATTTAAAATTAATCCCACAGACACAATAAAAAAGCAGGTTTTTAAAGTAAACAGTTTAAAAGTTATAAATGTTTTTATATCCAATTTCAATGTGAAATTGATTCCAATAACCTAAATTGGATTTATTGATTTATAATTGAAATAATTGTACTTAAAAAAATAAAACATAAATTAACTATATAATTTTTCAATCAAAATTCAATATTTTTCACTATTCGTCAAAAAAATGAAACTTATCCTAAAAATACTAAAAATTCACCATAAGATAATTTAGATATAAATATTTCAAAAATGATGATTATTTTTTCAAATAAAACTTATAAAATATTAAAATTTTGGTTTTAAAAAATGTGTTCCATAAAAAGGTGTCAAAACTATCTTTAGAAAAAATAAATCTTTTTATGCTTAAAATTGGATTTATTCTTATATTAAGACTATAAAACATATTGGATGAATTTAAAAAAATATTTAAAATATAACATATAAATTTATTTAATATCCTTCAATAATATTTATTTATTTATTTTATTAATATAATATTTCATTGTGAGCATAAAGATAGTTTTTTATATAATTACATCCTTTATGTTAAATTGGTTTTTATTTTCATTTATAACTAATTGGTAACCAATAAATTAATTTTATAAACATTTTTAAACTATATTTTCATAATTTATTTAATATAATCTATTCCCACCATTCCAATGGCTAAGTGATAATAGTTGTGTTAAAATAATAATATTTTTTGAGTTTTTTTAAGGTTAGTGTTTTTTGAAAAGTAAGATATAGAAGATATTAAATTTATTTTAAAAAATACTTATCATAAAATATTGGGGTGTTACATTCTATCCCCTTAAAATTAATTTCTCCATAAATTGTTTTTACTCAGATAAATATATGAGGATGTCTCTGGTTCATCAAATACTCAGGTTCCTATGTAGCTTCCTCAAATTTGTGGTTTCTCCTAATAATGAGTATGAATTTCCTTTTATGCCTGAAGTGATAGAATCAACCTATATAGATCAATAAATATAAAAAAGATAAAAATCTATTCCTCCTATCTTTATTCATTAACTAAGACCAAAATGTTTAGTACAAGATATAATATTCTAAAAATAATAAACCGTTATAAGATGAAAAACTGCATTAATATCTAAAATTCAATAGTAATTCCCATAGTTAAACATAGATCATTCTATAAATAACTATTCGTAAAATTCCTTAAAATATTACAGACTGTTATTGAAACCCAAAAATTATAAATACTTGATCACATGGTCTTATAAAATAAATTTACATATTTATCCTTAAATAACATTAATCACTCTTAATGTCTCATACCAAAAATTTAATTTCCTAAACCACATAATCTACAAGATATAATAACCATTTCCCTAAATAACCTGACTCACTATAAATACATGATAAAATAATATGGGATTACAAAATATAAATCAACATTTATTCCTCAAATAAAATTTCATAGCATTCTATTTACCTTTATCAGATAGGGTTCTTAAAATTTAAACATCTTCTAAAATAACATTAATCACCTAATCGCCAAATCATTTATAATGTCATGGTTATCTATAAAACATATCTTTTTCAAAATTAATTTAACCTTTATCCATCAGATATTTGAAATAAAATAAATAAATTTATACTAACCAGGACATCACGTAGGCTAGTGGTAGGTGATGCGCCCTTTTCGCCTGTTGGTTGTGGGTTTAATTCTAATGGCCTTTACGGATGCAATGAGTGGTCACCCATCCTACAGGATATCATTTTAATAAAACTATATTATTATAATCCTTATAGAATTCCATGAATGTGAGTAACATCCGCAAAAATAACGTTAATATGTTTTAACTTCAAATGTTATCTCATACCTTTCATTTTACATCTCAAAATGTAATAACCCATAATTACATAAAAATGAATGTCTCCAAAAATACCATTATATCTCAAAACTTCATAACTAAAAGACTAAAAGGGGGATTCTAAGGCACTGTACTTATGATCAAACTGAAAATTATAAACCCATGATTATATCCATAACTCTTAATAATACCACAAAATAGCACATCCAAATCTCCAAAGTTGTCTAAACCATGGTGTGATACCAACAATAATAGGCCAAAATCCTCACTTATGGATCTGGTGCTAAAAAAATAAACATTAAATTCCTAACTTTGATACTAATAAATGTGACCCACCGTTTTCCAAAAAAAATATACAAACTCTAAAGGGAATATTGGATCACTTATATACCCATGTACCTTTTAGGTTTAGAGTTTTAGAGAATTAGGACAAACTCTTAACAACTTGGGTTCATAAATAACTAGCTCTTAAAGATAAACATTGATTACCACTATACCTGAATTTCAAAATATATCATTAATATAATCCATGTGAAATATTTCTAGACATATTTCATTTAAAATATTTCCTCATAACCTAGGGAAAATAAAACATAAGAAGGGTGAGGTCAAATAATCAGTAAGGGTAAACACAAGAGTGATCAAACCATGATCATATAAAATCATAATATGTGCATAATGTAATGTGATCATGAAAATAAAATTTTAAAATTATACCTTTTATATCAAACATCAAAATATTCATTCATTAAATAAAACATGTATGTTCATAAGTCATGAGTTATAAAATAATCAAAGAACATGATCCATCAGAGCATAACATAAAACATGTAATTGTTGAAATAACATATAACATGACACAATCATGAGTCAAGTCTAACTTCCAAGACTATATCACATGGTGGACAAGGTCCCATAAAGGAAATAGGTTTACTCCCTATCCCAACATGACGTCTCATGTGACTAAAACATTACCCAATGCATTAGATCACTATCTGGGTAGACCCATTACAACATGTTCATGCATACGTGTGACACATAAATAATCAAAAATAATTATTAATCATAATGTTTTCCCACATAAAAAATGGGTAATGTAATATTTTCATGAGGCATGAATAAAGGGAATATAAAAATGATATTAAAAAATTACATCACTGATCAAACTAATCATAAACCATTTAATAAAATATGGAATTTGGTATAAAAATAGATCAATATAAATTAATAATAAGATTAAATAAATATATGTTTACATATATGAAAATGAATTAAATGATATCATTGAAAATACCTGGATGAAAATATCCTTTCACAGTTTGAAAATCCGTCTTTAAGACATGAAACATTTTCAAAACCTTTTTCTTGGAAAATAAACTTATGAAATTATAAATGAATCTTTTGAAATAATTTAAAACATATTAAATAAAATAAAATAAAAATAAAATACTTTACCTTAAAAATTATCTTAAAATACCATTAAAATATTTTGAAAATATTTTTATAAAACATTTCTTTTAAAAAATAAAAATATATGGCCGAAGCAAGAGATGGAGTCAGATTTTCTTGAAAAAAATACAAAAACATTTAAGTAAAAAAGATTTGTAAAATGGTAAAATTAATTGGAAATATAATGAATAAATATAGGATAATATAATTCATTAGAATTATAAGATTTCAACATCATATAATTAATCATTTATAGTTCTGATAAATGATAAGATTGTAACAAAAGACTCTTACCACTTCAGTAACTTTGAATTATAATCCTTATAAAGGAATAAAAATAAATAAAACTTATAATATAATGAGAATAAGTATATTAATGATTTAATATGACAAATTATCAGTATATAAACCTTGTAAAATAATTTAGGTGCATAACATAACATGTGTTTCAGAGAAGGAAAAATGAGAAAAAATTACCTTACCGATTTGGTAACTTTTGAACTATAAACACCATGAATGGGAGATCATAAAATGGATATGTAAATAACCATAAATTTAATTATAAGGATAATATATTACATCCATGGGAATTATATACACCATACAAAATAAATTAGCGGTGAATAAGGCATATATCTCACAGCGGTAAAAGTGATATGAGAAACCCTTGCCTCATGCTTCCCTTTAGTGATCCATACTTTAATCTCTTATATAATGGTTAAATAATGTTATTAACTAATTAAAGAACTATATTAATATTTTTCATACCTTATGTGATGATTTTATAACATATCATGACCTATAAATTAATAATATTTCATTATTTTAATGGTTTTAGGTGCGTTCGTTTCATGGTTTCATGATCGGTTTATTTGTGTATAATTATGGATTAACTTTTAAAATGGGAATAAAAATCTATAAGTGGAACGAAATCTTATTATTTAACTTCTAGGAGTATAACTTTTCCTATATATCAATTTGTTTTCTAATATGAGGATGATTCATTTGATAAAATGTCAATGATAATTGTTTAGTTAATTTTGGTCGTTTTTTCAAACATCATGAACTATTTTTATATTATTTTATTTTATGACTATAAATTAGTTCTAGAACTTGAAATGGGATATAATATACTTATTAAATTATTATTTAACCATAAAAATAATTTTATGACCATCCAACAAGTTTGTAATGTAAAAAGAACAAAAACATTATTCGCTGAGGTGATTAACCGGCATAATTTGGAAAATAGTTTTGTTTCTTTGAATAAGAGGAGGTAATAAAGGAGATGGACATAAAATATTCCATTAAAAACATAAAATTACATTATGTAAATTATTCTGGAATTTTTATTCCTTTATTGATGAAAGTAATGATGTGAAAGTAGAATAAGAAAATAAATCGAGAGAGGTGATTTGAGAAAATTGCCTATAGAATATCACCTCCTTGAGAGACCCTTCAGGACCTTGGATTTGGTATTTTGGTGTGACCATAAACACTTGGATGTGGTTATAGTGAGTATTATATGTTGAGGTAGATATTTTATGAGTTAAAAGTCTTATGAGTCAAAATGTGGGTGGTGAAGGGTGGTATTTATACTTTAGGATTGGTGGGTTTAAGTCATTAAATAATAAATATTTTATAATTAAATCCAACCACATTGAGGTGGAATTAATTTCAATGAATTATATTGTTAATTAATGTATTTGAGACTATTTATGGTTAATAAATACCTCAAATTCTCATTAGATGTTGTATTTGTTTCGTTAGTTTAACCTTATACCTATTAACTTGAACCATTGTCATTACCTATACTACGGTAACTAATTTTTTTATCACGGTAACTTTTTTATACCTAAAAATGAAATTGAAATTAAAAAAAAATATGTAAATTTTTATTCCAAATATGGAATTCATTTTACCTAATTAAATTCATATAATTTAAAAAATTATACTTATAATTAATCTCGCAGACACAATGAAAACGCGGGTTTTTAAAGTGAAAAGTTCAAAAATTCATAATGTTTTTTATATCCAATTTCAATTTGAAATTAATTCAAATGAAATAAATTGTATTTATTGAGGTAAAATTTAACTCAATATACTTTAAAAAAAAATTAGAATATAATTCAAATAAATTAGGCAAAAAAATAGTTTTCAATTAAAATTCAGTATTTCTCACTATTCATCAAAAAAAGAAATTTATCAAAGAAATACCAAAAATACATCATAAGGTAAATTTGATATCATGATTCCAAAAATGAAGTTTATTTTTTCAAATGTAACTTATAAAAGTTTCAAAATTTAGTTTTAAAAAATATTTTCCATCAAAATGCGGGAAAAATGTCTTTAGAAAAAAATATATCTTTTTATGATCAAAATTGAATTTATTATTATCTTAAGCCTATCAAACATATTGTATGAATTTAAAAAAATATTTAATATATATCCAATAATTTACTTTAATATATTTCATTAATAATTATTAATTTAATTTATAAAGGCAAAATGTCATTATGAGCATAAAAATAGTTTTTTTATAAAAGTAAATCCTTTATGTCCAATTGGTTTTTATTTTCATTTATAATTAATTGGTAACCAATGAATTCATTTTATAAACATTTATATACAATATTTTTATAATTTAGTTGATCCCATTTATTCTGTTTCATTCCAATGAATTGGTGATAATAGTTAGTTTAAAATAATAATATTTTGAGATTTTGTTTGAGCTCGGTATTTTACAAAAAGCAAGCTATAGAAGAGATGAAATTAATTTAAAAAAATACATATCATAAAATCTTAGGGTGTTACACATCCCCTTTGCTCTATGCTTCCCTCATGCCCCTTGGTCAGCCTTATACTACTAATTATAGTTAATTTTGGTAACTAACTCTCATTATCAGTAATTTTTAATAATTAATTCGCATTAATAGTATTTTGTTAATAATTAACGATCATTACCCAAAATTTTTACTAATTACCACTCTTTACCACTAATGCTTACTAATTTACACCCATTACCACTAATTTTTACAAATTACCACCCATTACCACTAATTACCACTCATTACCGCTCATTACCACTAATTACTGCTAATTACCGCTAATTACAATTAATAACTGCTAATTACTGCCAATTAATGCTCATTACTGGATTTTTTTACTAATTAGCACTAATTTCCTATATTTTTTAATAATTATTGCTTATTAACTGTATTTTTTAATAATTACCACTTATTATCACTAATTACCACTCATTACCTCTAATTATAGCTCATTACTAGTATTTTTTACTAATTATCACTCATTACTTGTATTTTTTACTAATTATCACTCATTACCGATATTTGTTTTCTAATTCCCACTAATTACAGGTTATTTTTACTGATTACTACTAATTACTGGAATTTTTTACTATTTTCCTCTAATTACTGATATTTCTTTACTAATTGTCGCTACTTACCAGTTATTTTTACTAATTACTGCTCATTACTAGTAATTTTCACTAATTACTGGTAATTTTTACTAATTATCTCTCATTATTGATATTTTTTAATAATTACTGCTCATTACCGGTATTTTTTACTAATTTCCACTCATAAAAGGTATTTTTTACTAATTATCTCTAGTAACTTGTTATTTTTACTAATTACTAATTATCGATAATTATCGGATTTTTTTACTAATTACTATTAAATACAGTTATTTTTACTAATTACAACTCATTACCTATAATTTTTACTAATCATTGTTCATTACCATAAATCTTAATAATTAACACTCATTATTAGTAAGTTTTACTAATTACCAGTCAATATCGGTAATGTTTACTAATTACCACTCATTACAACTAATTTTTACTAATTAATACCGGTAATTTTTTCTAATTACAAATCATTTCTAGTAATTTTTACTAATTATCAATCATTTTCAATATTTTTACTAATTAATGCTCATTATCGGTATTTTTTACTAATTACCGCTCATTATAGGTAATTTTTACTAATTAACACTCATTACCGGTATTTTTTTACTAATTACCGCTTATTGGAGGCAATTTTTACTAATTGACAATCATAACCGGTAATGTTTACTAATTAACACTCATTACTAGTAATCTTTAATAATTACAGCTCATTACTGCTAATCTTTTCTAATTACCACTCATTACTGCTAATTTTTACTAATTAATGCTAATTACCACTACTTTTTTACTAATTCATGCTCAGTTCCACTAATGTTTACTAACTACCACTCATTACCGGTACTTTTTACTAACTACCACTCATTTCTGCTAATTTTTATTAATTACCACTCATTTCCGCTAATGTTAACTAATTGGCACTCATTTTTGCTAATTTAACTCATTAACGCTCATTTTCGCTAATTTTTACTACTTTCTGCTTGTTTCCCCTAATTTTTAAAAATTGCCTCTCCTTTCCGCTAAAAATTACTAATTCCTACTCAATACCACTCATTTCTACTAATTATCACTATTTTCTACCAATTACCACTATTTTCTAATAATTACTAATCATTTATAATAATTACCTTTAATTTATAATAATTATAACTAATTTTTACTAATTACCATTAATTTGAACTCATTATCACTAATTTTTACCAATGGTTTTTAAAATATTAATATTTACTGTTAATTACAAAAATTTAGTGTTAATAACTATCGGACAAAAATCCCTCAAGGTAACATTGTAGTGTTTTAGGTTGATTGTGTTTGTTGAAAAAGCGGGTTTCCATGGTCAATTGTAGAGTTTTAAAGATATTGTTGACAAGGTATGTTGAAAAAGATCCAAGATGGAGGAATGGATGCCCTGAATATGGTAATGAAAATTGAATATACAATCTGGTGTTGTTTCTCAGTGTTTTGCAAATTTTTGGGGTCTAAAATTCGGAAGTTGGAACAATCATCGTGAAAGTTGGATTTATGTGAATGTCTCATAAAATTATGGAAAAGGAACAAGTTTCGTGAAGTTAGAAGTTTCTTGAAGGTAAGGACCTTCACAAAGGAATTCGGTGTTGTAAAGGCTGGGATTCAAGAAGGTGTGGATCATCACAAGCATGCAAAGAAAAATAGAACATCCTCACGACTACGAGAAGTGCAACATCTTGAATACACAAAAGTTTGATAATACTCTCTACAACTATGAGAATCTTCGAGATCCGTGAAATTTCCTTTGAGATTCATGACTTATTGATCATTACGAACAAAGTTGGGGAGCATCATAAAATGGTGATGATGTGGATTGAAGCTTCTATAATGGGAGGCAATTCTTATAAATAGGCCTCTACCCCCCCCCCCCCTCAGAAAAGAGGGAAAGACTTAACAAATATTCTTAGGATCTGGATTCCTAAAGGTGATTTGAAATGGTTGTTCTTGATAAATAGTTTGCAAAGAAAGGAAGTACATGAAGTCTATGAAAGATCACTGAAATTTGTGATCATCGTGAAGGCTAAGTGAGCTTCGTGAAGAAGAAGCTTCACAAAAGGAGGATGCTTCGTGAAGGTTGGTTGAGTTTTGCAAAAGAGGTGAGCTTCGAGAAAGTTGTGGGCTTCGTGAAGGATAAGCGAGCTTCGTGAAAGGAAGGAGATTCATGAAGGAAGTGCACATCTTGTAAGGGATTACGCAGTGAATCTTTGGTAAAGTGGTATTCATCATGTGGATGAAAGTAGAACTTCAATAGAGCATCTATCTAAAACTAAGGATGCATTCATTATTGATAATCAATGGACCTACAAGTCTATAAACTGCGTGTGGATCCATTCCAGAGTAATGAAAAAAGGAAGAGGAAGAAGGTGAGTCTTTCCACTGATAGCTATCCATAGAAAGAGACATCCAGAGTGACCCTTGGGAAGGTATTGAGTTATCCATAATCCTTTTAAAGGAAATGAGTCTGGGAATATAAGTGATCTATCCCAAACCTTGAATTGTTAGTGAGATATAGTAAATTAGGTACATTGGAACATTGTCATTGTATGATCCTTGGACATATCCCAGTGAGGGTGAACCAATTAAAATTATATGTGTCATTGTGCTTGGTTTCACTATTTACTTTCTATTCTTCATTATCAGATAATATTGGAAAGGAAAAGATCAATATAAACACTAAAGAGAAAATAAAGTGGCCCTTATAATAAAGAAGTCAAGATCAAGTGGGACTGAAATAATTTCGAAAAGATTATTAATACCCTGATTCACCCCCCCCCCCCCCCCCCTTCAGGGTATCTAGGCCCCTTTTGGTCTTAATAATAACTACTAGTTACTATTAATTATAACAAATTACTGTAAAATATATTTACTTATTACTAAGATCTATCAATTACTATTAATTTATGTTAATCAGTACTATTTATCTATAAATTATAAGTATTTAGTACCAATCACAACTACCTACTGATAATTAAAACTAATTACTAGTAATTAAAATAAATTAATTATAATTAAAAAAAATTAATGATAATTAAAACTAAATAATCCTAATTAAAAATAATTAACGCTACTTAAAACTAATTACTAATAATTAAAACTAATCACTTCTAATTAAAACTAATTACGCATAATTAATGATATTAATTTTTTATATGAAATAAACTAAATTAACTAAAACATTAAAACATTAAAAAAATACCTCAAAATTAATGCTTTTATCGGATGAAAATTTGAGTGGTTTCTTCTATATAAAAATTAAAACTTTTGAAAGAAGAAATTCAGAGGATAGGAGAGCAGAGAAGAGGAGAGGATTGGAGAGCTCAGAATGGAATGAGAGGAGAAAAATCAAGTGGTCGTGTGGGAATGTATATAGGTTAGATTAGTAGCAAAGAGACTACTTTTGATGGGAACCCTGTTACAAATAGTACCCAATATAAATAATGGATTCAGCGATAAAAAAATAATTTGCAACATGTCATGTCGTAAATACTATACATTATTTACGATGGGTTATAAATTTTCATCTCAAATGACTATAATGATTAAAATTATTTACAATAGGATAAAATACCCATCCCAAATAATGTTTCCCACCATTTGGCGCACACATGTTCCAAAGGTATTTGCGATAGGAAATGTTTCCCATCACAAATAAGTGTTTATTTATGGTTATTGTTGGGAAAAAATCTATTAAAGTAATATTGTAGTATTTTTGGGTTGATTGTGTTTTTTGACAAAGGGGTTTTCCAAGGTATGTTGTGGAATTCCAGAGAGATTGTTGATGTGGTATGTTGACAAAGATCCAAGACAAAGGAATGGATGTCTTGGAAGTGGTATAGAAAATTGTGTACACATGGTGGAAACATTTCCTAGTGTTTGCCAACTTTTTGGGGTCTAACATTTAGAGGTTGGCTCAAGAATCGTGATAGATGTATTTATATTAAGGCCTTGAAATAATATGGAAAAGTAATGAGTTCCATGAAGAACGGGTTTTGTGACGTTCATTTTTTGAAGGTGTGGATCATCACGAATGAGAATCGTGAATGCGTGAAGATTTGATAGTAATCTTTGTGACTATGAGAAGCTTTGTGAATAGGAAATTCCAATGGTGCTTCACCAAGACAGGTATCATGGAGAAATAAATGGGATATAATCTTGAAATAGTGATGAAGTGGATGTAAGATTCTAGAATCAGCAGAAACACCTATAAATAGGCCTATACCCCCTTTAAAAAAGTAGTAACACTTAACAATGATTATAAGGATCTAGATTTATGAAGGTAGTTCGCAAAGGTAGTTATTGCAAAAAAATTCACAAAGAAAGGAAGTTCACGAAGGCTATAAATTCTAAAAAAAAATTGTAAGCATCGAAAAAGTATTGAAGTTCATGAATGTAATAAAATCTCGCTGAAATTTATGAGCTTCGCAAAGGCTATTTGAGCTTCACAAAATAAGTGAGCTTCGTGAAAGGTGTTTTCTTTGCAAAGGATATTTGATCTTTGTGAAATAGGCTTTCTTTGAGAAGGTAGTGAGTATCGTGAAAGTTTTGAAAAGTTATTTCCCAGTAAACCATTGGTAAATTAATATTCATCAACTGGATGAATGTGTGGCCTCAATAGTGCATATATCTATAATTGAGTATGTATTCATTATTGATAATGAAGGGAACTACATGTCCAAAAACTGAGTGTGAATCCTTTCTAAAGTAGTGAGTAAAGGAAGAGGAAGAAGGCTATCCATTCCACTAGTAGTGATCCATCATAATAGAGTTAGTGAGTGACCCTTGGGAAGTATTGAGCTACCCCTAAACTTTGTAAAGGTGGTGAGCTTGGGTATAGAATTGATCTATTTCGAACCTTTTATTTTGGATGTAAGCCTTAGTGGATTTGGTATGTCTTAACAACATCATTGTATGCTCCTTGGATGTGTCCCAGTGAGGGTGAACTAAGAAAAATTGATGTGTCTTGTGCATGATTCCATTTCTATTCAAACATTGCTATGAGAGAATGTGAGAAGGGTGTTTTTTTATAATGAAACAAGATCCAAATGGGTAGTTTCTTTAATCTGATATACCCTGATTCACCCCACCCCTCTCAGGTTATTTAACATAGCCGGGATAACAATTATTTGTGATTGGAAACAAATGTCGTCAAAAATAGTCTCACCATAAGGACTATTTGCAATGGGTGATGGGCCCATCACAAATAGCCCATTACAAAAACACAATTTTTACATAGTGTCAATGTTTGTTAATAAATATTTGTTTAATTTTTTCCTTAATTAAAAATTTGGTCCATCTTATGTGAGCCACTAAGGCTATCCATCAACCAAACTTAGGGGACCCAAGGGGTGATAACCCCATGGTAGGTCCTGCCATTGGTAGCACAAATTGAGGTTAAGGAGGGATAGGCCGTGTATAGTCCTATGAAGACTGGGCTCATGTAGAAGACCCAAATACCGCACCCAGAAGGCACAGGGTTTGGTCTTGGTAAGCCTTCTAGGAAAAATTCCATGTGTATGACGGTGTAATATGTGTTGATCCCTGGTACCTAGCTCGAATTGCGGGAAGCTGTGAGTTGTATAATATACTACAGCTTCACTGAACTGTTGAACCGATGTAGGATGTGATCTATAATCCATTGTACATCTGATCTTTAAAAAATTGTACACACGCTCAATTGTCAGATCAAATATTTTTCAACCATTTTATCACTATCATTTTATTTGATCTCCCATTATTCTTCTTATTCAATCCTATCATCACCTTCCTTCCATCGCTTGCCTGTGTTCTTCAGTTTTCCAAATATCTCAACCAGATATTCTTGAAACCTTTCACTAATAACCACATCTCACACTTCTCACTTTGAGCCTCAGCCTGCAGTACTGGTTCGAAGACTCTTCTAGTGGCTCTTACTTTGATATTTCTCTGTTGAATATATCATTAAATCACTAGTATATCATATCTACAAGTAGATATTTTTTCACATGTTGTTATTTTTCAACATTAGTAAATCATTACTCCACTAGGTGAAGGTTGTTCACAATACCTCTCATCTTCACCAAGTCTCAGTAGTAGCTCTCCTATTCACTAGTTTCAATGATTATTTTTAATCCAATAGTAGATCTATATAAAATTGGACCCCAACAGTAGATATCTCTTCCGCTGGTAGATGTATCTTCACTAGTAGATCACACCAACAACAACTCCTTCTTCACTGTAGTTTCTCCATGAATTCCTGCAATGTTTTTTGTCTTTCACCAGTAGATCTTATTTATCAACGATGTATTAATCTCATATTTTACATCCATCAATAGATCACCATCATTGGTAGATCTCTTCGTCATCAGTAGATCCTTCCACAAATGGTATCATTTTCATGATGCATTGGTTGACCTCCTTATGTTTTAAAGTGGAATGACTATAGCCTTCTTCATGATGGATCATATTATTTCATGCTTCTAAGCGGAATGATAAATCAATATACCATTGGAATCCAATGGTAGATCTCCTCTATTTCACCAGTTGACCAGTCCACCATTGGACACCAATGGTACATCATGGTTCAATGGTGGGTCTACACCAACAGTAGATCAATCTACTGCTAGGTATTTAAATACACCATTAGTTCAATATATATATATGAATTTATAATTATTTTCTTTTAATTATTGTTGTAAAAATTAATATTTAGTTAAATGTTCTATTATTTTTTATTGAAATATTATTGTATGTTGTGTCAAAAAAATTCAAGCATATTCTATGTACTTGTATATGTGTAGTTGAATTTATTACAATGCTATATTTTACAACATTTTAATGACTTAATAAACTATAATATTTTAATTTTAATTTTAATTTTTTTATAAATATGAATTGTATATATTTTTTTTACTTATCATAATAAATGTTTTATTATAATATTTCATGAATAAATAAAAGAGCACAATTGTTCTTTTTTATTCAGCGCAACTTTTACAAGTGAAGGTAATGATAACATTATTTTTTTATTATATACTAACAAGTGTCATGAAATTATTGTACATTTATAAACTATTATAATATCAGTGTCTTAATGGTTAAAAAAATAATTCAAATCATAAAAAAAATTCCATTATAGATCATTCGACAGATGCTTTGTGATACAATATTGAAACAATAATTTATTCTCTCATTAATTCAAGAAACTTATGAAACTTATGTAATCTGTATGTGATCACATAAGAACTTCAACATTCAGCATTGATCCATTTAAGTGATCAATGATCATCGAGCTTCAAAATATTTGAAATTTTTGACCATCTGCTGGTTTCTATGTATTTTTTTCATTGTGTAATATCTTATTCTTCTGTTTGTATTTATTCGAGTCTATTTTATTATTTTCCCAATAAAAATAAAATCTTTCATTAT
Organism: Viscum album; assembly: GCA_963277665.1. Lineage (NCBI taxonomy): Eukaryota > Viridiplantae > Streptophyta > Magnoliopsida > Santalales > Viscaceae > Viscum > Viscum album. Next base: position 2,570,183 of record OY728165.1, read on the forward strand.
CAGGTTATTCCAACACTAAAAGAAAGTTTGGTTTGTGACTCTTGATCAAAAGTCATGTCACAGACTAAGGTTTTCTCTCTTGTAAAAGACACGTTTATGCCTCTACATTCTTGTAAAAGTAAATGTCTATAATAAGGTTCTAACACCTTTAAAAGTGAGGTTCTCAATGGCTAAAATTATTTTCGAGGAGTAGAGAAGGTTGAGTAGCGGACTATATATTTTTGATTTAAACCACTATAAATATTTTTTTTATTTAATTTTATTTCTGTTGGATCACATATTAAGAACAAAACACTCACTCTAAATATTTACTTTATAAACACTTATTATTTTGTCTTTAATTTTTTTTAAATTACTATTCACCCCCTCTAGTATTTATTTCCATCTCTATCGATCCAAAAATTAGTATCAGGGCATAGAAACTTACTTAAAGGATAGTTATCCTCTCTGATTATTTATATTGTTTATTTTTAACACTATGCTAACCTGATATCCTAGAATTAATAGTCTAAGAAATAACCGAATAAGGTTTTTTTAAGATGGAAGGTGTAAATGAGAATGATGGAAAAATTCCATGAAACATCCCATTCTTCAATGGAAGTGACTACGACTATTGGAAATATATAATGGAAGACTACTTGAAACATTTAACTTTAAATTAATGGAATATCATGGATAAGCCATATGAGCTACCTAAAGTTTATCTTGAGAAACGTTTAGGTAATGAAATGGTAAAATATGTTTTGAATTATATGGTGTAAAATATTTTTGGGTTGTACTATAAGTATAAGTGTCTATAAACATGTATCGTCTTATAAAACAACCCATGATATATAGAGGATACTTCAAGTGACTCATTATGGGAGTAAACATCTCAAGAGAAACAAGCTATAAATTCTCTGAGAAAAATACCAGGACTTCATGATGGGTGATAAAGAATTAGTAAACCAAATGATCCATCACTTTACTAGTATAACTAATGGTATGAGTTCTCTTGGAGAATTTATTGATAATAAAAATCAAGTGGAGAGAGTACTAAGGTCTCTTTTGAAAATAATTCATGCAAAGAAAGTGGTCATCGAAGTGAGTAATAATTTTTTGGAGTATACTTTAGATGAATTAGTAGGCTCTCTACTACAGTGTGAGTCAGAGCTAAAAAATATTTTTGGTGAGGACACTACTAAAATAAAAGGTATTTAATTTAAATATAATGTTATTTATACCTCTAATACATCTGAATTTGTGTTCCAAGAAATTGAAAAGGAGATATATCATTTTCTTAAAAAAAATTGAAGTTCATAAAAAATTAAGGTGGAAAAAAGTATCTCAAAAGGATGTACATAAAGGATTATAAGAAAGGTAATAGTGGTAACAATAATGATGTTTTTGAAATAACATGTTATGAGTGTAGGAAGAAAGGTCACATGATAAATTACTACCCTAAACTCAAAAACCTAAAGAAATACAAATATAAAATAAGAAAAACAATCCTTGTTTGAATGTTTGGACTACTTAGATAGTTCTGACTCAAGCAGTGATTTTGGAAGTGAATAGGAGATATAGAATCTTTCCTTGATAAGTATACAGTGTGAGTAAAATGATTCTTTATTAACTGAATTGATAACTCCTGCAAATATTGATCACAATTATTTATCTGAAAATGAAATTGAAAATGTTTCAAATTCATGTTCTAATTCTGATTCTGTTAATTCAAAAGTTAAACAACTACTTAAAGAAAATGAAGAATTAATAAATGATAGAGTTGGGATTTTTGAAAAGTATATTGACATAAAAACTAAATATAATAATTAAATTAAATAAAATGAGAGAATAAAAAGGGAATGTGATAATCTAAAAACATGCGTTTCCCAAAATGATATTTCTAAAGAGAATTATGATTCTGAGCTGCTAAAACTAAAAGAGGAAAATAAAAGGGTTAAAAACTTTCTAGATTTAAAAGATAAGGATAAAGAAAAAATACTTGATTTATTTTTGGAATTATTTAACTAAAGTTTAAAAATATTGTAATAAATTAAATAAATAAAATAAAAAACTAATACACACAACTTCTAGATCCAATGAATGTTTTTTATATATTTAGAATCCATTCAAAAAAATAATATGGATTTGAAAAGTTAATTCGTTAATCTTAAAGATAATTTATCAACTTGTGTTAAAAATGAAAGAAAAATATGATAAAATTATGTATTTAATTAAACTAAACACTAATAATAAGGGTTTTGGATACATACGTTTAACAAATTTTTTAAATAAGACTAAATTTTTTAAAATCTCAAAAGGAATTATTTCCAATGTAACTTATTTTAAATGTAGAATGAAAGGAAATTATGACAAAGAGTGTTCATTAAGATTTAAATAATTATTTGGACACACTATAACTTTCATTTCTAAAGATTTAATTTCTAATTATCCCACTAATATATTCTTTAAATCAATTTGGGTACCAAAGTTTTTTATACTAATCCAGTTGGACCCAAGTTAGAATGGGTACCAAAATAGTCTGTTTTATTATTTAATTTTAGTAAATACACAATAGAAATCAAAAATACATGTGATATTTATAAAATAGATACTCTAGTAACATAACAGGTGATATTTCAAAATTTATATCTTTTAATTCATGTGATAGTGGCATTTTCACATTTGGAGACAGATTTAAAAGGTCAGATTAATGGCATTGGTAAATCTGGTTTTCTTAGAACAATTATTATTTCAAAATTATTATGTGTACTTAGTTTAAAACATAATATTATAATTATATCATAGTTGTGTGATTATGGATTAAATGTTATTTTTGAAAATGATAAATGTACAGTTCTAAAAAATAAATTTGTTTTATTTTCTACAATTAGAAAAGAAAATGTATTCACTACTGATTTCTCTAATATAACATAAAAATGTTAAGAATTTTAATGTTGTAGAATAAGATGAAATTATATATAATAGGTGGCTCAGGCATGAAAAATTCATCTTGTTTCATATACTGTCAAAGCATGAACTGGTTCTATAGCTGCCCAAGTTATATACAAGTAAGCACTTTATATGTGATTCCTGATTAAAAGGTATTCAATATAAAGAAATATTTAAATCAATAAATGATGCAAGTACTTCTAGATGTTTATAAATGTTATATATATATATATATAAATCATTGGTTTTGGTGGTAAGAATTATTTTTTTTAATTTTAAATGATTATAATAGATTCTTATAGATTTATTTCTTATCCTATAAGAATGAAACATTATCAAAATTGTGTCCTTTCAACAAAATTATTCAAAATTTCAAAAATGTGTCAATCATATATATTAGAAGTGATATTGATAGAGATTTTTTGAATTTAGAATTTGATAAATTATGTGAAATAAATGGATATAACCATTTTTTTCTCATCCCCTAGGATACCACAACAAAATGGTGTGATGGAAAGAAAGAATAGATCTATTCAATAAATGGTTAGGAAAATACTAATAGAATTTAGTGTACCTAAATACTTTTGCGTAGAAGTTATAAATATAGATTTACATGTTTTAAATAGATTTTCTAATATAAATTTACTAAATAATTCCCTTTATGAACTTCTTAAAGGGTTTAAACCTAAAGTTGGATATTTTGGGGTATTTGGATGTAAAGTATATATCTTAAATACAAAATATAATTCATAAAAATTCGATTCTAAATCAAATGAAGTGATATTTTTAGGATATTTTAATGTTAGAAAATATTATAGAGTTTTCAATAGGAAAAATTTTGTTGTTGGAGAATATTTTCAAGTCAAGTTTAATGAAAACAATTCTAATTAGTAGGATTCCAATTTAAATAAAGACAATGATTAATTTAGGGAATTTAATTTCAGTGAAGATAATAACCAAGATAATGAGAATTCATCAATTGAGGGGGAGAAAATCTATTGTCAAACTAATCCAAAGGAATATAAAAAACTTAAAGATTATTTTATTGAAAATAAAATTGGTAATGTATAATATGGTATTTAAACCCGATTTTCTGGTTTAAAAGGAATAAAGAGTGGTATTTAGTTGCTTTTCCAAAAGAAAACCTATTATAATAACTAAATGGGTTTTTCATAATAAACATGATGAAGATGAAAATATAGTTAAAAATAAACCAACACTGGTAGCCCAAGGTTATTCCCAAGAAGTGGTAGTTGACTTTGAATATTATTTTTCTCTTATTTCTAGGATGTAAGCAATTATAATTATTTTATATTATTCTAGTAATTAAAAAATCAAAGTATTTTAAATGGATATAAAAAAATTTCCTTTTTAAATCAAATTATTTCAGAGGAATACTATGTTAGAAAACCCCATTGATTTGAAAATGATAAGTTTCCAAATCATATTTTTAAACTTAATTAATACTTATATGGTCATAAGAAAGATCCAAGTTCTTGGTTTTAAATAATAATAGATTGTTTATTACAAAATGATTTTGTTAAAGGTAAGGTCGATCCAAACTTGTTTATAAAAATAGTTTTAAGTGAAATACTGATTATAAAGATATATGTTGATGATATTATAGTTTGTTCAACAAATGATTCTCTATGTAATTTCATTTCTAAACTAATGAAAAGTTAATTTCACATGAGATTAATGGGATAACTAAAACTTTTCCTTGGTTTAAAAATTAGTCAAAGGAAATATGGTATTTTCTTAAATTAAGCTAAGTCTGTTAAAGAACTTATAAAAAGGTTTGGACTTGATTATAGGAAGTCTATGAAAACACCAATGAGTAATAATTTAAAATTGAACCTATATGATTCTAGAAATTCATTTGATATTAAACTGTATAGAGGCGGGATAAGAAGTCTAGTGTATCTCTCTACTTCTAGATCATACATAATGTTCTCATTTTATTTGGGTGTTATGCTTCAGTACAATCCTAAATAAATTCATTTTAATCATATTAAAATATTAATTAGATATATCAAGAGTACTATTTTTACAGGATTATTCTATTCAAATGACAATCTTTTTGATTTACTATCTCACTATGATTCTAACTTTAGAGGTTTTATACTTGAACAGAAAAGCAATACAGGTATGTTTCATTTTTTAGGAAAAAAATTATTTTCATGGAGTTCTAAGAAACAATTTTCAATGGAACTATCAACATTTGAGGATGAATATTTTTCTACTACTAGTTATTGTTCATAGAGTATATGGATAAAAAACACTTTCTATATTTTTAATATTTTTTTGATAAAATTATAATTTACTATTATAATTCAATTGTTATTTTAGTTTCTAAAAATACTATTCAACTCTCGAGAACAAAAAACATATATGTTAGATTTAATTTTCATAGGGATCGTGTAACTAAAGGTGATATTTGTTTAGAATTTTTTCTTACTCAGAAACAGTTAGATGACATTTTCACCAAACCTATAGATTCGGTTAAATGTGTGAAAATGAAGTTTGAATCTGGAATGCTAAAAGCTTAAAATATCTATTTAGGATAATCAATGATATTAAATATCATTTCACATGTGTTTTATAATTGAATGTTATTTCTATACTTTTATTTAAATACTAATTAGATATTAATATTTAAAATGAATTGTTAAACTATTAATATGTCTTAATTTTTTTGGTATTTTGAATATTTTATCTATTTGTTTACTCTTATGACAATATACTACTCGATTACTATTAAAGTAGTTTATTTTGATTAAAAGTGAGTCTCTTTTATATATTAAATTCTAATATAATTTCTTGATAAATTTAAAAAAGGGGGATATTATTTTTGAAAATTTCATAAATGTTGTATTTTTTAATTTTAAAAAAGGGGGAGTTAGTTAGTATTTGAATTTTTTTAATACAATAACATTATTATTATTTTGATAAATTACTATTTCATCACATTTTATTAAATTCAAAAAAAATTAAAAAAATTAATCATTTTATATTTACATAAGTAACTTTTAAATATTGAAATTTTTAGATTTTAAAAAAATGTTTTAATAATAATAATTGTTTAATAATTATTATATTTATAATTTTACTTAATTTTTTTTGATAAATATTTTTTTAAGTTTTCCCTTAAGTAAAAAATTAGTCCATATTATGTGATCCACCAAGGCTAGCCCTCAATCACACTTATGGGACCCAAGGGTTTTGAACCCCATGGTAGGGTCTTCCATAAGTATCCCACTTAGAGGCTGAGAAGTGCAAGGTTTTTATAGTCCTAATGAGATTGGTCTTGTGTATAAGGCATGAATACCTCTCCCAAAAGGCGCATGGTTTGGGCTTAGTAATCCCACTGGTTTGACGCCTATGTGTGTTATGGTGTAACCAGTTATAATCCCGAGTATCTAGCCTGAATGGTGGGAATCCATGATTTTTATGATATACCATATCTTCAATGATCCATGGAACCTATGTGGGACACAATCTGTGCTTCACTATTCATCTGATCTTTAAAAAATTGGACATGTTCTTATCCATTAGATCATATATTTTTCAACCATTTGATCTACCACGTTTTATTTTATCTCCCAGTCTTCTCCTTGTTTAAACCAATTTCATCTTCATTATGTTTCTCACTTTTGTTCTTCAGTTCTCTAGATATCCTGGTCAGGCATTCTTGTAACCTTCAACCAACAACCATCTCTTGCACTACTCACTTCGATCCTCGGCATGCAGTAATGGTTCGGTGCCTCCTCTAGTAGCTCCATCTCCAGTAGTTCTATATTGAATGTATCATTCAATCATCATTAGATCACATCCACTGGTAGATATTTCTTCACTAGTTGATCTTTTCCCCACTGATAGATATTTACTCCACCAGATGAAGGTTGTTCACAACACTTCTCGTCTTCACCATGTCTTTGTAGTATCTCTCTTATTCACTACTTAAAACATTTGTATTTACTCCACCGGAAGATCTATCTACCATTGGCCATCAATAATAGATAAATTTATCATTTGAAACCAATAATAGAAATATATTCCACCGATAGATGTATCTTCACCAGTAGATCACACCAACAATGGATCCTTCTTCACTATAGTTTATCCATGAATGCTTGTAGTTTTTTTCTTTCACTGATAGATCCAATTGATCAATGGAATGTCAATCTACCATTGGACATCCACCGGTAGATCACCATCACTAGTATATCTATTCATCACCATTATATCCCTTCACTAATGGTAACTTTTTTGAGTTTCATCGATAGACCTCCTTCAATTTAGTATTGGCATGGTAGTAGTGTTCTTCACAATGGCTCTTATTATTTCATACTTCTTAGTGGAATAATAAATCAATCTGATATTGGAATCTAATGGTAGATCTCCTATATTTCACCATTAGATCAATACACCATTGAAAAACAATGGTAGATCATGGTGAAATGATGGATCTGCACCAACGTTAGATCAATCTACCACTATGTATTTAAATACACAATTAGTTTAAAATAATTTTTTTAGAAAATTATAATTATTTTATTTTAATATTTTTTGTTAAAATAAATTTTTAGTTAAATGGTTTATTTTATTTTGGTGAAATATTATGGAAATTTGTGAAAAAAATATTGCAATAATATTTTATGTACTTGTATACATGCAATTGAATTTATTACGATGTGCCATTTTATAACATTTTACTATTTTAATAAACTAGAATATTATTTTTTTATTTAAAATTTTTTATAAACATGAATTGTGTATATAATTTTTAATTATCATATTAAATGTTTTATTATAATATTTCATGAATAAATAAAAGAGCATAATTTTTATTTTTTATTCAGTGTGGCTTTTACAAGTGAAGGTAACAATAACATTATTTTATTATTATACACTAACATGTGTCATGAAGTTATTGTACGTGTAGATTCCCCTATAAGATATTTATCTTAATGGTCCGAGAGACATCTTCAAGGCATAAAAACAATTCAAGTGCAGATCATTCTATAAATAGTTTATCATATAACTTTTACTCAATTCTTGTTTCTCTCATTAATTCAAGAAACTTTTACAACTTCTTTACTATGGTTGTGATCATATAAGAATTTCAACATTTGACGTTGCTCCATTCAAGTGATCAAAGATCACCAATCTTCAACATCTTCAAAATTTATAATCATTTGTTGTTTTCTCTTTATTTATTTTTCTTTGTGTAATATTTTATTCTTTTGTTTTTATTTTTTCAAGTCTGGTTTATGATTTTCCCAAAAAAAATAAAGTATTCAATTGTCTAGTTATTCCAACACCAAAAAAGAATTCTAGGTTGTGACTCCCGATCAAAACATAGGTCACAAACTAAGGTTTGGTCTCCTGTAAAAGACTAGGTTGTGCCTTCAGGTTCTTGTAAAAGGAAATGTCTGTAATAAGGTTCTCATACCATTAAATGTAAGGTTCTTAGTGGGTACCAGTATTCTTGCGGAGTAGAGAAGGTTGAGGAGTGGACTAGGATCATTATGCTCTGAACCTATATAAATATTTGTGTTCTTTAATTTTATTTCCACTACACCTCATATCAAGAACACAATACTCATAACAAATCTTTATTTTATAAACTCTGATTATTTTTGTATTTAAATGTTTTTAAATGAATATTCACCCCATATAGTATTTTTTCCATCACCATCGATACAATAAATTTTACTTTAAGTTCTAGAGGATATTTCATTAGAATTTATATAGTAACTTTCACTAAAAGATAAAGGGTGCTTAAATGTTCCCAAGTGATTTTTTTAAAAGGTCTATAAATTTTCACATATGCTTCTTGAAGTAAATTTCATTAAAAAATTTACTATAAATTCCATTGAATCATCCATTAGAAAATTTCAATTCTAACTTCCACTTAAACATGAATATCAGTTGAAAATTTCACTGGAAATTCCATGTAAATTTTTGATATAATTCGAGTGAAACTTCATATATAATATTACAATGAAAAATTTTATTAGAAAATTCCAGTGGTATTTCACGACCCCCTCCCACCAAGATTCCCCTCCTGAGCTGGAAAAGGTGAAAGGGAGATAATGAACCCCAAGTCCCGCCTCCAGTAGGCCCCGGAGTGGTGACTAGCACCAAGGGTATGAGTTTTCACAAATATGGGAGGCATTACCCTTTTTATTATTTAAGATTGGAAATAGGATGAGTCAAACACCAAAAAGAAAAGAAACAAGTAAATAAAAATAAACCCAAAACCAACCCATATGCATGTTTTATAAAAAACTGAAACAAAGTACAAGTACAAGAAAATCTCTAAATTACGATACCAAAACAAAGAAAAAACTGCAACCAACAAAACTCCAACGCCCAACTAGCAAGGTCCCACACGGTCTTAGAATTCCTCCTAAAAAATTGAAAGTAAACATTGGGTGAGAATACAAGTATAATCATTAGGAAAACCTAAATATATCATGCACAGGTGGGGAGACATCCTAATGCCCCGTGAGAAAACAGAAGGAACCATATCCTAGAAAGGAATCTATCCACCTAACCTTACCAGCCACACTCTCCAAATATCACAAGTCAATAGAGTAGTATAGTAATATTATCAAATTATGGGTACCCTGAACCACCTTCCCACTGAATACTTCTCAAGTCCTCATGCCTAACGCTCTGATGCTTCCCTCTCTTCCTGAGCTAGTGTCGCAACCTGGCCATACGAAGCTCGAGATAGTGCTGCAACCTGTCCATATGAAGCTCATAGTATCTCGTCGGCACTCAATCCTTGACCATCATAGTATCCCACTGACACTCAATCCACATCCATATCCACGTCTCATCCCTAAGACACTTGGGAACCACATCACATACTCATCCTAAAGACTCTTGGGAACACATCACATCCTCATCCCGAAGACTCTTGGGAAAATCTGTCATAACCTACCTGAAGGATCTTGGGATATAGAACCTGGAAGAGGGAGCACAGGGAAGAACAGTAACCAGCCATCCTTTGGATGTTGGGAATCTCACCCCCCCATCCCACGGGTGTTCATCACGTAGTGCTCAACATGGGTGGGGTGCGTAAAGAAACATAAAATGTACAGATTTATATAATTATATCAACCACTCATCCCATCCTAAGTCTTATACACAAAATATTTGAGAACATGCCTCGGCACTGCTACCTCAAAAGTATGAACACAACAAAAATCCCCAAATCCCAATAAGATTTTCATGTTTCAATAGTTTTAGTTTATCAGTTACTTAACTATCGAGCAACTAACAACAACCAAACCAGATCAAAAATTCATAAAACATATCCCTGCCAACCACAAATAAAGTTAGGGAAAACACAAGAAACACAACACCATTTTCTTTTATCATCCAAACAATTACATTTTTTCCGTATTTAATCAACTACCATGTCCCACAATTCATTAGCTAACTCTTCAACTTTTTATTCATATGCACAACCCATCCCTGCAGCCCTGCTTCCAACCACCATAACCACAAACACATTGGAAACAAAACTCATACCACATCATCATTCCCTTGAAACCATTTGTTGCAGCTCCACTCCACATCGCAACCATATCATACACGCCAACCCACAACCAAGCCAACTACAGCCCCTCTTCTCATCCATTCCACAACAACCCATGAAAAACCCCTTAACATAACTAAACCCCAACCAGCACCCACAAATTCATTCTTTCATTTAGTTTAACCTGGGTGATCATACAAGGGTTCCTGGTGTTTATTTAATTAGACAACTTTTCATAATTAACCAATTTCCACATTCTATAAAACAATCTAGAAAAATAGGGAAATATTTAATTGCGCAAGCAAAGGCCCCCAACGACCGTGATTTTCATTAGGCATAAGCCTATTCAATTCACAACATAATCAAAGGATAAGAATTGATGGAAATAAAACAACAATATCAACAAAATTTTCCAAAACCCGTAATTTAACCAGTTATTATCTTTATTTACTAGTTCAAAAACAAGAGTATACCCACCCTGCATAATGCACAAAAGAGAGAGAGACAAAGGTATGATCCCTACCTCAAAGGTTTTTGACGAAACCACGAAGGTCAAAGAACGCTTAAGAAACCCGGGTCGATTCTCCAAAAACCCACCTTAGATCTCTCATCCTAGCAAGATCAAGACCAAATTTCACCACAATTGGCATCCACACACTCATATCTACCCATAACAGGCATAGATCTAAGAAACCGAGGGAATATGAGGAGTAGATCCAAGTGGATCTAAGAAACCGAACAAGAACGATCAAGAAAGATCACATAACTCAAATAATTGGCTTTGATTCGCCAAGAGAAGCCTTCAGATCACTTCTAAAACGCTTGGGAGAGGTTCTCATATCCTCAAGGAAGGGTAATCTCGAGTTATGGCCGCTTAGGGGCTTAAACGAACCATTTAGAGGCAAAACAAGTTAGATCCACAATTTTAGGATCTAAGATTAAGTGCCCGCACGATTAGCCCGCACGGTTTGACAAACCGTGCGCTAACCCTGTGTTAGCTACTACCTTTCCAAACACTCCTCACATGGTTAGTCTGCATGGTTATCCAAACTATGCACTATCCATGTGTTAGCCACTGCCTCTAACACCAACCTCAGACAGTTTGGCCGCACGGTTTAGACAAACCGTCTGCAGCCCCTGCGAAAGCTACTGCCCTTTAATCTTCCTTAAAATTCCACCCAAACGCACCCCAAAGTCACCTTGAGCTTCCAGAACACCTCTAACACCATATTTTCACAAAGTAATGGACTAGATAGGTCTGGGCCATTACATGGTAACTTCAAATTCCACTTAGAAATTCTAGTGAAACTTCCACTAGAAATTATGATTAAATTTTTGCTGGATATTTTAGAAAAACTTTCATTAAATATTTCAGTGAAACCTCCACATTAAATTCTAATGAAACTTATTATGGAACATTCTAGTGTAAACTTCCATTGGAAATGTTCAGTGGAAACTTCAAATTTCACTTGAAATTTTCATTTTAAATTTTCAATGGAAATTCTAGTTAAAATTCCATTGGAAATTCCTACACAGCTTACATTAGAAATTCGAATGAATCTTTCTATGTAAATTCTAATGCAACATCCACCAAAACATTCTAGTTAAAAACTTACATAGGAAACTTCCCCTGGTATTTTTAACTTCCACTTGAATATCTAAAATGAAACTTTCACTAGAACTTCTCGTGAAACTTCTACGGAAAATTACAATGAAACTTATACCATAAATTCCAATGAAATTTCCTCTAGATCATTCTAGTGTAAACTGAAAACTTACACTGGTCTTTAATGGAAGCTTTCACTAAACAAATCAAGTAGATAACTCGAAAAAGTATTAATTTATAAATATAGTTTTTTTACAATATAATAAAGTCAATATTGTTTTTTTAATTTAAAAAAATTATGCCTTTAAAAATATAAAATAAAATTTAATAATTTTATCTAAATTACTAAAAAGTCTATTTTTTAACATAATTATTTTTTAGTTTTTTTTTAAAGGTACAACAACATTTTTTTAAAAAAAGAAAATATTATTCCAATGATATGATCCAACACAATTTTTTCATATTTATATACAAATATTTATCTTATAAGATAATTAAAAAAATATTAAGTTAAAAAATTAATTTTAACATATACAAATAGGTTGTAAGATTTTATCAAAATAAAAATAACATTTTTGTTTATAGAAAATACTAAATATTAAACAATTTCTAGATTTATTTCATTGCAAAATGTAACAACTTTTTTAATAACTTTTCAAAAAACACATAACCTTAAAAATATAAAATTTCATGAGTTTATAAACTAAATTTTTAATGTAAATTTACAAAAAAAAATTTCAAATGATTAAAAATAATAATTTTGTGCTCTTATAATTTTGGGCCCTTATATTATTTTTCTATATTTTAGGTGATTATAATTTTATATTATAGACCAACATACCCTCTACTCTATCCCCTTCTCTGATCGTGACACATGTAAATAATTCCAATTATCATTATCTCACACCATTACCGGTTGCTCCCACATTTTAGGGAACTGGAGACAATAAAAAGCATAAAAATGGGTTCATTAAATAATAAAAAAATCATGGTTTTTAATCAAAGGAAAAAAAATTAGATCATATAATGTATCTCATCCATATAAAATGTGAGTAAAAAGAGAGATATATAATTGAATTTTAATTTAAAATGTGATCCACCTAGTACGCGACCTAATCCTTTTCCAAATTTTAATTCCTCATTCAATTTTAAAAAAATTGGATGATCGAGTTTCTTTTTACATTTTTTGAATGTTGTAGGACTATTTAAACATTTATATTGATTCCAGGTTTTTAGGGTTTTCTTTGCATATTTTGGATCTTGTGAACATTCCTATTCTTATTCAGTCCATGAACAATAAACTATCAAACGTTATAAACCAAGTAGGGGATTCAATACCAACTTAATTATTTTGGTTTAAATTTTGATTTTATCATGTTCTTTCCTTTTCTTCATAATTATTATGAATAAACTTAAAGAATATAAAATTATGGAAGATGAGAATAAAGAAAGGGAAGTTGTGTGCCTATATTTTCTATATATATTTAAGTTATTTTATATGTTCTTGATGTTGTCGTTTTATTAGAAATAAAATCATGTGAATAACTAAAAGTGGTGATTTTGCAGTAAGGGAGATGAAATTAATTTTGAAAATGAAGTACTGTGTAAAACCTGAAATATCTATGTTGTTTTTAGTCTTTAAGATTTTAAATAACTTTTTCTATGTACCATGGATGTTTTTGAGATCCCCTTAGTTGATGTGATATTTTTTTCCCATTAAAAATATGAATTATTATTGTAATTAAATTCTAGAATCATTTCACATAATTAAATAATAATTAAAATATAGGAATTAAATGTGTTTTAGTATAATATGGGCTTGAATATAAATAATTCATTCCCATTTATTGTATAAATATAAAAGTATGATTTATTCTCATTATTGTGTGGCTATGATTGTGATATATGTTGGGTTTTTGACCAGAATATTATTCGAATAGTAGTGTGGAATGTAGCTGATAATGATAATAATGACAATAAACATGAGTTGGGGATGAATATTTGTGATGGATGGTAACAAAATATAAATGTTATAATGAATGATCAATGACTAGTATAAATGTGTGTTTTGAATGATAATATATTGTCATTGAATATGATAATAAATGGCATAACAAACTTAATATTGGTTGGAAATTTGTACAATTGGATTTAGCTAGAAGAATGAATATAAGTGGGATTTATGTTGGTTGTTATGCCAATTTTTGTATGGTAATATGGGATGGTTTAATTGTAGTTATGGAGAAAGATATTATTATGTGTCGAGGTTGATGGGATTCATATGATCATATAAGGATTTTATGAAGTAGAAGACAACCCAAACACATGATATCTATCTTCAATAATATTAACATGTAAGTAAAATGCAAAACATAGTACCTAGAAAAACACGAGAAGCAACAACTATATTCTTCCATCGATGGAGTGTTCTTGAGGGAGATAAAAAAAGCGGTGAATGAAATCAACCTGCCATTGGGGGGGCACCAGAATAAGTTTCTAAAATCTTATCATGAGGATACCTGGTATCTAAAGGGGTTCAAGCGCCTTATCAAAAAGATAAATAGATTTACGGTAGGAAGAGAAGTTTATTAGAGGCTTCATAGGTATCATAAATTCATACATCAAACATGAGGGTTTCATCATCTTATATAGAAAAATTATGAGGCTCCTCCAATGAATCGTATGTGTTTTTAGAATTTGGGGTACAATTCATTGAATGGATTCATTGAGTTAATGAATATCCTTTAATTCAGTCATAAATGGATTGTAACCAATGAAACCATTTGGGAGAAATAATAATATAAATATTATATATATATATATATATATTATTCATATACATCACATACATGATAAATATATATCATATATATATATATTTATATATTTAATTTCATGCATCACATACGTGAAATAATGCATGAATCATATGCACATATTAAATGTACACTCATATATATAATACCATATATTATATATATGTTTCTCATGCATCATTCATGCATGTGTACATTCATATCATGCATGTAAATTTTTAGTGCACATTTAATAATCTCCCACTTTCACTAAAATCCCATAATTACTTTATGAGAAACTTTACAAGTCTTTATGAATCTATCTAAACTCTTTTGGATAACGTTTTTCATAAAACTCTCTTCATTTTTAATAACTCTTTTGCCCAAAATTTTATCCTTATAAAAGGGGATAATTGTGTGACCTGATGATCCTTAGTATCATTGAAAACAACTATGGAATCAAAATTTCATAGATGTAAGAAAAGAGAGCCCTCTAGAAAAACATCAGTTCTATTCAAGAAACTAAGGGGTCTGATGTGATCTACATCAAACATACTCATATCCCTATATATACATGTCCACCATAAGATATTTCATATACATCATATATATCCTATATAATCCCTTTTTCAATGATATTTAGTGACCACTACACATAGAACATGATTAATATAGTATTTACCTCTCATTATTTTTTTATTCTTTGAAAAAGATTGACGAAGTGGATGAATACATAACATGTCATTCATCTATCTGATAAGCACATCACGTGTCGCTTATCTAAGTAATTCACCACATAATTTTTGAAATAACTAAGTATGGCCATGTATTTCCTCAAGCTAATTCAATCAAGGGACATGTGTATTTTATTTTCATATAAGTGGAAAATCCTATCTTGGTTATGCTCCAACCAATGACATGATCAGAAACATACCCAACCACCTATAATTAGCTATGTTCATATATTGACTTATGTAATTAGGGTATCAAAGTATGAAGTTTATCATTCCAGGTACCTTACAAAACTCAGGTATAAAGGATTTATAATAAGAAAACACCCCTAAGTATATCTAGGACCATATGAAATTTTATGAGATATACATTAGCGGATCAGTCCAAGAAATAAGTTTCTACTTATTACCTCAAGAATCTATTCTTTATATCTCATATACAAACCTTTATAACAGATATAAGAATTTATTCAGGTTTACCTTTACATATCATCACAACCCATTATACTCCATGATGATCATCAATTAGAGAAAAATCAAGTTTTCACTTTGAGGGGATATTTATCATTCAACCCTTCATATAAATTAAAGTTGTAGTGCACATGAATGAATGATAAATGAATATTTCCATTATTACAATTATAGTATATGATTACAACTAATCTCATAATATATTCTACATGACTTTCATTTTGTTTCATTAGAAATGGTTTTTGAACATTACACCCAAATTTAATTCCAATCACATCCCTATGTAAACATCTGATAAAATAATCCCACTAACCTCCTAGTGAGTAACATTTATGAAGCAATCTAGTTTAAATAATGGTGATACTTAGGAAACATATTCTTGAAGTTCAAATATTTAAACTTATATTAAAAATCATTGAATAAAAAATATCCAATGTTATAATGTTATCTTCCTTTTTATTCTTACAACTCTTTCTAATTACATCATCATGATCCTTAACATTTCTATCATAATTTTCCCCTGAAATATTTTTCAAAATATGTAACTATTTACATCATCACTTTACTAGCATGTCCTGATGTATTTTACGATAAAGTGATATACAATTAATTATGATAAATATTATGACTCTTTACATTTATATTTACCATCATACCCTAAACTCTTTTAGGATACCAAGTGATACAATTTATGTATTAGCTAGTATAAACCTTTAGGGAATAGTGATGTTCACTAAATGTAACTTTTTATATTTTTATTTACCATCACATATCCTAAACATATTTAGGATATATTAAGTGAAGAATCACTATAATATTAGACTGGTACAGTACTTTATTTAACATATATATTCATTTTCTCATAGTAACTAAATGTAACTATTTACATTTTTATTTACTGTCACATATCCTAAATATTAAGGATATTAAGTAAAAAATAACTCAAACTCATATTGGTATAATATTTTATTTTATAACTTCAAACTTCTATAAGTCCATACATAACACCAATAGCCTTTTATACATCATATTCTCTTCATAATATTTTTATAAGAGTCAACATAAACCTATTATATTTTAATAAATAATATTTATTTCCATTTAGTAGGAATATTAAACAAATAAATTATTATTTCTATTCGATATATGATATTATATTTTTTTGGAACATTCTTACGTGAAAATAACACTTCATTAAAATATACTACTAATTGGTGTCAGAAACACCTTCCCACATATTTAACAAATATTTGGATAATCACTTTTATACTGGATATACACTTTTATCCAAATATTCTTCTCAAAACATGTTATAGAATCCAATGAATCATAAACCAAATGTATACAATTAATCATCTCATGTTTTATATAATAACTCAATGTTAACACCACTTATCATATAATAGAAGTGAGATAATGATACAATTCATTTACTTATATTCATTTGATCTTGATAAAATCCTTCACATTCAAATTTTTGATGTAGTAACTATTTACTTCATATAATGAATATAAACTATAAACATGATCAATACTTCCTTTTTTAAATAATATATATTTACAACACTTTTTAAAACATAAATTCATTATCACATACCCTTCAAAATCAAAGAATTAATTTCTATAACAACATTACCAAACATGGATACTCCAGGGAGTTTCTATGGAATCCCGCCTTTTTATTCCATAACTTTTCATTACATTTTACAAATAGAGGATCTTTAAAGTCTAGTGTCTTGGAAATTAGGAACATAATACATGAAAAAAATAAAACATTCTTATAGTCCACTTATAAGGCTTCATCATATGTTTATCCTATGTACAATTACTGCATCTCAAATCCTATAGACATACATCAAAGTAAAGGGTGAGCAGAAGGCCCAGTAAGGGTAAACAAGGAATCAGTTTACTTGTGATATCAATAAGAACTTGAATAAAAACATAAAGACATGAGAAATGGATGTATAGTAATATTAAAATGAAAATAACATAAAACATACATGAATATGTGGATAAAAAAGTTCATTTAGACATTCATGAACATATCACCAAGGTCCATCCCCAAGGTGTCATAAAAATTACCAAGGTTATTCACCAAGGTATCATGAAACTTTTCATCTCTAGAGATTAATTCTTTACCCAAATGCATTGGAGCGCTATCAGGGCGCACCCTTAATATTTCTTTAATTTCATGTAATCCACATAGATCATAATCAAACATTTCATAAATAACCCATAGAGAATAAAAGAAATTTGTTTCATTTCCAAATCATGACATTTTAAAAAGTACTTGAAAATAGGATCATTATGTCATTTATAACCCATGGAAAGGGAGTGAGGGTTATATGTATGTCAATTCCAGAATAAAATATATGTATTTATGAACACCCATAGAAACAAAATAGGTCTGAGTATTCACATAAATAAAACAAGATAATTTCTTGAGAGAAAGATATTGAAATTTTGAGACAAAATTTCTGCAGCATAACGACTACAAAACATGGTTTTAGAAAATAATAAAAAGAGAGGGTACAAGGGTAACCCACTCATAAATAAATAATATTACAATATAAATACAGAATAACATAGAGATGAGAACATGATATTGATATTTTAATAACATACCACAAGAAAAGGAAGCTTGAAAGGAAAGAGAATATGCAATATCTTTTATAAGAAATTCGACAGCCTAACGACGTCACTTAAAAATTCAGAAAAAAAATTGATGAGAGAATAAAGTTTCTCTCAACAATTAGAAATGAAATGGACAGTAATGAGAATATATAATAAAATACCCTCAACATAAAGAGATAGAAACTAGAAGGCAGAACATAAAGGAACTCATGAGTTAGAAGAGGAGGGTGAAAGAATCTGTTACCTTGAAAAGTAACTTTGAAAGCTTGAAGTCCAGGACCTTGGGAGGCTTGAGTATAAGGACTCGACCTTAATCATTACATAATATTGAATTAAATGAATAATTAACATTGAGGATATTTCCAGGTTTAGAGTTTTAGAGAGTTATGCCATAACTATTTCATCTCAAAGGATTTACAAGGTAGACACTTCTACACAGTTTCTATTTTTTTTACAAAACATGAACTCTTGAAAAAAAATAGTAATGTCTAGTATCCTTTTTAAGAAAGAATTAATTTTACTTGATCCCATTCTTGACCCTATTCCACATTATGTCCTGTGAAAAATATTTCAAAAATTTGGGATGAGCATAAAAATCTCAGTAAGGGATACACAAAGAAGTAAAACTATTAGTTTTTCAAAACAACAAGTAAACCATGAATACTTTAACATAAGTAAAACTTTTTACCTATATGAAGTAGTAAATACTCTTCAATGAATATAAGAATATTACTTACCATTTTTTAACCAAATATTACCATAAAACCCATATAAAGAACACATAACATATAAAGGTAACTTGGTACATAAACATAAATAAATGGAATAACCATACGGTTGACTTCCACACATATCACTAAATGGAATAGCCATATGGCCGACTTCCATACATATAACTAAATGGAATAGCCATACGACTGACTTCCATACCCAATGCATTGGAGTTTATAACGTAACCACCCATCCTGGTATTCACAGCACCACCCATCATTTTGTTTATCACATAACCACCCGTCAAATTCCCAAGTACCAATATAAAATCATAACACATAAAAAAAATATAAAGGAAAGAAAACATTTCCACATTTCGATCACAATATATCACTTAAATATATTAAAATAAAAAATCCATTTTCAAAACCATTTTCAATACCAAAAATAAGTAAAAGAGTATAAGGTATTTATTTTCTTTTAAAAACATTACGGCTTGTTGAGGAAGCCAAAGATCAAATAATACTCGCGGCAGCGGAAATGGTCGTTGTCACCGCGTACATTAAAATAAACATTCTTTTTTTTCATTTAGTAAAACGCTTCATAGAAAAATATTCCCTTTGAATGAAATGAAAAGTCAAAGTTGTTTGTACAGGGTATAAAAGAAAGTCTTGTATTAGAACAAAATATGCCTCAATGAAAGGATATTGAGACGAAGTCCCTTACATCGTGTCCGACTTGACTCGATCGTTCTTTAATATCCTGAATAATAAAATAAATTTAATTTCTACTTTCTTAAGAACGTTTTTTCAAGTTTACTATTTCTTTTATATCACTTATTACCATGTTATTAACATTATTTAATCATTTAAGTTAATAACTTCCATTTTGTCGATATTTGGCACTTGAGTAAAAAATGAACACCTTATATTTACAAGTTGTCCATGTGGTCAATAGTCCATTATATCCAGAATGATATTAATGATTTAGATATCATATATATCATATATATCCATTATATACATGTATTTATAATATTACATAACATTTAGAGGTAAGAAATGAAATGCACCGTTCATGGAGATGGTAAGCCGTACGTATGCATGAATGCTACTTTCATTTCTATTTCTTATTTTAATGGAAATAAAACATAATGATAAATAGGTATATTATAATTCCAGTATAATATCATATATAATATCATTAAAACTATCCTTTATACATCTCACACAAGTCATTAACGAGTCACATCACTTTAAGGGGGCGGTAGTCCGCACTTCCTCAAATGAGATTATCGTATTTACCTACTATGTAAACCATAAAGGATTAATATAAATGGGGAAGTAAAAAAGCATAAGGAAATAATAAACATAATATATATCATATATAAATACAATTCCATCATAATGTCCACCATGAGAGGCGGTTGGAGATATTTGAACAATCATCGTTTCGTGAGGCGTTAGTTTTCCATCCACAGAAACATTATGTTCTTCATCCATTAGATGGAGGTGTGTGTAAGTGTAGTTCGAATACTTCTTATAAAAACATCCTGGTATATTGAGGATACTGGTTTTGTTACAAAATAAAGTAATAAAAAGAGTTTAGGGTTGGATAAGTAAAATAAAAGAAAACAATTTAAGAGAAATGGTTACCTTTAATTTGGGTAACTCCTTTGGTTTGAACCAAAAGGGATTCTTGAAGTTCCTTATTCCTAGTTTAATGCTTCTAGGGGGAGGATAGGGATGTTGAGAGATTAATTGGGTAGAGGTTGGACGAGCCAAATGGCTTGAGAGGTGTGAGGAATTGCAAAGAAGTGGTCTCCTTTTATAAGGGGGGGAGGGGCTCTTTAGGAAAGTGTGAAACTATTATTTTATAATATAATGATATTCGGTTTCTAATAGTCCAAAAATCATTATAGTAGAAGATAAGATGATTCATGGTCTAAATAAAATCATCCAATCATAATTGGACATGTTTTGGATAATATTTTAATCATTATAATCTTATTTATTTAAATCATTTATTAATGAGGTAAATCCTGCATCATTATTGTGTCATAAATAATTTAATTTATTTTATGTCTAAAAATTATAAAAAACATACCATGATATAGGAAATATTTTTATATTTCCAATTAATATTTATAGTTGAAAAGATAATTTATATAACCCCTTCTAAAAATTAATTTACTAAACAATGTTTACTTTTGTCATATTTTCCTTTACTTTAAGTTAATTAATTTAAATTGTCATTATCACTCCCAAGTGGATCAAAGGGGTCCAAAAATAGACCCAAAGATGCCCATGGTCGTTAATGACACATCCAATAAGGTTTGGACAAGTGTTAAGGTAATTTTGAATTATTATAATATTCGTTTTTCCATGAATTACCCTATTTACCTTTAACCGCGATAAATAAAAGTCAAAAGTTACTATTCACCAAAAAATTATTTTCATCTTAATGAACAAAATTTTACTTCTTGATAACAACCATGTATGTTGGATTTTTGAAATTCAATTCACAGAAGTGGTAAAATTTCATTTAAATGAAAACGTCAGTTTTTTGAACTACCACTAAGTGGTGTCACTATTCATCAAAAATTGAAGTTTTTCAGAAAAATAAAAAAAAATCAGGCTAAGCTATATTTGATATTCCAAATTCAAAAATGATGTATATTTTTCCAAATTAAAAACATAGAAGTGTCATTAATTAATTTTAAAATTAATTCCCGTTATCAAAACAAATACCGTGTTTTTAAGAAACAATAACTATCAAAAGATTGATACTTGTTTATGTCCAATTTCAAAGTGGAATTAATTCCAATGACCAACTTTGGATTAAATGGTAAAAATATATTTCAATTTCACTTTAAAACCAACTAAAAAGATAATCTAACCATATAAATAAATTAGATTAAAAGGAATTGTTGAATTAAAATACAATATTTTTTACTATTCATTAAAAAATGAACTTTATCCGAAAAATACCAAAAAATTACCCAAAGTAAAATTTGATATCCCAAATCTAAATAATAATTTTATTTTGTCAGATAGAACATATAAATATGAACAAAACTTGATTTAATGAGGGTTCTCCATTAAAAGGATGTAAATCAACCTTTTAATGTAAATTATGTTTAAAATTAGATTCATTCACATTTTAAGCCTCTAACTTTTATTGGATAAAAGTAAATACATCTAACAAACATGTATAATCATATTGTAGTTAGTTTCGTTCATTCTCGCCAATACAATGGCTAGGAGTTAAGTACCATTTAAAATAATAATATTATATTATTAGTGTGTAACATAAGATTCCAAAGAAACTCGTTATTGCGTATCGGGTACGCTATCGAACATAACAACCCTTTTAAAGTAAAATTAATATTTAATTCAAAAATATTAATAAGTATAAAAATATCTTATTCTTAATTTACTTGGGATGTTACATCCTTCCCCCCTTTTGAAAATTTCATCCTCGCAATTTTTATTCACTTATCAAAATAAGTGGGGGTATTTATCCATCATAGAATTTTCAGATTCCCATGTTGCCTCTTCAACCATATGGGTTTTCCACAAAACCTTTACCTGGTAAATTACCTTATTCCACAACACCTGCTCTCTACGGTCAAGAATCTGAACTGGTTGTTCTTCATAAGAGAGATTCTCTTCCAACTGAACTACCTCTAGGCTCACAACATGAGATGGATCTAGAATATACTTTAACAACATAGAAACATGAAAAACATTGTGTACCTGGGATAAACTTGGAGGTAAAGCCACTCTATACGCAAATGATCCCACTTTCTCCAGAATTTCATAAGGTCCAATGAACCTCGGACTCAACTTTCCCTTCTTACCAAAACTCATTACACTTTTCCATGGAGAAACTTTGAGAAAGACATGATCACCTACCTCAAAGGAAAGATCCTTCCTCTGATTATTGTCATAACTTTTCTATCTTCTATGAGCTGTTCTCATGTGCTTCTGAATCAACTGAACTTTCTTTGCCATCTTTTCTACCAATTCCGGTCCCATCAGCTTCCTTTCACCTACTTCATCCCAAAAAGCTGGAGTTCGACAACTCTTTCCATATAATGCCTGAAATGGGTCCATCTGTATAATGGAATGAAAACTGTTATTATATGAAAATTAAACCAAAGAAAGATGTTTTCCCAACTTCCCTGATAATCTAGTGAACAAGAACGTAGCATATCCTCCAAGGTCTGTATTTTTCGTTCTGACTGCCCATCTGATTGTGGATGAAAATTTGTACTAAAATTTAATTCAGTACCCAATGACTTCTGAAGGCCTTTCCAAAAGTTAGAAGTGAACCTGGGATCACGATCTGATACAATGGAGAGGGGAACACCATGCAACCTGACTATCTCTTTAACATAAAATCAAGAAAGTTGATCTAGAGACAAAGTATCTCGAATAAGAAGGAAATGAGCATATTTAGTCAATCGATCAACTATAACCCAGATAGCATTATTACCTCGAGATGTCTTTGGTAATCCTATAACAGAGTCCATGGATATATTTTCCCATTTCAACTCTGGAACTGGTAAAGGTTAAAGCATTACTTTCAGTAATTGTCGCTTTGCTTTAACCTGATGAAATGTGAAACACTTAAAAGTAAAATTAGCAATATCTCTTTTCATTCCATCCCACCATTAATACTCCTGAAGATCTCTGTACATCTTAGTACTACCAGGATGAACTGAAAACGGGGAACTATGATCTTCACATAACAACTCATTCTTCAACTATGAATCACAAGGCACACATAATCTCTTTCCAAATGTCAAAACACAATCATTATAAATGTTCAATTCATGTAACTTACCCTTCATAATAAACTCTACCTTTTTCTGCAACTCACTATCTTCTTTATGTGCTTGCTTTATTCTGTCTAATAGAGATGACTTCACTAACACCTGAAACAAAACAGAATAATTTCTTGCACCAACAACTTCTATGTCAAATTTCACCAAATCAAAAACCAAAGGATCTTGTTCCAAACATAGCATGGTTAATAAAGCATTACTTTTTTGGCTCAAAGCATCATCCACTTTATTTTCTTTTCCTGGATGTTAATGGATCGTTCAATCATAATCCTTGATTAATTCCAACCACCTCCTCTGTCTCATGTTCAATTATTATTGATTTAATATATACTTTAAACTTTTTTGATCAGTATATATTTCACACTTCACTCCATTCAAATGATGCCTCCAAATTTTTAAATCAAAAACAACAGCAGCTAATTCTAAATCATGTGTAGGGTAATTTAACTCATGAGGTTTCAACTGACGTGAAGCATAAGCAATTACCTGATCATTCTAAATTAGGACACAACCCAGTCCTTTCAACAAAGCATCACTGTAGATAACGAACTCACCATTTCTAGAAGGTAGTGCCAAAACTGGAGCATTAACCAATATTCTTTTCAATTCCTGAAAAAAAATCATCACATTATTTTGCCCAGATGAACTTAACACCTTTTCGAGTTAACTTAGTAATTTTACTTGATAACTGGGAAATTTTTTTAAGAAAACTCCGGTAATAACCTGCCAAACCAAGGAAACTACGAATCTCGGTTATATTTTTGGGTCTTGGACATTATTCAACAACTTTTGTTTTAGCAGGATCAACAGTTATGCTATTTTTTTGAAACAATGTGACCAAGGAAAGAAATTTGTTGTAACCAAAACTCACACTTTCTGAATTTCCCAAATAGTTTCTTTTTTTTTAAGGTTTGCAAGACAACCCCTAAATAACTTTCATGCAACTCTTTAATTTTAGAATAAACCAAAATATCATCAATAAACACAACTTCCATTTATCTCCAGAATCAACTGAGTCATCACTGCAACAAACAGTTCAGTTCTGATTCTAACCATATTAGGAAACTGATTTGAAAGGTCATTTCCCTCTGTTTTCATTCCCAGAAAAGAATCTCTGTTTCCACTACAAAAAACCATTCTTAACATAGAAATATCATAGGCTAAGCAACATGGTAATCTATAAATGCTATATCATTTCAATATTACCAAAAATTAATTTATGGACATTTATTTAACAATACCCTAACTCCTAAATTTATCTAAACTGACCTCTGATACCAACTATAAGGACCCGGCCTTAAACATTAAATAATATTTAATTAAATTAATAATTCAAATTGAGTATATTTTCAGGTTTAGTGTTTTAGAGAGTTAGGCCATAACTATTTCATCTCAAATGATTTACAAGGTAGACACTTCTACACAGTTTCTATTTTTTTTACAAAACATGAACTCTTGAAAAAAAGAGTAATGTATAGTTCCATTTTTAAGACAACATGAATTTTTCTTGATCCCATCCTTGACCCTATTCCACATTATGTCCTGTGAAAAACATTTCAGAAACTTGGGATGAGCATATAAATCTCATTAAGGGATACACAAAGAAGTAAAACTGTTAGTTTTTCAAAACAACAAGTAAACCATGAATACTTTAACATAAGTAACACTTTTTACCTTTATGAAGTAGTAAATACTCTTCACGGAATAAAAGATCATTACTTACCCTTTTGTAACCAAATATTACCATAAAACCCATATAAAGAACACATAACATATAAAGGTAACTTCAGATATAAACATACATAAATGGAATAACCATACGGTTGACTTCCACACATATCACTAAATGGAATAACTATACGGTCTACTTCCATACATATCACTAAATGGAATAGCCATATGGATGACTTCCATACATATCACTAAATGGAATAGCCATATGGTCAACTTCTATACCCAATGCATTGGAGTTTATAACGTAAACACCCGTCCTGGTATTCACGACACCACCCGTCATTTGGTTTATCACGTAACCACCCATCAAATTTCCAAGTACCAATATAAAATCATAACACATAAAACAAATATAAAGGAAAGAAAACATTTCCACATTTTGATCACAATATATAACTTAAATATATTGAAATAAAAAATCCATTTTCAAAACCATTTTCAATACCAAAAATACGTAAAAGAGTATAAGGTATTTATCTTCTTTTAAAAACATTACGGCTTGTTGGGGAAGCCAAAGATCAAATAATACTCACGGCGGTGGAAAAGGTTGTTGTCACCGCGTACGTTAAAATAAACATTCTTTTTTGTCGTTTGGTAAAACACTTCATAGAAAAAGATTCCCTTTGAATGAAATGAAAATTCAAAGGTTTTTATATAGCGTATAAAATAAATTCTTGTATTAGAACCAAATATGCCTCAATTAAAGGAGATTGAGATGAAGTCCCTTACCTCGTGTCCGACTTGACTCGATCGTTCTTTAATATCCTGAATAATAAAGTAAAGTTAATTTCTACTTGCTTAAGAACCTTTTTCAAGTTTATTATTCCTTTTATATCACTTATTACCATGTTATAAACATTATTTAATCATTTAAGTTAATAACTTTCATTTTGTCGATATTTGGCACTTGAGTCAAAAATGAACACCTTATATTTACAAGTTGTCCCTGTGGTCAATAGTCCATTATATCCAGAATGATATTCAGGATTTAGATATCATATATATCATACATATCCAGTATATACATGTATTTATAATATTACATAACATTTAGAGGTAAGAAATGAAATGCACCGTTCATGGAGACGGTAAGTCGTACGTACGCATGAACGCTAATTTCATTTCTTTTTCTTATTTTAATGGAAATAAAACCTAATTATACATAGGTATATTATAATTACATTATAATATCATATATAATATCATTAAAACTATCCTTTATACATCCCAAATAAGGCATTAACAAGTCACGTCACTTTAAGGGGGTGGTAGTCCGCACTTCCTCAAATGAGATTATTGTATTTACCCACTAGGGAAAACATAAAGGATTAATATAAATGGGGAAGTAAATAAGAATAAGGAAATAATAAAAATAATATATATCATATATAAATACAGTACCATCATAATGGCCACCATGAGAGGAGGTTGGAGATATTTAAACAATCATCGTTTCGTGAGGCGTTAGTTTTCCATCCACAGAAACATTATGTTCTTCATCCATTAGATGGAGGTGTGTGTAAGTATAGTTATAATACTTCTTATAACAACATACTATTATATTTAGGATACTGTTGTTGTTACAAAAGAAAGGAATAAAAAGATTTTATGGGTTGGAGAAGTAAAATAAAAGAAAACAATTTAAGAGAAACTGTTACCTTTAATTTGGGTAACTCATTTGGTTTTAACCAAATGGACTTCTTGAAGTGCCTTCTACCTAAGGTAAGGCTTCTAGGGGGAGTATAGGGATCTTGAAAGTTTAATTGCGTAGAGATTGGATGAGAAAAATGGCCTGATAGGTGTGGGTAATTTCATAGAAGTGGTCTCCTTTTATAAGGGGTAGGAGGGGCTCTTTAGGAAAGTGTGAAACTATTATTTTATAATATAATGAAATTCGGTTTCTAATGGTCAAAAAATCATTATAGTAAAATATAAGATGATTCATGGTATAAATAAAATTATCCAATCATAATTGGACATGTTTTGATTAATATTTTAATCATTATAATCTTATTTATTTAAATCATTTATTAATGAAGTAAATACTGCATCATTTTTGTGTCATATATAATTTAATTTATTTGATGTCTAAAAATTATATAAAAAATACCATGATATAGGAAATCTTTTTAGCTTTCAAATTAATATTTACAGTTGAAACGATAATTTATATAACCCCTTCTAAAAATTAATTTACTAAACAATTTTTACTTTTTTCATATTTTCCATTACTTTAAGTTAATTCATCTAAATTGTCACTATCACGCCCAAGTGGATCAAAGGGGTCTAAAAATCAACCCAAAGATTCCCATGGTCGTTAATGACTCATAAAATAAGGTTTGGAAAAGTGTTAGGTAATTTTTAATTGTTATAATATTCTTTTTCCCTTGAATTACCCTATTTACCTTTAACCGCGGTAAATAAAAGTCAAAAGTTACTATTCACCAAAAATTATTTTCTTCTTAATGAACCACATTTTACTTCTTGATAACAACCATGTATGTCAGATTTTTGAAATTCAATTCACAGAAGTGGTAAAATTTCATTTAAATGAAAACGTCAGTTTTTTTAACTACTACTAGGTGGTGTCACTATTCATCAAAAATTGAAGTTTTTCAGAAAAATACCAAAAATTTAGGCTAAGCTATATTTGATATTATGAATTCCAAAATGATGTCTGTTTTTCCAAATTCAAAACATAGAAGTGGAATTAATTAATTTTAAAATTAATTCTCGTTATCAAAACAAATAGCGTGTTTTTAAGAAAGAATAACTATCAAAAGATTGATACTTGTTTATGTCCAAATTCAAAGTGAAATTAATTCCAATTACCAACATTGGATTAAATGGTAAAAATATATTTCAATTTCACTTTAAAACCAATTAAAAAGATAATCTAATCATATAAATAAATTATATTAAAAGGAACTTTTGAATTAAAATACAATATTTTTCACTATTCGTTAAAAATGAACTTTATCGAAAAAATACCAAATAAATTACCCAAAGTAAACTTTGATGTCCCAAATCTAAAAAATAATTTTATTTGGTCAAATAGAACATATAAATATGAACAAAACTTGATTTAATGAGGGTTCTCCATTAAAAGGTGGTAAATCAGCCTTTTAATGTAAATTATGCTTAAAATTAGATTCATTCACATTTTAAGCCTCTAACTTTTATTGGATAAAAGTAAATACATCTAACAAACATGTATAATCATATTGTAGTTAGTTTCGTCTATTCCCACCAATAAAATGGATAGGAGTTAACTACCATTTAAAATAATAATATTATATTATTAGTGTGCAACGTAAGATTCCAAAGAAACCCATTGTTGCGTATCGGGTACGCTATCGAACATAGCAACCCTTTTAAAGTAAAATTAATATTTAATTCAAAAATATTAAGAAGTATAAAAATATCTATTTCTTCATTTACTTGGGATGTTATATTGAGGGAACCTTGGAAGGACTCCTTGGGAGGTAAAGAGACCAGAACTTCGTTGATGAGGATTTTGGAATGAAAAGGATGAGGGAATGGCTTGGTATTTATAGGAGAAGTGAGGGAATGAAGCATTAATTGCCAATGGACACCTCATTAGTGGTATTGGAAAAACCATGGGCTTTCCCATGGTATTTTCCCATGGTATTGGCCACTTAGGACACCTCATACCTTATCTTACTATTAATAATTCTACCAAAAAGATTACATAATTATTACATTCGTAATGATGTCATTAAACACCCGAAACTAAAAACTGTATTTTCACTGTTCACCAAAAATTCAACTTTTTCAGAAAAATCCCCCAAAATCACCGTAACCTAATTTTGGTTCTCTAAAATCAAAAATGAAATCCATTTTATAAAAATAATTTTCTGAATATTTTTAATTTAATTATTAAATAAAAAACACTATTCACCCGAAAGAACTAAAACTTAACCAATAATTTTTGAAAGAGTTGTTTACTTATTTTATTGAATCGCATTACTTAATAAAGCTACCTAAATTATATTAATACTTTCTTAAGTGAGGTTACTTAATCCATTTGGTCACATTACAAATCATAAGCGTTAAATCATTATTCATAATTTACTATTCACCAAAAATTAAGTTGATCTTATTAGACTCTAAATTTCTTAATGAACACATTTGCAGAAGACCATTTTTTGAAAATCATTACACATCATATATTATTTAAGGTTTTCATAAATATTTTAAAATTTCCTTTTTTTTCAAAATTCAACAATAATATGCGTCTTATATTTATCTGGACATTTGAAAATTCACAAACTTCACTATAAGAAGAAAATAACAATTTTATTTATCTCAAAGGATTACACAAAGCAGCTACGATATCGTTACATAGCCCCTTATAACACTAGAATAGGACCTAAGTGTATAGTGTGCTAAGGTGGTAGAATCTGGGGGCGACTCAACCAACATTTCCTGAGTAGTGATTTCTATAGGCTTGAACTTCTCCCGAAGTTGATTCTGTTCCAGCTTCACATGATGAAGTTCGGATTGGGTTTGGTCTAGTGAAAAGCCCAAAGGTTTAACTCCTTCCCAAGTTCCATCATATGGGATTTGATCGGCCCGATACTATTGGATGAGGCCATCAAATCTTCTTTCTGTATTAATTAACCAAGATCACTTGTTTTTAGAGACAATAATCACAACATTAAGAGTTTAGTTTCCAACGGTCATATTGACCAACGGTCATATTGACCAATGGTCATATAACAGTCGAAACCCAACGGTCTCATTTTAATCATAATCATTTCAATAAATGAAATAGTTTTTTGAGTATAAAATAAAATAACACACACAAATAGGAAACAAAAATTATTAAAAAATTTGGGTCGTTACATTATTCCCCCCTTAAGAAATTTCATCCCCAAAATTTTTAACTCATACCCTCAAAAGAGAAAAGGTGTGGGTACTTCTGCCTCGTAGACTCTTCTGGTTCCCACGTGGCTTCTTCAAATTTGTGGTTCCACAACAACACCTTAACAAGGTTGATAGTATTATTACGTAGAACCTAGTCTCTACGATCCAAGATCTCCATCGACTGCTCCTCATAAGAGAGGTCATGTTCCAGCTGTACCACCTCTGGGTTTAGTACATGTGAAGCGTCAGGTATGTACTTCCTCAAGAGGGATACATGGAAGACATCATGAACTTGTGCTAGATTTAGAGTAAGTGAAAGATGATGGGCCATGACTCCCACACGACCAAGGATTTCATAGGGGCCAATGTACCTAGGGTTGAGCTTCCCTTTCTTCCCAACCCTCATGACTCTCTTCCAAGGTGAAATTCGAAGAAAGACCTTTTCACCGACATCAAACTCCAAGTCCCTTATACAGTTGTTGGCATAAATCTTTTGCCGACTCTGAGTAGCCTTAATGTGTTGTTGGATGGCATGGACTTTTTATGTCATCTCTTGCACAAGATCAGGCCCAAGAATCTTTCTATCACTAGCTTCATCCCAACAAGTATGAGTTCTACATCACTTCCCATATAGAGCTTCATAGGTTTCCATTTGAATTTTTGAGTAGAAGCTGTTGTTGTAAGAGAACTCAAATAAAGGGAGATGTTGATCCCATCCACCTTTAAATTCCATTGATCACGTTCTCAGCATGTCTTCGAGTGTTTGAATAGTCCTTTCAGATTTTCCATCAGTTTGGGGGTGATAGGCCGTACTGAAATTCAATTAAGTTCTCAGATCATGTTGAAGACTTCTACATAATTTTGATGTGAACCATAGATCATGATCAGATATGATAGAAAGTGGAACTCCATGCAGCTTTACCACTTCCTTCACGTAAATCCTGGCAAGCTGATCAAGAGAGAAATCTTCTCGGATTGAGATAAAATGGGCAGTCTTGGTGAGACGTTCCACAATAACCCATATCACATTGTTTCCTTTGAAAGTTCTTAGGAGACCAGTGATGAAGTCCATAGTGATATTGTCCCACTTCCATGCTGGTATGGGTAGTGGTTGCAATACCCCTTTAGGAAATTTTCGCTCTGCCTTCACTTGCTGACATACTAGGCACCTTGTAGTGTAGTCAGCAATATCCCTTTTCATATTATCCCACCAAAAATAATCACGAAGGTACCTATACATTTTTGTGATTCCAGGATGTATAGAGAAACTAGAGCTATGAGCTTCATCCATCAACTCCTTCTTTATTTCTAGAATAGATGGAACACATAGTCTTGTACAAAATTTCAGTAAACCTTCTTGATCAATATTTAACTCAGGAAACTTTCCATCCTTTATAGCCTCAAACTTATCTCATAACAAAGGATCTTCTTTCTGATATTTCTTGATCTTCTCTAGTAATGACGGTTGAGAAATCATTTGGGTTAGGGTTGATGATGTCCCTTCCCTTATAATTCTCATGTTCAGCTTTACTAGGTCATTGATCGAAGGATCTTCTTGAATCCTCATCATGGAAAGAACAACTGGGTCTTTCCTGCTTAATGCATCAGTGATTGTGTTTATTCTTCCGGGATGATAATGAATTGAACAATCATAGTCTTTGAGAAGTTCCAACCATCTCCTTTGTCTTATGTTCAATTGCTTTTGTGTGAAAACGTACTTTAAGCTTTGATGGTCTGTGTATATATCACATTTCTCCCCATAAAGATAGTGTCTCCATATCTTCAGAGAAAAAATGACTACACCTAGCTCCAAATCATGCGTAGGATAGTTCTTCCCATGAGTCTTCAACTGTCGAGATGCATAAGCAATGACCTTGTCTTTTTTCATTAGGAGGCACCCAAGCCCTTTCAGAGATGCATCACTAAAAATAAAAAATCCTTCTCCGCTTGAGGGAAGAGTCAACATGGGTGAAGTAACCAATATCTTCTTTAGCTCTTGGAAACTTTCCTCACACTCCTTTTTCTAGATGAACTTGACCCCTTTTTGAGTTAACTTGGTTAATGGATTAGAAAGTCATGAAAATTTCTTCAAAAACCTCCTATAATATCCATCTAGTCCAAGGAAACTTCGAATCTTAGTTATTGTTGTAAGTTGAGGCCACTCCTCTACAACTTTTGTCTTTGCAGATTCAACTATGATTCCTTAATTGGTAACAATGTGCTCCAAGAAAGAAACTTTTTGTAACCAAAATTCACATTTACTAAACTTCCCAAAAAGCCTCTCCTTCCGTAGAGTTTGTAAAATATCCCTTATATAATCCTCATGCTCCTCATGACTTTTGGAATATATCAAAATATCATCAATAAAAACTACCAAAATGTTATCAAGGTAGTCATTAAAGACTCCATTCCTAAAATCCACAAAAAATAGCCAGTGCATTAGTCCGTCCGAAGGGCATAAAAACAAACTCATAATTCCCATATCTTGATTAGAAGGCATTTTTTTGAATGTCTTCCTTCTTCACCCTCAATTGATGATAACCAGAACGAAGAACAATCTTAGAGAATAATTGAGCCCCATGAAGTTGGTCAAATAAGTCATCAATTCTTGGAATATGGTATTTGTTCTTCACTATGATCTCGTTCAGTTTTCTATCATCAATTCATAGCCGCATCGATTCATCCTTCTTCTTCACAAAGAGAACTGGTGCTCCCCAAGGAGACACACTCGGTCGGATAAACCCTTTTTTCAAAATATCTTGGAGTTTCTTCTTTAATTCCCCCATCTCCACATTTTCTATCCTATATGGGTTCTTTGATATCGGATGAGATCCAGGTACGATTTCAATAGAGAAATCTACCTCTCTTTCTAGGGGAGGTTCGGGTAACTCCTCAAGAAATACGTCCATGTATTCCTAGATGATGGGGACATTTTCTATCCTTAAACTATCATCTACTTATTCTTCTTCACCAATCAACTCCATAAAGAATGATATAGGAGGTTATTCTAGACCAAGATCAGGTTGAGATATCTCTCCTTTGAAGATAACTATAGGTTTTCTATTCAAGACTAATGATATTTCCTTTCTTCTGCAATTGATCTTAGCATTATACTTTGAGAGCCAGTCCATCCCTAGTATAATTTCAAATTCTAGCATGGGAATGACTACTAGATTTTAGATAATATTGTGCTCACTAAAGTAAATACTAGAGTTGCTAAACACTGATGATGCTTGGATAGTCCCACCAGGAGTCTTGACCGATAACTCTACTTTTAGCAAATCGGGGGTTGAATCTAAATTCATTGCAAACTTGGAGGAAATAAAGGAATGTGTAGAACTAGAATCAAACAAAGTATTTTCTAGCATTGAGATGACAAAAATAGTACCTACTACCACATCATTTGGATCTTCAACCTCTACTATCATGATAGCAAAAGCACGGCCTTGATCCCTTGGCCTTTGATAAGGCTGATGGTGGTTCCCCTCCACTACCCTCGGATTTGGACAATAATTGGAAAAGTGTCCACGTTGTCTACAATTGAAGCACTAGACATCAGGTAGGTATTGCACCATCTTCCCCTTTCCATTAGTGTTTGGAAGTTGAGGTTTCACCTCACTACGACAATTCCTCGCAATGTGGCCATCTCTACCACACTGGTATCACTTCCCACTCTCGAGCAGGCAGTTTCCCAAATTCTTCTTTCCACATTTGTTACACATGGTAAGTTTCACTTGATTTCCTCCTCTTCCCTGATCAAGATTCCTCCCTAAGCTGGGCTCCATCGATCTCTTCTTGTCATTGGATTTATGAGACCATTGCCTCTCTCCAAACTCCAGCTCAACTTTCATCTCACTCCGCACGATCTCCTCATATCTATCATAATCTCGGTTGGATAGATTCTTTCAGAGATGAGGTCTCATCCCACCGAATAATCTATCAACCTTACCATTTGGATCCATGACAATGCTAGAGGTATATTGTGAAAGTTGAGTGAATTTCATCTCATATCTTCTGAAAGATTCATTCTCCTTCTGCTTCAGCTCGAGAAAATCTTTCTCCATTCTTGTTCTCATGGAACGAGGGAAATACTTACTGAAAAAGATCCCTCTAAAATCTTCCCACTCCATAGCTTCAACTTCCACTCTTTGCCTCATGTTTTTTATCAGTTCCCACCACTGATCATCTTCTCCTTCTAAGCTATAGATAGCCAAGGTGACCTTCTCTAGCTTTGAACAGTGGAGCACAAAAAGATCTTCTCGATGGAGTTGATCCACTACTCAGCAATCAATGGTTTATTCGATCCACTGAAGGTTGGTGGTCATTGACGCATAAAAGAATCAATAGAATGTTGTTCCCTTCGTAGTGAGATTGGTTTCTAAGCTTGATTTATGTTATTTCCCATAACTTGAGTCAGTTGGTTCATCATTCATATGAATGTTTCCATTCTGGCTCCATCGGAGGGCCATCAGTGCATGGTCCATTACAGTCACCATTTGCACAGTTCCTCCTATTTACCGCCATTTTCTATAATAATAAATCCTTAGTGAGAAACTTATTTCATTTACGAATATTTTAACTATAAAGGATTTTATGTACTAAAACCTCATGCTTATACAATTACATTTCTCTTATAATTCCTTCATAATGATTCATAAAAAGCTTTTGATAACCAAACATATCCCTCGGGAGTGTCGTAACAAAGAGTTAAGCAAGGTCCATTTTCATACACCAGTTCCCATTAGACTCTAGCTCAAAGCGGTGTTTTCGGGTTTTACCCCTATGTACATATGTGCCAGAGCTGCCTCTATCTGCTCGTATCCAAACAGGGATGTATTTGTTTGATAAACCACTAACTCTATACTCACCAAAATACTAAGAAGTTTTTCCTATATTTAAACTTTTCTATAGGGTTCATCCTAAAGTTTTCATAGACTAATTTCCATAAATAACTAAACTATCCTTTGATACCAACTATGGAATCCTCCCTTTTTATTCCATAACTTTTCATTACATTTTACTAATAGAGGATCTTTAAAGTCTAGTTTCTTGGAAATTAGGAACATAATACATGAAAAAAACATAAAAATTTATTCTAATACACTTTTAAGGCTTCATAATATATTCATCCTATGTACAATTACTGCATCTCATATCCTGGAGACATACATCAAAGTAAAGGGTGAGAAGAAGGCCCAGTAAGGGTAAACAAGGAATCAATTTACTTGTGATATCAATAAGAACTTGAATAAAAACATAAAGAAATTAGAAATGTATGTATAGGAATATCATAATGAAAATAACTTGAAACATACTTGAATATGTGGCTAAAACATTTCATTTAGACATTCATGAACATATCACCATGGTCCATCCCAAGGTTTCATAAAAATTACCAAGGTTATTCACCAAGGTATCATGAAACTTGTCATCTCTAGAGATTAATTATTTACCCAATGAATTGGAGAGCTATCAGAGAGCCCCCTTAATAAGTATTTACTTTAATGTGAGACACCTATATCATAATCAATAATTTAATAAAAAACCCATAGAGAATAAAAGAAATGGGTTTCATTTCCAAATCATGATGTTTTAAAAAGTACTTAAAAATAGGATCATTATGTCATTTATAACCCATAGAAAAGGAGTGGGGGTTATATGTATGTCAATTATAGAATCATATATATGTATTTATGAACACCCATAGAAACAAAATAGGTATGATTATTCACATAAATAAAACAATAGAATTTCTTTAGTGAAAGAGAGAAATTTTGAGATTAAATTTCTGCAGCATAACGGCTACATAACATGGTTTTAGAAAATAATAAAAAGAGAGGGTACAAGGGTAAAACACTCATAAATAACTCATATTAAAATATAAATACATAATAACATGTATATTAGAACATGGTATTGATATTTTAATGACATACCACAGGAAAAGGAAGCTTGAAAGGAAAGAGAATATGCAATATCTTTTATAAGAAATTTGGCAGCCTAACGACATCACTTAAAAATTCAAAAAACAAATAGATGACAGAAGAAAGAGTCTCTCAATAATTAGATATGAAATGTATAGTAATGATAATATATAAGAACATACCCTCAACATAAAGATATGGAAACTAGAAGGCAGAACATAAAGGAACTCATGACTTAGAAGATGAGGGTGAAAGGATCCCTTACCTTGAAAAGTAATATTGAAAGCTTGATGTTCGAGACCATGGGAGGCTTGATGGAACCTTGGGAGGACTCCTTGGAAGGTAAAGATACCATAACTTCGTTGAGAAGGATTTTGGAATTAAAAGGATGAGGGAATGACTTGGTATTTATAGGAGAAGTGAGAGAACAAGGCATTAATTGCCAAGGGACACCTCATCGGTGGTATTGGAAAAACCATGGGTTTTCCCATTTTATTTGCACATGGTATTAGCCACTTAGGACACCTCATACCATATCTTACTATTCATAAGTTGACCTGAAATATTACATAATTATTACATCCTTAATGATTTCATTAAACATCCGAAACTAAAAACATTATTTTCACTATTCATTGAAAACTCAACTTTTTCAGAAAAACCACCAAAAATCACCGTAACCTAATATCAATGCTCTGAAATCAAAAATTAACTCCATTTTATAAAAATAATTTTTTAAATATATTTAATTTAATTTTTAAATAAAAAACACTATTCACCCGAAAAAAAAACTAATACTTGACAAATAATTTCTGAAATAGTTATTTACCTATTTTATTGAATCGCATTACTTAATTAAGGTGACTAAATTATATTAATACTTTATTAAGTGAGGTTACTTAATCCATTTGGTCACATTACTAATCATAAGCGTAAAATCACTATTCATAGTTTATTATTCACCAAAAATTAAGTTGATCTTGTTAGACTCTAAATTTCTTACTGAACACATTTGCAGAAGACTATTTTTTGAAAATCATTACACATCATTAATTATTTAAGGTTTACATAAATATTTTAAAATATCCTTTTTTTCAAAATTCATCAAAAATATACATCCTATATTTACCCGGACATTTGAAAATTCACAAACTTCACCATAATAATAAAATCACAATTTTATCTATCTTAAAGGATTACGCAAAGTAGCTATAGTCTCATTACATAGCCCCTTATAACACCAGCATAGGACCTAAGTGTAAGGTGTGCTAAGGTGATAGAATCTGTTGGAGGCTCAGCCAACATTGCCCGAGTAGTGATTTCTATAAGGTTGAACTTCTCCCGAAGGCGATTCTGTTCCAGCTTCACATGATGAAGTTCAGATTGGGTTTGGTCCAGAGCAAAGCCCAAAGGTGCTAACTCCATCCCAAGTTCCGTCAGATGGGCTTCGATCAACCCGAGACTGCTAGATGAGGCCATCAAATCGTCTTTCTGTATTAATTAACCAAGATCACTTGTTTTTAGAGACAATAAATGCAACATTAAGAGTTTAGTTTCCAATGGTCATATTGACCAATGGTCATATAATAGTCGAAACCCAATGGTCTCATTTTAATTATACTCATTTCATTAAGTGAAATAGTTTTGTTGAGTATAAAATAAAATAACACACACAAATTGGAAACAAAAATTATTAAAAAGTTCGGTTCATTACAGTTTCAAAAACTTCTCCAAGTATATATTTGATAATCCAATCATATTTAATTATTAATATTCCTTACTAATAACCCTAGGTTTCCATGACCTTGATTTTTTATTAAAGAAATATTTTTTACAATTTCAACTAACTTTTCTTATTCTGTTTTAAACTTTTACCTACTTGTAATATCTATATAATATCATACTCCATAAATCAAATATCCAATTCATCCATTCTCAAGACATTGAAAATATCATAAAAAAATTATTGAATTCATACACTTTGTCAAATAATTTATATAAATGAATATTGTATGAATTCACTAACCAAAACAATAAATTTTAAGCTACCCTTAAATAATTTTATTGAATTAAACAAATCATAAACCATGTGTATTAAAAATACCCATCTCATTTCATATAAAAAATCATTATTTACATTCTCTTTGAAGAGAAAAATTATATAATACACATCTTATGAAAAAACATACACTCTTGAAGAAACCAAGTTATTGATATAGTAACCCCTTTTCTCTATTACTTGAAAATAAAATTCATGATTCAATTATTTTCATCTTTTTAACCTTGCATATATTTAAAAAACTTTATAAAAAAAATAGTTGATATCATAAATCTTTTAGAATAATAGAATTTATTTATTTAACCAAAAAATATTTAAGGAAACCTTTAGTCTCACCAACTCATTAATATATTCAAACATATTGAATATCATTTTACTTAACCGATCATATTGAGTATATAAGACAAATATTCCATTTTTTATTTAGTATATAATTCCTATAAAACCTAAAATGATTCATTATATGATTTTATGATCATCTATATTAACTTTTTGAACAATTTCAACACTTTTCTACTCAATAAGGAACTATTCTGACACATAGAATTTTCCTTAAGAACATTTTTTAAATAAAAAAATATTGTTTAACAACTTTACTTAAGTTACCAGTCTTAAGAATTTCTTACTTTAAGATTCTAAATTCAAGGATTAATATAGATTTCAGTTTGATAATGATAATGCATTTATCTATATCATAACTTTTATTAGACTAATATAATGTCTTGTATCTTTTCATCAAGTACTTTTAATGAAATTTATCCCACTAAAAATGATAACCCAGTACATCATATTCATTTAGTGATCCATGATCTATATTTCACTAAGCAATTATTCTGGTTTGGAATTTATCTCACCACTAAGTTATTTAGGTAAGTAATCATCACAATAACTATAGTTGTGATTCTTAAATAGTTTAGTGTATAACCACATATACAAATCCATTATACAGATTTAATCAACTCCATTACTATGGTATCCTAACCATTAGGTTTTCCCAACTAGTGTAACCCAAAGAAAATTATAAAAAAAATCTAACCAAGGACAATCTAAGATCACCCATTTTTTACACAAAACTACCTAACAATAAAATATAGAGTCACTTATTACTTTTTTTGGTTATAAAAGATAATACATAGGAACCCAAATTTGGAATGAAACTACCTGGTTGGATAATTGATTTCATGAAAAGTGTTTCTTTAAGAGGAATACCACACTTAGTATTTGTGTGGTTTTCTTATAATGTTTCACCATCTTCTCATGATTTTATTCCTTTTTGTGTATGCATTCTTCTAATGATTTAATTTTGTAATCCCTATTCCAACCACCAAATTAATGTGTTCACACCACATTAATGTGTAAATCTTTACACAAGCCACGAGTATATGTTGCTTACCCAAAAAATAGAAGTCAAAAATATTCATACATATCCAAATTAATCTTATGCATAAGGTATATAGACACTTTGCGTAAGGGAATAGAGTTATATGACATTGAAAAGATCTACATGATTAAGCCTAGAGCAATAGATAAATATCCATATTCACTCTCTTAGACAAGGAAGGAATCTAGAAAAGTAGGTGGTCTGACCCCAAGTCCCTCTACCAAAGGAGACTTTACTCGAGAGATAATTGAATTCATGGGAACTTTAACACCTAATATTCATAAACTATGCCCAAAAAATAATTTTCAAGATTATAACAAAAAATAAAAAATGAGGTCAAGGTAGAGGAAAACTAAAACATAAACAATTCATCAAATAAAAAATTTATAACTATGAATAAAATTAGGGAATAACATTTAAATAAATGAACAATTCAAATATTTAAGCATGAGATAAACATTTCTGAACAATTCATATATCATAGCTAACTATAAACCCTTTTATAATTCTTAGCTTTAAATTTTTTTGATATTCTATAATTTTTAATATAAACATATTTATATTAATTCCAATATGAACACTATCATATTAATCGTTATATGGAATTTCTATTTTAAATATATGGTATTATAGGAATTATACACCATTTATGATCTAATTTTTATCATGTAAACATTTTTACATAACTTCATTATCATATAATTAAACATTATTTAGACCTTGATCATATCATTCATTAAAACACCTTTTGATGTGAATTAAATAATTTTCCAAATATGTCCCCTTTAATTTTAAAATTTTCAAATTAAATAATTATGAAAATTTCATAATTTTAAATATAAAAATTTTATTTTTTATCCTTATTTCATAATTTATAACTCTTTATAAATTATTTCTTATAATTTTTATATAAACACTTTTATTTATAGATCATGATTATTTATATATAATTTGTTAAAATGTATTTTAAATATTAACATTTAATATTTTGGAAAAAATATTCATAAAAAATTATTTATTTAATTATACATTTTTTTAGATAATTAATTAATTTATAAAATCCCTATAAATTAAATATTCCCAAAACAATTTTTAACAAGATTTATAAACAATTTATAAATTTTAAAAACATTTAATATGTTAAATAATTTTTTTAACACTATTCATTTTAGCCTTAAGAAACACCCTTATTCTGTATAATCATATCATCCTTTGACCCTTATAAAGACACTTTTCATAAGGGTAACCAAGGTTTTCACATGCCTACACAAAGGTAACTCAAAACTTTCCTTTAAACATATTGGTTGAACGTAACTATTTAAAGGTAACATGTAGATTAACTTTATGTAGCTCCCTCACGTAAACATATTACCTTTACACAACACATTTTTTGTATGGGTACTCTATATTTTTCATATGATGCATAAAGGTAAACCTTAGGTACCTATACGTAGTATCTTTTAGGTTTTTTCATAGTTATAAAAGTGTTGATGACCCTTACATAAACCACATTTGTAAGGGTACTACCTTTATGAAACACATTTATGTAAAGGTAATCAGTGGGTTTGACCTTACGAATACCTTCTATGTAAGGGTATTATGTAAGGGTAAATAAAAAACTTCCTTTAGGAATCACCTTGTACTACCATGTAAGGGTACTACCTTTACACAAATCATTTGTGTAAAGGTGCCAAAGAGGTTACCCTTACATGAACCATCATTTTAAGGTTATTTCCTTTACATATCCAACCTACATAAGGGTAAGTAATTTTTACCTTTATGAAAATCACATAATGTTATGTTACTCATTTCTAGTTTAATAAAAACATTGTATTTCATTTTTCTTTCAAAGAAAGGGATAAAAACATGTTAAATTCATGAAAAAACTTCCTATGATACCACAGTGGGTATTTTTTTGTCCATATAATGATCATATTCATTAAAATATAACCCAAGAACAAAATATATATCTTTTAGAATAATTAAATGTAAGTAAAACTAAAAACAGAGTACCTGAAAAATCTCGATTAGTAGTATCTATCTTATTTTTTGATGGAGCGTGCTTGAGGGAGATCACTAAAAGTAGTTAATAAAAGTACCCCAACTCCAAGGGGGACACTGGAAAAAGTATCCATGATCCTACCATGAGGATACCCAATATCTAAAGGATTGAATGTGCCTTCTAAAATAGATAAAAAAAAATCTATGGGAGGAATAGAAGTTTGACAGAGCCTTCACAAGTATCACACATGCATACATCCAACAGGAGTATCTCATCATCTTATATAGTCAAATCCTGAGGCACCTCTAACACATCATATTCATTTCCACCATTTGGGGTATAATTCATTAAAAGGTTTAAATGAATTAATTTAATTCCTTTAATCCACTCATAAATGGAATGTAACTTATGAAATCATTCAAGAGAAATAATATATATATATATATATATATATTATTCTTATGCATTTAATTCTTAATAAATATATATCATATATATATATTTATATATTTCATGCATTACATGCATGAAAAAATACATTCATAATAAGAACGTATTAAATATACACTCATATATATAATATCATATATTATATATATGTTTCTCGTGCATCATTAATGTATTTTTACATGTATCTCATGCATGTAAATTCATAGTGAACATCCAACAATAGTGTGGTAGTGACATTGTGAGTCGAGCTAGTATCAGCTATAGAGTCATGGTTTGGAATTTCCTGCATTAAAAGTGTGACCTATATAAATATTGAGTGTTAACTACATAGTATGGGAGTGAAATATAAAACACGTTATTTTTATATATACTTTTACTTGAACCATATTATTTTTATGGGATTTTATGTTTTTATATTGATCAAAAGAAAAGGGATTTTTTGAAAACATTATAATAAGATATTAATATCGAGATAATTATGAGAGAAGAGAAAACTTATAACACCATAATTTTCCCCTCTATCAAGATTATTTTATCGTGTTGGATACCTCTAACCCAATAGGCTAGAAACATGATTTTAAATCAATCTTGATGTGATTGTTTCCTTGATTTGGAATGTAATGTAGATCAATTCAATAAATAGATTCATGTGCTAACTAGTATGAAGTATAATGAGAGTATTTCTTTACCGTGTGAAAGTATGATTCCCCTATTTGGTTGGAAGTGTTGTATGATTTAGTTCCTTTCAATGGATTTATTCATGAACTAACTCATAAAGAACATGATATGTATATATTTTGGTCTTGATCCTACTGAAAAGTTTAAATATAGATGAAATTAATAAGAAGTCATGTGTTATAAAAGGAAGATACGGTTCAATAGTGATGCAATGGAAGTTCACAAAGGGGTATATCCACCTCAGTAGTGGGGAAAATATAGGTTATTTCTATCCAAAGAATATGTGAACAAACTATGGAAAAAAATACTTAGACACTTAAGACATATGTATTTGTAAGAATTGGTGAAGAATAATAGATCTCATGATATCTATAAACATTCATTTGATCGCACTCATACTTATGATACTTTTCAAAAAGGGGAAATAATTCATAACTATTACAAGCTAAAGGAAAATAAGTTGAAAAGATTACTTGATTTGGTTCATATTG
Source organism: Viscum album (assembly GCA_963277665.1). Classification (NCBI taxonomy): domain Eukaryota; kingdom Viridiplantae; phylum Streptophyta; class Magnoliopsida; order Santalales; family Viscaceae; genus Viscum; species Viscum album. The sequence continues at coordinate 2,614,078 of OY728165.1, forward strand.
ATGTGTGTGTACCAATATCACCCAAGAAGATGAATAGAAAAAGGTATCATGTTCTATTTATTAATGATTAAATCAGGATGACATGGTTGAATTTAATATACCACAAATCCAAATTATTAAAGTGTATTACATGTTACTGGAGATTGAAGGTGAAAATTATCCAAATTAAAATTCAAAATTTATAGACTGAAAATGGTATGTAATTCACTAATAATCAAGAGGAGAAATATATCAAGAATCATGGGATAAAACACAAAGTTTTAGTGGTGAGGACTTCTCAAAAAAATGGTTTTATTTAAGGGATGATATATTTTTAATAACATGGCTCAGATAATAATCATTAAAAGGGACTATCAGAGATATATTAGAAGGATGTAGTTATTACATCAGTTTATCTCTCAAATAGGATTTTTTATATACTAATAAATATAATTTACTCTACAAAATGTGTTATGGGAAGAAGATAATATTGAAATACTATTGAGTTTTCAAAAGTAAATGCTTATTCTCAATAAAGATAAGAACCAAAAGTTTTAGGATCATGAGGATGAAGGTATTTTACTTGGTTATTAATCTAAAATCAATAACTATAAACTATGTAATAAAATAATTGGAAAAAAAATTTAAAGTTAAGAAATGTTTTTGTGGGAAATGATAAAAATTCTAAATCCATTGAGTAGTTTTAATAATAAAATACTAATGAAATTTCAGAGGAAAGTGATGATAAGGTGAGAATACCAAGAAGAGAACATGGGGTTGTAATTGAATCATAGGAAGAAACTGATGATAAGGAAGTTGAATCAAAATAAATAGCTCTGAGGAAGGATAGAACAAGGTCTAACATTAATGAAGACAATTTCATCAGTGATCAAATAGCTCTGGGGAAAATGTGAAGGATATAGATTATATAAAAAACTTCTATTTTTTCGTAGGTAGATCTTAAGTATTTTAAAGAGTATTCTAAACATGACAATTAGGTCAAAGATACACATTAGTATCTTAACAAATTGAGATAAATCAAACATAGGAAATTTTCTCAAGACTAGAAGATAATAACATCATTAGAACCAAGTAGGTGTTCCATTAAAAATAAATAAATATGGAAAGTTTACTTAGAATAATGTAGTTCTAGTGTGTAAGGGGTATTCCAAAATCAAAGTAATCAGTATTTATGAAACATTTTACCCCATATCATAGTTGTAAACTATTCACTTATTTTTGGCTATGTCAGTGAAAATAAAGTTCAAGGTGTACTAAATAGACATAAAATTATCATTTCTTAATAGATTCCTTGAGGATGAGGTGTACATCAAGAAAATGGATGGGTTCATTATAGATGAGGATAATAGAAAATTATTTTTGGTTAAATAAGGCCTTTTATGGGTTTAATCAAGCACAAAGAGCTTAGTATTATATGCTTGATCAATATTAGATACATATTTTATTCTAGTGAGGTGAAGTTAATAACAATATATATATCAAGAATGAGAGTGATAAAATAATGTTGGTGACAATTTATGTGGTTGAAATATTTTTTGAAGGATTAGAAGAGGAAAAATTCAATTTATTTTCTGAATATATGAGGTAGAAGTTTGATAGGACCATGACTGGAGAATTAATATTTTTCCTTGGATTTCAGGTGACTCAAGGATTTCATGGATCATTCATTTTTCAATCAAAATATGCTAAATAGATACTCAAGAGATCTGAAATGGAGGATTCCAAGCTAATAACAACACCTATGGATACTCAGATGATGTTTTCAAGAGATGGTGATGGAAAATAGGTTGATGTGATGGAATATAGACAAATCATTGGAAGACTATTATACCAAATAGTGTTATGGATTGACATTGTGTTTTCCACTTGTCAAGCCATAAAACACAAAAATTTTCCTAAGGAAATACACCTTTTAGAAATGAAAATATTTATTATACCAATAACATAGTATATTTCATACTATTTTATTATAAAATATCAATGCCTGAATTTTTTGGGATACACGTATGCAGATTGGGTATGTTCAGAAAATGATCATAGGTAAACAATGAGTGATACATTTTATCTCGGAAATTTGTGCATTTCTTGGAATAAAAATAAGAAATACTACATTCCATGTAGCACTATAGAAGCTAAATATATTTAGGCCACTCAATCTTGTACACAATTTCAATAGATGAAGAAACAATTTTAGGATGTTGGAGTTTATGTGAGATCTCCTATTGTAATCAAGTGTGATAACATGAGTGTTATCATAATTATAAAAAATAATATCCATTACTCAAGGAAAAATATAATCAATATAAATTATCATTTAATAGAGGAGAAAATTGAGAAAAGAATGGTGAAGTTGGATTTTCTATCAAAACATGATTAGGTTATAGATATCATGACAATGGAACTAAGAAAATATCATTTTGAGAGGTACCAATTTTCTCTTAGAGTACAACTATATCCCTAAAACTATATATCTTAGATATGGAACCCATTCACCTCCATGTTATTTTTTATTTATAATAAATAATAATAACCCTCTCTTGAATTAATAATTTAAATTTTTAACCCTCTCTCATGAATTTTTAGAGAAGTTATCTTTAGGATCATTAACCAAGGGGGAGAATTTTTTACATTGGTTTATTGGGAGAAGCTATCCATGAATTTATATGAATATGGATGGTGGTGTTCTTTCTTATTGAAAATGGGTGAGTGATCCTACATTGGTGTTTTGGAAAGGTGTTCCTGATTAAATAAAAAATGCATGGAATTCACTGTATACATAATATTCATCAATATAATATGTAAGATTATTTTAAACCATATGTGAGGTTTTAGAATTTATTATTGAGAGAAGAATAAACCTCATGTTGTGTCACTTCTAGTCACACCATGACTTGGTTATGGAAGAGGGTCCCATTCTTATGGTTTTTTTCATGGGGAAGAGTCCCACTATAATGAGACTTTATAAGGTTAGGATATTTTTTTTTTGAGCTAGTATGGTATTCACACCATGGTTAGTGGTGTCATGCTATGAGGAGACTAACAGGAGGAAATATGGAAATTCTATGAAATATGTAAGGTTCTTTGTTGAAGATCTCAAAATAATACATGAGATTATTATATGGCTTGAAAAAGAAAAATAAATGTTCAATTCCATAAAGAGTATGTCTATATCACAATGAGGCTCAGGAAGATTTTATTGGTACTTCTATTCTAGAGGTTTCCACACCATGGTGAAGCATCAGTCCATGAATACTGGGTATGCAAGAGTTAATATTTTTGGAGTATAGGTAACAATGATGTGATAGAAAAGTTTCAGGATGTGAAGTTTACTAGGAAGGTTGTGGTTAAAATTTTAGGTTTCATAATGGAATAAGAATCATTTTATGAAGAAGGAGTCATACTAAAAACAAGTTATTTCTATGAGTGGTTAAAATTTTAAATTAAAAGAAATGTTGTGAATTTAGAGAAGTTGACTAAAAAATTTTATGAGAATTTACACCAAAACTTCTTTAAAAAGTTATGAACAAAAAGAAAAGAAAGAGATAAGGAGTCTAAAAATATATGAGATTTATTTCTTGAAAAAATTATAAGATAAAGGATTTTATAGTTGAAACAAATAGAGAAGAGGAATATTTATAGATTATGTAAGGAAAATAAAAATAAATCCTAGTAAGAATTCCATGTAAGGATCTATAAAGTTATTAAAGAAGATAAGATCAAGATCCAAGAGACCATATCACTGGAATATTGTGGAGTTTATCATATTGAAGAACTAGAGTTGATTGCTACACCATCCCTGGTGTAATTTATATTTATAGTCCATGTAAGGAAAAATAGAGAAAAATAGGAGCAATGAGTTTCATATCGTTATGATATTAATGATTTATTCATTTTTCTATAAAGTTTATAAACCTTAAATTTTATTTTATTTGCTTAAAATTGTAAAACAAGCATTGTGCTTAGTGTTTCAGGTGCATCAACACATCACTATTCTATCCTCCTTTGATTTTTCCTATTTGGGTGAACCAAGTGAAATTGTTTATCTACCTCTCTTATTTATTATTGCTTCATACCAGTTATAAGGGAGAGAGTGTTCCTAATAATTTTGGAATAATATTATTCATGAGGGTTATTGGAAAAAATAGTATATCTTAATACCCTAGGTGAATGGGAATGTCTGAATTTTCAGTACAAGTTTAAATTATTGAACTAGTGAATGGGTCATTTTAAGAAAGAGGGTTCAGTTGAGAAAAATGGATGTTTAGATCCATAAAGAGGGAGTTTTTGGGTGAATTTTTGGTCCTCAGAGGTTGATGAAAGTAACAGGAAGGCTCAAAGTATAGTACTAGTGGTTGGGGTTATAGCCTGTAGCTACTAGAAGGACACTAGCCAACTAGTATCCTAACAGAAGGCCTCTTGGACTATTGGTGTTCACTAGATATCTGGTTGACCTACACCAACTAACCGGTCGATATTAGGAGTGGATAGAGCCACTGATTGAAGTTACCATCCAACTAGTGGCCTCCTTTGACTACCCAATGTTGGTTTTAAGGGGGAAAATTACAATTCTAACCCCTATTTTTTAGATGGGAAAGCCATATTTTCCCATTATTCTTAGCATACGCTTAACAAAACTCTCCCCTACCAATATTCCTTGGTTCCCCCTCCATGGGGGTGGTCTTGGGCTGCATTTCTTGGTGATTCTTAGTACGTTTCTCTTTATGATGACCTTAATTTTTATCCTACTCATCTCTCTTTAATTCTTGGTTTCCCTGGTTAGATATTTGAGAGATGATTCCATCATATAATGGTGTAATCATCCCAAGATGATGGTACTTATATGTGTCTTGGCATAAGGATGTCCCGAGAAAATGTATGCACACCATAAATCATTATTTCATTGTAAAGTATGTGGATAGGTTATTTTTCAAGGGTTTTTAGTTAAATTAATGTACCATCAATTATGGTTCTAGTTCCATTTTTGAGGGATTTTTCTAGGGTGAGTGTTCACGACATGGAACTAGACTTTATAATATCATTGGTTTGATCTTTGGATATTGGTTGTGAAAATGATCAAGAAATAGGTTGTAAAGCTAAGGCTTAAAAGGGAAGAGACTCCAAGTGAGTTAGGTGGTCCCTTTAAAATAACCCACCACCTCTCCTTATTATTTTAGTGGTTCATTGAGAATGTCCAGTTAGGTTGGTCATTCCATAACCTATTTTAAATTAAATGTTTTTGTTATGGATTCACCACCGTTTACATTCCATTTTTAGATGCCTTTTACCCAATTAAACACAACCCCATGTTTGGTGACTTGGTAATAAATAGAACATGGATTTTGAAATGATCTTTTTGAAATGATGTGTGATTTAGTTTTAAAAATAAAAATGGTGATTCTATAAGAACATATTTTTAAAATAGAAAATCCTGTTTTTTATTAAGTATAAATAGAAATTGGGTTTATTGATATGCATGTGGTGTTTTGGAAATTTTTTTTGAGTTTGTAAAATGAAAATGACTTTTATAGAAATTGTTAAAATTGTAAATGGAAGGTTTTATGTGAAATAAAAAATGCTTTTTTAGTGGTTTGTTTCAAAATAAAGGAAATAATTTTACTTATTCTTGATGGTTAAACCTAGGGTGAACACAACACCCAGGATGATATTGGAATTATGGTTAACCAATGGTGAACACAAACCTTTGGGGATGTATTGATTTATGGTTAACCTAGGGTAAACACAACCCCCATGGGATTTAGGGATCTGGGATAGGTATCTTACCCTTGGTTGGGAGTGATATGGTTGGAATGGTTATAATGATGTGATCCAAGGCACTCAAGCACTGGTTAAAGTAGGTTTATACCACACTCGATGGGTACCTAGGCCTAGGGTTCAACATTTGTGTATGTTTCTAGTTTTTAAAGGTTTTAATGAATGTATTTATAATTGTTAACTTGACCATATCTGTATGCACTTTTTATGGATTAGTTATTTTCAGGACATCATTGGTGGTGGACTATTGAGATGTACACATTCCCTGATCGAGCCTCCATGGAACATTTATACCTGAGAAGATGCTACTTGGTTTTAGTTATAGGTTTGGGGAAAGAGCTTGGTGCTTGGTTATTACTTGGGATGTGAGGATGGATCATGATATTCTGGGATCAGGTGAGAACCCAGCACCATTTTAGTGTTCTTTTCATGTTTTTCTTTCAATTTTTGGGATGTTTTGTATGTTTACTATTGAATTAATTCTTTGAATATATTGGATAGTTTCATTTGTTGTAACATGTTTTATTTGGATTATTGTTGACACATTCTTGCATGCCATTATTTTACTTCTTATTTGTATGTTTTATCTATTTGATATTATTTCTACTACTATTTTAATCTAATAATCTGTTATAGTCTCTCCTCTATAACAACATAGATCTCTTCTACTAGTAAATATCCTCTAGAAAATGAGGAGGCACACATGAGGTCATAAAATGTACCGATTTAGTTACTATTCATGAGTGAGCTAGACTGAGACATTATAAAGTGGTATTAGAGAATTTTCTTTTTCTTTTACAATTTGTTCAAGGTGGATAGGAGACTAAGAATGTGTTAGGAAGTGGTATGGATGTTATTAATGGGATTGGACACCACAAGTACCAGGAAATTTTATGTATTTAGGGATGGGATTGTTGTTCATGTTGTTCATTTTTATAGTTTATCTGATTTCAGCTTGAGTGATGCACTTTATTTTTGTGGGTATTGATTTATGAGATTTCGTCTCTTTTATTGGAATGGAAATAGAGGGTGTTTTCATGCATCATATCATGCATTTAGGGTTCATGTGTGTGATTTCTTAGAATTTTTACCTAGACTATGACCTGATTCAGTTATTTAAAGTGTCCAAAACCATTTTTATGGTAGTTCTGTATAAGTGTATAGTGTAATCTTACTTAATCAACCCCCATAAAGGGATAACATACCAGTTTTCTTACTATTTTGGCTTAATTATTTTGAGTTATCCATTAATTAAAATTCCAATTCCAATTTAAATATAAATTTTCTCTATAATTTTTAATGGGCATCTTACTTAATGGATCCTCACTATGAAATTTTTTGGTTAAAGAAATTGTTAAAAAGATATCTTTTATAGGATGACTTATTTTAAGTTTTATATGAAATCAAATAAATAAAATTCCAATTATAACATATAAAGTGTTTTCCCTTATAATTTTTACATGATGTTTCCATTAACCAATCCTTGTATTGGAAAATTTTAGTTTTAAAATACAAAAAATTGGGATAGTGTAAGCCTTTTGGAACCTATATATATATATATGTGTGTGTTTGGAATAATTTTTTTCGATGTAGACTTGTTTGGCAGTTGGTGCTGACCTTGTGTATGGGTAGTTGGGGTTGTGAGAGTTCCTAATTTATGTGCTTTTCCCAATGACCTTGAGTCCCATGAAATATTGGTTGTTTTCATAAAACTTATGGTTTATACTTTTCTAGATAGTGGGTAGAGTAAACTTTTCTTGGGTACTTATGTGAGACCATGTAGTGGGTGTTAGGTAGGTTGGGTGTTATGTGATTTTGGAATGGGGTGAGTGTCATCCAAGGTGTTGTGAGCCATGTGAGGCTTAGTGTGTGGTATAGGATGGATATCCTAGGGACCTTTATTCGTCATGACTTCGAGTTAGGGAGCTGATTTCTTATGACCTTTGAGGGTGATGTGAGCAAGGTCAATTGAGTTGGTGATTACCTCTAGGTACGTGAGGTAGGGTTGGAAATTTTGGCTTATTAAATTGGTGTATAAGGGTGTTATAGTGGTTTTGATATAGGAATGTTAAATTATATAGTGATTTGGGAGAGGCACTTGTGTTTGAGTGCTATCGGTTTTGAGGCTAGTTTTGGATCAGTTAGGCTTATTCTAACACTTATCCCTATTTTCTGCCTAGTGTGGGTTTCAATGGAATGTTTGGTGAGAATAATGGTTTACAGGTCTAGAGCCGGTGTGGTGTGTCTAAGTGCTATATTTGGGATATGGAGCATATGAGTTTCTCGAGGTTGCATGTTAGGCATGTAAAGTGCCTTGGTAACATTAACATTGGAAAGGTAGACTTGGTGACCATTAGGTGGATTAGGTGTGATGTTCCTGTGAACAAAACCCCCCTTAAAATTTTTTTGGTGAGAAATATGTGGAAATTTTGGGTTCTCTTGAAATACAAGGAATTTTTAGTGATGGTTCTTAAGTATGGTATATGGTTTTTTAGGGAAGAATGAATCATGTTCTAAACCCTATCATCTTAGGGTATTCCTTTAGTAATGTAGTGAGAGTGTAAATGAATCCTATAGGAACTATAGAATGACACTCGGGTGATGAGTGGTCATGTTAATCGATCTTCATATTGAGAATACTTTGGTTTTGAGAAGTCCTAAAGGTGTTCTACACTTGGTGATACTACCATGTAGGGGAGGTTTGACCAGTGTCTTAGGCATGAGATCTGATTTTTGAAGGAATATGGATCACTAGAGCTTATGGTGGGTCCTCATAATTCAGTTTTGCAAGAGTGTTCAACCATTGATATTTAGAGATTTCATGGGAGAAACACATTCCTCTTGTCGAGTTTAGTTATAAGAATAGCTTCTAGGATACCATTGAGATGGATCCCTATGAAGCCTTATATGGTAGGCCTTGTCACTCGCCTTTGTGCTTGCTTGAAGCAGGGGAGATAGCTGTTCTAGGACCACATCTTGTGCAGGAAACTATAGAGTAGATACAACTTATTAGGAAGCATATGAAGACAGCTCAGTCTAGGCAGCAGTCCTATGCTAACAAGCACCAGCAACCTCTTAAGTTTAAGGTTGGGGACCGGGTTTTCTTGAAGGTCTCACCCAGGTTGGGGCAGAGACGTATACGGAAGCAGGGTAAGCTCTCACCGAGGTTCGTAGGACCCTTTGAGGTGATGAAGCAGATCAGGCCAGTATCTTACCAGCTTGCACTTCTGTAGAGATATCAGGCCATGCATGATGTTTTTCATGTATCTCAGCTACGCCAATAATTTTCAGATCCGACTCATGTTTTCAGCATGATGAGGATGAATTGGATATAGATGATTCCTTCGAGGAGTATCTGATGCGAATTGTTGACCGGAGTGTAAAGACACTCCGTGGAAGGTCTGTTCCTCTTGTACGGGTACTATGGCAGCACGGTCGGGTACAGGACGAGGCCTGGGAGTGAGAGGCTGATGTACATTCTCAATGGCCAGAGATTTTCGTCGATGACACCTCAGTACCCTCAGAAGGCCAACTCGGGGACGAGTTGCTTTAAGGAGGGGAGGTTGTAACGACCCGAATCTTTGGCAAAGGTATGGATCGTTATTTTTTCTTTCGAACAATTCCTTTAAGCTTGTTTAATGTGTGTGATGTTCTAAGGAAGGTCTGAGTAGCATCTAGGGTTTTTTCGGAGCCCGGGAGGTTGAGAAATGGACTTGCAGACAAGGGTGCATGGCCTGCACACGACTTGCGCACGGTTTGAGACAAACTGTGCATCCTTTGGTCTGGAAGTAGGGAGGTGTGCACGGCTTGCGCGCGATTTTGGTAAACGGTGTTCCTAAACCATGCGACCCTTTTTCTGAAGGCATTGAGATGCGCACGGTTTGGTAAACCATGTGGCTAAACTGTGAGACCCTGTTCTGGGTGAATTTAAAATTTTTCCCTTAAATATCTTTAAATCCTAAACTCGCTTTCTTTCTTCTTCCCGCTGATAGAACTAGAGGAGAACTCCTCTTTTAGCTCCAAAACCCTCTCCTCACTCTTTTCTTGGTGGATCCTTCATCCGGAGTCCGATTCTTGATCCGTCGGAAGCATTGGAAGGGCCAAGGTAAGGCTAACCTCACGCACCCTTCCTTCTTCGACAAATCTTTCCTTCTGTCTTGTTATTTTGATGTAGGATCATATGCCCTATTTTTTAGAACATTGGACTGGAACTCATATCTCTTCCAATCTACTGCGAATCTGAGGTTGATATCAAGTGAGCCTGAGAGGACCAGTTTGGGATATGTCTAACACTGAGAGGGGGGTGAATCAGTGTTGGGGACATTTTAAACCAATTCCAACTTTTATCCCTGTACCTATTGACCTTTTAGGATCTTGATTCTCTTATTCTCTTTTCCACTTTAGAGGGGGGTGGGAAAAAATCCTCTTCCCTCACCTGGTGATAGCCTATTCCAACTTGCAGCCTCTAGCTGGTTCTTTATATTGCCTATGGAGACAGTTTTCTTCCTTCTTCAAAAGGTAGCTTCTTCTCTTGGTCTTCTTTAGGGATGTTCACTTGATTACTTGCAAAGCAGTAGGCAAGCAATTCTTCCTTCTTTCCTTCTCTTCCAATCTAGTGCAACACCAACTACACTAAACTTCTTCTTTATTCTTCTTAGTGCAACAACCAACTGTACTAAAAATTCTTCTCTATTCTTGGCTAGAATCACATACACTAATGTGATTATTCAGAAACTGAGGATCCGCTCACATAGCATCATTTGAATTAAGTTGCCCTGAATAATTGTCAACCTTTAGTTGGGCATACTCTGTTCTTCTTCTTCTTCTTCACTTCTTTCTATGTAGCAAACTTGTAAGTTGCACACTCTTCTTCTTCTTCTGCTTCTTCAATGCACAACCATCTGCACTAAAACCTAATCTTATTCACATGTTCTCTTTCAGTGCAAAACCATCTGCACCGAGCTCTTCATCTTCTTCTTCTTGCTAGAATCACAAGTTCTAGCTTGCACGCCAATACTTACTTGCGTGCGACCCTGCTTGCATGCCACCCATCTTGAACACCACTAAAAACTTGCACGCCAAAACTTGCATGCCAAAACTTGTGCGGTAATACTTGCGTGGAAATACTTGCGTGACTATACTATCCCGGCAATACTTGCGCGACAATACTTGCGCGGAAATACTTGCGCGTCAATACTTGTGCGGAAATACTTGCGCGGCACCTAGCTTGCGCGCCTTATAAATAACCCTCAGCTTGTGCGCCACTTCAGCTTGCGCGCTGCTTTCTACACTTGTGCGTTTAGAGCTCAAATTTTTCTCTTAAGTGTTGAGTCTTGAAAAATGAGGAGGTGAGTTGTCTATTTATAGGCATTTTTGTGACTTGTGCGACCTAGACTTGTGTGCCAATACTTGCGCGCCGCTTCATCGCTTATGTGCCGCTTCATTACTTGCGCGCCTCCTTGCAATTGCACGCCTCCTTCCACTTGTGCACCTCCTTTACACTTGAACACCTCTTTGTGGGCAGGCAATACTTGTGCGCCACCTTTATACTTTCACGCCTCTTTGTGGACAGTACAACACTTGTGCGCCACTTAAAAATGAGGCACAACTTGCGCTCCTCAACCACTTGCGCGCCACACTTCTTCGACTTGCACACTCAGAGCTCAAAATATTTCTCCAAGTCTCGAGCCTTAAGAAATGAGGAGGGTAGTCTCCTTTTTATAGGAATTTTGGAAACTTGCGCGTCACATTCACTTGCGCGCCTCCTTGGTACTTGCGCGCCTTTGTGGAACTTGTGCGACTCCCTGGCACTTGTGTGCCTACTTGGGACTTTCACGCCTTCTTGGTACTTGCACTCCTTTTTGGGTACTTGTGTTCCTTCTTGGAACTTTCTCGTCTTCTTTCCTTCGCCATATTTTTGAAATAATGCTATCTGAAATATGACTTGCGGGCCTCTACATACTTGCGCGCCTACTGCATACTTGCGTGCCTACTGCATACTTTCGCACCTACTTCTTTCTCTCTCCCTTTACTTTATAAGGCTTGCATCACATGTTCTCCAAACTTATGATATTTGTGAAATAAAAATCAGCAAAGCATCGTCTGTTTATCCATTATTTTTGGAATATGAATTCCAAAGTACTTCTTTCATCCTCACTTCAAATCCTCAATTATTCTTAAACCATCCTTAGATAGATGATACTTCACTATTCTACTCCAATCATCCTAAAATGGATGATACTTCTCCATTCTTCATTGTTGTAAACAATGTGTCACCTTTGACACAAGTTCTTTAAACTTAGGAACAGTTCAAAAATCGTCTGAATTTTAACAGCATAGGGAGTTGACCAAGAGTGGCATCCAATGCTATGAATCCAAAACAATTCTCCAGACTTCCTCACTTCATCCGATCTCTATTAAATTTTGATTCCTTCTTCATATCCTTCTTCATTTTGACCAGCATTGACAACTGTTGACAACAAATACAATCTTCATACATAAAGTGGTCCCAACAATCTCCCCCTTTATATTTTTTTTTCAATACCTTAAAGTTTCCTCAAATGAATGTGTCAATGTCAAAATGGGAATATTCTCTCTCCCCTTTACTTCTTTCTTTCCCCGAGACTTTCATTTCATTTATCTCTCCCTTATTGAAAAGAAATAAAAAGTTAATGGTAGAGAGGGTATCATTCCATACTCAAGCAATGTGCCATCAATCATTTCACTCTAAGTCTACATGAGAAATGATCGGTGTAGAAAACAAGAGGATTTGATTTAGACAACAAAGTTGTCCATTATCCACTGATTAGGACACCTCATGAGATGAGAACTCAAACACTTTTCTTCAAGGGGTTTTCCACTTTCATTCCTGGCCGAAGATATTGAATGTGATAAGAAATAATCAATCTGAAATTCTTGCACTCACTTCAACAAACATATCAAAAACATTCAAGTGAAATTACCAGGATAAGTGGCCTTCGGGCACTTTCACTCTTCTTATGTCATTGATTATCTTTATTATTCCCCCTTTGTATAATGATATTTATTTTGAGTATCCAAGGATGAGAGATTTAGAAATAACATACCATTTCCAATGACGTGATCTTCATACAATCATCAGAGTAGTAGAATTTAGTACCAACTGAAGTTGATACTTATTGAGATAATGACTCTGGAAACTTATTCACGTGTCTCCCCCTTAAGGGAACACTTCTCCCCACTGAATCTCAGGTTCTCCCCCTGAGATATTGCTTCACCTTTAATTCCCTATATTATTAGAATAAATACAATACACAAATATTTAATAGAATAAGGTGGATCCTCCATGCTTCTTCAATGTGAGCAGGAAGGCATAGATGATTTTCTCAACCAAGATTCTCCATTTTCTCCACTCCTCACACTTTCACATTTTATCTTTAATTTTGAATGTAGCTGTGTGGATCTCAATAATTCTTCTATCTCTTTGTGTGTGAATATCCTTTCTTCAATAGATTTCCAAGCACTAGAATCTCCAGGTGCAACTTTCATCCTCTTCATGAATTCTTGTTGTGCTGGAATAAATTCAAAGCACTTTATCACAATATGACCAGCCTTGTTGCACCTCACACACAAAACTTCATTGTCTTCACATAGAATATTCTTTTTGAATTTAGCACTACCCTTAGCTTGTGCATCTTCCATTTTCATCATTCTGTTCAAATCTTCTGGCCAAACCACAAATATATCATTAGGTATTGAGGCATTAAGATTGGATCTTCTACATGGATTCTTCTGAGTGGCTTCTTTCTTATTAGTTATTTTGGATGAACCACCCTTCTCCTTTTTGGATTTAGAATCCAAGAACTTCTCATATTTATTTATTGAAAACTTCTTGGTAGAATTTTTTTTCACATTATTCGTCTGATTTATTCCCAAGGATGCTTCTTCATTCTTGACCAGCTTTTGTGGTCTTCTTTTATTATATGAACATACACCATTCATATGACCACTCTTATTGCATACATCACAGATTTTATCTAACATTCCAAATCTGTTTGCAGTATACAGATGTTTCTAGATCTATGGATGTTGCTTCTTCTTCTCTGGATTTCTCCCCCCTTGAGATGGGCTTTCTCTGTGCTTTTACATTTAAGGGACTGTACCAACAATCCAGTGCACAATTCCCAAACCTATTGCAGCACCAGCATTGACCAACAAACCTTGACTTCTTTTCATCTCCTTGATAAGGTTGTTGATTTTTCTTCTTGGTATGTTGTGCTTTCTGTGGGGATCTGTCTTCCACACTCTTTCCCATATCCACTATATCCATGGTGGTAAGTTTCTTCTCACCTTTCTTCATCCATAAATGTTTATAATTTTTCTTCCAACCCGTACTTTTGGGAGAGGCAATTTTAGAGACATTAGTACAAGTTGTTATGGATGATACATTTACATTCTCATCTACTTGTGATAGATGAATGAGTGAAGTCATGTTCTTCTTATCACATGTTGGAGGTCTTTTGATAGTATAATCCTCCAATGAGCAGTGAGTACTAGCAGTAACTATTTCCTTCTTCTGTGAGGACTCAATATTTGTCTTCTCAAGATTGGTCAACTCAGCTTCCAATTCAAGACATCTCATATTGAGGATGACTTCATGGTCTTCAATCATAGTCATATTCTCTTCACAATATTTCTTTAATCTTTCAACTTCAGCTTCATGCCTCTTCACTTTGTTTTGTAACAAAGATTCAAGTTCTTTGATCTTATTGGAATCTTTTTCCAAATATAACTCCTTGACATCATTACCTTTTTTCATCTCATCTTCAAGTGCATGGATCTTTTCTTCTAGAGTCTTATTGACTCCCTATTTTTCTTCAACATCTTTTAGCCACTTTGAAGAGCTTACTTCAAATCCCCTCTTGGTTTCTCCAAAGGCTCCAACCTGTCTGGAGAGCTTTAAACATTCAACAATTTTTTCTTGTAAGCCTTTCTCCAAAACATCAGTTTCTTCTTCCAGCTGAGTGATATTTTCCTACATAAATTGAAATACTCCACAAACTAGGGATGCACTTTCATCAGGAATACCATGAAGAATCATTTTTAATCTATCAACTGATATTTATTGATATGTTGTAGATTGATCATCACCACTTGTGCTAGCAATTTCATCATGAGGATAATTTCCAAATTTACTAACACGTACCTCTTGACCAGTTGAGGTAGTAAGGTTATCCTTCTTCTTAGTGGAAACTTGAGCCACCTTATCATAACTTTCCAAGTCTGGTTTGTCTTCAATGTCTTCCAGATATGGAGAACCAGATACATCCTCTTCTTTAGATAGGAGGGACTTCTTCTTCAACTTTATCTTCTCTTTCCTTTTCCTGTTCATCATGGTCTTGGTAGATATAGCCTTCTGATCAAAGGTAACTAAATCTTCACCAATATTTCTTTTCATTGTTGACATAGGAAAGTAACTCAAGTATTCAAAAGAGAATAACTTCACTGTAGATAATCCAACAGAGGTGAACCTTTCCCTTTGATACCAATTAAGAGGACCAGTTTGGGATATGTGTAACACTGAGAGGAGGGGTGAATCAGTGTTGGGGACATTTTAAACCAATTCCAAATTTTATCCATGTACCTCTTGACCGGTTAGGATCATGATTCTCTTATTCTCTTTTCCACTTTAGAGGGGGTGGGAAACAATCCTCTTCCCTGGACTAGTGATAGACTAGTCCAACTTGTAGCCTCTAGCTGGTTCTTTATACTGCCTTTAGAGACAGTATTCTTCCTTCTTCAAAAGGTAGCTTCTACTCTTGGTCTTCTTTAGTGTTGTTCACTTGATTACTTGCAAAGCAGTAGGCAAGCAATTCTTCCTTCTTTCCTTCTTTCCTTCTCTTCTAATCTAGTGAAACACCAACTGCACTAAACTTCTTCTATATTATTCTTAGTGCAACAACCAAATTCACTAAAAATTATTATCTCTTCTTGGATAGAATCAAATACACCAATGTGATTATTCAGACACTGAGGATCCACTCACATAGAATCATCTGAAATAAGTTGCCCTGAATAATTGTCAACCTTCAGTTGGGCATACTCTTTTCTTCTTCTTCTTCTTAACTTCTTTCTATGCAGCAAACTTCTAAGCTGCACACTCTTATTCTTCTTCTGCTTCTTCAATGCAAAACCAGCTGCACTGAAACCTACTCTTCTTCACATGTTATCTTTCAGTGCAAAACCATCTGTGCCGAGCTCTTCATCTTCTTCTTCTTTCTAGAATCATAAGTTCTAGCTTGTGTGCCAATCCTTACTTGCACACAACCCTGCTTACGTTCCACCCAGCTTGCACGCCACTAACAACTTGCACGCCAAAACTTGCGCGCCAAAACTTGCACGGTAATACTTGTGTGGCAATACTTGCGTGACTATACTAGTGCGGCAATACTTGCACGACAATACTTGCACGGCAATACTTGCATGGAAATACTTTCACGGAAATACTTTCACGGCACCCGTCTTGTGCGCCTTGTAAATAACCCTCATCCTGCGCGCCACTTCAGCTTACGCGCCGCTTTCTACACTTGTGCGTTCAGAGCTCAAATTTTTCTCATAAGTGTTGAGCCTTGAAAAATGAGGTGGTGAGTTATCTATTTATAATCATTTTTTTGACTTGCGCGACCTAGACTTGTGTGCCAATACTTGCATGCCACTTCATCACTTGTGTGCCACTTCATCACTTGCGCACCTCCTTGAACTTGTGTGCCTCCTTTCACTTGCGCACCTCCTTTACACTTGCACACATCTTTGTGGACAGGCAATACTTGCACACCACCTTTATACTTGTGTGCCTCTTTTTGGATAGCACAACACTTGCATGAAACTTAAAAATGAGGCTCAACTTGCGCGCCTCAACCACTTGCATGCCACACTTCTTCGACTTGTGCGCTCAGAGCTCAAAATATTTCTCTAAGTCTCGAGCCTTAAGAAATGAGGAGGGCAGTCTCCTTTTTATAGGCATTTTGGAAACCTTTGCTTCACATTCACTTGCACGCCTCCTTGGTACTTGCGCGCCTTCGTGGCACTTGCGCGCCTCCCTGGAACTTGCGTGCCTACTTGGGACTTGCGCGCCTTCTTGGTACTTTCACTCCTTTTTGGGTACTTGCGTGCCTTTTTGGGTACTTGTGCACCTTCTTGGCACTTTATCGCCTTATTTCCTTTGCCATATTTTTGAAATAATGCTATTTGAAATATGACTTGCACGCCTCTACATACTTGCGCTCCTACTGCATACTTTCACACCTACTGGATACTTGAACGCCTACTGCATACTTGCGCGCCTACTGCATACTTGCGTGCCTACTTCTTTCTCTCTCCCTTTCCTTCATAAGTCTTGAATCACATGTTCTCCAAACTTATGATATTTGTGAAATAAAAATCATCAAAGAATCGTCTGGTTATCCATTCTTTTTGGAATATGAATTCCAAATTACTTCTTTCATCCTCACTTTAAATCCTCAATTCTTCTTCAACCATCCTTAGATAGATGATACTTCACCATTCTTCTCCAATCATCCTAAAATGGATGATACTTCTCCATTATTCATTATTGTAAACAATGTGTCACCTTTGACACAAGTTCTTTGAACTTAGGAACAGTTCAACAATCGTCTGAATTTTAACAACATAGGGAATTGCCCAAGCGTGGCATCCAATGCTATGAATCCAAAACAATTCTCCAGACTTACTCACTTCAGCCGATCTCCATTAACTTTGGAGCCCTTCTTCATATACTTCTTCATTTTGACCAGCATTGACAACTATTGACAACAAATACAATCTTCATACACAAAGTGGTCCTAACAGAGCCTACGCCTACAGCTCTAAGGTAGGTGGTCACGTGGTTTCTATTTTGGGTTTTCGCCTTATTGAGTCATTATTGCCGTGTTATGGTTTGTCTTTCACCAAGCCACATATTTATAATGACTTCTTCATATCTAAATGACCCATGTGGTATAATAGTGATGAATCCAACCTTGTTAGGGTGTTTGGATTTGGTATGGACCGGGAGTGGTCAACCATAGGTGTTATGCCTTGATAATTGGCCCTTTTTCACCTTTGAACCTTAATGATATGTCTTGAAAATCATTTTCCATGTTAGGCAAATGAGATGACTTGGTTAGAGGTTGGCTAGGATGAGAGAGCCTGAACCCCCTTTAATGAATTGAAATGCATGTGTTCCATGATTTTCTTATGTGATATTATAAGATGGATATGCCTTGATTTGCTAGTGTGATATGATATAAGATGGTTTTCCTTATATAATGTGATGTGAATGGTTATGATTTGATGTGTTGACATGTTTGTGATAACCTGTGTGTTGGGTGGGAGGCATTCTTACACCGTGCCAGATAAATCTCAGTGCTTGAGGACGATAGGAATTTATACCTCATGCCTATATAACCTTTACGGGTGGGAGGAATCTTTACCCCATGATAGCTACAGTGATTGAGGGTGAGAGGAATTTATACCTCATGCCCATATAACCTTTATGGGTGGGAGGAATTTCTACCCCATGCCGGTTACAGTGCTTGTGGACGAGAGGCATTCATACCTCGGGCCAGTGATACTTGTACGTATGTGAGAAGCATGGACAAGAGGCATGCTTACCTCATGCCAGTTATAACCTATATCTATGTACTTATAACCTTTGTGATCGTTCAGTTACTAGCCATGAGCTGAAGCAGGTAGACCCGCCAGTTGTCTTTCCAGAACCTGAGCGGGAGGGTTGTTTATTTACTTTGCTTTACTTACTTTCAGTCTATTACTCACTTTTCTTGTGAACACCTATTTGGATTACACGTAGACATCATTGATGGTGGCATACTGAGACTTGTCTCACACCCTACCCGGGAGGCCTATTGGGCACCTGTGTAGACTTTACTATTGCGGGTACTCATAGGGGAAAGGGCCCTACATCAGGTTGTTGATACATGTATGTTCTAGCTGGAGATCCAGAGCAGAGGATAGATCTTGGATAGAGATGCTCGTGAACCACTTTTGTTTATTTTTGTATTATAGTATCAGCATGACATGCAATAATTTTGTATCAGACACTTCTTGTGAGTATTTTGTATATCTATCAGGGTTTTCCTTAATTCTGTTGTTTGGTTTCTATGTTTCCCATTTTCTCTTGTTTTTTGTTGGTTGTGTTTCTGCTATTTGTATTACTTTGCTTCTATTTCCACTGTGTACAATGACATGGGGGTATAGTCTCCCCACTGACTTAACATTACACCCCCGCTACTAGTCGGCAGCCCCTGGCCTATGGGGAGACAAGCCAGGGGTCATGTGGCCAACCGGGCTCGGGGCTCGAGTTGAGGGGCAGCTGGGTCCGGGACATCACAGATCAGTTTAACAGTATTGGAAAATAGATTACATACATGAATGTTACATTACACATTCACACACAAAATAAAACAATACTTTGAGAATTTCATTATTCTTCTAGATTAAACCTATATATAAATCATAATACACTTCTTGGCATCCTGGGAAAATAAAACATAAGAAAGGGGTGAGCTCAGATGCTCAATAAGGGTAAATATTTTAGCAGAAGCTATAAACTTTTAAGGAAAGATGTGAAATAAAAACAAAATACTTTTTAAACATAATATTGAACACAATATGGAAAAAATAAATCTAACATTACTATATAAACATGCACATGGATATTATACTAGTCAAATAATCACATGTAATAACTAATTTCATAATGAGGGAATACATAATTTCGGACATCATAACAACATATTCAAAGCCTCGTGCCAAGACTAAAAATAAAAAAAAATTCAAGGCCTTGTGTTAAGAAACTAATTTGTCTCATGAGACCTACTGATGCATCGAGAAGCTATAGCGGGCTCCACCCATGACATACTAAGTCCAATTCATTCCTCATATGAAAATGTTGAAACATAACATAAACATTCGTATTAAAACTAGTATATGAAATGTAAATACTTTAACCATAAACCATGAATGGTAAAAAAAATCATATCCACAGTAAAACATATCATAACTTATTCAATATAATATGGAATATTGTATTATAATAAATAAACCTCAATCAAGAATAATATCCAGTAAAGGATGTTGATATAGTTGAAAATGATCAGTAAAACTATTTGAGGGAAATATCCCTTTTTGTGAAACCATTTAAAATTCATGCATTTATAAAGGAATTAATTTAAAATAGATTTTTGAATCAAAGTGTCCCATACAACTTTAAAATTTTTTAAAGTAATTAACATTTTAAAACAATCATGTTCATATAAATAAATCTTTAAAATCATTTTTAAAACATGGACATTAATTAAAATGATTTAGAAAAATAAATCATTAAAACATTTAAAATACTAATCTTTCTAATGATTCCCTTCCACAAAACCTTAAAATATTCATTTTGAAAAAAAAATTATGAAACATGGACATGGATGATAAAAATTTCTCAGTAATTACTTACACATAAACAATCTCGGATAGTAATGAGATTGAGGAATTAACCCTTACCTTGTTCTTTCCTTTAGTAGAGGGTACTTTTAACCTCTTGTATAATGACCATATTATGTTATTAAATTATACTAGAACCATATTAATATTTATGATATCATATATGATTCATTTATGACTTTATACTACCCATTTAATAATAATTTTCATGTTAAAGTAACATTTCGGGTAATAATTGATTTCTTTATCGTATGTGTTTTAACCTGTTATCATTAATTGTATCACTTAGATAATGATTTAAATACTTAAAGAATATAAAACATTATTTATATATCATATATATTCATAATATAAATATGTATAATTGATAGATATATGAAATGAAAACACCGTTCATGGAGACGGTAGTCCGTACGTACACATGAACTTTGTTTTTGTTCTCTTATCGTATAGCATAGAAGTAAGTAAAAGACATATACAAAAATATATATTATTCCAGTAGAAATACTATTTCATATATCTCACACTTAATAAATATATATATATATATTTATTTATATAAAAATTCTTGAATGGTGATCGTTGAAGATAAATCTCATCGCATCGTGGAGATGGTAATCCATATGTACGCACAAGCGACAATATCATTCTATTGATGGTAATATCATATGTAATTGGATTTTATATTATATATACATAATCATTAAAATGTTATATTTATTATTTACATCAATTATACTCATTATTATACCCATCCAAATAATGAAGTGTTGAATAACAAACTTCACCACGACGTGGGGACAGTAAGTCGTACGTACGCACGTATGGTGACTTTATCATTCATAGGATGGATAGAATAATTAATATGGTTGTACAATATTTATAATAACATCACAGTATTTATAAGGTACTATATTTATTATTTTGGTATGGAAACAACTAAGAAAGAGAAAGTGGAAGAAGAGAAGAACTTTGAAAGAGGTGATGAAATAATTACCTCTTCTTCAGGTATATCCTTTTGATTTGATCAAAAGGGCTTCATAGGTTGTCTTTCTGATCAAAATAAGGCATCTAGGTTAAATTGAGGGTATTTGGGTGGATATTTGAGTAGGTTTTTACTGATCCAAATGTCTTTTGAGTTGTAAATTTAATAGAAGGGGAAGTACCCTTTTATAAGAGAGGTGAGAGGCACTTTAGGAAAAGATTGAAATGTTATTTTATTATAAAATCATTTTCAGTTTCTAATGGCTCCAAATGAAGTTATTTTGAGTATAAGGTGGGTATGGGTATAAATCCTCTCAACAAATAGGTTTTAGACAACTTTATGTCACCATATTAACATTATCTTTTAGATTTAACCCTTAGTTAAATAGTTTAACTTTTACCATGTCTTTTTGTATTATTATAATACATGGTTAATAAACTTACTATAAAATTCCAAGAGAACCTCAAGTGGTTCATTAATGACATATCTATCATTATATAAGTCCATTTTCCAAACAATATATTTTTAGGAATATTATATCATTAATTGAATATTTTTAAACATCTAGTATCATAATCATAAAAACAGTTTCTTTTCTGACATATTTACTCATAAATCCTTCATAATGGTTTGTAAAGAAAATGTGAATTATACTAAGCATATCCCTCAAGAGTATACTAACCAAGAGTGCAGTAAGTCCCGTAGTCGTGCACCAGTTCCCATTCGAGTCTAGCTCAAAGTGGTGTTTTCGGGTTTTACCCCTAGATACATCGGTGCCAGAGCCTCCTCAACCGGCTCGTATCTAGATAGGTATGTATTTCTTGGAAAATTCACAAAATCTTCACATTACCAAAATTCTAGGAAGTTCTTCTACTAATACTCAAATCAATTTTAGGGTAATGTTTCAAAATCAAAGTTTATCTAAATCTATTTCCAAGGTTGTTGCTAAACTTATTCTGATACCAACTATAACGCCCTGACCCTAGAAGCCTGGAGCTGGTGCATTATTTTAATACATTGGCATGATTATAAGGAAGTCACGAAGGACCGATCAGCTTATTAGTCTTGAGAAAATAGATTACATACATGAAAATTACATTACACATTCACACACAACATAAAAAAAATCCTTTGAGAATCCCATTATTCTTCTATCTTAAACCTACATATAAATCATAATACACTTCTTGGAATCCTAGAAAAATAAAACATAAGAAAGGGGTGAGCTCAGATGCTCAGTAAGGGTAAATAATTTAGCATAAGCTATAAACATTTATGGAAAGATATGAAATTACAAAAAAAGCCTTTTTAAACATAATCATGAACATAATATGGAAAAAATAAATCTAACATTACCATATAAACATGCACGTGGATATTCTACTAGTGGAATAATCACATGTTATAACTAATTTCATAATGAGGGAATGAATAATGCCAGACATCATAACCACATAGTCAAGGCTGCATGCTAAGACTACAAATAAAAAAAATTCAATTCCTTGTTCCAAGACACTAATTTGTCTCTTGAGACCTACCGATGCATCGAGGTGCTATAATAGGCTCCACCTGTCACTTACTAAGTCCAATGCATTCCTCATATGAAAATGTTTAAACATAACAGAAACATTTGTATTAAAACTAGAATACGAAATGTGAATACATTAACCATAAACCATGAATGGTATAAAAATAGCACATCCACAGTCAAACATATCATAACTCATTCAATACAATATGGAATATTTTATTATAATAAATCAACCTCAATCAAGAATAATATCCAGTAAAGGATGTTGACATAGTTGAAAATGATCAGTAAAAATCTTTTAGAGAAATATCCCTTTTTGTGAAATCATTTAAAAGTCACTCATTTATAAAGGAAGTCATTTAAAATAGATTTTTTAATCAAATTGTCCCATACCACTTTGAAACTTTTGTAAGGAATTGACATTTTAAAGCAATCATGTCCACATAAATAAATCCTTAAAATCATTTTTAAAACATGGACATTAATTTAAAAGTTTTAGAAAAATAAATCATTAAAACATTTAAAATGTTGACCTTTCTAAAGATTCCCATCCAAAAAAAAATTAAAATATTCATTTTGAAAACATTTTTATGAAACATGGACATGGGTGATAAAAATTTACCAGTAAATACATACACATAAACAATCTCGGATAATAATGAGATTGAGAAATTAACCCTTACCTTGTTCTTTCCTTTAGTCGAGGGTACGTTTAACCTCCTGTATAATGACCATATTATGTTATTAAATTATACCAGAACCATATTAATATTTATTATATCATATATGATTCATTTATGACTGTATACTACCCATTTAATAATAATTTTCATGTTAAAGTAACATTTCGGGTAATAATCGCTTTCTTTATTGTATGTATTTTAACTTGTTATTGTTGATTGTATCACTTAAATCATGATTTAAATACTTACAGAATATAAAACATGATTTATATATCAATATGTATAATAGATAGATATTTGAAATGGAAACACCGTTCATGGAGATGGTAGTCTGTACGTACACATGAACGTTGTTTCTGTTCTCTATTCATATAGTGTGGAAGAAATTAAATGACAAATATTTATCTACATAAATATATATTATTCCAGTATAAATATTATTTTATATATCTCATAATTAATCAATATATATATTTTTATAAAAATTCCTTAATGGTGATCTTTGAAGTTGAATCTCATCGCGTCGTGGAGACGGTAAGATGTACGTACGCATGAGGGACAATGTCAGTATATTGATGGTGAAATAGTATGTAATTGGATGGTATATTATATATAAATAATCATTAACATGTTATATTTATTATTTACATCAATTATACTCATTATTATACCCATTCAAATAATGAAGTGTTGAATAACAAACTTCACCATAATGTGGATACGGTAAGCCGTACGTACGCACCTATGGTGACTTTGTCATTCATAGGATATATAGAATAATGAATATGTTTGTACCATATTTATAATAACATAAAATTATTTAGAAGGTACTAGAGTTATTATTTTGTTATGGAAACAATAAAGAAAGAGGAAGTGGAAGAAGAGAAGAACTTTGAAAGAGGTGATGAAATAATTACCTCTTCTTCAGGGGCTTCCTTTTGATTTGATGAAAAGGGCTCCATAGGTTGTGTTTCTTATCAAATTAAGGCCTCTAGGTTTAAATGTGGGTATTTGGGAGGATATTTTAGCAGGTTTTGGCTGAGACAAATGGATTTTGAGGTGTGGATGTAAGAGAAGGGGAAGTACCCTTTTATAAGAGAGGTGAGGGGCACTTTAGGAAAAGGTTGAAATATTATTTTATTATAAAATCATTTTCAGTTTATAATGGATCCAAATGGATTTATTTTGAGGATAAGGTATGTATGGGTCTAAATACTCTCAACCAATAGGTTTTAGACAAGTTTAGGCCCCCATATTAACCTTATCTTTTAGATTTAACCCTTAGTTAAATAGTTTAACTTTTACCATGTCTTCTTGTATTATTATAATACATGGTTAATAAACTTACTATAAAATGCCAAGAGAACCTAAAGTTGTTAACTAATGACATATATATCATTATATAAGTCCTTTTTCCAAACAATATATTTTTAAAAATATTATATCATTTAATATTATAATATTTGTTTTAAAAACTCATTTATATCAATTTTGACACTATTTAGTATTTGGTTTTTCTAAAAGTAATCAAAACTTGATTACTTCAAAAAAAATACATTGAATAAAACCTAAAATGTCATATTATCCTTTAAAATTAATGTATGACATCAAAACTTTCAAATTATATTTATTTTAATATTTATAATACCATTTATTTTATTCTTTCATTAATAAGGTAATTACTCCATCATCATTGTGTCGTAAATAAATTTAATTATTTAATGTCTAAAAATTATAAATAAAATACCATGATTTATTAAATACTTTTATCTTTATAATTAATATTTATAGTCTAATTTTTCTTATGTATAACCCAATATTAAAAATGGTTTAGATATTAAAATTTGAATTTAACACTTTTAACTAATCTTTAAATAAAATGTAGTAAATGTTCTAATCTAACCCAAGTGAATCAAAAAGGATCATAAAATTATCCTAAGGTTTATTTTGGTCTAAAAAAACTAATAAAATAGAATTAGGACATGTGTTGTGGTAATTTTATATTATTATAATATTATTTTTACCTTTAATTACCTTATTTACTTTTAACCATGGTAAATAAAATTCAACAATTACTATTCACCAAAAATTATTTTCATCCTATTGAACCAAATTTTACTTACTGATTTCAACCATGTCTCTCGGATTTTTTAAATTCAATTCATAGAAGTGGTAAAATTACGTTTTATGCAAATTTGCAAATGTGCCTAAAAGGAGGGTAAAATACGTTAAAAAGTTCAATAAAATTTTATATATCTAATCTTCTTATAAAATAAATCCAACGAATTACATTGAACTAATATAGGTATTATGTATCTATTTTTAATTTAAAATAAATTTAAATAAAAAATAATTATTATTTAAATAAAAGTCGCTTTTAAATAATAACGCAGTGTTTTTCACTATTAATCAAAAATTGAAAGTTTTCAGAAAAATACCAAAAATTCAACCTAATATAATTTTTATATTCTGAATTGAAAAATGAATACTATTTTACCAAATTCAAAACATATAATTTTCATTAATTAATTTAAAATTAATTCCTGTTGTCAAAACCAATAAGCGTGTTTTTAAAAAGTAAAAACAATCAAAAGATTGACCTGTGTTTATGTCCAATTTAAATGTAAAATTACTAATGATGACCTAAATTATATTAAATTATAAAAATATAATCTAATTATACTTTAAAACCACTCAAATTCATAATTTTACACTATAAATTATTACGATTAAAAAAGTTGTTTTCAATTAAAATTTAGTATTTTTCACTATTCATCAAAATATAAAAGTTATCAGAAAAGTACGAAGAATTTATCCAAACTAAATTTTTATGTCCCACTACTAAATAATAATTTAATTTCACTAAATTTAATATATAAAAGTGTCAAATATTGGATTTAAAAAGGGTTCTCCGTTAAAAGGTAGAAAAACCACATTTTTTAAGAAATACTTCTTTTATCGGAAAAATTGAATTTTTCCTTATATTGTAACGCCCCGACCCTAGTTACCCAGAGTCGGTGCATTATTACATAACATTGGAATGATCACAAGAAAGATCAAATCTCTAAAGACCGATTGGTTTAGTAGCCTTGGAAACACTAGATATATTCATAAGTCTTACATTACATCATAAAATGAAAAACTACTACAACAACATATTGTCTCCATAAACCACACTCATATCCCCAAATAATATCCCTGCAGGTCATTCATAAATTACTTCTTCACTTCCTGGGAAAAATAAAACATAGAAAATGGGTGAGCTCAAATGCCCAGTAAGGATAACAATATAGCGGAAACTTTCATAAATAAGAATAAACATTTAAGGCAATGTATAACTAAAACAAAAGCCTTTCAAACTTGAACTTTCAACATAGTATGGAATAAATAAAATGAAATAATTCCATTTACTTATTCACATGGTTATTCTACTAATCGAATAATCACATGAAAAATCAATAACCACTTTCATAATAATGGAATGCATAATGCCAGACTATCATAACCACATAGCCAAGGCCTCGTGCCAAGACTACAAATAAGATTTTGTCAAGGCCTTGTGCCAAGACACTATTTTGTCTCATGAGACCTACCGATGCATCGAGGAGATATAGCGGGCTCCACCCGTCACATATTAAGTCCAATGCATTCCCATATGAAAAGGTTTAAACATAACATAAACATTCATATTAAAACTAGCATACGAAATGTTAATACTTTCACCATAAACCATGAATGGTATAAAAATAGAACATCCACAGTCAAACAAATCACAAAACCTTCAATATAATATAGAAGTTTTGTATCATAACAAATCAACTTTAAATAAGCGTAAAATCCATCAAAGGATGTTGACATAGATGAAATCAAAATTCTTTTTAAAGAAATATCTCTTTTTATTTTGAAATCATTTAAGATCCATATAAAATAAAACATTTTCTTTGAAAATATTCTTATAAGATTGTAAGGGAAACTTTGAAGATTTTATAATGGCAAAAAATAGACGCTCCTGCCGTATAAGTTAAAAAAACATTATTACCTTAATTCCGTCGAAAAGGTTAAAAAGGACCTTGTTTTGAAAACGACGGAAAGATTCCTCTTATAAAAAGTCAAACAATGGTATAAATGACTTTAACCCATATTCTTGTAAATAATAAAAATGTGTTGAAATACATTACTAAGAAACATGGATGTGGATGATAAAGAGATCCCAGTAGATTATTATGTATAAACAACCTCGGATAATGAAGAGATTGTGAAATAACCCTTACCTTGTACTTTTCCTTGGTTGGGGTAGTTTAATCTCCTGTATAATGGTGAAATAGTTGTTATTAAATTATACAAGAATCATATACATTCATATGATATCATATATGATCTTTTAACATTGCTTTGTTAACAATATCTTAGATTTATCGTTGTTTCGGGTGTTAACTTACTCGTTTTCTTTTATATGTTTTGTTACGTAAGTCGTGTTTTTCATGGATAGGTTGTATCTTATTCATATCCAGAATGATATCATGTCCTTAAACATTATTTTTAAATCATCAAATGATAATTATACTTGAATGGATACGACGGAGAATGAATCTCATCACGTTCGTGGAGACGGTAGTCCGTACGTACGCACGAGCGACAATATCATTATTAAAATAATATATAATTGGATATTATATCATATATACAGAATCATTATCATGTTATATTTATTATTTACATGAATTACATATCATTATTATACCCACCTAAATAATAATATATTGAATAACAATTACACCACGACGTGGAGACGGTAAGCCGTACGTACGCACGTATGGTGACATGTCATTCAAATGATGGGTATAATACTGAATATGGTTGTTCCATATTTATAATAACATCACCGTATATATAAGATACTAGAGTTATAATTTTATAATTGAAATAATAAACAAAGAGGGAGTGGAAGAAGAAAGAAACATGAAAGAGGGTGAGGAAAATTATACCTCTTCTTCGGGTTCTTCCTTTTGATTTGATCAAAAGGACTCCTTAGGATGGCTTTCTGACTAAAGTAAAGCTTCTAGGATGAATGTATAGAAGTTGGGAGAGTATTTGGACAGATGTTGGCCGAACCAAAAGGCTTGAAAGTGTGAATAAGGTGGTAGAGGTGGGGGCCTTTTATAAGAGGAGAGGAGGGGCTCTTTTGGAAAGATTGAAATGTTACATTATTATACAATTATTTTCGGATTCTAAAGGTCCCAAACTTATATAATTCGTGGATAAGGTGATAAGGGTTCGAAATCTCTTCATCCAATAGGCTTTGGACAAGTGTAAGCCTTGTATTTTTCATTATCTTCTCATTTTATTTAAATCGTTAAATAATGAGGTCATCGCCGCATCATAATGATTTCATAAATAATTTAATTTATTTAATGTCTAAAAATTATAAAAAAATTCTATGATGTAGGAAATCTTTTTAGCTTTCTAATGAATATTTATAATCAAAATTTTGACTTTTTTAACCCCACTTAAAAACTGTTTTAGTAAAACAACTCATGTTTGTGTCAATTTAATTTTAACATTAAATAAATATATATTAATGTCATTTTCCAACTAAAGTGGATCCATGGGGTCCCCAAGTTGACCCATGGGTTGTCTCAGTCGGTCATAACTCATCCAATAGGATTAGGACAAGTTTCATGCTCATCTCATATTATTAAAACATTATTTGTACCTTAAACTACACTAATTACCTCTAATCGCGATTAAGAACTTAAAAGTTACTATTCAACAAAAAATTATTTTAATCTCATTGAACCACATTTTACTTCTTAATGACAACCATGTATGTCCGATTTTTGAAAATCAAATCACAGAAGTGGTAATATTTCATTTAAATGAAAAATCAGTTATTTAACTACCACTTAGTGGTTTCACTATTCATCAAAAATTGAAGTTTTTCAGAACAAAGCCAAAATTTCACCCTAAGCTATAATTGATATTCCGAATTCAAAAATGATGTCTATTTTAAAAAATTCCAAACATATAAGTTGCATTAATTAATTTTATAATTAATTCCCGCTGTTACAAAAAATGGCGTGTTTCTAAGAAACAATTTATATCAAAAGATTGGCAATTGTTTATGTCCGATTTCAATGTTAAATTAATTCTAATGACCACCATTGGATAAAATGGTAAAAATATATTATAATTATACTTTAAAACCACTAAATAGTATAATTTTTCACTATAAATTATTTTGATTTAAAAAGTTGTTTTTAAGTATTTTTCACTATTCATAAAAATTAGAAGTTCTCAGAAAAATACCAAAAATTCAACATAGGCTAATTTCGATATTCCGAATCCAAAAATGAAGTCCATTTTGATAAATAAAATTTATAAAATTTCAAAAAGTAGGTATTACTATTCACAACAGCTAGTTTAATTAGTTGTGGTATGTGTTAGAGCTCGAGGTTGCGTACAACACACGTTATTGCATTATTCGAAGGGAAACGTACCGTGGAAGCTTGGGGTGTTACATTCTCCCCTCCTTCAAATAATTGCGTCCTCGCAATTTCTAGGGTATTACTACATAAAAAGACTCGGGTGGTTCTTCATCATAAGTTCCTCAGGTTCCCACTTTGCCTCTTCCATTTTATGATTTCTCCACAAAACCTTTACCAGACGAGTCGTCCGGTTTCTCAGCACCTGCTCCCTCACATCAAGAATCCTGACGGGCTCTTCACAATAGGAAAGATCGGGTTCCAGTTCTAATTCCTCATAGGTGAGTACATGCGTTGGGTCAGGCATGTATTTCCTTAACAGAGATACGTGGAACACATCGTGAACTTTGGAGAGACTTGGCGGCATTGCCAATCGGTAAGCTACAGCCCCAATTTGTTCTAGAATTTCGAAAGGTCCGATGTACCTGGGACTCAATTTACCTTTCTTACCAAAACGTATGACTCCCTTCCATGGAGATACCTTCAGGAAAATATGATCACCGACTTGAAATTCCAAATCCTTCCTTCGATTATCGGCATAGCTCTTCTTCCTACATTGAGCTGCTTTGATGTGATTTTGGATTACTTTCACCTTTTCCACCGTTTCCTCCACCAGTTCTGGGCCTACAAGTTTTCTTTCACCAACGTCATCCCAACAGGTTGGTGTACGACATCTCTTTCCGTATAACGCTTCATATGGTGCCATCTGAATACTCGAATGGAAGCTATTGTTATAGGAAAATTCTACCAGTGGTAAATATTGATCCCACATACCCTGAAAGTCAAGTGAGCAAGATCTCAACATGTCTTCTAAGGTCTGAATAGTCCGTTCTGATTGTCCGTCTGTCTGAGGGTGGTAAGCAGTGCTCAAATGAAGTTCAGTATCCAAGGATTTCTGAAGACTTTTCCAAAATCTTGAAGTAAAACGGGGATCACGATCAGAAACGATCGATAGGGGTACTCCATGAAGTCTCACAACTTCATTAATATATAGTCTTGCTAGACGTTCTAGGGGTAGATCTTCTCTTATAGCAAGAAAATGTGCTGACTTGGTAAGATGATCAACAATAACCCATATTGCATCATTCCTTCTAGGAGTCTTTGGTAGCCCCATGACAAAGTCCATCGTAATATTGTCCCATTTCCACTCCGGTATGGGAAGAGGTTGCATGACTCCTCCAGGCTGTTTCCTTCCAGCTTTCACTTGTTGACAAACCATACATCTTGACACAAAATCAGCAATCTCCCTCTTCATGTTGTCCCAAAAAAATGTTCCTTCAAATCTCTATACATTTTGGTGCTCCCAGGGTGTATAGAGAAATTGGAACTATGAGCATCATCCAGCAATTCCCTTTTTAGATCAGGTATATCGGGAACACAAAGTCTCTTCCCGAATTTCAAAATTCCATCCTTATACACAAAGTCCCTCAATCTTCCATCATTCACATCTTTAATCTTCTTCTGGAATTCTTCATCATTAGTCTGAGAACTCTTAATCCTTTCTATTAATGATGGTTTGGAAACCATTTGAAAAAGCATTGATGTTTCACCTTCCCTAGTTATTCCCATGTCCATCTTCACTAGATCCATGAAAATTGGATCCCTTTCAATTCTCATCACATTCAAAACTCAATGGTCTTTTCTACTCAAAGCATCTGCCACCCTGTTTGCCTTCCCCGGTTGGTAATGTATCGTGCAATCATAATCCTTGAGTAGTTCAAGCCATCGCCTTTGCCTCATGTTGAGTTCTTTTTGTGAGAAAATATACTTCAAACTCTTGTGATCAGTATAAATCTCACATTTTTCACCATAGAGGTAATGTCTCCATATCTTTAAAGCGAAGATCACAGCTGCTAACTCAAGATCATGAGTAGGATAGTTTTTCTCATGAATTTTTAGCTGTCGTGATGCATAGGCAATAACCTTATCATTCTGCATAAGGACACAACCAAGTCCTTTCTTCGATGCATCACTATAAATAACAAACCCATCATTCCCCGATGGTAGAGTCAATACAGGGGCATTGACTAATCTTCTCTTCAGTTCTTCAAAACATTCCTCACACTCTTTTGTCTAGACAAATTTAATCCCTTTACGTGTGAGCTTTGTCAATGGGTTAGCCAATCTGGCAAAATTCTGGACGAAACATCGATAATAACCTGCTAAACCAATAAAACTACGTACCTCAGTTATACTCGTAGGTGCTGGCCATTCTTGGATTTCCTTGGTCTTAGAAGGATCAATAGAGATTCCATCTTTAGAGACAATATGGCCAAGAAAAGAAATCTCATGAAGCCAGAATTCACACTTGCTAAACTTCCCATATAATTCATGCCTCCTCAGAGTCTTCAAGATAATTCGCAAGTGATTTTCATGATCTTCGTAGGTTTTGGAGTATACCAAGATATCATCAATAAATACCACCACAAATTCATCGAGATACTCCTTGAAAACTCTATTCATCAGATCCATAAATACAGAGGGTGCATTAGTCAAACCAAATAGCATTACAATAAACTCGTAATGCCCGTACCTGGTTCGAAATACTATCTTCGGAATGTCTTCCTTCTTCACACATAACTGATGGTATCCAGATCGAAGGTCAATCTTTCAAAAGTATTGCGCTCCATGTAGTTGGTCAAATAAATCATCAATGCGAGGTAGGGGATACTTGTTCTTTATCGTTATAGCATTGATCTCCCTGTAGTCGATACATAACCTCATAGATCCATCTTTCTTTTTAACAAAAAGAACAGGGGCTCCCCATGGAGAAACACTAGGGTGAATAAATCCTTTATTACTCAACTCCTCTAGTTGTTTCTTTAGTTCAACTAATTATATAGTGTTCATCCTATAAGGGGTCTTCGATATAGGCCTTGATCCAGGAATTAAATCAATGGAAAACTCAACTTCTCGTTCTGGAGGATGTCCAGGTAAATCTTCCGGAAATACATCTACAAATTATTTCACAACAGGTACATCCTCTATTTGAACATTCCTTTCCTCACCGACAGTTATTCCATTCTCTTCCTCCCCAATAATTGAATTTAGTTGATATATTGAGGGTGGATCTAAATAAGAATTAGGTGGTGACGATTCTGCTCTAAAGATAAGGTGTTCCTTATCATTATCATCAAGAATCGTAACCTCTTTCTTCTAATAATAAATCTTCGCATCATAGTCTGAAAGCCAGTCCATACCGAGGATTATATCAAACTCAATCATAGGTATGACGATGAGATCATTAGATAAAGAACATTTATGTGCTCTAATGGGGACTGATTCACAAAACTTTGTTTCAATGATACTTCCCTTAGGAGTTTTAACTGACAACTCCCTTATTAAATCAAATTGGAAATATCTAATTTTCTTAGAAAACTGGGAAGATATGAAACAATGCGATGATCCAGAATCAAATAATGCATTTGCTAAACTTGAGGAAACCATTAAATTACCTGCCACCACATCTTTCGGAGCTTCTACCTCAGCAGTAGTGATAGCATAAGCCTGTCCTTGATCCCTTGGCCTTTTCTGAGGTAAGTTCTCCTGACACTTAGGACATTCATTTGCATAATGCCCCATCTCCCTGCAATTGTAGCACCGAACGTTGGTAGCTTCCTTCTTCCCCTTGCAATCATGAGCTTGGTGGCCTTTTTCACCACACTTGTAACAGACTCTCATTCCCTTCAACCAAGTACCAGGATGTTTCTTCCCGCATTTACCACAAGATGGATATTCAACTTTTCCCTTCTTCCCTTTATTTCCATTCCCAGATTGATCAGCAGGTCTCTTCTTCTCTTGCTTTGCTTTAAAGTCATAAGACTTAGAGAATTCCTTTTCTGTCTTGATAGCTCATGAGACAATGTCTTCGTACGATAAAAAGGATTGTGAGACTAATGCTCAACGAAGAAATGGTTTTAACCCATCAAAGAAACGATCAATCTTACTTCCTGGGTTACTTATATAATCTCCAGCATACCTTGCTAACCTTATAAAGTTAGCCTCATACTTTGTGACATTCTCATCCTCCTTTTATCTCAGACTCAGAAATTGCCTTTCCATATCTGCTCGATGGTCATGAGGAAAGTATTTTTCTAAAAATAGATCTTTGAACTCCCTCCATTCCATATTTGATACTTCATCATCTTCCTTCATGTTTTGAATCAATGATCACCATTGATCAGCATCTCCAGTGAGGCGGTAAACTGCCATGATAACTTTTTCCCTTTCACTGCTCCCCAAAGCCTGAAATATTTTCTCTAGGGAATTTATCCATTGCTCGGCTACTAAGGGATTTGTACTCCCATTGAAAGTTGGTGGTTGTTGCCTCATGAATCGATCTAACATTGATCCTCCAATCTGTGGATCAGGGTGCTCCATACGGGTAAGGTTATTATTCATAACCTGAGTAAGTTGTCCCAGTATGGTGATTAGCTGATCGGCACCAGTTGCATCACCAGCCCCACTATAATTATCTTGATCAGGAGGGCAATCCCTACATGGAGTGCGTGCATTGATATGGTTTCCATTTCTTCCACTAGGCGCCATTTCTAAACAATGGCATAAACTAGATCAGTTTATGAATCAAAATACATAATCCCATACTTATAAAACACTTAACATAAATTGAACTATTTATGGATATAATCCATAATCATAAAAATGTTTTCTTTGAAGAAGTATATACTTATAAACCCTTCATAATGATTTGTAAAGAAAATGAGAGTTATCCTAAGCATATCCCCCAGGAGTGTCGTAACCAAGAGTGCAGCAAGTCCCATTGTCGTGCACCAGTTCCCGTTCGAGTCTAGCTCAAAGCGGTGTTTTCAGGTTTTATCCCTAGTAACATCTGTGCCAGAGCCGCCTCTACCTGCTCGTATCCAGACAGGGATGTATTGCTCGGAAAACTCACAAAATCTCTACAATACCAAAATTCTAGGAAGTTCTTCTATACTAATCCTCAAAGTTCATCTTAGGTCTACATGCTCTAATCAGAGTTTATCTAAATCTAGCTTCCAAGGTTTGTACTAAACTTCCTCTGATACCAACTGTAACGCCCCGACCCTAGTTACCTAGAGTCGGTGCATTATTACATAACATTGTCATGATCACAAGAAAGATCAAATCTCGAAAGACCGATTGGTTTAGTAGCCTTGGAAACACTAGATATATTCATAAGTCTTACATTACATCATAAAATGAAAAACTACTACAAAAACATATTGTCTCCATAAACCACACTCATATCCCCAAATAATATCCCTGCAGGTCATTCATAAATTACTTCTTCACTTCCTGGGAAAAATAAAACATAGAAAAGGGGTGAGCTCAAATGCCCAGTAAGGATAACAATATAGCGGAAACTTTCATAAATAAGAATAAACATTTAAGGCAATGATAACTAAAAAAAAGCCTTTCAAACTTGAACTTTCAACATAGTATGGCATAAATAAAATGAAATAATGCCATTTACTTATTCACATGGGTATTCTACTAATCGAATAATCACATGAAAAATCAATAACCACTTTCATAATAATGGAATACATAATGCCAGACTATCATAACCACATAGCCAAGGCCTCGTGCCAAGACTACAAATAAGATTTTGTCAAGGACTTGTGCCAAGACACTAGTTTGTCTCATGAGACCTACCGATGCATCGAGGAGCTATAGCGGGCTCCACCCATCACATATTAAGTCCAATGCATTCCCATATGAAAAGGTTTAAACATAACATAAACATTCGTATTAAAACTAGCATACGAAATGTTAATACTTTCACCATAAACCATGAATGGTATAAAAATAGAACATCCACAGTCAAACAAATCACAAAACCTTCAATATAATATAGAAGTTTTGTATCATAACAAATCAACTTTAAATAAGCGTAAAATTCATCAAAGGATGTTGACATAGATGAAATCAAAATTCTTTTTAAAGAAATATCTCTTTTTATTTTGAAATCATTTAAGATCCATATAAAATAAAACATTTTCTTTGAAAATATTCTTATAAGCTTGTAAGGTAAACTTTGAAGATTTTATAATGGCGGAAAATAGCCGCTCCCACCGTATAAGTTAAAAAAACATTCTTACCTTGATTCCGTCGAAAAGGTTAAAAAGGACCTTGTTTTGAAAACGACGGAAAGATTCCTCTTATAAAAATTCAAACAAGGGTATAAATGACTTTAACCCATATTCTTGTAAATAATAAAAATGTGTTGAAATACATTACTAAGAAACATGGATGTGGATGATATAGAGATCCCAGTAGATTATTATGTATAAACAACCTCGGATAATGAAGAGATTGTGAAATAACCCTTACCTTGTACTTTTCCTTGGTTGGGGTAGGTTAACCTCCTGTAGAATGGTTAAATAATTGTTATTAAATTATACAAGAATCATATACATTCATATGATATCATAGATGATCTTTTAACATTACTTTGTTAACAATATCTTAGATTTATCGTTGTTTTGGGTGTTAACTTACTCGTTTTCTTTTATATGTTTTGTTACGTAAGTCGTGTTTTTCATGGATAGGTTGTATCTTATTCATATCCAGAATGATATCATGTCCTTAAACATTATTTTTAAATCATCAAATGATAATTATACTTGAATGGATACGACGGAGAATGAATCTCATCGCGTTCGTGGAGACGGTAGTCCGTACGTACGCACGAGCGACAATATCATTATTAAAATAATATATAATTGGATAGTATATCATATATACAGAATCATTATCATGTTATATTTATTATTTACATGAATTACATATCATTATTATACCCACCTAAATAATAATATATTGAATAACAATTACACCACGACGTGGAGACGGTAAGCCGTACGTACGCACGTATGGTGACATGTCATTCAAATGATGGGTAGAATACTGAATATGGTTGTTCCATATTTATAATAACATCAAAGTATATAGAAGATACTGTAGTTATAATTTTATAATTGAAATAATAAACAAAGAGGGAGTGGAAGAAGAAAGAAACATGAAAGAGGGTGAGGAAAATGTTACCTCTTCTTCGGGTTCTTCCTTTAGATTTGATCAAAAGGACTCCTTAGGATGTCTTTCTGACTAAAGTAAAGCTTCTAGGATGAAGGGAGAGAAGTTGGGAGAGTATTTGGGCAGAGGTTTTCCTAACCAAAAGGCTTGAAAGTGTGAATAAGGTGGTAGAGGTGGGGGCCTTTTATAAGAGGAGAGGAGGGGCTCTTTTGGAAAGATTGAAATGTTACATTATTATACAATGATTTTCGGATTCTAAAGGTCCCACACTTATATAATTCGTGGATAAGGTGATAAGGGTTCGAAATATCTTCATCCAATAGGCTTTGGACAAGTGTAAGCCTTGGATTTTTCATTATCTTCTCATTTTATTTAAATCGTTAAATAATGAGGTCATCGCGGCATCATAATGATGTCATAAATAATTTAATATATTTAATGTCTAAAAATTATAAAAAAAATACTATGATGTAGGAAATATTTTTAGCTTTCTAATGAATATTTATAATCAAAATTTGGACTTGTGTAACCTCACTTAAAAACTGTTTTAGTAAAACAACTCATGTTTGTGTCAATTTAATTTTAACATTAAATAAATATATATTAATGTCATTTTCCAACTAAAGTGGCTCCATGGGGTCCCCAAGTTGACCCATGGGTTGTCATGGTCGGCCATGACTCATCCAATAGTAGTAGGACAAGTTTCATTCTCATCTCATATTATTAAAACATTATTTGTACCTTAAACTACACTAATTACCTCTAATCGCGATTAAGAACTTAAAAGTTACTATTCACCAAAAATTTATTTTAATCTCATTGAACCACATTTTACTTCTTAATGACAACCATGTATGTTGGATTTTTGAAAATCAAATCACAGAAGTGGTAATCTTTCATTTAAATGAAAAATCAGTTATTTAACTACCACTTAGTGGTTTCATTATTCATCAAAAATTGAAGATTTTCAGAACAAAGCCAAAATTTCACCCTAAGCTATAATTGATATTCCGAATTCAAAAATGATGTCTATTTTACAAAATTCCAAACATATAAGTTGAATTAATTAATTTTATAATTAATTCCCGCTGTTACAAAAAATGGCGTGTTTCTAAGAAACAATTTATATCAAAAGATTGGCAATTGTTTATGTCCGATTTCAATGTTAAATTAATTATAATGACCACCATTGGATAAAATGTTAAAAATATATTCTAATTATACTTTAAAACCACTAAATAGTATAATTTTTCACTATAAATTATTTTTATTTAAAAAGTTGTTTTTAAGTATTTTTCACTATTCATAAAAATTAGAAGTTCTCAGAAAAATACCAAAAATTCAACATAGGCTAATTTCGATATTCCGAATACAAAAATGAAGTCCATTTTGATAAATAAAATTTATAAAATTTCAAAAAGTAGGTATTACTATTCACAACGGCTAGTTTAATTAGTTGTGGTGTGTGTTAGAGCTCGAGGTTGCGTGCAACACACGCTATTGCATTATTCGAAGGGAAACGTACCGTGGAAGCTTGGGGTGTTACATATATTATGTCTAAGAAACACAAAATTTGAATTTTAAAATAATATAGGATATATATAAAATTCAAAATGTGGTTAATACTATTCAAAACAGCTTTTTGAACGGCTAGTTTGGTAAGTCGTGGTGTGCTAGAACTTGGTGTTGCGTGTAGCGCAAGCTATTGAATTACTTTAAAGAGATAACGTACTATGAAATCTTAGGGTGTTACAATGTTAGTAATCATAAATAAAAAAAATTACTATTTTTAGTAAATATGTAAATAAATAAAAAACTAAAAAAATAAAAAACCAAAAAAACCAAAAAAATCAAAAATAAAATGTAAGAAAAACAAAAAAAAGTATTTTTCTATTTTTAAATATTGTATATTTTTTAATGATTTTTCAAACTTCCTTGAACTTTATTTCTACCCTTCTTATTTTAAACATACCATGCTAATTTGACTAATTCATTGGTTCAAAAAAATTTAGATTTAGATGATTATTGAGTGAAATTGGTCATTTCTTTCATAGATGTTTAGTTTTAGGACTAGGAAAGGGACTTTGAGTGAAATGATTTTTGTGGAATCACAATTATTACTTAAGGTCACTAGTAATTTAGAACTTTATCTAAGATAACTTTACTTTTATAATAAATAATACCTTAGGGAGATAACTCAAATAAAATTGATATAAGTCCTTTGAAATTGAAATAAAAATGGGAAATAGGGAGCCTCAATGAATATATGAGACAATGACACCATGTGTGTGAGTATCCCTCTATACAAATTTCAATAAGTTCTTTTTTACAATGTCTCACACAAACATGGTTGGGATATATTCAAAATAAAAATATGAATAAGTTTTTATGTAATAAATTAATTCGTTTAGGTGAGGTGAATACTAAACCCATGAAGGGAAAATTTTAATTATACCAAATTCATTTGAGTTGTATAAAAAAAGTGGAAATTTTAACTCTTGTTTGATAAAAACATAAGATAGATGTAAAATGAAGCACCTATTGTTAAAACTTTGATTCCACTTAAATTTCATTTGATCCACTCTTAAACTGAATATTTGATTGGATTAAAGTGAAATAGTGAATTAAAATCACAAATTAGGCATGATAATTTGAACATTGGATGAATATTTGTTTTATTCCTTCTCTAGTTTTTTAATTTATATCTTGGAAGTCTTAATTTTTTTTGTAATTTTCTATTGGAATAAATTGAATTCAATGATAAAATTTCCTGGGAGTTAAATAGTTCATGTATGGGGGAGTGATGTGAGTCTAAATTTTGAAAATTTCTTATTTTTTATTATTTA
This sequence comes from Viscum album, assembly GCA_963277665.1. NCBI lineage: Eukaryota > Viridiplantae > Streptophyta > Magnoliopsida > Santalales > Viscaceae > Viscum > Viscum album. Next base: position 2,653,902 of record OY728165.1, read on the forward strand.
AATATTCCCCTAATTTAATCCAATTCTTGGGTAAAAGAGTGATTTTCATGATTTTAGTGAATTTTGGATTTAATTGATATATGAATCAAATACAATTTTTAATGATTTATTCATTTTTTGATATAAATTTATAGGATATACATAAATTGATATTATTTTTTAAAATTTTAAATAACACTATCTGATTTCTATCTAGAACTGAAACACTTAAATGGATATATTTCAAATTCTAATTCTTTCATATATATTTTTGAATTTAATGAAAATTCCTAAATTAAAAAAATATATTTTAAAATATAAATTTTAATATAAATTTTCAATCCAAAAATGAATGTTTAAATTATAAAAATGGTTTCATTTAAAAAATCTAAATTGAATTGATCCATTTTATTGAATTTGAAATTTATTGATTGTTCAATGTTGTAATTTTTTATTTTTTATTTTTTATCATTTTTTTAAGAAAATTACATAACTGGAAAAATGTTTGGTTTATTGAAATATAGGGTGATGTTCTTCTACCACTAGGGTGGTGTTATCATGAAAATTATTCTAACACACTACAACCTATCCACTATTTTTCTATCGTCGATAATGATTCTATCAATGGAAATATTTTTGTATCATTGGTCATGTTACCCCTATTGCTACCTATATAGTAAAAAACATTACTAGTGGTCCTCTGTTTCTGCTATTATTTCACACACCCATGGTAGCACAACTCCCCAATTTACTTCCACCCTACCTTACCAATATACTGCTCCAATGTTTCACCACAATACCTCTACCCATGGTAGCACACTACTGCCATTGCAGAATCGAAATTATCCATCGTATTGCACCTTTATATTTCCAAATTTACACCACCACTACCATTCCTATAATGTTAGAATCATATAACACTCATCTTCTCCTATGGTTGGTTTCTAATACTTCTATTTCCACACCCACAGTAGTACCATACCTCACCCATGGTAGTAAAACCTACCTCCAGCCCCTCCATGCTCCACTACTACCATACCACCACACCCTCTTACTGTGACCTCTTCCAATGGTATCACCCTTCTTCCATAAACCCACCAATGCATTGGACCACTTTTTAAGACACCACTACCTCTAAAAATTCCAAACCAAACCTAATAATAAAGTGATGAAGGAGATCTAAGTCACTGCAACACGTGAGAAAGAAGGTATCACACTTCCACTGTCATCACCTGATTCCCACGCACCTATTGAGATATAAACATGCCACCACTAGAAGACTCCAATATGAATCACTTATCATTTTTACTTTTGATTTAATCTTTTAATTGAACATATAAAACTCATATAGGTTAAACAAATTTCATACAGCCTCTAATGGAGATAGAAACCCATACATTCCATTGATGCATGAAATCAACTGACCACAAAGGAGAACACTAACACCAGATTTAGCCACTGCTTATGGTACACTATATTACTAGAGAAGAGGATTCATGCCACTGAGATCCAAGAATAAGTCACCAGGAGCCAACCCCATAAAAATAATAAAAATAAAAGAAAAAATAATAATAAATAAGGAAAAAAATTATATATATTTATATATTTATATAATGATAAAATTTAAAATAAAAAAATAAACCAAAGAACCCCAATTCTTAAATTAATTATTTCTCTCTTGTTCGGGTATTTTGAAGAAAATGGACCTCAATACCCAACTAAGAACTTCATGAGATTCCCTGACATTTTTCTAAATCAAAATAATTAAAGCAGTGACATCCATACCTGAACAAGAACATGTTGTACAAAGATCATTCTACAACTTCTCACATAAGGATGCAACAATCACATTAAATCCATGATTCATTAAAGAAAATCATCTTATAATTATCTTGAATTCTTATAAAGATTTATCATGGGAGAATTTATAAATCAAAAAGATGCACTCAACTTAATTGATTACAACCATTAGAATTGCACATTTGGAATCCAACTTACTAATGTAGGAGCTCACCTCGACACTGAATGTGGGGATGAATAAGGTTTTAAATTAAAAATAATTTCTCTCTCACCTAGTTCAAACAATTGGAATATATCAATTGTCTTTATTTCTATATTTTTAATACAATTTAACTTCGTTTCTATTCATGTTTGACTGTGTTGTGATGTTATATTCTTCACCTTATTTGTTTATGTTTTCCCAAATATTCATGTCATTCCAATGATCTCTTCAACTCTAAATCATGAATAACTAACCTAAGTTCTTGGTCTCCTTGGGAGATCACAATGGAACTCCATTATTCCATTTATTCTTATTTCCATTGATGATGTGGTATTGAATTGGATAGAATTAGATTAATGATATTCGTCTTCTCAATCTGACAAAAAATTGAATTCTTTACTTTATCAAATAAATTTTATCTCCCTCTATTGGTTAAAGGTTCATACATTTGGAGCACTATGGAATGATGTATGAATAACATATTATGGAACTGGGTGTTGAGATGGTGAATTCCTAAATTGAGTTTATTTATTTCCTCTTCACTGTGGAGGTGGTGGAACTGAGTGTACTGATATAAATTTCTTCTAAGTATGTTTAGAGCCACAAATTAGATAAATAAAATAAATAAAATAATGATATTTACTTGATTAGGGGAGGAAAAATTAAGAGTATAATGTAGAATCTATCTAATCAACCCTAGATCAAAACCCATTTCACACTTATTATGATTATTTTTTAATTGTTTTAAATTCATAAATAAAAAAACATAAATTTATGGATTCTTTAGAAATTTAGAAAACAAAAATAAAAATACATTATTGATTTAGAATAGTGATAATCCGACCCACACATGCTCCATGGGAAATGATTTTGGTCAATCCTATTCTACATTCTAATCTTTTTAATAAAATATAAATTATATTTAACTATTGACCATGATAATCATAAAATTAGTGTATTATACTATTTTATTTAAATATCAACAACCCTTAATTATTATATTTATAATATTATGTCACTTTAATATTCTAGTGGGAAAGGATCCTTAAAATCTTTATTTATAGTCTAATATATGGATAAATCACTACTTAGATAGTTTAAAGGTAGGATTTTTTCTATAAAACTATATTTAAATATCCTTGATTTGTATAGAGATTCCCTTATCCTATAACCCCTAAATTTGGATTTTCTCAACACTTTGCCTCTAAAATTTACACCAATATAGATATGGATAGTTCTTTTATGAAATCTTTAGTTTATTAGACCTACTTATCATATGAGAGCTACCAAATAGTTGGGTGTACTCTCAACCATGAAAAAAGAGAGCCCCATACTTATGGTTTTTGTTTAAATTTGGGTGATGGAGTGAATTTAATCACTTAATATTACTTTGAGGTATTTAAGTTGATTTTCTTAGTTATAAAATGAAATTTAATTATATTTATCATGTTTGTTACTATAAGATAACACTCACAACTTTAAACTTGGATAAATAGAAAACATACCACACATGTTTATTCACTTTATCAATGTATGATTATTAACTATTCTTTGTGACTTCATACAATCCATTAATTTAAAAAATAATTAACAATTCATGAAAAAATAAATAAACAAAAACATAATCAATAGTTTTTATCTAATGGTTGATCCATAAAGAAGATAATGGATCAATCAAGACCCTAAGGGAATTCCTTGAGTCATTTAATGACTTGAAGTATAGCATCCTGTCATGTTCCCATGTATTTGCACTGATTTTTTTTCTCTCTAATTCTCACCTCATACCACATATTCATTATTATTTATTTTTTAATATATGTATACTCACTCTAAGTTGAATGGGATTTCTTATAAAGTATTATATTTAACTATATAAAATCTAGATGTGTAGGCCCCTATAATTAGTTAAGAGAGAGGTATTATTCATGTATTTAAAAAATTAAAAATTTAACTTTTATTTATTACAAAAAGCCACCACTGCAATATCAAAATAAAATAAAAAAATAAAACAAACATGAAAATGTCAGATTCAACTAACTATAAATATATATAAATAAAATTACATAATAAAATTAAATAATAAAATTCTATAATGGGTATTTTATAATTAATTAAAATAATTTTAAATTTATTTTATTTAATTAGAGATAGGTTTCATAATTCCCAAAAAAAATATTAATAAATTCCTAATGTTTTTTGGAATTTATGGGTATTTCTAGGCCTCATACGAGATCTTGAAAGGAGATAAATCCCTTAATAGGATAGGTTTGGGTGTGAAGATAATATCTATCTTAAATTAACCTAAACCATTTCAAGTGACCAAGTAGTAAATTAGGTCAAGAACATGGGGGGTCGATTCCCATGCACAACACTTTTTCCCTTTTTGTTAAATTTTTTAAATATTGAATTATGCTTTGTGTGGGTCCTTATTTACAGTGCCAAAACCACTAAATTCAAAAGGGTGATTGGGGTTAAATACAATGGGTATCTTTATCTTACCACCATTTAAAAAAATAACTATGCATGTTTTTCCCTTCGCCCTCCCACCCTAGTCCACACCATTTTTATGCATGTGCCTTGCATGTGCTGAACTTATTTAGATGTTCCAAGGGGTTTCACCTTCATATGGAAATATCTTGGCCATTATATCTTAGATTTATGCACCATATATTACATTGTACCCTTATCATCACCCTATAGTTTAATTTTGTCAAAATTAATTTAAATTTTGGATTAAATAATTACAAAACCACTTTGATACCACTTGTTAGAATCAAGTATGCAATGAAAATATATAACTAACTAAAATTATAAAAAAATTTAATCTAACATTAAAAAAAATATTCGGGAAGGAATTTCCCAAATCATCGTGATAATTTCTTATAATCAATTTAAGTATAAATAAAAAAATAAAAATGATACCACATTCAATTAAAAAACTTCATCATGTTTCACTCTTCGCTAGTGTGTCATGGCATGAGGGATATAACTAAGGAACCCTCCAGATCATCCAAAAATTACCTATAAACTCTTGGATCATCTTTCCTAAAATTCCATGTGCTAGCATAAGAAATCGAATAACCTTCTGAGTCTTGTTTATTCGCTGGAATATTATTTATCGATTCATGAGAAGAAATCAAAAAAATATTGTTATTAATTTTATTTCCTATTACATAACTTGAGAGGGAATTTGAGAGAGAAGATAAATTTTAGAAATGGGTTATTCCTAGGGTTTTCCCCTTAAAGGACAATTTATACCTATGTTAAACTTTTTAAAATTGAATTTTTTCCTCTAGAGAAGTTTAACCTCTTAAATTAACCTTATATGTGAAAAACAATTTAAATAACTTATCAAAAGTAACACAGATACCCCCATCACTTAATAATTATATTATTAAATATAATTTTATGAATTAATAACCATTAAATCAATTGAAAAGTCCCATATGTGTTTAACAAACATTGTATAATGAAATATTCCTTTGAAAAAAATGTCACTTGTATACATTGATTTTTAACTTTAATAATTATTGAATACATGGATTAATAAATTCAATTAATATTATTATGAAATTCAATAAAATAAAATACAATTTATTTATTTAATTACTTATGATGGTTCATATTCATACTTTCATCAACCAATGCACATGGGGACCACTTTATCCTAAACTCTAGTTCATTTGAATTGGTGGAACATATGGATACACTTTGTGTGTGACCCTATATGACTTTATCTTAATGGAAATAAGTTCTACTCAAATACCAATAGTAGTATTTAGAAAAATAGCATGGATTTTAAATAGATCAATGTAATTCATAGCTATGAAAACATTATACAAAAACTATCAATGTAATGTAATATCCTTATCTCATGATATCTAATAAAACAAGATGTATACTTTGAGTCACCACCATTTCATGATTTATTTTTATCTTTTTTACTATATTGGAAGAACTTTACTTCACCCACTATATCCATGGATTTAGTTAAGTAAATTTCATCCTAGTAAAGTGTCCAAATATATCTTTTTCTTAAACTTGGAAGTGATAAATACTATCTTGATCATTCAATTAATGTCATACCACTAATGATGCACCTGAAAGAAAATAAGCCCTACCACAAACCAAAATTTTAGGGTTTTTATCAAGTATTAAATTATATGATTAAATGATATACATTAGAAATAATCCCAAGTTGAGATATCAGTACACATTATCATAGATAATAATGTCCAGTCACACCTAAAATATGTGGTGTCCCTATTGGTGTGTAATTCCTCATTATATCTTATACTTTAGATCACCAAGTAAGAACTACATTATAAGAAGCCTCAATTATTATAATCCCCCAACACCTAATAGTTGAACATCATAGGTTCTCCATTAGAACGATTTATCTTGACCATAAGATATATTTTAAAAATATTTTCATAGTATCTTGAGGTTCACATTATATTTTGGTACTATTATAACCATTTTATATAACATTTAATCTATATAAATTAACATATATAGTATATTAAAAAGAAATATTATTATCACCAAAAGTGAAATACATGTATATATCAGGTTTTATACATGTCATGGAAATCAAAATTAATTGTTTAAGTTGGTTCTAGGTTACCCATTCTCATAAAAAATGGTATTAGTTCATTTTTTAATTAATCGTAATTTATTTATAATAAAATATGTGACTTGGTTTTTGGAAGACAAAATTAAGGAAAATGGATTTTCAATTAAAATTGTGTCTTTGAGAATTATCATTTTTTTAATAATTTATTGGGGATTTTGATTTAAATAAAATATCTGAGCAATTTATGGTTTTTTATTTTAAATGGTTAGTAATGAAATAATTTATGTTAAAATTTATGATATTACTAAATGAGATATATTTTTTTATTTTTTTATTTTTAATATTTTATCAAGATATTTTATCAAAAAAAATTATTTTTATAAATTTGTTTCCAAATAGTAAGTTGGGATGATTTTAAAACCCTCAAACCTAGATCATTAGGGGTCATTATTGAATACATTTTAAGGTTTTTGTTTAATACTATGAGAATTGGTTGGATAATTAGGGTCAAAATATGACTTTATTTTATAGTAATATTGGGTTATTATAGCAGATAGGGTAAAGGTTTCATAGAGACATATGATGACTTAAACCGTACATTGGTATGGTGAGTGATGGATTTTTTTTTTTTTGTTTTAGCACTATCAAGTGGGTTAACTTATTTTGAATGAAAAAGATATGTATAAAAATATAAAAAAATATATAAATTATTATTTTAATGATGTTATATCATGTTTGGGTTATGGGTGAGTTTTCCTAAGATTACTTAAAATGGGGAAAAATAAGCTTTATAAAGTGGTTTTTGGGGAGGTAACCATATAACCTAAAATATAAAAAATGATGAGTTTTCTAAAAAGGTTTTTTGATAAAATAAACTAACATTTTCTTTGATATTTATCAAATGGTTTTAAAAAATGGTTTCCATATTCCATGTTTGGAAAAACTATTTGATTTAAATGTTTTAATTTTATATATTCTTGGAAATGGTTTATAAAATTAGTAAACTGTTTAAAATTATACTTTATATTATTTTATGCATGGGAATACGTTAGAGTCATCGGGTAAATAATACCATGATATGCATAAACCCCTAGATGTACATGTTGGTATATAAGTAGAAATTATTAGTTGTGATGCAAGTAAGGTGAAAATGTCATTCTTCATCACTAGTAAGTTATAGATCCTATGATGTAAATATAGAGAGGATTTTTATTCAAGTTTTTTTGGATACTAAATATATTTTACCTTGTTTGGTTTATCTTTATATGACTATTTGGGCCATTTTCACTTATTGTTTGAGTTTGGATTTATGTTGCTTTTCATAATTTGGTTTTTTTATAAAAATCATTTAAAGGTGTTTAACATTTTGTTTTATCATAAACTTTAGAGTTCACATGTTAAAGAGAAATTTTTAATGGGCGGAGTTATGTAATGACTCAAATGGGGGGTTGAATTGAGTTCTTAAAAAATTTACCCTAAATAAATCATCACTCAAATTGATCTTAAAGATTTTATTAAATGATAGTGTAAAATAAAAAAAATAAATTAAAATAATAATAAAAAGTAATTTATAGTGGTTCAGGGTAAAGGATTCCCCTAATACACTCCAAAAATTCTCTCTTCATGAGCTTTTTGATTTTGAATATGCATGACCTTTTTCCCAGGGACCTTGAAAATTGGGTGAAATAAAATAAAACCTATTACACAAAGGTGACAAGAGATTTTACCGGGCTCTCACTTTTTTCAAGACATATCCATGGTCTTTATAAAAAAGGTATAGAAAATATATTCATATTTTTATCATAGTTGGAAGATGAAACTGAAAAATGATGACATGTTATTCTAGAGAAATAATATAACATTAATAATTATCTCCAAAAATTCTCTCGACTGTAGATGGTAATTTATTCAAATAATAGAAAAATTAAATTTTTTCTTCACAAAATCAAGTATGTTCTTGTATATATAGAAAATAGGATAGTCGTATAAATTATTCAAAATGAACATTTTTTTATGAGTGTTATTTATTTGTCTATATTTTTCTCATTTTCAATCGATTTTTTGAAATTTGAATTTTAAACTTCATATACACTACAATGGTTAAGAGCTGATATAATAATCCTAAATTAATATCTCTATTCCCTTATGTGATCTTAAATTATGAAAATAGAAATTGTGGAGATCATTTTGGACTGTAACGATGATCTCCATTGGAACTAGTGCACTCTTGGAAATAAACATATTATTTAATTCTCATTTCCTTATCCAACCATCAAATTTCTTAAGAGAAAGGAAATTTTTCATGGACTTAGCTCAAGCTTTAGGAATGGTAATAAATACCTTAAAAGAGTGAATAAATACTCTTAAAATACCTCATTTAAATACTTTATATTCATTGGGAATTATCTTCTTTGTAGGTCATTTACAACTTTAAAAATTTATAAGACTTAGAAAAATGAGTTAATTGAAACTTAAGATAATAATTTTACTTTGATATAAATCTTAAACTTCATGAGATAATCTAATGTGTATAATATTTTAAAATTTTGTAAGATAATATTATCTTCATAAGATTATTAAACTGAGAACATTTTTCTGTGACATAAATTTCTCTTACATAATGTTTTTATCTTCTTATGATAAATATGTACTTCGTATAATAATTACCTTTGTAAAGTACCAACATACTTACTTTTTGATAATGTAGGGTAATTTTTCACTTTGTATGACAAAATTATCTTCCTATGATAATTACCTTTACCAAAATCATGGCTTGTAATATATTATTTTTGATTCATGTGATAAATATTATATGTTGTACTTTTTTAGGATAATTTACTTAGAGTTGAAACTAAAATATAGATGAAGATATATGTCTACTCTTATGATTATTTCCTTTGATGAAAAATATAAATCCTAGTAACATATGACAAATAACAGTTCATATGATAAATTATCACCTCTTATGAAAATTTATCATCTATTATGATATTTTCCTTATAAAATTTATTCAAACTTGAAAAATTAAAGTTTATCCAAAATATATTGAAATGAAACATTACTTTAATAAAATTAATATTAGCCTAAAAATAGTTAAGAATAATTCATAAATGAAAAAAATGGGAATTTTGTGAGCATAAAAACATATTAAATGTTCATATATATTGGAATGACATTAGTAAGTCCAATAATCTCCCCCTTTTTGATGATCACAAAACCCATGATAAATTAAACAGAATATTTTATAGATTGAATATAAAATGAAAAATTCCATATTAAGTTTCTTATCCCACTTTTATGATATTAAAAAGGTGAACATGTGGAGTGAGATAATACATTCGATGTATCACAGTAAATGATGAACTAGAAGAATTCAAATTATTTAAATGAATATAATTTGAAATTTGATTTAGAGAAATTTAAGTAATTAATACGTAAAGACTAAAGAAATGTGAAAACACAATACATAGAATGTTATTAAATCAAATAATATTATTACATCGTCACATTTTATGATAACCAAAAGTTTATCCAATCAAAGAAATATAAGATCCTTTTGGATCTGGGTTTGGCGATGAAGAGGTAGAGATATGAAAGAAATTTCCAAGGTTTGGAATAGACAAGGGAAGTTAATTTCTATTTAAACCAAGACCAGAAGTGTCACCGGCTAGCTTTCTGATCATAGACATGATATGATCATGAATAATCTTAGTTATTTTAGCATTAAAAGACTCACTAATAGTGAAAGTAAAAGTGAATAAAGTAAATGTTATTTTTATACCAGTTATAGAGGTTTCTCTTGGAATTTTTGCTGATATTATAGTATTATCTCTCTCTATCATGGGAGGAGGTGGAAACAAACTTTTAATCCTTTCACTGATATCTCCAAAACATATAGGTAAATTATCCTTAAGTGGTATCATTTCTCTAATCTTAAACAATGAATTTGTACACATTTTTAATATGGAAACATGAGAATATTTATAGAAGTCTAGTAGAGAAAAAATTCCTTTCATGATTTCAGATCCAAAATACTCTTGAATATTGAAAATATAATATTTGGGAACTATATTATTGTCATAAATTTTTCATTTAACACTTTAATTCCCTAACTGGTAAATTATAATAGCTCAACCATATTCTTTATCAGTTGAATACCATCCTAAGAAATAATCTGTTATAAGATTGACTTCTTTACTTTTTTTTTGAAATTGTATCTACACATATAGGTCCTGAAAATATTTCATTGGGTCCAAATCCTTTATTATATTGAGTATCCTCAAAATATGATGAACAAACATATTTAAATTATTTCAAAATTTTATACAGTGAATCTTTCTTAGATGATAGATTCTTATTTAGGGTATATTCTAAATGAGAAATTAAAGAACATATCATCCAAGTAAGATCTTGGTTTTCCAGTAAAGTTTCTTTTAAGGAATTAAAAATGTCTTCAATAAATCCAACCAACTTATCAATATTTGAATACATTCCATATCTTCATTTTTTAGAACCATCTTTAACAAGATTCAATACATAAATAACATATTTTATTAAATATTAAATAGTGTCTAAAGATACCACATCACACTTAAGATCTTGAAATTTTCCATATATCATTAGCACATATAAGGATACATTATTTATATGATCATAAATATAACTAGAATATTCCTCATATGATGTGTAAATAGAATAAATTCTCTTCAAGAATTAAAACTAATAAATGGAAACTTTCTTCAAAAATTCCATGTATTCCTTGATAAATATGACTTCTTCTTGAATCAAGGAATATATGTCCAATTGAACTATTGTAATATTATTTATCATCTCATATTAATATTAGAAAAATTATTTCAGTTTATTGAAATCTGATTTAGAAGCTAAATTTTGGTTCAAATCATCCACTTGACTCCTAAGATTTCATGGAGTTAAATGTATGAAGAATTGTATTTGTAAAATTTTCTATATATTCTTCTGTCTTAGAGATCTTAGACTCTTTTATAATAGGATATTAAAATATTATTTTATACTCTATAATAGGAGAAAGTTCCTCATGTGTTTATCTTCTTCTGTCCTTTATAACAAGAGAATAATCTTGACCAACATATTCTTCTTTATCTTATGAGCTAACATGTTTTGAAATATAAATTATTCCTCCACTATCTTTCTTAAAAAATTTATGAGACTGTTTATGAGGTATCTCATCAACATAGCTGATTTGTTCTAAAATAGAAGAATGAATATTATAGTAAAAATCACTATGAAATGATATAACCTTCGACTGTCCAACTTCAACAGATATTAATCTTATAAAGGAAACACCAAGAGATTATTTATCTTTTTTTCTCTATAACTCATCATTATTAACAACCATATTTTCATTTAAATATTCTTGATGAACAATAACCTTAATGATATGTTCTTGATTAGAAGCTTAATCATGAGTATATTCATTTTCCTAACTAGATGAATCTTCAACAGAAGCACTTACATTCACAATTGATTGTTCCTCAGTCATTACTTGAGTAAAAATTATAAAAGAAATTTATTCATAAGAAATTATCTTTAACTTCTATCTTACATGTATATGATCATTATCCAAAAATTCCTATAAATTTTCTTAAAATTCAGAAGGATTAATAGGAGGAGAATCATCAATGACCTCTACCTCAGTCTGATTCGGTATATCTCTTATCTCTTCAGTTTCAATAGGTAGTAACCCTCTCAAGAAGTATATCCAAAAAATATCTAATTTTTTTAAATAAACCAACTCTATGATTATTTAAGTCATGGAACTTAGTTTTCATAACCTCAAATAGATCTAATCTATCCTTTTTAAATAACAAAGTTAAAATCATATCATATAAATAAAACAACCAGTATTTCTAGAAAGTCAAGCACATATACCAAAAAATGTACCATGAAAGATTTATTTTCTTCTCGAATAACAACATATAGAGGAGATGAATATCTGGTTATAGAATTTAATCAAATATACCATTCCAATAAATGATTCATATTCAAATAAAATTAACCAAAATCTTGGCATCATCTTCGAAATCCTTAAAATCCTTCTTCTCTACTACCAGAGAACCAAATAGATATGTCATAATCTCAATAGGTTTGATATCATCTACATTAACCAGGAATAAACTGAACTCAAAACATTATTTATGGGGATAGATAAGGAATTTAAATAATTCAATAGATGACATTGAGAAACGTTTCCCACCAACATTCCATATGACCAGTTCTTCAACATCTTTAAAGATACACTGGGAATTCTGATAAAACTCTGTAACTTTGTACTCATGAAATAAATTGGTTATTATTTCATCAAAAACAAACTTCCTTCCTTGGAAGCTCATAATTTTCTTTATCAAGAAACCCAAATGATCAAGCTGGAAAAAATCTAAAACTTTTCTACTTAAAATTTTTTGTACAAATTTAGGTCTCTTTGAGATTTATAATTCACTCTCCACAACTCTCTTTCAATTTCAAATTCTAAAAAATAATGAAAATTGCTTGATTTTATAGGGGTTTGATAGGGTATAAAGGGTTTGGTATTAGAAGAATAAAGATAAAATGTTTCTAAATAGGCCCAATGGTTTCAAGTGACTGATTATTTACTTTTTATAATATTTTGATTCACCTTATATAGGTGATAAAATAAAATAAAATTTAATATAATATAATCAAAATAGGATAGAGCACATATTAATTTATTACTAATCATATAAATTAGGTTATTTAAATATAAATTTATAAATTTAATGCATATTGTAATACATTAAGAAAATACATGGACAAATATATAATTGAAATAGAAATGAAATTACATAAAATTAAATAAACTTAATTCACTTTTTAATAAAATCATATTAGTAAATAGGAAATTTTTTGTAAATATGTATATTAATTGATTTTTAGTATAAATAAATTCAAGAAAAATATCACTCTTTTGAGAATGATCCCTTAAGAAGTGATGTATCAAATCAATATACTTGTTCCTTGAATGATTTATCAAATTTTTAGAAATGTTGATTGTACTAGTGTTATCACATTATACAGGAATATGATTAAAATTAAATCTAGATCCCATTAAGGTATGTTTTATCCACTAAACCTGAGAAAAAAAACTACCAATTGTAATGTATTCAACTTCATTAGTTGATAATACATAAAAATGTTTCTTTTTACTTGACCAATAAACTAGAGATATATGTAAAAAGTGATAGATTCTAAAAATTATTTTCTTATCTGGATTATAATATGAAATTAAATCAAAAAAATTAAAATTTAAAAATAATAAAAACTTTCCTTTTAAATATCATAAAATTATTTTAGCAACTGTTAAATGATATTTCTTTGGATTAGATTGAAATCTTTAACATAAATAAACTAAAAAACAATATTAGGTATTCTATAATTTTAATAAAGATATATTATAATTATTCATATATATAACATTTTTTCAAATATTTTTATAGCTTCATCCAAGTTGAGCTTAATGTTGAAACTTATGGGAGTAGAATATGTCTTATTATTTTTTAATCCAAACATTTTTAATAAATAATTAATGTATTTAATTTTATTTAAAAGATTCCAAAAATACTTTTGATAAATTTTAAATCCAAGGAAATATTTTAAATAACCCATAATTCTCATTTTAAATTCCTTTTTCATGAGTTTTAAAAATTCATTACATATTTTTTGATTATTTGATCCAAAAAATAACATCATCAACATATATTTGTTCAATAAAAACGTCTTTTGAAGAATTTTTCTTAAATAAAGTGGGGTCTACCAAACCCACATTAAAACCATTTCATAAAATAAATGAACGTTGTATTTTATACCAAACTTTAGGTTCTTATTTAAGACTATAAAAAGATTTTGTAAGTTTGGAAATAGAATTTTGAAAATGATGGTCTTCCAAACATATAGTTTGTTCAATATAAACTTCCTCTATTAAAAAACCATTTTGAAAATCAGATTTAACATACATATAATATAATTTAAAATCCATATATTATGCATAGGCTAAAAAAATTATACTTTATTCTAACATAGAAACTAGAGAAAAATTTTATTCATAATCTATTCCTTCTTCTGGATTACAAACTTTAGAAACTAATATATTCTTACTCCTAGTTATCACACCTTGATTATCCATCTTATTTCTAAATACCCACTTATTTCCAATAACAGTATAATCTAAAGGTCTATTATCAAATTCACATACCTTATTCCTTTTAAAAAAAATTAATTCTTCTTACATAGAAATCACCCAACTCTCATCATCTAGGGCTTATTTTATGGTCTTAGGTTCTATTTGGGGTAAAAAGTAAAAAAGTAAGAAATATTTCCTACACGTATTCAAGTCATAATTCCTTCATCTAGATTTCCAATAAGAGTTTCTAAACGATATTTATTAAGGGTTCTACGTTGTGTATGTAGTATAATTTCAGGTTCATCGGTTTCTTCCCTTTTAGGGATAGATTTTTCATAATCATCCTTTTTATTATCAAAGAGAGGATTAATTCTTAATTTTTTCAATTGAATCACTCAATTGATAAACTTGATTTTTTTCTAATTAAAATGGCCAATTTAAAAAAAAATAACATGAGTAGATTCTTCAACTATACATGAATTTTTATTAAAAACTATATAGACTTTAAAATTATTAGAGTAACCTAGAAAGATTCATTCATCATCCTTTGGATTGAACTTACCAATATTTTCTTTGGCATTCAAGATATAAACTTTGCATCAAAAAACATAAAAGTATATAGCCTTTGGTTTTATATTATTCTATATCCCATAGGGTGTTCTCTTTAATATAAGCCTTATTAGAACTCTATTGATGACATATCACTACTGGAAAACTAACCTATACCAACGGTTTGGAACCATTGGTATAGGACTCCAAACCGTTGGTATAGCCTATACCAACGGTTTGGAGAACCGTAGGCAAGTAAGTCGTTGGGATAGGTTTATACCAATGGTTTTTGGAAAACCGTTGGTATAGACCTATACCAACGGTTTTGAAAACCGTTGGTATAAGTAATATGAAAATCTATACCAACGGTTCCATAAAACCGTTGGTATATATATTTCCAAAAAAAACATTCACTGGGATTTGATCCCAGGACCTCCAGTTTATCATTTAACGACCTAAACACTAACCTAACATGACTTTTTGTGAACATAATTTCATAAATATATATATTTATTATCATAATTATTTTAAATTTTGATTTATAGAATGATCTGGTTAAGGGGATCCAATAAAAAATCAAAGGACCTATACCAACGGTTGTCAAAACCATTGTTATAGACCTATACCAACGGTTTTGACAACCATTGGTATAGGCCCCTGAAATCTGGGAAGTGTTGTTGAAATATTGGGGACCTTTTCCAACGGTTTGGCCAAACCGTTGGGAAAGGGTAGGCTTTCCCAACGGTTTGGACAAACCGTTGGGAAAGGTCCAATTTGTGGCCACTTTTCCCAACGGTTTGGCCAAACCATTGGGAAAGCCTACCCTTTCCCAACGGTTTGTCCAAACCATTGGGAAAAGTGGGGAAAGCCTATCGTTGGGAAAAGTGGCCATAAAGTGTACTTTTCCCAACAGTTTGGCCAAACTGTTGGGAAAGCCTACCCTTTCCCAACGGTTTTGGCAAACCGTTGGGAAAAGTGGCCACAAAGTGGGCTTTCCCAACGGTTTGGCGAAACAGTTGGGAAATGGGGTATATAATTGTTGGGAAAGGTCAAATTTCCAGTAGTGTATCATTCTATATTAACAACTTTAGAAAAACAATGAGTTGGTATGCTATATTTACACAACATTGTTATACCAATTTATCACAATGTACTATTTCTTATTACAATAACACCATTCTGTTGAGGTGTTATAAAGGTAGGGAAGGTATGTTTAATGCCATGTTTTGAGAAAAAATAATTAAATTCATGATTCTAAAATTCTCCTCTATGATCACTTATCAATGAAAAAAAAATTGAGCATTTTTCATTTTGAACAAGCTTACAAAAAATAATAAAAACAATATAATCTAAACTTTTAAGTCTCAAGAAATTTACCCATATAAACATTGAAAAATCATAAAACAAAACATAAAAAAATATTTACTAGTTAGGATTTCAATTATATAATATCCAAACATATCCATATAAATATTTTCAAGTGGTTTGGATTAATAAACTTCCTAAATTGACTTAAAAGGTGATTTTTATTGGTTTTCCCATTTGACATGCATCACATAAGTTCTTTTTATCTAAATTGAGTTGAGTAAAATTAGAAGTCATATTTTTCATAGATTATTTCATTAATTAATATGCATCATAATTTCCAAGACTCGTATTCCAAATCCATGATTTATTAATTTCAATATTCAAATAGTTCACATTTTTTACATAAATAATGAAGATCTAGTGTATAAACATTTTTAGTGCTTGGTTCCTTAAATTTAAGTAACTTGTTCTTAAAAACAAAACATACAATATTAGAAAAATAAATTAAATATCTATCATCACAAAGTTTATAAATAATTATCAATTTGTGTTTTAATTCTTCAACATAAAGTACTTTTTTGATTAGGATTTAATTAAGATATCTATTAAATCCAATACCAACAATCTTCGCTTTTTCATTATCACCAAATGTGACATTTCCTCCATAAATCTTAGATAGTGAGTGAAAATTAGAAAAAACCACCACTAATATATATTGAATATCCATTATCCATAAACAATTTTGGATTATTGATGATGTTTCTTGTTCCCTATAATAAAAAATTAAGAAAAAAGATTTGTTTGTACCTAAATATTCTTAGGTTCAACAGTGTTAACTATAAAAGATTTTGGAATTAAAATCTGGTTATATTTTTTAGAATTTTAGGAATTATAATTAAATAAAATTATATAAATAAATTATTTATTTATTCCACATATCTTAGGGTTTTTTAATAAACAATTATTTTCAAAATGACCATTTTTTTCACAACGGAAACAGTTGATATTAGATATGTTTTTATTTTTAGAATTTTCTATAAAATAATTTTATAAAACATGGGTTTTTATCCCTTAATTCCTATAAAATATTTTTATTTATTTTCTTTTTTTACAAAATATTTTGTTTAAATAATCCCCCTTGTAAAAATACTTAAAGAATCCTTAAAATTTTCAACTTAAATATCTAATTATTTTATTTTACTATCATGGACAACACAACTAAAAGAGAACTCGTCTAGTTTAACTTTGAGTTTAGAAATATTTTTTTAAAACTTCCTTTTCATTAAAAACAACATCGTATTATTTCTTTAGAGACTTGTTATTTTTCTTCAAATAATTATAGAAGTATTATAATATATAATCATTTTTATTTAATTTTTCATAAGATTAATTTTCATATTCAGATTTTGAAGAATAATAATAGGCAAAATGTACCTCATTAGTTTGTGACATGAAACACACATATTTATTCTAATTAGATACTTCATATTTGGATTCATAATTGGAGTTATTAATGGAGTCCTTTGAGGCACTTCATGCATCCTTCGTATCTTTCTTATCCTTCTTATGGATTAATTTATTTTTTTATTTCTTTTCATAGTTTTCTTATCCTTAAGATAAGGGAAATTAGACTTAACCTCAATCTTATTGCAACCATAGAATCTTATTTCACTAGTATTTCCATTGAACTTATCGTACCTATTAAATAATTTTTTAAATCCTCTCCGCTTATTATAGAAACATTTAAAATTCTTGGAAAATTTAGTAAGCACATTACTTGACTCAGAATTTCTTGAATTCTCTTCATAAGATAAGCATAAAAATGATGTATCTTTATTTATATTATCAAACTTTTAAGTAGAATCATTTAAAGAATAATTATCTCATTTTTTTATCTTATTTTCTTCATTCTCAGCTTCAAATTCTTCTTTATACATCATGTGTGTTCCAATAGGATTTTGAATTTTGAAATGTTTCACAGTAATAGATTTTCTAAAAGAATTTGAGATACCAATCCTTTTGTATGGTATAACTATGAGAACTATAAGATATTTATTGAGTTCAGAAAAAAGAGTTCCTAACAAATACACATTTTTTATGATTTTAAATAGCCTTACTTTTATTTGAGTGATTCTATCACCATTAATCATTTTAAATGTATCAAAACCTAACTTCTCATTGTTTTTCCTAAGTTTTCTCACCTTATTGGTACCTTTATAAGTTACCAATATATTTTTTCATATTTCATGTGTTATAGAACATTGGGAAACTCTATTAAACTTATCTAGACCACGTCCACATATAATAACATTCATATATTTAGATTTCAGACCATATTAGGCTACTGTATTAGCATCCATTTTTTATGGATCTCCTTAAATAACTTTTTCAGGCTTGAAAAATTTTAGATAAACCTTTAAAAAACTAATTTCAATAGATGATCATTTAAACCTTCAAGAATCCATAGTTTTCTCCACTAAAATAGGGAGACCTAAACATAAACATTCCCCCTCTATTATTAATAATTACAACCATTTAAAATTGATCTTTAGGACTTTAACCTTTTAAATTTGAGAACTCGATAATCTATTCCTTTGATACCAATTATTTAATATAGGGAGTTATGTAATGACTCAAGAGGGGGTGAATTGATTTCATTGAAATTTTACCCCAAATAAATTGTCCCTCAAAATAATCATAACTCTTTTATCAAATAATAATAGAAAACAAAAAAAATAAAATTTAAGAACATAACATAAGGAATTTTTAGTGGTTTGGGGAATAAGAATCCACCACTCCACCAATGAAATCTCAGTGAGCTTGGTGATTTTTACTATGCGGGTCCTCTTCCTAGGGATGTTGATAGATGATTAAAAGAAAATTCAACTTCTTAAAAAAAGGTTCTAAGATATTTTACTAGGTTCTCTATTTTTAAAAGTCTTATCCATAATATTTACAAAAGATAAAAGGTATTGAAAATATATTTATATCTAGATCATATTTGAAAGACACAACTGATAAAAGATGATATATTCTTCCATAAAAAGAATATAACTTCAATGATTATCTCTGAAAGTTATCTCAACTATAGATGATAAGTTCTTAAAATTATAGAATCAATATTTTTTTCTATACAGAAAGTAAAATTTTATTATATGTTTAGGAAAGTATATAGTCTTATACATTCTTTAGATTGCACACTATTTTATGAGTATTCTTTATTTATCTATATTGTTATCTTTTTTCATTCAAACTATTAGAATTTGAATTTGATACTTCATATATACTCCAATGGTTAATAGATAATAGAAAAATCCTAAAAATAAAGATATATTCCTGCATGTAACCTTTGACTATGAAAATAAAAATCATAGATATCATAGTTGACTATAATGACGGTCTCTATTGGTACAACAAAATCTTAGAAATAGAGGAATTATTTAATTTTCCTTAACTTTTCCATCAATCAAATTTTTTTATAGAAATTTAAGTAGGTGTGGATTTCACTCGAGTTTCCACAATGGTAATAAAGACCTCAAATGAGTGAATAAATACTCCTAAAATACCCACTTTTAAATACTTTTTCAATCATTGTGAATTATCTTCTTTGAAGTTCATTTTCATCTTCAAAACATTATAATATGTAGCAAACTTATTGAATTTAAACTTCTAAGAATACTTTTTCTTTGATAAAAATATTTAAATTCATATGATAATGTGCTCTATATGATATTTAATACTTTCATAATATAATCTCATTTTTGTAAGATAATCAAATGAAAAACACTATTTTGTAAGATAAATTTTTTCCTCGTGCAATTTTTTTATCTTTATACGATAAATCTTTACTTTGTATGATAATTACCCATTTTGATTACTAGGATACTAAATTTATAAGAAATTAGAAAATTATTTTACTTCATATAATAATTTCCTTTTCCAAATGAACAACTCATAATACATTATTCAACTTTTTATGATAAATATCATACATAATTCTTTCATTGGATAATTTACATAAAATAGAAACTAAAATCTAGGGTGAAGATATATGATTTCCTATGACAAAAAATAGAAATCCTGGCAGTGAATGACAAATATTAGTTCACATGATAAATTTTCACCTCATATGATAATTTATCATCTTGTATAATATTTTACATAGAAAATTCCTTAAAATTTTAAAAACACAATTTTAACTAAAACATGAAAAAAAATATTACCATAAGAAAACATGTAGTAACCTTAAAAAACTTTAGCATAATTAATCCTTAAAAAATGAGAATTTTTTTAGCATCAAAACATATTAAATATTGATATATGTTGGAATAACATTAGTAATTCCAAGAGGAAAATTATTTCCCAAGAATTTTATTTTATCCCATGTAACTATTTTAAACCTTTGGTGATTGGGGGGCATTTGAGGCTATGTCAAAATCTGATATGCGTCTCAGTTTTTTTGTACTTAGGTTAGGTCATTTTAATTAATTAATTATGTTATATAAATGAGGGTGGTTATAATTATGATTTTCCAACATATTAATCAGAATATGAGCTACCGTAAAAACTATTATCTATGTAACATGTCAATTTATAGAAAATATTATAAACTAGATATAATACAAAACATTATCCTAGATATAACAGCATCAAGAGAGGGTGAATTGAATATTTAAAAAAAACTAGTTAAAATACATTAAAAATGAAAATTATTCTTTGTAGAAAAGTTTCTATATTTTTAAGTTATATAAATTTTTTTATTGATAAAAAATAAACTAATTTGGAAATATTTGGAAACATAAATAGAAAAATATGTGATGATTTTTTAAAATTTAGAAAGAGTTCATAAAAATTTCAAAAGTAAAAATGAAAAATAAATAAATTCTTATAAAGTAAAGTGGTAAGAATAAATAATTGTTTAAATTAAATGTGGAAGGATAAAAGAATTATCAAACAGGTTCCATATAAGGATTTCATATTCCCATATTTATCAACTATTTGGATACATACAAGTTTCTATGCCCATAATTTCATCATTTTTAACCCAAAGTGGTTTTAGGATATTATGCTTAAACATTTATGTTCTAGTACTAGGTATAAACTATGATCTCTCATAATACAATTTTTAATAATGAGAACATATTCTATAAAAATATAGAAAAAGGTAAGAAGATTATGATAAAACAATTTATGTGTTGTTTATAAGTGATAAAAAAATATAGAAGGTAAGACACATAATAAAAGTATCAAGTGAACAATTATAAATAAAAAAGGGTTTTGATCTTAAATGATATGGGAAATCATAAATATTTAGAATGAAACTTCATGAAGTAGTACCCTGGGAGATTGATTTTTTATCTCTATTTATAGGATTCAAAAAATGATCGTTGATATATTTTACTCTAATATTTTTGGTACCGATGTATTTTATATGGCCTTATGATATCTTCAAATATTAATAAATTTTCATCTTATTTCATTAGTAAAAAATATCCATTGATATATTAAACACTATATCATTAATCTTTAAATATACTAATTATTTGTTATATAACACTTTACTCTTATCGTCATCTATTTCAAGTCTTCTTGCTTCTCTTATTTGAAATAAATCCTTCCAGGGTATCTTTAATCAAAATTTAATCTTTTTGACCTTCAAAAAAACTTAAAAAATATTTTGGTATACATGAAATTTGTTTTATGTAGTTCTTTAGATATAGTCATATAATAT
Organism: Viscum album; assembly: GCA_963277665.1. Lineage (NCBI taxonomy): Eukaryota > Viridiplantae > Streptophyta > Magnoliopsida > Santalales > Viscaceae > Viscum > Viscum album. The sequence continues at coordinate 2,676,223 of OY728165.1, forward strand.
AACAGGTATAAAATACATGGTATATTTTCATACTTCATTAAATTTACTAAAAAACATCTATGTAATAACATTAGTAGAATATAAATGTGTGTCATAATTAATCAAGACCTATGATTTTGAGGTTTTTATTATAAAAATTACCTAACATTAGTGAGAATATAGAATAATATATTTACTAATTTTACTATCAACCCATTTCATGCACTTAGATCGGTTTAATTTTTTATCTTATGTATTTCTAACATTTATCTTATCATGTTATCTTAATACTCATACCAAATTTCATTTCATACTTCATTTTTAACACCTTGAGAATTTCAATGTTTAAAAAACTTGTAATAATCACTTTCATGTGTAATCAGTAAACTAGATGTATCATAATATAATAAGCTCAGTAACTCATAATCACATTATCCATTCCACCAAAAATAAATTTATTCACTTTTATCTAATAAAATATAATCGAAAATATATTAAATTATTCAAAATCAACTAATCCTAACAATCCATATTGTGGAATATTTGGATTAATTTCTTATTTATTAGTCTAAATCTATAATTAAGTGATTTTAGAATCATTAACCTTGATCTTATCATTTTTTATGTTATAGAATAAATTATCCAATTATGGTATAAGTTTTTAATGATATTCCATAACGTTTCATAAAATAATATATAACTAATTTTGTTCTTATTCATGAAGGAAAAACCATACTTGTCATTAAGTAAATAGAAACTAAATTTCTATTTTTGGGATAATAAAAAAATTAAATTTGAGAACCATTCCACTAGATAAATTTATAATTATTTGGATAGAATCCATTTGATTCATTATAAAAATGGATATCTATATTTCCTTTAATAAATTATCTTTTATATCTAATTAATTACACACTCACACATAAGTTTGATGTAAAATTACTATATTATACTATTTAGGGATATAAAAATATTTATTTTATATATTTTTTCATGATTCTATTTATATAATTGAGAAAACTTTTCAAATTAAAATATCAATCATGGAAAGTATTTATATTAATCTTATCCTTTAAAATGATAAATCTAAGTGAAAAATGGACAATATAATGAATTTTTAAATGAGTATCATGTGTTTCAAGTCTTTAATAATGACTTTTATTGAATACAATCCAATTTAAATAATGAACACATTATACGTTGTATATATTAGTGGTCCAAAATCTATATTTTTATAAGATTTCAATCTACTTTATTTATTCTCTCGCCACTCATCTATTTAGGATAAAAAACATGTCAACCATATCATATATTATTCTTATACAGTTGAGTATATAATAAATTTACCCAATCCATCTTATTATTATTATCAATTCTATTTATCTAGAGTACTAATTAAATTAAGATCATGTAGAAAAATATATCTCAATGTCTATAAAAAAATATTTCACAATACTTAAAGTTAAATTTGACATTAATTTATAAGAATATACAATCCACCCTATGAGCCTTACAAAATATAATCAATAGGAATATGTATTTAGCATAACCCAACCATATTGGATGATTTATGTCTTAAAAATTACACACTTAATAAATAATATAACACTTGGTATTTTAGGGGTTTTATTTTATATCACTATTTAATTATATATAAATTTCAAAGATATTTTATTTTATTCTTTACATATATGTATGTAAGTTTTTAATTGATTAAAATTATACATTTTTTATGAATCAACTAAATCGGCATGTTTTAGTCATAGTAATATATGACTATGTAATCAATGATTTATGATTTAATCCATAGTAAATTTTAATTATAATATTCTACACATATTCATATGAGTTTCATAAAATGGTACATGAAATAATTTAATGTATAGGATTAAAATCAAAATTAAAATTCACCAGAAATATGAATAATCAATATTAAGAAGGGGTGAATTAGTGCTCATTGTTTTTTTATAATTTTTCATAAAATAAACATCAATATTCTCTAAAATGAATGGATCACTTTTAACCATAATAACTATATATCTCACACACACACTATATACTAAAATTAAAGAAATCACAAAAAAAGTCTTGATATTTTTGTATGGTTTGTAGTAAATTCCATGGAACAGTGATCCACTTATTTTATAAATTTGATTACAGTAGGTTAGATATTATCTTTATGTATTTACAATAAATTTATCAACCTACTAGATTTCACATGAATCCCACGTTCATTGCAATAATCAATATTTATTTTTTTAGGTTTTTTATATAGAATATATGGATTAAGAAACTCATATTTAATATTACATTGATCAGTTACCATATGCTATTGGAGTATGTTATAAAAGTAATTGTTTGATATGACTCAATTAGAATGATAATCAACCTCTTATTTATTCAAATCCATGTATGAATATTCACAGGAAATAATGTCTTTAATAACATATAATATTCAATACTTTCTATTTTTTACTTGATCAATAGATCATCATCCATCTCCTCTCATAAATGTAACAACATTATATTTATATATTTTTCTTAAACACCTTGCAGTTTCTCTCATATATTCTCAATATTTTTTCACCACATTATTTATCAATAACAATGACATTGTTCTTATTTTATTCACAAAAATATCTTCTATAAATCCATTAATTAATTCAATTTTAAATTATCAAGATAATAGGATCTTCTTTGAATCAAAATATGAAAAAAAAATTATAATATTTATTAATATTCTTCTTGATATTTTCCTCCATTATTATATGAATATCAAATACATATCTCTATTAAACATTATAAATCATACCATTTTTTAGTTTTTTATTTGGTTTTTCCATTTTTCACTTAATTTAACACTTGTATAGCCTTCAAAATATTGTTTTCACTATAATGAAACTTTATCTCATCCATTTTACAACTCATTAAATATTCAATTCACACTTACATATCTTCTAATAAAATTATATTATTATCCTGAAACCTTAGGATAACTCTTGTATGTAGTTCCTTAGACCCGCACTCCTAGATCCAGTGATAATAACACATACTTCTCATACTATCTTCAATACCAAATATAGATTCCCAAACATAACCATCCTAATATTACACGAATTGATGCTAATATTTCATTACATATATTCCCAATACCTTTTAGGTTTATATATTTAGAATTTAGTATTAATCATAAACTAATAAACCCCATGTCTTTTTCAACTAATGAGAATTTTTCAAAACTATATAGGTAACTAAATAATCCATATTAAGCCTTCAATATCACTCAAAAATCCACTACACATGTTGTTTTTCTAATCATGTCATGTGTAATAATTTTCTTCATAACCTGGGAAAATAGAAACACAAGAATGGGTGAGTGAAAACACAAATTAAGGGAAACATACAACTGAGGAAATAATGGAATAAATAGGGCACAAATATTATGGTCGAAATATATAATCATCATAGTTCCATAATCAATTGAAACTAAGAGAATAATATATAAATGGATAATAATGAAAATAAATATATCATATGTATAATAATAACTGAACTCTTAGTGATGTAATGAGTAATGTTTGACATATTTATATTGCCATAAAATCCTCTTCTAATAAAATATTCTTTTTATCAAGGATGTAGCCAATACATCATGTAGAATTGGGCAGACATACACCAAATACCCAAAAATGTTTTCTCACAATACCTACTGATGAATCAAGGGACTATATAATGTTGTTCTACACCCATCACTTGTTTAATTCCAATGTATTCATCATATGAAATAATGAGTAAATAATACATGATCAACTCTTCTAATAATCATCCTTATTAGAATAACATTATATGGTACTTTAATAATTTTAAAATGGATAACATGATCATAAACCATATAAAGAAATAGGTTGCATATTTAAACAATACATAGTCAACTTTCCTGAGTAATCAATAAACATCTATACCATAATAATAAATATATGGATTTTCAATAGTTTCTTAATCATTAAATAGAATATATTTCTATGTTATAATCCCTCGAGTTGAAACTGTATGGGGTAATGGTTTATGGTAAAGTCAATAAATTACCTAATCAATAAATTTATGGAATCTAGGTAAACACATGTTAATCAAAGGAATGGAAAATGTGGTATTCACAAAGTTAATGCATTGGAAGAAAAATAATGTTTATTCACGATGGATGGTTAGGAAAGAAAAATACAGTGATGTATCATATACTTGATATAAAATAACATTATATAATTCATCCAGATAGATAATTTGGGTGGTTACGAAATAATATAACCCTAGTGTAACAAAGGAAACTCAAAATGATATTGATATAGATGAAAAAAATCTTTGGAAAAGAATTCTTTGAACGGTATCACATAAGAATAAATCAAGAATTGAATGGTTTGGAACCACAAGTTCAATCCCCCAAATTATATATATACATATAATATAGAATAAATCATGTAACATAAATTCTATGAGTTTAAATCATTTTGAATATGAAAAGTAAAATGGAAGTGAAAATTTAAAAAAAAAATAGAAATTTTTTTTAAAATTGATGTAAAATAATAACTTACCATTCAAGTAATTTTTGAAAAGTTGAAGTGTAATATTTTTAAATATTTTACTTTTAAAAAGAATATCTAATAATGTATCTTTTAAAATTACATAAATTTTTCTATATCAAATGTGGATCCAAAGATAAAACATTTGATAATGAAATGAAATTAACCTATTTAATACTTTGAAAATAAATTTTTTGGAAACCCACATTCTAAAAATAGTAATAAAACCTTTATTGAATTAAAAATTAATTTTCCAAAAGAGGATTATAAAATACCATATGATAAAATTTTATTGTGGTAGAACCCAAACATGGAATAACAGTGTTCAAGATAAAACATTATAACTCAAAGAAAACAGATTTGAGCTATCAACATCCCTTACAGGAAACATACTCCATTAGGTAAAAAATCAATAAGGATTTATGTGGTAGGAATGTGAATCCATTAAAAAATGATATAATACCTCATAATAAAATCAAGTGTATAATTACCCAACTTATATGAAATAAGTTTAAGAGAATAATCATAACTCAATGAATTAATGTTGAGTTACCAAAAATCCTTACTATTGGGGTAACAATTGAATCAAAATCCATTTGATAAAGGGAACATGATTTGAATTTTAATATCCATTGAAATTAAAAAATATATTATAAATATGAATCCATGGGTATTAAATACACAATACTAGGAAAATATGGTGCACAAAATCTATTATGTCTTAATGAATCAAAATTGAGACCAAGAAAACCCTTACAACCTTAGAAATTTTTGAGTCAAACCCCCTTAAAGGATATGATTTCAAATTAAACATTAAACAAAATTAATAATGAGAGTATCATGATACAAAATTTTAAATTGGTAGTAGATATAACATTCTAAAGAAAATATGGTTTATAATAAGAAGTATGTCTCAAGGAATTTAAAAATAAGATAAGAGAGTAATATTCTTATAAAAACACCTTGAAAGATAGAGTTTGTAATTGAACATAAAATAAAATTATTAAAATATATTTAATTTTATGGTATCTATAATAGTAATTATATACACAAAATAAATGAAATTATGTTCATAATACCAAACATGTCGCAACAAGATAAATTTGAGATGAAAACCCTTAGCTTGGTCCTGATTCATTCTGCACTTGCACCAAACATCTTGAATAATTAAATTAAGTTCATTAAATACATACCCAATAAAATTATTCATCACTATAACAATTTATAAACCTTATTTATAATCATTCAATATATACACATATCAGTTAGTTTTTACCTATTTTCAATATCGGGTGTAAGTAATCTTTATTGCTTTAAACTAATTTTGTAAAATATGTATTAGAATCAATTATTTATTCAAAATTAAATCACTCTCAGATACTATAAATTAATTTAATATAATTTTTAAGAGATTTTATAAATTTATAATTTCATTTCATTTCATTTTTTGTTATGATCCCTGAGGATGAAATCGGAGACGAGCATGTTTTAGTGAATCTTAATGAATGATTAGTGACTTCTTAATTAATTAATTAAATGTTGATATAACCTTGTTAGAACTAAAAAAATAGTATTTAAATTTTTATATCTTATTATACCAGTAAATAAGTTCTCATATTCATCCATGAAATAAAGGAATAGTATTGTTCAAGTAGGTGGTTAAACCGGCCCACACATGATCCAACCAAGATTAATGGTTGATTATGAGGTGGTTTAGCTGTAATATAATAATAAAAAAATAATAAAAAAAAATTTAGTGTTTATTGGTGTGATAAATGAAAATTTTAAATAATTATAAGTATAATATAATTTATATAAAGTCATTACATTGAAAGAAGATATCATTTTCCTCTTAGTACGCTTATTTTAAATGATTGAATTAACAATAAATGATTATTTATCATATAATTAATAGGTTCTAAAATTTATCATAACAAATACTTGATGATATCATAAAAATAATATTTATCATTTAATACCATCCTTAAATCCATCCATTAAAATAGGTAATTAAAAATTAAATATGTCGTTCCATGGAGGTGATAGTCTGCGTGTATGCATGGATGATGATTTCATTTTCATAGAATGAGAGTAAGAAGTAATATAATTTTAATTTAATAATATTAAATATTTCATAAATATAACACTTATATATTAAATGCACTCTTAGGATCATCCTTGTAAGGTTATTAAGGAAAATAAAACATGTTGCATCATAGAGGTGGTAGTCTACACAACTCATGAATGATGGTTTTGATTTTCCTTAATAGAAAGGGGAAAGGTGGATAACATGTTTACTATCATTATAATAACATACCAGTATAATAATTTCACTTAATTTATCATTTTAAGATGTTTTAATGGAATTTTAGGATTAATAAGTTCACATAAAGAGATAAAAAGTATAAAGGAGTAGTTAGAAATTTATACCTCACTTCTTAGATTATGTCCCTTGAAAAGTGGGTTAAGATTTTGGGGGATGGTATTTTGATTAGAAAAAACCTCCTTAAGGTATATAGGAATGTTAATAAAAAGTTTGGGAAGATTTTTTTCTAAAATAAGTGGGTTTTTTAGTGAGAGGAAGTGAGGAGATGAGATCCCTTTTTTTAAATAAAAAAGGATGAAATTTTTGTAAATACCAATAATATTTAATAATGGGAAGTCATTATCAATTAAAGTTGATAAAATATTGATAAATAATGTATATTAGAAGATATAAGGTCTATAAAAATCTCATACACTCAATTATATACATGTTTTTATCATTTTCACTCCCTTTACCTCTTGAATTATTACTTTTATAATTTAATATTTTATCATGATAACTAGTTTTTACCTAAGGTAACCTATATTTATAAATAAAAATAAAATTTTCCCTATTACATAATTCTGACCTAATTATTCAAAAAAAATTGATACATTTTATTTGATTCAATTTCTAAAAATTATAAAATTAAAAGTCATAAATGTATAATGTGTTAAAATAATTTTTGAGAAAAACATTAATTAAGTTTTAAATTGTAAAATATAGGTTTCCACATTATCCATAATATTTTAAAACATGTAATTTATCTTATAAAACAAATATTTGTTCATGAAAATTATTTCATAACTTATAAATCATAATTACATACTAATAATTTCATAAAATCGTTGTATTTTTTAAAACAATATTTTACACTATTCACCAAAAAATTAATATTTCTAGAAAAATTTCAAAAAAAATAATCTTAAAAAAATATTTAAATGATAAGAATATAAATGAAGTTAATTTTATCTAATTTAAATTCTAAAATTTGATAATTTATCATTTAAATAATATCATAAAATATTGTGAAAAACTCTTATATAGGAAAATAAATTTCTAGACTACTAACTATTCTCATTCCTTTTTACTATCATTTACTAATTAAATTGGTATTAATAAATATTGATATAATTATAATTTATTATAAATTAATGAAAATATATTTCATTTCTTGAAAATAAAATGTATATTATAAAACCCTCAGATTTTAAGAGGTGATCGAGGGTTTTTTTAGAGGAGAAAGAGGGAAGTTAGATGGATTTCACATGTGGAATAAATTTATGTGGTGTGGTTCTTATTTCACACCGTGGAGAGTATGGATATAGTGTGGTTAGTTTACTATGGTATAGTATTTATTTTCATTGGTTCTAGTTACTTTGGCATTGTTATGGCATGGAGAAATTGCTACGGTATAGAGGCTGGAAGGTGGAATCTAGGCAGTTCTACTTACTTTTGAGTCACTACATTGTGGAGAAGTGGTTGCAATGTGATGTTATTATAAGGGCTTGGAGATTATAATGTATTTATGGACATTGTGTTTTATTTATATATCATAGTTTATAGGATCTCTTTGTTTACTACAACATGGATTTTGAATAACCTTTTGACAAGGCACAACTACAACATGTCCAACTCCCTTTCACCATAGTCCTTATAATTTGGGGATGAATTTTGGTGTAAACTTATATGTTGTGTAAAATCCCAGACCCGGATGCCACTCAATAGTGCCCCAAACCTGATGGGACATAAGGCCTCAAGTGCATCTCCCCAAATTTCAGAGGTTTCCAACTAGGAGTGAGGGCCTAGGTGTGTCTGTGGGGAGACCATTCCCTCATCACTAGAGCGTAACATAGTGAAAATACAACAATAAATGGATAAAAGAATCATTAAAATATGTAGAAAATTGATACAAAGAAGGAATATATAAAAATATCATAATGAAGCTAATATACACAATGATGATGATGCGTGTATTTATAAAACATCCAAAATAGTTATACATCATAACAATACAATACATGTATCCAAAATACAAAAAATTCCCAAAAATAATTATCTTTGAATAGCATCATGAGCCTCATCTTGGTCATGTGCTCCTCAGCTCATAATCATGGTACAAAATCAAGCCTCAAACTATGGGCACTTTCCCCAATACCTACCTGAATCCAAATAGTCTATTTGGGTACCCAATGGTAGCCAGAATAGGGTGTCAGATACAATCCTAGTAGGTAACCACCCAAAGATCTATACAATACAGGTTGTTCAATATAACAATCTAAGTAGTGTGAAAGTAAAGTAGGTAAGTAGTAAGTAAATGTAAAGATTCTCATTTCATGTAAGTACTACAAGTGATACCACAAATCCTCAAGAGGCTCCTTGAAAAAACAAGTGTCAGCTTCTATACCAAGGAATCTACAAGTAAAATAAAGTAACATCATGGCCTTTTCATACAACTATAAACTCATAATATCCATGGCCTTTCCATAAAATCTGAAGTATCAGAAAATCCATGGCCGAGCTGTTCAACCAAGAATTTAATATTTCTCATGATCATGTCATATAATCAAGTGTTAGAAGACAAAGATTCGGATCTAAGGTGTAGAATACCAAGTCATTCTCATTGAGTCTTGGGAGCATCTTGATGGAAACTCAATTAAGGACTGTCTGCAGTCCTGGGAGCATTTCATGCCGAAGATGCACTACTAGAGTCTAAGAAAGCCAGGTCCAAGGGGTAGAAAATCCCATGTAATCCCACATAATCAATACCCAAGGAGCATAATCTATCTAAGTTTTCCACTACCATGTTCAAGACTCATGGGATAAATGTCCATGAAGTCTATTCAAACATTTATCAAATACATTAAATTTAACATCCATACCATTTGATTTTACCCATTCATTATTCAATTCTCATTCAACATTGTATCATGAGTATTCCCAATCAAGTATAAAAAGTTCACAATCAAAGGAAAAAATTATTATACCCACTCATTTAAAAAAACCCATTTGACCAATTGATCAATTAAAAAAGGAATATCATATAGCACATGTCATGTGAGAAAAGACATCTCATAAACATCTCATTTAATTCAAATAATTTAATAAAGGTATTCCTTTATCTAGGAAAGCTCAAAAACACCCCTTTGGTGGTCAGCAATGGTCAAGGTCCAAAGGCAATTACATGGATTACCCTATGGGTGGCCTTGGTTGGGTAAACAACCTCCAACAAGTCTCATGGAATCTAAAGGGAATCCCTAATAGGTTCCAATTCATTTAGTTCAATTAATTATTTCAATTTTAGGGTCGTGTGGTAAAGTATGGATGGAGAAACAATGGAAGTTAGGTCTATAAAGCACCAAAACCAATGGGAAAACTATAGATCACCTCTCATGGCTCTATAATAGAGTTAGCATCCAGTATCGACTATTTATTTGACTTATATTATGAGAAAAATGAATAACGGATGAAGAAACTAAAATTAGGGAAAATAATATTGCACCTTAATAGTATCATCAATACCAAGACAAATGAAGAAACATTAAAAATGAATTGACGGATCCAACAAGATATTTCACACTTGAATCAGAGATCAAAGGGAGAACCAGGATCAAATCCAAGATTAGTTTCTCAAGGGGGCTCTCAAAATGTGCCTCTATTATGCGTAGGATGAAAATGATATTTTAGGTTAAAATATAATTTGATTTGATTTAAAATTATAAAATTACCCAAATTAAGTGGTTTTAAAGGTTTGAGCACACATTTTGAAAAACCATGTTCTAATCATGCATAGTTATCTATAGAAGAAGGGAACCCACATGGTTACATCGCATAGTTTGATTAACCATGTATAAACTATGCAAAACCCCACTATCAAAATTGCATACATGGCCACATAGTCATGAAGCCCAAATTGTATGGTTTGGCCTAACTGTGCGACCTACTTCTACTCTCTATCCATGCCTCGTATGGTTTATCAGACCATGCATCCTGATCCACACAGTTTGAACTAACTACACACCATGCCATTTTTATCCCAAAACATGGTTTTCGGGCTCCGAACAAGCCTCAAACACCCCCTATACACCAGTGATCAAATTTTATACTCACATTAGGCCATATTTAAACATTTAAACAAAAAAATGGATCTTTACCTTGTAATAAAACCTAGGTTCTTACAATGTACCCCCCTTAAATCAATTCTTCCCCAAAATTCCCTCTCAAGGGTGGTCAAGATTCATTAGAGAACAATTATGGAAACTGATAATGTACATCACCCTCTCACCCCCAATTCTTATCCTATAAACATCTATGATACCATAGCACCTGTACTTGAGGAACTGAATAGCCTCAGAGAACCTTTGTTCTCCTGACAACAATAAGAATAGGACACTCTTCAAAGGACGCATCTGTATGTAACTCAACCTCATCAAGATAGAAATCATGAGATGTGTATGAGTGATATCGGCATATTTGAGATACATGGAATACATCGTGCATGGATCAGTACCTATGAGTTAACTGAAACTAATAGGCTACCATCCCGAATCTACTTATAATCTCAAATAGCCCAAGATATCATTGTGAAATCTTACCATGTATCATGATTCTACTATGTCCTAGGATCGGTGAAACATGTAGAAAGACCTGATCCCCAACCTAAAAATCTACAGGTCTTCTGCAGTTATTGTGTAATATTTCTATCAAAACAATGTAGTATCCATCCACTTATAAATCAACTAGACCTACTTAGAAGAATCCTGCATGAGATGCATCCCCAGTAAATCAGCCTCACCAAACTCTAACCAACACAGTGGTTATCGAAATGGTTGACCATACAAAGCCTCATAAGGCCCAGTTGAGATATGTGGAAGATGTCAGGAATGTATTGGTACCTCTGAGGTAACTACAACCGATAGGCTACCGGCCCAACTCTACACATAATCTCAAATAGCCCGACATATTACTATAAAATCTTACTATGTCTCATGATTCACCTTTGTTCTAGGCTCAGTGAAACATGTATAAAGACCTGATCCCCAACCTCAAACTCTAGAGGTTATCTATAGAGATCTATGTAATATTTCTATCAAGACTGTATAGTAGTCATTCTTTTCTAAATCAACTGGACCTACTCAAAAGTATCCTGCATGATACACGGTCCCATTAAAGCTGCATCACCTACCTCTAACCAACACAGGGGAGATCAACATGGCTGACTATAAAAATCCTCATAAGGTTCCATATATATAATCTCCTGATAGATATTGTTATAGGAGAAATAAACTAGGGGAATATTCCTCTCCCAAGATCCACCATAATTTATGATTCATTCTTGTATCATATCCTCAATAACTTTTATCATATTCTCTTACTATCCATCAGTCTGACGGTGGTATGTTGTGCTCAAAATCACCTTTGTACTAATCTCCCTTTGTAAATTTTTCCATAAACAAGACATAAACTAATAAACCCTATCTGAAATGATAGTGTGTGAGACCCCATGAAGTCATAATATCTCACGGATATACATCCTCCTAATCTCATCAACACTGAAGATTTCCTTGATCATTAGAAAATTAGAAACCATTGTGAGTCTGTCAATAACAACCCACACAACATCACTACCTTGATGTGACCTCCATAAATCGATCATGAAATCTATCAAGACATCATCCCATTTCCTCTATGGAATAGGTAACTACTATAAAATCCCAATTGGTTGCTGATGTTCCACCTTCACTTGATGATAGGTGGAACACCTTGTAACAAAACCAACTACTTCACGCTTCATACCTAGCCACCAATACTGATGGTGTAAGTCACGGTACATCTTGGTCACTCTAGGATGCACTTCCCAAGATGAGGCATGAAACTACCATGTTATCTCCTCGTGTATGTCCACTATAACCCAAATGAAACCATGTATATATAGGATCTCATCCTCACCTCTGGTCCAACCAGGTGGTGGATCCTCATGTGCAACACTATCCCATAAGAATAGGGCCAATGAATCTGATAATTGCCTCATCCTCACTCTAACCAATATGGTAGAGGTCACAGATAAGGATAAAAGATCATCCTACCCCTAAATTTCATGCACCACCATTTTCATCTCAAAGAATAAATCTATGAACTATCATTTCCTGCTGGCATGCGGAACATCATGTATCTGAGTCCTCCTGCTCAGTTCATCGGCCACTGTATTTCCTTTACTAGGTGTGTAGGCAAGATCTTAGTCAAAATAATGTAGGTAATCAAACAACCTTCTATGCCTTAGATTCAAATCATTCTATGCAAAATATGTTCTTTAGGCTTTTGTGATATGTGTACACCACAAAATTCTCTCCCAGTAAGTAGTGTTTCTAATAGCGCAAAGCATGAACATTTGAAGCTAACTCAAGATCATGTGTCAAGTAATTCCTCTCATGTAGCCTCAAATGTCGAGACTCATACAACACAACTCTATCTCCCTACTTCATTACTTCTCCAAGATCGATACCTGATGTGTCACAATACATAGTGTAGCTCCTTCCATACACAGTGTAGCTCCTTTCAAATCTTGAAAGGTTGTACCACAGGTATCTGACCATACATACTTCACACCCTTCTTAGTCATGCCCATGAAAATCATTGATAAGCATGAGAAGTCTTGTATGAAATGTCTATAATATCTAGGTAGCCCTAAAAAACTCGATATGTTAAAGATATTCTTAGGTTGTTCCCAAGAAACTATAGCTCTCACATTCTCTAGGTCAACTGATACTCCTGTATCTAAGATAATATGACCTAGGAAGTGTATTTGATCCATCTAGAAGTGGTATTTTGTGATATTAGCATATAAATGATTCTCTCTCAGTGTATCCAATATGATATCAAGATGTTTGGCATGGTCAGGTCTATTATGAGAATACACCAATATATCATCCATGAAAACCACCATAAATGAATCCAGATAAGAATGGAATACTCAGTTCATCAGTGCCACAAAAACTATTGGCGCATTCGTGAGACTGAATGGAATAAACATAGACTCATATAGATCATACCTGCTACAGAAAGATGTACGAGGTATGTCTATAGGTTGAACACATACTTGGTGATGTCCCGACCTCAAGTCAATTTTTGAGAACACCTGATCTCCTCAAATATGATCAAATAGGTCATCTATCTGTGTAAAGGGATATCGGTTCTTAACTTTCATCTGGCTCAATTTATGATAATCCACACATAGCCTAAGGGTGTCATCCAAATTTTTCTTAGAAAGTACTGGTGAACCTCATGGATGGGTACTAGGTCGAATAAACCCCTTTTCCTAAAAAACCTTTAGCTTCCTCTTAAGCTCCTACAAATCCATCATAGCCATCCTAAAATGAGGAATGGATACCGATGCACCTCTTGTCACTATCTCAATGGAGAAATCAATCTCTCTATCAGGTGGTAAATTGGAATATTCATCCAGTAAAACATCTATAAAATGATCAACCATTGAAGGTAAGTTCGTCTAACACGCTCCCTGATCATCTAGATATAGACAATAAATTTGGGCTATCATCCCCCCTATTCCACGATACTGTGGTCTAGATCAACTCACCTAGACATCCCATTCACCCTTTTGAGTATAAAATACACCCTATGGTGATGTAAATATCCCCCTCCAGCAATAGAAGTCAACTTAATCTTGATAATCTACTATCTAGTCCATCTCGAGTATGATGTCAAACCCTATCATTTAAAGAAAATAAAGATTATAGACAAAGTTAAACCCACCCAACTCAAGGGGGAACTCCTTTTATTGGCATAAATATGCTGTTATAATGTCCAAAAGAGTTTCTACCATCATAATTATCTCAAAATATAGTATAAAAATCCCAAGTCTTTTTACCACAGGTGTAGATATGAAATTATGTGATGAAACTGTATCAAAATGAGAAGATGCAATAGTAGAGGCTACTAATATCGTACCTATCACTATAGAAGGTCTAGAACCTTGCTCCTTAGGGTTAGGCTATACAAAATAGATCTATCCTAAACCACATCCCTATGACACAACCTCGCTACTTAGAGTAGTCCCACTCTAATGTCTCAGTGTAACTAGTGTCTGGCTACCTCATCCATGACCACCACTTCCTCAACATGATCAACCATCACTACTCAAACTTCCTTCCTGACACAGAGCTGAGGAACCTTCTCATGAACCTGGTGTTGGAGATGACCCCCTGCCACTCAATGTTAGAGGTAAGGTCCTGCAAAAACGTTTCACATGGACCATCCTACCGAAATCTTGGCACTTGACTTGTTCACGGCTGCACTTATTATTTATGTGGCCCCATATTCCACATTGATGACAGAAAACTGAGCTACTAGTACTCACATATTGAATGGTACTCATCACATAGGAAGCCTTAAAACATCACTTCCAGCGATTGGAAGTTGAACGACTTTGTCAAAATACAGAACTACACTAATCTATGCCCCCATATTCCCTTAGGTTCTACTCTGTAATAAGTGTGTGATTCGCAATTTTAGTAATAGAGGGAAACATGAACACATTGAACTGTGATCTGATAGAATGTCATAGACCTTCTTAGTAGCTTATCACCCTTGATAGCACATCAGTAATGTACGCCAGTACAAAACACTACAACTCTGTAAAGCACACTGAGTACTCCATAATGGTCATCATGCCCTACTATAGACACATGAATTCACTATACCACTCTACTCGTAGAGTCTCAAGGTAGAAATAGTAGTATAAAATGGTTTGGAATTAATCCCAAACCATATCCCGTAGCCTATCAACCATGTTTAGAATATCCCACTAGCTCTTTTTTGTTCCACGAAGTATTTAAGTCGGGATATTGACTCTCCCCTCAGGATGTGTCTCCAGATGCTCAAAGATAGAAAACATAGTCTTGAGCCACTACTCAATATATTTTAAACCACCATCCCCCAAAAACATGGGAGGATGCTTCTAGTGGGACACATGTGTCGACTCAACCATAGACAAGGTAGGATGAGGTGCTCCTTAAATAGTATTCATGAAGTGATATAATCCCTCAAAAAACTATACCTCAGAACCTTTTTATGGAGAAACCATTGGTTCTACGGCTAGAACTGAAGGAGGATCCCCTAGTATCCCAGGCCCACCACCTCTGAAGTGTGGTCATCGCCTCTCTCATGGTGTATGAATAGAGTTCATCGTGGTGGAATTCCTATACAATGAGAAACACACTCCTCATGAATATTTTATATCTAGGTTCACAGATCAAAATAATAGGATAGGTCAAAACCCTCCTAAAACTAGGTCATACCACATAACATGATCCTAAATCCAAGACTGTAATGGTAAATAGTCACAAAAGTCACTTGAGAAATTGCCACTTTCCCACTCAAAAGATGGGGATAATTCAAGTCTCTGTTTATCATTTCAATTTTTCATTTCAATTTATATTCATTTTGCATTTCATTTGAATTTATACTCATATAATTATATATCAGAAATCATTTTAAAGGGTTGAACTCACGGTTCACCAAGTTCCAATCCATAAGGACCCATACACCTTATGAATCAAAATGTGGCACCCATATAATTCACACCATATCACATTCACTTTAAAAAATTGAATAAAAAAGGTGTGTCACTTTCTAATCCATAAGGGACTATACTCCTTATGAACTGAAA
Organism: Viscum album; assembly: GCA_963277665.1. Classification (NCBI taxonomy): domain Eukaryota; kingdom Viridiplantae; phylum Streptophyta; class Magnoliopsida; order Santalales; family Viscaceae; genus Viscum; species Viscum album. The sequence goes on from OY728165.1 coordinate 2,692,766, forward strand.
TATGGTGTCACTTCACTATCCACTACACAAAAATATATCAGAAAATATGGTAAACCTATCACAACACCTATTACAAGATCATGCAACCAGTAATACACCCTAAATGGCATGGCATAATGAATGGAATTTAATTTCTAATAGGTTCCTAAAATGATACAAGAGATGGTATACCCTAATCTCATCGATTTGCAACAAAATAAAACCCATATTCATATTAATAATAACATAATAAACCAAGTTCATCACAAAATAGCGGAATCAAATCAACAGTAATATCCAAAATCAATAAAATAGAAATTTCATTCAAGGTAATTTGGATTTTTCTTATATGCGGGGTAGCTACTTCTGAGAAAAACTCATTACCACACTCATATTCCTTCTTATCCCATTTTATTTTCACCAAATAGTAAACAAAATTAGAAAATAACCCTCTTAAACCACTTTGTAACATCCCAGACCTGGATTCCACTCAATAGTGCCTCAATTCCGGTGGGTCACAGGGCCTCAAGCGCATCTCCTCAAATGCCAGAGGCTACCAACTAGTAGTGAGGGAATAGGTGTGTCCATTGGGAGACTATTACCTCATCACTAGAGTGTAACATAGTGTAAATACAACAAAATATAGATAGAAAATGCAGATAATATATACACAGTAGTAATAGGTAAAAATATCATAAAGAAGCTCATATACACAATCATAATGATACATGTCTCTACAAAATAGCCAAAATAGGTACATAGTAGTACAATACAATACATGTATCCAAAAATACAAAAAGTCTCAAAACCGCTATCTCTAAATAGAATCATGAACCTCATCTTTGTCCCATGATCCCATAATCCTAATCATGGTACAAAATCAAGCATAAAAGTATGGACACTTTCTCTGGTCCCTGCCTGCATCCAAATAGTCTTTTTGGGTACTTAAAAGCAGCCTGAAAAAGGTGTGAGATAAAATATCAGTAGGTAACCACCCAAAGATCTATAGAATATTTGTTGTGCAATATAACAAGCTAAGAAGTTTTCAATTAAAGAAGGTAAGTAGTAAATAAATGTAAATATTCCCATGGAATGTAAGTACTACGCATGATACCACAGACTCAAGAAGATCCATACAAAACAAGTGTCATATCCTATACCAAGTTAGATAAAAGTAAAAGAAAGTAACACCTAGCCTCCCTGTACAACCATATAACCATAATAATCGTGACCTTTTCATACAACCTAAAGTTTCAAAACATCCATGGTTGATCTGTTCAACCAAGCATTTCATATTTCTCATGGTTATACTATATAATCAAGTTCCAGACCACGAAGGGATGGATCTGAGGTGTAGAATACTAAGGAATCCTTGTTGATTCCAAGGAGAATCTTGATGGAAACTTGGCTATGAACTATTTATATTTCTAGCATCTTGACATACCGAACATATCCTATGTGAGTCTAAAAAATATAGATTCAAATGGGTAGCAAAGATGAAGGCATCCCATGGAATCGAGACCTAAGGATCATACTATATCCAAGGCATCCACTACCGCATTCAATAACCATGGGAGAAACATCCATTGACTCTATTCAAACATTTATAAAATCCATGAAATTTATCATTCATACCATTTTAGTTTACACATTCATTAATCAATTCTCATTCAATGACATCTCATGAGTATTCCTACTCAATTATCAAAAGTTCACAATCAAGGTAAATAATGAGTATAACCACTCATTTAAAAACCCATATTAACCAATTCGTCAATTCAACAAGTCATATCATATCACACATTTAATGGGAGTAAAAAATCTCCTAAACATCTTATTTAATTCAAATCATTTATTAAAGGGATTCTTTTACCTAGGAAAGCTCAAAACGCACCCCTAAGGTGGTCAACATTGGTAAAGTGACCATGGAAATTACATTTAAAACCCCAGGGGTGGCCTTGGTTGGGGAAAAAAGCTCCAAAAAGTATCATGGAAGCTAAATTAAATCCCTAATAGGTTCCAATTAATTCAGTTCAATTAATCATTTCAATTTAGGGGTCATGCCAGAAATTATGGGGGTGGCACAATGAAAACTTGGTCAATAAATCACCAAAACAAATGTTAAAAGTATATGCCACTTACTATGGCATGGTAGTAGAGTGATTATCCAGTATTAAATCCTAAATCAACTCAGATCAGGAGAAAAATGATGAACGGATGAAGAACCTGAAATTAAGGAAAATCATCTCGCACCTAAAAAGTGTCATTGATACCAAGACAAATGAAGAACGGCTAAAAATGAATCGATTACTTACCAATGTGGATCCAATAATATGTTACATGATTGAATTGGATATCTAACTGAGAACTGGGATCAAATACATGATTAGTCACTCAAGGAGCCTCTCAAAATGTGCCTTTGATGTGCGTAGGATGAAAATTAGATTTTAGATTAAAAAATTTTTAATTTTATTTAAAATTATAAAATTACCAAAATTAAAGGGTTATCATGGTTTGATTGCATGGTTTGACAAACCATGCACCAACCATACACAGTCAGCTATATAAGAAGGGAACCTGCATGGTTACATCACACATTTTGACTAACCATGCAAAAACCCACTCTCAAATTTGTAGACATGGTTTCACAACCTTGCAACCAAAATTTCATGGTTTGGACTAACTATGTAGCCTCCTCCCACTCTCTTCCCATGCCTTATATGGTTTATTAGACTATGTTTCCTACCCTACATGGTTTTATCTAATTGTGCACCATGCTATTTTTACCCCAAAACTTGGGTTATGAGCTCCCAACAAGACCCGAACACCCCTGATACACCCATGATAAAATTGGGTGCTCACATTAGGCCATATTTAAACATTTAAACTAAAATAAAAGGATCTATATCTCATAAAAAACCTTGGTTCTTACATGTTGCGCCATGATGTCTATTTTTTCATACTGTTTATAAATTCCCAACTCCCCTCAAACCCATATTTCTCTTAGCCTTATCCCTTAAACCATGGGTGACTCTAGGTATTATTCAAGAGATCATTTATCCCCTAATCTCTTTGATTTGTTCTTGATGTTAGTGGATCAACTCTTGATGACAATAGGTGAGTTTTCCTCTCATTCTAATTGGTTTTCCCCAATTCACTTGGAATGAATCACATTTCTAAGCCTATGTCACTGTCTTATTATGGTATCCTGATCAAGAATCCCTTTTTTAATGATTTGAGACTATTTATAAGGATCCTTGGTGGGTGGTATTGATCCCATTGGCGTGGGAGTATGATTTGGGTATCGACTCTTGGGAAATAATGATGTTATCATCGATGTGATTGAGGTATGAATTTATTTACCATATAGAACCCGTGTATATGATTTTTGGCATGATACGTTGGTATATTATTATGTTATTGATACTCATTATTGAGTTTGATCACATGTGTATGTGTGTGTAGCAAGTGAGATCCATGTTTGATGTTGATCACATGTATGTGTGAGTGTGTGTGCATATGTGTGTGGGTATTGATATTCATGCTTGATTACAATGTTGTGAGTATATGTGGCATACCCTATTGTGTTTGGATGTATGGGATTTAGTGGATTTTCTTATGGTATAAATTGATATGTGGACCATCACGGCTTGGTTATCCCTTAGAGGGGGAGCATGTGTGACATGTGATGATGGGGATGATGGACCAAGACACAGGATAGGGATACAATGGCCTAGTGGCCTGTAACATGGTATATCTATAATATGATGGCCTTGTGGTGTGACTTGATGCAGAGGTGGTGTAAAAAGGCCTTGTGGTCTGACCCATGATAAATATTGGGTGTAATGACCATGTGGACCGAACCATGACCTATTAGTCTTTTTATTTCTTAGATATATGTGAGGTGACCTTATGATCAACCCTAGTTCATGAAATTTGAAATGATTTTCCTTCTGGAATGAATCCAAAATAGGTATGGTTGGGGACCATGGTGGATCGATTAGTTCATGACCACTCATTATATGTTTGATTTTTTTCTTTATTAGGAACTTCCTTATCATGGAATACACCTATTTTGCATGTTAGCTTATGTAAAGGATGCATTGGTTGTTTCCTAATAGGTTTATACTCACTCCCTACAAGGGTATCTCGATGCATGTAATGAATTAATGATTAGGGATCCAGGGGAGGTAAAGGGCCCAATAAAAGGGGTCTAGGAGTTAGAAAATGGGGTTCATAGGGGGTATTTGGACAGATTTAGAGTGTTATTGCAGTGTCTATTTACTTTACTATTATTTTTATACTCTTTTTTGACCTTTCACTTTTGGGGTCCTTCTTTTATTACTCGTATGACTTTAGATAATTTCCATGTCATCTAATATAGCACAATTACTATTCTTTATACTATGTTATTATAGGAAATTTATTTATACTTGTTTCTGGGTATGATGTTTAACCTTGTATACTTAGGTTATAGTATTCTTATTGATAACATTTGGACCCTCACTTCAAGTTGGAAACCTCTTCAATACAAGGTGGTTCTCATGAGGTCATGTGGCACTCTAGTCCAGACTGGGTGATTCAGGTTGGGGTGTTACAAAGTTGTATCATATGCAGGTTTTCTTTCTTTTCTTTTGGGGTTATGGTAGAAATTATATAAGCTATATGGAACTCTAAAAGGGGAGTTTCTAGGTTCCTAGCTATATCAAGTGTAATAGACCTCTGATTTATTGTAATGGACATTTCTATTACAGTTTTATGGGATTTGGGTACATTCATACATCATTAATAGGCACATAGGATCTCATTTCATATATATATGTATATATATATTTTGTACAGAATAGTAGTTCTTAAATTAAATTCCTTGGTTTGTCATAATTTTTTGGTGATATATTTATGTTCTCTTATTTATATCTATTTTGGAATTAGTTAGTTGAAATTGATCATGATATTATGTTTTTTTATATATGATTGTGACTAACGTGCATGTATATAGGACTAGGGTTGAGCCTTGGGTAGAACTAGGAGGGTTATACCTTGTGCATAGGTATCTCCTAGGATAGGTATTCTATAAAAATATCATATATGTTTCTTTTAACTACTTAATTTATTCTTATAATAATTTTGTTACAGTAATTATAAGCATTCATTTTTTATTTCAAAAAATGATGCCTTAGAGATTCCAAAATGATGTTGCTAGGGAAAACATACCAGTTCCACCATAGGTTGTGCATGAGGATACACTAGTTCATTCTCCCACACATGCTCTAGTGTTTAAGGTGATAAACCCACATTAGTTTGGAGTCTTAAATATTGCACCTAATTAGGGAATAGGGGATCATAGGATGATGTTTAACTATGCCTGAGACATTCAACTCTAGCATAAGCTATCATTTCTTGAAACTCATTTCCCATAGAATATTGAGGAATGGATTTACATCATCAAGGGTATCATTGAACAAGTAGATAATCCAGTGAATAAAAGGGTGAATTTGGTTTCCTTTATGCTTCAATGAACTATAGGGAGATGGTAGGGTGTTGTGGGATAGGAAATTAAGAATGATTTTTTTACTTGGGATACTTTATGGGAGCTATTATTTGAGGAGTTATTTCTCTATACATTGAAGATGGACCAAACTTGTGAGTTTATCGAGCTTCATCGAGGGAAGATGTCAGTTTCTACTTACTTATATTGTTTTATGTAGTTTCTACACTGGAAATGGTGTGTAGAATTATAGGAAGTTCAAGTTTTCCCTTTTCCAGATCTTAGATGTCAAGTTAGGGACCTTGACCTGATGGAATATACATAGGTTCTTCAAATATCCCTGACATTTGATAGGGGTTTGTAAGAGGATAGTGTTGAAGGTCTCATTATATATCTTGGTGAATCAGCTAATAGACTACCTAGTACTAAAACAAGTTATTTTTTCGATAGTAATAATATGAAGGATGAGGAGGTACAATAGGGAGAAAGGAATGTGAAGTATAGTAGGGATTTATATACCCCCTTTATGGGTAGTGAAATCCCCCAGTGTTTTGATTGTCAAAAGAGTGAGAATTGTCATAAATTTTTTCCAAGACCTCAAATCAAGTGTTGTGGATGTGGAAATATGTGACATCTTAAGTCGTTCTATTTGGGTGTGTTGTGGATAGAATCTCACAGGGGTATTAGATAGACATGAGCTACGACTCAGCGATCTTGAAAGGGTCCTTAGTAGAATACCCAGGAACCGTAGACATTAGAGACTCTGTAAATTTATACACTATAGGGGTAGGATCAGGGGGATGAGGCGGGAAGAGTTTATGCATTGTTCTAGGTTCTATCTAGTGGTGGAGAAGGACCTTCTATAGTTATAGGTGAGGTTTTGATTAATTCCACATTATCTGCTACTTTTTTTATACATGAGCTTCCCATTCTTTTATATCTACTCAATTTGTTTCTAGCCTAGATTTATCGGTTATATTACCTTCTGAGATTACCTATCTTGGCATGCCTTCGAGAATGAAACTTGACCATGTTCAGTGATGTAATAAGTGTTCTATGGTTGATTATAGCTACATACATCTCTTGGAATTAATGATATTACATATTACTAGTTTCAATGTGATATTCAGAATGGACTGGCTGACCAATTATCAAGCTCATATCAACTGTTACTAGAGATGTGTATCTTTCACTATGCTAGGATGAGATAGGTTTGTGGTGAACAAAGAGTGGGATCTCAGAGTCGGTAGGATGGGATCAAACTTGAGACAAATTAGAGTGATCACAGTGTAAGTAATAGGTTTGGATCTTGTAGTGAATTCAATAGTGACTCCCTCTATCTTCCCTTTAGTGTAGGATCATTATCATGATGTTTTCTTATATTACTTATTAAGTATTCCTCAGGATATATGAATTTAATTTTAGATTGAGATTATTTATGGGGTGTAACCGATATTTATTCCTCTTTATCATATGGAACTAGATGATTTGAGAGAGATGAAGGTGTAGTTAGAGGATTTGGAGGTGAAGGGATTTATTAAACTGATCAAATCTCCTTGGGGAGATCCCATGTTTTTTTACAAGAAGGATAACAATAGTCTATAGATTTGGGTATACTATAGATACTAAATTAGGCAAAGGTGGAGAATAAGTATCTTTTACCTAGTATTTTGGATCTGTTCGATCAGTTTTAGTGATCCAAATGGTTTTCCAAGATTTATCTTTGTTCTGGGTACCATCAGTTTCAATTCATAGAATATGATATTCTCAAATTAGTGTTTAGGAGTAGATATGGATTATGTGAATATATTGTAAATACTTTTGGGTTGATAAATTCAATAATAGTATTCATGGATATCATGAATAGGATTTTACATCTATATATTTATTCCTTCATCATTTTATTCATAGAAAATATCCTAATATATTCAAGGACTTCATATATGCATTCTAGGAACCTTTATATTGTATTGAGTACACTTTGAACACATCATATTTATTACAAACTATCAAAGTTTCACTTATGGATTATAAAGGGTTTGTTCCTTGAACATGTAATTTTTGAGGTGGGAATTTTAGTGGACCAAGATATGGTAGAGTATGTGATATCTTGGGTACATCCCATGTCACGAACCAACCCAAATAAACCCTGAACCGGTCACCCAAGCCGGTTCGCGACGTATCCCGAAGGGTGTTCCCAATCCCCACGAGCTGGAAACCAATTCCAGGCATCAAAACCTAATCACTGGGAACAATTTGGCCCAAAAATATAAATAAATAACCAAGAATAAACATAATAATAAAACTTAACTCGAGAATCGGAAAAAGAAAATAAATAGAATAGCTCAACATACCTCCATGTGACCTTCCAAGTCACCTCCCAACCAAAGGCTGACCTTAATCCAATAATGAGAAATCCATCTAAGAGAACCTAAGCATAGAAAACCTGCAACTGAAATGATAAGATAGGCGTGAGCATAAAAATGCTCGGTAGGGATGCCATAAGTGAACCATGGAATACATGCATTCTCTAATTCCAAAATAGACCAATAATACTAGTTTTAACTAAAATTATAAAAAAAATAAGGTTTTCATATATACAATGCATTTTAAAAACTATCAATCACAATTTCATTGCCCTTATAATTCAAAAACAGGGAAAAGAAATAAAGAGGGGTGCACACAAACTTTTCCAAAATAGTTACTTTGAAATCCTTTTGAAAGCCAACCATACATACAAAGTTTTTCCAAGAAAACACCAAAACCAAGTTCAAGGGTATGATTCCACACACACAGAAAAGGCAATGGTACTAACAGTGCTCGTATCAAAGGATCATAGAAAACTTAGGAACTCAAAAGAAGACCAGAACATACTATACATGTGACTCATACTGAAGGCATGCCTACTCTCGGTGATGTAATAACTCCCAAATGCTTGGTGTTTCCCTACCTGGACTAACTGAGTGTCCCAATCCCCTAGTAGAGAAAAGTCCATACTAAGGGCCCCTAGTCAGTGCGTAGACTAAACTAGTGCAGTAATCGTTCTTATTAAAACCCCTTGCTTTGCTAAGTTTCCATGATATGTTCACAAAGATGTGTTCCACACATTCAAAAAAACCATACATATATAACCAAGCACGCGACACAATTCGGCACCAACCCGACCACCTCAAGATTAGTCTCATGCCTTAAAATAATATTCTCAAAAGGAGGCCTATACTGAGGACCCTCTTGTCTCATGATCAATCGATGAGCCAAGAGACCTAACCAAAGAGGGTTTTTCCAACATAATGTTTCAAATATGCCAAAAGGACCTTTATATTTACCTAATTCAACCATTTTCCAAAACATTGATAAATATTTCCAAAAAAATAATAATCGTCATTTCTTATAAGCATGGTCAGACGGACCAAAATATGCCAATATTCTTTCACAAAAATATGCATTTACCAAAACATGCCAAAACAATAAAAATTTATGAACCATTTTCAAAATAATATTAAACACAAAAACATGTTTCAAACCAAATGGTCAAACCTTAAAGAACCCATTAAAAACCATGTTTTACAAAACACTTAAAACAACACTTTATAAGACCTTATTTAAAACACTCCTTAGAAACCACTCAAGGGGACAAACTTTATTTGAAAATTTAAAATTCGTTTAGGAAAAACAAGAAACTTTAGAAAACATTTCAAATGGCCCCTTAACCAGATATAACCAAACAGACACCCAAATACCTCACATTTGTCAAGAGAACGGTTTTCCTTTCCAAACTCACACCAAACCATATACACTATGTCTTTCAAAAACTCTTAAGTGATGGAAACTTTATAAAACAAACCAAACAATTTCTCAACAATTACACGAATAAGACAAAAAATTTAATAAACAAACCAAACAATTGATAAACAGTTTTATAACAAATCAAATAGTTTATTAAAAAAATTATAAACAGATCCAACAAATTACAAAAACTAGAAAACACTATAAACATTACTTTTAACAAAACAAACTAACATGAAAACACTATAGCATATTGATCAATTATTTTTCAAGATAAAAATTGAGTAAAATAATTAATTAAAACACGCAAGAATTAAATGGACCTATTCAGAAAGAAAAATGCAGATTCACTTACCTCAAAGTCGACAAAATGTGATGTCACTTCTACAGAAAGAGGAACAACCTCATGCGCACTAATCACACACCTAAAAAAACTATAAAAGCATGAAAATAAACACCCTAGATTGGGGCGTTTGACCAATTAAATAAAAACACTAAAAAGGGGAAGAAAACTACCACATACGAGGTCGTCGGGCCGGATAACTTGTGGATGGACGGAGCAGAAGTGGGAGGTCACCTTCGGGTCACGTGACGGAGACTACCAGAAAAAAGGGAAAGTCAGACCGCTACTGAGAGAGAGGGGACGACATGATGGAAGTGTAGTGAGGGCAGAGGTGGCTTAGCCGGGAGCTGGAGAGAAGGCCAGATCCAAGGGAGGCAGGAGTCTACTGGAGTCTGTGAAATGAGGAGGCCAAGTGTGGGTAGGCCGAAGTGTGAAGGTCAGGTGCTGGGGGTCGAGGCGTGGTGGTCTGCTGGAGAGCAGAAGTCCGGAAAGGCTGTTGGGGCCTGAGCGTGGAGGTCGGGAGGCGAAGTGGGGAGCTGGAGGCAGAGTGAGTGAGAGACCGGATGTAGGGGTGAGTAGCTGGGCGAGAGAACCTAGAGGACGGATTGTGAGCATGTGGTGAGGGTGAGATGTGCTGCTGGGTGGTGCTCTGAACAGAGAAAATGAGGGGGGGTTGGGGGCAGCACCACAGAAGGAAGGTGCCTCGCGCTTCCTCTGGAAAGAGAAGATGATGAGGGTCGTAGTGCGAGACCTATAGGGGAAGAGGCTAGGGAGTGTGAGGGCAGTAAGGGGCGAGGCGAACGCAGAGGGGGGTGAGCACAGGGGTGGCTCGCGCAAGAGAAGGGGGAAACGGGGGGTGCCGTGGGTAGCTAGGTTTAGGTCTTTTTTTCATTCTTACAAAAATAATATTATTAAAATAATAATAATAGTAGAAAAAAAATAATGATAGTAAAAATAATAATAATAATAATAATACAAATAATAATAATACAAATAATAATAATAAAACCAAAAAAAATGACAATAATAAAGATAACAATAATAAAAAATAATAACAATAAAAATAATAATTATTAAAATAATGATAATAATAAAATAAATACAATAATAATAATAGTAATAATAATGAGAAATTGCTCGACTCCTGGGCCAACTGCACGACTACTGTCAATCGTGCGGTGACCACACACGGGTCGGAAGCCCAGTAAAAATAATAAATAACAAAAAATTTAGACTTGTGCTCAACTCGAGCCTTTATGAGAGAACCCGAAGCCAAGAAATAGTAAAAAAAAAAACTTAAAAGTAAGGGTGTGACAATTCTCCCCACCACAGACACTTTCTACCCCTAGAAAGTCACCAAGCCGAACAATAGACAAAACAAGAATCCATGACCGATTAAAACCGAAAGAAATCACTACACGAGAGAATAGGAGAACACGAAAGGGTTCTCCCCACCACAAGAACTCAACTACTACGGAAAATTAATACCCAAACATATCACCCCGAGAAGGGGTGCGATGCGGGTACTCCCAACCAATCCAAACTAACTTCTATAGAATGAGTGAAACAACACCTCCGCTGAAACTTGGAACTCTCGACTCAAACCAAAAACTCCCAACACTAGGGAAAAACCTCTAGGCGAAACTTACCCCAAGCAGTGAACCCAAGAATAACCACAAACTTCAACTCTTCCATAGGCACTTACATCTTTAAACAAACACATCTAAACCAAGATCAATCCAGACAATGTCCAAACACACTTTTAAGAAAAGCACATGATTCAGAAAACCATGACTAGAAAACAAAACTGTTTGGATTACAATAGAACATGTCCGTCATAAATCCATGATAAAACAATGAACTTAAAATGATGTAAAAACTTTAACAGTAGAAAAAAAAGAATGAAAAGACCTTAAATGTTCCACTACCAAAACAGAACACAAAACCCAAACTGAGGCTTCACACCCCTGACAACTCCTGACTGCGCACGAGCTTCACCCCAAGACCTGTGGTTGGGGCTCTGAGGGTTGAAGCATCTCCTGGATCACAGTCAGTTGCTGGAATTTCTCTGGTCACAGCATCTTCTTTAGGCTATTCTTCCTACATAACTACTCTAGATGACCCAGACACCCGCAATGACGGCATGTCTTTGGAGGGATGTGACATGACGGCTTCACATGTCCAACCGGCCACACCGATGGAACACCACTGAATGGTATGATGAACTGGAATCCAGAACCATTGCAGATGACTCTTTAGAAATAGGTCCCTCTGGCACACCCTGCTCTCCAGATGGGGAACCTTCACGAGCAACTGGATACGCTGGATTTCCAACCATCTGTGTTCCGGAGACCAACTCATCTAGGAACGCCTCATCCACCATCTTCTCTAAACGATGATACTTAGAAGAGAGGACCCTCTCCATGATATCTGGATGAATATGTGATGCTACCTCAAAAGAAAAAGGGCACAATTTTCTTGAAATGGTCAACATATGTCTTGACCATCCATTGGACTTATTGAATATTCATGAGCTCTTCCCTTTTCTTTTTCAACACCTTTCTAGGACTGAACCATACGACGAAGACGGATTTAAATACATCTCATGTCATCCCAATATTGCATTTATGGTGGGGAGAAAAACTCCCATTCGTCCAAATTCAGACCCTCAAATAATCCCAGGACAGCTTGAACTCTAACAGACTCGGGAGTTTCCAACATCCAAAAAACACACTCGACCTCTTCAAACCACATAACTACCTTTAACATACCCTTATCACTGTTAAGTATAGACAATGTCTGAGAAGAACCAAAAATTGGGCATGACTTATCAGAAACCTTGGGAACCTTTCTGGGTGTCATTTTTTGAACAATATATAAAAAAATTCAAAAGCAACATCAATCCAAAGAAACATCATTGAAGGTTCCATCATCCAAAAAATAGCCAATTAAAAAACCAAAAAAATACAACCACAACCCAAAATTCCCTTTTTAAAAACCCCTTTTCATTTTAGATTTCAAAACCACCTTATTTCAAGGCCACTTTCTGAATACCAATCCCACTTTTCAAACTAAATTCAATTTCCAAAACCATTCCCCCTTTTTAAAATTACTTTAGAAAAACAAGGTCAAGCCTTTAATTCCAATTACACACCCCAGTAATCCCATGAACCGTTGAACTTGTCTTTATCCTATTTCATCCATACATACCAACACACAGTTCTCATGAATCCCCTCACATGTGAAAACATTCATAAAGAGTACCCGAGGTTTCACCCAAACCATTTATCTACCAGTTCCAAGAAAACACCAAATTTTTAGACCAAAGCTTTCGGTTTTAAAACCCATTTCCCGAATTTAAACCCATTTAAAAGAAATCATTCTCATTTCAAAAACCTTTTTTTATTTTCAAAAGCGCACTCACACCAACCAAAACCAAGATTACACTTAACTTGCATCAAACTACCAGATTGAGGGGCTAGTAGTCATACTTAACCTGGAGACATGGTAGTGGGCCATGCCCCAAGTAAGCATAAAAAACTAGAAGGAACTTAAACCATGTACTCAGATTCCTCATGGTTCACTAATCCATGTGAAATCACGATGTAACATCATCTTTCCTCTGTTGTCATCCCTCAATCGAAAACAAACCAGAACGAGACAGGGACTCAATTCCTGAACTACCCATAGCAACTCGAGGATCGGAACGGGTGAGGGTTCATGATGTCCTTCCTGTACCTACCTCTCAAGTCCTAAAAATCCTAATCTCCATTTACCAGACACCGAAAATAACAAAGGCCTCCTTTGATACCATTTTTTCATGAACCAACCTAGGTTGACCCTGAACCGGTCACCCGAGCCGGTCTGCAACATATCTCGAAGGGCGTTCCCGATCCCCACGGGATGGCAACTAGTGTCGAGCATCAAAACCTAATCACTCGAAATTATTTGGACCAAAAATATAAATAAATAACCAAGAATAAATAGAATAATAAAAATTAACTAGAGTAGAGAAAAAAGAAAATAAACAAAACAGCTCAACATACCTCCATGTGACCTTCCAGGTCACCTCCCAACCAAAGGCCGACCTTGCTCCAATAATGAGCAATCCATCCAAGACAACCTGAGAAAAGTAAACCTTCAACTAAAATGATAAGATTGGCATGAGCATAAAAATTATTAGTAGGGATTCCAGAAGTGAACCACGAAATCCATGCATTTTCCAATTCAAAAAAGACCAATAATACTAGTTTGAACTACAATTATAAAAAATAAGGTTTTCATATATACAATGCATTTGAAAACTAGAAATTGCAATTCCATTACCCTTATAATTCAAAAATAGGTAAAATAAATAAAGAGGGGCACACACAAACTTTTCCAAAACATCTACTTTGAAATCCTTTTGAAAACCAACCATACATACAAAGTTTTTTCAAGAAAACACCAAAACTAAGTTCAAGGGTATGATTCCACACACACAGCAAGGGAAATGGTACTAACAGTGCTCGTATCAAAGGATCATAGAAAACCTAGTAACTCAGAGGAAGACTAGAACGTACTATACATGTGACTCATACTGAAGGCATGCCTACTCTCGATGATGTCATAACGCCCAAACGCTCAGTTTTTCCCTACCTGGCCTAACTGAGGGGCCCAATCCCCTAGAAAAGAAAAGTCCATACTAAGGGCCACTAGCCAGTGCGTAGTCTAAACTAGTGCAGCAATCGTTCTCAGTAAACCCCCTTATTATGCTAAGTTTTCATGTTATGTTCACAAAGAGGTGTTCAACACATTCAAACAACAATCCATACATATATAACCTAGCACATGACATAATCTGGCACCACCCCTACCACCTCAAGATTAGTATCATACCTTAAAATAAATATTCTCAAAAGGAGGTCTATATCAAGGATTATCTTGTCTCATGATCAATCGACAAAGAAAGATACCTAACCAAAGATGGGTTTTCCAACATACCATTTCAAAGATTCCAAATGGGCCTTTAGGTTTACCTCATTCAACCATTTTCCAAAACATTTATAAATTTTTTCAAAATAGTAATAATAATCATTTCTTACAAACATGATCAGAAGGACCAAAACATGCCAATATTGTTTCACAAAAACATGCATTTACCAAAACACGCATTTACCAAAACATGCCAAGACAATGAAAATTTATGAACCATTTTCAAAAAAACGTAAAACCCCAAAACATGTTTCAAACCAAATGGTCAAACCTTAAAGAACCCATTAAAAACCATGTTTTCAAAAATACTTAAAACAACACTTTATAAGACCTTTTTTAAAACTCTCTTTAGAAACCACTCAAGGGGACTAACTTTATTTGAAAATTTAAAATCTAATTAGGAAAAACAAGAAACTTTAGAAAACATCTCAAACATCCCCTTAACGAGATATAACCAAGAACGCACCCAAATACCTCACATTTTTCAAGTGGATGGTTTTCCTTTCCAAACTCACACCAAACCATATTCACTATGTATTTCAAAAACTCTGAAGTGATGGAAACTTTATAAAATAAACCAAATAATTTCTCAACAATTACATGAACAAGACAAAAATTTTATATACAATTTAATAAACAGACCAAATGATTTATAAACTGTTTTATAATGAATCAAATAGTTTATTAAAAATGTATAAACATATCCAACAAATTACACAAACTAGAAAACACTATACATGCTAATTTTAACAAAACCAACTAACATGAAAACACTATAGAAGATTTATCAATTATTTTTCAAGATTCAAATCAAGTAAAAGAATTAATTAAAACACGCAAGAATTAAATGGACCTATTCGGAAAGGAAATGTGGATTCGCCTACATCAAAGTCAAGAAAATGTGATGTCACTTTTGTGAAAAGATTAACAACCTCCTGCTCACCAATCTCACATCTAAAACAACTAGAAAAGAACGCCAATCAACACCCGAGATGTTGGGGTTTGACCAATTAAATAAAAACACTAAAAAGGGAATAAATATACCACATGTGAGGACATTGGGATGGAGAACTCGCTGCTAGCCAGAGAGAAAGTGGGAGGTCACCAACAGGTCATGCGGTGGAGACCACTGAAAATGAGGGAAAGTCGTACCGTCACCGGGAGAGAGGGGACAACTGGATGGAAGTGAGGCGAGGGTGGAAGTAGCCTGGTCGGGATATGAGGAGAAGGCCAGAGCTGAGGGAGGCCAGAGTCTGATGGATCTAGTGCAAGGAGGAGGCCAGGCATGGGAAGGCTGGAGTGCAAAGGCTGAGTGCTGGGGGTCGAGGCATGGTAGCCTGCTGGAGCCCAAAAGGTTGGAACGGCTGCTCGGGCCTGAGTGCAAAGGTCGGGAGGTGAATTTGGGAGCCAAAGGTGGAGTGAGGGTGAGTCCAGAGGCAAGGTTGAGTGGTTGGGTGAGAGAACCTAGAGGGTGGATGGCGAGCATGAGTCGAGGGTGAGATGTGTTACTGGGTGGTGCACTGAACATAGAAAACAAGGGGGGCTGGGGGCAGAGCCACAGAAGGAAGGCGCTTCACACCGTCGTAAGAAGGAGAAGTCAGTGAGGGTCGTAGCATGGGACCTGCAGGGGAAGAGTCTGGGAAGTGTGAGGGTGGCGAGGGGTGAGGTGAACGCGGAGGGCAGTGAGCGCAGGGGCGGCTCGTGCAGGAGAAGTGGGAAACGGGGGGGGGCGCCACGGGTAGCTAGGTTTAGGTCTTGTTTTTTATCATTATTATAATAATATTATTATTACAATAATAATAATATCAGTATAAAAAAAATAATGATAGTAATAATAATAATAATAATAATAATAATAATAATACAAATAATAATAATTGAAATAATAATAAAACAAAAAATAACAATAATAAAAATGAAAATAATAAAGATAAAAATAATAAAAATTAATAACAATAAAATAATAATAATAATAATAATAATAATACAATAAATACAATAATAATAGTAGTAAGAATAATGAGTAATTTCCTGACTCCTGGGCCGACTGTATGGCTACCGACAACCGCGTGGTGATCGCACACGGGTCTGAAGCCCAGTAAAAATATTAAACGAAAAAAGATTTAGACTCTCACTCAACTCAATCCTCAACAAGAGAACCTTAATCCATGAAATAGTAAAATAAAAATAAACTTAAAAGTTGGGGTGTGACATCCTAGGAATATGTTTGAGATCAGAAGCTTCCTTGGGATCATTGGTAACTATCAACATTTCATCCAAAAAAATTCTCATTTGGCAGTATCAATGAAAAATCTAACCAAAAATAGGGTGAATTTTGAGTAGTATAAATGGTGAAATGAATTTTCCTAGAGATAAAGTGGAGATTGAAAATACAATTAGTTTTTTATCCTTACAAAGATTGATATTTGATATATAGTGTATTATGATTCTTAAGGTGGTGGGTTGGGAGCTCTATTGATGTAGAGGGATCATGTAGTTTCTTATGGTCTATGTAGACTATAACCCCATGATCAAAAATACCCATTTCATGACTTATATTTATTAGATGTATTCCAAACACTGAAATTTTGATGACATTATCTCTTTAGTGAGAGTTTTATTGTCTACATGGACCACAATAGATTTCAATATATCTTATCTCAGTAGGATATCAATATAAGGTAGAGGTGTTGGGAAGAGTATCTATAGATATTTGAATTTGACATGAACTATTCTCAAGGGAAAGGTCATTTCAATACAAATGCTCTTAGAAAGAAAATTTTAGAGACATAGGAGCTTGGAGTGTATCCTTTTTTGGAACAATGACATCTGATGTGTTTGATAAATTAGTGAATAGTAGATGTATCTTAGGGTCATGGAGTTATGAAATGTGTCCCCTTGTCCAAAATGTCTTCTTTAGTAGACCAGGAAAATTCTAGCCAAGAGTTGGATCCTAAGTGTGTGGTGATGCATGAATGGTTGGTAGAGAGTGACTAGTCCTAGGGTGGACCTTGAATGATGGTGACATGATTTATATACAAGGGAGGTTAGTAGTGTCGGTTTCCTTGAGAGATGATCTAATGAGAGACTCTCATGATTTTAAATGAGTAGTTAATCTAGGGTTGGAAAATATGTACCATGATATCTTATGCCAGTTTTGGTGTGCAAATATGAAGAGAGACATTATCAATTTTGTCTCATGATGACTTACCTACCAGAGGGTAAAGGTCGATCATCAGTATCCTGGTGTTTTTCTTCAGCTACTTCCAATGCCTTTGTAAAAGTGAGATTACATGATAATGGAATTTTTCATGGGGTTACCTATGACCCTAAGGAAGTATGATGTTGTTGTTGTTTTTTATTTGATTAGTTGATGAAATTGAATCATTTATTGCTGATTCGAGAGACACTTTCATTGGATGGGTTGGGAAAACTATGTGTGTGGGACATTTTATGCCTGAATGGATATCCTTTGAGAATCATATTAGATATAGATGCATTTTTTATGTTATAGTTTTTACAGGGTTTACAGAAGTCTTTGGGTACCTAGTCAAGGATAAGTACAGTATAATATCCATAGACTGATGGAAAATCAGAGAGGACAATCTAAATCTTAGAGAAAATTCTATGATCATGCTTCATGGATTTTGATGGAGCATAGGATGATCGCCTATACTTTGTGGAGTTCACATACAATAACAGTTTCCATGATTCGATTCAGATGGTACCTTTTGATTCTCTCTATAGAAGACTATGTCAATCATTATTGTGCTGGTATGAGGCGGTTGAGGTAGTTTTTTTTTTGGGCTAAGCATGGTACAAAATACCTCGTAGAGAGTGAAGTTGATTTGAAAGAATTTAATCACTACACAAAGAAGAAAATTTTCAAATAATGACAAGAGTATATAACCCTTAGAGTTTGTTTTAGGTGATTGAGTTTTCTTATAGGTGAATCCTATATTAGGAGATCAATGATGGTGGAATTAAGTTAAGTTAGCACTGAGATTTTTTATACCTTTAAATATTACCAAGAATGTAGAGATAGTGGTTTACCATTAGGATCTTCCTCCATGATATCGAGGTATGCATGATGTGTTCCATGTGTCTTGAATTTGGAGGTACATGACCAATCATAAACATATGATTTATTATGAGGAGGGTTAACTAGAGTGTGACACATAATTTGTAGATCACCCAATTTGGATTGATTATTGGAGTGAAAAGGTGTTGTGAGGGAAGAATGTACCAATTTTTAGTCTTATGGCATCATGGATGGATCCAAGAAGACATGTGGGAGCGATAGTTTGATATTTGGTCCCAATATCCCAAGTTTTTTGAGAATGAATCCTAGAGGAACTTATCAAGTATGAGAATTTATTATAATAGGATAACTATAATACTCTATTATTTTAAGATATTTCCTTGGGTTGGTTTTGGAGGAGAAAGATGAAAGTTGTCCTGATTTATCTGGTGGAATCAGTTTCTATGATGTGTTGTTTGTTTTTCATCGTGGAGGGTATGGATGTGGTATAGTTGGGGTACTATAGTGTATCAGCTATTTTTGATGGTTTTGGTAAATTTGACATAACTATAGTGTGGAGAAACAACAACAACATGGTGGCTAGAAGGTAGAGTCTAGGAGGTTTTTAAAAATTTGAGGTCACTACGCTGTGGAGAGGTGGTTGTGGAACAATGTTCTTATGAGGGATTGGAGGATACAACATAGCGATTACCGTTGCATCATAGTCCCCTCCTCTATTTTATATGATATTTTTTTTAATATGGCATGGATTTCAAACACACTTTTGACTAGGAACCATTTGATCATAGCTAACTCCCTTATTTCACAAAGCATTTTGTTTGGGGATTCATTTCAGTGTAACCTTATATATTGTGATGTGATTCTTATTTTTCCAAACCGTCTATAAATTCCAAAGGCACAAAAAACACAACTTTATCTTATAATTTTCCCATGAAACTTGGGTGAATCTAGGAATTATTTAATAGATATTCCAACCCCAATATCTTGGATTCATTCCTGAGATTAGAGGATCAACTCATGACAATTCTAGGTGATTTTTACTTCTATTATACTTTGTTTTCCTCCCTTAACTTAGGATGAATCACATATATAATCATATGTAGCTATATTATTTATGTATCTTGATCTATAATATATTTTATGATGATTTTATATTGGTTCTAATGATCTTTGGTGTGTGGGATTGATCTTGTTGGTGTGATGGTGTGATTTGGGTATCATCTCCTAGAAAATCATGGCACTTTCATCGATGAGCTTGATGTAAGAAGTTACTTAACATATATATCATTGGTATATCATTTTTATTATGATATGTTGGTATGTTCTTGTGTTATTGTGTTCTTCAGACCCATTATTGAGTTTGATCACATGTGTGTATGTAGCTCATTAGACCCATTTTTGATGTTGATCACAAGTGTATGTATGTGTGCTTGTGGATATTGATATTCAATCTTGATTTCTATGTAGTGAAAATATGTGTTATGCTATGTTGTGTATGGATGTATGGCCTTTGGAGGATTTTCTACTAGGAGAAAGTGGTAGTTGGACCATCATTTCTTGGTTATCCCTTAGAGATGGTGCATGTATGACAAGTGATAATGACGACGATAGACGGCCTTGTAACGACCCAAAGTTTCATTAATGGAAAATCCCTCTTGATCCAGTTAAATGTTTCTTTATGAAAAAATTTTTTATAAGATGTCAACTTCTTTAGTTTTACGTTAAGATTTGTGACCTTTACTTTTATAGCCGTTGAACAGTGATCATCTGAGTAGTATAAATATAAGGCTTTAACGAAACCATTTCTACTCAGACAAAGGAAGCGATGGCCTCATCCAGTAGAATTGCCCCTTACGAAGCCCATTTGTCGGAGCTCGGAAAAGAGGTGGCGTCTTTGGGCTTTTCCCTTGACCAAGCCCAAGCTGAGATTCATCAAGTCAAGCTCGAACGTGATCGTCTATGGGAAAAATGGAAGTTGATAGAGATTACCACTCGAGCGATGTTATCCGAGCAACCCCAAGAGTCTGTCACCATCGCACACCTTACCCTTAGGTCTTATGCGGCTATTTTAAGGGGTTATGTAACAAATAAGTAGCACCATGTTCATGTACATTATTTTTTTGTATATAATAATGAATATAATTTTTTTTTGATACATTGTAATTAGTTTTTAAAGTACAAATGGTGTTTTTAGTTATTATTTAATTAAGAATTATATTTTATTGAATTAAAGGATTTTTGAATTAAATAATATTTTAATAAAATATTATTATTATTATTAAATTAATTTTTATTAAATATAAATGATCTTATAATTTTATGAATGCAATTAAAATTTTTATTAAGGTTTGAAATCCATTTCTGTCAAAACCCGTGAATTTTTTATAAATGTCAGTTTTTATTTTAAAAGTGAAAATTCACATATTTAGAAAATTATTTAGATAAAATAAATATTATTTTTGGAATCAGGACATCGAAATTATCCAACAGTGAATTTTTCATAATTTTCTGAGACAGTCAAATTTTTGGGTAAAAATTAAATACCATTTAAATATATAATGTGTTTTATGACATCATAATGACCCAATGGTGATGTAATAAAATACCATAATCCTTATGTTCGTCCAATATGTGTTTTATCATTAAAATAATGAGGTTTTGGGTTTGTTTGACTTACTTTTCAAAGCATTAATGGAGCCCTCAAGACTTATTCAACACTTTGCCTTTTAAATTAATTTCCATGGGAGTGTGACTCACCTCCACATAAGCAACCCTAATTTTTTAATAAGTTCGGAACTTGGACTTGTAAAATATTGATTTCCTCTTTCCTTTTCCAGAAACCATGGGCAAATACCATGGTATGGTTTGTGGTTTGGATTATTTTAATATAAGGGGTCCCAAACCTAAATAATAAAGAATTCTCTCACCTTTCCTATATAAACCCACCCAAGCTCCCACTCCCTCCTCACTAAAAGCCCTTGAAGTTCGTCCAACCTCTGCTCTACTCTCTCTAGAATCCTCCCAAGGTGCCCCAAGCTCCCAAGAAGCCTCTCACAAGCCTCTCTCTATCCTTTGGAAGCACACTTTCATGTAAGGGTTTTTTTTCTTCCTTTCTCATTTTTGTCAATTTTCTTTAAGTTGTATTGCCCTTTTAATTTCAATTATGAATGTTGGGGTATGGTTTAGCACCTCTCCCATACTGCTCTCTTATTTTTTGAATGATGGGAGACCCCTTTCTCTCTCATTAAAAGCCTCCCATGTACACCCGTTACTATGCCGAAATTCCGAAAGAAACCTTTTTCTCCTCTTTTATATTCAAGCAATACTTTTGTATCATGAATCTAAATTCCTTTTCAATTGTTGGTACATGTATCTATATGAACTTCTTACTGTCCATTACATGTAAATATGATGAGTAACCCCTTTCTCTCTCATCAACCATTTTTATGAATTCTTATGTCACGCCGTTACGCTGCCGAAATCACACCGATTTTCTAAGCCAATATCATTGTGTAGTGAATACCATGCCCATTTCTCCATCAAGGGTATTCACCTTTATGCACATTTACTTATTGATTATAAAGTTTCATGTATGAATTCCACATTCCTTTATCGTGGAATAAATGATTATGTTTTATGAATCCATGTTTTATGATCCATGTGGCACACTTATGCATGAAATGAAATGTTTAAGAAGGGTGCCCCCATTATAGTGCTCCAATGCATTGGGTAAAGTATAGTATCATGATACATCAAGTGCAATGAGTTTTTACTCATGCTAATTCAAGTGCAACGAGGGTTTACTCATGCTTCAAGTGCAATGAGGGTTTACTCATGCTCCATGTGCAATGAGCCTTGGCTCATGCTAATTCAATGTTAAGTGTTGTTGCCACATTTCCATGTCATGATTATCATGATTTATCATGCCTTTATGTTCATGTTTCTCTTATGCTCTATTGATATGCCTATTTCCTAACATGTATTTTACTCCTCATGTTATTCATTGAGTACTCCCTTACTGGGCTTTATAGCTCACCCTTTTCTTATGCATGTCCTCAGGTTATCCCATGCAATGCTAAGTACGAAGGAATGTAGTGGTCATGTAAAGGAAGTTTTCAATAAAGATGTTGTATTTCAAGTTTAAAGTTTTTATGTAATGATCCTAAGCCCCAAAGACACTAAACCTCTCGATCTTCTTTGTTGGATCAAGTGAAGTTTTATGTAATAAAGCATGTTTAAGTTGTAATAAAAAGTAGGGTTGTCATAGTTGGTATCAGAGGATAGGTTTAGTTATTTTTGGGATTAGGAAACCCTAGTAAAGCCTTAGATACAAGACTAAGCATAATAAAAACATCCCTAAGTTTTGGTAAATACTAAGTAAGTGGTTTATCAAACAAATACATCCCTGTCTGGATACGAGCAGGTAGAGGCGGCTCTGGCACAGATGTATCCTAGGGGTAAAACCCAAAAACACCGCATTGAGCTAGACTCGAACAGGAACTGGTGCACGACAACGGGCCTTGCTGCACTCTTGGTTATGACACTCCCGGGGGATATTTTTTGATAAATTCACAATCTTAGTATGAACCCTTATTAAGGTAAAAATGCCCCTAAGAATATATGTTAGAAGGAAGATCATGAAAAGCCTGGATTGAATCCTATAGACTCATGAGTTAAAGAGATTAAAGTTTATTTATAAGTCATCAACTTTTGTCTTTGGATTACCCTTTATGTGTTACCCCTAACTTTCCTTTTATTCCATCCAATGGTCGGTAATAGGAGAACTCGGGCTAACAACCGTTGTGAAGATCAGTGTGATGATTGTACTTATGAGATGCCCAATCCAATGGGAGCGGGAATCGCAAACTTTGTCATGCTTCTCTCTCAGCTAACTCAAGTTTTGAATAGAAACACTGGTCAAGAGGAACGTTCAACCCCCCCTAAGAAAGAACAAGTCGCTATTGAAAGCTTCATGAGACAAAGGCCTCCTACTTTTAGTGGATCATCCGATCCCACGATTGCTGAACAATGGATCAACTCCATTGAAAAGATATTCTCTATCCTCCAATGCTCTGAAAAAGAGAAGGTTCTCCTGGCGGCTTATCGTATGGAGGGTGAAGCTGATCAATGGTGGACGTTGATCAAAAATACGAAGCCTGAGGAGGAGATCGAGGCTTTGGAATGGAAGGAATTTCGGAAGATGTTTTTCGATAAATATTTTCCACGCACCCTCCGTCTAAAGATGGAAAGGGACTTCCTTTCCCTCAAACAGAAAGATGAAGAATCTGTGGGAGCGTACGAGGCAAACTTCACAAGGCTTGCACGATACGCTTCCGGCTTTGTCGTTACCCCCGAATGCAAGGTTGACCGCTTCTTTGGTGGGCTGAAGCCTAGCTTGCGGAAAGCATTAGCGATCCGTGACTTCGACAGCTATGAGGAAATTGTCCGATGTGCCCTCAAGGTTGAAATGGAGATCAGAGAATCACAGGGGTATCATGGGGACAAGAAGAGTAAGGTGGACTTCAATGCTGGTGGTCCGATGGATAAATCCAACGGCGCTAAGAAATTCCAGCACCCCACTTGCCAAAAGTGTGGAAAGAAGCACCCTGGAAATTGCCTTAGGGGGACAAGAAAATGCTTCAAGTGTGGAAGAGAAGGGCACCTAGCTGTTAACTGTCAGCAAGAAGGACCCGTGGCTGCGACAGAGGAGAGGAACGCTCCGTTCGAACCTCAACACGTTGTTCAATGCTTCAAATGAAAAGAACCGGGTCATTTTGCGAATCAGTGCCCTAATCCAAGGGTTATCGGAGGCAATCAACAACCTCCAAGACAACAAGGAAGAGCTTTTGCCATCACTTCTGCCGAAGTGAACCCCGACAACGAAGTGGTGACAGGTACGCTAGTTATTCATTCAAGAATAGCGAACGTACTTTTTGATTCAGGTTCTACGCATTCTTTTATATCTCAAAAGTTTAGTAGAACAATCCCTGCACCACCACAAATCATGGAAGTAAAGATGTCGGTGAGTACGGCAAATGGGGCAATCATTGCATCCCATGAGTATAAGTCCTCCCCTGTTATAATATGTGGATTGAATTTCCCAGCGAACCTCGTCATACTCCCTTTGGTGGAATTTGATGCAATTCTTGGCATGGATTGGCTTTCCTTATATAGAGCCAACATAAATTGTCGGGAGAGGGAAATCACACTCCATATGGAGAATCGACCCCCGATTCTTTACAAGTGTCAGGAGGAAGATGAATCTACTTTAACCCCATCATCTCAAGAATGGATATTACTGCCTTATGAGCACGCATATCTGGCTCAGATGATTAAGTCCAAGGAAGAAACCACCCTTGAAGAAATGCCTATTGTAAGGGAATTCGCTGAAGTATTTCCTGAGGAACTTCCTGGTCTTCCTCCAAGAAGCGATGTTGAGTTCTCAATTGAACTTATACCTGGGGCGCTACCAATATCCAAGACTCCATATAGAATGGCTGTTGTTGAGCTTGAAGAGCTGAAGAAACAACTACAGGAGAATCTAGATAAAGGGTTTATACGCCCAAGTGCATCACCATGGGGTGCACCAGTCCTCTTCATCAAGAAGAAGGATGGGTCAATGTGGCTTTGCATCGATTATCGTGAACTTAACAAAATCACGATAAAGAACAAGTACCCTCTCCCAAGAATCGATGACTTGTTTGATCAGCTGCGTGGAGCACAATACTTCTCCAAGGTGGACTTGCGGTCGGGATATTATCAAGTAAGGGTGAAGAATGAAGATATCCCCAAGACTGCTTTTCGTACAAGGTACGGGTACTATGAATTCATAGTAATGCCTTTCGGACTCACCAATGCTCCAGAAATATTCATGGACTTGATGAATAGAGTCTTTAGAGATTACCTAGACAAATTTGTGGTAGTCTTTATAGATGATATTCTAATATACTCCAAAACCAAGGAGGACCATGAGGAGCATTTAAAAACTGTACTAGAGACTTTGCGCAAGGAGAATCTCTATGCAAAGTACATCAAGTGTGAGTTTTGGTTGAAGGAAGTCTCATTCTTGGGTCATATCATCACAAGCAATGGGATATCTATGGACCCCTCCAAAACAGATGCAATTGAGGGATGGCCGAGGCCAACATCGGTAACTGATATCCGTAGCTTCTTGGGGTTAGCTGGATATTATCGACGATTTGTGAGAAATTTCTCACGATTGTCCAACTCTCTTACCAAGCTAACTCGAAAGGGAGTAAAGTTTTCTTGGAGTGATGAATGCGAAGAAAGCTTCAAGGAGTTGAAAACAAGGCTTATCACTGCACTCGTGCTCACTTTACCCACAAGTGGGGAGATTTTTGTGGTATTCAGTGATGCTTCAAAGAAGGGCTTAGGATGTGTGCTGATGCAGAATGATAAAGTGATATCCTATGCCTCAAGGCAGTTGAAAATCCATGAGCGAAACTATCCAACGCATGATCTGTAGTTGGCGGCGGTGATCTTTGCCTTGAAAATCTGGAGGCATTATCTCTATGGAGAGAGATGTGAGATATATACTGACCACAAGAGTCTTAAATATATATTCACACAGAAAGAGCTTAATATGTGCCAGAGAAGATGGATAGAGCTCATCAAGGATTATGACTGTTCAATACATTACCACCCTGGGAAGGCAAACAAGGTGGCGGATGCCCTAAGTAGAAAGGATCCAGCAATTCTATCAATGATGAGAATTGAGAAGGATCCAATCTTCTTAGACTTGATGAAGATGGACGTGGGAATCATAAACAAGGGAACATCATCAATCCTTTCACAAATGATTGCTCAACCATCTCTTTTGGAAAGGTTAAAGGATGCTCAAAAGGATGATGTGGGAATCCAAGAAAAAGTGGAAGCTATCAAAAAGGGAAAATCCTCAGAGTTTAATGTTAATGAAGAAGGAATTGTGTGGTTTGGGAAAAGACTATGTGTTCCATCAAGTGCGGAGCTGAAGAAGGAACTTTTGGATGATGCACATAGTTCAAATTTCTCTATTCACCCAGGGAGCACAAAGATGTATCGAGATCTCCGAGAAAACTTTTGGTGGGATAATATGAAGAAGGAGATCACTGAATATACATCAAAGTGCCTGGTGTGTCAGCAAGTGAAGGCAGAGAGGCAGAAGTCTAAGGGGATGATGCAACCATTGCCCATACCAGAATGGAAATGGGAGAACATCACCATGGACTTCGTCAATGGACTTCCAAGGACATCCAAAGGCAACAATGCAATCTGGGTTGTTGTAGATCGTATTACAAAGACTGCACACTTCATTGCTATTCGAGAGGATTTCTCTTTGGATCAACTGGCACGGATATATATCAGGGAAGTGGTACGGTTGCATGGAGTACCACTATCTATTGTGTCTGACCGAGATCCAAGATTTACCTCTAAGTTTTGGAAGAGTCTTCAACATGCTCTGAATACTGAACTGAACTTCAGTACGGCCTATCATCCTCAAACTGATGGCCAATCCGAGCGGACTATCCAAACACTTGAGGATATGTTGAGAGCGTGCTCAATGGACTTTAAAGGAGGATGGGATCAACATCTTCCTCTGGTTGAGTTCTCTTATAATAATAGTTTCCACTCGAGCATCCAAATGGCACAATATGAAGCCCTGTATGGGAAAAGGTGTAGAACACCAGCATGTTGGGATAAGGTCGGTGAACGTAAGCTGCTTGGACCAGAAATGGTCGAAGAAATGGTAGAGAAGGTGAAAACCATTCAGCAGTATATCAAGGCAGCCCAAAGTCGATAGAAGAGTTATGCAGATAATCGTCAACAAGACCTTGAGTTTAAAGTCGGAGACATGGTGTTTTTACGCATATCTCCGTGGAATAAGGTCATGAGGTTTGGAAAGAAAGGGAAGTTAAGTCCAAGGTACATCGGCCCCTTCGAGATTCTTGATCGTGTTGGGGATGTGTCCTATCGACTAGCACTTCCACCTACTATGGCCAAGGTGCATGATGTCTTCCATGTATCCCTCTTAAGGAAGTACATACCAGACCCTTCACATGTACTCTCTTTCGAGGTGGTACAATTAGAAGACGATCTTTCTTATGAGGAGCAACCAGTGAAGATCTTAGATCGTAGAGAAAAAGTTCTAAGAAATAAGACAATTCCCCTCGTCAAGGTGTTGTGGAGAAACCACAAGTTTGAAGAAGCAACTTGGGAGTCAGAGGATATGATGAAGCTAAGTTACCCACATTTGTTTTAGTGTGGGAAAAGGAAAATTTCGAGGGCGAAATTTCTTAAGGGGGGAATGTTGTAACGACCCAAAGTTTCATTAATGGAAAATCCCTCTTGATCCAGTTAAATGTTTCTTTATGAAAAATGTTTTTATAAGATGTCAACTTCTTTAGTTTTACGTTAAGATTTGTGACCGTTACTTTTATAGCCGTTGAACAGTGATCATCTGAGTAGTATAAATATAAGGCTTTAACGAAACCATTTCTACTCAGACAAAGGAAGCGATGGCCTCATCCAGTAGAATTGCCCCTTACGAAGCCCATTTGTCAGAGCTCGGAAAAGAGGTGGCATCTTTCGGCTTTGCCCTTGACCAAGCCCAAGCTGAGCTTCATCAATTCAAGCTCGAACGTGATCGTCTACGGGAAAAATGGAAGTTGATAGAGATTACCACTCGAGCGATGTTATCTGAGCAACCCCAAGAGTCTGTCACCATCGCACACCTTACCCTTAGGTCTTATGCGGCTATTTTAAGGGGTTATGTAACAAATAAGTAGCACCATGTTCATGTACATTATATTTTTGTATATAATAATGAATATAATTTTTTTTTGATACATTGTAATTAGTTTTTAAAGTACAAATGGTGTTTTTAGTTATTATTTAATTAAGAATTATATTTTATTGAATTAAAGGATTTTTGAATTAAATAATATTTTAATAAAATATTATTATTATTATTAAATTAATTTTTATTAAATATAAATGATCTTATAATTTTATGAATGCAATTAAAATTTTTATTAAGGTTTGAAATCCATTTCTGTCAAAACCCGTGAATTTTTTATAAATGTCAGTTTTTATTTTAAAAGTGAAAATTCACATATTTAGAAAATTATTTATATAAAATAAATATTATTTTTGGAATCAGGACGTCGAAATTATCCAACGGTGAATTTTTCATAATTTTCTGAGACAGTCAAATTTTTGGGTAAAAATTAAATACCATTTAAATATATAATGTGTTTTATGACATCATAATGACCCAATGGTGATGTAATAAAATACCATAATCCTTATGTTAGGCAAATATGTGTTTTATCATTAAAATAATGAGGTTTTGGGTTTGTTTGACTTACTTTTCAAAGCATTAATGGAGCCCTCAAGACTTATTCAACACTTTGCCTTTTAAATTAATTTCCATGGGAGTGTGACTCACCTCCACATAAGCAACCCTAATTTTTTAATAAGTTAGGACCTTGGACTTGTAAAATATTGTTTTCCTCTTTCCTTTTCCAGAAACCATGGGCAAATACCATGGGATGGTTTGTGGTTTGGATTATTTTAATATAAGGGGTCCCAAACCTAAATAATAAAGAATTCTCTCACCTTTCCTATATAAACCCACCCAAGCTCCCACTCCATCCTCACTCAAAGCCCTTGAAGTTCGTCCAACCTCTGCCCTACTCTCTCTAGAATCCTCCCAAGGTGCCCCAAGCTCCCAAGAAGCCTCTCACAAGCCTCTCTCTATCGTTTGGAAGCACACTTTCATGTAAGGGTTTTTTTTTCTTCCTTTCTCATTTTTGTCAATTTTCTTTAAGTTGTATTGCCCTTTTAATTTCAATTATGAATGTTGGGGTATGGTTTCACACATCTCCCATACTACCCTCTTATTTTTTGAATGATGGGAGACCCCTTTCTCTCTCATTAAAATCCTCCCATGTACACCCGTTACTATGTCGAAATTCCGAAAGAAACCTTTTTCTCCTCTTTTATATTCAAGCAATACTTTTGTATCATGAATCTAAATTCCTTTTCAATTGTTGGGACATGTATCTATATGACCTTCTTACTGTCCATTACATTTAAATATGATGAGTAACCCCTTTCTCTCTCATCAACCATTTTTATGAATTCTTATGTCACGCCGTTACGCTGCTGAAATCACACCGATTTTCTAAGCCAATATCATTGTGTAGTGAATACCATGCCCATTTCTCCATCAAGGGTATTCACCTTTATGCACATTTACTTATTGATTATAAAGTTTCATGTATGAATTCCACATTCCTTTATCGTGGAATAAATGATTATGTTTTATGAATCCATGTTTTATGATCCATGTGGCACACTAATGCATGAAATGAAATGTTTAAGAAGGGTGCACCCTTTATAGCGCTCCAATGCATTGGGTAAAGTATAGTATCATGATACGTCATGTGCAATGAGTTTTTACTCATGCTAATTCAAGTGCAACGAGGGTTTACTCGTGCTTCAAGTGCAATGAGGGTTTACTCATGCTCCATGTGCAATGAGCCTTGGCTCATGCTAATTCAATGTTAAGTGTTGTTGCCACATTTCCATGTCATGATTATCATGCTTTATCATGCCTTTATGTTCATTTTTCTCTTATGCTCTATTGATATGCCTATTTCCTAACATGTATTTTACTCCTCATGTTATTCATTGATTACTCCCTTACTGGGCTTTATAGCTCACCCTTTTCTTATGCATGTCCTCAGGTTATCCCATGCAATGCTAAGTACGAAGGAATGTAGTGGTCATGTAAAGGAAGTTTTCAATAAAGATGTTGTATTTCAAGTTTAAAGTTTTTATGTAATGATCCTAATCCCCAAAGACACTAAACCTCTCGATCTTCTTTGTTGGATCAAGTGAAGTTTTATGTAATAAATCATGTTTAAGTTGTAATAAAAAGCAGGGTTTTCATAGGCCTTGTGACCTGATTCGAGGTATTACTGGGATACGATGGCCTTTTATATGACCTGATTTATAGGTGGGGTATGAAAACCTTGTGGTCTGGCCCATGATAGATATGGTTTATAATGACCTTATGACCTGACTTGAGACTCATTAGTCTTGTGACTACTCAAATATACATGATTTGACCTTATGGTCAACCCTAGTTCATGACTTTTGATATAATTTTCCTTTTGATATGGATTTAAAGTAGGTACGATTGGGTTTTAGGGCAGATCAGTTAGTGCATGACCTCTCAAAACATTTTTGATTATTGATTGATTGTGAAATTGCTTATTTTTAGGCTATACACCTCTTATTCATTGGAATTTATGTTAAGGATGCATTGGTGGTGTCCTACTGGGTTTATACTCACACCCTAAGCATGAATCTCAATGCGCATACAGACTTCAGGATTAGAGATCTTGGAAAGCTAAAGGTATAAGTGATAGGGGATGAAGAGATAGAGCATGGAGTTTTAAGGTAGTATTGGGATGGACTCTAGAGTTTTATCATAGTGTCTCTATTTACTTTCATATTGTTTCTTATACTCTGTTTTGAATTTCCACTTTGGGGGTCCTTTTTAATTACCTTCATGACTTTAGATACTTTCCATGTCATCTGATATAGTATTTTTATTATTCTTTATGTTGTGTTATTTTGGGTTACTTATTTATTCTTATTTAGGGGTATTAGGTTTGACCCTAGATAATGAGGGTATAATCTCCCCACAGAAGATGTTCGGACCCTCACTACTAGTCAGCAACTACATTTTCATGAAGAGGTGTGCATGATGTCATGTGGAACTATGTACTCAACCAAGTTATTTAGGTCTTTGCATCACATATATCACACAAAAAGGGAACTTTTTAGAGAAATACACTTCTAAGCATAATTTCATCACATTATCGATTTAGGTATACCAATTGAATTTCATTGGTGTTAAAAGTGACAATTATATTTCTTTCATAATTTAGTTACCCAATTTATTCCCACTAATTCAATGGATTGGTTTTAAAAATCATGTCTACTATATCACAGTTCCTTTTTAGTTCAGTGTTGAGTATGGAGAAAGTAGTCAAACACATTGACGTATTTAAAGGAAGACATATATTAAAATATTAGGGTATTATATTATCCCCTAAATAAATTGTTTCCTCGCAATTTGACTCATAATATTATATTAATTTCGATAGGTAACTCATAATTAACTATACGCTATAATATGATCACGGTTTTATTTAGGATTTAGAGTGATATTTATCTATATCAAAAATTGATATGATACTTTTATATTGAAGGATAACTCTTCCTAATTTTTCATAGAATTCTATTGAAGGAAGAAGAACTAGATATATAAGGAATAAATTTCCACAAACCTCAAAAATTATTTATATGATAATAAAACAACTATGGGTTTTTATTTATAACTCAATATCTAGTAGTTGGTGAAAACTTACATGACATAGTAAATCAATAAATATAGACTGAAAATTCACTATCTAATGTATTAGTAGTAGTTGAATAGAATTTTGAATGGTTTTTTGTTACTATTTCCCTCTCTATCCTTTAATTCATGGAATTGATTCATAATTTTAAATATCCCCCACTAAGAAAAATAGTTATGGGTATCCACGAGGTAGGCATGACTCAAAATAATATTTTACTAAGATATAAACTTCAATATCTTATGTAAGACTCAGAAACCCATATTTTAACTCATAATAAACATATGTATATATCTTCATGTGTCATAACCATTGGATCCAAATATGATTCCTTATTTTAATAATATTACATAATGGTTTCTAGAGACATACCTTTAAAAGATTCATTTCCATGATCTTGATTCCAACCAAATACTAAAACCAAATGGTTCTAATAATATCCAATAAGATCTGATTAAAAGATAATATGAATATTAAAACTCATACATAATATGTATTACTATATGCAACAATCCTTTTATCCTATAATTCTTTTAGTCCAGCCTATATCACTCCTAGTTTAACATATATCATCCATAGATCAACCTATACCATTATAGGTTCAACCTAAGTTACTCTTTATTTGGGTTATTTCATAATCCTTAACCTAATCACTCTAAGTAACTAGGAAATCAATCCATTATAATGTTTCAAAAATAAAATATAATCAACCAATGCATACCCTCCTGAGAGTGTAAAATCGGGTGTGCATTTAGGCCTCTTTGTTATGAACCAGGTGATGATCGAGTTAACACCCAATTCACCTTTTTAGGGCTATTTCCCCTTGGTACATCAAGGCTAGATCCTATATCCACTTATAGTATCTAGAAAAGTATGTAATTTTTAGGAAAACCATATACTCAAGACTTTACAAAAATTTTGGGATATCATCCTATACTTAGACTCATCTCTAGATTTCCCAAAAAGTTTTTCAAATCTTAATTATCAAAATAGATTCTCTAATATCCGAAAATAACTAAACCCTTTCTATAATACAAACTATGTAACTGCAGACCCCCACTCCCTAATTTATTACTAATAACACATACTTTACATATTGTCTTCAATATCAAAAATAGATTCTGAAACACAACCTGTAACACCCTAAGATTTTACGAAATATTTTTTTTTAAAATTAATTTAATGTTGTTGATATTTCGCATTACACAAGACAGTAAGTTTATATTTCTTTACATGCATCACTAAGTTTATATTTTGTTACATGCAACACTAAGTTATCTTGTGTTATACGCAACACTATGTTAAACGAAAGGTAATATACTATTAAATTATTATTATTTAATATGATAGATATCACATAGCCATTATAATGGAAGGTATAAATAGAATTAAATAAATTTTGAAAATATATAGTCTACACATTTATATAAAATTATTTTTTTGGTTACTAATTAATTAGAAATGAAAATAAAAAAATTTTCAAAATAAAGGAAATCTTATTCTGAAAAACTATTTTTATGCACACAAACATGTTTTACCTAAATAAATTAAAATTTTCACTTTGGTTGACTGATTTTAATGAAAATTATATAGTATATATTCAATAAATTGATTAAAATTCATCTTATTTTTTTATAGACAAAAGATAAAAACAAATCTAATTTTATGCTTAAAAACTATATATTTTTAAATATCAATTTTCTCACCTTTTTGCGCACTTATTTTAAAACTAATTTTTGACATTTTTATAAAATTTATTTTAAAAAATAAAATTAATTTTTTAAATAATCATATAAAAATATCTTAGGGTTAATTTTTAAGAATTTTCTAAAAAGATTAATTTTATGATGAATAGTGAAAAATACTGAATTTTAATTGAAAACTACCTTTTTGTTTAAATTATTTATAAAGCTAAATTATATTTTAAATTTATTTTAAAGTAAAGTTATTTCAGTTATAAAAATATATATTTATATTAATTTAATTTAATTTATTGTAAACAATTTCATATTGAAATTAGATATAAAATCTTTGTAAACTTTTGAACATTTTCTCTTTAAAAACCCACTTTCTCGTCGTGTCTAAGATATTAATTTTAAATTAAAATTTACCACTTATATGAATTTAATTTGTAAAAATATATTAAACATTAAGAATAAAAAAAATATTATATAACAAGTTCAACTTAATTTTTTACCAAAATGATTAGTGAAAATAGTAAAAATTAATTATTGAGGTAAAGGTAAAAATGGGTTTACTGGGGATTAAACTAAAAATAAATGTGTTAAAATGACCAAAACACTTGTAAAAAAACTATTATGTGGCCATATTTGGACCCTATAATTTATAATTATTGATAATAATCCATTTTGGAGCCTTTTAAAATGTCAAAAATGTGGGTAAACCTTTTTCTTTTCAAAAAATACAAGTGTGTCACTCACCTCACTTATAAAAGGTAACCCCATCTCTTCTCTTCCTCACACCTTAAAAAAAATAGGAAAAATAATAATAACTTACCAAATTCCCTAATCTCATACTATAGTCCTTATTTTTTCATAAATCCAACATAGGAAGGCTTCTAGTGCAAACCTAAGGAGATTACCCAAAGAATGGGTAACGTTCTTCAACGAGCGTTTTTATTTTATTTCATCCTTCACAACCTTAAATTAATATTAAATCATAATTATATAATATCCTAAGTATATTTCATAAAATTATATGTTTTTATGTTAATGTAATTACCTAAAACCATCTCCAATTCTATCAAATGGGTTATGAAATCATTGTTCTTGTATACGGCGGACTGCCGCCTTATGAACTGATGTCAATCATTTATCCATTACAACCTCTCACAGTTGGGTGTGATGATGGATATAAAGTATATATATGATATTTATAACATAATTATACATATATAGTCATTTTATAATATATTAATTTTACTTTTTATTCTGTAGAGGATACGATAATGTCGATTGTGTGTTTGGCGGACTACCACCTCGCGAAGCGATGTGATTCGTTTTCACCAACACTTTACATGGAAGGTAATAAGGATAAATTTAAAAAATATATGTAATATAAATGAAATAATTATGATATTAATTTAATATTTATAATTCCTAAAGGATAATATTTCATTTTTTTCTTACCTTTTCACTCATTGAGATATGATAACGTCGTTTGAGTACATGTGGACTATCGCCTTGATGAAGAGATGTAACTCTCTTCTCAAAATCATATTTCATGATTAGTATTAAAAGTATAATTGATGTATAAATATGATAATTATTCCATGATTATTATCTTGGAGATAATGGAACCATTCTCAAAGTAATATTATCAAAAATAACAAATCAAAACATATTCAAAAAACAACAAAGTTATTACCTTAAACGTG
This sequence comes from Viscum album, assembly GCA_963277665.1. Taxonomy (NCBI): domain Eukaryota; kingdom Viridiplantae; phylum Streptophyta; class Magnoliopsida; order Santalales; family Viscaceae; genus Viscum; species Viscum album. The sequence continues at coordinate 2,728,208 of OY728165.1, forward strand.
ATTTTTAATAAGGAATTGTTAGTAAAATAGTAATAAAAGATCATAAGAAAAACATATATAGTATGATAAATATAATTATGGTTCTTTAATATATGTATAATATAATTATATTTATTATAAATGAGGTTCAAACTTGTATAAAGGAAGTCGAGACTTAAGGTAATGGATTTCTATCTCACTTTGATTTTCTGTGAGACACAAGTCATATTCACCTTGTGTTTCTTTTATTTGGTGTATATAGTACCCATGAATGTATTTTATTATTATTATACTTGAAATTATTGTTATTTAAATATCCATTTTAGTATCTCTCTTTAATGGGGTTTATGGTTCAAGAGTTAACAAATCAATAAGGTATTTTTGTCTCAATTTTCCTTCTTTCGGACATAAGTTATATTATGCACCTATCTTCTTCTATATAGTGCGTATACTTCTCCTATGACATGTTATATTATGAATATACTTATTTTCATGTTATCATAATATTAATATAATTTTATTATTTCATGGGGATTACAATTCAAGGTTACCAATGTGGGAAGAGTTTTACGTTACAATCTCCTTGTTTATCAGGATAGTTTATGATTATGATTCCAATGATAAAATCTTAGGATTAATATCTAAAGAAGCTAATTAATATCATTATCCTATGTATATTTATGTTGAATAATTTCCCCCTTATTTTTTTCTCTTTATGTACTTAAGAGTTCAAAATAATGTTTTTAAGAAAAAAACTTTTATATTTCTCTCTTCATTCGAAAACCCTTTTTCTTCAAAAACCATATTTTATAAAAATATTTTAAATTTTTTTAACATTATTAAAATGATTTATTAAATAAAAATTTTCCCATGTTTTACTTTTAAAAAAAATTAAAGTAATCTTTATGTTATTTTTCAACCAATTCTCATTTAGATTTTACCAAAATGTGAAAGGAATATTTGTTTTGATATGTAATACATGATTATAATTTATCACCATCATGACCATTATTTTATTTGAAGCTTCCTTGATAATTTTTCAAGTCTATCTTCAAATGAAATTATTTTATATATGTTTTATGTTTCAAATTATTTTTCAAAGTGGAAAGGATAGTTTCCTCAATAAATGTTTTAAATGATTTTTAAAGCTTCATTTACAAGTATCAAAGTTTATTTTCAAAGAAAAGGATTGCCAAAAATTTTATGAATTTTTTATTTTAAAATTTTATTTTCAAAGAAAAGTTATTTTCTTTAAGAAATATTCCAATTTATCTTTCAAAATCATTCTCCATCTAGGATAAAATCCTTTGGTGTAAATTATTCTTTTCTGGGGACATAAACCAAGGATACCATTATTATTATTTTCTTGAATCGTTTATGTTTATTATGAAAATACTTTTAGGAAACACACATATTTTCCATGGGTTATGTTATGATGAGATTATGAAATGATTATGAAACCTGTTTATTTTCCATGGTTTATTATATGATAAAAGGTTTTATGAAACCCATTTCTTTCCATGGGTTCCAATATGATGAATGTTCTATGATCTTGTAGAATAGAAATTTATGGATTATGTGATATGTGAGACCTCTATTTCCATCTAATTAATTGGTTAATGATTAATTTTATATATTCTTAAAGGGTATATAGTAGGTTGTCCAAATCCTAAAACAAGAGGGTACATGGGAGGTTTTTCCAATCTTGAAACAAGAGGGTAAACCAAAGGTTGTCCCAATCTAGAAACAAGAAGGTAAATGGGAGGTTATTCCAATACCAAAACAAGAGGGTACATGGGAGGCTATATAGAGCCCGAAATAAGAGGGTACACAAGAGGTTATCCCAATCTCAAAGCAGGTACATGGGTGATTATCCCAAGCCTAACATGTTATGAATTTCATAGCAGATATCCTTGACATAAGATTTTCTATACTTATTTGTATACCAAAATTCTATATCTTATGTTAATTTCATTATCTTATGGATCATGTTCTTTGATTTACTTATGATTCATGTCTTATAAACTACCAATATTTATGAAATGACTCAAGATTATGATCTTTTATTTATAGGGTATGGTTTTTAAATGTTATTCTTATGTTCTCATAACCTTTTCACATGTTATGATTATGTATCTCCCTTTTTACCCTTACTGATCATATAATATCACCCTTTATTATTTTTTCCTTCCCAAATTTATGAAGAATTGTTTTAATTAATAGTAGTAAAGTGGAATATATTTATGCGATTCATTGAAGATATTTCATGAATTAAGAAGATTGTGGTCTAAGTTTTCAAAGTCACTAAACTGTTACAATCCTTGGGTATGTTTTTTTGTAATACAATTAATGTTATTATAAAAGGATGTAATATCCATGTATGAGAAGATTGGACATTTATTGTTGGTATCAGAGGAAAAGGAAGTAATCTGATCCTTGGGAACTCTCACGTGTGAGCATTAGAAGAAGCATGTCTCTCTTCCCAAGGGCTTCATAAGGAAATGGATTCCACTGGGGATGGTGGTGTGTCCCACCCAATAGGTGTACCCGACCATGGATTCCCCTGATAAGTAGCAATTATAGTCTACTGTAAATAATTCCATACCCTTATAATTGGCATCATAGGAAAGGTTTAGTTAAACTTTGGAAACTAGAATGAGAAAACAAAAATGAGATCCCTATGGATATTTCTAAGGATATTTATAGGGATACATCTAATGATAAATATAAGTGTGATTCAAATTATTTGAAAATTCCATGAAATTTTATTAAAGTATAGATAAAATGGTTTCTAAGAAATTACATCCCTTTCTAGATACTAAAAGTCTATGTGGCTCTATCACAGAGGTGACTAGGTGTATTAAATCCAAAAAAGGGTGAATTTATCTAGACTTTATTTTCACTTGGTGAATAATGATAGGCCTTGTTACACCTTTGATTTGACACTCTCAAGGGATATGCTTTGGAAATTCACATACACTTTACGAACCATTGTGAATGATTTAAATAGATGATGACAATGAATTTCCTAGGATAAACCTAAGGTATCATAGATTAAAAATAAGGTGTCATTGTTTAGACATCTTATAAGTGATTATTCATGATTATTTTATTTTCCACTATGATTAGTTTTTTCTCACACTATGATTTTTGGTTTTAGTAAATAGCTAAAACTAGAAGGAACTAGGTTATCATTGAATGTGATGAACAATTTGCTAATGAGCATTCAAATAGGATGATGATTGGAGTGAAGGATACTATGATTATGCCTAAACAGTTATCATAGAACATGATTAACAATGTTCACCTCAAACAACTCTCAGACTCACCAAAGAAGATAAGGATAGAGTTCACTGAGAGTCCGAGTAATGGAGACCATAGAAGAAAGAAGATTCAGTTTCCTATATGTCATGAATATGGGAAGAAGCACCCAAGTAAATGTCTCAAATTAATGGGAAGATGTTTAGATTGTGGAAAAGAAGGACACAAGGCATGTAATTTATGATTAAAAAGCAAAAGTTCAGTTAATTCAATGGATGTGAATATTGGCCTCCTTAAGATACCATTAATTGTTGAACATTTAAAATGTGGAAATTATAGGCATTATAAAAAATTTTGTCTTAAGGTGAAAGCTCGCAAAGAGAATTAGTAAGGTTGTATGAGTAATGGTTTTTCTATTGATGATTAAGAGACAGCGAATAACATATGAAAGGAATTAAGTATTAAGGAATAAGATGATAAATCCTAGTTAATGTTTTGAAAAGGAAGTAAGATGATTGAAATATTAATGTATTGGAATTAAATAATTATGAAATATCTAAGGATTTTTCAGCCAATTTTTTTGTTAAGGATTTAAAATAATATGTTAATGATGCTGATAACCTAGAAAAGTGATTTAATAGCAAGTTTATATTTTATGGAAACACATGGTTAAGGTAAATAAAACCCTTAATATTTTCCTAATATTGAGATAATGATATTGGGATAAAAATATGATTGATATGGATAAACTAAATTGGATAGTACAAATTACCTTGGAACTGGTTAATGTTTTGTTAACAAAGTGTTTTATGATATCATTGATGGAGTTTACAGAATTTTTTATTTAAGGAAAATATCCAATAATTTTTATTTTATGTTAAGAATGAAGAATCATGTATGTTTTTAACATGGTTTTATGGAAATTAATGTTATTTCCATGTTTCATTATAATACAAGATGAAGGTATCCACATGTTTTTTATGTGATAATTAAGAGATAATTTATATTTTTGGTGTATTAAGGATAATTTTATTTTGGAAATTTAGTGAAATTATTTATAAAGTTTTGGATTTTAATATTTTATAAATGACATAAGATTAACCATTTATTGAATGGTTTAAGTTGAACATTAGATAAGGCTTTAGATATTAATGTTTTACTTCACCATTTGAAGATTTATATATATTGGATAACCAGTGCTAACCATTTTGTTGTGATGATAACTAAAGATAGACAGAATTAATTATCATTCTATTTATGGATATTATGATCTATTAGTGATTTAGGAATAATAATTTTACCTTCATTTATTGTAGTATAAGATGAAGTGTAAATTGATCAAGTCATAACCAAAGGGAAATATTGTGAATATGAAATGGAATGAAATAAAGTAAGTATATATTCTTATGAAAATTCTTCAAAATTAGGAAATGGATATTGAAATAAAATATTTTCCTATTATCACCTTTTTTTATGATATCAATGACCATTTTCATACATCTTTGGTCTATATTTTTTTGTCACTAACCATATCTATATCACCCACCTTCTTGTGATCAATTATTTCTATCACATTCTATAATTATTTATTCATTTTTTCCATATCCAAATTTCCAATTCCCACCTATGTTCTTCTATGTGGAAACCTAGTTATGATTTACTTTAGGTAACTTTTATGTTTCCAACTTTCCATTTTTAAGTTAAGTTTTATTATTAATTTTTACATTGTGGGTTTTAATAAATTAATTTTTAAATGATAAACCTTTCATGACCAAGATGAATTTTTAAGGAAAAATTAATTTTAAGGGGGGTAGAGTGTAACACCCTGAGATTTTAGGAAATATATTTTTTCAAATTAATTTAATATTTTTGATATTTTTTGTTACATGCAACAAAAATTTTGGTTTGCGTTACATGAAAAACAAATCTTATCTTGCATTACACGCAACACTAAGTTAAAAGAAACATAACATACTATTAAATTATTATAATTTAAAATGATAGTTATCACTTAGATATTGGAATGATAGGTATAATTGGTATTAACTAAATTATAAAAATATATGGTCTACACATATATATAAAATGAATTCTTTTGTGACCAAGTAATTAGAAATGAAAATAAAAACTATTTGGAAATAATGGAAATATTTTTCTGAAAAACTTTTTTTATTCACACAAACATGTTTTACCTAAATAAATTAAACAAATAAATTTGTGTGAATGATTTTAATTAAATTTATATATTATATATTAAATTAAATTATTAAAAATCATCTTATGTGTTTTCTATATAATAGATAAGTATAAATCCAATTTTACGTTTAAAAACTATACTTTTTTAAAAATATGTTTTATCGCCTTTTTATGCACTTTTTTTAAAACTATTTTTTGAAAATATTATTAAATTTATTTGAAAAAGTTTTTTAAATAATTATATTAAAATTATCTTAGGGATAGTTATTGAGAATTTTATAAAAAGATTAATTTTTTGTTGAATAGTGAAATTTACTGAATTTTAATTGAAAATTGCCTTTTCGTTTAAATTATTTATAAAGTTAAATTATATTTTAAATTTATTTTAAAGTTAAATAAGTTCAATTATATATCTATGAATTCAATTTAGGTCATTTTAAAAAATTTCATATTTAAATTTGATATAAAAACTTTGTAAATTTTTGAACATTTTCTTTTTGATAACCTGATTTCTCGTCGCGTCTGTGTGATTAATTTTAAATTAAAGTTTTCAAATTCTATGAAATGAATTTTGAAAAATGGATTCAATTTTTGTAATAATAATAATATATATTATCTAATAATATCATCTTAATTTTTTACCAAAATTAATAGTGAAAACAGTAGGAATTAATTACCATGGAAAAGATAAAAATGGGTTTACCAGGGGTTAAACTAAAAATATAGTGGTTAAAATGATATAAAAACTTGTATAAATATATTTTATGAAAATAATTATACCATATAATTTATAATTATAGATAATACTCTATTTTTTATCCTTTTTTAATGTGAAAAACATGGGTACACCATTTTATTTTCAAACATTACAAGTATGCCACTCACCTCACTTATAAACGGTCACCCCATATCCTCTCTTCATCGCAACTTAAAACCATTTTTGATCATAAAATACCTACCCAAATAACTTAAAAACTTCCCTCATATAATCCTAGAAGCCTTATTTTGATCATAAATCCAACCTAGTAAGTATTTTTGTGCAAACCTAAGGAGGTTACCCGAAGAAGAGGCAACGTTCTTCAACGAGTGTTTTTATTTTATTTATTCCTCCACCGCCTTAAATTATTATTAAAAAATGATGATATAACAACCTATGTATATTAAATATACTCATGTGTTTTTATTTTAATTTAATTACCTAAAAACATCTCCACTTTTATCAAATGGGTTATGAAATCATCATTCGTACATACAGCGGACTACCACCTCACAAACCAATGTCATTCGTTTTTCCAGTACCACCTCTAACAGTTGGGTATGATTATGGATATAAAGTATATATATGATATTTATAATATATTTATACCTATGTATTCATTATATCATATATAAAATTTTACTTTCCATTTCATATGGGATATGATAACGTTTCTCCAGTGTACGGCGGACACATCACAGAGTGATGTGATTCGTTTTCATTAATGCTTTATATGGAAGACAATGAGGATAAATTTAATGAATATATGATATATATATATATAAATGAAATAATTATGTTATTAATTACATATTTATCATTATTAAAGGATAATATATCATTTTATTTCTTACCTATTCACTAACTGAAATATAATAACATCGTTCGTGTATGTGTGGACTACCGCCCTCACAAAGTGATGTGACTCTCTTTTAATAACCACGCCAAATGGACGATATTTGTAAGTATATTTAAAGAAATAATATTTTATTTATTATATAATTATTATTTTTGGAAATATAAAATATTACTTATCTATTTTCCATAATGGACTTTGAAAAATGGAAACGTTACTCATGCATATTTATGACCTACCATCTCCAAGATCATAACGTACTTCATTTCTCAAAACTATCTTTCATGATTGGTATTAAAATTATAATTTAAGTTATAAATATTCTAATTATTTAATTATTATTATTCTTTGTATAATGTAACCATGATCAAAGTAGGAGTAACAAAAATAACAAATCAAAACTTACAGGAAAAACAAAGCGGTTATTACCTGAAATGTGATTTTTAACAAGGAATTGTTAGTAAATAGGTAATAAAAGGTCATAAGAAAAAAATATGATATTATATATGTAATTATGGTTATATAATATATTTATAATAAAAATATATTTATTATACATGAGTATTGAATGTGTATGAAGGCATTCGAGACTTAAGGTAAGGGATTTCCATCTCACTTTGATTCTCTATGAGACACAAACCATATTCATATCATGTTTATTTTGTGCAGTGTATATACTAAACATGAGAGTAATTTATGATTATTATCCTTAAAATTATGGCTATTTATATACCCATATTATGATCTCTCTTTCATTGGGTTTATAATTAAAGAATTAATAAATCAGGCCGGGATTTTTGTCTAAATTTTCCTTCTTTGGGACATAAGTTATGATATGCACCTATCATATTCTATGAGGTGTGTATACTACCCCTTTGACATGTTATATCATGAATATACTTATTTTCAAGATATAATAATATTAATTTAATGTTATTATTTCATGGGTATTACGATTTAAGGTTACCAAAATGGGAATTATTTTATGTTACAATCTTCTCGTTTATCGAGATTGTTTATGATTATGCTTCCAATGATGAAATATTATGATTTATCCCTCAATAAACTCATTAATTTTATTATAATATGTTTATTTATATATAATAATTATTTTACATTTATTTTCCTCTCTTTAAATACTCAAGAGTTCAAAATAATTTTTTTTAAGAAAAATCATCTTTATTTCTCTCTTCAATCGAAATCCCTTTTTCTTTCAAAGACATGTTTTCTAAAAAATAATTTTTTTAAAAATTATTAAAATTATTTATTGAAGAAATTTTTACCCTTTTTTTACTTTTTTAAAAAATTGAAATGAATCTTCATGTCATTTTCCAAACAATTCCCGATTGGATTTTACCGAAAATGTGAAAGGAATGTTTATTTTAATGTGTACTGCATGAATGAAATTTCCCACCATCATGATCATTATTTTATTTGAAGATTCCATGATAATTTTTCAGGGTTATTTTCAAAGTTAGGGATTTTTAAAAAATGTATGCTTTAAAAAGTGTTTTTAAATTGGAAATTATATTTTCTTCAACAAATGTTTTAAATGAATTTCTAAAGATTCCTTTTTAAGTTTCAAAAGTTTATTCTCAAATAAAATGATTTCTAAATTTTTTTAATATTTTTTAGTTTTCAAAATTGATTTTCAAAGAAAATTTATTTTCCATAATAAATTTTCCAATTGATCTTTAAAAATCATTCTCTATATAAGATGACATCCTTTAATGTAATTTATGATTTGATAGGGATATGAACCAATGATACCATTACTATTTATTCCCTAAATGGTTTATGTTTATTATGAAAATAGGTTTATGAAACCCATATCTTTTCCATGGGTTATTATAAAGACCCATCCTTAAACATTACATAGTAGAGGACCTTTCACCGGTATAGGTTCTGGAGAGTTAGATATAAACTTTACAATTTAATAGAGTTGTAATAAAATTAAACAAAAAAAAGCCAAACTTCGCTTTCATGTGAATAAAAAATGATAGTGTCTAACTTTGGACTTCAAAGTGACCTATGAAAAATAATTTTAAACAAGGGGTGAGTATTGGATATGCCCAGTAAGGGGTTTTAAAACAAGACCATTAAGAAATAATTTTTCTTTAAAACATTTCTTTAAAACACGTGATTTAAAACATGAAATTAATATTTCTCATAACACATCATTATTATTTTCTTGAGATATTTTGAAACAGCTTTTAGGATAAACTCATGATCAAAATTTCTAAACTTATTTAGGAGTTTTAAATAGAATATAATATAAAATCACACACACATTTGAAAAGAAATTCATGAAATTACACTTATAAGTTAAATAATGATCATAATTAATTATGTATGACATGTTAGGTGTGCAGATACAGTTTTTCACATTAAATGTTACTTGTTTGTATTTGAACAGAAAACAACATCAAAACGCATGTATGTAAACTGTGAAATTATAGATAAGTTATTAACCTTTTTTTATGGATTAGAAACAAATAATTAACCATTCTTAATAAATGATATACATAAGTATAAAACATTATTCCATGATAAATTGAAAATATATAACTGATTAATACATGTTTATAAGAGAATGATTCTTAACCATGATTATTCTACTAGTCGAATAATCATATGGACTTTCACTTAATAGATTCATATTAAGGGAATGCATAATGCAGGACATCATAAAAAAAATTTCAAGGCCTCATGCCAAGACCATATATAACCATTTTTTATGGCCTCATGCCAAGACCTAGTTTGTCTCATGAGACCTATTGATGCATCGAGAGGCTATAGCGGGCCTCACCCGTCACATAAAAAGTAATATGAACTCATCATATGTTTCAATTGTCGTAGAATGCAGATAAAATAAATAAATATGGGTTATTATGTCATCCGGAAGACTCTCCTCAATGGAATAAAATTGATCATGAGTATCCTGAATTTGGAAAAGAGATGAGAAACCTTCGTCTTGCGTTATCTACAGATGGAGTGAATCCTTTTGGTTTTCAAACCAGCACTCATAGTACATGGCCTGTTATGTTGGTAAATTATAACTTTCCACCTTGGTTATTCATGAAGCGGAAATTCATCATGTTATCTATGCTTATATTAGGACCAAAACAACCAAGTAACGATATTGATGTTTATCTGGATCCTTTAATCGAGGATTTGAAGTTATTGTGGGACTCAGGTGTAATTTTGTATGATGCTTATAAAATTGAATACTTCATGTTGAGAGCGATGTTGTATGGGACAATAAATGATTTCCCTGCTTATGGAAATTTTTCAGGATATAGCATTAAAGGAACTCAAGGGTGTCCTGTGTGTGAAGAAGATACAGAATCAATTAGGTTGAAACATTCATCGAAATATGTGTTTCTAGGACAGCGTAGATTTTTACCTCGTCGGCATAAGTACCGATCTTGGACGACATCATTCAATGGAAGTTCTGAAAAATGTGCAACACCGTCTCCAATAATAGGTGATCAGCTGTTTGAGAAAGTAAAAGATCTGAACACTATTTTTGGTAAACCATTTTCGAAAAACCTTAAGAAAATCGGTTGGAAAAAGCGATAAGTTTTTTTTGAATTACCATACTGAAATTTTTTGTACATCAGACATTTTCTTGATGTGATGCATGTAAAAAAAATGTATGTGACAGTGTTATCATAATGTTACTAAATGCCCCTGGAAAAACAAAAGATGGAATTAAGGCAAGTTTGGACATGGTTGACATGGGAATATGAGAAGAGTTGGCTCCCGTGAAGGGTGAAAATCGAATGTTTCTTCCTCCAGCTACTTATACTCTTTCTAGGGCGGAGAGATATCAGTTTTGTAACTTCTTCAATGATGTAAAGGTTCCAGAGGGGTACTCATCAAATATCAAGAACATTGTGTCAATGAATGATTTGAAGTTAAAAGTTTTGAAATCACATGATTGTCATGTTTTGATGCAAGATCTAATTCCTATAGATTTACGTTTCATTTTTCCCAAGAATGTTCATCATACGTTAACCAAACTTTGTTTCTTTTTCAAATCTATATGTAGCAAAGTTTTAGACCCAGGGAAATTGCCAGCTATGGAAAAATAAATTTTCATCATATTATGTGAATTAGAAATGTTCTTCCTGCCAACATTCTTTGATATGATGGTTCATTTGATGATTCACTTGGTGAGAGAGATTCGAATTTTTGGTCATGTGCACTATAGATGGATGTATCCTATTGAACGGTATATGAAGATTTTGAAAGGGTATGTCAAAAATCGAAGTCGGACAGAGGGTTATATAGTGGAGCGATATATTGTTGAGGAAGCCATTGAATTTTGTACTGAATACCTATCTGATGTGGAAATCAGTGGTCTCCCGAAATCTTGTCACACTGGACGCATTGAGGGTGAGGGAATTTCTGGAAGAGAAGTTGTGACAATCAGTATTACATATCGGGAGCAAGATCATCTTTATGTTTTGCATAACAGTTGGGAGGTTGCTCTATATATTGAAACTCACAAATAAATTCTTAGGTAGTTGAATCCATCGAGGGTTGAAAAATGGTTATCAGATACACATAATCACTAGTTTATAGGATGGTTTTAGGACCATATTTTTAAGCAATTGGATGAAAATCTGAATTTAATTTTAGAACGTCTTCAATGGCTAGCTGTTGGACCAAGTGTGTATGTATTATCTTATAGTGGTTATGTAATTAATGGTTATAAATTCTATATAGATGAACATGATGAAGATAGTACCATGCAAAATAGTGGAGTTACACTAGTGGCTGAAGCGATGCATGTTTTTGGTAGTAAGGATAGAAATCTAATTTATGAAAATATGTCATACTTTGTCATTATCAAACTAATATGGGAGTTGGATTATACGACATTCCAATTTCCGATTTTTAAATGAAAATGGATTGATAACAACAGTGGTGTTAAAATAGATGAATGGGGGTTTGTGAAAGTTGATTTTAGTAAAGAAGGGTACAAAGATGAACAGTTTATAATGGCATCATAAGTGGTACAAGTTTTTTATGTTTCAGATCCCGCAAACCGAAAGTGGTTGATTGTTCTGTTATCTTCCAAAACTACTGAAGGTTCCGATTAAAATTCAGTTGAAGACGATCATTTTAGTGGTACGTCGCAATCATTTCGGAGTGGTCCCAATGCAGATGATGTTTTATATGTTAAAGGAGACCACAATGAAGGGATTTGGATAGTCGATAGAGGTGTCAAATCCCTTCAACCTTTGAAAAAAAAGAGTTCAGTAAATAGGTTATATTTTGTTTGTAATATAGATCTTGTTATCTCATGTTATTATCTTATCATTACTGAATTCATGTAATCTGAATTAAATGTTCAACCACTTTTGTAGATAATGACTTCTGCACATTCTGATGCTCCTAACCTTAAGGCTGAACAAGTCTCTCAAGCAGCTGCTGTTGCGGCTGGTGCTGCTCCTGCTGCTCCTGCAGCTCATGTTGCTGCTGTTGTTACTCCTGCTGCTGCTCCTGCTGCTCCTGCAGCTCATGCTGCTACTGCTGTTGCTCCTGTTGCGGCTTCAGTTGCTCCTATTGCTCCTCCTGCTGCTGCTGCTGCTCCTCCTGCTTCTCCTCATGCTACTCCTGCTGCTGCGGCTCCTGCTGCTCTTAGTGTTGAGGTCCAACAACCATCAACACATGTTGTTGATACCATTCTAGATGAACATATAGATGATGTTGATATCGATGAAATGGTCGGGAATGAAGGATCAGCGTTGCAGAAATCACAGGTGCATCGTATTTTGACGGTATTAGCCAAAATTCTTAAGGTGAAAAGCAAAGGCATGAAATTTGAAGTCGGATGGAATGCACGAGGCTAACATGTGAATCCCAACAAGGCTATGTTTAGCAATTACATTGGAGTTTTCACTCGGCAACGCGTGACGATTGACATAGATTCATGGCACCATGTTGTGTTCGGGATGAAGGCTGTGATCTGGGAAGAAATTACGGTAACATTATGAATTTATTTCTTTAATTTACTAGCAAATAAAATAATGAAACAGTGTCTTACTCTTCTCAATCTCTTGCAGAGTACATTTATAGTAGATGATTCACACAAGGATTATGTACTAAGTCTTGCAGGAAAGATTCATCGATGTTTTCGCACTATTTTAACAAGATGTCACCTCAAAGATTCTAAAGGTAAAATAAACCCACACCCACCCATTGTCTATGCTCACCTGATATCCCAAGAAGCATGGGATGCATTTATTTTCCATCGTGGGGATGAGAAGCTTCAGGTATATTGTGAGTGATAATACGTTGTTTGAGGATACCTGTATTCATCACTTTGATTGTCAATATTTCATTTATAAAATAGAAACTTTGTACTAAAAATAAGGAACGTGCTTCAAAACCAACATACCCCTATCGTAAAGCAAGGATGGGGTACACTTCATTAGAAAAGAAAATGGTACGTATTTTAAATTTACAATAATATTGTTAGGTGACAATAAACAACATCATAATTATTTTTCTATGTTTATATGTAGATTGATGAGTCTAAAACCAAATGCACTTCCATACCACGTCATGTACTATGGAAGGAGGCATGTGTGAACAAAGAAGGGAAGTTAGTAGATGAGAACACACAGAAAGTGTGGGAAATATGTGTAAGTATGACACGACGATAAAATATTTTGTTTAAAATTGCTATTACATAAAAATAATTAGTTATTTTCCTATATCCGACAGTCACAGGAATCAGCTACTCATGTAGCTGATACAGACCTATTATCGAAGGCTTTGAAGCAGCCAAAAAAATACGGTCGTGTCAGATGTGTAGGGTTTGGGGTGACACCCCGAGTTTATTTTGAGAAGAAAAAAAAATGGATGATACAGATGAAAAATTGGAACAAATGAGAAAAAAAATAGAAACCCTTGAAGAACAATTGCAATGGCAGGGAGAGTTGCTAGCAACTTTTATGGGTGGGAAGAAAAGGGAAGCCACAACTCAAGAACAACCGCCACATAAACATCCCTCCCCACCCCCCCCCCCCCCCCACCAGCTTTGAGGCGAGCCATTCGCCTCAAAGAACTGTCTTATCTGTGGTAATAAATATTCTAATAATTGTTCCCATGAAATATGAATCAGACAAACACTGATAATTTTTCTGTACTCGTCTTCTACAGGGTAATAATTATTGTGATTTATATCTGTCAACACCCACCTATCACCTTGTAGTGAGGGCTAAAGTATTCAATATCCTAGATTCCACACTACATAATAGACCACTTCCGAAAGATCATCTGAAAGTGACGATTACTGTAGCTCATGAGCCAAAGGCAGAGCTACCTATTCCACTTGATGAAGATGATATTCATATAGTTGAAAATGCTATTGGGACATTCATTTCATGGTCGTCACAACTTGTAAGAGTACATGCAAACAAAGAGGTATTTATTTCCTTTTCTTTTCGAGCTAAACCCTTAACAATTAATGAAAAAATGGTATGAACCAATGATTGTTGTTATAGACAGAGAAAGGGAAGGGGGTGACAAACGTCGGCTCAAAACCATCTAAAGGATCGACCAACCGATCCCAATGAGCTACTGAAAGCACAATAACACCACATATTCTCTATCCACATTTACTAGCATTGAAGAATCATGTGGATACAAAGCTAAAAGATGGTAATAGTCATATAGTGGTTTTCGAATAGAATATATATGGAGAGGAAAGTCAAGATTTTGTTGCTGCTGAAAATGTAAATGAAATCCTTGAAAACGGTTGGCTAGGTTTCACAGTTGTAAATGTATATATGAGTTATGTTTCCATGAATTTATTTTCCAAAAGATGATCTAATGTGAAAATTATGACTAAATGCATTTTATATTGTTGACAGACGCATTTATGAAAAAAAATTGAAGGAATTTTCCCATGATCCAAGATTTAGACTGGTTAGTCCTCATATCACATCAACACACCTAACAAAAATAGATCCATAAAAAAGGGATGCAATAGGGAACGGATTTCTGAAAACATTTGAACGCAAGATTACAGATGACAGACTTTTCCTAATTCCAACCATGCAGGGGTAATACTCTATGATTAAAGCATATCAATTATATTTTCACTTCTTTTATTACTTATTCCTTTTTGTGTTTTTAGGAAACATTGGTTGCTAATTTCGGTGAACTTGGATACTCCGAAGATTTATTTTCTGGATTCAAAGCAAGGATATCCATCAAACCGACCACACATGATGGATTTTGTGAATATGTAAGACACTACATCTTACTTTTTAGGTCTAAACATCAAGTAATATAATTTATATTATCTTTTACTGAGGATTATGTTATGATAGGGTGGTGTATCATTATCATCTAAAAAAAGGAATGAGGACAGGGGCTAAGCATAGGGAGGCGAGCAAGTACTAGGTCTGGAAAAATATCAGGGTATATATAATAAAATTTCACTATCCAAACACATCTCAACACAAGTTACTTATTCTCCTAATGATCAATTTTTTTTAGTGTCCAAAACAAACAAAAGATAATGATTGCGGTTATTATGTTTGTAAATTTATGAAAGAGATCGTTTTTCATCAGCAAACTTGCATCCCTAAATAGGTATTTTTAAAAACAACTACTAGTTCATTTAAGTTATTTATTAATTTTTTATTTTTTTATTTTGCAGTACTACTCTGACTTCCAAAAATCCTCATACTCACAAGACAACATAGATGTGTTCAGAAACAAGTGGGCCGCATACCTGATGGAATATTGTACACAAATACAATGAAGATCTGACTTGGGGACATGTACAATTTGTGGTCATTTTTGAGAGGGGTTAAGGGGATCAAAAGATGAAACATTGTTGTATGTAAATGTTCATAGGAAAATTGTAATTGTTATTAAATAAAATATCCTTTCTCCAATGAGTTATTTTCCCATTTTAAAAGATGATATGCACCAGCAAAATGCAATAATGCTGAACCACTCAAAGGGTCTCTATTTTGTTTAAAATGGACACGATTTTAAGTGAAAACAACAACTGACCTACGGAAATCTGACCAAATGCATTAAGATTATCTTTATATTTTATAATAATGATACAAGGGTCCTTGGTGAAGTGTACAAGTCAACCTCGCCTCAATCTGAGGGATGGTGTGGCCGTTATCACTCAAAGGGTCTCTATTTTGTTTAAAATGGACAAGATTTTAAGTGAAAACAACAAATGACCTATGGAAATCTGACCAAATGCATTCGGATTGCATTGATATTTTATAATAACAATACAAGGGTCCTTGGTGATGTGTACAAGTCAACCCCGCCTCAATCTGATGCACGGTGTGGCCGCTACCACTCAAAGGGTCTCGATTTTGTTTAAAATGGACACGATTTTAATTGAAAACAACAACTAACCTATGGAAATTTGACCAAAATCATTCGTATTGAATTGATATTTTATAATAATTTTCCAAGGGTCCTTGTTGATGTGTATTATTCAACCCCGCATCAATATGAGGCACTTTGTGGCCACTATCACTCAAAGGGTCTCTATTTTGTTTAAAATGGACAAGATTTTAAGTGAAAACAACAAATGACCTACGGAAATATGAAAAAACGCATTCTTATTACATTTATCTTTTATAAGAACGATCCAAGGGTCCTTGGTGATGTGTACAAGTCAACCCCGCCTCAATCTGAGGCACGGTGTGGCCTCTAGCACTCAAAGGGTCTCTATTTTGTTTAAAATGGACAAGATTTTAAGTGAAAACAACAACTGACCTATGTAAATCCAACCAAATGCATTCGGATTTCATTGATATTTTATAAGAACGATCCATGGTTCCTTGGTGCCATGTACGAGTCAACCCCACCTCAATATGAGGCACAGTGTGTCCTCTATCACTCAAAGGGTCTCTCTTGTTTAAAGTGGACACGATTTTAATTGAAAACAACAACTGACCTAAGGAAATCTGACCAAATGCATTCGGATTGAATTTATATTTTATAAGAAATATCCAAGGATCATTGGTGATGTGTATGAGTCAACCCCGCCTCAATCCGAGGCACATTGTGGCTGCTATCACTCAAAGGGTCTCTATTTTGTTTAAAATGGACACGATTTTAATTGAAGACAACAACTGACCTACGGAAATCTGACCAAATGCATTTGGATTGAATTGATATTTTATAATAACGATCCAGGGGTCCTTGGTGACATTTACAAGTCAATCCCGCCTCAATCTGAGGCACGTTGTGGCCGCTATCACTCAAAGGGTATCTATTTTGTTTAAAATGGACAAGATTTTAAGTGAAAACAACAACTGACATACATAAATCCAAAAAAATGTATTCGGATTAAATTTATCTTTTATAAGAAATATCCAAGGGTCCTTGGTGACGTGTTTGAGTCAACCCCACCTCAATCCGAGGCACGGTGTGACCGCTAGCACTCAAAGGGTCTCTCTTGTTTAAAGTGGACACGATTTTAATTGAAAACAACAACTGACCTATGGAAATCCAACCAAACGCATTATTATTGAATTTATATTTTATAAGAACGATCCAAGGGTCCTTGGTGACGTGTACGAGTCAACCCCGGCTCAATCAGAGGCACGGTGTGGCCGTTAGAACTCAAAGGGTCTCTCTTGTTTAAAATGGACACAATTTTAATTGAAAAAAACAACTGACCTATGGAAATCCGACCAAACGCATTCGGATTGAATTTATCTTTTATAAGAACTATACAAGGGTACTTGGTGATGTGTACGAGTCAACCTCGCCTCAATACGAGGCACAGTGTGGCCGCTATCACTCAAAGGGTCTCTATTTTGTTTAAAATGGACAAGATTTTAAGTGAAAACAACAACTGACCTATGGAAATATGACCAAACCCATTCGGATTGCATTTATCTTTTATAAGAATGATCCAAGGGTCCTTTGTGAAGTGTAAGAGTCAACTAAGACTCAATATGAGCCATGGTGTGGCCGCTATCACTCAAAGGGTATCTATTTTTTTTAAAATGGACACGATTTTAAGTGAAAACAACAACTGACCTATGGAAATCTGACCAAACGCATTCGTAGTGCATTGATCTTTTATAAGAACAATCCAAGGGTCCTTGGTGATGTGTAAGAGTCAACCCCACCTCAATACGAGGCACGGTTTGGCCGCTATCACTCAAAGGGTCTCTATTTTGTTTAAAATGGACACGATTTTAATTGAAAACAACAACTGACCTACGGAAATCCGACCAAACGCATTCGGATTGCATTGATCTTTTAAATGGGGGTCATGGAATGTGATCTATCAGGGGCTTCATATATATCAAGTCATGTTTGGCCTGGTATACTAGGGTGATCATGTGTTTGGGTCTATGATACTTATGGGCTTATATCTGGATGAAAATAATCCCATTTGGGAGGGTGGATATGCTTATGGGTCTTATTATTTAAATGAGAATACTCTCATAGTGGAGTGATGAGATGTATATAGGTATTATTCCCCAAATGAGAATACAACCATAGGAGTGGGATGATATTCTTATCGATAATATTCACTAAATGAAAATAATTCCATAAGGGAGGCTGAGATGATTATATAGATTATGCCTCAAATGAGAATGCACCCATATTGGAGGGTTGATATGCTTCTAGGGATTATTATTTGGATGATAATACACCCATATGGTAAAGAATATATGCTTCTTAGTATTATTCCCTAAATAAGGGTACTCCCATAGTATAGGTATGAGATCCTTGTAGGTCTTATGCCTCGGAATTGGAAGAACACATATGGGTGGTCTGAGATACTGTTGAGGGTATTCCCTGGATGAGAAATCTCCAATAAGTGGATTTCCATGATGGATTATAAATAAAACTCACATATTGGAGGTCAATGATAATTATGTATATAGTGGGGAGACCATGGTATATTATATGTTTTGTGTGGTTCCTATGATGTACTCAGAGAAACCCAAACATTGGATGAAGTAGGTATGGTTGATCAAGCTTTAATACTTGAGAATCAATGTGTCTTGATGTAGATGGAGTAGGACTTGGTCAAACTATATTTTTATAATGTCGACACGGTCCTTGTGAAATTCTTGGTAAAAGTTAAGCACTTGGAAAATTAATTTGGTTTTAATCATGGTCATGGATTTGAGGATCAATGATGATTTTTTTATTAGTTTTATTCTAGTTATTTCTCAACTAGGTTGTGAATATTGTCTGATCATGCACTTACAATAGCCTATTGTAGGTTTAATATTGGGGGTTTATTAATTAGATTCATCCCCCCCCCAAGTATGTGCACCTCAGTGTGTGTACAAACCTTATAACTTCTTTGAGGTTGAGAACATGATGCATAGTGGATATATAAAAGTCCAAAGATTTATGTATTGATAAAACACACCCATGTGGAGCCTTAGGATTGAACTGGAAAGCCCCCCAGACACCCCCTACCCCCCTTGGACAGCCACCCCAAACCCTTGAACAGCCCCCAAACCCCCTGAATTCTGAATTGATTTCTTTAAGTACTTGATTAACTTATAAATTATGTGTTAATGGTGTACGGGTATAATTGTTGTATGGGTATACTTGGTCTAATTTGCTTATAATTTATGAGTTAATTTTGTATGGGTATACTTTCTTTAATTGGCATATTGAGATGCTGTTTTTTTTTTGCAGGTGTTCGAGTGTGCTGTTGCAGATTTATTGTAATAGCAGAGAGGGAATTTATCAGCGCTCTTTTAGCGCTGATAAATCATGCTTTTATAAGCGCTAAAGGAGTGATGATAAAGTCTACATTTATCAGCTCTTGTTTAGCGCTGATAAAGGGTTGTTTTATCAGTGCTTTTTTAGCGCTGTTAAAGCCCGTTTTTAGCGCTGTTAATGCCTATATTTGTAGTAGTGAGGGGACTGAGTTGGTATGGTATTTATCTGTGATAGAGATGGATGTCTATGACTTGATTTTGGGGATGGATTGGTTGATTAATTTTGAGGACCATGTCTATTTTTATACACATAATTTGAGTTCCAAATCTCTAAATGGTGTTAGGAATCTATTTAAAGGAGATTTGGTAGTGGACACAAGCAAAGAAGGACCATTTATACCATTGGTTGGAACTATCACTTAACAGTTGACAATAGTTTCTTTGGAATTGGTAGATGAGATTAAGAATAGAGGATTTCCAACCATATTGGACCAATTCCTTGTTGTTTTTACAGAAAATTTCTTGAGGTTTTAACCCAAAAGAGAAGTGGAGTTTATGATTGATCTTATACCGGAGACCGATCCAATTTCCCTTAAATTTTATCAGATGGAACCAAAAATTTTGAGGGGATTGAAAGATCAGTTGGAAGAGTTGTAAAGTAAAGGTTCATCCAGCCAAACATGTCTCTGTGGGTGGAACCATTTATTTTTTTGAAAAATTAATATAGAACTCTTAGTCTTTGTGTAGATTATTGTAAGCTTAACCATGTTACAATAAATAATTGGTATCATATCCCATGCATTGATGACCTGTTTGATCAATTGAGGGGAGCCCAATGGTTCTCTAAAATTGACTTTCATTTAGGATATCACCAATTGTGAGGTCATAAAGAGGATATTCTAAATATATCTTTCATAATCTGATAGATCCATTATGAGTTCATCGTTATGCCTTTTGGTCTTATGAATGTACTAGCCATCTTTATGGAATTGATGAATAAAATATTTCAAAGGTATATGTATTATTATATGGTGGAGTTTGTGGATGATATACTAATATATTCTAGAAAAAAGGTGGATCATGAGAAACATTTAACTATATTGTTGTGTATATTGCGGGATCACCTTTTTTTCCATGTTATCAAATTGTGATTTTTATATACAAGAGGTACGTTTCCTTGGCCATTTAATTTAAGAAAAAGGAATTAATATAGATCCAAAAAAGATAAAATATGTTATCTCTTGGAAACTGATAAAGAATGTCTTTGAGATACATAGTTTCCTTGCCTTACCAAGATACTACAGACGCTTTGTATAAGAATTTTCATCTTTGGAATCACCAATGATAGCTTTGATGAGGAAAGGCAATCATTTCCAGTGCAATAAGGAATGTCAGGAATTATTTTGAATATCCTACGGTTAGACTTACATCAAAACATATCCTTACATTTCTAGAGTCTGAATAGGGCTATGTAGTCTACTATGATGCATTAGGATTAGGGTTGGGATGTTTTCTCATGTATAGAGATCATGTTATTTCTTATGGATTTGGGGAGTAATGGTTATATGAGATAAACTACCCAAAACATTATTTGGAATTGGATGATGTAGTCCATGATTTTAATACTTTGTGTCATTATCTTTTTGGTGAAAATTTTACAGTTTTTATAGATCATAAGAGTTTGAAACATATATTCTCACAAATATATTTGAATATAAGGAAAATAATATGGATAGAATAACTCTAAATTTTTAACTTTGACTTGATGTATACACCATGTAAAGGTAATTCGGCGGTGTATGAATTAAGAAGAAATTCATGTAATCTATTAGATAAATAATATTCAAATCAATGGTAACTGATGTCAATTATACCATAAATGCACCTATATTGTATCAACTAGGGTGATGTTGCAGTTTTCTTCCCAGTTTCGGTTGTTCCTAATTTGGTTCAGCATGTTAAAGAGGCTCAGATATCTTATTTTGAATGTGTTTCCGTAAGGTAAAAACTCAATGGTGGGGAAATCATTGATGGATTTAATTTGTATGGTAGTTTGGTTTTGTGGTTTATAGATCAGATCATGGTACATTTAGTTTTTCAAAAACAAATTCTTAATACTTACCAATATTCAAAATAGGTTATTCATCCAGGTATCTAAAATATGTATAGAGAAATGAAATCATGATTTTGGTGGGTTTTCATGAAAAGGGTAGCAGTAGAGTTTTTTTTGAGATACGTCGCCTATCATCAGGTCAAGTTGAAACACCGGCAAATAGTGGGAATGTTGCAATCTTTACCAATTCCTATGTGGAAATGAGAACATATTCCCTTGGATTTTTTTATAAT
Organism: Viscum album; assembly: GCA_963277665.1. Lineage (NCBI taxonomy): Eukaryota > Viridiplantae > Streptophyta > Magnoliopsida > Santalales > Viscaceae > Viscum > Viscum album. The sequence continues at coordinate 2,750,316 of OY728165.1, forward strand.
TTTACCAAGTGAGGTTAAGAAACGTGATTCCATATGGTTAATTGTGGATCGTATCATAAATTCAGTTCATTTTATCCCTATTATTGAATCCCATATGGTGGAGGAAATATCCAAAATCTAAATACAATAAGTTTTAAAGGGGCATGGAATTCCAGTCTCAATTGTATCTGACCAATACCCTAGGTTTACATCTTGTTTTTTGAAGTCCTTTCAGCAATCCCTTGGGACTCAGTTGACTATGAGAATAGAATATCATCCTCAAATAGATGGAAAATCTAATAGGAATATCCAAACATTAGAGGACATACTTAGGGAATCTGTAATGGATTTTAGTGGCTCTAGGGAGTATCGCATAACATTAGTGTATTTCTCATAAAAAAAGTATTAGTAATTAATACATATGGCTCATTTTGAAGAATTGTATGGGATCCCTTTTTGTTCTCAACTTTTTTGGGTGGAAACAGGTGAGACCTTACAGCTTGGACCAATCCTTGTGAAATTGACAATAAAGAAGATTTAGTTGATCGAGAAGAGAATTTCGATGGATCTGGGTTTTCATAAATCATATGAATATCATCATTGAAGACCATTTTCATTTGAGGTGATCGATCATATGTTCTTGAGAATATCTATAAGTTTTGGGAATCAACATTTTGGTAAGCAAAGAAAGTTATATCCACAATACATAGGCCCTTTTAAGATACTTTAAAGGGTTGGTGAGGTGGCATATTGGTTACCTTTTATACTAAGGTTTTGTTTAGTGCATAATGTGTTTCATGTATCTCAATTTAATAAGTATCAACATGATCCTAACTATGTGATTTGATGAGATCACATTGACCGACATCTGAATGATATGTTGATTCATGTGTGAGTACAAATTTTGGATAGGTAATAGAAATTATTTCATGGGAAAAGCATCGGTCTATTCAGGATTTTATTGAAACGTGGTCAGATTTTGTAAGAAACATGGGAGAGTAAAAAGGAAATGATGGAGAAATGGATCAAAATCTTATAGGAAAACTATGGTTTTCTACTTTATGAGGATATAAATTCCAGTTGTGGGAGAAATTTATCACCCTCGGTTTCAGGTACTTGACCTTTTTTATGTATTTTAAGTATATATAATGATTGGGTTATGTTTTGGGAGGTTCATAGGAGTTTTGGAAAGATTTGGAGTATTTTCTGAAGGTGAACGGTTTCAGCGCAGTTAGTAGAAACTATGAAACAACTCCGAGAAATCATGAAAGGAAAAATAGTAGGAATTGGGCAGGCATATGGTTGGATCACAGTTTATCCATACCATGTAGGTTCTCAAGAGAAACCATGCAATCCTATTCTGATTTAAGACAATGAAAAATACATGATTGGCACATGATTTTTCTAGTCGTGTGAGCCAACTATGTGAGGTGTTGGCTTGATATAGTAGCAACTGCATGGTTAGTATATAGTTTTCCAAACTATACAACCAAAACCTGTGGCGTATTGTCAGTCCTCTCAAATTTGTGGATCTAATTCAAATTATATCATTTAAGCCTCATTTTTCTCCTAATTATTCCATAATATGAACTCATTTTTCTCATAATGTGTGAAATACATTCCCCTTTGGTCTGGGAGCAATCTGTAGGAAAATTAAAAGTGTGTTAGAGGCCCATATTTGTAGATAAGTGCTCATTCTCCATCATTTTTTTATCCTTGTTTATTCTCTCTCTCATAACCATGGATATATTATTTTATGGTTAAATCTATGTGTTGTGGATTTTTTTATGATGAAATCCTATTTGATCTAATGAGGTAAACTTAGTTAGTTATTGTATCTATAGAATCGTTGTTTCATTCTTTGTTTTCACCAACATTTTGAGGTAGGTGGATTCTCTCTTCATTCCACTTGATTAGAAATTAAATAATTAGTTTTAATTAAATTATTTTCTTGGAATGGTTGTGAAATTATTTTTTTACTCTTTCTATAAATCTTGTTTTGGAATTCACTTAGAAATTGTTGATAGTTGATTGGTTTTTGGAAAACCCATTGTTTATAATTTTCAAATGGTGTTTTAAAATTATGGTTTGATTTGACACATGTAAATTATTTTTAAAAATTATTTAAAGAAATAAATGGTTTGATTTTAATGACTTATAATGATGTTGTCATAAATGGTTGGGTATGAGTTGAATGGGATGGATAGTGGTCATGAAGTACCACTATAAATGAGACAGAGTGTGGACATGAAGTTCCACCATTAATGGAAACACCAATCTTTAGTGTGTTTTTGTGTGTATGATTGGGTGTGTGTATATGTAAAAGAATATTCCAAATGGAATCAAGAAAGGTATTAAATTCTTGTTTATTACTTTCCATGGAAAAATGTTTTTGATTGGAAAACTATTTTGGATTTTATATAAAATTTTTAAAATTAGTTTAAAATATTTTATATTAATGTGTTAACAAGTTTTTCCTAGTGTCATGAGTTTGGAAATCATTTGGGAAATCCAACTGAGTTTAGACTCACCCCCTGCTTGGGCACTATTTTTCATTTACGAATGTCATTTATCAAGACATGGGTTAAGGAAGGATATCTAATTTCTTTAGTGATGCATCATGATACCATGGGAATGGCTTGTTGAGTTGGAGCTCAGAGTAGGTTGAGATTTTTTGAGTTGATTTCTGTAGTGTCTTTGAGTTTTCTTGGTTTTGGTTTCCACTTGTACTCTGATATGGTTGTTGTTTTGGTTATACTTTGAGTTTTATTTTCTTTTACTCATTCATCATATAGTTGTTTTTTTTGTTATTGAATTTTGGTTTGGTTGTTTTATCTTCGAAGGGAAAATCATATCCCATATGTTTATGAGGCCCTTGGCATTTATTTCCAGCCTTTGGTAACTCGGGGATGTCACCTAAGGCCTAGTAACACCCACCGCCTCTTCCCAAGCTAATGGGTGAGGGGTAGGATGTTACATCATCTCTATCAATTAACAACATCTTTGACTATAATTTACAAAAAATCCAACACAAAACCTCAGGTTTCAATGGATATTGTATAATATTAACCCTCATTATACAATATCAGGCTAGAAAATGATTTATGACATGGAATATAAGGAATTCATGTTTTATAACATTAATCCATGGTATAAAATACTAGCCTAGTATTATATGAATTCTCATATGTATCATTAATGTTTTTTATTATTGGAATTTTGGATATTAATATGAATTGATTTAATCTCATTAAAAGTGTTCTAATGGGGATGATTGGTCTCAATGGGTGTATGATTATTATAAATAATAGTTAAAAAGCTTGAACTCATTCTCATACCAAGGAATTTTTTAATTCAAATTAGCATGTATATTTTATTTTATTGTACATAATAAATTTGATTGTTACACATAATAATTTGAAGGGATTTGATTTATTTTTAATGTCATTATGTCATTTTTAAATTCATTTCAATGGTCAAAGTGTTGTGAAATGAACCATTTAGAATGAATTTATCTTTTTAAGTAGAAAGGTTATTGCTAAAAAATATGTTTTATTTTAACAAATTTGGTTTGTCTTAACTTTTTAATTAAAATGTATCCTTTTATTCTTAAATATTTAAATATAAATTTGTTATTTTATCTTAAATTGTAGGAAATCAGTTATGTATGGATGAAATTTATAGTACATTACCCTATAATACATATTTTTAGGGTAAGGTTTTGGATATGTTTTGGAATTTATGCAATTAAAAATCGATATGTGGATGGATGAATAAAATTTCTATTTTTGAATTATTATTTTAGAAGATGGTTAAAGAGATATAAAGTATTTGAGTACATTATATTAAAATAGATTCACGCTCAATATGTGTAGTGGATTTATCATGGGGAATCAAACATTGCAAAAAAAATTGAATAGTTATGTTCATTATCAGATTGAATATGTTACTTCCCCAATAGTAGAAAACGAAATTCAGAATTTGATAAATTATTTTTTTTAGAATTATAAGGAATAATAATCAACATCATAACACATGGGTAGATCCACCTATTTATTTTAAAAATACTAACCTGGTAAATTATGTTTTTAAAATGTAAGATAGACTAATGATGATATTAACACATTAGTGAATGTTGTTGTGGAGATAAATATGAGAGAAACTTATCTAAGAAAAAAATTCATTTTATAAATTTATTAAATATAGAAATAAAGATGTTTATAGGGGATGTGATCAGTATTCAATTTTGTATTTTCTATTAAAGTTATACCATACTGGGTAAATATATGGAATTATAGATAAATAAATGTCGATGATATTGGAATTATTGAATTATTATTTTATTCAATTTAAGATCTATGAATTATTTTATGAGATAAATAAATTCATTAACAAGATTAGAAATAGTTACATAAAGACACATACATATCTCAATGACTATATTATATATAGGATATAAGATTAAAATATAGAAGAGTATAAAATATATTTTTCTTCTAGATGGAAGTTAGAAAATAAACAAAAATCAAGTCTAAATCTCTATACTGCAACTAAGAAGAATAAAAATAAATATTATATTAATATTATTTATTAATTTCTTTTAAAACCATGTTTTCAAATATTATTTATGTCCTCTAAAATAATTGATCATATTAAGTGGCATGAGTTGGATAATAATAATGATGGGTTTATATGATATATACGATATCCAAGAGACTAAAAATCATGGATGACCTTCTATTCTTTACATGAAAATTTCTCTCCCAATCCAAGAAATATTCCCTTAGCATTAAAAAAATTATGGATTCGATCAACTTATAACTTTAATAAGTAATTTTATTATATGTATGGTTATTATGATTTATTACAATCTGTTTCCCTGGATTTGTATTCAATAGAATTTCTTCATCATATCAATGATTATTTCTAGAAAGAAAATGCTTGGAAATTACATTAATGTTCACATGTATCCTCTTATCCTAGAGTTTCAAAATTTATGTAATAGTAGTATAAACATATGATGCTTATTCCAAAAAAACTATTATGAATGAATGTTTCATTAATTTGGATAATTGGAGACTTTCTTGGACTAAAACATTTGTCAGGTTTAAACAATCACACTTGTTTGGCATGTCCAGTTTGTAATTTTGATTTTGAGTCTCATTGAATACCCTATAAAAATAAATTTTGTTTCTTGTTTCATCGTCTACTTTTAGAAACAACTCATAGATTTTAGGTTAATAAGGCATAATTAAATGAAAAAATAGATTTGAGGTTTCCAATAAAATTATTATCTTGATCAAAAAAAATTACACAATTAATAAATATTCATATGAAGTTTGGGAAATATTTTAAATTAAATATTGGTGGGAAAAGATTATATACCACATCATATGTAATTGGAATATAATAATGGAATAAAAAGTGCATATTTTTGAAACATTCATATTAGGAATTCCATTTTTTATAACATAATCTTGATGACATGAACATTGATAATCATATGTGTAAAAATGTTCTTTTAACATTTATTAATGAGAAAGGTAAATCAAAATATAATTAAAATGATTATAAATACTTAGAAGCAATGAATATTAAGAAATATTTATGGGAAAATAAGAGTGGGAAGTATCTAGTAGCTATTTTTCATTGAAAAATAAAAAAATACTTCAAATATGAAATAATGTTAAATTACTTGGTTTATATTCAAGAAACATATTTAGATGTGTTGACTTGAAATTACATCATTTATATAGATTGAAAATTCATGACTCACATATATTGATATAGCAGTTACCGTCTTTGGCATTGTGTAATTTTCAACTTAATAAAATAAATGTAATTCTAATTGACTTTTTATATTCTTCAAACAACTTTGTGGGAAAACCTTAAACTTGGTTAAGATTGAAAAACTTAAATAAAGGATTATTAGGATTTTTAATTTTTAAATTATTTTTCCCATATCATTTTTTATTTTGATGATTCATTTGACCATGCATTTAGTGGAGGAAACTAATTTTGTAGGACCGATTTTTACAGATGGATATATACCATAGAGAGGTATTTTTTATTTTCTTATATTTCATGATTTATATTTATCTTAATAATAACTAAAATTCTTATCATATTAATTTCTTAACTTTATTCAATATGTACCTAGGTAATTTTAAGTATTATGTGAAAATAAATCTCAATAAAAATGTCTATTATTATTGATTAACCTGTTAAAGAGTGTTTGTCCATTTGTTCATGGAATTTGGATTCAATAAAGACTATATTCAATCATGTTAGACATGTTGATGATAATAAAATTAATTATCAAGACAATAGTAAATATTTAACCTTTCCATATATAGACTAAGAATCTAGAAAATTATCTTTATTTTCACTGATATATTTTTTGTTAGCGCAAGCACATAGATATGTTTTATAAAATAGTGACATTTTTTATCCATATATTAAAAAATTGAGGATTCAAAATAAGTGAAATATTGGGATTTAAACTCTAAATGAATTATATATAACAAAATTTGTCAACAAAAAAATTATTGAATGGTTTTCACATTAAGTTAGTTCATAATAAAATATATATTTATAATTTATTGATAATTTATTTATATAATTAATAATATTTTGTATCCATTTTTATAGATAATAAATGTTGATAATTGAAATAAACTATTGAGCCCTTTGGAAGATTGTTGATTTCATATCTATGATTGATGTTTTAATAATCACAAATCATCACATACCATTAATGCTTAATCTGGTTTGATTTCTCATAAACTTAATTACAATCTGTTAATGAATTTGTTACCACATTTGTGTCTATGCTTATTGATGTACAAAGTATTTTGGAAGCACCGATTCAATATCAACAGACATCGGAAGCACTGATCGCATATCAAAAGACAACGGTCGCACCGATCCAATGCAAAATGACACACCGATCAGATGACAGACCGATGCTGATCAATATGACTCACCGATCAGATGACAGACCGATGCTGATCACACTGACTCACCGATCAGATAACAGACCGATGCTGATCAAATGACTCACCGATGCAAATGACTCACCGATGCAAATGAGTCACCGATGCAAATGAGTCATCGATGCAAATGACTCACTGATGCAAATGACTCACCGATGCAAATGACTCACCGATGCAAATGAGCCACCGATCAAATGAGTCACCGATGCAAATGACTCACCGATGCAAATGACTCACCGATGAAAATGACTCACCGATGCAAATGACTCACCGATGCAAATGACTCACCGATGCAAATGAGCCACCGATCAAATGACTCACCGATGCAAATGACTCACCGATGAAAATAACTCACCGATGCTGATCAAATGACTCACCGATGCAAAATGACTCACTGATCAGATGACAGACCGATGTTGATCAAACTGACTCACCAATCAGATGACAGACCGATGTTGATCAAACTGACTCACCGATCAGATGACAGACCGATGCTGATCAGTCTGATTCACCGATGCTGATCTATCTGAGTCACCGATCATTACTCACTAATGCTGATGACCTACCGATCACTTGATTCTTCAATAATCATAAACAACTGTTTGAATTTCTTTATCTTTATCTTTATTTAATCTAACCAACGGTCATATTAGGTATATTTTAATGCTCTGTCAAATTATTAATAAAGGTTGTCGGATGTCAGGAAACCGTACCTCGTACCTGCGGAAAGGAAACTTTTTCTGTCTTCTGAAGCACGTGACATAAATACAAGAAGACTCTGCTGAAGAAAAAAGAGTGTCGACAGAAGAACACAAGAGGAATATAGAGAAAAGAAAGAGGAGGAAGAACCAATCAAAACAGAACTTCATACACAATCAAGCCTACTCAAGAAGAGTTCTGTGCTTACAAAAGAACATTGAAGAACTTTATCGACTACATCTCACTGCCTTTGAGCCTGAAGCATACGTCACTATTCTTCTCAAACCAAAACGAGAAGAGGACTTAGAATAAATTCTGACCAAATACAAAAGAGTCCAGAGCTACACTGAAATCACCAGAGCCATTTCTAAACTCTACATCTCTGCTCTGTGATACATTTGTTTTACATTTTGAGCAGTGTGTGTTATCTGCTGTATTAAACACACACACTGACTCCTGTACTTTCACTGGAGGATCTGTAAATCCTCAGCAAACCTTTCTTCACTTCATTTCCCATTGTGGATAGTGGTAGAGGTCGTATAAGACCTGGACAGCTCTAAGCTGTTGTTTGTTTTCCCACACAGAACTGTGGTGGAGGTCTTGTGACCTGGACAGTGTGTTCACTGTTGTTAACCCTGATCCAGGGTGTGGATCATTTTTATATAAACTTTTGAGAGGACTAAGTCTCGGCTTGAGACTGAACCTCTTGGTTAGTTCTCTGTGTTTGTAGCTACATACTATATCCATACTACATATTTATTTCATATTCCGCTGCTATTACTTTGAAATATAATTTATTTTCAAAGCTACTTTGATAGTTAAACTCGCAAGTGTTTATATTTATTATAGACCAGTAAGTTAGTTTCAAAGGTTAATTTAATCATAAGATTAAGTTAACTGAGAACTAATCAATCTTTGAGAAACTAATTGAACCTTTATAATCTGTATAAATTCACTACAGTTTAATCTGTTTTTGAAATAGGGGGATTTTAATCAACATTGTTTTTAACAGAAAATTTTAATTGGAACTCAATTCACCCCCCTCTTGAGTATCCACTCCGACCAACACTTGGTATCACAGGTTGTTAATATTTTCTAAACGTACTCTATTTTTAAACTATGATTTTAGTTGTATTTTAAAGTTCTTAAAATTTCTGTTATTTCTAAATTTTTATCTCTTTAAAATTCTTTTTGTAATATCATGGATAATAGACTTGAGGGTGCTGCTACTAACCAGCCACCTTTCTTTAATGGAAACAACTATGCTCAGTGGAAGCTAAAAATGAAAATTCACTTAGAAAGTATGGGCTTTGATATTTGGACTGTCATTGAAGCTGAATATAAAATTCCCAGTACTGATAGATCAACTTGGGATGAACCTACAAAGACTGCTTACAATAATAATTGTAAAGATATGAATGCTATGTACTGTGCTCTAGGAGATGAAGAATTTAATAGAATTTCTGCATGTAAAACTGCATATGAAATTTGGGATACCTTAGCTGTTTCTCATGAAGGAACAACTAATGTTAAGGAGATGAGATTGAATACCTATACTATTAAGTATGATAATTTTAAGATAAAGCCTGATGAACCCATTTCTGATATGTATCTCAGGTTCAATGAAATTGTCAACACAATGACTTCTCTGGGAAAGGATGTTCCAGTAAAGGAGCAAATCATGAGAATTTTGAGATGTCTACCTGAAATATGGAGAGGAACCTCTGTCTCCATTAGAGAATCCTGTGACATTGGAACACTGCCTGTCAAGGAGTTAATTGGTAAGATGATGATGTATGAAGAAGAGCTTAAAGTAAATAAAGAAGAAGATGATGAACCTAAAAGGAAGTGTATTGCCTTCAAGACTACAACCTCAAAGAATAAGGATAAGGAAAAGCCTCAAGCTATCAATGAAAGTTTAAGTAGTGAGGAAAGTGAGAATGATTCTGATAGTGATGCTGAGATGGCACACATTGCTAAAAGATTTAAGAAATTCTATAGGAAGAAGAAGTTTTTCAGAATGTCAAACTATAAAGGCAAGTATGATAACAAAGGACACTGGAAAAAGGATTGGAAGAAGTCTGATAAATCAGATGAAGTTGTCTGTTATGAATGCAAAAGAAAAGGACACATAAAAATAGAATGTCCAAATCTGAAATACAGAAAGAAGTATGAATACACGGATAACAAGTACAAGAAAGCCATGAAGGCTACTTGGAGTGCTTCAGAATACAGCACAAGTGAAGTTGAATCTTCAGAATCTGAAAGGAATCGAGCCAACATGTGTTTCATGACAAACACTTCTGAGGTAATATTAGAAACTCCTGCTTCAAATTCATATTATTCTGGAGATGATTCTGAAGGTGATAACATGTCTAAATCTGAACTGTTTGAATATTGTGATATGCTTGAAGAAACCTGTAATGAGATTAAAGATAAATATAAAGGTTTAAAGAAACAGTATGCTTTAAGTGTTAAGAATAAATCTGATCTGGATATAGAAGTAGAAAAGAATGCTCAGTTGCTTAAAGAGAATACTGAACTAAAATTGTCTAATGAACAACTCAGAAAAGACTTAGAGAAGTTCACAAATGGCAAAAATACTCTAACACAAATGCTAGGAAAGCAAGTTTCACCTAGATATACTACTGGTATAGGATACCAACCTGGACAAAGAAAAGTTGCCAAAACTAGATTCATTCCTAAATCTGGACAGAAGATAGTTAATTCTGGAACTTCATATACCTCAACCAGTTATATTCATAGTTATGGATCTAATAAGGTTTATCTTTCAAATAATGTTAATTCTAAAAATTATATGAGACCCATTAGATAAATATGGGTACCTAAAGTATCATTGGCTAACATGTCTGGACCCAAGAAGATCTGGGTACCAAAATCATCTTCCATCTAAATCTGTTTTGTAGGAGACCTGCTTGAAGAGCTGTCACAAGAAGATATGGTACTTAGACAGTGGATGTTCAAGACATATGTCAGGAGACTTTTCATGTTTCAAGAACTTAGTAAAAGTTGATGGAGGCTTTGTCACTTTTGGTGATAATTCGAAAGGAAAAATCATCGGCTTAGGCCAGATTGGTAACACTGATTCAATCTTGGTTTCTGTAGTTTTATTTGTCGATGGACTTAAATATAACTTGTTAAGCATTTCTCAATTGTGTGATGATGGTTTTTATGTGAAATTTAAAAATGATTCTTGCAATGTTTTTAACTCTAAAAATGTTTTAGTATTTTCTGCTTTAAGAAATGAAAATGTTTATGCTGTTGATTTAGATTCCTTAGCTAAGCAGAATATTCCTTGCTTAAATGCTTTTCATAAAGAGTCTTGGCTTTGGCACAGAAGATTAGGACACTGCAATGTACACTCACTTAGAAAACCTTCTAGGAAGAACTTAGTTAGAGACTTACCCAAACTTGAATTTCCAGCAGACAAAGTTTGTAATCCCTGTCAAAAAGGAAAACAACATAAAGTTTCTTTTAAATCAAAGAAAGAAGTGTCAACTTCTCAACCTCTCAAGTTGGTTCACATGGATTTATTTGGACCTTCTAGAGTTTCTATTTTAAATGGGAAGCACTATGTCTATGTTCTTGTAGATGACTTTTCTAGATATACTTGGGTATATTTTCTAGCTCACAAAAGTGAAGCTTGTTCTTACTTTGTTAAATACTCCAAGTCTGTAGAAAATCTTAGTGGACTCAAGATTAAGACCCTGAGAAGTGATCATGGTCGTGAGTTTGAAAATAATGAGTTTGATTCTTACTGCTCACACAATGGCTATAGTCTCAATTTCTCTGCCCCTAGGACACCCCAACAAAATGGTGTAGTAGAGATAAGGAATAGAACCCTGCAAGAAATAGCTAGAACCATGCTCAATGAATATGAACTGCCTATTTACTTTTGGGCTGAAGCTGTAAATATAGCTTGTTATGTCATTAATAGAGTCTTGATCAGACCAGTTCTTAAGAGGACCCCTTATGAGTTGTGGAACCATAGGAAACCTAAGGTTAACTACTTCAAAGTTTTTGGCTGCAAAGTCTTCATTCTCAATACTAGAGACAATCTTGACAAATTTTCATCCAAGAGTGATGAAGGAATTTTCCTAGGTTACTCTATCTCTATTAAAGCCTATAGAGTTTTCAATAAAAGAACCAAATGTGTGGAAGAATCTGTTCACATCAAATTTGATGAAACTGATCCACATGAACCTAAAATCTCTCTTGAAGATGATCTCTCTGGTTTGAATCTCAATGATAAATACAATGGACCTATAGTTAAAGCATCCAGCTCTGGAAATTCTCCAGAACCTGCTTCTATTGAACCTCAATCTGTAGATGAATCTGAAATCTCTAGCCCTATCTTTTCAAGACCATCTAGGACTCTAAAGAACCATCCTTTAGATGCTGTTGTAGGAAATCTAGATAGAGGAACACAGACTAGAGCTTCTCTAAGAAATCAGGTTGAACATCAAGCTTTTCTTTCACAATCAGAACCTAAAAATATCAATGATGCTATCAATGATGAGTTTTGGGTAATGGCTATGCAAGAAGAACTAAATCAATTTGAAAGAAACAAAGTCTGGAAATTAGTAGAAAGATCTAAGGACATTTTGACCATAGGCACAAAATGGGTATTTAGAAACAAAGCTGATGAATCTGGAAACATCATTAGAAATAAAGCTAGGCTAGTTGCACAAGGTTACAATCAAGAAGAATGAATTGACTATGAGGAAACCTTTTCACCTGTAGCTAGATTAGAGGCTATTAGGATCTTACTTGCCTATGCATCACATCTGAATTTCAAGCTATATCAAATGGATGTCAAAAGTGCTTTTCTAAATGGTTTTATTGTTGAAGATGTTTTTGTAGAACAACCACCTGGTTTTTTAAATCCTCATTTTCCAAATCATGTTTTTAAACTTTCTAAAGCTTTATATGGTTTAAAAAAAGCTCCAAGAGCTTGGTATGAAAGGCTTTCAAACTTTCTTATCTCAAAAGGATTTACAAAAGGAGTAGCTGATCCCACTCTTTTTATAAAAAGGATTTCAAAAGATGTATTAATAGTAAAAATCTATGTTGATGATATTATTTTTGGATCTTCTAAAAATTCCTTATGTACTGATTTTTCAAAAATTATGCAAAATGAATTTGAAATGAGCTTAATGGGAGAGCTTAAGTATTTTCTTGGTTTTCAAATTCTTCAAACTAAAGATGGAATTATTTTAAATCAAAGTAAATATACAAAAGATCTTTTAAAACGTTTTGGATTGGATAGTATTAAGGAAAGTGATACACCTATGAGTACTACCTGTAAATTGGATACAGATGAAGCTGGGAAACCAGTGGATCAAACCAATTACAGAGGTATGATTGGGAGCTTACTTTATCTTACTGCTAGTCGACCAGACATTATGTTCAGTTTATGTATGTGTGATAGATTTCAAGCTAATCCTAAAGAATCACACTTACTAGATGTTAAAAGGATTTTTAAGTATCTTAAGTATACTATAAATTTAGGTTTGTTTTATCCAAAAGGACAATCATTTAACCTAACTAGCTATTCAGATGCTGACTTTGCTGGATGTAAGTTAGATAGGAAGAGCACATCTGGAACATGTCATTTTCTTGGAAAATCCCTAGTATCATGGTGTAGTAAGAAACAGAACTCAGTTGCATTGTCTACTGCCGAAGCAGAATACATAGCTGGTGGTAGTTGCTGTGCACAAATTCTGTGGATGAAACACACTCTATTGGATTATGGATTTGATCTTAAACATGTTTCAATTAACTGTGACAATACTAGTGCAATAAATATATCTAATAACCCTGTGTCTCACTCTAGAACTAAGCACATTGATGTCAGACATCACTTTCTAAGAGATCATTATCAAAAAGGTGATATTTCTTTGAAATTTATTAGTTCTGAACATCAATTAGCTGATATCTTCACAAAGCCTTTATGCTCTGAAAGAATGAAATTTATTAAACAAGAGTTGTGTATGATTGATCTGTGAAACTGATCTGTGAAACTGATCTGTGAAACTGATCTGTGAAACTGATCTGTGAAACTGATCTGAGAAACTGATCTGTGAAACCGATCTGTGAAACGGATCTGTGAAACTGATCTGTGAAACTGATCTGTGAAACTGATCTGTGAAACTGATCTATGAAACTGATCTGTGAAACTGATCTCTGAAACTGATCTGTGAAACTGATCTGTAAAACTGATATGTGAAACTGATCTGTGAAACTGATCTGTGAAACTGATCTGTGAAACTGATCTGTGAAACTGATCTGTGAAACCGATCTGTGAAACTGATCTGTGAAACTGATCTGTGCAACCGATCTGTCATACCGATATTTTTTTTTATTATATTGTAATTAATTAGTAAATTTCTTTTATACTTTTTATGGGAACCCTAAATGATAAAATAAATGATACGCGGCTATTTATCCTCCCTAAACCTTTGACCTTTCATTTCCCGCCGAACCTTTCAACCTCTCTTCCCCTCTACTTCGAACCTTCGAACTCCTGCCTTCCCAAAATCCTCGAATGGCTAAGTAAAAGAGACCGAGCAAAGGACCGGATAGCCCTGTACCTTCAAAGCATGCTCGAGGCAAGTCGAGTAGTACCTCTCAACGATCAGTAAATCCGAACCTGGAAACTCGGATTGTTGTTGTAGAAAAAGAAGTCAGCTCTGTGTGGCTTTTGTCAAGTAAGTCACTGTTGCTGCAAGTTCTTGAATCGCAAGGATGGATAGACTGGTTTTCTGACAACTCTCGAATAGACTACCCGAAGCTGGTACATGAGTTCTATATGAATCTGGAAATCACTTTAGATGGTGCGGAGGCTTCTAGGATGTCGTATGTGGTAAAAGGAAAGAAAATATCCTTCTCATCTAAGCAGTGGGCTGAGTGCTTGAACGTACCTCATAAAGGTCGGTATGAGGATTATGCTGGGAATATTCCTCCAACATCTGATTACTTCTCTTATGAATTAGCTCTGGAGCTTCTGACAGGAAACAGAGAGTCATGGAGAATTACAGCTTCAGAATTAGATGGTGAATGCAGACTTCTTTTCAAGTTTATTCAGCACCAACTTTGCCCTAGGAGAGGAGATTTTGCTGCTGTAAAGTACCAGGATTTTTTCCTGTTGTTTCTTCTGAAAACACATGAGAAAATCAATTTGTGTAGATATGTGATGGTACACATAGATGGAATGATAAAACTATCCAAGAAATCCACTGCCTTGTTTTATTCAAAGATGATATCTACCATGCTCAAGAATCTAGAATGTATTGATGAAGATGATGAAGTTAATGAAACAGATCATACCTTCTGTCTCAACAAAGAGATCTGCAAGAGGATGAAGATAAATTGGAATCCATGGAAGAAGTGCTGGGTTGCAGATGAAGATAAATTGTATGAAGACTACAATCCCATAGATCATGGCAAGAGGCCAAAGGATTTGAGAGACCCTGGCTTGAAACCAAATGAGGAACCAGTTTATTCTGATGATGATGAGCAAGAAGAAGGAAAGGATGAGGCCACCGAAACCCAAGAGCAAGAAGAAGTTGCGACTGAGGAAGGAAGTATGTCATCTCCTGATGATAGGAGTGATCCTGACACTGCCAGTCCCAAAAGAAGAATAGAATTTGGACCTGCTAGTCCACCCTTAGCCCTACCAGAATCAGAACCTATTCTTGGTGATGAAGAAGATTCTGACACTGAAGAATATCACAGTGAAGCTTCTGAGAAGAGTGATGATGGACGTGCTGATGAAGCTGAGGCTGTTTCTAATGGTGATAACAGACCAGTGGATGGTCTTTTTGAAGATCAAATAGAATCACCTCAATCAGTACAAGAAATACATATCAGTGGCAAGGATGATTCACCAAAAATCAGTGGAACAGCAAGCTATGAGAAACCAAAATACACCCTGTGTGCTGCTGTTTGGGATGACTACCCTGGTTATGCTGTGTTGGGATTAGAATATTCTGAAGACGAAGAAGCAATGCCAGAATCTGCTGTAGCTGTGAAGAGGAACCTCCCACGAGAAGCAAGGTATGTTCCTTCTGTTGATCCTACAAATGATAATTTACCTGGTTCTGGAATCTCTCAAGCTGATCTTGAAAAGTTTAAGATTGAATTGCTAACCGCTGTGAGAGCCACAGTTAGAGAAGAAATTTCTAATGCTCTTACTCAAGTGTCTCTCCAAGTTTCTGAAAATTCATTGGAAGCCTTCTCACAAAGAGTATCTAATGCTGTGAAGCCAAACCTGGCCAATACTGGTGAACTTATTGGCAGGAAAATAGCCTTTTTGAATCAGACTATGAAGGATCTTCACACTGGCCTGGTATCTCTATCAAGCGAATTTCGATCAACCATCTCTGGTATGATGGAAGTTTTGAGAAATTTGATTGAACATCTCAACAAGTCTGACCTGAGGAAGTTGAAAGCTGAGTTAACTCACATAGTTAGCCAAGCCAGTGCAGGCAAGGTAACCAAGATCACTACCCGTGAGCTAGAAGATCTAAGAGAAGTTGTGCATGATGAGTTAGCTGTTGTAAGACAAATTCTTGATTTAGAATCTTTGAGGAAGATGAAAGAGCTCTGTGATAACAGTCATAAGATGGCATTGGTGTATTTAGCAGATGCTAAGAAATCCCTGCAAGAGATCAAAGAGAAAGTTGATAATTACTTTTCCAAGATTTATACAAAACATGAGATGACTGCAAGCTTCAAGGTGTTGGCAGAGAATCTGAAATTACCTCCAGTCACTCAGGCCTTCAAAACTAAAGTTCATCCGTTGCAAGATTTTGTCCCTTCCTTGGAACAGTTCATGGAGAATAAAGATTATTTTGAAAAAGCTATGAAGTATGGAGCAGAAGTCATTTAGGACTTTATTCATCTTTTGAAGCCCTATTTGCATGCAAAGACCACTGCCATAGTACTTCCTACTTCTGAACCTCTCAGTGACACTGATGTAGCTCCAAATCAGCTATCTGTTGCTCAAGCTCTCTCTCAGTTAAGACCAGTTCCTCAGCAAGCTTCTCAATCAGCTCCTGTTTCTCAACAACAACCCTCTGTGGTACCTGCTCCTACACCTGCCCGAGTTGTCCTACCACCACTTCAGATTCGCCAAGACCAGCCTGCCTCCAAGCCTTCAAACTTACCCACTATTGATCCCAAAGACAAAGGCAAAGCCCCTTTGTATCCCAACAAATAGTTGTGTATTGTTTTTGATAGGGTGAACAATATGCTACTTGTAATAGTCTGTACTTTCTCAAATATTTTTCTATCTATAATCTCTCCAGACTGCTTTTACTTTCACTTTCTCTTATCTGTTTTTTCCCTCCTTTTTGATCATCCCAAAGGGGGAGAAGAAAAAGAATACTTTATGGGAGAAGAAAAAGAATGCTTTATGGGGGAGAAAAGATGTATATATCTCAGGGGGAGATATCTTTATAATATATATGGGTAATCTAACTTAAGGGGGAGATTTATATATCTCTTTATTTTTTATTCTACTTATGGTTTAATTCTCATTATGTTTTTATTAATGATATATCATATTATTTATATTTAATGATAAATATTTGTGATTATCAAAAAGGGGGAGATTGTTGAGCCCTCTGGAAGATTGTTGATTTCATATCTATGATTGATGTTTTAATAATCACAAATCATCACATACCATTAATGCTTAATCTGGTTTGATTTCTCATAAACTTAATTAAAATCTGTTAATGAATCTGTTACCACATTTTTGTCTATGCTTATTGATGTACAAAGTATTTTGGAAGCACCGATTCAATATCAACAGACATCGGAAGCACTGATCGCATATCAAAAGACAACGGTCGCACCGATCCAATGCAAAATGACTCACCGATCAGATGAAAGACCGATGCTGATCAATATGACTCACCGATCAGATGACAGACCGATGCTGATCAAACTGACTCACCGATCAGATGACAGACCGATGCTGATCAAATGACTCACCGATGCAAATGACTCACCGATGCAAATGACTCACCGATGCAAATGACTCACCGATGCAAATGACTCACCGATGCAAATGACTCACCGATGCAAATGACTCACCGATGCAAATGAGCCACCGATCAAATGAGTCACCGATGCAAATGACTCACTGATGCAAATGACTCACCGATGCAAATGACTCACCGATTCAAATGACTCACCGATGCAAATGACTCACCGATGCAAATGAGCCACCGATCAAATGACTCACCGATGCAAATGACTCACCGATGCAAATAACTCACCGATGATGATCAAATGACTCACCGATGAAAAATGACTCACCGATCAGATGACAGACCGATGCTGATCAAACTGACTCACCGATCAGATGACAGACCGATGCTGATCAAACTAACTCACCGATCAGATGACAGACCGATGCTGATCATTCTGATTCACCGATGTTGATCTATCTGAGTCACCGATCATTACTCACTAATGCTGATGACCTACCGATCACTTGATTCTTCAATAATCATAAACAACTGTTTGAATTTCTTTATCTTTATCTTTATTTAATCTAACCAACGGTCATATTAGGTATATTTTAATGCTCTGTCAAATTATTAATAAAGGTTGTCGGATGTCAGGAAACCGTACCTCGTACCTGCGGAAAGGAAACTTTTTCTGTCTTCCGAAGCACGTGACATAAATACAAGAAGACTCTGCTGAAGAAAAAAGAGTGTCGACAGAAGAACACAAGAGGAATATAGAGAAAAGAAAGAGGAGGAAGAACCAATCAGAACAGAAATTCATACACAATCAAGCCTACTCAAGAAGAGTTTTGTGCTTACAAAAGAACATTGAAGAACTTCATCGACTACATCTCACTGCCTTTGAGCCTGAAGCATACGACACTCTTCTTCTCAAACCAAAATGAGAAGAGGACTTAGAATAAATTCTGACCAAATACAAAAGAGTCCAGAGCTACACTGAAATCACCAGAGCCATTTCTAAACTCTACATCTCTGCTATGTGATACATTTGTTTTACATTTTGAGCAGTGTGTGTTATCTGCTGTATTAAACACACACACTGACTCCTGTACTTTCACTGGAGGATCTGTAAATCCTCAGAAAACCTTTCTTCACTTCATTTCCCACTGTAGATAGTGGTAGAGGTCGTATAAGACCTGGACAGCTCTAAGTTGTTGTTTGTTTTCCCACACAGAACTGTGGTAGAGGTCTTGTGACCTGGACAGTGTGTTCACTGTTGTTAACCCCGATCCAGGGTGTGGATCATTTTTATATAAACTTTTGAGAGGACTAATTCTCAGCTTGAGACTGAACCTCTTGGTTAATTCTCTGTGTTTGTAGCTACATACTATATCCATACTACATATTTATTTCATATTCCGCTGCTATTACTTTGAAATATAATTTATTTTCAAAGCTACTTTGATAGTTAAACTCGCAAGTGTTTATATTTATTATAGACCAGTAAGTTAGTTTCAAAGGTTAATTTAATCATAAGATTAAGTTAACTGAGAACTAATCAATCTTTGAGAAACTAATTGAACCTTTATAATCTGTATAAATTCACTACAGTTTAATCTGTTTTTGAAATAGGGGGATTTTAATCAACATTGTTTTTAACAGAAAATTTTAATTGGAACTCAATTCACCCCCCTCTTGAGTATCCACTCCGACCAACACTTGGTATCACAGGTTGTTAATATTTTCTAAACGTACTCTATTTTTCAACTGTGATTTTAGTTGTATTTTAAAGTTCTTAAAATTTCTGTTATTTCTAAATTTTTATCTCTTTAAAATTATTTTTGTAATATCATGGATAATAGACTTGAGGGTGCTTCTACTAACTGGCCACCTTTCTTTAATGGAAATAACTATGCTCAGTGGAAGCTAAAAATGAAAATTCACTTAGAAAGTATGGGCTTTGATATTTGGACTGTCATTGAAGCTGAATATAAAATTCCCAGTACTGATAGATCTACTTGGGATGAACCTACAAAGACTGCTTACAATAATAATTGTAAAGTTATGAATGCTCTGTATTGTGCTCTAGGAGATGAAGAATTTAATAGAATTTTTGCATGTAAAACTGCATATGAAATTTGGGATACCTTAGCTGTTTCTCATGAAGGAACAACTAATGTTAAGGAGATGAGATTGAATACCTATACTATTAAGTATGATAATTTTAAGATAAAGCCTGATGAACCCATTTCTGATATGTATCTCAGGTTCAATGAAATTGTCAACATAATGACTTCTCTGGGAAAGGATGTTCCAGCAAAGGAGAAAATCATGAGAATTTTGAGATGTCTACCTGAAAGATGGAGAGGAACCTCTGTCTCCATTAGAAAATCCTGTGACATTGTAACACTGCCTATCAAGGAGTTAATTGGTAAGCTGATGATGTATGAAGAAGAGCTTAAAGTAAATAAAGAAGAAGATGATGAACCTAAAAGGAAGTCTATTGCCTTCAAGACTACAACCTCAAAGAATAAGGATAAGGAAAAGCCTCAAGCTATCAATGAAAGTTTAAGTAGTGAGGAAAGTGAGAATGATTCTGATAGTGATGCTGAGATGGCACACATTGCTAAAAGATTTAAGAAATTCTATAGGAAGAAGAAGTTTTTCAGAAAGTCAAACTACAAAGGCAAGTATGATAACAAAGGACATTGGAAAAAGGATTGGAAGAAGCCTGATAAATCAGATGAAGTTGTCTGTTATGAATGCAAAAGAAAAGGACACATAAAAACAGACTGTCCAAAGCTGAAATACAGAAAGAAGTATGAATACAAGGATAACAAGTAAAAGAAAGCCATGAAGGCTACTTGGAGTGCTTCAGAAGACAGCACAAGTGAAGCTGAATCTTCAGACTCTGAAAGGAATCGAGCCAACATGTGTTTCATGACAAACACTTCTGAGGTAACATTAGAAACTCCTGCTTCAAATTCATATTATTATGGAGATGATTCTGAAGGTGATAACATGTCTAAATCTGAACTGTTTGAATATTGTGATATGGTTGAAGAAACCTGTAATGAGCTTAAAGATAAATATAAAGGTTTAAAGAAACAGTATGTTTTAAGTGTTAAGCATAAATCTGATCTGGATATAGAAGTAGAAAAGAATGCTCAGTTGCTTAAAGAGAATACTGAACTAAAATTTTCTAATGAACAACTCAGAAAAGACTAAGAGAAGTTCACAAATGGCAAAAATACTCTAACACAAATGCTAGGAAAGCAAGTTGCACCTAGATATACTACTGGTATAGGATACCAACCTGGACAAAGAAAAGTTGCCAAAACTAGATTCATTCCTAAATCTGGACAGAAGATAGTTAATTCTGGAACTTCATATGCCTCAACCAGTTATATTCATAGTTATGGATCTAATAAGGTTTATCTTTCAAAGAATGTTAATTCTACAAATTATATGAGACCCATTAGACAAATATGGGTACCTAAAGTATCATTGGCTAACATGTCTGGACCCAAGAAGATCTGGGTACCAAAATCATCTTCCATCTAAATCTGTTTTGTAGGAGACCTGCTTGAAGAGATGTCACAAGAAGATATGGTACTTAGACAGTGGATGTTCAAGACATATGTCAGGAGACTTTTCATGTTTCAAGAACTTAGTAAAAGTTGATGGAGGCTTTGTCACTTTTGGTGATAATTCGAAAGGAAAAATCATCGGCTTAGGCCAGATTGGTAACACTGATTCAATCTTGGTTTCTGAAGTTTTATTTGTCGATGGACTTAAATATAACTTGTTAAGCATTTCTCAATTGTGTGATGATGGTTTTTATGTGAAATTTAAAAATGATTCTTGCAATGTTTTTTACTCTAAAAATGTTTTAGTATTTTCTGCTTTAAGAAATGAAAATGTTTATGCTGTTGATTTAGATTCCTTAGCTAAGCAGAATATTCCTTGCTTAAATGCTTTTCATAAAGAGTCTTGGCTTTGGCACAGAAGATTAGGACACTGAAATGTACACTCACTTAGAAAACTTTCTAGGAAGAACTTAGTTAGAGACTTACCCAAACTTGAATTTCCAGCAGTCAAAGTTTGTAATCCCTGTCAAAAAGGAAAACAACATAAAGTTTCTTTTAAATCAAAGAAAGAAGTGTCAACTTCTCAACCTCTCGAGTTGGTTCACATGGATTTATTTGGACCTTCTAGAGTTTCTAGTTTAAATGGGAAGCACTATGTCTATGTTCTTGTAGATGACTTTTCTAGATATACTTGGGTATATTTTCTAGCTCACAAAAGTGAAGCTTGTTCTTACTTTGTTAAATACTCCAAGTCTATAGAAAATCTTAGTGGACTCAAGATTAACAAAATTTGTCAACAAACAAATTATTGAATGGTTTTCACATTAAGTTAGTTCATAATAAAATATATATTTATAATTTATTGATAATTTATTTATATAATTAATAATATTTTGTATCCATTTTTATAGATAATAAATGTTGATAATTGAAATAAACTATAAAAATATTTTAAGTGTTTGGATCATTTTCTTTTGAATCATTCTATGAGATTCAATTATTGAAATATTGGTGTTGTCATGTTTCATACAATCAATTGTGAATCAAGTTTAAAAACATAAAATATCAGTATATTTACAATTACAAATAAGATATACTATGTAAAAAAATTCACATTATATAGTTAAATTATCATGGGAAGTTATAATTCATGTTATTAAAATGTAAGTAGATCATTATTTATAAGGGTTTAAAGAAATATTCATCACAAATTATCTCTGTCAACTTCTTACAATTGACTGATAATGGACAGAGTGAATAAAATGATCCATATATCTTGGATTCCAAAGAAAAAATGGTATATTATATGGATGATATAGTAGATGAAGGATTTAATTTTGTTTTCCACATGAAACCAAGAGACATTTATGATATGGGAGATTAAGCTAAATAATTCTATAATAGTGAACCACATCAACAAAAACACATTGAATTATTTTTCCCAAATTATATTGAAATATCAGTCTTGTAATGGAGGATGGGGGAAAATAATAGATGAAGTAATGTTACTAATAAATACTAATAATAATATGGTCACTTCAGTTCAATCATGATTATATAAATATTATTTTTTATTTTTTATTTATAGTTTAATTGAATAATTATAAATTTAATGACTTGTAATTCTTATACATATTACCCATTAAAGATATATTTTAATATAAAGGCAATATGAATTGTAGGTTGATTTTTTAAAATTTATGAATTTTATTTTGTTTTATAATTTATAATTTAATTAAATAAATATGAATATCATGATTTTTAATTATTAAATTTTATATATACTATTTTATTTTTTAAATTACTTTATTATTTTTTATTATAACTATTTTATTTCAAATATTTTGTATATGATCTAATTTTTTCCACTGTAGGGATTTAAAAGACTAATATGTTTAGAGATTCTATTCACTTATCATAACAAAGTAAACCAACAACATCATATAGTATACCAACGGTATCATATAGTATAACCATCATATAGTACACCAATTACATTGTTGAATACATTGGAAACATTAATTATTACACTATCAACACATCACAACCCTCCAAACCCTATAGAATGTCCTATTTGGGTACTATTATAGATGCTTCTAGTATGATCCCTCCATCCTCAAGTTCCTCCTCATACAATGATGCTTCTGAATTAGGCATTCCAGTAGCGTTGAATCCCTCTAACAATCAGATGGTGATTGAACCATCTAGAGGATTTTCACATATAACCATTATTTGTATGTCTTTTATTATGATGATATTAATTCCTCAAATAGATACACAATTACTTAATTTATTTGTTATATAGATAAAAATAATAAAAGAAGGAAAAAAATATCAACAATCAAGATGTTTGGAGTTTCATTGACTTGAAGGTAGTTATGTCATTTAATGCATTTATTGTACCAATTGAGAAAGTTAAGGGCATTTATTACATGATTTTAGGACACCTGGATTATAAGATTACATCCTGATGTGATTGTATTTGATTTATTTTAATGCATCTATTTTTTTTGGATTTATTATGATTTTTATGTGAAATTTAACTTTAATTGGAAAATTTTGGGGAATTGATTTTTTTTAAGAAATTTTAATTATTTGGATATTATTTATAAAAATGAGAAATTTTTGAGTGAAATAATTCAATTTATCCTTACTTTTAGTGTTGATTTTTTAGTGATTTTTTTTTTTGATTTTTGAGTTTTTATTGTTTAATAATATAAGTTTTTTTATTTCTTGATTTTTTTGTATATAAGTGATTTAATTTTTATAATTTTTTAAGAACAAAAAGAAATTGAGATTTTTTTTAAAGTTGTTATGATCATTCTAAATTCTTTGAATTAATTATTTCAAACTTACATGATTTTAATATAAAAAAATATTGGAATTACTTTTCTATCAATAAAATTTTAATTTATTAATTTCATATTAAAGTTGAGTTTTCAATTGAGTATTTTATTTTCACTAAATTTTAATTTTTGTTCTTATTTTAGGATCTATCAAAAAAATGGAAAACTACTGAGGTTATCGCAATGAAAATCCAGGGTCACTTAGATGATCATAAGAGAAAAATCGAACTAACTTCAAACCTGCAAAACAAGCCACCACGGAAATAAAATTGAAAAGGCGTTGTTCTGACTACAAAGCTCTTGGAAGATACTGACAATTTAGGGCTGAACTTCAAGCTACCACATGAATAAAATTTTAAGTGGCTGTGAAGAATGGACATGCAGTCACCTAACTGCCTGCATGTGTGAAAATCCAGCAATCACAAGCTACTGCATCAATAAAATTTCAACATGTCGTGTTTTCTAAAAATAATTGACTGCATGTGAGTCACAATTG
This sequence comes from Viscum album, assembly GCA_963277665.1. NCBI lineage: Eukaryota > Viridiplantae > Streptophyta > Magnoliopsida > Santalales > Viscaceae > Viscum > Viscum album. The sequence continues at coordinate 2,774,925 of OY728165.1, forward strand.
ACCATTATTTTACTCATAACTAACTATAAGAGGCTAAGTATAAGTGACTATCCATGGATAATTTCACCATGAGGTTGGAATTTCGAGTGACCTGGAGAGATTGTGCGGTCACTTAAATGACCACATGAAAAAAAATCCCACTGCAAAGGGAATCCAAACCATAATATTTCTGGTTCCGAGTAGAATGAATCATATGAATCTAAAGAATTCGAACTAGCTCGAGCACCGATCTGAGTCGTTGTGGGAGACCATAAGATCTACGATGCCAACCTTTGAATAATTTACTAAATTCATTTGCCTATTATGGGTGATGGATATATGTAATGTTGAGTAAGATACATTTCTTGAAGATAAAACCCAATCTTAGTCTAGGATGAGAATTGGAACATTGAGGAATAAGATTGCAAAACATGATGAATGCTAACTAGTTGAAGGAGCTATGAAATTGAATGAATCCAAAATAAAACCAAATCTACATACTGAAGAAGCCACTTGAATGGAGAATCATAACCAACTGACTGAAATCTGATCCCATGTCTCAAGAGCTTGCTAGTGAAAGAACACCTAATATCCACCAGAGAAGATGATAAGAGAATTCTACAATCCCTCTCATGATGAACTAAATTTGATCGATTCTAATGCCAAATGATATTTTGAAAACCTAGACTTAGATTTGAAAAAATTATGGCAAAATTTTTTCTAGTTTGTGTTCTCAGTGTAGGTTCTTGATGAAGATGGATGGGACCTCAAGATCCCCAATTATGCAGTTGCGATTAATAATTATGATGCACTTATTTCATTCATTTAAATGATTCAATGAGTATTGAATCCATTTGAGGATTTGGACTATGAACCTATATGAGGATAAGTTGTAACTAAGGTTGAGGATGAGTTGCGGATGAAAGCGATAAAAAGTGGCCTGAGATAGGTAATATTATTGTATAAAGAAGACTAATGTGTAGGGGAATGTGTAGAATAAGATAGGGTTAGCTGAGGAATAATACCAAATGGGTTGAATCCAATCGAGTTTCTTGTGAAATTCACACAAGGTTGGGATCATTGATTATGATGGACTAAGGGAATCTATTGTTTTTTTTTTTTGAAATATTTATAGGTCGATTAAAAATAAGTATAACACAAATAAAGAAAATTTAAGTGAAGGATTTAAAATTTACACTATGTGAAAGAGAAGTTATGTTATCATAAATGACTACATTTTTAATACAGAAGGTTCGATTTTTAAAGACATGTCGAAAAGTCAAATCCAATTTTTATGCACTACAAAAAGTTCTAAAATTTATATTATTTAATTTAAATCCCTTAAATTCACATTTTAAAATCTAAAATAAAAATTAGAATGCAAACCTAGGAGGTACATGGGAAGATTCTAGAATGTGTTGGATATACTGAGAAGGGAGGAAAGACCAGGTGTTGGGAGGCATTCAGTTGGGGAAATTTCACTCAATTCACCGAAGGAAAAAAGAAGTATAGTGATAGCCTCTCCTTATGGAGGCCATTGAGGCATTACTGAATCTGATTTTTGTGATCCACTGGTGATTCAAGTAATTAGCACACAAATTAAGGTAGATATTTTGGAAGTAGAAGGAGGTAGGATAGGGGAGAGTAGAGAACCATTCACTATCTTCATGGATCACAGGAGAACACCATCCACCCCATTTCACAACACCAATCATATAACCATTCCATTCCTTAGATCATCGATCATCCATACAGTATGAAAATTAAGAGTGGAACAGGATCTGAGGTTTCAAAACACTTAAAGTAAGAGTTCAGTGGAGTTTGAGATGGAGGAATAGGTTGATCACACCTGAGTATCTTCTTCTTCCTTTTCATATTTCTTATTACCATGTACTAAGATGTTTTTAATGAATTATATTATAATTATTGTATATTTTAGGATTATCTAATTAGTTTAGGTGGTTGTATCGAATGGATTAAAATTTATTTAAGTTTATCTTTTCTTACAATGGGGTTAATCATAGAGGGTTGATTTTTACCATTCAGGGATCTCATTTTCTCTTCCTCGTGATCATATTTTCACTCTACATAAAGTACCAAGAGGTGAAAGGTAAGGTATCTTTTTTCCTAGGAAACTACAAATAAATATTATGTATATTCATGTGACAAGCATGAATGTTCTTTGTGTTATAGGTTTGATAAATTATACTAAAGGTATGGGTGAGTTCTAAATTGTGTGTTAGACTATGGTGAAGCCTTCTGGGAGCGAGTTAGTAATTACATTCATGGTTTATGGATTTTAAGTACTATTGGTGGTTATTCTTCTAGGGGATAAACCTTAAGTTATGTATAATTAACCCTAGATAGGTCATGGATCATGCCATAAATTATGAATGTATTAGATAAATCCTTTTGGGTTTCTTTAAGAAGTTTCAGTTTATCGAAATCTCAATTAGAGGTTTCTGTGAGTGATAATCCACAGAAAGTGTATGGGAAAGGATTTGATTTTTCTTATGAAACATAGAAACCATTTGATAAGGGTATATTTTTATGATGTGGATTATTTGGGTTTTAAAACCTCTCTTTTGAGGAAGTTTTGGATACTTCAAGGCATGGTCCTTTAGGGGTTATCATCTATGGTTTATTAGAGTATGTTTATCTTGGGTGTTCCTAATGGTTCTATGGGGATATAAAGTGAGGATATGGGTCCTATTGAAAATATAGTTCTCCTTCATAATAGTATTTAAATATATTAAGTGTGGGCCTATATTGGGTAGACTCATTAGTCTTGGACTATATAGGGAAATGTGGTTAATGTGGATAGATTGAGATATTAATTATATTGGGTCCCCTATTTAAGCCAAAGGCTTAGTGTTTTGTAAATTCCATAGAGTGTGATTCTTGAGGGTAGATTAAGGTATGAATTTACCCTTATGATTTTCATGTATAGTTCATGGGAAGTGTGGGAAAGTATACTGAGTATCTTATGAGTAACCTTGGGGTGTGGTTATTTTCTATTGGTTTACTAGTGATTTGTGTAAAGGATGAAGTGAGTTCTTGGAGCTCTTGTGATGATGTGTCTTATCTGTGAGGGGAATTGTAAGAAAACTGACTCTAATAACCCAGATCCAATTTTTACTTTATTATATCTTTATAAGATGCAATTGGATTGTATCATAAAGGATAAAATAATTTTAAAGTCTTGGAAGACTATATACATAAACAATTCTTGTAATACATTTAAAACATAAAGAATAGCTTGTAAACATCATAAAAACTTTTTTATTTCTTTGATTACATTCTTGAAATCATTCGAAGATCCCTTATTGATACCATGTGTAAAGGAAAACAAAATAAAGGGTGAGCTTAGATGCTCAGTTAGTGATTGTGTGCAATGGAATTTATCATGAATATATAAGAAATAAATAATATGGTAGGGTGAGTAACAAATAAATATGTTATATAATCAATAACTTGATTATGAAATATATATAAGGATAGTAATGAAAATAGTCACATGAACAATAATAACTAATTTAATAATGATGGAATGTATAATTATTGACATATTAATTCTTTATTTAATACACCATGATTTTACTGTCAAGGACTCATGCCAATACATCATGATATTACCTTCAAGAACTCCTGCTAAGATATCATGATCTCCATCAAGGCCTTGTGCCAACACATCATGATCTTACTGCCGAGGTATTTTTCCAAGATATCATGATCTTATAATTAAGGCCCTGTGTAAATACATCATGATCTTACCATTAACTCATAATTCCAAGACACCTTACATATATGGGATGGAATACACCAAGCGATTCTCATTCTTTTTGTCTCATGAGACCTACCGATGCACCAAGATAACCCACAAATCATGTACATATATTCAATGAATTACTTATATATTTAATGAATTATAAAATTCATCATAAATATGCCTCAACAATAAATATATATCCATATTTAATCAAGTAAAAATGAATGTTAGTATTTCCCCAATTAATGGAATTACTTTCTTTGTAAGCTTCATTCAACTCACATCACATATAATAATGAGAATATGGTTTATTCAAAAATGAAATGATTCAAAATATATCTATTTCATAAAATAACATGTAAATAAAAAAATTAAAATAATTTTAAAATAATGATGAAGAGTGATAGAGAACTTGGAATAAATCTGTGTTTGTAAAATGTGGTATAAACCATAAATCGATAAGGGGTGAAAGGAGACTATAAATTCCACAGAAAATAATATTTTTAGTAAATTAATTTTCTTTGTAAAATTTTATATTAAAATGGAAGTGAAACTTTGAAAATAAATTTCTTAAAACATTTGTAACTCAGATACAAAAACAAAGTTAAAAGTCATTTTCAAAAAACTTTTCATGAGATGTTGAGAATAATTTTTAAAACAGTATTTGTAAAATAATTTAAAATAAATTAATCTTTAAAATAAAATTTTATTAAGTAATAATATGTGGATTCTAAGATAAAAATATACATGAGTGAAATGAAACCCCTTTTAATAATTTAAAAAAAAATATCCTTTTATTTTAATATAAAAAAAATCTCAGAATAATGGTAATAGATATTAAATTGTAAAATCATAAAAAAATTTAAAGGAATATAAATAATAAGGAATGGTCCTAATGGAGTAAAACTTTATCATGAAAAAAAAGTTAAATATATATTTTTTCACACTTTTGTAAAGAAAGTTGCAAATGAATTATATAAAAATGTTAAGAAAATTACATTTAAAATTATGAAAATAAAGTCAAATTTTATAGAAAAAAAATTTCTAAATAATTTAAGTATATAAAATAACTTTATTAAATAAAAATAAAAAATATGGATATGGAGGGAAAATATTACCAGCCAAAAAGGATAAATAAGGTTTATTTTTTCTATAATCATTTTTTTCAGGGGTTTTGAGTACCAAAGAGTTTTAAAATGGAAATAATATTTAAAACCCCCATAAATAACCAGATTAAAATAAAATAGATGTTTTCTAATAGATAAATAGCATATAATTCTCCAAAATGATATTCAAACAAAAAAATCCGATTTAAAGTGATATTGGAACATAAATTCTTACCTTACACTTCTGCTTGGTAAAACATGCTCTAATATCCTATAAAATAAATTTAGTAATATTAAAAATTTATTTAAAAACTATATTTATATTTACATTACTATATAACATTCACTTATAATTTCTTATTACTAATTTATTAATAATTATTTGTTAAAATCAATATTTGGGTGTTAACTATTTTGTATTCCATGCATGTTTTGATTCGGTGATTTTAGTATTTCCACCATGGTCATGATTTAATCACATCTAGAATGTTAATAATGTCATATATATCATATTTATACTTTAAATTCACTATTAAAACCATTAATTTAATGAGGTTATTAAAAATTAAATATGTCATTCATGGAGGCAGTAGTTCACATGTACGCATGGGTGGCATTTTTATTTTTCAAAGGATAGAAAGAAATGAAGGTATAAAATGATTTATATTTTAAAAAACTTAATTATGTCATAAATATAATATATATTCATTAAATAAATCTATATAAAAATCTATGTGAGGTGGTGATGAAAAATGAAACACGACACGTCATGGAGGCAGTAGTCCACACATATGCACGAGCGACGTTTTTATTTTCTATTGGGTGGAAATGAGATAAAAAATGGTTTTAAAATTAACATTAAAACGCTTTATTATAGTAAAGACAATATTTTAATAATTTTATGATGATTATATAATATTTTTAGGAGTTTTAATAAGAATAAGAAACATGAAATAGTTTTGTAAGAACATATACCAATTATTTGGACAATATCCTTTAAAAACACCTTAAGGCTTCTTGGATGGATATTTTGGGATGAAAAAAACCTCTAGGTCATAGATAAGGGTATTGGGATGGTATTTGGGAAGATATTTTCCTTGATAAATAATCTTTGTGTGTGTTTATAATTGAGGATATGAGGATCCATTTTATAAGTGATGAGAGTGGCACCCTTGTAAATACTCTAAACTTTAAAATAATAAAAAGTAATTTTCATAGTAAAGTGGCACAAAATGGAAATATTTTTGAAGATATTATAATATAATATCTAAATAAACTTAAAAATAAAATTTATAAAAGTTTTAGTGATATTTTAATCCTTATCACTTAGTTTAATCCCCTTGTTAACTCTTTTAACTCTTATCATGGTGACAATCTTTCACCATGGTAACTATTTATTATTATTAAAAATTAAATAGAGATTATTGCATAATTTTAATATTATGATTCCAAATATTTAATTAATTTTAAAATATTCAATTTATGTATGTGGTAAAAATTAATTTTAATATAAGGAAGCAAAACGTAATGGAAAATGATTTTTTAGAAAAATGTCTTTTAAGCATAAAAATGAATTTATAGAAAAATCATGTATAGAATTTATTATCATAAAATCTATTAGTTTATAAATAAAAAATTAGATTTATGTGACTTTAAAAAAAATTTAAAACCAAGTTAAACTTTTTAATTACTTAATTAAAAAAGGGATAAAATAGTTCTTTATTAGAATTAAACTTCACTGAGGTTTTAAAAGGTCAAAATTTGGTTTCAAAATTACACATAATATTTTTAAATATTTTATTTTACTTATTAAATATATATAGTTTTTATATAGTTTTTTTTACATTCAATTCATTCTTATACCATAATTATGTCATAAAAGCGACAGTATTTGTAAAATCGGTATTTTTCATTATTCACCTAAAAATCAAATTTTTAAGAAAAATACCAAAAATAAATATAAGATAATTTTGAAATGATGAATTCAAAAATTAATTTCATTTTATATAATTAAAGTTTTAAAATTTATGAATTTATATTTTAATCATATTCTTGAATAAATCTATTTTTATTGTTTGATAATAGTGAGGTAATATAATCTGCATTCTTCTATAGTTCTAGAATGTAGTATTTACTAGCTAGAGGGGAATCATGGGTATTAAATTCTCCCTCCTTATATAATTTAATTATTAAAATTAGTAATATATGTCATTTCATAAACTAATGTGGGTAATTATTCATGATTGATGCATCGGGTTCCCACATTTCTTCTTCTATATTGTGATTCCTCCAAAGCACTTTCACCAACTGAGATATCCAATTTCACAATAATTTCTATCTAGTGTAAAAAATATGGATAGCATATTAATTATATGATAATTTATTTTCTAAATATATTTTCTTATTGATGAGTACATATAGTGGGTTTGGCATGTATTTTCTCAACAAAGAAACATGGATGATGTTTTACACTTCAGAGAGGTTTTGTGTCATAAATAGATAGTAGTAAACACTTCAAATTATCTCTAAAAAATAAGAATGTTTAATGTAATTGGTTCTTATTTTACCCTTATTATCAAACCTAATACATCCCTTACATGGAGATACTTTTAGGAATACATGATCTCTCACTTAAAATTCTACATCTTTCCTATGATTATTGATATAGCTCTTTTTTCTAATTCAATATGTCGTAATATGATTCAACATAGTTCTCACATTTATAATTGTCTCCACAATGAATTTGTTTCCAATAAGATTCATTTCTCTAAATATATCTTTAAAAAATTTTGTATGAAATTTCTTCTCATATAATGATTAATATGGTTCTATTTAAATGTTTGAGTGGAAGATATTATTATAGGAAAATTCTGACAAAGGTAGATACTAATACCACAAACCTTGAAAATAAATTGGGAACAACCTTATAATTTATTCTAATGTTTTAATATTTCTTTATTATTATCCATATATTTTTTAATGATAGGTGGTTCTCAAATGTATCTTGGTGTATAGATCTTCCTAATGAATGTTCCAGAATTTTGATGTGAATAGTGGGTCATGATCAAATATAATTGAAAGTGGTTCACCATAATATCTCAAAAAATCATTAATATAGATCCCTATAAGATACTCAAGTTTTAGATCCTCCATTATATAAATACAATTAGTATACTTGGTAATTAGGTGATCCACAATTACCCATATAGTATCATTATTCCTAAAATTCTTCGTAAGGCTAGTGAAACAGTCCATGGTAATATCATCCCACTTCCACATAGGTATATGGAGAGGTTTCATGACACGTTTAGAATGTTTTTTCTCTAATTTTAGTTGTTGAAAACCATTAATATTAATATATAATTATAAATTTATCACATCATAATATCCCACCAAAAATGATCCCTTGAATCCCTATACATCTTGGTGCTACCATAGTGTATAGAAAAATTTGAGTTATGGGATTCATCTAGTAATTATCTCTTCAGATTAGATATATATGGAACACATAGTCTCTTTCAAAATTTTAACACACCATCTTTATAGATGAATTCTAAAAAAACATCCATTATTCATGGATTTAATCTTCTTTTGTAAATGTTTTCCATCAACCTGGGACATTTTTATCTTCTCCAGTAAAAATATTTTGGAAATCATTTAGAAAAAGAGTTATATTTCCACTTCCCTAATAATTCCCATATCCATATTTTTTAAATAAATTAATATAGGATCCTTTTATATCCTCATCATAATCAGAACACAACGATCCTTCTTACTCAATGTGTCAGATACCTTGCTTGCTTTCCCAGGGTGGTATTGTATAGATCAACCATAGTCCTTGAGCAGTTCCATCCATCTTCTTTGTCTCATATTGATATCTTTATAAGAGAATATATATATATATATATCAAACTATTTTTATCTATATATATTTCACATATCTCTCTATAGAGATAGTGCCTCCTTATTTTCAAGGAAATGATTACAACTTCCAATTCAAGATCATCTATTGGATAATTCTATTCATTAATCTTTAACTACCTTGATTCATAAGAAAAAAAATCTATAATTTTTTATAAGGACACATCCAATTACTTTCTTTGATGATTCATTATATATCAAAAATGAATCTTTTCCTATTAGTGACATCAATATAGATGCATTAACCAGTAACTTATTTAACTCCCTAAAACATTATTCATATATCTATAACCATATGAAATTTACCCCTATATATGTAAAATTGGTTAAAAGGTTATCTAATTAGGAAAAAATTTAAATAAATCACCTTTAGTAATCAGCTAATCTGTGGAAACTACATATCTTGGTTTTATTTTTTAGCCTCGGACATTCTCTGACTGTCATTGACTTAGAAGGATCAACAGATATCCCATCCATGGTGAAAGTATGGATAATAAAATATTCTTCTTAGAGTCAAAATTTAAAATTAATAAATTTCTCATATAACTCCTTTTCACTTAGAGTCTAAATAATGATTCACAAATGATTCTCATGATTCCCAAAACAAACATCAATCTTTGAAAACTATTGAGATCTTTGAAGTTAATTAGAAAAATTCATCAATATGAGGTAGAGGATACTTGTTAAGTATAGTAATGGAATTGATATCACTATAATCAATGCACAATATAATTTAATATTCCTTATTTTTAGCAAAAATAATAGGGGATAACCAAGGTGAAATACTAGGGCAGATAAATCCCTTATCACACAAAACCTACAGTTGTTTATTCAATTCCATCAATTCTACTAGGGTAATTATTTAGGTAGTATTATATGTATTTTTTATATTAGGAATTAGTTTAATGGAAAACTCCACTTTACATTCAGGTGTATTTCCAGATAATTCTTTAGTAAATTCATCAATATATTCTTGTACAATATGCACATCCTCTATTCTTAGGTTTCCTTTCCCATCTATAGACTATGTCTTTTCTTATTCTATAATAATTTAATTAAGGTGATCCATTGTAGGTGGATCTAAACATGACTTGGATAATTAAGTATCCCCTCTAAAGACAACAAATTCCATAACTCCTTTAAAAATTATAATTTCTTTATCTTGGAAATAAATTTCACGCTATACTTTAAAATTCAATCCATACCTGATATTATATGAAAATAAACCATAGGTATGATAATTAAGTTTGAAAGTAAGGTATTTATATGCATTATAATGGGAATTTATTGAATTATCCTTATTTAAATAATATTTCCATGGGGTGTCTTAATTGACAACATCCTTCTCAGGGTTCTAGGGGATTATTTAATATTCTCATCAAATAAGCATGATATAAAAGAGTGTGAAGATCCAAAGTCAAATAAAGCATTATCTAGCTTTTATATTATGATAAATTTAATGACTATCGCATATTTAGGAACTTTATATTTAGATATAGTAATTTTATATGCTTTTTATTTTCTTATTGGCCTCTTCTGAGGTGGATTCCCTTAATTCTTGGGTATTAGTTTGAATAATAGCCCATATATTTACAGTTGAAGCACTAGATATGAGTGGTTTCTTTCTTTCCTTTATAATAATATTCCAAATTCCATTTTTCTTAACAATTTTTAAAAAATACCATTCCCTTTAAGAAAGTTCTATGGTGTTTATTTCCACAATCATCGCATGTTGGATGATCCACTTTTCCATTCTTCTTCTTCACCACATTTCTTTTTACCTAGTACTCATTTTTTCTTTTTATCTCCTAATTTTATTTAAAAATATAAGATATAGATAATTATTTCTCTTTCTTGATGGTACTTGATACTATATCATTATGTAATGAAAACATTTGAGACACTAGTGGCCTTCGAGGGCTTGGCTTAAGACCATCAAAGAAATAGTTAATCTTACTTTATGGATTATGTATATTGTCCTTAGTATACCTAGATAATCTTGTAAATTTAGACTTATATTCAACAACACTTTCCTCTTTCTTCTACTTTAAATTAAGAAATATCCTTTCCATATTATCACATTTCTCTCAAGGAAAGTATTTCTCAAATAATATCACCTTAAAGGAATTCCATTCCATTCTCTTTATCTCTTCCTCATCCTTAATATTTTAAATTAATTACCACCACTGATCAAAATATCCCTTTAAGAAATATACTTCCAGAATAACCTTCTCCATCTCATTACTTACCAAATTTTAGAATATATTTTTAAGGTAATTTATTCATTTCTCAGTTATCAATGGATTAGTATTTCCATTAAAATATGGAGGTTTTCTCCACATAAATAGATCCAGTAATGTTTTACTATGTTTCAAAGTAATAGGTTTATTTATAAAAGAAATTTTATTGGTCATAACCTGAGAAAAATTCCCTAATATATCCATAATATACTCAGTTACAACATCATTTATATTTAATTTCTCTGGAGGGAAATCCATACATTGATTATAGGTGTTAATATATTTTTCCTTCATTCTATTAAGTTCCATCTCTAAATAATGAAACATGCTGAATTATCTCATAATATTATTAATATTGAGACATATCATAAAATTTCCTATCCAGGTAAAAGTTATTGAGAATTATAAAGGTTTTATCATAATTATCATACTAGTTATTTTATTTTAAAATTTATTTCCCAAGGTTCCTACTAAAATTAATTTGAAACCAATTATAACAACATTGAATCCAGTAACCTAGAGTATGTGTTTAATTTATTATATTGTTACAAGATAAAAGTTATCACATAATAAAGTATCAAATATTTTAGTAGTCTTTCAAGACTAAATACATAAATAATTCCTATAATACATTGGAAACATAAGCCATATATTTTAAACTTTATAAAAAATTTATTATTTCCATTAGTTAATTCTTGAACTCGTTAGAATATCCCTTATTGTTTCCCTATGGAAAGGAAAACATAATAAATGGTGATATCATATGCTTAGTAATTTATTATATGTATTAAAAGATGTCATGAATATATAAGGCATAAACAATATGGCAGGGTGAATAATCAATAAATATGCCATATAATCAATAACTTGAGCATGAAATATATCCAAGGATAAAAATGTAATAGTCACATGTATATCAATAACTAATTTTATAATGATGAAATGAATAATTCTATATGTCTTAATTCTCAAGACAATACATCATGATCTTACCATCGAGTCATCATGCTAAGAAATCATGATTTTACCGCCAATGCCTCTTTACAATACATCATGATCATACCATCAAGGCATCATTCCAAGACACCATGATCTTAATTTCAAGGTATTATTCCAAGACATCATTATATTACCATCAAAACCTCATGTAAAGACATCATGATCTTACTATAAAGTCCCCATTCCAAGACACCTTACATATAGGGGTTCGTATACACTAAGAGATGTCTATTATTGTTTGTCTCATGAGACCCACCAATGAATACAGGGGATTTAAAGGATCCCACACATGACTTACACATGTCCAATTAATTATTAATATATTTAATGAATAATACAATTCATCATTTTTATACCTTAATAATCAATAAATATCCCTTGTGAATCAAGTAACATGGGATGTTAATATTTCCCCAGTTAATGGAATTAATTTCTTAGTAAGATTCATTCAATTCAAACCATATATAATAATGAGTATATAATTTAGTAAATATTTAAATTATGTTAAATATATCCATGTTATAAAAGAACATAAACATGAAGGATAAAAATAATTTCAAAAAAATGATGGAGATTGATAGAGAACTTAGAATAAATCCTTGTGTGTAAAATATGGTATAAACCATAAATCAGTAAGGGATTAAAAGAGACCATAAATTACTCATAAATGAAGATTTTATAGTAAAGGTGTGTATTTTAGAAAATTAGGGAGTAAAATTTAATTGAAACCTTGAAAATAATTGTATTAAGAAATTTCTAACTTGGTTATTATGATTCCCCAAACCCTCACTCTTGGATCAAGTGCTCATAAATACCTCATTTAAATGTAGTCTTTGAAATAGACCGAAGCGATCCAATTTTAACCATCAATAATTTCAATATCCCCAATAAATATTGAATCATAAGCATTAAAATGAATTTTTAGGTTTATATTTTTAGAGAGTTAAGAAAAATTGTTAACTAAAAAAGAACATGTATTTCTCATCAAATGGAAATTTTTTACACAATATCAGTAACTATTCAATCCATAATATGTCTTTAATATATCCCAAAAAATACTAACACGTGTTATTTTTTTCTAGACATATAAGGTGTAATAATTGTATTAATAACCTGGGGAAATGGAAACATAAGAAGGGTGGTCTCAAATGATAGTTAAGGGTAAAAGTATATCAGATTCTATCATGGCATGAATAATATAGAAAGAATAAATAAGAGTCAAATAATTATATATAAATCAACATATGTGCTTGAAATAAATCCATAGATAACATAGTATAAATAATCACATAGATAACAAAAACTGAATTCACAGTGATGGAATGTATAATATAAGACATCTTTTACCATCAAGACCTCAACCAAGATATAATTTTTGTTGTCAAGGTTGTTTCCAAGACATCATTCTTATCATCAAGGTTGCAACCAATACATTATGATTACATTCAGTAGGAATAAACCAAATACCCAAAACTTTTTTATTATGAGACCAACCAATTCATAGAGGGGATATATAATATTAGGACACACCTGTCACTTATTTAAGTCCAATGCATTCACCATATGAAATATATGAATAACAATACCAAGCATAATCATCTTTCCTTCATAAACATCTATATTAAAATAAAAACATATAGAACATAAATAATTTTCCTTGTGTTAATAATATGGATAACATGATCATAACTCGTCCAGATAAATATGGAGGATGGTTAAACAATATATAATCAACATACCTGAGTAATCAATAAACATCCATATTGTAATAACAAATATATGGATTTTCAATAGTTCCCCAATCAATAAATGGAATAGATTTATATGTAGGGATCCTTAAAACTTACACTATATAGATAAAGGGGTATATGGTTATTTAAATAATTTCACTAATCAATTGACATATAGAATTTAGGTGAACACCCTTTAATTGATGGAAGTAAATATAGATTTTCAGTAACAGAAAGTCATTTGAATAAAAATTATACCTATAAAAGAGGATGATTTGTAATTAGAAAGGAATTGATGGAGTTATGTGAGTTTAATACCCTAAAATAAAATAGTATGATGGGATTTAGAAGGTAATACATGACCAATATATTCACTAAAAAGGTAAAGTAGTGGTGAATATGAATCACATCTCAAAGAAGAAAAATTGAGATTTAAAAACACTTATGGTAGTGGTAAATTAAGAATAAAAAGAACATGATAGGGATTCTATGAAATTAAAATATAATGAAATGAAATATATTCATTATACTTTAATGAAAAAGGGATATAAATACATCATATAAAGTAAAATATGGTGTGTAATATTAAACATGGCTCGTGGAATTGAAAATAAAAACAAATAACACTTATGAATTTAGATACTTTCAAGTAAAAAAAATTGAAGGATATAAATTCAAATGTAATATTATATACCATGAATAATGAAATAATAATGATATAAAATATCATAGGTGAATTAATTACACCATAAAATTTAAAACATGGTTTATAACATAAACATGTCTTGAGTAATTGAAATTTGAGACAAAGAAACTTTTCCTTGATTACTGACTTCCACTAAAGTGATTCAATATCCTGTATAAAAAATTAACGATGTTAAACACATATTTAATAACTTTATTAATATATATAATCCTTTAAAAACTTAATTTATAATTATTCTCTACATGTATATTAGTTAGTTATTATCCATGTTTAGTATCGGGTGTGAGTAATCTTGATCATTTTGAACTAGTTTCATAATAACAGTTTTTTTATTAATTAATATCACAAAGTTCATCATTAACATATCATAAACTGTACTAGAATTTATTTTTTATAATTATTTATAATTTTAAATTTTCATTCCATGGTAGTTTTTTTTATCCTTAAAAATGGAATCGATGATGAGCATGTTTCAGTAATTTTTCACGAATGGACATTGGTATATTAATTAATGAGTTTAGAATTAATTTTAACATTAAATAACAGAAATAAAATATTTATTTTATTATTTTTATCATGTATTATCAGTAATTAAGTTCTCATAGTCATTCATGATATTATTTTATAGCATTTTTCAAGTAGGTGTTTAGACCGACCCAAACACAAACATTCCACAATTAATGGATGCTTATGATTATGGAAGTGGTTTATATTCATCATAATATAATTATTATAGAAGAATAATGATATTATTGATATGATTTTAAGGCTTTTAGTCATATTTTAATAGGTTTTAAAAGATAATAAAAAACTATATAAAAACAAGATATGTTGTTTCATAGTGGTGGTAGTCCGCACAACGTATGATTAATGTTTTTATTTCTTAAATAATGAGAGGGGGAAAATGAGGATTGTAATTTCTTACTTAATAATCATAATTATGTTATATATGTAAAATTTATTCTAAAATTTTACCCTTATAATCAATTAAGATATATAGTGGTGAAAAAAATGGAATTTGTCGCTTTCTGGAGGCAGCAGTCTGTACAACACATGAATGGCGGTTTTGTTTTTCTTAATAGAAAAGGGGAAAGATGGTTAATATTTATTTCTATATCATAATAAAATTCTGTATAAAAAATAATTATTTTATTATATAGTAATTATAAAATTATATTTGGTAAATTTATATATAAAAGAAGTTAGGGGAAAAAGTAATTATGTTTAGGACTTGGGATATCCCTCATAATACTCCTTGGAAATTGAGGTATTAGACTAATATATTATGACCAGAGGTTCAAGTAAAAGTAATACTATCATAGTGAAAGTAAAAGGTTATAGTTTTGTATTGTTATTGAAGGGGTGGTGAGAGGCCCCTTTTATAAGTGGTGAGAATTGAATTTTTTGTAAATATTTCAACTTAATATAAAAGGGGAACATGTTTCACATGCCAAGAAGACTCAAAAATAAACAGTGGTGTGGGGATGAGATAAGGTCAATAATACCATATCCATTCATTTTTACACATTTTTTAAACATTTTTTTTAAGTTCTTTACTATTATAATTTTTTTTACCATTTTTTGTTTTACCGTAGTAACTAGTTTTTACCTAAGTAAATCATTTTTTATGCCTAAAAATGGCCCTTATTAGATAATTTTAAAATAATGATTCCAAATATGAAATTAATTTTATCATATTTAATTTATATGTGTAATAAAAATCAATTTAAACATTAGTTCACGTAACGTGTAAAAACTTAATTTTAGAAAAAGTGTATGTTTAAGCTTAAAATTCATGAGTATGGAAAAATTATCAATGTATTTTATTTTAATGATATAAAGTGGTTTATTATAAAAATAAAGGTTATGTGGCTTTAAAAAATCCAAAACCAAATTTTACTATAATAATATTTAATTAAAATAAAAGACCAAAAATAATTTTATTAGAAAATATTACTTAAGTCCTTAAAATGTTAATCATATGTTTTATAAATTCAACATAGTATTTTTAAAAAATTTAGTTTTACTATTTAAATAAATTTTTTATCATGAATATTTTTTATAAGTATTTAATTTATAATTAATTCTTGATATATCCATAAACATTGCAGCTTTAGAAAAAACTATATTTTTCACTATTCACCTAGAACTCAATTATTTCAGAAAAAATCCAAAAAATTAATATTAAGATAATATTAACAGGTTAAATCTAAAAATAAATCTTATTTTCTAAAATTTAAATTATAAAATTAGATAATTTAACCTTTAAATAAAAATATAAATATATAGTAAAAATTGTTATCATAGGAAAATAACTTTTTCAAAAAATATTAACTATTATTATTCTTATTTCCTATTAATTACTAATCAAATTAGTGTTAATATATTATCCATATCGTAAACATATTTTATCTATAATATATTTTGTATCTTAAAATAAAGTCCCTAAAATCTAATGTTAAAATGGTTCCATTTTAAAGCATAAATCAGTCTTATTAGTTACTTAGCTACACTAATTCAATTTTCATTGATTTCTTAGTATTAATAATGACCTTTATTTTTATTTATATATATATTTCATAATTAGGATACAATAATTTTTACCCACTAATTATATGGATGTATTTTAATGATTATAAAACGTTCCATGGATTTTTGTGATTTGGTGTTGTGTGTGAGGTAAGCTATCAATCACATTAGGTTTTAAAAAATATATAATTTTAGATCTCAAGGTGTTACATTATCCCATGTATAAGTTGATTCCTGAAAATTTTAATTATTACTTACTAATAAGATTATTCAAGCATATCTAAAAGATAGATATAACACAATATATATTTTGGAATGAGGCTTTTACCTTAATATCTTAGTTACAACTTGGAAACAGTATTTTCCCTACATCATGTTAACCAATTTCTTCATTTTTACTTTGTAAATTATTTCTCTATGCCCTCATTTTCCTCACACAAAGAATCTTTTAGTTCCTTTGAGAAATTTTTCATGGTGCTTCTTCCCACATTTTGGGCATATAGGAAACTGAACATTCTTTCCTTCATCATCTTTGTCACCCAAAATTATATGAGACTCCATCCTTTTCTTCTTTGTTTTGTTTCAAAATTCAACTATATTCATATTATTAATCATAATTATTGATAATGTTTTTTCATAATCACAAGGTTTATAACTTTAATTTTTATCCCATTAGGTTTCTAATTGGGACAATCTCTACATTATCTATGGAATGTTTTGTTAACTTGATTCCTTTGGGATCCAACCATTACTAAAACCAAAAGGGGTTAACATGACTGATGAACACAAAAAGATAATTATTTTAAGATAATAACATGAAAATTTAAACATTAAAGTGAATTATTCATAAAAATCATTACATTATATTTTAGTTCAACATAAATCACCCATGGTTCTATCTAGGTTTCTTTAGGTTGGTATCTCTCGTACTTTTTATCATATTTCCTTAATATAATAAATCCTTCATAATGGTTTGTAAAGTGAATATGATTAACAAAATCATATCCCATAGGGGTGTTAAACCATGTGTGAAGTTAGGCCTCTTTATCATACACCAGATGACAATTGTGTTAATACCCAACACACCCTTTTCAGGGTTATTACCCATAGGTACATCCTTGTCATGACCTGTATCCAATTATAGTATCTAAACAGTAATGTTATTTCTAGGAAAATCATAAAATCTTTACTTTAACAAAATTTTAGGATGTTATCTTATACTTAGACCTATCCCTTATACTTATCCCTAGGTTTTTCACTAAAGTTCTCTCATCATAATCCCTAAACAACATAAAATATTTAATACTACCACAACCAACCTAAAGGGTTATCTATACCTTTGAAATTATGATCAATGTTAACTTATCAACCCTTTATGAAATTAATAACTCTTAAATTATCTCCAACCTAAAATATTCTAAACTCTAACATTATCTAAACCTCCCTTTGATAATAATTGTGATGCCTCAAATCAACACTCCCAGATCTAGTGATCATAAATACCTTCTGTACATACCAACTTTAAAATGAATTTAAAAAAACAGCCATCAATAATTTCAATATCACCAACAAATATTGAGTCACATGCATTCAAAATACCTTTTAGTTTTAGAGTTTTAGAGTTTTAGGGAAAAAAATAACTAAATGAACTCATTATTTCTCATTAAATGGACATTTTTTAACTATATAAGAAACTTCTTAATCCATAAGAAGTCTTAAACATCTCCCAAAAAATCTACACACATGTTATTTTCTTCTATACATATCAGCTATAATAATTTTCTTCATAACCTAGGGAAATATAATCATAAGAAGGGTGAGCTCAAATGATCAGTAAGGGTAAACATATATCATATGTTTTCATGTAATGAATAATATGGAATGAATAAATAGGACTCAAATAATTCCATATAACTAAACATGTGATATTAAAATAAATCCATAGATGAAATAATATAAATAATAAAATGGATAATAATAACTCAATTCAAGGAGATGTAATTCATAATGCCAAACATATTTTACCATCAAGGCCTTATCTAAGACACAATTCTTTCCATCAAGGCCTTATCCAAATCATTATTCTTATCATCAAGGCCACAACCAAGACATAATTCTTGCATTGGGTAGATATAAACCAAATACCCAAACCTTTAGTCTTATAAGACCAACTGATTCATCAATGGGATATATAATACTAATCCCATCATCACTTCTTAAATTCCAATGCATGCACTATATAAAAAATATGAATAAAAATACCAAGCATAATTAACATGCCTTCATAAAAATTTATATTAGAATAACAACATACATAAAATTAATACTTTTACCCATGTCAATAAAAGGGATAACATGATCATAAACATCCATATAAAGAAGTTATATGGTTAAAAAATACATAATCTACTTTATTGAGTAGTCAATAAACATATGTATTAGAATAGAAAATATACAGATTCGCAATATTTTTCTCAAACTAAAAATTGTACTGAGAAAGGGTTATATGGTTAAGTAAATAATTTCCATAATAAATCAATTTATGGAATATAGGCAAACACCATTAAATATAAGGAATGAAATGTATATTTTTCATAGAGTAAAGTTGTTAGAAGAAAAATTATGCTAATAAAAAAGGATGATTTATAAATACAAATGAAGTGATGGATTTCTATGTGTGTAATCCCCCAAAATAAAATAATATGAGGGGATTTATGATTTAATTCATGACCAATATATAAAAAAATGGAAACAAGTGGTGAATATGAATCATATCTCAATGAAGCAAGATTAAGATATAAAAAACCCTTACAGTAGTGGTAATGTAAGAATTTAAATAAAATTAGAAGGATATCATGAAATTAAAATATAATAAAATGAAATATAATCATTAAACATGAAATAAATAGGGAATTTAATTCATAATATAAAATAAAATATTTTGTTTAATATCAAAAATGTCTCATGGAATTGAAAATAGATACAAATAACACTTACGTGTTTAGAAAATTTTGAATCAAATCTCATTAAAGCATAAAATTTCAAATGGAACCTTAAATTCCATGAATAATGAGAGAATAATGATATAAGATATAAAATGGGTAGTAATTATACCGTAAAATGGAAAACATGGTGTATAACATAAACATGCCTTAAGTAATTGAAATTTGAGACAAAGAAACCCTTATCTTAATTCCTAACTACCACTAAATCACTTTAATCTCTTGTATAATAAAAATAACTATATTAATCACCTATTTTATAAAATTATTCATATTTATAACCTTTTATAAATTTCATTTATAATTATTCTCTACATTTATATTAGTTAGTTATTATCCATTTTCAATATCAGGTGTGATTAATCTTGATTATTTTGAAGTAGTATCTTAATAGTAGTGTTATTCTTTATTATTCTCCTAGAATTCATCAATTTTAGATCATATAAGGTTAAGGAATTTATGTTTTACAATTATTTATAATTTTATAATTTTATTCTATAGGATTTTTGGATATGATACTTAACTATGAAATTAATGATGATCATGTTTTGTTGATTTTTCATGAATGGACATTGGTATCTCAATTAATGAGTTTAAAATTAATGTTATCATTTAAAAAACAAAATAAAAGATATATTTTATTATTTATATAATATATTATCATTAATTTAGTTCCCATATTCATCTCTTATATTAATTAATATTATTTTTCACATAGGTTGTAATATATCAAGATTTCAGTATATATATTTTCCTTTAAATAATACTAAGTTTGATATCTTTCTTCACACAAACTAAAATGAAGTTCGTGATACATAAATAACTTAAAATAATCATATTTAAATGATAATTATGATAACATAAACTATATACATTTATAATATTAAAATTTTTTAAATTATAAAATCCGCATGAAATAATATTAGAAACACTTAATGTTTAAGATGGTCTTTTAAATAAAAGTATTTTATCATTATATTTTTGTTTTTTGATTAAATGTTAAATGTATAAATTTAATAAATATAATTATATAAAATTAAATTTTTTTTAATTTATAATATCAAATTTTACTTAGTATGAATATTTTATCGTTTTTTGACAATATCAATTTTTAGTCCAAAATGTGGTTTTTATGAAAATTATAATTTTCATGGATTTATAAATATATAATAATTAACTAGAAGGTTGTAAAACTATTTAAGGGATAAAATATGAAATAAATTAAAAACATTATTCATTTTAAAATATTATTTCAACTTAGAGAACCCATGGCCATCGTTTTTAGGACTAAAGTAAATGGTTACTTTAATAAAGAAAACTACTTTATGTATTTTATTTCAATTAATTGAAATTTTGATAAAATTATTTTATGGATTTATTTTAATGTATCGTAAAATTAATTTTTATTTATAATAAATCAATTTAGGTTATAAAAATTATTTCAAATATTAATTTTAAATCACACATAAATTTCATGCTTAAGAACTTGATTATCTTAAAAACTATTATTAAGCGTCAAACTCTTTTATTTAAAAACTAAGTTTTTTTAATCATGGTATTTTAATTTATAAAATTAATATCATATATAGGATTTTAATACTCATAACTAATTGTTAATATCAATTGATAAATAACATTTTAATTAATTAACATGGGTGAAAGTAAAAGTTACCTTGGGAAAAAGTACACATGGGTAAAGTGAAAAGTTAATGTACAAACCCCTAATTCACACAAATGTGTCTCTAAATTGAGTGTATAGTAGGAGGTTCATTCATACAATGAACCATAATCTATATTAATGAAAAATTTGAGATTTTTACCATGAATAATTCTAGGCAATAATTTAATAAGTAAATGTAATTCCAAAACTACCCTTCCCTTCACTTATAAAAGGGACCATTTACACCCTTTCATTACGCATACATCCATTCAAATTAATTGGTGAAAATCTATATATTTTTTGTACTAGAACCCTCTACCATGAAACATATACTTTTTACACACTCAATTATCCTAATAATTTCATTGTGGTTAGGTTTTGTGTGTGAAGCAAGCTATTGAATGCATTAGATTTTAAAGGAAATTATAATTTTATATCTCGGGATGTTACAGTTTCAAAAAAGAAGTTAATATTCAATTCCAAAACAATTTTAATGAGGTTTCAATAAAAATTTAAAACACTATTTTTAAAATAATTTACAATAAAGGAATATTTAAAATAAACTTTTCTTAAGTAAGAAAATGTGGAGTGGAAGATAAAAATAAACATAAGTGAAATGAAATCCCTTTCAAAAAAATTTAGAAAATAATATCATATTATTTGAATATAAAAATGAAAATTTCACAGAATAATGGGAATATATATTACTTTTAAAAATCATCAAAACATGAAAAGGAAGGTAAATAATGGGGAATGGTCCTAATGGCGGGAAAAACCAGTTATTTGGAAAATGTTAAAAAGAGATTATTTTCACACTTTTGTAAAGAAAGTCAAAAATGACTTATATGGAAAAAATTTAGAATATTCCTTCTAAAATTTTTAAAAAAAATCCAAATTTTATGGAAATTAACCTTTTTAAATCATTGATGTATAAAAAATAACATTCTTATAGAAAAATAAAGAATATAGATATGGAGGGAAAATATCCTCATCTAAAAAGGAGAAATAAGGTTGGATTTTATTATAATCATTCTTTTAGAGGTTTTGGGTACCAAAGAGAGGAAAATGGAAATAATAATTGAAAAATGAAAAAAAAAATAATTAAATTAAAAGAAAATACGTGAGGTTTAAGATATTAATACCATATAATTCCCCCAAATGAGATTTATCATAAACAATCCTAATTAAAAGTGAGATTGAAACATAAATACTTACCTCAAACTTCTTCTTAGTGGGACATGATTTAATATCCTATATAATAAATTTATAATTATTATAAGTCTATTTAAAACCCATATTTATATTTATATTACAATATACCATTCACTTATAATTTCTTCTTATCCATTTATTAATACTTCTTTATTAAAATCAATATTTGGTTGTAAACTATTATATTTTCCAAGCATGGTTTGATTCGATGGTTTTGGATCTTGTACCTTGGTCATGGTTTCATCACCTTTAGAATGGTAATAATGTCATATATATTATATTTATATATTAAATAAACTTTTATAACTATCCATATAATATGGTTAAGAAAAGTGAAATATGTCATTCATGGAGACGGTAGTCCACACGCACGTAAGGTTGATGTCTTAATTTTTTAAAGTATAGAAAAAAGAAAGATATAAATAATGATTTAGATTTATAGAAACTCAATTATTTATTAAATATAGTATTTATTCATTAAATACATCCATATAATTATCCATGTGAGGTAGTGATGAAAAATGAAATACATCTCTTCTTATAAGTGGTAGTCCGAACATATGCATGAGTAACATTTTTATTTTGAATTGTATGGAAAGTAGATAGAAAATGGTTGTAAAATTAGCACAAAAAAATTATTACATTAAAGATATTGGTTTCATTATTTTAATATGGTTGTAGATGATTTTGAGGAGGTTTAAGAAGAAATAAACTTGACATATGTAACGAATCTGATTTTCCATGTATTACTTTTGGATATTTTATGGATTATTTTTAGCTCTAGGTACTAAGATGGAATGATATTTCGAGGATCGGTGTGACCAAAATTAATTTTTTAAGTATATTAAATATATTAATATCACATGTGTGCAGTTTTCCTGAAAAAGAGGGATAACTCCTGAATAGGGGCCCAGATCATAAATATGAGGGAACTATTGAGTTCAAAACATGGATTTTACCCTAAAAATGACATAACCTTTGTCATCATCATGAGGTTGTGAAAAAATTGTCATGGGAACGGAATTAATAAAATTAATTATTTTATTTTATTTTATTTGACATAATGATCTTATCATCTATTTAAACATGATTATTCCTCAAACCCTAGGGTTGGTTGTATAACCTAGGGGTTGATAGTAATAGTTAGAGAGGATCCTGTGGAAGATCATTGGAAGATGATGTCAGATTGGATCAGATTGAGGATCGTACACTAATAGATTTCATGGATCTCTCCGATGTTGAAAATTTAGGACCCTTC
This sequence comes from Viscum album, assembly GCA_963277665.1. Lineage (NCBI taxonomy): Eukaryota > Viridiplantae > Streptophyta > Magnoliopsida > Santalales > Viscaceae > Viscum > Viscum album. Next base: position 2,799,036 of record OY728165.1, read on the forward strand.
TTCATCAGTGATCGATCCAAACTCTAAGTAGGATGTTTGGTTTGTTAAAATTTCATCATGTTCTTTTATCCTAGTAAAATGTGGATCAATTCCATGAACAAGAATTGATACACACATTGTCGGTATATTTAATTGATGGATTTATTTTGTTCATTGATTTTTATCCCTATTCATTCATCTAAATCTATGAAAATAAATCGAATATGAATAAACAAAGGTCGAGGTTCGTTCCTCACAACTTGTGGCTTATGTTTTTCTCCCCTATTTCTTTGTACGTTCATCATGGGAATTTTCTATGGCCTAGGGTTCAATGATTACCCATCATTTTATCATTGTGTGACCATTATTCAGCACAAAAGATCAATACAATGGGTTAAGTTCATGATCAAGGGTGTGATTGAGGTATGATGATAAAAGAGGATGATCGAAGCCATATCGGAATAGATTTATGGTATCCATTCATCCCTAATTTGATGGTGTGGCTACAGACAGCATGTGTGGGCATTTCCCGAGCATATTTGAAGCCTGAAATCATGATATCATATGATGGGAGTGTTGGCTGACCATGTATTTATGATTTATGGATATGGAGATGGTGGAATCGGTATGCGCAGATGATGTGGAGGAAGAACCTTAGGGTTCTTGAATTTTCTGGGTTAAACATCCTATAATCTGATGTTACATTCCATATAGGACCCCTAGATACAGCGCTATAGTTTTTTATGGAGATTTAAATATCACAGGTTTTGTGAAACATGATTGGAAGCTCATCATGTAACTCGGATGTAACATGGGCATAGGTATGCTGAAGTACATGAACACTGCCAAAGAACGTGGATAGGATCTGGTGTACACAAGCATGGCCAGACATCACGAGTAGAGTTTCAGGTGATCCCTACACACTGTGCACTCTTCATACACACTGTGTATATGGAGATATACATGTCATGTGAGGAAGCACCACACAAGAAGACCAGGGGTTGGATAGACATGTTGTGTACCCCATTAGAGGGTGTTTGGGGCCTTTTATTTCTTCAGTCTGGACTAGTTTCATTTGAGTGTGTTCCCTTGGTCCATTTCCTTGAGGGAAAAGTACATCATTACATCCACATCTCTAGATTATGATACTCTATAGAGGATGAGTCTCAGATAGATTTTGTGGTGTGCCTCCATTTGACCAAAGTGTTATCCTCTATCATTTTATACCATAGGTGGGGTTTTTTTAATAGTCATGACCTCCATGAGTAGGGAATTAATCCTCCATCTAGTAATCAATTTTAGTATGGTTCATGGTATCATCATAGTATGATCCCCTACATAGAGATTTGATCTATATTGGGTTTGTGGTGTCCCCCAGAAGTCCTAGTTGTGATCCCCTATATGAATATTGGGTCCTTAGAGACCAATGAGCTTTCTTGGGTGGGGTTTAATGATCTTGACCTCTTGAATGGGTGTCTCCAATTATGGAATGGTTCATGGAGTGGACTCTCCTAGAACGAGAATTGATTCGAGCAGTATCTTATGGATGGCAGTTTAGTTGTTACCATCTAAAGGTATGGTTTCTTTACTAAGTATATATGGGTTTTTTTATTATTTATTGATTTCTATATCATTATTATGAGACGAATATTCTTGATGCTTTTTGTTTAGTGATTTTAGGGTATCCTATTAGGTATTGTTATACTCACCCTTTCCTGGGATATACCTAAACGTGTCATGTCTTATGCAGATAGTGGCCTATTTGAAGGTGTCCTAAGAGGACAGGGAGTGGGTGGAGCATAATTTGATCTTGAAAAAACAAGGTTCTTTTCAAGTGGTTTTGTTTGATCATAGTCCTCGCCCTTGGACTAGGTTATACTCTCAACAGTTTTTGGTTGGGTTTGTATTTGAAACTCTTTATCACTTTCTCTACTTTACTATCATACTATGATTATGGGATCATGAATGTATGCATGCATTGGTTTTGGTTGTTTTACATTTCATAATTTTATGGTCTTAGAGATGTGTGCATGTGTACAGGTACATTAGGATAATTCCACCCATTTGTGTGATATACCTACTACGTGCTGGTTTCCAACCCCTTTCCTAGTAGAGGCAAGCTTGGGGTAGTCATAGTTTGGGCCCTATTGGGTTGGGTCATGATATAGTGGTATCAAAGGAGGCAGTTCTACCTTAATACTAGAGTTTGTGAGATTAGTTTGGGGAAATATTGTTAAGTGTTTCAAGATTAGCTTTCAAGATAGGGAATCCATTATTGGTGTGGTTGTTGATGTATCCATACACTAGGACTCTGGTCATGTGATTTTCAACTTGGTATATGTAGATATTGGTTTCATGGGAAACATTGGTACATGAATCACATAGAAATGGTTTGTGTTTTCCATATCCTTTTTGAGTCAACTCCCCAGATATACTCTTTGATTGGGTATATCTTTTTTATTTAAAGATGCCTCTATAAATATAGCCATCCAAGATCCAAAAATGTGATCATGAGTATGATCTTCCAAGTGATGAGGCTTTAGTACAAGGTCTTGTACCAAAGATAACACCTTTGGGTGGTTTACCAGCTATACCACCACCCGTTGAGGAGCAGCCAATGTTGGAAGTTCTAGAAGAGGATGCATGCATGCTGAGTGCACTTAATAATTTCCAATAGAAATGACCTCTCAAGTTTCAGGGTTATCCAGACCCCTAGGTGGTTGAGGACTAGCTAGAGGCAGTCACTCAGGTTTTCTGTCTTGTGAGGATTTCTACATACCATATGTCGGTCCTCATATAAAGTCTTCTTTAGGGATTTTCTAGTTGATGGTAGAGTTTAGTGACTCACTCACATGATGAGACAGATCTCTCCTGATAGTATTTTGATCATCTCTTTAGGTAAAAGTCTTATCGGTCCATGTTGTGATCAGTGTGCATCCAGGAGATCATATGTCTATAGAAGGGTAGTTTTACCATGGAAGAGTATTTAGTGAGGTTTAATGATCTTTCATGATACTCCATGTATATGGTGTAGGTTCTATTATTCAGATCATAGACCTTCAAGAAAGTCTTATGTTGAGATATCAAGGATCTAGTGATATCTCTCTACATTCCCACATATGATGGGTTGCTTGAGTGGGCCTTGGTGGTGGAGAGCTTCCTAATAGAGAAGGCACTGATAGTTGGTGCTGGTATTGGGAACCCAGGAGCTGAGACTTCAGTGGTAGGTAGCTGATGGTATTTATAGGGATCCGGAAATGTCAGACACTTTTAGAGATGATCCTAGGATAGAGGATCAGTGATGTAGGTCTCTCGGGATGGCATGAATCAGACGAGGGAGGGAGATGTTTCTCCTATGATGGTTAGGAACATATGGTATAGGATTGCCTAACCCATTGTATAGATGATTGAGATATGGTCAAGGGACCACTAAGGAAGAGATAGAGGTGGTATCAGGGTGTTTTGTAGGGTGTAGAACATGTTATAGGGGATTTTAGAGAAGAAGAAGGTGGTCATAGGTTTGACCCATTACCACCACCACCCCTAGGTGGTCCACGCTAGGCTCAAGGAGTTGGTGGTCAGAAAAGAGGCCATCTATAGGCTATGGAGTCTTATGACCTCGAGGATCCAGGGATGATATGAGGTATAATCTATTTCTTTTATACCTTCTATACAGTATTTATAGACATGGTTTTGAGTCATTACTTTCTTTCCACTTCTTTGGTTCGTGACTTATAGATTCTATTTGAGCCTTTGGCTCAACCCTTGCACTTGGAGACTCTGATTTGAGGTGTCTCATAAATTTCACACTTTTTATGACAGTGCAATCTGATGCTTGGGGGTGATAGTTTTGTATGGGATCTCTTTTTAGCAGTAATGAGGCCTTATAAATTCATATTAGGAATGGACTAGATATCCACAGTTCATGCCCAGATTACTATTTTAGGTTGAGGATACGGTGTGTCTATAGTGATGGGATGAGATTTTCCTTTGTGGGTAAAATTTAACCCTAGGAGGAGAAGGATGAGCTCTGGAATAAGAGATTATAGCCAATTACTCATCAATTTTCTAGCATAACTCTTAGAGTAGCAGATGCTATGGGATACCAGTTCCTGTAATGGTGGTGGAGTATGAAGGCATATTTTCTGAGGATGTGAAAGTATTACCTCCCCACTGTGAGCTAGACTTCTGCATTGACTTACACCTCAGGAAGTCCCTGATATCTACACCAGCATATCGGATATCTTCTACAATGCTTTGTGAGTTGAGGGTTCAGTTAGAGTGATTTTAGGATAAGGTTTTTGTGAGACCCATTGTTTTCCATTGGACAGGCCCAATGTTGTTTTCCAAGAAAGAGGATGGAAACTTGAAGTTATGTTTAGATTACCAGAGCTTGAACCAGGTGATTATGAAGAATAAGTATTCACTATTGAGGATTTATGACCTATTTGATCATATGATATGGGCATGATAGTTCTCGAATATTGAACTTAGATCATGTTATCACTAGTTGTGAGTATGAGATGAGGATATATCAAATTTGTCATTAAGATTTCACTATAGTCACTATGAGTACTTGGTGATTCCCTTTGGCATTAATAACATCCTAGAAGTGTTCATGGGACTCATGAACTAGATATTTAATCCTTTATTAGACCGATTTGTTATGGTCTTCATCAATGATATCCTAGTGTACTCGGCATCCTAGGAGGATCATGAAAGACATTTTAGGATAGTCTTGGACATGCTTCGAGATCACCACCTTTATGGGAAGCTCTCAAAGTGTCAATTTGGGATTTGAGAGGTCTACTCCCTAAGACACCTTATCTCAGAGGAAGGAATGGCAGTGTTCCCAGTGAAGTTTGAGGTAGTGCTAGCTTGGGATCCACCCAAGAGTGTTATTAAGGTATGGAGTTTCCTAGGGTTGGCAGGGTACAATTGTAGGTTTGTACCTCATTTATCCATATTGGTTTCACCCTTTACATCTTTTACCCAAAAGAGGAATTCTTTATTGTGTATGAAAAGTTTCCAGTAGTGATTTTAGGATTTGAGGAAGAGTTTTATGAGTGTTCCCATCTAGAGATTTCCATAAGAGGGTGTTGAGTATATATTTTTCTGCGATGCATTAGAGACCGAGCTTGGTTATGTTTAGATTCATAGGTAGGAAGTGATTATGTATGGTCCACATTAGTTGAGACCAAATGAGTAGAACTACATGAACCATGATCTTGAGTTAGTAGTGGTAGTCTTCGGACTGAAGATGTAATGACACTGCCTGATGGGTGAGTGGTTTATCATCTAATCTGAACACAAGAGTCTTAAGTATATCTTCTCTCAGAAGGATCTTAACTTGAGATAGAGTTTGTGGCTAGAGCTTCTCTAGAACTATGAATTAGATATTCTCAATAATCTTGGGAAGTGGGATGTAGTGGAGGAAACTCTCAGCAGGATATATTGTTCTCAGTTATTGGTCAAGGAATCATATCAGTTAGCCACATTGCAGTTTTCCTTGGAAGATAAGGAAGGTTCTCCATATCTACTGTTGATGGTTGTTAACCCACCTATTTTATAGCATATCAGAGATTCTCAACATGGATATAATACCTATGAGACTCCATGTGCTCAGATATCCACTGGATTCACTCTTGATTGATATTCTGAAGGTGGGTAGCATGCTATCCTTTTCAGAGGATAGACGATGGTACCATTGGCATTGTGGTAGGAGTTGATGTGGTAGTTTCATATATACCCTTTAGCAGTACATACAGGTGTGAAAAATATATACTAGGGCCTCTGATGTCAATTTTAGTGGCTAGGAATTAAGGGTTTTGTTGTAGAGTTTGTCTCTCAATGCCTCACTTGCTCACAAGTGAAGGATTATCTCCAGGTTCAGGTGGGTTTATCTCAACCCCTTAATCTGATAGAGTGGAAGTATGAGGGGATATCCATGGACCTTGTGATAGGGTTACCACCTATGTCCAAGGGACACAATTCCATATGGTTGATCATAGGCTGACTCACCAAGTCATCCCACTTCCTATCCATTTGGGAGTAGAGTTCAGTGGAGAGCTTGGGATGCTTTTATGTGAAGGAGATAGTCTAGATACATGGAGTTCCCTTAAAGATCATTTCAAGCTATTATTATCACTTCACATCATGATTATGGATAGGATTTTAGGAGGCCTTAGGGACTCAGTTTCATTTGAGCATGGTGTTTCACTCCCAGTCTGATGGACTAACAGATTAGACCATTCAGGTATTGGAAGAAATTATATGGGCTTGCATGTTGAATTTTGGCCATAGTTTGGAGGATCACCATCCCTTAGTGTAGTTTTCATACAACAACATATATCACTCCACTATTGGTATGACAGAATTCGAGGCCCTGTATTGGAGTCTCTATAGGTCACCACTTTGTTGAAATGGTCCTTGTGATTCATCAATAATAGTCCCAAAGTTGGTATTATATACTATAGAGAAGGTGCAGATCATCCAGGAGCATATGAGGACTGCACAGATCCATCATAAGTCTTATACAGACCAATGACGAAGACCTATGGAGTTTTATATTGGAGACCATGTGTTCTTGAGGGTCTCACCTAGATGTGGATTGTAGAGATTTCACTAAGGTATCAATATATATCCAAGATTCGTTTCCCATTTCTAGATACTGAAAAGAGTTGTTGAGGTAGCATAATTCTTGGCTCTACTACCACAGTTGGACTAGATACATGATGTCTTCCATGTGTCATAGCTAAGGAGGTATGTTTATAACCCATCACATGCTATAAACTGGGGTGAGTTGGACATCAAGGATGGAGCTACTTTTGATGAGTACCTGGTGGAGATCAAGGATTAATAGGAGAGGATCCTTTTTGCGTGATCAATTCCACTAGTGCGTATTCCATGGTAGCATAAAAATCTTCATGAGAGAACCTGAGAGTGGGAGACCTAGATTCGAGCCCAATACCTTCATTTTTTAGTAGGTTTTTCTCCTTTCAGAATGAAAATCTATAAGGTGGGGAGAATTTCATGACTCTTATTTTCCATGTATTACTTTTGGATATTATATGAATTATTTTTAGAGTTAAGCATTGAGATGATGTGAGATTTCAAGGCTCAATGTGCCCAAAATTATTTTTTAAAATAAATTAAATATAATAATATCAAGTGTGTGTAGTTTTCCTAAAAAAGTTTTATAACACCTGAATGGGGTCTCAGGTCAGAAATATGAGGGTACCATTGATTTCAGAACATAGGTTTTACCCTAAGAACAACATAACCTTTTTTAGTGTCGGGTATTTGTGAAAAAGTTGTCACGAATGTGGAATTAATAAAATAAATTTATTTGTTTGTTTATTTTATTTTATTTTATTTAGTGACCCACTCCTCTATTTAAACACGGTTATTCCAAAAACCCTAGGTTTGGACATATAACCTAGGGGTTGAGAGGAATTGTTGGAGAGGATCCTGAAGAGGATCATTGGAAAATGACGTCAAATCAAATCAGATCAAGGATCGTGCACCAATGGATTTAGTGGATCTCAATAAAGTCAGGAACATGGGAATTTTATTCATCATAGATCGATACAAACTCCAGATAGGATGTTTGATTTATGAAATTTTATCCATTTCTTTTATCCTAATCAAACACAGATCAATTCAATGAACAAGAATTGATTCATGTATCAATGGTACATTTAATTAATAGATTTATTCTATTTTTTGTTTTTTATCCATCTTCATTCATCTAAATATATGAAAAAGGATTAAGTAAAAAATGATAAAGGACGAGGTTCATTCCTCACAGATTTTGGTTATGGTTTTCACCCCCATTTCTTCGCCCATTTATCATGGGCATTTTCTTTGTCTTGTGGTTTGATGATTACTCGGTATTTAATCATTGTGTGACCATTATTCAGTACAACATATCAATTTTTTAGGTGTGGTTCAAAATAGATGGTGTAATCGAGGTGCGGTGATTATGAAGGATGAACAAAGGTGGATTCAAATATATTTTCTATATTCATTCTTCCCGGATTTGGAGGTATGGCTACAGATGGCGCATGTGGTCATTTCCTAAGCAGATTGGAAGCCCAGAATCCCAATATCTAGAGATGGTAGTGTTGGATGACCTTGAATCTAAGATATTCAATGAGGTTGGTGGTGTTCATGGATGATTCATAGGAATAACCTAAGGGTTCTTGAATTTTTAAGGTTACATGGCGTGTAATATGGAGTTAGATGCCATGTGGGACCCCCCATTTGTAGCGCTAGGATTTTTACAAAGACTTAAATATCACATACCATGTGACTAAGTCATACATTGTGTGACATGTGATCGGCATGTAACTTAGAGGTTACATGGGCATGGGCAGGATGAAGTACACAGACACAACCATAATACATGGACACAGTTTGGTGTATACAAGCATGGTCAGACGGCATAGTAAGAGTACTGGGTGATATCTACACACCATGTACTCTTCCTTCATGATGTTTATATGTAGATTTACATTCCATGTGAGGAACCACCACATAGTTAGACCAGGTATCAACTAGACACACTGTGTACCCTCACTTACATGTAGTGTACCTCTTTAGAGGGTGTTTGGAGCCCTTCATTTCTTTATTATAGAATAGTATCAGTTGAGTGTGCTCCCATAGTTCATACCCTTGAGGGTACAATGTGGAATTATGTCCACATATCTAGATTGTGATCCCCTCTGAAGGATGAGTCTTGGATAGAGGTTGTGGTGTCCCTCTGTGAGACCATAGTGTGATCCTATAACATTTTATACCCTAAGTGGGGTTTGTGGAATTAGCATGACCTCCTTGAGTGGGACACTAATCCTACATCTAGAAGGTTGTTTCAGTAGGGTCGACATTATCATTGGAGTATGATCCCCTACATAACGGTTTAATCCAGATTGGGTTTATAGTGTCCCCCAGCAGTTCTAGGTGTGATCCCCTATTTGAGTATTGGTTCCTTGGAGACAATTGAGCTTTATTGGGTAGGGACCAATGATCATGACCTATTGAATGAGTGTCTCTGATTATTTCATGTCTCGTAGAGTGGACTCTCTCAGAATGATCATTTCTTCAAGTAGTATCATGTGGCTAGAAATTTGGTTATGACCACCTGGAGGCGTGGTGTTCTTCCTAAGTATATCTAGGTTTTCTTATTATTAATTTATTTATATATCATTATTATGATTTTGATATTATTGATGCTTTGTGTTTAGTGTTTTTGGGATGTCCTATTGGGTATTGTTATACTCACCCCTACATGGGCTCTTCCCACACATGCCATGTCTTTTACAAATGATATCCCATTTGATGGTGTCTTGGGAGGACCGGGAGTGGGTGGAGCATAGATTGATCTTGACAGAACAAGGTGTTTTTTGGGTGGTTTTATTTGATCATAGTCTTTTCCCTTAAATAAGGTTGGACTATATATATTTTTTGGTTGGGATTGTATTTTTCCCTATTTATCAATTTTAATACTTTATTGTCATACTCTAATTGTGGTATTATATATGTATTCATGCATTGGTTTCAGATGTTTTACATTTTAGCATTTTATGGGCATGGAGATGTGTGTGTGTGTGTGTGCATCTACATTATGCTAATGCCTCCCATTTTTTGTGATATACCAACTCTACGTTGGTCTCTATCCCCTAGCCTATTAGAGGATGACTTGGGGTAGTCATCATTCAATCTCTGTTAGGTTGGGTCATGACAATAAAGTTTTGAAAGAACATATACAACTTCCTTGGATAGTCTCCTTTGAAAAACACCTTAAGGATTCTTGGATGGGTATTTTGGGAAGACCAGAACCTATAGGTCATTTATAAGAAAATTATAAAGGTATTTGGGCATAGATTTGTTGAGATAAGGGAGTTTTTTGTGTAGAAGTAAAGAGAGGGGGTCCATTTTATTAGTGAGGGGAGTGGAACCCTTATAAATAAACTTTAAATTAATATAAATTCATTTTCATAGGAATGTGGAAAAAAATGGAAACAAATTAGATAATAGGATTATATAAGTTTGAAATAAACTCAATAAATAAAAATTTACACAAGTTTTAGTGATATTTGAAGCATTATCTCTTATTGTAACCCTCTCATTAACCCTTTTAACCCTTATCATAGTGACATGATTTTACCATAGTAACTATTCATTATGACTAAAAATAAAATGGACCTTATTAAATAATTTGAATATGATGATTCCAAATATGGATTAAATTTTAAAATATTAAATTTATAGAGGTGGTATAAAGTAATTTTAATATTTCTATTTAGAACGCAATGAAAAAAATGACTTTTTATGTATAAAAATGAATTTATACCAAGATCATGTAAAAAATCGATTCGTATAAAATTTATTAGTTTATGAATAAAAAATAATTATTATTTTACTTTAAAACCAACTAAAAACAAAATGAAACTTTTTAATTACTTACTTAAAGAAAAGGATCAAAATAGTTCTTTATTAGAATAAAACTTCACTTAGGTTTTAAAAGGTCAAACAAAGGTTTTTAAATTTAAAATAATAGTTTTAAATGATTTATTTTAATTATTAAATATATATTTGGTCTATAAAAAGGTTTTAAAAACTTTAAATTCATTATTATACCATAGTGATTTCATTAAAGTGATAGTATTTTGAAATCAGTATTTTTCACGATTTGCCTAAAAATTAACCTTTTCAAAAAAATCCCAAAAATTCACCCTAAGATAATTTTAACATTATAGATTCAAAAATAAATTTCATTTTATATAATTCAAATTATAAAATTTTATAATTTATATTTGAACTTATTCTTGAATAAATATGTTTTTTTTTGTTTTACAATGATAAAGTAATAAAATGTGCATTATACTGTAGTTTAGGAATGTAGTGTTTACTTGCTATAGCATAATATTGGGTATTATAAGAACAGTAGGATAAGGTATCTAAGTGTGGATTATGGGTCATCTTGTAGGTATTTTTTGGTCTAAGGGTCTTGGGATCATCATGTTTGGTTATAGATTATGTTGAGATGGATAGGTATAATGAGACTGGTCAGGGTTGGTTATGTTTGAGATATTATGTGAAATCCTCTAACTGAGTGCTAGGTATGGATTTTTGGATGAATGAGAACTAGGGTATAGGATATTCCTAGCATATTTTTCATATTGATATACCCTAACCATTATTTTATAGTTGTTGATGATTTTTTGTCCTAAAGACCTAAGGATTAGCGTATAGAGTTACATCACCCAGGGGATCATTCTTCTTGAGTTATTAGAATACAACTGGTAGAGTGAGATGGCCTTTGGTTTATCTACTATTAAAATATGACTATGTTATGCTCTTCTTAGATGAATTTCTTCTATGTTGATTTGATAATGAGGAAAATCTATGTTTAGGAAGTCATGGGACTTTAAGATCAAGGTGTAGAGTTACATCACCTAGGTGTTTATTTATCCTGAGTGCTAAGTAGATAATATTAGAGTGAAAGGATCCCCAATTACTCTATATGGTTGTGATTGGATATGATATGGATTTTTTATATTGGTTTCCCATGAGATTTCATATCAGCATGCTTGAGACTGGTTATATTACGCCTTTTCTTGATGGGTTTCATATACATGAGTTTGAATATGTTTCACCTTACTCGGATGTGTTTCCCTTTCAATGTGTTTATGACATATATAACGCCATCATTAGCTGAATTAGGTGTGGTCATGTATCAAGGTGGTCAGGTCAACACCCAATGACCTTACGTGATTTATTTCATACTGGATATTACTATTTTATTTCTTTATCATGCATACATACATTTTATATTTCGAAATATACGAGGAACTCAGTTAGTTGTTCCCTACTGATTTTTATTCTCACACCTTACACGAGCACCTTGGTGCATGTGAAAACCATATGTTTGAATTTTAGGTGAAACATTGTATATTATATCTAGTTTGAGCATCTAAAAATAGATTTTGGAGTTGGTTTTGAGAAGGGACTTGAGTTCATTGTTATGAGTTTTTAAATATATTTTTATAGATACTTTTTATATATGATCATCCTAGTGGGAAATACCTCTGGTGTATGTATGTATGATTAGCATGGTTCTATTTTGATACAACATGTTATGTTATTGATGGTTATTCATTGGATATAAATCCTTACACTTACATTGATGTATTATATGATGATTCTATTTTTTATTACCTATTGTGATACTGAGAGTATAGTCTCCTCAATGAAGGTTATAAACTCTTTCAACTAGTCGATAGCCTTTGGAATATAGATAATAGCTCTTAAGGACTTGTAATTCTATCATATTGACCTTTATTTGAATGAGACCACATCAGGTTGTTGAAAAATGGTATTAGATAATTGTTTGGTTGATTTAATATTTAGGAATTTTTGGGCATAGATAACCCCAGTATGAGGAAAGTCGTAGTTTCTAAGGATGAGTTTTTTGTTCATTACTTTCAACTATTATGGTTTATTTGTTAGTTCAAGCATGACATTATGATGTTGGGTTATTATTTGTTATTTTAATCTTATCCTAGGGTGGAAATAGTGTGTGGTTTCATGAATCTTGTTAGGAACATATGTATTTTAGAAATGTTCATGATTGTTTTTGGTTAAGAAATGATTTTTTAATAGAATAAATGGAAATGGTTTTGGAATGTGATTTTTATGAAAGAAAGTTTTGAGGAAATAGTTTTTTAAATAGGTTTCAATTAATTAAAACATCAACAATACATTATTTGTTTTTCCCAAATAATATATTTTTGGCGTATAAATCAATAAAAACCACTATAGTGGATTTCATGTGTTATTATTGTGATTTTATGATTGAATTTATGATCATGGTAGATAAAAACTTTATAGTGGGTAGGTTTTGGTATGAGAATACTTGGGATGGGATCAAGATATGAGTTTCTTGGTATAATATATGCTAGTATAGGAGATATTGTTAAAGAACCTATAGGGGGTCGATATAGTTGGTGTTGTTTCCTTGAGTTGATGAGATGTGACTAATGTGGGTTGAGTTGGTTTGATAGTAAATGTGGTGTGGTGATTTTTCAATTAGATGGATAGATACAGGTTTTTGTTGGGTGGAATGGTTGAGTCTCAATTACCTAAAAAGTAAGTGAGTGGTTGGTTCTCCTTTACATGGAGGAAGTTTTTTGGTTATTGTTGGGTCTGATAAAACCTTTGAACACCTAGAAGTTATACTTCAAAACTCACAATTTAGAAAAAAATAATTTGAAAGTACGCACATTGTCGATGTTCTAGAACATATAAGAAAATCCTTTCATAATTCACCACAATTCAATGTATTCCTCTTTAAAAACCAAGATAATAACTTCTAAAAGACAATGTTTGAAAGAAATAAAGGCTAAATAAAAAATAAAGTATTTTACATATGGTTCATAATTTAGTCATAATTCATGGGGGGGACTAAAAACTCTATTATTCAAGGAATAGAATATGATTACAAAATAAAAAACTACACTAAAAAATGTTCCCATAATATTACTTAAGGTAGATTCCAACCAATGCAACTAGTTACACTATTATCTGATATTTGCAGAGAGAATTTTAATGTAGATATGATCTTATTTGGAACCCCTTCACTTGGTCAAATATATCCACCACCTTAACTTCCCATTTTAGTGAACATTACATGCTTCCAAAAACTCTATGATTTTACCCTTACACATCCTTTTGAATACCCTTATGTATTCTTTTTTCTAAAAATCCATTAATATAAAAACTTTACATAACCTTATAAGACCATTACATTTCAATAGAGAAAAAAATTATGTAAGAATGTGTGTATCTACACATCCACCTTTAGATTTTTCAAGGATGCCTTTCATTTGCCTACTTCTAATGGCATGCATCTGGTTTACCTATTTATGGAATTTTGTACATTCCAATTACCACTCCATCATCTTCATCTAAGTTTTAGAAATTTTAATTCTATAAACTCCACTTTATTTATTTATAATTACTTATCCTAAAATTGGTTTTCACGTGGTTGAACCTAAAAAACTGTAATGACCCAAATTTTGACCAAGGTATGAATCATTGATTTTTCATTTTGAATCTTTCATTTAATAATTATAAATGTAGACTACAACATAGGGAAGTCCCGATGAGAGTTTGGGGATTTTTTGGAGCCTAAAGGTCTAGAAAATAGGTTTGTAGTCTAGGTCGCACGGTTAGTGGAAACCATGTAACCCAGGTTGCACGGTTTGTGTAAACTATTCAACTGTATACATGGGCACTTGAAAGTCCACGCGGTTTGTCTAAAACCATGCGGACTAGGTGTATAGACATGTAGCCTGCTGAAAATAGGGGACAAAACCTTAACGCATGGTTTGCGCATGGTTTTTAAACTATGTTCATAAACTGTGCGTAGTGGGTTTTGGGGGGGAAATTAACATTTTTCCCCTTTTATTTTTTAAAACCTATCTAACCTATTTATCCTCCCTCCTATGGAAAGAACAGAGGGTTTCCTCTTTTTTGTTCTCAAAACCCCTCCAAGACTCGATCCTTGATATTTCCTCCATTTGGTGTCTGATCCTTGATCTGTTAGAGGCATTGGATCCCTTGTGGTAAGGTTCATTAATCTATCTACTCTTTTCTATGTTTTTCTTTCCATCCTTTTCACTATTTGGATTTAGGATCATATGCCCTATTTTCAGGGTGTTGTACCAAAACTCATATCTATTATAGCCTTCTTAGAATCTGTGGTCGATATTAAGTGAGGCTACGTCTATGACCCTAAGGTAGGTGGTCATGTAGTTTTCCATTTTAGTTTTGGTCATTTCGTATTTATTATGTCATTCCACAAGCTGACCTTTGCTGAGATCCTTTGTTGTGTTGATTCCTTCATATCTAAATGAACTTAGTTCCTTGATATAGGAGAATTGGTTCTTTTTTAGGGGTTTAGACATCATCCTTGCTCTATATGGACACCCATAGGTGTTCCACCTTGAAAATGGCCTTTCGGTCCAAATGGTTTGAAATACATGGAACCCAATTTAGCTTGAATCTTGTATTTTAATTGAAATAAAATTTTACCATGTGTAATTGATGTATACAAAGGTTCCTCAATGGTACTTCTACCCTTTTGAATTGGAATTGTCCAAATGGGCATGTGAGTATTTGACCTTGACACTTTGTCGTTGACACATTGCCTTAAAATGGATTTTCCATGTTAGGAAAATAGGATGGTTAGCTTGTATAGGTTGTCTAGGATGAGATGGTTTAAAACTGATGAATTAATTGGCATTAATGGAATGGTTTAAAGAGTTATAATGTCATTTCCCTTGGTTTGGTTTATTATAAATAAATTTCATGAAATGGTTTGTTTGTTTAAATTGAAATGATGTAAGATGGTTTTTCCTTATGTTATATGATACGAATGGTTATGCCACTGTTATGCTTATGATCTAGATGAATGTATATGGGTGGGAGACATTCTTACCCCACTCTAGTTATAATCTCTATATGTGTAATGGTAAGAAGCATTCTTACCGCACTCTAGTTAAAATATCTATTTACATGTATAGATGGGAGGCATTCTTTCCCCATGATAGCTATATATATATATGTATGTATGGGTGGGAGTAATTCTTACACCGTGCCATAAATACTCTATATATATATATACACATACAGTGACTTGATCAGATATACCAGCTTTGAGCTAAAGCAGGTAGACCCACCAGGTGTCCTTTATGAACCTGAGTGGGTGGTTGTTTATTTAATCAGCTTTGGTTTACTTTCTTGCTTAGTATTACACACTGTTTACTTGTGAGTTCCTACTCAGATTACATGTACACACCATTGGTGGTGGCCTAGTGATATGTTTATCTCACAACCAACTCGGGCCACCTTTGGCACTCAAGAATACTATTTTCCTGCAGGTATGGATAGGGGAAAACACCACTCTTCTTGTTTTTTATCCTTATTGCTTAAATGGAGCTTAGGAGTAAAGGATTGGGCTTAGTCTTGAGATTCTATGGAGCATTTTTTGGCTTTTGTTCCCTTTTGGCCTTTTGTTTATCATGAATGTTGCCTACTTCCTATTTCCTTTTGTACTAGCATTCCATGAATCCATATTTTTATCAGACACTACCAGTGAGGATTTTGGTATATTTAGTTATTTGTTCCTTCTGTTGCTTAGTTATTTAGTTGTTTGTTGTGTTTCTATTTTTTACTATAGTTATGTGTTGTACACGCTTCCACTATTATTTAATATTTTTTGTATATACTTTGTTACTCTGACATAGGGGTATAGTCTCCCTGTTGTACTACCATATACACTACCGCTGCTAGTCGGTAGTCCCTGGCTTATGGGGAGACGTGCCAAGGTTCATGTGGCCAACCTGGATCGGGGCACGGGTTAAGTGGCATCCGGGTCTCGGACCTCACAAAGTGGTATCATAGGGTATTTTCCTTTCTTTATTTACTATTTTTTGACAATAGAATAAATATTGGGAATGCATAGGGACTTAGTCATAAGTTGTTCTTTGGAATCAAGAACCCATGTATGGGGTAAAGACCAAGTTTACTTAATCGTGATTGTTATTGATTCTGCTATTACGGTTGATATAATTTCACCATTGGGTGATACACATGACTTATGATGTTATTGATATTGATAATGTTGGGGTTATTATTTCATTACTCGACCCAATGAAAAGAGGATTATGTATTAGAACATGCATCACAATAGGCACAATATGAATAGTCTATGCATTTTGTCATGTAATTTTTAATTTCTAGAAATCATTGCATGTTGTATATTCATTGTGACTTTTCTTAAATATATACAATTGTGTTGACACTTCCTATATGATTTGGACCATGAAATGGTGTGAGTTCAGTGGGTGCCACTCTTTGATTCATAAGGTGCATGGGACCTTATAAATCAAAAAATGGTATTATAGATAGCTCAATAATTTAAAAAAGGTATAATTACATGAACAAGAAAAAACTAAATGAAAATGATATCCAAGTGAGTTCCATGTTCTGGTTCATAAGGTGTATGGGCCCTTATGGTTCAAAAAATGGAATCTCATTGGATTTAACAGATTTAAATGCTTTAAATGTTCGAATGAGAATATTTTAAAATGGGGAATGAATTATAACCTAAGAAAATCCATCTTGAACATGCCTAACCTAGAGACTTGACTTAGACTTGTCCTTAGTAGTGGGTAGTGGGTGTTTCTCTATTCTTATGGCCTGTTATAGTCTTTTCTAACGTCTAGTCTTGGATTTAGAAGTAGGCAGAGTGGCATGTTTTTTTTCATAGGAAGGATTTAGTACCTATCCTAGATTCTTGAATTTAATCTTCATAATTGCTTTAATCTATTATGATACATTAATTTGGTATTGTAGCATTATTACGCCATGAATTCCTCAATTTGAACACCCTGAAGGTGGCGACGATCATATTCCTGAGGTGGTGAGCCTTGAGCTGCTAGTTATCCCTCCTTTTGAGCCACTCGTGGATCCTCCTCTTGTTCCATATGTGGGTGCCAACACCCAGTTTTGAGAGGGATTATTGTGTATGATGCAGAGTATGCAAGGATGAGTGTGACCTACCCTGAGTATGGAAGAGTTGAATCACAAGTTTCAGAAGTAGTATCCTCCTACTTTATCAGGGGATGGAGGACCACTTGTTGCAGAGTCTTGGTTTGAGGAGATATTGTCTATTTTCAGGCACCTATAGATTCCTCCAGAGAGGCGGGTCAAGATAGCTACCTATATGTTATGTGATTCATCCAAGAGGTGGTGTGATGTCATCACCCAGTCAGGAAAACATAGAGAGATAGTTTGGGATGACTTCCATACCATTCTCAATGACTACTTCTTTCTCCAAAAACTAAGGGATAACAGAGATAGATATTTTATGAATCTGTAGTAGGGGACCATGTCAATTATAGAATACTCATCCCATTTTATTGAACTGAAGTAGTTTTATCCCTCTCTAGTGGTTGATGATCTGATGGATTCTAGGTGATTTGAGGATGGGTTGTGTTATTCCATATTATCGCAAGTCAGTGTGTTCAGGTTGACAACTATTTCCAAAACTGTCAACTAGGTCCTAATTACAGAATGAAATCTAAGAGAGGTGGATGGTGCAATACATGGTGGTTCAAAACCTGAACCTTTTAGTGGATCTTATTCTGGGAAGAAATGGTGTTTTGAAGAATCTCACGGGATTAGCAGTGGTTGGTCTCCTTTTAAGGGTATTTCTCCTATTTGTCACCAGTGCGGGGTGCCAGGATATTTTAGGAGGCAATGTACACGAAACCCAGTTGAGTGTAGAGGTTGTGGTGGGATGAATCATCTCCACCATTTCTGCAGGACCTTCCCTCTAGTGCCTAGCAAGTGGGGATTTGCGCCTACTCATTGGTCAGGAGCAGGGTTAGTATGATCACAACAGTCAGGTAGCTAGAATACCACCAGTCATTCAGGGTGAGGTGGCAGTCGAGTCAGACGCAACCAGACATATGATTTTTAGTGCTAGCAGAGCAGCCCTACTCAGGGCAGTTAGGAAGTGACTTAGGGTTGTGGTAAAGGCCAGTTACAGGTAGTCCAACCTATGCCATAGGATCATAGCATCGGACCATATACTATACGAGTTACTATTCCAGTTTCCTCTACTTTAATGTTTTCTTTTTTTGATACAGGTGTGTCTCACTAATTTATATCTTAGGTAATCACTGAGAGTTTGTGCCTCAACATTGAGTAATATAATGGAGTTATGACACTAGATACACCCTTAGGTATCTGTTCAAAGGTTGTTCAACACTATCAGAATTTCCCCTTGAGATAGGTGGATACCTTTTCGAATGGAACCTGTACATTCTAGATATGTCAGGTTTTTATCTAGTCCTTAGGATAGACTGGTTAGTTCCCTACAGAGCTCATATTGACTACTATCATCGGAGGGTGAATTTTAAATCACCATATAGTGTTACACAGATGAATAAGGGAGAATGGGATGTCAGTACAACATGAGAAGGACCCGAGAAGCAGAGGATGGGTAGTGTTATGGCACAGGTTTCCAGTCTATACCTTGATAACTAGGGGTTACAACCCATTTTTTTCCTCCTGTAGTGGAATGTTTTAGAGATGTTTTTATTGATGACTTCTCTAGTCTACCTTTGATGCGAGAGGTGGATTTTACCTTTGATCTTTTTCTAGGAGCAGCACCTATGACCATTCCTCTTTATAGGATGTCACCTAAGGAGCTTCTAGAGCTTAAGAATCAGTTACAAGATCTATAGGGAAAAGGTTTTATATGACTCATAACTTATCCTTGGGGTTCATGTGTCTTCTTTTCTAAGAAGTTAAATGGTACCCTTAGGATTTGTGTGGATTACCATCGGTTTAATCAGCTGACTATCAAGAACTGGTATCCATTTTCCAGAATAGATAACCTCTTTGATTAGATCTGAGGAGCAAAGGTTTTTTCAAATATAGATCTGATTTTGGTCTATCATAAGGTGCATTTCATAACTTCAAACATACATCACACAACTTTAGAGAGTAGTTATGGTCACTAATAGTACCTAGTTATGTCGTTCGGTCTCACAAACACACCTTCTATCTTCATGGATCTTATGAACTAGGTTTTCCACCCTTTCTTGGATTATTTTGTGGTTGTTTGTATGGATGATATCTTGGTGTATTCATGCTCCATACACGACCATGAAACCTATCTTTATATCATTTTTAATACATTGATAGAGCAGCAACTCTATGCTAAGCTTAGTGAATTCCACTTCTGGATCGATAAAGTCCACTTCTTAGGTCATATCATCTTAGAGTCATGAGTTTATGTTGACCCATAGAAAGTGAGGGATGTAGTTTTTTGTAGAAATACAATAACATATTTGATATTCTGAGTTTCTTAGGGATTTATGGATATTAAATACACTTAATTTCAGATTTCTCATGCCTTGTAATGCCGCTTATGAGATTGAAAAAGAAGGGTGTGAAACTCAAATGGTCAGAATCTTATGAAGAAGACTTTAAGGAGATGAAGGGAAGAATGACTTCAGTAATGATACTAATACTTCAAGATTCAAGAAGGGCCTATAAATTTTACTATGACACATCAGGTGTTGGGATTGGAGTTGTTCGTATGCATAATTAGTGATTCGTTACATATGGTTCTTGTCAGTTGAGGCCTTAAGAGTGGAATTACCTAACACATGACCTCGAGCTCACTGTTATTGTTCATGATTTATGATTTTTGAGACACTACTAGTGGGGAGATCATTTTTTGGTGTTAACAGACAATAAAATCCTTAAATACATCTTCACAGAATGGGATCTAAATTTTAGGCAGTGTAGGTGGGTCGAGTACTTGCAATCATTTGATTTCGAACTTGCCTATACTACCAGTAAATTCAATTCGGTAGCCAATGATCTGATCCAAAAGACTCAAACTCAAGTGGTTCGTGATTCTAGTAATGAATGGAAGCTTATGTCCTTATTCTAGGATATGCGCATTGAGGTTCAGGAGGATCATGGTCATGTTATCCTCTCAACCTTAGCAGTGAAATATGTTATTCTGGAATGAGTAAGGTTGAGGAAACTATCTGATCCTGAAGGCCTTGTCCTATGAGAAAGTTCCTCCAATGATGATAAATCTACTGGTTGAACAGTCGATGGGGATGATACTCTATTGTTATGTGGAAATGTATGAGTCCCAAAAGACGTTATAGAGGAGCTGATGAGGTATTTACACACCTCATCATGGGTGGTTCACCTCGGTGTCACCAAAAGGTATCAAGATCTGTGATGTCAGTATTGGTGGCCTAGCATGAAATGTGAGATAGCCGGTTTCATCTCATAGTGTTCCACCTGTCAGTAGGTGAAGGAATAACATTAGCATCTGTCAGGGATTCTTCAGATATTGTCCATTCTTAAGTGGAAATGGGATGATGTTTCAATGGAATTCATGACCATTTTACCCAGATCACCTCATGGAAATGATACATTGTGGGTTGTGTTTGTTTTTTTGATGAAGGTCACACACTTATTACCTGTGCGAGAGACCTTCTCAGTTGACGACTTGGGAAGCTTTTACATCAGGTAGGTGGTATATCTTTATGGATCACCTCATTATATTGTTTCTGATAGAGACTCCCATTTCACATCATGCTTATGGAAGGGGTTATAGAATTCCTTTGGTATGCAGGTACTTTTGAGCATGGCCTATCACATGAAGATCGATGGACCAAAAAAGCGGACAATTTAGGTTCTAGAGGACATGCTATGTGCATGAGTTCTCAATTTTGGTGGTTCATGGGAGAAACACATTCCCCTCATAAAGTTTTCTTATAATAATAGATTCCAAACTACCATTGAGACAGCTCCCTATGAATCCTTGGATGGTAGGCCTTGTCTCTCTCCCCTGTGCTAGATAGAGGTAGGGGAAGCAGCTATGCTTGGGCCTTATATCGTTTAGGATACTACATAGCAGGTCTAGAAGATCATAAATCATATATTGATCGATCATTCTAGACATTATTCTTATGCCAACAGATGTCAGTGACCTCTTGAGTTTGAGGTCGAAGACTGGGTTTTCTTGAAAATCTCACCCAGGTTGGTCCATAGACGTATTTGGAGGTATGGTAAGCTATCACCGAGATTTTTTAGACCCTTCAAGGTTGTGAAGTGGATCAAACGAGTGGGTTAATAGTTGTCATATTCTTAGAGATATCAGTATATGCATGATCTATTTCATATATTTCATCTCTTCTGAAATTATCTAAACCCAACTCATGTATTTTATCCTGAATAGGTTGAACTAGATATAGATGCTTCCTTTAAGGATTATCTGATGTGTATTGTTGATTAGAGTGTGAAGACACTCTGAGTTAGGTATGTTCCTATTGTATGGGTTCTAGGGAATCAAAGTCGAGTATAGGATTATAATTGGGAGCGAGAAGCTAATATATGATCTTAGTGGTTGGAACTCTTTGTCGAAAGTACCTCTTTACCCTTAGAAGGACAACTCGGGGACAAGTTTCTATAAGGAGGGGAGGTTGTAACGACCTGAATTTTGACCAAGGTATGGATCACTTGTTTTTAATTTTGAATATTTTCTTTAATCGTGTTAAATTTATACTATAGCCTAGGGAAGGCCGGACGAGCATCCAGGGCTGGTTCAGAGCCCGGAGGTCCAGAAAAGAGGGTTGTTGGATGGGTCGCATGGTTATTGTAAACCATGCGGCTACAGATAGGGTAACCTGCAAGTCCACATGGTTTTTCTGCAGCCGTACGGACTAGGTGTAACACCCCAAATTTTTCTAAAAATAAATTGAATGCATGAAACTTTGTTTTAAGTGGATAATTTTAACTAGCCTTTAAATATAATTTTACTACTTCTATGTTTTGAATTTTGAAAAATGGTCATCTACAATTGTGTTCAGAAAGTCATTTGGAGTCTAATGAAACCAACTTGTTTTTTTGGTGAATAGTAACGTACTCTTATGAATAGTAATATGAATAGTAATATGACCCTAATAAATAGTAAATTGTGTTATTATTTTATTTTATTAAGTCTTTAAGATAATGACTTTTTGGTTAATTTTTTAATGTGATTTAAAAGCAGTTATAGAATTTAAATTGTTAATTTTTTAATTAAGTATGATTTTATTTAAAAATTAAATTAATAATATTTAGAAAATTATTTTTTAAAAAATGGAGTTAATTTTTGAATTCTACATGTTGAAAAATGGTAAGGGTAAATTTTTGGTATTTTTCTGAAACAGATGATTTTTCAGTGAATAGTAAAAAATAGAGTTTTGGGTTTTGGTGTGTTAATGACATCATTAATGATGTAATAAGGATGTAATAAATCTGGTCGACTTTTGTATAGTAAAATAAGTTATGAGTTGTCCCAAGTGTCTTATACCATGGGTAAATACCATGGGCAAGCCCATGGTTTTGCAAATACCACTAATGAGGTGTCCCTTGGAAATTATTAAAATATTCCCTCACTTTTGCTATAAATACCAACCCATTCCTTAATTAACTTCATTAAAAATTCCTCATCAGAGAATATATGGCCTACTTACCTCCCTAGTAGTCCTCCCAAGGTTTCCTCAAGCCCCCAAGGTCCCAACCTTCAAGTTCTAGGAGTTACTCTACAAGGTAAGAAAATTCTCAAATTTTTTCTTTTTTCATTCAAGTTCTCTTTTATGTGGTATAACTTTAAAGTTTCCATATAATGTTCTTATTTAATTCTTATTATTTATCTATTATATATTATTATTAATTTCTTTATATGTGACCCTTTTCCTCTCTCTTTTTAATATTTTCTAAAACCATGTTGCATAGCCGTTAGGCTGTCGAATTTTTTGTAAGGGATTTTTCAATTATTCTTTTATTTTGGGTTCCTTTATTTTATTATTATTTCCTCATCATCTATTATCCAAGAGGTATGAAAGCTAAAGAAATAATTTATATTATGTATTTTTTCATTTTCATGGAAAATTCAACATCATTATTCTTTTCCTCTCCCACTTATTCAAGGAATAAAAACATTGTCTGTGATGTGTCGAATTACCAACATCATGGATGATGTGATTTCAATTTTCATTAATTACTTCAAGTATGGTCATGAAACCATTTTTATGGTTGAAAAAAGTTATAATATATGTATTATGTCTCATCCATGGTTTTTTAATTCTTTTTTTACTCGTGGTTTTAATTTATAAGACAAAATGAGGTCGTTATTATCAAAGAACCAATAAAATGATCTAACCAAACATCATTAATGTTTTAACTCATGAATCATCCTCATATCAAACATCAAAATGATAAATGATATAAAATATGGTACTATAAATATTTAAATACCTTTCTATTGCAATTCTGGAGTTTCACTTCCAATCAACAAGAACATCCATCATGAACCAATCATGGAAATCATGTAAAGAACGATCCCTAAGCAATGCAAGGAACAAAATACTAACAATTAAAGGGGGAAATGAGGTTATGAAATGATCATACAAGATGTTATAAATATGAAAATGTTTATTTAAAATACTAATAACACTATTTTAACCATTATACAGGATTTTTAAACAAGTTTTAAGTAAGACAAACCCGAGGTAAGGGAATTCTTAACCCGATTTATATCCTTTGGGTTAACCTTATTCTTCATTATTTATGTGGTATATAAATTTTTTGTGTGATGACTTATGATTATACTATGTTTAATTATGTTTATTTACAGAGTATATACATATTCCATCCACTCTATTAAGTCTCACTTCAATTATATGATATTTATAAGTGACTTTTCTTTTAAAATTCTGTTTTACAAAATTCAAAAGAAATGGTTTTATGATATTATTCATGTTGTATGATTATGTCCTGGATCTTGGGAATTGTTTATGATGAAGGGTGGGACCTATATTTCCCTCTAATTAATTGGGTATTTGTAAGTTGGAGGTCGGCCATATGGTTTCTCCAAGTTTAACTGCGATGGTTACACAAATTGTAAGGTAGTCGCGAGGGTTACAAATTATATGGTAGCCAAGAGGGTTACAATATTATGTAAGTAATACCCCGAGATACCTTTATGGTTCTACTTATGTTATTATGTATTTTATAAATATCATGTTTCACAATGTATGTATATATATATATAGGTGATAAGAATGTATTTTGAAAATTATTTCATACGTTACAAGTATTCATGGACTAATGTGTTCTTTTCTTCTTTTTATATCTCTTACTGAGCTTTTGTGCTCATTCCAAGTTTTTAAATGTTTTTTACAGGTTATAAGGATGTGTAGGACAATGAAGGAATCTATGTTAAATTTTTTAATAATTTTCAAAGAAATAATGTTTTAAGCTTTAATGTTTTATATTTTGAAAAAAATGGAAACTGTTTTTATAGTATCCACACTGTAACAATGTGTAAGGTTATGAATGTATTATGTCTCAATTATCTAAAGCTCTAAACTTTAAAAGATACTCAATGTAAAAGGGACTGTTTTCTTTACTAAAATCAATATTATATAATGTAATAAGGTCGGTTCCTTATACTAGGTGCATAGTTGTGCAGCCTACTACAAATAGGGGACAGATCCTTAATGCGTAGTTTGTGTATGGTTTGTAAACCGAGCACATAAACTGTGCACATTGGGTTTTCAGGAAAAATTACCATTTTTACCCTTTTATGCTTTAAAACCTATCTAACCTATTTCTCCTCCCTCATACGGATAGAATAGAGGGTTTCCTCTTATTTGTGCTCAAAACCCCACCAATCTTCGATCCTTGATATTTCCTCTATCTGGTGTCTGATCCTTGATCTGTTAGAGGCATTAGATCCCTTGTAGTAAGGATCCCTAGTCTCTCTTCTCCTATATCTATTATTATTTCCATCCTTTGTGTTATTTATATTTAGGATCATATCCCCTATTTTTAGGGCATTGGACTAAAACTCAAATCTCTTCCAACTTACTTTGACTCTTAGGTCGATATTAAGTGAGGCTATGTATACGGCCCTAAGGTAGGTGGTCACATTGTTTTCTATTTATTTTTGGTCATTTCGCATTTATTATGTTGTTCCACGAGCCTTCCTTTGTTGAGATCATTTTTTGTGTTGATTCCTTCATTTATAAATGATCCTAGTGCCTAAATATAGGATAATTGGTTCTTATTTAGGGGTTTAGACATCATTCATTCTCTATATGGACACCCATAGGTGTGCCACCTTGAAAATGGCCTTTTAGGCCAAATGGTTCAAAATACATGGAACACAATTTATCTTTAAGATTAGATTTTAATTTAAATAGAAATTTACTCATGTGTAATTGATGTATAACAAGGTACCTCAATGGTGTTAGCCCCTTTTGAATTAGAATTGTCTAAATGGTCATGTGAGTATTTTATTGTGACACTTTGGCCTTAACACCTTGCCTTGAAATGAATTTTCCATGTTAGGAAAATAGGATGGTTGGCTTATATAGGTTGGCTAGGATGAGATTGATTAAACATTAAGAATGAATTGGAATTAATGGAACAGTTTCAATGGATTTCATGTACTTTCCCTTGTTTTGATTTATTATAAAGTAATTACATGAAATGGTTTGTTTGTTTAAATTGAAATGATGTAAGATGGTTTTTCCTTATATTAGATGATATGAATGGTTATGCCACTACTATGCTTATGTGATAGATGAATTTATATGGGTGGGATGCATTATTACCCCATTATAGATTATTATATGTTTATGGGTGAGAGGAATTATTACCCCATGCTAGTTATAATATTTATATGTGTAAGGGTGGGAGGCATGCTTACCCCACACCAGTTAAAATCTATATTTACATGTATGGATGGGATGAATTCTTACCCCATGCCAGCTATATATGTGTGTGTGTGTGTGTGTGTGTGTGTGTGTGTATATGTATATATGGGTGGGAGTAATTCTTACCCCCATACAAGTAATACTCTATATATATATATATATATACATATACGGTGACTTGATCAGACATACCAGCTTTGAGTTGAAGTAGGTAGACCCGCCATGTATCCTTTAAGAACCTAAATGGGAGGTTGTTTATTTAATCAGATTTGGTTTAATTTCCTAATTAGTATTACACACTTTTTACTTATGATCACCTACTCACATTACACGTAGACACTGTTGGTGGTAGCCTACTGAGATTTTTATCTCACACCCAACTTGGGCCACCTTTAGCACCTGAGAAAACTGTTTTCCTACAGGTATGGATAGGGGAAAACACCACTCTTATGGTTTTTGATCCTTTTTTCTTAGATTAATTTTATGAGTATATAATTAGAATTAGTCTTGAGATTCTATGGAGAAGTTTTTGGCTGTTTTTTCCCTTTTTCACTTTTGTTTAGCATGCATATTGCCTGCTTCTTGTTTCCCTTTTTACTAGCATTCCATGCATCCATATTTGTATCAGACACTTCCAGTGAGGATTATATTTATTATATTCAGTTATCTATTCTTTCATATGATTATTTATTTAGTTTTTTTTCTATGTTTCCACTATTTATTGTATTTTTGTGTTGTATACACTTTCTCTAATGTTTATTATTTGGTTTATCTGCTACTTTACTCTAACATGGGGGTATAGTCTCCCTATTGTACTACCATATACACCCCTGCTACTAGTCGGTATCCCCTGGATTATGGGGAGATGTGTCAGGGTTCATGTGGCCAACTAGGCTCAGGGCACATGTTAAGTGGCATCCGGGTTCTAGACATCACATAATATCACACTTGAGGATCACTTTTAGGATTCACCACTAAGTCCTCCATCAGCATACAAAAATAACTTCCACTCTTCAAACTTCTTTTGTAGTCACATGGTTTTCAACATATATCCAATCTTTATAGGTACCCATTTGCTTGGTCAAATAAATCCACCACCTTAACTACCCCTTTTAGTGATTAGTGTATACCTCTAGAAACAACCTAATTTTACCCTTAAATATCCTTCTAAATACCCTTATGTATTCCCTTTTCCAAAATTCCACTGAGTGAAAAACCTCACATAACCTCATAATACCATTACATATCAATAGATAAAAATAATTCTCAATTAATTTGCATCTATGCACTTCCACCTTCATAATTTATAAGGATGTCTTTTGATTTCTAGATTCTAGTTTCCTTCATATGGTCTTATTTCTTCTAGACTTATGTATTTTATTTCTACTACTCCACCATCTCTATCCAGGTTTTGGAAATTAGACTTCTAGAATGTAACGCCCCAAGATTTTAAAGTATGAAAATCATGTTTCATAGCATCTATGGAATGAAAAACCAAGATTAGAATAAAATATAACACCTCAAGACTTTATGATGTATTTATTTTCAAATAAATTCAATCTCTTAAATAGATTGTGATTCATGCAACGTTGGGTTTAAACAAAACATGATACTCTATTAAAATGTTATTATTTAAAGATGACCATTATAACCTAGTTGTTAAATTGGTGGATGTGAATGATAATAAATAAATTATGAAAATTATATGGTTTAAACATGTAAAAAATAAATTAAATGTATATATATTTATTATAAATAAAATAAGAATCATTTGAAAGTAAAATAAATGCTTTCTAAAAACTGTATTTTTTATAGAAAACAGTTTTATTGCTTCTTGTGAACTTATGATAAAATTATTTTTTGAAAATTTTATAAAATTTATTTGATAAAATTTATTTTATTTTTTAAATAAAAATATAAAAATTATCTTAGGGTGGATTTTTTATAATTTTCTGAAAAGATTTCTTTTTGATGAATAGTGAAAAATACTGAATTTCAATTGAAAACTGTCTTTTTGTTTAAATTATTTATAAATTAAAATTATATTTTAAATTGGTTTTAAAGTAAAATTAGTTCAATTATATATCTATTAATTTAATTTATGTCATTATAATCAATTTAATATTGAATTTTTATATTAAAACCTTCTATACTTATGAGAATTTTCTCTTTGAAAACTTGTTTTTTCGTCGCGTTTGCAGGTATAATTTTAAATTGAATTCTACAAATTTTGTGGATTTAATTTTTAATAAACATTATTTATATTATATAATAAGTTTAACTTAATTTTTTAACAAAATTAATAGTGAAAATAGTAAAAATTAATTATTGTGGTTAAGGTAAAAATGGTTTTACTAGGGGATTAAACTAAGAAGATAAGGGTTAGAAATGACTTTCTAACTTGTCAAAATATTATTGGATAGAAATATTTCCATATTATACTATAAAAAAATAGAACATGATTTTATTTTAAATATTTTTTCATGTTAATTACTTTATCATTTTGGATTCTTCTGAAAAATTTCTAAGTAATTTCCAAGAGGGTTCCCTTTCCCCACTTATAAAAGGGCACTCACTCACCTCACTTCTTCACACCCCTCAAACCATTTTTATTGAATAAACACTAACAAAATATCTCCAAAAAATCCTTATACATATTATATAGATGTTATTCCTCCTAAAATACCATCCCTATGGACATTTAGAGGAGATCCAATGGAGGTTTCTCTTATATAAGGTAATTATCTTAATAAAGCTCGTTCATTTTCTTTATTCTTTTTCAACCTTAAATTATTCATTAACACTTAAAATATATTGAAAAAATTACATAAAATATACTTAAATTTTATTATGTTAATGTAATAATATTTATCCATCTCTACTTCCATCAAATGTGAAATGAAATCATTAATCGTGTGTACAGTGGACTATCGCCTCACGAACTGATAGAGTTTGTTTTCCATAAACACCTATAAAGGATGGATACAATGATGGATTTACCATAATTATATGGTATTTATGATATTATTATACTTATTTAATTTTAATATTACATATACCTTGTTATGTTCCATTCTTTTTCAAATACAATAATGTCGCTCGTGTGTACGGCAGACTGTCGTCTCGCAAAGCGATTTGATTCGTTTTTCACCTATGATTTACATAGAATGTAATAAGGATAAATTTAATGAATATATGTAATATTTATGAGATTATATTGATTTAATAAACTATATAACACCCACTTATTTACCCTTTTACTCATTAATGGAATGATATTGTCTCTTATGCGCACGTACGACCTAACATCTCCATAAAGCGATGTGATTAATTTTCCATGTAAAACTATCATAAATGCTTATAAAAATGAATATATTAAGTAAATATGATATTTATAATATTTTTAAAATTTTATAGATGATATAAATATATATATCCTATTCACAATAATTTGATCCTTCGTGTATAAATGTGCATGAGAAAACAAGGCAATTAACACCTGAAACAAAGAAAATGTTGAAATATTATTAAAAAATGGGTGGTAAAATTTTATAATAAGATCATATATGATAGTATAAATATGATTATTGTTTGGGTATAAATTTATAACATGATTAAAACCATTATATAGGAGCTATAAACATGTAAAAAGGAAATCGGACCTGAGGTAAGGGTTTCTCGTCTCACTTTTACTTATGTGAGACATACGCCATATTAACCACTTTTTTTGTAGTGTATTTACTACTCATTGTTTATGTTATATCATGAATTAATTTATATTAATATTATTTAAAGTTTCATTTAAATTTATTTCTTTCATTGGGATAATGATTCAAAAATTACCAAAGTGGTAAGGGTTTATTTCACAATCTCATCATTATTCAGGATTTTTATGTTTGTATCTCTCTTAAAGGAATTATTTGATATTTAAATCATGAACTAAATTTTATTATCCTATTTTTATTCATGAACTTTTGAATTATTATTACTATTTTTTCACTCTTTGTTACATAAAATGGTTGATAAAATGTTTTTAATAAAATCAGAATTTATTTCTCTCTTCGGTCAGAAATCCTTTTTCATCAAAACCCATGTTTTCTAAAAATGTTTTAAAAAATGTTTTTAACATTTTAAAAATTGTTTATTAAATAAATTTTTACCCATTTTTACTTTTTAAAAAATTTTAAAGGAATCTTATTATCATTTTCAAAACAATGCTTATTTTGATTTTACCAAAAATGTGAATGGGATATTTTTTTAATGTGTACTACATGAATGTAATTTTCCATTATCATAAACACTCAATGTTTTAAAAATAATTTTACAATATTTTAAGTTTATATTAAAAGAAAAATATTTTCAAAAAAAATTGAACTTTTTTTAAAGGTTATTTTTAAAATGAAAAGATTATTTTCCTCAAAAATGTTTTTAAGGGTATTTTATGGTAATTCTATTCATTAATGTCATCAAACCTTCATTTAACTTTTTATAAACCAAGGATATGTTATATTGATATCATCATTATTATTTCTTTGTATGTTTTATGATCTATTTAGCTGGGGATGTACTATTTTTATACCATTCATATTACTCTAGATGGTTTATGATTATGTTTATTGATTGGGGTAATTATTAACATTTCATATGCTGGTTTTTTAATATGAATATTTATGTTGATTATGTTTCACCCCTTTAATATGAGTAATTAATTGGACTTAGTAAGTGATGGGTGGGGCCATATATAGACCCTTTATTCATCGGTAGGTCTCATGAGAGAAACTAGATTGGGTTTTGTCCAAGGCCTTACCTATTTATTTAAATATCTTATCACAAGGCCTTAATAGTATGTTTTAGATTTCAGTAATTATGAATTCCATTATTCTGAACTCAATTATTGATATTCCATGTGAATATTAGATTATTTAGAATATTCATGGCTAATTTTTCATGATCATGTGATTATTTATATAGAATTATTTGATTATCATTTATTTCTTCCATATTATGCTCAAGTTATTGATTAAATGGGATGTGCTTCAGTTATTTACCTTACCATATTTATTATGCCTTATTTATTCATATATTAAATTGTAAACTTACCCTTACTAAGCATATGATCTCATCCCTTATGTTTTATTTTCCCTAGGATACCAGGAAGTGTTTTTTGATTGATAAGTCGGGAACGCTATGAGGAATAATGGATTTCTCAAAGAAAATACTTTGTGTGTTTTATGTTTTCAATTATAATAATAATTTTAAGTATGTATATAGTTTACCAACACTACTAATCTATTTGGTCCCTTGGGATGTAATTCATTTTATCTTATGACAATGTAATAAAGTAAACATAGGCTCTGGGCTACTGGGTTTTGGGTCACTACAGTTGGTATAAGAGAAAGTTTAAAAGAAACCTTGGTAACTATATTTAGTAACACTACTGGAAATGCAAGATATACCAAAGTAATATTCCCAACGGTTTAAAAAAACCGTTGGTATATCCATAAACTAGTTTTTTTTTTGCTAACGGTTTCATTGAAACCATT
The DNA here is from genome assembly GCA_963277665.1 of Viscum album. Taxonomy (NCBI): domain Eukaryota; kingdom Viridiplantae; phylum Streptophyta; class Magnoliopsida; order Santalales; family Viscaceae; genus Viscum; species Viscum album. Next base: position 2,830,936 of record OY728165.1, read on the forward strand.
GGGTATAGTGATAATGAAGTGATTTTTGCCTACGGTTTCAGTAAACCGTTGGGTATAATAGGAATTAAGAGGTTTTTTCCAACAGTTTTTTAAGCTGTTGGGTATAGTTTTGGATATTTTTACCCAATGGTTTATAACTGTTGGGATAACATAACTTTCCCAACGGTTTTAAAAAAACGTGGGGAAAGAAAATCCCCAAATATCATCGATCTGCAACTCCAGAGATCTCGTAATTTTTTCCCTAACCGAGAGCTGGATGCACCCTCTCAAAAAAATTTCCCTAAACCTCAACTGTCTCAAAGGTTTTCCTCTAAATCTCGACACAAACGCTACTTCCCAACATAACAGTTCTGGTTTCCAATGATTTGTTCTTCCCGTTTAAATTGGTATGTGTGAGTTCATTTATTTTAGATTTTTTCTTCCCATTTAAATCAGTATGTGTGTGTTAATTTATTTTAGATTTTTTTTCATTCTATTTTGGTGTAATCTAGTGTGTATTATGATCCCCTTATGAAAATAAGGAATATATAATTTTAGGTTACGGTTCGAACCCTACTTCCCAACCTGCTCTATAGGGTTCTAACTTTAATTTCCAACGGGGCATCTATCTTTGATTAAAGTAATTTTTATTCTTCCATTATAAATCGGTAGGTGTGACTTCATTCATTTTATATTTTTTCGTTCCATTTTTCTACAATGTATTGTGTATTATGATCCCCTTATGAACACAATCAATATATCATTTTAGGTTACGGTTTTGTTGTAATTTATCTGTATAGAATAATCTTGGTTGATATTGAAGAGGTCAATATGATCCTAAGTTATTTTATCCTTGGTTTATTTTAAATTTAAGGTCTATTAACCTGATTTCATTGGTTATCCATAAATACAGTTATATAATTTTTTATCCTAAAAGGAACGATAAGATACTCATGCATTATGAATATACCCCTAAATGTTGTCTTTGAAATATCACACCTTAACTTTAAGATGATGACACCCACACTATAAGTCATTCAATGAAGTGGTTCTTCCACCTGAACTACTAGAGTGAGTTTGGGGTCATTTTCATGTGTGAATGGTGATAAAACCAAAATTTACTCTATTACATGATCATTTATTCCTACTCCATCAAGAGTTTCGATCATACAGTTGTAATATTTTTTGAAATTCAAAATGAGTGTTAGGAATTCATGTCACAATTTTCATAGGTAGTTATAAAGAATTATTAAGGTATTTATATCATTTTTTATCCTAGGAAGGCACCCATAATAAAGGAGTATAACCATCATAGAACTCACCAATGTTGTTCATGACTACAAATTATTTACTTTTTGATATATATCTCACGAAACAAAATAGCATGGTCATGTGCACGTAATTATTCATCGCTAGTTGATAGATGGGATTTAGGCCATGTGGCCATCTGGGTTCAGGTCACTAATGAGTGGCATCCTAGTTTGGGACGTCACAATTCCTAGATATCTTTTTTATAGGTGTTTCTAATAAAATCCATACCTATAACTATTTAAGGTCCCTCTCCAGAATCAATTGGGATATGATTCAATGAATACACCCTACCAACCTATGATCTATAGCCCCAAACCTAGGATCCTTTAATCCATGTTTAAGGTGAAACTTTATGAGGCCATAACTACTTTTTATGTGATCCTCATCCTACTCCTCATCCTGATCTCCCTGAAGAAGTTAAAGTATAAAACTCATGTACTCCCAACAAGACCCTTAAGGATTATGTATTCCCTGATCCACTTCCAATATCTTACTGGGAAATCCTTGAATATAGGCATTATAAATTATATATATTATTTTATTATATGCACTGTATTTTTTTGTATTTCTTAATTTGATTCTCATATAGAGTAATGTGTCAGTTATGCTTTTATATAAAGTAAACAATTGTCATTTACCTAAATATTTTTTTGATTGAACTTAAATATTATTTAATTTCTTTGAAATGACTTATTGCAATTTTTTTACATAATGGATAGAAGTTGTATGTACGAAACTGATCAGATTTCAACAGATTTTCAAAATAATTTGAACAGCTTTCTAGATTTTGCATTTGACAAGGCTTTAGATAGTGGTCGCATACACTGCCCATGTTCTAATTGTGTTGGAAGACCTTTGTTGAGTCTTGAAGCAGTTAGTTATCATATAACCAAATATGGTTTCCAAACAAACTATTATGTGTGGTATCACAATGGAGAGAAATGTATTCTCAAAATGTTGATGATCCAAATGATAGGACTGAATTGGAGAGTTTGATATATGATCGGTTTCCATTTATTTGGTATCATGAGAAGGAAAGGATGTCCAGCCAACAAGATTTCGATACAAGCACACATAATGCATCCAATGAAAATGATGATGTTGATAGGGTGAAAAAATTGAATGATGCTCTGAAGACTCCAGTATATTGGCAATGTGGTAAAATGAAAGAGTTGGAATTTTTAATCTGATTGTTTCATGGGAAAACTATGTATGGGATTTCAAATACTGCAATTGATTAAATTATTACCTTCTTGAAGTACTTACTTCCAAATGATGCAGATATTCCCTCAAACCACTATATGGCATGGAAGTTAGTTGATGAACTTGGATTATCAAAAAAAATCATGCTTGCCTGAATGATTTCAGCTTATTTTGGGAGGAAACTGCGGAAAGAAATGATTGTATCAAATGTGCAACCTCCCGATAGAAGCCAAGATATGATGGAACACCATCTCGTGTACCAAAAAAAGTAATTTGGCACTTTCCATTGATCCCCAGATTACAGAACCTTTTCATGTCTGATGAAATATCAGTAAAAATGTGATGGCATGACACCGAGAGAAAAAAGAATAATAAAGAGTTGGTTCACCCTGCAGATGGATTTTCATGGAAGAGATTTGATGCTCAATATCCTGAATTTGTAGCCGAAGTGCGTAATGTGAGACTGGGTCTTTCATGCGACGGTTTTAATCCATTTGGGAAAATTATTACTTCACACAACACATGGCTGGTTTTCATACACATTTATAACCTTCCCCCATGGTTGTGTATGAAAAAGCCTTACACTTTCTTGAGTATACCGATATCTGGCCCTTATAATCCCGGAAATGATATAGATTCATACATGAAACCTTTAATAAAAGAGTTGAAACTTCTTTGGGATGTGGGTGTTCCCACATACGATGCATGTTTGAAAGACATATTTCATATGCGTGTTGCGCTTATGTGAATGATCAATGATTTTCCTGCTTATGCAATGATATCTGGATGGAGCACAAAAGGAAAATTGTCATGTCCTATTTGTATGAAGAATACTCAATTGAGAAGACTGAAATATCGTCGTAGTTTTAGTTTTATGGGACATCGACGATTCTTTCCAATGAACCATCCATATAGAAACAATTATCGAAGATTTGAAAATACCATGGAGACTAAAGATCCACCTCAGCGTATGTCTGGAACTGATGTGCTTAATGAATTGAAAGATTTCATTTATTCATTTGGGAAGGGTGTAATGAAATCTAGAAAGAGGGAAAATGTTTCCAATGATACCTGTTACAATTGGAAGAAGAAGATTATATTCTTTGAGTTGTCCTATTGGTCAACCAACTTGTTACGTCATTGCTTAGACGTAATGCACATTGAAAAGAATATATGTGAAATGTTTTTTTCGATTCTTCTAAATGTCAAGGGGAAGACAAAAGATGATTTACTATCTCGGAGTGACTTGGTAGATTGGGGGATCAGACCAAAATTGCATCCTATCTGTATCAGTGAAAATAAATGGAAAGTTCCATGTGCTTCTTATGTGATGACACCTGCTGAAAAAAATCAATTTCTAGAAGTGCTACAGACTATTAAAGTTCTTGATGTCTATTCAAGCAATATATCAAAACGGGTCAATAGAAAAGAGTTGAAGCTGAAATCTTTGAAGACTCGTGATTATCACATCCTTTTCCATGAGTTGATTCCAATAGCAATCCGTCATCTCTTGTCCAATAATGTTAGAGTCTCAGTTATTCGATTGTGATATTTATATAGAGATCTTTGTGATAAGAGGTTGTCCAAATACTTCTTGCAAAAACTGTTGGCAGAGACACCATTAATTTTGTGTGAGTTAGAGAAAATATTCCCTTCATTATTTTTTACATGCATGTTGCATCTGACTGTCCATATTCTGACTGAAATACTACTTGGAGGACCTGTTGCTTTCTGTTGGATGTATCCAACTAAAAGAAACATGTGCACATTGAAATCATATGTTTGGAACATGAATTATTCTGAAGGTTCTACTGTGAACGGTTACTTGGCTCAAGAATGTATGGATTTCTGATCAATGTATTTGTCTGATCTTACTATGAGAATAAATAGACCAATGAGAAATGAAGAAGAAAATTATGGGAAAATTGAACCCAGTTTTCCATCACTTCCTCAGACAGGAGGAATTTCGGGATCATATACATTGACGACATTAAGCCTTGAAGAGCGAGATATGGCACATCGCACAGTGTTGTTCAATTGTGATTTTTTCAATGAGTATATCAAGTAAGTAAATTTTACATGTATCTCTTATCTTATCTCTTGTAATTTTAAATATTTGTTAAACTATTATTATTTTTATCTACAGGGAACATAAAGAATTGATATATAGAAAGCATCATTCTTTATCTTTGAGAAGGAAAGAGACTTTTCATAGAAAAGGGTTTTCTGCTTGGTTGAAATTAAAGGTAAAAATATTTCTGTAATAACTAAATAAAAATAATATTTAATTAAGTTTACTATTTGTTTATATTTCAGGTATCGAGTTTTCCTATAGACTTTGTTTCTGAGGAAATAAGATCTTTGTATTTTGGTCCTAATACCATGGTTCGTGCTTGTAAATCACTTGTGATCAATGGATACAAATTTATTATCACTGAACGAGAAAGAAACATGAGAACACAACATAATGGTGTTATGCTAACTGCCACAACAGACTGTTATTCCAGTTCATCGGATAGTAGACCTCGTTCTGAAAATGTATCTTATTATGGAGTCATGGAGAAAATAATAATTTTTGGATTATTACTCGCATGGTCGAGTCACGATGATGAAATGTCAACAGTTTGATTCAATGACGAGGCAAGGCACCTTTATTGATGATTGTGGATTTCGAGTTATTGACATGACTCGCACTATTTACACCGATGAACCATATGTATTAACATCAATGGTGAAACAAGTTTTTTATGTCAAAGATCATCGTCATCCTAAATTCGTTGTAATTATTGAAGTAAATCCCAGGCATGTTTTTTATGATGGTGATGATGAAGTTGACACTATCCCTACTGCAACTGGAAGCAATCCATTTATTACATATGATGACTCCAATAGCTCAATTTTCAGAGTTGATTGTGAACCCAAATTTGTGGTGGGAAATATATAGAATCATACAGTCATGTTATCTCCTACATGTTTCACTTAAATCATTCAGAGTGTGTATCCTAGTAATTACCTTCAAACCACCATAAATCTTTTGTTTCTTTATGTTTTTTTATCATAATGGTTTTTCTATATTTTGTTTTTTGGGTTACACATTAGTTATCTATTTCTAATTACTTCCATATTTATTTTCATTGCAGGAAATGAAACCCATTGAAGAGAGATGGTGTAAAAAGATGACAGAAAATAATCGTCGCATAATACAGATGGGTGTTTCTCCACTCATCCCTGTTGTGAGTATTTTATTTCAAATATAAATATTTCAATAACTTATAATATCATGTGTTTACTTTTGTGTTAAACTTTTTTTCAGAATCCACCCCCTATACGAGAGATATCCGATGAGGGGCCTGATATTGCTCCCAGTAGAGAGGTTGGTGGTAGGAGGGCGTGGTGTCAGAGTTGTACGATCATCTCATGGTCCCGGTACTGAGGCCGGTGGTATGAGGTCCAGTGGTATGAGGGCTGGTGTGTCTTCAGGGACACACAGGATATTTAGGCCTTCGATGCTTACACTACCAGTTGGCCAGACATTTGTGCCATCATCTTTTTCTTCTGGTTCATTATCTCCGAGCTATTATATTCTACCTTCTTCAACTCCTACTCCGACACAGTATGTGGCTGAGGAGCATACACTGAGGGACACTCCACCTATACAGGATATTCCTTCATCTTTTTCACATCCATTGACGCCCATTGATCCGACTACCACAGGTATATGTATATCTCTATCAAATTTTTATACCAAATTTTATTTTTATTATAACTTGTACTGATATTTTTTTCTTTAATAACAGAGTCATCTACTGATAGGAGGTGGGGGGGGCGTACTCGCTTGTGTGTGGTATGGAACCGCCAGACACAGTTGATGGTTGAATAAAATGATGATGGACAGATGATTGAGAAATTTGGGCAGGAATGTTGGGGTATTTTGGCAACACTAGACAAATACTCCGACATAATTCCGGTCAGTCCTCTCTCTTGGAGACATCTTCCACGCGAAGTCAAGGATAACACGTGGGTACAAATATGGGTAAAAAATATATGGAATTTAATGTAGTATTTTTTGTATTTATATGAACTAATCTATTGGGTGTCAGCTTCGGTTTAACTTCCCTGATGGCGAAAGTGCACGACCAGTGCATTTAAAGGAGCTAGGAGAGCTTTGGAGAGCTTATAAGCATGAGCTATATGTTGGCTGGTCTGATAGAGTGGGCACGGAGTTGGAGACATTACCTATCATGGATGACTGCCCGATAGAGCAATATCACCAAATTATTACCCATTGGGAGACTGCCAAATTTAAGGTATTAATCCTATTTGAGGTATTTAAATGACAGTTTTCATATTTTGTATTAATATTATCTTATTTATTATTAAACATTATTTAGGAATATTCTGAAAAAAAACATTGATTCAAAGAAATACCTCCACACTTTGGGGCACACAACTATGTCAGATCATGTGAGGCAGCTGGTACGATATAGTTGTTTATAATTTTTCTTTAGGATTTTCCCTTTTTATTGTTTCCTACTTAAATTATGTGATTTATTGAATATTGAATATATGATTATACTTGAACTTTATATTATTTCAATGTCATTACAGAAGTACAAATTGGATATTGAAGGACGTATCCCTCGAGCAAAATTTTTTTGCTCAAGTAGAAGAAAAAAAGATGGAACTACGGTTAATAAACCGACCCAAGAAAAGATTGTAAGTTTTAATTTGTTTATTTCAAAGTTTAATATCTATTTTGAAATTTAATAATTTCTATTAATATTTTTAATAGGCTGCTTTAGAGGCTCTTGATTCCCAGAAACCTGAAAATTTTGGGCCACACGATCATTTATATCAGGTTTTGGGAGAGGAGCACTCTGGTCGAGTACACTGCCAACATGGTAAGAATATAGTCCCGACGAGGTATTGGTCCTCTCCTGATATCCATTCTAGTACCACCGAGTTGGAACAGGTCAAGTAGCATGCAATACATTCTGATAAAAGGGTCACAGAGTTGGAAGTACAAGTTCAAACGAGGGACAAAGAATTTATGAAACTGATGAAAGCTTTATCTTCATCACTTCCACCAGAGGCCAGTGCGGCTTGTCAGACATTTATGTCGTCGATGGGTGAATTATCCAATGAACCAGGTGGTATTTATAGTGGCGGTCGAGATGATGAGATTCTTGTTGATGATGAGGATGATAAAGAGGACGAGGGTGAGGATGAGGATGAGGACGAGGGTGAGGATGGGGCCGAGGGCAAGGATGGGGCTGAGGGTGAGGATGGGGCTGACGATGAGCATGGGGATGATGACGAGGACGACGACAAGGACAGAGATGGTGGAAAGGATGAGGACAATGATGATAGTGGTGATGGTGATGGTGATCAGGGGAAGATTGATCCATTCCATTTTTGAATTATGTATAACTCTTTATTTTTGAACCTGGTTTTCCACTCTGGTATAGATAATTTTGAATTCAGTATAACTCTTTATTTTCAACCAAATATGGAAGCCTAATGATGTTATGATGGTTTGGATGTGAGTGATGCTATATGAGATTTTATGGGTTATTGTGAGGAGTTTCTTTCCCTTTAATTGATTAGTTCATAAAACATAAGTTGGTGCTGCATATATTATGTAATTGGAATTGGTAAAGTAAAATGTTGGTCTCAGATTTTCAATTTGGTTATTTATATGGTATTCTTTATCAAAAGTGGGTATATATCTATTGACTATGGGTGTATTTTCTAATTGACTAATGTATTTATTAAACTGACCATGAAATACACATTTCCCACAATACGGAAGCACCACAAAAATCATAGATAGACACTACACACCACAAGACACCCATGGGAGACACCCCTTGAGGTAGATTCCCTCTTGTAGCCTCTTTAATTTAAGAATGATTTAAATTGAATTTAGCTTCTTTCTTAATTCTGCTTAATTATATTGAATTTCATATGTTGAATAAGTTTTATTTAATATAATTGTTTCATTTGATAAATAAAGTCATGTTTTTATAATAAAACCCCTCCAACGGAGGTGCGCTGTCTATGAAAACTCACACTGATAGTTTAGGGTGTGATAATTTGACTCTCAATCAGTAGATTCAACTACCTAGTACCACTTTTAAAAATAACAAATATAAAATATATATCTTTATCATACCACAATCCCAAATCAAGAGTCTGTTTTTTATAAGATAAGATCAGTTTCTATAATGTGAAGGACAACTACATAGGATTTATTTGGAATCCTGGCCGAAAGATGCTGCCCCGCGGATGTCGTTGGACCGGGCCAACATGCCGCAGTCACACCGTGGTCAAATGCATGCCGAACGACATCATAATGACTTGAAATCACACGAAAACACCCTAATTATTATTCTTGAGGTGCATGAGGAGACGAAATGTCATTCAGATGTGCGGTTTGTGCGGCACGGCTGAATATGTGATTTTTAGGTGTTAGGAGCGCTTGAAAAACGTGCATGGGGTGGTCAAAACTGGCCGAACGACCTCGTAATTCCATGAAATTAGACGAAAACAAATGGTGGGTGAATTGTGAAATGGTCGGCCAGACGGCACGTCAATCGGAGGTGTCGTGTGACCGCGCTGGCTGAAAATGCACTCCGCGTGTTGTAAATGTCCAAAACATGCGTTTAACGGTCAAATGCATGCCAAATGATATCAGAATGACTTGAAATCACATAGAAACACCATAATTATTATTCGTGAGGTATACAAGTAGATGGAACATCATTCGGACATGGGATTGCGCGGCACGGCTGAATATGTGTTTTTTAGGTGTTCGGCGCGCTTAAAAAAGCGCGTGTGGGGTGGTCGAAACCAACTGAACGACCTTGTAATGCCATAAAATTGGACAACAACAAATGTTGGGTGAATTGTGAAATGTTCGTTCAGATGGCACGTCAATTAGAGGTGTTGTGTGACCGCGGTGGCTGAAAACGCACTCTGCGTGTCGTAAATGGCCAAAACATGTGTTTAACGGTCAAATGCATGTCGAACGACATCGGAATGACTTGAAATCACACAAAAACACCCTAATTATTATTCTTGAGGTGTATGAGGAGAAGTCACATCATTCGAACGTGCGGATTGCGCGGCATGGCTGAATATGTGTTTTTTAGCTGTTCGGCGCGCTTGAAAAGCGTGCGTGGGGTGGTTAAAACCGGCCAAACGACCTAGGAATGCCATGAAATTGGACGAAAAAAAAAGGGTGGGTGAATTTTGAAATGTTCGGCCAGACGGCACGTCAATCGAAGGTGTTGTGTGACCGCAGTGGCCGAAAACGCACTCCGTGTGTCGTAAATGGCCAAAACATGCGTTTAACGGTCAAATGCATAACAAACAACATTGTAATGACTTGAAATCACACGAAAAAACCCTAATTATTATTCTTGAGGTGTAAAAGGAGAAGTCACGTCATTCAGACACGCGGTTTGGGCGGAACGGCTGAATATGTGTTTTTTAGGTGCTTGGCGCGTTTGAAAAGTGCGCGTGGGGTGCTCGAAACCAGCTGAACGACCTCAGAATTCCATGAAATCGAACGACAACAAAGGGTGGGTGAATTTTGAAATAGTCATCTAGATGTCATGTTAATCAGAGGTGTCGTGTGACCGCGCTGGCCGAAAATGCACTTCGCCTGTCGTAAATGGCCAAAACATGCGTTTAACGGTCAAATGCATGCCGAACGACATCATAATGACTTGAAATAACATGAAAATACCTTAATTATTATTCGTGAGGTGTACGAGGAGACAGAACGTCATTCAGATGCACGGATTGCACGACACGGCTGAATATGTGTTTTTTAGGTGTTTGGCCCTTCAAAAAGCGCGCGTGGGGTGGTCGAAACTGGCCAAATGACCTCAGAATGCCATAAAATCGGACGACAACAAAGGGTGGGTGAATTGTAAAATGTTCGGCTAGACGGAATGTCAATCGGAGGTGTCGTGTGACTGCGGTGGCCGACAATGCACTCCACATGTCGTAAATGACCAAAACATGTGTTTAATAGTCAAATACATGCCGAACGACATCAAAATGACTTAAAATCACACAAAAAAATCCTGATTATTATTATTGAGATTTACGAGGAGACGGAACGTCATTCAGACACGCGGTTTGCGCGGCACGACTGAATATGTGTTTTTTAGGTGTTCAGTGCGCTTGAAAAGCACGCGTGGGGTGGTCAAAACCGGCCGAACGACCTCATAATTCCATGAAATCTAATGAAAACAAAGGGTAGGTGAATTGTGAAATGGTCGGCCAGACGGCACATCAATCGGATGTGTCGTGTGACCGCGGTGGCCAAAAATGCACTCTGCGTGTCGTAAATGGCCAAAACATGCATTTAACGGTCAAATGCATGCCGAATGATATTGGAATGACTTAAAATCACACAAAAACACCCTAATTATTATTCTTGAGGTGTATGAGGAGATGGCACGTCATTCGAACGCGCGGATTGCACGGCACGGCTGAATATCTGCTTTTTAGGTGTTCGGCGCGCTTGAAAAGCGCACGTGGGGTGGTCGAAATAGGCCGAATGACCTCAGAATGCCATGAAATAGGACGACAACAAAGGGTGGGTGAATTTTAAAATGGTCGGCCAGACGGCACATCAATCGGAGGTGTTGTGTGACCACGGTGGCCGAAAAAGCACTACGTGTGTCGTAAATGGACAAAACATGCATTTAATGGTCAAATGCATGCTGAACGACATCGGAATGACTTTAAATCACACTAAAAAACCCTAATTATTATTCTTGAGGTGTACGAGGAGACGGCATGTCATTCGAACGCGCGGTTTGTGCGGCACGGCTTAATATGTGTTTTTTAGGTGTTTGACGCGCTTTAAAAGCGCACATGGGGTGGTCAAAATCGGCCAAACAACCTCAGAATGACATAAAATCGGACGACAACAAAGGTTGGGTGAATTTTGAAATGGTTGGCCAGACGGCACGTCAATCGGAGGTGTCGTGTGACCGTGCTGGCCGAAAACGCACTTCGCCTGTCGTAAATGGCCAAAACATGCGTTTAACGATCAAATGCATGCCTAACAACATATGAATTACTTGAAATCACACTAAAACAGCCTAATTATTATTCGTGAGGTGTACGAAGAGACAACACGTCATTCGGACCTGCGGATTGCACGCCACGGCTGAATATGTGTTTTTTAGGTATTTGGCGCACTTGAAAAGCGTGTGTGGGGTGGTCAAAACCGGCCGAACAACCTCGGAATTCCATGAAATCGGACAACAGCAAAGGGTGGGTGAATTTTTAAATGTTCGGCTAGACGGCACATCAATCGGAGGTGTCGTGTGACCGCGGTGGCCGAAAATGCACTCCACATGTCGTAAATGGCCAAAACATGCATTTAACGGTCAAATGCATGCCGAACGACATCGAAATGACTTGAAATCACACAAAAACACCCTAATTATTATTCGTGAGGTTTACGAGGATACAGAATGTCATTCGGATGCGTGTTTTCTACAGAACGGCTGAATATGTGTTTTTTAGGTGTTTGGCGCGCTTGAAAAGCGCGCGTGGGGTGGTCGAAACTAACCGAATGACCTCGGAATGCCATAAAATCAGACAAAAACAAAGGGTGGGTGAATTTTGAAATGGTCGGCCAGATGGCACGTCAATAGGAGGTGTCATGTGACCGCGCTGGCCAAAAACGCACTCCGCCTGTCGTAAATGGCCAAAACATGCGTTTAACGGTCAAATGCATGTCGAACGACATCATAATGACTTTAAATCACACAAAAACACTCTAATTATTATTAGTGAGGTGTAAAAGGAGATTTCATGTCATTCGGATGTGTGGATTGCGCGGCACGGCTGAATATGTGTTTTTTAGGTGTTTGGCGTGCTCGAAAAGCGCGCATGGGGTGGTTGAAACTGGCCGAATGACCTCGTAATTCCATAAAATTGGACGACAACAAAGGGTGGGTGAATTTTGAAATGGTCGGCCAGACATCATATCAATCAGAGGTGTTGTGTGACCGTGCTAGCTGAAAATGCACTCAGCGTGTCATAAATGGACAAAACATGCGTTTAACGGTCAAATGCATACCGAACAACATCGGAATGACTTGAAATCACACGAAAACACCCTAATTATTATTAGTGAGGTGTAAGAGGAGACAAAACATCATTTGGATGCACGTTTTGTGCGACATGGCTGAATATGTGTTTTTTAGGTGTTCGGCGCGCTTGAAAAGCATGTGTGCGGTGGTCGAAACCAGCTGAATGCATTCGGATTGTGTTGATACTTTAGGAAAACAATCCATGAGTCATTTTTGATGTGTAGGAGTCAACCCTGCCTCAATCTGAGGTGTTGTGTGGCCGGCACCACTCAAATTGTCTCTCTTTTATTTCAAAAGGACATCATTTTAAGTGAATACAACAACTAACATACGGAAAACTGACCAAATGCATTCAGATTCTGTTGAAACTTTAGAAAAATTATCCATGGGTAATATGTGACGTGTATGAGTCAACCCTGCCTCAATTAGAGGGCCATTGTGGCCAACACCACTCAAAGTGTTTCTCTTTTGTTTTAAATGGACAAGATTTTAAGCGAAAACAACAATTGGCATACTTAAAATGGACCAAACGCATTCATATTGGGTTGATATTTTAAAAAAATAATCCATGGGTCTTCTTGATGTGTACGAGTCAACCCCACCTCAATCTGAGGTGCGTTGTGGCCACCACCACTCAAAATTTCTCTCTTTTGTTTAAAATGGACATGATTTTATGTGAAAACAACTGACATACGAAAAACTGAACAAATGCATTCGGATTCTATTGAAACATTAGGAAAACAATCCATGGGTCATTTTTGATGTGTACGAGTTAACCCTGTCTCAATCCGAGGCGTGGTGTAGCCGGCACCACTCAAAGTGTCTCACATTTCTTTGAAATGGACAACATTTTAAGTGAAAACAACAACTGACATACAGAAAACGGACCAAACGCATTCGGATTCTATTGATACTTTAGCAAAATGATCCATGGTTCATTTTTGACGTTTACAAGTAAACCCCACCTCAATCTGAGGAACAGTGTGGCCAGTACCACTCAAAGTGTCTTTCTTTTGTTTAAAATGGATACGCTTTTAAGTAAAAACAACCGGCATACGGAAAACTGACCAAACGAATTTATATTGTGTTGATACTTTAGGAAAACGATCCATGGTTCATTTTTGACGTGTAAGATTCAACCCCGCCTCAATCCAAGGCGTGGTGTGGCCAGCACCACTCAAAGTGTCTCTCTTTTTTTTCAAAAGGACATCATTTTAAGTGAATACAACAACTGAAATTTACACTCATCAACGATAGTTGCAAACTCTTTTTCATGAGTTGGGTAGTTTCACTCATGGGGTCATAAGTGAAGAGACTCCTAAGAAAATACTTTTTCACCATATATTATAAAAAATACAAGTTCAATGCAAAATTCATCACATATCATTACATACCCAAATCTAGGATCATAAAAAAAAATTGGGATTTGAGCCAATTTCAAACTCTTATTCAACTATAATAAGTATTTCTCAGACTATTTTGCCTATTATAATTTGATGGGGATATGGGGGGGCTATACAGGGGTGAGGTGAATTACTACTAGAAGAGTGGTTGTCATTTGAAGATAGAAATGGGTGTAAATAATGTTTGAGTTATTGAAACTATTATTAAATCTACTGGATGATTGTTTTCATATGAAGATTTAAATAGGGAATTGTAGTACATGACATGGTTGGAAGAGTTTGATGGTTTTATGTGTTTTTTTTTGTGCTGTTTTAGGTGTTTTTTATACTTTTTTAAGTTTGTATGTGTTTTTTGTGATATTTTTTATGCAGGTGTATACTAGAGGGGATACTGGAGGGCTACTGTGCAACAGTTCTGGAAAAACACATTACCAACGGTTTTAAACCGTTGGTATAACAGTTCTAGAAAAACACATTACCAACAGTTTTAAACTTTTGGTATAACAGTTCTTGAAAAACACATTACCAACAGTTTTAAACCGCTGGTATAATAGTTTTCGAAATAGAAATTTAAAAAATATACCAACGGTTCTAAACCATTGGTATAGTGTTTAATATATACCAACTGTTTCTAGAAACCGTTGGTAAAAACATTTACACTCAGTATTGCCAACGGTTTATAAAACTGTTAGAAATACTCCAATTAAAATGCCTTTCCCAAATGTTATACAAAAATAGTTGGTAATGGGCTACTGCCACGCCTTACTTTCCAACGGTTTTCCAAACCGTTGGTATACTATATACCAATGGTTTGGCAGCCTTTACCAACGGTTTTAAACCATTGGCAAAGGCTTAATTTCCAGTAGTGTAAATCATAGATTAGGGAACATAATCCTATAATATAATTTTAGGATAAGTATATAAGAATATAAAAAATATTTTTAAAGAAAATATTGTGCAGTTTTTTCTAACAATACATCTCTATCAGGATACTACAAGTGTACGTGGTTCTGGAACAAATGTACTCAGGGGTAATAAATCTGAAAAGGGCGCATTGGGGTTAACCTGATCATCATCACCTGGTACATGATAATGGGACTCACTATACACCTAATTTGACACTCTCCTGTAATATGATTAGGATAATTCACATTTTCATAACTAACTATTATGAAGGATTTTAAAATAAAGATATCCCCAAAGAAACTGTGTTTATTATATGAGATTAGTTATGCATAAATTTTTCAATTTTTGTTAAGTGTTTCACTAGTTTTGGTATTATAGATTATGTTTCATAATATTATATCTAATCTAGTGTATGTCATTTTTTATAAATAACATCTAATGTAAGGAATGGAAACTGTATAGATGCACGTAATCCAAAGAGTAAGAATGATCATTTCTTTGATGGGTTTATACCAATATTTTGAAGGGAACTAATCTCCCAAAAATTCTCATAATTTGAATACATAGTATCATGTGCTATAAATATATAGAAATAATTATATATGTATTATGGATTCAAATGGAATCCATAGAATAAGATAATAGAAGAGAAAAAATGGATAAGGGGAAGAAGGGAAAGAATGATTTTTCCACATGTGATAATTTCAGAGAGAAACACCTTGGCACATCCTTAGAGGGAATGGGATTTTTCTACAAGTGTGGAGAGAAAAAATTCCATGATCTTTATTTAAAGGTCAAGAAAGAAATTTCCAATAGTCAATGCTTCAACTGTATGGAGATGGACACTATGAAAATGAATTCCCCAAGCATCAAGGGAATATACCTCAAATTAATCTAAGGGATCATGATAAATCTTATGTTATTACCAAAACTAAAGTGGAATGATTAATTTGATTGTATTTTGATTCAATAATTATGATATAGGATTATTTTATCAATGATATTATAGTTATAATAATCATAAAATTTATAAGGATTGTATTACAGTACTATTTCTTAAAGGATTTTAGAGCATATATTGAATGGTACCGATGACAAATAAAAGTGATTCAGTAACAAGTTGAACCTATTATAAAACACATTATTGAGAGAGGATAGCCATTAAAGTGTTTCTTATGTTTATATAATAATTATATGATTATGTGATAGTGTTATTGACTATTAAATTTCTTATAGGATTTATGGTTTATGTCATATTTGCTATAATTTACTACAAGTACTTGTCACGAACCGAATCTGGTTACCACTAATACCAGCACCAAATACATCCCATGACAAGGCTCGAAGGTCATTCCATATCCCCACAGGCTGAAAAAAGTGACCAGGTATCAATAAATTTGGTTTTGGAATGATTTACCTGAGTATGAAAGCAAAAAACATTAAAAACAGTCAATAATATGAATCTGAAATTTTCATGACAAACAATCCTTAACAGAAATAAGATCTTAATAAATGGTTTTAAAAAATTACAATATGTCCAAACATAAATAAAAATATCATAAAATCATCCACAAAGACTCCACATGACAAGGGTTCATCACCCCCGATCCATCTCCATAACATCGCACCATAGGATTGGACTAACAACCCGAACTGCCTTCACCCGAGGCTTTGCCTTTTCCTGTGTCAAACATAATAAAGTATACTTACACCAAAGGGTGTAATTAGGTTTTGAGACTAATCTCAATATGATACCACCCAAATATTTCAAATAGTATGCAATACAATGTGAAAACGCACGCAGTTTTAATATGTAAGGAAAAGCGGCGATAAATTCCATGAAATGCAACTTTCAATTATAGATAGTTTTCAAAATATAACTTTCTTAATGTTAACACATTTTAATAATACACGTTATCTACTATAATTTAAATCCAAACACACCCTAATACAAGGGTAAATACCACAAATCCAATGATCACCAAAATCGGGAACACCCCTAGGCACTAGATAGTCTCGGGCCCTATGTACCTCGTACCTCGGTGTAAAATATCCATGTCACAATCCTTTCCCATGCATGATACACTTGTAGAGAACATACCCATAACCTAGTGGTCCCCAAAATCCATCCATATAGTATAGTTATAGTTGTCGTTATCCAAAATGCAAAGTGAAACAGGGATAAAACCGCTCCAGATCACTAGCGTACTAGTACATATCCGCCCACCTAGGTACCTAGGATTCCCCCTCTGTGCTCAAAAAATTTCAGCATGATACATAGATCCATTTTCATATAAAAACACCACTAATGGTCACATAAAACAATACAGTATCTATACACACTTTATACCACTTAAAACACACAACAAAACATTTTGATTTTTAATAAAACAACTTCTCAAAATCTCGCATTATTTTGTACCCAAAAATCCTTGAAATCCCCACTTTTCACACTATGTGCACACTTATAAGTCTCCAAAACAAAAATTTCATCCCAATAAATTTAAATTAAACCAAAAAATCAGTTATAGGGCAGCCCCATATGAACTAAGAAGTGATATCTTTGTAAAACCTCTATTTTCACACAAACATGGCACTTAAAGTTCGTATGCTTCACAAACACCATTAAAACAAATTTTTGCAGAAAAAACCAAAGTATATAAACATTCAAAACATGATTTTAAGCCCTAATACATTTCAACATAATCAACTAAGTAGTTATAGGGTATCCCAAATGAACCAATAAAATATTTCTAGGAAAACCCCCAATTTCACATAAAAATGGAACTTAAACTTCATTTTCTTTACAAATACCACTAAAACCAAATTTTTCCCCAATAATAAAATGAGATAAACATGAAAATGTTATAAACACAGAAATATAAGTCACAAGGATTACATACACATGTAATCACCTACCAAAATTGTTAAAACTTTGAATCCTTTGTGCGAAAATTCAATCGCACCACTGCCGCACCTCAAGGAAGGTAGATCGAGCCTAAAATCAAAATATTGGACCAAAAAAACCCAAATTTAAACCCTAGGTTAGAAACCCTACCCTATGGTAATTTGTGACCTCAAGGAAATTGGAAGAAACTTGATGAAAAGGGGAGGAACTAAGAGGGAGAAACACTTACTTGAGATTGTGTGAAGTTCCTCCACCAAATCCCCCTTCAAAATGGAGTTCCAATGAGTGTTTTAGAGGCTTTGAGGGCTTACATGGATGTTAGTTTCGAATTGGGGAATAAATCGGTGAATTAGGATAAATCCTAGGAGGGAAAAGAAGTCATTTAACTCATTTTTTTAATGATATGGACATGGGGACACGGTTTGTGTGCATGGTTTAACTCATTTTTTATGGTGATAAAGGTATTCATATATTTTTAATGTGACATTAAGATCCACATTATATTTTCTAGGTAATATAATAGAGATTTTGTGACCATCCGTCAAAAAAATTGAACTTTGAATCTGGACAAAAAAAATTGGATGATTCTTCAGGTTAACTATTTATGGAATGGATTAAGTTGAAATTTGGGTTTTATTGGATAACTTGTGCCAACCATTTTAGCCTTGGAAAATATATAGATATATGAGGTATGACTTTTAATTATTTTATTTAGATAATGATCTGTTAATTCTTAATTTTAGTTCTTCAGACATAAAAACTCTTATTGGATATTCATTTCTTGGAGTAAGAGATGAAGTTAGAATTGATCAAAGCACATATAAAATATGAAATTGTGCATATAGAAAGATATCAAGTCACTATATTTTATTATGTTCTCAGTCTAGATGTTAAAGGAATTCCTCAACTCTAGGAAAATTATCTTGAAACAAAAAATTTATCCTAGTACCTTCATTTCTGATGAATCAAATGGTCTCATAACTCATAATAGATTTATGTTTTTTTGGTTGTTAACCTTCTCTAGATCACCCACTTTATTGTGATCAATGATATCTATCACTCTATATTAATCCTTGGGAAATAGTATTCTCTTTTTTGTTTATGTTTTCATTTCCCACCAATTTTCACCTAATTAGAAACCTAGTTATGTGATATTTTATATGATCTTTGTACTTCCATTTTTCTATTATTAAGAGGATATTTTATTAACCCATTTTATGATCTGAGTTACCAATAAAGGTATTTTCAAATTTCAAATCCTTGATTATCGATATGAAGATTAAATTGTGAGGATTTAATTTATTTAAGGGTGTAGAATGCAACACCTCGATATTTTAAAATAGGAACATCATGTTTGATAGAGTGTATGACACACAGAATCAAGATTAAAAGAAAATATAGCACCCTGAGAGTTTATGGTATATTTCTTTAAATAAATCTAGTCTATTCAATATATTTTGATTCATGCAACACTCGTTTTAAATAAAACATGATACCATAATAAAAAATTATTATTTAAACATGACCATTATAACCTAGCCATTAAATTAGAGGGTATGAATATTACTAAATAAATTATGAAAATTATATGGGTTAAACATGTATAAAATAACATAAATGTATATCTATTTATTATAGATAAAATAATAATCATTTGAAATTAAAAGAAATGGTTTTTTCAAAACTGTATTTTTTTAAAGAAAAAGGTTATGTCGCTTCTTGCAAACTTATGATAAAATTTATTTTTAAAAATTTTATAAAATTTATTTGATAAAATTAAATTAATTTTTAAAATCATAATATCAAAATCATCTTAGGATTTATTTTTTATAATTTTTTGAAAACATTTTTTTGATGAATAGTGAAAAATACTGAATTTTAATTGAAAATTGCCTTTTCTTTAAATTATTTATAAATTTAAAATATATTTTAAATTGGTTTTAAAGTAAAATATTTTAATTATATATCTGTTAATATAATTTATATCATTGGAATAAATTTCATATTGAATTTTTATATTAAAACCTTCTATACTTATGAGAATTTTCTTTTTGGAAACCCTTTTTTTCGTCGTGTCTACGGGTACAATTTTAAATTAAATTCTTCAACTTCTTTGAATTAAATTAGTAAAAATGGATTCCATATTTTTAATAATTATAATTTATATTATCTAAAAATATTGACTTAATTTTTTACCAAAATGAATAGTGAAAACAATAAAAATTAATTATTGTGATTAAGGTAAAAATGGGTTTATCATAGGATTAAACTAAGAAGATAAGGGTTAAAAATGACCTAAAAACTTGTCAAAATATTATTAGATGGACATATTTATACCTTATCCTATCAAATATTATTACCCAAGGTTATTTAAAATATTTTATCATGTGAATGACTTTATCATTTTTTATTATTTTAGGAAATTTCCAAGTGATTTCCAAAAGGGATCCCTTTCTCCACTGTTAAAATGGTACTCCCTACCCTCATTTATTCACACCCATCAAGCACTTTGTCTTGAAAAAAAACTACCAAAATATCTCCCTAAAATCCTTAAACATACTCTAGAGCTTTTGTTCCTCCTAAAATACCATCCCTAGAGTCCTTGAGAGGAGATCTAAAGGAGGTGTCTCTTAGAGAAGGTAATTATCTTAACAAATATCTTTCATTTTCTTTCTTCTTTTTATACCTTCAATTATGTCTTAAAACTTAAAATATAATAACATGATTATTTCCCATATATTGATATGTTATTAAGTTTATATAATAATATTTATCCATCTACACTTCCATCAAATGTGAAATGAAATCATCAATCGTGTGTACGGCAGACTACCATCTCGCGAACCGATGTAGTTCGTTTTCCATTACCACATTTCAAGGATGGATATAATGATATATTTACCAAATATATATGATATTTATGATATTATTATACTTTTTATATTTTAATATCATATATACCTTTTTACATTCCTTTCCATTTCAAATATAATAATGTCGCTCGTGTGTACGGCGGACTACCTCCTCACAAAGCGTTATGATTCATTTTTCAATTACTCTTTACATGGAATTTAATAATAATAAAATTAATGAATATATGTGATACATATGAGATTATATTTATTTTTTAAAATTAATATATTACCCAATTCCTTACCCTTCCACTCGTTAAGGGAACGATATCGTCGCTCCTACATATATACGACCTACCATCACCGTAAAGCGATGCGATTCATTTTCCATGTCCAAATTTCATAAATGGTTAAAAAATGTATCTAATGATTAAATATGATATTTATAAAATTATTATCATTATGGTGATGATATATATATATATATATCAAATTAAAAAGAACCTGAACTTTCATGACAAAATGTGTATGAGAAAACAAGGAAATTAACACCCGAAATAATGAAAATAATGATATATTATTAAAAAAAATAAGTGGTAAAATGTTATAATAGGGTAATATATGATATTATAAATATTATTATGGTTCTGGTTTTGGTATAAATTAATAACATTCTTAAAACCATTATACAATAGTTATGGATATGTACAAATGAAATTATACTTAAGGTAAGGGTTTCTTGTCTCATTTTTACTTTTGTGAGACATACACATATTCACCAATTATTTATTTTATGTGGTGTATATACTACCCATTTTTTATGTTATATAATGAATTAATTTAACTTCATGGTATTTATAAATTCATTTAAATTTATTTCTTTCATTGTGCATATGATTCAAAAGTTACCAAAGTGGTAAGATTTTATTTCACAATCTCATAATTATTCGGGATTGTTTATGTTCATGTCTCCCTTGGGGGAATTATTTGATATTTCAATATTGAAATAATTTTATTTTATTATTATATTGTTATTCATTAACTTTTTAATCAATATTACCATGTTTCCACTCTTTGTTACTTAAAATGATTGAGAAAATGATTTTAAGAAAATATGAATTTATTTCTCTCTTCGGTCAAATATCATTTTTCATCAATAGCCATGTTTTATAAAAAAAATCAGAAATTTTTTTAAAATTTTAAAAATAATTTATTAAATACATTTTTACCCATTTTTAATTCTTATAAAAAAAATTGAAATGAATCTTCGTGTTGTTTTCAAAACAATGTCTATTTATATTTTACCGAAAATGTGAAAGGAATATTTGTTTTAATGTGTAAGACATGAACGGAATTTTCTACCATCATGACCAATCATTGTTTTAAAACTTATTTTAAAATATTTAAAGTATATTTTCAAATAAAATTATTTTCAAAATATTTTTTGAACTTTTTTTAAGGTGATTTTTAAAATACAAAGGTTTTTTTCCTCTAAAATTTTTTTAAGGGTCTTTTATGGTATTTATATTCATAAATGACATCAAATATTCATTTTACTTATGATCCACTGGGTATATTTTATATTTATATTATCCTTATTAATTATTTAGATGTTTTATGATTATTTTGACTAGGGATATACCAGTTTGACACCATTTATATTACTCTTGATGGTTTATGATTATCTTTATTGATTGGGGTAATTGTTAACATTTCATATAATAGTTTTTCAATACAAATGTTTATATTGATTATTTTTCACACCTTTCATATAAGTAATTAATTGTGCATAGTAAGTGACAGTCAGGTCCTATTATAGTCTTAGATGCATTAGTAGGTCTCATGAGACAAACTATATTGGGTTTCGGCCGAGGCCTTACACATTTATTTAGATGTCTTAGAATAAATCCTCAACGGTATGTTTTAGATGTCTGGAATTATGAATTCCATAATTATGAATTCAGTTATGAATATTCCATGTGATTATTCGATTAGTTAGAATATCCATGGTTAAGTTTTCAAGATCATGTGGTTATTTATATGGAATTATTTGATCATCATTTATTCTTTCCATATTATGCTCAAGTAATTTATTAAATGGAATGTGTTTTAGTTATTTACTTTTACATATTTATTATGACTTATTTATTCATATATTACACTATAAACTTACTCTTACTAAGCATCTGAACTCACCCCATTCTTATATTTTATTTTCCTCGGGATACCAGGAAATTTTTTGTAATTGATATATAGGGATACACTATGAGGAATAGTAGTGTTCTCAAATAAAATAATTTTTGTGGTTTATGATTTCAATTGTAATAATAATTTCAATTATGGATCTAGTTTACCAAGTCTATTAAACTATTAGGTCCTTCAGGATTTGATTCCTTGTATCTTATGTCAATGTAATGAAAGAGACATCAACTCTGGGATAATGAGACTGGGGTCACTATAGTTGGTACCAGATGAAGTTTAGTAGAAACCTTGGGAACTAGATTTAGGAAAACATAGATTAGGTAACATAAACCTATGATAGACTTTGAGGATAAGTATATAAGAACATCCTAAAGTTTTGTTAAGGAAAATATTATGTGTTTTTCCTAGAAATACATACCTGCCTAGATACTAAAAGTGTACATTATTCTAGCATAGATGTACCTAGGGGTAATAAATATGAAAAGGACTTATTGGGATTGAACTGATCATCAACTAGTGTATGAAAATAGTTCTTACTACACACCTAGTTTGACACTCCCATGGGATCTTCTTGGGATAATTCACATTTTCTTTAGAAACCATTATGGAAGTATTTTAAAATAAATATATCCCTAAAAACCCATGTTTATGATTATGAGATTAGTTATCCATAAATTTTTCAATTTATGTTAATATTTTCATTAGTTTTGGGATTATACATTATGTTTCATAATTTTATGATCTAATATAGTTTATTAAATTGTTTATAAATTATTTCTAGTGGAAGAAATGGAAAGTGTATAAATTCACATAATCCATAGAGTAAGAATGATCATTTAGTTGATAGGATTAAGCCAATATTTCAAAGGTAACTAGTCTCAAAAACATTCTCATCATATGAATACCTAGTATCATGTGCTATCAGGAAAAATAAATAATTATCTAAGTATTATGTCTTTGAAGGGAATATATAGAAGAAGAGGATGGCAGGGGAAAAATAGATAAGGGGAATAAGGGAAAGAAGTATTTTCCCACATGTGATAATTATGGAAAGAAACGCCCGGGTACTTGATTTAAGGGAATGGGAGTTTATTACAAGTATATAGAGAAAGTCCACAATGATTTTGATTATAAGGGAAAGAAAGAAATTTCCAATTTTTAATGCTTCAACTGTAAGGAAATGGGCCAATATGAAAATTAATTCCCTAAGATTCAAGGGAATGTACCTCAAAAGAAGCTAAGGGATCATGTTCAAGCATATTTTATTACCATAGATAAAGTGTAATGATTAATTTTATTATGTTTGGATTCAAGAATTATGTTGTAGGAGTATTTTATCAATGATATTTTGGATATAAGAATCCTAAAATATATAAGGATTGTACTCCAATACTATTTATTAAAGGATTTGAGAGCATATGTTGAATGGTATCGATGACCAAGAAAATTTATTCAGTAACAAGAGGAACCTATTGTAAAACAAATGATTTAGGGAGTATAACCATTAATATGTTCTTGATATTGAGATAATAATTAGATATTTATGGGATAGTGTTGGTGACCATGAAATCGGTAGGAAGTTTGATGTTTTATGTCATCTTTGTTGGAGTTTACTATAAGTATTGATGTATGGAATATATCCGATAACCTAAGATTTTATATTTGGATTCATGCATGTTTTCATTAATTTTTTATAGTGATCACAGTATTCACATATTTGGAATGTGACATTAAGAGACACTTTATATTTTCTAGGGAATATAATTTTGATTTAGTGACCTTTCTTCAAAAACTTTAGACTTTAAATTTAGAAAGATAAATTTTAGATGAGTATTCAAGTTAAATATTTATGGAACAGATTAAATTAAACTTTGGTTGTTTTTGGATAACTTTTGATAACCATTTTGGTCTTGGAAAATATCAAGTGACTGGAGGAATGACTTTTAATTCTTTTATTGTGCTAATAATTGTTAATTTTAGTACTTCGGGTATAAAAATTCCTATTGGATATTCATTTCTTAGAGTAAGAGATAAAGTAAGAATTGATTTCACCACATCCAAAGGATGAAATTGTTCTTATATAAATATATCAAGTCACTATATTTTATTATTTTATCAGTCTATATGGTAAAGTAATTCATCAACTCCAATGAAAGGATCTTGAAGCAAAAATGTTATCCCGGTACCCTTATTTCTGATGAATCAAATGGTCCCTTAACTCATAACAGATTTATGGTTTTTTTGTCATTAACCTTATTTGGATCACAAAATCTTTTATGATAAATTATCTCTATCACTCTCTATTAATCCTTGGGAATTAGTATTCTCATTCATTTCTATGTTTTCATTTCCCACCAATGTTATCCTACTTAAAAACCTAGTTTTGTGTTATTTCATATAAACTTTTTAATTCCCTTTTATCTTACTAAGAAGATGTTTTATTAAACCTTTTTATGATATGGGTTCCAAATAAAATTATTTTAAAATTTCAAACCCTTGATTACCAAGTTCATGATTAAATTGTTAGGGTGCAATTTATTTAAGGCGGTTGAATGTAACACTCTAAGATTTTAAAATAGGGACATCATGTTTGATGGCATGTATGACATGAAATTCCAAGATTGGAAGAAAATATAAAACCCTGAGACTTTATGATATATTTATTTTTAAATAAATTCAATCTCTTCAATATCTTTTTATGCATGGAACACTGGGTTTCAACAAAACATGATACTCTATTAATATATTATTATTTAAACATGGCCATTATAACTTGGTTGTTAAATTGGTGAGTATGAATAGTACTAACTAAATTATGAAAATTATAAGTTTTACACATGTATAAAATAAATTAAATGGATATTTATTAATTATAAATAAAATAATAATCATTTTAAAGTAAAATAATTTTTTCTGAAAAAACAGTATTTTTTAAAGAAAACGGTTTCGTCACTTATTGTGAAATTATGATAAAATTAATTTTTGAAACTTTTATAAAAAAAATATTTAATAAAATTAACTTAATTTTTGAAATCATAATATCAAAATTATCTTAGGTTTAATTTTTTAGAATTTTTTGAAAAGATTAATTTTTTGATAAATAGTGACAATTCTGAATTTTAATTGAAAACTGTCTTTTCATTTAAATTATTTATAAATTTAAATTATATTTCAAATTGGTTTTAAAGTAAAATTAGTTAAATTATATATCTATTAATCCAATTTAGTTCATTTTAATCAATTTCATATTTAATTTTTATATTGAACCCTTCAATATTTAAGAGAGTTTTCTCTTTGAAAACCCTCTTTTTCAATGTGTATGTGGGTATAATTTTAGATTTAATTCTACCAGTTGTGTGAATTGAATTTGGAAAAATGTATTAATTATTTTGAATCATAATAATTTATATTATCTAATTATTTTAACTTAATTTTTGACCAAAATGAATAGTGAAAACAGTAAAAATTAATTACTACAATTAACGTAAAAATGGGTTTACCGGGGGTTAAACTAAGAAGATAATGGTTACAAATGACTTACCAACTTGTAAAAATATTATTTTATGGAAATAATTACACCTTATATTATCTATTATTTTACCCTGAGGTTATTTGGAAGATTTTAGCATGTGAATGGCTTTATCATTTTGGATTCTTTTGGGAAATTTCCAAGTAATTTCCAAGAGGGTTCCCTTTCTCCACATATAAAAGGGAACTACCTACCCTCACTTATTTACACCCATAAATTATTTTATCTAAAAAAATATTCCAAAATATCTCACCAAAATCCTTATACATATTTTAGATCTTCTTCTTCACAAAAGACCATCCATGGGGTCCTTGAGAGGAGATCCAATAGAGGTTTCTCTTAGAGAAGGTAATTATCATAATAAAACTCTTTAATTTTATTTATTATTTTTTCACCTTAAATTATGTATTGAAACTTATAATATAATAACACCAATATATCCCATATACTAATATGTTATTATGTTAATGTCATAATATTTATCCCTTTCTACTTCCATCAAATGGAAAATAAAATCATCGATCATGTGTATGGTGGACTACCGCCTCGTGAACCGATGTATTTCATTTTCCATCACCCCCTTTAAAATATAGATACAGTGAAATATTTTACACATGTATGTGATAATTATTATATTATTATACTTTTTTATTTTAATTTCACATATACCTTTTTACTTTCCATTACATTTAAAATATGATACTGTCACTCGTGTGTATGACAGACTACCACCTTGTGAAGTGATGTGGTTCATTTTTTACTTACACTTTACATGGAATATAATAAGGATAAAATCAATGAATATATATGATATATAAGAAATGATATATATTTTATAAAATTAATATATTACCCACTTTTTATGATCCTGTACTTCTAATGAGATATGTTCTTGTTTACATTTTGGTTTAGATACCATTAATTTGGTTAATGAAATGTTTCTCAGGTTTATATGGAGGGTCAAGGGTGATCTTGGGTTTTGGTACATAAGGGGAAAGTGGGATATCAAGTTCATGTTTCATGGTTGGTTCATGGTTATTATTAATTATGCTTTATAACCATGCTTTCCTGGAGGAGGTGTCACACGATTGGTGAAATCGTACAAGGGGGAAGTGAAACTATGTGGGCTTGGAAAAAGCCAATCCACATGGTTACTACATGGTTTTTCAAATTGTATGGGCTACCCATAAAGTAATGTGTATTATAACCCTCTTGGACATAGGGTGGTGCATGGTTGGCGCACGGTTTGTCCAACCATACAGCCAAACCATGCATCTCATTAAAAATGGGAAAATTTACTATTTTCACCCTCAAGAATTAAGAACTCATACTTGATTTTATTACACTTTCTTCCTATAGTATCCAAGGGTTATTATATTTTCCTCCCAAACATCCCAAGGATCAAAATCCCTCATTTCTAATCTGTTTGGAGTGTTGTTGGGTACGAATTGAAGCTCGGGGTGGTTCTAACACTCATCTTTCTTCCTTTTTCTGGATTAGGGCTTATGGAATCATTATTATTCTTCCAAATATCTAAAAACCCCTTTTTACAGTGTTTTCTAATTTTGAGTTTTAAATGTGGTTTTTTTCTTAATCGAAGGCCAAGTTTAAGAGAACATTCATCTTCATAATCAAGGTAGGTGGTCTACAAGTTATATCCCATAATCTTATGGTTAAATTCAAGTGTATGTGGTTGTGAGCTTGTACTATTGTTTTTTATGTTTGGTTTTACATGGTTAAAATGATGAACTAATTGGTTAATTTATGAATTTAACCCCTTATGGTCCTCATGGGATGAATTGAGGTTGATTATAATAGTTAAGGGACACTCATGGGGTGTTCTGATTTCTTGAACATGGAATTGAGTTGCTAAGTGTATAATTGAATTATTATATGATATATCCCCTGATAGATGTGTTGACATGTTATCTTGAGTTATGAAATTAAACTAATGGTAAGTGTGTCTAGTTGTTGACATGGCATAAGGGGGTTTTTGGTAAATAATAAATATGTTAAATGGATTAAGGCATGTAAATGGTAAAAGTGTAAATGGGATAAGGCATGAAGATGGTATATGTGTGGAATGAACTATGGTTGATAAATGGTAAATGTTTTCAATGAGATATGGTCATAAATGGTAAATTTGTTTAATGTGTTATGTTTTTTTATTGTTATATGTGTTGAATGGTTAAATAACCATGTGCACATGGCTTGGTGGTATGTGGGGTATTAGACTTTAGGCTCTATGCCCATGGGTTGGGTTAGACTGAGGCTCTAAACCCTAGCCCTATAATTTATGGGTTAGGGAGTCAAATTGAGGCTTTATTCCCCTAACGAATGCATGGGATATGAATACCTATACTGAGGCTCCAAGGTAAGTGTTACGTATTTTTTGTGTAAGTTTTCCCTAGTGATGTAGGGAACATGATTATTCACCTTATTTATA
The DNA here is from genome assembly GCA_963277665.1 of Viscum album. Lineage (NCBI taxonomy): Eukaryota > Viridiplantae > Streptophyta > Magnoliopsida > Santalales > Viscaceae > Viscum > Viscum album. Next base: position 2,859,802 of record OY728165.1, read on the forward strand.
GTTTATATGAACGAAATTGAACGAAGTGTATTTGATAAAAATGGTTAACCCAAGGAACAAATGATGAAAGTGGATAAAGTAATCCTTGTTAACTAATGGCACCCATTTTATCTTGTTATTAATTTTGTACTTTCATACACTATCTATTTAGACTGGATATTTTTTAGACACCGTTGGTGGTTGTCTATTGATTTATACTCACACCATGATCAGGCCTCCATTGGGTACCCAAGTAGACTTCATGGTTGCAGGTCAGGACAAGGGCAAGAACCCTATACTAGATAGTTGATTTGGGAAGGGGATGTGCATGGATGATGGATTTGAACTTGGATTCAGGACTCATTTTGAATATTCTGCAATTTGTATTTATTTTGGAGTTTCTATACACTTTGCACTATATTAAATGACATAGTATATTTACTATTTGGTTGTGTACTTGTACCCAATTTTGGGAAATGGGTTCGTGATGCATATTTATTATCTACTTGTTTCCTTTATTTTTTATTTCATATGTTGTCTATTACTCTGATAAAATGTTTATAGTATCTCCACGTGTTCTATTAGACCCTCACTTCTATTTGGAAACCTTTGGAATATAGGTAGGTGAGCCTAAGGTCATGTGGAATCCCGTCTTGGGGCACTAGTATAGTGGTTATCGGGCTAGGGATGTTACAAATTGGTATCATAGAATGTTTTATTTTTTGTTATTATTTTATTTTTGTATGGTAAGTAGGATATTATGATGTTTCAATCCTTCTCAATGAGATCGTGCATGGAAGTAGCTAACCCTTGTATGGGGGGAAACCTGAGTACCCTGGGTGGGATTGTTGTTCTTAATGTTTTTTATTACGATTGGATGATATTTGACCTTGGGTGATGCACTTGTTATGTGATGTGACTATTTTATATTATATTCCTCATAGCTGAAATGGAACAAGGTTGGTAATACATGCATTATTTTAGGCACATAGGGATATATGTGTCCTATATCATGGTAGGAACACATGGGAAAGACATGTTGGATGTGAGGGATAGAATGATTTTATTTTCCTATGAAATTTGAAAGAAATGGTTTCTAATAAATATGATGAAATCAGGTAAATGGAAAGGATTTAATAGAATGGTCAAATAATAGTTCCTAATGAAGATTTATAAATGGGTTAAAATTTGGTTGTGATGAGTTGTAAAGATAGAAAGGTTCCTAAATGAGAAATATTTATGTTGTGAAAGTGAAATGGTTAAAAAGGGTTGTGTTTATATAAGATGGTTTAACCCATGTTGACCATGGATCATGGTAGGGATGGTTAAGGGTAGTGGTAAATATGTTACTATGTCTTTTGGGATAATTTATGTGAAATGGGTTGTTTATGGATAGTATAGATCCTTCTTTTTCATAAATTTTGGAAGCCTTGTGTTATGTGTTTTGAGATGTATGTTTGGCATTATAGATAGATTCCACTATGATGACGTGTTATGGTTTGGAGACATGAGGATATCACTGAGAATACTTATCTAGTAGCAGAGTAGGAAACCCTGTTGATCCAAGGTAACAAAGGGGAGGATCAGTTTCATGAGAGCTTTTCTCATTTTATGCAGATGATGGAATGGGACCCAGGGTGGGTTGTGCTGAGTGTGTTTGACTTTACTAGAGAGTTTCATTTGTAGCACCCTTCAATGTTTTCTAGAGAGGGTGGACCTAAGGCATCCAAGTTTGGATAGATTCCATCCATAATATTTTGGAACACTTAGAGATGCCTCTTTGGAAGAGAGTCAAGTTGGCATCTTATATATTGTAGGGACCATCAAAGAGCTAGTGGTATATTCTAGTTTAGACTAAGAAGGTAGAGGGTGTGTTGTGGAAATATTTCTAGGAAAATTTCCTTGAACATTTATATCTAGAGATATTAATGTGGGATAAGTCTGTAGAGTTTATGAGGTTTACCTAGGGGACTATGAAAATGATGGATTATGCTGGCCACTTCACTAACTTGCAATGCTTTATTCCAGTATTGGTAGGGGATGAGATAGCTATGGTGAGATTTTTTCAGGATGGGATTAGACATGAGATCAAGTTCTAAGTGAGTATATTCCATTTAAAGAGGTTTTCTAAGGTGGTGGATTGGGCCCTAATTTCAAAAGGGAACTTCAAGGAGGCTTATGGTGGTGGACATTTGGTTCTAGTTCAGAAATACAGTGGTGTGAATTATGATAGTATGAATTTCTATTTTGAGGGTTTTCACTAGGGTAGTGTTGGACAGAGTAGTCGGGGAAGAGGACCAACCTCTTAGGGTAGTGATCGAGTTTTCTTCTATCAGTGTGGTAGGTCGGGACACATGCATGGTCAGTGTTATTAACCACCATTTGAATGATGGTATTTTAGTGGTATGGGACATGTGAAAAGGTTCTTTAAGAACCCTAAAAATATAGGAAATGATGGAGGATCAAGACCAATGAAGAGCATAGGAAGGGGGTCAGTTACCCCATACCAGGCAGGCATTTGGAGATCTACTAACCGTACTGGTCAGGGTAGATAATGTGGTAATTCAAAAAAAGAGTGTCCTTATCGGTAGGGTATTGTAGCACCAGGGACTCAGACCGAATCTCGAGGTAATGGTATAAGTCATCTTTATGCAGTTCATCCTGCACCTAGAGGTGGCGAGGTTGGACCATCGATAGTTCAAGGTACGATACTTATATATTCCATGATTTCTAGTTCTTTATTTTATACAGGTGCCTCTAAATCTTTCATATCCACTTAGTTTGTGAATTTGTTGGGTCTAGTGGTGGAATATATGAGTGGAGTTATGTTGATTAACACACAGTTAGGAGTATGAGAAGAAAACATATGGAAATTTAAGGATTTTACCCTCGAGTTTGGCAGGTACCATTTTCTTTGGGACTTGTTTGTACTTGAGATATCAGGTTTTGACCTAATATTGGAAATTTATTGGATGGTATTGTACCAGGATCATATTGAATGTTACCACTATAGGGTAATAATAGTGTCCCTTTAGGGGGATACTTATGTTCACCATGGAGAGTGGGATATCTGAGAAGGCTATGTTGGTCTAGTTTTTCAAAAGTTGGGAGAGATCACAGCCCAAGTGGCATGTCTTTCTCTTAATGTTGTAGGAGTATAGCATCTTGTATTTCCTCCTATGGTGGATCATATTCAGGATGTGTTTCTTGAGGACTTCTTGGGGATTCCTCCTAAGAGATATGTGAGTTCATGATTGAGTTGCTACTTGGAGAATAACCTATTTCCATTTCTCCATATAGAATGGCACCAGAAGAAATCTAGGAACTTAAAACTCAATTAGAGGAATTAGATAATAAAGGGTTTATTTTTATGAGTAGTTCACCTTAGGGATATCCAGTTTCATTTTCTAAGAAGTTTGATGGGATGTTGCAGTTGTATACAAATTATCATAAGTTGAATCAGATGATAGTTAATAATCAATACCATCTTTCACAAATCGATGATCTTTTTGACCATCTAAGAGGTGTTTTTGTGTTCTCCAAAATATATTTGAGGTTAGGGTGTCATCATCTAATGGTGAGACCTTCTGATATACCGTATACTACTTTTAGGATAAGGTAAGGTTTATATGAGTTTTTTGTGATTTCTTTTGGGTTGAACAACACATAAGAAGTGTTTATAGATCTAATTAACTGAATATTTCACCCGTATTTGGATCAATATGTAGTCGTCTTTGTGTTTGGAATCTTGGTATGCTCCAAAACTCATGAACATCATTCCAAACATCTTTAAATTTTCCTAAGTATACTAAGATAGAATAAGATATACGTCAATATATCAAAGTGTAATTTCTAGATTAATAGGTTAAATTTCTTGGGTTGAATCATCTCTAAGGAAGGTGTGTCAGTGGAACTAGATAAATTGAAAATAGTTGTACCTTGGGATCATCCCAAGAATGTTTTTGATATCCTGAGATTTCTGGGATTATTGGGATATTATCAGAGGTTAATCAAAGACTTTTTCCATTTGGAAACACCACTTTTGATCTTGACCAAGAAGGAAATCAAGTTTTAATAGTCTGGATCATGTGATAATGCTTTTCAGAAGTTAAATTAGCGGTTGGACACTACACAAATTTTGATCCTACCCAAGCCAAGTAAGAAGTATACCTTGTTTTTCTATGTGTCTGGTGTTGGTCTTGGGGAAGTGCTAATGTAGGATGATCAAGTTGTGGTGTATGGGTCATGGAAGTTTAGGCCTAATGAATGAAATTAACCTACACATGATATTGAGTTGGTCACGGTGGTTTATTATTTAAATTGTTGGTGATGTTGCTTGTTCGGAGAAAGGTTTATTGTGTATACAGATCATAAAATCCTTAAGTACATCTTCTCCCAATTTGATTTAAATATTTGGAAGTGAATATGGGTTGAGTACATACAGTCCTTTGATTTTGAGCTGGTTAACACACCGGGAAAGTGAAATAGTATTGCAGACACTTTGAGTCGGAAGACTCAAACTCAGGAAGTTCAGGAATCCAGTTCTGATTGGAGGATGATGGAATTGTTTATTGAGATGCACTTATAGGTTCAATGTGGACAATGTAATATGACCCTTTCATCCTTGGTAATTGAATCCACTCTTTTGAGATGGATCAAGGAGAGACAGTATGATGATTCAGAGTGTTTGGATTTGAGGGAAAGTATTGAAGGTGGGGAGTCACCTTATGATTTTACTATCTATGAGGATGATATAATTTATTTTTACGTCCATGTTTTCATTCTTACTTGTATGTGGGAAGAGTTGATTCGTAAGTTTCATGCATCAAAGTGGGAATTTTATCCTGGTTTAACCAAAATGTATCATGATCTTTGTAGACAATATTCATGGTCAAGGATGAAGAAAGAGGTTATAGGTTTCATGATGCAATGCTACACCTATTAGTGGGTGAAGGATGAGCATCAGAAACTGGGTGGTTTTTTACATCCATTTCCCATTACGAAATGAAATTAGGATGGCATCATGATGAATTTTATAGTATTTCTTCAAAGGACACCTTAGAATAATTATGTGACATGGGTAGTTGTGGATCAGTTGACCAAGATGGAATATTTATTACTAATTAGATGGAATTTAACCATGGACCGGTTAGGTGATCTAAACCTTTGAGAGATATTTTGGTTTCATAGGGTGTCACGGACTATATTTTCAGATCGTGATTTGTGTTTTACTTCGCGCTTCTAGCAGGGGTTATAAAAGGTGCTTGGTACTTGGATATTTTTTAGTATAGATTTCCACCCACAGATAGAAATGTAGTCAAAGCATGTTATTCATGTTCTATATTACATTTTGAGGGCATCTATCCTAGATCTTGGTGGATCATGGGAGAGGCACTTGGAACTTTTTGAGTTTTCTTATAACATCATTTATCAGGAAACTATTCATATGGAACCATATAAGGTTCTCTATGGTAGGCTATGTAGATCTCTATTATATTGGATGGAGTCTGGGGAATTAGAGTTATTGGGAATGAGTCTCATGCAAGAGATGTTGGAATAGGTTCAGTTGATTCATAAACATATGGATACAGCTCAGAGTAGGCAAAAGTCATATGTTTATTGACATCACTGACCTCTTGAGTTTATGGTGGGTAATCGTGTGTTCTTTTAGGTGTCTCCAAGGTTGGTTCATCATCGAATTTAGAAACAGGGTAATATAGAACCCAGGTATGTGGGACCATTTGATATTGTGAAGAGTATCGAACCGATGGTGTACTGATTGGATCTTACATAGTGATATAGTTGCATGCGCAATGTTTTTCATGTGTCATAGCTTTGGAAGTATCACCATGACCCATATCATGTGATAGGTGTTTATGATGTTGACCTTGAGTTTAATTCATCCTTTGAGGAGCATTCGATTCGTATTGTGGATCATAGTGATAAAGTATTGTGAGGAAACATTATGCCATTGGTTTTAGTGTTATAGAAGCATGGTAACGTTCAGGAAGATACTTGGGAGATAGATATGGATGTTTAGGCCCAATAGACCAGTATTTTTAACTTGGAGACTTAGTAATGTTTGGGAGTATAGATTGAGTATGAGTCCTTATAAGTTAGGGATGTTGTAAGATATCAAACTTCTAATGGGGTACATTCTTGTTTAAATTTTAGTTTAAATACCTTTAATTTGGTAAATGAAATGTTTCTTGAGTTTATGATGATTCTTGGGGTGTTCTCGGGGTTCGAGACATGTAAGAAGGAAAAAAGATGTCATCCAGTGCAAGTTTCATGGTTGGCACATGGTTAGTAGTAACCATGTTCCATAATCGTGGTTACCTGGAGGAGGTAGAGCATGGTTGGTGAAACCGTGCAAGGGGGTAGGTGAAACCATGTGGTCTTGGATAGAGCCAATCCATATGGTTATCTCATGGTTTTTCAAACTGTGCAAGCTACCCAAGAATCTATGTGGCCTTGCCCCCTCTTGGATAGAGAGCGACACATGGTTGGTGCACAATTTGGAAAACTGTGTGGCCAAACCATGTGCCTCAATAAAAATGGGTAAATTTACCATTTTCCCCCTCAGGACTTAAAAACCCATACCCTTTTTCCTTCCCCTTATTTACTACAGTAGAAAAGGGTTATGATATTTTACACCCAAACTTCCCAAGGATCTATCACCCTCATTTCTAATCTATTTAGAGGTGTGTTGGTTGTGGATTGAAGCTCTAGGTGATTCTAACACTCCTACTCCTTCCATTTTATATATTAGGTCTTATATAATTATTCTTCTTCTTCCAAATCTCTAAAACCCTATTTTTTCATAAGTTTCTAGGTTGGGGTTTTAAAAGTGGTTTGTTTCCAAATCAAATATCAAGGTTAAGCAATCATTTTTCTTCAGAATTTATATAGGTGGTCTAAAATTTATATCCCATAGTCTTGTGGTTAAATTCATGTGTATATGGTTGTTTTTTGTACTTTGGTGTTGTTTTTTTGGTTTTCCATGTTTGAAATGATGAACTAACTAGTTAATTGATGAATTAAACTCTTGATGATCCCTGTGGGATGCATTGAGGTTGATTAGAGTTCTTAAGGTCCACCCATGGGGTGTGCTTATTTATTGAACATGGAATTGAGTTACTAAGTCTACATTTGAATTGTTATGAGATAGATCCCACGATAAATATGTTGACATGTTAGCTTGAGTTATGAAATGGAACTAATAGTAAGCATTTATGGTTTTTGAAATAGAATAAGGGGGTGTGTGGTAAATGATAAAAGTGTTAAATGGATTAAGGCATATAAATGGTAAATGTGTAAATGGGATAAGGCATGAAGATGGTATATGTTTGGAATAAAGTATGGTTGAAAATGGTAAATGTGTTCAATGGTATATGGTTGTAAATGTTAAATGTGTTTAATGAGTTATGGTTTCTGATTGGTATATTTGTTTAATGGTTAAAGAAGCATGTGCTCATGGTTTGGGGGTATGTGGGCTATTGGAAATGAGGTTCTACACCCATGGGTTAGGTTAGACTGAGGCTCTAAGCCCCACCCCTATAATGCATGGGTTAGGGAGTTGAACTAAGGATTTATGCCCCTAACAAATTCATGGGATATGAATACATGAAATGAGGCTCCAAGGTAAGTTTTATGTATTGTTTTATGTAAATTTTTTCCTAGTGATGTAGGGAACATGATTCTACACCTTATGCAAAGTTTATATGACCAACATTGGATGAAGTGTATTTGATAAAAATGGTTAACCCAAGGAAAAAATGATGAAAGTGGATAAAGTAAACCTTGTTAACTAATGGAACCTGGTTTATATTATTTTTATCATTTTATTCATTTTGTACTTTTATACACTTTTTGTTTAGACTGTATATGTTTTAGACATTGTTGGTGGTTCCCTACTTAGTTGTACTCACACCCTACTTGGGCCACCATTGGATACCCAAGATGACTTCATGGTTGCAGGTCAAGATAAGGGAAATGTCCCTATGCTAGATGGTTGATTTGGGTAGGGTGTGTTTGTGGATGAGGGATCCATATATGGATTTAGGACCATTTTGGGGATTCTATAGTTTGTCTTTATTTTGGGTTTTCTCTACACTTGGCACTGTATGACATGATATAGCATATTTACTATTTGGTTGTAGGATTGTACCTAGTTTTGGGAAATGGATTCATGATTCATATTTATTGTTTAATTTTTTCATTTATTTTATATTTCATCTATTTTGGGTTACTTTGATAAAGAGTGTATAGTCTCCCCACGTAATATATTAGACCCTCACTGTTAGTCGGCAGCCTCTGGAATATGGGGAGGGGTGCATGAAGTCGTGTGGATATCTGGATTAGGGCACTAGTATAGTGGCTAATAGGATAGTAATTTTACACACTTTCTTACCCCTTCATTCATTAAGGGAATGATATCATCGTTCATGCGTATGTACGACCTACCATCCCCACTAAGCGATGCGATTCATTTTCCATGTCCAAATTTCATAAATGGTTCTAAAAAAGTATATAATGAGTAAATATGATATTTATAACATTATTATCATTATTTATACGATATATATATATCCTATGCACAATAATTGGATATTTCATGAAAAAATGTGCATGATAAAACAAAGCAATTAACACCTGAAACAATGAAAATAATGAAATATTATTAACAAACATGTGGTAAAATGTTATAATAGGATCATATATGATATTATAAATATTGGTATGGTTCTATTATAAGTTAATAACTTGATAAAAACCATTATATAGGATTTACGGACACGTATGAAGGAAATCGGGCCTGAGGTAACGGTTTCTCGTCTCACTTTTACTTCTATGAGACATACGCTATATTCACCACTTATTTCTTTTATGTCTTGTATATAATAGAACTTTTGTATGTTATATAATTAATTAATTTATCTTCATGTCATTTAAAGTTTCATTTAAAGTTATTTCTTTCATTGGTCCTAGGATCTAAAATTTACCAAAGTGGTAAGGGTTTATTTTACAATCTCATCATTATTCAGGATTGTTTATGGTTACATCTCCCTTAGAAAAAATATTTGATATTTTTATCTTGAAATAAATTTATTTTCTTCTAATATAGTTATTCGTGTAATTTGTAATCAATATTATCATTTTTTCACTCTTTGGTACTTAAAATGATTGAGAAAAAAATTTAAGAAAATATGACTTTATTTCTCTCTTTGGTAAAAAATCCTTTTCATCAAAACCCATGTTTTTTAAACATGTTTTCAGAAAAAATTTAACATTTTTAAAATGATTTATTAAATACATTTTTACCCATTTTTTACTTTTTACAAAAAAATGAAAGGAATCTTCATGTCATTTTCAAAACAATGCTTGTTTGGCTTTTTATCAAAAATGTGAAAGGAATATTTTTTTTAACATGTATGGAATGAATGGAATTTTTTTACATCATGAACACTGAATGTTTTAAAACTTATTTTAAAATATTTCAAGGTTATTTTAAAATAAATTTATTTTCAAAAAAATTGTGAAATTTTTTTATAAATGTGATTTTCAAAATACAAAGGTAATTTTCCTAAAAAAATTCAAGGATATGTTATGGTATTTATATTCATCAATGAAATCAACCCTTCATTGTACTTATGATCAACTAGGGATATATTATATTTATATCATCCATATTATTTATTTAGATGGTTTATAATCAGTTTGACTGGGGATGTACCAGTTTTATATGATTCATATTACTCTGGATGGTTTATGATTATATTTATTGATTTGGGTAATTGTTAATATTTTTTATGATCATTTTTCAATATGAATTTTTATGTTGATTATGTTTCACTCCTCTCATATGATAAATGCATTGGACATATTAAGTGATGGGTGGGGCCCACTATAGCCCCTTTATGTATCAATAGGTCTCATTGGACAAACTAGATTGGGTTTTGGATGAGCCCTTACCCATTTATTTAGATGTTTTGCACAAATAAAAAATTTACCTATGGCCATGGTTTGGAACCATGTTCATAGGGAAAAAACCATGGAAATATCCTATTTCCATGGTTTTTCTTAATATGGCTTCTAAATTTGTTACAATAGACCTTAGAAATTTCTATGGTTTTAACCATGGAAACAGTCACTCTATTACCACGTTTTAAACCATGTATATTTATAGATATATCCATAATTAAACCATGGAAATATATAACCTGCATTCATAATTTAAAATATAGTAATAGTAAGTGTATTCCCATGGTTTAAACCATTTAAATTACTAGATATATCTATGGTTAGACCATGGAAATTAAATCCTAATTCCATGGTTAAAACTATGGTTGTAGGTTATATATTTACATGATTTAAACTGTGGAATTTGAAAGATATAACCATGGTTAAACTATATATTTTAATACTTAATTCCATGGTTAAAACTATGGAAGTGGCCTATATAGTTCTATGATTTAAACCATGGAAATAACCCAAACCAAATTGACAACCTGAAGTCCATACAGACCACCTACAACATACCAAATTCCATGTTATACAGTACTTCCAGGCAATAAAGACCACCTAAAACATACCAAATACACCACCTGCAACATCCCATTTTCAATAAAATCCAAACACGGATACAAAAAAAACTAATACGCATAAAATTGAAATTTTATAAATAATAAAAAATGATAGATATAGAAACTGTCAATAATGTTGCTCAACAATGTCATCTAAATCCTCATCATCATTGACACTGATATCAACACTATCAACATGTGTGCAACCAACACGAGCATTATCATCATCACCACCAGTACCCTCTCCATCATCATCAGTCTTTCCACCATCACCCTCTCCACTTGATAAACATTTATCCACTATTTATTCACCCTCTAGTGGAAGTTAATATCATATTGATTATATCACTTTAAATAATTGTTTATTTTACTTTTTTTTATTTTGTTGAGAATCTTGTTGAACTTGTTAATTTCTTGTATAAATGGTGGAATTTAATATTTCTTTAGTAACCATTATTGTAGTGTTTCTAGAAGATTATATACCTAAAGACCAATATTTAAATAGCATGATTTTCTTTCCAAGTTTATAAAAAACTCTCTCACCATGATCAGCACATAGGACCTAATGTAAATAATTGTTTGGTCCAAATGTGTATAGTTCCTTCTATGCTGGATCTTGAAGAGAATATTATAAAAGGGTGTTACCATTTCAGTATATAAAAAATAAATAATATAAAATAGTAATGTAACTTATAAAATATAAAAAAACTAAAACATTTAATTGAGTGTAACCAATTCTTCAAGAAAATACAGACCAAGATCAAGTTCAACTATGTTAAATGAGATAAGTGTTTCAAGCCTTTTGATACAAAAGGATTGGGAATCAAAAGTAATAAGTATTTCAATAAAATGAAAATTTTGATGCATTATGACATGTTGTTATTATTTTAAATTCAATTTAGGTTGTAATTAATTTAAATTCATTTTACATATATTTTATAATTATACTATTAATTTGTTCTAGAGTTGTTGTGATTAATTATACTCCTTAGGATAAATACATGAAAAAATGAGTATATTTTTCATAGAAGAACTAGATTTATCCAAATTATTAATGTTGAAACTTTTAAGACCCAAAATATTAGGTGATTATTATTCATCCTTCCTTGATTATTTAACATTTCAATATCTTTAACACGTAAAATCTAATCATTTTTTCTGCACTTTTAATAAGGTTATATTATTTTTAGTAGTACCATTAATTCTATGAAATTTTTTGTCAATCCAAACATTAATATAATGGAATGCTTAAAAATAGGTTCAAATACAAAATTATAATAGAATTATCATAATTAAACTTTCACTACTTACACTACCAACATTACACTGAAGGTTCTTACAGTACCAGTTCTTTATATATAAATTATTACAATAATAGCACTGATTAAATATATAGACATTTTACCTCATTATTATCATCATTCCAATAGATAAATTACACTATAATCATTATAGTATCACATTATTCCTAGAAGCATTACTATAGCAGTATAAATCAGACACTGATTAGAATGATCATCTCAAATATCATCATTATTTATAACATCATTATACTATCAAAATAATTACAATAAGTTAAATATTAAAACATTTAACTTCATTAGAAGTATATTAAGAATAGAAAATTTATTAATAAACAAAATTACAGTTTTAGTATTTCACTAGCATGCCTTGCATATAGAAAATATTAGTAGCACTTCATTACATCTGTAGTGAATCAAATGTTATAAGAAGTATTAAATTAACAATGATTAATCATTTAAACATCTGACTTATTTAGTGAAATATAAAGAAAAATAACTTTAAATTTCATAAAAATTATTACTTTATTCAGTAGTAACAATCATGGTCCTAGTATATAGATTTTTATTATTTAGATGTATGATCAGTAACATAAACATTTATAGTATCTAAATTATTCCTAAAAGGTTTACAAATATAATATAAAATAAGAACTGGTGAGAAGAAACATTAAAAAATCATCATTATAATAGTATTATAATATCATAATTACTAGTAGTGGTTACATATTCACATATTTCACTTCACTAGTATCGATGCTATTGTGTTAGAATTGTGGTAGCATGCCTCTCTTATAGACAATATTAGTAGTAGAGCATTACATCAGTGTTGCATCTAATATTATTAGCAACATTACACTAATAACGATTAAATATTTTTATTTTTTGATTCTTTAGTAACACTAGTACACTATCAGTGCTTACATGTTTACATTATTAGTGGTCGAATTACTATAGCATTGGTAACATTATCGGTGTTTACACTAACAATTCTTATAAGAACAGCATTACACTAGAGCAGTTGGGGTGTCACCTAAGTGGTAAACCCAGTAATGCTGTATCCAAAATACCAGGGTTCAAATCTTGATAGGTTCCTTGGGGGATTTACATCATAGGTAGTGTTGTAGGTGGTGATGCAAGCATGATGCTATCCCAGTGATACATACAGTATGATGTAGGCATGAAACTACATTGGGCCTTTAGGCCATGTTCATAAGCCACTTGGCCTTCGACCTACAGGCTATATAATGATTCTCCCTCTGCCTAGTTAGAAAATTTATTTTCTTTTATAATAAAAATAGGCTTCAACCTCAAATTTTTTTAAAAAAACAAAATTACACTAGTAGTTTTTTACAATGGCAGTAGAACTGCTTACTTAAGTTGCCTCAATTTTCTAACTCCTAAATTTTGATATTCACTTTTCCTTCTATAATTTTGGAACCAAAAAAACACACTCTATCCCAAGATAAGGAGTCTGCTATATTGATATCAATTGTAGAGTTACTAAAGTTTTCCCATGAAATTTCTCATTTTATTGTTGTGACTAAAAAATTATCAGTTTTCCCACTGTCATTGATATAACTGTCAACACTATTTAATATTTTGGAACAGTTAGCCTCACTGTATGTTATTGTTAAATTATTTAATGGATTTATTTTTTAAATTTAATTTTTATCAATACAGATGACTTTTATAGGTGTTTAATAACATGGAATCAATTTTTTCAAATCATAGCATGGATTCACTACTACATATTATTTTTTTTGGGTTAACCATTATAGTATAGGAGATTTAATCTCATTATGAATTAATTTTCCAACATCATTCATTACATTATGTAATTTTTCATATTTATCACAATGAACTGGTCCAAATGTGGGGAAATAAAAAAACGAGGATGCAAATTTTGTAAAGGAATGAAAGGTAAGAAATCTTATAAAATTTAGTGCACTATAATGTACATTAAATATATTAATTTTCTTTTTTATGTAACAAAACAATTGAAGTGTTTTTACCATTAATTGAACATTGTGGGATGAGTTTTATGATCAGTTGACTACATTATGGTAAAATAAATAAATAAAAATCAACATTTTAGTGTTGCAACTTGTCCAGTCTAAGTGACTCATTAGTGGGTTATATGAAAAAAATTATTGCATTAAATATAACTTCTTACAAAACTCTTCTATGAATTTTTATTTGAAATAATAAATGGGAAATTTTATTGAGACTTATTTTCTTGAGTTTATATGATGGAGTAATTATTTTTAAAAATACTTCTTTTGAACATGAAATAAATATAATTAAATACAATCAAATAAATATATGGAGATTATGAAATATAAACTAAAAATTTAAAAGCAGTCTTACAATTTTTTCCTATGTTTCCTGATTCACAGCACTTCCGTATTTATTTTTTCTACAAGAACAAAATAATGATGATCATAGAACATGTATATCAATATTTAATGCTTGTTTCTGCATGAAAATTGAACATAAAAAAATAAAAAAATAAATGTGTATTCAATGTTAAATCATATATTATCTACAAAAGTTCATGATCTAGCATTGTAGTGTGCCCCATAGTATGAATATATTTAATGGCACACTTATTTCTTATATTCCTTTCAGGTGAATCCTATTAGTAAAAAAATAAACTAGAATTTTAACAAGTCACAAGGGATAAAAAATAACATGTTCAACTTAATAATTCAATGAGTTCAAGACATAACTCAAATAACTAGGTTTTTCATATTTCATAAAACCAAACTCACTCATAATAACCAAATTTAAATTTAATTAATAGGTCAACTAATTAATTCTAATATACTATGAAATTAACATATTAGATTCTAATCAACCAAAAAAATTGGCACTAACTAATGGAAAAAATAATGAGCAAAGTCTATTTTTTTACCATCATTAAACATTAATTAAAAAGATATAATAAATATATTTTAAAAAGAAAAGTGAATAGTTGAACTATATCTAGGTATATTTGATACATTTCAATTAAGTTCAATATAGTTATATTTGTTTTGGTTTTGTTCATTACTTATTCTTCATGATTATGTAATTTTTTATTTTTACACGTCATAAGTATGTCTTGTTTATTATTTTAATCTGCTAAAACATGCTAAGTAGTATAGATTTTACTTTTCCAATCATTTGTAGTAATGTGTACAGTGATGTTTAATGATTTTTACATGAATTTTCTAAAAAATGGTATTGTTTGAAATATGTTTTCTCAAATAAATGAAAAATACATTCTTTTTTGTAAAATTTGTGTGTAGTGATGTTTATGGAATTGGTTATGTATCTAATTCATTTTTCGGTAATTAATTTTTTCATGCATCACAAGGTTGATCAAAACCCTAAATCCCCCACTCAAAATTCATGTAATCCAACTCCAATTTTTATTTTTTCTACTATCATATTCCATTTCATTATACACTCACACTTTAAACTTAAAAATACCAAAAACACTTTAAATTCATGTCATAAACACATAAAAACCACTTACTAATTTAAAAATTTGATTAAAGGAAGATAATAATGAAGTAAAATGTGGAAGGAAGTTTAGTCTTATTAATATGGTAAATAAACTCATGAAAATTAATCCAGAAAAAGGTTAATGAAAAGATTTCATCACTTGAAGATAAATGTCAGGATGAAAAATATGTTGATGAAATTTTTATTAGTCTTGTTAATTTTGAAATAATAAGTGAATATTCCCTCAAATGAAAATTAAATAATGATAAAAAAATACATTTTAAATCATTCAAGTAGTTGAATATAGAATATGAGTTGATTTGTTCTGATGAAAAAAGATAACATGGAAAATTATGTTGATACTCTCTCTGATGTCATGGAACTTAAAAAGAGGGAAAGGTATATATATATGGATATGGTAACTATTATATCAAATGAATTTAATAATAAATTATTCATGATCATTTAAGAGGTCACTCATGTGGAATTAGTACAGGATGTCTATATAAGGCCCTGACCTTAAACATTACTTAATATTGAATTAAATGAATAATTCACATTGAGGATCTTTTCAGGTTTAGAGTTTTAGAGAATTAGATCATAAATCATGAATTAAATTCCACATTTAAACAAAGTGGTTACATAAAAGATAGTATTCTTTTTTCCCATCAATGGAAAAATATTTAAAATAAAACATGGATTCTTTCTTAACACTTCCTTGACACTATCAACATATCATGCACCTTTCCCTTGACCTGTGAAAAACATTTCAAAAACTTGGTATGAGCATAAAAATCTCAGTAAGGGATATAAAAGTATGAAAAGAAAACATTAGTCCATGTATGAAATCATACTATACTCATAAAACATAAGCATTTTAACATACCTCCTCAAATCATGAATAAATCATAGAAATCATAATGCATAAAGGTAACTTGAGGCATTCATAACATTCTTACATAGGGTGTAACCCTCTTGGTTACGTTTGGAATACCCATCATAGTATATTCCCTAAATCTCTTTGGAGAAACCTTAACGTTTAACTCCTTCGCGTTACCCAATGCATTGGAGAGCTATATCGGGCTCACCCACCCTTATTTTATCACGGAACCACCCGTCTTCATAACAATGCCCAAGAACCATAACATAATCGTACCACATAATACATGCATAAAGGAAACATAACATTTCCACATTTCAATCACAAGATATCAATACAACACATTGATATAAAAAACATTATGAAAACCATTTTCAATACCAAAATAAAAGAAAAGTAAAACATGGTATTTATTTTTCATTTTAAAAAAAGTATGGCTTGTAGAGGAATCCAAAACTCAAATAATGGTCACGGCGGAGAAGTCGTTGTCGCCGCATACGTACGAAAAAAAACAAAAAAACATTCCTTTTGTCGTTTAGTAAAACGCTTCGTATAAAAAAAGATTCATTTTGAATAATCATAAAAGTAAAAGGGGTTTATACACAGTATAAAAAAAGTTGTGTATAAAACAAAATATTCCTCAATGAATGGAGATTGAGACGAAGTCCCTTACCTCGTATCCGACTTGACTTGATCGTTCTTTAATCTCCTGAATAATAAACTTGAGTTAATTTATACTTGACTAAAAACCTTTTTAATGTTCATTATTCTTTTTATATCATTTATTACCATGTCATGAACACTATGTTATTATTTAAGTTTATAACGGTCATTTTAACGATCATTGGTACTTGAGTCAAAAATGAACTTCTTATATTTACAAGTTGTTCATGTAGTCAAATATTCATTATCTAAAGAATGATATTCATGATGTAGATTCCATATATATCATATATATCCAGTATATACATGCATTTCTAATATTACATAATCATTTAGAGGTAAGAAATGAAATGCACCGTTCATGGAGATGGTAAGCCGTACGTACGCATGAACGCTACTTTCATTTCTATGTCATATTAATGGAATTAAAACTAAATGAGAGATATGTATATTTTAATTCCAGAATTATATTAATCATTTATATGTAACATAAATCATATATATTCATTATATATATGTACTTATAATAGTACATTACATTTGGGGATAAGAAATGAAATGCACCGTTCATTGAGACGGTAAGCCGTACGTACGCATGAACGCTACTTTCATTTCTATCTCATAATTTAATGTAATTAAAACATAATGATACATAATAGTATTATAATTCTAGTATGGTATCATATATAATATCATTAAATCTATCCTTTATACGTACCACATATGGTATTAACGAATCAAATCACTTTGAGGGGGCAGTAGTCCGCACTTCCTAAAATGAAGATATCGCGTATACCCATAATGGAAGCCATAAAGGTATCCCATAAATGAAAAATACAGAATATTAAGGAAAACATAAACATATTATATATAAATGTAGTGACATCTTAATGGCCACCTTTGAAGGTGTTAGAAGAATATTGAACAATCATCGTTTCGTGAGGCAGAAATTCTCCATCCACAGAAACAGTATGTTCTTTAACCATTAGATGTAGGTGTGTGTAAGTGTATCTCGAATTATTATTATAAAAACATCCTAGTATATTTAATATACTGGAGTTGTTACAAAATAAATGAATAAAAAGATTTTAGGGTGTTGGAGAATCAAAATAAAACATAAGAACACAAGAGAAGACACTACCTTTAAATCGGGTAACTCTTTTTGATTTGAGATCAAAGGCTTCCTTGGGAAGACTTCTGCCCAAAGTGAGGCTTCTAGGAGTAAGAGAGGGATGTGGAGAGACAAAATGATCCGGGGTTGGCCGAGCCAAAGGCTTGAGAGGTGTGGGTAAGGAGGTAGAGGTGGGGGCCTTTTATAAGAGGAGAGGAGGGGCACTCTTGGAAAGTTACAAAATGTTACTTTATTTTCGAATGAGTTTCGGATTTTAAAGGTCCCACATTGATGTATTTAGAGGATAAGGTGATAAGGGTTCTAAATATACTCATCCAATAGGTCTTTGACAAGTGTAGGTCTTAGATTTTACATTATCGTTTTATTTTATTTAAATCTTTAAATAATGAGGTAATCGCTGCATCATCATGATGTCATAAATAATTTAATTTATTTAATGTCTAAAAATTATGAAAAAAAAATACTATGATGTAGGAAATATTTTTATCTTTCCAATTAATATTTATAGTCCAAAATATCATTTATGTAGACAAAATTAAAAATGTTTTACTCAGGTGATACATTCTTTGTTATATTTAACTTTCTTTAAAAATAAAAAGATAAAAAGTCACTTTCACACAAAAGTGATTCCATGGGGTCCCCAAGTTTGGAACAAGGCATCCCATGGTCGGCCATGAGACAACCAGTAGCATTATGACACATGTTGGTGTCATTTTTTATTATTATGATATTATTTTATTATCCTTAACTACCCGATTACTCATTAATCAAGATAATTAAAGATAATTATCGTCGTTACTATTCATAATGTCCAAAAACAAAAGAGTCTTAATTACATAATTTTGACCTTATGATTCCAAATATGGAATCCATTTTACCAAATTCCAAACATATAAATTGAAATAATTAAATTAAAAATAATTCCCGTTGTCAAAACAAATAGCGGGTTTTTTTTAAACAATATCTATGAAAAGTTTGGCACTTGTTTATGCCCAATTTCAAAGTGAGATTAATACTAATGACCACCATTGGATTAAATGGTAAAAATATATTCATATTACACTTTAATACCAATTAAAAAGATAATCTAACCATATAATTAAATTAGATGAAAAAGCAGTCTTGATGTAAAATGCAGTATTTTTCACTATTCATTAAAAAATGAACATTGTCAGAAAAATACCAAAAATTTATCCAATGTAAATTTCAATGTCCCAATAATAAAGAATATGTTTATTTTTACAGATATAGATTATAAAATTGTCAAAAGTTTGTTTTAAAAATGGTTTGCCATCAAAAGGGAGTAAAACAATCTTTTAAAAATATTAGTGTATTCCATGCTTAAGATTGGATTTATTCTCATTTTAACCCTCTAAAACACTATCTAATTCATAAATAGACATAGATAAAAATATCTATTATTCATTACTTACTTGGGATGTTACATCCTTCCCCCCTTTAGAAAATTGCGTCCCCGCAATTTATTTACTTATCGAATAAGTGGGGGTATTTATCCCTCATTGCATTTTCAGATTATCATGTTGCCTCTTCAATCATGTGGTTTTTCCACAAAACCTTTACCTGATGAAACACCTTATTCCGTAACACCTGATCCCTGTGGTCAAGAATCTGGACCAGTTTTTCCTTATAAGATAGGTTCTCTTCCAGCTGAACTACCTCTAGACTCAAAACATGAGATGGATCTGGCATGTACTTCCTTAACATTGAAACATGAAAAACATTGTGTACCTGAGATAAACTCGGAGGTAAAGCCACTCGGTATGCAACTGATCCAACTCTATCCAGAATTTCATATGGTCCAATGAACCTTGGACTCAGCTTTCCTTTCTTACCAAATCGCATCACACTTTTCCATGGTGATACTTTGAGAAAAACATGATCACCTACCTCAAAAGAGAGATCCTTCCTCCTGTTGTCCGCATAACTCTTCTGCCTGCTTTGAGCTGTTCTCATGTGTTTCTATATCAGCTGAAATTTTTCTTCCAACTCTTCTACCACTTCCGGTCCCATCAACTTCCTTTCACCCACTTCATCCCAGAAAGCTGGAGTTTGACACCGCTTTCCATATAACGCCTCAAATGGTGCCATCTGTATACTAGAATGAAAACTGTTATTATATGAAAACTCAACCAAAGAAAGATGTTGGTCCCAACTTCCCTGATAATTCATCGAACAAGCACGTAGCATATCTTCCAAAGTATGAATTGTTCGTTCTGATTTCCCATCTGATTGAGGATGAAAAGTTGTACTAAAATTTAATTCAGTACCCAACGACTTCTGAAGGCCTTTTCAAAAGTTAGAAGTGAACTTCGGATCACGGTCAGATACAATAGAGAGAGGAACTCCATGTAACCTGACTATCTATTTAAGATACAAACGGGAAAGTTGATCTAGGGAAAAAGTATCTCGTATGGCAAGGAAATGAGCAGATTTAGTCAAGCGATCAACAATAACCCAGATTGCATTATTACCTCGAGGTGTCTTCGGCAATCCCACAATGAAGTCCATGGATATATTCTCCCATTTCCACTCTGGCACTGGTAAAGGCTGAAGCATCCCTTTCGGTAACTGCAGCTCTGCTTTAAACTATTGACATGTCAAACACTTCACAGTAAAATCAACAATATCTCTTTTCATTCCATCCCACTAGTAATACTCCCGCAGATCTCTGTACATCTTAGTACTGCCAGGATGAACTGAAAACGGAGAACTATGAGTTTCACATAACAACTCTCTCTTCAACTGTGAATCACAAGGCACACACAATATCTTCCCAAATCTTAAAACACAATCATTATCAATGTTGAATTTAGACAACTTAACTTTCTGAACCAGCTCTACCTTTTTCTGCAACTCACTGTCTTGCTTCTGTGCTTTCTTGATTCTGTCTGATAGAGAAGATTTCACTGATACCTGAAACAAAACAGAAGGACATCCTGCACCAACAACTTCTATGCCAAAATTCATCAAATCCTTAACCAAAGTATCACGTTCCAAACACAACATTGTTAATGAATCATTACTTTTTCAACTCAAACCATCAGCCACTTTATTTTATTTTCCCGGGTGGTAATGAATTGTACAATCATAATCCTTGATTAATTCCAGTCATCTCCTCTATCTCATGTTCAATTCTTTCTAAGTGAATATATACTTTAAACTTTTTTGATCGGTATATATTTCACACTTTACTCTATACAAATGATGCCTCCAAATTTTTAAAGCGAAAACAACAGCAGCTAATTCTAAATCATGTGTAGGGTAATTTACCTCATGAGTTTTCAACTGACGTGAAGCATAAGAAATTACCTGATCATTCTGCATTAGGACACAACCAAGTCCTTTCAATGAATCATCACTGTAGATAACAAACTCACCATTCATGGAAGGTAGTTCCAAAACTGGAGCATTCACCAATCTTTTTTTCAGTTCCTGAAAACAATCATCACATTCTTTTGTCCAGATAAACTTAACACCCTTCCGAGTTAGCTTATTCATTGGACTAGATAACCGTGAAAAATTTCTAACAAAACTTCGGCAATAGCCTTCCAAAACCAAGGAAACTACGAATCTCTGTTACATTTGTGGGTCTTGGCCATTCTTCAACAACCTTTTTTTTTGCAGGATCAACAGTTATCCCATCTTTAGAAACAATGTGACCAAGGAAAGAAATTTTTTGCAACCAAAACTCACACTTTCTGAATTTCCCATACAATTTCTTTTCTTTCAAGGTTTTTAAAATAACCCTTACATGTCTTTCATGCTCCTATTTACTTTTAGAAAACACCAAAATATCATAAATGAAAACAACCACAAACTTATCCAAGAACTCATGGAAAATTCTATTCATTAAGTCCATGAATACAGCAGGTGCATTGGTTAGCCCAAAAGGCATTACTACAAATTCATAATGGCCATATCTTGTATGGAACGCAGTCTTCGGAATATCTGCTTCCTTTACCTTCAACTGATGGTACCCCGATCTCAGGTCAATATTTGAAAAATACTGAGCTCCCTGGAGCTGATCAAACAAATCATCGATATGAGGAAAAGGATATTTGTTCTTAACAGTGATGTTATTCAAGGCTCTATAATCAATGCAAAGTCTCATTGAACCATATTTATTTTTAACAAATAAAACAGGAGCACCCCATGGTGATGTTCTAGGTCGAATGAAACCTTTCTCTAATAAATCTTTCAATTTCTCCTTCAACTCTAAAAGTTCAGTTTGAGCCATTTGATAAGGGGGTTTTGAAATTGGCTTAGCATCAGGAAATAAGTCAGCAGTAAATTCAACTTCCCGATCTGGTATTATTCCAGGAAACTCATGAGGAAAAACATCAGGATACTCATTTACCACTGGCACATTATTAATATGAACAGTTACTTTATTTTCAACGATGTGTGAAAGGTAACATTCATTTCCTTCTTTTAAAAGTTTCTTAGCCTCTTGATATGTTATCAACAGTAAGGGTTCATTCTTGTACACAAACTGAAAGTCTTTCTGAAAATAAACTTCTTTAGCTCTACAGTCAATATTAGCATGGTAAATAGAGAGTCAATCCATACCCAGGATAACATCAAACTCTACTAGAGGTAAAACAATAAGGTTTTCAAGTAGGTTCTTTCCACGGATAAGGATAGGAAGATTCTTATAAATTCTTTTTGCCTCAACATTTCCCCCAGGTGTTTTTACCACAAGTTCAGGAGTCATTTCTTAAGATGGTATTCCCATTTTACTAGAAAAGGTTTCAGAGATGAAAGAATGTGTAGACCCCAAATCAAACAACGCACTATCATAATCTGAAAAAACAGACAAAGTACCTGATACAACTTCATTTGATGGCCTGACATCTGCTGAAGTAGTTGCAAATGATTTCACCACCACATTCTGCCTATAGTCTAACTTTTTTCCATCACTCGAGCTCTTTTTCGGACACTCATTTGCATAGTGACCCATCTCATTGCACTTAAAACATTTCACTAACTGTAAATCAAATTTGGTCTTACCATCACCTTCATCTTTTTCAGTGAAATCACGAGCCTTATGTCCAATCTTACCGCATCGGTAGCACTTTCCAGAATTCAAAAGACATTCCCCAACATGCCTTTTACCACATTTATCACAAACTGGAAACTTAGTTTTTTTACCATCAGACCTTTTTGAAGAATTCTTTCCTTTCTCCTGCCACCTCGGTCTCTTCTTCTGTTGGTTGTTATAGAACACTTGATCCTCGGCAAACTCCATTTCCACCTTCTCAGCACATCGAACAAGCTTTTCATAACTTTTGAACTCACGAGAAGCTAATGTCCTTCGATATTTTGGATTTAATCCTGAGTAAAAACGATTGATTTTACTATCAAGGTCTCGGATAAAATTTGGAGCATACCTTGCCAATCGAGTGAACCTTTCTTCATAGGCATCCACTGAGTCTTCCTCTTGCCTCAATTCCAATAATTGATTTTCCATCCTAAGTTGAACAGCCTTAGGAAAATACTTCTCAAGAAACATACCTTTAAATTCATCCCAGTCGAGATCATCAATCTCATCAGCGTCCCTGATATTTTTAACCATTGACCACCACTGATCTGCTTCACCCTCCAAACGGTAAATAGCAAGACTAACCTTTTGATTGTCTGAACACCCCATGACATCAAAAATCTTCTCCAGTGCTTTAATCCATCCTTCAGCTAGCACAGGGTCAGATGATCCTCTGAATGATGGGGGATGTTGCCTCATGAAATGTTCCACCACTGACATGTTCCTCTATGGTTTATCTGGCTGATCTCGTGCATGGATACCGCCACCATTTATCGCTTGAGTCAACTGCGCCATTATTGCAACAAACTGTTCAGTTCTAATTCTGACCATCTCAGGATGCTGATTCGGAAGGTTATTTCCTTCTGTATGCCTTCCTAGCACTGCTTCCCTGTTTCCTCTGTGGAAAACCATTCTGAACAAACATGTCTTAGATGAAGCAACATGGTAATCTTCAAATGCTATATTATTTCAATTTGACCATAAAAAAAATATTTTTGGATAATCATTTAATAGAATTCTAACTCTTAAAGTTATCTAAACCGACCTCTAATACCAACTATAAGGCCCTGACCTTAAACATTACTTAATATTGAATTAAATGAATAATTCACATTGAGGATCTTTTCAGGTTTATATTTTTAGAGAATTAGATCATAAATCATGAATTACATTCCACATTTAAACAAAGTGGTTACATAAAAGATAGTATTCTTTTTTTTTCATCAACAGAAACATATTTAAAATAAAACATGGATTATTTCTTGAAACTTCCTTGACACTATCAACATATCATGCACCTTTCCCTTGACCTGTGAAAAACATTTCAAAAACTTGGTATGAGCATAAAAAGCTCAGTAAGGGATATAAAAGTATGAAAAGAAAACATTAGTCCATGTATGAAATCATACTTTACTCATAAAACATAAGAATTTTAACATACCTCATCAAATCATGAATAAATCATAGAAATCATAATGCATAAAGGTAACTTGAGGCATTCATAACATTCTTACCTAGGGTGTAACCCTCTTGGTTACATTTGGAATACCCATCACAGTATATTCCCTAAATCTCTTCGGAGAAACCTTAACGTTTAACTCCTTCGCATTACCCAATGCATTGGAGAGCTATATCGGGCTCACCCGCCCTTATTTTATCACGGAACCACCCATCTTCATAACAATTCCCAAGAACCATAACATAATCGTACCACATAATACATGCATAAAGGAAACATAACATTTACACATTTCAATCACAATATATCAATACAACACATTGATATAAAAAACATTATGAAAACCATTTTCAATACCAAAATAAAAGAAAAGTAAAACATGGTATTTATTTTTAATTTTAAAAAAAAGTATGGCTTTTAGAGGAAGTCGAAACTCAAATAATGGTCACGGCGGCGGAAAAGTCGTTGTCGCCGCATACGTACGACAAAAAAACAAAAAAACATTCCTTTTGTCGTTTAGTAAAATGGTTCGAATAAAAAAAGATTCCTTTTGAATAAGAATAAAATTCAAAGGGGTTTATACACCGTATAAAAGAAAGTTGTGTATAAAACAAAATATGCCTCAATGAATGGAGATTGAGACGAAGTCCCTTACCTTGTATCTGACTTGACTTGATCGTTCCTTAATCTCATGAATAATAAACTTGAGTTAATTTCTACTTGCTTAAAAACCTTTTACAAGTTCATTATTCCTTTTATATCATTTATTACCATGTCATGAACACTATGTTATTATTTAAGTTTATAACGGTCGTTTTAACGATCATTGGTACTTGAGTCAAAAATGAACTTCTTATATTTACAATTTGTTCATGTAGTCAAATATCTATTATCTCAAGAATGATATTCATGATGTAGATGCCATATATATCATATATATCTAGTATATACATGCATTTCTAATATTACATAATCATTTAGAGTTAAGAAATGAAATGCACCGTTCATGGAGACGGTAAGTCGTACGTACGCATGAACGCTACTTTCATTTCTATGTCATATTAATGGAATTAAAACTAAATGAGAGATATGTATATTTTAATTCCAGAATTATATTCATCATTTAGATGTAACATAAATCATATATATTCATTATATATATGTACTTATAATAGTACATTACATTTGGGGATAAGAAATGAAATGCACCGTTCATGGAGACGGTAAGCCATACGTACGCATGAACGCTACTTTCATTTCTATCTCATACTTTAATGGAATTAAAACATAATGATACATAATATTATTATAATTCCAGTATGGTATCATATATAATATAATTAAATCTATCCTTTATATGTACCACATATGGTATTAACGAATCAAATCACTTTGAGGGGGTGGTAGTCCGCACTTCCTAAAATGAAGATATCGTGTATACCCATAATGGAAGCCATAAAGGTATGCCATAAATGAAAAATACAGAAGATTAAGAAAAACATAAACATATTATATATAAATATAGTGACATATTAATGGCCACCTTTGAATTTGTTATAAGAATATTGAACAATCATCATTTCTTGAGGCAGAAATTCTCCATCCACAGAAACAGTATGTTCTTTAACCATTAGATGTAGGTGTGTGTAAGTGTAGCTCGAATGATTCTTATAACAACATCCTAGTATATTTAATATACTTTATTTTTTACAAAATAAATGAATAAAAAGAGTTTAGGTGGTTGGAGAAGCAAAATAAAACATATGAACAGAAGAGAAGACACTACCTTTAAATCGGGTAACTCTTTTTTATTTGAGCTCAAAGGCTTCCTTGGGAAGACTTCTGCCCAAAGTGAGGCTTCTAGGAGTAAGAGAGGGATGTGGAGAGACAAAATGATCAGGGGTTGGCCAAGACAAAGGCTTGATAGGTGTGGGTAAGGAGGTAGAGGTGGGGGCCTTTTATAAGAGGAGAGGAGGGGCACTCTTGGAAAGTTACACAATGTTACTTTATTTTCAAATGAGTTTCGGATTTTAAAGGTCCCACATTGATGTATTTAGAGGATAAGGTGATAAGGGTTATAAATATACTCATCCAATAGGTATTTGACAAGTGTAGGTCTTAGATTTTACATTATCATTTTATTTTATTTAAATCTTTAAATAATGAGGTAATCGCTGCATCATCATGATGTCATAAATAATTTAATTTATTTAATGTCTAAAAATTATGAAAAAAAAATACTATGATGTAGGAAATCTTTTTAGCTTTAAAATTAATATTTATAGTCTAAAATATCATTTATGTAGACAAAATTAAAAATGTTTTACTCAGGTGATACATTCTTTGTTATATTTAACTTTCTTTAAAAATAAAAAGATAAAAAGTCACTTTCACACAAAAGTGATTCCATGGGGTCCCCAATTTTGGCACAAGTCATCCCATGGTCGTACATAAGACAACAAGTAGCATTAGGACACATGTTGGTGTCATTTTTTATTATTATGATATTATTTTTTGTCCTTAACTACCAAATTACTCATTAATCAAGATAATTAAAGATAATTATCGTCGTTACTATTCATAATGTCCAAAAACAAAAGATTATTAATTACATAATTTGGACCTTATGATTCCAAATATGGAATCCATTTTACCAAATTACAAACATATAAATTGAAATAATTAATTTAAAAATAATTCTCGTTGTCAAAACAAATAGCGGGTTTTTTTTAAACAATATCTATGAAAAGTTTGGCACTTGTTTATGCCCAATTCCAAAGTGAAATTAATACTAATGACCACCATTGTATTAAATGGTAAAAATATATTCATATTATACTTTAAGACCAATTAAAAATATAATCTAACCATATAATTAAATTAGATGAAAAAGCAGTTTTGTTGTAAAATGCAGTATTTTTCACTATTCATTAAAAAATGAACATTGTCAGAAAAGTACCAAAAATTTATCCAATGTAAATTTAAATGTCTCAATCATAAATAATATGTTTATTTTGACAAATATAGATTATAAAATTGTCAAAAGTTTTATTTAAAAATGGTTTTCCATCAAAAGGTAGTAAAACAATCTTTTAAAAATATTAGTGTATTCCATGCTTAAGATTGCATTTATTCTCATTTTAAGCCTCTAAAACACTATCTAATTCATAAATAGAAATAGATAAAAATATCTATTATTTATTACTTACTTGGTATGTTACAGTCCATTCCTTTTTCAAATTCAAAGTTCTCCCTCTAAGGTAAAACTCTCAATTAATTTCTCTGATTCTAAATATTATGCATGCTTTAGAGGTTAGTGATTATAGGCCTATTATTATTTGAAATACTCTACCTAAGATCATTATTAAGGTTATTACTATCAGGTTGGGTGATATTGGTAATCTCTTTGTTCCCACAAACCATTTTAGTTTTATACTAGGAATAAAGGTGCTCAATTATTTTATATACAATTTATGAATGTGTAAATATTTTATAGAGGAAGTATAGATATGGAAAAATTACTCTTATGGTAAATATTTATAAATAATTTAATAGTTTTTCCTTTATTTATAAAGTCCTTTACAGGTATAGTTTTTATACAATATTTATAAAGTTAATTTTAGCTCTTCTCAATTTCTCAATAATGGAAGTCATTATTAATGGGCCTCCTAAGTCACTTTTCCAAGCTAGTGGTATTTTCCTTGTTAATTAAATTATCACCTCTATGTTTTTATATGATTTACACATATATAAATGGAAAATTTAACTCTATAAGATTATTTAAAAGTACATTCATAATTTCATTTGGGCTGGAAGTATCTTTGAGAACAAGGTTGTCGTGGTGGCATGCAATAAATGTTTTAAACCCATTGAATCTAGTGTTTTGGGCATCAAAAACTGAGTTTCTTCAACATGTATATTATTAAAATATTTTTATGGAACCTAATTCAATAACCATTATCGAAATTGGGATTCCAAAGGGCCTAATTTATTTAATGGCTATAAGTAGGCAGCATATTTTATCATCACTCATATAATGGCATGTTGTTAAAAGGTGTTTGCAGTCCATTCCACCATAGATCAAATGGGTTGCATCCAAAATATCTAACCTAAAATTTTGGACCATGAATTAGTGGTATAAATCTATTACTACCTCCTATAACTTTTTACCAAATTTGGAGGGTCGGAGTATATGACATTCAATTAATCTCTTAGAGTATATTGAATCTCATATTTTGACTTGGTATGTTGAGAAAATCATAATTTCCATCTTTAATAATAAAGATCATTATTTATGAATGTTGTAAAGGTTTGGAGGTCACAATGCTAAACTTTATTATAATCTTCTTTTTAGGGACTCTTTCATGCTACCCAGTTGGCTCAGTTTGTTTATAAATAATTTTATTATGGATTCTACATTTATTTTTCTTTGAAAGATTTCATATATTTAAAATGGAAGTTATGTCTCCGTTTCTTAATGGTGAGATAAATGATGAAATTTATCTAGAGAAAAATGAGGGTTTTATTATTTAATATGGTAATAGAGGTGACTAAAACTATAAATTTTTTGGGATTCCAACCTAACAGTGGGTCGCTCTATGGTATAAAAGCAAGAGGAATAGATCAAAAATAGAATAGTTGGTGTATTCAATAGAATATAGACAGTCCCCATAGCCCCCTATAAATCCTAATACATACAACACATTATATAAAAAATAAAGTTTTTTCATTATAATAAGATCCTTATAAATACATTAAAGAAAAGTGGTCACGTATTTCTCTTTAATTCCAAACTTAAAATATTTTCTGGTATGTTAAACAGTTAATGAATCTTAATAAAAAAACTAAATTAAATGTACAATTCAGAAAATTACCTTGAAAGTTGAACTACTTCAGTATGAAATTAGTTCTTTGTACTGTGAAAGTGGGAATCCATTGAAGATTGATATATTTTCAAGATCATTACCTATTCTTTTTTCCCATCCAACATGCAATTCATGCTTGTAGGCCCACCATATGTCACCCAGTTTCATTAACCTATCTACCTTTTTTTGTAGACTGTCAGGGAAGTTATATCAAAGCTGAATATTAAAACAATTTTTTCAATAATAATTTATAAATAAATTTAAAATTAATTTAAAAAAATATATTACCCAAATTTCATCCCAAGACTTGTATTTTTTTTCCTATCCTACTTTTCTCCACTAGATTGATTGAACTAAAATAATATTGTTATGTCTTTTGAGTGTCCCCATGAAACTTCGCAATTATTTACCATTTTTTCCAATAATTTTCATGTCCTCGTTATATTGAACCATAATTTATGTGTGTCTATTCCACACTTCATGCATCTGTGTATGGCCACATATTTTACTAAAAGATAATCCTGAAAAATGGAATGAATATTCCATACACGTATATAACTAAAATTAAATAAAAATTACTAACTTTATTACTTTTAAAACATTTACTAGTATCACTATTTGTTGACACTCGATCCTTCACACTATGTTGGGTCCGACAACTAGAGGATTGTCCTCTATAGTAGAATACGAATGTTGAAGTTGGGTAGGAGGGTTTGGGCATACAGTGGGCATAAATAATGGAGGTGTGCCCTATAGAGAAGAAGGTAGATGATAGAAAAAGGATTCAGGGGTGGGAGGAGAGGGACTACCCTACATGGTAGTAGGAGTAAATGGATAAATAATATGGATTCCCATGTATGGGTAAGGCATATAAGTGGGAGACATGATGGGAGGAAATTTTCCTAGTGACTGCAGATCCATAGGTTATGAGACACTACATGTAGGGGGTTTCATGTAGGGTCGGTCCTATATTCTAGACTACTTGACCTATCCTCACTAAATGCACATTTCCTCCTTGATGATTCATGTTAATATTTAATATTATTTGTTTAAAATTAATACATAGTCAATAAATAAATAAGGGACTCATTGGAATAATCATATTTTTTAGTCCAAGTTCTCTAAATCGGTGATTTTTTTCCTCCATTTGTTTTCTATGAACCTCCTTGTAAGACATAATAACCTGAAAATGACAGAAGTGATGTGAAAATTTTAAAAATATAACAAAAAATTAAATAAATATAAATATGAAAAGAAAATTAATATTATTTTTTAAAATTTACATCTTCCATTAATTTTATTTTCATTAAGTTGTTTACTCACAAAAGTAAATCATTACACAAAAATAGAAGCTACTACTTTAAGTTTCAAAATAAGCTAAATAATTGTTTTTAGTTGTCTACAGGGTTGTTATTCTTAGTTAATCATAAAAACAGCATGATATTATATTTCCATTTATTACCTGTAACTTCATATTTAGTACACATTTTGAGGATATAGTAGGCATGTGAAAAAATAAAAATAAAAATAAAAACATTTGCTTATTATGGTAAAGATAATTTCCTCTTCATTTGAGTTCATTTTTCTAATTGATTATTACATCCATTTCAACAATATTAAATATATTCAAGTTCAAATGACCAAAAAATTAGCACTTTATAGAATACATTTTAGGAATGTTAAACTATAATAAATATCTCCAAATATAGTTTGGGAATTAAAATATTTCGCAACTATGTATACCAAGAAGATCCAAGATCCAGACAAATCTGGTCCTAAAATTTATTAATAAAAAAGTAAAAATACAAGTTTATGCATTATAAAGGAGTTTTAAAACATGAGAGTGAGACACCCCTCACATATCATCCTCCACTAATGAAAAGCACAATAATCAAGAGCTATGAAGGCCCATATCATACTTGCTTCCATGATTTCCCTTTTGAAAAGGCATCTTCCACATGGTTGACTTATCTATATGTGTGTGATAACATCATATTGAGTTGAGTGAAATTTTTTTATGAAATCAATCCGATGCGGTAGAATTATCTATGGGACATTCCTTTTTCTCTCTTTTAGAGCCATGAAAACATTTCAAAATCGGATTAAATCCACAGGGTGGTCCACTTGTGTTGGACATCATGTTTTATGGAAAACGTCATCATCCATAACTTAGCTTCATATGTAGTTCCAATACCAATATAATTATGGAAACAGTATTTGAAAAATCCACCATGGGTTTGGAAAATACCTCCACAGCCCAAATGTACTAGTGATCTAGAGGTCGCACTAGTGAAATTGGCCTTTATCCAAGACTCAATCAGGGGAATCCACCTCACGAATTTGAGAACAAGTGGCTGCCTTGGTCTACCTATGACACCCAGCAATATTAAAGTATTCAGAGCACTCATGGTGTTGTTCATCTCCCCCAATTTCACAATTTTGGCAGCATGTACTTCTTTATGCATGGACATTATTCCATTATGAATAGATGGTTCATGTTCATCAAATAATTTTCTATTTCATTCCCTCCAGATTGAGGCAAATATAGAGTCTGTAGCTTCTAGGAGAAGGTTTGAATCTGGTCACTTTTTCTAAATCTAGTGATGAAATCCATTTTCTCCTCCAATTGCCTACCTGCATCCATGCCATGATCGAATAGTTAGCCTGTATAGATCCAAAAAACTATTGCATAATTATATCTAAAAAAGAGATATTGCACAGATTCTTCAGAACTTAAACATATATGGCAGGCCAAGAAAATATAGTGTCCATCCTTCTTCATTTGATCATGTGTTGGAAACCTATTTTTCTAAATTCTCCAAAGTAAGATATATCTCAAGGGATGGATAAAGTGTACCTTAAACTTGGACATCCATGATGGTGTCATGGTGGAGCTCACACTTTCAATCTTGTATAGATTATGATATAAGAATGTAAGGCTCATCTATTCAGAGATGAAAATTCATATCAATCACTCTAAATCCACAACTATTTATATAAAAACCTTGTCATTTCATTGAATTAAACCACTTTCATTTTATCATAGTGACATGACCATGTGTATAGTAATCTGATAAAAAAATTCTCTCAAAACCCCCATAATATTCCATATTTTCTAATCTAGGTTTTCTATCTGATGCACTAGCATAAAAATATTTTTTTGCACCTATCATGACACCTTTATGCTGTGTTTTCATGTTTGTTGCACAACTATTTATAATTAATTTAAATCCATTGACAACCATTGCTTTATAATCATAGACTACATTGTTTGGACCAAATGACAACACCCTTATTTCAGTAGATACATCATCCATTAGTAACCTTTGGACCTAAAATATATCAACATCGAATATTAAACAACTATTAATGATTTTTTCATGTAAAAAATGGAATTTTTTAATTTTGTCTTCAAACAATCAGGAAATTCTTTACTGTGTAATTGATCCCTCCTCTTAATAGATAAAGAATGATGTGATTTTTTTATAATTTCACTATGTTCTCTGAAAATATAACAATTTAATGATGTCATAAACTATGAAAAAAATAACATATATATTTATATTTATATTTATAATTTTTCTTACTTGATATAATCTTCAACCATGCCATAATCGAATAATACCATATGATTATCCATTTCCCACTCATCCCTGTTCAAAATACACAACTATATGATTCATATTCCCCCCCCCCCGGTTTGGGGAAGTGATGTAAATTTTGGTTCAATGGGATCATATTGTTCATATTTAGTTATAATTGGTCAATTAGATATCATGGTGACATTATCCAAACTCATTGAACAAAGATACATGCATTTCTATGATAAATAACATTTTACAATAGATCCTTCGTGATGATTCTTATTTCTCATATAATATTTCAATGTAAAAATCATTCTTTATATTGGATACATCCATCAACTAGAAATGGGACCACCAAAAAGAACTTATGTTGTAATATTCAAGTTCATATGTAATATACATGTGAAAAACAATGGATTGAAATTTTTCTCTAAGTCACAAAGAATGATCGGTGCATTTTTATTCAATTTTTTAAAAAAAACTTTTGTTCAATCTTTTAGCACAAAGGTCATGATAAAAGTGACATAATCTAATAACATAGACCCTAAAATTATGTGATAGTAAATGTTGAATATAAATAGGAATCAAATAATGAAATAGGATGTGGTATTCATGGGTTTTAAGGGTTTTTAATTTCACAACTCATGTATTCACCCATTTCAAAATGTTTCTCAAATAACCATATGGAAACTTTAAACTTTCCAACACTTAAATAAAATGTTTTTTCTCTACATTTTTCATCTAAAAATAAGAAAAAGATACTTTCCACTAATTCTAACCAATTAAATCATGATGAAGTATTGGTTGCATACCCTAATATATTAAATCATGACATGAGAAAAAGTTATCTTTTTTCCCTTTACATTTAAAAGTGTTAAAAGTAACATTTCAAAAAAAAATCCTCAATATTAATTACATCCAATCAGTTATGTGGTAAATTTTATGACCAATACATAAACTCAAAGAATATACTTTTATTTCTCCAATTATTATTGGAATTTGAAGGAACGTTATTCTGCTTTTTGAAATTTGATTGACCCTTTCCAAGAACAAAATTCAAACCATTAAATTATGTAAGGATATCACCCCCCCCCATGACATTCATTGAGGTACTTCATCTGTCTCTATGGAATTATCAAATTTTCTTTTATTATTCCTGTATGGATGATCCATTTGTAGAAATATTTGATACCCTATGAAATAGAAAGTTCACCAGAACTTTAATCTACCATAATGTGTATTTTTCATACAAATAGGATAGGATAATATCTACCTGGTACTCCAACTATACATTATTCCATAAGAAGAGAAATCATTTATTATCCATAATAATGTGTATGACACGTAAATTAATCCTTTCTAAATGCATCTTATGTCTACACCCCAATGGTCCAAATCTACTTCAACTCATCTATTAATGGTTACAAATATATTTCAATATCATTTCCAGGATCATTGGGTCTAGAAATCAAAATAATCATGATAGTAACTGTATTTTTCATACACATCTATGATGGAAAATTGTAAATATGAATGAAAAAAGGTTAGGTACTGTGTGTAGTATGCATCTGTTGAAATGGGTTGAAAATATCACATGACAATCCCAATCTAACATTCTGTGGGTTGGATACAAAATCAAAATATAACCTATCAAATTTATACCATGCTAACTCATCGGCTGGATGAACTATATCATCATTATCCTTATTTCTTTCATCTTCATTACATCTCATATTCTTTTCCATTTTTTCTAAAATAAAAAGTTCCTAAAGTATGTAAATCAATAGAAAGTACCACATCACTTTATCTGGTACACGAGATTGAGTTAAATATTTATTATTCTTCCATCTCGATGTGCCAAATTTTTTCACTCATTTAACTTAGCAATACCCTTCCAAAATAGAAAACAATATTTAGGTAATTAGTGGATTTTAGTACTTGAAAATCTAAATTTTTCAACCAACTTTGATTCCATATAATCATTTTTAGGAATACATACATCATCAGGTGGTACGTCTTTAAAAAGGGAAAGTATATATTCAATCATAGTAAAACTAAATCCATACATTGTTTTCCCATGATACAATCATATTAAAAACTTGATTTTGGCCATTTTTTATATGACTGGTATACTGGGGTATTCTCGCCTTCAAAAAACTTTCTAACATTCTAAACATCACCATTATCATCATTAGATAAAAATTGTGTCCCCATATTCATTTCTACTTCCAATACTCTATATGAAGTGTTTTCTTGAGAAACAAATGAAAATCAATCAGAAATAAAATTTTCCATTTCAATCATTTCATCTAAATCAATGTTATTGTCCACTTGAAATTTTTCTCAATTGTGATACCAAATATGATATTCTTTTTGAAAACCTTTTTTAGTGATTTTTTAAATCACTTACTCAAGTGTTAACCATAGTCTTCCAATGTAATCAAAAAATGGACAGAGAATCAATCCACTGTCTGAACCATTATTGAATTCAAAATCCAAAAAATATTCCAAATCCTTTTGAAACTCATCGGTGATCTAATAAACACTATACATCCAATTTCTATCCATTTTAATATGAATAAACAAACAGTTAGTAAAAAAATTATTATCAATAATAACATTGAAACTCATTTGTGATTAAGAAAATTAGTGTATAGACTCATTAATTTATTATTCTAATTATTAATGAATTAAGAAGTATGAAACGTTCATTATAGAATAGATAAAAGTATTTTCATTTCCTGATTTATAAATTTAGAATACATTTAATTCATTAAAATATTATAACAACACTTATAAAAAAATAATAATCTCATATAAATGGCTTTAATCTCATGGGTTTTACCAATACTATCAACATTATCTTTTCCATTATAAAATCGAGATCATTAAAAATAAAATGCTTAAATTTTAATATTTAAATTAATTAAATTATCCCAAATAACTAAAAAAACAAATTCAAACCAAACACACTTATATTTTCCTTTTTAAACAATTATAGAAATAAAATATTAAAAAATGCATATTTTCAAAATAAAGTTAATAAAATTTTCAGAAATAAAACATATTTGAACAAACACGAAGCTTATAATTAAACTCTACCAAATTGACTAAAACAATTCAAATAGACCTAAACTAAATCAAACTAAATGAAACTAACCCCAAAAAATTTGATCAACACCAAAAAAAGAATAAGAATTAATTAAACCATCCTAGACAAATAAAAAATGAACTAAGATAAACGAAACTAACTTGAATCAAATTTGATATAATGGAATAGAAAATAATATAATCAACAAAAGAGAACTAAAAAAATAAAAATGACCAAACTTACCCAAACTAAACCAAACTTAACTAACCAAAACTAACTCAAACTGATCAGACTCAAATGAACTAAAATGGAATGGAATCAAACCTGATCAATCTCACCAACATGAACATAATCAAACAATAAAAAACTAAATTGAACTCATATATTCTATCCCAAATAGATCCAAAATAGACTAAATCAAACCAAAAAAATAAAGTGAATCAAATTGAATTTTTTTTAATAAATTAAAATAAAGAAAAATCAAATAGATCTAACTCATGATGAATAAATCTAAATCAAAATAAACTAAACTAACCTAATACAAACTGAACATTTATTCTCTAACATATTGGAATAAAGATGAAACTGACCTAAAAATACAAACTAAAATAAATGACACTAAAATGAAATCAACTAAAATGAAACAAACAAAATTGAACTGAATAGAGTCAACTAGAGAATAATATACCATAACTAAATTGACCAAAAAATCTAAAATAAACCAAGGTGGCCTAAATTAAATAACCCTTATCCAAACTGAATTAGGCCATACCAGACTAAACAAAACAAAATATATTTAAATTTAATCAATACAAACAAAAATATTTATAATAGAATTGAATTACATTGAACTATATTTTTTTGATCATGAATAGGGACACATTGTCGAGGGGCTCGATCACGAAGAGGGAGGCACTACGGAGGGACTCAATCATGAAGAGGTAGGCATTGTGAAGGGGATCAATCAAGAAGAGGGGTGTTATATAGGGGATTGATGGTGAATATATAGATGATATGTAGGAGCTCAATTAGGAAGAGGGAGGTATTTTTGAGCTACTGTGTAGGGTCTCAACCGGGGAGAGGTGGCGCTATGAAGGGGAGCTCAATCAGGAAGAGGGGGGTATTGCAGAGCAGAGATCGATTGCGAAGAGGGAAGGGCTTTAGAGGGGAGATCAATTGATCACAAAGATCAAATAGATAATGTATTTGTAGAGGAGTATGATTGGTGTCGAAGAGGGTAGATGGATGTGGAGGGGGTCATTATAGGATTCAGAGGGGATCTTGATCGGTGTTGAAGAGGGATTAGGGCTACGTAGCTCGATTGATGTGGAAGAGGGAAGAGGACTATGAAGCTTGATCTTGAATGATGTTGAAGAGGGAAGAGGGTTATGGAGGTCGATCTTGATTATTATAGAATAGGGATATGGAACTAAATTGATATAGAAGTGGGAAGAGGGTTGTGGGATCGATCAATTTAGGGATTCGGAGGGAATTAATTTCCATGGTTTAATAAAATAGTGGTATTAGTTAAGATAATACCATATTTTAAATAAAATGTGGTAATAGGAGTTTGGAAATAGATTCTTTTGTAGTTGTGTTGGAACAAGGCCTTGATGGTATGTTTTAGATGTCTAGCATTATGAATTCCATCATTATGAATTTAGTTATTGATATTACAAGTGATTATTCGATTATTTAGAATATCCATGGTTAAATTTTCAATATCATGGGATTATTTATATGGAATTATTTTATTATCATTTATTCCTGCTATATTATGCTCAATTTATTGATTAAATGGCATGTGTTTCAGTTATTTACCTTTCCATATTGATTATTTTTAATTTATTCATAGCTTCCACTGTACTATTACCCTTACTAAGCATCTAATATTGCCCCTTTATTATGTTTTATTTTACCCTATATACCAGGAAGTGTTTTTTGATTGATGTGTAGAGATACACTATAAGGAATAATGGTGTTCTCAAATAAAATTCTTTTTGTATTTTATGTTTTAATTGTAATAATAATTTCAAGTATGTATCTAGTTTACTAAGACTAATAAATTATTCATACATTTGGGATGTGATTCCTTGTATCTTATTATAATGTAATAAATTATACATCAACTCTAGGATATTAGTGTTGGGTATCTACATAGAACCACTCTATATGTTAGTTCTAATTTATTACTCAGAAAATGGTTTTCACTTGGTTTAACCTAACATTTATCATGTTGTGTTTTGGGTGTATGGTATGATGAAACTCTAGTTGAGGGGGTCAGGGATATATGATTTATATATTGTAACAATGATCAAGTTTTGTGGGATTGAGTGTTCAATTTGTGTGGGCTTTGTCTTGTTTATTTTAGGAATGAAAGCACCATTAATTAAACATTTGGAGTGTTCTAGATTCTAGGAATGTGTAATGTTGTTTTAGGCTCCTAGTTTAAAATTGAAAACCATGGTTGAGTTTTATTTTAAGGAGGTATAGACTAGTAATTTGAAAATAACCATCATGTGAGTAGCTTGTTGTTGAAGAGATATTCTTGGTAGGCAGTTGCTCCTGGAATGTCAAGTTCAGTTAATAAACTTATCACATGGGTAGTTACTTAGTGAAACTACCCTAGATATAGGAATGTTTTAAATCTTTATAGATTTAAGATTTAGGTTACAAAGTTTTAAAAAGTAGATCTTATGTGTAGTGGTTTTTTTGGAATATTTATGTTCAAGAGATATGGATTTAGAGAGACGATGGTATGGATAATCCTATAGTGGGTAGAATCATATTGGTACTTTAGTGAGTGACCTTTACATTAAGTGGGAAATGGTTGATATCTAAGTTGTGGAGTTTTTTAGCATAGATGGTGGGTTGATGAATTATGTGATGTTTTTTAATAGTGTCTTGATGAATTATATTAGGTTCCAAGACCATAACAGGTTTGGTGATTCATCTATAGTGGTAGGAACCATCAATAAATTTAATAGTTAATGGGAGTATGTTTTAGAATATGGGCTAGATAGGACTTTTTTGTTTTCATGATATCACTTGAGTGGGGTCATAATTTTTTAGATTAAGAGTTGGTATCATAGTGTTCTAGTGTTATTTTTGAGTAATTTAGTGTGTAGAACATTCAAATAGTGCTTTCACATGTAATTGGGTGTGGGAAAGTGGATTTTGATTAAGTGCATCATTTAGGTGATGATTGATTTTTATGGAGTATTGGTCCATGGGTTTTTGGTGAAAATCATTTTAGCTTGATTGGGTATATATCTAGTCGATCCATGCCCAATTAAAATTGAAAATGATCAATGGAATCAGATTCCAATGGTTGAATAAAGATATATTAATTTTCATGAATGCTTCTCAGGGGTGTAAATACCTATAGTGGGGATTTATAATGAATCTCATCATTATGGGTTGGTAAATTCAGAGGTAATTTGAATTATGGGATTCTTAGAGTAGTGGTAATTGGATAATTGAGATTTGGATTAGAATTATGAGGGTAGGGAAATCTCTAAGAGGTGTTTTTGTGTTTATATGGGCATTCCTAGTAAGATTTTTTGGTGTTGGTGAAGGTTTAGACATGGTCAATGTGTCCCTACTATTGAAATTAGAAGTAAGGAGCCACCAAATACCCATTTATGTGGAACAAGGTACTCGGTGACCCTTCCAGGGGGAAGTACCCTTGGATCCCCACTGACTAGCTAATAGATCTGAACTAGTTGGTCAACAGGGTATCAGGTACCCAGTATAGCCAAATCAGGTACCCAGTGAGGTTGGGTTTTGTTTTTTAATAAAGAGAAAGGGGTTTATTTCCAGACCCCCTTATTTTATCCCCCTATAGATTACCCCCCCTCTCTTGTCCCTCCATTCTATCCCATGGATTTGGGGTGGATTGGGATCATTTATTTATGCCAAACCAAGGTAATTATTTCTCCTCATTCCTTTGTTGTACTTCCCCTCTATTTATTTTGATTTTACCTTATCTAGGTTAGGGTTTTATATTATATTTCACCAAGTAATAGTGAAATACAAGTGATATTATGGGGATTATTGGTTTAGTACCTAAAATTAATCAAATAATAGCAACTCTACCTATTTCTCTCTATTATGATAGAAGTAAATAACTTGGTGATTTTTCCTTGAGTTTTTTTCTGAATTAGTTTAAAAATTAGAGGTCAATTGGGTATTGATTCATGGGTATTTTTCTAGGAGGAGTACTGAAGGCATGACATGAGTCTTTATCACATAATTTTTCATGGTTTTAGTGTCACAATAATACTTGTTAATATTTCTTTCATTATACTTAATTTGTTAAGTATAAATCGTTATGTAAAATGACTCTTTTTATCCTTATTTTGAAAATAAAAATACACTTTACCTTGATATTTATCTGACTTTAAGATTTTTTTTAGTTTTATTTACATGTATAATTTATAACATTTAACTTACTATGTTTCACTAAACTAAAAAGATCCATCTAATTTCTAAATATTTCAAAAGCTATGTTGAAATACTTAATTGGAAGATAAAGATACACTCATCAGGAGATTGAGTGATGATTTTGATGTCATTGTAACCAAACCAAAATATCTAGGAATATGATTGTTGAATTTTTTTATAACATTTTTTATAAATACAACTAAGGCTTCAAGGAATCATATTATTTACAAAATAAAAATGTGCTGAATCAAATCTATAAGTCATGTTGAAACCTATATCATCTTTTTTCCTAGAGCACTTCCTATTATATTGTTTATTTTGGTGTGTTTTTTTAGGGCATATTTAAGGTTTATTATAAATGATTTAAGTTTTCATTTTTTAATCATTATTCTAATATTCATGATCAAAGAGAATCTGGGGCTAGGAGTGTGATTCTTATGAATGTGGTTGTTTGAAAAATTCCAGGGTACATGGAATAATTATTGATCATTTCTAATTGAATAGGTGCTCAGGGATAATGCTATATTTTTACTGCATTTTTATTTAAGAAGTTACTTATATAGATCTTGTACCTTTTAACGGGTTGATTCAAAGAAGTTCCTGGTTAGAACTTGGATACCTTTGTTAAATTTATTGAAACTCCTTACACTTTAGGAAAAAATAAAAGAGTTCCATTGATATGAACTATCTGGTAATACAATATCCTTTATAAGATCATTTTTATTGTTTTCCAATACTATTTCTCATTGAATTGTTTAATTTTCAATTGGATTTTTTTCATCGATTAATTTAGTTGTCTTTTGATTTCTTATTTTTCACTTCATTTCATATATTGATACAATTATTTGTTTGAAAATTATATATTTCATACAACTTACTATCTGAGTGGGAAGGAAATTGTATGTTATGTTTTCGACTTCAATTTAACCCCCCCTCCCCCATCTTGAAGCTATTATATGTTTCCTTCTGGGAAAATAAGTGTTATTAGAGCCTTACTCTAATTTTATATTTTTATATTTTTTATTTTATAATTGGAAATTATATCAATTTCCTTACACTAACATGTATAAGAGGAAATCTATTTTGTTTTTTATGTTAGGGTTACTAATCAAAATGAATGATAATTTGAATCTAAGTCATCCTCCTATTTTTTGTGTTACTGGTTATGAATGTTAGAATGATCATATGAATATGTTTGTAATAAATATTAGAGTTGATCATTATCATATGATGAATGGTAATTACAAAATTCTATAGAAATAAATTTCTTGGTTTACTCAAGAAGAAAAGTTGGAATATCAAACTAATCACAAAGTCAAGAACACTTTGATATGTTTAATGAAAAGGAATATCTACAACCAAATATTATCAGGTGAAATAACTAATGGAATTTAGATAAAGTTGGAGATTACACACTTTAGAACATCAAAAGTCTTGGAGACTAGAAGAGTGATGCTCAGAGATGATTATCAGGCATTTTATTTTTATACCTATAGAATCAGTGGAATAAATTATCCAAAGATTTATGAAATTTTTTAATGGGATACAATTGCTTAGTGGGAAGGAATTATCAAATGATTGTTTGGTTAATAAGGGAATTGAAATTATTATTAATGAATGGGAATCCAAATGAATGGTGATAGATGATAATAAGCATCTAAAGAAGCTTAGTCTTGATGATCTTATTAAGACTCTCATGAAATATGAGAACCATATGAAGAGATATGTTAAGAAAGAGAATAATAATATGTATTTGAATATGATTCAACATCTAGATCTTTAACTTCTTGAGTTAACACTCCTAAATCCGCTACTATGAAGAGAAAATTTTAACATCATTTAGATGGTAGTTATTCAGAAGTTAGTGAATGATATATTTCTCATCTTTCAAGTTGAATGAATAGAATTTATAGAAATAAGGACTTAAAAAAATATCATCATAAATAAAATTTTGAAAATAATATAATAAGGTAAGATACTTAAGATTTGATATGTTATGAGTGTAAAAAAATAGTGCATATCAAACCCAATTACCCTTTGACTAAAAAAGAAAGATAAGGAATATAAGAATCATATAAGAGAAAAGGAATAAAAACATTCAGAGTAATGGTGGATTCATGGATTTTAAGTGAAGATCCATATTTTTATTATATAAATGAATTATATAGTGATAATAGTTGGAAAATCACTAGATTTTATGAAAAGGCTCTGAAAAATAAAATGTATTTCATGGGAAATATAACAGTTGATTATATTACTATTTTATCTCTATATTCTTACTAATCTATTTCTTTAGATAATTAATATGAGGATTATTCTCTA
The DNA here is from genome assembly GCA_963277665.1 of Viscum album. Taxonomy (NCBI): domain Eukaryota; kingdom Viridiplantae; phylum Streptophyta; class Magnoliopsida; order Santalales; family Viscaceae; genus Viscum; species Viscum album. Next base: position 2,902,664 of record OY728165.1, read on the forward strand.
TCATTTGAATAAATGGCTAGATATGTAACCTACCTAGAGAAGAGAAATAAAAAATTGAAGAAATACTATGATTTAGCTAAGGCATATCATTCTAGGTAAAATGATAGTATTTTTAAACTTACTTTAGAGTTTAATGTTAAATCAATTTTTTTTTCAATTGATGATGATTGAAACTTAGTTATAAAACTAATATCTGAAGTTAGTAACCTGAAAAATATTTTATCTAATTTTTCTTCTGGTAATTAGAACTTTGATAAGATCTTAAGATAGTTGAAACCTAATTGTGAAGCTTCCAAAATTGGTTTTAGTTTAAGAAATTTACATTTCCAATCTAATTATTTTGTTCCCAAAAATGAACCTTTATATACTAACTGTTGGAGATGATTTCACTAGAAAAAACATTGTTATTTGAAAAAGTTTCAGTCATTTGGAACTCACAAGGCTTAAATTTATATATAACAATAAATTGTATAACACCATAAGATTGTACAAATGTGGGTTCCTAAATTATTATTTGCTAACATTTTCGGACCCAAGCAAGTTTGGGTACCAAATTTATAGACTTGATTATTTCAAGATGGAAGGCTGAGTACTAGAAACCGAAACACTTGGTACATGGATAGCGATTGATCTTGGAAAATGACTGGAAATAAGTAAAACTTTTGAAAATTATAGAAAATTGTGGGTGGAAATATTACATTTAGATACAATGTGTGAGTAAAAAATATTGTAATTTTAGTTGTGTCATTATCTCAGTATGACTTTTATCTCTAACATACTTTATGTTATAGGATGTAAGAATAGACTCATTATCATAACCCAATTTTGTGATGAAGTTTACTCCATGAACTTTGGTAATGATAAATATACCATCAAAGTTTTGGAATGAGTTCCTATTTTATTTTTCAATTTAATGATAATGTTTTCAATATTAACCTAGAATACCTTAGTTTTCAAAAATTACCATGACTTTTTATGGTAGAATATTTATCTTGGATTTGGAATAGGAGGTTAAGACACAACAATGTTCAAAATTTAGCTAAAATTTATAGGGTCTATGATCCTTTCCAATTTGGTAAGAAATGATAGTTGAGATTTAAACTGACAGGGGTAATCTCAACTTTTAATCCTTTATAATTATTACACATGGATATTTTTTGTCCTACGTAAACTAGAAGTATCAAATGAAAAAAATATGTATATATCCTTATTTATGACTATGCCAAGTATAGTTGGGTTTATTTTATTTCTCTTAAGTCAAATGCACTCTCAATTTTCAAAAGGTTTTATTTTTTTGTTCAAAAATTGAAAAAATTACCAGTAGTTTCTATCCAGAGTGATCATGGTGGAGGATTTGTAAATTATTCTTTTGAAACTTTTTGTAGTGAACAAGGTATTATTTTTAATTTTTTAATACCAAGAACTATAAAACAAAATGGTGTAATTTAAATAATGAATATAATCCTTTAGGGATTTGTTGTGTGGATATTTCATTATTAAGTATTTTTCAGCTGAATCTATTAATTCTTCTTGTTATATTATAAATTTAATTTTACATTACCTAGTTTTAAATAAATTACTTTGTGAACTATGGAATGGTAGGAAACTAAAACTTAACTACTTTATAATTCTTGTATGTAAAGTATTCATCTTGAATATTGAATCTAATTTATAAAAATTTGATCTAAAATCCATTGAAGGTGTTTTTATTGGTCACTCCACCACTAATAAGGTGTATAGCATTTTCAAAAAAATGGGCACATATCATTGAAGAAATGTTTCATGTTTATTTTAATAATACTAATCCTTTTTTTAAGGTAAAATAACCTTATTATGAAAGTTTTATGGATTTCATTTTTTAAACCTCTTCTATTTTACATCCATATTTTGAAACATGTCCATCAAAAATTAACTTACTATGAACTAAGTTAACAAAAGTTAATCCATTAGTATATGAGAAAAAACCACCCTTTTACCTATAAATCATATGATCTTAATAAATTATCTCAATGATAATATCATTAGTGATGTATATTAACCAGTTATAACTCAAAGTTTCTTAAGAAATAAATATTATAATCTTTCATTCCTATCTCAATTTGAACCTAAAACAGTAGATTATATCTTGGGTGATGAGAGTTGGATAGTTGTTATGAAATAAGTGCTTAATCAATTTCAATGGAACATGGTTTGGAAACTATTTGAACACCCTATAGATATTCCAGTTATATAAGTCAAATGGGTCTTCTCAAATAAGAATGATGAAAATAGAAAAATTGTTCGGAATGAGGTGAGATAAATTACTAAGGGTTGTAATCAGAAATAGGGCATAGATTATGGAGAAACTTTTACATCGGTAGCTAGGATTGAGTCCATTAGTATTCTATTATTATTCATAGATCACCTCTATTTCAAATGGATGTAAAGAGTGAATTCCTTAATGGTTATGTTCATGATGAATTTTATGTTGAACAACCTCCAAGTTTTGAAAATATTAATTTACCAAAATGTGTATTTAAACTTACTAAGGTACTTTATGGACTTAAACAATCCCTAAGATCCTAGTATGATATATTGTATAGATTTTTAATTCAAAATAATTTTGTTAAAATAATGGTAGATCTTTATCTTTTTATCAATAAAGTTTTTAATGACACCATCATTGTGCAAATTTATATCGATGATGTTATATTTTTTTCAACTCAAAAATAACTTGAAAATAATTTTTTGGAACTTATGAAAAGTGAATTTGAGATGGGTATTATTGTTGAACTTAACTACTTTCTTATCTTTCAAATATCCCATATTCCCTAAGTAATAATGTTAACTCAATATAAGTACATTATATATTTACTTAATTGTTTTGGTTTTTGAAAAGTTATCTAGTATTAGTACTCATGAAAACTTGATTTTAATAAATCTAAGAAATCAGATGATCAAAAATTATTTAGAAGGATGATCAGAAGTTTACTTTACTTTATGTCTATTAAATCATAAATTATGTATTCAGTGTGATTGTGTGAAAAATTCCAAGAAAATCAAATGGAATCTCATCTTAAGGTAGTTAAGAAGATATTCCATTACCTTAAAGAACGTCAAAATTTGGACTATTTTATTCCTCTGGAACTATGTTTAATCTTAAGAGTTATTCAGATTCTAACTTTGATGTTTATAAAATAGATTATGAGAGTACTTATGGAACTTTTCACTTTCTCGATGAAGATTTAATCTCTTATTCCAGAAAGAAGAAACTTTTAGTTTCACTTTCTACAACTGAAGTTGAATATGTGGAAGTTGGAAGTTGTTTCATTCAATTTTTGTGGATATAGAACATAATCATTAACTTCATATTAAGATTTACTCAATCATTGATTCTTTATAATAGAAAAAGTTCCATTTCCTTTTCTATAATCGCATCAGTTCATTCACGAGCTAAGAACATAGACATAAGATGCCACTTCCTTTGGAACCACACACAAAAAGGATATATTTTTCATGATCTTATCCAAACTAAAAATTGTATTGCTGAAATTTTCACTAAAGTCTTAAAGTCCAGTGTATCTAAATATATTAAACAGGATTTATGCATGGTCAATGCCAAGTGATCATAATTTCTTCTTCTAGTTTCACTATCTCCTAACAATGAAAAACTCCCTGAAAATGGGGGCAGACATTCTTAGTATATAACTATGATAAATTTTCATTAATTTGATTTATATTCAACATAATTTCATTGAACATAAATTATCATATGGAATTTCACCATCTTTCATATCTACGCCCAATGTTAGTTACCCTTGATAGTTGAATTTAATTTTAATTTACTTCTTAAAGGTTCAATTTTTATTAACATGTTTTTACTCTTGTGTGAAGGACCCCTCTTAATACTTTATGGATTACTCTTGAGTTTTATATTTTACTTTTTTGTATGCTCACTTTTTGATTACTTTTCTTTTATGTTCTAATGATTTTATTTTTATGTGACTCTTAAGTTACTCTTATGATTGAACGGTATTGAATGAATTTTCACTCTTATATAATATTTCTTACTTTGTGAATATTTTATCACTATTCTATAAAAACCTTGAGAAAGGAAGAGTTTATTTATTTATATTTATATAGTAATCTTTTTTTTCAAATCAATTCTACAAAATATAAGAGATATTATCTAGAACATTTTTTGGGACCATCTTTGTGATAAGAATATCATCTATGGTCATCAAGAGATAACTTCAAAAAGGTTCATTACTTTTATTCTTATTGTATATTTATTATTATCATCGATTATCTTTTTTTTTTCCTATTAAACCCAAAAGGAGGAGATATATTTTTATCTGCTTATCATATTTCAGTAAGGGGGACAAATAAATCCCAAGGAGATAAAAAAAATTAAGAAAGATAAGTTTATATAAATTATAGGAAGTTTCTCTACTTTTTTATTTTAAATTTCATATCTCTTGTTATTACCTAACTTTGTATGACTATTATTTGTGTTTTTATTTTTTAAAATCACAATGGGGATAAATTTAACAAGATTCAATAAGTTTTACTTTTATTATTCTTAATTTTTGTTAAAGTGGGATAGTTATTATTAAGGGGGGAAGTTTATTACTAACCATATGCATTTCTTAAAGTAGATATTTTTTTTATTGGATGATATATAAAGGGGTATATTTTATTGGATTTTATATGAAGTCTTTAAATTTCTATCAAACTTAGCTTTTCATGAGTTTTCATGCATATTTTTTTATTGTAAAAAAGGTAGAGATTATTGATTCTAATAATTATTTTTATCCTTGTTTTGAAAATCTCTATACACTTTACCTTGATATTGTGATGAATTGAAGATTTTGTTTTAGTTTTTTTTCATGAATTTTATAACTTTCTATTAACTAAGTTCCACTAAACTAAAGAGAACCGTCTAATTTTCAAAGATTTGACCGATTCATCAAAAGATAGAGTTACACTCATCAGAAGATGGAGTGTTACTTCTGATTCCATTGTACCCAAACCTGAAGATCTCAGAATATAACCATTGAAGGTTATTACAGCATCATTTATAAATAAAATAGATTTTGAGTTACAAAAATACAAATGCACTGAAGCAAAGCTACAATTCGGTTAGAAGCCTACATCTGTTGATTTTCAAGGGTGATTCCGATAAGTTTTTATTTTGTAATTTTTCTTCTGATATTCATGATCAAAAATAATATTGGGATAAGATTATGATTCTTATGAACATGTGTTTTCTATATATTCCAAAATACTTGGACTTGGTGTCGATCAAAGAGGTTTTTAGGGATAGAACTACCTGTTGTCGAGGTTTCTATCAAAGAAGTTCCTTTTTCAGTGCTTGTACCTTATGATGGGTTGAGTCAAATAAGTTCCTTCTTGAAACTTGGATACCTTATTCCAAGTTATTAAAATTATTACTACTTTAGGATAAAATCAAATAGTTCCCTCAATAGGAACTTTATAGTAATATAATATCCTTTATAAGAGTATTTGGATTGTTATCCAATACTCTATGTTTTGTTTCTCATTGAATTTTTTAATTTTTGATTAGATTATTTTTCATTGGTTAATTTGGTAATATTCTGATTTCTTATTTTACACTAAATTTATACTTTTATACTCTGATTTTTTATAAAATTGTATATTCTAGACAAATTACTCTTTGAGTGGGATGAAAATTTTAAGTTGCTTTTTCAACTTTAATTCAACCCCCCCCCCCCTGAATATATAATATGTTAACCTGCTAGGACAACATAAATTATTCATCATAAATTATTATAATTGATTAATGATGGTTTTGGAATGATATAGGGGCTTGGGTTCTTGGTGGTGACTATTATTGGATTGTTTGGATATAGTTGGGTGGACACAACTAAAGGATGAGTTAAATCCTTTAAGCTCATGGTTGGTGGTTTCTTTCAAACTTCACTATATATTGTGGTATGCATGTGACATACAAGCATGTGCTGTGGGTTTGGGGTTCTAAAAACTATGCAATGGGGCTAGGTGAGCTCTGAACTGTGTATTAGGCTAGGGTAAAGCCTTCTAGGAGATAGTTAGGCATGTCACACGTGGTTTTTGGATTTTAGGGACTCCCAGTAGCTATGTCATTAAGGGTTGTGACCTCTAGTTACATTCAATGGATTGTGAATAGGTCTCAAATAATTTCATAAATTATGAATGGATTATGAAAACCCTTAGTGGTTTGGTTAAGTTCTTATGATTGATTTTCATCTCAAATAGTGGTTTTGGTGAGTGATAAGACATGGAAAGTGTATAGGGAAGGTCTTGATTTTTCTTGTGAACCATGGGAACCTCGTGATAAGAGTAGAGTGTAATTATGTGGGTTATTTGGGTTTAAAAAATTCTCTTTTGAGGGATTTTTTTCTACTCTAAGGCACAAGCCTTAGGGGGTTTTGTGTATGGTTGATTAGAGTATGCTTAGGATGGGTGTAACTAATTGAACTATAGAGAGATAAAGTGAGGACATGAGTCCTCTTGAATATCAAGCTCTCCTTAAGAGTGAGATTGGAATATATTAAGTGAAAACATATAAAGGTTAGCCTTATGAGGATTGGATTGTATGAGGAAATAGGGTTCCTATATATATATTGAGATATGAATTAATTTGGGTCCCATCTTTAAGCCTTGGGCATGGTGTGAGTTGTTATTTTGGCTAGGTCATAGCGGGTGAGACCTATCAGTAGGTTAAGGTGTTACTTTCCCCTTATAATTTTTCATGCATGGTGTATGTAATGTGTGTTAAAGGAGACTAGGTATCTTATGAGGCACCTTTGGGTGTGGTTATATGCTAGTGTAGCATTAGTGACTTATGTAAATAATGAAGTGAATTCCTAGAGGTCTTGTTTCTTATAAGGGGAATATTGGGATGAGGTATCCAAGTGTGACTGATGGGACAGCCTGTGGGTAGTTCATGGCTTAGGGCCTTGGGATCATCATGGGTATTTTTTGGTTGTAAATTATGTTAAGATAATTAGGTATAATGATACTGGCCAAGGTTGGATATATTTGATTTATTGTGTTTCATCCTTTAGTTGAGAACTAGGTATGGATCTATGGCTAGATGAGTGCTAGGGTATGGGATATTTCTGCCATATTTTTCTTGTTTATGTACCCTGATCATATTTGTACAATTTGTTGATGTGGCTACAACCCAGAGACTTAGGGTACAGAGTCACTCCACCTAGGTTCTCGTTCTTCCCAAGTTCTGGGAAAATCATTGATAGAGTGAGATAATACTTAGTTTCTTTGTTACGTGAATCTAGTTATGTTATTCCTTACTCAGATGTGTTTCATGTATATTTCTTTAATGGTGAGGAATCAGTTATGTGATAGGGATGGCATGGGACCCTGGGATCAAAGTGTGGAGTTACATCACCCAAGTTTTTTTCCATCCCAAGTGTTGGGTGAGTCACCACTCGATTACTATGTACACCCAAGACTGACTATGTTATGTATTTTCCCTATGGATCTCTTAAAAGATGTGGAATCTACATGCTTGGGACTGACTATGTTACGTCTTTACCCGATGGGTTTCCTATATGAAAGTTTGGTTAGGTTATTCATTACTTAGATGTGTTTCTAGTTCAATGTGGTTATAAAATATCTAATACCAGTAATGGCTAAAGCAAGTGGGTTTGAGTATCAAGATGGATTGATTAGGACCCAATGACCTGATATGATTTCTTGAATATTGGTAGTTACTATTTTATTTATTTTTAATGAATATATACACTATATATTATGACATGTATAAGGAACCCTCTTAGTGGTTCCTTGCTTAGTTTTATACTCACACCTTGCACAGGCACCTTGGTGTGTTTGCAATCTTTATGTTTTACATTCAAGTGACACATTGTACAGGGGATCGGGTTGGAGGATCTTGATGGATTTTGGAGACGGGTTTGAAGAGGGACTCAGGTTCATTATTATGTGTTTTTATGTATTTTTTTATATATTTTTTACATATGATTGACCCAGTGGTAGATCCATCTGGTGTATGTATATATGTTTGGCATGGAATTGTTTTGATATTACATGATGATACTTATATGTTATTGATGGTTGGCCATTAGCAGTAAATCCTTGGATGTACTCTGATGTCTTATATGATGTTTTTATAAAAAAAATTTATTTTTTATTGTGATTGTAAGAACCTGGTTCTTCCTTTGAGGTACGGGTCCTTGTTTTTTTCATTTTTTAGTTGTTTCTGAACTGTTTTAGAGGAAACAGGGGAATATGGGAAGTAACTAGAAATTTTTGGGTTACATGCCGTATACTCCCAAGTACACTCCATGTACCCTTGGTCGTGTGTGATGTCAATACATGGCATGAAGGGTAAGTCGGCGAGAGAGAGATTTTACCATGTACACACCGTGTCTTCCTAGTACACGCTGTGTAGGTCTTGACCGTGTAGCAGCTATACATGGTGTATAGGGGTGTCGACGAGTGTAGAAGAAATTGACCATGTACGTGTACTTCCTCGTACATTTTGTGTAGTCATGTCGGTAGGTCATAAAAGTAAGTCAGTGGAAAAAAACCATCTTTGGAACAGTAAAATTATATACACGACGTATACTCATATATACACGTCGTGTAGTTTCTAATTTTTTCTATAAATGGGCAGTAGACTCATTTTGGTAGAAACTGGGAAGAACCCTCGAGCCAAGCCGGTCGAGACTTTAAATCCCTCTTAGTTCTTCATCCGAAGTCAGATCCGAACATTGTTGGATCCATTGGAACCACCTCGGTAAGGGCTTGATTCCTCTTGAGCCTTTCATCTTGATTTTTGTTCTAAACCGAGTTAAATGGGTTTGAGCCTTTATGCTAATTTTGTATATCTACCATGTTTTAGACCGAAATAGAGGCTAATACCAGAGCAGGATCATCTTTCTAGTATGAGGTAGGTGGTGCATACCTTTTTTTTTGTTTTTGTGGATATTTGGGTGTTGCGGCCTTTGGCACGTCTTTAGGTATTTTTAAGTGGGATCTGTTTTAATTACCATTGCATATTGAATTAATTGTTAGATGCATGGGATTCCTTTGGGCATACCCTATTGCATAAATTTCTTGAGAAAGGATGGGAGAGAGGTCGACGCTCATTGGGACATTTTGGCTCGGGTTGCCAAATTGGTTATAATTGGTCTTATTTGTTTTAAACTGGTGTGTTTAATTTGGTAAAGCATGATTAGGCTTGATAGAGTAATTCAAGACCTCAGTACGGTTGTGTGATATTCGTTGGGCTAGTGAAATTCAACTGTTTAGATTGCTTTTCCTATTTATGTGATTTTTTTAAATGTGATAAATATGTAATTGCCGAATTATATATGATGGAACCTTTGGGTTGTGTTGGGTGTGGCCTGTAAATTCTTGAATGATGTTGATCACAGGTTGGGCTTGTCTTAGATTATTGGGTGGTTGGACCAGGGTATTGGGCATCATGGACGTCGGTTTGAGGTAGTTGGACTGTCAGGTTGGGCAAGGCCCAAGTTAATTGGATGGAAAGACCATAAAATTCTTGAGCGACGTGGTTGCAGGAACATGAGGTGTCAGAGGTGATGTGGCTTGGGTTCTATATTTGGTGATTACCACTCACCTGTGATTTGGGTCATGTGCACATAGATGACTCTATGATGAGGTGGTTTTGACTGATCGTGTGGGTAGAGTCCCCCGATAGTTGCAGTTTAGGTACTATTGGTTTGGGAGTGATTTCCGTATGAATCCACGTGGAAAGTGATGAGCCTTCAGATTGTTTGGGTGTACCTATGGGACGTCGGTACTTGAGACAAGAGGTGTCAGGAGGCACAAGGTGTTGGGTTAATACTGCTTGGGCGTGCCTACGGGATGTCGGTACTTGAGACATGAGGTGTCAGGAGGCACATGGTGTCAGGTTACTATTACTTGAACATTTCTTCAGGATGTCGGTACTTGAGACACGAGGTGTCAGGAGGCACATGGCATTGGGTTACTATTACTTGGATATGCCTTCGGGATGTAGGTACTTGAGACATGTGGTGTCAGGAGGCACATGGTGTCAGGTTACCTGACATAGATTCCGGCATTGGCCAAAGTAGGTGACACTCCATGGTAGCTATTGAGCACCAGTGAAAGTTTTGTTTACATTGTGCATCATACTGTTTTTCTTTCCTTATAAATGTTTTCCTGGTTAAACACTTATACTAGGTACGCATCATTGGGTGGTATCCTACTGAGATTCATCTCACACCCTACACGGGCCCTTCAGGAAGCATGTAGACTTTGTGGATTTACGTACAGGAAAGAGATCATATTCAAGAGCTAGATCGTATTAGTTGTTGCATGGATATTTGGTATGGAACCTAAGGTCATGCCTAGCTGAAGTTTAGTTGTTTTTCTTTATTTCATGTATCAGAATGCTTACTTTATTTTGTAGCTATTGTTGGTTAGTCATTGGTGCCATTGTTATTAACATGTATGTCCTGCTGTGAATGAATGCTTTGTTGATTCAGTAGTTTTTATAAGTGGTGTTTAGCATGTTTTTTTGTTATATTTCACTGCTTCTATTTGTTTATCGCTTCCTCTATTTATTTGATATTTTTGTGCTTCCACTATGCGGGTCTGGTTCAAGTCTGCAGAGTCTCTATTACCATTGTAGGTTTTATTATTATACTCAGACCAGTACCTTATTATCCTCTGAGAGGGTATATCCTCCCCACTATACCTGTTTACACCCTCGCTACTAGTTGGTAGCCTTTGGTATTTGGGGAGGTGCTCCTAAGGTAGTAACACCTGACCCGTTTAGCATTGTACAGGTGTCTTTTCGGGTCTGGGACGTTACAAAGTGGTATCAGAGGAGTTCTTGACTAGGATTTAGTAGCATATTTTGAATGAATACTAATGATATTGTAACTTCCTTTTTCTTTCTGCTGGTTTTACTATTTGCGATATGGTATATTGGAGATAGGCTGTTATTGGAACCGGGTTTCTAGATTGTGCTTGGGTGCCTGTAGCCCCAGGTATGAGGAATGGACCAAGTTACCTTGGGTGGGAACTACTGTTTTTCTTTTGATAAGATTACAGTTTATTTGATTTACACCTTGGTGGATCACTTGGTTTGTGATGATTATTGGTTGTGATATGTTACCCTTCACCCGGTGAGGTAAGGGAGAAATAATTGGACCTTGGCTCAGTATGACAAGGAGAGTTTGCTTGTATTTTTGATAGGCACATTTTTAGGGTATTTCAATTTCATAACTGCATGTATGATTTGTGAAGTGATAATACCAAGTGAATAATAACAATTTCCATGGTATAGATGCTTTTGAAATGTTAAAGGTGAAATTCCTAGTATAATTGCTTGTTTATTGCAATGTAATATTCCATACTTTTAATTATGTAAAATTTCATGTGGCATGAGATTGGGCCTGGCTCGTATGAGTATGCAGGTACTTTGACTGAGGTGATGTTGATCACCAGGATTGGGCGTCCTAGACGTCAGTTTGAGGTAGTGTGACTGTCAGGATTAGGTGACTCGGTCATCGGTTTAAGGAAACAATGGTTGTTGGGACGAGCATGGCCTGAGGTACTTTTGATACTTGGCTCTGTTGAGGGTGGGTAAGGAGGCCATGAGGCCAGGATGCCATGGGGCATGGTTGTGGTGGGGGAGAGTAAGGGTAGTTGTTATATGTTGTCTCTTTACTGCTTTCCTTATCTGTGTTTTATATATATATATATATATTGTTATATATGTGGGGTGTCTGGCCATTTATGGTATTCAGTGGGTTCCTCCTAGACGGCTTGATGGAACGTCAGGCGGGTGATGGTACAATATCGTAGGAGCATGATCAGGTTTAGATACCTGAGGGACAGGAAAAGCATGAGTTGCAGCTATAAGCTCGGGGGAAAGATCAGGTTTAGGATCCAGTGTAGGTAGAGCAGCAGCCGGGTTTGGAAGCGTTTGGGGCTCGACGAGCATCTTCGTTCTAGTCTAGTACGTGTCTTGCAGGGTATTTATAGAGGCATGCAGGGTATAGAGCCCTCATTTTCATATCTGATGCGGGAGTTCCAGTCGCATCACCCACCACTTTTCCAGGGTGAGGGTGGCCCACAGGTGGCTGAGAACTGGATAGAGAGCATGCATATGATCTTTGAGCAGCTTGAGATGCCTTCAAGGCAGAGGGAAAAGCTGACAATGTACATACTGAGAGGACCGGCGATGCGTTGGTGGGATGTGCAGGTTCAATCTCACAGACACAAAGGACTGGCATAAAATGACTTAAAGGATAGGTTTTTCGATCACTTTTTCCCAGAGACTCTGAGGGAAGAGAGAGCTCGGGAGTTCTTGAGCCTCCAGTGGAGTGACATGTCCGTCATGGAATATGCAGCTACCTTCACTAAGCTATCTCTCTTTTCTCCAGGTATGGTAAGCGATGAAACCTAGAGGGTGAGGCGCTTAGAGGATGATTAAGGAACACCATTAAGGTACAGATAAACATCTTCAGGTTGACCTCATTCTCAGAGGTGGTGAATCAGGCGCTCATAACCAAGTACAAATTGAAGGAAAAATCCTGTTTGAGCTGGTTGGCGGCTTCATGTGATGGTTTAGATAGAAGGAAGTGAGGTCGGGATGAGTTCCATCATGGTATTCCAGCCAAGGACTCAACTATACCACCTCTAGGATGTTCATCAGTGGTTTTATTTTAGTGTGGGTAGCCAGGGAATGTCTGGACTTAGTGCGATAGGCCTCCAAAGGAGTTTCGGTCATGTCGACAGGTCGGACATCTGGAAAGGTTCTGGAAGCAGCCTTCTCAAACAGCTGGCTGGAAGGGACTAGGACATATGTTGGCGTCTGGGGTCAATTCAGGATCGGTACTAGGTGAGGGTAGTTGAGGCTCAGCTGCACGCGGAGGACGTGGCAGAGACAGTGGGACCTAACTAAGGGGTCAGTGGTCGGTGACTGGAGCAACACCGTAGGGAGCTCAGGCATCAGGTAGTTGTACTTCAGGCTAGGTGCACATCGTAGAGCTGCCAGAGGCTAAGTAGGATGGTGAGTCGATGACGGTCAGAGGTACACTGTAGGCGTGGCCGTGATTTTCTAGTTTTTCTTTGGCATGGCCTGTTAAGGCATGTCTGTTTTGAGTGCATGAGGTGCACAGGATTTATGTGGATTGACCAGATGTTGATCAGTGGGATTGGTACCATTTTGGGTGCATGATTATATTTATATATATATGAGATACATGGCATCAAGAGCATTGAGGATACGGGATACTTTAGGTGTCGTGGATATCGGGGCATCGAGGATACGAGTTACTTAAGGTGTCATGGGCATCGGGGCATCGAGGATGCAGATTAATTGAGGTGCAATGCAGCAGGTTTTGTTTTAGTATCCATGGGATGCAGGACCTCATTGAGGCGGACACCGATGCGGTGTGGGACATGAATGGTTTTCGAAAGCGACACGGAAGTACCTTATGAGGTGTAGGGGTGATGATACGTCATGGGAGGACCGCGGGTCTGGGTAATAGGTTAATGGACCTTTGATTGATTTGAGTTTTGGCCAAAGTTGTTCTTTGATCTTTCTTCACCACCCTTGAAAGGGAAATTCGGGGACGAATTTCTTTAAGGGGGGAAGTTTGTAAGAACCTGGTTCTTCCTTTGATGTACGGTTCCTTTTTTTCTTTGTTTTTTAGTTGTTTCTGAACTGTTTTAGAGGAAACAGGGGAATTTGGGTAGGTTATGGAAATTTTTGGGTTACAAGCTATGTACCCTTGTCCATGTGTGATGTCCATACATGGCGTGTAGGGATAGTCGGTGAGGGAAAGATTTTACCATGTACGCGTCGTGTCTTCCTAGTACACGTCATGTAGGTCTTGACCGTGTAGCAACTATACATGGCATGTAGGGGTGTAGGCAAGTGTAGAAGAAATTGACCATGTACACATTGTATACTTCCTCGTACACTACGTGTAGTCATGTCAGCAGATCGACAAAGTAAGTCAGTGGAAAACAGTCGTCTTTGGAATAGTAAAATGATATACACGATGTGTACTCATATATACACGTCATGTAGTTTCTAATTTTTTCTATAAATAGGCAGAAGCCTCATTTTGGTAGAAACTGGATAGAACCCTCGAACCAAGACGATCGAGATTTCAAATCTCTCTTGGTTCTTCATTTGAATTCGGATCTGAACATTGTTTGATCCATTGGAACACCCTCGGTAAGGTCTTTTCGTCTTGATTTTTTTTTAAACCGAGTTATAGGGGTTTGAGTGTTTATGATTGTTTTGTAGATCTACCGTGTTTTAGACTGGATTAGATGCTGATACCGGAGAAAGGTCATCGTACTAGTACGAGGTAGGTGGTGCATACCTTGTTTTTGTGTTTTCGTGGATATTTTGGTGGCGTGGCCTTTGGCACGTCTTCGGATATTTTTGAGCGGGACCTGTTTTATCTGATATTGCATGTTGAATTAATTGTTAGACCCATGGATGCCTTTGGGCATACCCTATTGCCTAAATTGCTTAAGCAAGGTCAGGTGAGAGGCCGACGCTCATTGGGACATTTTGGCCCGGGGTGCCAAAATGGTTATAATTGGTTTTCTTTGTTTTAAACTAATATGTTTAATTTGGTAAAGCATGATTAGGATTTTTAGAGGCATTAAAGACCTCAGTATGGTTGTGTGATAGGCATTGGTCTAGTGAAATTCAACTGTTTAGATTGTTTTTCCTGTTTATGTGATTTGTTTAAATATGATAAATATGTAATTGTTGAATTGCATATGTTGGAACCTTTGGGTTGTGTTGGGTATGGCTCGTATATTCTTGAATGATGTTGATCATAGGTTGGGCTTGGCCTAGATTATTGGGTGGTTGGACCACGGGATTGGGCATCATGGATGTCAGTTTGAGATAGTTTGACTGTCAGGTTGGGAAAGGCCCAGGAACTTGGATGGCAAGGTCATCGGATTCTTGAGCGACATGGCCGCAGGGACACGAGGTGTTAGAGGTGATGTGGCTTGGGTTCTATATTTGGTGATTACCGCTCACCCGTGATTTAGTTTGTGTGCACATAGATGACTCCATGATGAGGTGGTTTTGACTACTCGTGTGGATAGAGGCCCCTGATAGTTACGGTTTAGGTACTATTGGTTTGGGGGTGCTTGCTATATGAATCCATGTGGAAGGTGAGGAGCCTTCAGATTGTTTGGGCGTACCTTTGGGATGTCGGTACTTGAGACAAGAGGTGTCAGGAGGCACAAGGTTTCGGGTTACTACTACTTGGGTGTGTCTACGGGACGTTGGTACTTGAGACATGAGGTGTCAGGAGGCACATGGTGTCAGATTACTATTACTTGGATGTTCTTTTGGGACGTCGGTACTTGAGACATGAAGTGTCAAGAGGCACATGGTGTCAGGTTACTATTACTTGGACGTGCATTTGGGACTTCGGTACTTGAGACACGCGGTGTTAGGAGGCATATGGTGCTGGGTTATGTAATTGAGATTCTGGCATTGGCCGAAGTAGGTGACACTCCATGGTGGCTGCTGAGCACCAGTGGAAGTTGTGTTTACATTGTGCATCGTACTGTTTTTCTTTCCTTAATGATGTTTGTCTACTTAAACACTTATACTAGGTATGCACCATTGGGTGGTATCCTACTGAGATTCGTCTCACACCCTGCATGGGCCCTTTGGGACGCGTGTATACTTTATAGATTTACGTGCAGGAAATAGATCAGCTTCAGGAGTTGGATCGTATTAGCTATTGCACGGAGATTTGGTATGGACCCTGAGATCATGTCTAGCTGGAGTTTACTTGTTTTTCTTTATTTCCTTTATCAACATGATTACTTTATTTTATAGCTATTGTTGGTTAGCCATTAGAGCCATTATTATTGACATGTATGACCTTCTGTGATTGCATGATTTTTTGATTCAGTAGTTGTTATAAGTGGTGTTCAGCATGTTGTTTTGTTACATTCTGCTTCTTCTGTTTGTTTATTGCTTCTGCTATTTATTTGATATTGGTGTGCTTCCGCTATGTGGATCTGGTTCGAGTCTGCTGATTCTCTATTACCATTGTAGGTTTTATTATTATACTCAGACTAGTACCTTATTATCCACTGAGAAGGTATATCCTCCCCACTATTCCGGTTTACACCCTCGCTGCTAGTCGACAGCCTTTGGCGTTTGGGGAGGTGCGCCTAAGGTAGTAACACCCGACCTGTTTAGCATTTTTCGTGTGGTTGTTCGGGTCTAGGACGTTACAGTGATGCTGAGAGTACGGTCTCCCCAACAATGGTTATAGACTCTCATTGCTAGTCAGAAACCTCTAGCATATGGGAAGTCATGTCTAAGGCCTTCTGGAACCACCAAGTCAATTTTCGTTTGAACTGGACTAGGTTGGAGAAATATATATTCCATTTTCATGGAAGAATGATTTTTTTAAGAACCAGATAAAGGTAATAATGATTATATATTCAAATATGATAAAATTTAATACTATTAGTTATTATATTAAAATTCCCAATGAATTTAATATACATTATTTATAGATGTTATTCCATTTTGATGTGCCTCATGTGATTGCAAGACCATAGCCATTAAAATTTTGGGGAAGAAATAGAAAGATTTCAAGTGGTGGTTATGCCATGAATTTAATGAAACTTCCCTTATAGTGTCACAAATGTATGAGAAGGTATGTGAAGGTATCCCAAGGGACCAGTAGAAGATGTTTGTTGGACATCATAATATTGAATCACATAAGGTATTTTATGATATCCTATTTGATTGATATTATTATTGTAATAATTTTTCAAGTTCTAATGATATGTGTAATTTATTTGTTCAATGGATTTGTCTGAAAAGTACTACCAGACTAGAGAATCAACTAATTCTATACACACCAGGGTCGAATTCTATACACACCAAGGTCAGAGAGTTTCTCTAGGAAAAGGTTTGTCATTATATAATTTTATTTCATTCGATGTTAATTTATAAAAGTTTAAGGGATGGTAAATAATATAATTACTGTCTGATTTTATTAAATAAATTTATAGTTTACTATTATTAAATTTATAATATAAACTTAAGGAAGCATGGGATGGAAACCGTTCACAGCCAATGTTGATATTTGAGAGGGGTATTATTGTTTAGGTTTTAGGGAAGGAGTATTCTAGTCGTGTGTGGGGGGTTGTGGACCATCCCCATTTCGGGTCTTTGGTGGGTCATGGACATCATTGTCATCATCGTCATCTACGATGGGGAGTACTCCTATTGGTAATCCTGAATCACAAAAGGAAATTCATAGTTTGAAGAATACAGTTCAAGATCTACAGTCACTTATTAAAACACAAAATGATCGGGCCTCGACTTTAAAGAATGTGTTTGCGCCAGTGTTTCAAATGATGATAGGAAGAATTCCTGAAGAAATTTCATCTTTGATAGGATGGGGTATTTAATGTGGTATTATTTTGCATGTTTTCTAATATTTTTTCATATTATTATTGGATCGTTTTGTGTTGAAATATGATACTTGTAGCTTAATTCGTGTGTTCAGTGTTTTGTTTTCAAAATATGATTTTCATTACTTAAATGATTGAAACAGGTTTTTTCTATGATTAAACTATCATTTATTATGAGTTTTTAATCTTTGAGTACTCTTAGAACAAATACGAGTTTATCTGTGATTTAAAAGGCTAAATAACCTTTGGAAACAAATTTTTATATAATATATGGTTGAATATTAAATGGTTTATAGGATTAAAATTTGAAATGATCAGTGATTTGAAATTGGAATAATTTTTTGGATGAATTTGATTGTACTGTGGATTCGTGTGTGGTGTTTTTGGTATCAAAATATTATTTCATTGTCATGAAACATGTCTTTTCTATGATTAAAGTATCATTTGTCCTAAGTTAATCATTTAGTACTCTTTGATCAAATATTAATTTATCTGTGATTTAAAATTCTAGATGACCAACTTGTCGATGAAATGTCATTTGATCTTTAGATGTTGAATATGATCTGTGCATGTTGAAATATGATTCGTATTGAAAACTAATTCATATTGAAAACTTATTTGGAATTAAAATTCAATTTAAATATCATTTTATCTTTGAAGAAGTTATAAATATATTTGACTGAATACTTGAACAAAAGAATCATACAGTCGATAATTTTTTCATGCATTTGATACTTTGTTCATGTGGTCAATTGGTTGTTTTATGTGGTCGATCCAGACTAATACATGTGGTTGAAACACACTATGATTGATCCAAACTAAGACATATAGTTAATCTAGACTTCTTCATACCTTGTTTTAGACCGAATTAGAGGCTGATATCGGATCAGGGTCAACGTACTAGTACGAGGTAGGTGGTGCATACCTTGTTTTGTGTTTTCGTGGACATTTGGGTGGTGCGGCCTTTGGCGTGTCTTTAGATATTTTTAAGTGGGATCCGTTTTATCTACCATTTCATATTGAATTAATTGTTATATGCATGGGATGACTTTGGGAATACCCTATTTCATAAATTGGTTGAGAAAGGATGGGCGAGAGATCGACGCTCATTTGGACATTTTGGACCGGGGTGCCAAAATGGTTATAATTGGTCTTCTTTGTTTTAAATTGGTGTGTTTAATTTGTTAAAGCATTATTAGGCTTGTTAGAGTAATTCAAGACCTCATTGCGGATGTGTGATAGTTGTTGGGCTAGTGAAATTCAACTGTTTAGATTGCTTTTCCTATTTATGTGATTTTTTTAAATGTGATAAATATGTAATTGCCGAATTGCATATGTTGGAACCTTTGGGTTGTGTTGGGTGTGGCCTGTATATTCTTGAATGATATTGATCACAGGTTGGGCTTGGCTCAGATTATTGGGTGGTTGGACCATGGTATTGGGCATCATGGACGTCGGTTTGAGGTAGTTGAACTGTCAGGTTAGGAAAGGCCTGAGTTACTTGGATGGAAAGGCCATCAAATTCTTGAGCGACATGGTTGCAGGGACATGAGGTGTCAGAAGTGATGTGTCTTGGGTTCTATATTTGGCGATTACCTCTCACCTGTGATTTGGGTCGTGTGCACATAGATGACTCTTTGATGAGGTGGTTTTGACTGATCGTGTGGGTAGAGGCCCTCGATAGTTGCATTTTAGGTACTATTGGTTTGGGAATGATTTCCGTATGAAGCCACGTGGAAGGTGATGAGCCTTCAGATTGTTTGGGTGTACCTATGGGACGTCAGTACTTGAGACAAGAGGTATTAGGAGGCACAAGGTGTTGGGTTACTACTGCTTGGGCATGCCTATGGGATGTCGGTACTTGAGACATAAGGTGTCAAGAGGCACATGGTGTCAGGTTACTATTACTTGGACATTTCTTTAGGATGTCGGTACTTGAGACACAAGGTGTCAGGAGGCACATGGCGTTGGGTTACTATTACTTGGATATGCCTTCGGGACATAGGTACTTGAGACACGTGGTGTCAGGAGGCACATGGTATCAGGTTACATGACTGAGATTCCAGAATTGGCCAAAGTAGGTGACACTCCATTGTAGTTATTGAGCACCAGTGAAAGTTGTGTTTACACTGTGCATCATATTGTTTTTTTTTTCTTATAAATGTTTGTCTGCTTAAACACTTATACTAGGTACGCATCATTGGGTGGTATCCTACTGAGATTCATCTCACACCCTACACGGGCCCTTAGAGAAGCATGTAGACTTTGTGGATTTACGTACAGGAAAGAGATCAACTTCAAGAGCTGGATCATATTAGCTATTGCATGGATATTTGGTATGGAACCTGAGGTCATGCCTAGCTGAAGTTTAGTTGTTTTTATTTATTTCATGTATCAGCATGTTTACTTTATTTTGTAGCTATTGTTGGTTAGTCATTGGTGCCATTGTTATTGACATTTATGTCCTGCTGTAAATGAATGATTTGTTGATTCAGTAGTTGTTATATGTGGTGTTCATCATGTTGTTTTGTTATATTTCACTACTTCTATTTGTTTATCGCTTCCTCTATTTATTTGATATTTTTGTGCTTCCGCTATGCGGGTCTGGTTCAAGTCTGCAGAGTCTCTATTACCGTTGTAGGTTTTATTATTATACTCAGAACAGTACCTTATTATACTCTGAGAGGGTATAGACTCCCCACTATACCTATTTAAACCCTTGCTGCTAGTCGGAAGCCTTTGGTATTTGGGGAGGTGTGCCTAAGGTAGTAACACCCGACCCGTTTAGCACTGTTCAGATGGATTTTCGGGTCCGGGACATTACAAAGTGGTATCAGAGAAGTTCTTGACTAGGATTTAGTAGCAGCTTTTGACTGACTACTAATGATATTGTGAATTCCTTTTTCTTTCTGCTGGTTTTACTATTTGGATATGGTAGACTGGAGATAGGCTGTTATTGGAACTGGGTTTCTAGATTGTGCTTGGGTGCCTGCAGCCCCAGGTACGAGGAATGGACCAAGTTACCTTGGGTGGGAACTGCTATTTTTCTTTTGATAAGATTACAGTTTATATGATTTACACCTTGGTGGATCACTTGGTTTGTGATTATTATTGGTTGTGATATGTTACCCTTCACCCGGTGAGGTAAGGGAGAAAGAATTGGACCTTGGACCAGTATGACAAGGAGAGTTTTCTTGGCTTTTTGATAGGCACATTTTTAGGGTATTTCAATTTCATAACTGCATGTATGATTTGTGAAGTGATAATACCAAGTGAATAATAACAATTTCCATGGTATAGATGCTTTCGAAATGTTAAAGGTTAAATTCCTGATATAATTGCTTGTTTATTGCAATGTAATATTCCATGCTTTTAATTATGTAAAATTTCATGTGGCATGAGATTGGGCCTAGCTCGTATGAGTAGGCAGGTACTTTGACTGAGGTGATGTTGATCACCAGGATTGGGCGTCCTAGACGTCGGTTTGAGGTAGTGTGACTGTCAGGATTAGGTGACTCGGTCATCGGTTTAAGGCAATAATGGTTGTTGGGACGGGCATGGCCTGAGGTACTTTTGATACTTGGCTCTGTTGAGGGCGGGTAAAGAGGCCATGAGGCCAGGATGCCATGGGGCATGGTTGTGGTGGGGGATAGTAAGGGTAGTTGTTATGTGTTGTCTCTTTACTAATTTCCTTATTTGTGTTATATATATATTGTTATATATGTGGGGTTTCTGGCCATTTATGGTATTCAGTGGGTTCCTCCTAAACGGCTCGATGGAACGTCATGCGGGTGATGGTACAATATCGTAGGAGCACGATCAGGTTCAGATACCTGAGGGACAGGCAAAGCATGAGCTGCAGGTATAAGATCAGGGGCAAGATCAGGTTTAGGATCCAGTGCAGGCAGAGCAGCAGCCAGGTTTGGAAGCGTTTGGGGCTCGACGAGCATCTTCGTTCTAGTCTAGTACGTGTCTTGCAGGGTATTGATAGAGGCGTGCAGGGTATAGAGCCTTTATTTGCATATCTGATGCAGGAGTTCCAGTCGCAGCACCCACCACTTTTCCAGGGTGAGGGTGGCCCACAGGTGGCTGAGAACTGGATAGAGAGCTTGCATATGATCTTCGAGCAGCTCGAGACGCCTTCAAGGCAGAGGGACAAGCTGGCAATGTACATGCTGAGAGGACCGATGATGCGTTGGTGGGATGTGCAGGTTCAAGCTCACAGACACAAAGGACTGGCATAGAAGGACTTCAAGGACAGGTTTTTCGAGCACTTTTTCCCAGAGACGCTGAGGGAAGAGAGAGATCGGGAGTTCTTGAGCCTCCAGTATGGTGACATGTTCGTCATGGACTATGCAGCTACCTTCACTAAGCTATCTCACTTTTCACCAGGTATGGTAAGCGATGAAACCTAGAGGGTGAGGCGCTTCGAGGATGGATTACGGCACACCATTAAGGTACAGATAAACATCTTCAGGTTGACCTCGTTCTCAGAGGTGGTGAATCAGGCGCTCATAAATGAGGACAACTTGAAGGAAAAATCATGTTTGAGCTGGTTGGCGGCTTCATGTGATGGTTCAGATAGTAGGAAGTGAGGTCGGGATGAGTTTCAGCATGGTAGTCAGGCCAAGGACTCAACTAGACCACCTCTAGGAAGTTCATCAGTGGTTTTATTTTAGTGTGGGTAGCCAGGGCATGTCTGGACTTAGTGCGATAGGCCTCCAAAGGAGTTTTGGTCATGTGGACAGGTCGGGCATCTAGAAAGGTTCTGCAGGTAGCCTTCTCAAACAGCTGGTAGGCAGGGACCAGTACATATGTTGGCATCTGGGGTCGATTTAGGATCGGTACTAGGTGAGGGTAGTTGAGGCTCAGCTGCACGCGGAGGACGTGGTAGAGACAGTGGGACCCAACTAAGGGGTCAGTGGTCGGTGACTGGAGCAGCACCGTAGGGAGGTCAGGCATCAGGTAGTCGTACTTCAGGCCAGGTGCACATCGTAGAGCTGCCAGAGGCTAAGTAAGATGGTGAGTCGATAACGGTCAGAGGTACACTGCAGGCATGGCCATGATTTTCTTGTTTTTCTTTGGCATGGCCTGTTAAGGCATGTCTGTTTTGAGTGCACGAGGTGCACAGGATTTATGTGGACTGACCAGATGCTGATCAGTGGGATTGGTACCATTTTGGGTGCATGATTATATTTATATATATATGAGATGCATGGCATCAGGAGCATCGAGGATGCGGGATACTTGAGATGTCATGGGTATCGGGGCATCGAGGATGCGGGTTACTTGAGGTTTCATGGGCATTGGGGCATCGAGGATGCGGATTACTTGAGGTGCAATGCACCGGGTTTTGTTTTAGTATCCATGGGATGCAGGACCTCATTGAGGCGGACACTGATGCGGTGTGGGACATGAATGGGTGTCAGAAGCGACACGGGAGTACCTTATGAGGTGTAGGGGTGACGATATGTCATGGGAGGACCGTGGGTCCAGGTAATAGGTTAATGGACCTTTGATTGATTTGAGTTTGGGCTAAAGTTGTTCATTAATCTTTCTTCACCACCCTTGAAAGGGAAATTCAGGGATGAATTTCTTTAAGGGGGTAAGTTTGTAAAAAACTGGTTCTTCCTTTGAGGTACGGGTCCTTTTTTTTCTCCATTTTTTAGTTGTTTCTGAACTGTTTTAGAGGAAACAGGGGAATTTGGGTAGGTTCTGGAAATTTTTGGGTTACACGCTGTGTACCCTTGGCTGTGTGTGATGTCCATACATGGCGTGTAGGGACAGTCGGCGAGGGAAAGATTTTACCATGTACACGTCGTGTCTTCCTAGTACATGTCGTGTAGGTCTTGATCGTGTAGCGGCTATACATGGTGTGTAGGGGTGTCAGCAAGTGTAGAAGAAATTGACCATGTACACACCGTGTACTTCCTCGTACACGGTGTGTAGTCATGTTAGCAGGTCGACAAAGTAAGTCAGTGGAAAATAGTCGTCTCTGGAACAGTAAAATGATATACACAGCGTGTACTCATATATACACGTCATGTAGTTTCTAATTTTTGTTATAAACGGGCAGTAGCCTCGTTTTGGTAGAAACTAGACAGAACCCTAGAACCAAGACGGTCGAGACTTCAAATCTCTCTTGGTTCTTCATCTGAAGTCAGATCTGAACACTGTTGGATCCATTGGAACCCCCTTGGTAAGGCCTTTTCGTCTTGATTTTTTTTTCTAAAACGAGTTATAGGGGTTTGAGCGTTTATGCTCGTTTTGTAGATCTACCGTGTTTTAGACCGAATTAGATGTTGATACCGGAGCAGGGTCATCGTACTAGTATGAGGTAGGTGGTGCATACCTTGTTTTTGTGTTTTCGTGGATATTTTGGTGGCACGGCCTTTGGCACGTCTTCGGATATTTTTGAGCGGGACCCATTTTATCTGCTATTGCATGTTGAATTAATTGTTAGACCCATGGGATGCCTTTGGGCATACCCTATTGCCTAAATTGCTTAAGCAAGGTCAGGCGGGAGGCCGACGCTCATTGGGACATTTTGGCCCAGGGTGCCAAAATGGTTATAATTGGTTTGCTTTGTTTTAAACTAATATGTTTAATTTGGTAAAGCATGATTAGGCTTGCTATAGGCATTCAAGACCTCAGTGCGGCTGTGTGATAGGCATTGGTCTAGTGGAATTCAACTATTTAGATTGTTTTGCATGTTTATGTGATTTGTTTAAATATGATAAATATATAATTGTTGAATTGCATATGTTGGAACTTTTGGGTTGTGTTGGGTGTGGCCCGTATATTCTTGAATGATGTTGATCACAGGTTGGGCTTGGACCGGATTATGGGGTGGTTGGACCACGGGATTGGGCATCATGGACGTCAGTTTGAGACAGTTTGACTGTCAGGTTGGGCAAGGCCCGGGTTACTTGGATGGCAAGGTCATCGGATTCTTGAGCGACATGGCCGCAGGGACACGAGGTGTTAGAGGTGATGTGGCTTGGGTTCTATATTTGGTGATTACCTTTCACCCGTGATTTGGTTCGTGTGCACATTGATGACTCCATGATGAGGTTGTTTTGACTGCTCATGTGGGTAGAGGCCCCCGATAGTTACAGTTTAGGTACTATTGGTTTGGGGGTGCTTGTTGTATGAAGCCATGTGGAAGGTGAGGAGCCTTCAGATTGTTTGGGCGTACCTATGGGACGTCAGTACTTGAGACAGGAGGTGTCAGGAGGCACAAGGTGCCGGGTTATTACTGCTTGGGCATGTCTACGGGACGTTGGTACTTGAGACACGAGGTGTCAGGAGGCACATGGTGTCGGGTTACTATTACTTGGACGTGCCTTTGGAACGTCGGTACTTGAGACACGAAGTGTCAGGAGGCACATGGTGTCGGGTTACTATTACTTGGACGTGCATTTGGGACGTCGGTACTTAAGACACGCGGTGTTAGGAGGCACATGGTGCTGGGTTACGTAACTGAGATTCCGGCGTTGGCCGAAGCAGGTGACACTCCATGGTGGCTGCTGAGCACGAGTGGAAGTTGTGTTTACATTGTGCATCGTACTGTTTTTCTTTCCTTAATGATGTTTGTCTTCTTGAACACTTATACTAGGTACGCACCATTGGGTGGTATCCTACTGAGATTCGTCTCACACTCTGCATGGGGATTTCGGGACGCGTGTAGACTTTATAGTAAGTGCAGGAAATAGATCAGCTTCAGGAGTTGGATCGTATTAGCTGTTGCATGGAGATTTGGTATGGACCCTGAGATCATGTCTAGCTGGAGTTTACTTGTTTTGCTTTCTTTCATGTATCAGCATGCTTACTTTATTTTGTAGCTATTGTTGGTTAGTCATTGGCGCCAATATTATTGACATGTATGACCTTCTGTGATCACATGATTTGTTGATTCAATAGTTGTTATAAGTGGTGTTCAGCATGTTGTTTTGTTACATTCTGCTGCTTCTGTTTGTTTATTGTTTCCGCTATTTATTTGATATTGTTGTGCTTCCGCTATGCGGGTCTGGTTCGAGTCTGCTGAGTCTCTATTACCATTGTAGGTTTTCTTATTATACTCAGGCCAATACCTTATTATCCACTGAGAGGGTATAGCCTCCCCACTATACCGGTTTACACCCTCGTTGCTAGTCGACGGTCTTTTGCGTTCGGGGAGGTGCGCCTAAGGTAGTAACACCCGACCCGTTTAGCATTGTTCGTGTGGTTGTTCGGGTCTATGACGTTACAGTGATGCTGAGAGTATTGTCTCCCCAACAATGGTTATAGACTCATTGCTAGTCGGAAACCTCTAGCGTATGGGAAGACATGTCTAAGGCCTTCTGGAACCACCAACTCGATTGTCATTTGAACTGGACTGGGTCGAAGAAATATATATTCCATTTTCATGGAAGAATGATTTGTTTAAGAACCAGATAAAGGTAATAATGATTATATATTCAAATATGATAAAATTTAATACTATTAGTTATTATATTAAAATTCCCAATGAATTTAATATACGTTATTTAGAGATGTTATTCCATTTTGATGTGCCTCGTGTGATTGCAAGACCATAGCCATTAAAAACTTGGGGAAGAAATAGAAAGATTTCAAGTGGTGGTTATGCCATGAATTTAATGAAACTTCTCTTATAGTGTCACAATGTATGAGAAGGTATCCCAAGGGACCAGTAGTAGATGTTTGTTGGCCATCATAATATTGAATCACATAAGGTATTTTATGATATGCTAATTGATTGATATTATTATCGTAATAATTTTTCAAGTTCTAATGATATGTGTAATTTATTTGTTCAAGGGATTTGTTTGAAAAGTACTACCAATCAACTAATTCTATACACACTAGGGTCTAATTCTATACACACCAGGGTCAAAGAGTTTCTCTAGAAAAAGGTTTGTCATTGTATAATTTTATTTCATTCGATGTTAATTTATAAAACTAAGGGATGGTAAATAATATAATTACCGCCTGATTTTATTAAATAAATTTATAGTTTACTATTATTAAATTTATAATATAAACTTGAGGAAGCATGGGATGGAAACCGTTCACCCCCAATGTTGATATTTGAGAGGGGTATTATTGTTTAGGTTTTAGGGAAGGAGTATTCTAGTCGTGAGGGGGGTTGTGGACCATCCCCATTTTGGGTCTTTGGTGGGTCATGGATATCATTGTCATCATCTTCATCTACGATGGGGAGTACTCCTATTGGTAATCCTGAATCACAAAAGGAAATTCATAGTTTGAAGAATACAGTTCAAGATCCTCGACTTTAAAGAATGTGTTTGCATCAGTGTTTCAAATGATGATAGGAAGCATCCCTAAAGAAATTCCGTCAGTGTTTCAAATGATGATAGAAAGCATCCCTAAAGAAATTTCATCTTTGATAGGATGGGGGATTTAATGTGGTATTATTTTGCGTGTTTTCTAATATTTTTTCATATTATTATTGGATCATGCGCGTAGAGGGCTAATGGTAGGCAGTGAAGATGATGCTAAGTAGCTAAGTTGTTGATAAGTGCACTTGCTCATTATTGTTGTTGTATGTAATGATTGTAACATTGTACTATTTTAACTAAATGTATATATGTTATATACGAGAAAATGGAGAAAGGATAGAAATCACCCTAGTACTTAAATAACGCCAAATCAAATTCAACAAGAAATAACACACAAACTATAAGATATCATGGCATGACTCACACCACCCTCCGACCCTACCCTCCCCGCAAAGAATACACAATAGACAACCTCATCAACACGCAGGCACCCATGCAAGGGGAAAACAATGCCACCTCTCCTTTTGCATCAAGTAGCTGCCAACCGCCATTGCTCCCCTTACCCGCAGACATGTGGACTTCACCAATGCTGCATCTTACAAAGACTCTGGACTGGTTGAGGGTCTGATTCTTGCAGGCATCCGGTTGGGTGCATTGACACGCCCACCAAACTGGTAAATCTTAGGCGTTATCGACATTTTATCCAGCGAACAATTGAACCCATCAGCCTCTATATCGTAATCTCCAACCCCATCATGCTCGTCATCGCTGCTGCACTCATCCTCATCATCATATGTTTCCCTCACCATTGACCAGTACACGAAGTTCGGCCGTATCAATCTTCAAACAACACAGGGGGAATCATCAAAGCACAGACAGTTACTAAATCCAGATTTCTCAGAGCTAGGAAACACAAACCTGTCACTGTTTTTAAGCAAGCAAGGATCGAATGGGAAAAACATGTCCAGACGTTTTGGACCGCCAAAAGCCCTTGACAGCTCTGACTCCAAGAAGCCATTGAACACAAATGTCCCTGAAACATACAGTCCAGCAGCCTTGGCTTGCTGAAGAAACTCTTCCACTATGCATGGCAGGCACACCTATCCAAGGGACAAACAATGGCCAACCAATTATATTTTGATTTCATTGTGATTACAGGTCACTGGGAGTAACTGTAGCCAAATTTTCACCGTCAATGGATTTAGTGAATGCTTCAAAATAGTCTCTATGGGCATCAGAAGAAGCTCTGATCTGAGAAGAGGAACATCCATCATCGACCGCATCCGGAAGCATAGCACATACATTATGGCCTTTATCAGAAACATTCACAATCACCATCAGCTTAATTAGAATCGACATCAACAGATATTTGAAGGATTAATCCTCATTGAAGCGCCTACCTGGCATCCAGAATAGTAAACTTTATGGGTCGCTGGATTTAGGTGAATATGCTCACTTTCGCAATAGTCTACACACCAATCAACCAGCCTGAACCGAAAAAAGCAAGGATTATAACAAGGCAAATTAGAAATGCATTTACAGATTGGAATTTCTTTCCCGTTTCTGCAAGCAAATAATAAATATTATCATCAGAATTGTGAAGAAAATAACCTCTTCAACATGGTGATAATCAAAGAAACTGGTGCAAATTTTGCACGAGACAAGTAACTGGCTAAATAAGCAACGCTGATCATCCTGCAAGGGAGCAAAATAACGGGTTATTGCACAGCTGTCAATAGAGCAGCAACAAAACCCTGCTGAGTTTTATTGCTTTAATTACAATAAAGTAAATTATATACACCAATGCCAAAGAAGATAAATATTGTTTTTTATTTCTCATTAAATCATAGTCAAAATCACCTATTTTCAGGGGGGTATGAGCTGCATGTAAAAATATCTGCAAGCACCAGGGGAAATCTGACGCCACAATTTTCAGGATCCAATGAGCAGGCGTAGAACATCACAAACTGCAATGTTTTCAAAAACATATATCAATTCCTGAAAAGGCCACAGGCCATAAAAAATGGAAGTACTCAGAAAAAGAAAGAAAAACAACTCCAGATAGTATAAAGTACATCATGATTAGAAAGGCAACGGAGTTCAAGGACTTGCCTGGGAAAATTTAGATTTGTATGCAGGCAGAACAGTTGTTTGGAATGAAAAAAGAAGAGTTTCGAAAACCTGAATGTAAAATCAAAAGGTTATAATGATGGCCAAATGGGAAAAGGCACGGGAAAATGAAATATCATAATTATAATTAATACCTCTTCTAATCGACCGCTGTCAACGCATGTCTGAAGATGCTCAAACATCACCACCATTAAGCTGTCTAATCTGTCCGCAACTATGTTTTTCTCTAAACTGCTCCGAATTAAACGTTCTCTGCGAATCTGAGATAGCCAGTCTGATGAGCAAAATTGATGGGAAAGCTCAAAATAATAAAATTCAACACAAGCGCCCGTTATAACATGCAGTTCAATTAAAAAAAAAAATCCTCAAGGGAAGCTCTCATACATCCCAAAAATGACAATCTAACTGCAGGTGTGAGATCAACACATAAAATCAAAGCATTTGGTCGAATGACATCTGTTCCTGTAAAAACCAAACTCATCCTAAGGTACTCTGAATGCAACTTTGCATAACTTTTGAAGCATTTAAAATTATTATCATGCTTTTGAGAGGATCGGATTTTATCATAATGCTTCCAAAAGAAAACCAAATGCATTAGAACACTCAAGCAAAGGAAGCTGTAATAGGGACAGTAAACATTAAGCATATTGTTTTTATTTCCATATTAAGATTCCCTGTTGTCTTTATTTTTCTAGAAATTAAACATCAAAATATGCTTCGCAACACCATTTCCATTTATTTAAAATAGATAGATTTGCCTCACGTATAAAAAAACTGAAAATTTGCAATTTCTTTATTTAGTGAAATGCATTTTCAGTGTCAACACCAAACCTTAAAGACCTAAAAATCCGAACACTAAAATTCAAACCCCAAATTTTACTAGAAAAATGTAATAGATTAATGAAATCAAGTGTCACCACACATGATGACCATTGGGTTTAGTAGCTGGTGGGTTAAATCATTTGGCCATGAGTCATTTTTATATTTGCTTTCGTTTGAGTTTTTATGATTACATCTTCACTACTTGCTTTGAACAATAAAATATTTTTTCTAATAGTTACTTTTGTGATAAATTATCATATGTTGAAGGTTAAGATTATCATATGTTGGCTGCAACTAGAATTTTTATATGCAGCTCTCAACATGAAATTAAAAAACATCCATTTTCAGTTTTACAATAAACCCATCAAAAGCCGAGCTTTCAAACTACATTTTAAAATATTTGTTCAGAGGACCATGGTTTAAACTCACAATCTCATGCAATGTTTTAAGACATGCCAAATAAAATGTCAATAACCTAAATCAAAAATGGGGGAAAATTCTACCAAACATAAAAGCAATCCAAGCAAGCCCTCATTATGGGAACTTGATCCCCAGATTTTGGATGTTCCGCTAATTAGAATGGATTCCCCTTCACAAAGTAACCTCTACAAAATCTAGAGTGGCGGCACATGGGCAAGACTCGCCAATCATCGCTCAGACCAAGATTTTAAATCAGATGCAATGTAACTTCAGGAAAGCCTACGCCAACCAAGATCAGATAACAGAAAAACAAAGCCCATACATCTGAAAGCCCTCATAAATATTGAAAGTAAACCCACCAGAGAACAGCAGCAAATACCAGATTTGAAGCACAAGCCCAGAGACTTGAAATCAAATTAACTAAAGAACAAAAATTCAAAACATGCAGCAATGACCACTAGATTTTCATCTTCCTTGGAATCCTCCTCATCCTGGTCCTGTTTCTTTTCTTCAACTTGCATTCCATCCCCCATACAACATCAAAGTGGCCTAGATGTGCCACTAGGGACAGCAAACACACACATTTATTTTTAATTATAAAATAAATCTAATTAAGTATGGTAAGTCAATTATTGAATGCATACCACTCTGTTACAGCCTACGATTGTACAGTCTCGATACAGAGAAAGACATGATACATTGAGAATAAAAGAAAAAAAATCTTGATTGTCAAATCCTGTGTGCGCGCAGAAAAGGGAATGTCATCACATTCTCCACTGCAATCTAACAGAAAATGTAATAAATTTAAAACCAACAAAGAGCCTTCGCAGTATAGTGTTTCCCCTAGTGTGACATTGAAGAGAAGCCAATCCCATAATAACCACTGACCCAAAGGAATTTTGAACCCTGCTGATAATTAATGAATGTTTTACATTTGAGAAAGACTTCACTCAGTAATATGCCATGCCTGATTTGTTTGGACACAACAAGCACGCTAAAAAAGTTGAAAACAAATTATAGATACTAGAGAATCAGATAAATGAGAGAACAACATACTCTATTCATCTCTTTATTTTAAAAAATATATATATAACCTATCAAAACTCAAATGGTTCCAACAGATAGAGTACTGTTCAGCTACAATGAAACACTAATGGTTCCAACAGATATAATACTGTTCAGGGGATTTACCCCAACCGAAAGAGCCTAAAGATGCTACAAAAACCATAAGATCCCAAACATGTGTAGCAATGACAGTGTCCTCTAAAAGTACGGAGTTTCATTCTCTCTATATAACATCATCATAGCAAAACCACATTCCCAAGTACAGTGCCAAAAAAACAGGGCAGTAACATTTTTCAGAATGCACAAATCGTACCTCAACATCATCATCATCATCCTCGGCTTCATTAGAGGTCTCATCCAACTCCTCCAGCTCCATCTGAAAAATGCCTTTGCTAGGGTCATCTTGTAAAATGTCATCCCAACCAATCTCCACCTATATGAACACCATAGAAACTGATTTTCATTAACAAATGATGAATGAGTTGGTCTGAATACTGAATAACCTAAGTTGAATGACTTACATCCAAATCTACCAGCATATCAATCATTGATTTAAGCACGGTGCTCCCAACAATTTCCCCAAGTGCACTACTCTCCAACCTTAACATGTTCTCTACATATATCACAATCTGCAAGAGCAAATAACTGTAATTTGGAATATTTCTCATCTTTATGTGCATTGGCATGTAAAACAAGAGCACATGACATAGCAGCCAAACGATAAAAATACATATCAAAAGATCAACAAATGCTTTGAAGCTAACTTCACTATCATGCAATTTAGCATAGTAATGCATCATTATAATTAAATCGTCTTAAATTCCTATGTTTAGCTCAAACATGTGTCTTTTAGAGATTTATTAATTAATATCATATATCACTACCCCCAGTGCACAGTATAATGAAAAGGTGGTGTACTTTTATGGTCCATGATACCATAAAAAAAATCCACAAATGCCCTTCATTAATTATGAGGGAGACTATAATGCAAATGTTGAATCACAGATATTTTTTAAAATACATTATAATTTGTGAAGAATTCAAGGCGTTCGACAGTTTTAACCAATTCCCCTAATTCTTGTGAAACAGTTATTTTTGCTTATATTGTGGACCAGAGGTGTTATAAACTATCAGCTGTGTATAAAAGCATCTGTCCAGATGTGTGTACAACTCCCGGTTATAGAAACCACTTGAGGGGGTCTATTCACCCACCTATGAATGAGCATTCTCTTATTTCTTAATAAAATCTTCTTTTGTTGTACAAAAATAAAGAAAATAGTAACAAACAGATCGTCCATAATGCAGGAGCAACAAGAAGATGAGAAAACTAAAATTTGGCAAATAAAGAAAACAGTAACAAAAAAAACAGCCATAATGCAGGAGCAACAAGAATATGAGAAAACTAAAATTTGGCAAGAAACTCGTGACCACTAAGACATGGATTGTTTATCAAGATGATTGTAGTTTAATCAGACTAACCCAATCCTTCGCCCACACGTGTCATCTGGAGAAAAATGGAAAACAGGTCACACACAAATGTGTGAAAATTTTCACCAAAAAAGCATGATGGAAATGATAAAATATCATTTCATAATAAAACTCCCCACATCAATAAATCCAACGCCAGCCAGAGCAGAATTAAACTCACTGGATCCTTGGGCTCCCTGCTGAAAACATTTGGCATTCTTTGAGGAATTATGTTCAACAAGCGCAATGGGGCAAGAGGCACCAGGTCAGCAATGGAGGTAAGGGCAGAATGCACCCTGGAAAGAACATGATTCTTCTTTGCAATACCACGTGGCTGCTTTAAGATATACAGGACTGCATTAGGTGGTTTGAAATTGCTTAGAAGCATCTCCAAGCATGCATCAACAAAATTTCCATTTGATGCAGCCTAGAACAAAACAGATACAAATTAATGAGAAATTTTCCACTAAAATCTTTAGGAAAAAATCTCAGCAAACATTTTATGTAATCCAGTACCAAGAATGTAATGAGTTCCACCAGTGCATCCAACACATCAGGCCCATGGTTCCACATGTTCATTCCAAAAATCTGATAACAACTTTACAATCAGAATCTCAGCATAAAAAACATATATCACTCTAAACAAAAAGCACTAATTAACATTTGTAAACTTACAGTAGAAAGAAGCTTCCTATGAAGGACGCTATCTATAGATGAAACGGCTCCTGACAAGGCCTTTAAGCTAGTCTTTCAGGCCCACAGCCACACAAAAAATGAATTAGGTCGCGGAAACAGAAACAGGCATCAACCAACCAAACACGCTGACAAAAAAATAAGCAGATCACATACCACCAGTAAGGCCCCCTCACCGGGTTCGATATTTTGGAGAACCCCAATCAGCTGGTCATAATTGTCACTATCACCCTGGATCATGGTTAAAGACAGATAATTGACTAAAAATTTTTCTGATAGAAAATACGCAAGTCATTCAATGAAACTAGCACAAGGAAAGAAAACACAATTCCAGATATCGGGAATTAAAAGAAAGAAAAAGTGTACCCAAGTCAGTTTTATTTTAAAAAAAATATTTGAATATTATAAAGCAAATCAAAAGTGGTCTGCAGATAGGGGTTCTTAAAAAGCTCCGGGCCCGTGGACCATGCAAGGCATTTATGAAGCAAGTTGAACCAACAAAAAATCACGTGTATGTTAAGCAAGCTTCAATTAGACAAAGGAAAAAAGTCGACAGGCTTAAGCGGACCAGCCTAAACAGATGTGGGCTGGTCAGGGGGCTAAGGAGTTCATTTTTCGATTTTGATTCAATCTTATGCAGCATTGTATGGTGACAATAAAATTTTTTTCAAAATAATGTGAGTATATGTATAATTTGACATTTATGTGACAGAAATTTTGTGTTTAATTTTTAATATTTATTAATAATAAGTTTGTTATTTTTAAAATTTTAATTTTAAGATTAATAAAAAATGCAGGTCTGCCAGCAGGCAGGTCCACTTAAAATGTGAACCGGGCCAGACTTGATTTTTTGAGCCAACATTAAATGTGGGCATAAGCAGGGCCGGCATTTTCAGGCCCAATACATGCAGGCCTTGACTGGGGGGGTCCAGCCCGGTTAGCCGCATTAAGCACCCCTGCTTGTAGACTATGATTACAACCGCAGGAATTCATGGGTCAAAAACAGAAAGTACAGAAGAAGCATCAATTGCTGATGCAATAATAAATGGTGTCCATGGAGCAACTAGAAGGGGTGAGTATGATACCAGAGGAACTGATCTAAGAGCATCTCTAACATGCCGTGTTAGTTCTGAATCACTAAGATTAAGATCCTGAACTTCATAACTCTCAGCCTTTTCAGATGTTAATTCCACACCCATGGTGATAGAGCTTGTCAGAGACTTGTTAATCTTTCGAACACCTACAACAACCAAAACAAAGGAAGATTTAATTGACTCAAGAAATAATAAAAACAGGTACACTGGGGCATAAATTTCAACAATAATCAAACACAGAATCAAATAGCTGATTTTTTTTTAGTTTAGATGTATCATGGAAAGCACTAAAATCGGTTCAGGGTGACTTCAAAAGGAAAAAAAACAAAATCATCATGTTTTTTTTTAAATTGAAGAGTTAATCATTATGAAAAATGATAGTACAATGAAACAATTTGCCACAGACTAACTAGTCCCTGATTAATTCTTTATTATTCAGCTGATTTGATTTTCCAAATTTAACTTTTTGAGTTTTTTCATTATCTTTATATTTTTGAGATTTGAACCAAAAATAGAAAACAGAGGCTTTGCAATCAATTTCTATCTAGCTGTAAACAATGCATTTAAATTGTATCTGGCGAATATCAGACAGGTTTGGATATAAAGAAAAGATAAAATTAATCAAAAATGATATTAAAGGAACAGTGAATTTCAAATAAGAAGTCTATGGGCTCAATACAGTAAATTTCTAATGCTTTTTAAACAAAACATTAAATACCATGAAACTTGCCAAATCTCAGTTCAACCACAAAGCTA
Source organism: Viscum album (assembly GCA_963277665.1). Taxonomy (NCBI): domain Eukaryota; kingdom Viridiplantae; phylum Streptophyta; class Magnoliopsida; order Santalales; family Viscaceae; genus Viscum; species Viscum album. The sequence continues at coordinate 2,937,894 of OY728165.1, forward strand.
ATAACTGGTATACAAGTAACAGCACAAATATCCAAGGTGTCTGCTATGCTGACCAGGGTTAAAGCTCAATCCTAACCAACCAAGGTCTTACAATCAAGCAGCATGACATTCTTTCCGCCGAGTTGAATAAGGCAAGGGTGTAAACGAGCCGAGTAAAACATATTAAACTCAAACTCGGCTCGAATGTATAATATAACTACTTGAACTCGAATACAAACTCAAGCTCGAAATTCAGTTCAAATTTGCACTGAAGCATGAGCCCGATGCTCGAAACTCGAGCTCAAAATTAAATTCCATCAAACAAAAGGAAACAGTAATCATGCTATAAATTCAGCTATATGATCTGCAGATCCATTACATCAAAAGATTCAACATTCAAGAAAAAAAAATTTAAGCCAATCATTAACATCCAAAAATCCAGACGTGAAGCAGGTCACGTTCTGATGCGGTGCAGGGAGGTAGTCTGGAGATGGGTCACGGTACAATTCACGTTCCCTCCTCACAAAGGAACAAAATCCATCAATTATTGTCTGTAACTTCCAATTCTTTAGCTTTTCTGAAGCTTCGTTGATAGATGTTTATAGATAAGGCCAGTACAATTCAAAGAAAATAGTAGCATCACGAATCCCAAACATCAAAAGTATTGAAAAAACAACATCGAAGCATGAATATAATACAACTAATCAAATGAAACTTCAACTACAGGAACATATTACAATTGACACATCCACAACTAGGTAGAGTTCTCAGGAACGGTTGGTGATTCAATTTGTAGTTGGGAGATTCATAACTGAGTGTCTTGAAAAAAATCAGTATAAGAATTGTGAGTTGGACAAAGAATTTATATGAAAACCCAAATAAATGTTAAAGACTATGCAAGAAAGCATATCTGTAAAATTGGAAGACCACATGATCTGTAACTGGTGTGGAAGGCCGTAGATGAAAAAAAAACAAAATTGAAAGGCTGCTATAATACCTGCATGTCAAATTAATATAGGAGACAGCATGATCTGTCATACCTGCATGTCAAAAAAGGAACCAAAATAGAAAGGCTGCTGTAATATATAAGTGTTGAAGACTAAGCAGGAATGTATATCCATGTAAAATTAATATGGAAGGCTGCATGATCTATCATACCTTCATGTCTAAAAAAAAACAAGGCTGCTGTTTTACTGTTGTAACACTTAAATTAAAGGTGAAAACCACTAAGTGGGAGACAAGGTTGCTGTAAACAAAAACATAACATACCTGCGAGTTGGTCTTCTAAAATGTCCAGCCAACACTGCCACAGAACAATTACCACAGGACATTTAGAATGAGTGAATCAGTGCATAGACCATTTAAAACGAAGCACAGAACATCTTTAAATCATGTCCATGGAACATCATTTAATCCAGTGCAAAGAACATTTATAAACCCTGCAGATAACATTTTAATTGCAACCATCCAAAAATCTTTAAATCCAGTCCACAGAATATCCAGTCCACTGTTCGACATTGTAACCTTCATTTGCTTCTTTAATAAAGGGTTTGAAGCATTCCCACGTGGAGTAGGGACTTCGTTTGAACCATATAAAATACTTGTGTTGTTTTTTGTCTTTATTTTCCTTATCGCTGCCTTTTGAAAGTCCTTGCGTGGTATGTATCGAAAGCGTTGCAGTGCGTGACTGGGGTGCATTGCCTTCTCAGTTCCAGATACATCGTTGACGTGGGTTTGTTCCGAAACAGGAGTTCCGAAACGGGAGTTCCAAAACTTTGTTCCGTGTTTGAAGCTTCCAGAGGGTGCTTCCGGATCAGAGGTTCCGCACCCAAAAAATGGCATCAGAGCTCGGTTGGAGAGTGATCAGACCCTGTCCAAAGTGTTTCAGAGCTCGGTTCACCAGCATCATTCTGCCCTCAACCTGGTTGGAGAATTCTAATAAGCAGACCCCTCTTAAGAATTTTGGATTCAGTGGGAGTTCATTGATTCCGGAAGAATGGCGTTGGATGAGGGTAAGGTCTGGGTTGAGAAGTTCAAAGAGAGGGATTTCAAATTCTGGAAGATGCAGATAGAGGATTGTCTATTGCATAAGGAAGGCTGGATAAGAAAGCATATGGGTTGATCCAAATGTCACTGGCCCGGAACGCAGCCTATAACATCCACAAAGTGAAGACGGTTTCGGAACTTATGAAGACTCTTGTTGATATGTATGAGAAGCCAACTGCAAGGAACAAAATGTTTCTATTGCAGAGGTTATTCCGCATGAGAATGTTGGAAGGAAAGTCAATGGTAGATCATGTCAACAACTTTAACATGATTCAGAGTCAGCTTGAATCGGTAACTGTTAAGAATGTGGGGTGATAGGGATATCAGAGTATGGGCATGGGTTTATACATGCCTAGGGGCGGTGGTGTCTTTCTTGTACATGGTTGTCGGGGGTTGTTGCAGTGGTTGTAAATAATAAATAGGGGCAGGGGTAGTAGGAGGGGGTGTCTGGGATATTTTGTTTTGGGATTATGCTCTAGAATAGGGAGGCTCGGCTTAGGCTTCGAAGATTCTTCTTCTTCCCCTACTTTCTTTCTTATATTCCTTTCTCTCCTTCTACCGTTGTTCTACTCTAATTCTTGTACGCAGTGTTGTTGGAATCAATGGAAGCAGTTGATCTTTCTCTCATATCTAAGTTCCTATCAATTGGTGCTTTCATCAAGAGTTTGGAATCAGACAGGAAGAGAGAATCTTAAGAGAGGATGAACGAAGCTGGCGACTAGCAGCTGACGCAGCAGTTGTCTTTCCCCTACTACTGCTAGTGTGAATCGATGGGGAAGCGCACGTTGAGGAGAGTGTGCGCTGAAGACGAAAAGATTACGAACATTGTTGGACAATCGTTGAGGGGACACAATCATCAGGAGAGGAAGAACGCCACTGGGAATCGTGTGAATAGAGAAGTCGCACTAAGCTGGTTGAGTGCTACAAGGATGGACAGTAGGATCGCTACTAACGAAATGACTTTTCAGAAGTTCCTGCAGGAGTATGAATTGCGGGAGCAGGCACACAAACAAGCATGTGAGGAATGAAAGCAAGCACGCGATCGGACATTGTCGACTACGCAGGAAGTACAATCTTTCGACTGGGGAGAGACAAAGCATATGAGACAACTTTAAAAGCTAGAGGTTACAATCTTTCGATTGGGGAGACGGAGCATATGAGACAGCTTTGCAACCTACAAGGGATGATGTGGGAGTTACGAACATCTTCAAAGGTCATGGCATGGGAACTGGCAGAGCATGCGAGGCAGTTCCGTGAGCACCTGCAGTTCGTACAGGCACAGGAACCTGCTGAGTTTCCTGTACCACAACATACTTCTGGTTTTTTAAAGCCACTTTATGCAGAAAATGCAAGACTGAAAGTTCCATCGGTTGTACTAGGTTGTTGAGGTGCGGATAAAAATGCCTCACCTTCAACTCTTGGCAGTAGAGAAGATCACCACCTAGCTCATATCACAAAGAAGGTGGTGTGGGGAAAGGCACGCCTCTTCAGGATTTTTGTCTTGAGGGAAACTAAAAGATTATTGAGGACTACGTTTCTAGCTCTAACGACACTGAGAACGCAGAAGAGGCAGATTCAGCAAGAACGTTGATGGACTTCACTCTGGTCACTCGACTTCCGGGAGCGCGTGGCAAGCCAAAAGCAATGAGCGATGCTGGTTGTGCGAGTGGAAGACTTGTTGAACACATGTCGGTGCCTGGCGAGGTGGCAATGCATCTCAAGCCTGCTAGAGTGTCGCAAGGCCTTCTTCCACGAGCTAAGCGAACACAAGTGGAGCAATCAATGGTTGTCGGTATGGTGAAGAAGGGCTGCAGCAAGGGCATTGAAGCAGTCGGGTTTACCTGTTGGATTGGTTTATAAGCAGTTGCAGAGATTTTTCAGACCTGGCAGCAACCCTTCACAAAACCAATTTGAAGCTGAGGAAGAGTGGGCAAATTGTTGCAATATCTGGAGCTAGTACTAGCACAACGCCAGACATGCGAGGGGTGGTTGTTGGTTTTGTTATGTGTTACCAAGGAACAAGAGGTTCTAGAGTTCGGGGAAAGGGCATTTGGAAGTTTGAGAAGTGTATTGTTGATGGGGATATTCCTATCTACTTGGCAATTTTGGATTAGTTTGAAACATGAGAGCACTAGTTCTCCATTCTTGTCAATTGGACCATAGAGTTTTTGGAAGGGTCGGCTGGATTGTTACAGCTAGATCTGAGATTGCAGAACACAAAAGTGGGCAAAGTGCAATCAATTCAGATGGGGAGTTCGAAACAGCACAGTTTGTGTCCCGAAGTCACAGCATGAGGAAAGCATAGGGGGGGTGGAATCCACACTGTTTTTAAGCGTGGTTGAAGATGCTTTGAATTCTGGTCAGGATGATTTAATAGTGACAGTACTAGAGTTTGAAGTATCAAAGGAGTTAGAATTTTCTTCCAAACAGTTGAGTATAAGTTCGAAGGTGCGAGGAGGTATCAAGCGGCTTAAAGTTGGTAGTGGGAAGGTTGCTGTGAGTTTCGAGAAAAGGGGAGCATGTGTTTCTAAAGTGGATGGATGTACTGGCAGTTTCTTGTTGGCATTTCCTATTGATGTGCGGACTGTGCGGACTGTTCGAACAACAAAAGGGGTTATCAGACACTTTGAAAGATGCATTCAGCTGTATGATACAGTCCTCTTGGCCAAAAACTCAAATGTGTATAAATATGGATTGCAGAGGGCTGACTTCAATTGCCAGCAGCTTGCCATTGATGCTGGTCTTTGTGTTTGGATAGATGTTGTTGTTGCAGAGCATCTAACGGAGGAGGAGCCAGTTGAAAAGACAAGTGAAGCTTCACTCACTGCCTGAAACAGCGGTGTACTTGGAAACTGAGGCGAAGTTCACTGGGAGTGATGTTGGGGCCGGAACAAGAGTGCCACCGGTTTACAAAGGAGGCTTATCGTACCAATGCTAGAAAAGCCAAGCCGAGCCATTGGAGGTTCACCTTGAGGACAAAGTAGTTTTTCAGCACGGGGGAAATGTTGGGAATGCGAGTCATGTTGGGCTGTCAGAGTGTAGTAGGTCTATACTTGCCTAGGGGTGGTGGTGTCTTTCTTGTACATAGTTGGTGGGGGTTGTTGCAGTGGTTGGAAATAATAAATAGGGGAAGGGGGGGTCTTGGATATTTTGTTTTGGGATTCTGCTTGCCAAAATAGGGAGGCACAGCCTTGGCTACGGAGAGACTTCTTCGGAGTCTCCTTCCCCTTCGTTCTTTCTTCTATTCCTTCTCCTTCTATTGTTGTTCTACTGTAATTCTTGTACGCACTGCTGTTGGAATCAATAGAAGCAACTAAACTTTCTCTCTCGTATCTAAGTTCCTATCAGTAACAGCCAAGTTTGCAGATCCAGTGTGAGCGTTGTTGTTACTCTCAAAATCTTGGGATGTGATGGTTACCGCGGTGAGTAACTCTAGCGGTAGAAGTGACTAGGTGTTCAAGGACATCGGGAATCTATTTCTAAATGAGGTGATTCAGAGGAAGGAGTTCCAGACTTCTACCGGAAACACATTTAGTGTGAAAGGTAGGGGCTGTCCAGTTCCACGGAAAAGTCACAAGAAATGGAAAAGAAGAAGTAGAAGCAAGAGTAGTTCGACTGAAGGCTTCCGGAAGATATGATTCTCAAAGCGCATCCGCAAATCTCGTTTTGGAAGATACCAGCGGACTTTTGCTAAGAGGCATCGGTCCACTTGAGTCGTGGATTATAGACTATGGGGCTTTTCACTCTACAACTGAGAAGAGAAGTATGAGGAATCATACTTCCAAAAGGTTTGGCAAGGTACATCTTGCGGATGATGGAACTCTTGAGATTGTGGGAAGGAGTGATGTCACCATCCAAACTCAGAACAGAGGCTTGCTAAACTTGCAAGAAGTGTGACACATACCGAGGTTGAGGAAAAACTTGATTTCGATAGGACAGGTGGATGATGTGGGTTTATTACTACATTTGTGAATGGAACGTAGAAAGTGACACGCAGTTCCATGATGGTGGCCAAAAGAGTGAAAGAAGGAACATTGTACCTGATGGGAGTTTCGAAAAGAGCAATGTATGTCAAGCAAACAACTTCCGCAAAGTTGTGTATGTCAAGAAAAACAACTTCCGCAAAGTTGTGGCATGAGCGTCTTGGTCACTCAAGTGAGAAAGGGATGAGACTGCTAAAGGAATACAAAAGATTGGAGGCATGGAGTACGAAACATGCAAAGAATGCATCCTTGGAAAGCATCGGGAGGTGTCATTCAGAATGGAAGGAACGACACTAAAAGGATTGGAAGTTAGAACTTGTTTATACAGATGTATGCGGGTCGGCTCTGGTCTGTTCCAACAGAGGGTCATCGTACTATGTTACCTTCATCAACGATGCAACACGGAAGGTGTGGGTGTTCTATCTCAAGCACAAACCTGAAGTTTCCAGAACCTTTGTACGATTGAGAGTCATGATGATTAAGGAGATCGGAGGTAAACTGGGATGTTTGAGGTCTAACAATGGTGGGGGAATACAGAAGCAAAAAATCACCACTGGCGAAAAGGCATACAGTTTCAGAAGGTACCAGGGACTCCAGAAAAAAACAGAGACGCAAAAAGGATGAATCGAACTTTAGTGGAAAAGGCAAGGAGCGTGAGGTCACATGTCGGTTTCCCAAAAAAGTTTTGGTTGGAGGCTGTAAATTGTGCTGCCTACTAGGTAAATAGAAGTCCTCTGTTGGGGCAGGAACTTCCGAAAGCACGTTTGTCCAGAAAGAAAATTGAAATTTCTCATCTCAAACTCCTTGGTTCACACACCTACGTCCGCGTTGAAACCAAAGGGACAAAATGAGTTGAGCCGCAAAATCAGTTACAGAGATCTACCAAAATTCAATGCTTAGAGCAGAGGTATGGAAGTGATTTGCACTACTTGCTTCTTAAAGACGATGAAGAACCTAAAAGTTCGAAAGAGGCTGCAAGTCCAAGTGACTCGAGTCAGTGGGAGTAAGCCCATGACATGGAAGGATGAAATGGGACATGGAAGGATGAAATGGGACATGGGAGGCTAACGGAACGACCTGTTGGGAGGAGAGTACTTCAAAATGTCCAAGGCAAGGCAAGGAAAGACCGAGCTTGGTTTTTTGAGATATAATGTTTTTAATATATTCCAGGAATTGAGATATGTGATTTTTTGAAATATATGGTTTTTAATATTTAATTGTTGGTGTCATTGTTGACTTCATTTGTTTTTTGATGTATGGAATATGAATTATTGACATAAATCTTTTATATTTATGTATATACTGTATAATTTATTATTTGTTATTGTTAATATATGTATACACATCTTTTGTGCGTCGCAGGTTAATATTGTCACGGGCCGTGCGCTTTTGCACCAAAGGTCCTCATCGTCGTTGTGCGCCATGCGCCGTAAATAACTACGCTTATTGTCGGATTGGTAAAGGAAAAGATTGATAAACTGAAGACTCACCCGTCCGAAAGTTTAGAGATGGAAGATCTCGGTCCTAAAAAACAGATTTTGGGGATATGGATGTAAGACTTAAAAGTCCGAAACATCGTTCCTGGCTCGGTCTGACTACATTCGGAAGGTGGTGAAACACTTGGAAAAGAGAGAGGCGACACCAGTTACCACTCCCTTGGCCACACTTTAAGCTAAGGAGATTGCACCTAAAACAAAAGTTAAGGCTGGGTATATGGCAATGGTTTTGTCTGCATTAGCGGTCAGAAACTTGACGTACGTCATGGTTTGTACGTGGTCGGACATTGCGCATCCAGTGGGAATTGTTCGCAGATTCATGGCTAATCCTAGAAGAGAGCATTGGGAGGCGGTTAATTGGATACACTGGTATATCAAAGGTTCTAAAAGCTTGTCTCTGTTTCAGAACTAACGAACCACTGCAAGGGTTTGCGGATTCAAACATTGGGGGAGATACTAACACTAGGAGCACCACTGGATAAGTGTTCACTTACGGAGGCACATATGTGAATTAGATGTCGAAGCTTCAAACTATAGTTGCCCTTTTAACAACGAAGGTAGAGTACGTTGCTCTTACAAAAACTGGGAACAAGATGATTTGGTTGAAAAGGTTGTTGGATGATCACGGAAGGAGGCAGGAGGTTGGGACGTTGTTTTGTGATTCACAAAGTGTGATACACTTAGCCAACAATATGATGTTTCGCTCCGAACGAAGTATATTCAGTTGAAGTATCACTTCATCTAGAAATTGTTAGAGAACAAAGTGTTGGAGATACGAAAGGTGGATGGAGTTCGAAATCCATCAAATATGTTGACCAATTCCCGAGTGAGAGATTGTTAGGTTTCGAACGGTGTGGAAACCATTTTTTGGCTAAGTGTTGGAACTTCAGAAAGGAGTGAATCCGAAAATCCAATTCCGAAACCAAATGGAGTTTGTGGAGCGGCGTAACCAGAGTCTAGAAGTCTGTAAGCAAAGTAATCAGAAGCAACAATGATGAGTTTGGAAGGTGGAAATGTGAAGACGCAAAAGACTTGTGTAAGAATCAATTCTGAAGTTACGTAAGATGTTCTCAATATTCACAAGGGTTTACATAAGGTTTATGCGTAAGACTACGTAAGGAGAAAAGAGTTTTTGGATGCACGCACTGTCCACTGGACAACATAGTTGTGGCGATGGCCACTCAATCGGTGATCAAACCTTGGTGGACAATCACCCGCAACATTCAGAAGGCGGTGGAACTGGTTGCACCGATCAGGTCATACAATAAATAGTAGGGTGGGGTCTTGTTTTGTAAATGTTCGACATTGTATTCTTCTTCCGCTTTTTTAATAAAGAGTTTGCACCATTCCACTTATGGAGTAAGACTTCGTCCGAACCACGTCAAATACTCATGTTGTTCTTTGACTTTATTTTCCTTATCATTGTCCATCAAAAGTTCATGTCTAGTGAGCATTGAAAGTGTTGTGTTGTGTGGCTTGGGTGCGTTGTCTTCTCGATTTCAGATACATCGTTGACGTGGGTTCATTCCGAGACAAAAGTTCCAAAACTTTGTTTCGCGTTTGAAGCTTCCGAAGGGAGCTTCCGGATCAGAGGTTCCAGACCCAACAGTTATGACCAGAGAATAAAACGAATAAAAAGTGAAAAAATAAATCAATGGCAAAACATCAACGCATACATTGACTCTTAAAATATCACTTGCATTTATTTTGTTACAATATCACTTGCATTTATTTTGTTACAATATTCAATGAATTGTTGCGTCTCAAGTACGTATTTCGATATTACATTTTATTTCACTCTTGTATCACGATTTTCATGAGTTTTTGAATTATTTGTTGTTTATTGTCTTACACATAGGGGGAGTGTAAATGATAGAACGATCCTTGCAAGGTACTCAGATTAGACTCAAAGAAGACTTGAATTTGATTCGATTTTTTTCGAGTCAAACTTGTTCTTGAGGTATTCAAGTATTAACTCTGAGCCAAATCTAAGTCTTAAAATATCTTAATCGAGTAGGTTGCAAAACTAATGGAGCATTTGATATTTTAATATATTATATTTTTTGGGTTGTATGATTTTAAAAAATAACAAATAAATAAATAAATCATAACCCTAAAACGCCATTGCCTCCCATATCTCACTGTGTCCCCCCCACCTCCCCCCTCCCCTGGCCCCTCCCGTCCACCGCCGCCATCCTCTGTGCCTCGTCTCCCCCAATCCCCCTCGAATCACTGCGACACTGCTGTCGTCCGTTCCCCTGATTTCCTTCCCCCACATTTGTTGTGGTCCGCTCCTGAGTTGTCGCCAATGCTCTTCCTCCGAGCCTTCGCCGCCTCTACAAGCATTCCTCCCCCAGTTCTTATAAGAGAGCGGGAGTGGAGTGAGTCTGGGCAAGACGATGAGCCAGTTTTTCCATTGATGACTCGAAGACTGCCCTGCTATTACTTGATTGATCTGTCTGTTTCTCCTTCCACAGGTATCCCCCAACGATGGGCGTTCTTTTTATTTTTTTTTACATTTAGTCTTCACTCCCAAATGATCACGCATTTTGTATGTTAATTTTAATTTCTCGGTGGCCGATATGCCTTTCCCCGTGATGTCGTTTTTGCATGCTTTGGATCACCATGCTTGGTATTGTTAATTTTAATTTCATTCATGATATTATATTTTATTAGTTTGTCCCGGTCTCGTTTAGTTGGTGCCTTTGCTTTTGGGTAACCGTAGAATTGGGCTTGAGTCGAGCCCTGCTGCTGCATTAGCATTATGTTAGTTATGAAATAGCATGGTCCTGAATGATCAGAACATAGGCAAAAACAATTTTAATTATTTCTCTTATGACTTTTTCTATTCCCTGCATTCTCTTTTTTTTTAGCATGCGATGAACACAAAGCAATTTATTTACATCATTCTTCCATCGCAGACTGAAACCAGATCGCATGTGTCATGAGATTTTGAAAACTGAATGTTTTTTTTTTGTAATTGGGTGGCTAAATGATTGATGTTTCAACCACTAGCTGTGTTAGCAGGATTTATTGAGACATGTTCTCGTTTTTTTGTCTAAAACCATTTGATGGCTTGTCCAAATCTCCGCATGGGATTGAAGACATGGTAATCAAAATCAGAAGGGAGAAAAGGATGTTTTAAGAGTCAATGTATGCGTTGATGTTTTGCCATTGATTTATTTTTTCACTTTTTATTCGTAGTCTCAATTTTATTCTCTGGTCATAACTGCTGGGTCTGGAAACTCTGATCCGGAAGCTCCCTCCGGAAGCGTGAAACAAAGTTTTGGAACTTTTGTCTTGGAATGAACCCGCGTCAACGATGTATCTGAAATCGAGAAGGCAACGCACCCAAGCCACGCAACACAACACTTTCAATGCTCACTAGACATGAACTTCCGATGGACAATGATAAGGAAAATAAAGTCAAAGAACAACATAAGTAATTGACGTGGTTCGGACGAAGTCTTACTCCATAAGTGGAATGGTGCAAACTCTTTATTAAAAAAGCGGAAGAAGAATACAATGTCGAACATTTACAAAACAAGACCCCACCCTACTATTTATTGTATGACCCGACCGGTGCAACCGGTTCCACCGCCTTCTGAATGTTGTGGGTGATCATCCACCAAGGTTTGATCACTGATTGAGTGGCCATTGCCACAACTCTGTTGTCCAGTGGACAGTGCGTGCATCCAAAAACTCTAATTATGACTAATTATCTCTAATTATGACTAATTATCTCTAATTATTACTAATTATCTCTAATTATGACTAATTATCTCTAATTATGACTAATTATCTCTAATTATTACTAATTATCTCTAATTATTACTAATTATTTCTACACTTTGCACATTTTCACAAAACAAACACAACTTTATAAAAAAACACTGGAACACAAACATTGCACTTTGCACATTTTCACAAAACAAACACAAAATTTATTAAACACTAGGAGATAGCTCAACAATGATTTTTCACAAAAACAACCTACTCAACCAACACAACACCTTCATTTATTACCAAGCACAACAACGCTATGACGAAAACGCAATTAACACCACTTTCACAAATGAAAAGCTAACTGCACATATTATAAAACACTAACAACTGACTAAAAATAAGATTTCAGCCAATGAACGCACTCACCCATACGTCATAATACCAAATAAATCTAACACATGGAAGATTTCAAGAAAACAAAGTCCTCACCCAAAAGAATTAACCAATGAAAGTTATAAACTATCAAAACAAGCAAATGAATTCATTAAATAATGTTTAAAACGCGGAACCACCTACCTCAGGTGTTGAAGACCCCAACACTCAGCGTGAAACTTCAAATTCTAGCGCGAAACCTTAATCGCGAGCCGTTTGCACCGCAAGGAACCTAACGCAAACCCAAACACGTGAATTTGAACCCAAAAACTTCAAATTAAAACCCCAAAATCGGAACATATATCTGCTGAAAAAAAAACAAAGTTCAAAAGGAAAGAAGAAAAAACAGCAAGGAGAAAGACTTAACCGAGGGGGTGTTCGCCGGACGGAGCAGGGGCGGGCTGTTCGGCGCTTCGTCGGACGAAGCAGGATGGCGGCGGAGTGGCGCGTCACCGGACGGAGCAGGGGGCGGCGACGAGAGGTCGGGATGGGGAAGCTTGGCGCGACAGAGTGGAGGAGGGGAAAGGGAGTCCGGCGGCCAGCCGTGGAGGGGGCGACAGCGCGACGGCGCAACGGCGCGACGGGGAGGGCCGGACAGGGGGTTGCGGGGTACTGCTGGTCAGGGGAGAGGAGCCGCGGCAAGGTGCAGCGCGCATAGGAGGTGCGGCGCGATGGAACTCCAAGAGAGAGGGGGGGTTGCGACGGGACGAAGGGGATAGGCGGCGGGTGTGCCGCGACGGGGAGAGGAGGAGAAAAAAGGGTGTAGCGCAACCCTAGCTCCAAAAAGAAAAGAAAAAAACAAAAAGAAAAGAAAATAGATAAAAAAAATTAATAATAATAATAATAAAATTAACAAAACAATAATAATTTTAATAAACTAAAATAGGAATAATAATAATAATAATATTAATATTCTCAAATAGTAATATTATTATTACCATTGAAACAATTAATTTTAATTTGTATCCAACTCTTATTATATTATATTATTTTTATTTTACGACTCTTAATTTTATTTCTTCATTATTAATTCATGTTATTTAATTAATTGGACATCGGCAGGTCACCCGGTGGATTAGGCGAGGCCGCGTGGTTTCAAAATCATGCCTCGCTCGAGTCGCGCAGTCTCAAACTTTCATTGTATTTTCATTTTATTATCCATCGCGTAATTTCCATCTGCCTTGAATATCAGGCAGGCCGAGTGGTGAACCGGACGAGGTCACGCGGTGACCCAGTCAAAGCTGCGCAGCTTCAACCATTCCTCGTTCGTGCGTTGGACGCCGCCAAGCCCAAAATATTCATTTATCTGCAAAACATAAAATTGAATGACAGGCGGGTCACGCGGCAGTGCTGGCGGAGCCGCAAGGCTTCGCAATTATGTTTCGCCCGAGCATCACCCGTGCGTTGCACGCTGTCAAGCCCCGATGAGCCGGGTGAGGTCGCGTGTCAAAGCCAAAACGTGTATTTCTTTAAATAAGAACCCAAAAGTTTTAAGTCGGCTTCAACCCGAACTACCCAATTCCTTGAAAATTAATTAAATAATTTATTTAAAGACGACGGGTGTAACAATTCTTCTCACCATAAAGCTTTCCGTCTCCGAAAAGCCACAACTAAGGCTGAGATCCAAAGTAGGAAACGGCATCCCCTTGGGGTTCAGAAGGTATCCCCATGAAAAGCAAGTGAAAAGAGGCAAATGCACCATGATCAGAGATAGTGACTCAAATGACAACCTCAAGGAACCCGTAAAACACTTTTCGCTAAGTGTCACCCACCCCAGAGCGCTAGAACACCTCCAGTTGATTTCTTAAGGAAAGGAACTCTCACACCCACGGAAACCAACTTCACAAACCGAAACACCTCAAGCATCATTGAACGAAAATCACACCATTTTACTAGAACGAAGAAACAAGACCAGCCCACATCCAAAGAATACTCCAACAACCTACCACTGAACCATTTATAGGAACAAAACTGAAAGGTCCAACACGGGAAAGCCCGATGGGCTCCCCACCATTAAAAACTTACCGATGCCCGAGACGAGACTATAAAATCGACACGAGGAGGCCTGGGCGGACTCCCCACCATTATGAGAAAGACCAACACCAACTCATTCTAGAGACACTTGTGCGAGACCCATCGTGGGTCTCCCCACCATTAGAACTGACAAAATGGTATCAAAGGAGCAGGTTTGCTCTCTTGAGTCGTGTTCTTTTGGGATAGAGTCACGGTAGACTGGAGTTAAGGTTGTCGGGACTCGACGTCTTGGCTACGAGTAAGGTGTATGACCAGCACACCTCGTGGCGGGACTCGAGTTACCAAAGCAAGTTGAGGTTTTGTCTAAACCTTTGGTCGGTGTGGTTAATATCGTTTAGGGGAAATGAAAAAAAGGAGTAGGGTCAGTGGTCCTAGTGAGCTCGCAGGGTCTGACAAGCCATGCGGAGTCGGGGACGCTGTCCCAGAATACCCTTTGTGACGGTGGTGTGATTGGCGTATGACCACCAACCATATGTTCCAGTCACCTGCTGACACTAGTTTTCTCCTGCACCGTTCCTCGTTTCTTTGTTTTGGAATTGTGGACATTTGGTTTTTAAGTAAAAATGATTTGGTCTTGGAAAATGTTTTGGAAAATGTTTTGAAATAAAGCATTTTAAAAAGAAAATGAGGTATGAGTTTGAAAAGTGTGGGTTGGATGTTTTGGTTTTGAAAAATGGAAATGTTTGGTTTTGATCCTTGGTGTTCTCGTGGGCAACCACATGCATGAGTGTATATGGAAAGAGAAAGGGTTAATGACACGAGCGGATTTGTGCCTGGATGGATATGAGGTGGGTGCTAGTGTGGCACAGGAACATGCATGTGCGAGGCCCGTAAGACACCATTGGTGTTTGTGCAACCCATTGGCTTTGCTTATTTTCAAAATGTTTTGTTAAAGGAAAATTTGGTGTTTTTAAATAACCGGTGATTGTGTGGTGTGTTCTTGTATTTTTGAAAGGTTGGATGTGAGGCGTTTCGAGCCGAGAATCCTTTTTGACTGATTTGTGTCTTGAGTTTGAGATCTTGTTGGTCAGTTAGTGTGAAAGCGTGTGGTTAATGGTCTCTTTTGAAAAGTGTTTCGGGAAGCCCTTGCAGTGGTTTCCCCTGCACGTTTAGCATTCGTTTGCGATATTTTTTGGCCATTAGACCAGTTTGGTTGGGTACGTGGTTTACTTTTTTGACAAGTGCACTCCCCCCATAAAGCGTTAACATGCGATTGAAGTGCGACCACATGCAATTTGCCGCTAGTTGGCCCTCTAGTGGATCAGGGGACTCTCTTCTTGAATTCTAGAATTGAACCCTCTCTTTTTTTGCAACTAAGCGGATCCTCTCGCAACGATATGACAAATGTGAGGGGATTTGAAGGGAGTTTTGATCTCTTTGAGTTGTCCGAGTCGTCACGTATGAGGTTTGACACCGTTGTGTCTGAAGGTCCCCCTGGAAACAGTGAAAGGAATTCCGGCGGGGAAGGGTGAATGCAGTTCAAAATTTTCAGTATTGACCAGTGTCTTGAAGGGCTTTGTAGTATTTTCATCGGCTGCAAGGGTCATGTTTGGTGACGTCTTGCAGTGTGAGTTCTCTTTGATAGTCAAGGGTGAAGTTTGACCTCATTAATTTGAATGTTCTATTTGGAAACGGTGAAGGAGATTCCAGTGGGGAAAGGTGGAAGCAACCTGGAGTGGTCGGTGCTGGCTACTATTCTAAATGACCTTTAGTCCTTCATTGGTTTCGTTTACTAATTATTATTAATTATTATTAATTATTACTAATTATTACTAATTATTACTAATTATTACTAGTTATTACTACTTATTACTAATTATTACTAATTATTACTAATTATTACTAATTATTACTAATTATTACTAATTATTACTAATTATATCTAATTATATCTAATTATTACTAATTATATCTAATTATATCTAATTATATCTAATTATATCTAATTATATCTAATTATATCTAATTATATCTAATTATATCTAATTATTATTACTAATTATTACTAATTATTACTAATTATTACTAATTATATCTAATTATATCTAATTGTATCTAATTATTACCAATTATTACTAATTATATCTAATTATCACTAATTATATCTAATTACTACTAATTATATATAATTATTACTGATTATATCTAATTATCACTAATTATATCTAATTAGTACTAATTAATACTAATTATTACTAATTATATCTAATTATTACTAATTATTACTAATTATGTCTAATTATATCTAATTATTACTAATTATTACTAATTACATCTAATTATTACTAATTATGTCTAATTATTACTAATTATGTCTAATTATTACTAATTATGTCTAATTATTACTAATTATGTCTAATTATTACTAATTATATCTAATATATCTAATTATAATAATCTCTAATTATTGCAAATTAACACTAATTATTTATAATTATCACTAACAGTATCAATTTCTTACAAAAAATAAATATAAATAAAAATCAATTTAAATCTAATTTAATTAGAACTAATACACAACAATTAAAATTAATATAAAAAATAAAATAAATATAAAAAATATATAAATACCTTAAACTTTGATATTCTGAAGGTATTGACGTCTTCCAATTGCCCTCGTATAAAAAAATTTAAGTAAAAGAAATATTTTACTTAAAACTGGAGAATGAAGAGAGAAGGAGAGGTAGTTCTGAGTGATTTGAAAAAAAAAACGGTTGGGGGTATATATAGGTTAGATTAGTTGCGACGAGTTTATTTGCAACGGGTATCCCGTCACAAATGTTAGTATTTACGACGAGCCCCGTCGCAAATACCCTCGCCCGCATTAATCACAGTCGGCGGTTAAAAAGGTATTTGCGACGGGTCCTGTCACAAATAGTTCATGCCGACACTTTTTTTGCGACGAGACGACATCCCGTCGCAAAAAGTTATTAACCGCCGCTGGTTATTTGCGATGGGTCCCGTCGCAAATAGTTTGGCGCGGTTGGCGCGCAAGTCACGCCAAACTATTTGCGACAGGAGACATCTCTCCGTCGCAAATAATCTTCGCGCGGTTTGGCGCGCAAGTCGCGCGGTTTGGGGCAGTATCTTCTAGAGGTACTTCAAGTCTATAAGTTGGATAGTTTATTTCTCATAATAGAGTATTTGGGAAGTCTTCCACAACCATGCTGATTCCAAAAGAGGGGAAAACCCAAGTTTAAGGCATGTTTTTTTTCCAAAGGAGTGAAAGTGAAGACTTTGGAGTCTTATGACTATGTGGTAACAACACTCAAAAGGTCGTTAGAGCATCAAAATGACCTCTATAATGGGGGTGATCCTTTGATGGTTTTGGAAATGAGCTGGTATGTAGTGGGAGCAAAGGACCAGTGCATGCCTTGATTGCATTGATTAATGGTGACCAAAAGGTGTCAAATTGTTTCAGTAGGATTTTGTCAGTTTTTTGATACTAGAGTTTTCAGACATTTCATTTCGATTGGAGGTTTATTTTTGGGGCATCACTAGAGTTTGATGCACTAGACAACTCTTAGAAGTTGTGGAATCTCAATGGTAGAGTTTTGTAAGCGTAATATTTCCAGAAAGAGTGAGGCCATAAAAATAGTACACGATGGCTTTTTAATGGGATTTCAACAAAATCAGATGGATCTTGGTCCTATTTATTTTGTAGGAATTACATGGAGGCATTTAGAAGGTTTTGGGGGACAAAATCAGATGGATCTTGGTCCTATGAAGGGTGAATGAACGAAGGTTAGCCAATGGGACTTTGGTGAAAACCATGAGAATGGTCTTCTAGTGGGATATTGTTAGACTTAACCAATGAAAATAATTCTCAAGTATAAGATTAATAGGTTTTTATGTGAGAATGGTTTTCTAGTTGATTGTTGGATTTTTGGAAGTTGGGTCTTTAGAAATTATACTTGGTGAAACCAGAATGAGGAAAATTCACCTCCACCATGGATGTCCAGTTTAGGTCAACATAAGTTTGTTTATCAAAAGAAGTTTAATGAAAGATGTTTAGAGGATGCAGTTGAGTGGTTCCAGTCCAGTGAAAGTAATTGGGTAGAAGTTAACTTAGTAGAAGTGGTAATGGTGTTTAGGTGTGGGAATGAGGAAGGAGGATTTTCCAGACACATTTACTTGAGGAGTGACTACACTCTAAAGGATGAAGTGACACTGATAGGAGTAAGTTCTAGATGGTGCACAAAATTTTTGGAGGAAGTGGATGTTGGTTGCAATTGTATCTTAGCAAGGAGAAAGTACAGAGACACAAAGGCATTATATAAGAGTATTTTTTATGATACATAAGGGTAAACTTGCAGAGTTTTTGGAAGTGGGCACTATTAATTGGGAGGACTAATTGAGGTGGTGGTTTCCCTTGACCGAGTGGAGGGATGCCCAGGATGATCAGATCAAGGTGACATTCTCTCTATGAAGATTTAAAGGTGGTGTAACTGAAATTTACTGACTAGCAGCTGCTAAACTAATCTATATGAATGGGATAAGAACATAAGTTTCATGTGACCCAGGAGGTGTAGTACCGTGATAAAGAATGAATTTTGAAAGGGGGATGGGACAATGTTTATCTTCGTGGGGGGATTCCCTGTAGAGTGCTTGCGGTCAAATGGGGTTGTTAGAGGCACTACTATGGTCCTTAGAGTAGGGTGTCCAGAAGATGTCATTTATATAACATTCCTTACAACTTGGTTTAGGTAGGGTTATTGGAAGATAAGTTTCCCTTGTAACTCAGTTTTTTACCTTAATATAAATATTCATTGTGTTCCCCCATAGAGTAGGACTATTGTTCAAATCATGTAATTTTCGTGTATTGTGCTTGTTCCTTTTTTTCATGTGGTTTGTTCTTTGATTGTTCATTTTTGATGGATAAAGGATCTTATCAATACCATAAGGTGACCAAAACTATAGGATGGAGATCTGATGCGGTGACTTAGGTTTAACATGACTTTTAAGTTTTGGTACACCGAGTTCACGGGTTCATTCTGATTTGGTAAGTTTCATACTTCTTCTTCCACCATGTGAAAGTTCAGGGGAGTTTAATTCTAGGTCATGGAGGTGTGTTGAACCTAATATAGTTCACCTAACATAGGTCTCATGCTCACCCTATGTCCTTTTAATGTCATGTGAGGTATACGACTGTGAAGTTACATGGGCATTAGACTCACCTTACATGACACTGAGGATTTAATGCTACACTGGTCCAATCATAAACCTACATAGATTAATCATACATAGTGTCGGGTTTAATCTCACATGAGTGCGAGGTTAATCATACATGAACTATTCTATGTCATGTTTCTTCTGACACGGGGTTGATGGAAAGTTAATACTATGTAAGTTAATAGTAAGCAGACCAGTGTTGCTTACGATTAATCATACACATGCTCTTTATCGTTCTTACACTATCCATGGTAGCGCATGTTCAATATGATGAAATGTAAAGTTAATCCTATGTATTCATTGTGTTAATGTCACGCAATGATCATATGAATGTTACACATGATGGTTGGTTGTTCGATTAATCCTACACATCATCAATTGATTTCTAAGTAACTCACCCTATCCCAGTTATTCCTATGCAAGGCATTGAGTTATTCTTATGTCTAACTGGGATTTATTCCTATGTAAGTAGGGGAAGTTGCTAAATATGATTTAGAAGGAAAAAATGAAAAACAAATATTTTTATGTAATTCAGTTATGAATTGAATTGTATAATTTATAAAATGTTTATAAATAACAAAAAAATGTTTTTGGGATATTTATTAATTTTAGGGATTCTTAACAGGATGGACTAGGGCAGAGCGGGTTAAGCCCATATATATCGGGCCTAAAAATCCCAATCTATTTAGGCCCACACTTAATGAGGTCTTAAAAAAATTATCCTAGTCTGATTTGAATTTTAAGCAGACTAATCTACGGTCCAACCTTCATTTACAATCAAATTTCAATATATATATATTTTAAAATATAAAATCACTTATTATTAAGAAATATTAAATATTAAATATTAAACACATAATAGCTATCAAATTATTATTAATATATATATATATATTCATCACATACTTATATATATGTAATAAAAATAATATATTTAATGAAATAACATTAAAATTAAAAAAAAAAAAAAAAATCTTGGCTCGCGGGCCGACTTGCATATTTTAAGGTCGACCCGCTTAAGCCTACAGGTATTTTTTCACTCATTTGTTTAAGCTCGTTTAAATTAAGGACCATTTTTTTCTAGTCCATCCCACCCTATAAATACGGGTTTGCGGGCCTGCCCTATATGCCCAGACCTGTTAAACACCCCTAATTAATTTCTAAAGGGGTTTATAAATTAATTAATTATAAAATCTTTATGGAACATTTATTAAATAAATATTCATAAGATATTAAATGTTAATACTGAAATACATTTTACCATATATATGGAATGCCTTATAATTTAGAAACAATGTTTTTATTTAGAAATTATTAGGGTATTTTATGAAGTGTTTATAAATTATAAAGTAAGGTCAAAATATAAAGGAGTTTAAAATGTTTATATTTGGATTATGAAAAATTGTTTACATAATAAAATTGAAATATAAAATGTTTATATTTCATGTAATATCATATATTTAAATTAAAATTCCATGTAATGAATAATATGAAAGAGTTCATATTACTAAATGAATATAAAGTGTTTATATTCAAATTTATGCAATGTCTATAAGATTAACTAAAATCATAAAATATTTATAATTATCTTTATTTATTAATTGTTCATAAATTTTTATCTCATATTTACATATTTTAATGGTTTATTTATTTAAAATTTATTTCATGATTTATTCCTAAATATAATTGTTATATTATGAATTCTGATGTATGCTTTAGTTTAATGTTGTTAAACTGCCTCTAGATATTATCATACATGCATCTATGGATTTACATGTTAGTTATGATAATTAATTTCATTTTCTTCCACCTTGAATTTGGCTTGTATTGAGTTTTGAGTTTTAATAAAGTAGTTTATTATTATTTATACACATCAGGTGTTAAAATTATAATGGAATTGAAGTCTATCATGAGTAAAGTATCCCTGGGTATAGGGACTTTGGGTTGGACTACTCATTAATATGGAGGCTTATAGATTATCTATAAAAGTGAGGGTTGTCCATCTATGATTCTAGGATTAATCATGTGGGGATTATTGATTTCATATAATTCAAAGACTTTATGTGAATGGGTTTTATGTACTTTATGCATAGGATTCATTTGGATATGTCAGATGGATTTTGATTTGAGTTAGTAACACAAGTTATGTGTTGTGTAAAGAGCTACACATAGATATGGTTTGGACATATTGATTTGGTGGAAGGAATATGATTCTAAACCAAATAATTAAAAGCACGCATACATAAAAGGTAATAACATGAGATAATATAGTGAGAATTAAACCCCCATTAAAAATACTAAGTGTTGGATTCTTTCTAAAGCAAACACATGTTAAGACCCAGATCACTCAATCAGGTAGGTTATGCTAAAGCAGGGTGCCTATGGATTATCTTGTGTAAGGCATAGTGTAAATAGATAACCCTAAGATTTAGGTTACCAAATCTCTTTGTAATATTTAAGTTAAACTTAGCCGGGAAACTCTAGGGGTTATGATACCATACGAATAGATTTCAGTTTATCCATATGACGGATTGGGAAGTTAAACAATCTGAGAATCATATATGAGATGATTGGGATGATGATCTACCTAAATAACTAAGTGGTGAGAGGAAAGCCAAAGTGGACTCATTACTTAATGAAATATTGATCTTGGCCCACTAATGGATATGAAAAATTCAAAATGAGTCATCAATTTAGTGGGATCAAGTTTAATAAATTTATTTATTAAATGATTGTAAAACATGATACTCATATGGTAAAGGATTTTGTTACAGATAATATTACTATCATCATCATCAAACTTGTCTTTGAGATCAATACTTGAAAAAGAATAAGATTAATGTGATCTAATTCTAAGATTGGTAACTCAATAAAAGTTCTTAAGTAATGAAAACCAATGTGTTAGAGTAAACCTCTCCTGAGTAATCAACTGTTGAAGTTGTTTAATAGGTGAATCTAGATGCTTATGAAAAGCATAAAATGGTTAACATGAGGTTTCAAAGGCATTAAATACAAAATTACCTAAAGATATCTAGTCTTCACTCATATATTTAATATGATTATGTCAATGAATTAGTGAGACTAGAGGTTTCCTTAATGATTATTTTAGTCAAGTAATTCATTCTATTATCATTGATGTAAATGTTTTGACAATGTGAATGAGATAAAAAAATGTTTACCCTATTTCCTCAAAGTTTTGAGAATAGATGAACTAGGGAATTTGATGTCTAGGTTCTGATGCTACATCAATAGTAAAAATGGGTAAATTTTCAAACTAAAAGAAGAAAAGTTAGTTGAAAATTCTAGAAATGTTTTTTCTAGAAGTCATTTTAGGTCATTGAAACCTAAAATTGTTCTTAGGAATGAGGATTAATGATTCTGTATGATGGAATTTTTTAGATACCTGAAGGGGTTTATAAAGCTTCATGGATTATCCATGTCAGGTATTAGTGTTATATAAATTAATTCTTTAGTTTTAAAGGGCATGTGATACCAAATGAATAATTTAAAAATGTTGTAAATATATAGGAGTTCAAAATCAAGGTAAGAATTAATAGAGAATGTATTCTTCATTCAAGTGATGAAGCAAAGAGTTTCTATATTAAAAATTTAAATGCAAAGTAATATACCAAGCTTTGATGGATCTAAGTAAAGGATGTGTATATTCATCTAATTTATCTTATATGAAAAGAGAATTTGTTTATTAACAAAAAAATTTTATGAACAATATGAGATAATGGATTCAATATAAATGATTTATGATTCATATAATTCTATAACATGTCTTGAGAAGAAGACAAAGATGATTTTTTTTTATCTAAGGTAAAAGAGTTTATCCAGCTATTTATTAAAATATGAGGAATTGTGTTTCCACCACTATCAACTGCATATTTTAAAGAATAATATTTTTTTCAAGAACATGCTCCAAACACATAGAATTACATATATGATACAAAAATAATAGTTTGTTTGTTAAATATTCATACTAAAGGAAATGAGAGTTATTTCCTAAACACAAAAGTTTTTTCATATCTAAGGAAGATATTTTGATTAGAATATAGTGTCTAAGAGGCTAGTGGGAGTATATTTTGACTTGAAGTTCAAAGTGAAAAAATAAAAGATTATGATAGTTAGAATTTAAAGTGAATGTCACTTTATATCCTAAATTAGTTTATCATATGTCAGTGAAGGATTGATGTAGATAATTACATTAGTTACCAAAAAAATTTAGGTAAAAGTTTTTATTGAAAAGGTTCCAAAAATGACGATGATATGCTTAAAAATAGTTCTAAGTAGGCAATAGAGTTTAATAACTTCATAAAATTTATTGTTGCGGAGTTAAGGAGTTTGAATATGTTCAAGGAGTTTAATATTAGGAATATGATTCTTAAGTCTCACTACTATTCAAACTATCTTTCTTAATATATGTTACTCATAAAAGATTTTAGTGGGAGGTTTTTACTAGGTAGCCGCATAGAGAAATTTTAAGAATTACATAGAGATGTAATGAGTTTATAAAACCCCTAAAAGTGTAGTAAACATAAGGATAGTTTGGAAGTATATCATATATGACATATTATACAAGGGCTTATGTATGATTTTGTTAAGTGTTATTAAAAGAGTTTAATAATAGAATTTGTATCATGTTATACAAATGACAATCTTTACTTTATTATTCTTTTACATTGGTTGTATATGTGTATATATTGATATACATATCATGAAGTGAAATGATAATTCACCCCTCAAGGTATGACTTTAAGTTATCCCTAACCAATTTTCATCATGGATTATTATAGATTATGATGAAATTTTAATGTTATCATGAGTACGATTCTTTTATCAGGATATGGAATATACTCACAAGGTACAACATGGGATTTGTGCAATGGATAGGCCCTAAAGTATACCACATGGAGTTTTATACACAATATATTTAGTATACTAGGGGCACATGGATCATATTCAAAGTCCCTAATACCTAAGGTTGGCGAGATACCTAGCATGATAACCTTCATACTTTGATGTCTTTCTTATGAAAGCCTTGAAGCTAAGATAATCAAGGGTGGTTGGGTATGTTGTTGATTGTGTTGTTTCTTAGAGATCAACCAAGATGAGATTTGTCCTCAAATAAGATGATCATGAACATAGTCCCTCGATTGAGTTATAATGAGTAAGTGTATAGTCATACCTGGATAGTACATATGTTGTGCTTATCTATTCTGGTGAAGGGCATGTGATGTGCTCATCCATATGGCAAATGATACATGATGTACTCATCGACCAGGTCAGTCTATACTCAAAGAATCGAGAACATATGAATGGCTATATGATATTGGCATACACTATATCATGTGGTTATACATAAGGATCATATGAGAATTCATTCTTTCATATAATGTAGCCTATAGACCCATGTATAAAGATACATGTGTTTGAGGGAGAACGCGCCTTATCAATTTGTAGTTTAGTAACACTAATGCCTTTCTAGAGAAAACTCTTTTAGTACATTAATGGATTTAGTGATTCATATTACTGTATGTGCACTAAAACAATATACATGTTATGCATACTAAACTTAAGGAAACATTTCTGCTAAAGTACCCTTAAGAAAGATCCCAACATTACACTGGTTCCAATGTAGTCCAGTGTGCCTGTGATGCAACCTAACACTATGTTGCACCCAACGTAATATAGGCTTAGTGCATGACATTACCACCACATCACCTCACATGGTTTTCCTTTGGTTTTAATCCATGAGATGGATTATTCAATGCATGACTTGTTTATTAAAAGAGTTCAATGAGAAACACACAAAATGGGAAATAATGTATTCTGATACAACCAATGCTCTTCATTTAATGAAGAGCGTATAAAAAAACCTATATAAATGGAATTAGTTACCTTAGTTGGTGGGTGAGTGCTTGACCATCAGTTTCATTTAAAGTTTTCTATAAGTTATCTTCTTCCCAGTACACTATTTATTGTTTCATAGTGAAGTTACTAGCACCCCACTGGTGTACATGAGTCCTCAAGAAATATTCTTGGATCCACCAACCATTATAATCCCTTAGAGGTAGGAAATCATTTATTTCTACTTCAACGATCTTCATAAATACTAATCCATCAAATAAGGGAATGGAGGCCACTATTATGACGTTTCAGGTACACTATTCTTCTTAATTTCCATGCATGTTGATTCTGTTGAGGATAAATCAAGCATATGTGGGTTTGATTTTATTATCATCAATCATGTGATGATCCCCCGACACCCAAATTGGTACCAAATCCTTCTTCTTTGATGTATCAACATGTTTCTTTTTCATTTGATGAAGAACACATTTTCTACAATATAAAATGGTTTTCCCCCACTTAATATTATGTTATGTGATAACATAATGTCAGGTTCACCATTCAACATTACATTAACCAGTTAACATAATGCGGTGTGCATTTATAACATACGCTATAAGGATAATGCATCCCATGTCACAACTATGGAAAAACAGAGAATCATTTTTTCTATGCCTGATGTTATGTTGAGTATCAACATAATATCAAGAGTGGTATTGGAATTACATTATTAAACAACATAATTTCATGAAGGACATGAAACATGTTCATTTAATGATGAACAATGCCCACTTAATATGAGTATCATATCAAACTTCACCTCAAGAGGGAACTTGTTAATTACCCCGAGTGCTCTAGGGGCGTCATTGAATTCTTGTCTAGTTTCCCCACTACATGAACATTGTTATCATGTTGTCCCTCATGGCAAGGCTCCTCCTAGCACCACCCCATGCTCTTTCTACTGGTGTCGACCTACACCGATCCTCTACATTGGACCCAAAAATATGTTGAGGGTCAACGTATTGGTAAGAATCAGTTAAAAAAATTAATTAATTAAAATTTTATATTGAGTTAATTTTGTTTATAATTTGTAAATTGTTCATAAATTTTAAGAGTTAATCTTATTAAAAATTTGTTTAATACAAGCCTAAATAAAATATGAAAAATCCATATTAGATTCTCTTATTAAATAAAATGTTTATTCCTTTATACTATTCATGTTTATAAAATGTTTATAGAATATAAATAATGTGTATGATTTTATTTATATGATAAAATTGCTTCTAATAGATAAATCCTTACATTACATGATAGGTGAGACTTCATAAGATTTACTTTTCATCTACTTGACTTCAGTATGTTTTTAGAGTTGTTAGATTAAGAATTGTTGTTAAATATTGTTCATGCATATCAAGTGTTTTAGATATCATGAATTTAATTATATCTTGAGTAAATTCTCCATGAGGAAAGAGACTTGGGGTCAGACTACCCACCAGCCTAGAGGCTTATGCCTTATTCTAGAATGGTTAAGGGGTTAAATATCTGTCACTTTGGGCTTACTCATATAAAGATTTTCAATCTCATATAGCTCTATGAATTTATGTGAAAATTTCATATACCCTATTCATGAGATGAATTTAGATATGTATGAATATGTTTGGATTCTATTTTTGGGTGAATATCACAAACCTGTGGGCTATGTAAAGAGTTACATATTAATGTGGTGTGAACACATTAATTTGGTGGATGAAATAAGTATTCCAAAACTAAATAATTAGAATCATGCATACACAAATTAATAAAACATGAGATAATAAAAAATGCATGAGATGAAATTATTTTAATATGTATATTAAACTGGAAAGACTTGCAAGAAAACCCTTTAAAATAATAAGTGTAAGATTCCTTCCAAAGAGGAACTTTCAAATACCTCAATCATTCAGTACATGTGACCCTAATGGTTCAGTGACCATGAATTATCTTATATAAGGAAAATAAGTAATGAGGCAACCCCAACAGTTAAGTTCCATGTTCTTGGAATTTTCTTTGGGTAACACTACCTATGAAACCATGACTATTAAGATACACTACTGGAAATGCAGGCTTTCCCAACGGTTCTGAACCATTGGGAAAGGCTGTAGAACCGTTGGTATATGTTATACCAACGGTTCTGCACACCATAGGGAAGTAAGCCGTTGGGAAAGCTTTTCCCAATGGTTTACAGTGAATCGTTGGGATAGGTTGTAAAAAATTAACCTATCCCAACAGCTGTGCCAAACCATCGGGATAGTTTTTCCCAACAGTTTGGCTTGAACCGTTGGGAAAACCAAGCAGCCTACTTCTTTCCCAACGGTTCTATGAACCGTTGGTAAAAAAAACCGTCATAATTCTATGCCAATAGTTTCAAACCGTTGGCATAGCCTATGCTATGCAATGCACATCAGCCAGCCTGCAATTTGCACAACAGACCTCATTTTCAATCACTTCCAATTATTATACCTGCAATAAACTAACACATACATATACAATTATTGTACCTGCAATAACCAACTAACACATATATATAGAGAACAAATTCATACACATTTAATATATAATGCATCCTAAAACTATACACATCGAGAATTAAATCATAATTCATAACGTAATTATAAACATACATAATTCATTTAGAATTCAATTAAAAATTTAGATGACAATTATATGTGGAATCCGGAATTCAATTCATAATTTGATCGGTTTTTCGTATACCATATGTTTTTACTAGAAATGATGTCCATTTTAAATAAAATACATACACCTAGAGTGATAACGACCACACCATGCCTCATATTGAGGTGAGTTTAACTCGTACACATCACAAATGGCCCATGAATCATTGTCTTAAAGTATCAACATATTTTGAAAGCGTTTGGTCGGTTTTCTGTATGTCAGTTTTTGTTTTCACTTAAAATGAAGTGCTTTTTAAATAAAAGAGAGACACTTTGAGTGGTTCCATCCACACTGCGCCTCATATTGAGGCGGGGTTGACTCTTACATGTTACAAATTACCCATGGATCATTGTGCTAAAATATCAACATAATCAAAATCCGTTTGGTCGGTTTTCCGTATGTACTTAAAATGTTGTCCATTTTAAACATAAGAGAGACACTTTGGGTGGTTCCGGCCACACTGCGACTTGGATTGAGGCACAATTGACTCGTAAATGTAACATATGACCCATGGATCATTTTCCTAAAGTTTCAACAGATTCCGAATGCATTTGGTCGGTTTTTCGTATGCCAGTAGTTCTTTTCACTTATAATCCTGTCCATTTTAAACAAAAGAGACACAATTAGAGTGGTACCGACCACAACACATCTCAGATTTAGATGGGGTTGACTCATAAACGTCTCAAATGACCCATGGATCATTTTCCTAAAGTATCAACACAATCCAAATGCATTTGGTCGGTTTTCCGTATGTCAGTTGATGTTTTCACTTAAAATGATGTCCTTTTGAAACAAAAGAGAGACACTTTGAGTGGTGCCAGCCACACTGCACCTCAAATTGAGGTGAGGTTGATTCATACATGTCACACATGACCCATGGATCGTTGTGCTAAAGTATCAACACAATAAAAATTCGTTTGGTTAGTTTTCCATATGTACTTAAAATGTTGTCCATTTTAAACAAAAGAGAGACACTTAGAGTGATCTCGGCCACACCGCACCTTGGATTGAGGCAGGGTTGACTCTTACACATCACATATGACCCATGGATCGTTTTCCTAAAGCATCAACACATTTCGAATGCGTTTGGTCAGTTTTCCGTATGTCAATTGTTGTTTTCACTTAAAATGATGTCCATTTTAAACAAAAGAGAGACACTATGAATGGTGTCAGACACACCGCACCTCGGATTGAGGCGTAGTTGACTCGTACACGTCACATATGACCCATGTATCATTGTTCTAAAGTATCTACACAATCATAATCTGTTTGGTCAGTTTTCCGTATGCTAGTTGTTGTTTTCACTTAAAATGAAGTCCATTTTAAACAAAAGAGAGACACTTTGAGTGGTTTCGGCCACACCGCACCTCATATTGAGGCGAGTTTGACTCTTACACGTCACATATGACCCATCAATCGTTCTCCTAAAGTTTCAACAGAAATCGAATGCGTTTGGTCGGTTTTCCGTGTGTACTTAAAATGTTGTCCATTTTAAACAAAAGAGAGATACTTAGAGTGATCCCGACCACACCGCGACTCGGATTGAGCCCGGGTTGGCTTGTACACATCACATATGACCCATGGATCATTGTGATAAATTATCAACAGAATTTGAATGCGTTTGGTCAGTTTTCCGTATGTCAATTGTTCTCTTCATAACTTAATGTCTTCAATGTATATGATCCAGGAATTCCTCCAGTTTGAGGAAGTGATGGAAAACTGGGTTCAATTTTCTCATACTGTTCTTCTTCATTTCTCATTGGTCTGTTCATTCTTGTAGTAAGATCAGAAAAATACATTGAGCAGAAATCCATACATTCTTGAGCCAAGTAACCGTTCATGATAGAACCTTCAGGATGATTTCTATTTTGGACATAAGACTTTAATGTGAACATATTTCTTTCAGTTGGATACATCCAACGAAAATAAACAGGTCCTTCGAGAAGTATTTCAGTGGGAATATGGACAGTCAGATGCAGCATGCATGTGAAAAATGATGGAGGAACTATTTTCTCCAACTCACACAAAATTAATAGGGCATCTGTCAACATTTTTTGCAAGAAAGACTTGGAAAACTTCTTAGCACAAAGATCTATAAACAAATGGCACAACTGAATAACATTCACCCTTACATTATTGGAAAAAATATGACGGATTGCTATTAGAAGAAAATCATGCAGTAGAACGTGATAATCACGAGTCTTCAAAGATTTTAGCTTCAACTCTCTTCTGTTGACCCGTTTAGATATGTTGCTTGAATAGCCATAAGGAACTCTAATAGTCTCTAATACTTCTAGAAATTGTTTTTTCCATAGGTGTCATCACATAAGAATCACATGGAAGTTTCCATTTATTTTCACTGATACACATAGGATGCAATTCTGGTCTGATGCCCCAATCCACCAAGTCACGCTGAGATCGTAAATCATCTTTTGTCTTCCCCTTGACATTTAAAATAATCGAAAGAAACATTTCACATATATTCTTTTCAATATGAATTACGTCTAAGAAATGACGTAACAAATTGGTTGACCAATAAGGAAAATAAAAAAAGATACTCCTCTTCCTCCAATCGTAACAGGTTTCAGTGGAAACATTCTTTCTCTTTCCAGATTTCATTTGACCCTTCCCGAATAAAAAACTGAAATCTTTCAATTCATTAAGCACATTAGTTCCAGACATACGTTGAGGTGGATCATCGGTCTCTATGGTATTATCAAATCTTCGACGATTCATTCTATATGGATGATCATTTGGAAAAAATTGCCGATGTCCCATAAAACTGAAACTACAGCGATGCTTCAGTCTTCTGGATCGTGTATTCTTCATACAAACTGGGCATGACAGTTTTCCCTTTGTGCTCCATCCATACATCATTGCATAAGCCGAAAAATCATTGATCGTCCACATAAGCATAGCACACATATGAAATATGTCTTTCGAACATGCATCATATGTGCGCACACCCACATCCCAAAGAAGTTTCAACTCTTTTATTAAAGGTTGCATGTATACATCAATATCAATGCCAGGATCAGAAGGACTAGATATGAGTATACTCATGAAAGTGAAATGTTTTTTCATACACAACCATGGGGGAAGATTATAAATGTGTATAAAAACTGGCCATGTGCTGTGCGAAGTAAGCATCTGCCCAAACAGATTAAAACCGTCGCATAAAAGACCCAGCCTCACATTACGCACATCAGCTGCAAAATCAGGATGTCGAGCATCAAATCTCTACCATGTAAATCCATCTAAAGGATGAACCAAATCATCATTAGTCTTCTTTCTCTCGGTATCATGCCATCTCATTTTTATTGATATGTCATCAGACAAAAAAAGATTCTGGAGTATGGGGATCAATGTAAAGTGCCGCATTACTTTCTGTGGAATGTGGGATGGTGTTCCATCAGATTTTGACTTCTAGAGGGATGTTCCACATTTTATACAATCATTTCATTCAATGATTTCTTCCCAGAATAAACTGCAATCTTTCGGGCAAGCATGAATTTTGTTTCTTGAAAATCCAAGTTCCTCAACTAACTTCCATGCCATATAGTGGTTTGAGGGAATATCTGCATCATCTGGAAGAAAATCCTTCAAGAGGGTAAGAATATAATCGATTTCTGTATTAGAAATCTCATACATAGTTTTCCCATGAAACAATTGGATTAAAAATTACAGCCTTTTCATTTTATCGCATTATCGATATACTGGAGTCATGGCAGCATCATTCAATTTTTTCACCCTATCAATATCATCATTTTCACTAGATGCATCAGCTGTCCTCATATCGAAGTCTTCTTGAGTCAAAATCCTTTCTTTTTTATGATGACAAATAAATGGAAACTGATCATCTAAAAAATTCTCTATTCCAGTCCTTTCATTTTGATCATAACCAATTTGAGATTTCATTTTCTCCCCATTGTGATACCACACAAATTAGTTTGCTTGAAAACCATTTTTGGTTATGTGGTAGCTGACTTCTTCAGGGCTCAACCAAGGTCTACCAACACAATTGGAACATGGGCAGTGTATGAGACCACTATCTGAAGCATTGTGAAATGAAAAATCTATAAAGATCTCCAAATTTTTTTGAAAATCGCTTGAGATCCGATCAGTTTCATACATCCAACTTCTGTCCATTCTGTAAAAATAATTTATATAAGTAATTTTGTCATAAACAATTAAATAGGATTGAACTTTAATAGAAAATTCATTTAAGTAAATGATAAAGGAAGAAGTTTCTAGTCGATGTAGTGAACTATTAAAATAATGTAAAGAACAAGTACTTATAAATTAAATTAAAATTTATTTATATTCATTTTCATTAGGTCTATAAGAGGCACATGCCTTAGGCCCCATTATGTGTTATAGGCATCCCAAATCATTCACTCATGTTCAATAACTCATTATTGGCACCTCTATGGCCATACCTTTCATTACCCAATTACTTCCCCAAGTTAAGCGCACCCCATGGGTGAATAAATTTTAGGATTCTACACTAATAGGTGGTCCATGTCTTGTAAAAAGATTTAATTTCATTAAGTATATACAAAAACATTTATTTTTAAATTTGAGATTAATAATAAAGTATGTCAATGATAACAACATTACTGAATTAAACTTGTGACTTATCTAACATTTTTATGGATGTCTACACATGCCAACATGGGTAGTGAAAAGCACCCCACCCTCATAAAAGTGAGTATTGTCCAAGAAGGACACATAATATACAACGTACAATTAGAACCACATTTAATTGACCCTAAAGTTATATTAGTATAGTCATCTTGGGGGAAATGGAATATATGATCCTGGTTAACTGATGAATTCAAAAGCTCATATTTCATATGTTGGACACTATCTAAGGTAAGAAATCACGTGAGGATGGGTTTACATCATTCAATTTCTTACATTCTAGTGAGAATGAAGGCTTGAATTAATGACTTGAGTTCACTGATTAAATGAGGGCAGAGGTTGCATATGTTGTGTAAACAGAATGATTAAATAAGGGTAGAGGTTGCATACACCATGCATGGTGGGGGAGTCTCAACCGATTTAGAAACTAAAATAAATTCCCATCATAGGTATCAATAAGAAACATCAACATCAAAAGAAAATTCAAATAAAAAAGGACTAAAAACATCAAACATTTCAAGAATTCACTACTATGCATGGTTTATCCACATGTTTAGCAGTAATTATATGTCTTAATCATGAACCACCTTTATAGCTTCCAGTTTTCACCAATAAAAATAAGGTAAATATCTCAAAATATCTTTAAAACAACTCATTAATAGGATCAAAAGGTAAATATAATCTTTAAACAACCATGAAATCTCTTTCACAACACATTCTCACACACCGGTTATCTCATGTGTTACTAAATACCAAACATAGTCACATAGTGTACTATAACAAATTACATTACACAATCCTTATTAATTTTTTTTTCATTTTAATAAAACAATTTTCCTCAAGGAATTTTAAGGAAAACATTCATAAAAACTTTACTAAAAATTAATAAACACATATAAATAAATTTCCAAGTAACAATTAATTACAAGATGAAGAAAAATCATAAAAACACATACTTAGAAAATATAGAATCCAACCGCAATGAATTTGAGATGTTTCTTCTTCGATGGAGGGTTAAAGATTTAATTAATTAAATGTATTGGAATAGATAAAGTCTAGACTAAATAAAAACAAAAAAATGATATACACATCAAAATCAAAACTTAAGACTAAAATATGAGATGAATAACAATAAAAACAAGGTAAAACTTAAATATTTTATGTGTATGAAGAAGATAATACCTGATTTGAGATGATTCTGGTGGAGTTTCACAGGTTCAGATGGGGGAAGTCGTGAGAGGAGTCGAGCGGTGCAGAGATTTAGGGTTCTGTCGCGAATGGGGGAGAGCAGCGGATGATTCTGTATTTGGGGTAAACATTTACCAATGGTTTTTAAAAACTGTTGGAAAAGGGGTGTCTAAGGAACCCTTTCCCAACGGTTCAGTAGAACCGTTGGTAAATGGTCACGCTTTCCCAACGGTTTACTAGAACCATTGGGAAAGGGTGCCTTGGCCACCCCTTTACCAACGGTTTCCTACAACCGTTGGGAAAGGGTGTCCTGGACCTTCTTTACCAACAGTTTAAGAAAACTGTTGGTAAAGAAGCATTGGGAAAACCTGCATTTCTAGTAGTGATATATTAGAGGAATATAGTTTAGTGAATCCATATAACATATTTGGATAAAGAGTGTATCCACTAAATTATCCAAGAATCATATATGATATGATTGTAAAAGTTATTGTTTAATAGATATAGTTGTGGATTATTTACTTAGTCAAACTATTGTAGGTCATGATGAAATATGGATCCATTACAATAAATTTTCAATTTAGAGACATTTCTAAAAAATGTCAGGAAATGTGGTGTTTATAATTAGTGATATTTATAAATGTCTCCAATTAGCCACATTTATAAATTTCACCAAATATCCATGTTTATAAACATTTCCAATTTAATGATAGACTTTTTACCAACTATAAGATCCTATGTTTTGGACATGTTGAAATTTTCTAAGGAAATTGAATTTTTCATTTGGTGGATGGGCCAAATCTTGAACTAATATTTTGAATGAAATTCTGAGAGTTGGAGCACTTAAAAGTGTTGTTTTTATATGGGGTTTATGTTGGATCGTAATGTATATATAGATGGATAATTATAGGGGTGAATTTTAAGTTTAAAAACTTTTGTTTTTATCCCTAAAATAATTTAGTTTTAAAGGATTTAAACTAATTTAATTCAAAAAACCTCTTATGAATTAAAACAGAAATCGGTCTGGGCCCTTGGTTTCGATTATAAAAGTATCATAATCAGATTGATTCTGATAAAGTATTCCATAGGTCATAATTAATCATATTCATAGTAAGAATGGTAAGTATCGTAATCACAATGATTATGATAATCAGGGAAAAATAAAATAATGATTCTATTATAAAGCGTATAGAATCATATCGAGTAATTTAAGTAATCATAATTACAAAAATCATAATTACAAAGTATTACAAAAATATCATAATCACAGAATACATAATAGAAAGATGAATATAAAAAGAATTCACTTTCTATTATAATAACAGTGGAAATGAAATACCAGTAAATGAATACAATTATTTTAACTCAAAGAGAAGGGTATCCAATAAATTAGGATAAGGGTATTTTGATTTATAATTTCAAGAAAGTTTATATTACCCATACCTAGGTAAGCTCTCGATATGATTATTGGCTTTGTTCTGTCAGCCTATCCCCAGTAGCTCTCGATCAAGAAGGTGATCAACACCTCTATCTTCCTAGCCTCAGAATCCCTTGAACTGAAAAATATCAGTACCACTATCTTTCTATCTATGAAATCTCTCAATCGTAATCACAACGATTGTTGTCTCACAAAGAAAAGTAAACTCTTGAGAGTTACAAGTATATGGAACAAACCGTTCATGACTTGTAAACAATCAGAGTTTTCACACGTAACATATTTAGTAGAGATCTCGAACAGGTTCTCAAAAATCCAATAGCTCTCAGCTCTTTTAAATTTCCTGGTATTTATAGGCCTTCATCCTAACAGTCATATTTGAATCCAACAACCTGATTTTCTCCTAAAATCTCAGAGGGACTTTGACACCTGGCACTCCAATGGTTATATTGAAATTGAAATCACAACATCGTTTTGATTAAAATATAATACATGAAATCATTTTGATTTAAAGGATTTCTTTTTATTATAATTATATTTTATGGATATGATAAAAAATGAGTACGATGATTTTCATTATGAGAGTCAGTACAATTTATATCGTTATGAAAATGTTTTCAGTATGAAAGATTGGACAGTGTGTATGATATGAATCGTATATGGTGTGTGCGATATAAATAATTTTCGGTCTTGTTACGATAGTCACGTAAAGAGTTATTATTGTAAATTCATGAGTATGATTATTATCATATGCACTATGTAAATTGTAATGAAGAAATATGAACTTATTTTTTAAAATCAAAAGTATAAATGAAAGTATGATATAACGATATATGATTTCTTATAAAATCATTCTTAAAATACTTTAGACATAAAGGAATTAGTAATTAGGTATTTAAGAGAGAGTTTTTGATTTAAAAAACAAAAGGAATAAAAAATTAAAAAATATACCTTTGACTTAACAATCTCCCCCTTTTTGGAAAGAACAAACCACAAGTCAAAAATAGAAAATTATTATGTAAAATTTAAGTCCAAAATAGATTTAAAGAACTTTAATATTTAGAAGTAAAAACTTATACTTATCTCCCCTTGAGTTTTAAAACTCTTCTGAATATGATATTGAATATGACTAACTACCCCTTAGGAAACAAAATCTCTAAGGATCGTATTCTCTTTCTTTTGGATAATTTCTCCCCCTTACTAAAGCATTCTCCCCTTATATAAATCATTCTACCCCTTTGTGATTTAAAAAATGAACAGGGAAATTATTTTAATACCTGAAAAAGGCTTAGAGAAACAAAATATACGAAGTAATAAATAATTTGATCATCTCGAATTAATGAAAGAACATTCATCCAAAATACATGTAAAATATTCAATCAATCCATAAAAGATCACAAAAAAACTTTCATTGTTGTTTTAAAATAAATACAGAAAGAGTTAAAAAAAATCATTTATTATCCTTATCCTTCTCATTATTTATGAGATCTAAGATAACTGTCTTCATCTTCTTGAACTCTTTTCTATCATCCATCAGCTTTTCAAGAGTTTCCTACTGAGCCCGGAGCTTCTCTTCCTGATTTGAAAATAACTGGTCTTGATTACGATTGAACTCTTCTTTATATCGAAGCTTTTCTTCCAGAACATGAAACTTCTCTTCATGAGTTTTGATTTTCAATTATTGAGTATGAATTTTTTCTTCATAAGACTGAATATTTTCCTCCTAAAATTTACTCGTCTTTTATTACACTTCAAACTTGTCATTCAACAAAGAAATTTGATTTTTCAGATCAATTATCTCATCCTTGTAAAACATAAACTTCAAAACTTATGATTGAATGATATTCAACTTCTTATAAATCTCTTTGAATTATTTAGATTTAATTTCATCTGGGCTTCTAAAATATTTCACTTTTTGAGAAGTATCACTAACCAATTTTTTGAAAGTAATATTGACTTAATTCACAATCCTTCTTATATCCTCAATTGAATATTCATGAACTTTGATAATTTCATCAACATTATAATACCATTTAACCAATTTTTTTCAAGACTTTATGTGTTCCTTAGTAATTTATTCAAACACTTTGAAATTGGATTCAAGCCTGATTAGTCTTTGTTATAAAATTTTGATTGAATTTGATCTTTTATTTTGGTTATTCACAACCAAATAAATCTTTCATTCAATACTTAGTAAAAAGGAATTGTATTCTAAATTCTATTTAGAACCTAAACAATATATTGACCCCTTTTTAATGAGATTGTATTGTCAGGGTCAATATATTTCTTATAATCATGAAGTTCTTTATAATGAGTTCTGGTAGCATCATCTTCCAAATTCTGATTACAATTATCATTGGATCTGGTCTCTTCCTCTTTATCTAAAATATGAATGATTTTATCATCTTGGGTTTTCTGAGTAGCTTTATTTGTAGACTCTACTCTTGGGGATGGTATTTTTCATGAGGTTGCTTCTGAAGATCTTACAAGTATTCTATCGAGCTTAGATTTTTCTTCCTGACCAGCTTCCTTTTCATTTTCATCTTCCTCCTTTTATTTTTCTTCCTTCTCTTATTTCTTTTTCTTCACCAAGATACGCATCTCTCTCTCTCATTTCAATATATTATTTTTCATCAAAAAATTTAGAATCTTTTAGTGGAGCCAATTCTTCACCAACTTTTTTTCTTATTCTTTCCC
Source organism: Viscum album (assembly GCA_963277665.1). Classification (NCBI taxonomy): domain Eukaryota; kingdom Viridiplantae; phylum Streptophyta; class Magnoliopsida; order Santalales; family Viscaceae; genus Viscum; species Viscum album. Next base: position 2,975,291 of record OY728165.1, read on the forward strand.
TTGTCTTGGAAAAAGGGAGTAATTTTTTCTTCTTAAATGGGTTCCCTAAAAGTAATTCCTACACTTTACTTTTCAACTCCTTTCAAAAAATTATCAATATAAAAAATATTATAATTCCTATTTTTGAGATTTATTTTCTTCTCATCGTCTTTAAGATTTTCTTCAGTCCAGATTCTTTTAGCTAGGGCTTCTACTAGGTTAAGACCAAACTATAGGTCTCCTTATTTTCTTTCGGCATGCTCATTTCTCCATTTGGTAGCAATTTCCTTAGTTTATTTCCTTTTATTCTTTGGTTTTAAAGCATAATAATACTTTTATTTCTTTCTTTTTTTATAAAAAAAATCAACACTGATTATTTTGAAACACCCTGACCACCTTTAAATATTTATTTTGAAGCTTCGACTTCAGCATCTTTGAAAAACTTCTTTGATTTTGAATCAAAATGAAACTTCAACCTCTTTATCGTATCATCACTAATCAGAGGAACTTTCATATAATTCGTCACTGACTTGATTGGGAGATTACAAAACTTCAAACTTTGAGTAATGAACTTACTTAGAATCCATAGAAACATAATCAATTGAGACTTGATAGCACCAGACTTTAAATTGTTGATGGTTATGAAAATATAACCCATAAAATTCAGGTTTCTCATATTGAACAAATAATTGATAATGAAAACATCCAAGACCTTCAGGGTTTCTTGATCACCTTTTCTAGGAATAAAAAAACCTTACATCCAAAGTGTTGTTAGATGATTTCTTGATGAAAGATGAGTAACCTTTCTTTTGTCTTCTTGAATTTCAAAAAGGGATTGCTTAGCTCTATATCTATTGAAGGTTCATTTTTCTTTTGGAAACTTATGAGAAGAGAAAAATATGTCACCCTCAGATGGTACACCAAGGAAATTTTCAGTTTGTTTTACTGACATGCTAATTTCTCTATTGTACATGAAAAATGATACTTTTAAATCATTATCAATCTTCATAGAACTATAAAACTGTCTAAATTCATAAAAAAAGGATCTTGATTGGTTTGGGGTTTTTCTAAATAGACTGACTCCCATCCTTGAAAATTGATAATTATTTTCAAACAAGAATCACACTTATCATAAAAATATTTTTTGACTAACCTTTATCCAAATAACTTCATGGATGAGTAATCTTTCAGATCCATTATCCTGGGAGATGAACCCGTTGATTCCGACATGAGTACAATAAAATTATCTAAGTATGAAAACTTCAGACTCGGCTACTTGAAGGGCAATAGAGGTTTAGTGTAAAGAAGATAACATCTTATGTGGGATGGGGTGGGGGTCCCTTTATATAGGTTAAGAAATGTGACCATTGAGATTCTATGGCTCAGATTTGATCAAGAAGTCCCAACGATTGAAAAGTTTTGAACTCTTGAGGTTTTAATTTTTTTAAAAAATAAAAATATATTTATTGTATTAAAGATGATTCTGATAAATATTTAAAAGAAAATTAAATACCAACAATCATAATTGAATTGAAAAAGTGTAAAGTTAGAAATTTTACCTTTCAGAGTTTCAAGATAGATTTATTGTTTTTTGGTACGCGCGTCGCAACGCGTGCAAATTTGCGAATTTTTATAACCGACTGGCTACTGTAAAAGTGGCGAGCAGGGTCGAACCACAGAGAGCACGGAATCTAGTCCACTAAAAATATTTCGTTGGACAATGTTTAGATGGACAAGGTTTGAGGGAATTCCTATTTTTGAGTTTTCTCTTTTTTTTTATTTAAACTAAAAGGTGAGAAGACAAAAGATAAAAAGAAAATTGCAAACGGAAATGATGATGGATTCTAAGTCAACAAAATGTGTCGGGGATGTTGGTGTCACAATTAAATTATCACGCAGCCGTGCAAGGTATTCTTTATGTGATTAAATATTTATCCTGTTTAGTTATCGCCAGTTCCAAAAATATGTGCATTTTTTAGATGCTCAATTTTAATTTCCCAATTTTATTTAAAGTCCCGTTCTCTGGTGTCATAAATAAATTAGAAAACTCGTTCAAGCCCCGAACTACACGGCGAAATGACACAACCCGTTTCTCACAAAGTTGTGTCACTAATTTGCACCTACCATCAGTCAACGCGGTTTACCTTCTCGGACCGCCGCGTCGACTTATAATTAAAATGGCCAGTTTCAATTTCAGCAATTAATTCAGTGCAAAAATAATTTAAACAGATAAATATTCAATTAAAATAAATTTAATTGACAATTAATCATCAAACAATACGTTGCATGGCATGCGCAATAGTTTTAATTAATCAACCAACATCCCGACACTAAGAAAATTACCCCGACATCACAACTAAAAAAATCAACGCAGTAATAAAATGATATGTCATGTAAAACAACACTGCGTTACCAAAAAAAAATGATCGTGTCTGTCTTTATTTTCGCCGCGCGCACCAACCCTCAACACGTGATGACGTCGCGCACCAGCTTCACGACCACCGGAACCAAAGATGCAGGTGATGAAGCGGATGCTGGTCTGGTGCAGCGACCGCGGTGGCTGCTCAGACGCTCGGTGGCCGGGGCGCTGCAAGTAAAATAAAAAAAAAGGATGAGAGGGGTCGCGGCTGCTGGGGAATGTCGCGGGGGAGGGTTCAAGGCGACGGTGCAGCGGCTCGGCCCGAGAGTGGTCGCAGCAGGTTGAAGCGGCGACACCGGATACTGGTGCGGTCTAGGGCCAAGGGTGGAACAGGAGTGGCGGTTTCGGGATGCGGAGCCACTGCGCGGCAGCGTGGGTTCGACCGACGATAGGGGAGGTGATTTGGGTTTGGCCGGTTCAGATTTGGAGAGGGGAGGCCGCAGGGGGTGAGTTCGGACGAGGGGCTGGGTGGTGAGGACGGGCGGGGAAGATGGGTGGCGCGAATGGAGAAGGCCGGCTGGGGTGCGCGTTGGGGGTCGAAGGGCTGGCCAGCGGGATGAAGAGGAGATCCGGGGTCGGGGTCCAGTGGGTGATGAGGGAGGCCGGCGGCGTGGAGAAGGGAGGGCCAGGGCGAGCCGGGAGCGGGAGGTCGAGCGGCGTTGGCTCAGTGAGAGGTCCGGGGTATGGGGGTTGCATGCGAGGAGGGCGAAGTGAGGGGAGCAGGCGCTGGGCAGGGTCGGCGGATTGAAGGCCGGAGACCCTCCGTGGAGTGAGGTAGGGAGCGGCGTCGGCTCGGTGAGAGGTCCGGGGTATGGGGGTTGCATGCGAGGAGGGCGAAGTGAGGGGAGCAGGCACTGGGCAGGGTCGGCGGATTGAAGGCCGGAGACCCTCCGTGGAGTGAGGTAGGGAGCGGATCCCAGGGGGAGTCGGCCAGATAGTGAAATAAAGGGGCGGGGGTTGGGAGAGATAAGATTGGAGAGAGGTTTTTTAAAAAAAAATTAAAAAGGCAGCGTGGGTGATTGTGGAATGGGTCAAAAGGGGGGTGGCGGGTGAGGGGAGTACAAGGGGGGAAACAAATAAAATTCAAAATTCAAAACTAAAATTCTAAAAAAAAAGAAAAATTGTTAAATGTTAATCAAATGATAATAATATAATTAAATATATAAAATTCTAATTAGCTAAAAAAAAAAAAGTAATTAAGAGAAATGTTAATGAAACTAATATTAATATGTAAAATATAAACTAATAAAAATACTAAAATACTAATATCAATATATAAATTAACTAAAATTATCAAAAATAACTAAATTACTATAAACCTACAAAAATAAACTAAAAAATAAAAATTGGTTAAACTAATTAATTAAAACTAAGTTATAAAGTTATAAAAATACTTGTAAAAATCCATGTACATCAAATCCCCCACACTTAAACTTTTGCACTCCTGGGCAAAGCAATCAGAAAGAGAACACAAGTGGCCACTGACAGACAAAACATTCAAGTTACAAGTTCAAAATTTTTCAATCTCTTTTTCCCATAAAATATCATGCTTCATTTAAAACTCCAATTTTCAAAAAATTGTTCTTTCACTTGCATTTCTTTTTTTTTAAAACAAGTACGTGCACTCATTCATCATGTGACCTACCTCACCATCACTCTCATCTCTCAAAAACATTTGATCAAAGTTTTTCTCAGTTCTCATACACATGCAGGCTTACCATAGGCTTGCCATGAATTTCACATCTCCACTAGTGGAAATCAAAAGAATGCACCAATCTCAAGGACTTTACATGAGGTTCAAATGTTTCTTAAGCTGTGGGACGGTGGTTAAAAAAAATTGACATCTTTTTGGTAAAAAGGAGGGTTGAATCTTGAAATAAATGCATGATAAGTCAATCCAAATGTCTCCCTCAAACTCTCGCTCCCCCACACTTAAAACATTGCTTGTCCCCAAGCATATGATAAGCCAATGTTTCACTCTCTTTTTTTTTACTTTTTTTTTTAAGACACAACTCACTCACAATATGGTCAGGAAAAACTGGTGAGTATCAACTCAAAAACCCCATGGAATAGGTGTCAGACAATAATCCCAAAGAATGGTACACAAGCAGCGTATATGCTGTAACATCTCAATGAAGGTAGGTCATATAGAAAACTCTCTAGTTCCTGGAGTAATGGATCATCACTTTAAGAGGTATCCCCAAAGTCGAGGGTTACCGCGTAATGACCACCAATGTACTCATTGTTGGAACTGAAAGGGGTTCTATATTCCTATATCAAAATAATATGAAATGAATGTCGCTACTGTGAAAAAGAACTCAAGGATCAGGATGGAATAATGTCAATCCATGTACATCAAATGACTCACTGCCCCTCGAAGAACCCTCTCCATGAGTAAGTCTCTCTCCCCCACACTTAGATTGAAATCATCATGTAAAAATTCAAGAAATTGGTAGGGAAGGGTATCGGCTTGGGCTCATCCTAAAAGGCTCCTGCATGGTTTCTAAGGGCTATACGAAGGAGAAAATGTTTGGGTGGCTCAATGGTTCAACGGGGCTAAAATATCAAACAGATGCCTCGATCATTTTAGTGCAACTTTCAAAAATTCTTATCGCTTTGATGGAAAAACATGGCAAGTTCTAGAAGACAAAACATGGTTGAGATTCCCTCAAGAAAAAGAGAAATAAGAGATGATTTTAAAATGGATTAGAGTCCTCACGGGTATGGAAATATAATGTTGGACAGCACAGATGAGAATGAGTGCAAATAAGTGTCTCAAAAATATTCAAGTTTTTGAAAAATCTTTCGAAGCATGAAATAATATCAGCAATCATCTAAGTCATGAGATCGAGGATTAAAGAAATCCAGAACAAGAATCAGGTGCTCAAACTGCCTAGGGACACAAGTGGTATGTTCCCGACTGGGTTGCGGTAAAAATACAACAGTTCTTATGTGGGTTCACGAATGAAAGGAGTGTTAGTTTTTTTTTTACATGGTGTTTTTGGAAGCAGAAAATATGGCGAAAATTAAAACACTTCCCTGTGTAAGTGCAGATAGATGCGGAGAGGCTGCCTGTATCCGGTGAAGTTCCAGAAATGATGTACCTGTAAAATCTACAAATGGACAACACATACCCGCATCATATCATAAAGATAACACCAAGAATCATCTAAATAGAAGCAGAGATGCAGAAGAGTGACAGGTGCATACAGATATCAGGAGGAGCTAAAAGAAAAATCACACATGCCATGTTTTATTTATTTTTATTTTTTATTTTTTTTCAAACAAATTAGAACAGGTAAAAGGAGAAAAAGGGGGGGGGGGAATGAAACTGGAACATGGGTTGCCTCACAGGAAGCGCTAAGTTTAACGTCTTCAGCCAGACGGATGGACAATGTTCAATCGTCTTGGTCCATCAGCTCAGAATTCCTCTGCCTCTTACGAGAACTAGTGGCTGTATCCTCGATCTCACGGGGACGCTTGGTGGGATTAACCACCTCCGGAGCAAAGTGAGCGTGAAGTTGGTGAGGGAGGAACGGAATCTGTGCTCTTTGTGGCGGTGCTGGATGTTGAGCACGAATCTCCAGTGAAAGTTCCTCAAGTCGGCGCTTGATATTGGCCAGCTCCTGAGTTATCCATCGTGCTAAGTCAGAGGGAGACGGAACAAGCGCATCGATGACCACAGAAGAATCAGAAGAGCTAGACATTTTTTTTAGCTGCATTCACAAAGCAGATAGAGAGATAGAGATAGAGTAAGAAAACAAAGATCAAAGAATGAAGAAGCAGTCGGGTTGCCTCCCGATCAGCGCTAAGTTTTACGTCTTCAGCCAGACGGATAACTTCTCATTGCAATTGTAGTTCTTCAATGATGCCTATTTTATCCGAAGTGTGGTAAAGTTTAAGGCGTTGACCATTTACTTTGAATGGGGGCATCTTCCCATCAGAAATTTCGACAGCACCATGTGGATAAACAATTGTGACGGTGTAAGGACCTGACCACTTCGACTTGAGTTTTCCAGCCATGATTCGAAGTCGTGAGTTGAAGAGGAGAACTTTGTCGCCTGTTGAAAAATTTCTTTGTTGGATCCGTTTGTCATGCCAGGCTCGAGTTTTCTCTTTGTAAATCAAAGCATTGTCATATGCTTCTCTCCTCATCTCATCCAGTTCATTCATTTGTAGAAAACGCTTCTCTTGGGCAGTTTTGAAATCAAAATTCAGTTTCTTCACAGCCCAATAAGCTTTATGTTCCAATTCTATAGGTAAGTGGCAGGTTTTCCCAAAGACCAACCTATATGGGGACATTCCAATGGGTGTCTTGTAGGCAGTTCTGTAGGCCCATAGTGCATCATCAAGTTTGGTGACCCAATCTTTCCTAGATGTACTTACAGTTTTCTCCAAAATACCCTTAATTTCTCGGTTTGAAACCTCAGCTTGGCCATTGGTCTGTGGGTGGTATGGGGTGCTCATGTAGTTGTGACATCCATGGAGAGTCATTAGTTTCCGAAACAGTGCATTATTGAAGTGGGTACCACGGTCACTAATGATGAGCCTTGGAATTCCGAACCGGGTAAAAATGTGTTGCTTCAAAAATTTAATGACGACTCGAGCAGTATTTTCCGAGAGTGCCTCAGCTTCCACCCATTTTGACACATAGTCCACACAGACAAGGATATAGGATTTACCAAAAGATTTAGGAAAAGGACCCATGAAGTCAATTCCCCATATGTCAAAAATTTCAATTCCCATGATTGAGTGTTGTGGCATCTCGCGCTTCCAGCTTATACCCCCTGTTCTTTGGCATTTGTCACAATTCGTGACGAATTCACGAATATCACGATTCATGGTTGGCCAGTACAAACCACATTGTAACACCTTGCTGATTGTTCGATGAATCCCATGGTGTCCTCCAGCTTCTCCAGTATGGCATAAGTTCAAAACACTCTCCACTTCTTCTTCAGGGATGCATCTTCTTATCATTCCATCCGCACAGTCTTTGAAAAGTAAAGGATCATCCCAGTAGTAATGTCGTGATTCATTCAGAAATCTTTTCCTCTGTTCCTTTGATAAATCTGGATGTATCACACCTGAAGCTAAGTAGTTCACGAAATCAGCATACCAAGGTGTGATTGTCTCAATGGCATAGAGTTGTTCGTCAGGAAATGTTTCAGTGATTAGTTCGACATTGATTTCACTTGTGTCATGGTCGAGGCGTGATAAATGATCAGCAACGACGTTCTCTGTTCCCTTTTTGTCCTTGACTTCAATGTCAAATTCCTGAAGTAACAGTATCCATCGAATGAGTCTCGGTTTTGCATCTTTCTTGGCCATTAGATACCGAAGTGCAGCGTGATCCGTATAGACAGTGACTTTTGAGAACAACAGATGGGATCGAAATTTATCAAAGGCAAAAACAACTGCTAGCAGCTCTTTTTCAGTTGTTGTGTAGTTATGTTGGGCCTCATTCAACGTTCGGCTAGCATAGTAGATTGGCCTAAAGATCTTTTCTTTTCTTTGCCCCAAGGCAGCTCCAACTGCCCAGTCACTAGCATCACACATTAACTCGAATGGTTGCTCCCAATCAGGTGAAATCATTATTGGGGCTTCAACCAAACGCTGCCTTAATAATTTAAATGCTTCCTGACATTCAGGGCCGAAGTGGAACGTGACATCTTTTCCCAATAGATTCGTAAGGGGTCGGGCAATAACAGAGAAATCCTTGATGAAGCGTCTATAGAATCCAACGTGCCCAAGAAAACCTCGAATGGAACGAACTGAAGAAGGCATGGGTAACTCAGAGATTGTACTGATCTTTGCGGAGTCAACTTCAATTCCTTTCTTTGAAATTTGATGGCCTAAGACTATTCCACTTTGGACCATGAAGTGTGACTTTTCCCAATTAAGTACCAGATTCTTTTCTTCGCATCTTGCCAAAACCTTATCCAGATGTTCTAGACAGTCATCAAAAGAATTTCCATACACTGAGAAGTCATCCATGAAAATTTCCAAGAACTCTTCAATCATGTCATGGAACATTGCCATCATGCATCGTTGAAATGTGGCTGGAGCATTACACATTCCAAAAGGCATTCGCCTATAAGCAAATGTACCATATGGACAAGTGAACGTGCTTTTCTCTTGATCCTCTGGTGTCACTGCTATTTGATTATAGCCCGAGTATCCATCCAGAAAATAGTAGTAATCTCGTCCTGCCAATCGTTCAAGGATTTGATCAATAAAGGGTAATGGGAAGTGATCCTTTCTAGTGGCATCATTCAATTTCCGATAGTCGACGCACACTCTCCATCCAGTCACTGTTCTTGTGGTTATCAATTCTCCTTTATCATTCTCAACCACTGTGGTTCCACCCTTTTTAGGTACCACTTGCAACGGGCTAACCCACTGACTGTCGGAGATTGGAAAAATTAAACCGGCATCAAGAAGTTTAATGACTTCTTTCTTGACTACTTATTTCATGGGAGGTGTCAAGCGTCGTTGTGGTTGCCTGCAGGGTTTTGAATTATCTTCCATATGTATTCTGTGAGTACATATGGCAGGACTTATACCTTTTAGATCAGCAATCGTCCAACCTATTGCTGGTTTCCTTTGTGACAGGACATTGAGCAATTTGCTCTCTTGTTCACTCGAAAGATTGGCATTTATGATGACTGGTAAGGTGTTTAAATCTCCCAAGTAGCTATATCTCAGGTTTGATGGAAGGGGTTTAAGCTCAAGTGTTGGAGGCTTTTCAAGTGATGGAGTAAGTGAAGTGAATTCATGTCTATCTAAAGGCTCGACTATATTCCTGATGAATTCCACTTCCTCGATTGATTCAGTGAACTCTTTATTTTCTTTGTGCAAATCTGCGAGGTCTAGCACATCGCTTGCAAACTCATCCCATTCTTCAATCGTATCCAGGAAATGACAGTCTGCTACAGATGGTTTTTCCATGGCCTTTAGGACATCGAATGTTATGTTCTCATCCCCAATTCTAAAAATTAACTTTCCCTCTTGGACATCAACCAGTGCTCTGCATGTCGCCAAGAAGGGTCTCCCGAGAATGAGTGGGACGTCCTTATCTTCTTCCATATCGAGGACAATGAAGTCAGCAGGGAAGTAATATTTATCAACCTTGACAAGAACGTCCTCGAGAATCCCTCGAGGATGCTTCACTGATCGGTCAGCCATTTGCAAGGCGAATCTTGTTGGCTTTAATTCGGTGATGCCCAGTTCTTCAAGGATTCCAGACGGCATGAGATTGACACTAGCTCCGAGGTCGCACAAAGCTCTTCCGAATTGACATCCTCCAATATTGCAAGGAATAGTGAAACTCCCAAGGTCTCTTAGTTTTGGAAGTATGGATCTGGGTATGACTTCTGAACATTCCTCGTGCATTATGACCGTTCCCACATCATCTAATTTTCTTCTTTTTGACAGAAGTTCTTTGAGAAATTTGGCATAGTGGGGCATTTGTGTGATGGCTTCCGCAAAAGGAATATTTATTTGAAGCTTTTTGAACATATCCATGAATTTTGAAAATTGAGCATCCAACTTCCTTTGCTTCAGTCTTTGTGGAAATGGAGGAGGTGGTATGTGGGCTTTCGCTCTTTCATTGAGTGCCTCATTTTCCTTCTCCTTTCTTGCCTTTTCATTCTTTGCAAGTTTGTTTTGATCTTCCTCCTCTTCGGGTTCAAGTTGGATTGCTTTGTTTGTTGAGTCACCATTTTCAGTGGAAGGTATAGGCGTCTCATCTGTTGGTTGAACATCAGGCTTTTGGTGCTCTGGTAACCGTGTGCCACTTCGCAATGTGATGACTTTTGCTTCTTCTCTTGGGTTGACTCTTGTGTTGCTTGGTAGAGTTCCTTGCTGTCGGTTTTGCATTTGTGCGGCTAACTGACCGACTTGATTTTCAATGTTGCGCATGGAAGCCTGTAAGTTTTGGGTTGCCATCTCTTGTGATTCAAACCGTGATTGATTGGACATCATTAACTTTGCTATAGTTTCTCCCCAATCTTTTTGACCTTGTGTTGTAGCAGGGCCGCAGTCCGTTGTTTGTTTTTGCTCCTTATACTGCTGTTGCTGATGGAACGGTGGTCGATATTTCTGTTGAGACCCTTGATCTTGTGGTTTCATGGCGGGTCTGAAGGTAGGTTGAGCAGTGAATCCAGGTGGACCCATGTTATGGTTCATCGGCTGAGTAGCCACTGGTTCCTTCCAACCTTGATTTTGGGCATTGCCTTGCCAGTTTGTGTTGTAATTGTTCCCATAATTTCCACGGTTGTAACTAACGAAGTTAGCTTCAGACATCTTGGTCTCTGTAGTGTTATATGGACACATGGAATAATCATGAGGACCACCACAGTGTGGACAATGTTCAGCTTGAACAACATGGACTGGCTTAGGCGGGTTTATTGACAAGTTGTCAATCCTCTTGTTGAGAGCTTCAAATTGTGCAGCCATGAATGTCTGAGTATCAACGTGATGCACTCCTGCCTTTCGTCTTGAAAAATCTTCTGGCCACTGGAAACTGTGTTCGGCCATGTTTTGAATCAATATGTACAGGTCCTCCGGATCCATTTCCATGAACGCGTTTCCAGTAGCTGTGTTGATGGCAGACTTACTCTCGGATTGAAGTCCATAGTAGAAAGCTTGCAGCTGGTTTGCCAACCTCATCCCATGATGGGGGCAACGTCTTAACATGGACTTGAATCTTTCCCAAGCTTCTCCTAACGATTCGTATTCACTTTGAAAAAAGGAGTCAAGGTCTCTCTTGTTTTTCAAAGATTGAGCTGTTGTGTAATATCGATCAAGGAATTTTTTTCTCAACACTTCCCATGTGAAAACTGTTTCGGGGTCGAGACTCTCCAACCAGTCCTTTGCTTTCCCTTGCAACGAAAATGGAAACAATCGTAGGATCAACGCATCATCCGTTACTCCGTTATATTTAAATGTGTCACAGACTTCAAGAAATCTGTTCACATGCATATAAGGGTCTTCGCTGCTCAATCCATGAAACTGTGCATGTTGTTGGAGCAGGTTGATCGTGGACGGCTTCAATTCAAAGTGCGTTGCTTGAATTCTAGGTCGTGTTATACCTGAGCTTATTCCAACTGTGTTGGGTCGCAACTCCTGTCTCATAGTAGTCCGAGGTCGTTGATTATCGAGACGGTTCTGGAAAAGTGGATGGACTTGTCCACTAGGAAGTGTCGGAATATGAGTTTCAACGCTTTCCGCAGGTGGATGCATTGCGTTTGCAGCTGAGGTACCGACTTGTTCTTTTCCCTTTCTTTGATGTTCAAGTTGTGGATCAAGGGGTGTGTCGTTCTTTGACGGATCAGAAGTACGAGTGTTCACCATTTAGGCGAACAGTGCCTAAAGCAAGGTCCACTTGAAATTTTCTTAATGCTAGACGTGCGCGTGCTCCCCGGCAACGGCGCCAGAAATTTGGTACGCGCGTCGCAACGCGTGCAAATTTGCGAATTTTTATAACCGACTGGCTACTGTAAAAGTGGCGAGCAGGGTCGAACCACAGAGAGCACGGAATCTAGTCCACTAAAAATATTTCGTTGGACAATGTTTAGATGGACAAGGTTTGAGGGAATTCCTATTTTTGAGTTTTCTCTTTTTTTTTATTTAAACTAAAAGGTGAGAAGACAAAAGATAAAAAGAAAATTGCAAACGGAAATGATGATGGATTCTAAGTCAACAAAATGTGTCGGGGATGTTGGTGTCACAATTAAATTATCACGCAGCCGTGCAAGGTATTCTTTATGTGATTAAATATTTATCCTGTTTAGTTATCGCCAGTTCCAAAAATATGTGCATTTTTTAGATGCTCAATTTTAATTTCCCAATTTTATTTAAAGTCCCGTTCTCTGGTGTCATAAATAAATTAGAAAACTCGTTCAAGCCCCGAACTACACGGCGAAATGACACAACCCGTTTCTCACAAAGTTGTGTCACTAATTTGCACCTACCATCAGTCAACGCGGTTTACCTTCTCGGACCGCCGCGTCGACTTATAATTAAAATGGCCAGTTTCAATTTCAGCAATTAATTCAGTGCAAAAATAATTTAAACAGATAAATATTCAATTAAAATAAATTTAATTGACAATTAATCATCAAACAATACGTTGCATGGCATGCGCAATAGTTTTAATTAATCAACCAACATCCCGACACTAAGAAAATTACCCCGACATCACAACTAAAAAAATCAACGCAGTAATAAAATGATATGTCATGTAAAACAACACTGCGTTACCAAAAAAAAATGATCGTGTCTGTCTTTATTTTCGCCGCGCGCACCAACCCTCAACACGTGATGACGTCGCGCACCAGCTTCACGACCACCGGAACCAAAGATGCAGGTGATGAAGCGGATGCTGGTCCGGTGCAGCGACCGCGGTGGCTGCTCAGACGCTTGGTGGCCGGGGCGCTGCAAGTAAAATAAAAAAAAAGGATGAGAGGGGTCGCGGCTGCTGGGGAATGTCGCGGGGGAGGGTTCAAGGCGACGGTGCAGCGGCTCGGCCCGAGAGTGGTCGCAGCAGGCTGAAGCGGCGACACCGGATACTGGTGCGGTCTAGGGCCACGGGTGGAACAGGAGTGGCGGTTTCGGGATGCGGAGCCACTGCGCGGCAGCGTGGGTTCGACCGGCGATAGGGGAGGTGATTTGGGTTTGGCCGGTTCAGATTTGGAGAGGGGAGGCCGCAGGGGGTGAGTTCGGACGAGGGGCTGGGTGGTGAGGACGGGCGGGGAAGATGGGTGGCGCGAATGGAGAAGGCCGGCTGGGGTGCGCGTTGGGGGTCGAAGGGCTGGCCAGCGGGATGAAGAGGAGATCCGGGGTCGGGGTCCAGTGGGTGATGAGGGAGGCCGGCGGCGTGGAGAAGGGAGGGCCAGGGCGAGCTGGGAGCGGGAGGTCGAGCGGCGTCGGCTCGGTGAGAGGTCCGGGGTATGGGGGTTGCATGCGAGGAGGGCGAAGTGAGGGGAGCAGGCGCTGGGCAGGGTCGGCGGATTGAAGGCCGGAGACCCTCCGTGGAGTGAGGTAGGGAGCGGCGTCGGCTCGGTGAGAGGTCCGGGGTATGGGGGTTGCATGCGAGGAGGGCGAAGTGAGGGGAGCAGGCGCTGGGCAGGGTCGGCGGATTGAAGGCCGGAGACCCTCCGTGGAGTGAGGTAGGGAGCGGATCCCAGGGGGAGTCGGCCAGATAGTGAAATAAAGGGGCGGGGGTTGGGAGAGATAAGATTGGAGAGAGGTTTTTTAAAAAAAATTAAAAAGGCAGCGTGGGTGATTGTGGAATGGGTCAAAAGGGGGGTGGCGGGTGAGGGGAGTACAAGGGGGGAAACAAATAAAATTCAAAATTCAAAACTAAAATTCTAAAAAAAAAGAAAAATTGTTAAATGTTAATCAAATGATAATAATATAATTAAATATATAAAATTCTAATTAGCTAAAAAAAAAATAAAAAGTAATTAAGAGAAATGTTAATGAAACTAATATTAATATGTAAAATATAAACTAATAAAAATACTAAAATACTAATATCAATATATAAATTAACTAAAATTATCAAAAATAACTAAATTACTATAAACCTACAAAAATAAACTAAAAAATAAAAATTCGTTAAACTAATTAATTAAAACTAAGTTATAAAGTTATAAAAATACATGTAAAAATCCATGTACATCATTTTTGATAGATTATTTCAAAAAAAAAAATGAAGTACAAAAATTTTGAGTACGAAAAATTTGATTACGATGAAATTTTGAGTACGAAAAATTTGATTATGGTGAAATATGAGTATGAAAAATATGAGTATGAAAAAATATGAGTATGAAAAATATGAGTAAGAAAAATATGAGTACAAAAAATATGAGTACTAAAAATATGAGTATGAAAAATATGAGTACGAAAAATATGAGTATGAAAAATATGAGTATGAAAAATATGAGTACGAAAAACATGAGTATAAAAAAATATGTGTACGAAAAACATGAGTATGAAAAAAATACAAGTTCAAAAAATATGAGTATGAAAAATACGAGTACAAAAAATGTATTGGGTATGAAAAATATATTGGGTACAAAAAATATATACGGTATGAAAAATATATTAGCTATGAAAAATATATTGGGTATAAAAAATATGAAAGAAATAAAGTTTTATAAGCTATCAAACATCTATACTCTCACTTTGAAAAGGAGTAACTTAATGTAAGGAGATTATTTAAATAAGAAGTAGATATAAATGATTACTTTACAATTATCATTCCTAGATTCTGTTAAATATTGCTAAGTTGATATGAATGTAATTCCATCAACATAAATTTGAACAATCAAAACATTTTCGTTTTCTTTATTTATGAAAAGAGTTGGATCAATAGTTCCCTTAAAAAAATTGTCTTGTAATAAAAACCCTATTAATATATCATACTAGAATATAGGGGCTTGTTTAAGGCCATATAAATCTTTGGTATGTTTGTAAACATATTCAAGATGTTTTATATCTTCAAAACTAGGAGGTTGTTCAACAAAAACTTCCTCTTGAACATATCTTTTAAGGAAATCACACTTCACATCCATTTTAAAAAGTTTGAAATTAAATAATGCTGTAAAGGATAATAAAATACGAATAGATTCAAATCTAGCTACTAGAGAATAGGTTTCTTCATAATCTATTCCCTCTTGTTGATTATAACCTTTAACAACTAGTCTTTCTTTAAATCTAACAATGACTCCATTTTCATCACATTTGTTTCTGAAAACCCATTTTACTCTAATAATAGAGATTTATTTAGGTCATTGAACCAAGGTCCAAACTTTGTTCCTTTAAAATTCATTTAGTTTATCTTGCATAGCCTTAATTCAATCTTCATCACCTAAAAACTTATCAGGACTTTTAGGTTCAAATTGATAAAGGAAATAAAAATGTTCTATTTCATTTATAAAAGAACTTCTAGTCCTTATAGATTGATTTACATCACCAATGATACTATCACTAGGATGATTCCTAAGAAACAACTGACTTGTGTTTTGTAAAACCTATTCATCAACATAAGGCAGAAAGTCTTCCTGAGTAAATACTTCAGAAACAATTTCTTGAGTATTTTCCTTATTAAAAGAGTCTTCTATCAAAGGTTCATAATCAGTTTTGGAAAACACATTAGAAGATGTAGGTTGGGATTGTTTAAAAATAAAAGGACCGGTTTCATCAAATTTGAAATTTATTGTTTTATAAATAGTACAATATTTTTTTTATAAAAATCTATAAGCCTTATAAGTATTGGAATAACCTAAAAATATACCTTTATCGGATTTGGGTGTGAATTTATATAAATTATATTTTGTATTCAAGATGAATACTTTTCATCCAAATAATCTAAAGTATGCAACTTTTAGTTTTTATCTTTTCCATAATTCATAAGGTGTTTTATTAGGAAATGGTCTAATTAAAACTCAATTTATAGTATAATAAGAATTACTAATAGTTTCATCCAAAAAATGTTTAGTAATTGAGTATTCACTCAACATAGTTCTTTTTAACTCTTGAAGAATATGATTTCTTCTTTCGACAACACCATTTTTCTGGGGAATTCAAGGAGATAAAAAGTTGTGTGCAATTCCTTTATTACTACAAAGAGTTTCAAAATATGAATTTTCAAATTTTCCACCATGATCACTGAGAATAGTTTTCAATGGAAGGTTTTTCTCATTTTTAACTTTGGCTGTAAAAGTTTTAAAATAATAAAAGGATTTATATTTTTTTGTAAGAAAATAGACCCATGTGTATCTAGTGTAATCATCAACTAAAACAAATACACACTATTTTCCTCCAATACTTTCAGTTTGTGTAGGACCAAAAAGATACATGTGCACTAACTGTAATTCATCATTAGTTGAGAATTTACTAATAGATTTAAAGCTTGACTTATGTTTCTTTCCATATTGAAAAGGGTCATAGACTTTTTAAGAATCAAATTTAAGATCCAGTAGATCCTTAACAAGTATTTTATTAGTCAATTTTTAAAAGTTTATAAGGCTACAGTGTCTTATTATTCTATGCCATAACCAAGAATGATCTTCCATTGCACTAAGGAAAGGTAAGTCTTGGATCCTAAGTTCTTCTAAGTTAAGTGTATAAACATTCTCATGCCGATGAGCAAAAAGAATGAATTCATCCTTGGAATTATTTACTACACATTTATCATTACTAAAATTCATAAGGTAACCTTCACCACATAATTGAATTATGCTTATAAGGCTGTTCTTAATACCTTTAACAAATAAAACATTTGGAATCAAAGATTTTTTGAGAAGAATAATGTTACATATACCAACAATCTCTCATTGAAAATTATCTCAAAAAGAGACTTTTCCACCTTTAATCTTGATAATATTTTCAAATAAGTATTTGTTGTCAGTCATATGCTAGGAACATACACTATCCATGTACCATGTATTCTTTTTGTTGGTACTACCTTTGTTTTTCTGAAAACGAAACAATTAGGTTTTTAGAACCCAAAATTTCTTGGATCCATAAATGTTAGAAAGAAAAATCTTAGGAATCCACATTTGTTTTGAAAAATAGGCTTTATGAAATCCTAAATATTGAATTTTATTTAAATAATAATTTTTTCTAGTGTCTACCACTTTGAAATTTAGTGAAAAAAGGAACACTTTTAGGAATAAAATAGTTGTTACTAAAAATAGGTTTTGTATGAGAATAACCCATTCCAGAACTATTTACATGAGGTTGAATTTGTTGATACATTTTATTAAAATTTTCTTTTCCAAAAGTAAACTTTGATAAGAGTTTATTTGGAGAATTTTTTTTAGAATTTAGTTTGATAACTAAATTCTTATCCTCATAATCATTAGTTTTAGAAGTGAGTTTTTTCTCTAAAACAATTGTCTCAGAAATCAATTTTCAAAATCCTTTGAAAGCTTATCCTTTTCATAATTAGCTTCCACAAGGTTTTTAGAAATAGAAACAATTTCAAAATATTTTTTATCAATATATTTAGAAATATCTAATACTTCTTTTGTTAAAACATTTATTCTAGAATTTTCTTTTTCAAGTTTCTTTTTAACTTTACAATTCTCATTTTCAAGAAATTTGGAAAATCTATAAACATAATTATATTATGGAAAAGTATTATCCTATACTGAGGAAGATTATTTATCTGAGGATTCATAATTTTTCTCATCAGAGTAATTTTCACTTAAAGACATATTGGTTAAAGATTCAACAATGTTTACCTTGGCCATAAGACATTGAATTTCAATAGGTATTCTAGAAAAAAGTTCAATATTCTTGTGTCTAGAATTTTCATTGTCTAAGGATTCATTAGAAGAATCTCCACCACTGACACTCCATGAATAATTAGCCTTCAATACTTTCTTTCCTTTGGACTTATAATACTTTTTTCTGATTTTTATTAGAATTTATTTCTTTTCCGTCTTTCCTTTTCAGCTTTGGACAATCCGGTTTGATATGTCCAGATTTCTTGCATTCATACCATGTAACTTTAGTATCTTTATTATCTTTATTATATTTGTTACTTTTCTTATATCAATAATGAAAATCCCTTTTACAAAAATCTTGTTCATCCTTCGAGCAAGATTGACTAACTCATTCTTTGAATGTTTTGATTCACTTGATTCTAATTGAACAACAATATTCTTTGTCTCTGTAGACTTAACGAACTTTTTAGGAGTCTTAACTTTCATCTTATTTGAAGTAAAAGTAAAAGAAACTCCACCATTTTTCTTTTTTGATTTTTCAGCATATCTTTTCAATATGTTCTCGTATTGTAAAAGGGTTCCAAACAACTCATCAAGAGTTACATTTGTGACCTTTCTTGACTCATAAACTTCTATTATTTTTTATTCCCATTAATTTGGCATAATATCTATGATCTTTTCTACAAGGATCTCATCATCCAATCCTTTCTCTCTCATAGCTTGTAGACTGTTCACAATTATCATGAATATTTGTTGAACCTTATCAACTGGTTCTCCATAAGGGAATTAAAAATCCTGATAATCTTCTCTTAGCATGTCTCTTCTAGTTTCAAAGACTTTAGAAGTACCAAAATGCGTAATCTCTATATTCTTCCAAATACTGTTGGCTACTTCACAAGATGAAATCTGGATATATATATTTCTAATCACAGAACAAAGTAAAGTATTTCGTACCTTGTAATTCAGTTGATACTCCTGCTTCTCTTGATTGGTAAAGACTCTAACTTCTTTGTCATGAATTTTATATTCACCAATCAGTATGAAAAAATTATCAACTCCAGTATTGATTACAAATGTATTCATTCTGTCTCTCTAGTATTCATAATCATTACCATAAAAAATTGTTGATCTTGTTGGATTTAGATTTTCAATTGATCCAACATTGAGTCCTTCCATCTTTGAAATAATACAAAATTTCCTTTTCCACAATACATGTTAGTGTAACAAGTATTTATAAACAAAAATTTTAGAAAAGAAATAAAACTAAATTGAAAAAGATAATTAAAGAATCAATAAGTAAAAGTAGTGGAATCCTCCTCTGATACCAAATATAGGCATCCATATTACAAAGGCTTGGATCTGATACCAAATGTTGGATCGTAATGTATATATAGATGGCTAATTATGGGGGGGGGTGAATTGTAGGTTTAAAAGATTTTTTTATCCCTAAAAGAATTTAGTTTAAAAAGATTTTAAACTAATTCAATCCAAGAAAACTCTTATGAATTAAAATAGTAATTAGAATGGGCCCTTGGTTCTGATTATAAAAGTATCGTAATCAGATTGATTCTGATAAAGTATTCCATAGGTCGTAATTAATTGTATTCACAGTTAGCGTAGTAAGAATCTTAATCACAATTGTTATGATAATCAATGTAAAACAAAATAACGATTCTATCATAAAGTGTATATAATCATATCGAGTAATTGTAGCAATCGTAATTACAAAAATTGTAATTGAAAAGTATTAAAAAAGTATCGTAATCACAGAATACAAAATAGAAAGATGAATATAAAAATAATTCACTTTATATTATAATAGAAGAAGAAATGAAATACAATTAAATGAATACAATTATTTTAACCTAAAGATAAGGGTATCTAATAACCTAGGATAATGGTCCCTTGATTTATACTTTCATGAATTACCCACATCAGGGTAAACCCTCAATACCATTATCGACTTTGGTTTGTCTGCCTATCCCTGGTAGCCCTCGATCAAGAAGGTGATTGACAACACTACCTTCCTAGATTCGGAAGCCCTCGATCCTCAAAATATCGGCACCACTATCTTCCTATCCACGGAAGCCCTCAATCTTAATCACAATGATTCATGTCGCACAAATCAAAGTAAATTCTTGAGAGTTACAAGTATATGGAACAAGCAGTTCACGGCTTGTAAACAATTAGAGTTTTCACACATATAAAATTTGGTAGATCTCTTACACAGTGACTCAAAAAATCCAACAGCTCTCAGATCTTTCAAATGACTGGGTATTTATAGGCCTTCATCCCAACGGTCATATTTGACTACAACGATAAGATTTTCTCCTAAAATCTCAGAGGAATTTGGACACATATCACTCCAAAGATCATATTGAAACTGAAATCACAACATCATTTTGATTAAAATATAATACATGACATCGTTTTGATTTAAAGGATTTTCTTTCATTATGAATATATTTTTTTTGTATGATAAAAAAACGAGCATGATGATTTTTTTACGAGAGTTAGTATGATTTATATCATTACAAAAATGTTTTTAGTACAAAAGACTGGACATTGTGTATGATATGAATCATATCCAGTGTGTGTAATATAAATTGTGTCTGGTCTCATTATGATAGTCATGGAAAGAGTTATAACTATAAATTCATGAGTCCGATTATTATTGTATGTACTATGTAAATTTTAATGAAGAAATATGAACTTATTTTCATAAATCAAAAGTCTAAATGAAAGTATGATAAAACAGTATATGATTTCTTATAAAACCATTCTTAAAATAATTTAGACATAAAATAATTAATAATTAGGCATCTAAGAGAGAGTTTGTGGTTTCCAAAATAAAATGAATAGAAAATTAAAAAATATATTTTTTACTTAACAATTTAAAGCCCAAGAGGTTTCCTAGGATTTTGGATGAGTTTCGGGAGCGTCAGACTTTGAAAACTCATTTTTGGGAGAGAAAGCCTTAGGTGCATAGTTGATGCATAGTTATTACTAACTGTGCAGCACGATCATGAAGCCTATTTTATGTAGGCACATAGTTTGATCAAACCATGTGAGAGGATTATCTAGCCATGTGACTTGGTGTAGGTGCACAAAGGGTATCAAACGGTCAATGCATAGTTTGTATAACCGTGCACTAAAACTATGTGAGGTGTGGGGTGTGAGATAGTGCTAAGGGAATGGTTGGCACATGGTTTCATTAACCACGCATGTGAACCATGTTGGGGTGTGGCTCTTGGGTAGTGTGAGTCGTACGATTGGTATACGGTTTGATAAACCATGCGGCTAAACCATGTGCCCCTTTAAAGAGGGAGATTTTACCATTCTCCCTCCAGCCTTTATGTTTATTTCCTCCCTCTTTCTCCCTCATTTCTCATGCACAATAGGATTCTCAATCTCCCCTTTCCTCCTCCTTTAGGATTTGATGGCTATCTCTTCTTCGAGATATGATTCAAGTGTCTTTCATCACACTAGATCCCCCTCATATAGTCTTTAAACTCTATTAGTTTTTTCTCCATTTTACTTGTCATATTGGATGCTATTTCCATGGGAGATCATATGCCCTATTTTCAGGGAATTTTTCTGGTTTATCATTTTCTCTCATTTCACCATGAATCAAATTCCAATATTGGATGAGTGAAGATTTCTAGGAATGAAGTATTCAATTTATGAATTTTCCATCAAAGTCTCATTGCTTATATTATGTTGTCATTATGCTGTACGTCAGACTTCCCACACATTTCTTCTAAAATATAAAATACCTTAAATTAAATTTCTAGACCATAGAATTGATTTTCTTTAGATCCCTTGACACGGTTGGAGGTTAGTGACCTCAACTTGGGCCACCTCATTTGGAAGGTTCCTATTATTTTTCCTCATTATCCATTATATGTAATTAACCAAAACATTCTTTAGGTGTGTTTGACTTATTTATTCAAAATATGATTGATCAATTTAAACTAAATGGATTACCAAATGGTGTGGAAACTTTCCTTTACCCTTTTTAATGTATATAAATGTAATGATTAATGGATTAGATTTAATGGAAATTGTAAGATGGAAAGGAATTACCCTTGGTGATGTTTAAATTATTAAATGTATTGTTTGTTCTTGAGGAAGAGATTTTGAAGGCGTGGCATAGCTTTTCTAGATATATTTTAATGCGATATGGCTATAAATACTTTATTTGGTCCTTTTCACCGGTAAGTGGGATGAAAAATGGAAGTAAATATGTTGAAAGATGACATGTGTGCTTCACATGGCCTTTATACATTATAAATGAAATGTGAATGGTATAACCATGTCACATTGTATTTTGGGTACTTATAAATGAATTGATTAGAGGTATGTTTTGATTGTAAATTTGGCATGGATATTTTCTATGTCCTATGTTTAATTATTAAATTTGGTGTGCATTTTTACTAGTTATGCCTTGAGCGATACTTGGATTCCGATACGGAATTCCATGGATATGATCATAAGGAACTTTTAATTGAATGAATTATAAAAGATTAAGTGATGTTGTACATGGAAATCCTCATCATTTATTTGAAATCAATGGAAAGTGCATTCCTCACTATAGACATGATGCTCCTAATTGTTTACTGATTTTTTTGGACTTGCTTTTTCTCACTATTTATCAAAACCATTGGACATGGAGTTTCTCATTATTTATTGAAATTGTTGGATGTGACACTCCCGATAGTTCATTTGAAATTATTTGACATGGAATTTCACATTAAATTATTTTCAATTGTTGGACTTGATGCTCCACACACCCCCTTGGTTTAGATTCTTGGCTTGATGCTCGTTATTTAGATATGAAATCCCATATTATTATCATTTTATATGGACACCTTGATTATACCATGGGTCCTAATTATGTTTATATAAAAGTTAAATGCTCATAAATATTCCGGTTTAGGCTGAAACAGGTTTGGTCAGATAGGTTTCCCATGAGGAACTTGAGATTAACATGGTTTATTTTTACATCATTACTTTACTAGCCTTATTATTATAGCTGCACAATGTATATTTTATATTCAAATTTTGGATTTGAATCAGAAACCATTGGTGGTGGCCTACCGAGTTTTACTCACACCTTGTTTGGGTCACCAATTGGTATTCGAGTAGATCTTCTAACTAAAGGTTATGACTTGGCTCATGCTTCTTTGTTGTTGTATCTTTTAGTCTAGGAATTGGCATGGGAATAATGGATGAGAATGTACTCAGGTTTTCCTCCAAAGTTAAAGAATTTTTATTTATTTATTCTTTTGTCTATCTAGCCCTGTTGTATGTATTACCTAATGTATGTTGACTACCTTGTATTTAATTCTTATCATGTTCATGCATGGTTGGTTTTATTTCCACTTGTCAGGTTATGCATTTATTATAATATTCCATTATTATTACATTTTATTTATTTCCTCCATTGTTTAGTACTGATCTAGAGGGTATATTCTCCTTACTATACCTCCATTAGACCCTTACTTCTAGTCGACATCCTCTGGCATACAAGGAGACGCGCTAAAGGCCTTGTCACCAACCAGCTCATGTCACCAGTTTAATGGCTCCTAGGTTGGGATGTGACAAAGTGATATAAATGGTTTCTTTTTCCTTGTTTTATTATTTTGTGTTGTTAGACATGAGACTATTAATGTGTTAAAACTTGGTAAATAGATCATTTCTAGGAATGAGAAACCCACACACGAGGGAAATATCAAGTTTCTAGGGACGAGATTGTTGTTCATGTTGTTCACCATTACAATTGATTGTTATATCACTTTGGGTAATTGATGTACTTTTACACTGGTTAATAATTTATGGGATTTACCTCTTATCCTGGTATAGTCAGAGACAAGGTGTGTCCAAGCATCATTTTCAGGCACATAAGACTCACATGTCATTAGCATGATTATATGTATACCATGCTTGTGTGATTATTTAGCATTATTATCTATATACCATGATTGTGTGATTATTTTTCATGTTTATCTGTATACCATGCTTGGGTGTTTTCCTTCCTACATGCCTATATTCCCAGTTAATGTGATAACTTTCCTGGATATAGTTATGATTTAAGGTTAGTTAAATAAAGTATACACATCAAACTAAATAGTGTTTTCCCACATAAATTTATGGTGACATTCTATTTAACCAGCCTGAAAATGATTAAATAAAAGAAATGGGTTTGAAAAGGTTAACGAACTATCCAAAATGGAATTTTAAAATGTAAATGAATTGTTTTTTTGAAAAATTCAAGTCATTTCTTATGAATTTCAGTTAAATGGTGTTTCAATTGAAACTTATAAATGCTTGTACCTCTATAACTTGGGAATGATGACCCATATAACCGAATCCTTATATGCTTCACTTTACCCTTGTAAGTGAGTTTTAGCATCGTATTCCTATGAGATAACCCTACTGAGGGTGTTTTTGAAATCTTAACTATAACAGGCTGCACTTAAATGGGATTCCAATTGTAATTTATAGAGTGTTAACTCCATAAATTGGGAATGGCTGCCCATATAATAGGACCCAAGATTTTATGACTTGAACCTTACTAGTTTATTATATTCTTCTTATTTCTTAGTACTTAACCCCTTGGGGGTATGCTTGTGTTTAATGGGATGATTATTTAAATTTTCATCAACCAATCATATGATGTTTCATATAAATGTATTGTGGAAACTTACTTGACCAATCCCCTTAAACTGATAACAGATCTTTTGTATACCTTTTGATCTTTATTATTATGAGGTGCCAGTTAATTAAAATTCCAGTTACAACCTAAAGAGTGTTTTCATATATAGCTTGGAATTGAAAATTTCTTTATTATGCCCAATTGTGATAACTTATGGATAAATAATGGTTTTAAAAGGAAATTATGAGATAATTTGCCTAGAATGTTATAGGATGAAATCTAAATAGAGTTCCAAGTTTAATTTCTTCTAACACTGGTAATTGACATTACATATATCTGAGTGTCTTTAAATGTTTGTATTAAATGTGATGTTATGAATAAATTAAATAAAACCCTTTCATGGTTTAATAATGAAGAACCCACATGTAAGGGTCAACTTTAGAATTTCCTCAAGAGATGATTTGAAAGGGAAGCGATTATTGTCTGTAGGTCTCAATTGGATTCTTTTCTCCTATTGCTTGAACCTAGAGGTTAGGCGGTATAGCATAGTTACATTTTTGAGCATGAATCTAGTTTGGAAATTGATACCTTGTGTAAATGAGGGGTAATCCATTATGGTAGCCATGTCAGTCTTTATGTTTGGGGTTGCACTACTACAAAACCGGGTTTATCCAATGCTAGGGATTTAAAAGCGCTAGCTAAAAGTGCTGTTAAAGACCCCCTTTGTCAGCGCTAAAAAAAGCGCTGTTAAAGGGGGTATTTAACAGTTCTAAAAAAGTGCTGTCAAAGGGGGACCTTTATCAATGCTTGTAAAAAAGCACTGATAAAGGGGGGGGGATGAGGGTTATCAACACCTTTTAAAATGATCTGATAAAGACCCCCTTTATCAGTACTTTTTAAGTAGCACTGATAATGGTATACTTCAAAAAAAAATTACATTTCATTATAAATAATATATTAATATATAAATATAAATATATTTATATAAATATAATATATATTTTTTAAAATATGTTTTAGATAAGGTAAATAGGCATTTACACTTAATATATAAGATATTTAGTGAAAATGACTTATAAAATAATTTATAAAATATTTTTAATTAATAATTTGCTTATTATTACCAAGTAATAGTCATTTAATATCAATTTGAAAACATAAAAATCAACAAATTAATAAAAGTTCTAAAATAAGTTGAAAATGTAACTCGAACTTCAAAAAACCATAAATTTTGACCCGGGTGTCCGTTTGGGCTCTACCACATATCAAATCGAATACTGTGATGAGCTATATGCCTTTAGTGATAGAGTTAAACCTATCTCACATTTTTAGAGGCCAAAAAATGCCCATAAGGCCTCCAAAACTGAGTTTTTAGTTAGGATATCCCAATTTTTTAACATTTGATGGATTTTTAGCCCCATTTAAGGGGGCCTTATTGCCTTTTTTTGGTGGAGATTGAATTTATTCCCAAGGATTACGTTCATATTGATATTATGGTTTTAAAATTTTATCATTTTTCACAATATAATTTTATTTATAATTAAATATATGCATGTTTTCTTATATTTACTTATAATAAATCACTCATATAAATACATATATCAACATATTTACATAAAAATGTATATTATAATATATATAAATAAATAAATATCCTAAACATTTATTTAAAACAATATCTAATCATTTTTTTACATTATAAAATATATTTATAATGTTTATATATACATATGTGTGTGTATTAATAAACAGATATATATATATATATATTATATTATAGTATATGTAAATAAATATAATATATAATATATTTAAATAAATATAAGTATATATATATATCACAAACATGCATATATTGTATAAATGTATTTAAAAATAATTATATAAATATATGAATAAAAAATATATATGTAAATATATATATAAATAAACAGAAATATCATTTAAGAGGCAAAAAAACAACACGGTGTAGTGGTAAAGGCATTCTATATTCAAAGAAGAGGTGTAGGGTTCGAATCCAAGTGGGCGCACATGAGGTTGGAAATTCACAAAGTGCTGATAAAAGGGGTGGGGGGGGGCACTGTTAAAGGTGTTGTGGAAGCGTTGATAAAGGGGTCGGGCTCATGGATGTCCGCAAAAACATAATTTTACCCCCTTTAACAATGCTGTTAAAAGAGACCTTTTAATAGTACTTTTTTAGCACTGATAAAAGCTTCAGGCTTTTAACCTTGTTTCGATTATCAGCACTTTTTAGTACTAATAAAGGCCTATTCTAGCGCTGTTAAAGGCCTATTTCGTAGCATTGTTGTATGAAGCATGGGTTATGTAATCAGGAACTCTTTCATTGGTATGACGACATGGATGCTTCTAATTTGGGTAGTAGGACATCAGTTGATGGAGGGAAATCCTCACGAGAGAAGGGCTGTGAGACCTTGAGACCAATTGTGAGACAATTGTTTTGTCTTTTAGATAATAATGGTTAAATGAAATAATGTATGACTTGATATCTTATAAAATTCTAGGTGTAGGTTTGAATACGGACTTGGTGGAGTCTGAGTGTGGGCATCAGGCCCAGGTTGTCTTGTGATGATCCAAGGATACTGTATTGGGTATGTATTGATGTTTATGTTGTGGAATGATGATGATTTTTTGTCACACCCCAACCCCATATTTCTTTTTATTTAATTTATTTTATTTATTTCTTGATGTTTGATCATTTAGTTGAGGTTTGGGTTGTGTTCCTAGTGATAATTTTTGAGTTTTGGAGGTTTTAGGTTGATTTTAGCCCTGTGCATGATTGGTGTGCATAGTTTGGGGAGAAATTGTGTGGCTGGTGGAGGTAGAGGTTGTGTTCAGTTCATTTTCTTCTTGTATGGTTTTTCTAGCATGGTTTGCACATGGTTTGACTCAAACTGTGTGATCCAAAGGAGTAATCGTGTGGTATGTTGGTGGTGTATGAGCTAAGTTACATGGCTTTCACACAGTTAGGAGAAATTGTGTGGAAAACATTCGATGGGTTCTATCATTTTGATAGAAATATTTTTCATGGTTGGTGCACGGTTTCCAAAACTATACAGCCAAGCCGTGCAGGGTGCCCTCTTCTTCCAGTAGGGTTTTGCACGATTGGTGCACAGTTTGGTAAACTGTGTGACCAAACTGGGTGACTTGCCCAAATTCTTAAAAACTTGAAAATTTCAAGCTTTACCCTCTTATGTTTTAACCCCATTTGACACTCCTCCCATATTTCTTGGTTGTGGCGCATGCAGGGGGCTCCCAAACCTTCCTCCCTTAGCTCTCCTTTCTCCATTGATGTTTCTTCAAGGTTTCTAGGTGAGTTCTTCTTGTTTTTTGGTCATTTTACTCCTCTACTCTTCTCCCCTCTTGGTTTATTGGTTTTTATTGGCTTGGATCTCTCTTGGAAAAACCCTAGGGATAAAGGGATGATGTTGTATTGTATTTATTTTGATGTAAGGGTGTGTGTTTTGCTTCTTGGGCCTTGTTCGTCATTGTCCTAGATTTTTGTCACATTCTCACATCGTTGAGGTAGGTGTTACCATCCATTTCCTTTCCAAAACATGCCATTTGATGCTTGATCCTTCTTTAATAATTTCAAAACATTTTATTCATGTTTGTGATGTGTTTTTATGATTTTTTATGGTGTTTCTATGTTGAAAATTTGATGAAAATGGGTTTTCAAAGGACTTTCTTAGTTATGCTTATATGTATATGCACACTATGTGTTTGATAAAATTTCAGTTATCATTTTAAAATGAGTTTGAGTACTTTAGGGTTATGTTTGGCCATGTT
Source organism: Viscum album (assembly GCA_963277665.1). Classification (NCBI taxonomy): domain Eukaryota; kingdom Viridiplantae; phylum Streptophyta; class Magnoliopsida; order Santalales; family Viscaceae; genus Viscum; species Viscum album. Next base: position 3,003,396 of record OY728165.1, read on the forward strand.
TGGGTTTTGGTGATTTGGTTTTTTGTGAATTAATATTTATGCTTAGTTTTGGTGCCTTTTATGGTTTGGTTCTCACGTGCGGATCATTGTGATTTGTTTCATCATGGCTTTTGATTCTTTGATTGGAACCTTGGGTATTATTTTTATAATTTTCCATCATTATACCATTTAATGTTTGTAAATCCATGTGTGCATGAGGTGTACATATGGATATTCACACACTTATATAAATGTAATTCCATAGAAATGTCCATCTTGAACTCTAGTTTTCAACACACTCTTCTTCCATTTTTCTTTCTTTCTTCCATTCCATCTCCCAAATGTTTTTCTAAAACCCCCAATATTTTCCTAAACGGATAATTGATTTCAAATGAACTTAAAAGTGGTTTTCAAATTTGTTTTTATAGATCTTGTCTTGTTTGGTACCTTGAAGTATGATTGGGTGACCACATGACATAAAAGTCCCATTCAACATCCTCCAAGCATAAATAGTGTTTTCACCTTAGTTTTTGAAATTGGTTTCAAATTTATAAATGTTAAGGATGATTTGGTAATTTATTATGTTCTAGAAACTAGTTTTAAACTCATATGAAATGTAGGACGTTTTTTCACTTTTGAGTGGTTCTATGTATGATGGGAACCCCTATGGTCTTACTTCTGGTGAGAGGGCCTTTGCATAGTTGGTGTCGGGGATTGGGAAAGACATGCATGGTGGAATCAGTGAATTATGTTTGATTACAGACATGTGATGAACTCCCCACTCTTCTTTATAATATTATCACGGGATTCCTAGACATCATCTAGAGGGATGAGTGCCGATTTCTTTCTTTTCCCAATTATATGGATTAGAACCCTCTGGAAATTGGATAATCCAGGTGAGAATTGTCACTAGTAAGGCTAGTTTAGAGCATCCAAGTTAGTTATTGACTATAGAGGTGAATAATATGCTGACAGGTTTGACCGAACTGAGTGAATCCATGGATTTCTTCTAGGTATGTTTAGGAAATTCCCATGATTACATATTTATATGCTACCATTTCTCTTTATAGCACTTTGGTTACTTTTCTTCTAGTATTTTTCTACACGCACTTGTATTTTTTACCTTTATTTCTAGATTTGTTGGTTATTCCCGGTTTTTCACTTAGTTTTGACTTCACTTTATTTCCTGCATTATTTTGGTTGTGTTTCCTATTTTCTTATTTTGGTTTTCAAACTGGGATTTAAAAAAAATATGAGTTTGGCTCTTTAAATGATAAAAATTCTATTTTTCCTAAATGTATTTCAAACTAGTGTTTATGGAATGTTTTGGGGAAATACATGTATGGATTCTGTGGTTCTTACCTATTGAGCTGTTTTATTCTCACACCCTAATTCTTCCACTCGACATCGGTAGACCTGAGATATTTTATAGGTTTATATTTTATTTAGGTTTTCCTATGGAGCGGGCTGGTCTTATGGATGGTGGTAACCAAGAGGTCACTTGGAGGTCATGTTGGTTTCCGATTTGGGTCCAGTTTTTTTAAGTTTTCCATTCAGTTCCACTACCATTGTATTTATATCTATTTATGTATTTATTTCCTTCAGTGATTTATTGATTTTTCCTTTATATTATACATTATATGTCGTGATTTATTTATATCTATTTATTCTTTGATGCCCAACACTAGTTTCTATCCTAGGAGGATCAAGAATTTATCTCAGGCCTTGTCACAAGCCAATTTAGGTGATCAGTTTGGGGTTGATCTGGGTTGGTTTGTGAAAAATGGTATTAGTGAAGTACTTGTTATTTGGGGATGTTGGGTAGACTAGAGATATGATTGTCGGGACTTGGGATGTAGGTATGCGAAGAGTGTCATGAACTCTTACTCATCCCGAGCCTCAAGTTTCTAAGGTTAGTCCAAGACTTGAGTCTTTTTTTTGTATTTTTGGGTTTATATCATTGATTATTGTTGGGTTTGTGGTCTAGGAAATGAAAATGGAAGTGAAACGATGCTACACAGTTATCTTTCATGGAGTAGCGACCCATTTGGAGCCTGAGTGCATGGTTCAAGATACTTCCAGGGGTAGGTTCATGCTTGGGACATGGTTTGATAAACCATGTGGTTAAGTTATGCATGGTCTCTAGTTCCCTATTTCAAGAGTTTCAGTGTGATTTATGTTTTGGTTTAGTTTTGGTCGGTGTGAGTTGATTTTGAATGAAAAAATGGTTTTAAAAAAAAGTCTTTCAAAAGGAAAATGATTTTAGGATATTGTTTTACTTTAAAAGTGAGATTTGATGTTTGAGTTGGATTTGAAAACGAGTTTTGTTATTTTGGGAAAGTGACCTTGGAAGAAATTAATTTTGAATTTGGAATTGAAATGTTGTTTTTTAAAATAGGATCCTTGATTGTTTTGTAGTATTTTGGATTATGAGCTTGGTATTTTGGGTTTGAGGTGTTTCTTTAGTTGAGATTTGATTTGAATTTGATTTGTTTTTGTGCTTATTATGTTATCTAGATTACACCACCTAGAAAGGTCTCAAAGGTTTCCAGTGAGCCTCTTCTAGTTGTTGGTCCTGACCGAACTTCTAGTGGGGTGGCAGAGTCAAGTTACTATTAGCTATTTCCAGTCTTCCATAGTGATCGAGGTCTGTTAAAGGTTGCAGAGTGGCTTGAGAAGGTCAAAAGTGTTTTCAGGTTTTTGGGAACTCTTGAAGTCGTGAGTGTGTGAGTTGTTCTGGGTTTGTTTTAGGGTCTATATTTGGATCAATTGATGGTTATTGTCCCATAATCATTTAAAGTTAAGATGTATTGGGAAGTTTTTAAGACAACTATTATCCAATGGTTAATACATAAGGAGGTGAAGGTGAAGAAAGTGGCAAAGCTCTTGGGTGTTCATCAAGGTCAACGAACAGTGAAGACCTATGTTGACTAGTTTAAAGTATTTGTTTCTTTTTATCCATAGACCACATCAATAGATATGATAAAACCTCCTCTCTTCATCCTGGGTCTTCATTCAAATATTAAGAAGCGGGTTCTCTCATTCGGGGAAGTTATGTTTAGAAAGATTATTGATGAGTCATTTTTAACTGAGCTAGTTCCTAGAGGGAAGTCCATATAAAGTGGAAATACAGCTTCCCTTGCTACTTGTGAAGGTTCCCCATTTGGTGAGAAGTGTGTACTAGAGGAACCCTTTTCTGTGAAGTCTCCTTTGTCAGCTCCTACTCCTCGTTCGTCAAACCACTCACTCATGTGCTTGCAGTGTGGTTGGTTTGGGCATTCTAAGCCATATTTTCACAACCATCTGAAGGTATGTCGACAATGTGGCCTCTTGGGTCATCTATAGAAGTTTTAAAAGTATCATTTACAAAAGAGAAAGTCTTAGTCAGAGGCTATCGACTCCAGACTATGGGGAAACAGATGCTTCAAGACACCAAACTCCAACTATAGGCCCCAAAGTAAATATATTCTTACATTAATACTTTTTTTTGGTGTGGGGGGTGATTTCATATATTTTGTATCTAGTGTTGGAGTGGGGGAGGTTTGAGTTTCCCATGTTTTAGCTCTTTTATTTTTGGAAAATTCTTCTTGTTTGGATGATTTTGGTAGACTCATTTCTTGAAATATCTATAGCTTGTGGTTGTTATTTATGGATGTGAAACTTTAAATGGTTATCCTAATTTTGGGTTACTTTTAGTTTTGGGTGGTTTTCTTTTGGTGAATTTGGTGTCTTGTGGAAAAGATGAATCGGTTTGGTTTGAGCTTATTTTGTTGAATTCCCCTTGTGTTAGGAGTTCCTATATTGGTTCCATTATGTTGGTTAGTTTTTAAATGGTGGGGATACCCACCATGCATCTTCTTATGGTTCCCTATAGATTTTTTAAGGTGTGACTTGTGGAATTGAAAGGTTACACTAGGGATGGTTGTTTTGTTTTACCTTGTTTAGTTTCAGGTTTTAGTTTTGTTCCTCATTTGGATGGGTAAATTTATGGGGGCATAAAGTTTTTATGGTGGGGATAATTGTCACACCTTGACCCCAAATTTCATTTATTTTTTGGTGTTTAATATTTTTTTCATGGTTCGGTTTGAGTTCCCGATGATAATTTTTGAGTTTTGGAGGTTTCTAGTTGATTTTGGACTTGTGCATGGTTAGTGTGCACTATTTGGGGAGAAACCATGCGTTTGGTGGAGGAAGAGGGTGTTTTCAGTTCATTTTCTTCTTTCATGGTTCGTATGGAATGTTCTATGCATGGTTTGTCCCAAACCATGAGAGCCTAAGGATTAACCATGCGACCTGTTGGTGGTGTTAGAGCCAAGGCACATGACTTGTGCATGGTTATGAGAAACCATGCAGAAAGCATGCGAGGGAATATGTCATTTTGACAAAAATATTTTTCATGGTTGGCACATGGTTTCCTAAATCATGTGTTCATCCCATGCAGGTTCCCTCTTCTTCCAGTAGGGTGTGCACAATTGGCACACGGTTTGGAAAACCGTGCGACTTGCCCATATTCTTAAAAACTTGAAAATTCCAAGTTTTACCCTCTTATGTTTTAACCCCATTATACCCTCCTCCCTCTTGTTTTTTTTTCATGAAGGGGGATCCCAAACCCTCCTCCCTTGGATCTTCTTCCTCTATTGATTCTTCTTCAAGGTTTGTAGGTGAGTTCTTCTTGATTTTTGGTCATTTTCCTCCACTCCTCTTCTACCCCTATTGGTATATTAGTTCTTCTTGGCTTGTATCTCTCTTGGCCTAACCCTAGGGGTATAGGTATGATGTTTTCTTATATTTATTTTGATGTTAGGGTGTGCAGTTTTCTTCTTGGGCCTTATTATTCCTTCTCCTGGAGTTTCATCGCATTCACACACCGTTGAGGTAGGTGTTTCTGTCCATTTCCTTTCTGGAACATACCATTTGACACTTGATCCTTCTTTAATAAATTTTAAATGTGTTATTCATGTTTGTGATATTTTTTTTATGATTTTTATATTGTTTCTATGTTGAAAATTTGATGAAAATGGGTTTTTAAAGGGGATTCTTAGTTATTCCTATATGTATATGCACACAAGGTGTTTGATGAAATGTCAATTAGCCCTTTAAAAATAATTTGAGTACTTTGGGGCTATGTTTTTCCTTGGTTAGGTTTTGGTGATTTGGTTTGTTTGTGAATTAAGCTTTGTGTGTGGGTTTGGTTCCTTTTATGGTTTGGTGCTCATGTGTGGATCCTTGTGATTGGTTGTATTGTGGCTTGTGATTCTTTGATTGGAACCTTGGGTATTATTTTTATGGTTTCCCATCATCATACTATTGAATTTGGGTATATCCATGTGTGCATAGGGTTCACATATGGATAAGAACTTACTCATATAAATGGAATTCTATAAAAACATCCATCTTGAACCTTGGTTTTCAAAACACTCTTCTTTCATTTTTCTTTATTTATTCTATTCTATCTCCTAAATGTTTTTCTAAAACCCCCAATGTTTTTTAAATGGAAAATTGATTTAAAATAAACTAAAAAGTGTTTTTCAAATATGTTTTTCTAAATATTTTCATGTTTGGAACCTTGAAGTATGACCGGGAAACCACTTGACATAAAAGGATTATTTGGCATCCTCCAAGCATAAATAATGTTTTCACCTTGGTTTTGAAAATTGTTTCCAAACTTAGAAATGTTAAGGTCTGGTTGGTACTTTGTGATGTTTTGGAATCCAGTTTTAGACTCATATTATGTGTAGGACCATTTGGAACTTTTTAGAGGTTCTATGTATGATGGGCACCCCTATGGTCATCTTTATGGTGAGAGGGTCTTCACATAGTTGGTGTTGGGGGTTGTGAAAGGCATGTACAGTGGCATCCGTCATTTTTGTTAAATTCCAAGCATGTGATAACCTCCCCACTCTCATTTAATCTACTATTATTGGATTCTTGAATGTCATATAGAAGGTCGAGTGATCTCAGTATGCCTTGGGATAAAGGCTATGAGATCGGGTTTTGGTAACGCATCAGCTGGAGAAGCCAAGTGTTTTCTAAAATAGTCGATCAGAGGTGGTTCAACTTGAGTTTCTTCAAATAGATCAATACAGACGATAAATAACTACATTAGAATGCCATTGGGATGAGATGAGTGAAAGTGTAAAGGTTGGTGGGAGTTTTTCAAAGAAAATTCAGTGTGACTAGGTTGGATTGGTCGATTAGAATTCGACCATTTTGATCAATCAAGGATCAAGGCCAGTGTCCTCACATGTGCTTGAGTAGAGTAAGTTGAGAATCATTCTAGGAGAATTTTTAGGATTTTGAGGGCTTACTTCAATAGGAAATTCCAATGGTGTAAGTACTATGACTCGAAATTAGCCTCTCAAGGTTAGAACCTATGGCGGGGAACACCATAGGCTGCATGATGAAAGAGATGATGACATGGTTGCATCTCAAATTAAACAGGATCAATTAAGTGTTGTCTTAGCGTTTTAGTTGTAGTTTCAAGCGTTGTCTCATGTTTTAATGGTTTAGGTGATGTATGTTTAAAAATGACTCTTGGAGGTGTGTTGGGCATTTGAAAATGTAACACAACTATTTGAGTGAGAATTCACAACCCAAGTAGGTTGGGTGATGATTTCATTGTCCACTAAGGATTCTTGAGGATGAGAAGTTCTAAGGTGTGGAGGTTGTAAGATCCTATGTATTGAATGTGTTAAAAAAATTCAAAGTAAATTGATTTTTTTGTTTGGTGGATGGGAAAAATATTGAACCAATATTCAAAATAAAATTTTGAGAGTTGGAACACTGAAAAGTGTTGTTTTTAAATTGGGTTCAAATCCTTGGAGGTGTCTTGGAAGTTCAGATTAGTTTCAGGATCATCAAGATTCAAAAACACATTTTTGGGAGAGACAACCTTAGGGTAATGGTTGGCAAATTGTTAGTACTAACCATGAAGAATGATATTATGAGCTATTTTATGTAGGCACATAGTTTTTTCAAATAATGTGAGGGGATAATATAGTTGTGTAACTTGGTTCAAGTGAAAATAGGGGATCACATGGTTTGTGCATGGTTTGTTTAACCATGAGCTGCAACTATTCAAGGTGTGGGGTGTGATATAGTGCCAAGGTCATGGTTGGAGCATGGTTTCCTTAACTGTGTATGTGAACTATGTGGGGGTTTGTCTCTTGGGTAGTGCAAGCCGCACGATTGGTGCATGGTTTGGAAAATTGTGTAGCCAAACCCCACACCCCTTTAAAGAGAGTGGTTTTACCATTTCCCCCTCTAGCCTTTAAGTTTAATTCCTCCATATTTTTACCTCATTTCTCATGCACAATATGCCACTCGAGCTCCCCTCTCCTCCTCCTTTAGGCTTTAATGGATCTCCATCATTCGAGCTCTAATTAAAGCATTGTTTGTTGTGTTGGATCCCCATCAGTTAGTCTCTCAATCCCCTTACTTATTTACACAATTTTCCTTGTCGTATTTGATGTTATTTTCATGTGAGACCATATTCCCAATTTTCAAGGCATTTGTTTGGTTTCTCATTTTCTCTTGTTTCAGCATGAATTAAAGGCCAATATTGGATTAGTGAATTTTTCTAGGCATAAGGTAGGTGGTTTATGACTTTTACCTCAAATTATCGTTGCTTATATTATATTTACATTATGCCGCACACTGAAATTTCTTTGTATTGATACTAAAATGTGAAATACCTTAAATTAAATATCTAAACCATAGACTCGATGTTCATTAGACCCCTTGACATGATTGGAGGTTTCGACCTCAAGTTGGACCACCCATTTGGGTGTATCCTATTATTTCACCTTGTTGGATATTGTATGTAATTAACCAAAACACACTTTTGGTGTGTTTGAATTAGCACTTAAAAATAGGATTGATCAATTAAAACTAAATGAATTACCAAAAAATGTGGTAACTTTTCTTTCCCCTTCTTAATGTTTATAAATTTAATGATTAATGGAGTAGATTTAATGGAAATTTTAAGATGGAAAGGTCTTACCCTTGGCCATGTTTAAATTATTGAATGTAGTGCTTGTTCTTGAGGAAGAGACTTTAAAGGTAGGGCATAACTTCTCTAGATATATTGTAATATGATATAGCTATAAATACTTCATTTGGTCCTTGTCACGAGTAAGTGAGATGAAAAATGAAAGTAAATATGTTGAAAGGCAACATGTGTGCTTCACATTTACTTTATTAATTATAAATGGAATTTGAATGGTATGATCATTTCACATGGCCTTTTGGGAAATTATAAATGAATTTATTAAATACATTTTTTAGTGTAAATTTGGCATGGATATTTCACATGGCCGATGTTTAATTATTAAATATAATGTTCCTATTTACTAGTTATTCCTTGAACGATACCTGGATTCTGATACGAAATGCAAAGGATGGGATCATAAGGTACATTGAATTGAATTAATTATAAATGATTAAGCGATTTTAGACATGGTGATCCCAATCATTTATTTGAAATCAATGGTCATGGTGTTCCTCACTATGGACATTACACTCCTAATCGCTTATTGAAATTGCTGGTCATGGTGTTCCTCACTATTTTTCGAAACTATTAGACATGTCATTACTCATTATTTATTGAAATTTTTGGACATGAAACTTTCTATAGTTCATTTAAAATCATTAGAAATAGAATTCCACATTAAATTATTGGAAATATTTGGACTTGATTCTCCATACAACCCCTTAGTTTAGATGTTTGGATCAATGCTCCTTATTTAGATATGAAACTCTGTATGATTATTTTGTACATGGATGCGTTGGTTATAAAATAGTAACTGGGTCTATTTATATAAAAAGTAGATACTCATAGATATTCTGGCTTAAGTTAAAGAAGGTTTAGTCAGCTTGGTGTCCCACAAGGAACCTGAGCTTGACATGGTTTTTTTACATGTTTTCTTTACTGCCTTTATTATTATACCTACTTACTATACATTTTATATTCGTAGACTAAATTTTAATTACACACCTTTGGTGGTGGCCTACTGAGTTTTACTCACACCCTATTTGGGCTACTAATTAATACCTAGACAGATCTTCTGATTGCAGGTTAAGACTTGTATTGTGCTTTTTTGTCGTTGTATCTTCTAGGTTAGGATTTGGAATGGGAGTTGTGGCTTATCATGTACATGGGATTCCCTACAAAGTTGGAGTATTTTTATTTATTTATTCTTTTTTCAGTCTATCCCTATTGTATGTATTACCTGTAGTATGCTAGTTGCCTTGTATTTATGGATTAACATGTTTATGCATAGTTGGTTTTATTGGCAATTTCTGGGTTATGCAGTTATTATTATATTCCACTTTTATTCCATTTTATTTATTTTCTACACTATTTATTACTGATATAGAGTATAATCTCCCCACTATACCTCTATTAGACCCTTGCTGGTAGCCGACATCCTCTGGAATACGGGTAGTCATGCTTGAGGCCTTATCGCCAATTAGATCGAGGTAACAGTTAAGTGGCTCCCAACCCAGGATGTGACAAATTAGTATTAGAGATTTCTTATTTCCTTGTCTTAATATTTTGGGATGGTATATAGAAGACTATTAATATGTTTGAAATTGGTAAATAGATCCTTTTTGGGAATGACCAACCCACACATGAGGGAAAGATCAAGTTTCTAGGGATGGGACTATTATTCACGTTGTTCGCTATTATAGTTGATTTTTATTTCACATTGAGGGGTTGATGTATTTTTCCAATAGCTTCTAATTTATTGGATTTACCTCTTGGATCAGTATGGAAAGATATGAGGTGTATTCATGCATCATTTTTAGGCACATGGGATTCACATGCCATTCACATGCTTATATGTATACCATGCCTGTGTGATTACTTCACATGCTTATCTGTATACCATGATTGTGTGATTATTTGGTATGCTTATCTATATAACATGCCCAGTAATTTTACTTCTTAAATTAATGTATTCCTTGTTAATTTGATAACTTTCCTAGATATAATTACGGTTTAAGGTCAGTAAAATAAAGTTTCTTCATCAACCTAAACAATGTTTTCCTATATAGCTTGATGGTGGCATTATATTTAACCAACTTGGAAATGATTAAATAAAAGAAATGGGTTTGAAATGGTTAATGAACTATCCTAAATGGAATTTTAAAATGTCAAGTAATTATATTTTTTTTAAAAAATTCAAGTCATTTTTATGGATGTCGGTTAAATTGTGTGTCAATTGAAACATATAAAGGCTTGTACCTATATAACCTGGGAATGAATACCTATATAATTAAATCATTATATTCCTCAATCAACTCTTGTAGGTGAGTTTTAGCATCATATTCCTATGATATAACCCTTCTGAGGATGTTTTAAAATTTTAACTGTAATGGGTTTCACTTAAATGGGATGCCAATTGTAATTTACAGAGCATTAACTCTATAAATTAGGAATGGTTGTCCATATAACTGGACCCAGGATTTTATGACTTCACCCTTATAGGTTATTATATATTCTTCTTATTCTTTGGTACTTAATCCCTTAGGGATATGCTTGTGTTAAATGAGATGGTTATTTAAAGTGTTAGTAGCCACTCATACGATGTTTTGTATGAATGTATGGTGTCATCTTACTTTACCAATCCCATTAACTTGATAACAAACCTTTTTATGCTTTTTGAGATTTATCATTATTAGGTGTCAGTTAATTAAAATTCAAATTATAACCTAAAGAGTATTTTCATCTATATCTTATAATTTTAATTTTCTTTACTGATCCTAGTTATGAGAACATATGGATAAATAATAGTTTTGAAAGGAAATTTTGAGATAATTTTCCTAGAATGTTATGGAAAAATTGCTAAATAGAGTGCCAAGAACAATTTATTTTAACATTGGAACTCGAAATTTAATATATCTAAGTCTCTTTAAATTTTTATATTAAATGTGAAGTTGTGAATGAATTATATAAAACCTTTTCATGGTTTGATAATGAAGAACCCTTGTGTAAGGTTCAACTTTAGAACTGCCTTGAGAGATTCTTTGAATGGGAATACGAGTGTTTCATGAAGGTCTTAGTTTGATTCTTTTTTACTATTTCTTGAACCTAGATTTTAGGCGGTAGATCATAGTGTCCTTTTTGAGTGTGACTCTCATTTGAAATTTTATACCTTGTGTAAATGAGGGGTTATACCATTATGGTATCACCCTTGGAGATGGGAAACTAGTATACTTTTGAGCTGAGTTCCTACGCATGACAAGTCCTATCTATTTGAGAATTTGAGTTGAGTTGGACTCTTAGATAATGAAACAACACCCCCAGGGAGGTGGGTGGTTTTATGGTAAGTTGAACCTCGATGGGGTAATATCATATATGAATATCTGGTGAGTGCCAGCTCTTATTCCTGTACGTTGGCATTATGAACCTCCAAGAAGCAATCCTCTATAAGGATGCTCAGAGAGGATCAGGTCCTAGTAGTCTAATGCATGTAAGGTGATTCTGTTACGCCTATATCGATAGGTTTTGACCCTCATAGGTCGATGATTTATTTACCTACTTTAGTTTTATCTATTTAGAGAAAGTTTATAGGTGCATTGGATTCTATGTAATAGAATCCCTTAAGAGGGATATGGTTCTCATGTGAGAGACTATAGGGATAGGTGGATGGACCTAGTGACCCTGTTTTGAGACTTGATCGGTAGGGATAGGTGGGAGTCCCATAAGCCCTTAACTTTGACTCAGAACTTAGTGAGTCAATGACCTTTGGTTTAATCAAGGGAAAATTATAAGTAGGGTTGGCCTGAGGTTGTAGATGCCTTAAAGGCAGTGAGGTTGGTTTTATGATAATTTAAAGGCTGATTCATGGAAGATGCTCAAGTTTTGTGATATAGGTATGGTGATGACTGTGGTTTTCAAGGAAGCACCCAGGGTTCTTGGGGATTGAAACTGGATTTAATGGACATGATTTTTTGGGTGTCTGGACCGGTTGACTAGTTTTTGTGTGGTGGAAGCTTAAATTTATGAAATGAAGTCATGGGATTGGTGGTCATTTGATAAATCATGGCATAATAAGTTTCCATATTTTAAATAGGAGTTCTAAGGGAGATCCTAGCATGTTAAAAAATGACATTCCATATAGCATGGTCAACTTGTCCTAGTTTATAGATGAATCGCAGGAGAATGAATTGGGTAGTATAGGTTGTACACCTACTATATATGAAAAATTTAGTTCATTCTGGTTGTGTGTGGTACCATTTAAATTTTTAATTAGTGAGCATATGTGTACAAGCCAAGGATATATGGTTTTAAATAAGTAATGCTTGCAGGTATGGTGAACATGAGCTTTGGGTAAATTACAACAAGTTTTCAGTGATGGGTGATAACTTGAAAATAAAACTGAGTGCCACTATAAAATTAAACCATGGGTGGACCTTGAAACACCTTATTGAGAGATATGGTTTAGGGGGATGGTTAAGGAAAGTATATCTTAGTTTAATGTGAGTGTGTCTTGGGAAGAGCGATACACGCCTACCGATAGAATCTTAGTATACTCCTAGTTTAGAGATGATCATGCCTAATATCTTGACATCTTCCTGGGTACACTAAGATAGTGTCAACTATACATCAATCTATATAAACAACTTTTCTAGTTTGATGGATGGATTCCTTGGGAGTTTCCCTCGAGGAGAGATTTAAAGATAATCCATATGGCGGGGAGTACACCATTGTCCATTTGAGAGTGGTGACCCTTATTTAGAGTTAAAATTCAATGAATTACATAGGAACTATACTAGGAAATTGGGAATGAGTGACGGGTGACATATATGATAGTGCTCGAGAATGAGTAGGTTCTTATCTATGCAAGTTGTTATGTCTAGGGTTGGACAAAGCATGGGTTATGCAATTAGGAACTCTTTTTTTGGTGTGATGACAAGGATGTTCCTAAGGTGGGGAGTGGGAAATTAGTCAATGGAGGGTGAACCTCATGAGAGAAGGGTCGTGAGACCTTAAGACCAATTGTGAGATGGACATTTTGGATTTTAGATGATGCTAGTTAAATGGAACAAAGTATGATTGAATTTATTGGTAAATGCCAAGTACATGTTTGAATATGGACTTGGTGGAGTTTGAGTGTGGGAATCATGCATGGTATGGATTAATACAATCCAAGGATACTGAATTGGGTATGTGTTAGTGTTTATTCTATGGCACAATGATAGTTTTGAGCATGAAATGGTTTTTCCAGAAGACTTATCTGGAATTCAGGTATGAGATTTGGTGAGCGTGCTTGGGAATATTTTGGTATGCCTTGGGATAAAGGCTTCAAGATCGGGTTTTGGTGACGTGTCAGCTGTAGAAGTTGTCCATTTTTAAAAAAAATTGACCAGAGGCAGTTCGACTTGAGTTTATTTAAATAGATCGATGCTGCCAGTGAGGAACCACATCATCATGACATTTAGGGTGATATGGGTGAAAGTGTAATGGTTGGTGAGAGTTTTTCAAGGAAGAGTTAGTGAAACCAGATTGTCTTGGTTGATTATAATTCGACTGTTTAGATCATTCGAGGACTGAGGTCACTGTAATTGTGCGTGCTCAGGTGGAGTAAGTGGAGAATCATGTTGGGAGTGTCGTTAGGATGCTGAGGGATTACTTTAGTAGGAAATTTTGATAGTGGGAGTACTATGACTCAAAATTAAGCTTATAAGGTTAAACTCTATGGCGGGGAACTCTATAGGATGCTTGATGAAAGAGAAAATGACATGGTCATGTCTCAGGTTAGATAGGATTAGGTAAGCATTGAGTTAGTGTTTTGACTGTAGTTGCGAGTGATGGCTTGGGTTTTAACCGATTAAGTTTTTTATGTTTAAAATGACTCTTGGAGGTGTGTTGGGCATTCAAAAATAAAATACAAACATTTGAGAGATAATTCACGACCCAATTAGGTCAGGTGATGTTTTCTTATCCCACTAGGGATTCTCAGAGATGGTATGTTCTAAGGCGGGGAGGTTGTAAGATCCCATGTTTTGGATTTTTTGAAAATTTTCAAAGGAAATTGAATATTTCACTTAGTGGATGGGATAAGTATTGAACTAATATTCATAATGTGAGAGTTGGAATAATTAAAATTTTTGTTTTTAGATGGGTTTTAAAGCTTTGGAGGTCTCCCGGGAGTCCAAATGAATTTTAGGAGCATCGGGCTTTGAAAATTCATTTTCATGAGAGACAACCTTAGGCACATAGTTAGCACACTGTTAGTACTAACCATGCAAAATGGCCATGTGGATTGTTTTATTTAGGTACAAAGTTTTTTCAAACCATGAAAGGGGCTCATCTATCCATGCAAATTGGTATAGGTGTGCAGAGGGAATCGCACGACTGGTGCATGGTTTGTCTAATCATGCACTACAACGTGAGAGGTGTGGGGTGTGATACAATTCCAAGGGCATGATTAGGACACAATTTTCTTAACTGTGTATGTAAACCATGCAGGGATACGACTCTTGGGAAGTGAAAGCCGCATGGATGGCATATGGTTTGGAAAACCGTGTGTCCAAACCATACACCCCTTTAAAGAGGGTGGTTTTACCATTTTTCCTCTATAGCCTCTAAGTTTATTTCCTCCCTATTTATCCCTCATTTCTTACTCACAATAGGCTTCTCAATCTCCCCTCTCCTCCTACTTTAGGATTTTATGGATCTCCCATGTTCGATATACAATTCAAGTGATGTTCATTGTGTTGGATCTGTTGGATCATTATAAGTATATAGAAAAGACTAGAGGGGGGGGGGTGAATAATTTTTTTCAAGTCATTTTCAATTTTAAACATAGTTACTAGGAATTATCAGAGTTTATAAAAATCAAACTTTATGGGTACAATTTTCATTGTAAAGAAATGGATGCAGTGGAAAAATAAATAAAATCAACACAATGAATTTTTATAGTGGTTCGGATCTAAAGATCCTAGTCTACTCATCAATCTCCTCTACTCCTTGAGGAGACTAGTACCCACTAAACCTCACTTTTAAAGGTGTGATAACCTATTACAGACTCTACCTTTTACAATACCCAGAGGCATAACCCAGTCTTTACTATAGGAGACTACCCTTGTCTGTTTTTCTAACTTTTTTTCGGGAGTCACAACCCAAGCCTTCTGTTTGGGTGGTAGAATAACCAAAGAATGAGAAAATCTGATTTTGAAAAGTAAAAGAATAAACCAGACACTGAAGACATAAAAAGAGAAGATTACAGAATTACACAAAGTAAAAAAATACAATGAACATCAAAAGACGATTTGATTGTTATTAATGTATGTAGCACAAGATCATCAGTTACTTGAATTAAATGATATAGAATATGTAGTCCTTCATATGATCACAACAAATGGTGGAAGTCGCAGATGACCACAAAACAATTTTTAGAGATGTAGGAATTTTAAGTATCACACCGTTCTTGTAATATTTCATTTTCGTGTCACTTTTGAATGATCTGCAAAACCCTTTTTATAAGAGTCCCTTTGAATGGTTCTCTGAGAACATTTAAAACAGAATCTACAAACTGTGTATCTATGTTCACTCACTGCATGATACTTTTTAAATAACAACATAAATAATTTTGTTGCAAGCAGGTGATTAAAAAACATGGTGAATTCAAAAATAAAATAATCGGGATATTAAATCACATTGAAATATTAGTCAAAAAAATTAATATAACTAGTAATGAACTTGTAATCAAATTAGAATTGAAAAAAATGAATTATTTAATTGAAATTACTATTTCAAACATGCAGTAAATATGTATTAAAACAGATCATCATATGAAATATTAATCTGCTTGTATAAAGTCTTATAAAAACATTTTAACACATTAAAATAATTATTTAAATCATAAAATAATAAAAACATTATTATAACATCCAAAAAATAAAATTTAATAAAAACAAATTTTTAAGAGGAAAAAAAATAACTAAGTAAATTTATTTACTAGGGGATGACCAACGTTGTCTCATTTTACATACCATTGCATGAAGCCAACAGTGACTAAAATGACATACTGTTGCATGAAACCAAAAGTGACTCAAATGAAATATTGTTGCATGAAGCCAACAATGACTCATTTGATATATTGTTGTGAGTTGAAGAAAAACAAAATAGAGTTTTACAAAACTAACTACATCATGATTATCTATGAACAAAAAGGAAACATCTTAAAAAATAAAAATTTACCAACCGTTGGAAGTCCAAAGGTGACTTACTAACCTACCATTGGGTGACTTAATGAACTGCCATTATATGAAGCCAATAGTGGCTGGAAATGGTGACTCGCTCAATGGTGACTCATTTTAATGATGACTCGTTTGATGGTGACTCGTTTCAATGGTAACTCATTTCAATGGTGACTGGTTTCAATAGTGACTTGTTTCAACGGTGACTCCTTTCAATGGTGACTCCTTTCAACGATGACTCGTTTCAATGGTGACTCATTTCAATGGTGACTCATTTCAATGGTGACTCATTTCAATGGTGACTCGTTTCAATGGTGAATCATTTCAACAATGTCTCATTTCAATGGTGACTCATTTCAATGGTGACAATATATTTAAAAATGTAATTAACACAAATTTAGAAAGTAATTTATCAAAACATAATTTAAAAGGGAGAAAATTAATATAAAACTTTTACATACTTTTAAATCCTTTTAAACTTTCCCTTTTTGTAAATTATAAAATATGAAAAAATATTAAATTTTCAACATAAATCTTACCCTTTTTGAAATTTATCAAAAAGAAAACTTAATTTTAAGTAAAAACCCTTTTTTTTAAAAAATGTGAACACCGTTTATAAAGAATTTAGATATAGTGAATATTATAATAAAAGATTTAAGCATCTAACATTCCTAATTCAAATTTCAATTTTTCAAATTTAGTAGAATATAAGGGTTTTTTTGAAAATGTATACTAACTAATTATCAGTGGGAATAAATTCTAAGAAAATATTACATTTATTAACATGCTCTCTTAAGAAATGAAATATAAAATCTATATGTTTAGTTCTAGAATGTTGAAGAGGGTTTTTAGAAATTGAAATAGCACTGTAATTATCACAGTAGATAGAAATTTTATCAAAATGTATATTAAAATCATACATTGTTTGTTTAATCCATATGCTCTGGGAACAACAACTAGCAGCAACAACATACTCATCCTTAGCTGTTGATAGTGCTACTGATAGTTATTTCCTCGAGCTCCAAGAAATTAAACCTTTACCAAGAAAGTGACACATACCTATGGTACTCTTTTTGTCAAGTCTGTAATCTCCAAAGTCAGAGTCAGCATAAGATAGTAAATCAAAATAGTTTTCTTTTGAATAAAATAGTCCAATACCAATAGTACCTTTGATTCCTCTTATTAATATTTTAATATCTTTTAAGTTACTTTCTTTGGGGTTATATTGGAACCTATCGCATAAGCATACTGAAAACATGATATCTGGACTAGAAGTAGTGAGATATAAAAGACTAACGATCATGCCTATATATTGTTTAATGTCAATAGACTTACTAGATTCATCTAAGTCTAATTTAAAATTAGTACTTTTGGGTGTTTTCATAGCTTTACTATAATCTAAACTAAATATTTTTACAATATCTTTAGCATATTTATCTTGATTTATGAAAATACCATCCATCCTTTGATTAATTTGTAACCCAAGGAAATTTTTTAATTCACCCATCAAGATCATGTAAAATTCACTAGTCATAAGCTTAGAAAAATCATTACACAAAGAATCATTTTTTGAAATGAAGATTATATCATCTATATAAATCTGAATAAGTAGTAAATCATTTGAAACTATTTTGATAAACAAGGTTGGATCAATCTTACCTTTAAAAAAATCATTTTTAATTAAAAAATATGTAATTCTATCATACTAGGATCTTAAAGCTTATTTGAGACTATACAGGGCTTTATTATGTTTGTAAACATGATCTGGAGAATCATCCTTTTCAAAACCAGGAAGTTGTCTTACATAGACTTCATCTAAAATAATTCCATTTAGAAAATCACTTTTTACATCCATTTGAAATAATTTTATATTTTGAAAACTAGAAAAGGATAGTAGAATTCTAATTACTTCCATCCTTGCAATAAGAGAAAAAGAATCTTCAAATTCAATTCCCTCTTCTTAATAATAACCTCGAGATACTAGTTTAGCTTTATTTTTAACAATATTTTCAACCTCATCAAGTTTATTTCAAACAATCAATTTGGTTACTATAATAGGTTTACCTTTAGGAAAAATAACCAAATCCCAAACTTTGTTTCTTTCAAATTGATTTAATTCATCATGCATGGAATTAATCTAATTTTAATCATTTAAAGTAGTTTCAATCTTTGTTAGAACAAAATCAGCTACAAAAGCAGAATTAAAACAATAAAGCATAACAGATTTTTTGGTTTGAACACTAGATTCAACATTTCCAATTACTTTATCAATTGGGTGATCTTTAAGAGTTTTCCATTCCTTTGGATCAATTTGAGAAGATACATGATCTCCCTCTACTAATTCATTATCATTTTAATTATTATTATCTTCACCAAAATTGAAATTTCTAAATTCATAAATTTTAGTTAAAAAACCATAATCCTTATTTTTTGAGCAATTTTCATCAAACTTTACATGCACATATTCTTCTAAAACTAAATAAGCTTTATTAAAACTCTATAATCTTTACTAGAATCTGAATATCCTAAGAAAATTCCTTCATCCAACTTGGATTCAAATTTATCTAAGTTATCTTTAGTATTTAAGATAAACAATTTACACCAAAATACCCTGAAATAACCCACTTTAGGTTTATAACCTTTCAAGATTTCATAAGGGGTCTTATTTAGAAAGGGTCTAATAGATACTCTATTTAACACATGGCAAGCTGTATTTACAGCTTCTAACTAAAAATATTTTGGAATAATATATTCCATAAGCATGGATCTAGCCATTTCTTAAATGGACCTATTTTTTCTTTATGCAATACCATTCTATTGTGGTATTCTAGGGGATGAAAATAAATGTTTATATCAATTAGATTCACAAAACTTATCAAACTCTAAGTTTAAAAACCCACCACCTATATCACTTCTGATAGAGATGATTGATGTATTTTTAAAATTCTGAATAAGTTTACAGAAATCATAGAATTTGGATAAAGTTTTATTTTTATCAGATAAGAAATAAATCCATAAAAATCTACTGTAATCATATACAATAAAAAAGAAATATATTTTACCACCTAAACTTGTAGGTTGAATTAGTCCAAACAAGTCACGATGAAGTAATTCTAATCATTTTTTAGAACTAACATCATTAATAGATTTAAATATTTCTTTATGTTGTTTACCTTTTAAATTAGAATCACACAAATAAGACTTACTTGTTTGAAGTTTTGGTAATTGTAGAACTTGTTCATATTTTGATAATTTATTCAACAATCTGAAATTTTCATGCCCAATAATTCTATTACATAGTAAATCATTTATTTCTACAACATTCAAACACTTTACCTTTTTTTAGTTAATTCAGAAAGATTAATATAGTAAACATTTTCTTTTCTACTTGTAGAAAATAGAACTAAGTTATCTTTTAGAACCGTACACTTATCATTTTCAAAAAAAATATTTGAACCATCATCAAATAATTATGATATACTTAAAATACTATGTTTTAAACCATATAAATATAGTACTTTTGAAATTATTATAGTTTTAGAAAAACCTACCGCACCCATACCTTTAATCTGTCTCTTGGAGTTGTCTTTAAAAGTGACAAGGCCACAATCACATGTATTATATGATAAAAATTTATTGATATCACCTATCATGTTCTTGGAGAATCCACTGTCTAAGTACCATGAGTCTATGAGAATTTCAAGACATATTTCCTACAATTAATCAATCAACCGATTTTTTGGCACCCATGCCAACTTGGGTCCAATTGAGTTAGTAGTAGAAAATTTTGGAACTCATATAGATTTAAATCATTTATTAGAGGGTTGATTCAAAAGTGAATCATTTGAAATATATGTTTTGATATGCCCAAAATATTGTGTAAATATTAGTGAACACTCATTGGCATAATATCCTTGCATTCTTCATTTAAAACATGTTACAATTGAAATAATTCCTTTCGATATTTTAACAAAAGTAGTTTTATTTAAACTAGAAGTAAAACCATTATAACCAAAACTAGTCTTATTGTGATTTATTATCATTAAAGATATCATATTATCATACTGTTTTTTACCATTTACAAAGGTAAACAATTCCTTTTTAAGATTAAACACTTCATCTTTTAAAGCCAAGTTTTCCTTTTGAACAGTTTCTAAATCTGAAAAGACCTTTTCATGTGTACTAGATAGAGTATTTCTCAGTTTCTTATTTTCTTGTTTAAGTTTCTTACATTAATTTTCCACTTTCATTAAATAATCAACGATCAAGTTAAATCTTTTATCTTTAACTTTATAATTAACCACTATAAAATCTTTAATTCTTTCATTTTCATCCTTTAGTTTAAGCATTTTTGAATTTTGTTCTTCTCTAGACTTATTATTCTGGGAATTACAGATTTCCAGATTTTCACATTTCATTTTAAAAGAAATAATTTCTTTTGAAAACTTCTTGTTCCATGATTTTAATTCAATAAAATTTTTAATTAATCTTTCTCCATCATTCTTTAATTCTTTAATTTATTTAATAATTTTATTTGATTTATTATTTTTAGAATCAGAATAATATGATAAATCAGAAAACATTTCAGTTTCATTTCCAAATAAATCATTTTTATCACTAATAGTAGGAGATATTAAATGTGTAGAAAGATATTTTTTTACCACATGCTGAATACCCTTCAGGGCTAATTTCTCTATCTCCTATTCACATATATAATCATTATTACTGTCAAAAGTATCTGAGTAGTCCCAACCTCCAAACAGAGCTTGTTTCTCTTCCCTTATTTTCTCTTTATCTTTCTTAGGATGTATGAGTTTATGGAAGTCAGTTCTTATATGATATTTCTTCCTACACTCATAATAGGTTAATTTGGAGATATAATTATTATTGGTATAATTACCTTTTCTATTGTCCTTACTAAATTTCTTCTCGAATGACCTCTTCCCACCTTTTTTCATGTACTTGAAAAATTTATTACTAAAGTGGGCAATCTCTTTATCACTATCCTGACACTCATATTCAAAGGTATAAAAAATTTTAGATTTAAATGCAATACCTTTTCTTTTTTTAGACTCCTCATCAACAATGTTTTTATCTCAAGTTCATATTGTAGTAAGGAGCCAATCAGTTCATCCAGAGTGTATTATTTGAAGTTATTACTCCCATAAATGGACACCTTCTTTTCATTCCATCTCTTTGGAAGATCTCTCAGCACTCTTTCCACTTGAGCAGTGTTTTCCAATGGTTCACCACGACCACTCATCCTATTAGTGATGCTTGTAAACCGATGGAACATCTGGTTCATAGATTCTTCATCACCCATCTTGAAATCTTGATATTCTACTCAGAGCATTCCCAACTTGGTTCTCTTGAGATTTTCAGTTCCATAATGGGTCACTTGTAGAATTATCCATATGTCATGGGTAGTCTTGTAGGCTGATACACGGCTGTATACACTCCTACTAATATCACAATACAAAATATTTTTAACCTTGTAATTTAAGACATATCTCACCATGTCATTACCAGTAAGAGTATCTATATCAACTTTAGGTAACTTTTATTCTTTATCCATTATGTTCTAGTGTTCAAAACTCAGTTTCTTTAGGTAAACTTCAATTATTTCCTTCCATTAACTGTATTCACTCCCATAAAATAATGGAATTTTTGTGGTATCCATCCATCATTGTTATTGATACATTCCATTTTAGATGGAATATCTTCTTTTAATTCTTATACTGTTAAGTCTAGAATTTTGGGTCAGCACAGTGATAACAGATAAGTAATAGAATACTTATTTTAACAAAATACCTATAGATCCAATAACCCTCCTTTGATACCATTTTTTGGATCATTATAAGTATGAAAAAAAGACTAGAGGGGGGGGGGGTGAATAGTCATTTTCAAGTCATTTTCAATTTTAAACACAATTACCAGAAATTATCAAAGTTTATAAAAATCAAACCCTTTGGGTGAAATGTTCTTTGTAAATAAATGGATGTGGTAGAAAAATAAAGAACACCAACACAAAGAATTTTTATAGTGGTTCGGATCTAAAGATCCTAGTCCACTCATCAATCTCCTCTAATCCTCGAGGATACTGGTACCCTCAAAACCTCACTTTTAAAGGTGTGATAACCTATTACAGACTCTGCCTTTTAAAATACCCAGAGGCACAACCCAGTCTTTACTACAAGAGACTAACCTTGTTTGTTTCCCTGACTTTTTTTCGAGAGTCATAACCCAAGCCTTCATTTTGGGTGGTAAAATAACAAGATAATGAGAAAACCTACTCTTGAAAAGTAAAAGCATAAACCCGACAATGAAGATGTACAAATAGAAGATTACAGAACTACATGAAGTAAATGAATAAAATTAACAACAACATATGATTTTATTTTTGGTAATTTATGTAGCATAAGATTGTCGGTTACTTTAAGGAATTGATGTAGAAGATGTATTCCTTCATATGATCACAACAGATGGTGGAAGTTACAGATGATCGCGAAACAATTTTGAGAGAAATAGGAATTTGAAGTATCACACCGTTCTTGTCGTATTTCATTTTTATGTCAATTTTGAATGATCTACACAACCCTTTTTATAGGATTCCCTTTGAATGGTTCTCCAGGAACATTTAAAACATAATCCACAAATCATGTATCTATGTTCACTCATTGCATGACACTTGTTAAATAATAATAGAAATAATTTTGTTATGAGCAGGTGATTAAAAAACATGGTGAATTCAAAAATAAAACAATCAGGCTATTAAATAACATTGAAATACTAGTCAAAATAATTAATATAACTAGTAACACACTTGTAATAAAATTAGAATTGAAAAAATGAATTATTTAACTGAAATAACCGTTTCAAACATGCAATAAATATGCATTAAAATAGATCATCATATGAAATATTAATCTGCTTGTATAAAGTCTTATAAAAATATTTTAACGCATTAAAGTAACTATTTAAATCATGAAATAATAAAAGCATTACTCTAACATCCAAAAAAATAAATTTTGAAGAGGGAAAAAATAACTAAGTAAATTTATTTACCGGTGGATGACCAACGGTGACCCATTTGACATACCTTTTCATGAAGCCAAAAATGACTCAAATGACATACCGTTTCATGAAGCCAATGGTGACTCAAATGACATACCATTTTATGAATCCACCGGTGACTCATTTGACATACTGTTGTGAGTTGAAGCAAAACTAAATAGAGTTTTACAAAACTAACTACATTATGATTATATATGAACAAAAAGGAAACATCTTAAATAATAAAAATTTACTCACCATTGGAATTCCAACGATGACTTACTAACCTACCATTGGGTGACTTACTGACCTACCATTGTATGAAGCCAATAGTGGCTGGAAACGGTGACTCGCTCAACAACTCGTTTCAACAGTGACATGTTCAACGGTGACTTGTTTCAATGGTGACTCATTTCAACGACGACTCATTTAAATGGTGACTCATTTCAACGGTGACTCATTTCAATAATGACTCATTTCAACAGTGACTCATTTCAAGGTGAATCGTTTCAACAGTGACTGGTTTCAATAGTGACTCGTTTCAACGGTGAATCGTTTCAATGGTGACTCATTTCAATGGTGATAATATATTTGAAAATTTAATTAACAAAAATTGAGCAAGTAATTTATCAAAACACAATTTAAAAGGGATAAAATTAATATAAAACTTTTAAATACTTTTAAAGCCTAATAGGATCCTCCTCAGTTAGCCTCTCAATCCTCTTACTTCTTTTCTCTATTTTCCTTGTCGTATTGTATGTTATCTCTTTGGAAGATCATATGCCCTATCTTCAGGGTGTTTATTTGGTTTCTCATTTTCTATCATTTCGGCATAAATCAAAAGAAGATATTGAACGAGTGTAGCTTTCTAGGCATGAGGCAAGTAATCTATGACTTTTCCCTCAAAGTCTCATTGCTTATATTATATTTCCATTATCACAAACATTGGACTTTTCTCACATATATCCTAAAATTTGAGATACCTTAAATTAAGAGTCTATACCATAGAATCAATGTTCTTTAGACCCGCTGACACAGTTGGAGGTTGGTGACCTCAACTTGGGCCACACCTCCGAGTGTGTCCTATTATTTTCCCTTGCTAGACATTGCATGTAATTAACCAAAACACCATTTAGGTGTGTTTGGATTAGCTATTCAATATAGGACTGATTAATTTAAACTAAATGGATTACCAAATGGTGTGGGAACTTTGTTTTCCCCTTCTTGATGTTTATAAATGTAATGATTAATAGAGTAGATTTAATGGAAATTATAAGATGGAAATGACTTACCCTTGTCCATGTTTAAATTGTTAAATGTAGTTATTTTTCTCAAGGAAGAGACTTTAAAGGTGGGGCATAGCTTGTTTATATATATTTTAATATAGCATGGCTATAAATACATCATTTGGTCATTTTCATTGGTAAGTGAGATGAAAAATGGAAGTAAATATGTTGAAAGATGTCATGTGTACTTTGCATGGCCTTTATCTATTATAAATGAAATGTGAATGGTATGACCATGTCACATTTCCTTTTGGGAATTTATAAATGGATTGATTAAAGAAATGTTTTCATTGTAAGTTTGACACAATTTTTTTTCATGGACTATGTTTAATTATTAAATGTAATGTGTCTGTTTACTAGTTATTCCTTGAGAAATACTTAGATTCTGATATAGAATGCCATGTACAGGCTCATAAGGAACATTGAATTGAATGAATTATAAATGATTAAGTGATGTTGGTCATGGTGATCCCAATAATTTATTTGAAATCAATAGACATGGCATTGATCACTATGGACATGATTCTCCTAATCACTTATTAAAATTGTTGGAAATGGTGTTCCTCGCTATTTATCAAAACTGCTGGACATGGAGTTACTCATTATTTATTAATTTTTTTGTACATAATGCTCCTGATAGTTCATTTGAAATCATTGGACATGAAATTACACATTAAATTATTTGCAATTGTTGGATTTGATACTCCACACACCCCCTTGGTTTAGATGCTTAGATTGATACTCCTTATTTAGATATGAAACACCATATAATTATCATTATACATGGACACCTTAGTTATACCATAGGTCCTAGGTCTATTTATATAAAAGGTAAATACTCAGAGATATTCTGGCTTAGGCCGAAGCATGTTTGGTCGGCTAGGTGTCCCATGAGAAACCTGATCTTGACATGGTTTATTTTTACATCATTACTTTACTTCCCTTATTATTATACCGGTACACTGTATATTTTATATTCATAGAATAATTTTTCATTAGTCACTAATTCTGGTGGCCTAATGAGGTTTACTCACACCTCATTTGGGCTACCGATTGGTACCTGGATAGATCTCTTGACTGTAGGTTATGGATTGACTCATACTTCTTTGATGTTGTATTTTATGGGCTAGGACTTGGCATTGGAGTAGTGGCTGAGCATGTACTCAGACTTACCTATGATGTTAGAGTCTTTTTATTTATTTATTATTCTATTAGTATAGCCTTGTTGTATGTATTACCTATTGTATGTTGACTGCCTTGTATTTATGGCTTTGCATGTTCATGCATGGTTGGTTTTATTATCACTTTCCAGGTTATGTAGTTATTATTATCTTTCACTATTATTCCTTTTTATTTATTTACTCTATCGTTTAATACTGATCCATAGGGTATAGTCTCCCCATTGTACCTCTATTAGATCCTCGTTGCTTGTCAGTAGCCTCTGGGATACGGGGAGGTGCGCTTGACACCTTATCACCAACCGGATTGAGGCACTGGTTTAGTGGCACCTGGGCCAGGATATGAAACCAACAATCCCACCTAACATCACACCTCCCTTCACAATACATCACCCCCTGAACCCTCCATTTTCATGAAGCCCACTCCCTACGGGATTCGAAGATAGGACTGGATGACTAACAATCCGCAGCCGGACCAACTAATCTAAATAAATTTTGATTATAAAAATTTATTATGCTATATCTATACGTATATTAATATATTTCAGTATTAAAATTATTATATATATATATATATATATCTACTTTATTTATTACTAGTAGAGGGTATTATGAAACTGAAGCACCCATTAAGATTGGGTGATACCTCACCCACATCGATTTTATGATCTAGGATGGGCCACAATCCATGTTAATAAATAATTAATATGTTTATATGTGTGTGTGTGTGTGCGTGTGTATTTATATATATATGTTTATATTATATATATATATATATATATCTTTGTGTGTGTTTATATATATGTATGTGTATATTTATATAAATATATATGTGTATGTATGTTTATATATATATATGTCTTATATATATATTATGATATTTAAATATATGTTAATGTATTTATATATCAATATCAATATCAATATATATATACATATATAATTATAATTATAATTTTTTATTTATATATATATAATTAGAATTAGAATTATATATATATATATGTAATTTTCCACTTTTTAAAACACTGGTAAAAATGCTACTAAAATAGCCACGTTTTCTTAAAAACATGGCTAAATTTAAAATATATATGTGTTTTTATATATAAATATATGTATATAGATATTTATATATTTATATACATATATATATATATATACACAATATATGTTTATATACATGCATGTGTGTTTATATATATATATATATAAATATACATTTACATCGATGCATGGAAAGGGTCTACATTACTAATAAAAGCATGCAACACACAAATGTAGAGAGAATAACTCGGTGAGCTTGAACTTGAGACTTCACTGAGACCCATAGGGGTAGCTACCACTAAGCAGCACCCTGAGGGATATTTAAATATATATATATATATATATATATATATAGCCGTGAGTTTATATATATATATATTATGATATTTAAATATATGTTAATGTATTTGTATATAAATATAAATTTATATATATATATACATATATATAAATATAAATTTATATATATATATACATATATATAAATATAAATTTATATATATATACATATATAAATATAAATTTATATATATATACATATATAAATATAATTATAAAATTATATATATATATGTGAATCAATAGAATCATACTTATATATAATTATCCATGTTTTAAAATAGTGGTAAAAAATTTCACTAAATTAGCCACGTTTTCTGGAAAACGTGGCTAATTTTAAATTTAGCAATGTTGTTAAACATCCCTAACAAAACACCGCTAAATTAGCTATGTTTTTAAAAAACAGGGCTAAATTATCTATGTTTTCAAAAAATGTGGCTAAAAAACATTGATACATTCCAGTTTTTTTGTAGTGCTTGGCTCACTAAATAGATGTGATGTTTAGGGTCATTATTTTTATTTGGAATACTTTCATTAACATTCCTTGATAAAAAGATATAATATATGATACTCATCTATAAATATGTCTATGGTAAAGGTTATGGAATACTTAATGATAATTATATTGAGATCCCTTATAGGCATGACCTATAGAATAATTAGAGATTAGTATCTAAGGTTGAGAAGTGTTCTCAAAGTGAATCATTTTGAGCACCTAAATGTGAATGTTATAAAGTTGAATTTCTACAAATCCGAATCTTGGGTATTAGATACTGGGTGTACATCAAAAATTTGAGCTGACAAACATAGACTCAGATATATAAGGGAATTGACAAAGGGTGAAGTAGATATTTATGTCAATAACTGAGCAAGAGTCTCCATATTAGAAGTCAACACTTATGATATAATTCACCCAAGTTGATTAATACTAGAATTGGAAAATGTTATTATGCTCCCGCCACAAATAAGAATTTGATTTATGTATCTTGTTTGGATAAGATGGGATATTCACTCACTATTAAGAACAATATTTATTCCATATATCTGAATCATATGTTTTATGACACATGGAATATGATAAATAGTTTATATATTATAGATATGGATAATCTTATCTATAATGTGTTTTCCTAAACAACAGATGGTCAAATGGTTGGGGGGGGGGGGTGAATTGATCTTTTTTATTTTTTTTAAAGATGATTAAAGTTAAACTAATTAAGAAAAATAAAATATAAATATAAACATATGTATTTTTATAGTAGTCCAGAACAAAGTGATCCTACATCTACTCTCCACTTATCTCTATCCCTGAGAGAAATAACACCCACTGAAATACTAACTTTTGATGGGGATTCAAAACCCAGTTACAACTGACTTTTTTAGTGGAGGAACAACCGATATAATCTGAATTTTAATGGGGATTCACAATCCATTATAATGACTTTTTTAGACCTAGAGTCACAATCCGATCCTGCCCTTTTCACCCTGGAGGCACAACCCAAGACTTGGATTTTTCTACTTGGATGCACAACCTGAGACCTAAACTTTTTACCCAGAGGTACAACCCAATATAAATTTTATAGGGCTAGTATAGCCCACCCAATTCTACTTTTGAATGAAAAAGTATAAACCACCTTTCATTCACATAGAAATAAGATGGGAAGAATACAACACTACAAAAACTGGAATTTAGACAATGAAAGATCTGAATGTAGAGGCAACCTAGATCACAATTTGAGAGTAGTTGATTGTTGAATGTGGAAGTACAACAAACAAGATCTCAATATCAGTGATAAAAAGAATGTATAGTAAGGTATTATCATGTATCAACATGCCTATCATGTATATCTCAACACTTTGCACTGGTTTGGTCAAAAAAAAATATAGTGTTTTCTTCATGCACAAAAAGTTTAAAATATTTCAAGCATGCACAAGAATTTCACTACTACAAAACTGTCATTTAACAGTACTGGTATTTATCAATGCTAGAAAAAAGTGATGATGTATGACATCTTTATTAGCGCTAAAGAAAGTGCTGATAAATTTAACACTTTATCAATACTTTTTTCGGCATTGATAAATGTCCCATTTATCAGCGCTTTATTTTTAGCATTGATAAAAGCTACCCTTTATCAGTGCTATATTTTTAACGCTCATGAAGGAGTCCTTTATCAGTGCTTTTTTAGCATTGATAAATGTAAAAATAAATAAAATGAAATAATTAAATAAATAAAAATAAAAAATGGGTTTATTAAAATAATATTACAAATTTTATTAATTAAATAATTATTTATAAAAATGAATAAATTGATTATACTATATATAAATTATAAATACTTATAAATAGTATGTATTAAATATAAAGATATGAAAAATAAAAATTAAAAAAATTAAAATTAAAAATAAGTAAATTGAGAAAAATATTAAACATTTTATTAATTAGATGATTATTGATAATGTTAATAAATAATATATATTAAATATATAGATATATATTAATGTACATAAATACAATTTATATATTATAAAATATTTATGCACTATATTTAGTGAATAATGGTTTATAATTAAAAATTAATATGAATTAAAAATACTAACTAATTGCATAGAGTAATGGACATATAATTGAATGTTGTTTGATTTTTCAATTAAACATAGATCAAATGTGTAATATATTGATTTCACATATACGTAATTAATTAATTTTTATATGCAATGTACATACACAAAACTTATCTATTTTTTCAATATTATTAAAGTGTAATTATTTTTAATTTATTCAATTTCACTCATTTTTAACACACATGCACTTAAAACTAGATATTCATTAACAATGTTAAAAAAATATCTGTAAAAAATATTTATAAATTTTTATAAATAAATATATTTAAAAATGTACATACTATATTTATAAAATTATATATTTATAATTATAAATAAATAAATAATTTTTAAAAGTATTTATATAATTATAAATAAATAATTATATATATTTAAATAATTATAAATAAATATATATATTTAAATAATTATTAAATTTTTAATAGATTTACTTAAATAATGAATATATTTACTATATTTATATTTATATATATTTATTATATATATATATATACACACATATATATAATGATATAAATATTCTTTTTTAAAAATATTTATATAATTATAAATAAATAATTATATATTTAAATAATTATAAAATTATAATAAATATATTTAAATAAGAAATATATTTACTATATATATATATATATATTGATTAAGTATATATATATTTACAATTTTTTTATTTATAATTATAATTATAAATCCTTTATCAACACTTAAGTAATAAGCACCGATAAAATAAATCTTTATCAACACTAAAAAAACTTTGATAAATATTTCATTTATCAGTGCTTAAATAATAAGTGTCGATAAAAGGGCTATTTATCAACGTTTTTTTTAAAAGTACTGATAAAAGTGTCCCGATCTAATTAAAAAACCTAACCTATTGTGAACCCTTCGAGGGTGATTCTCGTTCATTATCCCCTTTCTCCAACCTTGATTTTCTTCCACCTTTCCCCAAATCGCTTCACCTTAAGGTCCCAGATCTGTTCAATGGTGTTTTGAATCTTTCGATCTCAACCTCAGAGTATAACACGACATCGACTCTTCTTAATCTCACCTTGATTGTGCATTTTAAGATGCGTCGCCATTCAGTGGACACCTTCGATAGGTTAATCTTTGAGTCTTGGGGGTTTCAAGATCTAGCAATGGTAGGTCTTCTCGACAATAGGAATATCATGATTTGGTTTTCTCTAGAGAAATATCTGGTCAGGGCTTGGTTAGTGCCCCCCCGTAGCTGCAACGACTTCCGGTTCTATCTCTTCAGGTGGTCATATGGCTTCCATATGAAGCGCGACATTCCAACAACAACAATTTGGATTATTTTCCCCAAGTTCCCTTTACCTTTTCAAAATCTAGTGATTATTCACATGCTAGGGAATCTTGTCGGTAGATATTTATGTTCTGATAGTAGAACCCGATCAGTTTCTCACCCCATTTCTCCTCACATTTGCGTGGAAGTTGATGTCTCTAGAGTACCTATGAATTATATTTGGATTACAGTATGGGAAGAATTTTAATGAAAGAAGGTTGTGTGGTTTGAATAGTGGGTCTATTTCTATAGTTACTATAAGAAATTGGGTCATTCTACACCTGCCTATAGGAGAGGGACTAAGAACCGCAAACAACAACAGGTTACAATTTTTGGAGATAACAACAAGGGATTCAATCCTGGTGTTGGTGAAGGGCCGATGGGTAAAATTTAGTTGGAAATTTCTATTGAACCATGAAATTCAAAGGTTTTTCAATGCGATTATCAGGGGGGAACATCTCCTCGGAGAATCAAAGATCGAATAAAAAAACCCACTCGAATCACACAAACCAAGTGCCTCCAATTTCTTGAACACCGTCTGACATCCGACATTTAGTTTTCATTAGGTTTTCCAAATAAAACATTAAGATCTGGATCTTAGGGTCTTGGATGTTCTTCAAACTAGTGAGGTAGGCCTGTGTTTTCCTTTGTAGGTTCCAATTTTCTTTCTGTATTTGTCGTTTTGATATCTGGATCTAAGGGTTTCATATTTTCCTTTATAGGTTATGATTTTCCTTTTGTATTTGTGCTCCAATTTTTGTATACTATTTTTATTTTTTTATGGTCCATTGTTTGGTTGTATACTGTTTTGGATATCCTGTTTTGGTCTTTTTAAATTGTCATTTTGAATCAATTTGCTTCGCTGTCTACATCTATACCCCAACTTGCTCCACAAAATTAATTTTGACGCTATTTTAAAACCTTAGTGAATCACTTCTATTATATAGATAAACCAATTAAATAAATATTTATTTCACTATATAAATAGGGGAGGTTTTGGATATAAAAACCTTAAATAAATGAGAAAATTTATTTAGATGTATATGGGAAAGATGTTGCAAGGGTTGGTGTGTTTTTATCCTTTGTTTGTGATATATATTATTGATGTGTATTGTTTCTTTATTCCAATGTATTTATGAACCTACCTATAATGTCAAGGATGGGTCAATGCATATTATTTCATTTAGAGAACACAATGAAGTAAAATTACCATCCTCATCAGTTACATCTCCTGAACAGTTATTATTGCATTTTGCTTCCTTATGAATCATCCCCCATCTCTTTTATGTTTCTTGTACTACTATGATCATTAGTCATACCATGGATGAATAATACTTAGAGTATTTCAATAAACATAGTTTCATGTTCACAAGAGATGGATAATGTGTGTCAAACAACAAAATTCAATGATAACAGTTTGGGAGATGTGGTGTTGAGGAAGACAATTGTACTTCATTGTGTTATATAAAAGGGGAAATGTCTCCCATTTGTGAAAATTACACTATTGAAACTAGTTATTAACTCGATTCCTCCATTTCCACCAACTCCTTCCAGATAAAATATCCATACAACCAGAAAAATGATAGAGTCAATGGAGGGAAAGAAATAGAGAGGGTGGAGACAGAAGAATCAGAATACGCAACTGTAGTATTGCACAGCCCGGGGCTCTTGGGTTGTTACAATGCAATTTCGGCTGAAGAGTGTATGTTAATGAAATTAATTAATTTGATTTGACATGGAGAAAGAGTTAATGGTTAATTAATTTCATTTTTATCCTTTAAATTATCCACACGGATCTGAATAAAACTTTAATAAAATAATTGGTTGAGTATTCTTTTAATGTTTTTTTTCGATAAAACTTGGTTTTTTAAAAGGTTTAATTTTATTAAAAAAATGACAGGGTTTTATATGATTGTAAAAAGAGGTATATGGAGGCGTGTACTTAATTCACATTTAGTTAAATGATCCATAAGTCATTTGAGATGTGTAGGAATTAACCACACCTCAATCTGACGCACGATGTGACCGTTATGACTCAATGTGTTTGTTATCAGTTTAAAATTTACAATTTAGTTCAAAAAATTTCACTCACTAAAAATAAATAAAACGTACTCGGATTTTATTGATAATTTAGGACATTTTTTCATAATTCCTTTGTGACATATAGAAATTGGTCTCTCATTAAACTGATACACGATGTGATCGGTATAGGTCAAAGTGTGTGTTTCCAGTTTAAAATGAAATTTTATTAAAAAAACAAGTTACATACTCAAAAATTATAAAACACATTCATATTGTTTTGATACTTTAGGAAAATTATCCACAATTCATTTGATATATGTAGGAATCAACCGCACCGCAATCCGACGCACGGTGTGACTGCTATGACTCAAAGTGCATCTTTTTATTTAAAAATGAATTAAATTTTAATAAAAAAGACAAATAACCTACTCAAAACTAAGAAAACAAATTGCTATTGTTTTTATAATTTATGGAAACTATCCATAAGTCAATTTTTCTGTGTAGAAATCAACCTCACCTCAATCTGACACACGGTGTGCCTGGTATGACTCAATGTGTCCGTTATCAGTTTAAAATCGACAATTTAGTTCAAAAAATGTAACTCACTAAAAACAAATAAAACTCACTTGAATTGTCTTTATAATTTAGGACATCGATTCATAAGTCCTTTTATGATTTTTATGAATTAATCTCATGTCAAACCGACACACGATGTGATCGGTATAGGTCAAAGTGTGTGTTTTCAGTTTAAAATGACATTTTAGTAAAAAAACTTGTTACATACTCAAAACTGAGAAAAAACATTTGTATTATTTTTATACTTTATGAAAACAATCCATAATTTATTCGAGACATGTAAGAATCATCCGTACCTCAATCCGACGGAAGGTGTGACCGATATGACTGCAAGTGTGTTTTTTATTTAAAAATGACATCATTTTTAATAAAAAGAACAACCGTCCTAATCAAAACTAAGAAACCACATTCATATTATTTTTATACTTTAAGAAAAAAATATATAAGTCATTTGTAATGTGTAAGAATTAGCCTCACCTCAATCCAACACACTGTGTGCCTGATATGACTCAATGTGTCCGTTATCAGTTTAAAATCGATAGTTTAGTTCAAAAAATGTCACTCACTAAAAAATAAGTAAACATGCTTGTATTTTATTGATAATTTATGAAATTGATTCATAATTCATTTGTGATGTGTATTAATTGGTCTCACGTCAAACCGATACACGATGTAATCGGTATGAGTCAAAGTGCACGTTTCTAGTTTAAAATGACATTTTCGTAAAAAAAACATGCGATGCACTCAAAACTGAGTAAACAGATTCAGATTGTTTTGATAATTTATAATAATGATACATAATCCATTTTAGAAGTATAAGAATTATCCTCACCTCAATCTGATGCACAGTGTGACCAGTATGACTAAGAGTGTGTCTTTTTATTTAAAATTGACATCCCACCTACTCAAAACTGAGTAAACACATTCGGATTATTTTTATACTTTAGTAAAACATTACATAAGTCATTTTTGATGTGTAAAAATCATCTTCACCTCAATTAGATACATGATGTGTCCGGTATGACTCAATGTGTCCATTATCAGTTTAAAATCAATATTTTAGTTCAAAAAGTGTCACTTACTCAAAACTAAGAAAATACACTTGGATTGTCTTTATAATTTATGAAAATGATTCATAAGTAATTTTTGATGTGTAGGAATCAGTATCACATCAAACTGACACAATATATGACCAATATGATTCTAAGTGTGTGTTTCCATTTTAAAATGACATTTTAGAAAAAAAGACAAGCGACATACTCAAAACTGAAAAAACAAATTTGAATTGTTTTGATACTTTATAAAAATGATCCATAAGTCATTTGAGATGTATAAGAATCATCCACACATCAATCCAACACATATTATGACTAGTATGACTCCAAGTGCATTTTTTCAATATATAAGCATCATTTTAGTTTTAAACGCGCATCATATCTCCAAAACTGAGAAAATGACCCTAGATTGTTTTATCTTTATTTAAATTATGTATTTATACTTTATTTTTTTTGATTTTGTGGTGTTTTTGGTGTTGTGGTGTGTTAGTACAACACACTATAGTATTCCCCTTTATCAGCGTTTTTAGCGCTGATAAAAGACTAGGGCTTTTAACCCTGCTCTAGCAGTCAGCGCTTCTCCAGAACTGATAAAGGCCATTTTTATCATTGTTAAAGGCCTTTTTAGTAGTGTTTCTATCCATTTATTTTCCTCTTTTATTAAGTAGTAGTCATACATGTGAAAGAGATGAACTACTTCAAAGTTATTCTATGCTGATTTCTAAGATAATGCTTCACATGCATTCTCCATTTAATGCACATGCAACCTTTAATCAATATTCTTGTGAAATGATCATTCATTATTATAAAGAAATATACACTTTGAAATATTCAATAATTATATCTCTATAATTATAGTAATAAAATAAATGATTTTTTTTTAATTTTAAATTGCTTTAAAAATTCTAAGACTAAAATGTAAGACTTTTATTTTTGTAAGACTCTCAATCTCATAAGACTTAATCCTGTAAGACTATATCCCTTAATACTTCATCCCATAAGACTTTATAGTTCATGTAATACTTTAATTTTGTATGAATTCAAAATCTCATAGGACTTCATCCCATATATGAATTCAATATTCGGTATGAATTTTCTCTTCTACACATGACTTCCAAACAATTCTCATAAGACTTTAAAGATAGAGTGTATGAATTTGTGGATTTCACATGACTTTTAAAATATATCATATGACTTGTAAAATTTTTAATACTTTTCATAAGATTTTTAAACTTGCATGTAAATATTTATTATATACATAAGACTTTCAAAACATATAACTTCATGATTTGTGTAAGAGTCATTTCATTAGAGTCAACCTATTTGAGTTATTCTGTATGAGTCATTCCTAAGTTCTACTTAAGAGTAATTTGATACTTAATTTTTTTTAGTATACAGACTCAATCCATAAATCTTACAAGTTATTACACAAATCATACTAAAATGGTTTTTTTTATCCAAAATCAGTTCATAAAACATACAATGAACATGAAGAACACCAATAAACAAAATCAATATTATTAATCAGTATTATTCTTAATCAGTGAAAACTTCAAATACATTTCTTCACTCTTGTTAAAAGGAATAAAATAATAATTTTTAATTATCAAAACATAAATAATTAAAGTGGTGAGGAGATACTCAAAAATATCCCTCTATTTGATAATTATAAAAACAATATAATTTTAAAAATTCTCCCCCCTTTTTAAATTATCAAAAATATTAAATAACAAATTATGAAATCATGTCTCCATTTTTTGAAATATTTTCCAAAAAATCTATTAACTCTCCGCTATATCCATAATAGATTTAAACATAAAATCTCCCTATAAATTAATACAATCTAAAAATAGATACCAACTGAAGTAAATGAAAATATTAAAGTAATGAGATAGATAAAATAACTAAGTTCCCCCTTAATTACATCATTTTAAAACTATTGTATGTATATTAAAAAATCTTCTTAGATGAAATAGTGAAAAATCCTCCTAAAAAATACTTTTAAAAGCTAAAAGGATCCACAAAAACATGTTAATATATTCAAGGAATTATATAGTAATGAAATTTTAAATAAAATTATACTAAATTAGATTATAAGATAGATTTTATATGCATGTTTTCCTTAAAAATATTGTAAACATATTTATGTAGATTCACTTCAAAATACTATTTCAAACTTCCATCGTACCAAGTTCATACATTATTTTCTCAAATTTAGTTCAATCCAAAGGTTTAATAAAAATATCATATAATTGATCATCGATTGAAATATATTCTAAACATATTTTACCTTTTTGAACATGATATCTAATAAAATGATATCTAACTTCAATATGTTTTGTTCTTGAATGATGTAAAGGTTTTTTAGAAATAACAATAACTGATGATCAATCACATAAAATATAAAACTTATCAAACAAAAAATCAAAATCAGTTAAATTTTTCTTAATACATAAATATTGATCACAATAGCTAGTAATAACATTATAAATGACTTTAACTATTGATAAATCAATAAAAATTTTCTTCTTTTAACTTTGAGAAACTAATATTTTTCCTAAAAAGTGACACATTCCACTAGTTCTTTTTTAATCAATTATAAATCCACCAAAATAAGAATCTAAATAAATATTTAATTCAAAATAAGTTCTTCTAGGATAAAATAAACCAATATTCAAATAACATTTAACAAATTTTATAATTATTTTCACTACTTTAAAGTGAACTTCCTTAGGTTCACTTTGAATTCTAGTTCAAATACAAACACTAAACATTAAATCAAGCTGAGAAGTAGTTAAATATAATAAACTACCAATCATACCTTTAAAAAAAATTATTATCCACTAATTTTATATATTTATCAATATCTGATTTACATGAAGTACTCATAGGAGTATTTGAACTTTTACTATACTCAAGTCCCAATATTTTATCCAACTCTTTAGTATAATTTTATTAATTAAGAAAAATTCCATCATTTATTTGAAAAATTTAAAGTCTTAAAAATAATTTCAATTCTCCTATAATAATCATAACAAATTCACTTATTATTAAATCTAAAAATTGTTTACCTAAAGTATCATTTAAATATATAAAAATAATATCATTTATATAAATTTGAATATTAAAAATTTATTTTGAACCTTTATTAATAAATAAATTGGTATCTACTTTTCCTTTTGCAAACCATTTTTTAAAATAAATAAGGATAATATTTCATATTATATTCTACGGTCTTGTTTAAGTCCATAAAGAGCTTTATAAATTTTAAATACACATTGATTTTTCTTTTCATTTTCAAAACCCAGGGGCCATCTTACATATAATTCTTCAAAAATGTTACCATTTTTAAAAGAACTTTTCACATCAATTTGAAAAAATTTAAATCCATGATGAGAGGAATAAGCTAATAAAATTATAATAGATTCTAATCTAGACACCATAGAAAAAGTCTCAACATAATCAATACCTTCTTTTTTATAATAACCTTGTGCAAATAATTTGTCCTTATTTCTTATTATTTTTACAGATTCATCAATTTTATTTCTAAATATCCATTTAGTACTAATAACTTAAGAAAATTTAGGGTGTTATTCTAGAATCCACACATTAAATCTATAAAAGTGATATATCTATTCTTTTATTGATACGATCCAGTTATAATTAGTTAAATATTTATAAATATATTTTTGAATAAAATGAGGAATAAAATAATTATGAGTATAAAAATTTCTCAAGGAATTTATTATTTGTACCATTAATTCAATATTCCCAATTACTATATCTCTTGGATAATCCTTATATGTTTCAAATAATTTTCAAAAAGTTTATTCTAATTTTCATTATGTGCATTAAAATCTATATTTTATCTTTCTCCATGTTAACTTCTATAAAATATTCTTCAGACTCATCTAAATAATCATTCTTTACACTTAAAATATTCTCATCAAATTTAACATGAATAGAATCTTCTAAAACCATGGTTATTTTATTGTAAACTCTATTATATTTATATACATTATAATATCTTATGAATAACCCTTAATCATATTTTTCATCAAATTTATCTAATGAATCTCTGGTATTAAAAATAAAAACTTTTCAACCAAACACTCTAAAATATCTAACCTTAATCTTATTACCTTTCCATTATTCATATGGGGTTTTATTTAGAATAAGTTTTAAAAAATTCTATTTAAAAAATAGAAAGATATATTCATAGTTTTTGATCAAAAGTATTTAGGTGTTTTTAATTCATTTAACATAGTTTTAATCATTTCTTATAAGGTCCAATTTTTTTCTTTCAACTACCCCATCTTGTTAAGGTGTTCTAAGGGCTAAAAAGTTAAGAAAATATATATTTTATTAATAGAAATTTTAAAATTATATATTTAAAAACTCTCTAAATTTATCACTTCTAATTGAAAAAATTAATTATCCTTTTTAATTTTAAACTAACTCACAATAATAAATAAACTTAGATAATGTTTCTAATTTGTGAGAAAGAAAATAAATCCATGTAAATATACTAAAATAATTTATAATAAAAAAAAATAATTCTTACTACCAATACTTGTTGTATCTATATATCCAAATAAGTCAAGATGAATAAGTTACAAAGATATTATAATTTTAACTTCCTTGATAGATCTGAAATTTTCTCTATGTTTTTTACCTTTCATGCATGACTCACAAACATAGTTTTTGTTCATTTTTAGTTCGAGCAGCTACTGAAATTATTAATTCTTAGAAAGATTGTTCTATAGCCTGACGTTGGAATAGTCGAGCCTCCTATTCAATATAACATCTTCTAACTATAAAAAATTTATTCACTTAACATTTTGATATGCTAGTTCAACAAAATTAATTGAATAAATATTATATTTATAGTTTTCATAAAACAAAACAGATTGGTCTTTATAAATAATGTACTTATAATTTTGAAATTTTATAAACATAACATTATCACATAATTGTGAAATAATCATTAGATTATGTTTCAAACCCTCAATATATAATAATTTGGATATAATGGTAGATTTAAAAATTTTGACTTCACAAAATCCCTTTACTTTTCCTTTTGAGTTGTCACCAAAAGTTACATTACCTACTTCACATTTATTAAACCATAGAAAAATTGATGCATCTCCTATAATGTTCTTAGATAATCTACTATCCATATTCCAAATATCCTTCTTAACAGTTTCATGAAATATTTTTTACAAAGTTAGTTTTAAGATAGTTTGGAACCCATGAAAATTTAGGTCTAATCGGGTTAAAAAAAAAAAAATTTAGAACCCAAACAGTTCTCAAACATGCATTCCTAGGTAATGTTCATGATAAGGCTTTATAAATGAAATATTTAGTGTTTCCAAGAGATTGCGGTAATCTAATTGATAATTCACTTGAATAATGACCTTTAATTTTGCATCTAAAACATGTATATGTAGAAACAATCCCTTTAAAACTTTTAAAAAAGAAGGTCTTGTAAATTTTGGGTAACTGATTTTAATGAACAAGACTAGTTTTTTTTAAATTTAATTTATTTATAGATAAAATTTTATCAAATATTTATCTTCCTTGAATGAATGTGGATAGAACTGAATTTAAACTTTTATTTTTATTTTTAATATTTTAATTTTCCTTTTTAAAGAGGTCTAAGTTATCACATACATCTTTTGAATTTTTTTCTTCAACTTCATTGTTCTTATAAATAAAATCATTATATTTTTTATTTTCATCTTTAAGTTTCTTGTTATATTGAGAAAGAAATTTATTTTCTTAAATATTCTTATTATTATTTTCTTTAAGTTCCTTATATTTACCAGAAATTTTGATAACATCATTTTATAGTCTTTTAAT
Organism: Viscum album; assembly: GCA_963277665.1. Lineage (NCBI taxonomy): Eukaryota > Viridiplantae > Streptophyta > Magnoliopsida > Santalales > Viscaceae > Viscum > Viscum album. The sequence continues at coordinate 3,043,924 of OY728165.1, forward strand.
TTAATAAAAAAACTCATCAATCATGTGTTTTTTAGAATTAGAATCACTTGAATAACAATTAGAATCACTAACCAAATTTATTGAATCCATGAGACACAAATTAGCAATTTATTTCTTAACTATAGATTCTTCATTGGAATATAAGTCTTCTATAAATCTCCATCCAACTACAAGATCTCTATTATCTTTCTTATTCATCCACTTGTTCTTTTATTTTAACTTCAAGCATTCAGGATTGATATATACTTTACTTTTTTATTTACAATTTATTACTTTATGAGCATCATTTAAAACAAAATTACGTTTCCTACTTCCATTGTAATCCCCTCTAGGATAATTCCTTTCATTCATCCTCAAGTTTCCTTTCTTCATTTTGTAAACAAATTTTTCTATATGAGAAACTTCATATCTATCAATTACCTGTAACTCATATTTGGACGAATAAGTAGAAACTTTCATTTTTGATTTAAGAGAAACACCTTTTCTTTTTGTAACTTATTCATAAATAATATTTTTAGGATTCAATTCATATTACAGCAGTGAACCAATATTTTCATCAATTGTATATTCTTTAAAGTTGTTACTTTCATCAATACACACCTTTTTAACATGCCACTTCAAGACCAAAAAACACTTTAAATAAGAACTGTATTATCTAATGCTTCTCTTAAAGCACTTATACCATTGAAAATACTAGTAAACTGATGAAACATTTGATTAATAATTTATTCTTCACCCATTTTAAAATATTGATATTCAGCCCTAAGAATACCATGCCTAGTTCTTTTTAATTTATCATTTCCATAATGATTAAATTGAAATATTCTCTAAATATCATGTGTAGTTTTACATGATGAGATATTACTAAATACATTTATTCTAATTGAACAATATAAAATATTCATCACCTTGTAGTTTAGGACATATAAAATGACATCATTACCAATCAAGGTATATAGCTTAGTTTCAAGTAACTTTTATGGTTTTACCATAATGGTCTAGTGATCAATACTTAACTGCTTGAGGTAGGATTCTATTATATATTTACAATATGTATAGTTAGTTCCATCAAATAATGGAGGTCTTTGAGGAATCCAACCATCATTTGAACTTGTTCTTGAAATCTTAAATTGATATTTCCCATACACAGTTAAGTCTTAGATATAGTTAGCAACAAAATATACATGTGTGATAGTGTTAATAATCCATTTCAAGGTCTAATATTTGATACAAATTTCTTATCCTAGATAATAGATGTCTGAATGGTCGGGGGGGGGGTTATTTTTTTACAAAATTTTAAAGGATATCAATTTTAAAATAATTAAGCAGTAGAAAACAAAAATATGAACACAAGTTTTTTATATTAGTTTAAATCAAAGTGATCCTACATCTACTCTTAACTTCTATTTATCCTTAAGATAAATCTCACCCACTAAAATACTAAATTATGACAGGGATTCAAAACCCCATTATAATTGCCTTTTCTAGTGGAGGCATAACTAATAAAACTTAAATTTTAGTGGGGAGTTACAACCTTTTATAATTAAATTTTTACACCTGGAGTCACAAACTAATCATTCCCTATTCACCCTAGTGGTATAACCTAAGTCATTCCTTTTTTTACCTAGTGGCATAACCTAAGACCTGCCTTTTTCTACTTGGAGCCACAACCCAAGATTTTCATTTTTCTACTTGGAGGTACAACCAAAAATACTTTTTATAGGGGTAGTATAACCCAACCAGCCCTTTATTTGAATTAAAAATCATAAAACAACTTTCATTAACATGTAAATAATACATGAAGTATAATTACCCATAATTTTATACATAGTTTTAAACATAATTACTTAACAAAATTATTACACTGATCATTTACTTATAACTTTTTTTGAGGTTTAGTGTCTTGGAAACTAGGAACATACTACACAGAATACAAGGAAGACATAAGAAAACATAAAAAAAAAATTAAACTCTCTTTAAATACTTATTTATTATTCTATCAAATATCACTTCACTACATAGGATTTCTTAAGTCCATTTATCAAAAGAGAGGGGTGAGCATAAAGCCTAGTAAGGGATAAATAATTAAAATATAGCATAAATGAACATAATATGTATAACTTGAGGATTTATATAATTATAAGAGTTAAAACATGATCATAGTAATATTAGGTACAACATGATCATATGTACATGAGGCATAACATGGAAATATAGCTATAACATAAACATGAGACATTCATAATCATATCACCAAAGTTCATAATTAAGGTGTTGTAAAAGAATATTACCATGGTTATTCACCAAGTTATTATAAAAAATTACCACTTCACACTTCCAAAGTATCACAAACATGTCATATCTATATGTAAATTCTTTACCTAATGCATTGGAGTGCTACTAAGGCACACCCTTCATATGTCTATCATTATGTGTGCCACATTGATCATATAATATAAAAATTCACTTCATAATTTTAGTACCATGATTAATGAATGTGGATTATAAATATATAATTTCCCAATAAACTAATTATAGTTATATATTGGTGAGTATCATTGAATTAAAATAGTTTTGGTAATTCACAACATGAAAATATGGCATGGAAAATCAAGGAGTGATTTTGTCAACATAAAAAATATAAAAAAGGTTTATAAAATGGGTTTAATGAGAGAGAAGGGTAATATCTCATAAATAGTGCATCATTTTTATATTAAATTATTTATTATTAACACATAAAATTATAATCAATTGAAAATCAAAGGGTGTATCACAGAATATGCATTTGAATCAAAAGAAGGAGTAGGAGAATCAAAGAGTGATTTCAGTATCATGATGGCTATACAAATTGGAATATAGAATGGGTTAATGAGAGAGAAGGGTAGTATATCATAAATAGGGAATAAATTTAGTATCAAAGTATTTATTATAAACACATGTAAGTTTTATCACATTGAAATAAATGGTTCATAAAAAAATAAGTACTTGAATCAAAAGTAGGAGGGGGAGGATCAATGAGTGATTTCGACATCATGATGGCTATACAAAAAGGATTATGGGATGAGTTTAATGAGAGATGAGATTAATATATCATCAATAGGGAATAATTTTTGTAGTAAAGGGTTGATTATAAACACATGGAAGCATTATCACATGGAAACAAAATGGATTATAATAAAAGAAGTACTTGAATCAAAAGGAGGAGGAGAATCAAGGAGTGACTTCAACATCATGAAGATTATACAAAAAGGATTATGGAATGAGTTTAATGACAGAGAAGGGTATTATATCATAAATAGGGAATTATTTGGGTAGTAAAGGATTTATTATGAAAAAATGTAATCATTATCACATGAAAATAAAATGTCTTATAACAAAATAATTATTTGAATCAAAAGGAGGAGGAGGAGAATCAAAGAGTGATTTTAACATCATAAAAACTATACAAAAAGGATTATGGAATGGTTTTAATGAGAAATAAGGGTAGTATCTCATAAATAGGGAATAATTTTTGTAGTAAAGTATTGATTATAAACACATGTAATCATTATTACATGGAAATAAAATGGCTTATAACAAAAGAATTACTTGAATCAAAAGGAGGAGGAGGAGTACCCTTACCTTTCTAAGTAGCTTCTTAAATATTGTGAGTGCTCCTTAGAACCTTAGGAACAGATTTTTAGGGATTTAGATAGGTATAGTGAAGGTAAATTCATGATAAATTACATTATTATGGATAGGTATGATATAATGGGTGGGAGTGTGCTCCTTTTATAAGTGAAAACAGGGATTTTTTCATGGAAACTAAAGTTAGGTGAGGGGTAAGAATGATATCACATGGGAGTTAGGTGGGTTTGGTGAGTTAGGTGAATTAGGTGGAGAAATATTAGCTAGAAATGTGGTATTAACTTACCAATCTAACAAACGTATTATAGACGGTCCAAAATTCAAGTTTATTTAGTAAAAATTGGGTCACATTAGATTACCCATTTTGACACTTATCAATCTTGATTAAATATTAATCATGGTAATTATTTTATAAATAAAAATATAATATAACCCTTATTATAAAATTTATATGCGATGAATCTTAATTTTGTATCCATTTAAATTAATTCAATTTATAAATATGTGAAAATCGACTTTTAAATAAAAACATATAATGTGTAGAAAAACCGTTTTTATAGAAAATGATGTTTTAATCACTAAGTGTTCTTAATATTATTTAACATTAATTATCAATTAAATTAGTGTTAAATTACATGTATATATATATAATATTCATATCAAAGTATTAATTTAATATATATTGATTTAATTTAAAAAGTATATAATATTCACGAAAGTATCATTCTTTGAAAAATAATCATTTTATCATGGTAACTAATTTTTTCCTACGTAATTTACTTTTAATTCCCAATAATAACTTGGGAATTATTAAATAAATTTTAAATACTAATTAAAAATACAAAATCCATTTTATCATATAAAATTTCTATGTGTAATAAAAATCAATTTTATCATTAGTGCAGTAACGTGTAAAAACCAATTTTTAGAAAAAGTGTATTTTTAAGCTTAAAATTTACATATAGGATAAAATTATCATTGTTTTTTATTTTAATTATATAAATTGGATTATTATAAAATAAATTAAATTTATGTGGCTTTCAAATCAATCTAAAACCTAATTTTACCAAAATAATATTTAATTAAAAGAGAAGTCCAAAAAACATTTTCATTTATTGAAAAATATTAAGTTCATAAAATGTTAAACCTAGGGTTTATAAATTTAGAACAATATTTAAAAATTTATAGTTATAACATAATTTATAAATTAAATTTTTTATAAACTTCTAGGTCTTTCTTATATAATAAATGTTATAGTTTTGGTAAAAACTATATTCTTCACTATTCACCTAAAAATATTTTTTTTACAAAATTATTAAAAATTCACCCTAATATAATATTGACACTCCTAATTTTAAAATTAATTCCATTTAATAAAATTAAAATTATAAAATTATAAAATTTATCTTTTAAAAATGAAATATAAAGATTTTTTTATATAAAAACATTCTTTTTCTTTAAAAGTAAAAATAAAAAATGTGTAAAATATATGTAAAAAATAACTTATTATATTAGTAATTAACAAATTATACCATCCTAATTTATATTTACATAACCCCTTATGATCTCCTCATAAGATCAAAGCATAAGGTAAGCTCTGGTTGCAGTCAGGGGTGGAGATTCCACTAACATAGCTCTTGTGGAAATTTTTACAAGCTTGAACTTATCTCACATTTGATTTCACTCATATACTAATTATTGGAGTTCATATTGGGTTTGTTCTAAGTAAAACCCTAGTAAATATACCACTTTTCCAATCTTAGACAAATGCGATTCATAAGGGAGACTTCCACTACCCGATGCCATTTCTTTCCTTTTTCTTCATATATTTCACAATATGGTTACTTACTTTTATACCTGCTAATTTAATAGCTATATTATAATAGTAAAATTTTATTTTAATTTATATTTGTTTTATTTTAGTTCATTATTTCATTTTTAATGAACTATTAACATAACATTCATTTAAATAAAATACATAATGAATCTCAATTCATTACATGAAGAATAAATCACTATAGAAACTAAAATTTATATAGTGAAAGATCTGAATGTCAAGTCATCCTGGATCATGATTTGAGATTAGTATATTATTGAATGATGAATTCTAGTCAAAAGGATTGTATCAGTAGTGATTGAAATAATTCATAGGAAGGGATCATTATGTAGCAACACACCTCTATTTTTCACACTGTATATCTTGTGTATATCTTAACACATTGCACTAGTTCTGTCAAACTCTTTATATGTTTTTTATTAATGCACAAAAAGTTAAAAATATTTCACGAATTCATGATAATTTATAGTCATTATAGTTCCTCCTTCTCAAAACTGTAGTCATTCATGTGAAAGAGATGAATTGCTTCAATATTGTTGTGTGCTGATTTCCCAAATAATGCTTCATGTGTATTATATATTTAATGCACATGCAGCCTTCAATTAGTCTTATTGATAATTTATCCTTTATTAATATAAATAGATATAGTCTTTAAAATATAAAAAAATATATCTTCGTAATTGTAGTAATAAAATAAATTAAAAACCAATAAAAATTTGAATTTCAATTTTCTTGAAAATTATAAATCTAAAATGTAAGAATTTTATTTTCATAAACTCTAAATCTCATAAGAATTTATCCCATAAGACTTCATCCTGTAAGATTTTATAGTTCACATAAGACTTTAATTTCATATAACTTCAAAATAACATAAGTCTTCATCCCTTTCATGACTTTAATATTTTGTACGACTTTTCTCCCCCACATATGACTTCCAAATAATTCTTGAAATACTTTCAAGGTAGATCACATGAATTTATGAATTTCATATGAATTTGAAAATAGAATATATGACTTATAAAGTTTATAATACTTTTCATAATAAATTTGAACTTGCATGTTAAACTTTAGTGAAACTGTAAGACCTTCAAATTGTAAGACTTCATGATTTTTGTATGAGTCATTTATGATCCATCCCATATGATTCATTCCTATGTTCTATGAAAGAGTAATTCCTAGTTTTTTATAAGAGTAATTCAATAATTATAAAGTTTTCAGTACATAGAATCAATTACTACAATATATGAGTCATTCCACAACTCATACTAAAATTGATTTTTTTTCTCCAAAATCAGTTAATAAGACACATAAAGAATATGGAGAAAAATAATAAAAAAATCAATATTATTATTAATTAGTGAAATATTTAAATACATTTCTTCACTCATGTTAGAGGGAATAAAATAATAATTTTTTAATTATCAAAACATAAATAATTAAAGTGGTGAGGAGCTACTCAACATAATGTTCAAAATAAGAAGACCATGGTTGATTCTAATACCACTTACCTTTGGCATCACCACCTTAGAAATAGAAATGAGAAAAACATTCAAAGACTCTATAGAGATAGATTGTTGGACTCATTCAATGATGAATCATTTGATAATTTTGAAACTTGTTTATTAGGAAGGATGACCAAATCAATTTTTAGTAGAAAATGTGAAAGGGATAACGGACTGTTAGATCTCAGAAATAGTTGTGTATGTGGACTAATGAGCACTCAAGAGAGTGGTGGATTTAGGTACTTCATTACTTTTATAGATGAAATTAGTTGATTTATATATGTTTCTATTATGAGATACAAGTATGAAACTTTTGAAAAGTTCAAATATTTTCAGAACAAAGTATAAATTCAATTGGTAAAAAGTATTAAGATACTCCAATCAAATTTGGGTGATGAATACTTGATCCATTAATTCATTGATCTCATGAGAGATTGTAGAATTTTTCAACAACTTACTCCTTTGAGAACACCACAATAGAATGGTGTGTCTAAGAGGAGGAATCATACCTCGTTAGACATGGTTCGATTGATGATGAGTCTATGTAACCTTCCCATTTCATTATTGGGTTATGATCTAGAGGTTATTAGATTTTTACTAAAATGTATTCCATATAAAGTAGTCATGAAGATACTATATGATATATGAATAGAGAAATAACCTATTATGTATTTTATAAATATTTGGTCCTGTGAAGAACTTTCACATCATTTGGATCTTGATAAGCTTGAATCCAAATTTTAGAAATTCTTATTTTTAGGCTATCCCAAGGAAAATATGGTATATTATTTCTCTAATAATACCAAACACAAAGTTTTTGTGGCATGATGTGGTGTTTATCTTTAATTGGAATAAATAAGTCAAGGAGTTAGTGGAAAAAAGTTAAACTTATAAAAGTTCAAGACCAATAAATAGGAAGTGTTCTAAATATGGAGGTTGATTCAGTCCTATAAAGAGTTGTGGAAGAATTGAATCAAGTTACAAAATAACGTTGAAGGTCTAGTAGGATTCATCAAGAGCTCATGAGATATGGATTTCTCATAGAAAATAATGATGAGGTAATATTCATAGGAGATGAAACTACCAACTAACTTGAGTCCATTGAAAGTTTTGATTCTGAGAAATGGTTAAAAGTCACAAAATTTGAGATAGAATCCACATAAAATTACCAATTTTGGTGTAAGGTCCTGGGTATTTGGAATAGTGATTTGGGTTGAGTCTTGGCTTGGACAAGTAGTTGGGACCTGGTGGAGGTGTTGGAAGTATTGGTATAGTCCGATGTTTGAGCCTTGGGATTTTCCCCAGGCTTGGGGGTTTGTTTTCATTAAATATTATTGTGGATATTCTAGCATAAATTCAAAATTATTTATGGGTTTAAAGTTTTTTGGAAGGCCTAAAGATGAGTTTTTAGAGTTTTTGGGCCTTGTAGTTTTTTTAAAACATGAAAAATTCTGGAAGGATTAATTTATAGTATGAATTTATACTAGAAACACTGTTCATATTAAGACTTTGGAAGTCTTACTTTATAGTAAGTCTTTTTGAATTTTCCAAAATTTGGGTGTTCAGGAAACATTGTATATAGTATGATTTTGTAAAGTCATGGCTTTTTTTCCTTTTCCAAAAAAATGGATTAGATGAACATTGATTCCAAAACATTCCTAATATTAAATAAATTATTAAAAAAACTTTTAATGGATTTTATGAATCACACATGCCCAAAACATAGGAAATTCATAAAATAAAAGGCTATTGTTCCTATCTTATTATCCAAGGGATATATTCTAAATTTATTATAGGAATCACATGCTGCCTGAGGAAGGTGGGAGCTATGGGAAAGACTAATAGATCGCATGCGACTAATGCTTATATTTCTTTCTTTTTCTTTGTTCCTTACTAAAAAACCCTAATTTCAGGGCTTTTTTCATATTTTTCTAAAACTTATGATTAAATCCAAACTATATGGAGATTCTTAATGGGATGAGTCATGAAAAATCTAGGTAGTTAGTGCTTATATTATTATTAAATTACACCTGTGTTATGTTATGCATGGTAAATAAGTATGAGTGGGGTGGTATGGGTAAGACTAGCTATGAACTTCTTAGAGTTTTTATTATTCCCAAGATATACCAGTGTGTAGTTACATCTGTGAAATGGTGTGATTTAACCTGGTATGGAACGGTAGGTGCGATATGTGGCTCCTTAGTTGTTTGGACATGGTGATGTTGGTTATGAAAATTATTTTCATAATGTGATGCTGAGATGGTTATTTGGGAATGTGTTGGGTATGTTCTGAGTGACTATGGGTAATTTTGATCACTAAAAGTGAGCTGATGTTGTTCATAGGTAGAGATAGAGGTTTTCGGGAGGTGTGACCTAGGTTGTTGGTGATGTAACTCATTGTGGTTGGCCGATGAAGCTGTTAGGGGTTGTATGCAAACATGGTATGACCCATGTGGTGGTTTTGACCACTCATTATGGGTGGATAACAACATAGGTTAAACTACTAGGGGATGGTGTTAACCATCATTACGGACGAGGTTCTCACCATAGAAGGCCACCATTAATGGTAGTTGAGACCACCATATGGTGGATGAGGCTCACTATTATGTTGGGGTTGTTAATCTGGGACTTAGAATATAGTGAACCAGGATTAACATAAATGGATATTACATTTTTATATGAATACTCAGTATAGTACAAAAAATACATTCTAGAGGACTGTAATAGTTTAGTGTCTTTGGAAACTTGGAAACAAAATCTTATATCCTGGTGAAAGATCTTCAACATCTCCCATAAAGAACTCCACATTTAGTACTTATACCTAAAACCATTCTTCATAACCTGGATAAAGGAAAAATAATAAAGGGGTGAGATCAAATGATCAGTAAGGGTAAACAAGGGATACATGTAAGAATAAACATGATCATATGGTTATGAGTACGTGATCATGAAAATAGAAGATCATACCCTACATATCAAAGATCATAACATAGATCATGGCATAAATATTAATAATTAATAATACATGAATCATAATGAAATAGAGAGCATAATACATGAAGGCATAACATAGGAATAAAACATGAGCATATACTGATTCCCATAGTATCCAAGGCATCACTACCAAGACCATATTAGTGGACAAAGTCCTTTAGAGAACTGGGTAACCCCCATTCCAGCCCTATATTACTGAGCCGAGTGACCCTCATTCCAGCCTTGTATTACTGAACTGAGTCACCATCATTCCAGCCTTGTATTACTAAAATGAGTAACCCTCATTCTAGCCTTGTATTACAAAACTGAGTAACCCTAATTTTAGCCCTGTATTACTGAACCGAGTAATCCTTGTTCTAGACCTATATTACTGAATTGAGTAACCCTCATTCCAGCCATGTATTATTGAACCAAGTAACCCTCATTCCATACCTATTTAATCTCATGAGATATAAATCTTTACCCAATGCATCAGAGAGAGATATAGGTCCCACCCATCACATACTAAAATCATACATACATGTGACACAAAATATATCATAACCCATGAAATGAAATGGATATCATAAACATGTAAATATATCATATCCTGTGGAAAGAGTTATAGGTTTTTTAATCATTTCATCAAAATAATAACCCATAAAATAGAAATGAATTTCATATATGTATAACCCATGAAGGATAAATGGGTGTCATAAATACCATAAAATTAAGCATAAACCATTCATAAAAAGGATATAAATGGAACCTTTAGATCATTTCCTAGAAGGTATGAGTAACATCAATAACTGTCATCATAGATGGAAAATAATTTTGAAATATCCTCTAAAAAAGTTTCTTAAGAAAAATATCCTTACTTGTTTTAAAAAGGATTTTTAATACATAAAACCATTTGAAAATAATTTTCTTAGAAAATAACTTGAAAACTTATAAAGAAGACATGAAATCATTTTAAAAAATTTTTTCCTTGATTTTTTTAAAATAATCTTCAAAAAAATTAAAAAAATCATTTTCTTTGAAAACACTTGAAAACTTTTAAATAAATCTTGAAATCGTTTTGAAAATATTTTTTTTGAAAACTTATAAAATAAGCTTTAAAATGTTTGGAAAACCATTTCTTTGAAATCAATTTGAAAACTTGTCAATAAGAGCTGAAAATATTTTGGGGATAGTTTTCCATGAAAACATATAAAATAAGTTTGAAACCATTTTTAAAACAATTTTCCTTGAAAATTACTTTTAAAAACATTTTCTTAAATATTAACCTTTTTAACAATGCAAAGGGAGCTTCGAAGAAATGATGATGGGTAAATCCGTACATATCATACGAGGTCAAAAGAACATTCATTTTTCATGATAAAAAGGATAGAAAAGTTCCTTGTTTAGAAAGAGACAATAATATTCCCTTGAAGATATTGGTAAAAGAAAAAATAGGTAAAAATTTATTTTAGATATTATATGGGAATGGTATAATATTCTTGGGAATCATTTTAAAAAAAACATAGATTTCTGACTGAAGAGAGGGTAACGTTGGGTTTTCTTAATAACACATTCTTAACTATATTATGTACCTAAGAGTAGATAATGGTACCAATACATTATTATATCATTAAATAACATATTATAATGAAACTAATTAATATTCTTAAGAGATGGATCATAATATTTCATCAAAGGAATCATAAACAAAAATAATCTCGAAAAAAATGAGATTATCTCAACAAACTCTTATAACTTTGTTTCTTGGGATCATGCTCTCCATGCAAGGAAAGGAAATTACACGAAGAATATAATATCATTAAAATATTTAGATTCATGATATGACATATAAAATGGAATTATATTCACCTTGAATATGAGTTTAGATGCATAACAAAACATGAGTCTCAAAGAAGGCAAATTGAGAAAAAATTTTTTTATTGATTTGATAACTTTTGAAACTTAAACCCCATGAAAGAAGGATCCTAAAATGGGCATGTGAATACCTAAAAATTTAAGTAAAATAAACATAGAATAAAATAATATTCAGTTCATTCACCACACAAAATGAAAGAGTGACGAACATAACATTTATCTCATGAAAATTAAAATTGAGATGAAATCCCCTTACCTCGTGTCTTGACTCTCTCCATACTCATACAATATTCATGTATAATAAATATAAGTTTATTATACATATTTTATAGAATCATATTCTTATATCTGTGTCCATATTTGGTTTTATTATAACCTTACATTACCTTCTTGTTAAAGATCCTATGTTAAGGTTTCACTTCAGGTAATATTCATTGCACGTGTCTTAATTTGTTACATCTTTGGTATTTATAATTATATCATGATTAAATAATGTAAACCAGGATATAAATATCAGGTATATAAAGTATATGTGTATAATAATAATCTATATAATATAGTATTACAAAATTTAATACACCGTTCATGGAGACGGTAAGCCGTACGTACACATGAACATTGTTTCCGTTTTTTATTTTCGTATTGAAAGAAAGTATGTAAATGACATATGTATATATATGTATATATATATATCATTATTAAATTATAATTACTATATCATATATATCATATAAGTTCATTAAACCCATACTTAATACATTCTATGTGGTGTGAAAACGAATCATATCGCTTTTAGGGGGCGATAGTCCACACTTCCTCAAACGAGATTATCGTATTAACACCAAATGGAAAGTAAAGATATGTCTGTTGTAAAAGGAATAAAGAAGAATAAATACATATTAAATATAATATATGAAATATATAAAAGGATTTTCCATCATAACGGCCACCATGATTGGTGGTAAAGGAGAAGTTAACAATCATCATTTCGTGTGGCAGTAGTTCGTTGTACACAAAAATAGTATGTTCAACATCCATTAGATGAAGGTTTGTTAGGTCCACAAGGATGAATAACCTGAGAGGGGGGGGGGGTGAATCAGGGTATGACTAATTTAAACTTAAAGCCCGTTCTGATCTTGTTTTGCTGTTAAGCAAAACACTCTTCTCTCTCTTTCCCGTTGCACAAAATAAACAGAAAGTAAAGCATGCACAGGACACAACAATTTTTACTTGGTTCACCCTCACTGGGCTACATCCAAGGATCATATGCCAGAAAGTTTCCGGTTGTACCAAATTCACTAAAAGCGCACTTCTATTTACAAAGTTCAGGATAGATCACTTCTATTACCAGGCTCACTGCTTATACAAAATTTAGGGTCAGCTCACTGCTTTCCCAAGGGTCACTCCCTGTTTCTCTCTCTCTGGCTCACTACCGGTGGAGAGGATCACCTTCTTCATCTTCCTTTTCTCACTGATCCAGAAAGGATCCACTCACAATTTATAGACTTTTAGGTCTCTTCATTATCTCTAATGAATACATCCGCTGTTGTATGTGGATGCTCTGTTAAAGTCCAAATTTCACATGTAGATGAATCTATCTTTGCACTGAAGGTATCAGGAAAACTTCCAGCTTCCACGCAGCCCGAAAATACTGCCGAGGAATCAACCTTACTTGGCGTGTAGGTCTAACCTAATGCGCAAGTATCGACGTTCAGGTCACAACTGGCGCGCAGGTCTGCCTCTACCACCTACGCGACACAATCTTCTATAACTCCAAACCCGTGCAAACTCAATCCCTTTTACGCCCAAGCCAATATTGGTGTGCAACTACCAATCATCATGCAACTTCAAACCCTGGCATGCAAGTCCACCTGTGTGACCACCAAACCAGCATGACGGGAGCTCTGATTTTTCAAAGTGTTGAACTCCGTTGAAAATGAGGAGGGGTGGTCCAGTATTTATAGGCATTTTGTCAACCTATGCGGCGGCGCACAAGTCTCCCTTCAGCGCACAGGTCTCAGCGCGTAGGTCTCTAGCCCTGCAAGTCACATGCGCGACCCTCTTTCCTTTTCCACATTTTGAAGATCTGATCTTGAAAAACATATGGAGCACAGCTTTTTCAACCCTCATAGGCAACGACGCACATGTCTTTTCACGACGCCCAGGTCACCTGCACGACCTCACCAATACCTGCGCGACCCTCTTTCCTTTTCCATATTTTGACCTTCTGATCCTGAAAAACATTAGGTGCGAAATTTCCCTTTCCTTCAGGTACACGGCGCACAGGTCTCTTTGCCAAAACCACTTTTCTCTATTTTTCAATTTTCAGGCCCAAAAATTTGGCAAACACTGGAAAATGGTGCCACCTTGTATCTGTTCTTTTTTGTACCACCTCCAGATCATCCATTCCTTTGTCGATATTCTTGAATCAAACATGGATAGTTGATCAAAACTCTTGAACTCTACATTCCATAATGAATTCTACTTTTTCAAAAAATTTGTATGTCATTGTTTTGCTTTGTCAACAATCACCATACTGATGTCTACTTTGTCAACAAACACAATCACCTCAAAAATGCTTCAATGATACCTTGAGGGATTTTTTCCCAAAAAGTTTTTTCTGAGTGTAGGTCATAAAATTTTCATAAAAACATACTATTATATGCAGGATAATGGGGTTTTCCCACAATAATGTAATAAATATAGTGTAGGTGTGAATAAGGGAAATAAGGGAAAAGAGCTTGAGAGAAGACGTTACCTCTTCGTTAGGTAACTCCTTTTGGTTTGTGCCAAAAGGCTTCCTTGAGAAGCTTTCTTTCCAAAGGGAGGATTCAAGGTAGAAAGGATAATTTTTGGGAGGCTACTTAGGAAGATCTTGGAATAACATAAAAGGTTTGATAGGTGTGAGGAATGGGTAGATGTGGTGGCCATTGATAGGGAAGGAAAAAGACTCGTTTGGAATTTCTAGAAACAAGTTAGGTGTGCACATGTTATTACCTAAAAAAGTCTTAAAAAACCAAAAAAACTCAATAATTGAAGGTTTATGGCCGAAATATTGATATAAAATGGGTTTTGGACAAGTTTTAGGTCATTTGGGCCCTTAATTTTAAGGTTTAGTCCCTAATTAAGCTTAATTTGGCCTTAACTGCCGTGATTAATTTTAATCACTTTTACTAATAATTTTGGTCAAAAATTAACATGGTATTATAAGAATATAAATATTATACTGAATAAAATGTTTTATGTTGTATTTTTTAAATTCAAATAACATAATTGGAAAAATTAATATTAGTTATAATCTCGTAAACGAGACGAAATAAGAGGTTTAAAGTAGGAAAAAGTTCAAAAGTTTGTTAAGATTTTATATTCAGTTTCAAATTAAAATTGATTATAATGAATTAAATTTCATTAATAGATGTAATATTTATCTAATGTGACCTTAAAAAATATTTATAATATCATTTAGTGTTAATAATTAATTTGGAAAAAGGCTGTTTTTAACTAAAAATTAGCATTTTCACTATTCATAAAAAAATGAAGTTTCTTAGAAAAATCCCAAAAATTCATCCTAATATAATTTAAAAATTATGAATTAAAAAAGTAATTTTATTTTATCAAATTAAATTTATAAATGTTTCTAAAATTAATTTTATTATTAAAAATTAGTCCATTCAAGAAAATAATATTTTTAACATAAAATGACTTTACCAAAAATCTCATCTTTCATTATCAATATGTTTTATTTATATAAAATAATTATAAAAAATATTTTGAAAGTATTTATTACTATTAATATAACTATGATTAATGTTTAGGTTATAATTATCTCATTTAATTAATTATATATATATATAAAGATGTTTCAAAGAAACTGAGTGTTGCGTGCATCGTACGCCAAGTCGGCATTGCTTGTAGTGCAAGCCAAGTTGGTATTGTGTGTAGCATAAGACAAGTTGGTATTTCATGTGAAAGGAATGTTTTAATTAGTCTTTTAATATATATATATATATATATATATAAAGAACTATTTCTAATGTCATGTGAAATGAAAAATATTGAAAAGATAAATTAATTTGAAAAAAAATAATTCTCAAAATCTCGAGGTGTTACATTCTACCCCACTTAAAATGAAATTCACCCTAAAAATTCATATGGGTTATCAAAGGTTTAATACTTGAAATTTTCATTCATATAAACCCAAATCATAAAAATGGATACTAAATCTTCCCTTAAAAAGGGAAATTTAGAACCATAACAGTTACCTAAAGTAACATATTACCAAGTTTTCACATAGGAGAACATAGGTTGGGAGTGAATATTGGACATGGAGAAAAAGCATAAATATTAATAGGGAGTGATTGAGGTCATCAATCAAAAAAAATTGAATTATAAAAGGAAATTTGAGGTCCTTAAATTCATAAATCTATGATGATTTAAAATCCCACCAGCTCAATGAAAATTAAGATATTAGGATAATAATTTTTTTATCACTTTCAGAACGTTGAGTAATTCTTGATAAATTTATATAAAAAATTTCATTCTTGGATTTTTCTTTGAAAAATTTCTAATACATCCATTACCTCATGGAATGAATGTCTAGAAATTAACTTTGATGAATAAAGCACTAAAATACACTTTTAATGGATCTTAAGTCCCATAAATAAATAAAACGTCTAACTATTTATCTCTTAAAAAAACAACATGAATTAATATATAAAATAAAAAGTAAAACTAAGAGTTAATCATAAATATTTATTCATTAAAAATAAATATACATTAACCAGGACATCCTGTAGGCCAGTAGTAGGCATGAAACCCTTATCGTCCTTCGGTCATGGGTTCAAGACCTGCGGCCTTTCTGAACTTGATGGTTGTCACTCGACATACATGATGTAATTTTTTAAAACCACACTAATATAATATATAAGATAGTCATCCTTGAAATAAGGTTAATCACTGATTATCCTTTTAACCAAGTTTTTCAACACAAAATCAGTGCAAAAATATTTCCTCCAAATCTCAACTTAAAATTTTCATGAACAGTTAACCTTATAGCCCTTATCAAAGGTGAAAATAAAAAACTTTAGAAAGAGAGTCACAAAATTATCTTAACATTAATTACCCTATACAACACAAAGTATCTCTTGGTTGTCACATTCCAAAAATATGAATACCCTCATCATATATTATCCTAAAACATGGTAACAACCTGAATTACCATAAATCCTTTTGGAAAACATGCATGATTACTCATTCCAAAGTATATTGTATTTACTACTTAAATCCAAAAATGTTCCAAACTTCATTAATGGTAGCATAAACCACCTATAAACAAGTCCTTACATAGTTCCAAGGTAATAAATACTTTCCAATTTACTTATTCATATCCCATGTATCTTTATCCATACAACATTATCTTATCATAAAGAACATATTAAGGGTTACCTTCCCTTAGTAAAAATACCATCTTGTCATTAGATAACTTCACTAGCCCATAAGGAACATTCAACATAAACTTGAAAATAATGAGCGAAAAACACAAGTAGAACAATCCTTTTATATTTCATCATTCATAACTTTGGAACCCAAATACATAAATACCTCGATTACTTCATCCTTAATCCATTAAAAATAATACCTCTTTCCTTTCACATTCCATCCATAGTCTCATCATCACCTACAATGTAACCATTACTCACACCACCTTGCTGATTATCTTCAGGAACTTTCCTATTGAAACATTTGGTTGCATAATTACCATCTTCTCCACACTTAAAACACTCAACCTTCAATGATGACTTAGGGAATAAAAAATTCCCATCCATTTCATTAACCGAACTCTTCATTTTTACCTTTCAGTCACTTGATTTGTTTCCTTCTTTTCCACAGTCAAAACAAATTCTTGTTCCACTAATAAATTCACATAAGCGATTCTCTCCACATTCTTGACATAAAGGAAAACAAATATTCTTTCCTTCATGGTCTCCATTACCCAAACTCTCAGCAAACCCCTTATTTATCTTCCTTAGTGAGTCTGAGAGTTAGTTAAGGTAAAAATTGTTAATCATGTTCCCTAAAAACTGATTAGGCAAGATCATGACGTCTTTCACTCCAGTGATCATCCCACTTGAATGCTCATTAGAAAATATTCCCTCACATTCAACATTAATCTAGTTCCTTATGCCCATTGACTAAAACCAAAAGTATAGTGTGATCATTACATGTCATAGTAGAAAACCACATAGTTATGAAAAGAATTACTTATAGGATATATAAATCATGACACCTTCCATAATCTATGACACCTTGGGTTTATCCTAGGTTATTCATAGATAACTTATATCTAAATCCTTCATGATGGTTTGTGAAGAGTTTTTTAATTCTCAAAGCATATCCCCCAAGAGTGTCAAGCCAGGTGTGCAGCAAGACCCATTGTCATGTACCAGATTACCCCGATTCAAGTTTAAAACATCTTTTCAGAGTTTTTACCCTTAGGTACATCTATTCCAGATACACATCCACTTGTAGTATCCAAACATGGATTTATTTCTTGGAAACCACTCACTCTATCCTTTACCAAAATTCCAGGAAATTTTCCTAAACATTAACTCATCCTTATACTTATCCTTAGAGACATCCCTAGACATATCCATAGAGATATACCTAGGGATCTCACTAAAGTTTTATCATCCTAGTTACCAAAGGTTGACTAAACCTTTCCTCTGATACCAACTATATTGAACCATTACTAACATACATGGATATTACATCTTTTTAGATGAATATTTAGTAAATTACAAATATACATGCCAGAGGACTGTAATAGTTTAGTATCTTTGGAAACTTTTAAACAAGATATTCTATCCTAGTGAAAGATCTTCAATATCTCCTATAAAGATATCCACCTTTAATAATTCTACCTAAAACCTTTCTTCATAACCTGGAGAAAGGAAACATAAGAAAGTGGTGAGCTCAAATTTTCAGTAAGGATAAAAAGGGATACACGTAAGAATAAACATGATCATAAGGGTATGAGTATGTGACCATGAAAATATAAGATCATACCCTGCATATCAAAGATCATAACAGAGATCATGGAATAAAGAATGAAAATTCATAAGACATGCATCATAATGAAATAGAGATCATAATCCATGAAGGCATAACATAGGAATAAAACATGGAATTGTGACAATCAAATAAGCATATACTGATTTCCATAGTATCCAAGGAATCAATTCCAAGACCATCTTAGTGAACAAAGTCCTTTACTAAATCAGTTAACCCCTGTTCCAAACCTGTATTACTAAACTGAGTGAACCTCATTCCAACCCTGTATTACTAAATTGAGTAACCCTCATTCAAGACCTATATTAATGAATCAAGTAACCCTCATTCCATCCCTGTATTACTGAACTGATTAACCCTCATTCCATCCTTGTATTACTAAACTGAGTAACCCTCATTCTAGCCTTGAATTACTGAACCGAGTAACCCTTGTTCCATCCCTGTATTACTAAATTGAGTAACCCTCATTCCAGCACTGTATTACTGAACCAATTAACCCTCATTCTATCCCTATTTAATATAATGAGATATAAATCTTTACCCAATACATTGGAGGGAGATATAGGTCCCACCCATCACATAAATAAATCATACATACATGTACCACAAAACATATCATAACCCATGAAATGAAATGGGTATCATAAACATGTAAACATATCATATCCTATAGAAAAGTTACAAGTTTCATAATCATTTCATCAAAATAATATCCTATAAAAGAGAAATGGATTTCATATATGTATAACCCATGAATTAGAAATGGGTGTCATAAAGACCATGACATTAAGCAAAACTCATTCATAAAAATGATATGAATAGAACCTTTAGATCATTTACTAGAAGGTATGAGTAAAATTAATAAATGTCATCTTAGATGGAAAATATTTTTGACATACCTCTAAAAACATTTTTTGAGGAAAATATCCTTTATTGTTTGAAAAAGGTTTTTTAATACATAAAACCATTTGAAAATCATTTTCTTATAAAATACCTTGAAAACTTATAAAGAAGACATGAAATCATTTTTAAAACCTTTTTTCTTGAAAACTTTTAAAATAAGCTTAAAAACATTTTAAAAACCATTTTCTTTGAAAAAACTTGAATACTTTTAAATAAATCTTGAAAAAATTTTGAAAATCATTTTTTTGAAAATTTATAAAAGAAGCTTTAAAACATTTGGAAAAAAATTTCTTTGAAATCACTTTGAAAACTTGTAAATAATACTTGAAAACATTTTGAAAATAGTTTTCCATGAAAACATATAAAATAAGTTTGAAACCATTTTGAATTTAATTTTACTTGAAAATTATTTTTAAAAACATTTTCTTAAAGATTATCCTTTTTAACAATGCAAAGGGAGCTTCAAATAAATGACGATGGGTAAATTCGTACATGTTTTATGAGGTCAAAAGAACATTCCTTTTGCATGGTAAAAAGGATAGAGAAGTGCCTTGTTTAGAAAGATACAAGAATATTCCTTTGAATATATTGGTATAATAAAAAAATGTTAAAAATTTATTTTATATATTATAGGGTAATGGTATAATATTCTTGGAAACCCTTTAAAAAAACATAGATTTCCGACTGAAGAGAGGGCAAAGTCAGGATTTTCTAATAACACTTTCTTAACTTTATTATGTACCGAAGAGTAGATAACGGTACCAATACATGATTATATAATGAAATAACACATGGTAAGGAAACTAATGAATATTATTGAGATATGGATCATAATATTTCATCAAAGTAAGCATACATATAAACAATCTCGAAAATCAATGATATTATCTCAAAAAACTCTTATAACTTGGTATCTTGGGATCATGATCTACATGTAAGGAAAAGAAATTACATGAAGCATATAATATAATTAAAATATTTAGATTCATGATATGTCTTGTAAAATGTAAGTATATTCACCTTGAATAAGAGTTTAGGTGCATAATAAAACACGAGTCTCAAAGAAGGAAAATTGAGACAAAACATTTTTACTGATTTGGTAACTTTTGAAACTTAAACCCAATGAAAGAAGGATCATAAAATGGGAATGTGAATACCCATAAATTTAATTGTAATAAACATACAATACAATCATATGTAGTACATACACTACAAAAAAAGGAAAGAGTTATGAACATAACATTTATCTCACGAAAATTAAAAATGAGATGAAATCCCCTTATCTTGTGTCTTGACTCTCTCCGCACTCGTACAAGATTCCTGTATAATAAATATAAGTTTATTATAAATATTTTATAGAATCATATTATTATATCTATTACCATATATGTTTTTATTATAACCTTATATTACTCACTTGTTAATGATCCTATGTTAAGGTTTCACTTCGGGTAACATTCACTTTGTTCTTCGCATGTGTCTTAATTTGTTACATCTTTGATCCTTATACTTACATCATGATTCCATAATGTAAACCAGGATATAAATATTAGGTATATAAATTATATGTGTATTATAATAATCTATCTAATATAGGATTAAAAAATAGAATACACCATCCATGGAGATGGTAATCCATACGTACGCACGAACACTGTTTCCATTTTTTTATTATCGTATTGAAAGAAAGTATATAAATGAAATATGTATATATATGTATGTATTTATATATATATATCATTATTACAGTATCATTAATATATAATATATATCATATAAGTTTATTAAAACTATCCTTAATACATTTCATGTGTTGTGTTAACAAATCACATCACTTTGAGGGGGCGATAGTCCACACTTCCTCAAATGAGATTATCATATTAAAACCAAATGGAAAGTAAAGATATGTGTGTTTTAAAAGGAATAAATAGGATTAAATACATATTAAATATAATATATGACATATATAAATAGAGTTTCTATCATAATTTCTACCATGATTGGTGGTAAAGGAGAAATAAAGAATCATCGTTTCATGAGGTAGTAGTTCACCGTACACAGAAACAGCATGTTCAACATCCATTAGATGGAGGTTTTTATAAGTGTAGGTCAGGAAATTTTCATAAAAACATCATAGTATATGTAGGATATTGGTTTTTCCCACAATAATGTAATAAAGATAGTATAATGGTGAATAAGGGAAATAAGGGAAAGGAGCTTGAGAGAAGATGTTACCTCTTCATTGGGTAACTCCTTTTGGTTTGTGATAAAAGGATTCCTTGAGAAGATTTATTCCCAAAGGGAGGATAAAAGGTATAATGGGGGATTTTTGGGAGGATAATTGGGAAGATATTTTATTAACTTAAAATTTTTGAGAGGTGTGAGGAATGGGTAGAGGTGGTGGCCTTTTATAGGGAAGGAAAATGACTCATTTGGAATTTCTAGAAACAAGTTAGGTGTGCACATGTTCTTACCTAAAAAAAGTCTTAACGAGCCAAAAAAACTCAATAATTTAAGTATTATGAACGAACTATGGACATAAAATGTGTTTCAGAATAGTTTATATGTCATTTGGGCCCTTAATTTTAAGTTTTAGTCCTTAATTAAACTTAATTTAGCCTTTACTGCTATGATTATTTTTAATCACTTTTACTAATCATTTTGATTAAAAATTAATAGGGTCTTATTAGAATATAATTATTAGACTTAATTAAATGTTTTATGTTGGATTTTTGAAATTAAAATCACAAAATCAGAAAAATTAAGATTAATACTAATCTCATATATGAGACAAAATAAGAGGGTTTTAAAGTAGGAAAAAGTTCAAAAGTTTGTTAAGATTTTATATTCTCTTTCAAAGTGAAATTGATTATAATGAATTAAATTGTATTAATATATGTAATATTTATCTATTTATACCTTAAAAAATATTTATAATATCATTTATCATTAATAATTAATTAGAAAAAATGCATTTTTTAACTAAAAAGCCGTATTTTTCACTATTCATAAAAAAAATAAAGTTTCTCAGAAAAATCCCAAAAATTCACCCTAGGCTAATTTAAACATTCTGAACTAAAAAATGAAGTTTATTTTATCAAATTAAATTTCTAATTTTTTCTAAAATTAATTTAATTGTTAAAAACTGATCCATTCAAGAAAATGATATTTTTAACATAAAAGGACTTTACAAAAAATATCATATTTCATTATCAGTATGTTTTATTTATATAAAAAAATTATAAACAATATTTGGAAAGTATTTTTTAGTATTAATATAACTATTTTTAATTATTAGGTTATAATTATATCATTTAATTAATTATATATATATATAAATATGTTTCATAGAAACTCAGTGTTGCATGCATTGTACACCATGTCGGAATTGCTTGTAGTGCAAACCAAGTTGGTATTAGATGCAGCGCAATCCAAGTTGGTATTGTGTGTGAAAGTAATGTTTTAATTATCCTTTTAATATATATATATATATATATATATATAAATATTTTGAGTTTCATGTGAAATGAAAAATATTGAAAAGATAAATTTATTCGAAAAAAATAATTCTCAAAATCTCAGGGTGTTACACGGAAGGATGAGTATCATCGTGACTTTGATTCATTGGGATATTGAGTCAACAATTGAAAAAAATGTGGAAGTATTTATAACTTTTGATATGGTTTGTGGATATGCCTTTGGGGAATTAGAATGAACTAGAATAGTTATATTGTTATGGTTGGCATGTAACACAATGTGTTATCTAATTGTTTGGAATATTAAGGGTTATTCTGGTATGATAGACCATGGATGTATCATTCCACTTTTATATTAACCTAGGATGGTAAAGGATCACTTTTTGTTATTGAGCATAATGGGAGTGGGTGGTGTAATATAAATTATTTTTGTTTATTTACATTTTTACACACAATTGTATATGTATGGATGCAAGGTAGGGATACCATTGGTGGTGAACTACTAAGTTCATACTCACAAACTGTATAGGACCTCCAAAATGCATGTATAATTTATAGTTTTGAGTAAAATTAAGTAAAAAGGATTTATTTCATGAGTTTAGTGGTCAGGGTCATACAGATGGTGCATGGGCATGATGACATGGTTTTTGAAAGACAGGTTGGGTGGTTCCTTAGTGCCAAGATGTTTATTTATTTTGGTTATTTTGTACATTTACATATATGATTGGATCATGGGAGATCCTGTTTACTCTTGTATGGCTGTCATGACTTGTGGATATTGTTTGGGTTATAACATGTGTATTTTGGCTCGTTATTACCATTATTTAAAATTGATTCCTCCATGTTTGAGAAATCACTTATTTAATGTAATTATTATTAATATTATTATCACAAGAGGGTATAGTCTCCCCACTATCACCCAAAATAACCCCACTACTAGTCAAAAACCTTTATTATATGGGGAAGAATTCCTAAGGTCTCATGATTCACTATTGGTTCGAGCACCATTTGAGTGACTGTGGGGATTTATAAAGTGGCATTGGAGCTTGGGTATTACAAGGTAGTTCCTTAAGTAGGTTGGTTACAAAATGGTAATAGTGTTTAGTTGTTTCCAATTGGTGTTAAATATGGGTTATTAAAATGTAAAATATTATTTAGGGTGTGGTAGAATAAGATTCTAGGAATGTGTTAGAACTTAGGATAGATGAAATATTGTGTGTCTGGACAACACCTACATGAACTAAGGTCCATGTTATTATGGAAACTAGGATTACTATTTGGTTTTCATGGTTATAGTTGATTTATTTTATTTTGGATTAATTTTTATTTGATATTATTGATTTATAGTTTCAGATTATTTTTCTTGGGAGGTAAGAGAGGATATCCATGCATCATATTAGGCATGTAGGGATCACATGACATATGTGTGTACTTATTATTATACTTAGAGACTTGAATAAAATAAAGATCTGAGCTATTTAATGTGTAAAAAATAGAATAAATAATATTTTCCTACATAGTCTCTTGGTGAATTTCTACTCAGATAACCCAGGAAGGTTAGTTGTTCTGGAAATGAAAAATGGGTTGATTTGTTTAAAGTTTCAGTAATAAAATATATAGTGTTTTCCTATATAACTTCTTGGTGAAAATCTATTCAGCTATCCTAGATAGGGGAATCTTAATGTGAATGGGGGTATGATCTTGTGTGTATATGTTGTGTGTGGTGACTGACCCTGATATGGGTAATTAAGGGTCCATTTTTGGATTTGGTTCCCTAGAAAAAACTTCTTTTTTACTTTATGATAACTTTTATTCATAGTTTTGAATATTATTAAACTCCTTATCACGTCATTCTTGTTTTTCTGCGTAACATAATATATGACAATGTCTTAAGAGTAGTTGTTGCACTAAAAGGTCATAACAGTTCCCCACTATGATGGGAACCCAAAAGTTCTACGACACTGTTATTGAATATAGGTTCTATAGCTGGATAATATCGTTTGAGGGACACAAATGATACATGCTATCAGGGGTGGAGACTCATAGGACTTTGAGACACCTTCCCACAATGTATGCCCTTGGTAATATCTAGTAGGATATTATGAGAACGATACATCCCAATAGGAAATCCACATTTATATGTTTCATTGGATGTTTCGATCTGTGGACATATGTATTGGTCCTTAGACTTTAAGATTATTATTAATGAGTATTATAAATCACGTACTTTGATGTATTCACGAAAACCATGTTGACAAATGTTTGCGGCAAGGTAGGATATGTTGGGTATGTCATGGTTAATATTGCATTAATGAATAATGTGAGAAAGAATTTTTCCCTTCTATTCTTTAATAGAAGTTGACATCTCAGGCCCTTTTATGGAAATGATATAGCCTAAATAAATACATGGTCATGGTGTTCTATAGGAAAGTTCTATTTCCATAAAGTCAAAGAAAGATAAATCGAGTACATAGGTTGATGGCACCGACATGCAACATGTTTTATTTGAGATATCATGATAAAAAGATTATATTAAATAGTAAGTGTCTGTATGAGGTAACATGTCTTTGTGGAACTAAATTCTTTATCTATGGGTGCCTTGGTGTGTTTTTAGATGCTAACCTTGGACTTTAGGCTTCTTCACCTAATACCACTAAGAAAGAGTCCTAGAGGGTCACACACTAAGTGTATCCAGATTCTTAGTTGAATAATATATTATTATTTATTATTTAAAAAGTTGAATAAATATTAACCCCGCACGTGGTTTAATAATTATTCATGTATACTTGATTTCATATATCCTACCACTATTTATTCGAGATAATATAATGTGAGCGGAATATTTAATAAATATTTATTTAATATTTAAGTGAATATAATATTTATTTATTTATTGAAGAATAATGTAGTGATATTTATTTAATAAATAAATATACATTATTCAAGGTATGATAAATATTATGAAGGAATGGTGGATTGATATTTTAGGTCCGATGAGAAATAATAAATAATAAATAATATTTGATTAAATAATATTTAATTATAATTCACAAGTTA
This sequence comes from Viscum album, assembly GCA_963277665.1. NCBI lineage: Eukaryota > Viridiplantae > Streptophyta > Magnoliopsida > Santalales > Viscaceae > Viscum > Viscum album. Next base: position 3,070,242 of record OY728165.1, read on the forward strand.
AGTGAATATCGAGAAATAATGATATTATTATTATTATTATTTTACATGGGGTTTCACTAGGATTAAATAAATAATTAAGGTCGCTTGTGCAATTATTTTATTTTGAACCTAGAAATATATAAACCCAATTATGTTATTTTCTCAATAAGACAATTCATTTGTTTTGGTTGTGCACAATGGATTTGGTGAATCCTCTCAATCACTAGAGAGATATTCTATCCAATAATGCTCCCAATAATGGAGAGAAATATTCCTCCAATGAATCCTCTCAAGTCAAGAGAGATCAAGGATAATGCTTTGTAAGCAGTTCTCATGGTGATCATAGGTGGATTATAAAAGCGAAGGGATTTACCTGGCCATCACCATGAGATTCTTTTGGTGACATCTGAAGATTCTTGGAACACATGTAGATCACCGCTAGAGGGAATCTGCACTTGATTCCTATAATTCAATGATGATGCATCATAGATCTATTACCAGATCCATCAACAAATAAAGAATTCCATCAAGGTAATTATTATTAAATTAAATTAATTATAAATAATATGTGATGATCTTATCTCTATGGTCCTGGTGTGATTACCCTTATCTGATTTTGTTGATCCAATTCCATAGATCTTGGTGTTTATCATCATGTAGATCTTGGATTGGTCATTAATCATGACAAAAATCAATTTTGGGACCTTCCCATCGCATGCTTCCACTGCGCCTGAAACCTACAAGTGGTATTAGAGCAGTCACATAATTATTTAAATATTGTTGGTGATATACACATTTTTAATTTAGTTTTTCAATTCAAGTTTAATCATTATTTTAATCCAAATTTTGAGATTTTTTTCTTCCTCCATTTCTCATAGATCTAGTTGAAATGATTAATTTTATTATTAAAATAAAATTAAAAATCTCATCTGGAGGTTCCAAGGATTCTAGATGGATAACACAATAGTACACATTGTGTAATCAGATTTATACGCCGTGTAGATGTGTTCAATGAATAATGAATTAATTTGGAAATTAATTTAGTTGTAAGCATTTATGACATGTGATGTAGTAATTACCTCACACTGTGTGTTGACCGGGACAAGGTGGTGAATAGATAATCAGAGTACACACTGTATAGTCCATGAACACAGATTGTAGTCCCTTTAAGTCACAAATGGTATGTGTATTACCATACACAACCTACCTGACTGGTGACCATGTAATTTAGAGATCACATGGTGTGTATCCCATTAGACATGTCGTTTAATCCATTTTCTGAGGTATAATTTACACATCGAGTCCCTAGGTGTGTACCTCGTATAGACAGTGAGAGATATACATACCATGTAGCTTGGATTCACATGTCATGTAATTATACCAAATTACATAGATTTAAAATTTATTTGTTATAAAATGTAAATCATGAGACATGTACTTACATGTGTTCATAAAGACAGGACACACCATGTGATAGGTTTTGACTTCGGTGGTGGTTGTCGACATTGGGGGACATGAAGACTTGATCTGTTGAGGAAATTTGCTACTTGTTCCTCTACTCTTTCTCCTATACTTCTCCACTCTCTCGAAGGCAGATCCAAGTGGTAGTCTTCTTGGTGATCTGGGATGTGAGGGAGAGAGATTTCATGCATCTTGTGGTGGTTCTATCTCTATTGGCTTCCAGAGGTTGACGATGTTGAGGATATGATATTCTTCGATGGATTTTGATTCTGGTATGTGAAAGCACCTAGACAATCTATGAGGAACGACTCCAGATGAGGAGTCAGATTAGGAAATTTTCACCCAAGCTTGGCCATCTGTATTTGGATAAACGAGAGGGTATGGATTTTTCCATCGGTACCAGGCCCGTGCAACCCTAAACATGACATATATCTGAGTGGTCATGCGATGGTGGAGGCTTGAAATCACGATTTAGTCTCTAGGGAGGGTCATTTCTTATAGTCTCTATCTGGGATAACTTTCCTTTTATGTTTTTAATTAGTTGAAGTTGTTAGGGTTCACACTTACCCTTTAAAAGTGTCATTTGAAAATGAAAAAAATGGATTCTATCCATCTGTGAAGTACACTTCATGAAATCATGTGATAAGTCATGTATTCCAAATTTCACAAGAGTAAAAAAATATACGAGTATAATACATATTGGGTAGAATCAGATGGGTATTCATTGTGTTTATTCCAAGGTACATTTATGTACACAATTAATTTTAACTAAATTTATTTAATTTGTTTAAAATTATAATGGATGATAATCTCAAGGTAATTTAGATAAGAATTAAGATAAAAGAATTGGTTAATTAAAGATAATAATTAATTTATTCAAGCATGATTTATATTAAATAAGAATGACTAAGAATTAAAAGCTAGTTTTATTAAATGCATAATTCATTTCATGCATGTGGATGATCATGATCTAGACCAGACCTTTTTATGTGATTTATTTCATTTAATTTATTATTAAATTAAATTTTTGGCCTCTGTGACTTCTCTCCTATTATTATATAAGGACTTAGTGACCATGGTTTCTTTAATGTAAATTTTTTCCCCTCACATGCATGAAAGTAAAAGCATATGTAATAGATGGAGCTCCCAAGCTAGTGGAGGTGGTTCAATTTTGGAGCCGAGGTGAAACCAATCCAAGGAGATACATATATGGACATGTGGAAATCTTTAACACGAAACTTAATTGGTTCAAGGTGTTTTCCCCCTAGGTCAGCGGTTAGTTTATCAACTGTTAGATAGACTAACCATTAGTATAATCTCATGATCATACCCTTTATTATTTTATTTCTATCAAGTTTCATGGTTATTTCATTATGGATTTTCTTTTCACAATCACATAATTAATGAATTAATGATCATGCAAGATAAAACTAAAATAAATAGGTTTATGCGTAAATATTATCTAAGACATGGTTAATCACTCAAGTAAATACACTTAATATTAAAAAGAATGTGATAAAGATAATAATTGGAAATTTACGCATAAAGGATAAAATAACTCAATTATATATATTAAGTTGGTATAGCTTTCCATTACTTCGGTTAAAATTGAATCATAGTTCAAAGTGCTTGACCATCCAAAGTTGGGGTTCTTTCAATTATCAAGGAATTATAACTTGAATTTTTGGGTTGAATTAACTTAGTTCACATCAAGGGTTGATATCCAAAATAGGACTTGGTGTAACTGATAGGCAAAGGTTGAGGAAATCCAATTTAAAGATTTCAGGATTAGGGAGTCCACTCAATAGATCAAGGAACTGTGAGTTAATAAAGTTGGCATTTAAAATTCCTACCTAAAACCATTCGAGTTTCTTGACCAACCAAAGTTGGGGTAATGAGAAGGGGAATATGGATCCTTGTCACTAGAATATCCAAGCAATAAGATATTCAAAATTCAATGGTGATGTCTATTGGGTTTTGATAAAATAGTGGGAGACTAATAAATATAATATTTATTTATTTGTCTAAATTTTATCAGTTAAAGTACTAAAATTATTATCATATTATTTTGTAGAAACAAAATTAAAATGACTTCAAACATATCACTACAATCCATAATTGAAAAGGAAAACCTTCTCACTAACACAAATTTCTAAGAGTGGAAAAGGCGCTTATGCATTATCCTTCACCATGAAAGAAAATTATATGTGATGGGAGAACCTTTTCCAGTTTCACCTGATAATGAGGCAAGTGATGAAGATCTATCTCTTTATGAGAAACATCTAAATGATTCTACAAATGTTCAGTGCTTCATGTTATCATCCATATACAATGAGATTTTAAAGAAACATGTAGACATGGACACATATAGCAGGATGTCTCACCTTTGGGATCTCTATCAAGAGATGGTGAGACAAGAGAGGTATGAGATATCCAATGCTTTTTTTACAACTAATATTGGAGAGTATGTGCCAGCTGGACCTCATGTAGTCAAGATTATTGGATACATTTAATGTTTAGAAATCTTAGGGATTAAATTTTCAGATGAGTTTCATACAAATCTTATACTTTCATCACTTCCCAAGACTATATCTAGTTTTATTATCAATTAAAATATGATCAATAATGAGAAGAGTCTTTCAAAACTTATTAATTTAATTTTACAAGTGCATTAGGACATGGGGAGTAATAAAACCACATCACTTATGGTGAATAAGAAAAGGAAGAACAAGGAAAAGGGGACCAAGACCTTTAAATAGTCTAAATCTCCCAAGCACCATCCTTCCAAAAAGAGGAAGATCCAAAGTCAGGGAAAGGAAAAGGAGACTGTATGTTTTTCATGTGGAAAGTCAGGCCACTAGAAGAGGAACTAATCCCAAAATAAAAGGGAAGCTAAAGGTGTGTTCATTATCAAGTGTAATCTTTCAATATATATACATTGGGTATTATATATAGCTTGTGGTTCTCACATTTGTATGAAAATGCATGAACCATATAGATTTCAAAATATTTCCAGAGGAGAGGTGGATCTGAAAGATGCTAATGGTGAAAGACTGGCTACTCTGGCCATTGGTGACTACCACCTCTCATTTACAACATGAATGATTCTATTTTAAAATATTGTTATTATGTACCTATGATTACCAAGAACATAATTCTATGTTATGCCTAGATACAGATGGGTTTATTTTCAAGTTTAGAAATAAAAGTTTTTTATTCTATAAGAATAACATATGTTATGGTATGAAACATTTAAATAATTTTTTTAGTTTAAATTATGAAAACCAAGTTTTGGAAATTGACAACTAATCATGTTCATATGACTTATATAACACCCATCTATGGAATCACCATCTTGGTCATGTAAATGAGAAGTGTTTGAAAAAGATCAATCAAGATGGTTATTTAGACTATTCTAAGCTAAAACCACTTGAAAGATGTCATGCTTGCTTACAAGAAAAAATGACCAAACCACCATTTGGAAGACAAGGTGAAAGAGACATAGAGCTTCTAGGATTGGTACACAATGATGTATTTGGAAAATTTTTAGTAGAATCTAGAGGCATATACTCTTAATTCATAAATTTTATTGATGACTTGAGTAGATATGACTATATATACTTAATGAGGTATAAGTTCGTGTCCTTTGAGAAATTCAAGTAATTCAATAATGAAGTAGAGAATCAACTTAGAAAGAAGATAAATAATCTTTGATTGGATTGAGGTGGTGAATATATTAACTAAGAGTTCATTGAATTTATACTAGAGTTTGTGATTCTATCTCAACTCACTCCACCTTACACACCATAGTGGAATTGTGTTAGTGAAAGTAGGAACCATACCTTGTTAGAAATAGAAAGGTCAATGATGAGTTATGCAGATCTTTAATTATCTTTTTAGGGATATGCATTAAAAACTACGATATACACATTAAAATGACTTCCAACTAAAGAGGAAAATAGAATCACCTTCAATTTATGGAGTGGAAAGAAACTTATTTTGTCTCATACATGTTTATGGGGTTACGAGGTGTTTGTTAAGGCCTTCTCAGGAAAAAAACTAGTACCCCAGGGCACGAAATGTATCTTTATAGGGAATCCCAAGGAAAACAAAGGGAAACTACCTATACAAACCCTCATACAAGAAAGAGACTATCGTTAGACAAACCTTCTTTCTTTAGATCACATACTAAAAAAGGATAGTGGGAGAAATATTGACTTCAATGAAGTTGATACTCAAGATACATAAGTGTTGGAGTAGGAAAAAGTTCCACAAGTCCCCGTGGAATAAGTAGTTCGTGAAACAAAAGTACTACATAGGAGTGTAAGAGTGGTAAGAGAACCATAGAGATATGGTTTTCTAGTCACCGAAGATGGAGACTCATTATTGTTTAAGAATAATGAACCTCTCTACTACAAGGAGGCAGTAGAGATCACATAATCTACAAGATGGAAAGAATCCATGAATTCTGAAATCGATTCCATGTATCATAACCAAGTTTGGGTTCTGGTCAATGCACTAGTTGATGTAAATCCAGTTGGGTGAAAATGGGTATTCAAGAGAAAATTGTACATGGAAGGTAAAGTAAAAACTTATAAAGTAATGATAGTGGATAAAGGGTTTAAAAAATATCAAGGAATTGACTATGATGAAACCTTCTCACCAGGTTCCATATTTAAGTCCATCAAAATTATACTTTCCATAACAGCTTACCATGACTATGAGATTTATAAGATGTATGTCAAAAATGAATTCATTAATGGGAATATTAATTAAGATTTCTATATGACACAACCAGAAGGGTTTGGGACTCCAGGTGATTCCAAAAGGATTTTCAAGTTGCATAGATCCATTTATGGATTGAAGAAATCATCCAGGTCATAGAACATTCAATTAGATTAATCCATAAAATAATTTGGTTTCATTAAGAAAGAATGTGAGCCATGTGTTTACAAGAGGTTTAGTGGGAGTGCGGTCATTATCCTAGTGGTATATGTTGATGAAATTTTACTTATTCGAAACAACATACCGGTATTACAGTCAGTTAAGGACTAGTTAAACAAATGTTTCTCCATAAAAGACTTTGGTGAAGTATCCTGCATTATAGGGATCTAGATCATTCATGATAAATCCAAGATGCTATTTATAATAAGTTAAAGTATATATATTGACTATATACTAAAGATATTTAGTATGGAACAATCCAAGAGGGGATTAGTTCTAGTGTCACATGGTTTACATATTTCTAAGAAAATGTTTCCTTAAACACAATAGGAGAAAGAGAGAATGAGTAAGATCCCATATGCTTCTATTATAGGATCAATCATGTATGCCATTTATGTACTAGAATTAATGTTACCTATACACTTATCATGGTAGGAAGATATCAAGTAGATCCAAGAGAATAAAATTGGTCTACTATTAAGGCTATCCTTAAGTATCTAAGAAAAAATAAGGATATATTCTTGGTGCTTGGAGGAGAAGAGGAGATGGTCATCAGGGGTTATACTGGTGCTGGTTTTTAGATAGATCATAATGATCTGAAGTTGTAGTTAGGATATGTTTTCTATCTCAATATAGGAGTTGTGAGATAGAAGAGTTCAAAGCAGCTAGTTTTCACTGATTCTACAGTGGAGTCCAAGTATATAGCGACTTATGATACATCCAAAGAAGCTGTTTAGATTTGAAACTTTGTCTAGGAGCTTGATGTGGTACCTAGCAGTAAATTCCCTATCATGTTTTATTGTGATAATACTTCAATGAAGACTCTTTCAAAAGATCCAAGGTTACACCAGCAAACAAAGAATATACTATGTAAGTATCACATATTGAGAGATTTTTATCAAAGGGGTGAAGTTTTAGTGATCAGAGTACCCATGGAAGAGAACATGGAAGACCCCTTGACTAAAGTCCCATCTTAGCAGAAGCATGAGTATCACATGAGATCTAGTGGAATGAAGGTTGTTAGCAGTTGTCTCTAGTTTAAATGGGAGTCTGTTGGAGTTAGTTCCCTAGAACCAACTTCTTTATACTTTATGATAACTTGTATTCATAGTTTGAATATTTATAAATTCTTTATCACATCATGCTTGTTCTTATGTGTAATATAGTATGTGATAATGTCTTAAGAGTAGTTGTCATACTAAAAAGTCATGGTAGTTCCCAACTATGATGGGAACCTGGAAGTGCTACGACACTATTCTTGAATATATGTTCTATAGTCAGATGATATCATTTGAGGGACACAAATAATACATACTATTAGGGGTGGAGACTCATAGGGATTTGAGGCACCTTTCCATGGTGTATTCCCTTGGTAATATCCAGTAGGATATTATGAGAATAAGACCCGCCAGTAGAAAATCTACATTTATAAGTGTCATTGGATGTTCCTGTACATGGACATGTGTATTGGTCCTTAGACTTTAATATTATTATTAATGAGTATTATGAGTCACGTACTTTGATGTATTGATGAAATACGTGACGATAGATGTTCATGGGGAGGTAGGATACGTTGGGTACATCACGATTAATATTACATTAATGAATAATACAAGAAAGGATTTATCCCTTCTATTCTTTAATGGAAGTTGATATCTCAAGACCTTTGATAGAAATGATATATCCTAAATAAATCCATGGACATTGTGTTATAAAGGCAAGTTCTATTTCTAAAAAGTCATATAAAGAGAAATCAAGCACATAGATTGATGGCACCGACATGAAACCTGCTTGATTTGAGATATCATGGTAAATGGATTACATTACACAGTAAGTATATGTATGAGGTAACATGTCATTGCGACATTAAATTATTTCTCTATGGGTGCCTTGGCATGTTTCTAGACACTAACCTTGTACTTTAGGCTTCTTTTCCTAATGCCACTAAGAAAGAGGCCTAGATGGTCACACACTAAGTGTATCCAGAATATTAGTTAAATAATATATTATTATTTATTATTTAAAAATATGAATAAATATTAATACCACATGTGGTTTAATAATTATTCATGTATGCTTGATCGCATATATCCCATCACCAGTTATTCGAGAGAATATAATGTGAGTGGAATATTTAATAAATATTTTTTTAATATTTAAGTGAATATAATATTTATTTTTTCATTTTCGAATAATGCAGTGATATTTATTTAATAAATAGATAGACATTATTCAAGGTCTGATAAATATTATGAAGGAATAGCAGACCCATATTTTAGGTCTGGTGAGAAATAATAAATATTGAATATTATTTGATTAAATAATATTTAATTATAATTCACAAGTTAAGTGCATGTTGATAAATAATGATATTATTATTATTATTTGACATGGGGTTTCAATAGGATTAAATAAATAATTAAGGGCACTTATGAAATTATTTTATTTTAACCCTATCAATATATAAACCCGATTATGTTATTTTCTCAATAATACAATTCATTTATTTTGGTTGTGCACAAAGGATTTGGAGAATCCTCTCAATCCCTAGATAGATCTCCTCTCCAAGAGTGCTCCCAAGAATAGAGATAAATATTCCTCCATCAAAACCTCTCAAGTCAAGAGAGATCAAGGAGAATGGTTTGGAAGAAATTCTCATGGAGATCATAGGCAGACACCACAAATGGAAGGTTATGCCATGCTAGCACCTAGAGATTATTTCAGAGACATCTTGAGATTCATGGAACATGTGTACATCACTTATAGAGGGAATATGCACTTGATTCCTACAATAAAATGACGGTGCACCACAAATCTGTTACCAGATCCATCAATGAATAAATAATTCCATCAAAGAAACTATTATTTAATTAAATTAATTATAAATAATATGTGATGATCCTCTATCTAATTTTAGTTTTATTACCCTTGTTATATTTTATTGATCAAATTCCATAGATCATAATGTTTATTCTCATGTAAATCTCAGATTAGTCATCAATCATGACAAAAAGAAATGTTGGGCACCGCCCATCGCATACTCCCACTGCACCCAGAACCTATATCCATGAGGTTGGATGATATGTGACATGGGTGTGGTGAGGTTAGTGAGATATTCTTCCTATTATAGAATCCCATATTTTCAATATTTAGATTTTTATATCTGTATTGATTATTATATTTTTTCTCAATAATATTCCACTTAGACAGCCTCCGTTGGATCACTAGGAGTGAGGAGATGTGGTGCCACTAGGGAATTCATAGTATGAGTCCCCCAAGGGCGGAGGTGAGAATGAGACATAGGTGGAGGATTCAAGGTAGGAAGGACAACCACAATAGGAAAAGGAGTTAGGGTAGTGTCTAGATATGCAGATCATGGTGAGCTTAGTATGGGTTATCTTGAGTCTTGATCATGAAGAATAGGGATCTAATCTGTTTATAACATATTTGATGTGGGAGTTCCAGTCGCAATACCCTCCCTTATTCCAAGGAGAAGGTGGACCACATGTTGCAGAGTTCTGGATGGAGTCAATATAGATGATATTTGACCTGATTAAGACAACCCCAGAACAGAGGGTGAATCTAGCCACATATATACACATAGGAATAACAAAAAATTGGTGGTACATATAGGTATAAGCATAAAAGAATGATAGGTTGATGTGGAAGGATTTTGAGGAATTTTTTTTGATCACTTATTTTGTGAGACACTACAGGCAGAGCAGTCCTATAATTTTATGTACTTGTAGTAGAGAGAGACATCAATTATGGATTATAATAGAAAATTTATAGATCTTTTTTGATTTTCACTAATAATGGAAGGATATGAGATTAATATAGTGAAATGGTTTGAGGATGGTTTATGACATGATATCAGGGTACAAGTAAACACACTAAGGTTGATCTCATTCTCATAGGCAGTAAATTAGGCATAGATCATTGAGTGAAACTTGATGGATGGGACCATACTGAACCAAATATCAGGGCTAATATATGGGATTCATCTATGCACAGGGTACATGGTAGTGGGAGAGAACCCTGGTAGTGGGGGCAGTGGATGATGAGAAGTACAACTCCACAAGGAGGATAAGCATTGGAAAATTGGGCTTCAGGACAATTGTATACAGCTGGGCTAACATAATCAGAACAGGTTATAGAGTTGACCACAATCATAGGTATTCCATGAGCATGATGATAATGTTTTTTGTATGATGGGTAGGGGTACACATTTTGCATATGTAATTTATGTGGTATTCATTGGAATTGGGTATCAAGTGGGAATCATCTATGATGTGGGATAAAAGTGGGAATTATAATGATGCATAATAATGATGGGTGATGATTGGAGGCTATGTGTGGGAATTAAACATGTGAAAAATAGATGGGTAGGACACCATCATTGTGTAATTAGGTTTGGTGAGACCAGGTAGGTAATTCCTATGGAGGGGAGTGACCACAAAAGGAATTGGTTGGGTAACCGTTGTTGTTGAAGTATTTGGGAATGATACAAATGTGTTCAACATCATATTAATGTTGTGAGAATACATAGAGTGGGATACTCAGGTGTTGGTAGAAGTTTATTGATAAGTAATCAAGATATATTGGGGATGATCTATCATATGGTGGGGAGGTTATAATGTCTCAGGTATTTGAAATAGTGATTTAGTTCAAGTCTTGGCTCGATCAAGTAGTTGGGACTTGATAGAAGTGTTGAAAGTGTTGGTATATGATGATGAGCGAGCCTTAGGAGTTTCCATGGACTTGAGGGTTAGTTTTTATTAATTTTTTTGTGGGTTTTAAATCATGAATTCATGATTATATACGGTTTTTGAGTTTCTTGGAATGACTAAATATGAGTTTTTAGAGTTTTTAGAGATTTTGAGTCTTGTTGCTAATTTTCAAAAAAATTTCTAAGTCTAGAAATCTTACTTTATAATACGACTTTATATTAGAAACACTATTCATAGTAAAAATTTGGAAGTCTTACTTTATAGGAAGTATTTTTTCCTCTTCCAAATTTTAGGTGTTTTATAAAAGTTGTACATAGTATGACTTTGAGAAAGTTGTCTTTTTTCCTTTTCCAAAAAAAGGCTCACATGAACATTGATTCCAAAACATTCCTAATATTAAATAAATGATTAAAAAACAGTTTAAAGGGATTTTAGGGATCTTACACACCCCAAACATAGAAAATCTATACAAGATAAGTCTCTCATTCTTCTATTGTTCTATGAAACATATCTAATTCATTTATTATCATAGTCACATGTCATTTAAGGTATGAGGGAGATATGTGTAAGACTAACATTCAACATGCGACTAATGCTTAGATTTCTACTATTTATTTATTTCTTGATAAAAACCATAATTTTAGGGATTTTGTTAGATTTTGAAAAATATTTTGATTAAATTCAAACTAGATAAATATTATTAATGGGAATATTCCTATAAAATTCAAGTAGGTAGCCCCTATATTATTCCTAAAGTATACATGTGTTATGTGATGTGTGGGAAACATGCATGAGTGGGGTGGTCCGGGTAAGATCGATTATGAATTGATTATAGTTTTTATTATTCTTAAGAGATACTGGTGGGTAGTCTCATGTGTGAAATGATGTGGTTGATCCTGATATGGCATGAAAGGTGTGATATGTGGTTACATGGTTGGTTGGAAATGATGATGCTAGTTATGAAAATTGTTTTCATGATGTGGTGACTGAGATGGTTACATGGGAACATGTTGTGCTTGGCCTTAGTGGATGTGGGTGATATTGATCACTGAAAGTGAGATGAGGTGGTTCGTAGGTGGAAACAAAGGTTTTCTAGAGTGTGTCCTAGATTTTTGGTGATGTAGCTCACCTTGGTTGGATAATGGATCTGTTGGGGGGTTATGTGCACATAGGGTATGCCCCATGATGTGGTTTTGAACACTCATTATGAGTGGAGACCTTTGTAGGTTAAGAGACATATGGAATGATGTTAACCATTAGTATGAAGTAGGTTCTCACTATTGATGGACATAATTAGTAGTAGTTGATACCACTAGATAAGGGATGAGTCTCACCATTATATTGGGTCCATTAGTCTAAAACATGGAAGGATGAGTATCGTTGTGGCTTGATTTCATCGATTTGTTGAGCCAATGATTGGAAAATGAATGTAAAAGTGCTGGGGAATTGTGATATGGTTTGTGGATGTTCCTTTGGGGCATATGGATATCCTATAATAATTATGTAGTTATGGTGGGAATGTGACTCCATGTGTCATGTGATTAGTTGGATGGTTGAGGGTTTTTCTAGTATGACAAACCATGGATGTATCATTCCACTCCATCATTGGTCTAGGCAGGTAATGAATCACTTATAGCAATTGAGAATAAGGTTAGTGGGTGGTGTGATATCGATTGTTTCCATTTATTCATGTTTTTACATACATTGATATATGTATGACTTGTAAGGGTTGGTGTCCTGAGAACCAATTGTTTTGTACTTTGATTACATGAATATACTCTTGTTATATATTGTTCATTGTTCTGCATGACTATAATATATAATGTCATGGAATATTTGTTACATTAATAAGGTCATGGAAGATCCCCGCTATGATGAGAACCTTGAAATTCTATAACAATATTCTTAAATAAAGTTCTAAGGTTGGATGACATACTATGATAGGACACATAGTATACAGACCGTCATGTGTGAGTATTTGTAAGAATATGAGACTCTCTCTCACGGAGTTCGCACTTGGTAATCTCCAAGATGGGAGATTATGAGAACAGACCCACCAGTAGCAATTCCTCATGTATTGGTGTCATCAGACATTTCTATCTATGAGCGTGTGTAATGGTACTTAGACTGGAAGATTATCATTAACTCATGTCATGACTTGCGCACTTAGATTTACTCACAAAAACCGTCACGCAGACAGTTGGCGGGAAGTAGGGTATGTTGGGTGCGTCACGAGTGACATGTTTTTAATGGATAAGTTGAGGAAGGATTTGTCCCTTACATTTATGGAAGTTGATACCTCGGCCCTTTGATTGAAATAGAACCATCACATTAAATTCCATGGCCATGGTATAAACGATGAGTTTATTTCAGGTAGTCAAAGAACGACGAATCAAGCATATAGGTTTATGACACTTCCATGAAACCTTCTTGATGAGATATTGAGACAAAGGGAATAAATTAAATAGTAAGCATTCATATGTGGTGATACGTCAATGCGGCGTCAACTTATTTCTCTTGGGTGCCTTGACCCGTTGCTAGACAGTAATCTTGGACTTTAGGCAAGCTTGCCTAATGCCAACGAGAAAGAGGACTAGAGGGTCACACACTAAGTGTATTCAAGTATCTCAAGTAGAATAAATATTATTCCTGTACATGGTTTAATAATTATTCAAGGAGGCCTAAATCATTTTAATGTTGGAGGAAGAATAAAATGAAAACAAGTACATTCCGTGTATTAATTATTACACGCCGTGTAGTTTTTATTTTGAAAACAAGTACACGTCATGTATTATTAAATGTACACACCATGCAGTTTTCATTTTGGAAAGAAAATGAATAAATGAAAACAAGATATACACATCATGTACATTGAATGTACACGCCGAGTAGTTTTCAATGAAAAACAAGTACACGCCATGTATTTATTATTACACGCTGTGTAGTTTTTCCAGTCGTGATTTTGAGGATATAATATTGTTTTATTAAATTATATTTATTATAATCAGCGTGAGCGCATGCCAAGGAATTAATTATTCGACATAGGGGTTTTCAATAAGATTTAATGAAATAAATGAAACGCATAATGTGTTTATTTATTATCATAACTCTACTACCTCAAAACTCGATTTTAAATATCCTCACAACCCCAACTCTTTTCCTACACAAGAGAATAGTTGTGCACAACAATTCTAGAGAATTATTTCAAGGCCGAAAGAACCTCTTCCTCCAAGAACACTCTCAAGACCGATAGAGATCCTCTTCCACCGGATCAAGATGATCTAATGCGGACAATGAAATAAAAGTTTTCTCCATGCTATCACTCAGATACTCCTTTAGCAACATCCCGAGATACGGGGTACACGTGTGGATCACCGCTAGAGGAAGTCTACACTTGGCTTCTACGATGCAACGACGAATCACATCAGAACGTGATCAGGAACATCAACGAATAAAGAACACCCAAAAGGTATTTCTTTTCAATCGATTAAATTAATTATAATCAACCTGTAATGATCCTAATTTGTGGTTCCAGGACTTTCCTTTTCTTTGTCTATTTCTGTGATTCGATCCGTGGAGACTGGCGTTTATCATCGTATTGATCCTGGATTGATCATTGTTAATGAAAAAATCCAAGTGGGAACATCCACCCACGCACTTCCGCTGTACCCAGAACCTTCAAATGGTATCAGAGGGAGGTTACAGTGTTGATTATAGTTATTTAATTTTCTTTGATAATTTACGCATTTATATTTATTCAATTCAAGATAAATCATTCTATAATCTGAATAAAAGAGATCTGTTCTTCCTCCTTCATTTCTCGATTCGTATGACAGAAAATAACTTTTAATTTTAATTTTTGATTAAAATAAAAATGAGGAACTCATCTGGAGGAGCCGCTCTTTCTGTCTGTACAACACAGAAATACACGACGTGTAATGAAAACTACACGCTGTGTACTTAGGTTCAACAAACTGGTACTGGTCCGCCAAACCATACCGTGTGAATTGATTACACCTAAGAATTTATTACCCCATGTTGACCAAAAATGAATGGCACGTGGGAACAGGAATACACGACATGTATGTTGGATCAACACGCCGTGTAGTCCGATACGGCCCAAGTGAAACTGTGTACAAAGGAGAAGCCGCGTACCACGTACACAGGATCGCCAGGCCGGTTACCACGTAACAAGGAAGTACACGCTGTGTATGATTTATCTATACTCCGTGTACTCCAAAATTTCCAAAGTACATAAAACATGCCAAATCCCCCGGCGTGTACTTTGGATAAAAGGTGAAAATAAATACACGCCGTGTAAATATAAACTACACGCCATGTACTTTCTAGAAATTTCACCAGGTTTCCTCCAAAAGTACAAATACCTGTACAAGGGATATAGATGAGAAGAATCTCAAGGAAATTCAGAAAGGAATTTAAGATAAAGAGTTGATTAATTATAAGATCATAATTAATTGAATTCAAGCGCGACTTATCTTGAATAATAAAATGATTAAAAGAATTTGAATTTTAAATATGATTAAATGTTGTTTCATGCTATGGATGATCATGATCTATACCAAATACCCTTTTTATGTGTGTATGGTTTCATTTAAATTTGTTTCATTTAAATTTGTTGGCCTGCGAGCCTTCTTCCAATAAAATGTAGGGCCTGCATGCCCATGGTTTCTTTAATGTAAACCCTATGTAATGGAGGATCTCCCAAGATAGAGGAGACATTTCAAAATCCGAAGCTGAGGCGAAACCAACCCAAGAAGATACCAAGGTGGACAGGTGGGAGCTGCAAAACACGAACCGAAAGGTTCAAGGTGTTTTTCGTAGGTCAGGGTTAGCTTATCAAAACCACTAGATAAGCTAACCAATAGAAGCTCAAGATCATGCCATCTTATTTTAATTCTATCTGATTTCATGGTTTATTTATTATATATGTGTTGTCGCGATCACATAATTAATAAACAAGCATGCAAAGATGGAATAAAATAAAACCAGACTATGCGTAAACATTATCAGAACATGGTTAATCACTTAAGCTAGCATCACTTAATATTAACAAGCATGTGATAATGAAAAACTACGCATAAAAGATTAAAATACCTCAATACCATATTTAGTCAGACCAAGCCTTCCGTTACTTGATTAAGGGAAAGACTCAATAAAACTATGTGTTTGACCAACCCTTGTTGGGACACTTAATTTTATAAAGGAAGCCCTTATGAAAGGTTTCGGGTTGACTTAACCATATTACATCAAGAGGAGTATCCCTTGCTAGACTTGATGTAATATTTGAGGAAAGAGTTGAGGAAATCCAAGTCAAGATTTCAGGATTGGGGAGTCAACTCAACAGATCAAGGAACTGTAAGCTCATAGTTGGTAAAGAAATGCCTACCTAAATACCCTCAAATAGCTTAACCAACGCTTGTTGGGGTTATGCGAAGGGGAATATGGATCCTTGACACTAGAATGTCAAAGCAACTATAAATTCTGAGTTAAATGGAGAGGTCCATTGGGACTTGATAAAATAGTGGAAGAATTAATAAATTCATTTATTAT
This sequence comes from Viscum album, assembly GCA_963277665.1. Taxonomy (NCBI): domain Eukaryota; kingdom Viridiplantae; phylum Streptophyta; class Magnoliopsida; order Santalales; family Viscaceae; genus Viscum; species Viscum album. The sequence goes on from OY728165.1 coordinate 3,086,927, forward strand.
TTCTCATAAAAATGTAATCAAGAAAGTACTGATAAATCTGCTCTTTTAATTTGTAGAATCAATATGACAAACTTGTAAAACACATTTTCTCTGCGATCAATTCTAGATAAAGACAATATCCTCATCGGCAGTAACTTTCAAGAATGGTTTAGGCACCTTCGGGTTATCCTATGCCATGAATGAAAGTTTTACGTGCTGGAGTTTTTACTTCCTGATCCACCTATCCAAGGGGAGAGTGATGAAGCTTTCCTGGTTTATGATCAATATTTGAGCAATGCACTCGATGTTCAATGTTTGATGCTGTCATCAATGTCTAGTGAGATCATGAAGTCTCATGAAGACATGGATGCCTACAGCATGCTCGAGAACCTCCATGGTTTATACCAAGAGAGAGCAAGACTGGAAATGTTTGAGATCTCCAAAGCTCCATTCTAGAGAAATCTTGGAGAGGGTGCCCCAACTGGGCCTCATGTAGTCAAGCTCATTGGCTACATTGAGCGCTTAGAGGTTCTAGGGTTTAAATTCCCTAAAGAAATGGGTACCGATCTCATTCTTGCGTCACTCCCCCAGAGCTTCTCAAACTTTGTTGTGAACTTCAACATGAACAACATTAAGAAGTCTCTGTCTGATCTTCATATCCTCATTCGCCAAGTGGACAATGAAATGAAGCGTGAAAAGCCTTATGTCCTCATGGTGAATAAAAGGAAAGGGAAGGAGAAGAGATTTAAGCCCAAATATTCTTCAAGGCCTTCCAAGAAAAGGAAGACCAAAGGGGAGGCAAGAGAACATGACGCTATTTGTTTCGCATGTGGCAAGAAGGGCCACTGGAAGAAAAACTGCACCCATACAAGGAAGAAAGGAGAAGCTTCAGGTGCGTTTGTTATCGAATGCAATCTATCTATTTCTACCAATTGGGTATTAGGTACTACTTGTGGTGATAAAATCTGTATCCAAATATAGGAACTAAGTAGATTCAGAAATATTGATCGAGGTGAGGTAGATCTACGAGCATCCAACAGAGCCATACTTGCTGCTGTAGTTTTCGGGGACTACCACATCACACTACCAACTGGAATGATCTTGGTGTTAAAGGGTTGTTATTATGTGCCTTCTATTACTAAAAACATTATTTCAGTATCCATATTAGATACTAATGGATTCATGTTCAAGTTTGGAAATTAATGTTGCTACTTTTATAAATATAGAATTTTTTTTGGTAGGGCACATTTATATAACAACCTTTATGTGTTAGAATACACAAACCAAGTAATGGAAATTGATGACATAGTCAATTCACATGACTCATACCACACCCAACTTTGGAATCACCAACTAGGTCATGTCAATGAGAAATGTTTGACAAAATTACATCAAGATGGGTATTTAGATTCTTTCGAACTAAAACCACTTGGTGTATGTCATGCGTGTCTACAAGGCAAAATGACTAAAACCCCATTTAGTGGGAAATGTGAAAGGGCTAAAGAGCTTCTAGAATTAGTTCACGCAGATGTGTGTGGACCATTTCTAGTTGAAGCAAGGGGTGGGTTCTCATACTTCATAAATTTTACTAATGATTTTAGTAGATATGAATATATTTACTTAATGAGGTATAAGTCAGATTATTTTGATCAGGTCAAAGAATACAAGAATGAAGTTGATAACCAGCTTGGTAAGAAGATTAAGAAACTCCGCTCAGACAGAGGAGGAGAATATCTTAATTAGGACTTCATTAATTTCTTACGGGAGTTTGAGATTCTATCTCAACTCACTCCTCCATACACACCTCAGTGGAATGGTGTAAGTGAAAGGAGGAACTGCACCCTGTTGGACATGGTGAGATCAATGATGAGTCATGCGAGTCTTCCATTATCCTTTTGGGGATATTCATTACAAATAGAAACACACATACTAAACCAAGTACCAACTAAATTGATAAATGGTATTCCATATGAGTTATGGAGTGGACGCAAATCCATGTTATCGAATTTACATGTGTGGGGTAGCGAAGCATTTGTTAAGGCCTCTTCAGGTAACAAAATTTCACCCCGAGGCACAAAGTGTATCTTTATAGGATATCCCAAGGAAACAAGGGGATATTACCTATACAACCCCTCAAACAAAAAGGTTACAGTGGCAAGACATGCCATATTCCTTAAAAGGGAGCACATCTCAAAAAGAGATAGTGGGAGCGGGATAGACTTCGATGAAGCCGAGGCTTAAGATACACAGAAGTTGGTACAAGAACATATTCCACAAAGTTTCATGGAAGAACAATCTGTTCCAGAGACACAAGAACTGCGTAGGAGCATGAGAGAGGTGATAGAACCAGAACGATATGGTTTTCTTATCACCGAGGATGGTGACTCATTATTGGTTGAAAATGATGATCCTCTTACCTACAAGGAAGCAGTTTAAGGCACAGATGTTTCCAAGTGGAAAGAAGCCATGAATTCTGAAATGGATTCCATGTAACAAAGCCAAGTCTAGATTTTGGTAGATCCTCCAGTTGATGTAAAGCCTATTGGTAATAAATGAGTATTTAAGATGAAACTAGACATGGAGGGTCAAGTCAGCACCTATAAGGCACGACTGGTTGAAAAAGGTTTTAGACAGCATCAATTAATTGACTATAATGAAACCTTTTCACCGGTTGTGATGTTGAAATCCATCAGAATCTTATTAGACATTTCGCTTACCATGACTATGAAATTTGGAAAATGGATGTTAAAATAGAATTCCTTAATGGGAACCTCCAGGAAGATGTCTACATGACACAACCTGAAGGGTTTGTGACTCCAAAGGATGCCAACAAGGTATGAAAGTTGCATAAATCCATTTATGGATTAAAGAAAGCATCAAGGTCATGGAACATTCATTTTGATGAAGCTGTAATAGAATTTGGCTTTGTTAAGAATTAATGTGAGCCTTGTGTCTACAAAAGGTTTAGTGGAAGTGTAATCATTTTACTAATTGTATATGTTGATGACATATTACTAATTAGAAACGAAGTACCTATCTTACAGTCATTTAAGGCATGGTTTCATAAATGATTCTCCATGAAATACTTGGGAGAGAAAACATTTATTCTTGGGATCAAGATCCATCGTGATAGATCCAAGAGAATGCTGGGCCTGAGTCAAAGTACATACATTGACAAGATACTGAAGAGATTCAGTATGGAACTATCCAAGATAGGATTGTTTCCAGTGTCACATGGAATTCATCTTTCAAAGAAAATGTGTCCTCAGACACATGAGGAAAGAAAGAGAATGGAAAGGATCCCTTACGCATCCGCGATTGGGTCAGTCATGTATGCTATTCTATATACGAGGCTAGATGTTGCTTATGCATTAAGTGCGGTAGGCAGATATCAAGATGATCTAGGAGACCGCCATTGGATGGCAGTCAAGACTATCCTTAAGTATCTGAGGTGTAATAAGGACATGTTCCTGGTTTATGGAGGAGATGAGGAACTAGTCATCAGAGGAAATGTAGATTCTAGTTTCCAGACTGATCAAGATGACATGAAGTCATAGACTGGATACATCTTCAGTTTGAATGGAGGTGTAGTGAGCTGGAAGAGCTCAAAGCAGAGTGTGGTGGTAGATTCTACATCAGAGTCTGAGTATATCGCAGCTTCTGAGGCAGCTAAAGAAGAATTATGGATGCGGAGCTTCATCCAAGAGCTAGATGTGGTATTGAGCAGTAAAGATCCTATCACACTCTATTGTGATAATACTGTAGCGGTGGCACTTGAAAAAGATCCAAGGTCACATCAGTGGAAAAAAAACATACTTCAGAAGTATCATCTCTTGAGGAATTTTTCTCAGAGAGGTGAAGTTGCAGTGAGCATTATCTCTACAGAAGACAACATGGTAGACCCCTTGACTAAAGCCTTGAATCAGCAGAAACATGATCATCATGTGAGGTCTAGCAGACTAAAAGTTGTAGGCAATTGGCTCTAGTCCAAGTGGGAGTCTGTAAGGGTTGGTGTCCTGAGAACCAACTATTTTTTACTTTGATTACATGAATGTACTCTTTTCATATATTGTTCATTGTTCTGCATGACTATAATATAATAATGTTCTGGAATATTTGTTGCATTAATAAGGTCATTGAAGATCCCCGCTCTGATGAGAACCTTGAAATGCTATAAAAATATTCTTAAATAAAGTTCTACAGTTGGATGACATACTATGATAGGACACATAGTATACAGACTGTCATGTGCAAGTGCTCATAAGAAGATGAGACTCTCTCTCATGGAGTCCGCACTTGGTAATCTTCAAGATGAGAGATTATGAGAACAGACCTGCCAGTAGCAATTCCGCATGTCTTGGTGTCATAGGACATTGATATCTACGAGCGCATGTAATGGTCCTTATACTAAAAGATTATCATTAACTCATGCCACGAATCGCGCACTTAGATTTACTGACGAAAACCGTCATGCAGACAGTTGGTGGGAAGTAGGGTATGTTGGGTGTGTCACGAGTGACATGTTGTTAATGGATAAGTTGAGGAAGGATTTTTCCCTTCCATTTATGGAAGTTGACATCTCATCCCTTTGATTGAAATAGAACTGTCGAATTAAATTCCATGGACATGGTATAAATGACGAGTTTATTTCAGGTAGTCAAAGAATGAAGGATCAAGCATATAGGTTTATGACACTGCCATGAAACCTAATTGATGATATATTAAGACAAATGGATTAAATTACATAGTAATCATTCGTATGAGGTGATACGTCAATGCGGCGTCAACTTCTTTCTCTTGGGTGCCTTGACCCGTTGCTAGACAGTAATCATGGACTTTAGGCAAGCCCGCCTAATGCCAACGAGAAAGAGGCCTAGAGGGTCACACACTAAGTGTATTCAAGTATCTTAAGTAGAATAAATATTATTCCCATACGTGGTTTAATAATTATTCAAGTAAGCCTAAATTGTTTTAATGTTAGAGGAAGAATAAAATGAAAACAAGTACACGTTGTGTTTTAATTATTACATGTTGTGTAGTTTTTATTTTGAAAATAAGTACACGTTGTGTATTATTAAATGTACACGCCATGTAGTTTTCATTTTGGAAAGAAAATGAATAAATGAAAACAATATATACACACCATGTAGTTTTCAATGAAAAACAAGTACACGCTGTGTATTTATTATTACACATCGTGTAGTTTTTCTAGTTGGAATTTTGAGGATATAATATTATTTTATTAAATTATATTTATTATAATCAGCATGAGCGCATGTCAAGGAATTAATTATTCGACATGAAGTTTTTCAATAAGAGTTAATGTAATAAATGAAATGCGTAATGCATTTATTTATTGTCATAACTCTACAACCTCAAAACTCGATTATAAATATCCTCACAACCCCAAATCTTTTCCTACACAAGAGAATAGTTGTGCACAACAATTCTAGAGAATTCTTTCAAGGCCGAAAGAACCTATTCCTCCAAGAACTCTCTCAAGACCGAGAGAGATCTCTTCCATCGGATCAAGACGATCTAAGGCGGACAATGCAAGAAAAGGTTTCTCTACGCTAGCACTCAGAGACTCCTTTGGCGATGTCCTGAGATACGAGGTACACGTGTGGATCACCACTAGAGGAAGTCTACACTTAGATTCTTCAACTCAATGACGAATCACATCGGAACGTGATCAAGAACATCAACGAAGAAAGAACACCCAAAAGATATTTCTTTTCAATTGATTAAATTAATTATAATCAACCTGTAACGATCCTACTTTATGGTTCCAAGACTTTCCTTTTCTTTGTATATTTATGTGATTTGATCCGTGGAGACTGGCATTTATCATTGTATTGATCCCGGATTGATCATTTTTAATGAAAAAAAGCCAAGTGTGCACATCCACCCACGCGCTTCCGCTGCGCCCGGAACCTTTATGACTATAATCTAGGGACACTGTTAGTGGTGCCACACTAAGTTCATACTCATACCCTGTATGATCTCTCCATTAAATGTGTAGACTTTATGTATTTGAGTATAGGTAAAGGAAAAGGCTCTATGTTAGGAGCTTAGTGGATAGGGGCATGCAGATAGTACATGATCATGATGGCCTAGTTTTTGGCAGAAAAGCTAGGTGGTTGCTCGATGTTGGGCTAGTGAATTATTTTGGTTATTTTTTATATGTACATATATGACCATATAATGGGACATAATTTTTAATATTGCATAACTAGTATAAATTTTTTATATTCTATGGGTTGTAGGATGTGTATTTTGGATCGTTATTTCTGTTGTTTAAATTTTCTTCCACCGTGTTTGAGAAATCACTTTCATAGTGTTATTATTATTAAAATTATTATCATAAGTGCTTATAGTCTCCCCACTATAACCTAATAAAACCTTCTTAATAGTCGGTAACCTTTAGTGTATGGGGTGGTGTGCCTAACATCTCATGGTGTACTGTTGGTCTGAGAACCAGTTGAGTGGCTTTGGGGAAATAGGGTGTTACATTTTGAGCTTGGTAGATGCACCTAAAGGGGCGAGACTCATAGAGTGAAAGAGGGTTTTATATTAGAAAAATAACTTTGGAGGTAGATTTTCTACCTATAAATCACACTTCATAGAAAAATATTTAAGAAAATTCATGGTATTGACTATAAAGAAACCATTTCACTTGTAGTGATGATAAAGTTCATTCAGACATTGCTTACCACACCAAATTATTTTGATTATGATATATACCAAATAGGTGTAAAAAATTATTTAATTAATAATAATTTATTCAAAGATGTGTATATGATACAATTTAAAGGTTTTTAAGTTTAAAATGAGACTGCTAAGGTATGAAATCTACAACAGTTAATTTATGGATTGAAGCATGATTATTAGAGTTTGAATATCTGATTTGATGATGTAATCAAAGAGTTTAGTTTCATAAAAAACATAGATGATTCCTATGTATAAATGTTGATTAGTGGGAGTGTTGTGGTATTTTTGATATTATATTTGGATGACATACTACACATCAAAAATGATATCACGACACTTCACTCTGTAAATATGTGGCTAGGTAATTACTTCTCAATGAAAGACATGGGTGAAGCTACCTACATAATGGGTATGAATATCTATAAATATAGATCTATAAGGATTCCTGAACTCAGTCAAGACACTTATATTGGTAAAGTGATAAAGTTATTTATCATGAAGAAATACCAGAAGGGGTATTTACTAGTATCACATGGCATAAATTGTAGAGAGATTCAGGATCATTCTATAGAGTTATCAAGGATGGGTAAAATTCCATATTCATCTGCTATAGAATCTATCATATATTTCATATTGTGTACTTGACCTGATGTAACATATGATATAATTATAACTAGTAGATACCAATCAAATCCTAGTGATAATAATTGTATTTTCATAAAAACATTATTAAGTACTTAATAAGGACTAAGGATATGTTCTTATTCTTTAGAGAATAGGATGAGCTCAGTATAGAGGGTTACACTGATATAAGTTTCCAATCCAATAGAGATGATATGAAATATCGATATGTTTTTTTGTTTTACCTAAATGGTAAATATATTAGTTATAAGAGTTCTAAATAAGACACTATAGAGGACTTGACAACATAGTTAGAGTACATCACTATACCAGATACTAAAAAGGAAGCTGTTTTGATCAAGAAGTTCATCACTAAACTAGCTGCGGTTCCTAGAATCAAGGGAGAAATCAAGATTTACCATGATAATAGTGGACCTACTTTTCATGATAAGGAACCTTGGTCTCAATAAAGGATTAAAAATATCCTTAAAAATACCATCTTATATGAGAGATCATTTTTAGGGGTGATGTTAGGATCTATAGGGTGGCTATGTAGGATAATGTAGTAGATCTATTAAGGAAATAGTTATTACAGTAGAAGCATGAGGTTCATATAGAGTCTCTTGGTATAAAATAATTAATATATTTATTTAATTATTTTATATGTATCATGTTATTATTTTAAAAGGAAATATCCATTTATCATTTATTAATGTGTGATACAATTTACTTTACATGAACAGTGGAATGAGGATACAACCTCAAAGAATGACTATGATTTATTCTTAATTGATTATCATCACAGATTATAATGGTCTATGATATATGTTAATATTAGCGTGAATAGAATATTATACTTATTACAAAGGTTTATATATGGGATATGTAGAATATATTCATGAGGTAATAAGTAGTGACCCATTACTTGGATTGTCCCACTAAAGTATATTTCATGGAATGTCATACAATCATCGATATAGTTAGTGGTGTATGCATATAATAAATCCTTCTAACCTAAGGTTGAAAACATACCTAGCATGAGAACCTTCATACTTTGATACCATTCTTACATAAGTTATTAAAACTTAGATAATCAGGAGATTATTAGGTATGTTGCTGATTATGTTGTCAGTTGGAGTATAACCAAGATGGGATTTGTTCACTTATATAATGAGTGGAGACATATATCCCTTGATCGAATTAGGATGAGGAAATGAATATCCATGTTTAGTTGATCCACTGAGATTTGTTCAACTTCTTGGATGAGATACATGTAATTTAATCACCTCTTAGATGAATGAAATGTGATATATTTATCGACTTGGTTAGTCTATCTCAGAGAATCAAGTAAAGATGATATGGACAATATTATATTGACATTGTTCCATGTATAGTGGTCACTCTATTTCATGGAAAAAGGGATTATATAGGTATACATATGATGTATATGATACATCTTTTAATGAAAATTTTCAAATATATATATATGAATATTTTTTATGGAGATCACACAAGACCCCTTAATATCTTGAGTAACATAGATTCTTTGATAGAGGCCACTGTTTGTTTACATATATGAAATAAAGATTTCATATCTTTTTTTCAACACCACATAGTTAGGAAATTGTATAAGGATTAAATTTTAAACACAATTTTTATTCCAAAATTAATAGATCTTGGTAAAACCGTGTCCAAAAGAGTTTTGGATTGATTCAAAAATAGTTTTAAAGTTTTTTATAAATTATTTACAGATTTTAGTGAAATTGGGAGTTTTTTGGATGTTATATAAAATAATATGCATGTGATGCATACTAGACTTAAGGATATGTTGCTACCAACATATCCTTAAGAAAGATCTCGACATTATGTTGGTACCAATGTAGTATGGTGTGTATATGATGAAATATGAAACTATGTTACACTTAATATTGGATTAGTTAATAGCATTACCACTGCATCAACCTATACATTTTTTGCTTCATTTTTAATCCATGAGATAGATTATTTAATGTATGGAATGTTCTTTGAAGGAGTTTAATGAAAATTAAACCAATGAAAAATAATGCATATTGATATGGATAGTGCTATTAATTTAATGAAGAGCATCATAAATTTCCTATATAAAGGTAATTAGTTCCCTTCACTGGTGGGTGAGTTCTTGATCATCGGTTTCATGAAAATATCTACATAAGATCTCTTTTTCTCAGTATGTTGTTCATTGATTATCAGTGAAGGAACTAGCACCCATTTTTCATATAGGAGTCCTCAATAAACATTATTGGATCCACTAGTCAGTGTAATCCCTTAGAGGTAGTAATCCATTACTTACTATTTTAATGACACTTATCAAGAATACTCCATAGAAGAAGGGAACATAGGCCATTGTTGCATCATTTTAGGTACATTTTTGTTCATATTTTCCATGCATATTGATCCTATCAAGGTTATATCAAGAATATATGGGTTTTATTTTATTTCCATTGATCATGTGATGATCATACAAAACCCGTAACATATTTTTTTCAATGTTAAAAAGGCCTGTGGGGTCACACTTTTTGGTTGACTGAATGTGGATTGAGTTTTGACATAGAGTGATACTATAAAAGTGTTTTGGAGTTAATAAAAAAGCAGTTTTGTATGGGAATTCACAAGGCATTACATATGATATGATACAAGGTGAAGTTAATGACAACTTTTCAAAAGTGTATTAGGAGATATCCAAAAGGAGTTTTGGATATGATTTTAAAATTCACTGTATATGATACAATGTAAGGTTAAATAACATAGAGTATATAATGATTTAGAATATGTAGGATATTATTGAATATATTCTCTAAATCTGATATCATATGTGATGATATAAGAATATCATGGTATATGACATGAATTCATGCATGGAATAACATATTCCTTGGTGATTGGACTTATCATAAATGCATGATATATGATATCATGATACTACCGACTAAGTGATAATGAGTTAATATTTAAATTATCTATCACATAATCTATCATTTATATTTTATGAATATGAAACGATCTGGAGGATAATGTATTCATGAAAAAACATGAACTGGCTATGTAGCATCTAATCATGTGTTATAACACATGAGTAAATGCATGACTATTGAGGAGTTTCCTCAAAGAGTATGTAAGGGATCCTACTTTCATATGATGGTTGTATGTTATATTTCCCAAGACATAATCATATCCCTCCATCCCATCGTTCTCTCTTCTTCCTTAATTTTCCCTATGAGATGTTAACATGTTATAAAAGGTAGAAAGATCCTTACCATGTGATAAATGATTCATCTCTGATAATAGATATGCCATGGTTAAGGGAAGTCATTTGGATAACTCTTTAGTGATCTTCATCAATCCCATACAGATGAATATGATGCAGTGTTTTGACTGACTAAGGGAATATACAATAGTTTCTTCATTTTATATTTATGCATATTTATAATTTCTTTTATGGAAATATTAGTTTCTTAGGTTTCAATTATTTTCACTTCTTAGTTTAATTAGTAAAATTACCTAAGAAATCATCACCAATATCATTTAAAAATCCAATACAATGGTACCGAACCCCTTATATAGTTCTCAAGGGTACTCCTTGAGCACACATACATTTGCACATGCATTACAAAACATATAAGTAAATGGAAATGGTTACAAAACCTGTGACACTTAAACCATACAAATCTCTAAATCATTTCATCATATGAAATATATTGTTAATGATAACCAATTTGGAAGAGATCTGAATGTTAACCATTTAATATTTATTAGTCTTATTAATCACAGGGTGTTATGTGAATAGTAAATAATGATTCATATTGACTTACACTAAATCTAATCCATATAATATTAATGATAGGCAGTGGAATGATATCATATACCATATCATATGATACACCCATATGGTACCATATGATATAGCCAAATATACATCTAATGTACAAAGCTTTAAGGCACATCTCCATCAATTTTTCACTTTTACTAAAGCCTCATAGACTTTTGTGACATTTCATATTATATTTTATAATATATAAGAGCTTGTGAAACTATATCTAAAACTACTTTTTCATATCTTCCAAAACACTTTTTTAAAATCATCATCAATTTCACCTTGTATCATATCACATGCAATACCTTGTGAATAACCATCCAAAACTACTTTTGGATAAAATCTATAAAAATTCTAGATAAAATCTTTGGGTTTTGTAAAACTCAATCCTCATCCAGTCACCCAATAATTTTTATTGTATAGGAATTTGTATCATTAGAAACAAATATGAATTCCTGAATTCATAAATGTAATCAAAGTGTGTCCTCTAGAAAAATATCAATGATACTTAAGCTATAAAAGTATCTAGCATGATCTCCCTCAAACACATGTATCTCTATACCTATGTACACCAGCTATATCATATATAAGAATTCATTTTTATATGATCCCTTTGTCAAAGACATACAGTAATCACATGACATAGAGTATGACACTCCCATGTAACTACTCACATGTTCTCGATTCTCCATGTATAAACTGAACATGATGATGAATAAATCACATGAAATTCACCCTTATATATGAGTACATAACATTCCCCTTATTATATAGATAAGAAAATCACATGTTATACCCATATACAACCATTCATGCCTTTATTATATCTCAATTGAGGTCCCAGATGTCATAATTTTCATACGAGAGGAAAAATATCATCTTGGTTAAGCTCTAACTGAAAACATGATCAACAACATACCCCAAAACCCCTAATTATATAATCCTTAAGGATTTTATAAGAAAGGTTTAAAATTATTAAGGTTCTCATGCTAATAATTTCACCAACCTTAGGCATATGAAAATCCAAATACGAAACATGCACCCTTAGTATGAAAAAGATATAGTGTATGGAACTCCATGTGGTATACTTTTTGGGCCATCCAATGTACAAAACCTTTTTTACCTCATGAGAATATTTCATATTTCTATAAGAAATCATACCTATACTAACCTTAACATTTAAGTACAACCTATTATACTCTATGGTGAGCATCAGTTAGGGATAACTCATAGTCATAATTTGAGAGGCCAATTATTATTTCACTTCACATAATATATGAAACCAACATAAAATAATGATAAAATTGAGACTACCTTTTATATAACATGAAATTCTATATTATTAAACTTTTTTCATAACATTAAAAAACTATACATATGTGACCATCTAATCATATCACATATGATAGACCACCAGAGATGCCTTATTTTTATTTCATTTTTTTTTGGGTTTTGTTAAACTCATTACATCTATAAGTAATTCCTAGAATATATTTATGTGACCATATGATAAAACCCTCCCACTAAACTCTTTTAGAGAGTAATATCTATGAATAAATTCAATTTTGATTATAGATAGAATCATGAATCATATCCCTAATGTTCAACTCCCCAACAAAGTATTCAAACTACTTAACTTTGCATCATAAAATATTATGATGTTAATAACTTATGTTGTTTACTTATAAATCTTTCTAAGTTCATCATAATTTTCTTTATTGGAAACTTTTTCATCAAATTTTTTCCTTAAGAGACTATTTTGGTAACAAATATAACTTTTTACTTTATTTATTTACCAACACATCCTAAAACTCTTTAGGATATAAAGTGATATTCACTTTGTTATGATTACTAAATGTAACTATTTATATTCCTCTTTACCAACATACCCTAAAATATTTTAGGATATTAAGTGAAATTCACTTTGAATCTTTATTGTAACAATCTTTTATTAGTTTTACTTAAAATTTTCTAAGTTTAAATATACTCCCATAAGCCTCTTAAAAACTATATTTTCTTCAAAATATCATGCTATGATACAAAACCTATTTTTTTGTTTAGAAAATAATATTTATTTACTTTAGTGGGAATATTAAATAAATAAACTTTTGGCCACCATATCTTATATGGTATTATATTTATTTAGAGCATTATTCTAAAAAGATGATTTTATTCTTTAAAATACACAACTAATGGGTGATGGGAACACTTCCATCATATTTAAAAAAATATTTGGATAAAATATTTTATCTTGGACAAAACATATTTTATCTTCATATTTATTTCAAGATAAGTTTCAAAATATAATGAATGATAAACCATGTGTATTAAATCCATCATATCATATTTTTCATAACAAATCTTTGTTAACAAACCTCTCTTATCATATAATATAAATGAGATAATTATACACATCATTTATTTTAGATAAATTTAAGCCCGATATATATTCCTTCATATTTGAATTCATGATTCAACAACTATTCAATTTATTATTTGAATGTAAACTAAAATTCCATAAATTCTCACTTTGATTTTGAACTCCTGTATTTTATAACATTTTTAAAGTTTAAATTTAGTATCATATATCCTTAAAAATTGAAGAATTGATTTCTTAATATTAATAACTGGTATAGACACTTCATTGAGTTTATTAAAACCCTATAGGTATTTTGAATAAGTCCATCCCACAGAACTAGTTCCCCTCATTCCCAAAACCTTTAAGTTTCAATAACTAAGGCTAACTATTGAAAAAATGAAATCTTCTTTTCACATAAACATTCACCCTCCCATAATGTCAATACAATACAAGATCCTGTACATACTATTCCCTGATAAACCATCTGATTTTTTTTAGGGAATATGGTAAAAATTTCGTAAATACATTCACAATTTTGGAACATTTCCAATGATGAAAACATAATTAATTCCATAGTTAGAACAAGACTTAAAAGATACCACCAGTATCTTAAAGTCATACTCAATCATATTGATTATATGAGAAGTGAATAAAGTTTATTTGGTTATTTTAATCTAATTATTTTTAATCCTTAAGTGAATTCATATATGCTTCTCATAAGATTATAGATCCCATTACTGAACAAATTTAACATTTGGTTTCTTAGGGAGAGGTTAATTTGACACATAAAATTTTCCCTCTTACTTAAAAGTACTCCTTAAATATTACACTAGTACAAGTTTTTTATTTTATTACGATTATTCATTTCAAGGATTGATATAAAAAATTATGTTTGATGATGATGATTCCATGACATCTATAATATAAGATTTTATCATGTGAGTATCATGCTTTATATTCATTTAATAAGAACTTTTATAATTGTGATCCTAATAAAATGATGAATCCTTTTTAAATTAATCATGTATATTAGTGGTCCAAGATCCGTATTTGAATGAGAAATGATTATTATTTGGTGTTCCTCTCACCAATTATCTATTTAGGTAGGCTATCATGATAATAATATCATATATGAATCTTAGATGATTGAGTGGATAACTTTTTACCTAATCCTTCAAATGGATAAACTCAACACTATTCCTAAAGTATCATAACTCCTAGGGTATCATAACTAGGTGTAACCTAAATGAAACATAAAAAACTAGGCACCTAACTTTTAGGGTCACCTCATTACTTTATTTCCTTACACAAGATAATCCAGGGGAACCCTGCTTTGGTAGAACCTATATGGTTGGATGATCACAGTCTTAAAAAGTGTCTATGTTGGAAGGAATCTAACACTTAGTATTTTAAAGGGGATTTAATCTCACTATATTAACTCATGTATTCCATTTACATGTACTCATACTTTTAATTATTTATTTTGGAATCCTATTCCTTCCACCAAATAAATATGTTCAAACCATATTGATGTGTAACTCTTTACACAAGTCATAGCTTATATTGTTAACCCACATTAAAATTTACCTATATTTATACAAATATAATTACATAACATGCATATGTTTCATGAAAAACTTTCATGTAAATATTAGAATCATATGAAATCAACAATTCCCACAAGAATAAATGTGATAAATAGCCAACCACCAATTTTTTAGACAAGGTATAAGCCTCCAGACCAATGAGGAGTTCGACCCAAAGTCTATTAACCAATGATACTTTACCCAAGGGTGAATTTAGCTACATCATAATTCTAGAACCTAATTTTTATAAACTCTAATTAACTTCATAATTCAAGATCATAAACAAATAAAATCCAAATAAAAGGTAGAAAAAAATTAAATAAATTATCATACATGGCATGAAACTCCTTAGATGCATGCATAAAAATTTATAGAAGAAGTTTAACACTTTAGACTAAAGTATACAACCATTCATAATATAACAATTATATTCATGAATAAAACAAGGAATAAACTAAATAAATGAAAAATTAATATTTAAACATGTGTGACAAACAATTTATGAACAATTAATAAATAATAAATTATAAACATTTATAATTCTGCTACATATTATGGGAATTTCATAATTAAAAAAATATAAAAATTTTATATTTAATTATAACAAGTACTTACCCGTGCGTTCTCATGACAATACGTTCCATGCTTATTTTCAAGACAAAACTATATTTCAAAGTTTATAAAGAACATGAATATTGAATATATTGAAAACAAATAGTGATAATATTGAACTATAATCGGACAAAATATAGAGAAATAAAAACATAGGAAAAAATAAAAAGAAAATAACATAGAAGAATATGTAGGATAATATTAAAAACAAATTAGAGAATATATGATAATATATAAGGAAAACATAAGTATACCATCACTGTACAAAATAAACCATACAAATGCATGATGGAGACTACAAGGAAAACATATAGGAGAATATAGAAGGAAAATAAAATTATTTGAAAACATGGAAAACATATATAAGAATTAATAAGGAAAAGAAAACATAAATTCAAATTGAAATTAGAATATAGTAGATAACATTCTATTGAAATGAAAAAGAACATTAATGAAATAACATAAGTATTAATGTCACCGAGAAATTATGTCACTATACAAATATTCAACTTCAAATGAGGAAAAGGAGTCTCTCTATGACTCAGAAAGCACAGAAAAACTCAATACAGAAAATCCATTTTCTATGTCCACTTATTATAGTCTTCCATAAATTGAATTTCTTTACTTCATCAATAAAAAGACTTCATATTCCTCTCGGGACAACCTAAAAATGAAATAAATAATCACTGTCCAACCCGTTGTCCAAGTTAATCAAATGCAGATTCAAATAAGCATTATTATATGAAACAAAAATTTAAATCATTCTATATCAGATACACATTAATAGACTGTATTACTTGAGAATGTCCTTAAACAAAAGATGCATGATTCTAAAAGGATGATCAAAATGTAGCATGAAAATGATCACCATTTTAGAGATATATGTGGAAGGGAGCTGGCATGTTGGGTTTGATATGACCCCTTCATAAATGGATTGGGTTTAGCCTTTTAATTAAATGAATCGTGTTAGCTTAAATGGATTCATAGGACATCCAACCCAACACGAAGCCAACCCATGATCTCATATTGTACCCTCCAAGAAGTTCTTATGAGCAAGGGTCACCAAATTCTTTATTGAACGCACTTTTCTGCTGCTAATAATAGAATTTAAGTAAAAATGTTATTTAATGAACATTACAAATGCCAAATATTTTTTCAATATATTTATCATAAAGTATGAGTCATTTAAGTAGTTTCCATTCAGCTCTATAAAAAACCTTACATTCCTAAATAACACCATTCAAGAGTAGAAGATAATCTATTCTAATAAGAAATTTTAAAAAGTTAGATGAAGGATAAACCATCTATAATCACTATTTAATATGAGTAGCAGCATATCACAACAAATTAGGTCAAGGTTACCTCTATATATTATACAGAGTAGCACATGCAACTTCTATTGAGACATACTTCTTAAGCCAATCACGAAAATGAATGAAACAACATAATTATTAATGTCACTGAGAAATTATGAGATGAACATGAAAGAGTTATTATACAGTATAAGTATATACAACATAAGTATATACAACATAAGAATACTTGAATATGAAAAAAATCCCTATCCTGTGTGCTTGGGCTATCACCAGTGTGTTCCAACTGTGCCTTTATAGTAAGAAATTGGTTGAACTCATCCTTTCTTAATACTGCCAAAGCCTGTGAAATTGAGCCATCACCAATGCATTTCATCTTTGCCTCACCAATATGAGATTGGTTAGGAATCATCCCTGTCTAACACATCATAATAATACCTGAATATGCAGAATAAGAATACAACATAAGAATATATACAACATAAGTATACAACATAAGAATACATGAATATGCAGAATAAGTATTAATTTCACCGAGAAATGGACATGAATGAAATGTCCAACTGAAAAAGAACATTCAAATGGACATGAAGAAAACAACATAA
This sequence comes from Viscum album, assembly GCA_963277665.1. Taxonomy (NCBI): domain Eukaryota; kingdom Viridiplantae; phylum Streptophyta; class Magnoliopsida; order Santalales; family Viscaceae; genus Viscum; species Viscum album. Next base: position 3,104,563 of record OY728165.1, read on the forward strand.
GTATTTGGACATGAATGAAAATAACATTCAGAGTGGCAGGCATGATCACATAAAGTAGCTCCATGGATGCATCAAGGCCTCTTACAATCCCAAGACCTGCACACTGAGGTAATTCAGAATCATGAGCTAATTTTCAAGCCAACAATAGTCGCATCCATGCTGTAGAAAATTTCATACCTAGTGGTCTAGAAGTGGATATGTCTAATAATAATTCAATATATGGATATCTTATAAGAGGGTGTGATTCCAATTCATGCGTATTTGGATACATGCAGACATGGAATGATGTGATGAAAGAGAAAGTGAGATAGATAATTGAAAAATGACAACAAATACAAAAAAACTCATTTAACACATTTAATTACATTTACTCATAATGATATTTATTTAAAAAAAATATACTCATGGGAAGAAAATGCATACCATTACATTTAATTACTTCTGGAAAATATATGTGTAGATGGTTGAGAAAGGAAATGTAATTGGGACTCATAGATTGCAATCTCAATGCAATGACTAAGACCACAATAATGTAATGGCTCCAGGAGGCTATATAATGTGAAACATGATTATTTATTCAACATATAATAAAAATATAACATTAAAAGGATAAGAGTCCCAAGCCTGAATTCACTGCTAAGAAGATATCCATCACACTTTCCCAAACATGAAAATCATGATTAAATCCAGAAAAGAAAAAATCAAATAAGAAGACTATATGAGATTACATAAAATGCAGTCCAAGAACACCAGGTAACAAATTCAACTGAACGATCACTTATCCATTCAAAAACATGTTCTTCTATGTGATCCCATATCCTGATGAAAAAACAAATGAAAAAATCATGTATGGATTTACACATAAAACCATAATGATGAGTCATCAGTAAAGAGTTATGTGTTTCAAAGTTTAAAAAAATTGTACCCTTCCATAAAGATATTATACTGCTTCAGGGAGAACACTTATTATTTCCAACACCTTCAGGGAATCCATGAAAATATATTCAGAAAGATTAAATTATTGAAAGCATACACCATTTAAACTAAAGGATAATAAATTAAGATGTCACAAAAATGGTATGGATTGGTGATTGAGACGACAATAGACCACAAGAATGTAATGGGTTCAGGACACTAAATAATGTGAAACATGATTATTTATTCAAAATATAATGAAAAGAAAACATTAAGAGGATAAGAGTCCCAGGCTTGAATTCACAGCTAAGCAGATATCCATCACACTTTCCCAAACATGAAAATAATGATTAAATACAGATAAGCATAAAAAAATAAGAAGACTGTATGAACTTACATACAATGCAGTACAAGAATACCAATTGACAAAGAAGTCATGGTGGAGCCTGTGTCACTGGAAATTTTTAAATCTAATTGAAAATAGGCTATACCAGTTGCATGGAATTTCATTTTAGGAATGTGGGTAATTTGTAAATTGAATTGATGTATTACAAAAAGGAAACATAATTTAACACATTAATAAATTTTCTAACATCAAGAATAGTTTTTCCCTTGCTCTAGAGTTGATTCAATTCCCAAAATAGGAGCTACAGTAAAATACTTCCAGTAACGGGGGTCTCAAACCAAATCATGAATGAAGCATCATTGGTGAAAAACTACTCCCTGATATTGTTGGAGTCACACCCATTATAGTAACCTAATATTTCCATCAAATGAGACACTATAAAAAAAGCATGAAGAGCCACATAAAATAATTCATCAAATTAACACTATTATAAAACTTCGGTGAAAAACATTGAAGTAATTAATTGTTATAAGTTATTGAAAACTATAAGGAAACAATTGTTTCAAGTAAATAACCAAACCATGGGATATGCTACATTGACTTGGTTTCTTGGAGTAAAAATAAAACCAATGGAAGAAACTGTATGTATTGAAAAAAGTATTAATCACTGGAAATACAAAAATCTAGAGTACCATCCAAACTAACATAGGAGAATGCATGATAATGCATGCTTGAAGACAGAAATTGTATTCTGAAAAAGGAAACAACATGCATGATAATATAATCTACAAGGGAAATTCAATCACAGTACATGATAATGAAATATAAACCTCAATATAAACTGCAATATGAAGTTATATTGAAAAAACTATAAAAATAGGAATGTAAACTGTAACTTCAATACAACATGAACTAATATAAAGTGCAATATGAATTGCAATATAAAATGAAATATAAATGGTAGTATAATGGAATATAAAATGAATATCCAGTTAAAGTTAGAATCAATCAAAAACTATGAAAGTCGTGGTATTCAAGATCAACTACGTTCTTACGTACCATAGGTATTTCCATGTTCCATAATTTGACTAGAAAGGATTTGAGATAATCATGCATGAATTATGACCAGAATGGCTTATAAAAGGAGAATAAGATAACCTATGAATGTCATTGAGATTTATACACTTTCAGTTTTCCTTGATTGCTAGTAGTAATACCATAGTCAAGTGTATAGGAGCACAAGATTGCAACAAAACATGTTGAATATAAAGAAATAATAGTCACATTTTTTCTATCATGTCCATGTCTTTCATGGACTAATCAATCTGATACTAAAAAGTTGGATCCATACCAAGGAGTGCTTCAGATAAGCACAGGATTTCAACAAAACATGATGAATAAAAAGAGAGAACAATCACCTTTTTTTCTTTCATGTCCATGTCTTTCATGGCCTGATCAATCTGATACGAAAAAGTTGGATCCATACCAGGGAGTGCTTCATATATTTTCTCATTGACGTTCGTGATGGAACGACTCATTAGTGATCAAATAGATCTATATTTATAGACCCGATACATATATGTTACAAAAAAATACAAACCTAAATATTTACAATCATGTGAATTCTATGAAATTACTGTTAAAAAAACAAATATTGTTAAAAATATGAATTGAAAATTTTCATTTCTTGGTACATGTAAGTTATTTGAAATATTCAAACCATAATATTTACAAACCTATACATTAGAAAAAATTACTATTAAAAATGAATATATATTTTTAACAAATATGAACTTATATATTCCAGTTTAAAAATTCGAATAGAGATGAAAAGAGAAGTAGAATTTTAATTTTTATGTTAAATAAATATGAACAAATAGATCCTTGAAACAAATTCAATAACATTATAAAATGATGGAACAAAAAACATATCATTACTTCTCAAATATGTAAATTAAATATTACTTAAATGGTATGAGGAAAACATACCATAATTTGAATGACCGCCACTTCATCATCTATGAATCAACAAATAGATGGATAAATTGACATTAGTGATGAATAAAACATTGAATGAATTATAATCCAAAAAACAATGAAATTCAAGAAAATACCTCTATGTATCGTAGTGAGACCTCATCCACCAATTAACCTAGTATGAATAACCATGTGAATAAATTGAGTGAATGCAAGGGATAATGGTGTGAGATGGTAACAAAGATATTGTGTGCATGGACAAATAAAACCAATGGAAGCAACTGTATATATGGAAGAAAAAATAGTAATCACTAGAAATACATAAATCAAGAGTACTAGCGAAACTCACTGTGAACATGCATGAATGCTTGCAGAAGGAAATTTTATTCTGCACAAGGAAACAATATGCAGGATTATATAATCTACAAGGGAAATACAATCTTAGTACATGATAATGCAATATAAACTTCAATATAAACTTCAATATGAAGTTATATTGAAACAACTATGAAAACAGGAATGTAAACTGCAATTTTGGTACAATATAAACTAATATAGAGTGCAATATAAAGCGAATTATAAAATGAAATATAAATGGCAGTATAATGTAATATAAAATTCAGTTCCAGTTAAAGTTAGAATCACTCAAAAACTATGAAAGTCATGGTATTCAAGAACAAATATGTTCTTACATACCATAAGTACTGCCATGTGCCATAATATGACCAGAAAGGCTTTGAGATAATCATGCATTAATTCTGACCATAATGGCTTAGAAATGGTGAATAGATTCCTGAATAAACTTCAATAAATTTATAGAATTATGAAACAATAACCATTTCATTACTGCTCAAATATGTCAATTAAACATCACTTAAATTGCACGAGGAGAACATACCATAATGCAAATGACCACCACTTCAGCATCTATGAATCAACAAAAAGATGGAGAAATTGACATTAGTGATGAATAAAACATTAAATGAATTATAATCCAAAAAACTATGAAATTCAAGAACATACCTCTCTGTATAGTAGTGAGACCTCATCCACCAATTAACCTAGTATGAATAACCATGAAGTTCAATATAGGGTGGTGAAATAACATTCTAGACCAAACCTAAGAGGTATTGATAATTTTATAAAAACTGTAAAGATTTTAGGGACAGAAGGAAAACATGAGTGAATATTTGGAAAAAAATGCAATACAAAAATGTCAATAAAACTAAGGGGGAGGAAATAGTGTGTAGTTTCCATCGATGAATGTTTTCCTATGGTCCATGTGAACAGATTGAGTGAACATAATGGAGAATGGTGGGAGTGGGTAACAAAGATAGTGTGGGCATGGAATAATCAAGGCCCTATACTCTTCAGTCGAACACCTGCAAACAAAGAATAACCAACACGATCTTCCATTCACATCTTAGCAGCTTCGGGCACCTTCAACGTCTTCTGATTCAATGGGAGTTTATCAACGGCTTGCATCTCCTTCTTCAACTCGGTTGGCCAGCATATTTTGTGTTGAATCTCGGATGAACCCCCCTTCGATCGAGCTCAGTCATATCGATTGACCCACTTCTTCGGCATTTGGATGATGTTCAACCTCGTTTGTATTCATTGTGAAGACCAGGTTCCAGTCGGCTCAGGTTAAAGGCAGTGGTTTGATGAATTTATGGAGGCAGAAGTGGAGTAGGCGGAGGTAGAGTAGGTGGAGGCAGAGGTGGAGGTGAAGGAAGCGAGGAGTGAATGAGGATAGGGTTTTAGGGAAACAAACGAATGGAATGGGAGGGGTTCAGTGGGTGTGGAGAGACATTCAGTGATAGAGTGAAGGCGAACGGGGAGAGGATGACGGGATATGGGGCGTGGGAAATCAGGGAGGGGTGTGGGAACCCTAGAGTTGGGAGAGGGAAATAGGGTAGGGGATTCGAGGAGGGGAGAGAGCATGCTCTCTAGTAAATCTCGATCGTGGTTGAAATTGCAGAGGAATGGAGATGGAATTTGGGTGAAGTGGCTTCATAGGTAGAGGACATGTGTACAGAAAAAATACTTCTTTAGTATATATATAGATACCTGAATGTTTGAAAATTTTATTACTAAATTTCACTTCACAAAATTCATTGTCGCCTACATCTAGGTCGGTGCCTCTAATGTTAGCCGATCATTAGTCCTCTAGTGCTACATTTCTTGTAGAGTATATTTATGTACATTTTGTTTTTCATTCACAATTATCCTCTTCTACATAAAATCCAACACTAAAAACCACACATGAACACTTTTATCACAAACCCCCTATCCCAGAAAACTAAAACTAACAAAAATTCATAATTTAAACACCTTCCTCTTAAAATTGAATCATAACTGGAAGAATAATCAGGAGGAGATTGAAAAATATTTTTACTTGGGAATGAGTGGAGACAACAACTTAGTTATCGCACCTCAACCTCCCCCCCCGTGTTGAAGATAGCCAAACTGAGAGAATGAGAGTGAAAACAGGGACAATGGGATGTCTTTGGCCTTCGAAAAGTGACACAATCTGAATTTGTTTTGAAACTATATAATTATATACAGATTTTTTTATTGTTACAATTAATAAGATCATCGATCATAATATTAAAAGACATAATATTATGTAAACATTTAATGTTTATCTTATTCCCTAAACATAATCACATAAAAATTAATTAAAAAAAGAAGGAAAAAGATAGTTTAATGGACCAAAATAAACTGAGAAAGAAGCATTACACTACTTGGTGAAGGTTCTAGTGAAGATTGTACATAGAGAAATCTATAGTGTGGTCGATCCACAACCCCATATTTTTCTCCTGGTTCCCTTCATTAAAATAAATAGTTGTCTAAACCATAAGAGATTGAAATTTTTTTTACATGGGAATGAGAGTGGAAACAACAACTTAGTTATCACACATCAACCTCCCTCCCATGTTGAAGATAGCCAACCTGAGATAATGAGAGTGGAAATAGGGACAATGGGATGGATTTGGCCTCCGTAAAGTGAAACAATCTGAATTTGTTTTGAAAATATATAATTATATGCAGATTTTTTTATTGTTACAATTAATCAGATCATCGATCATAATATTAAAAGACATAATATTCTATAAACATTTATTGTTTATCTTATTCCATAAACATAAGCATAGAAAAATGAATGAAATAATTAAAGAAAAAGATAGTTTAATGGACCAAAATAAACTGAGAAAGAAGCATTACACTACTTGGTGAAGGTTCTAGTGAAGATTGTACATAGAGAAATCTGTAGTGTGGTCGATCCACAACCCCATATTTTTCTCTTGGTTCCCTTCATTAAAATAAATAGTTTTCTAAACTAGAAGAGATTGAAAAATATTTTTACCTGGGAATGAGAGTGGAGATAGAAACTTAGTTATCGCACCTCAACCTCCCTCCCATGTTGAAGACAACCAACCCGAGAGAATGAGAGTGGAAACAGGGACAATGGGATGGATTTGGCCTCCAAAAAGTGACACAATATGAATTTTTTTTGAAACTATATAATTATATGCAGATTTTTTTATTGTTACAATTAATCAGATCATCAATCATAATATTAAAAGACATAATATTCTTTAAACATTTAATGTTTATCTTATTCCATAAACATAATCATAGAAAAATGAATGAAAAAAAGAAGGAAAAATATAGTTTAATGGAACAAAATAAACTGATAAAGAATCATTACAGTACTTGGTGAAGGTTCTAGTGAAGATTGTACATAGAGAAATCTGTTGTGCGGTCGATCCACAACCCCATGTTTTTCTCCTGGTTCCCTTCATTAAAATAAATAGTTGTCTAAACTAGAAGAGGCTCCCCCATGGAGTTTCCTAGAAACTCTGAATAAAACTCATTGTGATTTTGGCTGTCAAATGAAATATACCATGATGAATACACTAATGATTAGACACTCTAATTAATAAATCAAGGTACCATCGTACAATTCTATTCAATCATTATACAACTAACCAAAAAGTGACATAAATCCATTAATTTATTATTCATGTTGTAACTTTAAATAAATTCAAAATGATATAATCTGCATTTGGGTTGAAGCTACATAATTATATGTAGTCTTATTTATTACTATGCTTAATCAGATCATCGATCAGAAAAACAAGACATAATATTCAGTAGCAATCCTAATATTTATCCTATTGAATAATCATAAGCATAGAAAAATGAATGAAAAATTAAAGGAATAATATGGTTTAATGTAAGACCAAATGAAATAGGGAAAGAAGCATTAAAATGCTTGGAGAAGGTTCCACTAAAGAGTGTACTTATGGAAATATTCATTGTGGTCAATCTAGAGAGCCATACCATTTTTCCAAACACCAAAAACATGATCAAATACTGCGGAAAGAGAGATGAAAATATCTATTATATAATCAATCTAGAAAATTGAATGAGCTTGCATAGAAAGCAGTGTAGGATTGTTAGGATGAAACTTTTACTAAACCATCACTTTACTATCAGTAAAAATGTTATTTGATGCGAACCCATCTCCTCAAATCAACTGAATCCAAACAATGTTATCTAGAAGAAGGATCAAATCCCATTAAGTCTACATATGAGACCAAACAAATCAAAAAATCCATTATGCATTTAGACAATAAAGTAAGAACAAAGTAAAAAATCCCATTAAGTTGACATCAGAGATTAATTGAATCAAAAAATACAGTATGTATTTACACATAATACCAAGAAGAAATTGAATATATGTGGAGTAGTCCGAGACAGAGCATATGGAGGTAGAGCAGTCAGAGGTCATGGAGCTAGATCCGGGGTAAATGCTTAAGAGAAATTATACTTGCAATATTGAAATAGGAATAATTATTATGAGACTTTCATTAACTCATGTGAACCTTAAAATATTATAATGAAGAACATAAGGGATAGTTATTTAATGATAGTAGGATTATGCACCTATTGAAGTAGGGATTGAGGCAGCTGAACGAAGGAGAACCCACGTCAAGTGGCTGAGTAGAATAGTTCCACTTTTATAGAAAAATGTAGGAGAAGATGGTGGTGGGTGATTTAGGATAAACCTAGAAGATGTACATGAACGAATTGGTTTATACCTAAGATTAGTCACTGCATACTGTAGGGTGTGGGAACCGTAGGTGGAGCAGAGGACCCGGATGTGGAAGACCCGAAGGAGGAGTAGCCGGTTGTCAATAAGGCGGAGGCATAGGAGATTTGGTCATAGTAGCCGACGACGGCTGAACCAATGACAAAGTCATGGCTAGAGAGGGATTTCGAGATATGGAGGAGATGATCATAGCTGGAGACAAGATTCAGGAGGATTCGGAGATGAGGAGGATGGGCTACGAATGAAGACTGTAATGCTGAAACTCTAGACGCCGAGGAGAGGAAACGCGAGCGGGTACGGGGGAGAGGGTCAGGGATGTGGGAGGATTCCATGAGGGAAGTAAGCTGTGGTCGAGGCGTGGCTTCCTCGGCTGTTGACATGTAGGTATAAAAATTCCAACTTTAGAAGATATATAGATACGAACTCCTTTATATTGGAATTTTTCTTAGATATTTGATCTCTAAAATATAAATATTATATATATGAATTATTCATACATTATTTAAACATTCAATATATCACACATTTAATATTATTTAAACATAGACCATATATTTAATTTATAAAAATTTATAAATAAAATAAATATCCCAAAATAGAATTTTTATGATTTATAAACATTTTATAAACCATATAATTGAATTCAAAATTGAAAAATAGAAAAATTAAAATTTTCATGTATATCATATTTTACGATATAATTTATATCATAAGGTATAAAAGACCATATTATCTATCATATTTTATGATAGATAAACCGTGACTGTGATATATCCACTAGTTCCCGGGAAGTCATATCTTATGATATACCTTATATTGTATTAATGATGTGAGGCTCTATTTTTCATACATGGTTAAACATTATCACCCCATATGATATCCCCTATCACATTATATGATATGTGTAAAACTAAATAAATTAAACTATGTCACCACCTATGATATCCCATATTTTTTTGTGACAATATCATAGCTTACGATATCACATATCATAATACTAACCATGGAACAAAATTTCAACTGTTTCTAATGATTAGAAATATAATATATAATACAATATATAATTTCTTCATTTTTAACATGATTTCATAAATCAAGAAGCATTATAATGATTTGATACCACCAAAAGTTTTCTAAGTATTGAACAACACTTGTTTAATGCGGTAGAAGATAATAGAAACCTCATTACCAAAATCACCATGCTATGAAAAACTGAAATAATGCTAAAAATAAATAAAGAATGTATACCTTAAATCTATGAGCCTTTTCCAATTAATTAAATGATTGGTTTTATGAATATCAATAAGGAATAACCAATTGAATATTTCCTTTATAGTGTATCCATGGGTCAACTGAATCACCTAATGCTTAAGTGGGATTCTTCTTACATCCAAGACATGAAAGTATATCTTAGTGGAATAGAGAGGAGAAGAAAGATAGCTTCAAGGAGAATCTATAGGAGGCCAATATCATTTTAAAATCCAATACAATGGTACTGAACTCCTATATCTTCTGAAGACACTCCTCGAGCATTCATATTGTAACACTTTATTGGATTTGGTACCCAAAACCAACTTCTAAGTACTTTATAATTACATGTATCCATTTTCTTAGATATTAATAAATTTTATTATCACATCATTATTATTTCTCTACATGAAATAGTATGTGATAATGTCTTAAGTATATATGTCATGTTGAAAGTATAATGCATTTCCTCACTATGATGCCTACTATTAGAAAATACATATCTTATGTGTCATTGGATGTTCCTATCCACAAACAAGTGTATTAGTCCTTGGAATATAATATTATCATTAATCGATATCATGAGTCACATACTTTGATGTATAGATGAAAACTAAGATAAGATATTCTCACAACAAAGTAGGATACGTTGGGTGCATCATGAGTGATATTGTATTAATGGATAATATGAGAAAATATTTATCCCTTCTATTTATTAACAAAAGATGATTTCTTAGTCCCTTTGATGGGAATGGAACTGTCTAGATAAATCCATGGTCATGGTGTTCTATAGGTATGTTTATTTCCAGTAATTCAAAGAAAGAGACATCAAATACATAGGTTAACAAAACTAGTATGAAACCTCCTTGATTAGAGATATTGTGATAAAGAGATTATATTACACTATAAGTGTTTGTAGGAGGTTTTATGTTGTTGAGACATTAACTTCATTCTCTATGGGTACCTTGGTATATTTCAAGATACCAACCTTGGACTTTAAGAATTTCTGCCTAATTTCATTGAGAAATAGGCCCATAGGGCCACACAATAAGTGTATCCACAATCTTAATTAAATCCAATGATGAATTTAATAAGTTTGAATAAATATTATTCATTATTTATGGTTTAATAATTATTTGGGTTTGGTTGAACAATGAGATTTAATCACAAGTTATTTTAAAGAATAATTGAGTTAAATAATAATAATAAATATTTATTTGAAAATTTTTATGGATATAATATTTATTATATTTATCTATGAATAATGTAATGATATTTATTTATTAAATAAATATTCATCATTAAATTTTTGGTAAATTATGAGGAGGATAAGAATATCGAGTTTAATGGTTTGATTAGAAATAATATAAATGATATTTATTTATTCTTAAGTGATGCACATTCCAAGTGAATAATAATTATATTATTATTAATACATGGGGTTCACTAAGAATTAAGTAATTGGTAAGAGTCTTATGTGTAAATTGTTGACCCTAAACCTTCCATAATAAATATATAATTATATCACTTTCCATAGACACCGTTTTTTTGCACAATGGATGGAGAGAATCTCTCTCAATCCCTAGATTTCTAGAGATCTAGAGTGTTATTTCTCCTCCTATTCTTTCAAGACTTTGATAGAACACCAATAGTTCTTAATCCTTATAGAATAATTATATTGCGATCAACCATGAATGACACGAGTTATCGGGATCAACCATGCTAGAACCCAATGATTCTATGATGATTTTTAGAGATTATAGTGCATGTGTGGATCACCGATAGAGGTATTATACACTTGGATCTTATAGAACAATGATGGTACAACAAGATCGAGTTAATCAAATCATAAAAAAAGAGATAATTACAAGTTTATGTAATTCTAGATCTGATCATAAATTAATTCTAAATTACATGTGAAGATCCTCCTCTTTCGGTTCCAGTGTTTAATCAAGTCATGTAATCTATGAATTACATTGGCCAAGACATCATTTTTGTGTAAAGAAATGGTTATTTATAATTTAAGAATAAAGATTCTAGTTGGAAATTCCATCTAGGTGCTTCCACAATGCTCGTAACCTATAAGTAATGGAATTAGAGTGGTCACATGGTTAATTTATAATTATTTATTAATCATTGATTAAATGGTATGCATTTGCAATCTATTTTACTTCATTTATTCATTCTTGAAATCTGAAAATCATTTTCTCTTCCCTTTCTTTGTTCTTTCCCACATAACTAATAAATATGTTAATATAAAATTAAGAGACATCTGAAAAAGTTATCTAGAGATGCCAAAGGTTTTTTATGGGTAACATAAGTGTACATAGAATGTACCCTAATCTACACCCCATGATCCAGACAGACTGGCACATGGTTTAAAGAACCACATGCCATATAGCATGCATACACAACGTGTAGTCATCGTGTCATCATAATGGAGAACATGGGGGCCTTAGAATATCATGTATCTATTAAATGAAATAGGTATTGACAAACCATGAAACTATGAGGACACAAATCATGTAGGAAGGTTACACACCATGTACCTCATACATGTCTATGGTAGGCAACATGCCCAATCCCTAGGTGTGCATCATAGACATAAGAAAAATAAATTACACACCATGTAAATTAGTACTTACTATGTAGCCAACTATAAATTTTTTCTCAATTTGACATATAGATAAGAATTAATTATATAATTAAACCTATTCACAAGTGTTCCATGTGTCATTTATTTGATATCACAAGTCAATTTATGGAATTTTTAATTATATATTGAATTAATTTCCTTGTTAATATCTCAAACTACAAGTTGTTTATGGTCTTATCTTATTGTATACTTCACATAGATCAAGAGAATCACATGTAGTGTAATTCACATGTGTTCTGTGTGACATTTGTTTGATATTACACACCAAGTAATTACCTATTATGAAATGTGTGTTAGATTCCAATGGAATGCACAAGCACATGGATCATGCCAGATAGTTTGGATGAGTACATTCCATTTCCTCCAAGTACACTTGTGTACTATATTAATTTAAATTAAATTAATTTGTTTAAAATTATGAATGATTCAATTTTAAGGATGATATGATAGTATTAAGATAAATTGGGTAAATTGGATTAATTAATGGTGGGTTATCTTAATTAAAGATCAAATTGAGGTAATTTATGAATAAATTGAAAATGTATGTTAATTTCATGCTATGTAGATGATCATGTATGACAACCCTGCTTTTTATTACAACTTAAACATGCTTTATTACATAAAACTTCACTTGATACAACAAAGAAGATCGAGAGGTTTAGTGTCTTTGGGGCTTAGGATCATTACATAAAAACTTAAAACATGAAATACAACATCTTTATTGAAAACTTCCTTTACATGACCACTACATTCCCTCATACTTAGCATTGCATGGGATAACCTGAGGACATGCATAAGAAAAGGGTGAGCTATAGAGCCCAGTAAGGGAGTACACATGGAATAACATGAGGAGTACAATACATGTTAGACAATAGACATATCAATAGAGCATAAAATAAACAAGAACATAAAGGCATGATAAGGCATGATAATCATAACATGGAAATGTGGCAACAACACTTAACATTGAATTAGCATGAGCCAAGGCTCATTGCACATGGAGCATGAGTAAACCCTCATTGCACATGAAGCACGAGTAAAACCTCGTTTCACTTGAATTAGAATGAGTCAACACTCATTGAACTTGACGTATCATGATACTATACTTTACCCAATGCATTGGAGCGCTATAAGGGCGAACCCTTCTTAAACATTTCATTTCATGCATAAGTGTGCCACATGGATCATAAAACATGGATTCATAAAACATAATCATTTATTCCATGATAAAGGAATGTGAAAATCAAACATGTAACTTTACAATCAATAATCAAATGTGCATAAAGGTGAATACCCTTGATGGAGAAATGAGCATGGTATTCACTACACAATGACATTGGCTTAGAAAATCGGTGCGATTTCGGCTGCGTAACGTCGTGACATAAGAATTCATAAAAAAATTTGATGAGAGAGGAAGGGGTTCCTCATCATATTTACATGTAATGAACAGTAAGGAGGTCATATAGATTCATGTCCCAACAATTGAAAAGGAATTTAGATTCATGATACAAAAGTATTGCTTGAATGTAAAAGAAGAGAGAGAAGTTCCTTTCGGAATTTCAGCATAGTAACGGGTGTACATGGGAGGCATTTAATGAGAGATAAAGGGGTCTCCAATCATTAAAAAAATAAGAGGGCAGTATGGGGGAGGTGCGAAACCATACCCCAACATTCATAATTGAAATTAAAAGGGTAATACAACTTAAAGAAAATTGACAAAAATGAGAAAGGAAGAAAAAAACTCACACTTGGAAGTGTGCTTCCAAAGGATAGAGAGAGGCTTGTGAGAGGCTTCTTGGGAGCTTGGGGCACCTTGGGAGGATTCTAGAGAGAGTAGGTCAGAGGTCGGACGAACTCCAAAGGATTTTAGTGAGGAGGAAGTGGGATCTTGGGTGGGTTTATATAGGAAAGGTGAGAGAATTATTTATTATTTAGGTTTGGGACCCCTTATATTAAATTAATCCAAACCACAAACCATCCCATGTTTTTTGTCCATGGTTTCTGAAAAAGGAAATAGGAAAACAATATTTTACAAGGCCAAGGTCCGAACTTATTAAAATAATAAGGATGCTTATGTGGAGGTGAGTCACACTCCCATGGAAATTAATTTAAAAGGGCAAAGTGTTGAATAAGTCTTGAGGGGTTCATTAATGCTTTGAAAAGTAAGTCAAACAAACCCAAAACCTCATTATTTTAATGATAAAACATATATTGTCTGAACATAAGGATTATGGTATTTTATTACATCACCATTGGGTCATTATGATGTCATAAAACACATTATATATTTAAATGGTATTTAATTTTTACCCAAAAATTTGACTATCTCAGAAAATTATGAAAAAATCACCATTGGATAATTTCGACATCCTGATTCCAGAAATAACATTTATTTTATCTAAATAATTTTCTAAATATGTGAATTTTCACTTTTAAAATAAAAACCGTCATTTATCGAAAATTCACGAGTTTTGACAGAAATGGCTTTCAAACCTTAATATAACATTTTAATTGCATTCAAAAATTATAAGATCATTTATATTTAATAAAAATTAATTTAATATTAAATAATAATATTTTATTAAAATATTATTTAATTCAAAAATCCCTTAATTTAATAAAATTGAATTCTTAATTAAATAATAACTAAAAATACAATTTTTACTTTAAAAACTATTTACAATGTATCAAAAATGACTAGAAATTATATTCATTATTATATAAAAAAAATAATGTACATGAACATAGTACTACTTATTTGTTACATAACCCCTTAAAAAAGCTGCATAAGACCTAAGGGTAAGGTGTGCGATGGTGACAAACTCTTGGGGTGGCTCGGATAGCATCGCTCGAGTGGTAATTTCAATCAACTTCCACTTTTCCCGTAGACGGTCACGTTCGAGCTTGACATAATGAAGCTCAGCATGGGATTGGTTAAGGGAGAAGCCCAAGGATGCCACCTCTTTTCCGAGCTCCGACAAATGGGCTTCGTATGGGGCAATTCTACTGGATGAGGCCATCACTTCCTTTGTCTGAGTAAAATTGGGTTTGTTAAAGCCTTATATTTATACTAATCATGTGATCACTGTTCAAAGACTATAAAAGTAACGGTCACAACTCTTATCATAAAACCAAAGAATTTGACATCTTATAAAAACATTTTTTTTTATAAAGAGACAATTAACTGGATCAAGAGGGATTTTCCATTAATGAAACTTTGGGTCATTACAATATTCCCCCCTTAAGAAATTTCGCCCTCTAAATTTTCCTTTTCCCACACTAAAACAAATGTGGGTAACTCAGCTTCATCATATCCTCCGACTCCCAAGTGGCTTCTTCAAACTTGTGGTTTCTCCACAACACCTTGACAAGGGACATTGTCTTATTTCGTAGAACTTTTTCTCTACGATCTAAGATCTTCACTGGTTTCTCCTCATAAAAAAGATCATCTTCCAATTGTACCACCTCGGAAGAGAGTACATGTGAAGGGTCCGATATGTACTTCCTTAAGAGGGATACATGAAAGACATCATGCACCTTGGCCATAGTAGGTGGAAGTGCTAGTCGATAGGCCACAACCCCAACACGATCAAGAATCTCAAAGGGGCCGATGTACCTTGGACTTAACTTCCCTTTCTTTCCAAACCTCATGACCTTCTTCCATGGATATATGAGTAAAAACACTATGTCTCCAACTTTAAATTCAAGGTCTCATCGACGATTATCTGCATAACTCTTCTGTCGACTCTGGGCTGCCTTGATATGCTGCTAAATGGTTTTCACCTTCTCTACCATTTCTTCGACCATTTCTGGTCCAAGAAGCTTATGTTCACCGACCTCATCCCAACATGCCGATGTTCTGCACCTTTTCCCACACAGGGCTTCATATGGTGCCATTTGGATGCTCGAGTGGAAAATGTTATTATAAGAGAACTCAACCAGAGGAAGATGTTGATCCCATCCTCCTTTAAAGTCCATTGAGCATGCTCTCAACATATACTCAAGTGTTTGGATAGTCCGATCGGATTGGACATCAGTTTGAGGATGATAGGCCGTACTGAAGTTCAGTTCAGTATTCAGAGCATGTTGAAGACTCTTCCAAAACTTATAGGTGAATCTTGGATCTCGGTCAAACACAATAGATAGTGGTACTCCATGAAACCTTACCACTTCCCTGATATATATCCATGCCAGTTGGTCCAAAGAGAAATCCTCCTGAATAGCAATGAAGTGTGCAGTCTTTGTAAGACGATCCACAACAACCCAGATTGCATTGTTGCCTTTGGATGTCCTCGGAATTCTGGTGAAAAAGTCCATGGTGATGTTCTCCCATTTCCATTCTGGTATGGGCAATGGTTACATCATCCCCTTAGACTTCTGCCTCTCTGCCTTCACTTGCTGACACACCAGACACTTTGATGTATATTCAGCGATCTCCTTCTTCATATTATCCCACCAAAAGTTTTCTCGGAGATCTCGATACATCTTTTTTCTCCCTGGGTGAATAGATAAATTTTAACTATGTGCATCATCTAAAAGTTCCTTCTTCAGCTCCGGACTTGATGGAACACATAGTCTTTTCCCAAACCGCACAATTCCTTCTTCATTAAGATTAAACTTCGAGGATTTCCCCTTTTTGATAGCTTCCACTTTTCCTTGAATTCCCACATCATCCTTTTGAGCATCCTTTAACCTTTCCAAAAGAGATGGTTGAGCAATCATTTGTGAAAGGATTGATGATGTTCCCTTCTTTATGATTCCCACATCCATCTTCATCAAATCTAATAAGATCAGATCCTTCTCAATTCTCATCATTGATAGAATCGCTGGATCCTTTCTACTTAGGGCATCCGCCACCTTGTTCGCTTTCCCAGGGTGGTAATGTATTGAACAATCATAATCCTTGATGAGATCTATCCATCTTCTCTGGCGCATATTAAGCTCTTTATGTGTGAATATATATTTAAGACTCTTGTGGTCAGTATATATCTCACATTTCTCTCCATAGAGATAATGCCGCCAGATTTTCAAGGCAAAGATCACAGCCACCAACTCTAGATCATGCGTTGGATAGTTTTTCTCATGGATTTTCAACTGCCTTGAGGCATAGGATATCACCTTATCATTCTGCATCAGCACACATCCTAATCCCTTCTTCGAAGCATCACTAAATACCACAAAAATCTCCACACTTGTGGGTAAAGTGAGCACGGGTGCAGTGATAAGCCTCCTTTTCAACTCCTTGAAACTTTCTTCACATTCATCACTCCAAGCAAACTTTACTCCCTTTAGAGTTAGCTTGGTAAGAGGGTTGGACAATCATGAGAAATTTCTCACAAATCGTCGATAATATCCAGCTAACCCCAAGAAGCTACGGATATCGGTTACCGATGTTGGCCTCGGCCATCCCTCAATTGCATCTGTTTTGGAGGGATCCACAGATATCCCATTGCTTGTGATGATATGGCCCAAGAATGAGACCTCCTTCAACCAGAACTCACACTTGCTGTACTTTTCATAGAGCTTCTCCTTGCGCAAAGTCTCAAGTACAGTTCTTAAATGCTTCTCATGGTCCTCCTTGGGTTTGGAGTATATTAGAATATCATCTATAAAGACTACCACAAATTTGTCAAGGTAATCTCTAAAGACTCCATTCATCAAGTCCATGAATATTTCTGGAGTATTGGTGAGTCCAAAAGGCATTACTATGAATTCATAGTGCCCGTACCTTGTACGAAAAGCAGTCTTGGGGACATCTTCCTTCTTCACCCTTACTTGATAATATCTCGACCGCAAATCCACCTTGGAGAAGTATTGTGCTCCACGTAGCTGATAAAACAAGTCATCGATTCTTGGGAGAGGATACTTGTTCTTTATCGTGATTTTTTTAAATTCACAATAATCGATGCAAATCCGCATTGACCCATCCTTCTTCTTGACGAAGAGGACTGGTGCACCCCATGGTGAAGCACTTGGGCATATAAACCATTTATCCAGATTCTCCTGTAGTTGTTTCTTCAGCTCTTCAAGCTCAACAATAGCCATTCTATATGGAGTCTTGGATATTGGTAGCGCCCCAGGTATAAGTTCAATTGAGAACTCAACATCTATTCTTGGAGGAAGACCGGGCAGTTCCTCGGGAAACACTTCCGCGAATTCCCTCACAATAGGCATTTCTTCAAAGATGGTTTCTTCTATGGACTCAATCATCTGAGCCAGATATGCGTGCTCATAGGGCAGTAATATCCATGCTTGAGATGATGGAGCTAAAGGAGATTCATCTTCCTCCTGACACTTGTAAAGAATCGGGGGTCGATTCTCCATATGGAGTGTGATTTCCCTCTCCTGACAATTTATGTTGGATCTATATAAGGAAAGCCAATCCATGCCAAAAATTGCATAAAATTCCACCAAAGGGAGTATGAAGAGGTTTGCCGGGAAATTCAATCCACAGATTATAATAGGGGAGGACTTATATTCATGGGATGCAATGATTGCCCCATTTTCCGTACTCACTGACATCTTTACTTCCATGATTTGTGGTGGTGCTGGGATTGTTCTACTAAACTTTCAAGATATAAAAGAATGCATAGAACCTGAATCAAAAAGTACGTTCGCTATTCTTGAATGAATAACTAGCATACCTGTCACCACATCGTTGTTGGGGTTCACTTCGGCAGAAGTGATGGCAAAAGCTCTTCCTTGCTGTCTTGGAGGTTGTTGGTTGCCTCCGATAACCCTTGGATTAGGGCACTGATTTTCAAAATGACCCAGTTCTTTGCATTTATAGCATTGAACAACACGTTGAGGTTCGGACAGAGCGTTCCTCTCCTCTGTCGCAGCTGTGGGTCCTTCTTGCCGACAATTAATAGCCAGATGCCCTTTTTTTCCACACCTGAAGCATTTTCTCGTCCCCTTAAGGAAATTTCCAGGGTGCTTCTTTCCGCACTTTTGGCAAGTGGGGTGCTGGAACTTCTTAGCACCGTTGGATTTATCCATCGGACCACCAGCATTGAAGTCCACCTTACGCTTCTTGTCCCCATGATACCCCTGTGATTATCCGATCTCCATTTCGACCTTGAGGGCACATCGGACAATTTCCTCATAGCTGTCGAAGTCACAGATCGCTAATGCTTTCCGTAGGCTAGGCTTCATCCCACCAAAGAAGCAGTCAACCTTGAATTCGGGGGTCACGACGAAGCCGGAAGAGTATTGTGCAAGCCTTGTGAAGTTTGCCTCATACGCTCCCACAGATTATTCATATTTTTACTTGAGGGAAAGGAAGTCCCTTTCCATCTTAAGACGGAGGGTGTGCGGAAAATATTTACCAAAAAACATCTTCCGAAATTCCTTCCATTCCAAATCCTCGACCTCCTCCTCAGGATTCGTATTTTTGATCAACGTCCACCATTGATCAGCTTCACCCTCCATACGATAATCATCTAGGAGAACCTTCTCTTGTTCAGAACATTGAAGGATGGAGAAGATCTTTTCAATGGAGTTGATCCATTTTTCAATGATCGTGGGATCGGATGATCCACTAAAAGTAGGAGGACTTTTCCTCATGAATCTCTCGATAGCGACTTGTTCCTTCTTAGGGGGGTTTGGATGTTCCTCTTGACCCGTGTTTCTATTCAAAACTTGAGTTATCTGAGAGAGAAGCGTGACAAAGTTCACGATTCCCGCTCCCATTGGATTGGGCATCTCATTAGTACAGTCATCACACTGATCTTCACAATGGTAGTTAGCCCGAGTCCTCCTATTACTGGCCATTGGCTAGAATAAAAGGAAAGTTAGGGGTAACACATAAAGGATAATCCAAAGACAAAATTTGATGACTTATAAATAAACTTTAATTTCTTTAACTCGTGAGTCTATTGGATTCAATCTAGGATTTTCATGATCTACTTTCTAACATATATTCTTAGGGGCATTTTTCCCTTAATAAGGGTTCATACTAAGATTATGAATTTATCAAAACATATCCCCCGGGAGTGTCGTAACCAAGAGTGCAGCAAGGCCCGTTGTTGTGCACCAGTTCCCGTTTGAGTCTAGCTCAAAGTGGTGTTTTCGGGTTTTACCTCTAGGATACATCTGTGTCAGAGCCGCCTCTACCTGCTTATATCCAGACATGGATGTATTTGTTTGATAAACCACTTAATTAGTATTTACCAAACCTTAGGGATGTTTTTATTATACTTAGTATTGTATCTCATGCTTTACTAGGGTTTCCTAATCCCAAAAATAACTAAACCTTCCCTCTGATACCAACTATGACAACCCTGCTTTTTATTACAACTTAAACATGCTTTATTACATAAAACTTCACTTGATACAACAAATAAGATCGAGAGGTTTAGTGTCTTTGGGGATTAGGATCATTACATAAAAACTTAAAACATGAAATAAAACATCTTTATTGATAACTTCCTTTACATGACCACTACATTCCCTCATACTTAGCATTGCATGGGATAACCTGAGGACATGCATAAGAAAAGGGTGATCTATAAAGCCCAGTAAGGGAGTACACATGGAATAACATGAGGAGTACAATACATGTTAGACAATAGGCATATCAATAGAGCATAAAAGAAACATGAACATAAAGGCATGATAATCATAACATGGAAATGTGGCAACAACACTTAACATTGAATTAGCATGAGCCAAGGCTCATTGCACATGGAGCATGAGTAAAACCTCATTGCACATGAAGGACGAGTAACCCCTAGTTCCACTTGAATTAGCATGAGTCAACACTCATTGAACTCTACGTATCATGATACTATACTTTACCCAATGCATTGGAGCACTATAAGGGCGCACCCTTCTTAAACATTTCATTTCATGCATAAGTGTGCCACATGGATCATAAAACATGGATTCATAAAACATAATCATTTATTCCATGATAAAGGAATTTGGAAATCAAACATGAAACTTTAAAATCAATAAGTAAATGTGCATAAAGGTGAATACCCTTGATGGAGAAATGGGCATGGTATTCACTACACAATGACATTGGCTTAGAAAATCGGTGCGATTTCGGCAGCGTAACGGCGTGACATAAGAATTCATAAAAAAAGTTGATGAGAGAGGAAGGGGTTCCTAATCATATTTACATGTAATGGACAGTAATGTGGTCATATAGATTCATGTCCCAACAATTGAAAAGGAATTTAGTTTCATGATACAAAAGTATTGCTTGAATGTAAAAGAAGAGAGAGAAGTTCCTTTCGGAATTTCAGCATAGTAACGGGTGTACATGGGAGGCATTTAATGAGAGATAAAGGGGTATCCCATCATTAAAAAAATAAGAGGGAAGTATGGGGGAGGTGAGAAACCATACCACAACATTCATAATTTAAATTAAAAGGGTAATACAACTTAAAGAAAATTGACAAAAATGAGAAAGGAAGAAAAAAACCCTCACTTGGAAGTGTGCTTACAAAGGCTAGAGAGAGGCTTGTGAGAGGCTTCTTGGGAGCTTGGGGAACCTTGGGAGGATTCTAGAGAGAGTAACGCAGAGGTTGGACGAACTCCAAAGGATTTTAGTGAGGAGGAAGTGGGAGCTTGGGTGGGTTTATATAGGAAAGGTGAGAGAATTATTTATTATTTAGGTTTGAGACCCCTTATATTAAATTAATCCAAACCACAAACCATACCATGGTTTTTGCCCATGGTTTCTGGAAAAGGAAAGAGGGAAAAAATATTTTACAAGTCCAAGGTCAGAACTTATTAAAATAATAAGGATGCTTATGTGGAGGTGAGTCACACTCCCATGGAAATTAATTTAAAAGGGCAAAGTGTTGAATAAGTCTTGAGGGGTTCATTAATGCTTTGAAAAGTAAGTCAAACAAACCCAAAACCTAATTATTTTAATGATAAAACATATATTGGCCTAAAATAAGGATTATGGTATTTTATTACATCACCATTGGGTCATTATGATGTCATAAAACACATTATATATTTAAATGGTATTTAATTTTTACCCAAAAATTTGACTGTCTCAGAAAATTATGAAAAAATCACTGTTAGATAATTTCGACATCCTGATTCCAGAAATAACATTTATTTTATCTAAATAATTTTCTAAATATGTGAATTTTCACTTTTAAAATAAAAACCGTCATTTATCGAAAATTCACGAGTTTTGACAGAAATGGATTTCAAACCTTAATATAACATTTTAATTGCATTAAAAAATTATAAGATCATTTATATTTAATAAAAATTAATTTAATATTAAATAATAATATTTTATTAGAATATTATTTAATTCAAAAATCCCTTAATTTAATAAAATTGAATTCTTAATTAAATAATAACTAAAAACACCATTTTTACTTTAAAAACTATTTACAATGTATCAAAAATGATTAGAAATTATATTCATTATTATATACAAAAAAATAATGTACATGAACATAGTACTACTTATTTGTTACATAGCCCCTTAAAACAACCGCATAAGACCTAAGGGTAAGGTGTGCGATGGTGACAGACTCTTGGGGTGGCTCGGATAGCATCGCTCGAGTGGTAATTTCAATCAACTTCCACTTTCCCCGTAGACGGTCACGTTCGAGCTTGACATAATGAAGCTCAGCTTGGGCTTGGTCAAGGGCGAAGCCCAAGGATGCCACCTCTTTTCCAAGCTCTGACAAATGGGCTTTGTATGGGGAAATTCTACTGGATGAGGCCATCGCTTCCTTTGTCTGAGTAAAATTGGGTTCGTTAAAGCCTTATATTTATACTAATAATGTGATCAGTGTTCAACGACTATAAAAGTAACGGTCATAACTCTTATCATAAAACCAAATAAGTTGACATCTTATAAAAACATTTTTTTTATAAAGAGACAATTAACTGGATCAAGAGGGATTTTCCTTTAATGAAACTTTGGGTCATTACATCATGTGTGGGGAAAAAACCCCTCAAGGTATCATTGAAACATTTTTGAGGTGATTGTTTTTGTTGACAAAGCATACCTCCATGTTATGTTTGTTTAAAAAGCAGACCACAATATTTAATTTGTTGACAAAAAGGGGTTTACATGGTGAATTGTTGAGTTCAAGATATGTTTTCAACAATCCATTATTGAAATAAGAACCTCGATAAAGGAATGGATGATCTAGAGGCGGTAAAAAAAGAGGAGATACAAGGTGACGTCGTTTTCCAGTGTTTGCCAATTTTTTGGGCCTCAAAATTGACAAATGGATAAAAGTGATTTTGGAAAAGGGACTTGTGCGGTAGTGTATTGGTGACTTAGAAAGTTGCGAGCCATATGTTTTTCAAGATCAAAACATCAAAATATCTCAAAGGAAAGAGGGTTACCCAAGTTTTGGTTTGGGTGCACAATGTGACTAGGGAGGCAGAGGCTTAGGCGGTTGGAGTTGCGCGCCGGGAGGAGACTTGCGTGCGGTGCTTAGGGTACCAAAAATGCCTATAAATAGAGGTCCACCCCTCCTCATTTTGTGAGAATCTCAATACTTAGAGATAATTTAAGCTCCAGTCGCGCAAGTAGGTTTGGCCGCGCAAGTGGTGGTTTGGTCATCCAAGTATAAAGATATTCATAAGTTGTGCACCAGTTGATAGTTGTGCTCTAATATTGGTTTGGACATAAAAGGGTGTGATTCACCCAAGTTATGAGTTGGATAAGGGAGTGTCTTTCAAGTATTTAGGTGAAACTTGTGCGCCAGGCATAGAGAAGCGTGACGGGCTTAGAGAAGTGTGCTAGTTATTCTAGGGCTATGCGAAAGTTGGAAGATTGCCTGGTACCTCGAGTGAAAAGTGATATTCATCTATGGGTGAAAGTTGGACGTCAACTGAGCATATACATAAAGAGAAAGATGCATTCATTTTTGATAATTAAGGTAACTACAAGTCTTTAAACTATGAGTGGATCCTTTCCAAAGCAGTGAGTAAAGGAAGAGGAAGAAAGTGATACTCTCCACTGGTAGTGATCTAGAGAGTGACACTTAGGGGGTGACCCTTGGGAAAGAAGTGAGATGACCCTAAACTTTGTAAAGGCAGTGAGCCTGGTCATATAAGTGATCTATCCCAAACATTGTAAATTGATAGTGAGCTTTAGTGGATTTGGTACATCGGCACATTACCGTTGTATGCTCCTTGGGAGTAGCTCAGTGAGGGTGAACCAAGTAAAAATATCTGTGTCTACCTGATTTCTTCTCTGCATTTCATTCAAATCATAATCACCAGATAAAGAAGAAATGAGTATGGTCTTCATAAACACTAATGTGCAAAAAAAGTGACCCTTATAATAAATAGGTCAAGATATAGTGGGGAATGGACAATATGTTTAAATGAATATCCATACCCTGATTCACCCCCCTCTCAGGGTATCTAAGCCTCTTTTGGTCCGAAAAATTGGTATCACAGGGAAGGTTTAATTTATCAGATTTGTTTGCTCTGACTTGGTTCAGTTGACTATTAAAGTTAAATATTCAGTCTATTATTATCTTTTTGTTCCATGGGAAAGGGAATAACTTCAATGAAGAAGCAGAAGTCAGGTGATATTACTCTAAGTGGAAGTGTATATGAAAAGAGTGTGATTTAGTTGAAGGAATCAAGTAGTGAATAGAATAATTATTCGGTTAAATCATACAGTGAAAATACTTACTCATTCAATGATGTAGAAGGAATGAGTAAATAACCTGATATTCCAAGTGATGTTGGAAATACTGATGATGAAGAAACTCCCAGAAAGAAAAAAGTGGAATTTTTCCGTGAAATAAAGGAATTGGATCAGAAGTTGGATGAAGAGATTAAATCTAAAGATATCCGGATCCAAGCATTAGAAATTGAGGTTAACAAGCTAAGAGGATTAAATCAAAGGATTATTGATGTGGACACTGATCTGAGGGAGAAGAATGATTCTCAAGCTGAAGAATTGAAAAAAAATATCTACAAAGAGAGAAAAACACAAAGATGATGAAAAGGGAAACAATCAGAAGTCAGATGAAATTTAGAATCTAAAATCCAGAAATGATGATCTTGTTGCACAACTATTTGAAATAGTTTAGAAGAATCAAATGAAACATAAGAGAATACATGCTGCTCTGATTCTATCACCCAAGAAAAATTGAAAATAAAGGAGAAAAGTGATATAGTGGATAAGATCAAACTTTAATTGGAAGATTAGATAATTAGGGGTAAGTATTTCAAGATATAACATAACTCTATACTTGAATCAAGGGACAAGAAGATTCAACAATTGGGAGAAGAGATACAAATGTAAAAGAAAGAAGTGGAGAAATCTAATTCCAAAGGAAATCTTAAATTGAAGGATAATTTTCACTTACTATTTGATTAGCCTTCAATAGGTGATGATGAAATGAAAAGTAAATATTCTATTTATGAAGAGAAACAAGAACATATTTTCTCATCTCAAAGAGAATACCTGTTGGGAAAATCTGGTATTGGATATGATGAATCCTCTCCCATGCATGACAGGAAGAGATCCATGAATAGTTCCAGAAATAGAAAAAGGCTTTCAGTTTCTAAAGATAGACCTAAAAGGTCTTTTATATGAAGTAATGATATCATGTTCCATTTTTGTGGGATTCATGGTCATATATCAAGATTTTGTTTAGAGGATTAGGAATACATTTCATACTATGAAGATAGAAATTTTTCTAAATCTAAGAATAAGAAGAAGCATCATGAGAAATCTGAAAGAAGAGTCTCTTAGAATAAAGTATCCATGAAGTGATTCTATTTTGGAAGAATGGGTCACACCATGAGTATGTGTCATGAATATCAGGAGATCAATGTCAGAATAAGAACTCAAGCTTCATTAACATCTTAGTTGAGAAATGATGAGATGAGGTATGCCTTTAATGGAAGATGTTTCATATGTTCTGATCATGGAAATTTGGAAAGACAATGTAGCAAGAAGAATACACGAAATGAAAAGGAATCCAAAAGAAGATACCCAGCACATGCAATGTACAAAGAAGAAGCCTATACTGGAAGACAACATGGTAAGATGAAAAATAGGTTTAAAGACTTAGTGGAATCACAAGGAGATCAATGAAAGGTGTATCGATCACCTCCTCTGTTACACTCAAAAAAACCTCCCTAGAATGGATGTGGAAAATTCTCGAAGAGAAAGGGAGGATATGCCCCCAATGTAATTAAGAATAATGTAAAGTCAGTGGAAGAATAAACCCGAACAAGAAAATGTGGTGTGGCTCGAACAATTGATAAAAGAAATATGACTAAATAATGTCGTTGAAAATTCACATGTCATGCCACATACTGAGAAGTGAAGGTAAGAGAAAGAATAGTCCAATAGAGGAATAAGCAAGAGCATATGACTAGTGGAAAGATTCCTTTTCAAAGAAAGGGTCATGAAAAATGGCATATTGGTGGAGAATCAAAGAAATAAATATCTACCAATGGGATTAATTCCCAAATTTTGAAAAGGGAAAGAATCCAAAATCTAAATATTAGAAGAAGACTATGAATGTGGGTAAAGAATGCTTGGTCATATGGTGATAAAAGTTGAAGTTGTCTAGGCAATTGTAGCATGAAAGGAACAAGTGTGATGCTTTATGATAAAGAATCAAAGGGTTGACCCATTAGGATCAACCAAAATCCTCTTATTTAGGATTCCAGAAATTCCCCTCTCCCTATGCATTTAAATGAAATTAACTGATGTTCTAGTGTTTCAGGTTTAAGGGGAGATACGATCTAAGGGGAAGTGTGACCAAGAGATGCAAAGTGGTGAAGTGATATTCTCCAGAATGTCAACTGATTCAAATTTGTTATCAGAATTGAATATGAAAGGAAGTAATTGTGTACAATGGATAGTGATGGTGTTATTAACTCTATCTCTTGTTTCCTACACCGAGTTACAACTCATTTGGATTAGTGGTTTTGTTGATGGCTCATTTCTAAGTGGTGAATTCACAAAATGAAGATCTCATTTGTAATTGAGCTGTAGAAGTTTCTCAAACTTTCAGTCACATGTGAAGAAATGATGCAGGAGAAGAATAATATTTGTGGGTCTAAATAGTGGTCCTAAAAAAATAAAGTGTTGAATAACATAGGTGGAGCATTCAATATCATAATCAGATGTAAGATCTATCAAAGCAATAATTAGATGAACCAGTTCAGGTTTTAGTTGTCCATTGAGAGAAGACATATTGTGGGAGAAGCAGCAACATTCTTGTATTTCAGGATTATCTATTTTGTTCTAAAATTATTGTATCAACTGACTGTTTTTTAGGATACCAAGAAGATGTGAGAGAATATACAAAATGTTTCAATAAGGAGATGATAAAATTAGTTGAGAGAAATGATGTCACTGTTGTAGAAAATGAACAGAATCATCAAAAACACAGTGAACAACTTATTGATGGAATTGATGGGGAGGTAAGAGACTCAGTGGGAGTAGAAGTAGAATATGTTGATGTAGAAGAAGATACTAATGATGCGAAGGAGGAAGTAAAATCCATATCTATACATAATTCAAAGAGTCAAGCTGAAATTGATAGGAAAAATATCATTGGTGATCAGACAGTGCCTGTCCACATAAGAAGAATAAAGTCACTACAACAGACATCCTTCTTATCTCAGGTAGAACTGAAATGTTTTGCTGATACAACTAAAGATGAAAACTAGATTCAGGTAATGAATAAAGAGCTAGATTATATTGAGAAGAATTATATGTGAGAGATTACTTAGAGGCCAGTAGATAAGAATGTCATCGGGACTAAATGGTTCTTTTGCAACAAGATGAATGAAGATGACACAATTATTCGAAATAAAGCATGACTGGTGTGAAAAGGATACTCCCAGATAGAGGGTATTAATGTTGATGAGACATTTTCACTGGTTACAAGGTTGGAAACAATCAGATTATTCTTGGTCATTACAGTGCAACAAAAGTTCAAAGTGTCTAGATGGATGTCAAATCTGCGGTTCTGAGAAGATTTAGAATGGAAAATTCCAAGGAGATGAAGACTACAGTTGCTACCCGGATGAAATTATAAAAATATGACAATGAAAGGGCAGTTAATATCATAGTATACATGCATATTATTGGAAGTTTACTTTACTTGACCATGACAAGGCCTAAAATTGTATTTTCTACATGCCAAGTAGCAAGATATTAAAGCAATCTCAAGGAAAGCCACATGCTTGCAGTGAAAATAATACTTTGGTATATTAAGGGCACTGTGAATTTTAGTTTGATGTATAATGAAAAATATCAGCCAGATCTGTTGGGATATTCAGATGCATATTGGTCTGGTTCAACGGGTGATAGGAAATCAACGTTATAAGGTGATTTCTATCCTGGTGGATTGTGTATTTCTTGGCTCAACAAGAAGAAATATTGCATTTCATTGAGCACCGCAGAAGCTGAGTATATTGCTGCCACTCAAGAATTCACACAGTTATTGTGGATGAAGAAGAAAATTGATGATATGGGAATTGAAGTGAAGTCTCCAATCAGAATCTAGTGTGATAATTAGAGTGCTATCAATCTTAGTAAAAATCCAGTCCATCACTCAAGGACAAATCACATTGAGATAAAATATCATTTTATCAAGGAGAAGGTGGATTAAGGGATAGTGAAGTTGGATTATGTTCCTAAAGAGTTTCAGGTTGCTGAAATTATGACAAAGGCCTTACCCAAGGAAGATTTTTAGAGACATCAACTGGCTCTGGGAGTCCATTCAACTCCCCTCACCTGAACAAGTGTGGATGTGTATCCCCTTCTCCCTGAGATATGGTGTGTTTTCCTTACTGTACTAATATGCACTCTATACTATGTTTCAGACCACAAAAGAGTGACCTTTGGGTTCATTGACAAAGGGGAAGAAAGAGTGACTCCTCTTAAGGGGGAGAAACTGTGGCTAAATAAGGGAGACAATGTCTTTTTCAAAGACACAGGGAGAAGCTGAGAGGTGGTGAAGTGAGATAGGGGGAGTTTTTCAAGACATGAGAAGAAGCTGATAGGGGGAGCACCATGATGAGAGTATGTGGTGTTCGAAGTGATTATCCAGAGCTTATCTTGGATAAAACAAGTACCCAAGAAACAATGAAGGAGGAGTTTTAAATCCGACGATGCTAGAAGTGATTGATCAAATAATAGATATCACAATAGCCGAGGATCATGATAAAAGTAGAAGTGTGGTGTTGGAATGGTGTCAGAAGGATTACAACAATCATAAATTGGTATTAGTGTGGTATCAACAATTGGTGTCAGAAATGAAGTGATTAATTGATGATATTTTCATTTACTCTTGTTTCTCATGGCGAGCATTGCTCATGTGGGCTTAGAGCATGTGTTGAGTAAATCCTTGATCGCTATCAGAATCACAAGAGGCGAATGATGGATAAAGATGGAAAGATATTTAATGAGGTATCACTTTATAGAAGAGTTTTCAACAAACCTAAAGGGGGATATTATTGGGGAAAACCCATCAATGTATCATTGAAGCATTTTTTAGGTGATTGTGTTTGTTGAAAAAACGGGCCTCCATGTTTTGTTTGTTGAAAAAACAGACCAAGATGTTCAATTTGTTGACAAAAGGAGGTTTACATGGTGAGTATTTGAGTTCAAGAGATGTTATCGATGATACATGATTTAAATACAAATCTCGACAAAGGAATGGATGATCTGGAGGTAGCACAAAAATAAAATATACAAGATGGTGCTGTTTTCCAGTGTTTTCCAACTTTTTGGGCCTCAAAATCGAAAAATGGAAAAAAGTGTTTTTGGAAAATGGACTTGTGCGCTATTTTATTTGAGACATGAAAAGTTATGTGCCATATTTTTTTCAAGATCATAACATCAAAATATGAAAAAGTAAAGAGGGGATCCCAAGTTTTGGTTTGGGCATTCAAGGTGACTAGGGAGACAGAGGCTCATGCGGCTGGACTTGCACGTTGGGAAGAGACTTGCTCTCGATGCTCACGGTGGCCAAAATACCTATAAATAGAGGTCCACCCCTCCTAATTTCATGAAAATATCAACATTTAGATATAATTTGAGCTCTATTCATGCAAGTAGGTTTGGGCGCACAAGTGGTGGTTTGGTCGCGCAAGTATAAAGATATTCAGAAGTTACACGCCAGTTGATAGTTGTGCTCCAATATTTGTCTGGGTGTAAATGGGTGTGAGTATCTCAAGTTATGAGTTGGATAAGGGAGTGTCACACAAGTAGTTAGGTGACACTTGTGCGCCAGACATAGAGAAGTGTTCCAGGCTTAGATAAGCGCACTAGTCATTCTAGGGCTGCGTGAAAGTTGGAAGATTGCTCGGTACCTCCGGTGCAAAGTGAGATTCATCTGTGGGTGAAAGTTGGACATCAATAGAGAATATAAATATTGAGAAATATGCTTTCATTTGTGATAATGAAGGGAACTAAAATTCTTTAAACTATGAGTGGATCCTTTCCAGAGTAGTGAGAAAAGGAAAAGGAAGAAGGTGATCCTCTCCACCGGTAGTGATCTAGAGAGATACACTTAGGGAGTGACCCTTGGGAAAGCAGTGAGATGACCGTAAACTTTGTTAAGTTAGTGAGCTTGGGAATAGAAGTGATCTATCCTGAAAATTGTAAATTGGCAATGAGGTTTAGTGGATTTGGTACATTGGCACATCATTTTTGTATGCTCCTTGGATGTAGCCTAGTGAGGGTGAACCAAGTAAAAATATCTGTGTCTGCCTGCTTTCTTCTCTGCATTGCATTCAAAACATTATCACCAAATAAAGAAGAAATGATTATGGTCTTCATAATCACTAATGTGAAAAAATTGACCCTTATAACAAATAGGTCAAGATATAGTGGGGAAAGAACAATAGGTTTAAGTGAATATCCATACCTTGATTCACCCCCCTCTCAGGGTATCAAATCCCCTTTTGGTCCTAACAATTGGTATCAGAGGGAAGGTTTATTTTATTAGATTTGTTTTCTATGACTTGGTTCAGTCGATTATTAAAGTTAAAGATTTATTATGTTATTATCCTTTTGTTCCATGGGAAAGGTAAGAACTTCAATAAAGAAGCAGAAGTTAGGTGATATTACTATGAGTGGAAGTATATATGGAAAGTGTGTGATTTAGTTTAAGGAATAAAGTAGTGAACAAAATAATTATTTGGTTAAATCATACATTGAAAATAATTACTCATTCAATGATGTAGAAAGAATGAGCGAATGACCTTATATTTCAAGTGATGTTAGAACTACTGATGATGAAGAAACTCCTAAAAGGAAAAAAGTTGAAGTTGTCCATGAAACAAAGGAATTGGATCATAAGTTGGATGAAGAGATTAAATCTAAATATATCCCGATACAAGCATTAGAAATTGAGGTTAACAAGTTAAGAGGACTAAATAAAAGGCTTATTGATGTGGCCACTGATATGAGGGAGAAAAATGATTCTCAAGATGAAGAAATAAAAAAAATATATACAAAGAGAGAAAAACACAAAGCTAATGAAAAGGGAAACAATCAGAAGTCAGATGAAATTCAGAATCTAAAATCTATAAATGATGATATTGTAGCACAACTGTTTGAACTAGTTTAGAAGAATCAAAGGTTACAACAATAGAATAAATGCTGCTCTGATTCTGTTGCTCAAGAAAAACTAAAAATAAAGGAGAAAAGTGATATAGTGGATAAGATCAAACTTGAATTGGAAGATAAGATAATTAGGGGTAAGGATATCAAGATAGAACATAATTCTCAACTTAAATCAAGGTAAAAGAAGATTAATTAATTATGAGAAGAGATAAAAATGTAAAAGAAAAAAGTGGAGAAATCTAATTCCAAAGGAAAGCCTAAATTGAAGGATTATTTTCACTTACTATTTAATTATCCTTCAATAGGTGATGATGAAATGAAAAGTAAATATTCTATTTATGAATAGAAACAAGAACATATTTTATCATCTCAAAGACCATACCAGTTGGGAAAATTTGGTATTGGATGTGATGAGTCCTCTTCCATGCATGATGGGAAGAGAGCTGTGAATAGTTCCAGAAATAAAAAAAGGCTTTCAGTTTCTAAAGATAGACCTAAAAGGTATTTTACAATAATTAATGATATCGTTTTCCATTTTTTTGGGATTTATAGTCATATATCAAGCTTTTGTTTAGAGGACCAGGAATATATCTCATGCTGTGAAGATATAAATTTTTCTAAATATGAGAATAAGAAGAAGAATCATGAGAAATATGAAATAAGAGTCTCTCAGAATAATTTATCCATGAAGTGCTTCTATTGTGGAAGAATGGGGCACACCATGAGTATGTGTCAAGAATATCAGGAGATCAATGTCAGAAGAAGAACTCAAGCTGCATCAAAATCTCAGTTGAGAAATGATGAGATTAGGTATGCCTTTAATGCAAGATGTTTCATATGTTCGGATCATGGACATTTGGCAAGACAATTCAGTAAGAAGAATGTAGGAAATGAAAATGAATCTAGAAGGAGATCCCCAACACAGGTAGTGTACAAAGAAGAAGCCTATACTGCAAGACAACATGGTAAGATGAAAAATAGGTTTACAGTATCAGTGGAATCACAAGGAGCTCAAAGAAAGGCGTATCAATAACCTCCTCTTTTACATTAAAAAAACTTCCCTAGAATGGATGTGGACAATCCTTGAATAGAAAGGGAGGAGATTCCACCAATGTAATTAAGAAAAATGTAAATTCAGTAGAAGAATCAACCCCAACAAGAAAAGGTGGCGTGACTCGAACAATTGATAAAAAAAATATGAATAAATAATGTCTTGGGAAATTCACATGTGATGCCACATACTGAGAAGTGAAGGTAAGAGAAAGAACACTCCAATGGAGGAATAAGCAAGAGTAGATGACTAGTGTCATGATTCCCACTCAAAGAAAGATTCATGAAAAATGGAATATTGGTGGAGCATCAAAGAAAGAAATATCTACCACTGGGATTAATCCCAAAATTGTGAAAAAGGGAAAGCATCCAGAATCTAAATATCATAAGAAGAATCTGAATGTGGGTAAATAATTTCTGGTCATATGTCCAGAATAGTTGAAGTTGTCTAGGAAATTGGAGCAGGGAAGGAATGAGTGTGATGCTTTACAAGAAAGAATCAAAGGGTTGACCCATCATGATCAACCACAATCCTCTTCTTAAGGATTCTAGAAATTACCCTCTCCCTATTCATTTAAATTAAATTAACTAATATTCTATTGTTTTAGGTTCAAGGGGAGATACGATCTAAGGGGAAGTGTCATTAAGAGACGCTAAGTGGTGAAGTGATATTCTCCATAATGTCAACTGATTCAAATGAGTTATCAGAATTGAAGATGAAAGAAAGTAATTGTTTTAAATGGATAGTGTTGGTGTTATTAACTCTATATATTGTTTCCTACATCGAGTTCTAACTCATTCATCTTAGAGGTTTTGTTTATGGATCATTTCTAAGAGGATAATTCACAAAATGAAGATCTCATTGATGTAATTGAGCTGTAGAAGTTTCTCAAACTTTCAGTCACATGTGACGAAATGATGCAAGAGAAGAATAATATTTGTGGGTCTAAACAGTGGTCCTGACAAAATAAAGTATTGAATAACATAGGGGGATAATTCAATATCATAATCAGATGTAATATCTATCAAAGAAATAATTGGATAAACCAGTTCAGGTTTTAGTTTTCCATTGAGAGAAGACATATTGTGGGAGAAGAAGCAACATTCTTGTATTTCATGCATATCTATTTTGTTCTAAAATTATTGTATCAACTGACTATTTTTCAGGATACCATAAAGCTGTGAGAGAATATCAATAGTGTTTTAATAAGGAGCTGATAAAATTAGTTGGGATAAATGATGTCACTATTATAGAAAATGAACAGAATCATAACAAACACACTGAACAACTTATTGATGGAATTGACGAGGAGGTAAGAGACTCAGTGGGAGTAGAAGTAGAATATGTTGATGCAGAAGAAGATACTGATTATGTGCAGAAGGAAGTGAAATCCATATCTATACAGAATTCAAAGAGTCAAGCTGAAATTGACAGGAAAAATATCATTGGTGATCAGACAATTCCTGTCCAGATAAGAAGAATGAAGTCACTGCAACAGACATCCTTCTTATCTCAGGTAGAACTGAAATGTTTTTCTAATGCAACTAAAGATGAAAAATAGATTCAGGTTATGAATAAAGTGCTAGATTAGATTGAGAATAATTAGATGTGAGATATTACTTCGAGGCTAGTAGATAAGAATGCCATCGGGACTAAATGGTTCTTTTGCAACAAGATGAATGAAGATGATACAATGATTTGAAACAAAGCATGACTAGTGTGAAAATGATACTCCCAGATAGAGGGTATTGATTTTGATGAGACATTTTCACTGGTTTCAAGGTTGGAAACAATCAAATTATTCTTGGTTATTGCAGTGCAACAAAAGTTCAAAGTGTCCAGATAGATGTCAAATCTGTGATTCTGAGAATATTTTGAATGGAAAATTCCAAGGAGATGAAGACTCTGGTTGCTACCCGGATGAAATTATCAAAATATGATGATGAAAAGATAGTTAATATCATATAATAGATATAGATTATTGAAAGTTTACTGTACTTGAACATGACAAGTCCTGACATTGTATTCACCATATTCCAAGCAGGAAGATATCAAAGAAATCTCAAGGAAAGCCACATGCGTGTAGTAAAAAGAATAATTTGGTATATTAAGGGCACCATGGATTTTGGTTTGATGTATAATAACAAATATCACCAAGAGATATTGGGATATATAGATACAGATTGGGCTGGTTCAGTGGATGATAGGAAATCAACGTCATGAGGTGCTTTCTATCTTGGTGGATTGTGTATTTCTTAGCTCATCAAGAAGCAAGATTGAATTTCATTGAGCACTACAGAATATGAGTATATTTCCACCACTCAAGAATGCACATAGTTATTGTGGATTAAGCAATAGCTTGATGATATGGGCATTCAAGTGATGTCTCCGATCAGAATCCAGTGTGATAATTTGAGTGCTATCTATAAGGACCCAACATTAAGACATTACATAATATTGAATTAAATGAATAATTCACATTTAGGATCTTTTTAGGTTTAGAGTTTTAGAGAATTATGCCACAACTATTATATATTAACTTGAAAATTACATGTAGACAGTACTACTCAGTATCCATTTTTTTCATAAAATATGAACACTTATAAAGAAAAATGTCTAGTTCCAAGTTTTAGACAGAATGACTTTTCCTTAATACTATCCTTAACTATATTCATCTTTAAGTCTTGTGGAAAACATTTCAAAAACTTGGGATGAGAATAAAAAGATCAGTAAGGGTTATAAAATAAGGAAAGAAAACATTATACCATCAATAAATACAAATCAATGAAACCATACTTTTCAATCACAACATACCTCATGAAATCATAAGATTTATGAATAACACACATAAGTCACAAATCATAAAGGTAACTTGTGGCATACATAAAATACTTACATTGTGGCTATCACAGCTACATAGGGAGTTACTTTGGAATACCCATCATAGTATATTCCCTAAATCTCTTAGGAGAAATATTAACGTTTACCTCCGTCACGTTACCCAATGCATTAGAGAGCTATCTCGGGCTCACCCGCCCTAGGTTTATCACAGAACCACCCATATACGTAAAAAATTACCAATAACCATAACATATTCATAAAACATAAAACAATCATAAAGGAAAGATAACATTTCCACATTTCAATCACAATATATCATTTCAATATATTGACATAATCAATGCTTTATCAAGCCATTTTCAAAACAATTTAAAACATTTAATAAAGAGATTTTTGAATAAAAGTGTCCCATACCACTTTGAAACTTTTAAATGAAACATCATTTGAAAACATTAATGTCCATGTAAATAAATCCTAAAAACCATTTTGAAAACATGGACATTAATGAGAAATATTTAGAAGAATAAATCTTGAAAACATTTTAACCGATATTTTAGTTAAAGAGTTTTTAATAAAATGAGAGACGCTTGAATAAAAATAATTGAGGAATAACATTTAATCAGAACTTTATAATATCATTAGAATAAAGGTATTCATGATATAATATTCCAAAGGATATTATATACACCATATAAGAGTGAATTGGGGAATAACAACAATGAAGTCTCAATGGAATGTAAATTGAGGCGAAATCCCTTATAAAACCTATATCCTTAGATTAAGGATAAATAAATTATATAATTATGTGTGACAAATATAAATACACTCAATATAATTGGATATTCAGTGTAAATAAATCAGAGGAAATTCACACATGTTCTTTTTAAGACAAAACCAATGACTTGGATGTTTAACTCAATGAAAGGAAATTGTGTTAAAATTACTCTTATAAAGTTCATATCAATGACTTGAGAATTTATAAATGGAGTTATTATGCGTATCAAAGTATATCCACACAAAGGGGAGTGGAAATTACAACATAAATAAATAAACAATGATTCCTCACATAATCATAGCATGACATAATTAAGAATTAGAAGATTAACCCAAGGAATGGAAATTAGGTCAAAAAGTTCCCTTACCAATTTGGTAACTTATGAAAAATACACCCCATGAAGGAAATATCATACAATAAAGATGTAAATACTCATAAATTAAAGTATATTACACAAATAATACAATCATTGGTAGTACATACACCACACAAAAGGAAATGGTGGCAATATAGCATGAATCTCAAGGGAATAAAAATTGAGATGAAAACCCCTTACCACGTTGTAATCAATCAAGTCGTATGACCAAAAGTTAATATCCACCAAATGAATCACAGAATACCATGAATATAAATAGAATAATTATAATATATATGAAATGGTAGTATGCAATACACCACATTAAATAAATCAGTGGTGAACAATGGAATTCTCACGAAATTAAAAGTGAGATAAGAAATCCCTTACCTCGTGTCTGACTTGACCTGTTTGTTCTTTAATCTCCTATATAATAAACTAAAGTTAATTTCTACTTGCCTAAGAACCTTTTTCAATTTTATTATTCCTTTTATATCACTTATTACCATGTTATAAACATTATTTAATCATTTAAGTTAATAATGGTCATTTTGTCGATATTTGAGTAAAAAATAAACCTCTTATAATTACAATTTGTCCATGTGGTAAAAAGTAAATTATATTAAAAATTATATTCATGATTTAGATATCATATATATCATATATATCTAGTATATATATGTATTTATAACAGTACATAACATTTGGAGATAAGAAATTAAATACACCATTAATGGAGATGGTAAGCCGTACGTATGCATGAACACTACTTTCATTTCTATTTCATATTTTAATGGAATGAAAACTTAACGATACATAGTTATATTATAATTATAGTATAATATCATATATAATTTCATTAACTCCATCCTTTATACATCCAATGTATGGAATGAACGAGTCATATCACTTTGAGGGGGCGGTAGTCTGCACTTCCTCAAATGAAATTATCGCGTTTACCCATAATGGAAACCATAAAGGTATGCTGTAAATGGAAAATACAGACGAATAAAGAAAACATAAACATAATATATATTATATATAAATATAGTGACATCATAATGGCTACCATGAGAGGTTGTTGGAGATATTTGAACAATCATCGTTTCGTGAGGAAATAGTTCACCGTCCATAAAAATAGTATGTTCTTTACCCATTAGATGGAGGAGTGTGTAGGTGTAGTTCAAATAATTATCATAAAAACAATATAGTCTATTGAGGATAATGGTTTTGTTATAAAATAAAATAATAAAAAGAGTTTATGGGGTTAGAGAAGTAAAATAAAATAAAAGAACTTAAGAGAAAACGTTACCTTAAAATCAGGTAACTCCCTTTGGTTTGAACTAAAAGGATTTCTTGAAGTGCCTTATGCCCAAGGTAAGGCTTCTATGTGGAAGAGAGGGATATTGAGAGATTATTTGGGTAGGGGTTGGACGAGCCAATGGGCTTTAGAGGTTTGAGGAATGAGTTATAAGTGAGGGTTTTTATAAGGGGGGGGGGGAGGGGCTCTTTAGGAAAGTGTGAAAATATTATTTTATTATATAATTATTTTTGGTTTCTAAAGGTCCATAACTAATTAAAGTAGAATATAAGATGACTCATGGTAGAAATAAAATCATCCAATAAGAATTGGACAGGTTTTGGATATTGTTTTAATCTTTATAATATTATTTATTTAAATCATTTATTAATGAGGTAAACACTGCATCATTATTGTGTCATAAATAATTTTATTTATTTGATGTCTAAAAATTATAAAAAAAATACCATGATGTAGGAAATATTTTTAGATTTCAAAATAATATTTATAGTCGAAGAGATAACTTATATAACCACATGTAAAAATTAATTTACTAAAAGATATTTGTTTATGCCATTTTTGCCTTTAAGTTAATTAAAATAAAGTGTCATTATCACTCTCAAGTAGATCCATGGGGTCCCAAAATCGACCCAAGGATGTTCATGGTCTACCATGACTCATCCAATAAGGTTAGGATAAGTGTTAAGGTAATTTTTTATTATTATAATATTCTTTTTATCTTGAATTACACTATTTACCTTTAACCGTGGTAAATAAAAGTCAAAAGTTACTATTCACCAAAAAATATTTTCTTCTTATTGAATCACATTTTACTTACTAATAACAACCATGTATGTCGGATTTTCGAAATTCAATTCACAGAAGAGGTAAAATTTCATTTAAATGAAAAAGTCAGATTTTTAACTACTACTTAGTGGTTTCACTATTCATCAAAAATTGAAGTTTTTCAGAAAAATACCAAAAATTCAGCCTAAGATATATTTGATATTCTGAATTCAAAAATTATGTCTATTTTAAAAAATTCAAAACATAGTAGTTGGATTAATTAATTTAAAATTAATTACCGTTTTCAAAATAAAAAGCGTGTTTTTAAGAAATATTAACTTCAAAAGATTGACACTTGTTTATGTCCAATTTCAAACTGAAATTAATTCCAATGACCAAAATTGTATTAGATGGTAAAAATATAATCTAATTAAACTTTAAAACCAATTAAAAAGATAATCTAAACATATAAATAAATTAGATTAAAAGGCAGATTTGAATTAAAATACAGTATTTTTCACTATTCATTAAAAATTGAATTTTATCAAAAAAATACCAAAAATTTACCCCAAGTAAATTCTGATGTCCTGATTCTAAAGAAGAATTTCATTTTGTCAAATAGAACATATAAAAGTGACCAAAACTAGATTTTAATAGGTTTCGCCAACAAAAGGCGGTAAATCGACCTTTTAAAGTAAATTATGCTTAAAATTAGATTCATTCACATTTTAAGCCTCTAACTTTTATTGGATGAATGTAAAAACACTTAACAAACATGTATAATAATATTGTAGTTAGTTCTGTTCATTCTCGCCAATACAACAACTAGGCGTTAACTACCATTTAAAATAATATTATATTATTATTTTTCAGTATGACCCAACGTTGTGTGCAACTTAAGATTTCAAAGAAACCCTTTGTTGTGTATCGGGTACACCATCGAACATAGAATCACCTTTAAAGTAAAATTAATAATTAATTTAAAAATATTAATAAATATGAAAATGTCATATTCTTTATTTATCTGGGATGTTACATCCTTCCCCCCTTTTGAGAATCATGTCCTCACAATTTTAAAATTGGGCTCAGAAACTTCATTGAAAGCCCCACATCGGAAAAAGAGTCAATAAAACTATCACTTTAAAATAAAGGAATAGAAGTAAAAATGTCACCCAAGAAAAAATATACTAGGATTCCATAAAAACATGTATATGGAGGATAAAACAAACCATCTAGTTCTGATGGTGAGTGATAGAAAACATGATTAGGATAAAGTTAACCACCAGAAAATCACAAACTTTTGATGGGTTAAACAGTCATTGATTCCCCAGTAAGAAAAGTTAACAGATAATGTTTTTGTTTTAAGTTACTTTTCATAAATTTGAGGAATTTATTTTAATATCTTGAATAAGAACATAAGGAAATATACTTACTTTTCATGTAGACTTTCATCCTTTACTAGATTTCTACCACAAACTCATTTTTTCTCCAAACGATGAGTATTCAAGATGACTTGTTCACATTGAAAGCACTATAATAAAATTATATAGAATCATATAATCTAAAAAATATAAACTATATTTTTCCCATGCCTTTATAAATTAACCAAAACCAACATGGTTAGTACAAGATCAGATAATCCTCAAAAAGGATAATCTTTTACAAAAAAACTACTCTTAATCTCCAAAATTTGTCAAACAAAACCCAAAGTTCAACAAAGATCATTCAATAAACAGTTGTCCACAAAATTCTTCAAAGTAATCCAAACTAATATTGAAACCCAAATCTCATAAGTATTTAATCACATAGTCTTCCAAGATAAATCTTAACATTTATATCCAAATAACATCAGTTAATATTAAAGTCTCATATTGAGAAGTAATTAACCTAATCACATATTCTCCATTATAGGTTAATCATTTCCATAGATAACCCAAAATAAAAATTATTCTTGATTCATAAAATCATCTAACTAAAAA
Source organism: Viscum album (assembly GCA_963277665.1). NCBI lineage: Eukaryota > Viridiplantae > Streptophyta > Magnoliopsida > Santalales > Viscaceae > Viscum > Viscum album. Next base: position 3,145,478 of record OY728165.1, read on the forward strand.
AATTAGTCATACTAACTAGGGACATCACGTAGTCCAATGGTAGGCGATAAATCCCAATCGAACTTTGGTTGTGGGTTTGATTCCCGCAGCTTTGTCCGACGCGACGGGTTGTCACGCGGTCTGCATGTTGTCCTTTTTCAAAAACTATATAATTTTATAACATTCCAAAAAAAGAGATAAATTCATCAAAAATAACCATAACATATTTTAACCAAAAAGGTTATCTAATAACTTTCATTTTGTATCCCAAAATGTATTAACCTGAAATTTCCTCAAATTCAAGGATCATATAAACCCAAATGGTTCTTTATAATTATAACCACAAAATAAAAGATAATTATTCCTTGAATAAAATTTTCATATATCAAACTTCAGGGTTACACATACTATAAAAATTCTTCTAATATAATCCCATCATCAAAAGATCCTTAATACTTTTAAGAATTTCACCATCCTAAAATCTACCATAACTCTTGAATCCCTTATTTGTTGATTTCTTACCCATTAAATGTTCTTCATGATCCATTAACCATTCCTTTTCAACTTATTCTAAAATACCTCTTTCCTACAAACAAAATCATGAATCATATCCTAATATTCAATAATATCAAAACATATGTTAAGAAATAATCCATACCTTTCATTGGTCATTGTCAGTTTCTTCATCCTCAATCGTAATGGCATTAGGTATTGGTAAACAAATATTTGTATGATCCTGGTGATCCCATTCCCAAAACTTCTTCATAGGAAATCTATTTTTATAATGACCATGTACACCATATTTAAAACATTCAATTGATCCATTATAAAGAACATCTTTCCCTTTCCTAGAGTCAACTGGATGCTTCCTTTTTTCCAAGGAAGGTTCTTGCTTTATGAACTTCATTTCCAAATCTATAGAATCTAACCATACCTTCGAAACATTTTCCTATGTGTTTCTTTCCACATCCTTGACACATAGGTTTTTAAATAAACTTACCTTTATGATTATTACCTGAACTTCTGTGGGGATTTTTTTCTCTCATATACGATGCCTTATAAAAATTACCATGGTTCAGGTGGTCAATCATGACTCCAGATAGTTTTTTTTAAATAACCACAATAGTTCTCATTGTATCTACCATTTCATTCAGTTTCTCATTCAGAAAACCATCACAGTTTTCTTCACATCCACCGTTACTTTTGTGCATGCTAGATCCAGCCATTTACTAAAACCAAAAAGGTTAGTATGAGTATATCAGTAAAATCATCATATAATATCTTATGAGGAGGTTAAATGCTAAGATATACTTATTCTTGTTATCTTAAAATCATTCACTTTATCTAAAATAACTATGACTCTTTCTATAATCCTAACCATTATGGTAATGTCACTTATGCTTAAAGAGCACCCTAACCTCTAAAGTTATCTAAACCGACCTATGATACTAACTATAAGGACCCATCCTTAAAACATTACATAATCTTGAATTAAATGAATAATTAACATTGAGGATCTTTTCAGGTTTAGAGTTTTAGATAATTATGCCATAACTATTACATATTAACTTGAAAATTACATGTAGACACTACTACTCAGTATCCATTTTTTTTCATAAAATATAAACACTTAAAAAAGAAACATGTCAAGTTCTAAGTTTTAGATAACATGAATTTTCCTTGATCCCATCTTTGACTATATTCATCTTTAAGTCCTGTGGAAAATATTTCAAAAACTTGGGATGAGCATAAAAAGATCAGTAAGGTTTATAAAATATGGAAATTAAACATTAGACTATCAATAAATACAAATAAATGAAACCATACTTTTCAATCATAACATACCTCATGAAATCATAAGATTTATGAATAACACACATAAGCCATAAATCATAAAGGTAACTTGTGGCATATATAAAATACTAACATTGTAGCTATCACAGCTACATAGGGAGTTACTTTGGAATACCCATCATAGTATATTCCCTAAATCTCTTAGTAGAAACATTAACGTTTATCTCCGTCATGCTACCCAATGCATTGGAGAGCTATCTCAGGCTCACCCGCACTAGGTTTATCACGGAACCACCCATATATGTAAACAATGGACAATAACCATAACATATTCATAACACATAAAACAAGAATAAAGGAAAGATAACATTTCCACATTGCAATAAAAATATATCATTTCAATATATTGACATAATCAATGCTTTATCAAACCATTTTCAAAACCATTTAAAACATTTAATAAAGAGATTTTTGAATAAAAGTGTCCCATACCACTTTAAATCTTTTAAATGAATCATCATTTAAAAAAATTAATGTACATATAAATAAATCCTAAAAAACATTTTGAAAACATGGACATTATTGAGAAATATTTAGAAGAATAAATCTTTAAAACATTTTAACCGATATTTTAGTTAAAGAGTTTTTAACAAAACGAGAGATGATTAAATACAAATAATTGAGTAATAACATTTAATCAGAACTTTATAATATCATGAGAATAAAGGTATTCATGATATAATATTCCAAAGTATAGTATATACACCATATAAGAGTGAATTGGTGCATAATAACAATGAAGTCTCAATGGAATGCAAATTGAGATGAAATCCCTTATAAAAACTGTATCATTATATTAAGGATAAATAAATTATATAATTATGTGTGAAAAATATAAATACACTCAATATAATTGGATATTAAGTTTAAATAAATCAGAGGACATTCACACACGTTCTTTTTAAGACAAAACAAATGACTTGGATGTTTAACTCAATGAATTGAAATTGAGTTAAAATTACTCTTATCAAGTTCATATCGATGACTTGAGAATTTATCAATGGAGTGATTATGTGTTTCAAAGTATATCCAAACAAAGGGGAGTGGAAATTAAAACATAAACAAACAAACAGTGATTCCCCACATAATCATAGCATGACATAATTAAGAATTAGAAGATTAACCCAATGAATGGAAATTGGGTTAAAAAGTTCCCTTACCGATTTGGTAACTTATGAAACATAAAACCCATGAAGGAAGGATCATACAATGAAGATGTAAATAATAATAAATTAAAGTATATTACACAAATAATACAATCATTGGTAGTACATACACCACACAAAAGGAAATGGTGGCAATATATCATGAATCTCACGAGAATAAAAAGTGAGACGAAAACCCCTTACCACATTGTAATCAATCGAGTCGTATGACCAAAAGTTAATAACCACAAAATGAATCACATAATACCATGAATATAAATAGAATAATGATAATATATATGAAATGGTAGTACACAATACACCACATGAAATAAATCAGTGGTGAACAATGGAATTCTCACGAAATTAAAAGTGAGATAAGAAATCCCCTACCTCGTGTCCGACTTGACCCGTTCCTTCTTTAATCTCCTTTATAATAAAATAAAGTTAATTTATATTTTCCTAAGAACATTTTTCAATTTTATTATTCCTTTTATATCACTTATTATCATTTTATAAACATTATTTAATCATTTAAGTTAATGATGGTCATTTTGTCGATATTTGAGTCAAAAATGAACTTGTTATAATTACAATTTGTCCATGTGGTCAAAATTACATTATCTACAGAATGATATTCATGATTTAGATATAATATATATCATATATATTCAGTATATATATGTATTTATAACATTATATAATATTTGGAGATAAGAAATGAAATGCACCATTCATGGAGACGGTAAGCCATACGTACGCATGAACGCTACTTTCATTTCTATTTCGTATTTTAATGGAATGAAAACTTAATGATAAATATTTATATTATTATTCCAGTATAATATCATATATAATTTCATTAACTCCATCCTTTATACATCCCACGTATGGCATGAATGAGTCATATCACTTTGAGGGGGCGGTAGTCTGCACTTCCTCAAATGAAATTATCGCGTTTACCCATAATAGAAACCATAAAGGTATGATGTAAATGGAAAATACAGAATTATAAATAAAAAATAAATATAATATATATTATATATAAATATAGTGACGTCATAATGGACACCATGAGATGAAGTTGGAGATATTTGAACAATCATCATTTCGTGAGGCAGTAGTTCACCGTCTACAGAAACAATATGTTCTTTACCCATTAGATGGAGGAGTGTGTAGGTAAAGTTCTAATAATTGTCATAAAAAAATATATTATACTGAGGATACTGTTTTTTTTATAAAATAAACGAATAAAAATAGTTTATGGGTTTGGAGAAGTAAAATAAAATAAAATAACTTAAGAGAAAACGTTACCTTAAAATCGGGTAACTCCGTTTGGTTTGAACCAAAAGGATTTCTTGAAGAGACTTATGCCTAAGGTAAGGCTTCTAGGTGGAAGAGAGGGATATTTAGAGATTATTTGGGTAGGTTTTGGATGATCCAAGGGGCTTGAGAGGTGGGAGGAATGTGTTATAAGTGAGGGCTTTTTATAAGGGGGAGGAGGGGCTCTTTAGGAAAGTGTGAAAATATTATTTTATTATATAATTATATTCTATTTCTAAAGGTCCAAAACTAATTAAAGTTGAAGATAATATGAATCATGGTTGAAATAAAATCATCCAATAATAATTGGACAGGTTTTGTATATTTTTTTTAATCTTTATAAAATTATTTATTTAAATCATTTATTAATGAGGTAAACACTGCATCATTATTGTGTCATCAATAATTTTATTTATTTAATGTCTAAAAATTATAAACAAAATACCATGATGTAGGAAATCATTTTATATTTTAAAATAATATTTATAGTATAAGAGATAACTTATATAACTACATGTAAAAATTAATTTACTAAAAGATATTTGTTTATGTCATTTTTTTCTTTACTTTAAGTTAATTAAAATAAAGTGTCATTATCACTCTTAAGTGGCTCCATGGGGTCCCACAATCGACCCAAGGATTCCCATTATCTAAAATTACTCATAAAATAAGGTTAGGAAAAGTGTTAAGGTAATTTTTTATTATTATAATATTCTTTTTACCTTGAATTACCCTATTTACCTTTAATCGCGGTAAATAAAAGTCAAAATTACTATTCACAAAAAATTATTTTCTTATTATTGAATAAAATTTTACTTAATAATAAAAACCATGTATATAGTATTTTTGAAATTAAATTCATAGAAGTGGTAAAATTTCATTTAAATGAAAAATTCAGATTTTTAACTACTACTTAGTGGTTTCACTATTTATCAAAAATTGAAGTTTTTCAGAAAAATACCAAAAATTCAGCCTAAGCTATATTTGATATTCCAAATTCAAAAATGATGTTTATTTTAACAAATTAAAAACATAGTAGTTGGATTAATTAATTTAAAATTAATTCCCGTTGTCAAAATAAAAAACGTGTTTTCAATAAATATTAACTATCAAAAGATTGACACTTGTTTATGTCCAATTTCAAACTGAAATTAATTCCAATGACCAAAATTGGATTAGATGGTAAAAATATAATCTAATTACACTTTAAAACCAGTTAAAAATATAATATAACCATATAAATAAATTAGATTAAAAGGCATATTTGAATTAAAATACAATATTTTTCACTATTCATTAAAAATTGAATTTTATCAAAAAAATACCAAAAATTTACCCAAAGTAAATTTTGATGTCACGATTTTAAATAAGAATTTTATTTTTTCAAATGGAACATATAAAAGTGACCAAAACTAGATTTTAAGAGTGTTCTCCAACAAAATGATGTAAATTGACCTTTTAAAGTAAATTATGCTTAAAATTAGATTCATTCACATTTTAAGACTCTAATTTTTATTGTATGAATGTAAAAAATTTAAAAAATATGTATAATCATATTGTAGTTTGTTTTGTTAATTCCCGCCAATACAATGTCTAGGCATTAACTACCATTTAAAATAATATTATATTATTATTTTTCAGTATGACCCAACGTTGTGTGCAAATTAAGATTTCAAAGAAACCCTTTTTTGGGTATCAGGTATGCCATGAAACATAGCATCCCCTTTAAATTAAAATTAATAATTAATTTTTAAATATTAATAAATATGAAAATGTCATATTCTTTATTTATCTGGGATGTTACACTATCAATCTTAGTAAAAATCAAGTCCATCACTCAAGGAAAAAGCACATTGAGATAAAATATCATTTCATCAAGGAGAAGGTGGAGAAAGGGCTAATGAAGTTGGATTATGTTCCTACAGATTTACAGGTTCCCGACATTCTAACAAAGGCCTTACACAAGGAAGCGTTTGGGAGACATCGACTGGCTTTGGGATTCCATTCGACTCCATGGACCTGAAAAAGTGTGGATGTGGATCCGACTATCCCCGAGGTACAATGTGTTTTCCTTACTGTACTAATCTGTTATCTATACTATGTTATAGACCACAAAGAAGTGACCTTTGTGTTCTTTGAAAAAGGGGGAGAAAGAGTGAATCCTCTAAAGGGGGAGAAACTATGGCTAAAGAAGGGAGACAATGTCTTTTTCAAAGACACAGGGAGAAGCTGAAAGGTGGTGAAGCGAGATAAGGGGAGTTTCTAAAGACAGGGGAAGAAGATGATAGGGGGAGGCCCATGATGAGATTATGTGGTGTTCTAAGTGATCATATAGAGTTTATCTTAGACCAAAAAAGTACCCAAGAAACAATTAAGGAGGAGTTTTAAATTTTACGATGCTTGAAGTGATCGATCAATGAATTGATATCATAATAGCTGAGGATTGTGATAAAAGTAGAAGAGTGGTGTTGGAATGATTTCATAAGGCTTACAAAAATCAGAAATTGGTATCAGTGTGGTATCAAAAATTGGTGTCATAAATTAAGTGATTCATTTATGATCTTTTCATTTACTCTTGTTTCTCATGACAAGCATTGTTCATGTGGTCTTAGAGTATGTGTTGAGTAAATCCTTTATCACTATCAGAATTGCAAGAGGCGAATGATGGATGAAGATAGAAAGAGTTTTAATGAGGTATAATTTTATGGAAGAGTTTTCAAAAAACCCAAAGGGGGATATTTTTGGGGAAAAATCCCTCAAGATATCATTGAATCATTTTTGAGGTGATTGTGTTTGTTGACAAAGCGTGCCTCCATGTTGTGTTTGTTGAAAAAGTGGACCACGTTGTTCAATTTTTTGATAAAAGGGGGTTTACATGGTGAATTTTCAAGTTCAAGATATGTTTTTGAAAATCCATGATTGAAATAAGAACCTCGAAAAAGGAATGAATGATCTGGAGGTGGTACAAAAAGAGCAGATACAAGGTGGCACCGTTTTCCAGTGTTTGCCAAATTTTTGGGCCTCAAAATCGACAAATGGAGAAAAGTGTTTTTGGAAAAGAAACTTGCACACTAGTGTCTTGGAGACTTGGAAAGTTTCACAAAATATGTTTTTCAAGATCCTAAAATCAAAATATTTCAAAGGAAAGAGGGGCTCCCAAGTTTTGGTTTGGGTGCACAAGGTGACTAGGGCGATAGAGGCTTAGGTGGCTGGACTTGCGCGCTGGGAGGAGACTTGACTGTGGCGCTCATGGTGTCCAAAATGACTATAAATAGAGGCCCACCACTCCTAATTTTACGAGAATCTCAACACTTAGAGAGATTTTGAGCTCTAGTCGTGCAAGTAGGTTTGGGCATGTAAGTGGTGGTTTGGTCTCCCAAGTATAAAGATATTCCGAAGTTGCGTGCGAGTTGATAGTTGCACACAAATATTAGTTTGGGAATAAATGGGTGCGAGTCGCCCAAGTTATGAGTTGGAAATGGGAGTGTCACACAAGTAGTTAGGTGACACTTTAACGCCAAGCATAGAGAATCATTCCTGACTTAGAGAAGCACGCCAATAATTCTAGGGATGCGTGAAAGTTGGAAGATTTCCCGGTACCTCCGGTGCAAAGTGAGATTCATCTGTGGGTGAAAGTTGGACATCAACAGAGCATCTAAATACATAGAAAGATGCATTCATTTGTGATAATTAAGGGACCTAAAAGTCTTTAAACTATGAGTGGATACTTTCTGGAGCAGTAAGAAAATGAAGAGAAAGAAGGTGATCCTATCCACCAGTAGTGAGCCAGAGAGAGACACTTAGGGAGTGACCCTTGGGATAGTAGTGATATGACCCTAAAATTTGTAAAGGATATGATCCTGGGGATAGAAGTGATCTATCCTGAATATTGTATATTGGCAGTGAGCTTTAGTGGATTTGGTACATCGGCACATCACTATTGTATGATCCTTGGTCATAGCCCAGTGAGGGTGAACCAAGTAAAAATCTCTGTGTCTACCTGCTTGATCCTCTGCATTGCATTCAAATAATCATCACCAGATAAATAAGAAATAAGTATGGTCTTTATAAACACTAATGCGCAAACAAAGTTACCCTTATAACAAAGAGGTCAAGATCTAGTGGGGCAGGAAGAATAGGTTTAAATGAATATCCATACCCAGATTAGACCCCCCTCTTAGGGTATCTAGGACCCTTTTGGTCCTAAAATCATGAGATTAGACCCGACCTGTGTATGTGGCTGGTTTTCTTTTAATTTTTTTTATTAAATTAAAATGATGGTCTATGAGTCAACCCCTCCTCCTTACTATTTAAGGGAATGTATTCTCGTAGTTTCTTTTATGTAAACCCCATTTATGTAATCCATTAGATCCCATCACCTATATGTGAGTAAAAACTTATGTAAGGATGAAGATCCCAGGAAAGATGAGGTGGTCCAAGTCCTGAATATGTGGAAAAACCAACTGAGGTGATAAATATGAGATGAATGGAAGACTGCAACATGAACTAAGCTACAGTTCAAGGTGTCCCCCCTAGGGTCAAGAGTTATCTTATCATTTACTATAAATACTAACCATTATAGAATATCATGATCATCCCATTTATATTTTTTTTATATTGGTTGCATGGTTGATTATTAATGTTTTTGGATGATTCATGATTACTTAATTAATGAATTAATAAGCATTCAAGATGAAAAAAATAAAACTAGATTATGTGTAAATTTTATTAGACATGGTTAATCACTTAAGTAAAATCCACTTAATATTAACAAGGCATGAGATAATATAAAATTGGGGTTTTACACATAAGGATGAAAAATTCATTAACTAAAATATTATGACTATATAACCTTACATTTCTTGAGTTAGAGCTGAACACATAGTTCAAAGTTCTTGATTGACCCAAATTGTAGTTCTTTCAATTATTTGGGAACTTTTATCTTGATGTTTTGGGTTGAATGAACTTGGTTCACCTCAAGGGATGAATTCCCAAGTAGGAATTGGTGCAATTTAGTTTCAAGGGTTGAGGAAATATTTATCATAGATTTTAGGATCGGGGATTCCACCCAACAATTCAAGGAACTACAAGTTAATGAAATTGGTGAGTTATGCCTATATAAAACCCATTAATTTAGTTGATAGGACCAAGGTTGTGTTATGAGAAGGGAATATGGGTCCTTACCACTAGAATATCCATGAAAAAATATATTATAAAACTAATGGTGAGGGATATTTGGTTTTTACAAAATAGTGGGATATTAAAAAAATTTGAAATTTAAAATTTTAATATAATTTGGAAATAATGGAAGTACAAATAATATGATCTTAATTTTTTATAGAAATGGAAAACCACATGACTTAGACCATATCACTATGATCTATACTAGAGAAGGACAACCTTATCATTGAGACAAATCTCCAGGAATGGTATAGGAACTTATGCATTATACTACGCCATGAATGGAAATTATATATTCCGAAAACCCCACTTCTCAAGTCGCTTATGAAAGATTCTACTGAGAAATAAGTATATATCTACCTAAAACATATATATGATTCCATGGATATCCAATGTTTCATGTTATCATCCATGTATAGTAATATTCCAAAGTAATATGAGGATATGGATGCATATAACTTCATTTCCCACCTTCGTGATCTTTATTAGGAGAAGACGATACAGGATAGATATGAGATATCCAAGGAACTATTAACGTGCAATTTTGGAGTGTCTGTGCCAGATGGGCCTCATATATTCAATATTATTAGATAATTATAATTATTAAACATATTGGTATTTAAGATATCTGATGAGTTTCACACAAATATCATTCTATCCTCACTACCTATTACCATCTCCAATTTCATTGTGAATTATTATAGGAGCAATAGCAAGAAGAATCTTTTAGAACTACTTACTCTCATTCAAAAAGTTGATAAAAACATGGGGTATGAAAAACCTACAGTCCTTATAGTGAATTAGAAAAATTAAGAACAAGGAAAAGGGTTCAAAGACTCATTCCAAGTCTAAGGCTCCAGAGTACCATCCTTCCAAGAATAAGAATATACTATAGTAAGAAAAGGAGCAGAATGCAGTGTGTTTTTCATATGGCAAGAAAGGCCACTAGAAGAGGAATTGTACCCAGCCAAATAAGTAAGGGGAAGATTTTGGTGAATCTGTTATCGAGTGTAATCTTTATATATCTATAATTTGAGTATTAGATACTACATGTGGTGCTCACATTTGTATCCAAATATAGAAAACAAGTAGATTTTATAAGGTTACCAGAGGTGAGGTGGATCTACGGGCTACCAATGGGGTGAGGTTGGATACTATATACATTTAACACTACCAACTCACATTAATAATATGATAGATTTTGGTTTTATAGAAATTTTATTATGTTCCTAGTACTATCAAGAATATCATTTATATTTCTTATTTAGACTTGGATAGATTTATTTTCATCTTTGGAAATAATAGTTGATACTTTTATAAAGATAACATATGTTATGGTATGGAATAGATGAATAATATACTTTATGTTTTAAATTATGAAAACCAAATATTGAAAATTGTTAATAAATCAAATTCACATGACTCATTTCACACCCAGTTGGGGAATCACCACCTTAGTCACATAAAATAGAAGCGTTTGATAAAGCTCTAATAAGATGGTTACTTAGAATCTTTTAAGCTTAAAAAAATTGAATGATGTAATTATTTTTCACAAGGAAATATAAACAAACCAGCATTTGGAGATTAAGGTCAAAGGTCCATAAAGATTATAGAATTAGTACACACTGATGCATGTAGAACTTTTCAAGTAGAAGCTATAGGTGAATTCTCATACTTTATTAATTTTATCAATGACTTGAGTAAGTAAAGTTAAATCTACTTGATGAGTTATAAGTTTAAATACTTTTAGAATTTAAAGGATTTCAAGAATGAATTTTAGAATCATCTTGCTAATAAGATAAATAAATATTGACCAGATCAAGGTGGTGAATATATTATCTAAAAGTTTATCAAATTTTTATGGACGTATGGGATTTTATCTCAACCCACTCCTATTTATACACCAAAATTGAATTATTTTAGTGAAAGGAGTAACCGTACCTTGCTCGAAATGGTAATATCAATGATGATTCATGAAATCCTTATATTATCCTTGTGGTGATATTTATTACACATGGTGGCATACATACTAAATTGAGTACCAATTACAGTGTAAAATAATATTCATTTTGAGTTATGGAGTGGAAGGAAACCCATTTTGTCACATAGTCGTGCATGGGGGTGCGGTGTGGTGTGGTGTGATGTTTGTTAAGGATAGATCAAGAAAAAAACTTTCACCCTAGGGAATGAAGTCTATCTTTAGAGGTTACCCAAATAAAATGAGGGGATACTATTTGTATGACCCCTTAGGTAAAAAGTTTATCGTTTTTAGGAGATATGTATTCCTTGAGAGAGAAAAAATCCTCAATAATGATAGTGGGAGAAATATTTAATTTTATGAAGTTGATACTCAAGATATACAAGAGTTGGTATATGAATAGATTCTATAGGTGTAACACCCCAAGATTTCATAGTGTGTTATTTCTTCAAAATAATTTAATAACTTGCACTACACGCAACACCGAGTTCAATTGCACCATGACTTACCCAAAAAAAAAATCCATTAAAAGAGGTCATGAATAGTATTAACTAAATTTTAAACTTTATATAATCCTTATAATTTTAGAATCCATATTATGAGTTTCTTAGTCATAATGCAAGAACAGATTCATTTTCAGTATTGCACTTTTATCAACTTTTGATAGTGAAACCTTTTTAAATACAATATTTTAAACTTTTTGACTAAATGGAGACATCAAAAAATTTAAAATGAAACATCACAAGCTTCCACGGTACGCTTTCCTTTGAATAAAACAGTAGCGTGTGTTGTACGCAACTTCGAGTTCTAACATACCGTAACCAATCAAACTAGCTGTTATGAATAGTAATACCTACTTTTTGAAGTTATATATATTTTATATTTTAAAATGGACTTCATTTTTGGATTCGGAATATCAAATTTAGCCTAAGGTGAAATTTTGGTACTTTTCGGATAACTTTCATATTTTGATGAATAGTGAAAATTACTAAATTTTAATTAAAAACAACTTTTTTAATCAAAATAATTAATAGTGATAAATTATGAATTTGAGTGGTTTTAAAGTATATTTAGAATATATTTTTACCATTTAATATAATGTTGGTCATTGGACATAATTTTACAATTAAACCAAACATAAACTAGTGTCAATCTTTTGATAGTTATTATCTCTTAAAAACACGCTTTTTGTTTTGACAGCGGGAATTAATTTTAAATTAATTTCTTCCACTTCTGTGTTTTGAATTTAGAAAAATGGATTCCATATTTGGAATCAGGATGTTCAAATTGTGTAAATAGGTAACTTTTATTTTTAGACATTTTGAATAATTACTGCGGTAAATATTTTATTTACCATGGTTAAAGGGTAAATCCGGTAAATAAGGGTTAAAAAATAATATTATAATAATACAAAATTACCCTAAAACGTGTCCTAACCTTATTGGTGGACACATACCCGACCATGGGAATCCTTGGGTCAATTTGGGGACCCCTTGGAGCCACTTGTATGTGGTAGGGACACATTATATTAATAAAGTTAAAATAAAAATAAAAATGGCATAAGCTTACATCTTTTAGAAGAACAATTTTTACATAGGGTTATACATGTTGGATTTTCGATTATAAATATTCATTAGAAATATAAAAATATTTCCTACATAATGATATTTTATTTATAATTTTTAGACATTAAATAATTTATTTTATTTATGACACAATGATGATGCAGTAATTACTATAATAGTGAAAAATTAAAATAATTGATATTATAAATACCAAAAAAAAAATATAATATGAAACTTTTAATGAATTAAACTAATTTTATAGGATAATATGATATATTAGGATTGATTTAATGTACTTTGTTTTAAGTAATCAATCTGTTATGAGTTTCAAAAAAATCAACTATTGAATAGTGTCAAAATTGACATAAAAGAGTTCTTAAAACAAATATTATATTATTAATTGATATTAAATTCCTAAAAATCCAAGGTTCGGCCAAGAGACTTATATCATGATAGGTTCATCATTAATGGACCACTTGGGGGTCGCTTGGATGTATATAGTAAGTTTATTAACCATATTATATAAAAATACAAAGAGACATTGTAAAAGTGAAACTAATTAACTTAGAGTTAATACTTAAAGATAAGGTTAATATAAGTACCCAAACCTGTCTAAATTCTATTGGTTGAGTGGTTTTCGACCTATCCCCACCTCATCCTTTGAATAGTCAACTTTGGAGCCTTTGGAAACCGAATATGAATTTATTATAAATTAATATTTCTAGATTTTCCAAAGGTGTCCCTCACCCCTCTTATAAAAGGGCACTCCTCCTTCTCTTTTCCTCACACCTCTCAAGCCACTTGGCTCGTCAAAACTCTGCCCAACTAAGCTCCCCACATCCCTCTCCTCCTCCTTGAAGCTTCCCCTTAGGCAGAAAGCATTTCAAGAAGTCCTTTGGTTCCAACCAAAGTGAGTTACCTAAATTAAAGGTAACATTTTCTCTTAAAGTATTTTCATTTATTTTGCTTCTCCAACCCCCAAAATCTTTTTATTTCCTTTCTTTTGTAACAACACCAGTATCCTAAATATACTAGGATGTTGTTATAAGAAGGATTCAAACTACACATACACACAACTCCATCTAATGGATGATGAACATAATGTTTCTGTGGATGGCAAACTAACGCCTCACGAAACGATGATTGTTCAAATACATCTTACCACCTCTCATGGTGGCCATTATGATGGCACTGTAATTAAATATGATATTAACGATATATATTTTATATATAAGCTTCTATAATTCCATTTTATTTCATACCATTATTCGTTTCATGTTGTATATACATACGATAATTTCATTTGAGGAAGTGCGGACTACCGCCCCCTTAAAATGATATGACTCGTTCATACCACACATGGAACGTATAAAGGATGGTGTTAATGAACTTAAGTAACATATATAAAATATTATATTATACAGGAATAGTAATATACCTATGTATCATTTGGATTTTATTCTTTTAAAATGAAAATTAAATGGAAGTAGCGTTCGTGCGTACGTACGGACTACCGTCTCCACGAACGCGATAAGATTCATTCTCCATCATATCCATTCAAGTATTATTCTCATTTTAGGGTTAAAAATAATGTTAATATCATTATGATTATGAATAAGATATAATCTATCCATTACAAACATGTCTTACGTAACCAAACATTTAAGAAGAATGAATCGATTATCACCCGAAACGACGATAATACTAAGATATTATTAATAAAGCAATGTTAAAAGATCATATATGATATCATATTAATGTATATGATTCTTGTATAATTTAATAACAATTATTTCACCATTATACAGGAGGTTAACCTACCCCAACAAAGGAAAAGTACAAGGTAAGGGTTATTTCACGATCTCTTCATTATCCGAGGTTGTTTATATGTAATAATCTACTGGGATCTCTTTATCATCCACATCCATGTTTCTTAAAAATGTATTTCAAAACATTTTTACTATTTACTAGAATATGAGTTAATGTCATTTATACCCTTTTTGACTTGTATAAGTGGTTTATAAAGGAATCTTACCGTCGTTTTCAAAACAAGGTCCCTTTTTAACCTTTTCGACAGAATTAAGATAAGAATGTTTTTTTTAACTTATACGGCGGGTGCGGTTATTTTCCGCCGTTATAAAATCGTCAAAGCTTTCCTTACAAGCTTACAAGAATATTTTCAAGAAAATGTTTTATTTTATATGGCTCTTAAATGATTTCAAAAATAGAAAGAGATATTTCTCTAAAAAGTGTTTTGATTTCATCTATGTCAACATCCTTTAATGGATTTTACGCTTATTTGAAGTTGATTTATTATAATACAAAACTTCTATATTGTATTGAAGGTTTTGTGATATGTTTGACTGTGGATGTGCTATTTTATACCATTCATAGTTTATGGTGAAACTATTGACATTTCGTATGCTAGTTTTAATCCGAATGTTTATGTTATATTTCAAACTTTTCTTCAGATGAATGTGCTAAACAAGTATGTTCCAGGTTGGGGACCGGTAAAATTAAGCCCTACAGGTTGGGGACTGGTTAAAGTAAGCCCTCCAGGTTAGGGACTGGTAAAAGTATGCCCTCCGGGTTGGTGTCTGGTTATTAGAGGCACTCCGGGTTGGTGTCCGGTTATTAGAGGCACTCCGGGTTGGTGTCCGGTTATTAGAGGCACTCCGGGTTG
This sequence comes from Viscum album, assembly GCA_963277665.1. Lineage (NCBI taxonomy): Eukaryota > Viridiplantae > Streptophyta > Magnoliopsida > Santalales > Viscaceae > Viscum > Viscum album. Next base: position 3,161,186 of record OY728165.1, read on the forward strand.
GTGTCCGGTTATTAGAGGCACTCCGGGTTGGTGTCCGGTTATTAGAGGCACTCCGGGTTGGGTTCCGGTTAGAAGTAACCCCTAGGTCTTGGGATGAGGCCTAGACAAAGAAATTAACGTTTAGCATTATGCATTCCAACATTATGAAAGTGGTTATTGATATTGCATGTGATTATTCGATTAGTAGAATATCCATGTGAACAAGTAAATGACATTATTTCATTTTATTTATGCCATACCATGTTGAAAGTTCAATTTTAAAAGGCTTTTGTTTTAGTAATTCATTGCCTTAAATGTTTATGCTTATTTTGAATGTTCCGCTATATTGTTATCCTTACTGGGCATTTGAGCTCACCCCTTTTTTATGTTTTATTTTTCCCAGGTAGTGAAGAAGTAAATTATGATTGACTTGCAGGGATATTATGGGTTTATAGTGTGGACGTTGGAAACATTATGTTGTTGTAGTAGTTTTTCATTTTATGATGTAATGTAAAACTTATGAATATATCTAGTGTTTCCAAGGCTACTAAACTAATCGGTCTTTCGGGATTTGATCTTTCTTGTGATCATGCCAATGTTATGTAATAATTCACTGACTCTGGGTAGCTGGGGTCGGGGCGTTACAGTTGGTATCAGAGGAAGTTTAGTACAAACCTTGGAAGCTATATTTAGATAAACTCTGATTAGAGCACGTAGACCTAAGATTAACTTTGAGGATTAGTATAGAATAACTTCCTAGAATTTTGGTATTGTAGAGATTTTGTGAGTTTTCCGAGCAATACATCCCTGTCTGGATACGAGCAGGTAGAGGCGGCTCTGGCACAGATGTACCTAGGGGTAAAACCCTAAAACACCGCTTTGAGCTAGACTCGAACGGGAACTGGTGCACGACAACGGGCCTTGCTGCACTCTTGGTTACGACACTCCCGGGGGATATGCTTAGGATAATTCTCATTTTCTTTACAAACCATTATGAAGGGTTAATGAGTATATACATCCTCAAAGGAGACATTTTTATGATTATGGATTATATCCATAAATAGTTCAATTTATGTTAAGTGTTTTATAAGTATGGGATTATGTATTTTGATTCATAAACTGATCTAGTGTATGACATTGTTTAGAAATAGCGCCCAGTAGAAGGAATGATACCTCCAGAAATGCACATGATCCAAAGAGAAGGAAGGATCATATCTTTCATGGTATTAAGCTAGAATTTATAAGAGAAATAGTCTACCATGTATTATCATCATATGAAGAAATAATATCATGTGTTGATAAGATAAGTAAAGAGTTTTACTGAGTCCTATGTCTTTGAAGGGAAGCAAGAGAAGAAAAGTATGGAAGAGAGAAAAATGGATAAAGGGAAGAGGGAAAAGAATAATTTTCCCATATGTGGTAACTGTGGAAAGAAACACCCTGGAACTTGCCTGAAAGGAATGGGAGTTTGTTATAAGTGTGGAGGAAAAGGGCACAAAGTACGTGACTGCAAGGGTAAGAAAATGGTTTTAAATGTACAATGCTTCATTTGCAAGGAGTTTGGACACTACGCGAACCTATGTCCCAGTCATCAGACTATGCCACAAATGATGTTATTGGATAATAACCAAGTTATGATACTACCACAGATGAAGAGGAATGATTAGAGTTCTTATGTTGATTATGTCAATTGAGTGTTGTATCAACAATGTACTTGTTATAATAATTATGGAGTATATAAGGATTGTACTACAGTACTATTTCATTAAGGACTTGAGATTATGTGGAACAAAGAAAAGTGACTCAATAGCATGATAAATTTTTGGAAAATATATGGTTGAGAGAATGATAAATCATAATATAGTTCTGATACTGAGGTAGTGATTTTGGAATAATATGTGATTGTTTTGGATAAATTATATTGGATATTCTTGACTACCTTGAAACTGATTAATGATTTGTATATTCCATCATTTTTTTTGGGGTTTAAAACATTTTTGGATTGATGAAGTATATCCAGCATTCTATATGGAATAGGGGAGCATGAATGTAATCAATAAGGAATATGGTAATTCAAGATGTTTCAGTTTATTAAAAGAATACAAGATGAAGGTATTCATATGCTATTGCGGGGTAAAAAGGATCTATATTATGTTTACCTTCCTTATAAATGTTGGACTGTGAGTTTGGACAGAAGTATTTTGGATAGTTCTAGTTTGGATTATTTTGGATTACCATAAAAGGAAAACTCGGAGGTTGGGCGGCAACCCGTCGCGTCCGGCAAGGCTGCGAGACTTGAACCCGCAACTGAAGGGAGACAAGGGTGTATCACCTACCACTGGCCCACGAGATGTCCTGGATTAAATAATGTAGTTTTTATTAAAAGATCTTGTAGATGAATTATAAATTCGTTTATTTTGGAACCCTATACGAATAGTGTAAATAGAATTTTTTTTAAATTCTATTATCTTTTAGAGTGAAAGATGAGTTTGTGGTAGAAATTTATTAATGGATAAAACTCTAATTATAAAGTAAGTATATCTCCTTATTATCTTAGCCAATCTCATAAATAAATTCCTCTATATTAAGAAAAGCAACTTAGAACAAAAATGTTTTCCTAGATGGTACCTTAAATCATCACTAATTTATGGCTTTTGGATTGTTGGCCTTTTCATAGCCATGTTCTCCACCACTCTCCATCAGATAAATGATGGTTAGATTTTTCTTCCATATCCATATTTTATTACATGGAACCCTAGTATGTGTTATTTTCGGTAATCTTCATACTTTCGACTCTTTATTTTAAATAGAGGCCTCATTAATTCATTTTTCGATGTGGGATTTCAACTAAGATATTTTGAAACGTCAAAAATGTGTTATCCTAATACCCTATGTTTTGTTGAACCGATGGTATTTCAAATCATCATAGATTGATGGATTTAAGGACCTCGATTTTATACTTGTTTGTGATTGATGACCTCAATCACTACCTATAAATATTTACATTTTTCCTCCAATTATATGTCTCAAATTGCCACCAATGTTCTCCTAATCGAGATCATAATTTGGTGGTGACCCTTTCATTTCTCTTTTCCTCATATTAAGACTAAATTTTAGTAACCCAATTTATGATGTGGGGTTTCCCACAAATATATTATCTATTTTCAACCTTTTATTTTCTAAGAACAATTTCAAATTGCGAGGACGCAATTTATTGAAGGAGGGGAGAATGTAACACCCCAAGATTTCATAGTGTGTTATTTCTTCAAAATAATTTAATAACTTGCACTACACGCAACACCGAGTTCAATTGCACCATGACTTACCCAAAAAAAAAATCCATTAAAAGAGGTCATGAATAGTATTAACTAAATTTTAAACTTTATATAATCCTTATAATTTTAGAATCCATATTATGAGTTTCTTAGTCATAATGCAAGAACAGATTCATTTTCAGTATTGCACTTTTATCAACTTTTGATAGTGAAACCTTTTTAAATACAATATTTTAAACTTTTTGACTAAATGGAGACATCAAAAAATTTAAAATGAAACATCACAAGCTTCCACGGTACGCTTTCCTTTTAATAAAACAGTAGCGTGTGTTGTACGCAACTTCGAGTTCTAACATACCGTAACCAATCAAACTAGCTGTTATGAATAGTAATACCTACTTTTTGAAGTTATATATATTTTATATTTTAAAATGGACTTCATTTTTGGATTCGGAATATCAAATTTAGCCTAAGGTGAAATTTTGGTACTTTTCGGATAACTTTCATATTTTGATGAATAGTGAAAATTACTAAATTTTAATTAAAAACAACTTTTTTAATCAAAATAATTAATAGTGATAAATTATGAATTTGAGTGGTTTTAAATTATATTTAGAATATATTTTTACCATTTAATATAATTTTGGTCATTGGACATAATTTTACAATTAAACCAAACATAAACTAGTGTCAATCTTTTGATAGTTATTATCTCTTAAAAACACGCTTTTTGTTTTGACAGCGGGAATTAATTTTAAATTAATTTCTGCCACTTCTGTGTTTTGAATTTAGAAAAATGGATTCCATATTTGGAATCAGGATGTTCAAATTGTGTAAATAGGTAACTTTTATTTTTAGACATTTTGAATAATTACTGCGGTAAATATTTTATTTACCATGGTTAAAGGGTAAATCCGGTAAATAAGGGTTAAAAAATAATATTATAATAATACAAAATCACCCTAAAACGTGTCCTAACCTTATTGGTGGACACATATCCGACCATGGGCATCCTTGGGTCAATTTGGGGACCCCTTGGAGCCACTTGTATGTGGTAGGGACACATTATATTAATAAAGTTAAAATAAAAATAAAAATGGCATAAGCTTACATCTTTTAGAAGAACAATTTTTACATAGGGTTATACATGTTGGATTTTCGATTATAAATATTCATTAGAAATATAAAAAGATTTACTACATAATGATATTTTATTTATAATTTTTAGACATTAAATAATTTATTTTATTTATGACACAATGATGATGCAGTAATTACTATAATAGTGAAAAATTAAAATAATTGATATTATAAATACCCAAAAAAAAATATAATATGAAACTTTTAATGAATTAAACTAATTTTCTAGGATAATATGATATATTAGGATTGATTTAATGTACTTTGTTTGAAGTAATCAATCTTTTATGAGTTTCAAAAAAATCAACTATTGAATAGTGTCAAAATTGACATAAAAGAGTTCTTAAAACAAATATTATATTATTAATTGATATTAAATTCCTAAAAATCCAAGGTTCGGCCAAGAGACTTATATCATGATAGGTTCATCATTAATGGACCACTTGGGGGTCGCTTGGATGTATATAGTAAGTTTATTAACCATATTATATAAAAATACAAAGAGACATTGTAAAAGTGAAACTAATTAACTTAGAGTTAATACTTAAAGATAAGGTTAATATAAGTACCCAAACCTGTCTAAATTCTATTGGTTGAGTGGTTTTCGACCTATCCCCACCTCATCCTTTGAATAGTCAACTTTTGAGCCTTTGGAAACCGAATATGAATTTATTATAAATTAATATTTCTAGATTTTCCAAAGGTGCCCCTCACCCCTCTTATAAAAGGGCACTCCTCCTTCTCTTTTCCTCACACCTCTCAAGCCACTTGGCTCGTCCAAACTCTGCCCAAATAAGCTCCCCACATCCCTCTCCTCCTCCTTGAAGCTTCCCCTTAGGCAGAAAGCATTTCAAGAAGTCCTTTGGTTCCAACCAAAGTGAGTTACCTAAATTAAAGGTAACATTTTCTCTTAAAGTATTTTCATTTATTTTGCTTCTCCAACCCCCAAAATCTTTTTATTTCCTTTATTTTGTAACAAAACCAGTATCCTAAATATACTAGGATGTTGTTATAAGAAGGATTCAAACTACACATACACACAACTCTATCTAATGGATGATGAACATAATGTTTCTGTGGATGGCAAACTAACGCCTCACGAAACGATGATTGTTCAAATACATCTTACCACCTCTCATGGTGGCCATTATGATGGCACTGTAATTAAATATGATATTAAAGATATATATTTTATATATAAGCTTCTGTAATTCCATTTTATTTCATACCATTATTCGTTTCATGTTGTATATACATACGATAATTTCATTTGAGAAAGTGCGGACTACCGCCCCCTTAAAATGATATGACTCGTTCATACCACACATGGAACGTATAAAGGATGGTGTTAATGAACTTAAGTAACATATATAAAATATTATATTATACAGGAATAGTAATATACCTATGTATCATTTGGATTTGATTCTTTTAAAATGAAAATTAAATGGAAGTAGCGTTCGTGCGTACGTACGGACTACCGTCTCCACGAACGCGATAAGATTCATTCTCCATCATATCCATTCAAGTATTATTCTCATTTTAGGGTTAAAAATAATGTTAATATCATTCTGATTATGAATAAGATATAATCTATCCATTACAAACATGTCTTACGTAACCAAACATTTAAGAAGAATGAATCGATTATCACCCGAAACGACGATAATACTAAGATATTATTAATAAAGCAATGTTAAAAGATCATATATGATATCATATTAATGTATATGATTCTTGTATAATTTAATAACAATTATTTCACCATTATACAGGAGGTTAACCTACCCCAACAAAGGAAAAGTACAAGGTAAGGGTTATTTCACGATCTCTTCATTATCCGAGGTTGTTTATATGTAATAATCTACTGAGATCTCTTTATCATCCACATCCATGTTTCTTAAAAATGTATTTCAAAACATTTTTACTATTTACTAGAATATGAGTTAATGTCATTTATACCCTTTTTGACTTGTATAAGTGGTTTATAAAGGAATCTTACCGTTGTTTTCAAAACAAGGTCCCTTTTTAACCTTTTCGACAGAATTAAGATAAGAATGTTTTTTTTAACTTATACGGCGGGTGCGGTTATTTTCCGCCGTTATAAAATCGTCAAAGCTTTCCTTACAAGCTTACAAGAATATTTTCAAGAAAATGTTTTATTTTATATGGCTCTTAAATGATTTCAAAAATAGAAAGAGATATTTCTCTAAAAAGTGTTTTGATTTCATCTATGTCAACATCCTTTAATGGATTTTACGCTTATTTGAAGTTGATTTATTATAATACAAAACTTCTATATTGTATTGAAGGTTTTGTGATATGTTTGACTGTGGATGTGCTATTTTATACCATTCATAGTTTATGGTGAAACTATTGACATTTCGTATGCTAGTTTTAATCCGAATGTTTATGTTATATTTCAAACTTTTCTTCAGATGAATGTGCTAAACAAGTATGTTCCGGGTTGGGGACCGGTAAAATTAAGCCCTCCAGGTTGGGGACTGGTTAAAGTAAGCCCTACAGGTTAGGGACTGGTAAAAGTATGCCCTCCGGGTTGGTGTCCGGTTATTAGAGGCACTCCGGGTTGGTGTCCGGTTATTAGAGGCACTCCGGGTTGGTGTCCGGTTATTAGAGGCACTCCGGGTTGGTGTCCGGTTATTAGAGGCACTCCGGGTTGGTGTCCGGTTATTAGAGGCACTCCGGGTTGGGTTCCGGTTAGAAGTAACCCCTAGGTCTTGGGATGAGGCCTAGACAAAGAAATTAACGTTTAGCATTATGCATTCCAACATTATGAAAGTGGTTATTGATATTGCATGTGATTATTCGATTAGTAGAATATCCATGTGAACAAGTAAATGGCATTATTTCATTTTATTTATGCCATACCATGTTGAAAGTTCAATTTTAAAAGGCTTTTGTTTTAGTAATTCATTGCCTTAAATGTTTATGCTTATTTTGAATGTTCCGCTATATTGTTATCCTTACTGGGCATTTGAGCTCACCCCTTTTTTATGTTTTATTTTTCCCAGGTAGTGAAGAAGTAAATTATGATTGACTTGCAGGGATATTATGGGTTTATAGTGTGGATGTTGGAAACATTATGTTGTTGTATTAGTTTTTCATTTTATGATGTAATGTAAAACTTATGAATATATCTAGTGTTTCCAAGGCTACTAAACTAATCGGTCTTTCGGGATTTGATCTTTCTTGTGATCATGCCAATGTTATGTAATAATGCACTGACTCTGGGTAGCTGGGGTCGGGGCGTTACAATAGGTCCCTGTGAAAAAGTTATTCCTGAAACATAAGTACTATGTAGGAGCACCAAAGAGGTTATAGAACTAGAAAGATATGGTTTTCTAGTTACCAAAGTTAGTGATTCATTATTGGTTGATAATAATGAACCTCTATCTGATAAGGAGGTAGTAGATAGATTAGAAGTTGTAAGATGTTAAGAACACCCAAATTATGAGATGAATTTCATGTATCAGAACCAAGTTTGGGTTATGATTGAATTGCTAGTTTATGTAAATAAAGTTGGGTGTAAATTGGTATTCAATAGAAATATAGACATTTAAGGTCAAGTTAGTACATATAAAGAATGACTAGTGGATAAAATGTTTATACAATTTAAAGTTATTAAATATGATGAAACTTTTTATATAGTTTCCATGTTTAAATCCATCAGAATTCTACTTGCTATAATATCTTTCAATGACCATGAGATTCAGAAGATAGATATAAAAACTACTTTCCTTAATCGAAAAATTTAGTATTATGTGTATATGACATAACCTGAAGGGTTTGTGACTAAAAAAATTCCAAAATGGTATGAAAGTTCTATATATCCATTTATAGATTAAAGTAATCATCTAGGTCATGGAAAATTTGGTTCAATGAAGCAATATAATGAATTGGTTTTATTAAGAATTAATGTGATCCATGTGTTTAAAAGTGGTTTAGTGGGAGTGAATTCATTTTCATAGTATTATATTTTTATGAAATATTACTAATTAGAAATGAGATACCATCCTTATAAGAGGTTAAGATATGGTTGAGTGAGTGATTCTCTATGAAGGACTTAGGCGAAGCAACCTACATTCTAGGGATCAAGATCACGTGCGATAGATGAAAGAGGCTTGTTGGACTATGTCAAAGTACATACATTTAATCGATACTGAAGAGGTTTAGTATGGAATAAACCAAGAGGGTATTAGTTATAGTGTCACATGGTATACATATTTCTAATAAGATATGTGCTCAAACACAATATGAAAGAGAGATAATGAGTAAGATCCCATACACTTCTATGATAGTATCTATCATGTATTCCATGTTATGTACAAGTATGATGTTTCCTATAATTTTATCATTGTAGGAATATATCAAGATGATCTAGGTGAAAAATATTGGAATACTGTTAAGAGTATCCTTAATTATCTGAGATGAACTAAGGATATGTTCCTAGTGTATATAGAATATGAAGATCTAGTCCTTAGGGGTTATAAAAATTCCAGATTTCTAAAAGATTAGAATGATAAGTCATAGTTAAGATATGTATTTTGTATCAATAGAGGAGCCATGAGATGGAAAAGTTCAAAGTATCTAGTTTTTGATGAATCTATAGTAGAGTCTGAGTATACTACAACTTCAGATGTATCCAAGGAAGTAGATTGTATTCACAACTTTGTCTAAGATCTTGATGTAGTTCCTATAAGTCAAAACCCTATCAAGATTTACTATGATAACGCTGAAACAATGGATATTTTCAAAGATCCAATCTCACATCAAATGAACAAGTATATGCTTTATAAGTTTCATCTCTTGATGTATTTTTCTAAATTAATTGAAGTTACTATAAGTAGAGTATCCATATAGAAAAGCATGGCTAACCCCTTGAAAAAGGATTTATATCATTATAGTTATGTGTATCATGTGAGAGCTAGTGGAATAAAGGTTATTAATAGTTAGCTCTAGTGTAAGTGAGAGTATGTTAGAGTTGGTTCCCTAGAACCAACTTCTAAGTACTTGATGATCACATTTATTCACTATCTTGAATATTAATGAAGTTTCTTATCACATCATGATTGTTCCTCTTCATGACATAGTAGGTGATAATCTATGAAGAATATATGCTGCATAAAAAGTACATAATAGTTCCCCAATATGATGAGATACTTTATATGCTTTGAAAGTATTCCTAAAACTCATGTTATATGGTCGGATAATACTGTATGAAATGACATAGAAGATACAGGTTATCAGGGGAAGGAGGCTCATAAGACATTGATACACATTCTAATGGTGTTCTCCCTTGATAATCTCTAAGAATGAAGGTTATGAGAACATACCTACTAGTAAGAAATATATATCTCATGTTTAATTTGATATTCCTATCCATGAACATGTGTATTGGTCCTTATATTATAATTTTATCATTAATGAATATCATGAATCATGTAATTTGATGTATTGATAAAAACATGACGACATATGCTCATGGAGAATTAGGACACGTTGGGTGCATCACAAGTGATATTGAATTAATAGATAATGTGAGAAAGGGTTTATACCTACTATCTATTAATAGAAGTTGATATATCATGACCTTTGATAGGAATATCTAATTAAACATGAGATATATCATGATAAAGGGATTATATTACATGGTCAAGTTGTTCTATGGGCATGTTCATTTCTACAAAATTAATGAAAGATACATCAATCGCATAGGTTTATGACATCAGTGTGCAACCTATTTGATTAGATATATCATGATAAAGGGATTATATTACATAGTAAGACTTCATAGGATTTTGTTTTTCATTACGAAATTAAATTCTTTCTCTATGGGTTCCTTGGCATGAATCTAGATGGTAGACTTGGAATTTTGGCACTTTTACCTGATTACACTAAGAAAGTGCCCTAGAGGGCCACACAATAAGTGTATATAAAATTTAAGTTAAATTCAATGATGAATTTAACAAGTTTGAATAAATATTATTCTTTCTTTATGGTTTAATAATTATTTAGGTTTGGTTGATCTGTAAGATTTAGTCACAAGTTATTCGAAAGAATAAGTGAGTTAAATGATAATAATAAATATTTATTTTCAATTTTTGGTGGATATAATATTTATTATATTTATCTATGAATTATTTAGTGGGTTTTTATTTATTAAATAAATATTAATTATTCAAAGTTTGGTTAATACTAAGGATGATAAGAGGTCTGAGTTTAATGGTCGAATTAGAAATAATATAAATGATATTTATTTATTCTTAAGAGATGCACATGCCAATTGAATAAAAATTATATTTTTATTATGACATGGGGTTCACTAAGAATTAGGTAATTGGAAATTAGATTGTGTGCATGTTTCTAACCCTAAACCTACCATATTTAATATCTAATTATATCACTTTTCATAGACACTTGTTGTGCACAACAGATGGAGAGAATCCCTCTCAATCCCTAGAGAGATTTATATATATATAGAGTGTGCTCTATCCACCTCTTATCTAAATACATTGAGATAACAACAAGAGTTATTCATCCTCATATAATAATTCCATTGTGATTAACCAAAAATGATGCAAGTGATCAAGATTGACCATGCCAATACCCGAAAATTATTCAATGATGTTTATAAAATGTGGTGCATTTTTAGATAACCTTAAAAATGATTATCCACTTGGATCCTATAGTATAAGGATGGTATGACAATATCGAGTTAACTAGATAATCAAAAAAGAAATAATTACAAGTTTTGGTAATTCTATATCTGATCATAAATAAATTATAAATTACATATGAATATTCTCCTCTTATAGTTCTAGCATTTAATCAAGTTAAGTAATATATGAATTACATTGGCCATTATGTCATTCGTTATGTAAAAAAATTATTATTCATTAATTAAGACTAAAAAGATGAGTTGGTCATGCCATCTAGGTGCTTCTGCTATGACCAAAACCTACACACTTCACATATGTTTGAAGTATAAATTTAATTTTATTTTCATATAAAATCTTGCATATTAGTGTTTTTGAGTTGTTAAAGGGGTTGGAATGGGACCCAGGGTTTAGTTTTGGGAGTTAACCTCGAGTTTGTGCTATAATTATACTACACTGGTGGCTCATCACACCACAATGAATAGGGGCTATTCCTCAATGAGGGATGTGTAAGAGTAACCTCTAGGTTACATGAGATTAACTTTTACATCTTTTCAAAGATCATGACACAATGAGATACATTTCACTATGAGGATGTTTCATAATAGTAAATTTATAGTGTTGGGGTAGTGTTGTGTCCTGAATGAGGAGGTATATATCCTGAATCCATGACTGATAGGTGAGTGTTGCGTTGTGATGGAGAGGATCATTATGAAATGTGACCTATGCAGGGGAGGACACGTTTCTTGATTCTATCATGGAGTATGGAGCTACACCATAGACCTTATGGTCATTCTATAATGCATGTCCAATTTTATTTATTTTTATGTTTTAATTTAATTAATTTAAATATTTAAAATGTAAATCCTTATTAAATGAGGTTTACCCCTTTTTCCCAGCAGATCACATTCTATAGCCCTTCCTCCTTGGTTATTTTACCTTATGAGTGATATCTTCCTCATTTGTACACAGATTCAAGTTTCATTGGTCCTGGTGAATTTCCAATTATAAGGCCATGTACCCTCTTCCCTAAATTTTATATTTCTAACAATATTTCAATATCTTTTTTCCATTACTCTTAATTTCAATTATTTTTTCATATTTGTCAATTTTTACTGATTACATCCAATTCGTATAGTGGTATTTGATGAGTGAGATTCCATTTGATTGATATAGGTGGTCCCCATTTAATCTTGATAGTTTATGCTCGTTTCATGATAATTGTGATATGAGGTCTCACATCCCATGTGTGGTTGATATAGAATTAATTTGAAAATCATTCCTTTGTCCCTAATTGAGTAGGGTAAAAAATTTTAGGGACATTATGAACCCTATAGTTATTATAACTTAATGTAATGAGAATCTATAGTCATGATCTTGACTTAAAGAGTATGGGATCCTATATCTAGAACCCCTTTAGAGAATTAATTTGGTTATATAATATTTAATGGACCTAGATTTTCCACATTAACCTCCTTGGACATAGGCGAGGTATGTAAATGGGAAGGGTCAACTTGAGGCTTGACCTGTGTGGAACTAGTGAGTTTCCCTATAGCCTTGGGATAGTTAAATTACTAACTTGGGTGAAAATTTATCCCCCATTATCTTGTTAGTAACTGAGTAGGTGGTTCCTTGGTTTTGTGTATTGGAATAATTTGAGTGTGTGGGAACTGAATTAGATACTTTTAAATGATAGTTAGATGATATTACAACCTTAAAGTAAAGTGTATATATCTTATTTACTAAGTTTTTTATTATTAAAATGAAAAATTTTGATTGTGTTTTTGTGATGATTTACCCTTATTGTTATTAATGGTTATGGTTGGGATGAAATTCCCACTTATATTATTTCATTCATGGTGAGGGACACCATGAACATTATTTTTTATGTTTTTAACTAGGTCACTATACCCATGGTAAAGGGACTTAATGAACAATAGGATATGGAACATAACCCCCTTGTGGTATTGATGATGATGGTAATGGGACACTATAACAAACTATTTGTTAATGACTTTGGAAGTGGGATATAATTACCATGATGTGATGCTTACAAAGAAGGGGATGAGATACCCATATGAGAATGGTAGATAAGGAACATTATTCCCTCTCCTATGATGTGGCTTGGGACTAAGTATGTTTTATACTCTTGAGATTTTCTCCATGTATATAGATGTTATTCTCTCTCTTGATGGTGTAGTTGGTACGTGATTCTCACACATATTTGATTACTTAAGGGTTCCATGCTAATAGTTATGACTTTATTATCCAGACATACTACCCATATATTGATTACTATAATATGGTGAGATGCTATTACCAATGACTATGACTTGGGATGTGATACCTAGTTAACATTTATGTGATATGTTCAAAGACACCCTGACATTGGATTAAGTAGGCATGACCATTGGGTGGATGTATAATGGTCATGGCCATGAAATATTTATTATTACTGCCATTGTTAGTTTACATTAATTTATAAGAATATAAAAATGTACACAAACTTGTGTTTACTAGATATATTTGGGGACACCATTGATGGGGGCCTATAGAGTTGTACTCAAACCTTTCTTGGCCCCCCTAGTGCCCGAGAAAAATATATGGTCTGTGATTCAGGTAGGGGAAGGGGACCTGCCGTTGAATGTTAAGCCATGATTCTTGGTAGGAGTTGGGAGATGGGATTGGGAACATATTAAATACTAGTTTTTCTTCCATTTTCAGTCTTTTTCTTATTTTTGGGAATTTTGATATATAATTTCCCATGATAGATCTTTCTCATATATGTATAGCTGTGTGACATTACCACTACTCATTCATTATAGCATGGGTATTTTTATTTATTTACTGATGTCATGTAGTTGTGATATTCATTTTTATTTGATTTATTTTTATGATTAATATTGATTTTATTGCTTTTGATGTGATTTATAGTTATCTCTACCAAAGAGGGTATATTATTATCACTTTATACACATACCCTCACTACTGGTTAACAACCTCTAGTCATGGGGAGGTGCGCCTATGGTAGGTGGCACTCAGTTTGGTCACAATAGAGATGAATTGGGTAGGGGATACTATAAAGTGGTATCCAAGCCATGTTTTTCTTTGTCATACTATTTGGGATATCATATCTAGGAGAGAGGATATGGCCAGAATCTATGATAGAACTTATCCCTGGGCATAACTAGCCCATGTATTGAGAAATTCTAGATTACCAGGGATCGGATCATTATTCTTGGTTTTCAATTTTATAGTAAGTTTAATTTTATCAAATATGATTCATTTTGATGTTGACTTATAGTTTATTGTTTTTTTACTCTTGTACTAGGGTGGAAAGAGAGCATGTGTTCTTGAATCATTATTGGAATTTAGGATTCACATGACATACATGTGATTTCCAATGTTTGGGAACCCCTATTATGATACAAATTTTAGTTAAATAAAGTGTAAATAAAAAATTATAAAGTTATTTACTATATAACTTTTTATTGGAATTATGTTTAAATGAACCATGATAATGATATTATTATTAATAATTCAGGATGTGAACCCTTTTTATATCTAATTCTACTCCCAAGAGAGAGTGGGTATCTAGGGATAAAGAGAGAGACAAAGTTGTGTGATCCCTCTAGTATGCTAGGGTGTGTATAGTGTAGTGATACACTCTATCTGTTATTTATTTTCCTATATGCTATATCAAGAATTGATCTATATGTGATTCTAAGTCATGTGTTTTTCATTATAGTGAAATTCCACCATGATGAATGCATGTTGATAACTAGGAGGGTGGGGATGAGAACACCCCACCAGTTGTTGATTTGAATTCCCAAATTACTCTTATACCTTCACTTTATTAGAATATTTGTGATATTATTCTTAATATTATTCAGTTTTTAGGGTATTGAGCTCCAAGATGAAATTATTCCATTTCTAATTTGACCAAAGAGTTTCAGTTACAACATCCACCTCTATTTATTGGGGAGGGTGGACCTCAGGTTTCTGATATATGGGTTGAATATTTGTAGGATATCTTTGATCATCAAGATAAACCCCCTAAGAGGTGATTGAATATTGCAATGTATATTATTTGAGTACTTGGGGAATTGGTGAGATGTATTTTTATAGGAAGATCACTATGTGGGGCTATCCTAGAAGGACATTTAGGCCCACTTTTTCAAGAATTTATTTACTGAGACACTAATATCAGACAAGGTTTTGGAGTTTATGCATTTGGTTTAGGGTAGCATTTTAGTGATGGACTATACTACTCATTTTATTTAGTTTCTTCATTTTTCTTCCTTTGTTAGTGAGTGATGAGACCACCAGGGTTTTCCCTTTTGGGGATGGATTAAGACATTAAATCTAGTCTCAAGTGAATATTTTCTAGTATATTTATTTTTTAGAGGATGTGAACTAAGAACTTATTATAAAGATAAACCTAGCCACAAAAAACCTTTTAGGAATTTAAGTTTTTATATTGGGCCTAGGAATGAAAATTTAGGTATTTAGAAGTAGTTTTTTAGTTATTATTACTAAAGTGGTGATACTAAATCTAGTTAGGGTCATAGATATTATTATTCTTAGTATGTGAGGTCTTTGTTATTATTATGTTAGTATAGAAGTCTGGGGTATAATCGACCATAGTGAAAACAAACTCTAGTGGATTGTTATTTGTGTGGGTAAATGGAGCATAAAAAATTCTTCTACCAATGTTCTTTTCAACATGATATTATCCATAAAAATGGATAGTCCCAAGGATCAATGGCTAGATCAGGTGATTTACCATGAGGTGGTAGTTGAATATCTTCCATCCAGCCAGGGCATATAGGTGGTCAAGGTTATTAGGGTCATTATAGGTAGTAGCATGGTTCTACACATGGTAGTTACAGATCAAGAGGCTAGGATAAAGGATTGAGGTCTTGTGAGCTTTATTCTATTGAGTCTAATCCCACTGACTATAGTGAGGGGAATTTAACTGTTTAAGGCATGATCATAGTAGCATCAACCTTGAAATTTTATTTATTTGTTACAAGTGACTCACATTCATTTATATCTTCTCATTATTCATGTGATTTGGGGTTGTGCATCGAGTACCTGTATAGAGTGATGTATATTGATACACCCTTAGGGGTGAAACGAGATACTATTCATAGATTCTTTGAGTATACCCTCATGATTAGTGGATATCAACATCTCTGGGATTTCTTGAGTTAGATATGCATAGTTTCTATTTGATCCTATATATGAGTTTATTGACTTAGTATTGAGTGCACATCAAATGCTATCACCGACAAGTATATTTCATGTTTGCTGAAGGTGATTGTTATACCCTTATCAGTGAGTGAGATTTTTAGGAAGGAAATTCTGGAGCTGACCATTGAGTACCTGTATAGAGTGATGTATATTGATACACCCTTAGGGATGTGATCAGAGAGTGTTCTAGATGATAAATATATGTTTCAAATGGTATTTACTCATGTTTTTGACTAGTTAAAACATGTATTTCTGAAGGACTTCTAAGGGATACCACTCAAGATATATATAGAGTTTATGATTGATATTATTCCAAGTATAAAGACTATATCTATTCTTCTTTATAGGATATCTCATGAATATATTGGATAGATAAAGGATTATCTAGAGGATTTAAAAGTAAAGGGGTTTATTCACCTGGACACAACCCATTTGGGTGCCCCTGTTTTGTTTAAAAAAAGGATAGATCATTATGCTTGTGTATAGATTTATAGAGGATGAAACAAGTGATAGTTAGGAATTGGTATCCTTTTTCTCATATCGATGAACTATTTGTTCATATGAGGGGATCTTAGTGGTTCTCTAAGATCAAATTGAGGTTAGGTTATCACTAGTTGAGAGTAATACCTTTTTGCATTCCACATATTACTTTTAAGAGAGGGTATTGACTACATTAGTATATTGTGATGTAATTTTTATTAAAAAATGATCCAGTGTTATCTAGGGCCATGATGAATTGGTTCCTCCATCCATATCTAGTTTTGTTTGTGGTGGTATTCATTGATGATATTCTGGTGTACTCCTAGTCACGGGAGGGCCATGCTTGACATTTAGAGGTCATTCTTATAATAATAAGAGAGAATTAGGTTTTTTACTATCTTTCAAAGTGTCTATTATACATAAGTAAGGTCCACTTATTAGGGTACATGATATTAGAGGCTAGCATATTAGTGGACTCTAAGAAGATTGAGACTTTGGTTTTTTGAGAGTGACCAATGAAATCATTTCAGATTTGTATCTTCTTGGGATTGGTAAGATAATAGAGTAGGTTCATTTAGGAATTATTTGAGTTAGAAGAATTGATAATAATCCAAAACAATAAAGGGGTGAAGTTTTAATGGTCAAATATTTATGAGAAATATTTCTAGGATTTGAAGAGAAGACCGACATCTGCACCAGTTTTGAAATTTACTAGGTTGGGTAAGGATTATACCTTATACCGTGATGTATTATGAGTTGGTTGAGGTTTTGTGATAGTGTAGGATGGGAATGTTATTACCTTTGTATTGATATATTTTAGGCCAAATGATTGAAATTATTTGACTCATGATCTGGAGATGGCATAGGTAGTGCACACTTTGAGATGTTGGCATCACTATATTTTGGGTGAGAGGTTCATCATATATACATACCATAAGAGAATCAGATATATATTTTATCCCCATAAACTAAACCTTTAGTAGTGGAGGTGGGATGAGTACCTTCAGAACTTTTATTTTGAGATGTCATATTCCCTTGTGAAGGGGGATATTGTTGCTGATACATTGAGTATGAAGACTCAAGTGCAGGTAGCTAACAGTGAGTGAAAAATTATAAGATTATTCACTAAGATACATCATGAAAATTATAAGTATTAGGGTAGAATGACCCTGGAATCCATGATTATGGAATAATAAATCCTTGAGAGGGTTAAGGAGAGTTATTTATACAAATCATATTTCTTAGTGACGAGGGACAATATATATAGAGAAGAGACACCACTTGATTTATCCCTTAATGTTGATGAGGTTATTTACATCTGAGGTCAAGTTATGGTCCCTTTGAGAATATATAAGGATATGAAAAGGGATTCACAAGCATTTATATGGTATTTTTACTTAGGGATTACTGATATGTACCATTTAAGGTAGTAATGCCAGCCTAGGATGAAGAAATTCATGGTGGGGTTTATTTTATGATGCTTTACCTGTTAGTAGGTAAAGGATGATCACTGACATACCACATGTCTTCTCCAATCACTACACATTATTGAGTGGATTTGGGATCATATAACCATGGATTTCATGATGGGTTTTCTGAGGAAACCTTGAGACATTAATGTGATATAGGTTATTATGGGATTGTTAATGAAGGTCACACATTTCATACCTATGAGAGAGAATTTCTCCATCGATGTGTTGGGTAGATTTTATGTCCATGATATTGTTCATATTCATAGGGTGCCTCAAAGTATTTTTTAGTCAATAATTCCTATTTTACATTGCACTTATGGTAGTATCTATAGAAATCACTGGATATACAGGTGAATTTGAGCACTACCTACCATCCTTATCATGATGGGAAGTTTGAGTGCACCATATAGATTTAAAAATAAATACCGAGAGTGTGTGTCCTAGATTTCAAAATTTCATGGGAGATTAATCTTTCCTTTAAGGAGTTCACCAATAAATTTTTTATTATATATCAATTCAGATAACAAATTTTGAGGCTTTTTATAATAAACTATGTCAATTGCCTTTGTATTGGCTAGGGGTTGGAGAGTTTATGACTATTAGGTAGAGTATCATACAAGATACGTAAGATCATATTTACATAATTAGGAAGTTTTTAATGGACTATAAGAGTAGGAAAATATCGTATGTTGGATGATGATTCCACACTCTAGAGTTTGAGGCAGGTGACTGGGTATTCTTGCGAGTATCACCTCGGTTGGGGCACTATTGTGTTTAGTGGTAGGGGAAGTTGGTGCCTTAGTTCATGGGTCCATTTGAGGTTATTGAGAATATTGGTGTATTGGAATATCATTTAGCACATTAGAAAAAATATATTACTTTGAATGATTAAGTTCAAATATCTAAACTTCATATATACCACCCTAATATTTCTCATGTGACCAACATTAATGACATCAAGCTGAAACCTGATGTGTCATTCAAGGAAAAACCATTTTTTATTATGTATCAAAGTTTAATTTTTATTGTATATAAAATTTATAAGACTCTTAACAGGAAAAATGTCTCTCTGGTATATTTTTAGTGAAATTACATTCATACTTAAGAGGATACATGGGATTCAAGTTTTGATATATGGGAATAGTGGATGAAGTTGTCTACCGATAAGGCTCAGTGATGCTTGGTGATACATATTAGGGATCAAATCACTATGGTGGGGAGGTTGTAACACCATGTCTATGTTTTAGGCATGAATAAAATTCAATTCCAAACTAAACTCATATATTTTTGTGTTTATGAGCCATTGGATGGGTTTGCATGGGACCCGAGGGTCTGTTCTTGGAGTTGGCCCCAGGTTCAAGTTGTGATTCAGGTATAGGTGGTTTGTCATGCTGTAATGTAGAGGGGTTTCATCGTGATGATAGTTTTGTAAGAGTAAACTTTAGGTTACATGAGATTATGTTTTTTATTAGGATAAGGGTCATACTACAACAAGATCCATTGTGTCTCGAGGCTCTCGTGTATGTGTAAATTTCTAGTGTTGGGAGAGTATTTTGTTTTATCCAAGGGGGGTTGTTCCATGAATCCTTGGTTGATGGGAGGTAATTGCATTATGATGGAGAGGATCATGTTGAAACATGAACTAGATAGGATAGATCAGGTTTCTTGATGTTAGGATCATTACCATATTTTAGTAAAACCACCATAAGATATCCACCAAAACTTAACTGGAAGAACAAAGTACAAGATGGGATCAACTATAGTTACCAAAACATAGAAGAAACAAAACACCTAAATCATTTCACTAAAATTCAAAAACACTTAGAATGAATGATGAAAATAATTTTGGAATATAATGATCTAAGGACCACCTTTACTTTTAAACAAGGAATAAGAAGGTGATTATAATGAAAGCTCAGTATTATTCAAAATTGATACACACTACTAAATATAATAGAGTCCAACTAGTGAAAATGGTCAGCATATCATCTGATCTCCATGGGGAGTGATTCCATGTAGCTCATATCTTTATGATTATTTCTCCATTCAATTAAAGGATACCACCACCTCAAATCCTTCTACTGGTAAAATTTTCATGCCTTTTAAACTCTTATGATTTTACTATTATGATCCATGAAAGTTACTCTTACTTTTCCCCTTTTTTATAAAACCACTAGGTGAATCATTTAGAAGGACTCTTACAATTTTCCAGAGTTACTTTCATGCAAGTCCTTTACTTTTCATACCACACCTTTAGTTTGAGTTAGGGATGAATTCCAATACCATCATATGAATACACCATCAAGTCTTTATAACTTAAAATATTCAATAATTTATAGATTCCTCTCCACCACTACCATCAAATATTTTTAGAAGTTATTCATCCATAATTTCTCTTTCTATTCAACTACGTACTAGAATCTAAAAATGGTTTTCACACACATGGATGAAACCTAAAAATATCTCACTTGAGAATAATTTTCTAGGCTTTAATACTAAGTCCCATAATATATTATATAAAACTATTCCATTACAAAAACTTCCTTTGTAGTTTCATGGTTCCCCCACTATACTTCTGAGCATCCTAGTTTGACTAAGGTACAACACACCTCCACATATCCAAAACTAAAACCTTTTCAACATATATATTGGATTCCAAGACATTTAAATCTTCCATAGACCAAAAAATATATCCTTTAAAAAATTATAGATGATTTTATACTTTAGTATAATATTATTCATTCTATAAAAGAAGATTATATTTTTGTTTAAGTGAATCACACTCCATGAGTCACAAAATAACATCACATCATCTTACCTTCTCCCAAGATATTCTAACATCCCCTTCAACCAGATCAAATCCTTCCCAGATTTTGTTCAAGAAACACACTCGTATTATGTCATTAATATTGAAAATTCTAGTTGAAGCTTCTACATCAATCTCATATTCATCCCTTCAAAAGAGGAACCACATCTGATGGTGATTTTCCAAGTGTCTAAATCTCTAACAAAGACAGAGTCAATAAAAACTTATAATAAGTAATTCATTTTGATGAAAAGTTCCAAGATTATAGAATCTAATAAGTACAAGAGAATCCAATTCAAAACCACCCAATGTTATCTTCCAAGACTTGACTTGTACATGTTAACAACACCCACTACTTGATAAATGTCCAATTGAGTACAAACCATGATATACATCATTATTTTCAACTACCAGTTCATAAAGAATATTTTTCATAGACTCTACCTTAGATTATATTGATGGTAAATTATACTTAATCAATTTAAAATTCTTGATCAATGGTGTGGTCACTAATTTCACCTCACTCATTATGAATCACTCCACCACCTTCTGGATGTAATTTTACCGATTCAGGTAAAAAGTATTGGAATTTAATTCTCTCAAAATTCACATATCTAAAATATGTTTATCTAGAATGAGATGCTCAATCTTGAAAATTTCAAAAAATTAACCCTTCATATCATCAACCCTTTCCATCATCGGTTTGAAAATAAAAATGACATCAATATAGTGAAGTAATATGATGAAACTCACATCATTAAACACCTTATGGAAGTAGTTAAGGTTAAAATTACTTTACATGAGCTTTCAATGCATCATGAAGTCCTTAAACTAATGATTCCAATACCTTTGTTTCCACTTAAAATCATAATGGATTTTCTTAAGCTTACACACAAGGTCTTGGTTTTAATTTTCCATGAAACCATTTTTATTCTCTATGTAGATTTTATCTTCTAATTCTCCATGAAGGAATGTTTTACTCATATCCAATTATTATGAATTCAATAACTCCATAGAAAATATACTTAATACCATCTGGATAGTTATATATTTAACTTCTGATGAAAATATCTCATAGAAAACCAGAAATTCCTTTTATTGAAATTATTTCTTGACTAGTCGCACCTTGTACCTCTATTTATCATGTGTTTCTTACTTCATCCAATACACCCATTTATTCTTAAGGAGTTTCTTCTCTATAGGATTTTTCATTTTCTCCCATGTTTTAGACCCATGGAGGGAATCAATTTCATCTCTCATGGAGAACTCCCACCGATTTTAGTCTTTTAGACCACTAGAATCTTATAGGACATTAGGCTCTCCATAATCCATAAAAAGAAAGTATTGTAGATCAATTATGTATCCCTGAACTTGAAACCTTAATCTGATGACCTTTGTAACCCCCTCCATGGCTCAACTCCTTATGTTATTGCAACTTTAGAAGTTTTATCCTTCATAGATCTTTATTTTAAAACTCTACCCTGATATTTCTAGTCCTATATCTTTTTGGTACTTTTATCCTTGGAAACACCATCAGAATTTGACTCTTTTACATTATAATTTTTAGAAAATTTAGTGGTTATGGTACCTCTGTACTTTATAAATTCTCTGTAACATTGACATACAAAATTAATTTATTATATTTTACATAATATTTACTTTATTTTATTCCCTCATATTTTTTAATTCAATAAGTTCCAATGAGTTTTGGAATTAAATTACCAATTAATATGATCTTTTTAATATTGTTTAAAATAGCCAAAATTGTGAAATTAAGTGATCTACTTGATTTTTAAAATAATATAAATTTCTATATATTAATTATAATTTATTTTATATTGAAAATTTGAAATCTATCGTAGTAGAAAATCAGATTAATTTTGCTAAATATAGCTTCATAAGAGTAAATCCCAGGTTTATAAGAGTCATTTTGACTCTGAAATGAAGAAATAGAAAATGAACTGGCACTTTTGAAGGGTAAAACTCAACAATGGAAGAGTATTGGGTTACTATGTAAGAGTAAATATGGAATTTGGAAGTGTCCTAAGTGACTTTGGAAGAGTAAAGATATACTTTATAAGAGTAAAATGAAACCTTAGAAGAGTAAAATGAAACTTTGGAAAATTTGAACTATGGTAAAGAAAAAATTCACAGGAGTGATTTATGACTTCAGAAGAGAAAGCTTCTACTTTAGAAGAGTCATGTCCTTTGTGAATTTTTCATAACAGTAGGAAGCACAAGGTGACTCTATAAGATTTATACATGGACTTTATAAGGTACATCTATGCCACAACCCACAAAATTGTGTCACCAAATCAATATCCATTCAATAAATCTTTGTTGGACACATTAATTATACAAAATAATATCAATCATAGATTATGATTGATAATATAGTCAAAACAAATAAGAGAAAACTATGATTTTTTTAGGAATAATGGACCATGAATCTCAAGGGAGATTCTAAAGAACAAGGAAACATTATAAATTCAAAAAATTAGGGATATTTTGATATTTTGACTAGATTAATTAGGAGTATAGGGAAAAAATAAAATATAAAGAGAATATCAAATAAAGTGGGGAGAGTTTGGCTTACATTGCTGCATTTTTTTTGACTTTTCCAGTTTAATTTCCTACTTTTCACTATTGATTTAATTTTTTTCTTTTTATTTCATCACTGTTAGGGGTAAAAAACTTAGGTGACTAGGGATAGAGAAGAATTATATTTTTAATTCTTGATTTTCTTAACTCAAATGAATAAATTAATTTCTTATATTAACTTATTTCAATGCTTAGTGTCAGTTTACATTTTTGAATATAATTGTGTTTTGATTTATTTATGTTCATTGTATATTTCCCATATTTTATGATCATTAATCTACCTCAACTCAATTTATTCTATATATGATGGAAGATACTGGTTTGAGTAGTGAATTTCTTAGAGATTTCTGACATATATGTTAGAGAAGTGGAACACTATTGGATTTCTTAGGAAACACATAACCCAATTGGGTATTTATTGAGTAATCTAGGATTGAATTACTATATTGGTGTCATAGATACCATTTCACACAAATAGAAAGGAAGAAATATGAAGAAAATATCTTTTTTAAGTTTATCCTCATAACATCCATTCAATTGAGGGTGGTTGGTGAAGCAATTGCAGTATCATTCATCAGTTAATAAGAAGAAGAGTGAACCATTTAAAGACCATGATATCTTTATAATTGGATATCCACTCCTAAACCCATAAATTTTCATCAAATATATTTAAATTAATTATTAATTCTACTTCCATCATCTTAAAAAATCAAACAAATTGAATCACCTTATTTTTATAATTAAAAATTGATAAATATTTTTGAGCACCCATCTCTAGATAAAAACCTAGTTTTTCGGGGAGGAAGTTCCAAAATACTACCTTTTGAATCATATAACTAAATCTTATAACAACTAAATTTTCTCTCTTGAATGCCAAATTAAGATAACCTTACTCGAAAACCCAATAAATTTAAATCTTCAAATTGAATCTGAAGATATTGTCTTGTTAGACATTAGTGAGAATCAAAGTATTCACTATGAGCCTGATACCATGAAAAACAATCCTAATCAAAATTTGAGGTATTTTTGTGCAATACAATTCATTAATAATAATAACTAAATTAATTTGATTTCTTTACTAACTGATTTCAAACTAAAAATTGGATTAATAAAATTATTTTCAAGATTCTATGGTCTATCAGAAGAATACCCATACAAGAATATAAAGTAGTTTACCTTGGTTTGTGATAAGGATCCCATCACAATTCTCTTCTCAAATAAATTCTATACTTAAGAAATATAGTGTTATAGGGACTGAAGTTGTCTCTAGAGAATATATTGTTTTATCATGTTTCTCTCTTGAATTGTGGGTTCTTTATGTTCAAAATAGTAGTTAAATTATGTGATTGAATTTGAATAAAAAAAAGGTGAAACCAGGTTTTAAATCTAGTGTTTTATCCTTGGATATCTCCTTACTTACCTCTCAGATCATTATTCAATTTTACTCTCCTGACCTCTATCTAATCAGATGAAACATCAACTAATTACTCTATCCTAGTGATTTAGACTTGAATAGTGAGATGCAATGATCACCACATCCACTATACTTACCTATCCTATTATTAAGAAATATACAATGAATCCTGAATCAACCCACTACTAACCATTATAAGTAGTGAATACGTTATAGGTAGTATGTGTGTGAAAATTAATAATGAGAGAAGAAAAAAATAAAATGCATAAAATAATGTAAATAACCCACTGTCTATAAAATCAAACACTTGTAGAGAAATGAATAGAAGAGAATATACAATTAAAATTTGAATTAATTAATAAGGGAAAGGGAAATCTCTGTGGATTGACCACTAATGGTCTATTGTTCCATCAATAGAGACATTTCAACAAATGAAAGATAAAAATAAAACAAATATACAATAGTTCTCATATTGATTCAATAACGATAGCTCTTCCTCATCAAGTGAACAATTTTCCTTCTTATAAAGATACTCCAGGGTTTATCATACTTAAATTATTACAAAATTTCATGTGAGTATCATAGAATCCTTCATATTCCTTGATCGAATGTTTTTCTTCCAGAATCTTCTTGGTTTTTAGTGCTGAGATCCATTTTTCTTTGATTTTTTCTATGTGAACATATCGAGGGTGTGGAAATCTCTAGATGGGTTTGTCTCGAATCATACTCCTATCCCGCATTCCTCCCATGACCACAAACTTGACCAGTTGCTGGATGTACTCCATGTGGACTAGTTGGAAGAGATATTCCTAATTTTGAAAAACTAGAGGAATGAATTTTTTATTTTTAGGTTGAGCATTTCCATTTTATGAATTTCAGATTTAATCATTGCATAAAATTAATAACCCTTCTATAGCCTCCTTTTCACAAGGATGGCCTGTATGTGTCTTTGAAAATATTCTTGGCGCCCTTACATAACCTATGGAATGAACCTAATACCTTTACATAGAGCCTGGATAAGATTTATATAGACTTTATGGCATTACCTTCACCTTTACATAGGTGGAAACACTCTTACAAGTGATGAATTCTACTACACCACTATGACCACAAATTTTTTAAAGGAAATTAAATTATACTAGGATAAGTATCTTACGGTAGATGAATTATCTTACAAAGATCCTTGAAAACTCATATATGGGGCTTGATCAGAAATTTTATATAGGGAATATTATTACGAAGCTATAAATTTTATTACAAGCCCTTATCTTTTGTGAAATTATATCCCTACAACCCATAAACAAGATTAATCAATATAGGATTTGTTCGAACTAAATTCAAAATGAATTACATATTAGAAAATTTAAATTAAATTTCTTTAAAAAATAAAATTATAGAATTAATCATAAAGGTATTGCTTCAAAATTAGTCTCAAAAACTGAATAAATCATTTAAAAATCAAGATTAAAGTCATTTAAAAATTTAATTATAGTTTTAAAAAAGTAAAAAAAATGAGATGATTTCCCAAGTTTTTTCACAATTAGGGGGTTAATTATCAATGAATAACAAGAAAAATATATGAAAACATTGGCTCACATTACTCACCAAAACTTAGAATATTTATCTCCTAGGAAATATAATAATTTCATTTTTTTAAATGATTTTTCCTATCTAGACTTAAATAAAAAATCCAGAGAAGAAGAAAATTAAGACCCATCCATTATTTGAATTATCATGCCTCCTTTATGAATTAGTATCACCACCTCATTTCAATTCAAGAATAAGTTTCAGTTATAGGTTTGTAAAGTGGATAAATCTTCATAGAATTAACATTTTAATAAGTGAGACCTTTATAAATCTCTCTCCCCTAAGATTCATTGTCCAAAGTCCCTTTTCACACTTCCTTGATACTTCCTAAATCAAATTTAGATATATCATTTCCCCCTTCTTTATCCATGTTTATAATTCCCAAAATCCTTTCACCCCCTTTATCAAATTTCACTTATTGAATTTCCCCCCAACCATGTATGTGAAGACACTATTAGAATAGATTTATTTTTCATGAGAGTTTTAACATAATTTATTTAATAACAAATGTTAAAAATGTTTTTACATTGGTTATTTCTATAATATATGTTAAAACCTTTTCTGGGGGTGGTTTTAACATCAGTTATGTAATAACTGATGATAAAAATAATCTTTTAACACCAATTATTACATAACCAATATTAAAACTATTCTGACAAGGAGTTTTAACTTTGGTTATTAAAATAATCAACTCTAAAAGTAAAACTTCTAAATATGAAAAAGCGAAGTTTAAATTTTTTCACAGTGTACTTTTTAATCTTCAAATCCCACTGAAAATTTATGATGACACAAAAATATTTTCTAAGGGTTGTATATATTTTTTCACACTATATTTTCATATTTATGATATAATCCTCCTTTAATTAAGATATTACTTCCATAGGTACTTCAATAATTATTTTACCATGGTATTTAAAAGTATTATCTAATTATTTCATTTATTTATAATTAATTTTCATAATCAATATACATTTTAATGATTATTTGTTTTATAATGAACAATACTTATTTGGATCATGTAAAAAATTAAAATCTTATATATATGATTAAAAATCCATATTTTAAAATTCCTTACAAACCATGGCTTCATATGCCTCATGAAATAATAATTCTAATGAAAATTAAGTCAAACAACACCGTAATAAGGATAGAAATTAAGTCTAAGCTTTAAGTTTTTCCCAATTTATTTTGGTTTTTATAATTTTATAAGTTTATAGATTTTGTTTTCATACATGGTATTAATCATAATCTAAATATTTTTTTAAAAAATTAATGCTTCCAACATTAGTTTTTTTATAATCGACATAAAAATAAACCTTGGCTGTTGATTTTTTATTAGTGATGTTGAAAGTTTCTTTTTATATTGATTATAAGAAAACAAATTTTGAAAGTATTATTTTTTTAAAAAATAATTACTTTAACATCAATTTTGATAATCATAATTAAAATTATATTTACTATGTCACTTATAATAAGATCACCTAGAAAATTGATGTTAAAAACCTAAAGAAATCAATATAAAAAACCAATTTTTTTACTGGTGAAAGAAAATATTAGATGAGTGTAGCTAAACCTAGAACTAAGCCATCCCAATAAAATATGTAACCCCCAAGACTAATTTTTGTAGTCAGGGAATAGAAACAACACATGGGAAGTTGGATCTCAGGTTAGTCTAACTCTTATTTAATGGATAATATACACACGTGTTCTTTTGTTGACATAAGAAAAATTATATATTAATTTCCATATTCTTGTTTTACTCTAGTTCATATGATATATCCAAATTTATTTTAGGGAGTCTCTATGAGGTGATAATCAATCGCTATGGATATGTTACCCAAGTTTAACTTCATCAGATTAATTCCCTCATGCTATAATTTTTATTATACTAAGTTATTTTCTATTGAAAACCCCTTTACCAACTATAAAGAAAAAAATTATATGAATTTAGTGGTAGGATTCACTCAAAAAACACCTAATCTAAAAATTTCTAAACCAATGAAATCCATTCACATTATCATGGAAATTCTTTAAAATAAATACAACAATAGAGCTCAAGTTTTACTATCTAAAAACACTATAAAAATCTGAAAAAAATGTAATTTTTTTAAAAACTTATAGAAATATATTTTTGATCAATTTGATTCATTTTATTTCAATTCAAATAAAAAAGATATAAAAAATAGAAGGTAGAAAAAGTATTTACATCCTAAGTTATATATCCTCTCCCCTAAACTTATCTTATAACTCACCTCTAATTAATTTTAGAATAAAATTTATAATGATAGATAGAATTAAGGAGCGAGTATATAGACTAATTTTAATTATAGAGAAAATATGGCTGATCTTTCTTCAATAATAACAGGGAGGAGTTTTAATACCTCCATTAGTTCCTTTTAAAATTATTTATGGAGCAGTTTTAGCTATTGTCCATTCACCTTAAATGGGTGCTATGATTTATCTCCTTTGATTTCAACTACACCAAATAAAAATGTATAAATTACTATAAATGATTTAGTCCATTTGAAATGATGATTACCAGGAACAAGATTCATAGTTGAGAAAATAAAAATAATTTATCTCAATTATAAAATCTTCATTATGATTTTATCATGTATAGATCTAGATTTTTATATGTACAATAAGGATTTTTTATAATCTTATCTCTTTATCACTTATAATTCCATCATTTGGATCTTTATTTTATATCTATAATTTCCAAACACTAGGTTCATTCCCTTCACAAACTATTATCCTTTTTCATGCATCTCAAAAAGGAATTGAAAATTATTTACATAAAAAATTCTGTAAGGTGACATACCCAGGGGAGTTTTTAAAGCAGTCATGTATGCCCAGAATTCATCCTCAATCTTTTTTCTCCGTTCTTTATTATTAGGATAAATTTTATTTTACAAGTACTATTAATCAAAATACTTGACACATAATCCTAACAATTTTATTTGGGTGTAATAAAATTGATATAGAAACCCTATATTATCATACATAGAAATTAAATCATTGTAATTGAACATTTAATACATTACAAAAATAGAAATTGAAATACCATATTAGTTTAGTTTATTTGGAAACATGGATACATAAATGATGGTACATAATTGGTCTACATTATCTACCACTGGGTTATTTATGGGTATAAAACTTCTTAGAAACATAATACATAATACATATCTTCATAACCTAGAGAAAGGAAACATAAAAAGGGATGATCTGAGATGCTCTGTAAGGGTAAAAAAGGGATAAATGTAAGCATAATCATGGGAATAAGTGTATGAGAACATGATCACAACATTAGAAGATCATACCCTGCATATCAAAGATCATAATCAAGAGTCATGACATAAATATTGGTAGTTTATTTGACATGAATCATAATGGAATATAGAGAATAAGCCATGAAATCATAACATAGGAATAAGACATGGAATTTTGGAAGAAACATAATAGTATAAAATGATTTCCATAGTAGTCAAGTATTATTTCCAAGGACATATTAGTGGAATGGATTTACTCCCCAAACCATTTTAGTAGTCAAGGTTCACTCCCAAGACCATCTTAGCGGAAAAATTTATTCACTAAACCTAATTTACTCCCCACTATAGCCATATATATCTCATGAGATATAATCTTTACCCAATGAATTAGAGGGATATATAGGTCCCACCTATCTCATAATGAAATCATACATATGTGTGCCATAATATCATAAGAATTAATCATATCACAACCCATGAAATGAAATAGGTATCATAAACATGTCATCATATCATAACATGTGGAAAAGAGACAAGTTTCATAACAATTTCATCAAATAATAACCAATGAAAATAATTGGGTTTCATAATCATATATCATGTGGAAGAAAACCATGTGTCAAAGAAATAATTCCATCAAAACAAAAACCATTCAGAGAAAGAATATGAATGGTACCCTTGGATCATATACCTATAAAGGAATGAGTAACACCAATGGATTTCATATTAGATGGAAAATAATTTTTAATGATATTTTAAAAACATTTCTTCAGGATAATATCCTTGATTCTTTTAAAAATTCTTTATAAACATAAAACATTTTGAAACTACTTTTCTTTGAAAATAACATTGAAAACTTATAAAGGAAGATTTGAAAACCATTTTAAATACTTTTTAAAGAATAAAACATTTTTAAAATAATTTTTAATTGAAAATGAGCTTAAGATATTATTTAAAAACATTTTTTGAAAACATTTTTGAAAACATGGTTTTTAAATAAAACAGATTTCTGACTGAAGAGTGAAATAAGGCCAGATTTTATTAAAAACACTTTATTAATTATATTAAGTACCAATGAGTGGGAAAATGGTACCAATACATGAATATATCATTAATAAATAGAATATAATAGACAAATAATGATAATTATCGAGATATGGATCATAATATTTCATCAATAGATGCATAATCATAAATAATCCTGATAAACAATGAGATTGTAGCAATAAACTCTTACCACTTTGATAACTTTGAATAAAAATAACCATGAAATAATAAAATTAAATAAATATTAAAATATCATTAAAATAATAATATTAATGATATAACATGTCAAATGGAAGTATATACATCTCTTAAAAGAGTACAGGTGCATAATAAAACATGTGTCTCAAAGAAAGGCAAATTGAGACAAAATTACCTTACTGATTTGTTAAAATTTGAACCATAAATCGCATAAAATAGAGATTATAAAATGGATCTATAAATAAAAATAAACATAATGATAATAATAATATAATAAAATCATGTTCAGTATATATAACACACAAAATAAATGAGTGGTGAATAAGGCATAAGTCTCGCAAAAATAAAAGTGAGACTAGAAATCCCTTTACCTTATGTCTTGGCTCTCGTCGTACTCGTTCAAACCTCATGTATAATAAATATAAGTTTATTATAAATATAATATATAACCATATTAAATTATATCATACCATATATGATTTTATTGTGACCTTTTATTACCTGTTTATTAACAATTCCATGTTAAAGTTACGTTTCAGGTAATAACCACTTTGTTTTTCGCATGTGTTTTGATTTGTTATATTTTTGGCCATATTAATTATATCATGATTTAATTACCCCCATAATGATAATAATAACATAAATATCATATATATTCACTATATATTGATTTATAATAATCTATAAAATATATATAAAGGAAATTAAATACATCGTTCATGGAGACGGTAGGCCGTACGTACGCATGAACGCTATTTACATTTTATTGTCGTATTGAAAGAAATAAGATAAGTGTATATATATATATATATACAGTATAATTATTATTTAATATTTATCACATATTTTTATTAAACCCATTATTAATACATTCCATGTAAAGTGTGAATGAATCACATTGTTTTGAGAAGGCGATAGTCTACACGTCCACACACGAAGTTATCGTATTCCCACAAAATGAAAAGTATGAAGGTATGTGTTATATAATATTTATAGAAGAATAAAGAAATCATAAATATCATATATATCATATAAAAATAGTAATATTATCATTATTACCAACCTTTAAAGGTGGTAATGGAATAATGAACAACATCGGTTCATGAGGCGTTAGTTCGCCGTACACACTAATGATGATTGCGTATCCAATTTGATGGAAGTGTGTGAAGGTGTAGGTCATACCATTAACATAAAAACATATAAGTATATTTAGTATAATTATTTTATTATATAATAATATAATAATAATAATTTAGGGGGTGGATAAAGAAATTAAACAAAATTGATTGTTGAAGGATGTTACCTCTTCTTTGGGTAACTCCTTTTGGTTTTCACCAAAGGAATTCCTTGGTTAGATTTATGCCTAAAGTGAGGCATATAGGATGAAGGGAGGTAATTTTTAAGGATATTTTTATATGTTTTTTCCAATCCAAATGGATTTATAGGTGTGAATAAGTGAGGGGGGGGGGGTGAGTACCCTTTTATAAGCAGGGGAAAGGACACACCTGGAATTTTTGAAAAGAATTATGTGCTCCCCACATTTTTAACAACCAAGAGGATTACATAACACTAAAAATTAGATAAATTAAGGGTTAAGATCAAAATATTTTTAGAAAATTGGTGTTTGAAAAGTTTAGGGTCATTTTTACACTTATATTTTAAGTTTAGTCATTAAGTAAACTCGTTTTCAACTTAATCACTGTAATTAATTTTATCTACTTTCACTAATCAATTTGGTCAAAAATTATATAGGAATTATTATAAATTAGAAATTATGATGATTAAAAATATTTAAACCATTTTTTAAAATTCTAATAATATAATTGGTATAAATTAATTTAACATTAATTCTGCAGACGAGATGAGATGACATATTTTTAAAGTGAAAAAGTTCAAATGTTTGAAATGTTTTTATATCCAATTTCAATGTGAAATTGGTTAAAAATAATTATATTTTATTATTTTATGTAAAATTTATCAAATTATACTTTAAAACAAAATTAAAATATAATTTAACTATATAAATAAATTAGAAGATAAAGCAGTTTTCAATTAAAATTCAGTATTTTCACTATTCATCCAAAAAATGAAATATTTCAGAAAGATCCCAAAAATTAGAAATAAGATAATTCTAACATTATATATTAAAAAATGAAGTTTATTTTATAAAATTAAATATATAAAATTTTCTAATTTTTTTATATTTTTCACATAGGGACATAAAAAGTTCTTTTGAGAAAATAGTATTTTTCACAACATATAGAATTTACCAAAAATTATATATTTCATTATAAATATGTTTTATTTATATGAAACCATAATAAATAATATTTATAAATTATTTATTAATATTCATATTATTATGTTTAACGACTATGTTATATCTGTCTTGTTTAAAATAATTATAATAATAAAATGCTATTTTTGTAGAAACTCAATGTTATATGTAACGCAAGCTAACTCGGTGTTGTGTGTAAAACACAATTAAATTATTGTAGTGTATAATTAAAGTTTAACTTGGTGTAGTTGGAAATTCAAGACATCAAAGAAATTTAATTTATTAAAAAAAAGGTTCATAAAAACTTGGTGTGTTACATTCTACCCCCCTTAAAATGGAATTTGTCTCAAAATTCATCATTACGATACAAAAAATAAGGATACTTCTGATTCATAACATCCTCAAGTTCCCATGTAAATTTATATAACTGGTGGGTTCTCCATAAAACTTTGACCAGGTGATTGGTCTTGTTTCATAGAAATTTCTCTATACGATCCATAATTTCAACGGGTTGTTCCTTATAAGAAATATCCTAATTTAGCAGTATAACCTATGAGTTTAGTACATGTGAAGGGTCTGGTATGTATTTCCTCAGGAGAGACACATGAAACACATTAGGGACTTGAGATAGGTTTGGTGTAATCTCCAAGTGACATTATACTTTCCCAATGCGATCAAGAATTTCAAAGGGACCAATATACATAGAGCTTAGTTTCCCTTTATTCTCAAATATTATAAGATTCTTCTAGGGAGAGATTCATAGAAACACCTTCTCACTAAATTTAAATTATAGATCATGCCAACAATTATCAACATAAATTTTCTGCCAACTTTGAGCTATCTTGATATGCTACCGAATGGTTCTAAACTTCTCAATCATTTCTTAAACTATCTCAGGTCCCAATATATTTATTTCTCCAACTTCATACCAGCATGTTGAAGCTATAAATCTCTTCCGATAGAGGGCTTCAAAAGGATCCATTTGAATTCTCGAGTGAAAAATATTTTTGTAATAAAAATAAACTAGTGGAAAGTGTTGATCCCAACCACCTTTGAAATAAAGATAAC
Source organism: Viscum album (assembly GCA_963277665.1). Taxonomy (NCBI): domain Eukaryota; kingdom Viridiplantae; phylum Streptophyta; class Magnoliopsida; order Santalales; family Viscaceae; genus Viscum; species Viscum album. The sequence continues at coordinate 3,195,736 of OY728165.1, forward strand.
AAGATATCAATATATCCTATAGTGTTTGAATTGTTCTTTAAGACTGACCATCCATTTGAGGATGATAAGTAGTGATAAAACTCAAATCTGTATCAAGGGATTGCTGAATACTTTTCCAAAACATTGAGTTAATCCTTAAATCTTGATAATATATAATGGAATGTGGTATTCCATTCAACCTTACCACTTACTTAATGTATATCCTAGAAATCTGATCTAGAGAGAAGTCTTATCTAATATAAATTAAGTGTGCTAACTTAGTAAGGCGATTGACTACCACCCATACAACATTATTCCCTTTATATGTTTTGGTGAGTCCAATGAAAAAATTTATAGTGATGTTCTCCCATTTCCATTCTTGTATGGGTAATGGATTCAACATCCCATTAGACTTTTTTTTTAGCCTTAACTTGCTGACATACCAAGCACCAAGATATAAACTCTACGATATCTCTCTTCATGCCATCCCATCAGGGGTATTCTTTCAAATATCTATACATCATTTTACTTCCAAGATGAATAGAGAATGAAGATCCATGATCTTCATATAATATCTCCTTATTTAAATCTTTCATGGACATAACACATACACGGTTTATGAACCATATTATTCTATCATGATCATGGTTAAACTCAAGAAAATTTCTAACCTTCTTCTGTAGTTATACATCTTCCTTCTGCACCTCTTTAATCTTCACTTGGATAGAGGGTTGAATATTTAACTGATAAAAATAATATTTTTCACCTTCCTTTAGGATTTCTAGGTCCATACTTTTCAAATATTTAAATATTGGATCTTTTGTGATCCTTATCATAGATAAGCTAGCATGATCCTTTCAACTCAAAGAATTGACCACCTTTTTCACTTTCCTAGTATGGTAATGTATTGAGCAGTCACAATACTTTATTAAATTTAACCATCTTCTCTGGATCATGTTCAACTCGTTATGTATGAATATATAATTCAAAATTTTTATTATCGATATATATATTACACTTTTATTCATAATGATAATTCATTCTATACTTTTGGGTAATGTAAGCATGAGTGTGATGACTAACCTTCTCTTCATTTCCTTGAAAATTTCCCCATAATCTTCTATCCAGAGGAACTTGGAACCCATCTAAGTTAACCTGGTTAGAGGATTGGATAGTCATGAGAAATTATTCAGAAACCATGAATAATATCCTATTAAACCAAGAAAACTATGAATCTCTATCACCGTGGTTAGTCTGGGCCAACATTCAATAACCTCTTTCTTTGATGGATTTATTGATACCCTCTCTTGAGATTATATGACCCAAAAATGAATCCTTTTGCACCCAAAATTCATACTTTTTAAAATTTTCATACAATTTCTCATTCCTTAGGGTCCTTAGTAAAATTATCAATTGTTCTTCATGCCTATCGTTTCTATTTGAATATATAAGAATATTATTTATAATGACTACCAAAAACTGATCAAGGTATCTCTAAAGACTCTATTAATCAAATCCATGAAGATATCATGGGAATTAGTAAGAAAAAAAGTCATCACTATATATTCATAGTGTCCATACCTTATATGGAATTACATCTTGAGTATATCCTCCTTCTTGAACGTCAATTGATGATATCCAGGACAAAGGTCAATCTTAGAAAAGTATTGATCTCTGCATAGTTGATCAAACAAGTCATCAATATAGGGAAAATGATACCTGTTCTTAATCATGATATTGTTCACCTCTCAATAATCAATGAAGAGTCACATTGATCAATCTTTATTTTTCAAATAAAGTATAGGTTCACCCCAAGGTGACACACTTGGATGAATTAATCCCTTTTCAAGGTTTTCTTGAAGTTTCTTATGCAATTCCTAAAACTCAATCAAGTCCATTATATAGGGAGTCTTTAAAATTGGTGTGGAACCAAGTATGAGTTCTATTGAGAACTCAACTTCAGGTTTTGGTGGAAGAAAACTATTTTAGAAAGACATCCAAAAATTATCGAACAATAGGCATATCATCGATATCTATTTTCTACCCAACCATTTGAGATAAACGTCCCTTTTTAATGGTAATTAAGACCCATATACTGGATGTAATCTCCACAGGAAGTTCATATTTATCATCAAATTGATAGAGGATCATAGGTTGGTTTGAAATATCAAACTTAACTTCCCTTCCTCTAAAATTCATGTAGGATTTATGAAAATAAATCCAATCCATTCCTAAGATGAAACCAAATTCAACCAGAGGAAGAATGAAAATATATTTAGGAATAAAATTCCTACAAACATCAATCGGAGAGAAATTATAGACCTGAGATATGATCATGTACAATTATGGGTTTTTATACTAATTCTCCATCTAATAATTTGGATAGATTCTTAATACCCTTAGAAAATTATTTATATATGAAAGAGTGGGAATATCCAGAATCAAATAAGACATTAATAGTTCTAGAGTGGATGGTAAGTGTACCTTTCACCATGTCGTTATCACACCCCTCATCATAAATAGTGATCGTATGAGATTTCCCCTTGTCACTTGGATTAAGAGGTTGATGACATCGATCATCATCATTAACCTTCTAGTTTGGGAACTAGTTAATATAATTCCCATTCTACTTACACTTGAAGCACTAAAGTGGGGGACATGAATTCTATATAGTTTTATCTCCATTCTCATTATTAAATAACTTCTTCCCATCAATTCAGCAATAAAATGCCATATGAACTTCCCTTACACACTTAAAACATTTATTATTCCCGTTAATACAATTTACTCAATTCTTCTTCCCACACGTAGAACATAAAGGAAATATAATCTTCTTCTCTTTATGGTTTTTAGATTTTCCTTTGAACACCATATTCCATTTCTGGTCAAAACCATGAGATTGATATATAACTCCAACCTCTATTTCAAACTTGATTAACAATGTTAAATCTCTTTGTAGCTACTAAAGTCTCTTATGACTAACTCCCTTTTGATACTTGGATTTAATCCACTGAAGAATCAGTCAACCTTAGGTTGGATGATAATACCAAAAGCATACCTTACATGTCTTGTAAAATTAGCCTTATAAGTACCAATAGATTCATTATCCCATTGATTTAACTCAAAAAACTCTTTATCCATATTTATATGAAGAATATGAGGAAATTACATATTAAAAAATAAGTTCTTGAACTCATCCTAATCTGTGGATTCAATTTAATCTTATTACCTTGTATTCTTGATTAGAGTAAACCATTGGTCCACTTCACCTTCTAAATGATAAATAGAAAAAATGAATTTCTCATGTTTTAAACACTGAATAATGGAAAATATCTTTTCAATGGTACTGATCTATTTTTCAAAAATAGGTGGATTAGAAGACCCACTGAAATAAGGTATATTTTTCCTCATGAAGGACTCAATAGAATGTTGTTCCCTCCTTTTCTAATTTGGAAGTTCAGCATGATTCATATCTTGAGAAAGATGTGTGATCATAGCAATGAGGTTTTTCATTTTAGTTCCCATAGAATTCATATGCTCAACTTAACAATCATTTCATTTTCTATTGCACCCAACATTAAAACAATTCTTTGGAGTTCCAACCATTGACTAAAACCAAAAATCATAGATTAAGAAACAATAATCATAATGGGGAAGTACATAATCATGAAAAACCACTTATAGGATATCTAAGTTATGAAACCTTCTTAAAACTATGACACCTTGGGTTTATCTTAGGTTATTAAAAGAAAAATTCAATTTAAATCCTTCATGATGGTTTATAAAGAGTTTATGAATTCTCAAATCATATCCCCTAGGAGTGTCAAACCAGGTGTACATCAAGGCCCGTTGTCATGCACCAGTTCCAAATCGAGTCTAGATCAATACGGTGTTTTCATGGTTGTTACCCTTATGTACATCTATGCCAAAGTCATATCCACTTGTAGTATCTAGACATGGATGTATTTCTAGGAAACCACTTTCTCTATCCTCTACCAAAATTCCAAGATATTTTCCAACAATTTGACTCAGCCTTAAACTTATCCTTAGAGACATGTACTTAGGAATCTCACTAAGGTTTTCTCATCCTATTTTCCAAAGGTTGACTAAACCTTCACTCTGATGCCAACTATAACGACCCACTATTTTCATACATAGACATTGCATCACTTTTGTGAAACATTTAATACATTACACAAATAGACTCCAAAATACCATATTAGTTTAGTGACTTTGGAAACATGGAAACATAAACACTGGTATATAAGTGAACTACATTATCTCCCACTAGGTTCTCCATGACTATCCAACTTCTTATAAATATCATATATAATACATATCTTCATAACCCAGGTAAATGAAACATAAAAGGGGTGATCTCAGATGCTAAATAAGGGTAAACAAGGGATATATGTAAGCATAATCATGAGAATAATGGTATGAGAACATTATCATAACATTAGAAGATCATACCCTGCATATAAAATATCATAATTAAGAGTCATGACATAAATATTGGTAGTTCATAAGACATGAATCATAAGGGAATCAAGAGCAGAATCCATTAAAGAATAACATAGGAATAATACATAGAATTGTGGTAGACACATAATCATATAAAATTATTTCTATAGTAGTCAAGTCTTATTTCCAAGTACATATTAGTGGAATGGGTTCACTCCCCAAACCATATTAGTAGTAAAGGTTCACTCCCAATACCATGTTATTGGAAAAAGTACTTTACTGAACCAAGTTTACTCCCCATTCTAGCTATGTCTATCTCATGAGATATAAATCTTTACCCAATACATTGGAGGGAGATATAGGTCCCATATATATCATAATGAAATCATACAAATGTGTTCCACAAGATCATAAAAATTCATCATATAATAACCCATGAAATGAAATGGGTATCATAAACATGTCATTATATCATAACCTTTGTAAAAGATATTGGTTTAAAAATAATTTCATAAAATCATAAACCATGAAAAGAAGCATTTTTCATAAGAATATAACCAATGAAAGAGAAATGGGTGTCATATAAATCATGCCATGAAAATATAAAATATCTGGAGAAAGAATATGAATGATACCTTTGGATAATATTCCTATAAAGGAATGAGTAACACCAACAGATTCCATCTTATATGGAAAATAATTTTAAAAGATATTTTAAAAACATTTCTTTTTGAAAATTTCCTTTCTGATTTGACAAATTATTTTTAAAACATACAACATTTTGAAAATACTTTTCTTTGAAAATAACTTTTAAAACATATAAATGAATATTTGAAAACAAATTTAAATACTTTTTAAAAAATAAAAAAAATTTTAAATTTTTTTTCCTAGAAAATGATCTTAAAAGATCATTGAAAAACATTTTTTGAAAACATTTTTGAATATATTGTTTTTGAATAAAACAAATTTCCAAACAAAGAGATAAATAAGGTCATATTTTCTTAAAAATACTTTCTTATTTATTTTAAGTACCAAGGAGTGAAAAAATGGTACCAATTCCTAAATATATCATTAATAAATAGATCATAAGAAAAAATTATGAGAATTATTGAAATATGGATCATAAGATTTCATAAATGGAAGAATAATCATAAACAATCCCGATAAATGATGAGATTTTAGAAATAAAATATTACCACTTTAGTAACATTGAATAAAAATACCCATGAAAAAATAACATTACATGAAGCTTAAAATATCATTAAAATAATAATATTCATGATATAACATGTCGAACGATAGTATATACACCTTGTAAAAGAATATAGGTGCATAAAAAAACATGTGTCTCAAAAAAGGAAAATTGAGACAAAATTACCTTACCGATTTGGTAACTTTTGAACCATATAACTCCATGAAATAGAGATAATAAAATGGATATTTAAATACCCATAAATTTAAGTATAATAATCATATAATGCATTCATGGGCACTATATACACCACACAAAAGAAACGAATGGTGAATAAGACATAAGTCTCAAAGAAATAAAATTGAGACTAGAAATACCCTTATCTTATGTATTTAATATCATTGTAAACATTCAAATATCCTGTATATATTTTCTTATGACCTTTTATTACCCATTTATTAATAATTCAATGTTAAAGTTACGTTTCGGGTGATAACCGCTTTGTATTTCACATGTGTTTTGATTTGTTATATTTTTAGTCCTCTTACTTATATCATGATTTAATCATATATATAATGATAAAAATGAAATAAATATAATATATATTCAGTATATATATATTTATAATAATATATAAAATATATAAAAAGGAAAATAAATACACCGTTAATGGAGATGGTAGGCCGTACGTACGTATGAACACTGTTTCAATTTTTTTGGCGTATTAAAAGAAAGAAGATAATTAAATATATATAATTATAATAGAATTATTATTTCATATATATCACATATTTTTATTAAAACCATACTTAATAAATTACAAGTAAATCATGAACAAATCACATTGCTTTGAGGAGGCAGTAGTCTACACGTACAAAAACAAAGTTATCGTATTCCTATAAAATGGAAAGCATGAAGGTATGTGTTATATAATAATTATAGATGCATAAGGACATAATAAATATCATATATATCATATAAAAATATTAATTACATCATTATTTCCAAACTTTAAAGGTGACAATGGAAGAAATAACAACATCAGTTTGTGAGGCGGTTGTCTGCCGTACACACGAACGATGATTGCATATCTCATTTGATGGAAGTGTGTGAAGGTATAGGTCATAAAATTAAAATAAAAACATATAATTATATTTAGGATTATTATAGTGTTATATAATCATGGAATAATAATAATTTAGTGGTGGATAAATAAATAAAACAAAAGTTCTTGTTATAGGATGTTACCTCTTCTTTGGGTAACTCGTTTTGGTTTGCATGAAAGGACTTCCTTGGATGGATTTCTAACCAAAGTGAGGAATCTATGATTAAGTTAGGGAAGTTTTTAGGGTATTTTTAAAGTTTTTGTATGATAAAAAGATCTTTATATGTGTGAATAAGCGAAGGGGGGGGGGTGATTTCCCTTTTATATGCGGGGGAAATGACACACTTGGAATTTTTGAAAAGAATTGTGTGCTCCCCACATTTTTACCAATAAAGAGGATTTAATAACAAACAAAATTTTATAAATGAATGGTTAAGGTTGATATATACTCATAAAATTTGTCTTGGACAAGTGTAGGTTCATTTTTACACCTTATATTCTAAGTTTAGTCATTAAGTAAACTCATTTTTACGTTAATAACTGTAATTAATTTCAACTTCTTTCACTAATAACCTTGGTAAAAAATTAAGTTGGAATTATTATAAATTATAAATTATTATTATTACAAATATTTAATCCATTTTTTCAAATTATAATCATATAATTTTCAGAAATTAATTTTAAATTAATCCCATAGATGGGTGAGATGATGGATTTTTAAAGTTCAAAAGTTCCAAATTTTGAAATGTTTTTATATCCAATTTCAATGTAAAACTGATTCCAATTACTTATATTGGATTAATTTAAGTATAATTTATCTAATTATACTTTAAAACAAAATTAAAATATAATTTAACTTTATAAATAAATTAGATAAAAAATAATTTTTCAATTGAAATTCATTATTTTTCACTATTAATCCAAAAATGAAATATTTCAGAAAAATCAAAAAATATTGGATTAAGATAATTTTGAAATTATAAATTAAAAAATAAAGTTTATTTTATAAAATTAAATTTCTAAGTGTTTAAAATTAATTTTATTATTGTTCATAGAAGGACATAAAAAGCAGTTCTTTTGAGAAAATAGTATTTTTCACAACATATAGACTTTACTGAAAAATATATATTTCATTACCAATATGTTTTATTTATATGAAACCATTATAAATCATATTTAAAATGTATTTATTACTATTGATATAACTAAGTTTAATGACTATGTTATAACTGTCTTGTTTAAAATAATTATAATAATAAAATACTATTTCATAGAAACTCAGTGTTGCGTGTAACACAAGCTAAGATGGTGTTGCATGTATCACAAGATTTACTTGTTATAGTGTATAAAGAAAGTTTAAATTGGTGTATTTTACAATTAAATAAATAAAATAAATTTAATTTATTTGAGAATTTTTTTTGTAAAAACTCGGGGTGTTACAATTGTTGTCTTGTGGTGCACTCTATATCACTCATGAGGGCTTCTATATTCTTGTTATAGAAGTGCGTGCATTGGTCACTGGTTATGAATCGAGTCACTACAAACCTAAAAAAATGTTTGATCTCAAAATCCAATGAAAACATCAGAATCATGAATTCAGGTTTTTTTTCTTTAATCCATTTTGAAATAGTCCACTGCTAATAGTATATAGGAGAAAATAAAATAAATAGGAAATGAGCCCATGAAATATAATCCCTATACATTAAATATTTCATATAAAGTTAATTTTTGTTGAGGGAATTTTATGTCCTTTATAAATCCACTAGTGAACTAAAAATTTAGACATGATTTAAAAAATTCATGCGAGTCTTTAATTTTTTTGACTAAAACAAACCAGACTCTAATACTTTCCTAACTATTATTTGAGATCCAAAAATGCCTCTATATTAAAGTGTATGAAAAAATATAAGAAATGACACAACCTCTTCCTTCGGGATATATCTTCTAATCACTTGATCACTATATATCATCCATAAATAAGGATCCTCCCATATATAAAATTTTGACACAGATTTCTATTTAATAGATTTATTCTTAGTAAAAAATTAGGGTACCTTTAATGTGATAAAACAATTCACTAGTTTATCATACTAGGGTACTTGGGTAACTATGTACATATTATCAACAGGGAAAGAGTAAAAAAATATATTTTAGTTTGTGTTTCTACATAGAAAGTGTGAGGTAACCTACTCTAGTGATCTATAACGAAATTCTCACATCCCTTATTTACCTTACTCTCTAAGTCAAATAATTATTTCAATAATATCCACATCACCGACCTTATTTTTTTAGTTTTCTTGATAAAATACCCTAATACTATATGATCATAAAAAATAGTTAATTTACTTCTTAATAGATATGAAAAAAACCTAAAGCAATAACAATTGAAAAAAACTTCTTTATTTTTGTATAGATGATTTATGATGTGTCCCTAATATTTTAAGTGTATGACATCACTTGTGGATGTCCATTAGACTTTTATGACAACAATATCCCATAGATTTGTTTGAAGCATTACATAACACATTAAAATGGGTGTTCTAATTAGGTGGATAAATTATAGGGGTATGGTCAAGATCTCTTTAATTTTATCAAAATCTTCCCTAAATGACTCATTAAAAATAAAAAATATTTTCCTTTTTTAGCAAGTTAGTCAATGGAAAAGTAATTTTACCAAAATATTTAATAAAAATTCTATAAAATCTAGCATTTCCCAAAAAATATCTAATATATATCACAGTAGTGGGGTAATGTAGTGTGAAAATGATTTCAACCATGGATTTTTCTACTTCAATTCCATCCTTATAAATTATGTAACCCAAAAAATACCTTTTTTCACTATGAAATGAAATGAAAATTTTAAAAATTTAAATCTAGTATCTTTTTAGTGCATTTATTTAAAACTTTTTCTAAATTTTCAAGACACATTTTAAAACTTATTCTATATACAATAAAATTATCAAGGGATACCTCAAAGAAGCTCTAAATTAGGTCTGAAAAAGATACTATGAAATATTGAAAAGTACATGGGGAATTTCATAGCCTAAAGGTTATCCTTAAGTAAGAAAAAATGACAAATGAACATGTGAATGTGGTTTTATCTTGGTATTACAAAGACATATGCACCTTAAAATACCTATAAAATCCATCATGAAAGTTTTAATGACCTTTTATAGAAATACTATGTTATATTTAATCTATAAAGGGGATTTAGAAATGGTTCTTTTAGGTTACATGATTTAATATCACATAGTCAATGCAACAACATCAATTTTTCTCAATCTTAGTGGGTAGTAGCTCATTAATATCATTTTTCAAAATGGTGAATCCAATATTTTTAGGTGAAATATTAATGGGACTCACCCATTAAGAGTCTAAGATAGAGTTTTTGATTCTAGATCCTAAAATCCTATCAAATTACTTTTTTAAAACTTCCATAAAGGTTGGGTTGAGTCTTGTTTGGGGATATCTCATAGGTTTAGAATCACTTTTAAAAAAATTCAGTGCACACAGGTTTTGTGGACAATCCCCAAGATGTCTTATAATGAACATACAAAAGTACTAATGTTTTTTTTTTCAATATTTCTAGTAGTTGGTACTCTTTATTGGGTGTCAAAATATTTTAAATTACCATAGATAGTTTTTATTCTCTTTTAGAATATCATATTTAACTTTAGAGAGAATAAACTAATGTTCTAGTTCACATGGCTATTCTAAAGAGGTTTTTAGCATAGTGTTCTCCATATTTTCAACCTGTATAAGTAAACAAGAAATATTAGTAGTAGATTTTATAATTTTATTAAAATATTTTTCTTTCATTTCCTCAAACTTTTCAACATAAAAATTTGGTTCTATATTTAACTCATTTTCAAAAATAGATTCATTAGAAAAATTAAGTTATCATAAGGATTCTCCTAGTTGAATTATTTCATTAAATATTTCAATCTATTCCCTAGAACAACATGTAATTTCAAAATGGTTTAGTGTAAGGATAGTTTGGTCATGTTGAGGGTATTTAATTAAATATAAAATATTAGAGTTCACATTTTCTTTCCCAAATTTCATTGAGAGTGTTACTTCATGAAAATTTATTATGGTTTTATAATTTTTAAGAAATTTCATACCTAATATGATGGGGGAATGATCATTACCTCACACTTATTCCATTTTTAGAATATAAATGTCAGCTATAAACAAAAATATTTTTAATCTTACCAAAACATCATCCAAGAATCTCACTGGGTAGGCGATGGTTTAGTTAGAAAGTTTCACAACCATTCTGGTTGGTTTGAGCTTTATTACTTATAAGTAAGAATAAAATAGGTAATAAATTACATTAATTTATGCTCTTAAATTGCATAATGAATTTTTAAAAGTGTTTTCCCCTATGGTGTAGGGAATAGTGAAAGTATCTGGATCTTGACATTTCTTAGGTAGTTGTGGGGTTATTCAAATAGACACATTCCTTCCCAGGGTTAAATTTTCATTTCATTGAAGTATCCTCTTCTTAGTACACATATATTTAAGAAATACTTCATAACTTAGTATTTGGTAAAATAAATCCAACATGGGTATGTTGACTCATACCTTATTGAATGTTTCTAAGACCTCTTGTTTTAAGGTTTCTTTATTGGTTCTATTGGGCGGGTCTATCCTTATCGAGAAGGGAGGTTAGGGTAGTTCTAGGTCCTCCATATTGACTTTTACCTTGTCCTTATTTAATGGTTGTTACCATATAGGGACTTTTACCTTTTCCCTTGATCTCTTATCTATCCACTTCCAGATTCAACCTCCCTTAGTGACTCTTTACTATTTTCTATCTCCCTGTCACTTGATTTTTTATTTATTTTAGATAATACCCTTTTTAACTGGGTTGAGAGGGAACCCTTACATGACCCGTAGGCCTAGTGGAAGAACGCCCAATATATGGCCCGAAGTCCTAGAGGCACAAATCCCAATACATGACCTAAAGGCCCAACCAAACTACCCTAGAACTACCCCTCCCCAGCATCTTAAGTATATCACATAAAAACCAGCTTAAACTTGAGGTCAATAATCAATGTAATGATCTAGATAAGAAAAAATCTATCACAATCAAGGGGGTGTGGGAGGAGTGATTTAATAAACTTTATTCAATGATAACTATATCATAAAAGAGGTTAGTTGTTTAATTTTATTTTCAAGAAAAGGAGAATTGTGACTCTTTATCTCATGTACTCCTCTAGTTTTGGATCTTTTACCTAATTATTGGGAGTTTTGTGAGACCCTCTTTATTAGTTCTAAAGATTAAGAAAGTGAATTATTATTGGTTATCCTCTATAAAAATCATCCAAAAAATTTCTATCATTATCCATTATTCCTTGGTTAAAGAATACTAAAAAATAATGGTCTTCAAAGGGATAATTCGGGAAGGATGATCTAAGATACATGAATCTCTCCCAAAATTCATAGAGTGTTTCTCAAATTTATTTCTTGATCCCATAGATCCACTTATAATTTGGTTACTCCTTGATGCATGGAAGAATTTATATAGTAATGATTTTTGAAGTTATTCAGAAGTGGCGACTTCTCTAGGTTGTAAACTATGTAGAAATTCCTTGGATGATCCTTTTAAAGAGAATATAAAGTCCTTCCAGCTAATTTTATCCTTAAGGATTCCTCTAGGTTTGAAGATGTTGCATACATTATCAAATGTATTTAAATTATGGTTGAGTTTCTTTCATACCAAACCATGAAATTTATGCTATAATTGTATCATTATAGTTTTAAGATCGCAATATTAATGATTATTCATTTGTAATAATTAGTTGTTATTATTAAAGTTGGGTGAAAATTTTCTCTAAGGTTCTTATTCAGTTAATCCAAATTAACCTCCACATTTTCACTTCCTAAGGTGTATCTAGTAGAAGAAGAAGAATAAGATGAAGATTCAATCAGTGTAATTTTGAAAAGCTCTATCTCTACTTCCTTAGCGATCCTTATATCCACGATTCTTCCCAATAAAATTATTTCAACCTATGGATCCAAAAAAAATAAGTGATCTAAAATATATTTTTTTTCATTTATAAAAACCATTTTAATTGAAAAAAAAACAAAACAAAGAAAAGACACAACACTGGACTGCCTCCTTAGCTACAGTTATGAATAGATGAGAAGCCTGTTGTAGGGCTACTCTCAAACAAATTTTAAACCCAAGAAATGTAGCAATAGTGGTACTTGAGTTATCTATAAATTGAAGGGTTTTTATAGTGTGTTAATATCTTTAATTTTGGGTAAAATTTATTCAAAATAGTTATTGAATTATAGGATTGAAGCTGAATAACAAGGAGGTGAAATTATGTTTCAAAGCTACTGTTTTAACCTTGCATATAACCCTACTTGTTAGATTATTAACCAATTTTAATCTCCCACACTCTCTATAATAATATGAAACCTCAAATTATTACCACCACCTAGTGATTTATTCTTGAATAGTGAGATGAAATGATCACTACATCCGCTACTCTTACCCATCCCATTGATCATAAATTTATAATCAATCCTAAATCAACCCACTACTCAAAATTGTGTGTAGTGAAGAATTTATAAGGTGTATTGTGAGTGAATAACTGGGAATGAGAGAATAAAATATCAAATTAATAGAATAATGGAAACATCCTACTATCTATAACAATTAAACACTTCCAGATAAGTGAACAAAAGATAACAATAAATTAAAATCCAAATTCATTAATAGGGGTAAGGGGGGTCTCCTTGTATCTATTGCTAATGGTATAGTGTTCTATCACTGTAGACATTACAAAAAATGAAAGAAAAGAAAAGAAATAAATATTTATGTAGTTATTAGTATGATTCAACAACATCAACTCTTCCTCATCCAGTGAATAGTTTTACTTCTCATAGATATAATCTAGGGTTCCACATGCCTTAGCGATTACCCAATCCTATATGAGTAGAACATACTCTTTCATATTTCCTGATTGAATGGTATTCTTCCATAATCCTATTGATTTTTAGTGTTTATCTTTCTCTTTCTTCAATTTATTCCACATGTACAACTCTATGGTGTTGATCTCTTTAACTGAGTTCATATAGAATCTTCCAACTAGATCACATTATTCCCACTATCACTAACTCAATCAGTTGTAGGATGCATTCCAAGTGCATCATTTGGAGGAAAACTTCCATTTTTTTTCAAACTAGAGGAGTTCATTTTTGATTCTTAGGTTGGTCCTTTTCAGTTTTGGAATTATAGAATTAATATTCATGATAAAATAATAACCCTTATGTATCCTCAATTTTATAAGGATGACCTTTACACAACCTTGAGAATCTCTATGGTATCCTTATGTAGCCTATGGAATGATACTTCATTCTTTATGTAGTTCATTGATGAAAATTATGTATCCATTATGGTGTGTCATTCACCTTTATATAGGTGTAAAATCTCTTATGGGTAGTGAATTATCCTAATAGGTTGTGGATAGAAATGTTTGTGTCTAAATTCTCTTATGCAAAGAGAATTATCTTACGATCCATGAATTATCTTAAGGGGATTATTGAAATATCATATGCTAGGATTAATAAAAAAAATAATAAATGAAATTATCTTATAGAGATATGAATTATCTTACAACATAAGTTAAATTATATTACTGGGGCTTATTTAGAAATTCTGTAAAGTAAATTCTATTATAGGTATTTGTATTTTCTTTCAGGCCCTTATCCATTGTCAAATTCTAGCCTTGAAACCCATGGAAAATATCAATAAATGTAGTCTTTTTCTAAATTAAATTCAAAAATAATTAAACCATAAAAATTAAAATTAAAATCCTTTAAACAATGAAATTTTATAATTGATCATCATGGTATTAATTCAAAATTAATCACAAAAAGTTAATAAATCATTTAAAAATCAAGATTAAATCCATTTAAACATTTAATTCCAAATTTGAAAAAGTAATAGAAATTATATGATTACCTATGTTTTTTTCTCAATTATGGGATTAATTATCAATTAAAAACAGACAAAAAAATGAAAATTTTAGGTCACATAACTCAACTCCACACTCAAGCCAAGATGAGTGGCAGATGAGTAGCTCAAGTGGAGAGATTTCCCTTCACACTAGAAGGAAAAACAAAGGAGTGGATTAAAAACCTATATCCTGGAGAATTTAATGATTGTGATGATCTATAAAAGATATTCCTCTAAATATTATACCCCACTTTAAGGAGCACAACAATAAGGAAGGAAATTTATTCCATCAAAAAACATAAGGAGGGACTATCTATGAGTTTTGGAAAAAAATTAAGAATATTTAAGTTAGTTTACCATATCAATCCATTGAAGAGAATAAATTATTTTTATATATACTAGAGATTTATTGATAGTGATATGAATTTTATGGATACATACTCATGAGTATCTCTCATAAACAAGTCACTGGTGAAGGAAAGATGATTAATAGAGAAGACAACTCAAAATTACAAGTATTTTGGTACAAGAGGTACTGGTACTAATGGGATACATGAGGTAAGATCATCTAAATCACCCCGTTACTTGAATATAATATTGAGGGAATAACCAAATTGGTTATAAAAATGGATTTAAAGAATAAAATTGAACAATAAGAACCAATAATGTTATTTGGTTTGTGATAATCTACTAATCATTTTAATTATCAGTGTGCTGAGAGATATCTAGAAACCTATTAACCAAGACAATTTAAGTATAATTCTCAAGGATAGAGTGATAATTTCCAAGTACAATAAATATTTGGTAAATAATAAAATAAAAACAAATAACCTTAACATAAGAAAAACCAACAACCTCAAACCTTCAAATATCCATTTAAACAATCATACAAATAACCTAACAGTCAAACAATCTACCAATAGCCACCCCATTTCTGATAAAATAAGCCTAATGAGAATCCCTCAACTAGTTCGAAAATTCCAATACAAAAATAATAAGTATTAACTTTTGAGGATTTAAGGAATGAATGGAATTCATTGAGGAACCAATTTAGGAGTCTTATGGATATCTTTTCCAAAAACCCAATAAAATTGATAGCTTAAACAATTATTAATCCTAAAGGAAGTGTGGACCTGGTCACCATTGGAAGTTCTAAAGAGATTCACCCCATGAGTAAAACCGAGTCTAAGAAAAACCCACCCAAAATTAAGGAAAATGGACCTAAAAATTCTAGATAGAACCCTAAAGAGTAGACCTGAGAGAAAAAAAATAATAAAATAAAGAAAAACAATCTAGAAGAAACAAAAAGAGACTAGTGATACTATTTAAAAACTAACAAAGGGAGAAAAATTATCTTCTATTTCCATTACATTAAGGATGATCCAATAAAGGAATATGAAAGTGGTAGAAATTAAAATATATTTTCAAGGAACTTCTTAGAAAGTAAAAATAAATATTCCCCTCCTTGAATCTCTCTAATTAATCAAAAAATATGCCAATTTAATTAAATAGATTTTCACTAAAAAGTGGATACATCAATGGAATGAGAGAGTAATCCTAAGAATATGTGTTTTATAATTTTTTACACCATATATTCATACTAAATTTCAAGATCTAATGATATTTTCTATCCCTTTTACCATTGGATCTATGTTTTTTATAGACAATTTATGTGATTTATGATCCTCTATAAATACTATGACTCATTTTATTTTTACTTATTTATAGATGAGAGAATTGAAACCCACAAGTGTGGTAGTGTATCTTGAAAATAGGTCCACTAAAAATCCATTAAGAGTCCTAAAGGATTTCATAATCAGAGTAAAAAACCTGATCTCTCCAGCTGACATTTATATACTAAACGTAGAGGATGAAAAGACTACAATATAGTCACCCATCATCCTAGGAAGTCCATTCTTGAAGATATCCAAGACCATCATAAATGTGCATTAAAAAAATCTCACTATAGTTTTTAACGAGATCACTATCCATTTCAACATATTCAACTCAATGAAGTACCCTCAGAAGGATCATACGCTCCTTTCACTATTACACATCAAGTAGGATGAGCCTAGTTAAGACCCATGTATGTTGCATGAAATTTTAACCTTTGGAAAATAATTAATGATTGGAGGTTATATGAAGAATAGTGTGGAAAAATTTGTAAAATATATTTATAGTTTTGAAGAAGAGGTAACATATGGATTATTTGATGGACTTTCTTGTTTATTTAATGATAAAGAAGATGATATTTCATATAGTGTATAGAAAGTTCAAGATTTAGAGGTAAGAAAACCAGGTCTGATCTTATCCTTATAATAAACCCCAAATCTAAAATTAAAACCTTTACCAACTAAACTTAAGTATGTATACATAATTGAAGAGGAATAGTTTTGAGTAATCATTGCTAACAATTTTTCCCTAATCCAATAACAAAGGCAAATTGAACTTTTAAGGAAAAATAGTCAAGTAATAGGCTAGATTTTATGAGATATACCAAGAATAAATTCAAAAATACACATGAATAAAATTATGATTGAATAAAATTCCAAACCTTTTACTCCACCCTAAAGAAGATTAAATACACCCATGATAGAGGTAGTAAAGAAATAAAACTAGTATAATCTACCCTATCTTCAACTCACAATGCGTCCGTCATATTCACATAGTTCCTAAAAAATGGACTAACCATATGGAGAAATGAAAAAAATGAAATAATCGATACTAGAATTAAAAATAGTTAGAGAGTATGCATAGATTATAGGAATTTGAATTATGTCACTAGAAAATAACATTTTTTAATTCCATTTATTGACTAAATTTTAAAAAGTTTAACAATAAGAACCCATTATTTCTTCTTAGATGGATTTTTAAGTGCCAATTGCACATGAACATCAGGAGAAAACAACCCTTACATGTCTTTATGGAACCTTTGATTATATAAGGATGCCATTAAAATTATGTAATGCACTAGGTATATTCTATATATACATGGTATGTAATTTTTCTAATCATATTAAAGACTACTTGGAAGTATTTTTGGATGACTTAACTATTTTTAGAGACTCATTTGTTATTTTTTTTTGAAAAATATGGGTATATTTTTAAAAATATACATCGAAAAGAACCTTGAATTAAATTTTTAAAAGTGTAATTTTATGGTGGAAATAGGAATAGTGATTAGGTATGTTATTTAACAAAAGGTAATTGAGGTATATAAGTCTATAATTGATGTAATAAATGTATTTCACTATCCAACCTATGTAAAACATGTTATAAATTTCCTAAGATATATTTGATTTCATAAGATATTCATCATGTATTTTAGTAAGATTACTATTCCCAATTTTTAGTTACACTTGAAAGATGTTGAATTTAACTTTGATAATAACTATAGGGAATCTTTTTATGAACTTATAAATATGCTGATCACACCACCAATGATGAAACCACCCAACCATGAGCACCCATTTGAACTACTCTATGATGAATCCAACTATACTATGGGAGAAGTGATGTCCCAAATGATTGAAGAGAAACCTTAAGTCATTTTATATGCCTCAATAACACTAGATACTATCCAGAGTCACTATACAACCACTTTTTAGCAATTTTATTTGCTTTTGATAAATTTTGATACTTACTTAGAACTAAGGTAACTATTTTTTTATGTTCATGCAGCTCTTAGATACTTGATTAGGAAGGAATAATAAAATCCTAGTCTTGTGATATGGATGCTATTACTTCAAGAATTTAATTTATAGATAAAAAAAGAAGAGATATTAGAACCATGTGAAAGATCATCTGAGTAAAAGTGGAAATTTTAGACCAAAATCGATTGAAATACTTAATTCTAGGATATAAATTATATTTTGAAGAAGGAGAATACAGAAAAATAACAGATTTTCAGAAGTCTTTTAGAGGGGATTACGTACAACCCCCTCTAAATTCACTTAAAGAGGGGGATATGCACAACCCCCACTAATCATTGAATTTAGAGGGCGTTACACCCCCTCTAATTTTTTAGAATTATTTTTTTAATATTTGGTTGGTTTTTAGAGGCAGTTATGTCAAAAGCACCACTAATTTAATAATTTTTGGCATTATATGTTTGGTTGGATTTTAGAGGTAATATATATATATATATATTTATTAATTTTGATATTAGAGGGGGTTGTGAACCCCTATAATAAAATAAATTATAGGGGTTCATGAACCACTACTAACCCCTTAGATTAAAGGGGCTTGTGAACACCCTCAAATTTCAGAAATTAGATGAGGTTCATGAACCGCCACTAATCCATTTGATTAGAGGGGGTTTTAACCCCATCTAAATTTTTATTTATTTTTTATAAGAAATATCATATAAATTAAAATTTTATAATATATATGTGTGTGCACACATGTGTGTGTGTGTATATATTATATAAACACATTATATAAATGTATTTAAATACATTATAAACACACACACACACACATATAAATACATTATATAAATAATTTAAATAAATACTTATACATATAAAAAAATGTATACATATATAAATATTGGTATACATGATATAAACGTAATTATAAATAAATTTATTCAAATATATAAAATTTATATATGGTTTTATAAATACTATACATTTATTAAATACATTTATCTTATACATATATTATACATATAATATATTAAATAAAATTTTATTTTATATTTATATATAAATACATTTATATTATATTATGTATTCAAATATATATAATATAGAAAAAATAAAAATAAAAATAAAAATAAAAATAAATATTATATAATTTTATTATATATATTATATTATAAATATTTCATAATATATAAATATATATATATTATATATATTCTATTATACCATATTAAGTATATATTAACTTAGAAAATATATATATTTTATTTAATTATGTTATATATTTCCAATTATATGAAGGTATTTAATTTTGTGTGAATATATATATATATAAACATGATATAGTATAAATGCTTATAATTACCTACATAAATATATAATATAAATGTATTTAATATAATATAAATCATAAAATAAATATATGGTACTTATAAAACCAACAGGTAATTTTTTATAGTTTAAAAAATAGGTATAATAATAATAAACTAATAATATTATGGCAACACACACACACACACAAGTATATATATATATATTATATCTATAAATATTATAGTTTTACATAAATACACACACACATATAAATCTTTATAAATATATGTATAAATATATATTTATATATGTAAATATAATTATTTATATATATTATATACACACACAAACATATATATATATATACACACAAAAATATATTATATTATTTATATTTATATACACAAATATATATATATATATATATATTATCATATACTTGTGTATGTAAATAAATACATTTCAGTGTATATATTAATCAAAAGAAATCTATGTATAGTGGAAGAGGCACACAATAATATAGGCGGGGCTCAGGTTCAAATCTTGTGGGAGACATTTTATAGCAGGTGAGTGCAGGAGTATATCTATTCCATGTGTGTGTGCATGATGGGGTGTGTGTATTGGGTTGGTCTTAGTTGTTGTTAGGGGGTCCTTGGTGTTTGTCCAGTGGATAGAGTCAGGGTTGTCGCATGGGGCATGGGTGATTGTTCAGTGGTGTTTGGTGATGGTTTGGTGAAAAATGGGGGGTTGTCGTAGGGATGGGTAGTTTTCACGGGGATTGGTGGTGCTTGGTGATTGTCCGATGGACAATGGGGGTTATTTCAGGGATGGGTGGTTCTTGGTGGATTTTTCGGTGGATAATGGAAGTTATTGCGGGGACATGGGGGTGTTGAGTTTAAAAATATATATAAAAAGCAGTGGAAATTTAGGGGCAGTTGTGAGACAACCACCCGTAATTGGTTGGTAAATTTAGGGGTGGTTAAAACCTCCCCTAATCTAGCTATTTTTGAGAATTTAGAAAATATTTAGAGGGGGTTTAAACCACCTCTAAATCAAATGCCTCTAAATTTAGTTCAATTTTACGAGTGGTTAATCAAAACCACCCCTAATAGGATAGTGTGGGAACATTAGTAGAGGTTACCCATAACTACTACAATGTGTTTAGAAGGGTTTATAACCCCTTCTAAAATAAAAAATAACCCCCTTTAACCAGACTATTTTTTAGAGGTGATTTGGTATGCTGATATGGTCAATTTTTTGGCGACTTATCAAGTATCATCTCATCTAAACACCTAATAAATTCTCAATCTTAAATATGAATCAAAATTTTACATTTGAGAGGATATATATTTGTGGAAAATCCATAATGATAAAATGGTAAGAATATATTTAATTGAAAGTGAGATATAATATGTACTTGAATTATAACATATTTTAGCTTCTAGAGGCCACTTTGGACCAAAAATGACAACTAAGAAAGTTTTAGAATCCAATATCTATTGTCCTACTCTATTTAAGGATTCCCATGAATTTTTTAAAATACATGCATAGTGTTAATTTACTGAAAATGACTATAAAATTCAAAAAAAATCCTCAAAAACTAATAAGATTTTGTGAAAATTTGGAAGCATGGGGAATAGAATTTATGGGACCTTTTCCCATGTCTTTTTGGAACTCTTAAATTCTATTTTATGTTGATTATGTTTCAAATTGGGTGGAAGCTAAAGCAACTAAAACTGATGATGTTAAGGTTGTTTGAACTTGTTTCAGGGATAGCATTTTTTATAGGATTGGCATTACAAGGGTAATCATCAATGGTCATGGTACTCATTTCTTCAATATGAGCATGAAATCCTTGATTAGTAAATATAAATTGAAAAAAAACATGAACATCCTACCACCCACAAACTAATGATCAATTTGAAGTTTCAAATAGGGAGATTAAGGAAATCCTAGAGAAAACTGTAAAGCCAAATAGGTAGAATTGGGGCCAAAGTATGGAAGACACCTTATGGTATTATAGAAAAACCTACAAAATTACCATTAGAATGAATCCATATAGGTTGATTTATAGGAAGAGTTTCCACTACCTATAGATCTTGAACACAAAGCGTACTGGTTAGTGAGGGAGATGAATCTAATTCCAGTCATAGTTGAGAAAAATATAAGGTTGTAGTTGTAATAGATTGAATAAATTATAAGGGAATATTTCAAGAACTCAAAAAATTACAAGAAAACAATTAGGGTGTCTTAGGACAAGATAATCTAGTGGAAATCCTTCCATCTAGGGGAACAAGTGTTACTTTAAAATTCTAGACTCAAACTAATTTTTGGTAAACTTCATTATAGATAGAAATGACCCTTTAATATCACTAATGTGTACACATTTTGTGTAGTTTTTATCATTAAGGAAGGATATAAGACCACATTTACTATTAATGGGAACATTATGAAGAAATATTACGAAAATATTCCACCAGCACCAGTGGTGGGGATTACACTCTTCCAACCTGTCTAGCAGTAAAACACCATCAGTTTGTACCTTTCATTAAAACTTGATTCACCATTGTGTTTAAATTACAATATGTTTTAACTACTAAACCTGTTAGAGGTGTGGGGGAGGGAACCTCTGTAGTTTTAGGTTTTTTAAAATAATTTGTTTTTCTTTTTTATTTTCGGTGTTTCTTTTTTCATATTTAGTTTTTTTAAAACCTCCCAATATCAATATGAATGCCTTTAAATTTTTTTAATATATGATAATGATTAGAAACTTGTTTAATACATGAAATAACTTGAGATAAAGACCAAAGTGAACTTATTTCAAAATTCAAAGTGAGTGAAAATTCATGAAAAAATAATTTATTTTTGAATCTTATTCCATGTCATACTTCCCCATAGATCAATCAACTACCTGAGAGGATTCTAAAAAAATTAGACAAATTCTTCACAATTACCTCATTAATTAATTGAACCATTAAATTATTTAATAACTAGAGCTTTATAAGTAATATACTCAAATACTTATAGCATTTAGGACACTTTTATATACATGATCAAGGAATTATTTTGAATAAAAATACCCATTTAAAATAAACCTATATGTTGGATGAACTTAAAATTTATCCCTTTTAGACCTTATCAACCATGAGTGACTTCAATAGGCAGCCAAATTATAATCCTAAAATAACTATCTACCTTTCTCTATATGTTAATTCATTAATCAATGTTAAACTCAAGTACAATGGAATGAATTGTGTGATTTGAACTAAATCTGTATGAAAAATGCAATCTACTAAGTACATTCTATTCTGGAGGTGATTCTAGAAATAATTTCTAAATATGATTTAAGTAAGGATCTAGAAATCATCAAAATTTAACATAATGGAGGGAAAAATTCTACCAAACCTAGGAAAAGGAGTTCTCAAAAATATGAAGTACCTATATACCTTCAAGTTCAAATCTATAACAAACCTGCTCTTTATTTAATATTTAAACATGATTTATTACATATAATTTAACTTAACAAAACTCATAATATTGATAGTTATAGTGTTTTTGGGGTTTAGGAACATTAAATAACAACTTAAAACATTAAATACAACATATTTATTTAAAACTTCTTTGACATGACCAAAACATTCCTTCATACTTAACACTGCATGGGATAACCTGAGGACATACATAAAAAAGGAATGATATATAAATACCAGTAAGGGAATAAATATATAATAACATGAGGATAATAATACATGTTAAATAATGAATATCAATGAGTCATAAAGGATCATGAATAATAAGGCATGATATAACATGATAATCATAACATGGGAAATGTGGAAACAACTTAAAACACTGCATCATAAATATAAGTCAAAGATAAACTGCCAAGAATTCATGGTGAAAAAAAGTCCCACAAAGGAATCAGTTAAACCCCCATCCCAAAATGACATATCATGATACTAAAAATTACCCAATGCATTGTAGCACTATTAGGGAGCACCCTTCATAATTATTTCAATCTCATGCTTAAATGTGCCACATAGATCATATAATATGGATTCATTCAGCATAATAATTTATTCCATGATCAAGGAATCTGGAATATATACATGTAAGTCCCGAATCAATAATTATATGTGCATAAAGGTGAATACCCTTGATAGATAAAGGGGTATGGTACTCACTGTACGATGATTTTGGCAGCATAACATCCTCATATATAAATTCATAAAATGGGTTGATGAGAATGAAAGGGGTATCCCATAATTTATACATAAAATTTACAGTAAGAGGGATATGGAAGGACATTCCGCAACATAATTAATTGTAAATGGAAGGTGTAACATAATAAATAAACTTAAAGAAAGAGGAGAAAGAAAAAGAACCCTTACAAAATTTTGGCATGGTAACAGGTATATGTAAAGGTTATTAGGAGGGTTAAATAAGAGTGAAAAGGGTTATAATACTTTATAAATCATGTGAATAGTATGTGGTATAGGTAATCATGTATCCCAACATAAGAAAATATAAATTAAAAAGTAATATCTTAAATAAAGTGCTTGATAAAAAGAGGAGAGAGAGAATCCATTACCTTAAGAGTATGACACCAGAAGCTTGAAAGGGAATTCTTGAGAGCTTGGGGGCACCTTTGGAGGATTATATAGAGATTAGGTAAGAGTAAGGTCATGATAAAATTATTATTAGTGAATATAAATGAGATCTTGGGTGGGTTTACATAGAAAAAGAGAGGGATTTTTTTTAATATTTAGGTTTTGGACTCTACAAAATAAAATATTCAAAACCACTATACATCCCATGGTTTTTTCTATTTTTTCTAGAAAAGGGGAGTGGCATAAATTATTTTATAATTCCAAGGGTTTAAGGTAATAAAATATTGTCCTTGATTATGTGGAGGTGAGTCACATTTTCAAAGAAATAATTTTAAAATCTTAAAATATATTATCAGTCTTGGATGATTCACTAAGACTTTACAAAAAAATAAACATAAAATTAAATTATTTTAAATGAAAATAATATATTTGTATTATGAAACCTTTTATAGTATTTATTACATCACTATTGGTCCATTATGATGTCATAAAACACATCATATATTTATACGGTATTTAATTTTTACCAAAAAATTCGACTGTCTTAGAAAATTATGAAAAATCCACCGTTAGATAATTTTGACATCCTGATTCCAAGAAATAATATTCATTTTATATAAAAAATTTTCTAAATATTTTAATTTTCACTTTTAAAACAAAAAACGACATTTATTGAAAATGATGGGTTTTTGACAATAATAGTTTTTGAACCCTAATAAAAAATACGTTTGACTTTATAAAAATTATATGATCATTTATATTTAATAAAAGTAATTTAATAATAATATTTTATTAAAATATTATTTATTTAAAAATTCATTAATTAATCAAAATATATTTCTTAATTGAATTTGAATATTAACCAAAAATACTATTTGTGCTTTAAAATCATTTTCAAAGTAATAATAATAGAAAGAAAATATATTCATTATTCTATAAAAAAATAATGTATATAATCTCATTTATAGGTTCTTGATACATATCCCTTTATTAAACCAGTATATTCCCTAAGAGTATGGTGTGCGATGATGGGGCTTTCATGGGGTCGTTCAGTGAAAATGGTTTGGGCCGTGATCTTGAAGATCTTGAACTTCTCCTATAATTAGTTTCGATCATGCTTAAGTTATTGGATCTCATCTTGGGATTGATCTAGGGAAAAGCCTAGAAATGATATCTCCCTCAGAAGCTCTGATAAATGGGCTTCATAGGGTATAATCATACTCGTTGAGTCCATCACTTCCTTAGTCTATTCCAAAAGGATTTGTTAAAACCCTATATTTATACTAGTCATGTAATCACTGCTCAATGACTATATTAACAATGACAATGATACTTAACAGTCATTTAAATCCATTTGGATATAATAAAATAAAATAAGATCATGTGTTTTCTATATCCATAATAAATTTAATTAAATCAAAATAAAGGTAATTTTATTCATAAATATTTGGGTTGTTACAACCTTCCCCCCTAAAGAAATTTCATCCTCTAAATTTACTTTTCCTACACTAAAACAGATGAGGGAAACTCTACTTCATCATTACCTCCAGTTCCCATGTTTCTTATTCAAACTTTTGGTTTGTCCATAACACTTTTATGAGGGGCATTATCTTTTCTCATAGAACCTTTTCTATACAATCTAAGATCTTCACCCGCTAATCCTCATAGGAAAGTTCATTCTCCAAGGGCACAACATTTGGATTGAGTACATGTGATGGGTCTGGTATGTAATTTCTTAAGAGGGATACATGGAATACATCATATACTTGAGATAGGTTCGGTGGGAGGTCTAGTCAATAGATCACTACTCTGATGCGATCAAGAATCTCAAAAGGGCCGATGTACCTTGGACTAAGATTTTCCTTCTTCCCAAATATCATCACTAACTTACATGGAGATATGTGGAGGAATACCATGTCTCCAACATCAAACTCTAGGTCTCATCGATGATTGTCAGCATAGATATTTTTTTTGACTCTGAGTAGCTTTGATGTGATGCTGGATGGTTTTAAACTTCTCTACCATTTCGTCGACCATTTTAGGACCTAGATGTTTTTGTTCCCCAAATTCATCCCAACATGTTGGTGTTCTGCACCTCTTCCCATAAAGGGATTTATAGGGATCTATTTGGATGCTTGAGTGGAAACTATTGTTGTAAGAGAAATCCACTAAAGGAAGATGTTGGTCCCATCCACCTTTGAAGTACATTGAGAAATATCACAACATGTCCTCGAGTGTTTTGATAGTTTACTCATACTATCCATTAGTTTTAGGGTGATAAGCTGTACTGAAATTCATCTCAGTGTTTAGAGTATACTGGATATTTTTTCAAAACATAGAGGTGAATCTTGGATCTCAATAAGATACAATAAATAGTGGCACTCCATGAAACATTACCAATTCTCTAATGTATATCTGTGCCATTTGATCTAGTGAGAAATCCTATAGAATTAAAATTAAGTTTATGGCTTTTGTAATGCGATCCAAAACAACCTAGATAGAATTGTTTCCCTTGGATGTATTTGGAAGTATGGTGACAAAGACTATAGTTATGTTTTACCATTTCTATGTTTGTATGGGTAATGGTGGTATCATTCCCTTAGACTTGTTTCTTTCATCCTTCACTTTTTGATCAGTTTATCCCACCAATAGTGCTCTCGGATATCTCGATACATCTTTGTGTTTCCTAGGTGAATGGAGAAAGCCAAACTATGTGCATCATCCAAAGGTTCTTTCTTTAAATCAGGGTTCTATGAAACACATAGTCTTGACCCAAATCTCACAATTACTTCTTTATTAACATTGAACTTTGAGGATTTTCTTTTTTCTAATAGTTTTCACTTTATTCAGAATTCCTGCATCATCTTTTTGAGCATCCTTTAACCTTTCACAAAGAGATGGTTAAGCAATAATTTTTGAAAGGATTGATTATTTTCCTTTCTTTATGATTCCCATGTTCATATTCTTCAAATATAAGAAGCTGGGATCCTTCTCAATTCTCATCAATGTTAGAATTTCTGGGTCATTTTTACTTAGATCATATTCCACCTTGTTTTATTTCCTAGGATGGTAGTAGATTGAGCAGTCATAATCCTTAATGATCTCAAACCATATTCATTGGCGCATATTAACATCTTTCTGTGTAAATATATATTTGAGAAATTTTATCCGTATATATTTCACAAATCTCCCGAAAGAGATAATTCCGCCAGATTCTCAATGCAAAGATCACATATTCTAACTCTAGATCATGCGTGGGATAGTTCTGCTCATGAATTTTCAACTACCTTGAGGCATAGGCAACAAATTTTTCATTTTTCATCAACACACATCCCAATACCTTCTTTGAATCATCACTAAAAATTATGAAAATCTCCCCAATTTTGGGCAGTTTTAGCATAGGGGCAGTGATAAGCCTCCTTTTCAACTCCATGAAGCTTTCTTCACATTCATCATTATAAGAAAATTTGACTCCATTCCAAGTTATCTTGGTAAGAGGGATTGAAAATCTTGTTAAATTTCTTACAAATTAGAAATAATATCCATCTAACCAAAGGAAGCTATGGTATCTATCATAGATATTGGCCTCGACCATCCCTAAATTGCTTTTTTCTTCGAAGGATGCACATATATCCCATTGATTGTGATGATATAGCTCAAGAACAAGACTTCCTTAAACCAGAACTCACACTTTCTATACTTTTCACAGATCTTCTCATTTTTTAAGTTCTTTAACACAATGATCAGATGCTCCTCATGATCCTACTTGGTTTTGGAATATATTATAATATCATCTATAAAGACTAATGAAAATATTTCGAGGTAATATCTAAAGACTCTATTCATCAAGTACATGAAGATTAATGGAGAATTAGTGAGTCTGAATAGAATCACTATGAACTCATAATGATTGTAATTCGTACGAAGAGAAGTCTTGGGGATATCCTCCTTCTTCACCCTTACTTGGAAATATCCCAACCGCAGATCCACCTTGGAGAAGTATTGTGCTCCACGTAGCTGATCGAATAAGTCATCAATTCATAAAAAAAGATACTTTTTCTTTATCATGATTTTATTGATATCACGATAATCAATGCAATGGCACACTGACCCATCCTTATTTTTAATAAAGAGGACCGGTTCACCCCTTGGTGAAGCACTTGGGCATATAAACCCTTTTTCCAGATTCTCCTATAGTTTTTTCTTTAGTTCCTCAAGTTACACAATAGCCATTCTATATGGATTCTTGGATATTATAAATTCCCTAGGTATAAGATTGATAAAAAATTCAAACCCCCTTATTTGAGGAAGACCAAACAATTCCTCAAGAAACACATCAGTGAATTCTCTCAAAATAGGCATGTCTTCGAGGAAGGTTCGTTCCTTAGACTAAATCATTTGATCTAAATACGCTTTCTCATAGGAAAATAATATCTATAATGAACTAGATATTTATAGAATAATACTTTTTAATATCTATTAATATTTATGAATAAGACATTAATT
Organism: Viscum album; assembly: GCA_963277665.1. Lineage (NCBI taxonomy): Eukaryota > Viridiplantae > Streptophyta > Magnoliopsida > Santalales > Viscaceae > Viscum > Viscum album. The sequence goes on from OY728165.1 coordinate 3,224,528, forward strand.
TTATGTTAAAGAGGACAATTTTTTTGATAGCGTACTCAACACGCAACAATGTGTTTCTTTGAAATCTTACGTTGCACACAACGTTGAGTTATACAGAAAAATAATATAATAATAATATTATTTTAAATGGTAGTTAAGGCCTAGTAGTTTTATTGATGAGAATGAATAGAACTAACTAAAATATGATTATACATGTTTTTTAAATGTCTTTACATTTATCCCATAAATTTTATATGCTTAAAATAAGAAAGAATCCGATTCTAAGCATGAAATACTCTAATATTCTTTAAAATGCCATTTTACCACCTTTTGATGCCGAACCCATTTTAAATCTATTTTTTTTCACTTTTATATATTCTATTTGAAAATCTAAAATTCTTCTTCAGAAGTAGAACATAAAAATTTACTTTGGATGAAATTTTGGTATTTTTCTAATAAAGTTCATTTTTTAATGAATAGTGAAAAATACTGCATTTTAATTCAAAACCACCTTTTAATCTATTTTATTTATATAGTTAGATTGAACTTTTAATTAGTTTTAAAGTTTAATTGGATTATATTTTTACCATTTAATCCAATGTTTGTCATTGGAAGTAATTTAACTCTTAAATTAGACATAAACACATGTCAATCTTTTGGTGGTTTTTACTTCTTAAAAACACGCGTTTTGGTTTTGACAATGAGAATTAATTTTGAATTAATTTCTTCTAATTATATGTTTTGAATTTGAAAAAATGGATTCCATATTTGAAATTAGGAGGTACAAATTGTGTAAATAGTTAAATTTTATTTTTAGACATTATGAATAATAACTTCAGTAAATATTTTATTTACCATGGTTAAAGAGTGAATCCAGTAAATAAGGATAAAAAATAATATTATAATAATATCAAATTACCCTAACACATGTACTAACTATATTGGATGATATATGTCTGACCATGGGCATCCTTGGGCCGATTTTAGGACCCCATAGAGCCACTTGGATATGAAAATGACATTTAATTACTTTAAATTTAAAGTTAAGGAAAATATAACCTAAACATGTATCTTTTAGTAAAAATTTTTTTATATGAGGTTATATAAGGGATATCTTTGACTATGAATATTAATTAGAAATACAAATAGATTTTATACATCATGATATTTTATTTATAATTTTTATACATTAAATAAATAACTTTAATTATGACACAATGATGATGCAGTGATTGCTTCATTAATAAAGGATTCAAATAAATGATATTATAAATGTTAAAATAAATATAATTTTTTATTTTTATGTCATCCACGAAAATTTTTGGATGATATTTACATGTTATATTTGTATTAATGAAGTTTTTTCGAAGTAATCTAGTTGTTATTGATTTTTAAAAAAGGCATGATATGACTGACTGAAAATTAATTTTTTATTAAGATAGACCCCATTTTGATGGGTAAAGGGAACCCAAAAGACTTCAAAGACATAAATAAAATATTTGACATGTTTTGGTAACTATTTTGATTCTCAAAGTGTTAAATGCTTGATAAAATTGTAAGAGTAAAAAATGGTTAAATAAAAAAGATAAGAATTAAAAAATATCCAAAACCTATATAATTATTATTAGATGATTTTATTTCGACTTATATTCATCTTATATTCGAACTAAATTAATTTTTACTCATTTATAATCGAAATAAAATTTATAATAAAATAATAATTCAAGATATTCATTAGGTGCCCCTCCTCCCTCTTATAAAAGACCACTACCTCTAACCCTTACTCACACCTATCAAGCCCCGTTGGATCATACAAACTCTACCAAAATAATCTCCCAACATCCCCCTCTTCCCCCAGAATACTTACCATAGGTAGAAGGCAATTCAAGAGATCCCTTTGGCTCAAATCAAAAGAAGTTATCCGATTTGAGGTAACGTCTTCTGTCAAGTTCCTTTCCATTATTTTTCCTTCTCCACTCCCTATACTCTTCTTATAATTTGTTTATATAACAATAACAGTATCCTAAATATACTAGGTTTTTTATGATAATGAATCTAACTACACTTACACACACCTTCATCAAATGGGTATAGAACATACTGTTTCCGTGGACAGCTAACTACTGCCTCACGAAATGATCATTGTTCAATCTTCTTCTACCACCTCTTATGGTGGACATTATGATGAAAATGTAATTATATATGATATATATGATATTTATTTTATCTTTATGCTTATTTAATTCTAATTTATAACATATCTTTATGCTTTTCATGTTGTATAAATACGATAATTTCATTTGAGGAAGTACGGACTACCGCCCCCTCAAAGTGATATGACTTGTTCATGCTATACATGGAACATATAAAGGATATAATTAATGAAATTATGTAACATATATTCAATAGATATTATAATTTAATTATAATATTCCTATGTATCATTTAATTTTCATTACTTTAAATATGAAAAATAAATGAAAGTAGTGTTCATACGTACGTACAGCTTACCGTATCCATGAACGATGCATTTCGTTTATTATATCCAAATGATATGGAATATTATAAATACATAAATACTGGATATATATGATATATATGATATATAAATCATGAATATCATTATGTAGATAATGGACTTTTGACCACATGGATAATTTATAATTATAACAAGTTCATTTTTGACCCAAGTTCAGAACATAGACAAAATGTCTGATATTAACTCAAATAATTAAATAATTGTTATAGTAAGGTAATAAGTGATATAAAAGGAATAATAAACTTGAAAAAGGTTCTAAAGAAAGTAAAAATTAACTTAAGTTTATTATTCATGAAGAACAAGGAACATACAAGACAAGTCGGAATTGAGGTAAGGGAATTCGTCTCAATCTTCTTTCATTGATGCATATTTTGATAATATACACCTCATTCTTTTAAAAGATTTATAATAAACCCCTTTTAATTTTACTTTCATTAAAATGGAATCTTTTATCCATGAAACATTTTACTAAATGAAAAAAGGAATGTTTTTAATGTTTACGGTGACGATGACCTCTCCACCACCATAATCATTATTTGGTTTCCACTACAAGCCTTAATGTTTCAAAAATGAAAATAAATACCTTATTCCCTTTTTGGGTGTTTTTATATTGAAAAGGGTTTTTGAAATGGATTGATTATTTCAATATATTGAAATGATATCTTGTGATTTCAAATTAAATGTTATTACTAAAATGTTGATATTTGAAATATTTTATGTGTTATGATTATGTAATATTACTTGGAAATTTGACAGGTGGTTACGTGATAAACCAAATGAAAAGTGGTTCCATGATAAACCAAGGACGAGTGGTTACGTTATAACCACCAATGCATTGGGTATGTAAGTAGACTGTATGGATATTCCATTTGTAAGAATGATTTTTGGGATTCGACCATATGGTTATTACATTTAAGTATGATTGTGTCCCATGTTTACCGTTATATGCTATGTGTTTATTTATATGGGTTTTATGGTAATCTTTTGGTTACAAAAGAAGGGTAATCAATGAGATTATATTCAGTGAAGTGTTTTTTCTACTTCTTTAAGGTGAAAATTATTACTTTATGATTTACATGTTGTTTTCAAAAATAAGAGTTTTCCTTCTTTATGTATTCCTTACTGAGATTTTTATGATCATCCCAAGTTTTTGAAATTTTTTTCACAGGATTTAAAGTGGAATAGGGTGAAGGATGGGATCAAGGAAAAGTCATTATATTTAAAACATAGAACTAAACATATTTCTTTTTTAAGAGTTTTTATTTTATGAAAAAATGGATACTGAGTAGAAGTTTCTACATGTAATATTCAAGTTGTTATGTATAAGTTATGACCTAATTATCTAAATCTCTAAACTTGAAAAGATCCTCAATGTGAATTATTAACTTAATTCAAGATTATGTAATGTTTAAGGCTGGGTCCTTACAGATGGTATTAGAGGTCGGTTTAGATACCTTTGGAGGTTAGGGTGTTATTTAAGAATAAGTGACATAACCATAATGGTTAGCATATTAGAAAGAGTTATAGTTATTTTAGATAAATAAAATGAGTTTAAGAAAACATGAATACATATATCTTAGTGTTTACCCTCATCATAAGATATTATATAATTATTTTTATGATATACTCACACTGAACTTTTTGGTTTTAGTAAATGGATGGATCTAGCAGGAACCAAAGTAACAATGGATGTGAAGGAAACTATGGTGGTTTTCTGAATGAGAAACCTAATGAAATGGGAGCTGCAATGAGAACTCTTGTGGTTATTCTTAACCAATTATCTGGAGTCATGATTGACCACTTGAACCTTGATGATTTTTCTAAGGCACCATATATGTGAGAAACGAATCCCAATGGGTGTTTAGATAATAATAATAAAGGTAAGTATATTAAAAAACCTATGTGTTAAGGATGTGGAAAGAAAAACTTAGGAAAATTCTTCAAAGGGACAGGAAGATGTTTTAGATGTGGTAATGAAGGTCATAAAGCAATAACCAACCCTAGAAAAAGGAAGAATCCAATTAACTCTAGGAAATGGAAAGAATTTATTTCCTAAGGATCAATTGAAAGTTTTAAATGTTGTGTCCATGGTCATTATACAAATATATTTACTAAGAATAATGTTTGAGAATGGTATTAGTAGGATCATACAAATATATGTTTACCAATTCCTAATGCCATTCCAATTAAAGATGAGGAAACTGAAAATGACCTATGAAAGGTATGAATTATTTCTTAGCCCATGTTTTTAAATTACTTAAATCTTAGGTCATTATGCATGATTTTTTTGTAGGAAATAAGTATAAAAGAATAAGATGAAAAAACACGAATAAAGGATCATGAAGAATGTTTGATGATTAAGATGTCTAGGAATTAAATAGTTATGTTAGATATATGAATGGTGATATATTTAAATGTATTAATGATATGATTACGTTGGAATACTTTTTCTAGTATGTGTAACCCTAAATTTTGATATGTGAGAATATTATTCAATAATAATTATCTTTTCTTGTCTAGAAAAAATGGATAACCTTAGGGGTTTATGTGATCTTTTTTTGAGGAAATTATGGGTTATCAGTTTTTGGGGAGAAAAATGTGAGGTATGATATAACCTTTGAGGTTAAAACATGTTATGAATATTTTTAAGGATTTTATCTCATTTTTTTAATGTTATTAGAATTATATAGTTTTTGAAAATGAAAAACACACAGACTGTGTGATAACCCATCACGTCAGACAAAGCTGCGGGAATCGAACCTACAACCAAAGTGCGACTAGGATTTATTGCCTACCACTGGAATATGTGAAGTCCATGGTAAGTACGACTAATTATTTTTAGTTAAATGATTTTATGGATCCAGAATAAGTTGATTTTGGGAACTTATGTTTTATAAAATTGATATCCTTAGTATAGGAAAATGATTTGGTGATTAAGTGATAATGGTTATTTTGGAAGATGTTCTCTCTTTTGGGGAATACTATATGCCTAATGAAAATAGAATACTATGGGATTTAATTTTTGGAGTAATGGTTGAAAGTTTATTTTGGAAAAATCTATGTTTTTATTGTGGACATATGAAGATTTGGGTTATTTATGGAAATAATTAACCTATCATAGAGAATATGTGATTAGGTTAATTACACTTTAGTATGAGACTTTAAGATTAGTTGATGTTATTTAGAGATAAATGTAAAGATTTACTATGGAAGACTATGTGATTAAATTCTTCTGAGTTTTCGGTTTCAATCTTAGTTTGGATCATATCAAAGAATTTTATCAACAATTTTGTATTGAATGGTCTTTGTTGAACTTTGGATACTGTTTGTTGAATTTTGGAGATTAAGAGTAGTATTTATTTTTATAAAGGATTATCCTTTTGGGGATTATCTGATCTCATACTAAATTTTTTGGTTTTGGTTATTATATAGTTCATATTTTTTGGATCATGTGATTCCCTAGAAGTTGATTCTATAGCTTTTGATGTGATCAAGTCAGCTTGAATACTCATCGTTTGGAGAAAAGATGAGTTTGTGGTAGAAATTTAATAAAGGATGAATGTATAAATGATAAGTAAGTATGTTTCCTTATGTTCTTAGTAAATCTCATAAATAAATTCCTCAACTTTATTAAAAGGAACTTAAAACAAAAATGGTGTCCGTTTAATTTTCCAACTAGGGAATCAAAGACTGTTTAACCCATCATAAGTTTGTGATTTTATAGTAGTTAACTTTCTCCTAATCATATTCTCTATCACTCTCCATTATAACTTGGTGGTTAGTTTCTCTTCCATATCCATGTTTTCCTATATGGAATCTTAGTATGGGTTATCTCGGGTGACCTTTGCACTTATCTTTCTTTCTTTTAAATTAATAGTTTTATTGACTCTTTTTCTAATGTGGGACTTTTAATGAAGTTTCCAAGCCTAATTTTAAAATTTCGAGGATGCAATTTTCAAAAGGGGAGAAGGATGTAACGAACCAGGTATTTATAGAATAATAAATTTTCATATATATTAATATTTATGAATAAGATATTAATTTTATGTTAAATAGGACACTTTTTTCAATAGCGTACTCAAAATGCAACAATGGGTTTCTTTGAAATCTTAAGTTTCACACAACGTTGAGTTAAACTAAAAAATAATATAATAATAATATTATTTTAAATTAAAGTTAAGTCCTAGTCATTTTATTGGCAGGAATGAACAAAACTAACTAAAATATTACTATACATGTTTGTTAAATGTCTTTAAATTTATCTCATAAATTTTAGAGGCTTAAAATAAGAAAGAATCCGATTTTAAGCATGAAATTCTCTAATATTCTTTAAAAGGTTGTTTTATTGCCTTTTGATGGAGAACCCATTTTAAATCCAATTTTTGTTAATTTTATATGTTATATTTGAAAAAATAAAATTATTCTTTAAAATAGGAATATCAAAATTTACTTGGGATGAAATTTTGGTATTTTTCTGATAAAGTTCATTTTTAATGAATAGTGAAAATACTGCATTTTATTTCAAAACCGCCTTTTAATATAATTTATTTATATAGTTAGATTATACTTTTAATTGGTTTTAAAGTGTAATTGGATTATATTTTTACCATTTAATACAATTTTTGTCATTGTAAGTAATTTAACCCTTAAATTGGACATAAACACATGTCAATATTTTGGTAGTTTTTATTTCTTAAAAAAACGTTTTTTAGTTTTGACAACAAGAATTAATTTTAAATTAATTTATGATAGTTCTATGTTTTGAATTTGGAAAAATGGATTCCATATTTGGAATCAAGAGATAAAAATTGTGTAAATAGATAACTTTTATATTAAGACATTATGAATAGTTACTTCAGTAAATATTTTATTTAACACGGTTAAAGGGTAAATATGGTAAATAAGGGTAAAAAGTTATATTATAATAACATTAAATTACTCGAACATGTATCCTAACCCAATTTTATGATAAATTTCTGATCATGGGTATCCTTGAGTCTATTTTAGGACACCATAGATCCACTTGGATGTGAAAATGACATTTAATTACATTAAATTTAAAGTTAAGGAAAATATAACCTAAACATGTATATTTTAGTAAAAATATTTTTATATGGGGTTATATAAGTGATATCTTTGACTATGAATATTCATTAGAAATATAAAAAGATTTTATACATCATGATATTTTATTTATAATTTTTAGTCGTTAAATAAATTAATTGAATTATGACACAATGATGATGTAATGATTGCTTCATTAATAAAGGATTCAAATAAATGATATTATAAATGTTAAAATAAATTTAATTTTTTTATTTTTATGTCATAAACAATTTTTTGGATGATATTTACATGTTAAATTTTTATTAATAATTTTTTTCTAAGTAATCACGTTGTTATGGATTTTAAAAAAAGTCATGATATGAATAGTCTCAAAATTGACATAATTCATATTTTAAAATATAAAATATTTTATTAAATATTATAAAATTCCAAAAAATATAAGATTCATCAAAATAGTTATCATAAGTCTAAAATTTTATTATTTACTCTTTAATTGGATATTTTTCATGTTTTGGTAACTATTTTGATTCTCAAAGTATTAAATGGTTGATAAAACGGTAAGAGTAAAAAAAGGTTAAATAAAAAAGATAAGGATTAAAAAATATCCAAAACCTGTATAATTTGTATTGTATGATTTTATTTAGACTTATATTCATATTATATTTTATCTAACTTAATTTTGACTCATTTATAATCGAAATATAATTTATAATAAAATAATAATTAAAGATATTCCTTAAGTGCCCCTCCTCCCTCTTATAAAAGGCCACCACATATAACCCTTAATGACACCTATCAGGCCCCCTTGTATCATCCAAACTATGCTCAAATAAGCTCTCAACATCCTTATCTTCCTTATAAAAGCCTTTCTCTAGGCAGAAGACAATTCAAGAAAGCCCTTTGGCTCAAATCAAAAGAAGTTACCCGATTTGAGGTAACGTTTTCTCTCAAGTTCCTTTCCATTATTTTTCCTACTACACTCCCTATGATCTTCTTATTCTTTGTTTATATAAAAAAATAGTATCCTAAATATAATAGGTGTTTTTATGAGATGTATTCTAACTACACTTATACACACCTCCATCTAATGGGTTTAGAACATACTGTTTCTGTGGACGGCGAACTACAACATTACAAAATGATGATTGTTCAATATTCTCCTACCACCTATTATGGTGGCCATTATGATGTAATTTTAATTATATATGATATATATGGTATTTATTTTATATATTTTCTTTTTTAATTCTCATTTAGAACATACCTTTATGCTTTTTATATTGTATAAATACGATAATTTCATTTGAGGAAGTGCGGACTACCGCCCCCTCAAAGTGATATGACTCGTTAATGCTATACATGGAACATATAAATTATGTAATTAATGAACTTATGTAACATATATATCATAGATATTATACTTTAATTATAATATAATTATGTATCATTTATTTTTTATTCCCTAAATATGAAAAATAAATTAAAGTAGCGTTCATGCGTATGTATGGCTTACCGTCTCCATGAATACCGCATTTCATTTCTTATATTCAAATTCCATGGACTATTCTAAATACATATATACTAGATATATATGATATATATGATATCTAAATCATGAATATCATTCTATAGATAATGGAATTTTGACCACATGGACAATTTGTAATTACAACAAGTTCATTTTTTACTCAAGTTCCGAACATCGACAAAATGTCCGATATGAACTAAAATAATTATATAATTGTTATAGAAAGGTAATAAGTGATATAAAAGGAATAATAAACTTGAATAAGGTTCTTAAGAAAGTATAAATTAACTTAAGTTTATTATTCAGGAAGAACAAGGAACATAAGAGACAAGTCGGACTTGAGGTAAGGGACTTCATCTCAATCTCCTTTCATTGAGGAATTTTTTGATAATATAAACCTTCTTCTTTTACATGGTGTATAATAAAACCATTTTAATTTTAATTTAATTTAAAGATAATCATTTATCTACGAAGAATTTTACTAAATGTCAAAATAAATGTTTTTATAATTTGCGGCGACAATGACCTCTCCGCCGCCGTAATCGTTATTTGGCTTCCTCTATAAGCCTTAATGTTTTAAAAAGGAAAAGAAACACCTTATTCCACTTTTGGGTGTTTTTTTATTGAAAATGGTTTTTGAAATGGATTGATTATTTCAATATATTTAAATGATATCTTGTGATTGCAAATTAAATGTTATTACTGAAATGTTGACATTTGCAATATTTTATGTGTTATGATTATGTAATGGTACTTGGGCATTTTACTGGTGGTTAAGTGATAAACCAAATGATGGGTTGTTCTATGATAAACCAAGGATGGGTGGTTACATTATAACCTCCAATGTATTGGGTATGGAATTCGACCGTATGACTATTCTATTTGTAAGAATGATTTGTGGAAGTCTACCTTATGGTTATTCTAATTAAGTATGATTATGTCCCAAGTTTACCTTTATATTCTATGTGTTTCTTTATATGGGTTTTATGGTAATATTTTTGGTTACAAAAGAAGGGTAAGAAATGAGCTTATATTCAGTGAAGTGTTTTTGCTACTTCTTTAATGTGAAAAGTATTACTTTATGATTTACATGTTGTTTTGAAAACTAATAGTTATACTTCTTTATATATTCCCTACTGAGCGTTTTATGCTCATCCGAAGTTTTTGAAATGTTTTTCATAGGACTTAAAGTGGAATAGGGTCAAGGATGAGATCAAGTAAAAGTCATGCTGTTTAAAACATGGAACTAAGCATGTTTTTTAAAGAGTTTTTATTTTATGAAAAAAATGGATACTGAGTATAAGTGTCTACATGTAATATTAAAGTTGTTATGTTTAAGTTATGACCTAATTCTCTAAATCTATAAACCTGAAAATATCCTCAATGTGAATTATTAACTTAATTCAAGATTATGTAATGTTTAAGGTTGGGTCCTTACAATTGGCATCAGAGGTCGGTTTAGATACCTTTAGAGGTTGGGGTGTTATTTAAGCATAAGTGACATAACCATAATGGTTAGCATATTAAAAAGAGTCATACTTATTTCAGATAAATCAAACGAGTTTAAGATAACATGAATAATTATATCTTAGTGATTACCCTCCTCATAAGATGATATCTGATGATTATACTGATATACTCACACTGACCTTTTTGGTTTTAGTAAATGGCTGGATCTAGTAGGCACCAAAGTAACAATGGATGTGAAGTAAACTATGGTGGTTTTCTAAATGAGAAACTGAATGAAATGGGAGCTATAATGAGAACTATTGTGGTTATTATTAACCAACTCTCTGGAGTCATGATTGACCCCTTGATCCTAGGTGATTTTTTAAGGCATCATATATGTGAGAAACGAATTCGAATGGAAGTTTAGGTAATAATCATAAAGGTAAGTATATTCAAAAACCTATTTTCAAGGATGTTGAAAGAAACACTTAGGAAAATTATGTAAAGGGATATGCAGATTTTTTAGATGTGGTAATTAAGGTCATAAAGCAATAACCTTCCATGGAAAAAGGAAGCATCCAGTTGACTCTAGGAAAGGGAAAAAAGTTCTTTTTGAAGGATCAATTGAATGTTTTAAATGTGGTGTGCATGGTAATTATAAAAATAGATTTCCTACAAAGAAGGTTCGAGAATAGGATCAGTAGGATCATATAAATATATGTTTACCAATTCTTAATTCCATTCTAATTGAATATGAGGAAACTGAAAATGACCTATGAAAGGTATGGATTATTTCTTAGCTCATGTTTTGACATTACTGAAATATTAGGACATTATGAATGATTTTGTTTTTAGGAAAGAAGTATAAAAGAATAATATGGAAGAACATGAATAAAGGATCATGATGAATGTTCGATGATTAATATGTCTAGGAATTGAGGAGTTTTGTTGGATCTATGGATGATGATATGTTTAAATGTATTAATGATAGGATTACTTTGGAGTAATTTTTCTAGTATGTGTAACCCTGAATTTTGATATGTGAGAATGTTATTCAGGGAAGAATTATCTTTTCTTGTGTGGACATAATGGATAACCTTGGAGGTTTATGAGATCTTTTATTTTTGAGGAAATTATAGGTTATTAGTTTTTGGGATGAAAATTGTGAGGTATGAAATAAACTTTGAGGTTAAAACATGTTATATATATTTTTAAGGATTTTATCTCATTTTTTAATGTTATTAGAATTATACTTTTTTTGAAAAAGGACAACAAGTAGACCATATGACAACCCTTCACGTCGGACAAAGCTACGGGAATAGAACCCACAAACAAAGTGCGACTAGGATTTATCACATTCCACTGGACTACATTAAGTCCCTGGTTAGTATGACCAATTCTTTTTAGTTAAATGATTTTATGGATAAAGAATAAGTTTATTTGGGTACTTATGTTTTATCAAATGGAAATCCTTAGTATAAAAAAATGATTTGGTGATTAAGTGATAAATGTTATTTTGGAAGACGTTACCTCTTTAGGAGAATACTATATGCCTAAGGAAAATAGAATACTATCAGATTTAATTTGAGGATTAATGGTTGAAATTTTATTTTGGAAGAATCTATGTTTTTATTGTGGACATATGACGATTTTGGTTATTTATGGAAATGATTAACCGATCACAGAGAATATGTGATTAGGTTAATTACACTTTAGTATGAGACTTTAAGAGTAGTTGATGTTATTTCAAGATAAATGTTAAGATTTACTATGGAAGACTATGTGATTAAATTCTTCTGAGTTTTGGGTTTCAATTTTAGTTTGGATTATATTGAATAATTTTAAGGACAATTGTGTATTGAATGGTCTTTGTTGAACTTTGGGTACTGTTTGTTGAATTTTAGATATTAAGAGTAGTATTTCTTTTTATAAAGGATTATCCTTTTAGGGATTATCGGATCTCATACTAACCATTTTGGTTTTGTTTAATATATAGTTTATCTTTGTTTGGATCATGTGATTATCTAGAAGTTGATTCTAGTGATTTTGATGTGATAAAGTCATCTTGAATACTCATTGTTTGGAGAAAAGATGAGTTTGTGGTAGAAATTTAGTAAAGAATGAAAGTCTACATGAAAAGTAAGTATGTTTCCTTATGTTCTTATCCAATATCATAAATAAATTCCTCAAATTTATGAAAAGGAACTTAATTTTTTTTTTTGCATTTACTTTTCCTACTGGGGAATCAAATACCGTTTAATCCATCATAAGTTTGTGATTTTCTGGTGGTTAACTTTCTCCTAATCATGTTTTTTATCACTCTCCATCCAAACTTGATGGTTAGTTTCTCTTCCATATCCATGTTATTCTAAATGAAATACTAGTATGGGTTATCTCGGGTGACCTTTGTACTTCTCTTTATTTCTTTTAAAGTAATAGTTTATTGACTCTTTTTCCAATGTGGGACTTTCAATGAAGCTTCCAAGACCAATTTTAAAATTTTTAGGATGCAATTTCCAAAAGGGGGAAGGATGTAATGACTCATGTATTTATAGAATAATAACTTTTCACATCTAATAATATTTATGAATAATATATTAATTTTATTTTAAAGAGTACACTTTGTTTGATAGCTTTTTCTACATGCAACAACGAGTTTCTTTGAAATCTTACGTTGCACACAACATTGAGTTATATCGAAAAATAATATAATAATAATATTATTTTAAATGGTAGTTAAGGCCTAGACATTTTATTAGAGGGAATGGAAAAACTAACTAAAATATTACTATAAATGTTTTTTAAATGTCTTTATATTTATCCCATACATTTTAGAGGCTTAAAATAAGAAAGAATACGATTTTAAGTATGAAATACTCTAATATTCTTTAAAAGGTCATTTTACAGCCTTTTGATGGTGAACCCATTTAAATCTAGTTTTTGTCACCTTTATATGTAAAATTTGAAAAAATAAAATTCTTATTTAGAATTGGAACATCAAAATTTACTTTGGATGAAATTTTGGTATTTTTCTGATAAAGTTCATTTTTTAATGAATAGTGAAAAATATTGCATTTTAATTCAAAACTGCCTTTTAATCTAATTTATTTATATAAATAGATTGTGATTTTAATTGGTTTTAAAGTGTAATTGGATTATGTTTTTAACATTTAATCCAACGTTTTTCATTGGAAGTAATTTAACTCTTAAATTGGACATAAAAACATGTCAATCTTTTGGTAGTTTTTACTTCTTAAAAACATGCTTTTTGGTTTTGACAATGAGAATTAATTTTAAATTAATTTCTTCCAATTATGTGTTTTTTATTTGGAAAAATGGATTCCATATTTATAATCAAAAGGTCAAAATTGTTTAAATAGGTAAATCTTATTTTTTGACATTATGAATAGTAACTTCAGTAAATATTTCATTTACCATGGTTGTAAGATCCTGGTTTTTGGAAGGGTATGTTTTCGTTATTTTTTGGTTGAATCCCTTGTTTCGGGCTTCAAGGGATGTCTTATGAAAGTATGAGAGGCATTGGGGGTGTTTCGTGGGCTCAGGGCACGAAAGAAAGGAAATATGGGCAAGACAAGGCTAGGCGCACGGCTTGCGCACAACCTAGGTAAACCGTGTGGCCTGCCCAGGCAGACTGTGCGACCCCTCCTTCTCTGGACAGTAGTATGCACACAGTTTGCGCATGGTTTTTCAAATCGTGTGGCCAAACTGTGTGACATATTAAATTTGGAAAAAATTACAAGTTTTCTACTCCGGGCTTTTAAACCCCAACTCGAGATTTTCATCCATCCATCCCCTCTCAACCCTAGTGACAAACTTGGCCGACCTAAGCTTCCCAAGGGTGGTTCTCCTTCTATTATTTCCCGTTTAGAGCTTCGTTGGTTGCAGATCGAAGCTTCGGGTAAGGCTAATCCCATCCTTGCTTCTCTTTTTGGTTTAGGGTTTGTATCTTCTCTCCCTCTTGTCCCGAATCTCTAAAACCCTATCTTTTGGGTGAGTTTTAGGTTGAAGATCTAAAGGTTGGCCGGATCGAGGCCTAAGGACTCGATTTATAGTGTGTTCAACCGCAGTTTCGAGGTAGGTGGTCTACAAACGTTATCCCATAGTTTTATGGTGGATTCATGCATGTGGGGCTTTGCTTATGGTTTCATTAGTGAGCCTTGATAAAACTTGATGTGTTTTAGTATAAATGATGCTTGAAAATGGTAAATGGGAACCCTCACGATCCCCGTGGGTTGTGTTGGGATTGACTTGACCTAATTTAGGGCCATCCATGGGATGCGCCGGATTTCCCGGACATAGGGATTGTTATTAAACAAGTGAACTTGTTGTAATAAATGGAGAGACCTTGATGAATATGTTGGCATGATTGGTTGAACTTGGAATAGAAATTAGGTGATTCACCTAGAATTTTCAATAAACTAAGGGTTATTTGGAATGGGTTGAATGGTTGATTCATGGGAATGATGAACAGGTTAAATGGGTTAATGTGTAAACTGATTTAAAGACCATAATGGGGTGAATTGTGGGTCTAGTTTTGAATGGTTAGTGAGATAGGCATAACACATAGGAATTGGGTGAATGGTTAAATGATGTGAAATAGTAATGTGTTAATGGGTTAAGGCATGATGTGAGTTCCTGTGTGGTTTGTTGAGAATGGTTTTCCCAAGGGGCAATGGTAAGAATGGTTGATGGTTACTTATATATAAGCATGTGCACATGGCTTGGTAGAGTGGGGTATGACTTGAGGATCTACACCCATGGGTAGAGTGAAGATTGATGCTCTTAACTTCGCCCTAAATGCATGGGTTAGGAATGAGGACTGATGATCTATTCTCCTAACGGTTTCATCCACCCGAACTAAGGCTTTGAGGTGAGGATATGGTTGCATCCACCCAGACTGAGGCTTAAAGGTGAGGATATGGTCTCTATGAAAGGGTTAGTCCTAGTGAGTTAGGACAACAATGTGTTTACTCTCTTGCATGTGATTTTTGGCCTTAGATCCATGTAACATAATGTATGTGTTTAACCCATGGAAGTGTGATGAAATGGTAAGTGATGATAAGTAGTGTGAAATGAACGGTAATGGAAGTGGAAATGGCTTTGGCTCTGAACTGGTTAATGAAACCTTAAATAATTACTTGGAAATTATCATTCATATTCCTTTTTCATGCACTACCTGTTGATACTGGATATTTTGTAGACACCGTTGGTGGTGGCCTACTGAGTTGTACTCACACCCTGCTCGGGACGCCGTTGGGTACCCGAGCATACTTGATGTTTGCAGGTCAGGAGAAGGGAAAGGGTCCTTGCTAGATAGTTGAGTGGACATGGGTAGCACTTGGTGGAGGATCCAGACTTGGATTTGGGACTATTTTGGGGATTATGGTCGTTGTCTTTATTTGGGGTTTTTGTTCACTCTTTCACTTGTAGTATTACATGGAATATTTATTGTTGGAAATGGTTGTTATACATGTTCCCTGTTTATTGGTTATTATTTATGCTATTTGGTTTATTTATGTTGTGCCTTAATCTAATAAAAAGGGGGTATAGTCTCCCCACTTGACCCCATAGACCCCCGCTACTAGTTAGCAGCCTTTGGCGTATGGGGTGGCCCGCTTAAGGTTAAGTAACCACCCGGCTCGGAGCGCCGGTTTAGTGGAATTCAGGTCAGGGAAATTACAAAGTGGTATCAGAGGAGGTCTTTCTTCTCCTTCTCTGAGGTCTTGTTATTTGGGATTGGTAGCCAAGGGTTAAGACGTGTTGGGACTTGGTAATGAGCTCGTGCTTGGGAGTAGTTAACCCAGTTACGGGGGAAACCCAAGTCACCCTTGGTGGGAATTGTTGTTCTTGGTTGTGTGTTGTTACAGTTGATGATATTTCACCATTGGGTGATGCACATGTGGTTTGATGTGACTGTTTTATGATATTTGGATCATGGACTTAACGACATGAGGATTTTCATTCATGCATCATTGTAGGAACCTAGGGAGATAGGTGACATGCATTGTATTATGCACATGCACGGGGTGGGTGTGTGAGGCAGGAAGGTAGGGCGCATTATGCATTTCCTGAAACCAAGAAATAATGAGAAGAATGAAATAAAACAAGTGGGTAACTGATGTTTAATGAAATATAAGGGTTGGAAATGAAGTTGAAAATGTTTGTGTAAAATGTTGTGTGATTTTTGTGATAGTTCATGGTTGTTTCCCCAGGAGGAGCATGGCCTGTGGTAGGGATGGTCGGGGCGGAAAATTTGAGGTGTTAATGTCGTTGAATTAGTATATGAAAATGGGTTGTTGTAGCTAGTAAAGAGCTTTTTATGTGGTCATGAAAGTTTTATGGTACGCATTCTAAATCTCGTGCTTGGCATTGTAGAGAAATGCCACCACGACGTCGGTTACCAGTTGGGAAATTGGAGGATGTTGCTGAGAACACTCCTTTAGTAGAGGGGCACGACCTCTCCGCTGCTGTAATCATTATTTGGCTTCCTCTATAAGCCTTAATGTTTTAAAAAGGAATAGAAACCCATTATTCCATTTTTGGGTGTTTTCATATTGAATTTTTTTTTGAAATGTATTTATTATTTCAATATCTTTAAATGATATCTCATAATTTCAAATTAAAGTTTGTTACTAAAATGTTGATATTTGCAATATTTTATGTATTGTGATTATGTAATGGTACTTGGAAATTTGACAGGTGGTTACGTGATAAACCAAATGATGGGTGATTCTATGATAAACCAAGAATGGGTGGTTACGTTATAACCTCCAATGCATTGGGTATAGAAGTTGTCCATATGACTATTCTATTTGTAAGAATGATTTGTGTAAGTCAACCGTATGGTTATTCCATTTAAGTATGATTATGTCCCAAGTTTACCTTTATATGTTATGTGTTCCTTTATTTGTTTTATGGTAATTTTGTAGTTACACAATAAGGGTAAGAAATAAGCTTATATTCAGTGAATTGTTTTTGATACTTCTTTAAGGTGAAAATTATTACTTTATGATTTACATGTTGTTTTGAAAACTAACAGTTTTACTTCTTTATGTATTCCTTACTGATATTTTTATTCTTATCCCAAGTTTTTGAAATGTTTTTCATAGGACTTAAAGTGGAATAGGGTCAAGGATGGGATTAAGGAAAACTCATGCTATTTAAAACATGGAACCAAACATTTTTCTTTTTTTAAAGAGTTTTTATTTTACTAAAAAATTGATATTGAGTAGAAGTGTCTACATGTAATATTCAAGTTGTTTGGTATATGTTATGACCTAATTATCTAAAGATCTAAACTTGAAATGATCCTCAATGTGAATTATTAACTTAATTCAAGATTATGTAATGTTTAAGGCTAGGTCCTTACAATACCTATGCTTGAGATGATGGTACTAAAGAAGATTCCTCCTCCTCCTTTCACTTGTATGGAATCAGGGGTCGATTCACTATGTGGAGAGTGATTTCCCTCTCATGGTAATTTATGTTGGATCTATATAAAGAAATCCAATCCATGCCCCAAATTGCATCAAATTCTATAAAGGGAAGTATGACAAGGTTAACTAATAATTTCAATACACAAATTGTGATACGGGAGGAGTTATATACATGAGATACAATAATTTCCCCATTTTCTGTTTACACCAAAATCTCTACTTTCATACTTTGTGGTGGTGTTTGAATAGTTCTACTAAACTTTTATGATATAAAGTAATGTGTAGAACCATAATCAAAAAGTATATTTTCTATTCTTGAATGAATAATTAGCATACCTTTCACCACTTAATTGTAAGGATTTACTTCAACGGTAGTGATGAAAAAAGATCTCCCTTGCTGCCTTGGAGTTTGTTTGTTGCCTCTGAAAACTCTTGACTTAGTACACTGGTTCGCAAAGTACCCTGGTTCCTTATAGTTGTAGAAATGAACATCACATTGAGGGTCGATTAGAGCATTACTTTCCTCTATCATGTTAGAGGATTTCTCATATTGGAAATTATTAGCTAGGTTCCCTTCTCTTTCACACCTAAATCATTTCCTTGTTCCCCTTAGGTAATTTTAGGGGTGCTTATTTCCGAACCTTTGACAAGTGAGGTGCTGTAATTTATGAGCACCATTGGATTTATCCATCAGATTGCTATAATTAAAGTCCACTTTCCTATTCTTATCCCCATGATACCCCTGAGATTCACTAATATCCATCTCTACTTTGAGGGGACATTGAAAAATTTTCTCAGAGCTATCAAAGTCATGGAATTCCAAGGATTTTTTTAGGCTAGGATTTTACCCTCCAAAGAAGAGATCAACCTTGCATTTAGGTGTAATGAAAAAACCAGAGGTGTATTGTGAAAGTCTTGTGAAGTTTTCATCATATGAACCAACGGATTAATTGTTCTTTTTCTTGAGTGAAAGGAAATCTCTTTCCATATTAAGACTAATGGTACAGAGAAAATATTTATCAAAAAACATTTTCTGGAATTCCTTCCACTTTGTTGCTTTAATATCTTCCTCAGGATTCATATTATTGATTAATTTACACCACTGATCAGCTTCACCCACCATATGATAAAAAAATAGAATAACCTTGTCTTGTTTTAAACATTGAAGGATAGAGAATATTTTTTCAATGGAATTGATCCATTACACCACAATTAAGGGATCAGATGATCCATTGAATGTAGGAGGCCTTTGTTGCATGAAGCTATCAAATTTAGGTTGCAATCTCTGGGGGGGGGGGGTTGGGTTCTCCTATTGGTCTAGTTTTCTATTCATATATTGAGTTAACTGATATAATATCGTGACAAAGTTTGTGATTCCCACTCCCATTGGGTTGGGTATCTCATTGGGGAAATCCTCACACAACCCTTCACATCAGTTGATAGCATGATTCCTCCTATTTCTGCCCACTGGATAGAATAAAACAAAAATTAAGGATGAGTATCTTACAAAATTAAACACATAAATTGGAATCTAATGACATTAAATGGATAACTTATAAATCACATTTATCTTCTTTACTCACAAGTTTATAGGCTTCAGTCTATGTTATCCGTGATCTTCTTCCCAACTTATATTCTTATGTAATTTTTTATTCCATTAATAATGGTTTTTAATGAGATTATGAATTTACCAAAGTATATCCCCAATATTTTCAAACTAGGTGCACAATAAGGCCCATTTTCGTGTACCGGGTTACCCCAAGTCAGGCTCGGAACACCTTGTCGGAGTTGTTACTCCTAGTTCTTCTATGCTAGAACCACGTCCACTTGTAGTATCCAGAAAAGGATGTATTTGATTGATAAACCACTTACCCTATACTTAAAAAAGATTTATGGATGTTTTCTTACACTTACACTTATCCCTAAGGGTTTTCACGAGGGTTTTCTAGTCCTAATCCTAAAAATAACTAAACCAATCCTTCGATACCAACTATAACAACCCTTCCCTTTATTTCATATTTAAACATGATTTATTAAATAAAATTTCACTTAATAAAACTCATAAGATCCATAGTTATATTGTATTTGGGGTTTATGAACATTACATAACAACTTAAAACATGAAATACAACATCTTTATTGAAAAATTATTTAACATGATCAAAACATTCCTTTGTACTTAACATTGCATGGGATAACCTGAGGACATACATAAGAAAGGGGTGAGCTATAAATCCCAGTAAGGGAATAAACATGGAATAACATGAGGATAATAATACATGTTAGATAAGTCATATCAATGATTCATAATGGAACATGAATAATAAGGCATGATATAACATGATAATCATAACATGGGAAATGTGGTAACAACTTAAATTAATGCATCATAAACACAAGTCAAAGCTAAACCACCAAGAATTCATGGTGGAAAAAAGTCCCATAAGGGAATCAGTTAAACCCCCATCCCAATATGATGTATCATGATACTAATAATTACACAATGCATTGAAGCGCTATCTGGGTGCACCCTTCATAATCATTTCAATCTCAAGCTTAAGTGTGCCACATAAATCATATATCATGGATTCATTCAACATCATTATTTATTACATGATCAAGGAATTTGGATTACATAAATGTAATTCCACAATAAATAAGAATATGTGCATAAAGATTAATACCCTTGATAGAGAAATGGGCATGGTATTCACTATATGACAATTTTGGAACAGAAAATCATGGTGCAGTTTCAGCAGCATAACAACGTCATATAGAAATTCATAAAATTAGTTGATAATAGAAAAATGGGTATATAATCATTTATACATGAAATGGACAGTAAGAGGGATATGTAAGGAAATTACCTAATATAATTAATTGTAAATAGAAGGCATAACATAATAAATAAACTTAAAGAAAGAGTAGAAATCAAAATAACCCTTAAAAAATTCTGGCATGGTAATGGGTGTACGTAAAGGTTATTAGGAGGGTTAAATGAGAGTGAAAGGGGGTATCATAATTTATACATAAATTTTAAAATAAGTGGGATAGGTAAAAATGTATCCCAACATAAATAAATGGGAATTAAAAAGGCATATCATAAATGAAGTGCTTGATAAAAAGAGAAGAGAGAGAGAATCCCTTACCTTAAGAGTATCAAACCAAAATATTGAAATGGCATTATTGGGAGATTTGGGGAACCATTGTAGGATTATATATAGAGGATTTCCGAGTAAGGTTATGCTCTAGGGATTATGAGTGATGAGAAATGGGAGTGTGGGTGGGATTATATAGGAAGAGAGAGGGATTTATTTAGTATTTCAGTTTTGGAATCTACAAAATAAAATATTCAAAACTAGAAACCATACCATGGTTTTTGAACATTATTTATAGAAACTTGGAGTGGAATAAATTATTTTATAAGGATAAGGGCTGAAGGTAATAAAATATTTCCTTTTCTTATGTGGAGGTGAGTCACACTTTCAAATAAATGATTTAAAAATCTTAAAATATATTATAGGTTTTGGAGGATTCACTAAGGCTTTATAAAATAAATCAAATAAACATAAAATTACATTATTTTAAAGGAAAAACATATATTTTTATGAGTATACCTTTTATATTATTTAGTACATTACTATTGGTCCATTATGATGTCATAAAATACACTGTATATTTATAAAATATTTAATTTTTACCCAAAAATTTGACTATCTTAGAAAATAAAAAAAAATTAACCATTGGATAATTTTAACATAATGATTCCAAAAAATAATATTTATTTTATCTAAATAATTTTATAAATATTTGAATTTTAACTTTTAAAATAAAAATCTAAATTTATTGAAAATGACTGGTTTTTGACAATAACATTTTTCAAACCCTAATAAAAATTATATTTAACTTCATAAAAATTATATGATCATTTATATTTAATAAAAAGAAATTTAATAATAATATTTTACTAAAATATTATTTATTTCAAAAATCTATTAATTCATCAAAATATATTTCTTAATTGAATTTGAATATTAACAAAAAAAACTGTTTGTGATTTAAAATCATTTACAAAGTAACAATAATAGGAAGAAAATATATTCATTAATCTATAAAAAAAAAATTTAAATAATATTATTTCTATTGTATCAATACATATCCCTTTATTACACCATAATATGCTCTACGAGTAAGGTGTACGATGGTGAGGCTTTCATGGGGCCGTTTGGTGAACATGGTTTGGGCTGTGATCTCGATGAGCTTGAACTTCTCCCATAAACGGTTTCTCTCATACTTAAGTTATTGGATCTCAGATTGTTCTTGGTCTTGGGAAAATCCTAAAAATTATATCCCCCTCATAAGCTCTGATAAATGGGCTTCATAGGGTATGATCCTACTGGTTGTGGCCATCACTTCCTTTGTCTATTCCAAAAGGATTTATTAAAGCCCTATATTTATACTAGTCATGTGATCACTGTTCAACGACTATATTAACAATGGTAACAATACTTAATAGTCATTTAAATACAATTTGATATAATAAAAAAAAAGTTCATTTGTTTTCTATATCCATAATACATTTAATTAAATCAATGGAAAGGTAATTTTATTCATAAATGTCCAGGTCATTACAAAATCTGAGTAGACCAAATAAAAAAAATTTAAATGAAATCTTCTGATGAAAATAGAGATTATAGATCTTTACTAGTACTAAAGTGATAATGTGTGAAATTACTTTCTAAAATTCAAAGGGGTGGAGCCAAATTAATGTAATAGGAAGATATGAAAGATTCTATTCTTGAATAAACCTAAGAATCGTGCATTATACTTCAAAATAGATCCAAAACTCATATTCTAAGTTATAATTTTCTCACAATAGAACCCTACGAAACTTAATACATAGAAAAAAATTAAAAATTTATTCATTATGTGAAAAAATATTTGAATCATTAGGTGGATATACATAAATTCATCAAGCCTATAGTGACCCATGCATGAGCTTGTCATGATAAAAACCCCACTTTAAATTCATACTTGAATGATGAGAAAAATATTTCCATAAATGAAGGTATAAATGATCATGGTAGGTTGAAAGAAGTGGAAATACATTTAATGTACTTAATAAAGAAAATGTAATTAATAATATTAACGAGCCATGATAAGATTGAGAAACATTGTGTTAAAAATAGAACTCACATTGGAAAGAAATTTTAATTTTAATTTAGTAATATTTTTGATATTCCTGTATAGGGAGTCTAAGGATAAATTATGGGGGAATTTATGTAGGAAATTAATTAATTATATTTTTTTAACATTCAATTAATTTTATTCCCTTATATTTGTTAATTCAATAAGTTATTAAGAGTTTCAGAATTAAAGTGTTAATTCATTAGATCTTGTGAATACTATTTAAAATGGATACAATTATATAGTTAAGTGACCTACCTGATTTTTTAAATAAAATGAATGGATAAATATTAATTATTATTTATTTTATATTGTAAAGGTGAATTCTATCCAAGTATAAAATCATATAAATTTAGCTAAATCTAGCTTCATAAGAGTAAATACTGTGTTCATAAGAGTCATTTCGACTTCTGGATGAAGAAATGGAAAATGAAATTTGACTTTATAAGAGTAAAAATAAACTTCAGAAGAGTCTTGGGTGACCATGTAATAGTAAATTTGGAATTCAGAAAAATCTTGGGTGACTTAGGAAGAGTAAATCTAGACTTAGAAAGAGTCAAAAGGAGACTTCAGAAGAGTAAAATGAAACTTTAGAAGTGTAAAATGAAAATTTAGAAAAGTAGGACTTTGGAAAAGAAAAACTTTGTAATATTTGTTTATAACTTCGAAAGTGTCAACTGAAACTTTATAAGAGTCATGCCCTTTGAAAATTTTGGCTAATAGAAGGAATCCTAGGGAAAATTCAATAGAGTTATGTCTGGACTTCATAAATATTATCTGTGCTAAAACATGTAGCTATATGGAACCACATTGGAATCCTTACAACCAATATCAAGGGGTCTTGTAGATTATACCAAATAATATCAATCATATTTTATGATTGATAACCTAATCAAAACAATTGAGAGAAAATATTTGGATTCCATGGAAGATTGTACCATGACTCTTATGGGAGATGTTGAGGAAGAAGGAAAAATTATACATTTATATAAGGAAGGATCTTAAATATTTTTACCAGATGAAAAATATAGGGAGAACCTATAAAAAAGAGACAATTCCAAAGAAAGTTGGGGGTGATTTCATCTTTCACTACTACTGTTTTTTAGTTTTCCATTTTAATTTCATGCTTTCCTATATTACTATAATGTCTTGTTCTTTCTCTTTCCCCACTGTTACCCCTTGTATGGATGGGTAAAAATCTTGGGTGATAAGGGAATGGGATAAAGTCTAATTTTAATTATTTATTTTTTGATCTTAAAAGAATAAATATCTTTATCCTATTAACTGATTTTAGTGTTCAATGGTAGTTTAAATTTATAAATACAATTGTGCTTGATTTATTTCTCTTCATTTTATACTACACCTAGTCTATGATTATTCATCCACCTCCGCTAACTTTAGTCTCTATATGATAGAATAAACTAAGATGAGTGGTGAAGTGATTGGATATTATTGTCATGTGTGTGAGATTAGTGGAAAACTCTTGCATTTATTAGGAAACACATAACCTGATTGGGTATTGCTTGAGTAATATAGAATTGGTTTACTATTTTAGTTTCATAGATATCATTTTATACATATATTACGGATGGTATACCAAGAAAAGGTTTTTTAAATTTATCCTTACTATATCCTTTCGACTAAGGGTGAGAGATGAAGCAATTGTAGAACCTCACATTCAACAATTAATAAGAATTTCCAACCATTTGAAGACTATGATATCATTATAATTGTATAAACAACCATAAAACCATAAATTTTTGTCAAATTTATTTCAATAACATTGTTTTATTTACTTTAATTAGAATATAAAATCAAACAAATCAAATCAGGCCCTTTTTTCTTACTAAAAAGTGGCAATTAATTTTGAGAACCCTTCTCTAGAGACAACACAAAGTTTCAACCATAATATATTTTAACATAGGATTTTAAAATATTTTTTCACATTCATTTCAGGTGTTTTAAAAGATATATAACTTCAATATATCCATTTATTTGAACTTCAACCTGTAATGATACTTTTCTCTTATCAGTAATCTTAGATAATTTACGATCCTTCTATATAGTCACTTCATTGAAGGAAACATTTCGACTTCTGATAACCTTTTGAAGGTTTTTTACCCAAATTCAAAAACCAAAATCTTTATCCCTATATCTTATATAGTAAAATGCATAATACTTATCTTTAATCTTATCCCTATACTTTTAATTAACAAGTAAATAATTTAGTGTAAGGACCCAGCCTTAATAATTACATAATATTGAGTTTTAAGTTAAGAATTAATTTTCTTACATTTTAGAATATTTGTGGTTTAGAGTTTTAGAGAATTAGGCCATCACCATTACATAATTAAATATTATATCACAAAGTTTTAACTTCCACTTAGTATCCATTTTTCCCAAAAAACAAAAAAAAATTATATAATGATTTTTCTTTTCATGACATATCTTCTAAATATTCATCTTAACCTCATCCTTGTCCCTAATCATCCTTAAAACCCTATGATTTTTTTAAAATATGGTATGAGCATAAAAATATCAGTAAGGGACATATAAAAAGGAATATATGAACCTTTTATTTCATGAATACTTATATAAGATTTTTCTTTTTTAAAATTTAACTTTTGGCAAAAAATAAACACCATATTACTCCAGAAATCAAATTTTCTACTCAAATATTTCATAAATTTTTATAAGAAATATTAAAGGAAAAATAAAACTCATAAAGGTTCATTTTGAATCATAAAAAATGTTATAAATTCGTTTTCAAAAAAAGTTATACATTTCACCCTTACTAAGTAGCATAAAATTTCCTTTAAACATAAGCTCACGTGTAATCACATAAGAGAATAACATAAAGAACATGGTATCATAAGATCATGGAAACATAGGAAATGTGGGAGAAACACTAAAAATGAAATAATAATAAGTTAATGCCAACTACCAAGAAAATATCACATGGTATAAATAGCCCCATAGTGGATTAGGTTTACTCCCTAATCTCATACATAACGTCTCAGGAGACAAAAGCTTTACCCAATGCATTAGAGTGCTATTTGGGCGCACCCATCATAAAATGTTCATTATTATACATGACACAAAATTAAATCAATAATAATTAAGAAACATAATAATTACCCATGTAAAGAAATAGGTTTCATAATCTTACCTCATATCATAATGAAAGGAAATTTCACAATGAATGAATTTAAGAAATGAACAGAAGGCATGCATTACCCCATAAAGGAAGAGAGAACAATATAGGTATATATGTGAGAGAAATATATACATAATTTATAATCATTCCATAAAATTTAAGAGATATATAAATCGAGATAGAGGGAGAGAGTTAATAACCCAAAAAGGGCTGTTTAGAGAGATCCCTTATACCCATAAGAAAAACATTTACATATATCAAAATATCCATTCCATTTAATTTTTTTTGAAAATAGTTAGAAAAAAGGGAAATAGAGCCTTTATTTTATTAAAAAAGAAGCTTATAAATAAATAAAAATATCAAATAATGTTTATAGTGGCATGAAAATCCACAGACTCCATATATTCTAAAATAAAACAATCATTTGGTCTTTTATAAATAAAGTGAAAACATTCCATATAAAATATATAAAAAGATTAATTTTAAAAACCTATAAAATAAATTCAAAAGTGACATAAAATTTAATATTTAATTAATTTATTCCCATATAAATTCATCAATAAAATAATTTTAATAATATGTACATGGGAGTAAAATATTTAGAAAATAAATATTTAAAACCTTTAAAATGAGGTTTTTAAAGTAAAGTGTCCCTTATGAAAAACCTTAAAAATATTTTTTTTTAAAAAAATTATAAAGGAAGTAAAATATGGTAAAAAATTACCTTTAGTATCCATTGAATCATAAATAAAAATTTTCTTGAAACATTTAGAAGAACATGGGCATGGAATAAAAAGAGTTGGAATGGAAATATTAAAAGGGTATTTTTTTAAAATAAAGTCCCTTATCTCGAGTCCAATTCACCACATAATTTCTTTATATTCTTGAATAATAAACTTATTATAATTATTTAATTTATTAATAACCTTTTGAAATTTTATTATCCTTTTTATTTTATTTATTATCATGTTATATTCAATTACTTAATCATTTAAGTTCACATCAGACTTTTTGATGATATTCAACTCATAAGTTCAAAATGACTTTGGAAGGTTTACTATGGCAAAAAAGGCCATTATTTAGTTATATATATAATAAAAACCATGAAATAATTATCATTTTTTTAAATCAACTATACTTATAAAAACAATCATTAAATATTGTTATGAAAAGTGAACTATGTTACAAACATGGAGATGGAAGAATGTACGTACGCATGAGTAATGTTTCTGTTTTTCAAAGATCATCATGGAGAGAATTTAAGTGTTATTTTTTATTTTTAAAATGATAATAATATCCTAAATACCATATTATTTCTTAAAATATACTTATATATACCATCCATGTGATGTGGTTATGAAAAACGAATCACATCAGTTTGTGGAGGTGGAAGTCCACATCTACGTAAGAACAACACTATCATTTTTCATAGAATGAATATTTAAAAAATAGATGATATATTAATACTATATAATGATAAATATTTCATTTATATCATATATATACATTAAATACATCATTATATCTAGCCGTGAGAGGCGGTGATGGAAAATGAATTACATCGATTCACGAGGCAGTAGTCCGCTGTATACATGAATGATGGTTTTTTCCCATTTTAATGAAGAAGAGATGGATATAGGTCATAAAATAAACACAAAAACATATAATTATATGTAATATACTGATTTTATTATTTCAGTATGTTTTAACAAGGTTTGATAGAGGTATAGGAATAAATAAAACAAAAATGATTGATTAAGAACTATACCTCTTCTTTGGACAACCTCTTAAGGTTTATACCAAAATCCTTCCTAGGATGTATTTATGATAAAACAATGAATCTAGGAAGTGGTTAGACATGTAAGGAATGTATTTTGGAATGTATTATACCAACCAAAGTTTTTTTAAGTGTGAATAAAAGAGGATATGAGGCGCCCTTTTATAAGAGAGGGGAGGGGCACTCTTAGAATTTCCTAAAGTATTAAATTAATATAAATTGATTTTCATATTTAATTGGATAAAAATTGAAAATATTAGAAGATAAATTTAGGTTGAGTATAAATCATCTCATAAAATAAAAATTGGAAAAGTTTAGGTATTTTTTTAATGTTATATTTTTGTTTTAACCCGTGCAAGCCCTTTTTGTTAATTACCACAATATTAAAGTTTTTACTCTTTATGGGTTAAGATAGTTAATAAAAAGGAAAATTGGAAGATAAATATACTATAGTTAATATTTTAAACCATATCCTAATAACTTGGAAAAAGATAGGTTTTTTAGGAATTTTAAATCATTTAATAAAATTTTATTTATGATAAAATATCATTAATGCCATTTTTGGAACTATTTATTTAATTTGACTTGGAAAACAACATGACAACAACAGAATTTGAATATATTACTTTACCATACCAATAAAATGTTATATTTACCTAAAAAAGTAATGGAAAACACTAATTCATTCAATTTATATTACTTTTAATATTTTTGAAACCATTTATTTTATTTTTCTATTAATTAAATAAATTATTTGTCAGTGTTGTGAAAACATTTAAGGTAATTATTTAATAACAAAAAATTATAAATAAATTACCATGATAAAAAATAATTTATCTTTAAAATTAATATTTATTAACTAACATTATTTTTTTATACCTATCACAAAATATTATTTTTATTAAATGCAAGAAAGTGACATTTTTGTCTTTATCTTTTACTTAATTATTATAAAAGGAAAAATAAAATACATACGACACAAATTTTCCATATTTTATATAATTGGATTGAAATGGTTAAAATAAAATTATAAAATAGAATGAAGGAAAGTTTTATGTTAAAATTTTAGTCCTTATCATATTATTTTTAACAATAATTACCTGATTTACACTTACTACAGTGATAATTATTTATTATAGTTACTATTTATAATGAATAAAAATAAAAGGCCCTATTTTACAATTTAATATGTCCTAATTAAGAATATATAATTAATTTTTTTTTGTGATTCGATTCATATAATTTGTATAATTTAATTTAAAATTAAACCCGCAAAATGCTATAAAAAGCGAGTTTTGAAAAAAAAATGATTTTTTAAGTTTAAAATTTTTTTATACAAATTTCAAGTATAAAATTAATTCCAAGGACTATAATTAGATTATATTTAATAAAAAGGAACTAATTAAATTTTAAAACTAATTCAAAATATAATATTAATTTGTAAACACTTTAAAAGAAACTACAATTTTTAATAAAAATCATTATTTTTTCACCATTCATTGAAAATTCAAACTTTTTAGAAAAATATAAAAATTTCATCATAAGATAATTTTGATATAATGATTTAAAAAATGATATAATTTTTATCAAATAAAAGTTATAAAATTTCTAGAAATTAATTATAATATTTTCTCACAAAAATCAATAAAATCCATTTTTTAAGAAAACATATTTTTGAAGAATAAAATGACTTTACTAAAAATTGAGTGATTATTTATTAAGAAGTTATAAATATTGAATAGTAACTTTATATATTTTTCATAAATAATTTAATCCTATTCATACCCACTAATTTAATGGATAGGTTATATAATAATATTTGATAGTTCATTTAGGCTTAGTGTTGCATGTCGTATACACCATCAAACATAGTTTTATTCTTTTATAATTTTAGGGTGTTACAATGACAGAACCAAATTATTCGAGATGGGTGAAATCAAACTTCCTTATAGAATAACATAAGTTTGGTTTTTTCTACCCCAAAAAAGAAGTGGGAACCATGTTGATTAAGTATGTTAAAAAATTCACTTCTTCTACCCAAAACACATTGGGGGAAAACCATATAAATTCTCATACTTCTTTCCTTTTGAATAATGTAAAATTCATACTCTCTGTGACTTCATTATGTTTTGAAGTACCTAGTATAGTCTTATAAAACTTTATTCTTTTATTCCAGTAGAATATACAAAACTCTCTATTTCTATACTCCCCACCATTATCAGAATGTAGAAAATTAAGCTTAAAATATGTATTTTTTTCCACTATGGATCTCCATAAAAAATATTAAAAACATTTCAAACTTGTGATTTAGACAGAAAACCCACAATTTTCATGTCACATCATCGACCAATGTCATATAGAAAAACAAACCTCTGTGATATCGAACAAGAGATAGCCCCCATACATATATATATACCAATTCTAACATCTGTTCTTTGGTGTTTTACTTTCCATTTGAAAGGACACCTTCCATTATTTTCCAAAGATGTAATATTCAAATATCCCATACTCCATGATTATGATCTCTAACATACCTTTAACAGTGAGGATATTCATCTCTTTCTAACCGAATTGGCCTAGATATTCATGATATAAATTTACATAAGTTAATTTTTTGTATGTATCAAACCTTCTAGTACTACTGTGAGGTACAACATCCCGTTCTTTACTCCTTTATCCATAACCATGGAACCACATGAAATTTTACATGCTCCATCAATGAATTTTGTAAAAAACTAGCATAATATTATTATCTAATATAAATTAAGTTTTTTTTAATTAATATTATAATGTGTTATACACCCTTAAACTCTAGCATAATCTTATTCCTTGTTCAGACAGAGATGTCACCCTTTCCCACAATATTTTGTTCTAGATTATCCTCAAGATGAAAATTTCCATATCTTCCAGAAATATAATTCTTTATACTTCTCCTCTTGGATTTTGAGTGAAATAAAGCTCCAAATTCTATAATCTAAGACTCAAGTGAAATATAGATACTCAATAGTAGACCATGCTTATCTTTTAATATAAGATTCAAAAATCCACTTATAGAAGTGTATCTTCTAGAATCAACTCTTCACTCATTACAGTATTTCCTTAGGTGACCTTTATTTCCACAATACAAAAACATGGGAACACCTTTTGTTGAACTACTCCTATTTCAAATTCTTCGTCCTTTTCATTTTCTCTAACCTTTACATTTTATGAAATTCCCCATTCCTTACACATTTTAGAAATTTATAAAATATTCTTGGAACTCATTTCAATGAAGCTACTCATTCAAGATTGGATCTCTAATGTAACATCCCAATTAAGTAATGAATAATATATATTTTTATCTATGTCTATTAATGAATTAGATAGTGTTTTAGAGGCTTAAAATGAAAATAAATCCAATCTTAAGCATGGAATACACTAATATTTTTAAAAGATTGTTTTACTGCCTTTTAATGGAAAACAATTTTTAAATCTATCTTTTGACAATTTTATAATCCATGTTTGTCAAAATAAATGTATTCTTTATGATCGGGACATCAAAATTTACTTTGTGTGAATTTTTGGTATTTTTCTGATAAAGTTCATTTTTTAATGAATAGTGAAACCACTAAGTGGTAGTTAAAGAAAATGATTTTTCGTTTAAATGAAACTTTGCCACTTCTGTGATTTGAATTTCAAAAATCTGACATACATGGTTGTCATTAATAAGTAAAATGTGGTTCAATGAGATTAAAATAATTTTTTGGTGAATAGTAACTTTTAAGTTCTTAATCACGATTAGTGGTAATTAGTGTAGTTTAAGGTAAAAATAATGTTTTAATAATATGTGATGAGCTTGAAACATGTCCTACCCTTATTGGATGTGTAATGGGCAACCAAGACAAGCCATGGGTCAACTTGGGGACCCCATGGAGCCACTTTGGTTGGGAAATGACATAAATAACTTTTTATTTAATGTTAAAGTAAAAATGACACAAACATGAGATGTTTTACTAAAACAATTTTTACATGAGGTTATACAAGTCATATTTTTTATTATAAATATTAATTGGAAAGATAAAAAGATTTCCTACATAATAGTATTTTTTTTATAATTTTTAGACTTTAAATAAATTAAATTATTTATGACATCATGATGATGTAGCGATTACCTCATTAATAAAGGATTTAAATAAAATGGAAAGATAATGTACAATCTAAGACCTAAACATGTTTAAAACCTATTGTGTGGGTATATTTAGAACCCTTATCACCTTATCCTCGAATTATATCAATTTGGGACCTCTTAAATCCTAATTCCATTTTAAAATAAAGTGACTTTTCTTTACTTTCCAAGAGTGCCCCTCCTCTCCTCTTATAAAAGGCCCCCACCTCTACCTCCTTACCCACACTTCCAAAGCCTTTGGCTCGGCCAACCCCTGCTCATTTTGTCTCTCCACATCCCTCTCTTACTCCTTGAAGCCTCACTTTGGGAAGAAGTCTTTCCAAGGAAGCCTTTGAGCTCAAACCAAAGGGAGTTACCCGATTTTAAGGTAATGTCTTCACTTGAGTCCTTTTGTTTTATTTTGCTTCTCCAACCCCCTAAAATATTTTTATTCATTTCTTTTGTAACAACTCCAGTATCTTAGATATAATAGGATGTTGTTATAAGAAGGATTCTATATACACTTACACACACCTACATCTAATGGTTAAAGGACATACTGTTTCCGTGGATGGTGAATTTATGCCTCCCGAAACGATGATTGTTCAACATTCTTTTAACACCTTCAAAGGTAACCATTAAGATGTCACTATATTTATATATGATATATAATATGTTTATGTTTTCATTAATCTTCTGTATTTTTCATTTTGAGCATACCTTTATGGTTTCCATTATGGGTAAACACGATATCTTCATTTAAGGAAGTGCGGACTACCACCCCCTCAAAGTGATTTGATTCGTTAAATACCATATGTGGGACGTATAAAGGATAGAACTATGATATTATATATGATATTATACTGGAATTATAATATTACTTTATATCGTTATGATTCCATTCTATAAAATATGAAATAGAAATGAAAGTAGCGTTCATGCGTACGTACGGCTTACCGTCTCCATGAACGGTGCATTTCATTTCTTACCTCTAAATGATTATGTAATATTATAAATGCATGCATGTACTGTATATATATGACATATATGATATCTAAATCATGAATACCATTTTGGATATAATGGATACATGAACAAATTGTAATTATAAAGGGTTTATTTTTGACTCAAGTACCAATGATCGTTAAAACGACCGTTATTAACTTAAATAATTACATAGTGTTCATGAAATGGAAATAAGTGATATAAAAAGAATAATGAACTTGAAAAAGGTTCTTAAGAAAGTATAAATTAACTGAAGTTTATTATTCAGGACATTAAAGAACGATCGAGTCAAGTTGGACCTGAGGTATGGGACTTCGTCTCAATCTCCTTTCATTGAGGCATATTTTGTTTTATACACAACCTTCTTTTATAAAGTGTATAAACCCCTTTGAATTTTATGTTTATTCAAAAGGAATATTTTTTATATGAAGCGTTTACTAAACGAAAAAAGGGAATGTTTTTGTCGTACGTATGCGGCGACAATGACTTCTCCGCCGCCGTGACCATTATTTGAGTTTTGGCTTCCTCTACAAGCCATACATTTTTTTTAAGAAAAATAAATACCATGTTTTACTTTTCTTTTATTTTCGTATTGAAAATGGTTTTCATAATGTTTTTATATCAATGTGCTGTATTGATATCTTGTGATTGAAAGGTGGAAATGTTATGTTTCCTTTATGCATGTTTTATGTGATACGATTATGTTGAGGTTCTTGGGCATTATTATGAAGACGAGTGGTTCCGTGATAAACTAAGGGCGGGTGAGCCCGATATAGCTCTCCAATGCATTGGGTAACGTGAAGGAGTGAAACGTTAAGGTTTCTCCGAAGAGATTTAGGGAATATACTGTGATGGGTATTCCAAACGTAACCAAGAGGGTTACTCCCTACGTAATAAAGTTATGAATGCCTCAAGTTACCTTTATGTCTTATGATTTCTATGATTTATTCATGATTTGATGAGGTATGTTAAAGTGCTTATGTTTTATGGGTAACGTATGATTTCATTCTTATGTATATATGTACCCATGTTTCCTTTCCATATTTTTATATCCCTTACTAAGCTTTTTATGCTCATCCCAAGTTTTTTTGAAATTTTTTTCACAGGTCAAGGGAAAGGTACATGATATGATGATAGTGTCAAGGAAGTATCAAGAAAGAATCCATGTTTTATTTTAAATATGTTTCCATTGATGGGAAAGAAGAATACTATCTTTATGTAACCACTTTGTTTATATGTGGAATGTAATTCAAGTTTTATGATCTAATTCTCTAAAACTCTAAACCTGAAAAGATCCTCAATGTGTAATCTTGTAATAACTCAAGATTAAGTAAGGTTTAAGGTTGGGGCCTTATAGTTGGTATCAAAGGTCGGTTTAGATAACTTTAGGAGTTAGAATTCTATTAAATGATTATCCGAAAATATTTTTTTGTGGTCAAATTGAAGTGATATAGTATTTGAAGATTACCATGTTGCTTCATATAAGACATGTTTGTTCAGAATGGTTTTCCGCAGAGGAAACAGGGAAGCAGTGCTAGGAAGGCATGCAGAAGGAAATAACCTTCCGAATCAGCATCCTGAGATGGTCAGAATTGGAACTGAGCAGTTTTTTGCAGTAATGGAACAGTTGACTCAAGCGATAAATGGTGGTGGTATCCATGCACGAGATCTGCCAGATCAACCGCAGAGGAACATGTCAGTGGTGGAACATTTCATGAGGCAACATCCCCCATCATTCAGAGGATCATCTGACCCTGTGCTAGCTGAAGGGTGGATTAAAGCACTGGAGAAGATTTTCGATGTCATGGGGTGTTCAGACAATCAAAAGGTTAGTCTTTCTATTTACCGTTTGGAGGGTGAGGCAGATCAGTGGTGGTCTATGGTTAAAAATATCAGGGACGCCGATGAGATTGATGCTCTTGACTGTGATGAATTCAAAGGTATGTTTCTTGAGAAGTATTTTCCTAAAGTTGTTCGACTTAGGATGGAAAAGCAATTCTTGGAATTGAGGCAAGAGGAAGACTCAGTGGCCGTCTATGAAGAAAGGTTCACTCTATTGGCAAGGTATGCTCCAAATTTTATCCAAGACCTTGATAGTAAAATCAATCGTTTTTACTCAAGATTAAAACCAAAATATCGAAGGGCATTAGCTTCTCGTGAGTTTAAAAGTTATGAAAAGCTTGTTCGATGTGCTGAGAAGGTGGAAATGGAGTTTTCTGATGATCAAGTGTTCTATAACAACCAACAGAAGAAGAGACCGAGGTGGCAGGAGAAAGGTAAGAATTCTTCAAAAAAGTCTGATGGTAAGAAAACTAAGTTTCCAGTTTGTGATAAATGTGGGAAAAGGCATGCTGGGGAATGTCTTCTGAATTCTGGAAAGTGCTACCGATGTGGTAAGATGGGACATAAGGCTCGTGATTGCACTGAAAAGGATCAAGGTGAAGGTAAGACCAAATTTGATTTACAGTTAGTGAAATGTTATAAGTGCAATGAGATGGGTCACTATGTAAACGAGTGTCTGACAAAGAGCTTGAGTGATGGGAAGCAGTTAGACTACAAGCAGAAAGGGGTGGTGAAATCCTTTGAAACTACTTCAGCAGATGTCGGGCCATCAAATGAAGTTGTATTAGGTACTTTGTTTGTTTTTTCAGATTATGCCAATGTGTTGTTTGATTCGGGGTCTACACATTCTTTCATCTCTGAAAACGTTTCTAGTAGAATGGGAATACCATCTCAAGAAATGACTCCTGAACTTTTGGTAAAACACCTGGGGGAAATGTTGAGGCAAAAAGAATTTATAAGAATCTTCCTATCCTTATATGTGGAAAGAACCTACTTGAAAAACTTATTGTTCTACCTCTAGTAGAGTTTGATGTTATCCTGGGTATGGATTTGCTCTATATTTACCATGCTAATATTGACTGTAGAGCTAAAGAAGTTTCTTTTTAGAAAGACTTTCAGTTTGTGTACAAGAATGAACCCCTACTGTTGATAACATATCAAGAGGCCGAGAAACTTGTAAAATATGGAAATGAATGTTACCTTGCACACATCGTTTAAAATAAAGGAACTGTTCAGATTAATGATGTGCCAGTGGTAAATGAGTATCCTAATGTTTTTCCTGATGAGTTGCCTGGAATAATACCAGATCGGGAAATTGAATTTACTGTTGACTTAGTTCCTGATGCTAATCCAATTTCAGAACCCCCTTATCAAATGGCTCAAATTGAACTTTTAGAGTTGAAGGAGAAATTGAAAGATTTATTAGATAAAGGTTTCATTCGACCTAGCACATCACCATGGGGTGCTCCTATTTTATTTGTTAAAAAGAAATATGGTTCAATGAGACTTTTCATTGATTATAGAGCCTTGAATAACATCACTGTTAAGAACAAATATACTTTTCCTCATATCGATGATTTGTTTGATCAGCTCCAGGGAGATCAGTATTTTTCAAATATTGACTTGAGATCAGGGTACCATCAGCTGAAGGTAAAGGAAACAGATGTTCCGAAGACTGCGTTTCATACAATATATGACCATTATGAATTTGTAGTAATGCCTTTTGGGCTAACCAATGCACCTGCTGTATTAATGGACTTAATGAATAGAATTTTCCATGAGTTCTTGGATAAGTTTGTGGTGGTTTTAATTGATGATATTTTGGTGTTTTCTAAAAGTAAAGATGAGCATGAAAGAAATTTAAGGGTTATTTTGAAAACCTTAAAAGAAAAGAAATTGTATGGGAAATTCAGCAAGTGTGAGTTTTGGTTGCAACAAATTTCTTTCCTTGGTCACATTGTTTCTAAAGATGGGATAACTGTTGATCCTGCAAAAAAAAAGTTGTGGAAGATTGGCCAAGACCCACAAATGTAACTGAGATTCTTAGCTTCCTTGGTTTGTCAAGCTATTACCGAAGGTTTGTTAGAAAATTTTCACGGTTATCTAGTCCAATGACTAAGCTAACTCAGAAGGGTGTTAAGTTTATCTGGACAAAAGAATGTGATGATTGTTTTCAGGAATTGAAAAGAATATTGGTGAATGCTCCAGTTTTGGCACTACCTTCCAGGAATGGTGAGTTTGTTATATATAGGGATGCTTCATTGAAAGGACTTGGTTGCTTCCTAATGCAGAATGATCAGGTAATTTTTTATGCTTCACAACAGTTGAAAACTCATGAGGTAAATTACCCTACACATTATTTGTAATTAGCTGCTGTTATTTTCGCTTTAAAAATTTGGAGGCATCATTTGTATGGAGTAAAGTGTGAAATATATACTGATCACAAAAGTTTAAAGTATATATTCACTCAGAAAGAGTTAAACATGAGACAAAGGAGATGGCTAGAATTAATCAAGGATTATTATTGTACAATTCATTACCATCCGGGAAAAGCAAATAAAGTGGTTGATGATTTGAGTCGAAAAAGTAATGCTTCATTAACAATATTGTGTTTGGAACGTGATCCTTTGGTTAAGGATTTGATGAAATTTGGCATAGAAGTTATTGGTGCAGGGTGTTCTTCTGTTTTGTTTCAGGTATCAGTGAGATCTTCTCTATCAGACAGAATCAATCAAGCACAGAAGCAAGACAGTGAGTTGCAGAAAAAGGTAGAGCTGGTTCAGAAAGGTAAGTTGCATGAATTCAACATTGATAATGATTGTGTTTTGAGATTTGGGAAGAGATTGTGTGTGCCTTGTGATTCACAGTTGAAGAGAGAGTTGTTATGTGAAGCTCATAGTTATCCGTTTTCAGTTCATCCTGGTAGTACTAAGATGTACAGAGATCTGCGGGAGTATTACTGGAGGGATGGAATGAAAAGAGATATTGCTGATTTTACTGTGAAGTGTTTGACATGTCAACAGATTAAAGAAGAGCGGAAGTTACCGAAAGGGATTCTTCATCCTTTACCAGTGCCAGAGTGGAAATGAGAGAATATATCCATGGACTTTATTGTGGGATTACCGAAGACATCTCGAGGTAATAATGCAATCTGGGTTATTGTTGATCGCTTGACTAAATCTGCTCATTTCCTTTCTATACGAGATACTTTTTCCCTAGATCAACTTTCCTGTTTGTATCTTAAAGAGATAGTCAGGTTACATGGAGTTCCTCTCTCCATTGTATCTGACCGCGATCCCAGGTTCACTTATAACATTTGGAAAGGCCTTCAGAAGTCGTTGGGTACTGAATTAAATTTTAGTACAGCTTTTCATCCGCAATCAGATGGACAGTCAGAACGAACAATTCAGACCTTGGAGGATATGCTACGAGCTTGTTCTATGGATTATCAGGGAAGTTGGGACCAACATATTTCTTTGGTTGAGTTTTCTTATAATAACAGTTTTCATTCCAGTATATAGATGGCACCATTTCAGGCATTATATGGGAAGTGGTGTCGAACTCCAGCTTTCTGGGATGAAGTGGGTGAAAGGAAGATGATGGGACCAGAATTGGTAGAAGAGTTGGCAGAAAAAGTTCAGCTGATACAGAAACACATGAGAACAACTCAGAGTAGGCAGAAGAGTTATGCGGACAACAGGAGGAAGGATCTCTCTTTTGAGGTAGGTGATCATGTTTTTCTCAAAGTCTCACCATGGAAAAGTGTGATGAGATTTGGTAAGAAAGGAAAGCTGAGTCCAAGGTTCATTGGACCATATGAAATTCTGGAGAGAGTTGGATCAGTTGCTTACCGAGTGGCTTTACCTCCGAGTTTATCTCAGGTACACAATGTTTTTCACGTTTCGATGTTGAGAAAGTATATGCCAGATCTATCTCATGTTTTGAGTCCAGAAGTAGTTCAGCTGGAAGATAACCTATCTTATGAGAAACAACCGGTCCAGATTCTTGACCACAGGGAGCAAGTGTTACGAAATAAGGTGATTAATCAGGTAAAGGTTTTGTGAAAAAACCACATGATGGAAGAGGCAACATGGGAATCTGAAAATGCAATGAGGGATAAGTACCCCCATTTATTCGATAAGTAAATAAATTGTGGGGACGCAATTTTCTAAAGGGGGGAAGGATGTAACATCCCAATTAAGTAATGAATAATAGATATTTTTATCTATGCATATTAATGAATTAGATAGTGTTTTAGAGGCTTAAAATGAAAATAAATCCAATCTTAAGCATGAAATACACTAATATTTTTAAAAGATTGTTTTACTACCTTTTAATGGAAAACCATTTTTAAATATATCTTTTGACAATTTTATAAGAAATGTTTGTCAAAATAAATGTATTCTTTATGATCGGTACATCAAAATTTTCTTTGTGTGAATTTTTGGTATTTTTTTGATAAAGTTCATTTTTTAATGAATAGTGAAACCACTAAGTGGTAGTTAAAAAAACTGATTTTTCGTTTAAATGAAACCTTGCCACTTCTGTGATTTTATTTTCAAAAATCCGACATACATGGTTGTCATTAAGAAGTAAAATGTGGTTTAATGAGATTAAAATAATTTTTTTTGTGAATAGTAACTTTTAAGTTCTTAATCGCGATTAGTGGTAATTAGTGTAGTTTATGGTAAAAATAATGTTTTAATAATATGTGATGAGCTTGATACATGTCCTACCATTATTGGATGTGTCATGGACGACCAAGAAAAGCCATGGGTCAACTGGGGGACACCATGGAGCCACTTTGGTTGGGAAATGACATAAATAACTTTTTATTTAATGTTAAAGTAAAAATGACACAAACATGAGATGTTTTACTAAAACAATTTTTACATGGGGTTATACAAGTAAGATTTTTGATTATAAATAGTCATTGGAAATCTAAAAATATTTCCTACATCATAGTATTTTTTTTATAATTTTTAGACTTTAAATAAATTAAATTATGTATGACATCATGATGATGTTGCGATTACCTCATTAATAAAGGATTTAAATAAAATGGAAAGATAATGTAAAATATAAGACCTACACATGTCCAAAACCTATTGGGTGGGTATATTTCGAACCCTTATCACCTTAGACTTGAATTATATCAATGTGGGACCTCTTAAATCCGAATTCCATTTTAAAATAAAGTGACTTTTCTTTACTTTCCAAGAGTGCCCCTCCACTCCTCTTATAAAAGGCCCCCACCTCTACCTCCTTACCCACACTTCCAAAGCCTTTGGCTCGGACAAACCCTGCTCATTTTGTCTCTCCAAATCCCTCTATTACTCCTTGAAGACTCACTTTGGGAATAAGTCTTCCCAAGGAAGCCTTTGAGCTCAAACCAAAGGGAGTTACCCGATTTTAAGGTAATGTCTTCACTTGAGTCCTTTTGTTTTATTTTGCTTCTCCAACCCCCTAAACTCTTTTTATCCATTTCTTTTGTAACAAATCCAGTATCTTCAATATACTAGGATATTTTTATAAGAAGGATTCGAGCTACACTTACACACACCAACATCTAATGGTTAAAGGACATACTGTTTCCGTGGATGGTGAATTTATGCCTCCCGAAATGATGATTGTTCAACATTCTTTTAACACCTTCAAAGGTGGCCATTAATATGTCACTATATTTATATATGATATATAATATGTTTATGTTTTCATTAAGCTTCTGTATTTTTCATTTTAGGCATACCTTTATGGTTTCCATTATGGGTAAACGCAAAATCTTCATTTAAGGAAGTGCGGACTACCGCCCCCTCAAAGTGATTTGATTCGTTAAATACCATATATGGGACGTATAAAGGATGGAACTATGATATTATATATGATATTATACTGGAATTATAAAATTCCTTTATATATTTATGATTCCATTCTATAAAATACAAAATAGAAATGAAAGTAGCATTCATGCGTACGTACGGCTTACCGTCTCCATGAACGGTGCATTTCATTTCTTACCTCTAAATGATTATGTAATATTATAAATGCATGCATGTACTGGATATATATGA
Organism: Viscum album; assembly: GCA_963277665.1. Lineage (NCBI taxonomy): Eukaryota > Viridiplantae > Streptophyta > Magnoliopsida > Santalales > Viscaceae > Viscum > Viscum album. The sequence continues at coordinate 3,265,730 of OY728165.1, forward strand.
CATATATGATATCTACATCATAAATACCATTCTGGATATAATGGATACATGAACAACTTGTAATTATAAAGGGTTTATTTTTGACTCAAGTACCAATGATCGTTAAAACGACCGTTATTAACTTAAATAATTACATAGTGTTCATAACATGGAAATAAGTGATATAAAAGGAATAATGAACTTGAAAAAGGTTATTAAGAAATTAGAAATTAACTCAAGTTTATTATTCAGGACATTAAAGAACGATCGAGTCAAGTTGGACCCGAGGTATGGGACTTCGTCTCAATCTCTTTTCATTGAGGCATATTTTGTTTTATACACAACCTTCTTTTATACGGTGTATAAACCCCTTTGACTTTTAAGTTTATTCAAAAGGAATATTTTTTATACAAAGCGTTTACTAAATGACAAAAGGGAATGTTTTTGTCGTACGTATGTGGCGACAACGACTTCTCCGCCGCCGTGAACATTATTTGAGTTTCGGCTTCCTCTACAAGCCATACCTTTTTTTTAAGAAAAATAAATACCATGTTTTACTTTTCTTTTATTTTGGTATTGAAAATGGTTTTCATAATGTTTTTATATCAATGTGATGTATTGATATCTTGTGATTGAAAGGTGGAAATTTTATGTTTCCTTTATGCATGTTTTATGTGATACGATTATGTTGAGGTTCTTGGGCATTATTATGAAGACGGGTGGTTCCATGATAAACTAAGGGCGGGTGAGCCCGATATAGTTCTCCAATGCATTGGGTAATGCGAAGGAGTGAAACGTTAAGGTTTCTCCAAAGAGATTTAGGGAATATACTGTGATGGGTATTCCAAACGTAACCAAGAGGGTTACTCCCTACGCAAGAAAGTTATGAATGCCTCAAGTTACCTTTATGTCTTATGATTTCTATGATTTATTCATGATTTGATGAGGTATATTAAAGTGCTTGTGTTTTATGGGTAAAGTATGATTTCATTCTTATGTATATATGTACCCATGTTTCCTTTCCATATTTTTATATCCCTTACTGATCTTTTTATGCTCATCCCAAGTTTTTTTGAAATGTTTTTCATAGGTCAAGGGAAAGGTACATGATATGATGATAGTGTCAAGGAAGTGTCAAGAAAGAATCCATGTTTTATTTTAAATATGTTTCCATTGATGGGAAAGAATAATACTATCTTTATGTAACCACTTTGTTTATATGTGGAATGTAATTCAAGTTTTATGATCTAATTCTCTAAAACTCTAAACCCGAAAAGATCCTCAATGTGTAATCTTGTAATAACCTAAGATTAAGTAAGGTTTAAGGCTGGGGCCTTATATCTAATGTCCAAAAATACCAATCTTGTATTTCCAATTGAATTTCTCAACGTAGTGACCAGCACATCCCAAGACTCAAGGATAGATTAAAGAAACAAAAATTCCCACTTTATTTCTCCAAATTTCACCTTAATTAACTCCCACTGACATCATATCATGTTGATTCCATTTTTTTCTAATTTACCTTATGACATCCTCATTTTAAACAACCTCCACAAAAGTTAATCCTTATTCATTGTGGTTATATTATCATACATTCCAATGAGTTTATTCATAAGTTTAAATGTGATTTTCACTTATAGGGATATTATAAGAAGTATTTTGGGCCAATGAAAACCAAATCAACCTCAGTGATTTCATATCCAACCTCTTCCATTCTTCCTTATTTACCACTTCTGGTTTGGTACCCATCAATGATATATCAAGGTCCTTATACACTATATAATCCAAAATATATATTAAATAGAACAAAGAATCCATTTTTTATAACTTTTCCTAAAAATATATTACCCTCATACAATGTAATCATCTAGAAATTAATAAAATCGCACTAAATTATGGTATATGTATGAGGTATTAGGTTCTGTTTACAAAACATTATCCTACAAGGAAAAAGGGTGGAATGATTCCCTTGAACTAATCTATGAAATACATTTGACTGGGACTAGTAATTTAAAACTCCATATAAATCTATAATAACACTTATCAGGATCATGTTTATATTATGATAAAACCATCAAAATATACCCACTAGAACTTAATTAGTGGGAAAAAGTACCAGATGATCTCATGTTACAATTTCTGAAACTTAGAAGACACATGAAACCTAAATCACTACAACACATTGCATAGACACTTCAAATGAATGATGATAATAATTTTGGAATACAATGATCTAAGTAAAGGAAATAAAATTAAAAACATAATTTATATGCCCTGAACATGAGCCATACTATACAGGGGGAAATACTGCCTTTAATTTTATTCAAGGAATCAGAAGATGATTGTAATGAAAGATCAATATGGATCACAAATTATCCACCCTACTAAATATATTAGATTCTAGCTAGTGAAAACAACTAACATATCTTTAGATATTCAAATATAGTGATTCCACTTAGTTACTATCTTTATATATATATCTCCATCTATTCAAAGGATCCCAACATATCAACTCCTTATCTAGCACCCTGTAAACACCTCCAAAACTCTCACAAGTTTACTATTTAAATCCTCAATGTTACTCTTATATTTCCTCCATTTCTATAAAATTTATATATGAATCCTTTAGAAGGAATATTAAATTTTCCATAGTTATTTTTACACAATTCCTTTTCATTTCATACTCCACCTTTAGTCTGAGTGAGGGATGACTACCAGTTATATCATCCAACATAACCATCAAATCTGTGTAACTTCTAATATTCCATAATTCATTGATAGTTCTCCACTATTTTTAACACCCCAATATTTTATATGTATTTCCATTTAAATAAAACACGAATTCTTTGATAACTTTTCTTACATGCAACCCCAAGGCTATAGAAACTGCAATATATAAACCATTCTAACACAATTGTTAAATTCACATATATTAAGAGTAATAACCCCTTTATGAAAAATATGTGTAATTTTTTTACTAATGAAAATTTATTGATTAATTCATAATAAATAAGTACTAAATTTTTAGTAAAGTCATTTTACGCTTCAAAAATATGTTTTCTTCAAAAATGGTTTTTATTTCATTTTTGCAATAAAAAATTATAATTAATTCATAAATTATTTAATAATTTTATAGGATTAAATGAATATTTTTTTTGAAATAAGCATGTCAATATTATCTTATGGTGGATTTTTAATATTTTTCTAAAAGGATTTATTTTTCAATGAATACCAAAAAATTCCTATTTTTGTAAAAACCATCATTTATTTTCAATTAAAAGTCCAATTATGTTTCTAATTTGATCTTAAATTAATATATGTATCCTTTAATTATAAATAATATAATTAATTACATAAGAATCATCATTATACTTTATTTTTATATAAGTTCATTTTTGGGTTTAAAAACACATTTTTCTAAAAACTATTTTTATGTGCGTAATCTATTTTTATATTCATAAATTAAAAAAATATATATTGATTAATGGTTTTAATTGAATTTATAGATTATATAATTTATCATATTTTTTAATATTAATTTTATTATTTTTATAAGGAAATAAATAAAAGTAAATTAGGTTCTATGCTTTGTGATCCATTCTTCTAAAATGGGTTTTCATTGCAGGTTTCAAAATTATTTAAAATTTAATTATACCACATATATAAATTTAATATAATGAAATTTATTCTATATTTGGAATCATTTAATTAATATAATCCAATAGATTTAACTTAATTTTTTTATCAAAGTGAATAGTAAAATTAGTAAAAATTTGTTACCACGATTAAGTTTTAAATGAGTTTAAATGGCATGGGAGGGGGGGGGGGTTAAACCAAGAGATAAGGGTAGTATTTATATCCATTTGGATCTAATTTCCCATGAAATTTACCTTAAATCATTGAAATATTTTATCAAATTCCATGGGTATCCCTCCACTAACTTATAAAAGGAAACCTCTTCTCCTCCCTTATTCACACCATTTTAGACTTCTATATCAGAAAATAACTAATCTAAAACTTTACTAGAATAATTAAATTCAACCTATATATTCTTGTATTCTCTTAAGACAAATCCTTCAAGGATTAATGAGAGATTTGTAGGAGGTCTCTCAAAGAAGAGGTATAGATCTTAACCAAGATCTTTCAAATTTATTTCTTCATCCACCTCCTATAAACAGATTATATCCATAAGAACATGAATAATAAAATATAATAAATATATTTAGATGTTATTTTGATTATGAAACAACTATTTATGCCCTCTTATCAATCAAATGAGAGATGAAATTATTGCTCGTGCGTATATGTGGACTACTGCCTCCACATAGCGATATGACTCATTTTCCACCACTATCATTCAGGGTTGGTTATTATGATAGATTTAATGTTTATATATTATATTTATGTTATAATAATTATTCCTAAAATAAAAATTAATATTTTTCTTATTTACATTCCATATTTCAAAAAATGTAAACGCCACTCGTGCATACGTACATACTACAGTCTCCACAGAGTGATGTAATTATTTTTTTATCACCACTCTATATGAATGGTTATAAATATGTATATAATGAATATATATTATATTTATATTATTATTAAAATTCTATATATTAATAAATTATGATCAAAGTGTAAAGACCATAACCTCCAAGCTAAAACATACATGAAAAATGATGTAGTTAACACCAAAAATGACGACTTTAATATTGAATTGTTAATAAATTAGTGTTGAAATGATATAAATAGATCATATATGATATTATAAGTATTATTATGGTTATTTTATTTAATAATAATAAATTTAAATTTATTATAAAGGAGTTTATATCACTTACAAATCAATTCATACATAAGGTAAGGGTTTCATCTCAATTTCTCTTTATTGGGACATGTTTTAACGATATGAACAAATTTATTATTTATATGGTGTATATAATTCCATTTGATATTTTATACCATGAATATATTTACATTAATAGTATTTAATGTTTCATTTTAATTTATTCATTTCATGGGGGCTATGATTCAAAATTTACCAAAGGGGTAAGAGTTTTATGTTACAATGTCATTTTTGCTGGGATTGTTTATGCATAAATTTTCTAATGATGAAGTTGTATAATATATCTATCCCAAATTTTATTTATTTTATTATTATTTGGACATTTATTGATACTTTATGTTTTCTTTTCATTTTACTCTCTTTAAGTACTCAGGATACTGGAATAATGTTTTTAAGGAAATCTGACCTTGTTTTTCCCTTTGATCGCGATTCTTTTCTTCCATGTTCATATTTTCTTTAAAACGTTTTAAAGAATATTTTTACTATTCTAAAAAAAATTTAAATAAAATTTTGATTTTATTTTAATTTCCTTACCAAGGTTTAAAAATAATCTCCTTACTAATTTCCAAATGTGGCACTTTAGACTTTTTACAGAAAATGTGAAAGGGATTTTTGTTTTAACATACATCAAATGAAAAAATTTACCTGATTTCATGAATACACTTTTATTTAAAGCTTAATTCATAAGTTTCCTTTTTTTTATATTCAAATAATTTTTTTCTTTAATTTTTTTAAATTTTTTAGATTCTAAATAAGTTATTTCAAATAAAAAGAGTATTTTCCTTAAGAAATATTTAATGATATTTTAAATGTATTTTTATCTATAAAAACATCCTTTAGTGTTTCTTATTATTTAATAATGATATGACCCAATGTTACCATAAGTATTATTTTTGGATATTTTATTAGTATGATTAAAAAATGTTTATGAAATGTGTATCCTTTACATGGGTTATGATTTGATGATATTATGAATGTTTTATGATCTTGTGGAACACATATGTATGATTTTAATTATGTGATAGGTGGGCCAAAAATTATATAGACCTATAATGAATTGGGTAAATAAGGATATATCATATGATAATAAGGTTTATAATGGGGAGTGAATCCAGTTTAGTAAGGGAATTTGTCTAATAAGATAGTCTTGAAAGTGAACCTTGACTAAGGAAATGATAGAATGAGGAGTGAACCCAACCCACTATGATTGTCTTGGAAATGACCCTTGACCAAGGAAATGTTTTTCTATGATTATTTTCCATAAAAAACTTATGTATTATTCTTATGATATGTTTTCATAAATCATGATTAATTATTTACGATACCACACTCTTATGTATTATGTGTTTTGATTTATAAAAATTTATGCCATGTTTTATGATTATGATATATGAATTGATAGGTACAATTTTATAATTTTTATCTCATGTTATCATACCCTTATTCTTATATTATAATCACTTATGATCATTTATTAATATCTCTTATATTTACACTTATTGAGCATATGATCTCACCCTTTTTTATGTTTCCCACCCTTAGGTTACTGAGAAAGGTTTTATGTATGTTATGTTTAATAAGGGTTCTAGTTAAGAAGTAATAAATAGAAAATGATGTAGATATTTTATGTACTAGTTTTTTATGTATCCATGTTTCCAAATATACTAAACCCTTATTATACTTAGGCTTGTTTCTTTGAAATTTTTTGAATATTAATCTAAATTGATGTAATATTTATGTATGAAATTCATGGGTCACTATAGTTGGTATCTGAAGAAGGTTTAGTCATTTTGGAAACTAGGATGAGAAAACATTAGTGAAAACCCTTAGGAAAACCCTATGTATATGAGAAATTCCTAAGTTATGGTAAAGTAAAGAGTGTGGTTTTAGTAAGAAAATACATCCCTGTTTGGATACTACAAGTGGATATGGTTTTGGAATATATTTATCTAGGGGTGACAGCCCTAAAAAGAGTTGTTTGAGTATATCTTGACCATCACTTTGATTCTTGGTGAACGAGCCCTTATCATGCACCTGGTTTGACACTCCCAAGGAATATTATTAGTTTAATTGACATTTTTTATGATCTATTATAAAGGATTTGAATAGATAATGACAATGGATAACCTAGCTCAAACCTAAGGTTTCATATATTTAAAATAAGATGTCATGATTTAGATATTCTATGAATGTTTTTTCATTATTGATCACTTTGATTAATGATGTTTGATGGCCATGCTAACTATTTTATTTTTATTAAGGGATTAGAGATAGAATGAAAAATTTGAGGTGGTAATAAGTATGATCAAATATTGAAGTACCCCGTTGGATATTAGTTTTATGAACTCATTATATATCATGAAATCTCTCTAGTAATTTTAAGTCATATCCTCAATGATTAGATATTGAGTTAGTAGTAAAAAATCCTAATGGTATGATGATCGCATCTAAAGTCTATTATTCTTATCCAATTGAAGTTTTTGTAAATGTATTTCCTGAAAATATTATTATTATTCCTCTATTTTGATTTGATGTAATTTTAGGAATATATTAAATTTCTTTATATAAATCCCATATCAATTTCTAAGGAAGGGAAGTGATATTTTTTATTTTGAACCAACCTATGATTTTTTATTAGTGTGAGGATAAATATAAACTTCCATTGGAAATTAAATTTGTTTCATGGGTCTTTATTCCTATTCAAAGTGGGTATTTATCTTATATGGTTAGGGAGAAACTTGAAATCAAAGACATGCATGTTTTACGAGAGTTTGTCGATTCCTTTACATAAGAGTTATCGAATATTCCTCCGAATCATGGAGTTGATTTTTCAATATAAATAATAATGGGTGGTACAAATATTTCAAAAAATCTATATATAATGATGTTGATTGAGTTGCATGAATTAGAGAAGAAACTCTAGGAGAATCTTGATACGGGATTCATTCGACCTAGTGCGTCACCATGGGGTGCACCTATATTTTTTGTTAATAATAAATATGGATCAATGTGACTCTACATTTATTATTATGAACTTAACAAGATTAAGATAAATAATAAGTATCCTATACCCCATACTAATTATTTTTTAACCAATTACAAGGAGATCAATATTTTTACAATATTGATCTTTGATCTTGATACCATCAATTGAGGGTCAAAAGTGAATATATACCCAAGAAAGCTATTCATTCAAGGTATATACACTAGGAATTTATAGTTATTCTATTTGTTCTTACTAATTACCCCTTTATCTTCATGTATTTAATCAATAGATTCTTTAAATATCACCTTGATCAATTTTTCGTACTCTTTATAAATTATATTATCATATATTATAAGAGAAATAAAGAGAATAAAGATCACTTGAGGTTTGTATTAAAGACCCTATGTAAGGATAATATTTATGAAAAATTTACTAAGTGTGACATTGGCTATAGAAAGTTTCATTTTTGGGTCATATAATCTAAAGAGAGGGTATATCAATGAATACCTTAAATCTAGAAGTTATTAAACACTGGCCTAGACCAACCACTATGACTAAAATCCATAGTTTTCTTAGATTGTTTAGATATTATTAATTATTTATGAAGTATTTATCCTGAATATTTAATCCACTCACCAAGTTAACTTGAAATAGATTTAAGTTCCTTTGGACTGAAGAATGTGGAGAAAATTTCAAGGAACTAAAGAGAAGGTTAGTTAGTGAACATGTGCTCACACTACCCTACAATGGAGAAGGGTTTTTGATTTACAATGAAGCATAAAAAATTGGTTGGGTTGTGTTGTTATTCAGAATGATATAGTGATATCTTATTCCTCATTGTAATTGAAGGTTCATAATAAAAATTAACTGACTCATGATTTAGAGTTAGTAGTGGTAATATTTTAATTAAAAATCTTGAGGAATTATCATTATGGATAAAGGTGTGACATATATACTAATCATAAAAGTTTAATGTATATATTTACCCATAAAGAGTTGAATATGCACCAAAGAATATCGTTGGAGTTGATTAAAAATTACGAATTCTCAATACACTACCACTATGGGAAATAAAACAAGGTGGATAATGCTCTGAGGAAAAATAATCATGCTAGAATATCTATGATTTGGATAAAATAAGATCCAATATTTAAGGATTTTCAAAGGTAGAATCTTGAAATATTAAATTACGGGGAGAAATATTATCTTTCTCAAATGAGTGTTTAACCACATATCCATGTAAAGAATATTGAGGAACAAAATAAGGATGTGGAGCTGTAAAAGAATTTGAGAAATGTTCTTGAGTTCAACCTTTATTGTGATGGAATGATAAATTTTAGGAACTGAGTATGTGTCCCATCAATACTATACCTAAATAAGGAACTATTGGAATAATCTCGTAGCTCATCATACACTATTTATCCTAGAGTATGCATCTCATTATTATTATATCATCAAGGTAATGTCGAGAGATAGAATTCTAAGTATATATTACAACCATTACCCCTACTAGAATTGAAATGGTAAAACATCATCATGGATTTTGTCATTGGAATTTCCAAAACATATAAAGGCCATAGTTATATTTATGTTATAGTTGATATCTTTACAAATTCAACTGACTTCATTACTATTAGAGAATATTTTTCAATTTATCATCTTTCTTGGATATAAATTATGAAAGTGGTAAGGTTTCATGGAGTACCACATTCTATTGTATCTAATTAGGATATAAGGTTTATCTCAAAGTTCTAGAGAGGTCTTCAGAAATCTCTAGATATAAATTTTTCTTTCATTACTGCATATCATATTTAGATTGATGGTTATTTTGAGAGGACCATTCAACCCTAAATGATATGTTGAGATCCTATTTTCTATATTTCAAAGGTGATTTTCTTACAAAAATAGTTTTCACTTGATAATTTATACGAATCCTTATGAATACATCTATGTAAATAAGTGTATCAAATTGAAATATTGTAATTAATTTGGATAAATAAATATATTGAGACTTGTTCTAGCTAAGTAAATGGTAGATAAGGTTAGATCCATTCAAGAATACATCAAGTTAGCTTCGTGTAGATAGAAGTGTTATGCTGGCAATCATTGGAGAGGTCAAGAATTTGAATTTTGTGATAATGTTTTCTTGTTAACTCCCCCATGGAATAAGGTTATGAGATTAAAAAATATGGAAATTTGATCCCTTTGTATAATGTTACTTTCAAGATTCATGATAGGATTGGGATGGTAGCTTATAACTTGGCACTCCCACCAAACCTCTCTCAAGTTCATAATGTGTTCCACGTATCTCACATAAGGAAGTACATACCCAATCCTTCACATGTAATGAAATCAGAGGTTATATCACTAGATTATGATATTTTCTATAAATATACACTAGTATAAATATTGAATCAAAGAGATAAAGTTCTATGGAACAATACTACTTGTCTGGTTAAAGTTATTTGGAGGTATAAAAAATTTGTGGAAGCTACATAGGAACCTGAGGATGTGTTGAAGTGGAGATATCCTCATATTTTTGTACCAGAGTGATGGAATATTGAGGTATAAATTAATTTCAATGGATGAATAATGGAACACCTGAAGATTTTATATGAATTTTATTTGAAATAAAACTACAAATATTCTATAGATTTCCTTGCATGCTACCCCGAGTCTATATGAACTACGATATAGTAAACCTTTATAACCTAGACATTAATTAAGAAGGTATGAAAAATAATTACCACTTTATGAAAATATTTATAAAGTTTTTAATAATGAAAATTTATTGATTAATTTATAATAAATAAGTATTAAATTTTCAGTAAAGTCATTTTACACTTCAAAAATATATTTTATTCAAAAATTATTTTTATCAATTTTTTTCATGAAAACATAATAATTAATTTATATATTTTTTAGAAATTTTATCTTAGGAAATTAATAGAATTTTTGAAATCATCACATCAATATTATCTTAGAGTGAATTTTTATAATTTTTCTAAAAAGATTTCTCTTTCAGTGAATAATAAAAAATACCAATTTTTGTAAAAAATGTCATTTATTTACAAATAAAAGTAACATTATGTTTTTAATTTTATATTAAAGTAACATAAGTATCATTTAATTAAAAATAATATGATTAATTAAATAAGAATCATCACTATAATTTATTCTGATGTAAGTTAATTTTTGGGCTTAAACACACATTTTTATGAAAACTATTTTTATGTATGGGATGTGTTTTTATCTTAATGTATTAAATTAATCTCTATTTATTGATTATTTTAATTAATTTTTTAGATTATATATTCAATAATATTTTTTGACATTAATGTTATGATTTCTACAAGGAAATGAATGCAATTAAATTATGTTTTATGCACAAAAATTCATTCTTCTAAAACATGTTTTCATTATGGGGTGCACGCTTTTTTAAAATATAATTCTTCCACTTATATAAATTGAATATATTGAAATGGATTCAAAATTTTTAGAAATAATAATTAATATAATCTAATATTATTAACTTAATTTTTGGTTATAGTGAATATTAAAAAATGTAAAATTGTGTTACCATAATTAAGGTTAAAAGGATTTTACCAGGGGTTAAACCAAGAGATAAGTGTAGTATTTACACTAAAACCAATAAAATTATTATTGGTTGAAGATATTTTAACCTTATAATATCATAACTTTTAATACCTATCCACTTTGAGAAACGTTTCCATGAAAGTGACCTTAAATCATTGAAATATTTTAAGAAATTCCATGTGTGTCCCTCCCCTCACTAATAATAGGGAACACCCCATCCTTACTTATTCCGAATTTTTGAGCCTTATAGATAAAAAAATATCTATTAAAAAACCTTAATATAATATTTTAATTCAACCTATATCTTCTTTTCTTCTCTTAATACCAATCCGTCAAGGATTAAGGAGTAAGCCAAATGAGGTCTCTCAAAGAAGAGTTATAGATCTTAACCAAGAACTTTCAATTTTATTTCTTATTATACATCCCCTAAACATGTTGTATACAAAAAATGATTAATAAAGTATAATTAATATAATTATCTATTATTATGATGATTTAATAATCATTTACCACCTCTTCTCAATCAAATGGGAGATGAAAGTATCACTCGTGCATATGAGTGGACTACCACATCCACATAGAGATACAAATCATTTTACACCAACATCATTCATGGTTAATTATTATGATATATTTAATTTTTATTTATGATATGTATTTTATAATAACTATTATATAAAGTTTAATTAAAATTTTTCTTTCTTTTACTCTATCTATCCAAAAATAGAAACATCACTCGTGCACACACATAGACTACCGTCTCCACATAGTAATGAAATTCATTTTTCATTACCTATTTATATTAAAAGTTATAAATATGTATATAATTAATATATATTATATTTATATCATTATTAAAATTCTGTATATTAAGTAAACATGATCAAAATTTGAAGGACCATAATCACCAAACAAAAACAAACATGAAAAAACGAAGCAGTTAACACCCAAAATGAAGAGTTTAATAGATAATTGTTAATAAAAACGTGTTGAAATGATATAACTGGATCATATATGATATTATAAGTATTATTATGGTTCTCTTATAGAATAATAATAAATTTAAGCATATTATATAGTAGGTTAGAGTTGTTATGAATCAAGTAAGATATAAGGTAGGGGTTTCATCTTAATTTCTCTTCATTGAGACATGTTTTAATGAAATTCACTAATTTATTATTTATATGGTGTATATAATATCCATTAGAGGTGTTATATCATTAATCTATTTATATTCATTCCACTTAATTTTTCATTTTAAGTTATTACTTTCATGCGGGTTTTGATTCAAAAGTTACCAAAGTGTAAGGGTTTAATGTTACAATCTCATTTTTATCAGGATTATTTATTATTAAATTTTATGATAATGAAATTTTATGGAATATATCTTATAAATATTATTTATTTTCTTATCATATGGTTATATATATTTAATTAATTTTTTCCTTTAATCTTCCTCTCTTTAAGTACTCAAGAGGTCAATTTGTTTAAGGAAAAGCGACATTGTATTTCCCTTTGGTCAGGAATATTTTCTTCCATGTACATATTTTCTTTAAAATGTATTAAATAATGTTTTTAATATTCTAAAAATATTTTTTAAATTCATTTTTTATTTATTTTACTTTCATTACCAAAGTTTAAAAGTCACCTCCTTATCATTTTCCCAACGTGGTACTTTTGACTTTTTACAAAATATGTGAACAAAATTTTTGTTTTAACATACATCACATGAAGAGATTTCCCCACCATCATAAATAATATTTTATTAAAATATTCCATTATAATTTTATTTTAAAAAAAAATTAAAATTAAATTTTTAGTTATATTTTAATGGTATTTTTATTAATAATAACATTCTTTGATGTTTCTTACGATTTAATAGGGATATGATCCAATATTTCCATATTTATTATTTATATAGATGGTTTATGATTATGATGATTGAATATTTATGAGACTCATATCCTTTCCATGGGTTATGATTTTATGATATGATTAATGTTTTATGATGTCATGGTACACATATATATGGTTTTAATCTTATAACTCATGGGAATGAAATTATATATCCCTATAATGCATTGGGTAAATAAGGTTAACACATTTGATAATGAGGAATAGAATGAGGAGTGAACCTAGTTTAGTAAGGAAATTTGTCTAATAAGATAGTATTGGGAGTGAACCTTGAATTAGGAATTGATGGAATGAGGAGTGAACCCAACCCACTATGATAGTCTTATTTGTGATCCATGGAAAAGGAAACAATTTTTTACGCTTATGTGCATGAAAAAAAATTATTTCTTATGATTATAAATTTTTTTCATGGATCATGATTGATTTTTTATGACACTTCACTCTTATGTCTTATGTCATTTAATTGATACAACTTTATTCCATGTTTCATGATTATGATATATGAATTGATGGGTATGATTTTATAATGTTTAGCTCATGTTCTCATACCCTTATTCTTATATTATTCTCACTTATGATCATTTATTGATATCTCTTATGTTTACCCTTACAGATTGTACAAGATTGACCTTTATTATTTTTACATTCCCTGGGTTATGGATAAAGGTTTTAAGTATGTTATGTCTAATAAGGGTTATAGAATTGAAGAACTAAATAAGAAATTATATAGATATTTTATATACAAGTTGTTTATATATCCATGTTTCCAAAGACACTAATACTTTATGGTACGTAGACATGTTTTATTGAGAAATTTATTGAATATTCATATAAAATGATGTAATATTAATGTATGTAAATTATGGGTCACTATAAAATTTCTCTTAGATAGTTATAAAATTTAGTATTCAAAATTTCTCCTTTAATTCAAGTATGTTTCGGAATATGAATTTTTTTTTCACACATATTGTTAAAACCTAACACTTGATTCTACCTTGAAGTAGGGTAGTATATCATGAACTTTATGGTCACACCACAATGAATATACAATGTAGTTTATTTTATGTTTTAATTTGATTAATTTAAATGTTTAAAATATAAAACCATATTAAATGAGTTTCCCATCACCCCCACCATACAACACTTCATAGCCTTTCCTTCTCAAATTCTTCTAAGTTATAAGTGATAACATCCTAATTTGTGCTCAAATTCATGTCTTTTCAATCTCAGTGAGTCTACTATGAAAAAAATATGAATCCTATTCCCTATATTTGTAATTTTAAATTTGGTTTCAGTGAAATTCATTGATTATTTCTAATTTCAGAGATTTTGTCATATTTCTTAATTTCTACTAATTGGATCTGATTTTTTTGGTGATATTCAACAAGAAAGAATAAATTGGATTGAGGTAGGTGGTCCCTAATTAATCACAATGGTTTATGATTGTTTCATATAATGTGTGATGCATGATCTCACCACCCATGTGTGATTGATTGATAATTAACCTGTAATGTATTATTTGAACTTAATTTAGTAGGGAAATGATATTTAGGGACATAATAGACCATCTAGTTACTATAACCTTATGTAATGGTTGAATATTTAAACACTCTTGACTTAGAGAGCACGAGGTTCTATAATTGGAATCCCTTTGGAGGTTTCCTGGGGTTATATGACATTAAATAGTTCTAGAATGGTACCTTTAACCTCCTTAGACATATGATAGGTATATAAATAATAAGGATTGACTTGAGGATTGAATTTTGTGGAACTAGTGAGTTTATTTGTTACCTTTGTCTAGTTAAATTTATAATTATGATGAGAATTATTCCCCCACTATATTTTTAGCAATTGGGTGGGTAATTATTATTTTTGAATAGAAATTGGTTAAGTGTACAATAAAAGACCTAGATATATTTAAATATTACTTGGATGATATTACAACCTTAAATAAAAGTGTCTATATATAGTTTCTTGTATTTTTTATTTTTCAAATGTGAGATTCTGGTTATTTTTGTGGGATAATATACCCTTATTTCCATCAATGGTTATAGTTGGGATGAAATTCCTACTTGTATTATGTCATTCATGATGAGTGATTATATTACCATTATTTTATATATTTGTAACTGGGATTATATGACTATGTTAAAGGGATGTACTACCCACTAGTCCTCAGAATGTGATGCCCATGTGGTCTTCATGATAAAGGTAATGGGATAAAATGCCCAACTATTTGTTAATACCCTTGGAAGTGGGATGCACTGCCCATGATGTGATGCTTCCATGTAAGGGAATGATATTAACAAATGAGAATTATTGATAAGGAATGTGATTCCTTATCTTAGGTTGTGGCATGAGACTATGGAAACTTTCTCATCTTTAGATTATACTCATGGCTCAGGATGTTATAATCTCTCTTGAGGATATATTCAAGACATGATGGCCCCATGTATTTGATTTCTTAGGGATTCCATGACCATGATTGTGAATTTTTTATCAGGATATACTAACTCTGTATTGATTTCCATGACATGATGGGATGCTATTCCCAGTGATTGTGAGTTAGGATATGATTTATAGTTTATGTTTAAGTAATTTGTTTAAAGAACCCTGAAATTGGATGAAGCAAGTATGGTCCCACTTGTGTGGCTATATAGTACCCTTGGTCATGAAATATTTATTATTACTACTATTTCTTGTTAACTTTCATTTATGAGCAGATCACACTATACATGAAACTATGTTTACTAGATATTTTTGGGTACACTGTTATTGGTGGCCTACTGATTTATACTCACACCCTTCTTAGGCTCCCTAGTGCGGAGTAGAATTTATGGCTTGTGATATAGGTAAGGGAAATGTCCCTACTTCTAACTATTGATATGTTGAGCTTGGTAGAAGATGTGACCTAGGGCTGGTCCTGAACTCAAAACTAGTTTTATTATTTTTTATTTTTTTTATTTTTGGGAATGTGATAGAATTTTACCTTGGGAGATCCTTTTCATATATATATAAATCTGTGATATTATTACTACCCATTTTTTTATAGCATGGTGATTATTATTTATTTAATGATTTCATGTAGCTATGATTTTCACATTTATTTGATTTATGTTTGTGATGACTATTGATTACATGGATATTTATTTTATTTATGGTTATCTATAACAAATAGGGTATAGTCTCTCACTTTATGCATGGACCCTCACCATTGGTCAGTAGCCTCTGGCATATGGGGAGGTGCCCTTGAGTTATAAAACATGTGGTTTAGTCATATTAGCAGAGAATTGAGCTAGGGATCCACACATACATTTAATAATATGTTATAAAACATACGAGTAAATGGAAATTATCACAACACTTGTGAAACTTTGACTATCCAACACACTTAATCCTTTCATTATATGAAACATATTTTTTATGAAAGCTAATGTGGAAGAGATCCAAACATTAACCATTTACAATTTGGTTGACTTATTAATCATTGGGTGTTATATGAATCTTAAATTATGATTTATATTTCCTTATGATATATATTAGTCATAAGATATGACTAATATATAGTGACATGATATTATATACCATTACTTATGATAAACTCATATTGTACCATATGACATATCCAAATATAAATAAAATATATATGGATTTAAGGAATATATCTATCAAGAATTGATCGATCCAAGGGAACATTTCCATTCAGAGAATATTTATCTTTAAAAACTTTCTCACATAAGGGCCATGGAAATACATGTAAGTGACAAATTTACTTCACTAAAAGAGCTAAATTAAAATAAATAAAACTAAAAAATCTCAATACATCTAAATTTTTTTCATATAGAGTTTCTACCATGAAATCAAATGCATAATATTCCTGTCACCCACCTTACCGTAAAAAAATTATTCAAAATCATATTAATATCATGTAAAAGGGTACTAGGAAGCTTAAATAGTTTTATCAGTTAGATAAGAATGGAAAATACCACTAATTGACTAAGAATCACCTTCCACACTTGTGAAATATTCTTATAATTCCAATTATTCACCCTTTTTCAAACCATCTCTAAAATAAAAGACAAGTCCTCCTATTTAGATATTCCATGATAGGTAGGAATCCCACAATAATTATCATGATTTAACACCTACTTCAAACTAATGATGTTGAAAAAGTACTCACACCTATCACAATTAACCTCTCTACTAAATGAAACCTCATATTTTTAAAATTTAACTCTATTTACAAATTATTTATAGTACTTATCTAGAATTTTTAAAATAAAAAGAACTTAATCTTGTGTTTAATAATTGAGAATAAGGAAATTTTTAGTAAAAAATAATTTATAAATAATAAGACCATATCTACTGGAGTTAACTATATGAATTTAACCCTTAGACATCACCCTTGAAATAATTATAGAAAAAGTTCTAGAAACCGTAATAAAAATATTGGGTGAGATTGTATCATCTTGTATTAATCATATATAAATAATAGAGACATCAAAAATACCACCATTATTAATAATTATATATGATACTGAAGAAAAAAAACTCATCATCATATATATCAACTTCTATTTAAACCATAAATGTTTCAATAAAAACTTTAAATAATTTCATTCTACCCTGTTATAAGCCTTAATCATATCCAATTTCATATAATCCACCTTTTTTAACAAGATAATTGTGTTTTCATATAATTAAAAATATTTTGAGCAACAATAGAATTATCTATAATAATTATTGATAGGATAAAAGCACTTTAATTATCACTAATAATAGATGAAATAATTTCTATGATTATATTTGAAATAGACTTGAAAAATATTTATAAATGAAATTATATAGCCTAATGCTATTAAACTATAATACTTTATAAGGAGTATAAAACTTTGAAATAAAAAAAATAAGGTTATTAATAAAATCATCCATAATATAGTTTAAAATCCAAAAATTATTCAAATGATTCATAATAATAGACATAATAATAATCTAATACCTTAGAAAAATATTTCATGCAGTCTATATAGACTTAGTTCCTCAGTAGGATACATAACCTTTAGAACTTTTGTAACATCAATATCATATTCAATTGATCATTGAAGTCATCTATAGACAACCTATGCAAACCATTGATCAAATATAAATCCACCTGAAAATAATCAGAAGTAAATAGTTTGGTATAGAAATCTATAATTTTATTACCAATAGAATCATTCTCAGTCACCTAGCTCTTTTATTCATTTAATAATTTTATATTACTATTCTTCATCCTTATTGTAGATTCATTCTAGGGAAAAAATTAAGTATTAATATCCCATTTCTAAAACTCATTCACTCATTAAAAAATATGCTAGTGTTCTTCCTATTTATGTAACACCCCATCAATCTCATTATCTAAATTTTGAATTTCTATAAGGATTTGTTCACACCAAGAATTTTTATATAAATACCAAATTCATATATCTTATTTATTAATATTCCTATTATTTAAATTTTACCTGCCTATCTCTAAACTAAAAGACCCTAAATAATTCTCATAATCTTGTCCCCTACCAAGAAATTTGGAACTGATTCCCATGTCATTTTATTAAAATCATCACATTCCTCATATATAAGCTATTTGATTTCAAAAAATATCCTTACATCCCTTTTTTTTATAATACCTCCACATTATTCAACTATATAATACATGAATAATCAAATTTTATAAGAAATAAAATTTATATACGATAAAGGGGGAAAAATTAATCCAAGAATCTTCTCCTATAAACCAATCCAAATGTTCACTCATACTAGTCATTAGATCCTTCTTACAAAACCATGTAAACCAATCCCTCAGCAACCGAAATCACTAAGAGTAGAGAACCCAATGAAAAATTACTATTTATCGCTGATATCGTAAATTACCACTGTGTTTCTCAGTTGTAACCAAAATCTCATTGAAATAAACACCCATAAGAAGAGATCCTTGAGATTGTATAGAAACTCTATTGAGTGGTTCTCAAATTTTAAACTTTTCATCATTATAAAACAACCCATAAATACTAATAAATGCCTAAAAAACCCATTATTTGTATGAATATAACCAATAATGTGATTATTAGGATAATCATTAGTTATGAAATTGATTTCCACCTTCTATAAGAAACCAAGACCACTATACCTTCCCCTTATAAAAATTCCAATATGTACAAGGACAATGTAGTTTAAATTTTAGAGTAACTAGAACCTTATCATCCAATAATGTCTTTAATTATAATATTATATAAGGGATAACTTTATGAATCCACCTTTAGATTTATTGATCCATATATGGATTTCAATGCCCCTAAGGATTTCAATATAAAATATTTAGTGAAATTGGTAGGGTAGGATATTAAAAACTCAAAACATTTAATTTTCATCAATAGATTTATAGAAAAACTTACTCTTCTTGTTTGAATTTGTGTCATCAAAATCAATACACGCTATTTTGGTCTTCCCACAAATAGCTTCTAGACACATGAATCAAACCACAATTCTATCTAGTTGAATCCACTTATTCCATATGGATCCACCTTCACAACTCATAGAAAAATAATTAGATTCAACCCCTTCACTTAGACATGACTAGAATAACTCTCAAACATGAAGTTTTTTTCATGAAATTCATAAACCCATGAATAAATATTGATCAAATGCAACTAAATTGACATAATATAAGAATTTTGAAGCACCAGGTTTTTATATTGTTTATAAAACTCTTCCTTGGGTGATGTAGACACTAAAATAAATACATTAAGCCAAGTTAAATCAGTAGACACATCATCAACCTTTCAAATTTTTTAAATGGAATCCCATTTGTTTAATCCTTTCCCAGGAGAATCATAAACCAACATAAAATCATCCAGCCAATTCAACCCCTACTCATTGAATAAGATAGGTTAACCTATTTGAATCCCATTAGTCTTTCGAAACAAAGACACCTCTATCCCACCTATACCCATTTCCAAGAAATTATACAACCCCACTCACAATAAGTATTATAAACATATAAAAATATATCCATTAGAGGTATCAACAAAATTATTATGTTACCCCATTCAATGCCACTCAACTAGTGCCCAGACCATTGATCACTACTTGACCTCAGGTACTCCCTCTTATTATAGAGGTTTCTAACTAGCAGAGAGGGTATAAGTTGTTACCTTGAGGAGACAATAACCTCATATCATAGTAACGACAATGTAAATTACCAAAAAACATCCATAATCATCCGTCATAGTATAAAAAATAAATAAAACATGACCATAAATAAGAAATTAATGTAGAAACATATAATCATATAGATTCATGGTCATGACAACATACATAAATAGAAAACCCATTGAGATGATCACATATAAAAATAAATAAAACAATCAATCTTCATTGAGGTTCTATTTCCTCCCTTGAGCCTCACCTTAACCAAATTTCCAAGTCCTATCTGAGCTATCCTACTCAATCGTGCAACACTATGTCTCTTACCTACCCAAACTTGTGATCAATGAAGTCTTATTAGGTACCCAAGTTCCATGGATACCTAAGTAGGGTGTGAGTATAACTCAATAGGGAACCACTGATGGGGTCCCAAACATACCTAGTAAACATAGTGTATACACATGTGATATTATCAACTGAATAAATAAAAACATTATGGAAGCATAAATAAAATAAACACCTTTGATCCTTAGTTTCTAATGTGATACTCAAGATAAACCATACCTTATTAGGTTAGTGTAAGAATTTATCCAAGCATGATACATAACCTTAAGGGTATAAAAGTCCAACCCCATGTTCTCATGAATATGAACATTTTAGGTGAAAGCACCAGATCATAGGAATCATCCTAGGTATCTCAAAATAATCACATTCATAATCAATGAATTACATGTAACATATTTGGTATTTCACATAGTATTAGGAACATACTATAAACCATAGGTTATTTCCTAGGCATTCTATATGGGAATAAGGCCAAATACTAGGTAAAAACCTAGGCATTCCATATAGACACACTCGCCAACTCCTGAAAATTATCATAGGTATTCCATATATAAGGTGTGTACGGTAAATAATAAGAAGTATCCTAGGAGTATTATGAATACAAGGATCAATGGATATATCCCAAGTATAATCTTAAGCATCCCATCTATCATCATAGACTTAGAGGGTAGTGTGTCCCTCCAGTCTATCTCATATAATAATAATAGTAATGCGAGTTGAAAAAATATCCCAACCCCATTACGCATATCCAAGGTCAACCTATCAAGTGTGTGAAATATCCTCATCACATACATAAAAATATCACACCATTGAATTGGGTTCTAAGGTTACACCCACAATCATCAATATCTATTACCACTTTAACCCTCATAAGGGTTATCAAATCATTGGGGCACCCATCAATGTCCCCTAGGTCACACCATGGAATGAAAAAACTCTATAAAAATCTCATATCTCAAGTCATACCCACCAATAAGAGGTAATAATTTCCCTTTAACTCATCATAATAACATCACTACCTCACTATATTTATAGAATAAGACCAAATGGAACCACTCTAGGAAGATAATATATTTATCATCTCATATTCCAAGTCATCCCTGGTCAGTCTGCTCACCCATATAATCATAATTATTTCTAAAATCAACCCTCTTGGGTAAAAATTAACTAGTGGGGTGGAGGAACACACCCCACTCTAATAACAACTATTCTTAAGGCTCTAAGGAATATCATGATTCAATCATGGTTTTCTTGGGCCATTTTTCTAAGTTAAACACTCTCCTTTATAAGGATGACTCCAAGGGATCCTATAATAGGGACACTAAATATGAACCATCCTAATTATACCCCTAGGGTTCATGTATCTCAAAGATTCAAATTTATAGTTAAGACCTTAACCATTGGTGGATGAAGCATCAACTGGCATGAAAGGGTCCATCATGGCCCATGACCCTTACATTTATACATGATATTTTTTTTAATAAAAAAATTCATTTAATTCATAAAAAATTACTTTAATTTATTAAGGTTTTATTATCTAAAAGTGGAAAGACCACATGTCACATGATTTATAAATAAAATACATAAACTATAGAGAAATTCATAGGGACCACCTACCACATATGAAACTATATCATTTTAAAAAAAATCCCTACAACTCTCACCCAAGATCTAAATCCAACTGGCCATCACCCATCATTGTGAGACCCTATCTCATGCCACAAAATTTTACTAAATTAATTATAATAGTTTATAATTAATTTTTAAATTTAATTTAAATAGGAATAATGCCTAAAATCTCACTAAGCCACTACCTGAGGTCCAATCCTTGAGTAAAGGGGTACACGCCACCCCCAACATCCATCCAGACATTTAATACACAAATACCCAATTTATCTCTTTAATAAATACACACATATCACCCAAAACACCAAAAATCCTACATAAAATCATAGTAGAGATATACCAATTTGAATCTATAGAAAACTTAGTGTGATCATACTCTTGAAATCTTCTCTATATAAGCCGAAAAAATCTCCATCTTTCAAGATGATTCCACCATTGTATGGTGGAATCATCACTAAAAACCCTCTCCTAACAAGAATAAATTAGTGATGAGGAAAAATGGAAAAGACACAAGGAAGAATCAACAAGGAGTATTAGATTCACCTCGAGCTATCTTCCAGACCAAATGACACTTTATTTTATTGAGAAACAAGGAATATTTCCATCTTGGAAGAAGAAGTGATCGAGAGACCACTTCAAGTGAGCCCCCTGTATACAGGGTGTAAAAATACCACAATCCCCCTTTTAAAAAAATATTTCTAATCATTTATTTTATTTTATTATTTCTTTTTTTGAATCTAGAAGAACTATTCACATGAAGGAAAAATTGATAAATACCTCTACCCTTATATAGTGCATAAGGGTTATCCTAGGCGACCCTTACATAGAGAGTAAGGTTCATCTCAGATCACCCCTATATAAAGTATAAGATTCATCTCAAATCACCATTACAAAAACCATATGGGTTATACCCTAATCACCCTTACACTATGCGTAAGGGTGATCTTCCGACCACACTTATTCTTTTCATAAGGGTCACCCTTATGCTTCTCGTAAGGGTTACCCTTAGGAAGAGTGTAAGTGTCATGACCCGTCCTCGGGGCCCGTGCCGTGACTACCCCAATCCCGCCTTCCAAAGGCCAGGGGCTGGCGACTAGCACCAAGGCGTAAATCCCGGAAAAAGGGAAGGCATTGCCTTTGAAAAGTAAACAAGCACCACAGAGTAAGCAAGCGGAAAAGTAAAAACTAAGTAAAAATTGTACAAGCTGTGCTGAAAGTAAAAGGGGCTGGAAATACAAGCCCAACTGTAAAGTACAACTGAAAGGAAAAACAACAACTGAAAAGAAAAGCCGCAGCGTCGAGTCGTCCTCTGGAAGTCCCACCTGAAGGGTGGGTACAGATAGCCTCCACGGATCCTCGGTCCAGCCGTCTGCTCCGAGTGCGTCCCGCCCAGTGGTCCACCTCCAGGTACCGTCCTGCTCCGCACGCCTCCACCTCGATCAGCGCTGCCCATCGTCTGTAACCAACACCACGAAGTGCGGGCATAGCCCGTGCAGGGGTGAGTATAAGCTACTCAGTAGGGACCCCGAGACCCCCGAAGGTCTCCCAAAATCCACAAAGGATAATCCACAAAGGAAAGATACAATCACGAAGTAACAACCGACACTGCTTAGGTATATTCCCATACATACACCTAAGTCATAAATTCCCGTTCGGCTCCAACGTCCGAGCCCAAGCACAACCCAGTCCACATAGGAAAGCAAAAACGTATACCCACACAAGATAGCACAACACAATCCACAAAGGAGAGTAAACAGTAATCCACATAGGATAGCTCAACACAATCCACAAAGGAGAGTAAACAGTAAATCCACACAGGATGGCTCAACACAATCCACAAGGAGAGTAACACAGTAAATCCACACATGATAGCTCAACACAATCCACAAAGGAGAGTAACACAGGATTCAACTCACACATGTATACATCTTCAGATGACGATAAAGATGATCACTGATCCATCTAAGTCGTCGGACCCACAAAGGATCGATAGGTACTAACCCCCGCAAAGACCCATACTGGATCGGGCCTACACAGGACCTGTAGGCGCTGGCTCACACAGAACCGCTGAGCGCTGACCCACACAGGATCAGACCCACACAGGATCGGGCCCACACAGGACCTGTAGCACTGATCCACATGGGATCGCTGAGTGCTGTAGTTGTCGCAGTCCACTGAGGATCTCTGCACAGTCGTCAGCGCAGTCCACTGAGGATCTCTGCACAGTCCTCGCTGCAGTCCACTAAGGATCTCTACACAGTCGTCGCTGTCGAAGTAGCAGTCGCAGCTAGCTCTAGGGTTCCCGCACACAGCAAGCTCGTTCGGGAGGGTCCGCTCCACGAGCCGAGAGGCTGATACATCAACTGACACAAAGTCCGAAGTTGATGTATCCAAAAGTTCCGTATCGTCAACAGGAACTCAACGTCGCAGACGGCGCGTCAATCGGAAGCCCGGTCTGAGAGTTATTGGCTTTTTCGTCCCAGGGGCCCGGTTGGGTTTTAAGGCAAAACCAACCTGACCGTACTCCACCTGCATCTAAACCTCGGGCAGAGTATTCCAAAAGATCTTTCTCACTAAGAGGAACTCAACAAAGCCGACGACACGTCAATCGGACGTCCGTAGCTCAAGATATGAGTGTTTCCGCTCCGAGGGCCCGGTTGGTTACGTGTACGAACCAACCCGGCCGAACTCAAAGTAATCCGAAACCTTGAGTGCGATATACCGAAACGACCGTCTCGATCCAAGGATCGCATCGCCGCTGACGGTGCGTCGTTTGGAGGTCCGTAGCCCGAGTTATGGGCATTTGAACCTAAACAGTTCGGTATTGGGGGTTTCGGGCCCGGGCCAACCCGGCCCGA
Source organism: Viscum album (assembly GCA_963277665.1). Taxonomy (NCBI): domain Eukaryota; kingdom Viridiplantae; phylum Streptophyta; class Magnoliopsida; order Santalales; family Viscaceae; genus Viscum; species Viscum album. Next base: position 3,291,063 of record OY728165.1, read on the forward strand.
GACCCCCCCAGCTGGCCCGAACCGGGTCGACCCGCCCCGGACAGGGTCGGCCCGGCCCGGCCTGGCGGACCGACCAGGCGCCGGTCCGGCTCAAGGCAGCGCGTTCGGCGTGCTGCCAGCTCGGCCTTCGGCCGAGCTGATTGAGAAACGGGGGGCGCCTGCCCCCCTTTGTGAAACCGTGACCCCCCCTCATTATGGGGGGCCGTTTTTTTGCTGGCTGGGGGAATTTAATTTCCCCGGCTTCCCCATTTCCGGCCAGCCCGACCTGGCCGGCCGGCTCCTCCTCAACGGGACCGGCAAGGGCCGGTCCCCTTCCGGCTTCCGACACCGGTGGCCCGACTGGCCGCCGGTCACTTGTTCCGCCGCGGCCCGGAACCGGCCGCAGCCTATGCCGTCCAGCGCAGTGCGACGACACCGCTCCCCTCCGCCGCGGCCCCGCTTCGGCCGCCCCGCTCCAGCCGCAGCGCCTTCGACTTCCTTCGACGTGACGCGACAGCGTCGTGTTCTTGGATTTCTTTCCATGGCGCGGTGCGACGGCGCCGCGCAATACTTTCCGTATGATACCCGCGTGGTGCGACGACACCACACCATCTCGTTCCATCCACAAGAAACAATCATGAACAAAGAAGGGGGGGGGGGGGGGGTTCGGCCGTGTTTGTGCGGTCCGGACCCCCTCTCGTTAAATGATAGCATTTATTCGATTATCCACGAAGTTCGATATGCTAGAATCAAGAACAGAATAATTAAATAAATAACAAAATTCCCCTACTTCGGTTTCAAGAGCGGAGAATACCAACAAGCCGCGGAAGACAAGCATCGCGGAGGTCGGGCGTCGCGGTAATCGAACGTCGATTTCGTTGACGTCAAGGTGCGTCCGAAGAGGTATCGTCGCTGGAGAAGCTTCGTAAGCTGACGAAGAAAGTCCAAGGAGGAAGCGGCGTCTCCTTTCATTGACACGAGAAGAAGATCGAAAGAAGCGGCGTCGTCGATCTTCGGAAACACACCGATTGCGAAGAAGAGAAGAGACGACACGTCTTTCTCTTCTTATGGTGACAATGTTCTTCGTCGGAGCCTAAGTGTTCTTCGTGTTCTTCGTCGTGGTTGAAGAAGAAGAAGAAATCTTCCCCAAATCCTCTCAAGGTGACAAGAGAAAACTAACCAAAATAAAATAAGCCTAAGGCTTATTTTATTTACACAACTAAACCACTTTGAATTTCGAAAGTTTGAAAATCAATAACTCATCTCAATTAAAAATCAAGTTGTAAAAATTAAATTGAGTGGAGTTATTGGGAGTTTAAAGGGGAGTTGAGGAGTTAGGGTTCGTGTGGGCCCCACCACACTTAATCCTCTCAAGGGAGGTTAAGTGGATGTGGGTCCCACCTCTAACTCCCTTTGGGAGGATAAAACCAACATGGTTTAAAATAAATTGTGTTTCCACAATTTATTTAACTTCATTCAAAATTCCCCAAAACTAACTCTCAACCCACATAAAACGCAACCTCGGAAAAGGTCTCCTTAAGCGAATATCGGCGCTGCGAGTTCATCGGTGCCCTCAGAATTCGATTCCGGGCATCGGTTCAAAAGTTAGAAATTCCCGCTCGTTCGTTCACTGAACGTACCCGATCCAAACTTCGGAAATTAATTCCGGGCACACCGGGCCTCAGAATCAGGTGCCGTCAGAAACCACGCTCTTGTAAAATTCTAAAGAAAATTAAGAAAAAATTTTCCTTGAATTTTATGGGTCTTTACATTACTCCCACCTCAGGGCTTTACGTCCCCGTAAAGATACATCAAAACTAGGGAAACAAATGAGGGTACTGAGCACGCATCTGAGCCTCCCGCTCCTAAGTGCTCTCCTGGAGATTCCCATGCTGCCATCTGATGCACACTAGAGGAATCGACCGTCCACGTAGGACCCGATCCTGTCGATCCTTGATCTCCACCGGGACCTCCGTAAAAGTCTCCCCATCGTCAACATCAAGCTCCCCATGGTCAATGATGTGCGTCGGGTCGTGCACGTATCTCCTCAGCTGAGATACGTGGAAGACGTCGTGCACCCGGTGCAACTGAGGTGGTAGAGCCAGGTGATAAGCCACCTCGCCAATCCTGTTGAGGACCAGGAAAGGTCCGATGAATCATGGAGACAACTTGCCGCCTCGGCCAAATCTCCGCAAACCACGTCGAGTGAGACATTCAAGAAGACGCGGTCACCATACTCGAACTCTAGTGGCCTCCGCCTCCTGTCAGCATATGACTTCTGCCAGCTCTGAGCTGTCCTCATCCGCTCCTGGATGACCTGGACCATCTCTGTCGTGGCCTGGACCATCTCTGGTCCCACAAGTGCTGACTCCCCAGGGTCTGTCCAGCACAAAGGAGATCTGCAAGGTCTGCCGTACAATGCCTCGTATGGTGCCATCCCGATGGTGGAGTGGTAGCTGTTGTTGTACGCGAACTCCACCAAGGGTAGGTGGTCCTCCCAGCTGCGACCAAAGTCGAGGACACATGCGCGGAGCATGTACTCGAGAATCTGAATGGTCCTCTCCATCTGACCATCCGTCTGAGGGTGAAAGGCTGTGCTCAGACGTAGCCACGTCCCGAACGCCTCCTACAACCCCTTCCAAAGACGGGAAGTAAAACGAGCGTCCCGATCGGAGACGATAGTCGATGGCACACCGTGAAGCCGTAAAATCTCCTGAACTTAGAGACGCCCCAAGCTCTCCACTGAGCCCTGCTCTCGGATGGGTAAGAAGTGTGCCGACTTGGTGAGTCGGTCAACAATCACCCAAATGGAGTCGTGACCTTTGAAAGTGCGTGGAAGTCCAGTCACGAAGTCCATAGATATCCCGTCCCACTTCCACTCTGGGACCTCCAAGGGCTGTACCAAGCCTGCTGGTACCGGATGCTCTGCCTTCACCTGCTGGAGGTGAGGCACTGTGAAACGAACTCTTCCACAACCTTCTTCATGCCCGACCACCAGTGCTGTCTTCTGAGGTCCTGGTACATCTTCGCCACTCCAAGATGTACCGCCAAAGGAGAAGTGTGAAACTCTCTCAGCACATCCTCTCGTAAAGCGACTGGCACCAAGGTACGTCCTCTGAAAAGGACGTCATGCTCTGCTCCAATGGAGAAACCATCAGGTGCCTGTCCCGAGGATATCTGTGCACGCCGTGTCTCACAGTCAGCGTCCCCACGCTGAGCCTCTCTGACCCGCTGTAGAAGTGGAGGAGAGACGGTGAGAGACTAAAGGAAGGCTGATCCGTCTCTATCCACGAAGGATATCTTAAAAGTGGCTAGCTGCTCTGTCGCCTCCTCAAGTAGCTGGATGCCCGTCCTCCTGCTGAGGGCATCGGCTACTACGTTCCCCTTCCCAGGAGTATAGACTATCTCAAAGTCATAGTCCTGGAGGAACTCGAGCCATCACCACTGTCTCAGGTTCAGGTCCTTCTGAGAGAAGATGTACCTGAGACTCTGGTGGTCAGAAAAGACTGTAAAGCGCTCGCCCATCAGATAGTGCCGCCATGTCTTCAGAGCGAAGACCACTGCTGCTAGCTCCAGGTCATGGGTAGCGTAGTTCTGCTCATGCGGACTCAATTGATGTGATCCATAGGCAATCACGGCCCGATCCTGCATCATGACACACCCGAGTCCGGTCTTTGATGCATCGCAGTAGACTAAATATCCAACTCCCTCCTCAGGAAACCTCAAGATAGGTGCGCTGGTCAATCTCTGTCTCAGCTCCTGGAAGCTCTGCTGACATCTGTCTGACCACACGAAGGGTTTCCCCTTCTTATTCAACGCTGATAGTGGCACCACAACTCTGGAGTAGTCCGACACGAATCTCCAATAGTATCTGGCTAGACCCAAGAAACTCCGAACCTCCGTCACGCTCCTGGGTGGCTTCCATGCTAACACTGCCTCGATCTTCGCAGGATCCACTGCAACTACTACCTCAGAGATGACGTGTCCCAAGAAGTGGACCTCACGTATCCATAACTGGAACTTCGAGAGCTTACCATAAAGATGGTTCTCTTGGAGTGTGTCTAGTACAACCCGTAAGTGGTAGGCGTGCTCCTCCTCAGTCGTCGAGTATATCAAAATGTCATCGATGAAGACCACGACAAATCGATCGAGGTATGGATGAAAGATCCTGTTCATGAGGGCCATGAACACTGCTGGAGCATTGGTTACGCCGAAGGGCATAACCAAGAACTCATAGTGGCCATACCTACATCTGAAGGCCATCATCTACACGTCCTCGTCTCTAACTCTGAGCTGATGATAGCCTGACCTGAGGTCTATCTTCGAGAACCACTGTGCTCCCTTGAGCTGATCAAAGAGGTCATCAATCCTCGGTAGCGAATACTTGTTCCTCACTGTCACCTAGTTCAGGCGACGATAATCGACACACAATCGCAAGATCCCGTCCGCCTTCTTGGCGAACAATATCGGGGAAGCCCAGGGTGAAACACTGGGTCAGATGAACCCCTTGCCCTGCAAGTCCTCCAACTATACCCGTAGCTCTCGAAGCTCGGTGGGGGCCATCCGATATGCTGGAGTCGATATCGGGGATGTCCCGGGGTACTGGTCAATATAAAAGTCTACCTCCCTGCGAGGAGGTAACCCTGGGACGTCATCAGGAAAAACGTCCGCAAACTGATCCACCACTGTAGGAAAACCAGGACTCCCTACGTCAACTACTCCTAGGATGAGGCTAGCCAACTGATGAGTGATGGGCTGTCCTCTCCTCTGCGAGAGTCCATCCTGTACTGCAAAGGATCCCTTCTCGCCGGTGAAGGTGAACCTGCTCCCGTCAGTGTGTACACATTGCACCTTGCACCTAAAACAGTCAATATGTGCATGGATCGTAGATAACCAATCCATTCCCAAGATGACGTCGTAAGGCCTCGACGCTGCTACAAGAAGATCCCAGCCAAAGCTATCGCCTCCTAGAGTAAGCTCACACTGCCGGCAGTAGTGTGTAATCGTGGAGTCTGCTCCCGTAGGAGTCTCTACCCGTAAGGATCGAGCCAACGACTCTGTCGGAATCTCCGAGATCCGAACAAGGGCAGCGGATATGAAAGAGTGACTCGCTCCTGTGTCTATAAGAACTATAGCAAGGGTGGAATAGACACAGATAGTACCTCGAATCATCTCGGGCGCGCCGTGGTCGTAGGCCACTGCTGCCTGGAGCTGTGCCTATCTCTACCCTCCAGCTCCCTGTGGCCGGGGTGGACCTCCTGGTGGTGGTGGTGGTAGAGCCTCAAAGCGTCGCCCACCACCTGCTGCTCGGCCAGCTCCTCTGCCTCGTCCGCCTCCTCCCTGCAGACCGCCGCGGTCGACCCTCTGCCTCTGCCTCGGTGGTCCCTCAACCGTCTACTTCTCCTCGGCACGACGGGTCGGGCAGTCAAGAGCCATGTGGCCCTGCCCGCCGCACGAGTAGCACTGTCTGCCTCTCGAAAGACTAGCTCCGTGCTGTGTGCCCCGCACTGCTGAGCCAGTGTCCTGAGGTCGTCTGCCTAAAGGTCTGGTCTGCCTGGACCCAAGAGTCATCTGTCGACTGCCTGCTGTAGAAGACTCTGCTACGTGCCGCCCTGCGGTGGGTCTCGGCGCTGGTGTAGACTCAACAAGAAAGCTCTCGATCAAAAGGGCCCACTCCAGTACTCCTGTCTGAGTCAGAATGCTGAGGGAGATCAGCGATGCCCTGATCTCGTGTCTCAATCCCTGCTCAAAGGTCCGGGCCCGGAAGAATGGGTCCCGTACCATGTCGGTCGACTAGCGCGAGAGGTCTATAAATCTCGCCGAGTACTGGGCGACCATCATGCTGCCCTGCCGCACCTGAAGAAGCTCCTGAATGCGCACCGCACGGAGGGTGGATGAGATGAACTCCGAGCGGAATAGGCTCTAAAAGTCCGTCCAAAGTAGAGATGCCTCATCATACACCTGGAGCATCAAACTCCACCATCGGCCCACTACTGCGTGCAGTAGGCTCGCAGCGAGGATCACCATGAGGTCTGCTGGTGTCCTCACTAGCCTGAAAACTCGCACCACTTCCTCTAGCCAGTCCTCGGCTGCCTGAGGGTCCGTCTCCCCACGGAACCTGGGCGGTCGCTGGCGCTGGAACTCATGCAGTGCACCGATGCGACGTGCATCGTCAACGACTAGTGCTGGAAGCATCGGTGGCTCGGCGGGTAGAGCTACCGCCGGTGCCACTGCTGACAAAGGGCCCTGCACCGAGACCTCGTCGCTCGGTGGGCTATCATCACGCTCGACTCTCGGAACCCTAGCTGGCTGCCGTCGTGGGGACATCCTTAAAAGGAAACAGGTGCGCCATGGTTAGAACAGTATACCTGGTGAGCTGATACAAAGTAATCACAAAGAAAACTTGAAACACACACGCAATCAATGTTTTCGTGCATGAAGTCGTAAATCAGAAGTCAGGGTCCTGGTGTACGGATACGTCGGCCGCCGCACCAACACTGGACTCCCTGGACTGATAACCACACTCAATACGCTAAAAACTATTGCTTCACATATAAAAGTTCAGAGTTCGCGGTAGAACCGAACTCCTCTGATACCAATTTGTCACGACCCGTCCTTGGGGCCCGTGCCGTGACTACCCCAATCCCGCCTTCCAAAGGCCAGGGGCTGGCGACTAGCACCAAGGCGTAAATCCCGGAAAAAGGGAAGGCATTGCCTTTGAAAAGTAAACAAGCACCACAGAGTAAGCAGGCGGAAAAGTAAACACTAAGTAAAAACTGTACAAGCTGTGCTGAAAGTAAAAGGGGCCGGAAATACAAGCCCAACTGTAAAGTACAACTGAAAGGAAAAACAACCACTGAAAAGAAAAGCCGCAGCGTCGAGTCGTCCTCTGGAAGTCCCACCTGAAGGGTGGGTACAGATAGCCTCCACGGCTCCTCGGTCTAGCCGTCTGCTCCAAGTGCGTCCTGCCCAGTGGTCCACCTCCAGGTACCGTCTTGCTCCGCACGCCTCCACCTCGATTAGCGCTGCCCGTCGTCTGCAACCAACACCACGAAGTGCGGGCAAAGCCCGTGCAGGGGTGAGTATAAGTTACTCAGTAGGGACCCCGAGACCCCCGAAGGTCTCCCGAAATCCACAAAGGATAATCCAAAAAGGAAAGATACAATCACGAAGTAACAACCGACACTGCTTAGGTATATGCACATACATACACCTAAGTCATCAATTCCCGTTCGGCTCCAACGTCTGAGCCCAAGAACAACCCAGTCCACAGAGGAAAGCAAAAACGTATACCCACACAGGATAGCACAACACAATCCACAAAGGAGAGTAAACAGTAATCCACATAGGATAGCTTAACACAATCCAAAAAGGAGAGTAAACAGTAAATCCACACAGGATGGCTCAACACAATCCACAAGGAGAGTAACATAGTAAATCCACATAGGATAGCTCAAAACAATCCAGAAAGTAGAGTAACACAGGATTCAGCTCACACGGGTATACTTCTTCGGATGACGATAAAGATGATCACTGATCCATCTAAGTCGTCGGACCCACAAAGGATCGATAGGTACTAACCCCCGCAAAGACCTACACAGGATCGGGCCCACACAGGACCTGTAGGCGCTGGCTCACACAGAACCGCTGAGCGCTGACCCACACAGGATCAGACCCACACAGGATCGGGCCCACACAGGACCTGTAGCACTGATCCACATAGGATCGCTGAGTGCTGTAGTCTTCGCACTCCACTGAGGATCTCTGCACAGTCGTCGTCACAGTCCACTGAGGATCTCTGCACAGTCGTCGCTGCAGTCCACTGAGGATCTCTGCACAGTCGTCGCTGTCGAAGTAGCAGTCGCAGCCAGCTCTAGGGTTCCCGCACACAGCAAGCTCGTTCGGGAGGGTCTGCTCCACGAGCCGAGAGGCTGATACATAAACTGACACAATGTTCGAAGTTGATGTATCCAAAAGTTCCTTATCGTCAACAGGAACTCAACGTCGCAGACGGCGCGTCAATCGGACGCCCGGTCTGAGAGTTATTGACTTTTTCGTCCCAGGGGCCCGATTGGTTTTTAAGGAAAAACCAACCCGACCGTACTCCAACTGCGTCCAAACCTTGGGCGGAGTATGCCAAAAGATCCGTCTCACTAAGAGGAACTCAACAAAGCTGACGACATGCCAATCGGACGTCCGTAGCTCAAGATATGAGCGTTTCCGCTCCGAGGGCCCGGTTGGTTTCGTGTACGAACCAACCTGGCCGAACTCAAAGTAATCCGAAACCTTGAGTGCGATATAACGAAACGACCGTCTCGATCCAAGGATCGCATCGCCGTTGACGGCGCGTCGTTTGGAGGTCCGTAGCCCGTGTTATGGGCATTTGAACCTAAACAGTTCGGTATCGGGGGTTTCGGGCCCGGGCCGACCCGGCCCGAGACCGCCTCGGCTGGCTCGAACTGGGTCGACCTGCCCCAGACAGGGTAGGCCCGGCCCGGCACGGCCCGGCCCGGCTAGGCGCGGCCCGGCCCGGCGCGGCCCGGCGCGGCCCGGCCTTCGGCCGGGCTGATTGAGAAACGGGGGGCGCCTGCCCCCCTTTGTGAAACCACGACCCCCCCTCATTATGGGGGGCCGTTTTTGTGCTGGATGGGGGAATTTAATTCCCCCGGCTTCCCCATTTCCGGCCGGCCTGACTTGGCTGGCCAGCTCCTCCTCAACGGTACCGGCAAGGGCCTGTCCCCTTCCGGCTTCCAACACCGGCGGCCCGGCTGGCCGCCGGTAACTTGTTCCGCCGCGGCCCGGAACCGGCCGTGGCCTGTGCCGTCCGGCGCGGTGCGACGACACCGCTCCCCTCCACCGCGGCCCCGCTCCGGCCGCGGCGCCTTCGACTTCCTTCGACGCGATGCGACGGCGTCGCGTTCTTGGATTTCTTTCCACGGTGCGGCGCGACGGCGCCGCACAATACTTGCCGTAGGATACCCGCGTGGTGCGATGGCACCACGCCATCTCGTTCCATCCACAAGAAACAATCATGAACAAAGGAGGGGGGGGGGGTTCGGTCGTGTTTGTGCGGTCCGGCCACCCTCTCGTTAAATGGTAGCATTTATTCGATTATCCACAAAGTTTGACATGCTAGAATCAAGAACAGAATAATTAAATAAATAACAAAATTCCCTTACTTCGGTTTCAAGAGCGGAGCACGCCAACAAGCCGCGGAAGACAAGCGTCGCGGAGGTCGGGCGTCGCGGTAATCAAACGTCGATTCCATTGACGTCAAGGTGCGTCCGAAGAGGCATCGTCGCTGGAGATGCTTCGTAAGCTGACAAAGAAAGTCCTAGGAGGAAGCGAAATCTCCTTTCGTTGACACGGGAAGAAGATCGAAAGAAGCGGCGTCGTCGATCTTCGAAAACACACCGGCTGTGAAGAAGAGAAGAGATGGCACGTCTTTCTCTTCTTATGGCGAAGACATTCTTCATCGGAGCCTAAGTGTTCTTCGTGTTCTTCGTCGTGGTTGAAGAAGAAGAAGAAAGCTTCCCCAAATCCTCTCAAGGTGATAAGAGAAAACTAACCAAAATAAAATAAGCCTAAGGCTTATTTTATTTACACAACTAAACCACTTTGAATTTCGAAAGTTTGAAAATCAATAACTCATCTCAATTAAAACTCAAGTTGTCAAAATTAAATTGAGTGGAGTTATTGGGAGTTTAAAGGGGAGTTGAGGAGTTAGGGTTCGTGTGGGACCCACCACACTTAATCCTCTCAAGGGAGGTTAAGTGGATGTGGATCCCACCTCTAACTCCCTTTGGGAGGATAAAACCAACATGGTTTAAAATAAATTGTGTTTCCACAATTTATTTAACTTCATTTAAAATTCCCCAAAACTAACTCTCAACCCACATAAAACGCAACCTCGGAAAAGGTCTCCTTAAGAGAATATCGGCGCTGCGAGTTCATCGGTGCCCTCAGAATTTGATTCCGGGCACCGGTTCAAAAGTTAGAAATTCCCGCTCGTTCGTTCACTGAACGTACCAGAGCCAAACTTCGGAAATTAATTTCGGGCACACCGGGCCTCGGAATCAGGTGCCGTAAGAAACCACGCTCTTGTAAAATTCTAAAGAAAATTAAGAAAAAATTTCCCTTGAATTTTACGGGTCTTTACAGTAAGATTCATCTACCTGATCACCCCTATGCCCAATATAAGGTTCATCTCCTATTGACCCTTAAACAATGCATATGGGTGGTCTCTTATTTACAATTATTCACAACATAAGGGTGATCAATGGGTAACACCTATATTTAGTGTAAGGGTGTCCCATCAGATTCCCTCAGAAGGGTGACCCATATAAGGATCACTATATAGGGTCCACACCACATACGGGGTTCCCTTTACACAAGGACAACCTATGAATCAGCCTAAAAATATCTCTCCCGAACACCTGAGGCATCACTCAATCCTCAAACCATGTCCAAAAACATATCCAGGGTATTCCCAATTCTCAAATTCTTGATCAGAATCCCATTTCTCAAAAAGTATTCCTCACTGAGACAAAAAATTTATATTCTCCCTAAATATCCCAACCCATAATGATATGGGTCTATAAAAAAATGATTTAATTTATTTTCTAATCCACCATCTTGTCACATTGTGTTTTTTGAAATATTATCAATAACTTATGGTTCTTTACTTCTCCTCATCAAAAATTAAGAAAAAATTATTAGGCTTTGCTCACAAGAAAACTCCATATGAAAAAAACTTTATCATTACAATTAGGTTTATTTTATTTAAAATAATTTTCAACCATCCCAATTATTCTGAAAAAGAATAAAAATATAGGAATTCACACATATTAAATGATGATCTACTTATGGGTTCCATAAAATTAGTGAACACCAAGAGATTAGTTTAGACATGTTGAATTAGGATTTTAAATTATGATTAATTACTATGATTATTTGGATTAACAATATACAAAAAATGATGAGATTAAATTGAGTCAATCCACTATGTTTGAAAAATATGATTCATATTTGTTTAGACTTATAAGAATCTCAAAGTATATACCTCGATAACTATTAATGAATGAATGATTGATTTATTTAATTGAGTTTATCACACCCATTTATTTTTTTTTAAAATATATAATAACGTTCGATTCATAGTTCCTATAATACAAATATTTAAGATAAAAGGATGGAATATGAGTTTGTAAATCAATAAATTATACCATGACATATAGATATTAATAATGTTCATTAATCAACTAATAGTGTTTGACATCAATTCATAGTAAATCATAGTAACATGAGAAGATGTAAAAAAATAAATAATTAACATTAGTAAAAAACTAAAATATCAACACACATAGTCAAAAATAAATAACAACATCAATATAAAATTATTCATCTATTTAAAATAATAAACAAAAACCAAATACAATTATAAAATGGAACTAAAAATTTAAATAATCAGGCCTAAAAATTAATGATCGTAGCTGTTAATGTCACACAATAATGCATTCCATAGTACATGGATCATTTATAATACATAATGGTTATGAAATTATAAATTTATCATTGTCTAGTGTGTCATGTGATATGATATACTATCATATAGTACTATATAATACACACCACATCAACATCCTTTTTTTATCTAACTATAAGGGCCTAATTTTCCCAATTTCTTCCTTTTTGTTTTTGGGTGATTATAGGTGTTCAAGAAAGGATAGAGGAGTAGAGGTGTATTTTTATAAAAGATCTTATCCAAAGACTAGGTTTGTGGTGTGGAAGTTTCAGTTGTATCAAGGGGGTTGGGTCTATAACATCGTTCCTTCTACTACTACATGGAGTCTGAAATGAGAGATTTTTGTAGTTCTACCATTTTGGAAACCCCTATACTATGGTGTTTGGAACTATGCTGTGAAGCCCTAGATGGTCAAGTTTCTTATCACTATTATTTTAGGGGATGTTGCAGTTTGGTTCCTTGGGATACATAATAGAGAAGGGATGCCAAATTCCTTGGACTTTCTAAATTCAATACTGCTTTGGCATGATATATCGGCTATGCTGTGGTTCATCTATGGGATTATAAGATTATAGTTTGACTATTTTTTTTAAAAGGGGGACATGTTCCATGATTTATGAAGAGCGATTTTTACTAGGACTATTGTGGCCTGGACACACCTATTTCACCATGGTTTTAGTGAAAAACCTAACTATTTTGGTGTGGTTAAGGTATTTCAACCTGGTCTTATGTTTTATAAAATGGGTTTAAATTAGGGAGTGGCTTAAAATTTATATTTTTTCCTCCCTCTTCCCCCAAACACTAGGAAACTCAAGGATCTATTTTAGTTATTTTCAAAAATATTTTCTATGATATATCCCATGAATTCTAGAGATCGTTTCCTGAGAGATACGAGGTTCATTGTCTTTTATTAGTTGTTTATTTATCTCTATAATTATCTCATTCCATGATATGGTAGATTCATTTACCTTTGGTTCATGTGGTTCCTATTGGTGATTTATAAGGAATCCTTATTATAATGATATCCTTTGGTATCATGAGATTATCATAGGAGTAGTGATTTGGATATCTTATCCATTCTCTTATTCTTATTTGGAGAACATCAAAAGATTCATTTTAAGGTACGAGATTCACAAATTCACCTTATTTTATGTGTTATTTTGGATATATCAAGCCTGATATTATTTAGGTAAATGATGGAATCTACCTTAATAAATATAATAACCAGAAACAAGAGAACTGGATGGGGTGCTATAATTGCATGCAATTTATGTTATTTTTAGTGGATGCCTCTTGATTTTTACTATATAGTTCAATTTCTATTTAATTTGATTATTTTTATTCCTTAGAATGATTCTTATGATTGAAATTGGATAAAAATGAAAATATTTTAAGAAAAACTAGAAAATGAATGAGTCATAAGAATTGAATTTACCTTTATTTCTTATATGGTTAAATATATAAGTGTTTCTTGATTATATTAATTGGTTTTTATAGATATTGTTAGATAATGAATATTTATTATTATTGAAACCCACTAATAATTAATCATAAAATCTAATTTGGTAGAGGGTAATGATGTTTGCTAAAATTTAACATTTAAGACAACCTAAGTTCAACCTTACTGTTATGCCATGCTTTCTTGTTGTGATGGACTTAGTTTATCCTTGATTTTTTTGTTCTAAAAACACGTTTTTCTCTATGTTTATACCTTATAATGGAAGATAACTTACTATGAATTTTTATTAAACAAGGTATAATAGGGTGAATTGATAATGTATGGGCTGTTTTCTTTGTCCATATTTTTGGTTCACTATAGATGTTGTTGGAATAGATGAAATAGGTTGAGGGTTTGGATTTCCCATTAGGATCACCCATTTTTATTTATGTTCACTACTTGGTGGTTTATTTTCTTGATGATTTGTTATTATGATTTCCAATTGCTTAATGCATTTGGCCTATGCACTATAAGTGAATCATCCTTTATGGTGGATTATGTGAAGTACAATAATACCTAGGGTTATGGAACAATTAAGGAAATATATTGGTTAGAGTAAGACACTCAAGGGTGGTGGGGGGGGGGGGGTGAATTGAGTTCCTATAAAAATTTCCATTAAAAATATTATTTAAATGATTATCCCAATTAAAAATAAATCTGGCCAGTTAAAAAAGGTAGTAAAATTATAATAGCTTGACTGTTCAAATAGTTTCTCAAAAGAGTGATTAATTCTCAATTATAATAATATGAGATATTTATATAACTTTTGAAACTACTATAATAAGTAAAAAAATTTACAAATACTATCCGATACTAAATATCAAATTAAAATTCAGTTTTTTAAAATATGATTTAAAATAGAGAAAGACTAAATTGAAAGACAAAAAGGATAAAACAAGTGGTTTAGTCTCAAGACGAGACCTAATCCACTTCACTTAGTGATCACTTTCCACCAAGAAATATATATAAAAATATTTGATCCACACCCTGGATCGGGGCTAACAATAGTACACAAGACTGTCCAGGTCACAAAAACCACTACCACTGTTCTATGTGAGAAAACTAACTACTAGTTCACACAAGAACTATTCCACAGTTATATGTGGGTGAAACAAGATGTAAAAAGATATTTGAGTGAGGATATCTTGTATCCTCCAATTCAGTGCAGGAGATAGTGTGTCTTTTTAATAAAGATACACACACTACTCAAGGAGTAATAAAACAGTACACAACAGAGAGAAATGTAATGAGATATAGTTTAGAAGGCTCTGTATGTCATGAAATGCAGTTCTGGGATTTTTGGATGTAGCATATGCGATGTTCCAGTATTCTTCTAAAAAAAGAGTGTCATGAGTCGAGTGTTTTGGTTTTTTAGTGCAGTGATATATTCTTCTCCTTCTTTGAGTTACTGCTAGGAGGTTTTAAGATGGTTCATAGAAGGTTATTCTTTGTTTACAACCAGCATAAATTAAGAGTTATCCCTTTGGTGTATTATTGCATGTACGATTGTTCTTCTCTTTTTTCATTCATTCCACTATCTCTTTTATGCTTGAGTGCTATGCTTTATTTTATTTCAGGTTCTTGTGTTGGAGCCAACAGGGTGAACGATCTCCACACCTCATACCTCGTACCATCTGGTGGAAGGACTTCAAAAGATCATTAATTATATAAATGTTATTAAATGACTCAAATATGACTGTTAGAAACAACTTTTAAATTTAATTAGATAATACAGAAAAAGGTTAAGTTTGGAATGATGTCACAGTTGCAGTGAGATCTAGAACCGATAGAAAAGTTACGGTGTCAGGTCCTTTGATAATTCTAGAACCGATAACATAGTTATGGTGTTTAGTCCTTTATGAATTCTGGAACCAGTAGCATGGTTACTGTTTCTGGTCCTTTTCGAATTCTGGAACCGGTAGCACAGTTACAGTGTCTGGTCCTTTGTGAATTATGGAACTGGTATCACAGTTACGATGTCTGGTCCTTTGCAAATTTTGGAATCGGTAGCACAATTACAGTGTTAAGGAAATAGTTTCTCAGGTAACGATGTCTTGGAAACAGTTCCACATAAACGATGTCAGGTCCTTTGAGAAAATATGGGACTGATAGCAAGCTTACAGTTTTATAGACTTAGTCAAATATCTATAAACTACCTTAAGAATAAATCTTCACCAAGATGGATTAAGATTAAACATAATCCTTCTAAAACATAATAGAACAAGATTAAATATAGTTTACAAGATTAAAATAAAATTTGTGAGATTTTGAACATGATATTGTGAGAGTTTAAAAACCTGAGTTATTAGAGTGTAAAACAAGATTTGTGAGCATTAAAACATGAGGAGTCTAACAATATACAAACATGATTTGTGAGCATTAAAACATAAGAAGTCCAAAAATCTCCAAACATGATTTGTGAGCATTAAAACATGAGGATTACAATAATATCCCCCTTTTTTATGATATCAAATCATGGCATTTACAAGACAAATATTTTAGAAAGAAATAACCAGATTACTTATCATATCAATATATTAAATCATATATGTAATAAATATAATAAAGGGTAGTTCTTTTCTCTGGTCTTATTTTTTGTTTTTTGTTTTCCCCCTTAGTATTTCTTACCTTTAAATTCCTTCTTATTATTTCTCCCCCTTTTGGGATTATCAAAAAGAGAGGAGAGAGAAAGATAAAAAACAAAGACTAAAAGAAAATAACAAGTGAAGAAACAACAGTAGGAAACAATATATTGAATAAAAGGATAAAAGCCATTACAATCAAGAAATAAAATACAAAAGATACCTATCAAAATCAGCATTCACTTCTCGGTAGAGTTATCAGACTTGGATTTTCCTTTTTCAGAGACATTAGATGGAGAAGAAAGAGGGGAATAAGTGGAAGTGGTAGAAGTAGTGGCTAGGGAAAGGAGTGGCACTACTTTAATGATATAAGGTGTAAGGTTAGATCTGGTGGAAGACCGAGGGAAAGGTTTCTCAATAACGATAGGTTTGTTTTGGCTTAGATCCTGAGAATTAGACATAGTCACTAGAGAAAAAGAGGTGGAGGAAGAACAATATGTAGCAGAGGGTAGACCAAGCCTTAAAGGAGCAACGACAGGAGACACAATTTCAGTACTCTGAACATGGAGATAAGGTTTTAAGTGGTTTATAAAGTTTGTGATCCATACTGCATGGCCTTCTCAAAGTCATACTTGTTTTCCAAAAACTTCTCCAGAGTGGGAGTGAATTCCTTGATCTTTTGTACTTGATCCTGGAAGGCTTGAGTGACTGGAGGTATCTTAAAATTATCCACAAGATACTTTAAGTGATTAATCAAATCATGATTAGAATAGATTATCTTAAACTAGTAGTCCGATTTCTTAGAGATTTATTCTTGAGCATGAGTGGAAATATTTGAATGGACCCTCACCAAATCAAGAACATGGTCATTATTATTGATGATAGAAGAGATAATTTCCTGATCAACACCACTCAATAATGACTGAAGCTCTTCTAGAAAAACAAATCTGATCAAGTCACTATCCACAGGCTGAGATGGATTTATAGAGGCAGATGGAGCTGAAACAGCTGATGTGAGTCTTAAGATTATTTAGAATAGTTTCTAAAAAACCTCTATATTCACCGGTTAGCTTATTAAGTCCATAGAACAGCCCACACATCTCATTGGCTATATTGGTGTTGTTCTAAACCACCTTTTCATACACAGTAATCAAGTTTGGTTGAACTGGAGATACAACCTTCTGTAGAATATTATCAGAATCATCCTTACTAAGATGAGAAATAGGATCTTGAACAGTTTTCAAGGATTTCTTTATATATTTAACCATATATTTTAGATTTTTCACCTCATCACTCAACTATCTACTATCAATGCGAACTTCTTGAATTTCAGGAAGCATCTTTGGTTTAATCTTCCATATAATCTTCTCTAACAGCAGTGCAACATCCATTTCACTAAGATTTGTCACAGATGTAGATTGAGACTGTAGCAGATTCCCAAATCCATACAACAAATTGTCTCAAAAAACTTTTAGATCTCTATGACTTACAAAATCAGAATATTCTTGAGCAGATTTAGAAAAAGGAACTGAAATAAGTTCATATTCCTTAGTATGGGATACTTATTTGGAAGATATTGGATTCAACTAAAACATAGTTGAAAGATCTATCCCTTTTACTGAGGCCTCTTGGGTATTATCCAAATCAAAATAACTAGGAAACCTATACCAGGTATCCAAAGAACTTGGATCAACAGGATTTGGATGTTGAACACTTTCTAAGATGGGGTGCTTCTCCCCCTTAATAGGTGCATCTCTTTCAGGACTGAGAGACTCAATATCTTGACCCATTCCCATATTTTCATATATATCAGTCTCACCCATATCTTCTCTATCTAGATGAAAGGCCTATTCTATCATTTCATTAGTAAATAATATTACTTCAGTTTCAATATGTTCTTTAGACTGTTCCACAATAGTGGGCTCTTCCTCAATAGAAGAATATTTCTCAATACCAATACTTTTTTTTAAAATAAGCTGTATCCTTTTAAATTGCATCAACATCACCTTTAGAGAGGTGATACCTTAGGAGATAATCCCAAAAAACCTTCACCAACATCACCATTTGTTTCTTGATTTGAATATCCCACAATCTCATCAGCTTCTAATCCAGGATTAGTTACATCTTTAGGTATTGAGGGATTTTCAACAGGATTAAAATCCTCATAAAAACTATCATTATCCTCAACCCATGATCTCTTCCATGGATTCCAGCTTATTTTCATTCTCCTGCAATTATCTTTAGAGATACATAAATCATATTCCTCAAGCACTTATTCATTTTGGACAACCACACCTTTGGCTAGAAGAATAGAAGAAATGTACCTTGAATAAAAAATGGAGGTGGAATCATGTAGTTTTGAGCATATCACACATGTGAAGTATAATATACTTACATAAGTTGTTTTTTATCCATTCTTTAGAATATGAATAAAATATAAATCCTGATACTTAAGAGTAAAAAAATCCTATTTCTTTAGGGAATGTGTTGTTGAATGAATTTGAACAACAAACTTAACTCACTATTAAGCTCAGCAGTAATAGGCCTTCTCTTTTCTTATTCCCAATCAAATTCCCAAGACCCTCTTCTAAGATAAACACATCACTAGGTGGAGGAGGACCTCTCTGGTAGTCCTAAAAAATCACTTCATGAGTTATTCTTAGATAGGCATCCCATAACCTCAAAGAAAAAGAGAATCTCTGACCATTTACCCATCTCCTTACCACAAAATCATCCTTAGAGTTGAAGGTGAACTGGACATACTGATAAAATTCAAAAAAAAAAAAGATTTGGATAAATGGGTCTCTTCTTTTTTTTAAACCAATCCAACCAACCTTGTTCTTTCATAACTCTTAGAACAACAGGCTTACTAGACAAGATCCACTAATCACATATTTCCTTTTCGAGCACGACTTTGCGATCCTCAAGACCTGGGTTCAACAGCTTCTCAGGCATTACAATAGAATCCTTATTCTATTTCTTCTGAGACCTATGGTTTTTAGGATTTGATAAGGATGGGTGCTTTATCCTGGGCATTCATTATGGGATCAATGAGGATGATAAAGAGGTAAAGAAGTTTGAGTGAGAGAGGGTTTTAGTTTCGAGATAAGTGATCTTGAGAGAAGTGAAGTGACCAGTATTTATCTTTTAAGGAGTTCAAATTCTGCAAAAACAAAAATACAGTAAAAATAAATAAAACACGTGATACAAATAGAAATATTTAAAAATAAATTATGAATAATACAGTGGGATCCGTATAGGCATTCACGGTTTCAGTATTATGGTGTGACTTAAAATAGTGCGACCGTAACAAATGAGACAACGAACATAAGATAGTAAATTTCGAGATAGTAGGATGAGACATCAATCCTGAGATAGTAATCCTGAGACAGTAAATTGAGGATGTAAACTTTTTACTCAAGGGTAATCATTCCTAATTCATGTATGATGTAATTTATTCTTTTAGAATTTAATGGGTTAGTGAAAATGTCAGCAAGATGATGTTCTTTTCCAATGAATTCTAACGAAATATATCCTTTTTGATAATAATATCTCAAAACGTGATGTTTTACAACAATATGATTTGTTCTAGAATGAGAAATAGGATTCTTTGATATGTTAATAGCACTTGTGTTAGCAAAATTTATAGGTAAATTTCTGAATTGATATCCATATTATAGCAAAGTGTGTTTCATCCACAAAATCTAAGCACAATAACCACCATCATCATTAGACAATGAAACAAAATTTTTCTTTTTACTACACCATGAAACCAATGAATTTCCCAAAAAGTGATATGTTCTATAGGTTATTTTTTATCTAATTTGGAACCACCAAAATCAGCATCAAAATAGATAACTAAGTCAAATGATTGTCCTCTAGGATAGAACAATCATAAGTTGGAAGTATGTTTGAGGTATTTTAAAATCCTTTTAATAGCATGAAGATGTGAATCTTTAGGATTTTTTTTGAAAATGCATGCACACACACACACTAAACATAATATTAGGTCTACTAGCAGTCAAATAGAGTAAACTACCAATCATTCCTATGTAAGTGGTTTGATCAACAAATTTTCCATTCTCATCAAGATCCAACTTATAGGTGGTACTCATTGGAGTATCATTACTTTTTGTATTATCTAAACCAAAACGTTTTATAATATCTTTAGTACATTTACTTTGATTTAAAATAATACCTTCTTTATTTTTAATGATTTGAAATCCAAGAAATAATTTTAGTTCACACATCAAACTCATTTCAAATTCATTTTGCATCATCTTAGAAAAATAAATACATATAGATTTTTTTAAAAATACAAAAATAATATCATCAACATAGATTTTAACAAATAAAAAAAATTTATAAATTCTTTTCATAAAGAGAGTAGGATTAGATATACCTTTGGTAAAACATTTGGAAATAATAAAACTACTTATTCTATCATACCAAGCTCTTGGAGCTTGTTTTAAACCACATAAATATTTTGTTAATTTAAAGAAATTATTTGGAAATTAGAATTTGTAAAACCAAGGGGTTTTTTGAACAAAAATATCCTAAAATATATACCCATTTAGGAATGCACTCTTGACATCCATTTGATATTTTTTTTAATTTTATATGTGCTGCATATGCAAGAAAGATTCTAATGGCTTCAACTATAGCAACTTGTGAAAAATTTTCCTCATTGTCAATCCCTTATTATTGACTATAACCTAGAGAATCCAATCTATATTTATTTCTTACTATGGTACTAGATTCATGAACTTTACTTATAAACACCAATTTAGTTCCTATGGTCAAGATGTATTTAGGTCCATCCACAAGTTTCCAGACTTTATTTATTAAAAATTGATTTAATTCTTTTTTCATAGACATCACCCAAAATTTATCATTAATTACCTCATTGATGTTTTTAGGCTCAATCTATGAAAATAAAGCTTGATGTTCAACCTGATTTCATAGAGAATCTCTAGTCTATGTTCTGTTATCTAAATCTCCAACAACAACATATAAAGTATGGTTCTTAAGGGTTCTAACAGATATAGAAAAATAAGGACTAGTAATTTCAGGTTCTTTAACATGTTCGGGTTCATCATGGCTCAGATCTGGAGAATTTACATAACTAAAAGTTTTAACAGATTCCTTTAAAGGATGGTTGGAAGATTTAACATTGATGTCTAGATTTGACATATCATCCTCAATATTTTTTAGAGAGGTTTTAGGTTCATGGGGATCTATTTCATCAAATTTGACATGTACAGATTCTTGCACACATTTGGTTCTCTTATTGAAGACTCTATAGGATTTACTAGAGATTTAATAACCTAGGAAAATTCCTTCATCACTATTGGAGGAAAAATTTTCTATATTATCCTTAGTGTTAAGAATATAGACTTTGCAACCAAAAACATTAAAGTAGTTAACCATGGGTTTTATATTGTTCCAAAACTAATAGGGATTTCTTTTAAGGATAGGTCTAATGAAGACTCTATTGATTATATAGCATGCTATATTGACAGATTCTTCCTAAAAGTATATAGGCAGATCATATTCATTAATCATTATTCTATCTATTTCTGGTAAGGTTCTATTTCTTCTTTCTAAAACACCATTTTGTTGAGGTGTACTAGGGGAAGAGAAGTTATTACTATATCCATTTTGTGAGAAACAAAATTCAAACTCTTAGTTCTCAAACTCACATCCATGGACAATTCTTAGGGATTTAATTCTAATACCACTAAGATTTTATACAGTTCTAGCGTACTTGGTGAAATGAGAGAAAGCATCACTTTTGTGAGTCAAGAAGAAGGTCCAAGTATATTTAGAGTAGTCATCTATAAGAACATAGACATATTTTTTTCCCATTAAGACTTGAAAAACTAGAAGGTCCAAACAATTACATGTGAACCAAATACAGAGTTTGAGAAGTTGAAACTTATTTATTTGGTTTGAAAGATATTTTGTGTTGTTTACGCTTTTGACAAGGATTACCGAATTTTTCATTTGGAAACCCAAGTTTAGGTAGATCCTTGACTAAGAATTTTCTAGTAATCTTTATAAGGGAGTTTATATTGTAGTGTCCTAGTATTATATGCCAAATCCAAGACTCTTTATGATATAGACTTAAGCATGAAACATTTTCCCAATCTAAATAATATTAGTTAAGAGCATAAACATTTTCATTTCTAAAAGTAGAAAATATTAATTCATTATTTGAATTAAATACATTACAAGCATAATTTTAAAATTTTACATGGAAAACATCATCACATAATTGTGAAATGATAAGAAAATTATATTTTAATCTATCCAAAAAAAGTACTTTATAAATTAAAACTGAGTTAGAGTTACCGATCTGTCCAAGGACAATTATTTTTCCTTTAGCATTGTAACCAAAGGTGACATGTACACCAACAATATTTATCAAGTTCTTGAAGCATGAGTAATCACATTTCATGTGTCTTGAACATCCATTATCTAATTACCATATACTTTTAATAGGATTTCTTCAAGTATATTTCCTCTGATGTGTTTCTCATGAAACACATATTGGCTTTGTCATAATTTTCATCATGTGAAGACTATGAGTCACTTGAGATGTCCTTAGAATCACTCCATGTTCTTTTCATTGCCTTTTTATACTTTTTATCTTTGTCATAATATATATTCTTATATTTTATCTTGGGACAATCAGCCTTTACATGTCCCTTTATCTTACATTCATAATATATTATTTCACTAGAGGTATCACCTTTCTTCCAATGCCTTTTCCAGTTTCCCTTGTTGTCATATTTACCTTTTTAGTTAGGCTTCCTAAATAATTTCTTCATTAGAAGGTTCTGTGTTTCATGAAATATAGCTCTGGACTCTTTAGATACACTAGAGGAAATGTTCCAATCCTCTTCTAAAAATAGAGTGTCGTGAGTCGAGTGTTCTGTTTTTTAGTGTAGTGATATGTTCTTATTCTCCTTTGAATTACTAGAAGTATGATTTCAAGATGGTTTATAGTAGGTTCTTATTTGTTTAAAACTAGTAGGAATTAAGAGTTCTTCCTTTAGTGTATTATTGCATGTATGTTTGTTCTTCTCTTTTTTCATGCATTCCACTATCTCTTTTCTGCTTGAGTGCTATGCTTTATTTTATTTCAGGTGCTTATGTTGGATCTAACAAGGTGAACGATCACCATACCTTGTACCTAATACCATCTACCGACAAGACTGCAAAAGGTCATTAATTATATCAGTGTCATTAAATGACTCAAATATAACCGTTAGAAACAAATTTTAAATTTAATTAGAAAAGACAGAAAAATGGTTAAGTATGGAACAATGTCACAGTTGCAGTGAGATAGTCATGGTGTGATCTAGTACTAGTAGAAAAGTTACGATGTATAATCCTTTGAAAATTTTGGAACCAGTATCATAGTTACAATGTCTAGTCCTTTGCGAATTTTGGAACTGGTAGCACAATTACGGTGTCTAGTCCTTTGCGAATTCTGGAACTGGTAGCACGATTACGGTGTCTGGTATTTTGAAAATTCTAGAACTGGTTGAACGGTTAAGGTGTCATGTAAAAGATTTCTCAAGTAACACTGTCTTGGAAACAGTAGCATAAAAATGGTGTCCGGTCCTTTGTGAAAATATAGAACTGGTAGTAAGATTACAATTTCACAGACTTAGTCAAATATCTGTAAACTATCATAAGAAGAAATCTTCACCAAAATGGATTAAGATTAAACATAATCATACTAAAATATAATATAACAATATTAAACATAGTTAACAAGATCAAAATACAATTTGTGAGATTTTGAATATTATCTTGTGAGAGTTTAAAAACATGATTTATAAGAGTGTAAAACATGATTTGTGAGCATTAAAACACGAGGAGTCCAACAATCTCCAAACATGACTTGTGATCATTAAAACATGAGGATTAGAACAATCTCCAAACATTATTTGTGAGCATTAAAACATTAGGAGTCCAAAAAAATATAAATTTACCCATGGGGTTGAGTTTTGACAATGGTAATAATTAAATCAATGAGAACTATGAATTAGTTTAATTAAATTATCTAAAGAGAATGGTGGAAATATAGAAATTATAATGATATATATAAAAGAAACTTGGATTTTGATAATTAATGTGAATGGTTAACTAATAATTTATGAATATGGGTTTTATAAAATATTATATAAATTTATAAATGAATTATAGTGATTAAAATTGGTGATTGTGTGTATAGTGATAATTAGCTTCTAGTTTGAGAGATGATAAATAGTTTTTCATGAGGGATAATAGCTATATTTGAGTCTAAGGTTGGATAGTTTCCCTTATGATTTTTGTGTTATATACTATCATTATGTTTTATGATTTCATACACACCTTACCTAATTTAGATAATCTTACCAATGCAAAAATGTTTTGGTTTCAATGTGTCTTCCCCAACATCTAGGTTGGCGAGGGAATAGATGGATAACTACCTCATTTTCCTCACTCTCCCTTCAGATGTATCATGGTGTGTTGGTGTATCCAGGCTGTGATGGATTAAGGTGTAGGGTGTATGCCTATATGGGTTATGACAACTCTTTATTTTACCATAAATTTATGTTTAGGATATAATGGCTTGATGTTATAGAATATTCATATATTTCAATTCTAGTAACTGAGGTCATTACAGGTGTAATTCCATAGTCCATAGTGGATTGTGGTATAATTAACATTACATGCTCTATGTTGTCTTCTAGACTTACTATATGGTTACATATGTGATGAGATGTGGTGATGATGTGGTTATGATATGGTTTCCTAGATGGGAATGATGCCTTATGGAAGGAATGAGATTACATGATGTTTGGCATTGGTACGTGAGAGAAACAAACCAATGGGGAAGTGTTTATGATGTAATTTTTTTTGTAAATATATGATTTTGATATGAATTTCTTACTTATATGAGTTAATTTTTGAGATATACTTAGTGAGGGTGGGATATAGTCCTACCTTATTTGGTAATGAGTTGGTTCTTTTGTCTATTCACTACTATTTAGTATGATTCTTTAACATTTTCACATGAGATTTAAGGAAGATACTAATGGGTATAATTTAATGCTCACCCCAATATATATAAACTATTTTTCCGGACTATAAGAGTCATTTGGTGATCAAGAAGGGCATTACTAGCTCATAATGGTCTTTAAGGAGCTTCTAGTGTCCATGGTCACTGCCTAGGATTTATTTGGTATTTAGTTTTCTTCTTCATTATATGAAAATATATTAATGTGTTGGGATTGTTTATTTATTTATATGGTAGAGTTAATTTTGGGATCTTATATATTATCTTGGATTTTATATTGAAGGTAATTCCTCCCATTCTTACATCCTATACCCTTGTTACTATTCTCCAACCCATGGCCTATTATAGGTAGTATTTGAGGGTCATCCCTATATTCAATAATGACCAAAGTGGGGTACCGGTACTGAGGATGGGGGGTCAGGAAAGAGTGGTATCATAGATTTTTGTTGATAGATATGATGATGATTGGGGATAGGAATTATTGAGGATTTTATAAGATGGTAGGGAAACCATATTAGTTGAACTTAGTTTGTGATGTCAGTAAGGGAGACCAGCTATGAAACAATATTTTAGGGACTTCTTTGATCTGATGTAGGGATATTAAGTTTTCTAAGCATGCTAAGTAAATTTATTCTTCTTGTGGGTTAGATAACTATATAAGGATCATGAATCATGATTTTATATAACTTTTTATGAATTGGGTAGATAATGGAAACTATTATAAAATTTAAGTAATCAATCCTAAATGTTCCATATTCCAAGTGGGTTCCATAATAGTTTCCAATTTTATAGGTATGTATCTAGGTATATAATCTCACCAGGTTTGTGCAGAATACTTTCAACAAGATGTTAAAATAAATTTCCATAGAGTTGAATTAGATGAATATGGTGCTATGAGGAATATGATATAAGAGTTTTAGTGTAAGATCCTACTAAAGTATGAGGGATCCTTTTCAGATCAAGAGACCGAGGCTTGGTTAGAGGAGGTGGAGATTTCTTTCATATTTATTTTTACTCGAAGATAACACTAGGTTTTTTTGGCTATTAGTATGCTGTGTGGGGTATTTTGATAGTTGTGGTTATTATTCCTCAAGGATCATGAGGAGTCAACTATATCATGTGAGAAGTTTCATGATCAATATCAGAATGAGTTTCTTTCTCTACCATGAAGGAAACTTGTTTCTAGGAGATTCTTACTCTTCACTAGAGAAGTTCCAGTGTGTGAGAGTGTAATATTTAGTATAATAAACGTCACCATAATGATTTAGACCTTATTCCATATGCAGAGGCTAGGAAGAGGTATTTTTCGAAGGATTTTTGTCCCAATATTCAGTGATGGGTCACCCCAATCATGTTACTAACATATCTTGTGGTGATTTTAAAGGAAGAGGTTATTGATAGGGTGTTATCTAGTACTATATCATCACAAGAGGGTAGTATCCAGGACTCTCCCAAAGTAGATAAATATCCATAATTTCTTAGTTTACTAGACAATAAAATATTTAGATAGTAAGTAATCAGTTCTATCATTTTCATCATGTTTTACCAGGGATGGTAGTTCTCAGACACCTACTTAAGGATAAGACATGGTTTTATTTCCATGAAAAGGCCATGCCCATTAGAATATTGAGTGCCCAACCTCCACCAATAATCAATATGGAGTTGGAGAATCATTTCAGGATCAATAGTTTTAATAGTAAACTCCAAGGAAACAATGTTAGTTTGTTCCAACTTATGATCTATAGAGAGGAGATGAAGTAGGTAGAGGAAAGACTCATGATGCTCCTCATCATCAGGGAAAAAGGGAAGAGTGTGGTTGTGGAGGTGGATATCATTAGGGTCAGAGAGGTCATGAATTAGGACATGCTTAGATACAAGCCTTAAAGTTTCTTTTTTCAGGTGATATAAACACTATATGATGTATTATATACTAATATTGTACTTGGGATTATTATTTTTTTGATTCGAGATCTTTACACTCCTTTGTTTTACCCACCCTAGTTCATGATTTGAAATTTTAGGTTGAGTGGATTCTAATGATCTTGGTTTTATCTATTCCATTTGGAGGTTGAGTTAGCTTGTTTGATGTTTTTAGATATTTTTAGTTGATTCTAGGGTAACACCACTCTTGGGGATATTTCTTATGTTTATGGATATAAACATAAAACATTATCCTCTACATGGAATTGATTTATTTGGTACAAGATGCTATTGATTGTTTTAAGAGGTGAATTATATTTTGTGATGTATATAAATATCATGACGTGTTTATTGGTGAGTGAGGACCTAAAATGGGATAGATTCATGTCTAGTCCTTTTATTCCTATATGGTTGGGCTAATGACAAGTTCATTACAGGAACATCCATAGAAGTTTTCTAGGGTTTTGGAAGAGTAACTTAAAGTATTTCCTAAAGAGGTTGTGATTTTACCCTCTTGATGTGAGATCAAGTTATAGTCGGGTGTTACTATGATATCAATGTACCCATATAAAATATATTTCTATAAGTTTTAGGAACTAAAATTTTGGGTTGATGAAAATATTTAGAGAGTTTTTATTCTTCCCACTATGTCACCTTAGGGTTCCCTAGTCTTATCTGTGAAGAATGTGGATGAAATTATATATCTATGTATTAATTATCATCACTTGAATTAGGTGAAAGTGAAGAACTTATACCCTAATTCACAAATTGATTACCAATTAATTCAGATAAATGATGATATATGGTTCTTGAATATTCATTTTTGGTTAGAATTAAAGGATGAGGGTATCCTAAATACTTCTTTTAGATATTGTTATATATGCTACGAGTTTATGATGATGCTTTTTGATGTCATGAATTCAATATACATGTTCATGGGATGCATGAAATATATGTTATATGAGTTTCTTTATTGATTCATTGTGGTGTTCATTTATGAAATCCTTGAGTTTTTTTGTCTGAGGAGGAGCACACAGGGAATCCAAGAGCCGTTTTGGGAGTTATTTGGTGTTATCAACTATTTGGGAAGTTGTTGAAGTATAATTTTTGGGCCCATGAGGTTCATTTATTAGTACATCTTTCATATTAGTGTGGTGTAGCTATGGTCCTTTGAATGTTGAGGTAGTTGTTTCTTGGGGATCCCATAAGAATATTGTAGAGGTATAGATTTTCCCTTGTTGTGCAGGATATTGTTGGAGGTTTGTCCCTAAATTCTATCAGATTGTGACTCCTCTAATATCATTTATTCGTAATTATTCATATATTAGGGTGGAGTATCTATGGATCCTTCAAATATTAAGGTAGTTATTTATTGGGTATCCCTCAAGAATGTTTCATAGGTGTAGAGTTTCTTTGGTCATACATGATATTATCAAAGGTTCGTGCCTAAATTTTCTCAAATTGTGAATCCTCTAACATTATTGACTTAAAAGGATTAGAATTTTGTATAGATTGTATAGTTCTAGGATATTTTTGAGTATTTTAAGGATAATATGGTAAATTATCATGTTCTTCATTTTCTATAGGAAGGAATTTCGTTTGAGGTTTATTAGGATTCTTCATGTCTTAGATTAGGATAAATTATGATGAAATAGATAGATTTTATCTATTATGGATATTGGATGTTATGGAATCATGAATTTAACTACTCTACACATGATATTGAGTTAGTTGTAGTTGTATTTGATCGGGAATTGTGGTGGTATTACGTCGTTGGTGAATGCATTTTGGTTTCAATAGATCAAAAGAGTTTTAGGTATATATTATCTCAGTATGATTTGAACTTTTGAAAATGATAGAGGATAGAATTATTGTAGTATTATGACTTCAGGATTTCCTATACATATGGTAAATGGAATTTTTTGGATGATGCATTGAGTAAGAAGTTGTTTGGTGATGCTGTGTATGAGTCTAGAGACTCTTAGAGAGTGATGGAGGAGTTGGATGCATTACAATTTGATATGAGAGTAGTTTATAGTAGTGGATATCTTTATAAAATTAATATGAAATAATATTTGGTGTAATAGTTGGACGATTTTCAACTGGGGGATTTCAAGGTAAATTGTTTGTGATATCATATTTTTTGTGGGGATTCCCCTGAGGGGTGGTTTGAGGATGATCAACATTGAGTGTTTTTTCACGAAAGGATCTTAGTTCCTTATACAATGCTTGAGGTAGACCTTTAGGAGTTCCATAGTTTACCTTTGGTGGTAGATATTAGTGTTTATGAGATGTATTATTCCCATTGAGTTTAGTTTTGGGGACCTAGGATGAAGCAATCAATTTTGGATTTTGTCTCTCGTTGTTTAGTCTTCTAGAAGGCAAAGGTTGAGTATCGAGTTTTAGTGGTTTTCTTCAACTAATCGACATTCCCTAGTGGAAGAAGAAATACATATTAATGGACTTATTTATCCTTTTACCCCAGACCCAGGGTGGATATGACAATATTTATATGAATGTAGACTATTTTATGAAGTCATCTCACTTCTTGGTGATTAAGGAGTCAAGATTAGTGGATGTTTTATTGAAAAAATATCTAGAGGTTATAGTGGGAATTTATGGGGTACAAAAGATGATAATTTTTGATCATGAAACTCGTTTAACCTCCCTTTACATGGATATGTATCTAACATGATTTTGGATCTTAAATATGCTTTAAAACTTCTTTTCATCCACATATGTATGATCAAACAGAGAAAACTATCCAAACCTAAGAAGACATGTCGTGTGCATACATTATGGACTTTGGAATATTGTGGACGATGCATATACCATTAGTTTAGTTTTATTATAACAATATTTATCACTTAACTATTAGTATGTCCCCATTTGAAGTAATGTATGACCAACATTTCATCTCTCCATGGAATTGAACTGAGGATAGAGAATTCACTTTTATATAATGATAATTAGTGTAAAGCATGATAGAAAAGGTTCATGTGATTTGTGAGTGTATAAAGGCTAATAATTATCATTATAATTCCCATGATAATACTAGTATGAGGCCTATTAAGTTTAATGTTGAAGAACATGTGTTCTTGAAGGTATCTCCACATCATGGGAAACAAATTTTTGGTCACATGAGTAAGCTTTATCCTTGATTTATTGGACCTTAAAAGGAATTTTCACATGTTGGAGCAGTTTCATACCATTTATCACTTCCCTTATAGGTGATAAAGATTCATGATATATTTCATGTATTTTTTTTCTTTTGTATCTTCATGAAAATTCCCATGACATTGACTTGGGTGAGTTGGAAGTTTAAAATGATGGAATCTATGAGGAGAGTTCAATAGAGATTTGGGACTTCTAGGAGAAGGTATTTCATGAGCATGTTATTACTTTGGTTTGAGTCCTACAGTGGCATAGCATCTTAGAGGATATTACATTGGATCATGAGTCATATATGCATGCTAAATATCCCAAGTTATTTGATCTTGATTTTTCTAGAATGATACGTATAGTCCATGTTAATCTATGATATGATTTTTAATGTTGTGTTTTTATGTTCCTTTTTCCTCTAATATGTTTTTCGTAACTTTGTTATATCAAGATACTTGGGAGGTATCTCATGGGGTGAATATTTTTTCCTTTTCTTTCTTTCCTGGGGTTTGTTTTAAATTCTCGAGTATGAGAATTTTTTGAGAGTTATTTGATATAATGTCCATATTTTACCAAGCCCTTCCTTTGTGTTTTTAGGTAATTGAAGGTGTTTGAGAAAGGACGGAGGAGTATAGGTGAATTTTCAAATGATATTTTAGTCAGTGACCAAGTTTTCGACCTGAAAGTTTTAGTTTCACCATGGGGGTTGGGTCTATAGCATTGTTCTCACTACTACATTTTGGAGTATAGAATGAGATATTTTTTCAATTCTGTTGTTTTAGATACCCTTTCACAATGGTTCTTGTAACAACACCATGGATCCATGGATGGTTGGATTCCTTATATTTTTCATTTTAGGGGTCACTGTAGCATGGTTCCTTAGGCTATTCTATGGAGCTTGGATGTCAAATTCCTTGGCTCTACCATATTCAAAACCACTACAGCATGGTATCTTTTCTATTCTACAGTTATTCCATGGGTTTATAAGATTGGGGCTTGACATTTTTTTGGAAAGGGGGATTTTCATTGTGATTTATAGAGGGTGTTTTTTAATAGGACCATTATGGGTTGGCCACACATATTGCACCATGGTTTTGGTAAAAAAAATTAACCATTGCAGCATGATAAGAGGTGGTACATTGTGGTATTATGTTTTCCAACCTAGGTAAAAATTTAAAAGTTCCTTTGAATTTATCTTATTTCTTACCTCTTACTCAAAACCCTAGGTGATTCAAGGATCTATTTTAGATGTTTTTTAACCCCATTAGTAGGATCTAGGCCTTGAATTATAGAGATCAATTAATGGGTGATCTGAGGTGAGTTTTATTTTTCCCTTTGGTTCTTCCTCACTCTAATTCTCTCATGACATGATATGGTGGCTTCGTCTCCCTTTATTTTATGTGGTTCATATTGATTATTGATATATAATCCTTATTAGAATGATTTAATTAGGGATCATGAGTTTCTTATGGGATTGGTGAATTAAGGATCTTCATCCATTCTTCCATTCTTATTCAGGTAAAATCAAAAGTTCATATCGAGGTAGGGGATTCATGAATGTTTCTTATTTTATATATTGATGTGGAAATATCATGCCTAATATTCTTTGGTTAAATTTTTGAATCATCCTTAATAAAGATAATGAACATAAATAATATAATTTAATGGGGTGTTGCGATCACATGCAATTTATTCTATGTTTAGTGGATGATTCTTTATTTTTACTAGATAGCGTGCTATCTATTTTGTATGTTTATTTTTGTTCCTTATAATGATTTATATTCTTAAAATTGGATAATAAATGTAAATTTTGTTAGGAAAAGTGAAATATAAATAAGGTATAATAATTGGGTTTCCCTTTCTTTATTAAATGGTTAAACATGTAAGTGATTATTGATCATGTTCATTAGTTATTATAGATATTATTAGATACTAAATATATGGATTCTTATTTTTTAAACATGATCATAATTAATATTCTAATCCAATATGGTAATGGGTAATGATTTTTTTTCTAAAATTTAAAATTTGGGGCTGCTGTGAGTTTATCCTTTCTATTATTCAATGTCTTCCAAGATTTTTTAGTTATTATGATGGCCTTAGTTACCCCATGAATTTTTTGTGTTGAAAATATGTTTTTATTTCATGTTTATAAATTTGGATGGAATATCCCTTATTTTGAATTACTATGAAACCTATTATGGTGGGGTGAATTGGTGAGGTATGGGTTGGTTGCCTTGGTCGTGGGATTGGTTCACTATGGACATTGTTGGAATATATGGAACTAGTTGAGATTTGTGCTTTCCTATTGGTAGATAGTTGTGTTGGGGATATTTATTGGTTTATTGGTATATGTATAGAGCTATTATTTCTTATTTTTCTTGATGTTCCCTGCTTGGTGGTTATTTTTCCTGATGATTGGTTATTGTGGTTTCCAAATTCTCAATGCAGTTATCTTATTAAATGTAAGTGCATCATCATTTGTGGTTGATTAGGCAGAGTCTTAAAATACCATGGGTTATGGAATAATTAATTAAATATAAAGGAACCCATGTGGCTGGGTATTGATAATGGTAATATTGTAATCAGTGATAACTATTAATTAGTTGAATTAAATGCTATAGAGATCATGGTGGGAAGTTAAAAATTGTAATGATGTTTATAAAAGAAAAATGGATGTTGATAATTAATGTGAAAGGTTAAACCATACTTTATAAGTATGGGTTTTATAATTATTAAATTTATAAATTAATTATGATGATGAATCTCAGTCCTTGTGTGCATTAGGTTCTAGTCTTAAAGGCAGAAGTCATGTTTTCATGAGGGATGATAACTATATTCAAGTCTAGGATAAGATAGTTTCCATTTTTATAGTTTTGTAATGTACTATCATTATGTTTTATTATTCCATAAACAACCCACACAAGTTGTATAATCTTACTAACACCCAAATGTTTAGGTTTCTGTGAGTTTTTTCCAACATACAAGTTGGTGAGGCTACAGAGGGATGAATACTCCCTCTTCCCCACTCTCTTTTCAATCAAAGTATAGTGTGTGGGTGTATCTATGCTATAATGGATTAAGGTATAGTGTGAATTCCTACACAGGATATGATGAATCTTAGTTTTACCCTACTTGTATATGCTAGTTGTAGTCAATTAAGTTTTTAACATGTACATGTATTCTAGTTATAGAGACTGAGGTCATATAATAACCCTACTCTTTTTTTCACATTAATACATGATTTATTACATAATATTACACTTAATATAACTTTGAATATCGATAATTATAGTGTATTTTGAAATTTGGTACATTTCATAACAACAAAAAATGTGGAATACATCATCTTTATTGAAAAATTTCCTTAACATGACTATAATATTACATCAAACTTAAAACTTCATGGGATAACCTGGGGATATACATAAGAAAGGGGTGAGCTATAAAGCCCAAAATGGGTATAAAAATGGCATAAAATGAATAGAATAATAAATTTTAGACAATATACATATAAAAAAGGAGCAAGAATCATAAACATGAACAACAAGACATGATATAGCTTGATAATCATAAAGGAAACATGGGAAATATGGAAACAACTTAAAACACTGCATCATAAGCATAGGTCAAGGATAACTTCCATGAAATCATGATGAAAAAGTCCCATAAAGGAATCAGGTTTACTCCGTATCCCAATATGACATCTCATGAGACTAAACATTACCCAATGCATTGAAGTGCTATATAATTCATGGCGAACCTATCACTTTCATTTCATTCTGACATATAAGTGTGACACATAGATCATACAAAATGGATTCAATCATCATCATATTTTATTACACGATCAAGGAATGTGGAATAAATAAATTTCAGTTCCATGTAAAATAATTATAAGTGTATGAAGGTAAACACCCTTGATAGTAAATGGGTATGGTATTCACTATACAATTATTTTTTCATGGAAAATGGTGGTGAAATTTTGGCAGCATAACGACATCACTTAAAAATTCATAAAATGGGTTAATGAG
This sequence comes from Viscum album, assembly GCA_963277665.1. Taxonomy (NCBI): domain Eukaryota; kingdom Viridiplantae; phylum Streptophyta; class Magnoliopsida; order Santalales; family Viscaceae; genus Viscum; species Viscum album. The sequence continues at coordinate 3,324,838 of OY728165.1, forward strand.
AGATAAATGGGTCTATCATCATTTTTAAATATAATGATAAGTAATATGTACATGGAAATACATATCCCAACATCAGGAATTGTAAATACAAGGCATAAGATAATAAAGAAACATGAATAAAGAAGAGAAGGTGAGGATCTCTTACCTTGAGAGTGTGACTCTAAATGATTGGGAGGAGCTTCTTGAGAGATTGGGGGCACCTTGGGATGACTATAGAGATAGGAGTTAAAATTAAGGATGTGATCCAAGGATTTTTAGTGAAGATAAATGAGTTATTGGGTGGGTTTATATAGGAAAAGAGTGGGGAATTTTTTATCATTTCTCATACATAGGTTTTGGACTCTATATAATAAAATAACCAAAACCACAAACCTTACCATGGGGTTTTTCCATGGTTTATGAAAAATGGATGTATTTTCCATAATTTTATAAGTAAAAGTAAAAAAATTAATAAAATAATACCATTTCTTATGTGGAATTGAGTCACACTCTTAAAGAAATGATTTTAAAATCTTAAAATATATTATTGTTTTTTTGAGGATTCATAATTTTTTTAAAATATTTACCAAATTAATATAAAATTACATTATTTTAAATTTAAAACACATATTTTTTCTTTTAAACCATTTATAGTATTTATTACATCATTTTTGGATCATTATGACATCATAATACACACTGTACATTTATTTGTATTTAGTTTTTACCCGAAAATTTGAATTTCTTAGAAAATTATGAAAAATTAAATGTTGGATAATTTTGATGTAATGATTCAAAAAATAATACTAATTTTATCAAAACAATTTTCTAAATATGTGAATTTTCACTTTTAAAATAATAATCGACATTTATTGAGAAATGATGGGTTTTTTTGACAATAACAATTTTCGAAACCTTATGAAAATTATATTTTACGTAATAAAAATTATATAATCATTTATATTTGAAAAAAATATTTAATATTTTATTAAAATATTATTTATTTTAAAAATCAATTAATTCATCAAAATAAATTCCTTAATTAAATTTGTATATTACCCAAAAATACAATTTGTGTCTTATTGTATCAAAATAAAAACCATTTATAAAGTAATAATAATAGGATAAAAATATATTAATTATTATATATAAAATAATATACATACTCATATTTATAGTGTCTTGTTACATATCCATTTAATACACTATAAAATTCTCTAAGATTATGGTGCACGATGGTCATACTTTCATGGGGTCATTCAACGTACATGGTTTGAGACATAATCTCAATGAGCTTGAACCTCTCCCATAATTGGTTTTTTCTCAATATTAAGTTCTTGGATCTCATATTGGGATTGGTCAAGGTAAAATACTAGTGATTCTATCTCCCTTATAAGCTTTTATAAACGGGCTTCATAGGTTATGATCCTACTGGTTGCGGCCATCACTTCCTTTGTCTATGTCAATTGGATTTGTTAAAACCCTATATTTATAAAAATCATGTGATCACTGTTAAATGGATATATTATCAATAGTAATGATTATTAACAGTCATTTAAACATTATATGATATAATAAAACCAAATAAGTTCATGAGTTTTCTATAACTATATTACATAATAAGACATTTAATTAAATCACAAGTGGAATTTTATATATCACAGTTAGAGTCGTTACAATATCCCACCCTTCAGAAATTACACCATTGAAATTTTCATTTCCCACACTAAAACAGATGAGGGTAACTCTATTTCATCAAATCCTCTGGTTCCCACATTGCTTCTTCAGACTTGTGGTTTTTCCACAACACTTTGACTAGGTGTATTGTCTTATTCCATAGAACTTTGTCTCTATGATGTAAGATCTTGATCGGTTGATCCTCATATGAGAGATCATTCTCTAATGGTAACCCTTATAGATTGATTACATGTGAGGGGTATGGTATGTACTTTCTCAATAGGGATACATGTAATACATCATATACTTGAGATAGGTTTGGTGGGAGTTCCAGTCGATAAGCCACTGCTCTGATGTGATCAAGGATCACAAAGGGACCGGTGTATCTTGGAATAATATTTAACTTCTTCCAAAAATCTCCTAACTTTATTCCATGGAAATATTTAGAGGAATACCATGTATCCAACATCAAACTCTTGGTTTCATCGATGATTGTTACCATAGATCTTATGTAGACTTTAAACAGCCTTGATGTGATGATAAATGGTCTTAACATTTTCCACCATTTCTTAGACCATTTCAGGACCTAGTAGTTTGCATCCACCAACATCATCCTATCATGTAGGTGTTCTTCACCTCTTCCCATAAAGGGCTTCATAGGGATATATTTAGATACTTGAGTGGTAACTATTATTGTATAAGAACTCGACTTGAAAAATATGTCGATCCCATCCTCCTTTAAAGTCAATTGATCATTCTCTCAACATGTCCTCAAGTGTATGGATGGTCTTCTCATATTGGAAATTAGTTTGATAGTGATAACCAGTGCTAAAGTTCAACTAAGTATTTATATATTTTTGAATACTCTTCCAGATTTTATAGGCAAATCTTGGATCCAGATCAGATATAACTGATACTGGTGTTCCGTACAACCTCACCACTTCTCTAATGTATATCCTTTAAAGTTGATTGAGTGATAAGTACTCTCAGATCACAATGAAGTGTTTAGTATTTATAAGAAGATCCACCACAACCTAGATAACATTATTTCCTATTGATGTATTTGGAAGACCTGTGACAAAGTCAATTGTGATTTTTCCCATTTTCATGTAGGTATGGGTAATGGTTTCATCATTCCCTTGTATTTTTTCTTTCTTCCTTCAATTGATGACATACAATACATGTTGATGTATATTCTGCAATCTCTTTCTTAATATTTTCTTACTAATAGTGGTCATATAGATCTCGATACTTCTTTTTGGTTTCTAGATTTATGGAGAAAGTCTAACCTTGTGCATAATCCAATAGATACTTCTTTAATTTAGTATTTTATGGTACACATAGTTGTGACCCAAATCTCACAAATCCTTCATTAACATTAAACTCGAAGGATTTCCCTTTTCCTATAGGTTTTAATTTATCTGAATTCTGACATCAACTCTTTGATAATCATATTTCTTCTCAATAAGGGATGGTTGTGAAATCATTTGTGAAAGGATTGATGAGGTTTCTTTCTTTATTATTCCCATGTCTATCCTTTTTAAGTATAATAAGATCAGATCCTTCTCAATTCTCATTAATGATAAAATTTCTGGATCCTTTATACTTATAGAATCATCCACTTTATTATCTTTTCTAGGATGATAGTGGATTGATCAGTCATAGTCCTTTATCAGACATAACAATCTTCATTGGTGCATATTTATCGCTTTCTATGTGAATATATACTTGATGATTTTGTGATCCATATATATTTCACACTTGTCTCCAAATAGATAATTCCACCATATTTTTAAAGTGAATTTCACTGAACCCAACTCAATATCATGTGTTGGGTAGTATTGTTCATGAAATTTCAACTACCTTGAAGAATAGGCTATCACTTTATCATTATGCATTAACACATACACCATGCCCTTATTTGAATCATCTCCTAATACCACAAAAATTTCTACACTTGTGGGTAGTGTGAGTAAATTTACAATGATAAGACTCATTTTAAATTCCTTAAATCTCTCTTAACATTCATAATTCCAAGAAAACTTTATTCCCTTCTAAGTTATCTTGGTTAGAGGGTTTGATAATCATGATAAGTTTCTCACAAATTGACGATAATATGCAACTAATCTATGGAAACTATGGATATTTTTCATAGATATTGTCCGCAACCATCCTTAAATTTCTTATAATTTTGAAGGGTACATAGATATCCCATTGCTTGTGATGATATTCCCCAAAAATGAGACTACCTTAAACCAGAACTCACATTTTAATGACTTGGAATAAATATTATCCTTTAGTAAGGTCTTTAGGATATTTCTCAGATAATCCTCACGCTCTTCCTTGGTTTTGGATAATTTTAGAATATCATTTATAAATACTACAAAAAATTTATCAAGGTAATCCCTAAAGACTCTATTAATCTAGTAAATGAATAATTTTGGTGTATTAGTGAGTCCAAAATGAAATTACTATGAACTCATAGTGCCTGTACCTTGTACAAAAAGTATTCTTGGGGATATCCTCTTACTTCACCCTTACTTGATAATATCCCAACCACAGATCCAACTTGGAGAAGTATTGTGCCCCATGTAGGTGATCAAACAAGTCATGAATATATAGAAGAGGATACTTGTTCTTTATCATGATCTTGTTGAGCTCACAATAATCAATACAAATGCACATTGACCCATCCTTCTTCTTGATGAAAAGGACTAGTACACCCAAAGGTGAAGAACATGGGTGTATGAAACCTTTATCCAGTGGGAATGTCTTCAATTATGATTCTTTCCTTATACTTAATCTTTTAATATAGATACACTTGGTAATAGGGAAATAATATCCATGATTGATATGTTGGTTCTAAATAATATTCATCCTCCTCCTTGCACTTGCATATAATTGATGGAAAATTTGAAATACAAAGAGTGATTTTCTTATCATGAAAATTTCTATTGGATCTATACAAGGAAATCCAATCCATACCCAAAATTTCATAAAATTACACCAAAGGGAGTATGACAAGGTTCACTGAGAAGTTTATCCCATAAATTTTGATAGGGGAGGAGTTACATACTTGGGATACAATAATTAACCCATTTTCCTTTTTCACTGACAATACTACTTCCATGCTTTGTGGTGGTATTTGAATATTTTTACTAAACTTTAATGATATAAATAAATTCATATAACTAGAATAAAAAATAATGTTTTATATTCTTTAATAAATAACCTATGTACCTTTCACATTTTCATTGTGTGGATCCACCTTAGTAGTTGTGATAGCATAAACTCACCCTTTCTACCATGGAGGTTGTTGGTTGTCTTCCAAAACCCTTGGATTAGTGAAATAGTTTGAAAAGTGCCATGGTTCCTTGAATTTTAAGTAATAAACAATGCACTGAGGGTTGAATAGAGCATTCATTTCCTTTAATTAATTTTTGGGTTTCTTCATTTGGCAATCGTTAGCTATGTGTCCTTCCTCCACAAACCTAAAGCATTTCATCATTCCCCTTAGGTAATTTTTTGGGTACTTATTTCTACACCTTTGACGAGTGGGATGTTGAAACTCCTTGGAACCACTAGATTTCACCATAGGACCACTATAATTAAACTCCACTTTCTGCTTCTTATCCCTGTGATACCCTTGAGATTTACTGATTTCTATTTCAACTTTGAGGGCATATCAGACAATTTACTCATAGCTATCAAAGTCTCTAATCACCAGGGAATTTCAATTGAAACATTTAATTTACTAGGGGTATTTGAGTGCTTCTCATGTTACAAGTTTTTATTCAAAACCGAATTCATCTCAAAGAGTATCGTCACAAAGTTTGTGATTCCCTCTCTAATCAGGTTGGGCATCTCATTAGGGAAATCATCACATTGCCTGTCACATTGATTGTTTACCTGATTCCTCTTATTTCTGGCCATTGTATATAATAAATATAAAATTAGGGATGATTATTTTTAAACTATTAAACACATAAATAGGAATCCAATGACATTAAATAGATACCTTATAAATTCCAAGTATTTTCTTAACTTATGAATTTCTAGACATCAATCTATGTCATCCATGATCCATTTCTTAAAATATATTATTATGGGTATTTTTACCCATAATAATTGTTTATAATGATATTATGAATTTAACAAAGCATATCCCCTGGGAGTGTCAAACTAGGTGTGTAGAAAGGCCTCTTTTCGCGCACCAGTCTCGGTTGAGTCTAGCTCAACACTGTGTTTTCAGGTTTTACCCCTATGTACATTTGTACTAGACCCAAATCCATTTGCAATAGCAATAAATGGATGTATTTTATTGATTAAAAAATTAATCAATGCTTACAAAAATTTAGGGAGTTTTTATTATACTTATTCTTATCCCTAAGTATTTTTCTAGAGTTTCCTAATCCTAATCCCAAAAATAACTAAACTTTTCCTTTGACACCAACTATAACAACCCTTATCTTCATTTCACATTAATATATGATTTATTACATAATATTATACTTAATACAACCCAAAATATCTAGAAGTATATTTTATTTTGGGATTAGGTACATTACATAACAACTTAAAATGGGGAATACATCATATTTATTAAAATAATTCCTTAACATGACTATATTATTCCATCGAACTTAAAACTGCATGAGATAACCTGGGGCATACATAAGAAAGGGGTGAGCTATAAATACAATTAAGGGAATAAATATTGTATAAAATGAAGATAATAATAAATTTTAGACAATAGGCATATGAAAAAGGATCAATAATCATAAAAATGAACAATGAGACAATATATATCATGATAATCATAAAGGAAACATTGGAAATGTAGCAAAAAATTAAAACACTGCATCATAAAAATAGGTCAAGGATAAATTCCAAGACATCATGATGGAAAAATTACCATAAAGAAATCAGGTTTACTTTATACCCCAACATGATGTCTCATGAGACTAAATATTACCCAATGAATTGGATTTCTATATAATTTTGGTCACACCTATCACTTTTATTTCATTAATTCTCATACTTAAGTGTGCCACATAGATAACACAACATGGATTCATTCACGATAATATTTTATTCCACGATCAAGTAATGTGGAATAAATATATTTAACTCCCAATTAAAATAATTATAAGTTTATAAATGTGAAAACCCTTGATAGAAAATGGGTATGGTATTCACTACACAATTATTTTGGCATGAAAAATCATAGTGAAATTTCAGTAGCATAACAATGTCACTTAAAAATTCATAAAATGGGTTGATGAGAGAGAAAGAGGTATATAATAATTTTTAAATATAATTTTTAGTAATAGGTACATTTAAATACATATCCCAACATTAGGAATTTTAAATAGAATGTATAAGATAATAAAAAAACTTGAATAAAGAAGAGAAGGTGAGGATCCCTTACCTTGAGAGTGTGACTCCAAATGATTAGTAGGAGCTTCTTGAGAGCTTGGGGGAACAATGGGGGGACTATAGTGAGGTGAGGTCAGAGTAATGATGTTATTGAACGTTCTTTAGTGAAGATAATTGTGATTATGTGTGGGTTTATATGGGAAAATAGTGGGGATTTTTTTATCATTTCTCAAACATAGGTTTTGGACTCTATATAATAAAACAACCAAAACCACAAACCTTATGATGATTTTGACCATTTTTTATACCAAAGGAGATTATTTTTACTTATTTCATAGGTACAAGTTCTTGACATAATATAATAATACCCTTTATTATGTGTAAGTTAGTCATACTCTTAGAGAAATGATTTTAAAACCTTAAAATATATTAATGTTTTTGGAGGATTCATATAGGTTTTATAAAATTAATAAAATAAAAATAAAATAAAATTATTTTAAATTTAAAACATATATTTGGTCTTGGATACCATTTATATTATTTATTACATCACTTTTGGGTCATTATGATGTCATAATACACACCATATATTTATACGGTATTTAATTTTTACCCAAAAATTTGACTCTCTCAGAAAATTATGAAAAATTTACCATTGGATAATTTTGATGATATGATTACAAAAATTAAATTAATTTTTTCAAAATAATTTTCAAAATATGTTCATTTTCACTTTTAAAATAATATTCACTATTTATTAAGAAATGCTATTTTTTTGACAATAACAGTTTCAGAACCATTAAAAAAATTAGATTTTACTTCATAAAATTTATTTTATCATTTAATTTGATAAAAATTATTTAATATTTTATTAAAATATTATTTATTTAAAAAATCCATTAATTAAAAAAAATAATTTTTTTAATTTAATTTGAATATTACCTAAAAATACAATTTGTGTTTTATTGTGTCAAAATTAAAACCATTTAAAAAGTAAAAATAATAGGATGAAAATATATTCATTAATCTATAAAAAATAATATAAATACTCATATTTGTAGGTTCTTGATACATATAACTTTAATACACCATCAAACACCCTAAGAGTATGGTTTATGATGGTGATACTTTTATGGGGTGGTTCGACGAACATGGTTTGGGCCGTGATCTCAATAAGCTTGAAATTATCCCATAAACAATTTTGATCATGCTTAAGTTGTTGGATATCATTTTGGGATTGGTCAGGGGTAAATCCCAGTGATGATATCTCCCTTATAAGCTCTCATAAATGAGATTCTTATGGTACGATCCTACTGGTTGAGACCATCACTTCCTTTATCTATGTCAATTGGTTTTGTTTAAACCCTAAATTTATACTAATAATGTGATAAATGTTCAATGACTATATTATAAAAAATAATGATTCTTAAAAAGCATTTAAATTTGATAGGATATAATAAAACCAAATAAGTTAACGTGTTTTCTATAACTATATTACATAATAATACATTTAATTAAATCACAAGGTAAATTTTATTTATAATAGTTCAGGTCATTACAGGTCACTATATGCATATTTTTATATAATGTAGTGTATTAAGGTATAATAAAAATACATAGGTTGAGGTGGATTCCGAACATACTACTTGTTTATGAATGTGATGATATGTAGTGATAATGTGGTTGTGATATGGTTACTCGGATGGGCATCATGACTTATGGAAGGGATGCGAGCATAAGAAATTTGACTTTGGGGTGTGAGAGTGAAAAACTCACATGGAAGTGTTTTTGGGGTACCTTTCATATAAATATATGCTTCTTATATGAATTTTTTACTTCTATGAGTTACTTAGAATGTGAGCCTCAGTGAGGTTGGGATATAGTTTTACCTACTTAGGTAACAAATTTTTTATTCTTCTTATTCATTGATCATGAGAATTATTCTTTTATATTTACATGAGAGGTCTTAGGGATAATCCTACCTAGTATAATTGTATGCTCACCCCTATATATATAAACTATTTTTAGGTTCACAAGAGCTGGTTGGTGATCAAGCTCGATGTTATGAGTTTTTAGATATCGTTCAGAAGTTTCTGGTGTTTGTGGTTATTTCTTAGGCCTTGTTTGGTTGTTCATTTACATCATCATTGTATAAAATTAAATTTATGTATTGGTATTGGTTATTTATTTATGTGATTGAGTTTATTGGTGAATATTATATCTTATTTTGGATTTTATATTGAGGGTAATGCCTCAAATTCTTTCATTTTATAACCTCACTACTAGTATCCGACCTGTATCCTATATGAGGTAGGCTTTGGGGTTCATCCTCATCTCCAATTCCATCTCGAAAGGCATACCGATATGGGGTAATGAGATAAACTTTTATCAACCATTCCCCAATCCATTTTTTAAAAAATATCCCTAACTTGCACCCAGAAAATCAAACAATTTCAATCTTCTTCCTTATAATGGAATACAATGAATTGACCCTCTTCCTTAGGTTATTGTCCTTGAAACCCAAAAATTTGAATCATTTTCAAGTAGATATATTAATTTTAGACGTTCCTTCATCATATTTTCCTCTATTTTTCTATTTATTTTGGATTTCTATTTCTATTACTTAAACTTTATAGATATTATTTCATTTGTTAAAATAGTTTTATTTTTGTGGGGTAGAATTTGGATGGTTATTTGCTTATTATTGTGTTTAATTATATTATTAATTATGTTTTTAGGATGATAGTTAGAATTAATCCACATCCCTAATAAGCTTGTTGTTTAATAGTTTTAAATGGATAAAGTTATAAAAAACAGACATTTCTTAAAATAGTTTATTATAATAATTTATAGTTTTTTTTTCAATATTTATTGTTGATGTTTTATTATGATATTTTTGGCAGAAATAATTAGATATTTTTTATTCATATATATCCCTTATGTGTTGTAAACCAATATTGTGATGCATTGTGTGTTTTGTAATTCACATTTTTGTTGAGGCCCCTTGTCTTCGTTTTGTTTCATAACCCATTAAAACTATGAAAACAATCAAGGGTATCCATATATATATATATATATGTATAAATATATACTTTTTTCATTGATTTATTTTATAAAATCAATATAAAATATGTATAATTTTAATAATAATTTATATTTTCTATGAAAATATATCATACAAAACACCACTGAGCATATAAATTACACCCACTAGATCATCATGGGTTTACATCATCAACAAACTTATAATAGTTTTTAATAATTTTTCTTTTATGTAAATTCATTTTTTTCATTAATTTTTTGATTACAAGTACCTCTAAATTTAACATATAGTTCAAAATTGAACACACCTTTAGGTTTTAATGGCGGGCGAGGGGGGGGGGGAATCTATCCAAACAAAAAATACTATTAAAACTCTTTTACTATAAGATAAAACCATTATTTATTTGAACTAAACTTTAAATAAAGAACATGTGTACATTTTTATTCATTAAGAAACTAAGACTTTCCCTTCACATGTGGTTGAGGGAGATCCCTCAGAATCCACATAAAAAAAATCTCTTCTCCAAAGGTGTGATTTGATTTTATGAATCTCTTAACACTTATGAATAATTTATCTAACAATAATTCCCTTTTATAACCATTAAGTTAAAGAGTTTAGAGAAATGAAAGCTATAACTCAAGGATTTTGAAACCACTAATACAATATGAGGGTATAAACATAGTTTAAAATTATGGATATAGTTTAAAAATGGGATATAACCATGGTTTTGATAGCTTTGGTCATAGGTGTTTCCACCGTAGGTCTGTTGAATGATTTACGTTTTTTTTAAAACCATGACCATGGTTTTCAAGTTATGTATATTTCCATGGATTTCGGTAGGGTAACCTACATACATAGTTTGGTTAATCAGTGACCATAGGTACCTATGATCATATTTTTACCAAACCATAATCTTAAATATCTCATTATAATAAAATAAATATCCACTGATGAGTTTCGAACCCCTAACCACCTACTTATTATAGAGGCAATTTAACCATTAGTCTAGAATTCATTGTGCGTGTTTGTTTTCAACTACATATTCACTTTATATAGATTATTATTTTTCCATAGTTCTACTTTCCAAAGGTAGGTAGTCACTTAGACACATCAATTACTCCTCTAATGCACATCAAATCATGAGGATGGTAGGTTGGTATCATCCATACCTTTTAAGTGGAATTATTTCCCCCACTATGGTACTCTCTTATAGATTTAAGACATGTTCATGAACCTTAACCAATAATGTTTATAGAATTACTGATTATCCTCATGAAATATAACCAATTAATTATGGCTGTGAATGAGTAAGAAGACATCTGTATATATTTAAGGTTCTTTATATGATATCTTATTAGGTGAAGGGATGATATCTTAGTTTAAATCCATGTTATTAATCACTCTAGAATCCAATGTTATCCAAGGAGAAAATTGGTGCTTCATTTTTGGATCAGTCTCATTAAATAATCTTCCTACGTACACCCATGAAGGGAATCAAAACCCATGTAGTTTTGTGCCACTTAATGAGACACGTCATACCTTCTAAGGTCATGTGATAAGGACCAATTACAAGAAGTTTAAATTCATGAATAATAGAATTTCTAGATGAAAAGTGCATTAAAATTGCCAGTGTGGGACTTATGAATGAGAAAACATTTCAAACTGACCTCATAAGGGATATGACTCAATAAAGATGGGTGGGGGAGATTAGTAGAAATATAGACTACCAAGAAAAAATATGATTTAATTAGGGATACATCCTAATAAAAAATATACGATGATACCCAAAGGGAATATGAACCCCTATAAAGAGAGATTATTTTATCAGGAATATGGTTCAATGAGGATAATTCCCAAAGAATATGGATCTAGAGAAAAGATGGTAAGACATGGAGAGAATTTGGCCCTTCAAGTGGGAGCATAATGTCATCAAGGATGCAACCTGATAAAGAGATATAGTTGTGATGGGAGTATATCCTAGAGGGGGGAACTTATGAAGAAATGAAGATATGGTAATGGTGGTTTTGGACTCAAAAAGGCATCATACATATCCTATCGGATATAGAAATAAAACCCCATATAGTCTGAGTGCCATAATTTGAGTTCACATGATGGGACCATACTATCTAGTTTAATATCATGTGGTAAGGATATTGTTGTACATTTTAACTTCTTGTTATAGGGAAATTCATGTCATGAAAGACACAATAATAGATAATTGAATAGGAAATATTTAGATGAGGCTTCCTTGAGATGATTCATTAGGAATATGGTCCTATGAAGGAATGTCTCACAGGGAAATACGGTCCTTTGAGAAGGAGAGGATGTGGTTGGGGTTTACACCTAAAAAGGAGGCACAAAAAATGTTTTTAGGGATTAAAGCTAATTAAGAGGCCCAAGTTGGATATGTTTGGATCTCATACCTAAGGAGGAGGTTCGAGTGAATTTATTTGAGGCTTACACCAAAGTAAGAGGACTAAGTGAATGCTTTTGGGGATAAAACCTAAGGACAAGGCCCATAATGGATGTGTTTGGGGATTACACCTAAGAAGAAGTCCCATGGTGAATGTGTTTGGGGATTACACCTAAATAGAATGCCTATTGTGAATTTATTTGGGGTTACACCTAAGGAGGATTCCCAAGTTTGATATGTTTGTGGTTTTTACATAAGGAGGAGGCCCTAGTTGAATATGTTTGAGGCTTACACCTAAGGAGGTGGCCCACGTTGGACATGTTTTACTTATGATAATGGTGTAATCAATTCATATCTCTAAGACAATATGAGTCATGATCAGTATGATAAATAAGAGATAATAAAAGAGAAAAAAATTACACAATTAGATTTGAATGATAATTATACCTAAATAGGAAGCCCAAGTTGGGTATCCTTGGATTGTTGGTGACATTTCATTATGAACCATTTTGGGTCTTACAACCAAAGGGGAATTACATTCTCATATCTTTATATCTATTAGTAGGCTAGGGCTAGGTATAGGGACAAGAGTATGGAATCTCAAAGAAAGACTAGGGGATTACTTCAGAAGGGATTCCCTTCATATCATATTCCCGCCTATTATCAGGTCAGGAGGTGAAGGAGGCCCACTCCCTATAAAGGGATTGGAAGAGTAGATGTAGGATTTTCGCCATATTTGGTTTCCTATCTCATTAAGTTATATGAGGTGTCTACTAAGTTTCAAAGATTATTAGGATCAGTCCCTGGTTAGATAGGGTTTTTAAATGGGTTTGGTGAAAACTATTCCAATTTATTCCTAATTAGGACACTCATTATCAATGTGATCCATGATTATGGTCACCCTGAGGGTTCCACCTATCTAGGATGAAAACATAAAGCCTCATTTTATCAATAGAATACATGATTGAAGGGTTGTACACTGGTTCACATGACTTGATCAAGAAAGTTTGGTGTCTTTTGTGGAGGTTTTCATGTTTCCCTTTTTAAGGTTTTGACCTTGTAAAAAGAAGTAAATATAGGTTTTTTGAATTGTAAAGGATTGAGTAGATGTATTGGGTGAATATACATCAATGGCCTCTCCCTTAGTTTCAAATTGAAATGTATGGAATCACCAGTGTGGGAGGAGATGATAAATTTTGGAGAAATTTTGTTTTTAGGGAAAATGCATCACACAGAGCGATGAAACCACATAAGGCATCCACCAGAGGTGATTAGATGAGGCTGAAATCACATGACTCTGTGATGTCATTATCACACAACCACATGATATTGGGATTATACGAGCACATGATATAGGTATCACATGACCATCAGATGTTGGTATCATGTGACCATGTGAAGTGTTCTCCTTCTATCTATGAATGAAACTCTTTATATGAGATCACATGTTGATCACATAGAATTTTTCATGCAGACAAATCATACAAAATTTCTATTCTTTGGAGTTATTTTTTGATATTTGATTTTACTTTCATAAGATATTAAAGTTTCCAAATGTTTATGATAATCCTATAATTATTCCTTTTATTCTCCTATAGATATCCCAAATTCTTCCTCTTTATCAGAATAACAACTATGGTATTTATGGAGAGCACTGGTGAAGTGGAATGGGTAACTGATAAGTAACCACCATAGGCCACATTCCCTACATAAAAGGATAGTGTCAGGTGGTCACATGGTGCATATATCACCGAGTCATGAATGACATGGGTAATAGGAGATCATGATTTATCCACCTTTGAATTGAATAAGAGGGCCCTCTCATGTGGTCATATAAGGGTTCCACTGATGATTTGTATAAGAGGAGGGGTCATGTTTCTCTTCTCACCATATTTTGTTTTTAAATACTATGGCACTCTTTAAATTGTCTAATGATTTCATTAAAGTTATTTGAAATTTGAAAATTGATGACATCATGTTAGAATCTTGAAAGAACCATGAAGGTTCCAAGGTGAAGTATTTATATTCTCGTTTAACTCTTGGATTAACTTTCTCAAATCATTCAAAGGAAAGAAATAAATTTAAGAGGCCATGAAGGTTCTTAGACACTAGTAGGTAGCACCAACTATCCGGTACATGGCCACTAACTAGCTGATGGCGAAGGCAATATCCTCCTTGAGCAACATATGTCCACTGACTACTTGGTGGAAAAGCAACGACTAACCAGTTCACTTGGGAGGAAGATCTTCATGCTTCAGATGTTCATCATCTAGCCAGTAGAGGAGAATCAACTACCTAGTGAAAGTAAGTAGTGAGCATGGAGTTCCAGATGGTCCATCTACTACCCATTTTCATCGAGACAATAGTTTTGATCAAACATTTATTATGGTAAAAAAGACTATTATTGCAGTATTATTCAACTTAATTACCCTCAAAAGACTATATAATATTATTTAAGACTTTTGATACTTTAAACAGACCTCTTGGTGGCCTTGGAAACTTAACTTCTCATCCATTATCCAATACCAATGTTCTACGATCGCCTAATTTCTCTCAAGACCTCTCTTTTCCAAAGTGAATCCTTGTTTAATCTAGAGTGTGTGCTTATTGTAAAAATATTTTCACTATCATCCTTTTTATCATTCTATCCTAGTTGTTCTTCATATTATTTTGAGATAATTGTGACTCTACTAAAACTTAATTGCTTCTAAGAAATCCTATCTTCCTCATTTTTATTATATCATCTATGGTCACTACCTTTAAAGTGAGGGACTTGAGTTTTCTTTCCATAACAGCTAAAATAAAAGGGACTAATTATCTTTGAGGTTTCTAGCTATACCCATTAAAAATATAGTGTAAATTTTAATTTTGGTTTCTTACTAAAACCTAAAAAAGGGTAGTTTTTGTATATTGGCAACCATTAAAGCCAAGGGAATAATGCATTAAATCCTCAAGACATTGTGGTGGTTGATGAAAGGTATATTCTTGATCTATTTACAAACTTCCTTACCAAATTCTGTGCATTATTTACTTTCCTTATTTTTATTTATTAATTATATTCATTCATTTATTTAATCAATTTTTCAATCCATCAATTCACTTAATCGTTTAAATTATGAATCATTCTTTGTTTTAATATTACACTTTTATAACCATATATTATTATATCATTGTTATTTAAACATTGGTTTTTTATCTCTTTAACGTCTTACAAATATTTTAATTATCTTTATTCTTTTAAAAATAGGGTTTTCATCTTTAAAACGTTTTTTATTTCCTTTTAATTTTTAAAGGGAAATTCACCCATCCTTTTTCCATTTTATCCTACTTTGAGCTACAATTAGTATTAAATGAGTCTTGAATTACTTTGTTTCATTGTTTTTAAATTATTTCAGTGCTTAATTTATTTTCAAAATCATTAATTGATTTTTGAAGAAGCATTATTTTTCAAAATGTTTTTTCAAACACCTATAGTGCTCGCAAAGGACACTCTATGAGTCTTGATCCCTTTTTTTGTGGGTAATAATTATGGTTATTGGAAAAAACACATGTATACCTTTCTTAGATATATTTTTTATCCTATATAGAATATTTTTATATATTTTTATATCCTTACTAATAAAAAAGAAGATAAATAGACTCCTGATGATATTTTTTCTTTTCAATTTGATGGAAAAGTATTGAATTACTTTCATCATGGTTTAGACCAAAATGAATTTAATCAAATTTATAATTGCAAAACAACTCATTAAATATAGAAAATCTTATAAATAACTCACGAAGGAACAAAAAATGTCAAATATATAATATTATATATGTTTAGAGAGGAATTTTAGAGTTTTTCTATGAATCCCAAAGAATCAATTACTAAAATGTTTACTTTATTCAAAGATATTTTAAATTATCAAAAGTCTTTTGGTGATACCCTTTTTACAAAGACTTTATTCAATAAAATACATTGGGTTTTACCAAGAAATTAGGAACCCAAATTCACCATGATCTAGGAAGATAAATATATAAATAATATGGTGCTTTTAGGGATAATTGGTTCTCTCATGATTTATAAGATATCAATGAGAAGACAAGCTAAAAAGGAGGAAAAATAGGTAAAAGAAACTAAAAATACAATTCATTTCAATGAAATCAATAACAACACATCAAAAAGTGAATATGAGATTTCTCATATTTCCAAGAGGTCGTACAAGTACATGAACAAGAAAATATCCACTCAATGCTTCAAAATAGAAAATAACAAAATGGAAGTTACTTGCTTCAATTAGAAAAAGGCTCACATAAAGCTAAATTATCCCCTAAAAGGTATAAATACAATAATAAAGATAAGATATCTCTAAAAGTTTCAACTTGGAGTGCTAGGGAGGACACCTTTTTAACATATGAATCAATTGATGAAAGTCATAATTGTTTCATGGAATATGTTGAGGTATTTAATGAAGAAAATTATACATGTTCTAGATCTTAATATTCTACTTTTTTAACCAATTATTTAAGATATAAATATATTCTTTATGCTATATTTCAACTTCAAAATGGTTTTTGTGAACTTTTGTTAAAATTTAAAGATCTTAAAAAGAATTATAATTTAGTTGTTTTTGAAAAATATCAAATTTGATTTGGTTATAAAACTAAAATAACCACTAGTAAGAAATGAAATTTTTATGACACCTTTTTCATGTTGGTTATATAAAATTAACATGAAAATGTTTTTAATATCATTTATTTTATAACCTCTATTTAAAATGATATATTTTTTTTCAATATTGGTTATAAAATAATGGATGTTGAAAACTGGATTTTTACATTGGTGATCAAATTGACGATGTTACAAACCTTTAAATTTTTTATCATAATGTTAGGAACCCTAATTTTTATTTTATAGTTTTTAATGTTAGGCTTTTGGTTTTCCCTCTTAGAGGGATCTAAATATTAATTCTTCCATCCTACATTCATCTTTCAACCACAGTCGTCATCATCTACCATCATCCACCATTGACTACTATTGTTAACGATCGTTATGTAAAGACTCGGATTTTCCATATATATAATTTTAAATTATTTGGGATTGTTATGAGTCTGGGAAAATTGACGTCACATGATTCTGAGGTCTGGAGAGCCCAGAACGGAATTTTGAACTTTTAAAGGTATGTTTAGTAAACGTGTGGGTAATGATTTCTAACTTTTGAATTGGTTCTCAGATTAAAAATCTGAGGAAACCATTGAACCCACAATGCTGATATTTGTTTAAGGTAAACGTAACTTCAACCGATAAGGGTGATAAGAAAAATTTAATTTCTGTACTTTACAAAAAATAATAATAAAATAACTCAACAAGTTATTTTATTTCTTTGTTTGTAACTGTTGAGCGGTGGTGGCGGGACCATTGGGTTCTCAGACCATTTAATGTCCAGTTACACTTGTTTTTGTAACTGCACCATTAGAAGAATTAATAGGTTCATTAATTAAATTTATAGAGAAAAATCATTAATTGTGTGGTGGGTTGATCTTCTATTTTCTTCTATTTAAAGAAATCTCGGGCATGGGATTTTGGCACTGAAGGGGGGAACCTCTGATGAAGTACCAACGACGCCTTCCACCAACATAGAACAAAGCTTCGACGACTATTGGAGGATTCGAAGATGAGCACTAAAGGATGTGAACCTTCTCCTTCATCCGTAACACCCTCGAACTTGGAAACTCCTTCCTCATTTTTAGCGACCTCCAATGAACTCGAGGTAGGGGGGTCTCATTGTTTAACTAAAATTTGTTCATTCTTGAAATGCTTCCCTTGTTATTATGCTAATGCGGAGGGCGTGATACAAACAAATAAGGCAAGGAACCTCCACCAATCTCGGTATTGGCTGCGTTCTTCGTGGGAAACTGGAAGATATGGAGCAAAGGTGGAACCAAGGGCTCCGCAACATAGGCACTATCCTGAGAATCCCATAGGCGCATATGGGAATAAAATTGGACCACCGAAGCTTCACCGGTGGCCCATGGAAGCTTCGTCAGCGCGGCAGCACCAGCGACCGAGGGAGGCGGCGACTGGTACCTACTGGTCGTGAAGGGATGGTGGCTTCCAAAGGTGCTACGACGGATGGGGGAGTCCGGCTGACGCTGACCACGTTGCCGATGGAGGCGCGCCATGGAAGTGCTTCATGGAGGAGGGTCGCGACTTTGAGTCGTGACTGACAAAAGGGGTGACTGAACATCGCCAACCACGTTGACGTTAGGTGCCGCACTACAACAACATGTCGCGGAGGAAGGCTGCATCTTCGAGCCACAATGGAGGGTGGAACCACGCCCCGCGGGTCTTGTGGGTGACCGATCCAAGCGGACCAGCCAGGTGGAGCGGCGCCAACCGGTGTCGCTAATTGATGAAGCCCGAACGGCTTGGCCATTCAGGATGGGAGTGGACCTATGCCCAGATGGTAGGTCATGCCCAACCGGGTGATCTGGGAAGAACCCGAAGCCCAATGGGCCTATCCCATGACTAGCGGGCCAATCCCATAACCTAGTGGGCCGAGCCCGCAACCCAGTGGGCCGGACCAGGCCCAGCTGAACTGGGTTGAGCCCAACCCCTTCAGGTTGGGCCCAACGTGCTGGGTCGGTCCGACCGGATAGGACCGGACCCGGACCCCTTTTGGCCTAGTTCCGCTTAAATGGGCATATCTCCTAAACCAGAAATCTGTTTGAAGAACTGTCTACAGCACCAAAACCCTTAGGATGAGATAGTCCTTTTTAGACATTCCACTTGAGTTTTTGAGAAAGTTGGAGTAATGTTGGGTTGGATCAAACCGAAATCCAGCCGGGCCCTCAGCACTTAAATGCCAATAACTTACAGACCAGGCATCCGGTTGACGCGCCGTCTGTTGCATTGGAACCCTTATGACAAAGAGTTTCATTGGGTTAATTCTTCATGGGACTTCATTATGGTTGAAATATGACCAATGGATTGAGGAGTGCATCCTCCCAGAACCAAGCATGCTTTGTACAGGAATCCAATGACTTGCTGTGACGTGAAGAATGAATAGAGATCCTGTATGGGTCAGCACCGAGCGATCCAGTGTGGTTCATCACCGAGCGATCTTGTGTGGGTCAGCACCGAGCGATCCATTGTGGGTCAGCACCGAGCGATCCTATGTGGGTCAGAAGTAGATCCTATTGACAGAATAAGATGATCTATCTTTACGACTAATCATATGTACTTCTGTACTTATGTTATACCTCGTGTGAGCTGTCTTTTGATTTATGATTTTTGTTTGAGATTATGCTTTTTCGTTTTTCCTTTTTGGGATCCTGAGAGATCTTTGTGGGTCTCGGGGACCCAAATGAGTATTGTTATACTCACCCCTACACGGGATTTTCTCGCACCTTGTTGTGTCTTGTGCAGACAACGAGCAGCTTTTACTGAGACTTGGGGAGCTAGGGCTTAATAGTGTACGGAGGTAACCAATTGACATGGAGACCCACAGTGACGAGATGTACCTACCCTTCAGGTAGGATCCTTAGAGGGTGACCTGAAGAGATGTTTTCTTTTTTCCTGTACTTCCATTTTAGTTGGGCTTGTATTCTGGACCCCTTTTTTACTTTCAATACTTACTTTTACACTCAGTTGAGGTTTTTAGTTGTGGTTGTACCTTTCTTCTACCATTGTGTTATACTTGTGCGCAGTGTTCCCTGTCTCTGTGTGTATAGGTTTGAGGCAATGCCTTCCCTTTTTAGGGATATAACTTTTCAGTGCTAGTTTCCAACCCCTGGCCTATGGAAGGAGGGCTTGGGGTAGTCACGACACGGGACCCAGGGGGTGGGTCGTGACAAAATGGTATCAAAGGGAGGTTCTACCAGAAGAACTAAGAGTCTATGTTTTCAATGGAGTAATGATGTAAAGTGTCTTGAGTTCGGGTTTCAGTTCGGGTAGTCCAGTGTTGGTATGGAAACCGACATATCCATACACTAGGACCCTCAATTATGATTTTCGACTTGGTCAACAAAAACACTAGTTGCGTGTTTTTTGAAAATTATGTTTCCTTTTTGATTTCATTGATTCAGCTCACCAGGTATAAATTTTTGACCATGAAACACCTGTTTTTTTATAGGATGTCGCCACGTAGACAACCAACCTGGATTCCAAAGGGAGTACACGATGATGGCCCACTAAGCAACGAGGCTTCGGTGTAGGGCCCTCTTACGGTGATGGAACCTTCAGGTGGTATACCAGTAGTACCACCACTCGCAGGGAATAAGTTTCCACCTGTCCCATCATTAGACCATTTATGTCGACTGAGCATGTTGTATGAGTCTCAGAGACATAGGCCTTCAAGGTTTCGAGGAGAGATAGATCCCCAGGTAGCTTAGGACTAGATGAAGGTTGTGGTATGAGTTTTTTTCTCAGTTGATACATCAACAGATTAGATGGTGATCCTAGATGTTAGCCTCTTCCAGGGAACAAAATGGAGATAGTGGATCCTGATGATCCAGAAACATGAGGAGGCGACACTCTCCTAGTTTTATTTCGAGACCCACTTGAGGGTGGAGTTCACACCAGTGAATTTAGGCTCAGTGCGTATCCAGGAGCTACTGCACTTACAGTAGGGCAACGTAACAGTGGCCCAATATTCAGGAAGATTCACTGACCTCTCTTTCTACTCCAACGAAATGGTACGAGACCCATTATTCAGGGCCTTGAACATTTACCAGGGTCTCCGAAGAGAGATCAAATTGTTTATTATATCGCTCAATATCCCAATGTAGGCTGAATTACACAAGTGAGAATTATTGGTGGATATATTTTTAACTGATCAGGCACTGATGGTGAGATCCACCACCAGACGACAGGTATCCGAGTTATATGCAGCAGGCAATAGGAAGATGACATAGAGGTCCAAGAAGGCCATACCTTCTTTAAGGGAGACCCCATGATGTAGGGTCGGAGGTGCAGAGATCACTAGAAAGAGGAGGTTATAAGAGGAGAAGATTACGCTACATGTGCAGCGGGCAAGGTCACATGGCTCGTGACTACATGACCCACCACACCGAAGATTAGTAGACGGTCGAGGGACCACCGAGGTAGAGATAGATATTTGAGTGAGGAGGTCCATAGGGCAGCAGAAATAGAAGAGAAGCTAGCCAAGCAGTAGGTGGTGGGTAGTGATTTGAGGTTCTACTGCCACCACCTCTAGGAGGTCCACCCCGACATCAGGGAGCAGGTGGACATGGATGAGATCAGCTTCCGGAAGCCGAGGCCTATGATCACGTGATGCTAGATATGATTCGAGGTATGATATGTGTCTACTCCACCCTAGCTACAATACTTATAGACACAGGTTCTAGTCACTCTTTCATTAACACAACTCTTGTTCGAAGCTCGTAGATTCCGATGGACCTATTGACTCGATCCTTACGTTTAGAGACTCCTACGAGAGAGGATTCGACAATTACACATTGGTTCAGGTAGTGTGAGATTACTCTAGGATGTGAGAGATTCGGATGGGATCTGATAGTAGGAGAGTCAAGGTCTTACGACATCATCTTGGGTATGGACTGGCTATCCACAGTCCATGGTCAGATCGACTGTTTTAAGCGTAGAGTGCGGTGTGTCTGTGAGGATGGGATTGGGTTTTACTTCACTGGTATGAAGGAAACCTTTGTAGCATATGATGGAATTTCTCGGAGGAGGGTGCAATTGATCACTCATCAGTTGTCTAGCCTCACCCATGGAGTATTGGATGAGAGGTGGCAAAGCTATCATGTTGTGGTGGACCAGTATGCTGATGTCTTCCCTGATGATGTTTTGGGACTACCTCCTCATAGAGAGGTATACTTTTACATCGACCTATACCCCTGGAAAACACCAATATCTATGCCCAAATATTAGATGGCTCCCATGGAGCTTTGTGATTTGAGAGTATAGTTGGAAGACTTGTAGGGGAAGGGGTTCGTAAGGCCTAGTGTTTCTCCCTGGGCAGCCCCGATTTTTTTTCCAAGAAGGCATATGGGAGTCTGAGGCTTTTCATAGATTATCGGTGCCTGAACCAGGTGAATGTGAAGAGAAATTATCCTCTACTGAGGATTGATGACCTCTTTGCCCAGCTGAAGGGAGCACGGTAGTTTTCGAAGATAAACCTCAGATCAATCTATCATCAGCTCAGGGTATGAGATGAGGATGTACCGAAGACAACCTTCAGATGCAAGTATGTCCACTATTATTTCTTGGTGATACCTTTTGGCATGACCAATGCTTTGTTAGTGTTCATTGGGCTCATGAACAGGATCTCCCAGCCTTAGCTCGATCATTTTGTGGTGGTCTTCATTGACTAAATCTTGGTTTACTTGGCGATGGAGGAGGAGAACGCCATGCACCTTCAGATAGTTTTGGATACATTCCAAGAGAAACAACTTTATGGAAAGCTCTCAAAGTGCCGGTTCTGGATATGGGAGGTCCACTTCCTGGGGAAAATTATATCATAGGATGGAGTTATAGTGGATCCGGAAAAGATAGAGGTAGTGATTTCTTGGAATCCACCTAAGAGTGTGACCGAGGTACGAAGATTCCTAGGATTTTATGGGTACTACGAGAGATTTGTACCTGACTTTTCTTGGGAATGAACACCCTTTTCAGCTTTGACGAAGAAGGGTCCACCTTTCTTGTGGATGGAGAAGTGCCAGTCGATTTTCTAGGAGATGATGCGGAGACTGGCGAGTTCCCCCATCTCGAGGATACCAAAAGATCGTGTTGGGTATGTAGTAAACTGCGAAACATCAGGGACCAAACTTGGATGTAACCTAATGTTGGAGCTAGTGGTGATAGCCTACGACTTACATTAGTTGAGATAGAATGAGAAAAACTTCGCTACCCATGACTTGGAGTTAGCAGCTGTGGTCTTTTCCTTGAAGATGTATCCACAGTACTTGATGGGTGAACGATTTACTGTCTACTCTGATCACAAGAGTCTCAGGTACATCTTCTCACAAAAAGAACTGAACCCGAGATAACAACGATGAATGGAGTTTCTCTAGTACTATAACTTTGATATAGTCTACAATCCTGGGAAGGGAAATGTAGTATCATACACACTTAGTATGAGGTATGGTCTACAGTTGTTGAGTTAGGTGATTGAGTAGATAGCTGCGTTGTAGATATCCTTCATGGATAGTGATGGAGCATCTTACCTCCAGTCTATGACTATCACTCCCCCACTCCTTCAGTGAGTTTAGGAGGCATAACTTGGGTATGTGGACTGTGAGGCCCGACATGCTTAGATATACTCAGGACAGACACCTAAAGAAATTTCTGAAGGTGGGGAGCACGTCGTTCTCTTCCGAGGATGTACCATGATACTAGTGATGATATGAGAGGAGGTGTTGAGGGAGTTCCACAAATCCTCTAGGGCAGTATATCTGAGTATGGTGAAGATGTACCAGGATCTATAGTGTTAGTACTGGTGGCCAGGGATGAAGAAAGAAGTGGCAGAGTTCGTTTTATGATGCCTCACTTTTCAACAAGTGAATGTCAAGCATCGGGTTCCAACAGGCTTAGCACAACCACTTTAGGTGTTGGAATGGAAGTGGGATGGTATCTCCATGGACTTTGTGACAGAGATACCATGTACCTCCTGGGGCCACGATTCCATATGGGTGATCCCTTAATGTCTCACCAAGTCGTCCCACTTCCTACCAATCTGAGAGTAGGGATTAGTAGAGGGATTGAGACGACTCTACATATAAGAGATTGTGCGGATTGATAGGGTTCCATCGACGATCGTCTTAGATCATGAATCTCATTTTACCTCCAAGATATGGAAGGTATTGTAGGAGGCGTTCGGGATTTAGATATTCTTGAGCACCACCTTTTATCCTTAGAAAGATGGTCAGATGGAGCAGATCATACAGACACTCGAGGACATGCTTCGTGCTTGCGTCCTAGATTTTGGCCGTAGTTGGGAGGACCACCTGCCACTACTGGAGTTATCATACAAAAATAGTTATCACTCCACCATCATCATGGATCTCTTTGAGGATCTGTATGGGTTACCACACATATCATCTCTATGATGGACAAACCTAGGGGAGTCAGCACTTATGGGTCCAGAGTTGGTATGAGCTACCTCTGAGAAGGTGAAGATCATCCAGGAGTGGATGAAGACTAAAAAAATATGGCATAAGTCCTATGCTGAGAGGAAATGGAGACCCTTGGAGTTTGAGGATGGAGATCATGTATTTCTATGGGTCTCACGCTGATGAGTATTGCGCAGATTTGGCCAGGGAGACAAGCTGTCTCTGAGGTTCATCAAACCTTTCAAGATTCTCAACAGAGTCGGTGAGGTGGAATACCATCTAGGTCTTCCCCCATAGATGCACCAGGTGCATAATGTTTTCCATGTGTTTCATCTGAGGAGGTACGTGCATGATCCATCACATGTTATCGACTGGGGAGAGTTGGACATCGACGATGGGGCGACATTTGCGGAGTTTCCAGTGGAGATAGAGGATCGAAAGGAGAGGGTCCTTCGTGGGTGGTCGATTACTCTAGTGCGAGTTCTTTGGTAGAACGGGAACCTCCAGGAGAGCACATGGGAGCAGGAGGCTTAGATACATGCTCTTTACCTACATTTTTTCCCTAGTTTTGTTATGGATTTTAGGGATTAAATGCCCTAAGTTGGGTAGAATGTAAAGACCCATATTTTCCACATATATATTTTTAAATTATTTGGGATTATTAAGAGTCTGAAATAATTAATGGCATGTGATTATGAGGCCCGGTGATCCAAAAATAGAATTTCAAACTTTTTTAAGGTACGTTTAGTAAATGTGCGGGTAATGATTTATATATTTTGAACCGGTGCTCAGATTAAAAATCTGAGGGCATTGTTGAATCAGCAGCGACAAGATTCTCTTAAGGGAAACTTAACATTGAATGGAAAGGGTCGGATGAAAAAGTTAATTTTTGGACTTTTTATAAAATAATAATAAAATAACCCAATGAGTTATTTTATTTCTTTCTTGGTAACTATTGAGCGGTAGTGGCGAGACCACTGGGTTGTCAGACCATTTAATGGCTAGTTACACTTGGTTATGTAACCACACTGTTGGGATAATTAATAGGTTCATTAATTTAATTTATTAATGAACCTCATTAATTGTGTGGTGGGTTGATCTCCTCTTTTATTCTATTTAAACAATGCTTGGGCAGGGGTTTTTGGTACTAAAGAGGGGAACCTCTGAAAAAGTGCCGATGACGTCTTCCACCAACATAGAATGGAGATTCGATGCACATTGAAATATTCGACGATGAGTGACAAAGGATGTGAACCTTCTCCTTTGTCCGCAACACCCTTGAATGTGGGCACTCTTTCCTCATCCATAATGAATTCCAATGAACTTGAGGTACATGTTTTCATTATTTAACTAAGAGTTGGTCATTCTTGAAATTCTTCCCTTTTTAATATGCTAATGCGAAGGGTGTGAGCCAAATGAACAAGGCCCAAACCCTCCAATGATCTTGGTATTGGTTACGTTCTTCATGGGAAACCAGAAGATATGGCAACAAAGTAGAACCAAGGGCTATGCAGCGTAGGCACCATCCCGACAAGACCATAGCCACATATGGGAATAAAATTGGACCACCGGAGCATCACCGATGGCCCACAGAAGCTTCGTCGGTGCGACGACGCTGGCGAACGAGGGAGGTGGCAGCCAGCACCCACCTACTATGAAGGGAAGGTGGCACCCGAAGGCGCTACGATGAATGGGGGTGGACGACCGATGTCGGCCATGTTGACGATGGCGGCGCGCCACGTTAGCGTACCATAGAGGAGGGATGTGGCTCCAAGCCGCAATAGACTAAAGGGGCGGACGACCATCACCAGCCACGTTGATGCCAGACGACATACTACGACAATGCGCCACAGAGGAAGGCCATGGCTTCGAGACACAATAGAGGGTGGAACCGCACCCCGCGGGTCCTGCAGTTGACCGGTCCGAGCAGACCATCCAAGTGGAGCAGCGCCAACCGACGCCACTGATTGATGAATCCCGAATGAGTTGGATGTTCGGGAGGGGATCAGACCCATGTCTAGCTAGTGGGCCGTGCCCAGCTAGTGGACCGTGCGGTTCTGCGGCTCGGAGGGACACTCCTATCCTGGTGGGCTGAGCCGAACCTACGACCCAGTCGAACTGGGCCGAGGCCAGCCCCTTAGGGCTAGGACTAGCGAGCCAGGACTAGTCAGTCTGACCGGGTCAGGTCAGTCTGACCTGGTTGGACTGGACCCATACCCCTTTCGGCCCATTTACATTTAAATGGACATATCTCCTAAACCAGACATCCGTTTGACGAACCATCTACGACAATAGAACCCTTAGGACGAGGCAGTCCTTTTGAGATACTCTACTTGAGTTTTGCGGAAAGTTGGAGTATGACCAGGTTGGATCGAACCCAAATCCAACCGAGCCTTAGAACTAAAATTCCTATAACTTATATACTGGGCGTTCGGTTGGTACACCATCTGTTGCATTGGAACCCTTATGACATGTCAGTTCATTGGGTTACTTCTTCGTGGGACTTCATGCCGGTTGAAATAAGACCGATGGATTGAGGAGAGGATCCACCCAGAATCAAGCGTACTTTTTGTAGGAATCCAGTGGCTGGCTGTGATGTGAAGAATGAATAGTGATCCTGTGTGGGTCAGCACCGAGAAATCCTGTATGGGTTATCTTTGAGCAATCCTATGTGGGTCAGCACCAAACGATCCTGTGTGGGTCAGCACCGATCTATCCTGTGTGGGTCAGCACCTAGCGATACTCTGTGGGTCTGCACTGAGCGATCCTATGTGGGTCAGCACCAAGCGATCCTATGTGGGTCAACATTAGAGCCTCTTGAAAGAATAAGATGATATAGCTTTACGACTAACCATATGTACTTATGTACTTAAGTTATACCTGTTGTGAGTTGTCTTTTTCTTTGTGCTTTGTTTTTGAGATAATGCTTTGTGGTTTTTACTTTGTGGAATCCTGAGAGACCTTCAGGGGTCTTAGGTTCCCTACTGAGTATTGTTATACTCACCCCTACATAGGCTTTTCCTACACCTTGTTGTGTCTTGTGTAGACGATAGTCAGCTTTGACTGAGACTTAGGGTGTAAGGACTTGACAGTGTACGGTGGTGACCAGTTGATGTGGAGAGACGTAGTGATGAGCTATACCTACCCTTCAGGTAAGATCCTGGGAAGGTGACCACAGAAGCTATTTTCCTTTTTCCTGTACTTCCATTTCAGTTGAGCTTGTATTATATCCCCCTTTTTTACTTTTAGTACTTACTTTTACACTCAATTGAGGTTTTTAGTTGTGGTTGTACCTTTCTTCTGCCATTGTGTTATACTGGTACGCAGTGTGACATGTCTGTGTATGTACAGGTTTGAGACAATGCCTTCCCTTTTTAGGGATACACATTTCCGATGCTAGTCTCTAACCCCTGGATTAATGGAAGGCGGGCTTGGGGTAGTCATAACATGGGCCTTAAGGGATGGGTCATGACACGTCATCCCACTCAGCCACTATCAGCCACATCTTTAGTCATCTTTGAGGTTTATTCATCACTATTTTTTATCATCCTTGTCCCTCAAATTTTTTTATTAATGGATTAATTATTGGTGTTTTTTGAATGGTTATTAGTGGTCTTATGAGTGATTGAATCATTGTTCAATGTCTTTATTTTGGTTTTTACTTATTAGGGTTTACTTATGAATTACATTGTGATTCATCTTGTGTGGCTATATAATTTTATATAATCTATGGAATAAAAGTGGTGGAATATGGGTCTAGAAAACAAAGACCCTATGAAAAGAACTATCCTTCATACAATTTAGAGATAACAAATTTTGTTAATGATTTGAAGAATTGGAGGCATTAATTTTTTATTGAAAAAAGTGTTCAATATAATGATTATATGATTTTGAAAAGAGATTAAATGAAGTATCATGAACTTAAAACCAATTTTAGTGGTTAGGAATAAGGAAATGGGTTATATAATAGGTTTCATGATGTTTAAATAATCAATAAATAATAAAAAGAGATCATTTTTTATTTTATATATGAATCTTGAATGACATTTTTTATGAGAAATGTTTATTGGATCCAAAATAATTCGATTTAATAGGTATAAGTTTGGTTTTAGAATTAGTTCATCAAGGAAATAAAGAAATTTATTATTTTAAAGGTGAGATTTGTTGAAGTTTATATACTTTTTGGTTATGTTTGTAAATTAGTTTTATTCATGTAGTTTAAAAACTAATATACTCATAATTTTTAATATTATTTTTATGTGATTATTGGTTGTTCAATGTTTTTAAGTGGTTTGTTAAGTTTAAGTTTGTGTTTATCATGAATACACATAAATTATATAAATTTAATGTACTTTATTTTGATAATATACTATAATTGGAATATTCAATAGATTCTAGAGTTTATGAATATTTTATTCATTTAGAAGTGATTTAATAGGTGTGTGTTTATTGTTTCCATGTGCACACATAAATTGTATGTTCTAAATGTATATCTTATTTATAAAAACTATTATTATTTAATTTTTAGGTTTTTATTATGTGTTTTAAATTTTCATTATATTTTAATCATTTATTTATTTTATATTGAGTTTTTTTATTTTTTAATAAAACAAATTGGTTTTAGTAATATTTCATTAGATAATAAACTATAATGATAAAAGTAAAAAATTTAAATTTTTTTATTTCTATTTTAATTTAAAAAGTAAATTTTAATTGAAAATTCAAAATATAGTAACTTAAATTTTATACTTCAAATTTTTTATAGGTGATAATGGATCATAATTGGATCACTACATGTCAAACAAGCAATGAATATGAGGAAGTGGTTGATTATTTTTTGGAATTTCCCAAATGAAATGTTCCAAACAATGACATATTTTTTTGTCTATGCTTGAAATGTTTAAATATGCAAAAGATACAAAGTATAGATATCAAAGATCACTTAATTTTACATGGTTCTAATATAAATTAAAATTCTTGGATTTTTCATTGTGAAATTGGGAAGGATTCAATATCTGATGATGATGTTTATTTTCAAAATGAAAGTTTTAATCAAATTGAATAAATGATTTATTATATTAAATTAGAGATAATAGAGAAAATACCATCAATTGAGTGGTTATATGGTGAAATTAAAGAACCATTATATCTAGGTTGTATGAAATTCATAGTTTTATTAATGGTTTTTAGATTTATTAACTTTAAAGATAGAATTTGATGGAGCGACAAGAGTTTTATATAATTTCAACAGCCATTGAAAGGCATAATTTTTTAATACAATGATATTCCATATTCAAATTATAATATATATATATATATAGTACCTAATAGGATTAGGGTAAAAAAGAAAATTTTCAATTGAATTTAATTCTAACATTTACTATAAATGACTTCCCAACATATGAAAATTTATTTGGATACCGTTTTATGGGCCATAAATATTTCCCAATTTATGGAGATGGAACTTAATTTTTTTAAATAAAACATGGGAGGAAAATAGTGTACAAGGGTCATTGAAGGTTTTTGACTCTGAATCACTCTTATAGAAGATTTAAAAAGGAATTAAATGACCTAAAATAATTTTATATCACTCTAAATCCTTTGTTAGATGATAAATATTTTGAGAGAGTGAAAAAAATAAATGTCACATTTGGAAAGAAATGATGAACTGGTACTGAAAAAATATATAGAAGAAACAATAAATAACTTTTGAGATTCCATACTAGAGATCTCATAAGATAAAACATAACATCGATGTGATACTTGTTGAGAAGAATATATATAATTGTTTTATTGTAACATAATTTGATATTAAAGGAAATAAGAAGGATGATTTAAATGCAATATTAGATTTAATGTTAATGGGAATACATTTGAAGTTTGCTCCCACTCCAAAAGGGAAACAAAAATACTTTCCTCTTACTTTTAATACATTATCCCAGCGTGATAAAATTAGATTTTTCAGTGCCTCCATGGTATCAAAGTTCCAGAGGAATATTCTTCATATGTAATTTTTTTGTCAATGAAATATTTTAAGTTAACTAGCCTGAAATATCATGATTTTCATGTTATAATTCAACAACTTTTACTTGTTTTATTGCATGGAATACTACCCATCTATGTAAAAATTACTATCTTGAATGTGTGTTATTTTTTTAATACCATATGTAACAAAGTGATGGATCAAAATTCATTAAACAAGTTGGAGAATGATGCATTATATATACTTTTTCAACTTGAAATTTTCTTTCTTCCATCTTTTTTTAATATAATGGTGCATTTAGTAGTTAATTTTATAAGATAAATTAAGTTGTGTGGTCCTGTATATCTACTTTGGGTGTATCATGTTGAAAGTTATAGGATGATATTGAAGAGGTATGTAAAGAATCCATATCATCAAAAATCATTTATTTTTGAGAAGTATATTTCTGAGGAGGTTGTAATGTTTTGTACAAACTACTTTTCCAAAGTAGAGCATAATGGTTTTCATAGCTCTCATCATTATAAATTAAATTTTGGTGGAAACGGGATCCATGAATTTAAAATTAAATTATTGATATGTGAAAAAATAAAGAGAGAAAATTTATTCATCTTGAATAACATAGATGATTATAAAACATATATAAAATTGACTATTATCATATTAAAATAGTGTTTTCAGAAGAGAGATATGTGGGTATTGAAAGATCCTAAAAAATATTTTTTACAATGGTTTAAAGATACCATACTTAGTAGATTAGATGAATTAGAAACATTTAAATTTTTATAAGGTGTTCCAAGTGTAAATTTGATAACATGTTTAGGGTATGACATTAATAGATATACATTTTATACAAAATATCACAAAAAAATTTCATTTCAGAATAGTAGTGTATTATTGTTCACCGAAACAACACATTTTTCTAGTGAAAAAGGAAGAAACCAAATCTTTCCATAAAGTTAATATTATGAATATGTTGAAGAAATATGAGAGATTGATTACATTGAATTTTTTGTTCCTACATTTTTCTATAAATGGGTTTTTAGTGGAAATCCTATTAAACACGATGAATTCAATATGACACTAGTAAATCTGAATAGGTTGGAATATAAAGATGAACCTTTTCTAATGTCAAAACATGTGAAAAAAATTTCCTATCTTCATGATCTATCAAATGTCCAATGGTCTATTATTTTCTAAGGAGGAAAATGGTCTTTTAGTGATGAAAAACTTGATAACGATGATGAATTATGTGAGATTCCTACTTTTATGGGTAGATCATGAGATTATATTGAAGGATACATTAAAGACATGGTATTTTATATACGAAATGATCACAGAGAAGGAATATGAGAAAAAAAATCCTTTAGTAATCTCCTAAAATTGAAGGTAATATATATATATATATAAATATATCTTGTTTTAATTTTCAGTTTTTTCAAACTTTTAGATATAATATTTCTATTTTTTTATTTAATTTATATATATTTTTATATCATTTTAGTGGATATTCAATTAAAAATATAGTACAACTTTATAAATATTATATTTGATCAATAATATCTTTTAATAATTAATATTATTTTTTAAGTGTATAACAAGTGTAAATTGTTCAATGTTTTTTCACATGGTAAAATTTTCTTAAAAATAAAGGACAATTCATCTCTAATAATTTGTGAAATATAATAATAAACCATGAATGAGTCACTTATTATAGATAAATATAATGATCAAATGATTGGTTTTTCAATTATAAACCACTTTTTTTTTAATTTTTAATATTTGAAAACAAAACATACCTAAATTTAATATTATATATTCTCAAAATAAGGAGAAAATAATAAATGATTTTTATTGAAAACCCTATGATTAATGGAATAACAATCAATGATATACAAATTAATGACACAATAATCACTTAGATCCTTATATCAGAGTTTATTATTAGGATAACAAGAATTAGAAACTATTGGATCTGTTTTTTTTCAATTTATATTTATCCTAGAAATTGTTTAGAGTGATCTCATTTTTTTTATCTTTTTTCAATTTATATTCATCTTTATATGTAGTTGTTGAAATATTTTATTAATTGTTTATTAATTTGATTTGTAAGATAATATAAAATCATAATCTTGATTCAAACCTATAATATCCTGAGAATTTATTATATATATTTTATTTTAAATAAATTCAATCTCTTTAATATCTTGCGATACACACAACTTTGAGTTTAAACAAAACATGATACTTCATTAAAATATTAGTAAATCATGGCCATTATAACCTAGCTATTAAGTTGGAGGGTATGAATAGGACTAAAAAATTATTAAAATTATATTGTTTCACATTTATGAAATAAATTCAATCGTTATCTAATGATTATAAATAAAATAATAACCATTTGGAAGAAAAATAAATGATTTCTGAAAAATATATTTTTTCAAAAAGGCGATTTCGTCACTCTTTGCACACAGAATTTAAAATTTATTTTTATAAATTTTAGAAAATTTATTTTAAAAAATTATTATTATTATTGAAATAATTATATCAATATTAAATTATGGTCAAATATTTTTTCCCAAAAATATTAATTTTTTAGTGAATAATGAAAAATACAGTTTTTATAAAATTATCATCAATTTTTATTAAATTAAGTCCCATTGTTATTTTAATTTGATTCCAAATTAAAATAGGTATTATTTATTTATATTAAATATAATAAATTACATTTTAATCATATTTATACTATATTTTATAATATTTTTATTTTTAGGCATTAAAACACATTTTTTTGAAAACTATTGTAAAGTGTATAATGTTTATCGATTTTTTTATAATTAAAATAAACCATAACAAGGAATAATTTAAATTAAATTTATAGATTATATATCTATAAATATTAATTAAAATTCATATAACTATTATTATTAGTCATAGATTTAATATAAAATCATTATTTTCTTGAAAAATACACTTCTTGAAAAACCACTTTTCCATCACATCTATGAGTTTAATTTTAAATTAAATTATATAAATTTTTTGAGTCAAATTTGGAAAAATGGATTCAATATTTGGAATCATATTATTTTATATTATCTAATAAGGCCAACTTAATTTTTTACCACAATTAATAGTGAAAAAAATAAAAAATTATTTACAATGGTTAAGGTAAAAATGGGTTTATTGGGGGGGGGGGGTTAAACTAAAAATATAAGTGTTAAAAATGACCCAAAAGTTTTATGATTCCTATTTTATTGTAATATTTTGACCTTAAATCTTCTAAGGTTTAAAAATGTCATATTTTGAAGAATTTTGGCATAGAAAAAATGTGGGTGGAATTATTTATTTTAAAAAATTCCAAGTGTGTCCTCTCCCCCACTTATAAAAGGCCACCCCTCTCACATCCTTTACACACTTTCAAAACACATTGGTTTGGAAAATACCTAACCAAATTAATTCCCTAATTACCCACCCTAATTATTTAATTCTAGGTTTTTTCATAAAGCTAACTTAGGATATATTTTGGTGAAAACTAAAAGAAGTTTTCCGAATAAGAGTTAACGTCCTTAACTGAGCATTTTATTTTATTTATTTAAACACCACCATCAAATATTATTAAATAATTATTATATAACAACCTCAATATACTTTATATAATGATATTTTTTTTTATGTTAAGGAGATGAACTATAACCATATCATCCTCCATTAAATGGAAAATGATACTGTTGATTATGTGTACAACTGACTACCACCTCACGAACCAAAATAATTTGTGTTTCATCACTATTTCTCACAGCAAGATATAATGATGTATTTAATATTGATATATTATATTAATGATATAATTATACCTCTATAATTATAATATCAAATATACCTATTGATAATATGTTGATTCTAAAATTTCATTAATTTTTTTTCAATTTTTATGCTCACAGACACCCTCATTTATGTTGATAATGAAGTTAAGTGAATTTTAGGATATTAATTACTTGAATAATTTTTTTATTCTAGATGAAAATTTTGTCTTTAACCCCTTGGAGTTTATTTTATTTCTCAAATGAAAATTATTCTGGATGTGTTTTATAAGTAATTTGGAAACACTGTTCATACCCTATATTTTAGGTGGAATGTATGGTATGTATACCATATATTTGGAATAAAAGTATGGATTATAAACCCTAATTTTTGAAGAAACTCAATTTCTAAGGAATAAATATATTCTTCATCATCCCAAATATTGTAATCAACTATACACTATCCAACATACTTTTGGAGTTTATCGTTACACATGAAAACTCTAATAACCCAAACTTTTATCAATTTAATTTCCATAATTATATTTATAAAGAACTTAAATAATGTAAATATCCCAATAAAAACACCATTATTATAAATAAATAATGAAATACGTAATATTATATAAATTAAGAAACCTGTATCAGTGGAATCATACCCTGACCATTGGAATAGTTACATTAACATTATAAATAGTAATTCAACCAATAGAATAGTAACCTATCCTATGAAAGTATAAATAAAATTTATGTATATTTTAAATGAAAATATCATATAATTATATCATAGTGTAAGTAAATAAATTTTTTAAAAATGAGAAATTAAGTGCTGGTATTTTTGTGAAACGTAAATAGCTATTTACAAATTTTAAATAAAGATTGAAAGAAAATTTATTTTCATAAAATAGATTCATAAATTAATATTTTGTTTTATTATAATTATAATGTAATTTTATGTGACCTTAATTATTTTTTTAAAATGTCATAAAATCGGTTATAATATTATAATTCATGTTGTTTGAATAAATGACGATTTTAATTAAAAATAAAATTTCTCATATTTATAAAATTAATTTAAAAAAATGGAGTCCATTTTTTAATTATACACATTTAAAAATAATTAGGGTCATTATAATATATTTTTCTAAAATAGTTGAATTTTTGGTGAATAATGAAATATGAAAATTAACGATATAAGTTAAATACATGAATTATTGAGTCATGGATGATGTATGGATGAGGTAAACCCCCATTTATTAAAACTATCATAAAACATGTACTATAATTATTCTTAATAATCAACACTATTATTAGTATTGATCCAAAATAATAAACTAATGGATAAAATAATAAAAAAACCCTTATCCTTTCTTATATGCACCACCCCTCACAACCTCTTCTCATCACACCTTCTATGCCTTGAATATTATGTAAATTATTCCCAATTACCTTACTAATATAATTATACACGTCCAAAATCTTCTAATCTCAACAAAAGGCCAAATCTAGGTGCCTTAAGGAGTTTCTCATGGAGAATAAATTGAAGAGGTAAAATCATCTTTTGTTTTTTTATTTTATTTTATTTTCTTATTCTCTCCTCACCTATTTTATAGAAAGAGATATAATGAATATAGTATCATATATATATTATAATGTTATTGTGTTAATGGAATATCCGTCATTGAATATCTTATATCCTTCTTTTATTCTAAAAATGAAAACATCGTTTGTGATGTGTCGATTCACCACCTTCGTGGATGATGAGTTTTCATTTTCCATTACTGCCTTCAAGGCTGGTTAAAAACCCATTATTATGGTTAAATAATATTTTAAGATAAATATTATAACCTTTATCATTTACTAGAACTAATATATAATCACGATATTAAATAAAATGATACAAGTTTGTGATAGTCGTAAAAATCACCAAAATAAATTAAAACATTCTCATCAATAATTTATCTAATTAATAATCCTCATAACATAAAAAAAATTATATATGAGGCCATTTAAATTTTTTAAATTAAATTAATAACACAATATCTCAATTCTAGATAATTATTCTTATTTTACATGAACTTCCATAATTATATATAAGTAAACTGACCATGAAACCATGAAAAACAAACACTCCCAAAACAATGAAATTGAACTTTGTAACTCATAGAAATGGCCATAAAAGAACTTAATAAAATTATAATAAAAAAAATACATGTATAGGAGGTTATTTATTTAGTAATTAATGATTCTAATTTGATTATCCAGGATATTAAAGTGAATAAATAATTCAGACATAAGTTAAGGGGATTCTCGAACCCAACTCCTTTTCTTTGGGTTATTCCTCTTTCATACCAAATTTCAGTGTAGATATTATTTTAATATTCATTAAATATAATTTCACTATACTTCCATTTTATTTTTTATGATATAAATGTTTATAATATGATTTTATGAAAAATAAAAATATTTTCCAAAATAACTATTATTTCCAAAACACATTCTAACTTCTCTTGAGTTGTTTCTTCTTCGCTTAAGAATAATGAATATTATACCAAATATGTTTTTCCATTTTCATTTAGGAAACGAAATTTTATTCATGATTAAATACTTATGAAACCCATTCCATTACACAAGTTACTTCTTGAATCTTATTGATATACATTATATGTGGCATGCATGATTATGTAAATGTTATGATATGATAGGTACACATAGAATTATATAGAACTCCAATTGATTTGGTAATGCGATGATTCTCATGAGATAATATGAAATATGCTTGAACATGATTCTATATTTATTCACAAATATTATTTTTTGATTATTCACATATGTTATGTGTGAACATGATGCTAGATTTGTTCACAACTATGTGTGGTATTTGACCATTAAGACCTGATGTTTCATTTTTATGAATTTACACATTTCATGTCATTATCTAATTATTCCTCTAATGATTATAATGATGATCCTATTATTATGTTATGATGATGACAATTGTTCTCACCAATGTTATATTGATTCATGTCCTTATTTATCCTCTTATTGGGTGTTAGATCACCTCTTTATTTGATGTATATCATTAGCTGACTACATTTACCAAGGAGAACATAAAATGTAAAAGGATAAAGATGAAAAATTTAAATAAATGTTTTTGTTTTATTATGAATAATTTTTGTATAGTCCTATTTTTCTTAAGATACAAAAACTTATCTTGGTTTTGTAACACTATTATGTTTTTTATCTTTAAAATGATGTAATAGTCATATAAGAAAAAGCAGGGTCACTAAGGTTGGTATTAGAGGATGGTTTATTTAATTTGGGAATTAGGATTAGAGAATATTATGGAAAACCCTTAGTATGAGACTAAGTATATTTAAGAATCCAATAATATTGTTCTATAAAAATTCTAAACATGGGGATCATACAAGATATGACTTTAAAGTTGATTGCAAAAAATAATAATTTATTTATTCATGAATTATTGACTTATGTTTTGTTCAAACCTTTTATATTTTATAAAATGGTGGGAAACAAAAGAAACCATGACAACAACCCATGTGAGGGATAATACAATGATTTTTTGGATGACATCCTCAATACCTTGGGATGTGGAGTTCAAAATTTCATGGTGATGCTTACCCTGTTGTCTCAAGCTATGAATAATAACCTGATTAATGTGGAACATCCGCCATCAACTAAGAGGGATCGACTAGCTATCAAATATTTTATGAATAAAATACCATTATCATTTAGTGTATATTCTAATCCACTCATCATGGAATAGTGCGTCAACTCAACGGGGAAGATCTTTTCTGTGCTTCACTATGCTAAGAAGGAGAAGGTGACTCTGGAAATTTATTGTTTAGATAGAGAGGCTGATCAATGGTGGGAGTTGATTAAGAACACTGGGATGAAGGAAGAAATATAATAGATAGAGTGGGAAGACATTAAGAAAATATTTCTTAAAAAGTATTTCCCTTTAAGTCTTCATACAAAGAGAGAATTCATAAATATAAAGAAAAAAAGAAGCTAAATCTATCATGGATTATGAAGAGAATTTCACTAGGCTTGTAAGGTATGCTTTTAATTTTATTATCAACAATGATAGAAAAATAGATAGATTCTTTAGTGGTTTAAAACCACACCTTATAAAGGATATATCTATTTGAGACTTTGGGAGTTATGAAGAAGTTGTTCGATGCGCTCTCAAAGTGGAGATGGAGTTTTGAGAATGGTCCCATGACTATAGAGATAAGAAAAAAAAGATATATTTTCAAGATGGAGGATCTAATGACAATGGTAAAAAGAAAACTCAACCACTCACATGTCAAAAATGTGGGAAGAAGCATCATGGGAATTGAATCAAAGGAATGGGTAAATGATACAAGTATGGTAGATAAGGCCACTTATCTCATGAATATTGGAGAGATATGAATAATCCAACCAATATAATGGAGTAAAGGAGAGCACCACCCATGGTTCAATGCTTCAAATATAGGTATCAAGTGAAATATGAAATCCAGTGTGCTAAAACTCTACTCCTTGAGTGTAATCAACATTAGTATCCACCAAATACAAAGGATCAAGGAAAAGATTGTGCCATCACTACTGCTGAAGTGGAACAAGAAAGTTAATTCTTACAAGGTACACTTTCTATTCACTCAATAATAAAAAAATTATTATTTGATTATGGTTCTACCCATTCCTTTATACCTTTAAAGTTTTCTAGAACTATTGAATTGAAGCCCTGATCCCTAGAGTACACCTAGTGGTGTGATCATTACAACCCAAGTGTTGGAATCTTATCTTATTGGTGTACGATGGAATATTCTTCCAGTGAATATTGTAATACTTCCCTTGGTGAAATTAGATGTTATACTAGGCATAGATTGGATCTTGTTATATAATTCACACATCAACTATCGGGGAAATACAATATATTTTCAAATTCCAAACCATCCCATGATCTTATACAAATTAAAGGAAGACCATGAATAACTTTTGGAAAATCCCTCAATGATTTGGGTGTTCATACCCTATGAAGAAGCATACCTCAGTCAAATGGTTGAGTCAATGGAAGGTATCAATCTGGAGGAAATTCCCATTGTGAGGGAATATAGTGATGTATTTTCTGAAGAGTTGCCGATACTTCCACCAGATAATGAGGTAGATTTCTTAATATAATTTATACCTGGATACAATCATATCTCAAAATTACCCTAAAGGATAACCTCAATCAAACATGAGTATTTAAAGAAGTAGCTGCTAGATTATTTGGACAAAGGGTTTACACACCCTTGTGCATCACCTTGGGGAGAACTAGTGATATTTTTAAAGAAAAAGGATGGATCCTTGTAACTATGTATTGATTACTGGGAGCTCAATAAGATCTCCATAATAAACAATTATCCTATTATAAGGATTTATGACTTGTTCGTTCAACTATAAGGAGCTCAATACTTCTCAAATATGGATCTTCATTCGGGATATTATAAATAGAAGGTGAAGGTGGATATTCAGAAGACTAATTTCCATACAATTTATGGGAACTAAGATTTTCTTGTGATTCCATTATGACTTACTAATTCCCCTATAATATTTATGGATGTGATAAAAAGAGCCTTTAGAAACTACCTTGAAAAAATTGTGGTTGTGTTTATCGATGATATTATCAACTACTCCAAGTTCAAGGTGGAACATAAATAACATATAAGGATTTTTTTGGTGACATTAAGAAAGGGTAAATTTTACACTAAGTTAAGAAAGTGTGACTTTTGGATACATAAAGTCACATTCTTGGGACACGTGATCAAAAGTGAGGAAATTTCTATGGACGATTCAAAAAAAGGCAATAGAGGAATGAACCAGACCCACTAGTGTCATGGAAATCCATATTTTTCTTGGATTAGATGGGTACTACTGACATTTTTTGAGAAATTTATCATGATTTTCTATCCCACTAACTAATTTAACAAGTAAAGGGGTATGGAATATCTAGATGGAAGAATATGAGGAAGGATTCAAGGGGATAAAGGAGAGACTAATCACTGCACCTGTAATCACACTACCAACAAGTGGATAAAGTTTTATGATATATAGTGATGATTAAAGCTCATGAAAAATAATAATGTGATAGCCTACACCTCACAAAATTTGAAGATCCATGATCATAACTACCTGATTCATGATCTGGAGTTAGCAGCTGTGATGATCACTCTAAAGATTTGGTGACACTATCTAAATGGTGAAAAGTGTGACATATATACCGATAAAAAGAGTCTAAATTATATATTCACACATAAGGAACTAAAAAATAGTAAAAGAATATAATTAGATCTAATCAAGTACTATTATTACTCTATTAATTATCATCTGGGAAAGATGAACAAGGTTGCTTATGATCTTAGTAGAAAAATAACCTACTACTCCATCTATGATGCAGATTGAGAAAGAACCTATCTTTATGGATATTAAATGTATGGATTTGGAAATCATAAAGAAAGGGAATAAACCCTACCTTTCCTAAATTATTTCCTATCCGTTTATCCATGAGAATATTAAGGAGGAAAAAAGGGATGATTTGGAGTTACAAAAGAAGATGAATGTAGTAAAGGAAGGAAATCTACATGTGTTACACATCAATGATAATGGTTTGAATTTGTTTGGAACGAGGCTATGTTTTCCTTCATCACTTATGATAAAGAAGGATCTATTGGATAATTTACATATTTCACCTTTACCCACCCATCCTGGAAGTACCAAGATGTACCATGATCATTATGAACACTTATGGTGGGAAAACATGAAGAAAAACATTGCAGATTATTTCTTAATGTGTTTGGTATTTAAAAAAGTTAAATTAGAGAAAAAAAAGTACAAGGGGGTGATGAAACCATTTACTATACCCATGTAGAAGTGGGAGAATTTCACTATGGACCTTTTCAATGGTCTCCCAAATACATCCAATGGAAACAATGCGATATGGGTTATGGTGGACCGAATCACCAAGACTGCCCACGTTATCTCTATTTAGTAAGATATCTCACTTGAAAAACTTGACAAGATATATGTGAAGGAAGTGGTGAGGATGTACGAGGGTTCACTTTTGATCATCTATAATTATGATACATGGTTCAAATCAAAATTCTAGATAAGTCTTCAACATTCTTTCAGTACTAAATTGAATTTCAGCATGGATTATCCCCCAAACTAATGTTCAATCTGAAAGGACTATTCATACACTTGAGGAAATTCTAAGAGCCTACTAAATGGAATTCAAAGGTGGATGGTATAATCATCTCCCATTAGTTGAGTTCACATACAATAATATATTTCACTCGAGTATTCATATGGATCCATATGAAGGTCTATATGGGAAGTGATTTAAAACTCCAAACTATCATGATGGAGTTGGTGATTGAAAGCTACATGGACCTGATCTTGTACAAGATATGTCAAAGAAGGTTCAATCCATCCATAACATATCAAAGATTCTCAGAGTCTGAAAAAGAGATATTTTGGAAATCATTGAAGGGACTTGGAGTTTGATGTTGGAGACAATGTTTTCCTTCAAATATCACCTTTGGAAAGAGTCATGCGGGTTGGAAAGAAAAGGAATATTAGCCCATGGTACATTGGACTATTTAAGATCCCTGATAACATAGGAGCAATGGCCTATCATCTTGCACTTCCACTAGATATATCTCAAGTTTATGAAGTGTTTTATGTATCTCTCCTAAGGAAGTACATACTTGACACATCACATGTACTGAATCCGGAGGTGGTACAATTGGAGAATGACCTATCGTATGAAGAGATTCCTGTAAAGATATTGGACCGAAGAGACAAAGTCACATGCAAACATAAAATTCACCTTGTCAAAGTGTTGTGGAGTAATCATAAGTATGAAGGGGTGACATGAGAACCGAAAGTAGCAATAAAGAAGAAGTACCATAACATATTTTCACTTTAGTTTGTAAAATGAAATTTCAATGGAGAAATTTCAAATGGGGGAATAATGTAATGAACTAAAATTTTATCAATGGAATTTACCTTTCTACATTTATAAAACACTTACATCATATAAAAATCCCAATAAAAACATCATTCTCATAAATTAGTAATTAAATAAGTAATATTTATAGAAATTAAGGATCCTATACTAATGGAATAGTAACCTAAACATTGGAATAGTAACTTGAACCCTAGGAATATTAATCTAACCAATAGAATACAAACCTCACATATGAAAGTATAAATAAAATTTCTATATCTTATAAATGAAAATATGATATAATTATATCATAGTGTAAGTAAATAAATGTTTTAAAAATGATAAATTAAGTGTTTCTATTTTTGTGAAACATAAATGATTAATTAAAATTTTTATAATATAATGATTTCAAAGAAAATTTATTTCCATAAAATGGATTCATAAATTAATATTTTGTTTTATTATAATCATAAGATAATTTTATGAGACCTTAATTAATTTTTTAAAATTTCCTAAAATCAATTATAATATTAAAGTTCATATTTTTCAAATAAATGATGATTTTAATTTAAACTTAAATTTATCACATTTAAAAAATTATTTTCATAAAGTGGACTCCATTTTGGAATTCTACACATAGAAAATATGTTAGGGTGAATTCTTGGGTTTTTTCTAAAATAGTTGAAAAATTGGTGAATAATGAAATACGATAATTTACGATATAAGTTAAATACATGAATTTATGAGTCATGGATGATGTATGGATGAGTTAATCACTAATTTTTGTCGAAATTTCCTAAACCTTTTACTATATTTAGTTAAAATAACAAACACTATTGTTATTCTTGATCCAAAATAATAATCTAATGGATAAAATAATCAAGAAACACCCCTCTCATCCCCTATAAATACCACACCTCACCACCTCTTCTACTTATAACTTATAAGACTTTAATAATGTATAAATTATGACTAATTACCTTCTCAAGACACTTCCCCATTTCCAAGATCTACTAGTCTCAAAAAATACCAAACCCAGGTGCCTTATGAAGGTTCTTATAGAGAATAATTCAAGAGGTAAAATCCTCTTTCATTATTTTTAATTTATTTTCTTAACTTATTATCTCCTCACCTATCCTATACAAAGATTCATGATAAATATAGTATCTCATATATACTTAAATATTATTTTTTTAATGGAATATATATCATTAAATATCTTATATCCACCTTTTATTCTAAAAATAAAAACATTGTCCGTGATGTGTCGATTCACCGCCTTCGTGGACGATGAGTTTTAATTTTCCATTACCGCCTTCAAGGCTGGTCATAAAAACATTATAATGGTTAAATAAAATTTTTATATACATATTATAAATTTTATAATGTACTTGAACCAATATATAATGATGATATAAAAAAAATTATACAAGTTTTTGATGGTCGTAAAAATTTCCAAAATAAATTAAAATAATTTCATCAATGTTTTATCTAATGAACCAACCTCATAACATATAACAAAATTATATATGATACCATTTGAACTTATACAAGTAAATTAATAACAAATAATTTCACTTATGGATAATTATCCTAATTTTATATGAACTTCCATAATTATATACAAGTAAACTGACTATGAAACCATAAAAAAAGAATGCTTTTGAAATGATGAAATCGAATTCTATAACTCATCAAAATGACCATAAAAGAACTTAATAAAATTATAATAAATAAAATACATGTATAAGAGGTTATTGATTTAGTAATTAATGGATCTATTTTTATTATCCACAATATTAATGTGAATAAATAATTCAGACATAAGGTGAGGGGATTCTCGAACCCAACTCATTTTCTTTGGTTTATTCCTATTTCATGCCAAATTTTAGTGTTGATATTATTTTAATATTAATAAAATAAAATTTCATTATAATTCCCATTTATTTTTAGGGATATACATGTTTTAAATATTATTTTATAAAAAATAAAAACATTTTCCAAAAAACACTTCTTTCCAAAACACATTTTGACTTCTCTCGAGTTGTTACTTCTTCGCTCAAGAATGATGAATCTTAAACCAAATATGTTTTTCCATTTTCATTCAGAAACCCCATGTTTATTTATTATTGATGAAATATTTTTGAAAATCATTCATTTATATTGATTACTTAATGAATTTGATTGATACACATTCTATGTGGTATGCATGATTATGTAAATGTTATGATGTGATGAATACCCCCGAAATTATATAGCACTCTAATGCATTGGGTAATGTGATGTATATCATGAGATAATTTTTAATATGCATGAACATGATTCTATATTTGATCAAAATGAT
Organism: Viscum album; assembly: GCA_963277665.1. NCBI lineage: Eukaryota > Viridiplantae > Streptophyta > Magnoliopsida > Santalales > Viscaceae > Viscum > Viscum album. The sequence continues at coordinate 3,369,521 of OY728165.1, forward strand.
GATGTTGTGATTATGCAAATATGTTATGCATGAACATGATGCTATCTTTGTTCACAACTATGTGTGGTATTTTACCACTACGAAATGGTGTTTCATTTTTATGTATTTCCACATTTAATGTAGTTATATAATTTTTACTCTCAGGATTATGATGATGATCCTATGATTATTTTATTATGATGATGATTATTCTATCCCATGTTATATTTTTTCATTTCCTTTTTATCCTCTTACTGGGCTTTTAGCTCACCCCTTTCTTGGATGTATATCCTCAAATGACTACATGTACTAAGAATAATGTGAAATTTATAAAGATAATGAACAAGAATTTAAATAAATATTTATGTTTTATTATGAATAAGTGATGAATGGTCCTAATTTTACCAAGATACTAAACCTTTTGATCATGATTCTGTAATGTTATTATGTTGATTATATTTAAAATAATGTAATAGTCATGTAATAAAAAGTAGTGTCGCTATAAAAACGCTACATTTGACTGGGTCAAATATAGGGTTTTGAATTATATATTATTTCAATGTTTTCTAAAACGGACTCACCAGAATTAAATATATTTTTAAATCTATTTAAATACCTATTTAAAGGCTTGTATTCAACAAATTAGATAATTTCTATTTCAAAGAGAAGTTACGACTTTCTTTGAATGTTTTGGATTCAAATATTCACAATTTATCAAGAGATATTTATGGAGGTGTTTGACCTAAAAAATTGACCATCATGAAAAATACTAAAGTGTTAATATTCTATAAATATGATCAGTTTCTTCTAAATACATAGATTTTCATTTGAAAATAAGAATGTGTCATTTTTATTAGAGATACACTTTGTAGACATACATATTTTGATCCTTTTTTGTTTGATAGACTACTATTGATGCTGTTGTATATCACTATTAATATTTGGATGAAATTTGAAAAAGAACTTTTTAGAGTTACACTTTGGATACATAAATGTTTAATCATCTACTAGTGTTTTCTCTACTACTATCTAAAGAAATCATATTTTATATTGAAGAATATTTTTCAAGTGTTGTGTTTTATTGAAGATTGTATACAAATATCAGTTACTTCCACAACTATGTTCCGAATCTATTTTAACATATACATCATAATCTATTATTTTTTAAGAGTATTGTAAAAATTTAATTTATCATTGGTGGGGTTTTATATTCTAGTACTAAGTTTTGGATATTTCAGTTCCTTGTAAAAGAACTAGAAGGCCATGTAAAATTATTTTTTAAGGTGTCAACTGCCTATACTCAGTTATAGAAGTCCCCGGTAAAATAACATTCTAGTAAAAATCAGTAAGATTGTGTATAGAGAGTTGGTGGAGTGAAATAGGGAACTTTTTTACCCTGAACCACTATTCATCACTATATTCTTATTTTTTTATTTTTTACTGCTTATTCATCTTTAAGAGAGAAGGAAAGAATCACTTTAATCTCAAGAGGGAAATTTAGTTTCTATCAAGTTTTTAAAGAAACATAATTCACATCCCTCTTGTGTCCTCATATTTATCATTCCAACCTAAAAATTGATATTAGTGGTTGCGATCTATTACTTTATTGCTATTTTTATAAATCTTTCTATATCTTTCTGATAAAAAAAATAGAATCAAAGGAAAAGGTCTGTTGGATATTTTTGGAAATTCTTGAAGAATATTTTTCTTCAATCCAATACCATCAATTTATATAAAAATAGATTCAATTTTTATATGTATTTCGACTCCAAATATTTAGAGTTAAATATCCAAATTAAGATAGTTTTCCATGGATAATCCTAGAGAATCTTTGTTGATGATTTATGAACATTATTTTAATAGTGATAATTATGGATATCGGAAAGAACAAATAATTATTTATTTAAAAAATATTTTAATAAAAGATTATTTGAAGGTAGTAAATAATTATGAAATTCATGAATGTGATCTGAAAAAATGGAATGATGATCAAGAGAAAGAACACAATCTTAATTCAAGATCAATAAATTCTACTGTCTATGGATTATAAATCAATGAATTTAATCAAGTCTCTCAGTGTTCTACTGCATATGAAATGTGGAACACTATTTTTGTTTCTTATTAGGAACCGATAATATTAGAAAACTAATGTAAAATTCAAAAAAATTGAAATTCAACACATTCATGATGCGTGAATATGAGAGAATCACTCAGATGAATGGAATATTGATGAAAGTTTTCAATGACATTGCTTCCTTGGGAGAATTAATTAAATAAACAAATCAATTTTTAAAATTTCTTAGAGTTATACCCTCTAATTGGAATAATATATTTGATTCTATTCATTAATATACACTAGATAAATATCTGACAATGAAATAACTGATTGTCACCTTGATGATTCATGAAGATGAGATTCAAGGTGATGTTAAAAAATTATATTTCTATCAAAAAGGAAGATGATGAAATTAGAACTACTATAGATGAATTATCTAATTCAGGTTATCTGGATTCAAGAAAATACTTATTAGACCTTCCTTAAATATTTGGAAAATCATACAACAAAAGGAAGAGAAGGAATACATGAGACAAATCCTGTGAATGTAATAAGATAGGTCACACAAAAGTTTAATTGTCCAATGATTAAAGATCAAATGATAGATGATTATAAAATAAAGTAAAAGGAATTCATGAAGACTAACTAGAGTTCTACTTCCAATTTAAGCGATGAATCTACTATAAACTCAAAAACTGTTCATGAAAATAAAATGGTAAATCTATGTATTATGGATCATGATGACAAGGTGTACACTTCAAACTCTTAAAATTATTATTCATAAGTTTTTTCTTATTATGGACTTAATACATACAATTTTATGCTTCAATAAAATTTTTAATATTTTAATAAGGAGTATAGAAAACTTATAAAATATTATGATACTATTCCTAGTAATAATGAATTCTTAAAAAAATATTTCATATTTAAAATCTAAATGTTATTGTATTTTGTATGGAAATAAAATTAAGGAAGTATTAGAAGAATTTAAAACTTTATAACAATAATATAACATTATTATCAAAGGAGAAAACTATTTAAATCAAATTCATAGTCAAAATAAAGTTAATCATAAAAGTAAAATATGGATTGATAGTAATGAAGAAAACCCCAAATTATAAATTTTTTGTTTCTAGTTCAAAGAGAAAAAGAATGTCAACTATTAAGTTTTTTCACTGTGAAATAATTGGACACTATGAAAATGAATTATATCTTATAAAACCAAAATTTTCTAGTATTAAGCATGTTTAGTATTCAAAGGAGCTATCAAACCTTAATCATACAATCTCTACTCAAAACAAACAGATTTGGCTACCTAAAAATTTAATTTCTAACACTACCAGACCCAAAAATATATGGGTACAAAAAGGAACTTGTATTTTATATATTATAGCTACACACCATTAGAAGTCATTGTTATATAATTTAGTGGATTCTTGAAAATTATGGAAATTACTTTTAAATGAAAACATTATAAATTTGTAACTATTAATCTTGGAAGTATTTCATTTCCATCTTAATATTCAACTTAAATGCACTAACTTTTTTATATAGGGGGAAATAAAATTTTAATTATCTTTATTCTTAATCTATTAAAACTATTTTCACACTATAATTTTATGTAATGCATCAATATTTTAATTTTTTTATTAAATTGTAATCTCTGTAAACATTGTTTTATTTATATCTCACTTAAAAACGTTCATTGGGGGAATTAGAATTTAGGGAGAGTATGAAATATTTTTTTATATTAATTTAAAATCATATGATGAAATATAGATTTTTTTAATAAAATACAATATTCAAAATTTAATATTTTATTTTTTAAAACTTTATTTTAAAAATTATTTTTCTTAAAATTGTTATTCATCTAAATAATGTTTTATTTCAAAAATGTTCTTAGGTAAAACTATATTTTTAAAGTAAAAATTTAAAATGATTAATCTTTTTTTTTTCAGTTCGAGGATTTGAAACACAACCTACAATATATCAAAATGAAATCATTTTTATTACTCTTTTTAACCCTAAAATCTTATTCTCAAACTCTCTTAAAACCTTTTTCTTCCTTATTTAAAAATTCAAAACTCAAGGACTTATGATGACACCAATCCTATCGATATGAAGAGATCATTAACTTGAATATCAAATAATTTTTCTTATAAAAAGTTAAAGCGAGGTAATTCTTTTTAAACTCTTTTTAGAGAACAATTAGTTTTATTTTTTAAGGATTTCATGAAAAATTATTTGGAAAAGATACAAAAATTCATGGTTTTGAAGAACAAAAAATTCAACTTCTAAAATAGTTAAAGATTTAATTCTTTCTAAAGACTGTTTTTCTAAGTTTAATATTTTAAATGATGAAGTAGTAAAGTTTAATGAAGATCTAAAAGAATTTAGTATTTTTTTAAAGAGATGTAAAAATACCATGTTTCAAAAACAATTTTTGATACCATTAAAATGAAGTATCAAAATTTATAGGAAAGATTAATTTTCAAAAAATACATTAATGCATTTGAAGAAGAGATGATAAGTCAAATGGATACACTCAAACGAAAAACTATTTATAACTCATATCTTAATGAGATAAAATATTTTTTAGTTAAATATTTCTCATCTTCTTCATTGGTTCAAAGATATATATATATATATTAAAAGGAGAATAGAACAACTATCAAGAATTCTAGCTAATTTGAGTAAAAAAGTTCAAAGTTTAGAAGTTCATATGAATCATATTATAATTAAAAAAATCTGAATTCTTCCTCACCTATGTATCTTAAACAAATTCAAATATATATATATATATACATTTATTTTAAATTTCTCTTAGTTTAAATATTTTTTTTCTTTTTTAAGAATTCATTAAATTGTTCCTTAATTTCTTTTTTATTTCACAAAAGGAGGATAAATTTATGATAAATTTATGTGAAATTTATGAGAAGTTTTATTTAAAGATAAAAATGAATATAAAGAAAATTTTGATGAATAAATATGAAAAATTAATGGAAATCTCTATGTTGACAGACCTATAAAATATATATGGGAGAAATTTCTTGGTAAAAATATTTTTCTTTTTAAGGGAGAAATTTTCATGAAATTTATTTATTCTCATATTTTTAAAATTTAATCTATTATTTGTTTTAATTTTAATATTTTTTATGAGTTTTGTGATCATAAAAAAGCGGGATATTGTTGATCATGCTTTGATTTAAAAATTTCATTAATTTATTTTTGATTTTTATTTTCACAAACACCCACTTTTATATTGGTAATGAAGTTACTTTAAGTGAATTTAAAGATATTAATTAATAGAATAATTATTTTTATTCTGGAAGTATATTCAGTCTTTAACCCATGGGAGGATATTTTATTTCTCAAAGGAAAAGTATTATGGATGTGTTTTATAAGTAATCTGGAAACACTATTGATATCTTACATTTATAAAAGAACTTATGGTTTGTTAAACCAATATTTTGAATAAAAGTATGGATAAAAAAACCTAATTTTGGAAGAAACCCTAAGTTTGTGGAATAAATGTATGGTTTATCATATCTACTTTTATAATCAATCGCATGCTGTTAATTATAATTTTGGAATTTATCATTATGCAGAAAAACCCTACTTTTGACTTGATAAAATACATATATTTTAATTATGTAATTTTTTTGAGTTTTCTACAAAAGTCTCTCTAGAATTAAATATCTTTTTAATATTTTTTGAAGACTGATTTAAAGTATTGTATTTAATAAATTTACCATTCATATTTATAAGGAAAGTTTTGACTTTCTTTAAACATTTTGAATTTAAATATTCGCAATTTATCATGCGATATTTCATGATATTTTTAACATAAAGAAATTATATCATCATGATAAATTATAAGATGTTCATATTATATAAATAAGGTGTTATTATTCTTAATAAATTTATGTGCATTTGAAAATAATAATGCGTCATTTTCATTAGAGATACATTTTGGAGGCATACATGTTTTGATCATTGTTTTTTGATCAACTTCTATTACTGCTGCTGTATATCACTATTAATATTTTTTATAGTTTTGAAAATCAATTATAAGTGTTAATATTTAGATAAATACATTTTCAATTATCTACCTAGCATTTTCTCTACTATTTTCTAAACAAATACATTTTTACATTGAAGAATATTTTACTACTATTGTGTTTTATTAAAGATCATATAAAACTATCAGTTTCTATTGAAAATATGTGCCAAATATATTTCAACATATATATCTTAATATATTTTTTTAACAGTATTTACTGATCATACTCATTCATTAGTGGAGTGTCAACTTCTCATACTAAACTATGGATATTTCAGTTCCTTTTAAAAAACCGGAAGGCCTTGTAAAAGCCTTTTTGTAAGTTGTCAACTGCCTATAGTCCGTTGTAGAAGTCCCTAGTAAAAGTAATTGCTAGTGAAAATCTCTATTCTCATGTATAGATCATTAATGGAGAAAATATGTGATCTTTTTTCTCTGAACCACTGTACATAATTTTGTTTTATTCTTCTTTTATTTTCTATTGCTTACTCATCTTTAAGAGAGAAGGAAAGAATGAATTTAATCTCAAGAGGGAATTTTAGTTCCTAATAAGTTTTTAAATAAAAACAACTAACCAAACTCTTTTGTTTTATTATTTACCATCTTGAACCAACAATAACTTCTTAATTTCCATTTCTTATAAGGTATTATAACCTTGCTCGTGTGAAGGACAAACTACCGACTCATGAAGCGATGTGATTCATTATTTATATAAGCATTACATGGAAGGTAATAAGAATATTTTTAATGTTTATATATGATATTAATAACACATTAAAAATTATTTAAAATTAATATATCATACACTTTATTACCCCACCATCCATTTAAAATGATAACATCGTTCATGTGTATGGTGGGGTACCACTTCACAAAGTGATGTGATTCATTTTTTTTAAATTTTATTATTACTGAATCACATGGATGGTAAGTGTAAGGGTATTTAATGTTTTAATATGATATTTATGATATAATGATAATCATGGAAAGATAAAATAACACCTATCTTTCTTCCATAGTCAACTTACCAAATTGATTTTGGATATATTAGTTGTTTATCATTAAAACATCTCGCATGGAATTAATTGGTTAAGTAATTGAATATTTCATAGTAACAATTAAAATAAAAGGAATAATAAACATGAAAAATGTTCTTAACAAATTAAATAATTAAATTCATTTTATTATTCCTAAAGATAAATAATGCTGGTAAAAAATTGGGCTCGAGGTAAGGGATCTCTCTAAACTACCCTTTCCTTCAGGTTTTGAACTTTCTCTCTCTAACTCACGTTATATCTCTCTTAATGATATAGAATGCTTCTAAATTTTGTATATATGTCTCTAAAATATATAAATATCTTATTATACCTTCCTTTTATGAGGTAATATATTCCTTATGATAATTTATCAAATGCCTTCATTGTGAAATTTCATTTTTTATGATATGAAGCAAGGTTATGTAAACCATTTTATTTCCTTGGGTAATTATTATGTTATGCATTAAGATTTATTCTTTTATATGGAAATAGTATAAAATATATTTTATCTGACACATTTTTCATGTTAGTTATTTGTAACATACATGGATAATAAAACTTCAAGATTTTTCACGTCAGTTATTCAATAACCGACATGGAAACCTGTTTTCTCATGTCAATAATTGAATAACCGACATGAAAAATCTTACAGTTTTATTATCTTTTTCGGTTATTCAATAACTGATATGAAAAAATAAGATATTTGACATCAGTTATTCAATAACTAACATAGAAATTAAAACTGGATGATTTTTCACGTTAGTTATCCAATAATCGATGTAGAAAAGCTCATTTTCCGCATCGATTATTAAATAACCAAGGTTAAATATATAATTTTATGGATCAATTATTGAATAAATAACTTGAAAATCCTTTATAATTTTAATTTTGATCAAGAGGAGTCATTTTTATTTATTTTATAACATGAAAACTCTCATTTTCCTCTCACGTAGCAAACCCGAACCCTAAAAATATTTGATTTGTGGCTTTGAAACTCTTATTTCTTCAATATATGGCATAAAAGTTCTTCATTATTAAATCCTAAGATTTGAATATATTTCATTTGATATCCACCACCATTATCCACAATCACCCCTTAGTCAACCGCCACTCACACTTAGTGTCTTTCATCTTTTTTTGATTTAAATATAAGGTTAGTATTTATTGGTTCCATTTTTCATGCATTCTAGATATTTTTATTTACAGTTTCAATTTTTAGTTGATGTCGATTTATCTTTGAGTTGAAATATACCACCACCTTCCACAACCACCTATTATCTACCACCACCCACACTTCTTCTCATTATTGTCACTCGTCCTAGTTCTGATTTTTATCTATGGTTAGTGTATAATGTTTTATTTTCCATGAATTCTAGCTATTTATATTTTTGGTTTCAATTTTTTTCATATCAATTTATCTTTGAGTTTGTACCTTCTAGTATAATTCATTTTAAACCACTTGTGACTTATTCCTATTGGTTTTAACTTCTCAGTCATCCCGGATCTGTTATCAATTTATGGTTTGGGTTTTTTGTTTCTATTGTTCGTGGATCCAAGCTATTTTTATTTGCATTTGTATTTTCAGTTTGAATTTTCTATTGATAATGCTCTATATTTCTATTACCATCCACCTCTACCCACCATTGGCTGCCTATTTCACCTTCAAATAATTAGTGTTTCCTTCTCAATCATCTGGATAAAAATCAATTTATGGTTTTTGTTTATTGTTTTTATTTTCTGTGCATTCATGTTATTTGTATTTTTATTTTTGATTATTCTCACATCCTAGATATTTTTTAATTTACGAATTATTATTTTTATATTAAATTTTGTGTACCTAAATTTGAAATTATAATAACTTATTTTCAATTTTTGATATTTGTTATAGATAATAATGAGTCAAAGTTGGATTACTTTAATTTGAATAAGTGATGAATATTGGGAAGGTGTTGATGCATTTTTGGAATTTTCTAAAACCATATTCCAAACAAGAACATGTTTTTCTACCCATGTCTGAAATGTTTAAATATAAATAATTTGAAAATAATAGAGATCAAAGATCATTCAATTTTTCATGGTTTTAATCTGAGTTATAGACCTTGGATTTGGTAAGGCGAAACTGTGTATAATTTTAGATCTATTGATTATAATTATTTTTAAGATGTTAAGTCAGATCAAATTGAATAAATGATTTATGATATTTAAGATGATTCAATTGAGAAAGAACATAAAATTGAGAATCTATATGGTGATAATGAAAAATAATTGTATCCAAGATATACAGAATCTATGATTTTATCAATGGTGTTAATATTAATTAACTTGAAAGTGAAAAACTGATGGAGTGATAAGAGTTTTATAGAGTTTCTATAATTGTTGAAATAAATTTTTCCTAACTAAAATGATCTTCCATACTCACATTATAATGTAAATAAAATATTAGGCCCTATTAGATTGGTGTACAAGAAAATATATGTTTTATTGAATGATTTTTGTCTATATAGGAAAGAATATGAATTTTTTCAGAGTGTCCTAAATGTGGGATATCATGGTATAAGTTAAAAGAAAAATCACATGCTAACTTAGTTGTTACAGAGACCCCTTAAAAGGTATTTTAGTTTCTTATTATAATTCCCCATTTGAAACATTTATTCTCAAATTAAAATTACACAAAAATATTAATATGACATGTAGATGAGTGGATATCTGATAGAAAATTACGCAATCCAGCTGATTTTCCATAGTTGATGAAAATTTATCAATAGTTTCCTATATTCAGAAGTGAAATTAAAAATCTCATAGTTAGACTTTTCATGGGTGGAATGAATCCATATCAAAGACGTAGTATGAGATATATTTTATAGCCTATTTTATTGGTAATTTACAACTTCTCTCCTAAATTTTGTTTGAAGAAAAAAATTTCATGTTGCGATTAATGATCTCTGGACCAAAATAACCTATAAATGATATTGATATTTTATTGTCACCATTAATTGATGATTTGAAACTTTTATTAAAGGCATGTATTAGCATGTATGATTCATATAAAATGGAAAATTTACAATTATATGCAATTATTGTGTTCACTATAAATGAATTCCCATCATATGAGAATTTATCTAGATACAATGATAAGGGGAATAAATGTTTTCGAATTTGTGAAGAACAGACTTCATATTATCAACTGAAAAATGGGATAAAAATAGTATACCTGGGTCATAGAATGTTTTTGTCTATAGGTCACTCTTATCAAAGATTAAAAAAGGCATTTAATAGCTCATAATATTTTGATATTTCTCTAAAACTGTTGTCCACCGATCAATATTTTGGGAGGGTGAAAAACATTGATGTGACATTCGGAAAGACAAAAAATCTAGTAATGATGGAAATGTTTGGAATAAACAGTCAATATTATTTTATCTTCCATATTAGAGATATCATGAGGTCAAACATAACATTGATTCCATGCATGTGGTGAAGAATATCTATGAAAACTTAATTGGAACATTGTTAGATATTAAAGGAAAGACTAAATATAAGTTTAATGGAATATTTGTCTCACTCTCAATGGGAATTAGATTGGATTTAGCACCCACTCCTAATGGAAGTAAAACATTTTGGCCCCTGGCTAGATATACATTATCTAAGAGGGAAAAAATTAGCCTTTTTAGTGTCTTTATGATATCAAAGTGCCACAAGGTTTTTATTCAAATGTATTTTTTTTAATGTTATTAAAGGACTTAATGTTGATAGGTATGAAATATCATTATTGTCACATCATGAGGCAATAAATCCTTCTAGTTTCATTGCATGGAATATTTTCCATCCATTTCAGAATGACTATCATGAAGGTGTTTTATTTTTTATATTCAATTTGTAATAAGGTGATTGATATTAATTCTTTTAATAATTATATACTGAAGTAGTTTCTAAACTCTATAAATTGGAAATGTATTTTCCTCCAACTTTTTTTTGATATGATAGTGTATTTACTGGTTCTTTTGGCATGATAAATAAATATTTTCAAACCTGTATATCTATGTTAAATGTATATTTTTGAAAGGTATATAAAGATATTGAAGGGTTATGTTAAGAATCTTTATCGACATGAATCCTACATTATTGAGAATTATATTTCTAAGGATGTTGAAGAGTTTTGTACAAACTACTTATCTGTAGTGGAGCACATTGTTTTTCCTACATCTCACCATGAATGATTCAATTATGGGAGAATGGGGATCCATCTCTTGAATGTAAAATCATTAACAGGTAAACATATAAAGAAGGTACATTTATATATCTTGAATAAAATAGATGATTCTAAACCATATATAATGTTGTATATTAATTTTTTAAAGAAATGTTATCCAAAGAAGAAAGATATGTAGATTTTAAATGATCATAAAATAACTTTTTTACATAGTTTAAAAATATCATGCTTGATAGATCAGAGGTATTAGAAACATTTAGATGGTTAGTGGGAGGTCCAAGTTTAAATTTTATAACACATTCCAAGTATGACATTAATGGATATACATTTCATATGAAAGATCAAGACAACAAAAGTGAAGTTCAAAATAGTAGTGTATTGGTGTTCGTAGAAGCAATGCATTTTTTGAGTGCCAAAGACAAAACCCAATATCTGAATCAAGTGAATATTATGGATTCATTTAAGAGATATAGGATGTTTATTACATTAAATTTTTAGTTCTATTGTTTAACTGAAAATGGGTTATCGGTAAAAAAATCATCATATACAATGAATTCAGAATGAAATTAGTTAATCTAAATAGATTTGAATACGAAGTTGATGCTTTTATCAGGGAAACACATGATTTTTTCCATGTTCTTGATCAATGTGATATATAGTGGTATGTTATTTTACAAGTAAAAAAATAGTATGTTGGTGATGATAAAATTTATGAAGATGCTAATTTATATGATATCCCTAATTCCATGGAAATATTAGTAGATATTATCGATGAGAACGTCATAGACATGGTTTGTTCCATACAGAATGATCATGATGATGTAATTTGAAAAAAAAATCCTTTAGTACATTCCAAATAGTTTAGGTAACATATGTTTATTTTTTTTACTTTTTAAAATTTCATAAAATTTTAGATATATTAGTTTTATTTTCTTAATTAAAACATATATTATAACTAATAAGTTAAATCGTTTATTTATATTATTTTATTTTTGTTTAGTTTACCATGTTTACCCTTACATAACTTATCTATTTGTTAATTTTATGGGAAAAATTTATTTTAAATCTATTATGAAAAATAAAAAAATATTTTATAAAATAGTATATTCAAAGAATATTCTTTTTTGTGTAAAAAATGATTTAATACATTGGATCATTTTTAATATTCACAAACTTTTTTTGGATTTCTTTTCATTATTTTATGTCTTTTCACATCCCATTAACATTTTTATCATTTCAGTTAACTACTCTAAAAAATATGAATAAAAATGATATCATTTTAGTTTACTTTTTATTGGATCATTTTTCATATATTTAATGAATATTATTTTTGGTGTAAAAAATAGTGTAATACGTATAATGTTTTTCACCATTTAGACACCATTTTTGGATATGTTTTCATTCATTTTTGTCATTTAATCTCTCATTAATTTTGTTGTAATTTTATTTAACTATGATAAATATATATATAATTTTTTTAGTTTAGTTTATTTTTTTTGATAATTTCTCATTTTCTATTTACAATTGTATGTAATAGTTAGATTTTTATATTTCTGTATTAATTGTTTGTTATTTTGATTTATAGGATATTGATAGATCAAAAAACTATCCCACTTTATACTTATGGGGAGTATCATATACATACCTCTAGGAAGGAATGTACACATACTCCTATTGATGAACCTCCTCATCCTTCTGTACAAGAGTCATCTGCTTCGACATGGGTAAAAAAGAGTTAGAGGGTCGGTAAATGTGACAACACACATTTAACCAAAATTATCATTTCCCATAGCTAGGACCAGAGGATACCAGTTGAATTTGATGATAATGACATTCTAAGAGGTCAAAATTCAAAATAATTCCAGACTTTTATTACAATGAAGGATAATAGAAAAATTAGTATTTTGATTTATAAGTGGTGAAGTGTTTCCAAAATGAAAATATCTTAATTATGGGAGAAAGTTTTGGAAATATTTTTTGTTATTATTTTACTTATCATGAAATGTTTATACTAATATATGTTTTCCCCCTTTTTACCAGATGAAATTTGATATACCTGATACAGGAGGAGTTAGGAAGAAATGTTAAGCATTGGATGCTAAGAGATGTAGGGATTTTAAATCAAACCTCCACATCATATTTCATTTTTGGGAATAGAAATCATCCAAATCCATGTGATATATATCCATTTATAGATGAAGATACATGGATGAAATTTATTGAAAGTAGATGACTAGAAGAATTTTTGGGAATTTTAATGTTACATTTTAGAATTTTTTATATAAATGATCATATTAATGACTTAATTTTTCTTAATTTATTGTAAATGAGGTGATCTCATCAGTAGATCCAATCAAGAGATGTATAACCTCATAATTTATCCCTAGGATGGTATACATTATTAGAAGAAAAAAACGATAGCTAAAAATTTTCAAAAACTGAGAGTTGAGTCTTCAAGCTCCCTAGAGGATGACCCTCCTTCCACCTGATAGACATGAAAAATAAAAGAGGGATCAGATGATCAAAAAAGGACAACGTATTATGGAAGAGTTGATAGTTGTATTTGAGAGGACTCTAATATGTTTACATTATTTATTTATTTAAGTTACATAAATTATTTATATATTGTGATTCACTAATGATTTTTTGAAATATTCAATACAGAAATATCTTGGGGAGTAGAGAATACATGGGGTCTTTATAGCTGATGGTATAAAGGATATTTTAGCTACAACATTGGGAAAAATCGAACACCTGGGTCATGTATGAGGATACCCGATAGGTGTATCGATAAAAAAAGTGTTTCAAAATTACAAAGCGTATTCAATTGAGAGTGTTTATAAAAAATAGAATCTTTGGAATCTACAGTTCATGATAATCCTGAGATGGTAGAGGAAAGGATCAAAGCTTTGGTATATTTGATATTTATAGACATGTAAAGATATTTTCAAGCTGCTGATCCCACTCCTACACCTCCACCTAAATATCCCAATCCTCTTACTTATCCTACTCTTACACCTCCACCTACAAATTCAACTTCTCCAAATTACCCTACTCCTACACCTCATCCTCTAAATATTCCCATTTTTTGTGAGTTATATGATGATAATCCTCGAAATCATATTATTTCATATTATATGATATATTATATTGGTGATACCATTAACCATTAAAAAATAGAGATAGATAATAATAGTTTCTCTTTATAGGATATTATAGATAGATCAACAAGAATAAAATTTGCTACAGATAAGGTCAGTATAATTAGACAAAGTATCGACCATTTTTTAGTTTTTCCATCTAGATTTGTTTGAAAAATTATCATAGAGGTATGTGTATATTATAACCTTTATTTTACTCCTACGTTATTTTTTTAACATTTTAAAGTTCATATCATTATATATTTTTATAGGAATACTTTAAAGGTAAATAAATATTTTATAAACAATAAAAAATTAAAACTATTATGACTTCAGATAAAACTTCTACTAGTCTTGATAGATTATCAATATATTCAAATTTGTTGTTGGATGTTTATGAGATTCTAATGGAAGATAAAATTTGTGGAATTTCAATGATTGTGAAGCATATTAAAAAATATATCATGTATCTTGAAATTAGAGATGAGCTGGGCATCAACATGATTCATGTTTTTTCCATGTAAGTCAATTAACAAAAATATTTCCATTATTTTAATTTATTTGAAATTTATACATATATATGTTTTGTATTAGGCATATTTAAAAAATTTTTACATATCATTACATGACAACCATATATGGTTTTATGTAACCATAATTTATTTCACCTATATCAAGGAGAATGACTGATGCAAAAAGAATTATTTATATTACTGAAAGAATTCAAAAGAATTAAATTATTCAGTGTTACATACTTCTTTATCTTCAAGAGTATGAAAAAAATATCTCATAAAATGTTATATATATCTTAATAAAATAACCAATCACATTAAATTTTCTTATTTATCATTTTCCATTGTATGTTGGGTGTTTTTGTCCATGGGAGAATACACTATACTATCTATTCTCTATCCATGGTAAAGTGAGAGAAACTTTTATGACTGTATTGAACACAAATATTTTAATACTTATATATATTAAATAAAATTTAAATTTATTTTCTTAATATTATTTTCAAATAGGGAATAGAATTTATTTAGAGTGACAATAATAAAGAAGATCACCAAGATTAGATATGTAAAATCAAAGGTGAATTTTCATTTAGAATTACTAAATTTTGGTTGTAGTACTTAAAATGTTATTTTGAATTGAAAAATTATTTTTAATAGAAATTTCATAAATAAGGAGTGAAGAAATGTGGATAATATATTTTAAGATTTTGGTTTAAAATAATTTTAAATGGTATAGTTATTAAGTTTCATATGGTTTGATTTGGTTATAAAACTTTCCTTTTAATTTTTTATTGGTTTCATTCAGAATACATGTTAAATAATTCCTTTTTGATTTTTAGCTTTTTTTATGAACCTAATACTTATATGTGATATGATCTAAGACACTTATTAGTTCAATGGGTGGATCATTTCATAGGTATTAATGGGTTTTAGTTTATTTATAATATACATTGTAAATTTGAATGTTCAAATTTTAAATGTGTGTACTGCTGCTATTTTTCTACTGATGATTTTTTTTGTTATTCCACTATTTTTTTCGGTTATAATTTTTGAAGGGGAATAAATAGATTTTTTTTATTAAAAAAATTATTTTTAATGTTTGTTATTTTATAACCAATGTTAAAAATTAAAAACATCATTTACCACATCGGTTTTTTAAATAACTAATGTGAAAAATGATTCTTCACAACAATTATTTGATAAAAAACATGAAAAAATTCCACCAAAATGTATCTATAACATCCATTTTTATTAACGGAGATTAAAAATTTATATAAAACATCACCCGAAATAACATAATATACTAACCGACATAAAAAAAATTGACATAAACAAGAATTTTTTGCACTAGTTTGGCACATTTAAACCATGAAAATGTTATGATGGGTGCACCCAGATAGATCCCTAATTCACTGGGTAAGGATTTAGTCTCATGATGTGTCATGTATGGGATTAGGGAGTTAAAATAATCCATTATGGGAGTTTTTACACTATGTTATATTGTCTAGGATGTTATCCTTGACTCATATTTATGTCATGTTATATGTTTTTACCACATTTCCTATGATGCAATGATCTTATGATACCATGTTATTTATGATATGATTCCATGAAATTACTCATAAGTATTCTCTTTTATAATGTCATATTATACATTTGACTCACATGTTCTGTTTCCATATCATGTTTATTCCCTTACTGGGTGTTTTAGATCACCCCTTTCTTTATGTGTTCCCTAGGTTATCTTGTGTAGTTTTAGGAGATAAAATGGATTTTAGGAGATCACTATGGAGAATAAAATAAATATTCCATGTTTAATTTTCTTTTTATGTAGTATAAACCTAGTCTCCTAAAGGAACTTTTCCTTTACAATCATTTTTTGTTATATTAATATATATTTATGTTTTTAAATCATGTAATAATATGTGTAAAAGTCACAGGTCACCATAACCATTGTCTTCTAGTAATGAACCTACACGTACTAGTGATGATGGTCCTTATACTACATTATAGGTGCCTTCTAGTACTGTAGGGACATAAAAGTCTTCATGGGTAGGTAAACGTGGTTGCACATGTTACTTAAATTGTCAGTTTCTCATAGCCAAGAACATAGGATATATTTTCAGTTTGATGATAATTGTAATCCCACAGGTCCAAATTCAACCCAATTTCTGATATTTTTTTGGAAATGATGGCATAGGAAAAAATATGCATTTTGATTTCTAATAGGATAAATTTCCCCAAGATGACACTAGTTCATCTATGAAAAACAATTTTTGTATGGTAATTTATTATTATTTTACTTATCCTTACATGTTTTTACTAATTTATGTTATTTTTTTCTTTTAATAAGATGACATATGATATAACCAACACTAAATAAGTTAGGAATAGATGTTTATATATTTTTTATAAGATATGGAGTGATTATGAATCGACCCTAACCCATGATTTCATTTTTGGTGTAAGCCAAAATGAAAATCCCTATTATATATATCTCTTTCAAGATGAAAATACATGGAATAGATTTATTGAAAGTACATGGAAAGATTCATTTTTAGTATGTGAAATGTCATTTTTCTGAAGTTTTTTGAATCACTATAGTGATAATCTTAATGTTTTTCCCTTAATTAATTGTCTTTGAGAGTATCTCATCAGAAGATCCAAACCAAAAATTATACCCTCATAATTTATCTTACGGAAGGTATTTTTATTTAAAAGAGAAAATTATGTCTAAAAAACTTCAAAAATTGAGAGTCGAGTCTTCATGATTAATAGATATCAACCCTCCTTCCCCACCACCTAAACATGAAAAGTGGAAGATTTCCCAGATGATGAAAAAGGGACATATATTAATGAAGAATCGATGGTTGTAGTAGAGAGGATTATAAGGATTTATTTAAGTTATATAAGTTATTCAAGTTATTTTTAAACTCTTTATATTTTTTAATTCACTAATAAATTATTAAAATATTCTATTTTATAATCCCTTAAGGAACATACCACAACGTGGTCCTTTATACCTAAGGTTAGAAATGATATTTTAACTACCACATTATGAAATACCAAACACCTAGGCTATGTTGAAGGATACAAGGCGGGTGATTCAATTAAAAAATTTATTTTTTTTCATTCTAGAACATACTCAAGGTAGGATGAATATAAAGAAAAAATAGAGGCTTTAGAAGCTAAGGTTCAAGAGATGTGTCAGACGATGGAGGAGAGGATCATAGCTACATTTAAGGAGAGGACCAGTTCTTCTATATAGTTGATGTTTAAAGACATTCATAGATAGTTTCAGGCTGCATATCCCACTCCTCCATTTACAAGTACATATCCTACTTCACAACCCCCACCCACAGATCCCACTCCTCCACCTTCACCTATATATCCCACTCCTCCACCTCCACCCATAAATCACACTTCTACACCTCATCCTCATCTTACCATCTACTGTGAGTTATATACCAAGGATCCATAGTATCATATTATAGTATATGTGATGATATATGATATTGGGGATATTTTTAATCATTAAAACATGGATTTGGATTAGCTTAGGGTAAAAATACTAGATATTATAGACGCATTGACAAGATTACCATTCCTTATAGGTGAGTCTTTGATAGTTGGTAACAATGTTGAACATTTTTTATCATGGTCGTCTCAACTTGTTCGATAAATTACAGTTGAGGTATGAATATATTATAAACATTATTTCATATAAGTTTTATTTTTTTAACATTTTAATATATATATATATATATATATATATTTTCTTGTAAGAATACATCAAAGGTAAATAAATATTATATGGAAAGTGAAAAAAGTTAAAAAAACATGGAATTTGAATACAAATAAACTCTCTAAATTGCTAATAAATGAATCTCAGTTGTTGGATGCTTATGAGATTCTAAGAGATACTAAAATATTTAAACACATTATTATTTTTTTGATTTTTTTGAGATATATCATTGAGATTGATACTTCCGATATGTTGGTCCATATAGTGATGTGAATATTTTGCGTATAAGTCAATTATAATATTTCTTATAGTTATTTAAATTTTATTCATATAATATAATACTTGTTTTTTATTAGATACATTTATAAAATTTGTGTTAAAAGTGATATAATTTTTTTTATGTTTTCTTGGATGCCTAATTTATTACTCCACAGGTGAGGATCATGAATGATGATGAAAGAAAAATATATATTTTTGAAATATAAAAGAATGATGGAATTCATTGTTGGATTCTTCCTTATCTTTATAGGCATGAAAAAATATTTTGTTTTGTTTTTTCAAATTTAAAATTAACTAACATTATAAATTTTTAATATTAGAGGCCATAGGATGCTGGGTATGTTTGTTTCAAAAGAGTATACACTTTATTGGTTATGATCCTTTCACAGTGACATGTGAGAAAACTTGAAAGAATTTTTGAAGATGTAAGATTTATTATATGAGAAATTATTTTTATAATAACTTTCAATTTTATTTCATACATATCATTTTCAAAAATGGAATGGGATTTCTATAGAGTGTTAAAAGGAAATTAGAAAAAAAGATCAGATATATGCAAGACAAGGTAAATTCATTTATAAATATTACAATTTTATATACATCAAATGTTTTTTTAATTGATTTTTTTTCAAACATAATTTTCATCACAGGGAAGGAGTAATAGAATGTGAATATTATTTTATAAGATATATTTTTGAAATAATTTCAACCAAAATAGTTACAAAATTACAAAAGGTTAGATTTTATTATAACTTTTTATTATTTATCTTATAATTATGTAGAAAATATAAGTTAAATATACATTAATTTATTTTTATTTTATTTTTTATGACCCTTGTGCTTACAATAAAAAAGGTTAGAATCATGTTTAAGAAATATGGGAAAAATATTTTAAAATTTTGATTCAATTTTAGTTTATTATATAGATTTTTATATTTATGTTCAAAGTGTAAAAATTTTATAATTTGAAGAAAGTTTTAATGTAAATACTTTGTATTTGTATGATTGGTGTTATTATGATACTATATTTCAATTATTTTTATACTACTTTTTAATGTGGGTTACCGGTTTCATGTAATATTTTTTTTAAAAAAACTTCTTTTAATAAATTTGGTTATTTAATAACCAATTTTGAAAATCCATCATCCATTAATAATATTAATGTGTTTTTAATGTTGGTTTTTAAAATAACTAACATTAAAAACCATTATCAACATTTTTTTAAAATAAATGATATTGAAACATATTTACTATGTTTTTTAATAAATCATTTTTCAACCGATGTTAAACCATAATAAATCTGATGTGAAAACCCCCTTTCCGCACCAATGAATAATCTAATATTGAGAATTTATAACTTCAAATTAAATATCTTCAAAATACTCTTTATTATTTCAAAAAGGTTTAAAAAGGTTTAATATGATTTTTTTATCTCAAAAAGTTGTTAAAAGTAATTCTGTGATTGACTTTTTAAAACTATCTAATTTCCCCATAAATTCTAAAAAGGAAACTTTTTTAAAAAGAAATTTCTCAAATAATTTTTTTAATTATTCTAACAAATTTGCTCATAATTTTTATGAATACAATTATAAAAATTATAGATATTATATAAAGTATATCATATATCTATCAACTCATATTTCTAATGAATAAAATTGTTTTAAACAAATATGAATTCCAAAGTCTTTATTAGTTAACTTAAGTAGACTCAATGTATGGTTACCAAAAGAATTAGTCTCTTAATATTTATTAGGAAAATGGAATCAGAATAAAAACCCAAGAAATTACTTGGTATATGGATAGTGGGTGCTTGAGGTAAATGTGTGGTGATCCTTATGAATTCAATCATCTTGAAAACATTGATGGAGGAGATATCCCATTTAGAGATGATTCAAAAGAATAAATTACTGGTATTGGTATGATCAATTTATCCAACTCTAATTTAATAAAACATGTTTTATTTTTAAATTTCCTAAATTATTATTTACTAAGTATTATTCAATTTTGTGATAATAGTTTTAAAATAACTTTTAAAAATATTTTTCCTAAAGTTTTCAATTCTAAAGCAATGCATTTATTTTCCACATCTCAGCTTCAAAATATTTATGTTATTGATTTAAAATACCATTCAAGTAAAAATTTTAAGTGTTTAAGTGAAAAATATAATGAATCTTGGATTTTATATTGGAAACTAGGTCATTGTAACATTCACACTCTTTTCAAGCTCAACCATAACTGACTAGTATGATATTTATCAAAATTGAATTTCAAAGATAACTTAGTTTATGAACCTTGCCAACTTAACATGCAACACAAATGTGCTTTTAATTATAAAATGGATGTTTCTTCTTATAAATTCATAAAAATATCCCACCTTGACATTTTTGGACTAATTGAAGTTTCTAGTATCTGAGATAAATCTTACACCTTTTCAATGATCGATGACTATACTAGATTTACAAGGACTTTATTCTTAGCTCATAAAAATGAGGTTTGTAATTTCTTTAACCACTTTTCATGGAATATAAAAAATGAAAAAGGATATAAAATAATTCACTTTATAAGTGACCATTATAGAGAATTTGATAATAAAGGTATTTAAGAGCCTTGTGCTTCTCAAGGTTATCACCACTCTTTCTCAATAACTAGAAAACCTCAACAAAATGGGTTTTTTGAAATTTAAAATAGGAACCTTCAAGAAATGTTGGGGAATCTCTTGAATGTGTTTAAACGTCCTCAATTATTTTTGGGATAATATAGTCAATAGCAATTACTTTATCCTTAACCATGTTCTCATAAGACCCATTTTAGGAAAAACCCCTTATGAACTTTGGAGTGGAAAAATTACTAATGTTGGATTATTTAATGTTTTCAATTGTAAATTATTTATCCTTAATACCAAGGATAATATAGGAAATTTTGAACTTAAATCAGAGGAAGTTATATTTCATGGGTACTCAAACTCAAGTAAAACCTTCTAAGTCTTCAATGAAATCACCAAGACCTTAAAAGAGTAAATTCACATCATATTTGATGGGAATATTATTATATCACATCTAAAAAATGATGATGATGTTCACAAATCTAGTTTTAACTTACATAAAACTCAATATTATTAATTAATTAAGGATTCTAAAGAACCCCACTATACTCCATTACCCAAGGCATGGGTTGAATCCAAATACCATCCCCTTGAGAATGTTATTGGTGAATTGCAATCTAAAACATGTACTAAAAAGTTGGTCTGAAATGAGATTGATCATAAATAGTTTCTCTCTCACCTTAAAACTAAATCCCTTGATGATTCCATTAATGATGAGAATTGGATAATTTCCATGCAAGATGATTTGAACCAATTTCAAAGGAGAAACGTTTGGAATATCATACAATGACATGATAATCTTCTAATTATTGTCACTAAGTGGTTTTTTTGAAAAAACATGATGATTTATGAATTATCATCTACAAGAAGGACAAGATTATTTCTAAAGGCGATAATAAAGTAGAAGGTATTGATTATGGTGAAGCCCTTTCACCTATTGTGATACTAGATACCATTATAATCTTGTTGGCATTCACCACTCATTTTAATTTAAAACTTTTTTAAATGGATGTCAAAAGTTTTTCTCTAAAAGGGTTTACATCTGAATATTTTTTTTGGATAAACCACCTAGTTTTGAAAATCATAAATTTCCAAATAATATTTTCATGTTAATCAAATCACATTATAGTTTAAAACAATCACCTCAGGCTTGGTATAATAGGTTGAAACATTTCATTTTATCTAATGATTTAAAAATGTGAAAATTTGATTTTACTCTTTTTCTCATATAATCTCTAAATGATTTATTAATGATTAAAATTTATATTTATTATGTTATTTTCAGATCAACTATAGAAACTCTTTGTAATGAATTTTCTGATTTAATGAATAAAGTGTTTGAAATGAGTTTTTTGGGAGAACACAAATTATTTCTTGGTTTTTTAATTTCTAAAAATTCTGATGGAACTTTTTTAAACCAAGTTAAATACACCAATGAAATTATAAATAATTTTTATATGGATCATGCTATGGAAATTAAAATACCCATGAGTTCAAATTGTAAGATAACACTGGATGTATCCACTTAACTAGTCAAAAAAAGATCTATATAATTATGATCAGAAGTCTAATTTAACTTACTATGACGCATACAAACATCATGTTTATTGTGTATGAATTTTTCTTATTTTGAAATCAAATCCAAAGGAATTCCATTTAAAATATCTCAAACTAATTTTTATGTATTTTAAGGGAAATAAAAATATTGCATTAGTTTATCCTAAGGAAATTTCTTTTGAAATTAATTGTTTTTCCAATGATAATTTTAGAGGATTCTAACTTGACATGAAAAGTACTAGTGGGGATTTCCACATACTAGGAAAATCCATTTCCTGATGGAGTAGTAAGAAGGAAAAATCTATTTCTCTTTCTATAGTCAAACCAGAATACATAGCTATTAGGAGTAATTATTCCCAAATCATATGGATTAAACATACTCTCTTAGGCATTGGGATTACATATGATCAAGTAAAAATAAAATTTTCTAACAATATTACAATTTTTATCTCTAAAAACTCTATCTAACACTCTCATAGTGAGAACATTAATCAGAAAAACCATTTTCTTCGATACTAGTTTCAAAAAGATGATATCGTTCTTGATTATTTTTGAAAAAATCTTCAAATTTTAGATATATTCACTAAGAACCTTCCTATTGACCACTATGACTTAATTAAAGGAATTTTGGGTATGACTATCTTCTGATTATTATCTCTTAATATTGATAAGTTTGAGAATTTTTTTTTTCAATTTAAAATTCTTTTTCAAAATAAAATATATTCTTTCTTTAAAAAAATTGATTTTTAAAATTTTCATAATATTGGAAAATTTATGTGAGAATAATACTCTAATAAAAACATTACCTTCAATATAAAAAAATTGGATTTGGTTCTGGAAAATATGCAATGTCATGTCCTGACCTGGTTCACTCTATAAATAGTAACTGGACCAATTGGTGACAAGGCCTCTTGAATGCCTCCCTGTACACCATAGTCTACAAACTAGCTATGAGTATTTAAAGGTAATACAATGGAGAGACTATACCCTCTGTATTATTACTAAATTTCATAGGAATAAATTAATGATATAATCAATAGAGGAGAAAATGAATCTCTAACAAATAATAACAAACTTCTGGGAAAGTTCCAATAAAATTAACCATGAAATAACATGACATTACATAAAATAAAAGGCTTTAGATATATAAAATATTCATAAAACATGGATATATAGATACAGAATAAATAAAAAAATACCCAACTCTTCTAGGCAGCCCGAGTACATGCTCATCCCCTATCTCCATGTCAAGTTCTAGTCCATAAATAGTAACAAAAAAAGCACGATCTAGGGTCCTAACCTGTAACCAAGAGATCTGTTTGGGTGCCAAATAGTGGCCTGAACAAGGTGTGAGTAAATATCATTAGCCCCCAAATGGTTTCAAATGTAATCCAATCCATGAATATAAAATGAAGTATTATGGAAGTATAATAATAAGGTGATGTAATGAAATGTATAAATGTAAACCAAGTTGGGCTCGGGTTTCTTAGGGATGCTCGACTGACTATACTTTCTTCGTCCTAAGTTGTTTGTGTTTGAAAAGATGACCATTAATTGGTCAAGTAACCAAAGACTATATTCAATTTCATAAAATCGTAATAATCATATAGTAACCAAGGTGAAACCATGGAATCCTTGACCTTAGGAGGTTAGAAAAACTCATAATAATAAAGCAGTATAGCTCTACGGGTTTGGGTGTACGCCAAGGGGTTACCCCTTTCCATTCCAGCATAGATATATTAATTTATTATGAGTACTTTCTCTAAGTAATCCTGGGGTAACAAGTTTGAACAATATATCAAAAGGGTCTCATATTATAAATAATGGGGATTATCTTAAGAGTTCAAATTGGGGATACTGAATACTATGTATGAAGATCCCAATCAACGATGTAGAGAATCATGTATAAAATTATAACTAAGGGAGTGTGAAGTGTCATGTCCAACAATTCCCAGGAAATTATGAGGATATTCATGTCCAACATTCTAATAAATGATGAAGAGAATCATTTAAATCATTTCGAACCAAGGGGATATAAAGCGTCAGGTCCAAGATCCCTAATCAAGGTCCAATAGTAAAAAGGAAGTATTTCATTTAATACTTAAAACTTAATCCAAGATAGAGATATATATCTCTTTATGATTAACCATTTATTTAATCACTTCATTAAAAGTCACAAACATTTAAAAAACAATCCATGTTAGTATTTATTCCATAACACAATTCAATTGATCCACTTAGGTCAGTCCATCATAATTTTCAAACATAAAGTAAATGGTCAAGGAAAAAGGGAGGTTTATCTAACCCACATAAAGATTCATTCCATTCTATTTATCATTTAACTTAAAAGTAAAAACTAGTCAAACATTATATTTAATAATTTGGATATGGGCGCAGTTTAATTCTTTTCTATTTAAAAATCCTTTAGTCCAAATTAATCACTTCCTTTTTTAAGAGTTAGGAAAAACTCACCAAGCGGTGTTTTGGTTAATTTTGTGCATTTATCATCAAGGGAATATATCATGACACACCCAAAAGGGGGTTTATATTGATATCTCAACTTCAAAAATGTTAACGGGTCCCATAATGGGTCAAAGTCATAATATAGATGATTAAATTAAAGAGTTTCACATTTTAGGAGTGACACATGTAAAATTTAGTGCACAACACAATGAAATATTTTATAAATGAAAAATCATTAAGGTAAAATATATAAAAAACCTACATTATTCTTGGGAGGATTCACTCACCCATTATCGGCCTTTAATTTGAGCTAAAATGAGATAAAATGAATAACTAGACAAATGGATAGAGAGCCTGTATCCAAGTGGTATAGGCTCTTTCGTGGCATCCAAGTGACCCAGGATCAAATATGTGTAAGGGTGAATTTTTAGGTTACTGTATAAGTACTATAGTATTACTATAGCAGTTACTATAGTAGGTGCTATTTAGTATTATAGAATCCGACACTATTCATCTGATTTGGGCCTTCGGGCCACCGGTTTGGGCCTACGGGTCTCAGGGCCTTCGGGCCACCAAAGGACTTCGGGACTTCGGGCCTTTGGGCTGTAGGGACTTCAGGACACCAATGGCCTATGGGACACAAGGATTTCAAACCATAGAAAATACCAAAAAGTTGGGAATACCACAAAGGAGTATACCCAGACGAGGATTCAGAGTAAAAATAGCAACCACCAGAGCAGAGATAATTGGATTGAAAGAATGAGAGGGTATGACAACTGCCATCAGGACTAGGAACCATGGAGCTCTGCATGGGGAAATGCTAGCTGATTATCCATGTGAGGTGGGGAGCTAGGTGCCTTCAAGATGTAGATGCTGGGGAGGGACTGTTTCAAGTGTGTCGGGTCTTGGGCCTTTAAGGTCATGTATTAAGTTGTGTATGGTCCTTGTTCATTGGGGCTAAGGGTCATGTAAGGGTTACTCTTCAACCTTTAAAAGGGGAATTATCCAAAATAAAATAAAAATAAGGCCTTCAGGCCATTCATGATAATAACCAGAAAAAATGCTATGAAAATAGAGCATATGACCTTGTGTAGATGTATCATTCAATATGGAAAGGAAAATAGAGAAAAGAAATAGGAGGATTGAGAGACTAACCAAGGGATATCCAACATAACTTATGAAACTTGAATTGGATTCTAGATGAAGGATATCCTTCAAATAATAGATGAGATCCAAGGGAGATCTCTCATTCAAGAAGAGGCGTTGTGCATTTTAGAAAGGAGGAAGGAGGATTTATGTTAAAAGAAAGGAGGGGGAAACTGTAATTTCACCCATTTTAATAGGGTTCACGGTTTCAATGAATGGTTAGAAAAAACCATACACCAACTATGTACCACTACTATATAAGTGGAATATGGACTCACATAGCTAGACATATGGTTAGATAATCTATACAAACCCCATGTGGTGTGTTTATCCAAAGGATCACCCCCTTGTATGACTAGGTGCACAGTTAGACCAACCGTGCGCAACACATGCAAGTCCCTCTACAACTCTGAACCATTTTTCATAGTTTTATAGATCCCATCAAATGGTTTAAACCAACTATGTATCTATAATATTAGGTCACATGGCTTGGGACACATGTTTATCACTAACCATACACCAACTGTGCATCAACCGTGTGCCCTAATCTATTCCTCTTGAAAATGAGTTTTTGAATCTTGATGCTCTGGAATATCATTTAGACTCCTGAGACACCTTCTAGGGTTTAAACCCCATCCAATAAAAAAATATAAGTATGTTTAAACTCTCATCATTAAATTCTAAATTAGGGTTTTGGACTTTTACTATCCACTAAATGAAAATTAAAATTCCTCTAGAATTTCCAACCTATCCAAAACACAGGATCTTATAAACTCTCCACATTAGATCTTCTCATCCCCAAGAATTACCTATAGACAAAGAAAAAATCACCCATCCTACTTGGGTAGTGAATTTCCAACTAAAATGATCACATTGAATTTATAAATACCCAATCACCTCCAAGAATAACTCTAAGAATATGGTGGTTAAATAGCTAAGACCCAAGCCAATGCTCGTAACAATGAATAAAATACAAAGAAAAAACTTACCTTATCCCATCTATCCTGAGAAAATATCACATTATTATCTATTTTATAAAATGTCCTATGGTGTTCCCCACTATAGGTTTCAACCTTCAATAGAAAATTCTGATTCATGGTATTCCCACCACCAGAATTGCATATTGAAGTATGCCCTTAGAATCCTGAAAACACTCCTAGAATATTTCCTGACATACTCCACCCAAGTACATGCAAGGAAACTACTCTTGGTCCTTTATTTGACTCATAAAATAAAATTCCGATAGAACAAGTTATCCTGGATGCACCAGATTTTCCTTGAAAATCCTTGGACAACCCTTATACTACACTCATCTCATCCCAATGACATACTCGATGAAGTTATTCCACAATTGCATCCAACTAAATGAGAGAATGCAAGACAGACCACTTCAATCGACTAATCCAATAAACTCATCTCCTTCCATAGATGCATTACCATAAATATAATCTAAATCCTTTATCCCAAGGAACAATGAGATCATTCTAAGAATCTTCATTAAAGACTGTACTCGACTTCCGGTGATGTCTATTGGACAAACCATCTCCTATCCAAAACTGTCATCATTCCATAACATAAAAAATTATACAAAAATAATCCCAAAACCCTTGGATCTTTACAATCCATAATCGGCCCGATGATCACACTCAAACTCCACCCATTCTTGCATTCAAACCTATATATGGAATTTAAGTAGAAATCCAATAGTACATTGTTTGATTTATCCAATGACCTTCAAGATCCAAAAATGACCATCACACAATAGATCTCAAGGTCTCACGAACCATATCACATGAGGTTCACTCACTAGTGACCAAAGTACCACTCCCCACATTAGGATCATCCCATTCATCATAATAATGAAAATATATCCAATTACCACACCCCATACCTCGAACATAATGATTGACATGGATAAGAACCTTCTTATTCACTGATCTCTAACATAAACATCACCCATCACTCATTCCTGCTTCTGATAACATTTCACATGGTATTCATTGAGTTTAAAATTAAAATGAGGGTCACCATTCTAAAATTTAAAATGGTGTACTCCCCACCATATGGATTATTCTAAACTACTCCTTGGGAACAACTCCCAAGGAGTATCTTCATCAAACCATAAAATATATTTAGATAGCTTGGTGAATTGTCGATTCTCTGTTAGTGTAATCTAGATGATGAAAATATATTGGGCAAGATCATCTCTAAAATAAGATCACACTAAGATTATATATATTTGTGTGCATCCCTCTTCCCAATCCAAGATCACATCCAACCAAGCTATACTTCCCTTTAATAACATCTAACACCACGTCTCCTAAAATTGTGTGTTAAGGTACACCCACAATCAACCATTTCACATCACCCACTTTATTCTCAATGTCTCCTATACCTTACAGTGACATTTATCATTTAACCAAAACTCCCAGGCACCCATACCTGTAACATAACTTCTCTAAAACCATCAGTCCTTGGAATGAACATGATTTGTCACTAATTAATAATTTTAATGGTACCATATGAAACCAGCACATAACATCTCTATCTCTCCCAAAACTAAGGGTGTACACTCCCATACCACTTGGGTCAAGACCTAAATCATTATTATGTGAGTCTTCCAACAATAAGTCTTGGATCACTGTGCTATATAAAATGACAGTTTTTAACATTGAAGGATCTCCCTTGGAACTCATCTTTAAAAATTGGTCACTTAGCTATTCCATGATTTATCAAATAACCACCCACCTCATGAAATAATTTTATAAATTAATGTTTCAACCACATAACCCCTAGTCAATAGGTCTAGGCACCCGAACCTTCATACCCATCAAATGCAAGATCAACACAAAATCATACTAGATGATTCCTAAAAGATTGTAGGAATTACCCTGCTCTTATCGCAAAACCTGAGAACCTTTTGTGCATCAATCTTGGTACTAGAGTATAAGAAAGATCACTATATCAAAAAGATTATATGAAATCAGTCCAATACCTCTCATAGATTTTCCTTAATTAAACCAAAAACTACTAACTCACTAAGGTCTGAGTCAAAGCTAATGGATTCTATGTCTCCCACCTATCCCTACTGACCAAGTCTAAAATAAGGACATTATGTCCGTCCACTTAGACCTAAGGTCTCTTTAATGATAACCATATCCAATTTGGGGGCTTCTATTATAAGAAAGCCAACTAAACTATAAAATTTATTTAAGAAATGGAATTTAAGGTAGGTAAAAATATCATCAACCCACAAGGGGTAAAATATATGAATATAGGTGTAACAACATCACCTTCTAAGAATTATCATACCCGGACCTGATCCTCTTCAATAATACTCATAGGGGAATACCCCCAGGAGGGTCAAAACATCAACACAAAAGGACAAAGAGAAGACACTCACTGGGTATCTGCATACAGTAATACCCCCTTGAGGTTCAACTTACCAGAAAACCAAGAGTCTCCCTAGGGGTGTCATTTTATCAAAAATTTCCTACCCAACTAAAACATATAGACACACATCACTTACCACGACTAGGAACTTGGCTTAAAAGTCTACCTATTTCATATCTACAAGGGTGCTAACACAATAGGTTAACCCCTCACTTATACAAGACATTGACCATACAAGTAGGGTCATGCCAAAAGTTCACTAGGCTCTACCACCTATCCTCTAGGTTTAAGAAATATTTGAAAATAATACAACTAATACTTATAGGAAATTATCATGTTCACACTCAAGTCATCTCCCAAGTAAAGACTAAAGCTAACCATTACTTGAGGGTTCCTTATTATCAACCCCCAAGTTTTATTTAATCCATTTAAAAACTTCAAATTCATTTTTAAACATTAATTAGTCTTAGGAATATGAAATTTCAATTTCTAGTGATATAGGGAACTATACTTGATACTCTATTTAGTTAACATACCATAACACTCTAGGAAAATTACCTCATAATTTACATTTTAACCATTTCTTATCCAAGTTCTCACAATTGGGCTTAGTTAAAGAAAATGTAAATTAAAGGTTATAGTGGAAAACACTATTTAGGTTTTAACATTAATTTTAATTAATTGACACCTCATATTAATAAATCTTAAAATTTGACAAAAGGAATTTTATAAATTTAAAGGGGATTAATCAAGTAAGATTCCCACATATATTTATATTGAACACTGTATGAGTGGATTTTGATACTTTAAATAACCAACCCATTTAACATAAACACAACCCCAAGGGGTTAGGTACCAAGGAATAAGAACAATATAATAGGACTATATGGTCCAATTCATACAATCTTGGGTCCAGTTATAGGTATTCATTCCTAATTTATGGAGATAGTGCTTTATAAATTTCAATTGTCTTCCCATTTAAGTCCATCCCATAATTATTAAATTATTAATATTTGAAATATATTGTCACAATATTATCATACATAGATATTAAATAATTATATATATATATATATATTAATTACATTATAAAAACACACACCTATGGACCTTAATAGTTTAATGTATTTGGAAACATGGAAACACAAACATTGATTAATAAGAAAACTACGTCATCTCACACTATGTTCTTGATAACAAGAAACCTTCTTAGAAATATCATACATACTAAATATCTTTATAACCTAGGGATATAAAATATATTAAAGGGTGAAATCAAATACACAATAAGGGAAAACAATGGAGATACATAATTATAACTAGATCATAAGGGTATGAGGACATAATCATATCATTTTAAAACTATACCATGTATATCAAAGATCATAATCTTGAATTATGGAGTAAATATTAACCGTTCATGGGACATGAATCATAAGATAATGGAATAAAATGATACATGAGATCATAATATTGGCATAATACAATGATTTTTGTCATACACATAAGCATAGAAAATCATTTTCATTTTAATCAAGGCTCACTGCCAAGACTATTGTATTTGAATGCGTTCACACCCAAAACCATCATAGTAGTCAAGGTTCATTACCAAGAAAATCATAATGGATAAATCCCCTCATTGAATTAGGTTCACTCCCAATTCCATCCCTATCTTACTAAACTGGATTCACTCCCTGTTCTAGTCCTATCTTTCTCATGAGTTATATATCTTTACCCATTGCGTTGGAGGGAGATATAGGTCCCACACATCACATAATGAAAACTATATTTATGTGTGCCAAAAGATCATAAAAATTAATAATATAATAACCCATGAAATTAAATGAGTATCATGAAAATATCATCATATCATAACCTATAAAAAATAGACATGTCACATAATCATTTTATCATAAAATAACCCTCATAAGAATTTATTCAAGGTATAACCTGTTGGAGAGAAATGGGTTTCATGAATATCATGCCATTAAAAAACGAACCATTTAGAGAAAGAATATGAATGGTATCCTTGGATAATATCCCCAGTAAGGAAAACGTAACACCAACATATGACCTCTTAGATTAATTTTTTTGAAAGATCATTTAAAACATTTATTAAGTAAAATATTCTTTCTACTTAAAAAATGATTTTTAAAACATTAAAAAAATTTAATTTTTTTATTTGAATAAAACCTTGAAAAAATATAAATGAATATTCAAATAATTTATTGTTGTTGACATTGTAAAATTCTATTTATGCCGTAAATGTTAAAGTGAAGATTCTGCTCATATTTTCCTTAAAATACAAACATAAATTGTTTGGAAAACTATTTGAATATTCCTTTGAAATTTTTTTATATAAATTAAAACATGGTTAAACATGTATTTTGAAAATCATAAGAGAGTAATAAAATATTTTTATTTTTTAGAAAACATAATTTTGGAAGAAAATATATTTTCAACCGAAGAGGGACATAAAGTTGGATTTTCTTGAATTTTTTTTAATAATTTCAAGTACCAAAGAGTTGAAAATTGGTACTATTACTAGAATATATCATGAATAACCAGAGTATAATAAAATTAATGAGAATTTTTGAGATATATATCATAATATTTTATCATCTAAAACCTAATCATAAACAATCCTCATAAATGATGAGATTGTAACATAAAATTATTACCACTTTGGTAACCTTGAATCCTAATCCCCATGAAGGAATAAAATAAAATGGAACATAAAATATCACTAGGATAAATAAATTCATGATATAACATGTCAAAGGTTCTGTATATACAAATTGTGAAAGAATATAGGTGCATAACATTACGTACATCTCAATGAAGAAAAATTGAGACTAAAATCCCCTACCTTAAGTCTTGACTTCGATCATACTTGTTCAAACCTCATGTATAATAAATATAAGTTTACTATACATATATTATAGAAACATATTAATATATATAATACCATAGACTATTTTTTATGACCTTTTATTAACCGTTTATTAACAACTCTATGTTAAAGTTACGTTTTAGGTAATATCTGCATTGTTTTTTCTATATGTTTTGATTTTTCATATTTTTGTTACTATTGATTCGATCATGTTAAATAATCTATATAATGATAAATATGATATAAATAACATATATATTTAATATATATTTGTATTTAGAGAAATACATAAATTTTTGTGATAGAAAATGAAATACATAGATCATGGAGACGACATGCCGTACGTATGCATGAACGCTGTTTCCATTTTCATGTTAGAATGAAAGAAAATAAATTAAATGATATATATTATAATTATAGAATAATTATTATTTTATATATATCACATATTTTTTATTAAACCCATCCTTAATACACTCCATATAAATCATGAATGAATTACATCGCTTTGCTGGGCGGTAGTCCGCAATACACATGAACAACATTAAGGTATTCCCACAGAAGAGAAAACATGAAGGTATGTATGATATAATAATTAAAAAATAATAATAATATCATAAATATAATATATAAAAAAAATAAATCATTAATTCCAATCATGATAGGTGGTAATAAAAAAATGAACGACATTGGTTCACAAGGTGGTAATCCATCGTACACACAAACGATGATTTTGTAACCTATTTAATAAAAGTGGAGATAGTTTTAGGTCATTAAATTAACATAAAAAAAATATTAGTATATGTAAGATATTATGGGATTTTATATAAGTTTGGTATAATAATAATTTAATAAGGTGGATAAAGAAATAAAACAAAAAACACTCGTTGATGAACGTCACCTCTTCTTCGAGTATCCTCCTTAGCGTTTCAATAAAATACTTCTTAGGATATATTTATGAAAAAAATAAGGATTATAGTATGTTAGGAGGAAATTTTTTAGGTGAATTAGTTATTTATTTTATAAACCAATAGGTTTTTAAGGTGTGAATAAGAGAGGAAAATGGGTGGCCTTTTATAAGTGAGGTGAGTGGTAAACTTGTAAAATTTTGAAAATATTCAATCATACCCACGTTTTTATCATTAAAAAATCATAATAAATGAAACATTATTTAATGTAGAAGATATAAGTGTGAAATATTACCAAAAAATGGGGTTTTGAAATGTTTTTCTATCATTTTTGACCCTTATCTTCTTAGTTTAACCTCTGATAAATCATATTTCACCATAACCGTAGTAATTAATTTTTATTGCATTCAATATTCATTTTCATAAAAAATTAAGATAAACTTATTAGAAATTTTAAATTATTATGATTTCAAATATTTAATCCATTTTTATAAATTCTATTCATATAAGTGGAAAATTTTAATTTAAAATTATTCTCACAGACGCAATGATAAGGAGGGTTTTTAAAGAGAAAATTTTCAAAAGTTTACGATGTTTTTTATATAAAAATTTAATATGAAATTGATTCAAATGACCTTAATTGGATTAATGGATGCATAATTAAACTAATTTAAATTATAATAAATATATAATATAATTTAAGTTTGTAAATAAATTAAATTAAAAGAAATTTTCAATTAAAATTCTGTATTTTTCACTATTAATCAAAAAATGAAACTTTTCAGAAAAATCCTTAAAATTAATCCTAATATTATTTTGAAATTATTAATTAAAAAATGAAGTTGATTTTCTCAAATTATTTTTATAAAAATGTGAAAATTAATTCTATTAATGTTTACAAAAAGAAAGAAAAATCATTTTTTTGAGAAAATATTATTTTCAAAACATATAATGACTTTTCAAAAAATTTAGTATTTTTTTATAAAAATGTTTCTTTTATATAAAACCATTATAATTAACATTTTAAAATCTCTTATTAATATTCATAAATTTAATTTTAATGACTAGGTTATAACTACCATGTTTAAATAACTATATTAATAATATATCTTGGTTTTATTAAAATTCAATGTTGTGTATAACACAAGCTAAGCCAATATTGCGTATAGATCAAACTTAAATTGGTGTTGCATATAAAAAACAAAAATTGGTATTTTGTGTAATACAATACATCAAATAAATTTAATTTATTTGAAAAAATAATTCCTAAAAACTCAAGGTGTTTCGTTTTATCCCCCTTAAAATGAACTGCGCCCTCAAAATTCATCACTATGATACAAAAAAATGAGGATACTTATGCCTCATCATATCCTTAAGTTTACACATAGCTTCCTCAAACTAGTGGTTTCACCCCAAAACTTTTACCAGGTGAGTGGTCTTGTTTCATATAACTTTCTTCGTATGATCCATAATCTCCACCAATTTTTCCTCAAAAGAAAGATCCTGATCCACTGGTATGACTTATGAGTTCATTACATGTGAGGGGTTATGTATGTACTTAATCGAGATAGATAAATAGAACAAATCATGGACTTGATATAGGTTTGGTTTAATCTCAAAGTGATAGTCTATAGTCCCAATATGACCAAGAATTTTAAAGGGATCGATATACCTAGGGATTAGTTTCCCTTCTCAAATATCACAACCTTATTCCATGGAGAAATTCTTAGAAACACCTTATAACCAACTTCAAATTCTACATCATGATAGATATTATCAACATAAATTTTGTACCGACTCTGAGCTGGTGATGTACTGTTAAATGTCTCTGAGCTTCTCGGTCATTTCTTCATCTATCTCAGGTTTCAATAGTTTTCTTCCTCCAAATTCATTATAGGACATTAGATATCTACATTTCTTTCCATAGAGAGATTCATAAGGATCTATTTTAATGATTGATTGAAAGATATATTTTAAGAAAACTCAACTAGAGGAAGTTGTTGATTCTGAACACCTTTTAAATACAAAGAACAATATCACAAAATATCCCATAGGATTTAAATTATTCTTTATGACTAAACATATGTTTGAGGTTGATACGTTGTATTGAAACTAAAATTCATATCAAGAGCTTGGTAAAGACTTATCCATAACTTTGAGGTAAATATTATATCCTGATCAAATACAATGGAATGTGGTACTCCAAGAAACCTGAAAACATTCTTATTGTATATCCTTTCAATCTGATCCAGAGAGAAGTCTTCTCTAATAAATATGAAGTGTGACGAATTATTAAGGTGATCGACTACCACCCATATTGTATTATGACCTTTAAAGGTTTTGGGGAGTCCAATGACAAAATCCATGATGATGTTTTCCCATTTTCATTTGGTTATGTGTAATTGATGAAACATCCCCTTATACTTTTTCTTTCATCCTTAACTTGTTGGAATTCTAATAATCGAATACAAACTATTTGATATCTATATTCATGCGTTCCTACCAAAAGTATTCTTTAAAATATCAATACATCTTCATACCTATAGAATTAATATAGAAAGGAGAACTATGTGATTCATCTAAAAAAATCCTTCTTCAAGTTTGTTATGGATGAAAAACATACACGGTTCCTGAAGCTTTTCATTCTTTCATGATAAAGATTAAACTCCGGAACATTTATAAAATTCTTTTATAGCTCTATATCCTCATTCCTCACCTTGTTAATCTTCACTCGAATATATGTTTACACATTTAATTGAGTAATATAATATTTTTCCCCTACAGGATTTCTAGACCCATCCTTTGAAAACATAGAAATATTGGATATTTTGTGATCCTCATCGTGGATAAGCTAGAATGATCATTTTGAATCAAAGCATTGAAAACATTATTCACTTTCCTAGGACGGTAATGTATTGAGAAATAATAATCTTTAATCAGATCTAACCATCTTCTTTGGTATATATTCAACTCCTTATGTGTGACTATATACTTTAAAATTTTATGATAGGTATATATATCACACTTTTCTCTATAAAGATCATGCCTATATATCTTTAAGGAAAAAATTACCATGGCTAACTCTAAATCATGAGTTGGGTAATTTTACCCACGAATCTTCAATTTTTCATGGGAAATAATATATAACCATGAAATTATACATAAAAACTAATCCCAATACCTTATTTTATGAATCACTATATATTACAAACCCCTCTCTACTATAGGGTAAATTAAGCACATGTGTGATGACTAATATTCTCTTTAGTTCCTTGAAATTCTCCTAACATTAATATATCTAGAAGAACTTGGATCCCTTTTGAGTTAACTTGGCCAGAGGATTAGATAATCATGAGAAATTCTCCCCAAACCATTGCTAATATATAGATAAACCTATAAAACAATGGATCTTATCTATTGTGGTTGGTTTGGTCCAACATTCAATAGACTTAATCTTTCATGAATCAACTAATATACCCTATCCTGAGATTATATGGCTGAAAAATGAAACTTTTTACATCCAAAATTCACACTTTTTTAAAATTTTCATAAAATTTCTCCTTCCTTAGGGGCTTTAGTATAATTATCAAGTGATATTCATTATCTTCCTTACTCTTTGACTAGATAAGAATATCATATATATATACTACCACAAACTGATCAAGGTAGTCTCTAAAGACTATATTAATTGAATACATGAATATAAGAGAATAATTAGTGATACCCAATGGAATTATTATATATTCATAGCTTACATACCTTTTATGGAATGCCTTATTGGATATATCCTCCTTCTTGACCCTTAATTGTTGATTTATAGAATGAAGGTCAATATTGGAAAAGTATTGAGCTCCACACAATTGATCTAATACGTCATTAATAAAGGGTAGAGAATATTTGTTATTAATTGTGATCTTGTTCAGCACTTGATAAACAATATATAGTCTCATTGATACATCTTTATTTTTAACAAAAAGAATAGTTTCACCCTAAGGCGACACACTTGTCCAAATGAATCCATTTTCATCGTTTTCTTGATGTTACTTATTTGATTCCTACAACTCAATCGGGGCCATTCTATAGGGAGTATTTGAAATTTGTATGTCACCTGATATAAGTTATATTGATAAATTAATTTCAAGTCTTGGTTGAAGGCTAGGAAAATCTTCTGGAAATACATCAACAAATTCCAACACCATAGGCATATCATTGATGTCAATTTTTCCCCAACTATATGAGTTAAAAACCTCTTATGAATGGGAATTAAGACCCATACAATGGATGTGATCTCCATAAGAATTTTACACTTATTATCACATTGATAAATGATCAGAGGTTAGTTTGGAATATCAAACAAGACTTACCTACCTCAAAAATTGATGTGGGATTTATGCAGAGAAAGACAATCCATGCCTAAGATGAAATCAAATTCAACTAGAGGAAGAATAAAAAGATTTTCAGGAAGAAAATTCCTACAAATGTCGACTAGAGAGGAATCGTATACTTGAGATGTAATCATTGTACCATTATGGGTTTCACTATTTATTATAATTCTAGTTTTTTGTGTGGAATCTTGAAACCCTTATAAAGTTCTTCAGATATGAAAGAATTAATAGATGAAGAGTAAAATAAGACATTATCAGTACTAGATTGGATAGTAAGTGTACCTTTCACATTGTTTTTATCATACCCCTCATTATAAATAGTGATTACATGAGATTTCCCCTTGTCCCTCAGCATAAGAGTTTGCAGAGATCGATCATCATTATTTACCCTCATTTTCAGGCACTAGTTACCATAATGACCATTCTCCTTACATTTGAAGTATTGAAATGTTAGAAGTTCATTATTTGTAGCATTTTCTCTATTCACATAATTAGATAACTTATTCCTATCACATTATTAATAAATTTCCTGATGACCTTCCATTCCACAGTTAAAAAATTCACTAGTCCGTTATAAAATTTCCTTCATGCTTCATCCCACACTTTGAGAATAAAGGAAATATCATCTACTTATCTCCATGGTTTTTAGATTTTTCGTTGAACCACATATTCCTTTTCTTGTCAAAACAATGAGATTGGTAGATAACTCTAGACTTTATATCCACCTTGAAATAAAATTGAACAATATCTTCATATCTATTGAAGTCTCTTATGGATAACTCCTTTAAGAGACTTAGTTTTAAGACAATGAAGAATCAATCAACCTTAATTCTAGTTTGGATGATAATACTAGAATCATACCTCACAAGTCTTGTAAAAGTTTCCTTATAGGTACCAATATATTCATAATCCTTTTTATTTAACTCAAGAAAATCCTTCATCATCTTCATAAAAATAATATGAGGAAATTACTTATTTAAAAACAATTTTTTAAAAACATGTCAATCTATTAAGTCAATTTCATCCTATTTTATTATATTCTTCATAAAAGACCACTATTGATCTACTTCACCTTCTAAATGGTAGAAAAAAAAATGAACTTTTAATGTTCTAAACACTAGATAATGGAAAATATATTTTTAGTGGTACTGATCCATTTTTCAGTGACTAGTGGATAGAAAGTTCCACTGAAATAAGGTGAATGTTACATCATTAAGGACTAAAAAAATGTTGTTCCCTCTTTTGTTCATTTGTAATTACAATATGATTCATATCTTGATAAAGTTGTGTGAGCATAACAATGATATTTTTCATTACATCTCCCATAAAATTTGGATTATCCGGAGTAAAATAATTGTATTTTCCTTCACACTCAACATTAACATAGTTTCTTTAGGTTCCATCCGTTGTATAAAACCAAAAAGCATGGTGTAAGAAACAATAATCATAATGGAGAACCACATAATCTTGAAAAATAACTTATATTATGTCTAAATCATGACACCTTATTCAATATATGTCACCTTAGGTTTATCCGAGGCAATTCATAGTAATATTCTATTTAAATCCTTCATGACGGTCTGTAAAGAGTTTGTGAATTTACAAAGCATATCACTTAGGAGTGCCAAACTAGGTGTGAAATAAGGCCCATTTTCATGAAGTAGTTTCTGATCAAGTCTAGCTAAATATGGTGTTTTTAGGGTCATTATCCCTAGGTACATTTTTTTCAGAGCCACATCCACTTGTAGTATCCATATAAGGATGCAATTTCTTAGAACCCACTCACTCTATCCTTTATCAAAATTCCAAGACATTTTTATATACATTGACTCATCCATAGACTTATCCTTATACATGTTCTTAGGGATATCACTAAGGCTTTATCATCCTAGTTTTGAAAGGTTAACTAAAAGTATAATCTGATACAAAATATAGATACCTAGGATTATTATACATAGATATTACATTATTTTGTGATGAATATTCATTACATTATACAAACACAAACCTGAGGACCATAATATTTTTAAGACTTCGGAAACATGAAAACATAATCATTAGTCTAAAAGATAAATAAGTCATCTCTAACTATGTTATTCATAACTAGAACCCTTCTTAGACATATCATACATAATAAATGTCTTCATAACCCTGAGAAAAGAAACAAAATAAAGGGTGATCTCATATTCTCATTAAGGGTAAAAAGGGAGACACATAAGCATAACATGATCCTAAGAGTATGAGGACATGATCATAACATTTGAAAACCATATCTTGTATATCAAAGATAATAATATTTAATTATAGAATAAAGAGTGGCAGTTTATAAGGCATGAGTCCTAAGATAATCAAAGAACACAATCCATGAGAACTTAACATGGGCATAAGACATGGATTTTTGGCATACAAATAAGCATGGAAAATTATTTTCATGTTATTCAAGGATCACTACCAAGGATATCATTTTGGAATGATTTATGTCCCCAAACCATCATAGTAGTCAAGGTTCACTCTAAAGACCATCATAGCGAACAAAGTCCACTACTGAACTGGGATTACTCCCTATTCCAGACCCATCTTACTAAACCAGGTTCACTCCCCATTCCAGTCCTGTCTATATCATGAGATATAAATCATTACCTAATGAATTGGAGGTAGATATAGGTCCCACCCATCATATAATGAAAAACATATTTATGTGTTCCAAAAGATCCTAAAATTTCTTCATATCAAAACCCATTAAATTAAGTGGGTATCAATTTTTTTATCATATCATTACTTGTGGAAAAGATATAGGTCTCAAAATAATTTCATCATAGAATAACCCACAAAAAGAACTGGATTTGATAAGCATTTCCTCATGATATAACCCACCGAAGAGAAAAAAGTTTCATAATAATAAAACCATCAAAATAGAAAACATTCATAGAATGAATATGAATGTTATACATGCATCATAACCCCAGTAATTCATAGGTAACACCAACTAATGTCATCGTATATGGAAAATAATTTTGAAAGATCGTATAAAATATTTTTGAGGAAAATATTTTTTCTTCTTAAAAAAAATCCTTTTAAAACATAATAAAATTTTAAAACCATTTTATTTGAAAATAAACTAGAAAAAAATTCAAATAAATGATTGATCATGATGTCAAAAAATTACATTCATGCCGTATATGTTAAAATAAAGACTCCTTTTACATTTTCAGTAAAATCCAAATAGGAATTTTTTGAAAAATGATATGATGATTCATTTAATTTTTTTTAAAAAAATTAAAATATGTGAAAAAATTAATTTTAAAAATCATAAGAGATTAATAAAACATTTTTTAGAACATTTTTAGAAAAAATAGTTTTGGAAGAAAATATATTTTCAATTGAAGAGAGAAATAAAATTGGATTTTCTTGAAAACATTTTGTAAAAAATTTTATGTAGTAAAGAGTAGAAAAATTGTTCCATTACATTCAGATATAATTAATAAAAATATAGGAATAATATTTATGAGAATTATTTATATATCTATTATAGTATTTTATCATCAGAAATATAATCATAAACAATACTGATAAACGATGAGATTGTAACATAAAATCATTACCACTTTAGTAACCTTGAATCATAAGACCCATGAAGTAATAACATAAAATATCACAAGGATAAATAAATTCATGATATCACATGTAAAAGGGGCTGTATATACACCTCATAAAATAATATAGATGCATAACATAAGGTACGTCTCAAAGATTGAAAATTGAGACAAAAATCCCTTACCTTAAGTATTGAATTCCTTAATACTTGTTAAAACCTCCTATATTATAAAAATAAGTTTATTATACATATATTAAAGAACCATATTAAGACATATAAAACCATATATTATTTTCTTATGGCCTTTTATTATGTATTTATTAACATTTCTATTATAAAGTTACATTTCAGGTAATAACCACTTTGTTTTTCATATATGTTTTCATTTGTTATATTTTTTCTATTACTCTGATCATTGTTACACTATATACATAATTATAACCATTATATAAATATAATATATGTTCAGAATATATATGTATTTATAGTAATCCACAAAATTTATTGATATAAAATGAAATACACTGTTTATGGAGACAGTAAGCCGTACTAACGCATGACCACTGTTTCCATTTTCATGTAAGATTGAAAGAAATAAAATTAAATGATATATATCATCATTAAATAATAATGTTTATTTAATATATATCACATATGTTTATTAAAACAATCCTTAATATATTCCATGTAAATCATGAATGAATTACATCACTTCATGATGCAGTAACCCGCCGTACACACGAACAACGTTGTCGTATTCTCAAAAAATGGAAAACATGAAGTTATGT
Organism: Viscum album; assembly: GCA_963277665.1. Lineage (NCBI taxonomy): Eukaryota > Viridiplantae > Streptophyta > Magnoliopsida > Santalales > Viscaceae > Viscum > Viscum album. Next base: position 3,412,272 of record OY728165.1, read on the forward strand.
GTGATATAATATTTTAAGAAGAATAATAATATAATAAATATAATATATAAACAATAAATATATCATTAAGTCCATCTTTGAGGGGTGGTAATGGAAAAAATGAACGACATCAGTTCGCAAGGCGGTAATCCGCCAAACACATGAACACTGATTTTATAACCCATTCGATGTAATTAGAGATGGTTTTAGGTCATGAAATCAACATAAAAACATCTTATTATATTAAATATACTTATTTTATTATATAATTATAGTATAATAATAATTAAAGGGGTGTAGGAATAAATAAAATAAAAATTCTTGTTGATAAATGTTACCTCTTCTTTAGGTATTCTCCTTATGTTTTAACTAAAATAATTATTATGATGGATTTATACCTAAATTAAGGTTTATAGGATTATATTATGGATTGTTTGAGGTAATTTGGTTAGGTATTTTCTTAACCAAAAGGGTTTTATAATGTTAATAATAGAGGAGAGTGAGTGTCCTTTTATAAGTGAGGTGAGTGGCAAACATGTAATGTTTTGAAAAGATTCAATCATACCCACGTTTTTATCAAGAAACAATCTTACAAAATGGGACATTATAGAATATAGATGATATAAGGTTGAAATATGTCTATAAAATGGGATTTTGACATGTTGGTAGGTCATTTTGACCCTTATATTCTTAGTTGAACCCCCAGAAAATCAGTTTTTACCTTAACTGCTATAATTAATTATTTTTTTCATTCAGTATTAATTTTTGTCAAAAATTGAGTTGAACATATTAGACATTATAAATTATTATTATTCCAATTATTTAATCAATTTTCCAAATTAAATTAAGAAAAGTGTAAAAAATTAATTTAAAATTAATCCCACAAAAGCGATGAGATTTTGGGTTTTTAAAGAGAAAATGTTCAAAAGATTACAATGTTTTTTTATCAAAATTCAAAATAAAATGGATTAAAATGACCTAAATTGTATTGTTGTATTTATAATTAAAATAATTTAACTATAAAATCAATTTAAAATAGAATATAACTTTGTAAATAAATTAAATGAAAAGGCATTTTTCAATTAAAATTTAGTATTTTCCACTATTCATAAAAAATGAAACTTTTCAGAAAAATATAAAAAATTAATCCAAAGATTAATTTAAAATTATTAATTAAAAAATTATGTTTTTTTTAAATCAATTTTATAAAAGTGTGGAAAATTAATTTTATTAGTGTTTAAAAAAAGAAACAAACGACATTTATTTGAGAAATTAGTATTTTAGAAACATATAAAGGCTTTACCGAAAATTTAGTACTTTTTATAAATATGTTTATTTTATATAAAAATAATATAATAAATATTTTAAACTTATTTATTACAAATAATATTAATAATTTTAATGGATAGGTTATCGTGGTTGTGTTTAAATTACTATACTAATAATATATCATGGTTTTGTTAAAACTTATTGTTTTATGTAACCCAAACTAAGATAGTATTGTGAATAATGAAATATTAACATGGTTTTAAGTATATCATAAGAATAAATTGATATTGAGTATAACATAATCCATCAAATAAATTAAATTTATTAAAAAACAATAATTCATAAAAACTCAGGGTGTTACATGAAAGCACCCTTAGCAGGGTTATCTTATAGGCATACTATGATAAAAATTACATAAAAGGGACAAGTGAAGCTTATAAGGATTTGGTTATAATGGTTATTATTCCCAAGTTATAAAGGTAAAAACCTTTATATGTTGTAATTTACACACCTTTTTACTAAAATCAATAAGCAATGACTTGGATTTATCAAAACAAATCCAATTCCTTAACATTTTGAAATCTTATTCTGGATAATTTACTAACCATTTCAAAAACATTTTATTTATTTAATTATTTTTGTGCTGATTAAATAGAAGGACACCATAAATATATATAGTAAAAAAATATTTAGGTTGATGATGATACATTATTTAACTCACCCTAAACCACAACTATAACCCATAAAGCTATCACATCAGTAGAAAATACATACATTTAAGCAGGAAAACACACAAGAATGGTATATAAATAATCATGTTAAATAATCATACAAGCATGGTTTATGAATAAGTATGCTAAATAAACTCAATCACGGTATATAGATAAGCTTATTAATGATATTTGAAGCCTTTGTTCCAGAAATGATACCTGAAAACACTTTATATCTTGCCATTATGGTCTAAGAGGTAAATCCCATAATTCAATATCAATAGGAAAGACCAAAAAAGACAATCAAGGTGAAATAATAATTAAATTTAATAATGAACAACATAAACAATAGTCCCATAATTGAAAACTTGTACTTTCCTCCGTGTGTGGGTTGTCCATTCCTAGGCATGATCTATTTACCAAGTGTTGAAACATTACCAATCTCCTATATACCATCCCAAAATTGTAATATGAAGGAAAAAGAAACCCTATAATACCACTTTGTCCCATCTTGACCAAGTTCATTTTATAATTAGTAACATGAATAGTTGGCGAGAAGGTCTCAAGTGATCCTCCACATATGCCAGAGGATGACGACTAGCAGCAAGGGTCTAAAGGAAGTAGAATGAGAAGAATATACCCTCTAGATCAATTCTAAATAGTGTAGGGATAAACGAATGATACAACCAATAAAAGATAAAATAAATATCTAACAGATAATAAAAAACCTCCTGAAAAGTGATAATAAAATCAGCCATACATAAACATGTTATGCCATAAAATACAAGGAAGTCAAAATACATTAGATACATACAATAGGTATAAACAGATAAAGAATAAATAAAAAAATACCCAATTCATACAGGTATCACGAATATATTCTAGGCCAATAGCTCCATGTAATGTTCTAGTCTATAAACTGTGACAACAAAAATGACCAATCTAGTGTCCTAACTTGCATCTAAGAGATATGTCTAGGTACCAAAAAATGGATTGAAAATGGTGTGATTAAAACTCAGTAGGCCACCACCAATAGAACCTAATGAAATTTTGTCTGTGAATACAAAATGAATAAGTGTTCATATATAATAAAAGGCTGTGTAATGAAAAGAATAAATGAAAACCAAGTCATTCTTGGGTTCCTCATGGATGCTTGAAAACTATATATACTTTATCCAAAGATGGATGTCTTTGAATAGATGAACATTAATTGTTAAAGGATCCAAGGAGCATAGTCTAAGTTATAAAATCATAATAACCATATAGGACCCAAAGTGAAACCAAGGAATCCCTGACCTTAGGTGGTTGGGTCCACTCATAATAATAAATATGTATAGATATAAGGTCTTGAGTGTAAAATTAGGGGCGAGTAATCACATTCATTTTTTCTTATATACTTTAATTTATATTAACATAATTTGTGTTTACATTTTAGTGATGCCTATAAAAATTCTTGAAGTTCCTGAAGCTTCTGTCCCAACATCTCAATCAGGGGAGGTTTCAGGGAAATAAAATGGTATGAGTATGGTTTCACTAGGAAAAAATGATACTAGGAATTATTGAGTGATATAGTTCTTGAATACATCCACCTCTTAGGATTTTATTTGAATCATACCTTGAGGATCAAAGTGTTTTCCATGTCTCATTTCATTTTTTTGGCAGGATATATAATGATTAATCTCAAAGACTCCTTTGGATGATTTGGCCTCACAAATCCATAATCTATGTAACATGTTCAAAATGATGGTATATGATGAATTTTATTATCATGATATCTATTATATTGTAAAGGATATATTTCTATGGTGAGACCAAGAAAAAATTTCACAAAAACTTCTTATAAAGGTTAGATTATTAGTACAATTCATTAACCTCCAAGATTTAATGTCTCAAGTGGAATATCATTATGATAAAGAGTTAACAAAACATAAATTATTTATAGATGGAGATTTCATATAGGTTGTCTATATTTAATAATAGTTGGATACATCTAAAGGGAAATTAGTTTAGCTTCATCGGTTTCTTGCATGACCAAGGAATAAATTCTATTACCGTCGTAGTAAAAAATCTTCTCCTTTCTATAGAGGCTAAAGCTACAGAGATGAATGAGATTCAACATATTGTAGATGAGGCCCAAAAATAAATACATTATATTAAAACTTATATTCATGTAATTTTTCACATTCCATCTATTGTAATGAGAAACTCTATCCTATGAAGGTTTCTACTTTATTTATTTTTTTGAATGATAATTATTTTTCTATAATTATTTTTCAAGTCTTTTATTTTTTTCCCAATATAATTATCCTTTCCTAATAACTTGTAAAGATATGAATAGTAAAATTGAGATAATGTAAATCTATCTAAATAACGAATGTGAATAAAACAAGTCAATCACGATTCCTAAAAACATAAATAAAAAATGATTTGTTTATTGAGAATGACTCACAAATGATTATATATGGAAATACCATCACTGTAACACTAGATTTGGTCCATTTAAATGAATTATAAAACCCAAAATATATTAACTTGAATATGGTGATTATTTTACTATATTGGAAAAAGATATAATAGTTATCATTCCAAAGGATCAAATAGTTTAATAGTCTTGGAAGACTGGATACATACATGATTGTCACATTACATTTTAAAAAATTAAATAAAACTTAAAATTCTAGTGATAAAATTATTATTTCTTTTAGTATATCCCTAAAATAATTTATATAACCCTTCCTGGTATCCTGAGGGAAAGCAAAACTTAAATTAGGGTGATCTTAGATGCTCAGTAAGAGAAATAGTATGAAAAAGGAATCATAGAATAAATAAACCCTAAATAATATAAAAAAGATAAACAATAATAAAATATTATATATATGTAATATCATGAAAAGTGTCCAAATACATGGATGAAATAGAAACATAAATAATTACATGGATAAAAAAAACTAGTTTCATAATGAAATAATGAATAATTCCATACATCATAAATCTTTCCATCAAGACCTTATGCCAGGTCATCATACATAAATAGGTATGACATACACAAAGTATCTAAACTGTTTTGTCTCATTAGACATATCGATACATTAAGGGGATATAAAGGGCCCTACCCATAAATTACTAATTCCAATGCATTCATCATATGAAATAAATGAATAACAATTCAATATATAATCAATATAAATATCCGTATTGAAAAAATAACATTTTAAATGTTAATATTTTCCCCATTAAATAAATAGTATAACACGATCACAAGAAATCTAGATTAATATTGTGGTTGAAATCATTAGAGTATATCCATATTAAAGAATAAGATTAATCAATGGATATTTACATAGATGAAAACTCTTTTAAAAGATTATTAGATGATTTCTTAAAGAAAATGCCATTTTCATTTTAAAATAAATTATTTAAATTATAAAAATTTATAGAATATTAAGAAGGATTTTTTTTGAAAATAACAATGAAAACTTATAAAAGGAATCTTTAAGTCAAAAAATTTTCATGACAGCTAGAAAAGTCATTCATGTGGTAAGTATTAAAATAAATATTCCATTCTCACATTGAGTAAAAAGTGTCTCATTAAGAAAATGACACGAAAATTCCTTTTAAACCATTTTATATAATGTTAAACATGGGTAAAAATTAATTTAATCAATCACTAGAGAGTATTTAAAACATTTATAAATTTTTTTAAAGGAAATATGGACTTGAAAGAAAAATATAACTGTCCAAATAGAAAAATAATGTATGTTTTTCTTAAAAACATTCTTTCATACGTTTGAGTAAATAAATCAAGGAAAATGAAAAAAAAAATTTTAATTTTCAAAAATAACCATAAGATAAGAAAATAAATAGGTGTTAAGATAGAAAGATCATATAATCCCCCAAATGGAAACATAAACATAAATAATCTTGAATAAGGATGTGATAGTAAAATAAACCCTTACATCGGGTTCAAATTTCTTTGTAAGTAATTTTAACCTCCTATATAGTATATTTTAGTTTATTATAATTATATACTAGAATAATAATCATACTTATAATACCATACATGGTTTTATTATAACATTTTATCACCTATCCATTAATAATCTTTCATTATCATCATCATTTCAGGTGTTAACTGCTTTATTTTTCATGCATGTTTTAATTTAGAAGTTATGGTCATTGAACTTTGATCATGGTTACATCATCTATATAATGTTAATCATGACATAAATATTATATTTATTCATTATATTCATATTTATAATCATATATTAAATTTTTACATAAAAAATTAATCACATTATTTCATGGAGGTGGTAATCTACACATACACACGCGCGACGTTATCATTTTTTAACAGGTGAAAGTGTAAGAAGATAAAAAATATATAATTTATATAGAATAATAATTATTAAATAAATATAATACATATTAATTAGTTATATATTTTTAACCATTCAAGTAAATTGGTGATAAAAATAGATTTACATTGCAATGGGGAGACAGTTGGTCATATGTACTCACAAACGATGTTTTCATTTTCCATATGATGGAAAGGAGATGGAAAATGGTTTTAAAATATTCATAATAAGATCTAAAAATATTTATGATACCGGATTAATTATTTTTTAATGGGTAATATAAATTTATAGGAAGTAGAAAAAGAAATAAACTTTGTAATAGTCGGTAAATTCCATTACCTCTTTTTTGTGAGACAATCTACAGATTATACGTTAAGCCTAATTAGGATGTTATTAGAAGAATAAAAAAAGATCAATAATGAGTGTAAGAAACATAGTAATGTTTTTATTCAAGTATTGGATGTGATATTGATCTCAAATAATAGGTTCCCTTTTATAAGTGAGGGGAGGGACACATATGGAATTACTTAAAATATTTAAATATTATAAATCCATTTTCATGTGAAAGTGAAAAAAATTTCTAAGAATTTGAAGGTAATATAATATAAGGTATAAATATAATAAAAAAAATAATATTTAAAAAAATTTCAAGTATCATTTTACCCTTATCTCTTAGTTTAACTCCTAGTAAACCCATTTTAACCCTAATCGTGACAATAAATTCTTACTCTTTTTACTACTCATTATAAACAAAAATTAAGTTTAAATTATTACCTAATATTAATTATTATGATTAAAAATATTTGATATATTTTAAAATATACAATTTTTAGAATTGGAAGAAATTAATTTCAACATAAATGCAAAAAATGCAACGAAAACCATTTTTAAAAAAATGTTTATTTTATATATAAAAATAAATTTATAGGAGGATAAAGTGTAATGTTGATTCTAATGAAATTTATTGTATTATGTTATATCATATGAGACTTATTTTTCTTTCAAACCAACCCAAAACCGAAAGCAATATTGTAAATACTTTATTAAAATAGAATAACTAAACATAATTTTTATTTGAACAAAAACATTACATAGATTTTCAAAATGTTCATCATATATTTCTAAGTTCAACATTATATTTTTATATAAATTATATTAATTAATGAATATATATTCGGTCTATATATAATGTTTTATAAATTTGATGTTATTATTATATCATTATTTTGTCATAAAAGGGATAGTTTTTTGTAAAATCTATATTTTCACTATTCACTAAATAATCAACTATTTTTGAAAAATCTCAAAAATTTACTCTAAGATAATTTTGACATGATGAAATCAAAAATGAAAATAATTTCATAAAATTAAATTTAAAAAATTTAGGAATTTACATTAAAATAACATTCTTGAAAAGATTTATGTGCATTATTTTACTATTTGTAGTGAACCAGACTTAACATACATAGATATTACATTTTTTTGAGGAATATTTATTACATTACACAAACACACACCCAAAGACTGTATTCATTTAGTTCCCTTGGAAACATGAAAACATAAACCATGATATATAAGTGATCTAAATCATGTCCCACTACGTTATTTATAACTAGTATCCTTCTTAAACACCTCATACATAATACATATCTTCATAAACTGAGAAAAAGAAACATAAGAAAGGGTGAGCATAAATTCTTATCAAGGGTAAACAAGGGAGATATGTAAGAATAACATGAACATAAGGGTATGAGAAAATGAACATAACATTTGAAAACTATACCCTACATATAAAAGATCATAATCCTATGTCATGAAATAAATATTAGCATTTCATAAGTCATGAATCATACGAGAATCAAAGAACATGATCCATGAGAGCATAAAATCAGTATAAAACATGAATTTTTGGAATAAACATAAGCTTAGAAAATAGTTTCCATAATGGTCAAGGCTCATTACCAAGGCCATCATAGAATATAAATTTCTTTAATATATCAAGTTAACTCCTCATTATATCCATGTATTAATATAACGAGTTCACTCCTCATTCCAGCCATGTATTACTTTACTAGGTACACTCCCCATTCCATCAATGTATATCTCATGAGATATATAAATATTTGCCCGATGAATTAGAGGGAGGTATAGTTCCAACCCATAATATAATAAAATCATATATATTTGTGCCACAAGTTTATAAAAATTCATCATATCATAACCCATGAAATGAAATAGGTATCATAAATATTTCATCACATCTTAATATTTTGGAAAGAGACAGGTTTCATAATCATTTCATTATAGAATAACCCATGAAAAAATAATGTTTCATAAGCATATAAACAATGCAAGAGAAATGGTTTTCATAAAAATCATGAAATCAAAACATAAACCATTTAGAGAAAGAATAAGAATGTTACCCTTGGATCATATCCTCGGTAAGGCATGAGTGACACCAACAAATGTCATATTAGATGGAAAATAATTTTCAATGATCATTTAAAACATTTTTTGATGAAAATATACTTTCGTATTTGAATTTTTTTTAAACATATTTTTTTTGAAAAACATTTTCACTGAAAATGAACTTGAAAAATTATAAATAAATATTAGAAAATCATTTGAAACAATTTTTAAACATAAAACACTTTTGACATCTTTCCTTTGAAAACAACTTTTGAAACTTATAAAGAAAAATTTGAAAGTAATTCAAAAAAAAAATTTAAACATAATTTTTTTAAAATCCTTTTAATTTAAAATAACTTCAAATAAAATTTTTTAAAAAAATTGAGCACATATTTTGGAAACATGGTTTTTGAAGAAAAATATTTCTGACAAAAGAGAGAAATAAAGTTGGATTTTCTTAAAAACATTTTATTAATTATATTAAATACTAAAGAGTGAAAAGATGGAACCATTACATGAATATAAAATAAATAAACATACGGTATGAAAATTAATAATAATTATTTAGAGGTATATTATGATATTTTAACATTTGAGACTTAATCATAAACAATCCTCATAAATGGTGAGATTGTAACATAAAATATTTAGTACTTTGGTTACATTGAATCATAAGTCCCATGAAGAAATAACATAAAATGGAACATAAAATTTTATGTGGATAAATAAATTCATGATATTACATGTCAAATGGGCTTTATATACACCTCATTAAAGAATATAGGTGCATATCATAATGTACGTCTCAAAGAAGGCAAATCGAGACAAAAATGTCTTACCGTTTTGGTAACTTTTGAAACATAAACCCCATTAAATAGAGAACCTAAAATTGATTTGTAAATCCATATAATTATTATTATAAGTATCATAAAATACATCAATGGTAAATATACACACCACATATAAGAAATAGGTGGTGTACATGGATTGTGTCTCATAGAAAATAAAAGTGAGACTGAAATCCTTTACCTTAAATATTGAATTTCATTGTAATCGTTAAATCATAATTTGTAATAAATATAATTTTATCTATTAAAGAACCATATTAATTTATATCATACCATATGTTATTTTCTTATGACCTTTTATTACCTATTTATCAACAATTCCTTGAAAAAGTTACGTTTTGGGTAATAATTGATTTGTTTTTCGTATATGTTTTGATTTGTTATATTTTTGGTCCATTTACTTTAATCATGATTTAATAATGATTTAATCATATAAATAATGATATAAATTACATAAATATCATATATATATATATATTCAATATATATGTATTTATAATAATTTATAAAAGATAGAAATGGGAAATAAAATACACCATTCTTGGAGACGGTAGGCCATACATACATATGAACACATTTTCCATTTTCTTATCAAATTGAAAGGAAAAAAATAATATGAGATATTATAATTGATGAATAATTTTTATGACATATTTATGAAATATTTTTATTAATCCCATCCTTAAGATATTCTATGTAAATCATGAACGCATCAAATCTCTTCGTGAGGTAGTAGTCCGCCATACACACGGATGATGTTATCGTATTCCCAAAAAATGGAAAGCATGAAGGTATGTTTGATATAAAAACTACAGAATAATAATAAAATAATAAAAATAATAAAAATAATATATAAAAATTATTCCCATCATTAATCTCATCATTTATTGGTGGTAATGGAAAACAAATGACATCGGTTCGTGAGGAGGTAGTCCGCCGTACACAGAAACAATGATTTCATAACCCATTTGATGGAAGTTTGTGTGGTTTTAGGACATTAAATTAACATAAAAACATATAAAATATATTTAATATACTAATTTTATTATATAATCATGTTATAATAATAATTAAATGGGTTTGAGGAAGAAATAAAAGAAAAACATTCATTGATGAATGTTACATATTCTTTGGGTATCTCCTTTTTGTTTTCACCAAAGGACTTACATTGTTGTCTTTCTGCCCAAATTAACGATTATAGGTTAATATAATAGAAGTGGAGAAATTATTTTTTAGGTATTTTCCTAACTAATTGGTTTTGATGGTGTGAATAGAGGGGAAGAGTGGGTGGATATTTATAAGGGAGGCGAGTGGTAAACATGTAAATTTTTAAAATAGAGAATTCCAAACATATTTTTTCCATGTCATGTAGCTCTAATAATGGAAAAATATCAATAATATAAGTTAAAAGGTATAAATATGTCTAGATAATCTCTGTTGTGTAAGTTTATAGGAAATTGTTTCCCTTATGTTAAATGTTCATTCCCAAAGTAAACTCATTTTTCTCTTAATCACCGTGATTAATTTTAATTGTTTTAACAAACCATTATTGTAAAAAATTATGTTGGTCTTATTATAAATTATAAATTATTCTTATTCAAAATATGTAATATTTTTTCTAAATTAAATTTACATAATTTGTAGAAATTAATTTAAAATTAATCCTGTAGACGTTTCGAGAAATATGGTTTTTAAAGCGAAAAAGATCAAAAGTTTACAAAGTTTATTATATAAAATTTAAATAGTAAATTGAATAAAAGGAAATAAATTATATTAATATATTTATAATTTAACTAAATATACTTTAAAAATAAATTAAAATATAATTTAACTATATAAATAAATTAAATGAAAAGTTAGTTTTCAATTAAAATTCAGTATTTTTCACTATTTATCCAAAAAAATAAAACATTTCAAAAAATTACTAAAAATTCACCATAAGATAATTTTGACATTATGAATTCAAAAATTAAGTTTATTTTATCAAATTAAATTTATAAAAATGTAAAAAAAATTAACTTTATTATTTTTCACAAAAGGACATAAAAATTCGTTCTTTTGAGAAAATAGTATTTTCAAAACATATAAAGACATTACTAAAAATTATGATTTTTTTATAAATATGTTTTATTTATATAAATTAATTATAAATCAAATTTAAAAAGTTGTTATTAATATTTATATTACTAATTTTAACTTCTATGTTTTAACATTGATGTTTAAATAACTATATTAATAATATAACATTGTTTTGTTAAAAATAAATGTCGCACGTTACATAAGTATTGGACTCCACATGTATTAATCATGTTGTAATGATAAAAAATCTCATTAATGATCACAAATATTATTCAACCTAGTTAAATCCAATAAATTGTATCCAATCATGTGTATTTATGTTTCAATTTATATCATTCTTTATAATGGTTAAGCTCAATCCATTTCATGCATATCACTATTTAAGTCTAGATATAGTTATTTGCCTAAGTATGAGACACCATGACTGTGAAGACAAACACTGTAAAGGAAACACCATGAAGCCAGACACTGTAAGCTAGATACCGTGAAATACACATCGTGAAGCTAGACATCATAATCCAGACATCTTGAAGGACACACCGTGGAGGCAGACACCATAAGCCAGACACCGTGAAGGACATACCGTGACCGTGAGACACTGTGACCGCAAGACGCCGTAAAACAGGACACCGTGAATAAGAAACCATGACACTCAGACCATGAAACTCAGACACCATGTGAAGGAGACACCATTTCCATGACTTACTGTGACACCGTTTCTTAAACTCTTTTGTCGTATCTCAATTCAATTTCAAACGGTCATGTTTGATGCCTTTAATGCACTAACATATTTAATGTTTATTTGTAGACATATCATATGATAGTACGAGGTACGAGGTGTGATATCCATGAAAACTATCATCTCAAACACATGCATTTGAAGATTAAATCAAAGCGTTTCTGAGAACCAAAACAACAATAGAGAGCGCGATACTAAAGGAGAACAACAAGCCTGTGAGCACGACCACGAAGAACATATTGCAAAAACTTAAAAAGGAAGCATTGGCACATGAATTCAATCCAACTATGTTTAAGATCATATGAAGTGCACTGGAATCCAAAGAACATCCTCACATTATCAATACTCAAGAATAACACAAGCCGAATCATGACACTCTGTTTTTTCACACAACTTTCAGAGAAGGACTCAAAGCTTCATCTAATTCAATTAAAAGGAGTCCAGAGTTGCATTCAAATCACTAGATAATTATAAACTCATATCTACTCTCTCTCAACGATTATTTTATTTAAATTACGAGTAGTGTGTGTACTCTGTATATTACATACATACACTGACTCCTGTGCTAAACTGGAGGATTTCAAAATCCTCACACCAAACTCTTTATACTCTTGTTTACCCATGACAACAGTGGAAGGGGTCCCTGTGTGGCCTGGTTGTTAATTTTGTTTACCCATGAAAATTGTGGAAGAGGTCCCTGTGTGACCTGGAATGTCTGTGCACTGTTGTTAACCCCGATCCAGGGTGTGGATCAAAGTTTATTTATATAAACTTCTTAGTGGTAGGTGATCACCAAGTAGAGTGGATTAGGTCTCGTCTTGAGATTGAACTACTTGTTTCATATCCCCTATGCTGTTTAAATTTAGTCTTCTCTGTTTTACTGCTTTATTGCATAATCCATAAAATGCTAAATTTCACTTTGATAGTTCGTCTTGGAAAAAAGTTATAACTGGTTTGTCTTAGTAGAATAACTTCAAAAGTAATATTAATAATACAAATTAAGATTACTAAGAATTAATCAATATTCTAAGAAGTTATTTAAAAAGTGAAACTATTATAACATTATAACCTTGATTAACTAGGTTGTATCTATTTTTGGGAAATCATTTGTTTTTGAAATAATTTTCTTTTAACAGAAATATTTATAGTTACTCAATTCATCCCTCCCATCTTTAGTAAACTACTCTGACCAAAATTTGGTATCAGAGGTTGTTTAGTAGGACTCTGTGTAATCTTATTCAACTGTGATTGTAGTTGTACTTGAAAGATCTGTAAATTTCTATTAATTCTAAATTTATAGCTCTTTTAAAGTAATACCTTATTATGGATAATAGATTTGAAGGTTCTGCAACCAACATACCACTATTCTTTAATGGAACCAACTATGCTCAATGGAAAATTAAGATGAAAATGCATCTAGAGAGTATGAGTTTTGAAATATGGTCATCCATTATAGATGAATACAAACTTCCTGTTACTGATATAATTACATGGGAGGAACCTACCAAACTTTCCTACAATAACAATTGTAAAATCCATGAATGATTTGTACTATTCTCTTTGATATGAAGAATTTAATAGGATTTCTGCTTGTAAAACTGCCCATGAAATTTGGGATACTTTGTCTGTCTCACATGAAGGCACATCTAGTGTAAAGGAAATGAGACTTAATACTTATACTATAAAATATGATAATTTTAAAATGAAACTTGATGAGCCTATTTCTCATATGTATTTGAAGTTCAATGAGATTGTCAACACAATGATTTATCTTGGAAGAGAAGTCACTACCAAAGAACAGATCATGAGAATCCTTAGATGTCTACCTGATAGATGGAGGGGAACCCATGTGTCTATTAGATAATCTTGCAACATCAGCAAGATACCTGTAAAAGAACTCATTGGGAAACTGATGATTTATGAGGAAGAGATGAAAGTCAACAAAGAGTTGGAGGATGAACCAAAGAGAAAATCCATAGCATTCAATACCACCTTCTTAAAGCACAAAGACAAATGGAAATTGGAAGATTCTGTAGAAAGTTCCACCACTGAAGAATCATCACCTGACAGTGATGAGTAGATGGCTCAACTGGCCAGAAGGTTCAAAATATTTTACAAAAATAACTTTTTCAGAAAGCCTAACTTCAAAGGAAAATATGACCAAAAAGTAAATTGGAAGAAGGACCGGAAAATAAGTGACAAAACTGATGAAATTATATGCTATGAATATAAGAACAAAGGACATATACAGGCTGATTGTCCAAAGATCAAGTATAAGAAGAATTATGAGGACAAGGACAAGAAGTAAGAAAAGGAAATGAAGGAAACATGGAGTGCCTCTGAGGATAGTTTAAGTGTCTCAGAGACATCACATGATGTACAGGCTAACAAAGCCAATATGTATTTTTTGACAAAAACATCTGAGGTAAATCTGAACTCTTCTGCACATAATTCATACTATTCTGAAGATGAAAGTGATAATGAAAACATGAAAAGTGAAGAAATGTTTGAATATTGCAACATTCTTGAAGAGAAATTCAATGAATTAAATGATAAATATAAATCATTGAAGAAATAAAATTATCTCACTATAAATGTTACATATGAACTTACTACTGAAAAGGAGAAAAATGATCAACTACTTAAAAGTAAAAATGAATTAAAAATGTCTAACGATCAATTAAAAAGTGACTTAAAAAAGTTTACAAATCGGAAAAATACCCTTACCCAAATTCTAGGAAATTTTTTTCCCCCAAATAAAATACTGGCATCGGTTATCAACCTCATAAAAGAAACCTTGGTAGAAAGAATTTTGTTTCCAGGTCTAGGATATATAATTTTGTTCCCAGTCCTGGACATAAATAAACTAACTCATGTCATGATACAGGTCTACTATTTCAAGTTTTTGTGGAAAAAATACAGTTTATTTTTCAAAAACTTTACATAATGCTTATAAGAAACCTATGAGACAAATATGGGTTCCTAATGCACTTATTAGTAATGTTACTAGACCCAAACAAGTATGGGTACCAAAATATGTCTTTGCTTTAGCATGTTATAGGAAAGCTTCTTAAAGAGCTCCTGCAAAATTCTGTGGTACTTGGACAGTGGACATTCAAGGAACATGACAGGAGACAACTCATGCTTCAAGAACCTGATAAAAATAGATGGAGGACATGTCACATTTGGTGACAATGCCAAAGGGAAAATCATTGGTTTAGGTCAGATTGTTAACACCGACTCAGTTTTAATTTCTAAAGTACTATATGTTGATGGTTTAAAATATAATCTTCTTAGTATCTCACAATTATGTGATGATGAATTTCATGTTAAATTTGAAAATGATGACTGTAATGTCTTTAATTCTAAAGATGAATTAGTATTTTCTGTATCAAGGAATGAAAATGTTTATTCAGTTAATTTAGATTCTCTAGCTTCTCAAAATTCTTCATGATTAAGTGTATTTCATAAAGAATCATGGATCTGTCATAGGAGACTAGGACACTGTAATGTTCACTCCCTTAGAAATCTAACTATAAAAAGCCTAGTTAAGGACATACCCAAACTTGATTTTTCAAATGAAAAAGTGTGTAATCCCTGTCAAAATGGAAAATAACACAAAATCTCTTTCAAACCAAAGAAATAAGTTTCAACTTCTCAACCTCTTGAACTGGTACACATGGATTTGTTTGGACCATCTAGTGTTTCTAGTTTAAATAGGAAGCACTATGTTTATGTTCTGGTAGATGATTTCTCTAGATATACCTAGACCTTCTTCATGGATCACAAAAGTGAATCCTTATCTTATTTTACTAAGTATGCCAAGTCTGTAGAAAATCTCAGTGGACTTAGAATTAAATCTTTAAGAAGTGATCACGACCGTGAGTTTGAAAATCTAGAGTTTGAATCCTTTTTCTCAAAAAATGGTTATAATCAAAATTTCTTTGCCCCTAGAACACCTCAGTAGAATGGTGTAGTAGAAAGAAGAAATAGAACCTTGTAAGAAATTGCTAGAACAATTCTTAGTGAATATGACTTACCTATTTACTTTTGGGCTGAAGTAGTTAGTACAACATGCTACATAATCAATAGAGTCTTGATTAGACCAAATCTCAAAAAGAAACTGTATGAACTCTGGAATAATTGGAACCCTAATGTTAATTACTATAGAGTTTTTGGTTTCAAATTATTTATTCTTGAAACTAAGGATAATATTGACAAATTTTCATCCAAAAGTGATGAAGGAATTTTCCTAGATCACTCAATGTCATGTAAAGCCTATAGAGTATTAAATAAGAGAACTAAATGTTTGGAAAAATCTGTTTCACATAAAATTTGATGAAACTGATCCACATAAACCTAATACCCCTATCGAAAATCTTGAAGAAGATATGTCCATTACAAACCTTAATGACAAAAATAGTGAACCTGCTGTTAAGACAACTAGTTCTGGAAATGCTCTAGAATCTGTCACTATGGAACCTGAATATGTAAATGAACCTGAAATCTCTAAACCTATCCTTTCTAGACCTATTAGGAATCTAAAAATCATCCTTTATATGCTGTATTAGTAGATTTAGATAGAGGGACACAAAATAGAGTGTCTCTTAGAAATTAGGTTGAACATCAAGCCTTCCTGTCACAACTTGAAACTAAAAACATTGATGATGCTATCAATGATGAATTTTGGGTAATGGCTATGCAAGAAGAACTTAATCAGTTTAAAAGAAACAATGTTTGGAAATTTTTTCAAAGACCCAATGAAACATTCACCATAAGCACAAAATGGGTGTTTAGAAATAAGGTAGATGAAGATGGTAACATAGTTAAAAACAAGGCTAGATTAGTTGCACAAGGCTATAGTCAAGAAGAAGGAATTGACTGTGAGGAGACTTTTTCTCCAGTAGAAAGACTTGAAGCCATCAGAATCCTTCTTGCCTATGCTGCACATCTGAATTTAAAACTATATCAAATGGAATTTAAGAGTACATTCTTAAATGGGTATATAGCTAAGGTTGTCTTTGTTGAACAACCCCTAGATTTACAAACCTCCATTTTCCAAATCATATTTATAAATTATCAAAATCTTTATATGGTTTAAAGA
Source organism: Viscum album (assembly GCA_963277665.1). Taxonomy (NCBI): domain Eukaryota; kingdom Viridiplantae; phylum Streptophyta; class Magnoliopsida; order Santalales; family Viscaceae; genus Viscum; species Viscum album. The sequence continues at coordinate 3,429,767 of OY728165.1, forward strand.
AAGATATAAGGGCTTGGTATGATATATTGAGTACATTTCATATTTTCAAAGGTTTTACAAAAGGAATAGCTGATCCTACCCTTTTAATAAAACTAATTTCTAATGATGTTTTAGTTGTTCAAATCTATATAGATGATATTATGTTTGGATATTCAAAAAATTCTTTATGTATTGATTTTTATAAAATGATGAAAAAAGAATTTGAAATGAGTCTAATAGGAGAACTAAAATTATTTCTTGGATTTCAAATATTTCAAAATAATGATGGAATTATTTTAAATCAAAGTAAATACACTAGAGAACTTCTAAAATGTATTGTACTGGTTAGCACTAAAAGTAGTGACAGTCCCATGAGTACCATTTGTAAGTTGGATCTTGATGAAGATGGAAAATCTGTTGATGAAACCACTTATAGAGGAATGATTGGAAGTTTACTCTACTTAACTGCTAGTCGTCCGAACATTATGTTTAGTGTATGTATGTGTGCTCATTTTCAAGAATTATGTTTAGTGTATGTATGTGTGCTCATTTTCAAGAAAATTCTAAAGAATATCCTTTAAATGTTGTAAAGAGAATCTTCAAATACCATACGCATACACCCAATATAGGATTGTTCTATCCTAAAGGAAAATCATTTGAAATCATTAGTTATTATGATGCAGATATCGGTGGATTTAAGTTAGATAGAAATAGAACCTATGGAATATGTCACCTTTTAGGCAAGTCACTAGTATCATGGTGTAGTAAGAAACAAAATTTTGTTTCATAATCTACTACAGAAGCTGAATATATAGCTAATGGCAGTTTTTGTGCACATATTTTGTGGATGAAACACACATGACTAGATTATGGATATCAATTCAGACATGTACCAATAAATTGTGACAACACAAGTGATATTAAAATCTCAAAAAATCCTATTTCACATTCTAGGACAAAACATATTGATGTAAGACATCACTTTTTGAGAGATCATTATCAAAAAGGTGACATCACCTTGGAATTCAATGGTACTGAATATCAAATTGCTGATATATTCACTAAACCATTAAATTATGAGAGAATAAACTACATCATACATGAATTAGGCATGATAAATATCACGTATATATCTTACTTGTTACTGTTTCAAGCCTTACTGTTCAATATTTTACTATTTATACTTTACTGTTTCATGATTACGGTTTCTCAGTTACTGTCTCTTATGTTTACGGTCTCACCGTTAGCACTTTGTACTTACGGTCCCACCGTAATGCGCACTGAAAAGCTCACTCACGGTCTCACCGTGAAACTCACTCACTGTCTAACCATAATGACCATTCATGGTCTCACTGTGAAAACTCTTTTTGATTTTCTTTAAACCCGTATCGCGGTAATTATTATTTCACCTCTTTTATTTTTCTGCATCTTTATTTTTGTGATGTCTGGAATTCCTAAAGGATAAAACAATAAGTCACACACTGTTCTTCACTTGGGCCTTCTCATATTCATTTGTCTTGAACCCTTTCAACCTTGAAATCCCTTATCTCTCTCTCTTGAACCATCATTGAATGCCCAGGATGAAACACCCTTCATCATCATCGCCTGCGAAGTGTAGCTCCAAAAAGAAGAAGATTTCTCCTAAGCTAGCACTTGAAGGACATGTGAACCCAAATCTGGTAAACCACAGTGTCTTACCTAAGAAAGAAATTTTCCCTAAATTTCTTTTGTCCATAAAATCTCTGGTTTTGAAAGTTTTAAAAGAACAAGGCTGGTTAGAATGTTTCTCGAGGGAGGATAGACCCATCTATCCTAGGTTAGTAGCCCAGTTTTACTAGTACGTGTAGTTTTATTTTGATTCTAATGAATGTTTTGTTGTGAGGAGCTAGATTAATGTCCAAGGATGCTCCTTCTCTTCGAGGTTATGGTATGCATGCCTTAGGATACCTCATGAAGGTATATGTGAGGATTATCAGAGAGACCATCCACCTTTAACTGATTTCTCTGACCTTGAAGATGCATTGAAAACCCTAACTGGAAATGGCACTAAGAGAAGGGCCATTTCTGTTGAGTTATATGGAGAAACACGACTTCTATTTTAATTTTTTCAAAATCTAGTTAGTCCATGAAAAGGTTATTTTGCTGTGTTAAAATATCAAGATGTGTTCTTGATTCACCTTATGAAAAATGGACATAAGATCAACCTGTGAAAGTTCATCATTCACCATATGTGTGAGTTGATCAAGATTACATCCAATTCCACCTCTCTGTTCTACTCTCGGCTGATATCATCCATGCTTGTTGCAAAAGGCGTGGTTGTACCTAATGAAGAAGTACTTATGGACCGTGAGTACTGTCTTTCTAAATCCACCATCAGGAGAATGAAGATAAGCTGGAATCCTTGGAAAAAGGAATGGGTGGAAGACAATGATAAAGTTTATGAGAGATTTAATCATGTGGATTATCCCTCAAAGAGGAAAGACATTTATGATCCTGTTTTGGAACCAGATGAATTTTTTGAATATTTAGAAGAAGAGGAAGAAGAGGCTAAAGTACCTCATAGGGAAGCAGTTATTGAACAGGAAGAAAGGACTATTGTTCCTCAAGTTGTTCTTGAAGAATAAGTCCCTGCTCCAAGAGAAGATGTTAACCCGGAGATCCAACCTGAGGATGAAGAATAATTAAGTGTCACAATATCTGAGAGAAAAGCCATGGAAGATCCTACAACATAAGAACTCCCAAATGTGCAAGAATAAAATCTGGAAGAACTCCCCATGGAACAATCTGTTCCTGAAATCATACACTCTGCTGAAGAAAAGATGGAGCTAGCCTTTTAGCAGGCTAGACAATAAATGTTTGAGGAACTTAGAGATGAGTCTGTGGGTGTAGACCAAGCTCTTAACCCTCTCAGTCTTGAGAAGGAGGCTTCAGTTGAGGGGGAGAAAACCCCAAATATTGAGTCTGGTGAAGCCTCACATCCAACAGAGTCAATCCCTATGGTCCCTCAGTTCAAATTTCCTAGTTTCTATGATGTGGATGAATCTCAGCAGATTACTGCAAACATAATTGATCTCTTATCGCTATTTCAGTTGAAATCAATATCAATCTTTTCACCTGAGAAGTAACCTGAACATGAACCTGAACCTAAATCTGAACCTAACCATGTACCAATTCCTACACCTAAAACTTTATCTGAACAACCATCCTTTTTCAGTAGGGATGATCTGAAAGAATTTGGAGATACTCTTTTATTTGGAGTTGAGATGCTTATGAACTCCCAACCTCTTCTTGTGACAAATTTGAGTGAGAGAGATGCCTCACTGCTTTTAGAGAAAGTTATCTGGAAAATCCAACCTAATATGCTCCATGAAATTCAAGAAGTTCGAGTTGAAAATAAGTTTCTTAGTAATGAAGTCACAACCCTAAGAAGCATGGTTAAAGACATGTAGAGAGAGCTGCATTCGAGATCAGAGACTGCTACAGCTCCTCTAGTATCCACTGTTTCTCAAATATCTCAAGATTTTGTATCTCAGATTCACCCTTATCTGGCATCCTTCAATGAAAAGATTGCAAAGAGGCACAAATAGATGTTACAAGAAATGAGAGAGATGGTTGTCAATCTAAATAAACTCACTGATGAGTACACTGGTTGTCTTCAAAAGGTACTAAATCAACTCAAATCTCGGACCACAGTTGTCAAGGCTTCTAATGCCTATGGAAAATCCTCTACACCTTCCTTGGACAGTGATCTGCTCAGATCTATAGTCAAAGAAGAGCTTCAAAATGATTTCAGTGGTTTTAGTGTGGCTTCTTTATCTAAAGTTGTCAAGAACAGTGACAGAGTGCTTGGCCTTGTTCAAATTCACTCTAAGATTGAGAATGATGCTTAGTGGAAGATTTCCAAGAAATTGGACTTTTACTTTAATAGGATTTTCTCCAATAATGATATGACAAGCCACTTAAAATACCTTGTAGAGAATCTGCGAATTCCTCATATTACTCAATCCCTCAAAACCCAAGTCCAGAAGCTAACCGAGTTCACCCATTTGTTGGTCAAGTTTATAGAGAACAAGGGTGACTCTGAGAAGGCAATACAGTATGGTGGAGAGTTCATTGCAGACTTCTTTAAACTTTGGAGACCATATCTTCATGTCTAGACTATAGCAATTTTTTCTCCAATGGCTGCCCCTCTCCAACCTGTGCTACCTACATTCACTTCTACCCTAGCCTCCAACACCATGTCTATCGGCCAAGCTCTCAATCAGATCAGGCCTGTGATTCTTGATCAGTAACTTCCTAGATCTTCTACTACTCCTACCTTGGCTCCCACAGTCTTTGAAGGTCTTCCTTTACCCTCTTTATCTACCTCATCCCTGCCTTCTTCTCCCTCAACCACTGCTCCTATGAATTCCTCTTCTACTGCTGCTAAAGGCAAAGAGAAGGCCAGTCCCTGAAGAAGACCAGTGTTTAATTATTTTTTATGGGAATTTCTTTGATTTTGTATTCCTCTTTTTTAATTCACTATGTTTACTCTTAATGGGATGTGCACTATTTATACTTTTTGATAATCCCAAAAGGGGGAGAAGTTTCTACAAGTTTCTATATGTTATTCATTTTCCTTATAGTTGCATCATATTTACACATTAACTGTACATGATTTGTGATCATAAAAAAGGGGGATATTGTTAGACTCCTCATGTATTAATCATGTTTTAATGATAAAAAATCTCATTAATGATCACAAATATTATTCAACCTAGTTAACTCCTATAAATTATATCCAATCATGTGTATTTATGTTTCAAGTTATCTCATGATTTATAATGGTTAAGCTCAATCCATTTCATACATATCACTATTTTTGTCTGGATATAGTTATTTGCCTAAGTATGAGACACAATGACCATGAAGCTAGACACCGTGAAGGACACACCGTGAAGACAGACACCATAATCCATACACCGTGAACGACACAACGTGAAGACAGACACCGTAAGCGAGACACCATGACAGATACACCGTGAAGCCAGACACCGTAATCCAGACACCGTGAAGGACACACCGTGACCACAAGACACCATGACTGCAAGACACCTTAAAGCAAGACACCATGAACAGGACATCGTGACACTCATACTGTGACACCCAGACACCGTGTGAAGGAGACATCGTTTCCATGACTTACTGTGACACCCTTTATTAAAATGTTTTGTCGTATCTCAATTCAATTTCAAACAGTCAATTTTGAAGCCTTTAATGCACTGACATATTTAATTTTTCATTGTAGACATATCATCTGACAATATGAGGTATGAGGTGCGGTATCTATGCAACCTGTCGGCTCAAACAAATGCATTAGAAGATAAAATCAAAGCATGGCCGAGAACCAAAACAACGATAGAGAGCACGATACTAAACGAGAACAACAAGCCTATGAGCAGGACCACGATGAACATATTGCAAGAACTTCAAAAGGAATAATTATAACATTCATGCAATCCGAATCTATTGAAGATCATACAAAGTGCAATAGAATCCATAGAACATCCTCGCATGATCAATACTCAAGAAGAACACAAGATGAATCACGACACTCCATTTTTCACACAACTTCCAGAGATGGACTCAAATATTTATCTACTTCAATTAAAAGGAGTCCAAAGATGCATTTAAATCACTAGAGCATTCTAAACTCATATCTACTATCTCTCAGTGATTCTTTTATTTACATTACAAGAAGTATGTGTACTCTGTATATTCCATACATACACTGAATCCTGTGCTAAACTGGAGAATTTCAAAATCCTCACACCAAAATATTTATACTCTTGTTTACCCACGAAAACTGTTGAAGAGGTCCCAGTGTGTCCTGGTTGTTATTTTTTTTTACCCATGAAAACTGTGGAAGAGGTCCCTGTGTGACCTGGATAGTCTGTGCACTATTTTTAACCCTGATCTAGGGTGTGGATAAATTTTTATTTATATAAACTTTTTGGTGGTAGGTGATCACCAAGTGGAGTGGATTAGGTCTCAGCTTGAGACTGAACCACTTGTTTTGTATCCACTGTGCTATTTAAATTTAGTCTTCTCTGTTTTAATGCTTTATTGCATAATCCATAAAACACTAAATTTCACTTTGATAGTTATTCTTGGAAATAATTTATAACTGGTTTGTCTTAGTAGAATAACTTCAGAAGAAATATTAATAATACAAATTAAGATTAATTATAATTAATCAATCTTCAAAGAAGTTGTTTAAAATTACAAACTCTTATAATAGTATAACCTTGATTAATTGGGCTGTATCTATTTTTGGGAAATCATTTCTTTTGGAAACAATGTTCTTTTAACATAAATTTTTATAGTTACTCAATACACCCCTCCCCTCTTGAGTAAACTACTCCTACCAACAATAATTTATGTTGGTGTTACACATTGTGAAAGATGAAATTTATGTTGTTTATAAAAAAATATTGACTTGGTGTATCATTAAATGAAATTCATCAAATATATTTAATTTATTGGGAAAAAAGTTCATAAAAACCTAAGGTGTTATATTCTATCCCCTTAAAATTAATTCCCCTCTCAAAATTTATAACTATAATACAAAAAATAAGGATACTTATACCTCATAATATACTCAAGTTCCTATGTAACTTCTTCAAACTAGTGGTTTCACTACAATTTTTTTAGGTGAGTGGTCTTCTTTCATAAAAATTTCTCTGTATGATCCAGAATCTCCACTGATAGTTCCTCATAAGAAATTTTCTACTCCAAAGGTATGGCCTCTAAGTTCATTAAGGTCCAGGTATTTACTTCCATAGGTGAGATAAATGTAAAAAATCATAGAATTGAGAGAGGTTCATTTGAAGTTATAATTGATATGCTACTGTCTTGATATGCTGAAAAAAAAATCAAAGGGATCGATATACCTAAATCATAATTTCCCTTTCTTCCAGAGTCTCATAACATTATTCCATTTATAGATTATTAGAAGAATCTTATCAGTAACTTCAAATTCTATATGACACCGATGGTTATCAACAATTTTTTTTTGAAGACTCTGAGCTACCTTGATATGATGTTAAATGGATCTAACCTTCTCATCCACTTCTTCAAATATCTGAGGTACCTATAGCATTATTTTTCCAACTTCATTCCAATACGTTTAACCTCTACATTTAATTCCATATAGGGATTAATAAACAAGAATATGAATTCTTGAGTGAAAGCTATTGTTGTAATAAAACTCAACTAGAGGAAGGTGTTGATCCCAACCACCTTTGAAATCAAAAGAACAAGATCTTGACATATCCTATATGGTTTGAACATTTATTTCAGACTCACCACCTATTTGAGGATGATATGTAGTGATGAAACTTAAATCCATATCAAGGAATTACTGAAGAATTATGTAGAAATTTTAGATAAACCATAGCTCCCAATCAGATACAATGTAATGTGGTACTCCATTCAACCTTACCACTTTCTTAATGTATATACTAGAAAGATGATCCAGAGATAATTCTTATCTAATAGTGATGAAGTGTGCTAACTTTGCAAGGAGACTAGATACCACCCATATATCATTATTCACTTTAGAGGTTTTTGGGAGTCCAATGAAAAAATCCATAGTGATGTTCTCCCAATTCCATTATGGTATGGGTAATGGATTCAACATCCCATTAGACTTTTGTCTTTCTACCTTAACATTATGGAATACCAATCACCAAGATACAAACTCTACAATATCTATCTTCATTCCATCACACTAGAAGTATTATTTCAAATCTCTATACATATTATTACTTCTCGAATGAATAGAGAATAAATAAAAATGAGTTTCTTTTAATAACTCCTTAAAATATGGTATAGAAGGAAAACATAAGTGGCTTTTTAACCTTATCATTCCATCACGATCAAGGTTAAACTTAGGAACATTTAAAATATTCTTTTGAAACTCTACATCTTTCTTCTGTGCCTCTTTAATATTCACATGGTTAAATGGTTGAACAGTCGATTGAGAAAGATAATATTTTTCCCATTCCTTGAGGATTTAAAGATCCATCCTTTGAAAATATAGAAATATTGGATCTTTTGTGATCCTCATCATGGATAAGCTTACATGATCCTTTCAACTCAAATAATCAACCACCTTGTTCACTTTCCCAGGGTGGTAATATATTGAGCAGACATAATATTTAATCAGATCTAACCATCTTATTTGGAACATGTTCATATCCTTTTGTGTGCATATATTCTTTAAAATTTTATGATTGGTATATATGTCACACTTTTATTCATAAAGATAATTCCTCCCTATCATTAACGAAAAAATTACCACAACTAACTCCAAATCATGAGTTGGGTAATTTTTCTCATGAATCTTCAATTTTCAAGAGGCATAACCTATAAAAATTACATTATTCTCAAGAAAACATCCCAATCCCTTATTGGATACATCAATATATATGAAAAACCCTTCTCCAATATAGGGTAATTCATGCACATGCATTCTTACTAATCATTAATTTAGTTCTTTGAAATTTTCCTCACATTTATCTATCGAGATGAACTTTTACCCCTTTGGAGTTAACTTGGTCATATGATTATATATTCATGAGAAATTATCCACAAACCATTGATAATATCTTACTAAACCAAGAAAAATATAGATATCATTTATTGAGGTTGGTCTTGGCCCACTTTCAATAGCCCCCGTCTTTAATGGATATATTAATATATCCTCTCTTGAGATTATATAACCCAAAGATAAAACCTTTTGAATCAAAAATTAAAAATTTATAATTTTTTCATATAGTTTATCCTTCATTGGGTTCTTTAGTACAATTAGCACTTCATACTCTTCCTCCTCATTTAATAGAGAAGAATACCATCTATAAATACTACCACAAACTGATCAAGGTAATATTAAAAGACTATATTCATTAAATACATGAAGATAGAAGGGGAATTAGTAAGACCAAAAGACATAAATATATAATTATAGCATCCATAATTTGTATATAATTACATCTTGGGTATATCCACCTTCTTAACTCCCAATTGATGATATCCATAATGAAGGTCAATTTGGAAAAGTATTGAGCTCCATGCAACTGGTCAACCAAGTCATTAATACCGGGGAATATGATACTTGTTCTTGATCATGACATAGTTCAATTAACAATAATAAATTTAGAGTTTATTTGACCCATCATTATTTTTGGAAAAAAGAATTAGTACACCCCAAGGTGACACACTTGTCTGAATGAATCCCTTGTCAAGGTTTTCCTAGAGTTTCTTCTTCAATTCCAACAACTCAATCATGTCCATTATTTAGAGAGTCTTTGAAATTTGTGTGGAACTAGGTATGTGTTCTATTGAGAACTCAACTTTCACTTTTTTGTGAAATACTAGGAATTTTTTTTGTAAATATATTAAAAAATTCATGAACAATACATATATCATTGATATTGAGTTCCTCTCCAACCATCTAATATAAACACCACTTGTAAATGGGAATTAAGACCCATACATTGGATGTGATTTCTATCAAAATATCATACTTATCATCACATTGATAGAAAATCATAGGTTGGTTTGAAATATTGAACGTGACATAACTTCCTTGAAAATTGATTTGGGATTTTTGTATAGAAATCCAATCCATGCCTAAGATGACATCAAATTCAATCAGAGGAAGAATGAAAAAAATTTCAGGAAGCACATTCCACCAACGTCAACTAGAGAAGAATCATAGACATGAGATGTGATCAGCATACCATTAGGGATTTTCCATGATAATTCTATATCTAAAAATTTGGGTGGAAACTTTATACCCTTAAAAAATTCGTTAGATATGGAATAATGGGTATATCCAAAGTCAAATAAGACATTAGAAGTAATAGAGTGTATGACAAGTGCACCTTTCACAATGTCATTATCACACCCCTCATCAGAGACAAATATTACATGAGATTTCCAATTATACATTGGCTGAAGAGGTTGCTAACATCTATCATTTTCATTAACTCTTGGTTTTGGGAACTGTTTAGAATAATTCCCATTCTCCTTACACTTGAAGAACTAAAGTGGGGGAGGTTCATTCTGTGCATCTTTCTATCTATTCACATTATTTGTTAAATTATTCCCACCACATTGGTAATCCATTTCCCAATGACCTTCCCTTATACACTTAAAAAATTTATTAGTTCCCTCAAGATCATTTCCTCTTTTCTTATTCCCACATATTGAGCATAAAGGAAATCTCATATTCTTCTCTCCATGGTTTTTAGATTTTCTTTTTAACTACAACATCATTTTCTTGTCAAAACCTTGAGATAGATATGTAAATCCAACCTCAATTTCCACATTAAAAACACAATGAAAAATATTTTCATAGATAATGATGTCTCTTATGGATAAATCTATTTATAGACTTGGTTTTAAGCCACTTAAGAATCGATCAACCTTAATTTTAGGTTGGATGATAATACCAGGAGTTTAAAAAAAATGTATTGTAAAATTTTAATTATAGGTACCAATGAATTAATCTTCCCTTTTATTTAACTTAAGGAACTATTTTTCCATCATAGTAAAAAAAATGAAATTACTTATTGAAAAATAAGTTCTTGTACTCATCCCAATCCATGGCGTCAATATCATCCATTTTTCTCATATTCTTGAAAATATTCCACCATTATTCTATTTCATCTTCCAAATGGTAGACAACCAAAATGACTTTTTCATGTTCTGAAAATTTAATAATGGAAAACATCTTTCTAGTGGTACTGATCCACTATTTAAAAACTAGTGGATTAGAAGACCCACTGAAAGAAGGTGTATGTTTCCCCATGAATGACTCAATAGAATATTGTTCCCTTCTTTTCCTAATGCAAAGCCCAACATGATTCATATCTTGAGAAAGTTTTTTGAGCATAACAACAAGATTTTTCATTCCAAATCCCATGGAATTTGGATTCTCAAGAGGAAAATAATTTCATTGTCTATCACACTCATCATTAATGTGGTTCCTTCATGTTCCATCCATTCACTAAAACCAAAAATCACATAATAAGAAATAATTATCATTATAGGGAACCACATAATCATGAAAAATTACTTATACAATGTGGATATTATGAAATCTTATTTAATCTATGAAACCTTATTTTTATCATAGGTCATTAATAGTTAGATTCTATTTTAATACTTTATGACTTTTCATAAATATTTTGTAAATTTATAAAGCGTATACCCTGGGAGTGTCAAACCAGGTGGGTAGCATGGCCTGTTATCGTGAACTAGTTCCCGATTGAGTCTAGCTCAATATAGTGTTTTTGGGGTTGTTACCCCTATATACATCTATTCCAAAGACACGTCACTTACAGTATTCATACATGGATGTGATTTCATGGAAACTATTTTCTTTATCCATTACCAAAATTCTAGGACATGTTTCTATACTTTAAGACTTATCTTTAGATAAGTCCTTAGGGATCTCACTATGGTTTTTTAATCCTAGTTTCAAAAAATTTACTAAACCTATGCTCTGATACCAACTATAGTGATACAAACTTAACATATATAGACATTAAATCATTTTTTTGCAATATTTATTACATTACATAATCACACACTGAAAGACCATATTAGTTTAGTTCATTTGGAAACATGGAAACATAAACACTGATCCATAAGTGAGCAACATCATCTCCGAATACATTCATCATAACAATATCAAGTCTTAAACACATAATACATAATATATATATATATATTCATAACATAGGGAAAGAAAACATAATAAAGGGTGATATTAGATGCCCAATAAGGGTAAACAAAGGATATAAATAAGTATAAAAAAACATGAGGGTATGAGAACATAAGATTAACATTTAAAAACCACACCCTATATACTAAAGATCATAATCATGATTCATGGAGTAAATAATGTTAGTTTATAAGACATGAATCATAAGGGAATAAAAGAACATGTTCCATGAGAGCATAACATCTTCATAAGAAATAAATATGTGTCATATCCTTATGTATAGACAATAATTTACATATTGGTCATGGATCATTACTAAGACCATCATAGCAGAAAAAGTTCGTCATTGTACTGAGTTCACTCCTCATTCCAACCCTTTATTTCTATACATAGTTCACTCATCATTCTAGCCTTGTATTACTGTACCGGGTTCAAACCCTATTCCAACCATGTCTATGTCATGAGATATATAAATCTCTACCTAATTCATTATAGGAAGATATTGGTCCCACCCAATACATAATGAAATATTATATATGTGTTACAAAAGATAATAAACATTTTTCATATCATAACCCATGAAATGAAATGTGTATCATAATCATTTCATAATATCTTAACCCATAGAAAATATACCAGTTTTATAATAATTTCATCACCGAATAACCCATTAAAAAGATAATTTCAATAGAATATAACCCATGGAAGAGAAACAAGTTTTATAAACACCATTCCATCAAAGAATAAACCATTCAGAGAAATAATATGAATGGTACCCATGGATCATATGCTCAGTAAGTCATTAGTAACAACAATGAATGTCAACTTAGATGTAAAATAATTTGAAATATCATTTAAAATATTTCTTGAAGAAATCATCCTTTTATGTTTGAAAAACTCTTAAAAACATATTTTTTTTTAAAATCATTTTCTGGGAAAATAACTTTGAAAAATTATAAAGGAAGCTTTGAAAATCACTTGAAACACCTTTTAAACATAAAAAACTTTCCAAATCAGTTCATTTGAAAATAACATTTAAAAATTATAAAGGAAAATTTGAAAATAATTTAAAAAACGATTTAAACATAAAAAAATTTCAAAATTATTTTCTTTGAAATTAACATAAAATAAAATTTAAAAACAATTTTGAACACATATTTAGAAAACATACTTTTGACGAAAGGGAGAAAGAAAGTCAGATTTTCTTAAAAAAAATCTTAATTATATTAAGTACCAAAGAGTTAAATAACGGTAAAATTATATGAATATATCATGAATTAACATAGCATAATAAAATTCATGGAAATTCATGATATGTAGATCATGATATTTTAACATTTAAGAATTAATTATAAAAAACCATGATAAATAGTGGGATTGTAACATAAAATATTAATGACTTTGGTGACATTGAAACATAAGACACATAAAGGAATAACATATAATGAAAATTAAAACATCATGGGGATAAATAAATTCATGATATGACATGTAAAATGGTCTATATATACACCATGTGAAAGAATATAGGTGCATATCACAACGTACATCCCAAAAAACAAAAATTGAGACAAGAATACCTTATAGTTTTGGTAACTTTTTAACCATAAACCCAATGAAAGAGATATCATAAAATAGAAATGTAAATAAAAATAAATCTCATTATAATAATAAAAAAATACATCATTGGGAATAATAAATAATACATACAAGAATTAGGTGGTGAATATGTATTGTGTCTCATGGAAAATAAAAGCGAGACAGAAATAACTTACCTTAAGTCTTGACTTTCGTTATACTCATTAAATACACATATATATTAAATATAAGTTTATTATACATATATCACATAACCATATTAATTTATATCATACTATATATGATTTTATTATGACCTTTTATTACCTGTTTATTATTAATTCCATGTTAAAGTTACTTTTCGGGTAATAATACCTTTGTTTTTTGTATATGTTTTAATTTGTTATATTTTTTGTCCTATTAATTTAATCCTGATTTAATAATATACCTAATGATAAAAATAATATAAATATAATATATATTCATTATATATATATATAATATATAAAAGATATAAATAGGATATGAAATACATCGTTCTAGGAGACATTAGGTCGTACGTACGCATGAATGCTGTTTCCATTTTATTATCGGATTGAAAGAAACAAAAGTATATTTTATATTATCATTAAAGAATAATTTTTAGGTAATATATATCAAATATTTCTATTAAACCCAAATTTAATACATTACATGCAAAGCATGAATGAATCACATCATTTCATGAGGCATTATTCCATCGTACACATGAATAACATTATCTTATTCCCACAAAATACAAATCATGAATGTATGTGTGATATAAAAATTAGATAATCATAATAAAAACATAAAAATCATAAATATAATATATTAAAATGATTAACATCATTATTCTTAACCTTGATAGGTGGTAATGAAAAAACGAACGATATCAGTTCACAAGGCGGTAGTCCATCATATAAAAAAATATTATTTCAAAACCAAATTGATGGAAGTGTGTATGGTTATAGGTAATACCATTAACATAAAAAATATATTAATATATTTAATATAAATTTATAATTATATAATTTTTATATATAAATAATTAAAGGGGTTCGAGGAAGAAATAAAATAAAAATGTTCATTGATGAACGTTGCCTCTTCTTCGGGTGTCTCTTATTGGTTTGATCCAAAGGACTTACTTGATTATATTTATTCCCAAAATAAGACTTATTGGTTTATATTAGGGAATTATAAAATTTATTTGGGTAGTAATTTTCTGATACAATTGGTTTTCAATGTGTTTAGAGAGGGGAAGATGGGGTTGCCTTTTATAAGGGAGGTGAGTGGAAAACATTTAAATTTTTGAAAGAGAGAATTCCGCCCACGTTTTCCCATGTAAGGATGCTCTAATAATGGAAATATATTGATAATATAAGGTATAAGGTATAAATATGGACATAAAATGGGTGTTGGATAATTTTATAGGTCATTTTACCTCTTAAGTTAAAAGTTTAGTCCCTTAGTAAACTTTTTTCTCTCTTAATCAATGTGATTAATTTTAATGATTTTCACTAATCATTAGAGTCAAAAATTAAGTTGTACATATTATAAATTATAAATTATGATGATAAATAATATTTAATCTATTTTTCCAAAATAAATTTTCAAAATTGGGATAAATAAATTTAAAATTAATCCCACAGACGTGTCCAAAAAGCAGGTGTTTAAAGAGAAAAAGATCAAAAGTTTGAAACATTTATTATATCCAATTTCATTATTAAATTGATTACAATGAAATAAATTGTATTAATATATGTAAAATATAACTAAATATACATTAAAACCAAATTAAAATAATATTTAACTATATAAAAAAATTAAATGAAAATGAAATTTTCAATTAAAATTCAATATTTTTCACTATTCATCTAAAAATATAATATTTCAGAAAATTCCAAAAAAATAACCTTAATATAATTATTAAATTATTAATTAAAAAATTAGGTTTATTTTATCTGTAAAGACCCGTAAATTTTAAGGAATTTTTTTTCTTAAATTCTTTGGGATTTTACGAGAACGCAGTTTCTAACGGCACCTGATTCAGAGGCCCGATGTGCCCATAATAATTTTCCAAAGTTTAGCTCGGGTACGTTCAGTGAACGAATGAGCGGGTTTTTATATATTTTGAACTGGTGCTCGGAATTGAAATTCGAGGGCACCGATGAACTCTCATCGTCAGAAATTTTTTAAGAGGACCTTTACTGAAGATGCGTTTGCACGGGAGAAGAAGTTAATTTTTATAGATTAATTGGGAGGTGAATTAAATTGTGGGACAAAATTTTATTTTTATATCTTAAGTGGTTATAACCTACATGGGGAAGTTAGGGTGGGACCCACTAACATCCTAACTACCCATGTGAGGATAAATGTGAGGTGGGGCCCACACGAGCCCCAACCCTTCACATTTCCATAACTCTCATAAACTCCCCCTTTAAAACTTGTTAACCCAATTTAATTAAGTAACTCTCCCTCTCTACCTCTTTATTGAATGCCAACAAACACATTAATTAATTAATTGAAACTCTTCATTAATTAATTAAGTGTTTGAATTTTGTAAATTTGAATGCATGGCATGATTTAATAAAATAAGAAAAGGATTATTTTATTTTTTGGGGTTTGGAATGTTGTGTTGATATTTTGGGGGAGAGAGCTCTAGTTTTATTTCAAGAACTTCATCCTCAATGAAGAACATCAAATCTTCGACGAAGAACTTCGACTCGGCGACCCCAGTTTCTCCGTCCTCTTCTTCCTCTGCAAAAAGGGAGGAGACACCGATGTTGGAACTCGCCAACGATGTCACGCCATTCAATATTCTCTTCGTGACAAAAAGGGGAGACACCACTTACTCATTGGACGCTCTCCGTCGAGGTCTACGAACCCTCATCTCGCGACGCCGTCAACCACGATGCCAACACTCGTCATCTTTTCGAGGTAGGGTGTGTTGATTCAATTTTATTGAGAATAAAATTGTTCATTGTGTTTCGTGAACCTTGTGCTTTCTTGTCCATGTGATACTATCTAATGTGGAGGGCGCGTGCCAAACGAACATGGCCCGAAAACCCTCCCCTAGAACTTTATTCCTTTGGAATTGGCAACCAGAGGCAGAGGAAAAACACGGCGCCATCGCGCCTTGCCAGGATCATGAAGAAGGGAACTAGCGCCGTCACGCTGGTTGTGCAGAACGAACCACAAACCACAATGCGGGCCATTTCGGCGGAAGAACCGGCCGGCCCATCGGCCGGCCCGGTGAAGAGGATCCATGACGCCAGGAGGGCGCCACGTTAGAGGACCGGTCGACCAGTCGGCCGGCCGGGCGGTGCTGGAACATGGTGCCAGGAGGGCGCCACGATGGAGGACTGGCGGCCCGCCCATGCGGGCTGTGTGCACAAAGACCGGCCGGTCTAGCCGGACGGTTAGGGGAAAGGCGGCACCACAGATGCAAAGACCGAGGGGGGGGGGGCACCCCCGTTGGAGCCCAATCGGCTTCGGCCGAGCCAGCCGGGCCGAGTCGGGTTGCGCGAGGCCGGGACGGGCCACGCCACTTCGGGCTGGGCTGCGCCACTTTGGGCCGGGCCACGTCCCTTCGGGCCGACATGAGTATTCCCTTCGGACTGGTTCGATACCCCTTCTTGGTCGGACCCATCAAACAGGGTCAACCCGACCCGTCAGCCCACTGGGCTAAACAGGTTGGGCCCGTAATTCACTTAAACGTGAAGAACTTAAGGACCGCGCGTCCGATCGACGCGCCGTCTGGGGAATTGTGACTTTATCGATAAGATGGTTATTTTGAGATACTCTAAGTGAGTTTCAGATGAATTTGGATATCAGCTGGATTAGAAAAGAGCGTATTTCTAACTGGGCCCTGGGGACGGAAAAGCCAATATCTCTCAGACCAGGTGTCCGATTGATGCGCCATCAGTTGCGTAGAGTTCCTATTGACAAGACAGAACTTTGGGATACATCAACTCTGGACTTCGTGATAGTTGATGTATCAAACCCCCTTGGATCATGGAGTGGACACTCCCGGAATCGAGCGTGCTGTGTACGGGAACCCTAGAGCTAGCTGCGATTGCGATGACGATGAAGACTGTACATGGATCATACGTGGGTTTGGCAGCGAGGATGACTGTACATGGATCCTCCGTGGGTTCAGTAGGGATGACGACTGTACTTGGATCCTACGTGGGTTCGGCAGCGATGGTTACTGTACTTGGATCCCACGTGGGTTCGGCAACGATGACTTCTGTACTTGGATCCTATGTGGGTTCGGCAGGGGAGATGATTCAGAGGCTATATCTATCATCTCCACCCCTCTTCGTGAGTAGTATACCTGTGTTATCTGAGTCTTGAATTTCAATATTTATCATCGATATGATTGACTTTCTTTCCTGTGTGGATTGGGTTTTTCTTTACTGTGTGGATTGGGTTGTACTTGGGCTCGTGAGTTGGAGCCGAACTGGAATTGAAAACTTAGGTATATGTATGGGTATATACCTAAGTAGAGTTGGTTGATACTTTGTGTTTGTATCTTTCCTTTGTGGTTTATCCTTTGTGGATTCTGGGAGACCTTCGGGGGTCTCGGGGTCCCTACTGAGTATTGTATACTCACCCCTACACGGGCTATGCCCGCAGTACTTGGTGTTGGTTGCAGACGACAGACATCACTGATCATGGTTGAGGCTTGAGGAGCGGGATGGTATCTGGAGGTGGACTATCAGGCGGGACGTACATGGAGCAGACGACTGGACCCGAAGAGCTGAGGAGACCATATGTACCCAGCCTTCATGTGGGATTGCTGGAGGACAACTCGGTGGTTGCTGATTTACTTTACTGCTGATGTACTTTCTTTTCACTTGTACTGTACTTTTAGTTGGGTTTGTATTCTGGCCCATTTACTTTTCAGCAATTACTTTTGTAATCAGTTTACTTAGTGTTTACTTCAGCTTGCTTTCCCTGTTGTGTTTATTTACTTATATAATGGCAATGACTTCCCTTTTATCGGGTTTTACGCCTTTGGAGCTAGTCGCCGCCCCTGGCCTATGGGAGGCGGGCTTGGGGTAGTCATGGATCGGGCCCTGAGGATGGGTCGTGAAAAATTGGTATCAGAGGAGTCGGTTCTACCGCAGAACTTAGGACTGCAATAATTTCTTTCTGTTAAGGAATAGTGTTAAGCGTATTGAGTGTGGTTATCAGTCCAGGGAGTCTAGTGTTGGTGCGAAGACCGACGTATTCATAAACCAGGACCCTGACTTATGATTTCCGACTCAGTGCTCGAAAACACAGATTGCATTTGTGTTTCAAAATTTTTTCTAGTGATTACTTTATGTCATCTCACCAGGTATACTGTATTAACCATGACGCACATGTTTCTTTTCAGGATGGCCCCACGAGGGCAGCCAGCTAGGGTTCCGAGCTTTGTGCGAGATGGAAGCCCACCGAGCGACGAGGCCTCGGTGCAGGGCCCCATTATAGCTGAGGCACCAGCGATACCTCTACCTACTGGGCCACCGATACCACCAGCCCCAGCAGTAGAGAGTGCACGCCACCTGAGTGTGCTGCATGAGTTTCAGCGACAGAGGCCACCCAGGTTCCGCGGAGAGACGGACCCTCAGGTAGCCGAGGATTGGATGGAGGTTATTGTTTGAGTCTTCATATTGGTAGGGACACCCATAGATCTTATGGTGATCCTTGCCGCGAGTCTCCTTCATGCAGCAGCAGGTAGATGGTGGAGCCTGATGCTCCAGGTGCACAACGAGACATCTCTACTATGGACGGAATTCGAGAGTCTCTTCCGCTAGGATTTTGTTCCAGCCACCCTCCATGCGGTGCGCATACAGGAGTTACTATAGCTGTGGCAGGGCAGCATGACAATATCTTAGTACTCGATGAGGTTTACCGACCTCTCACGCAACTCCACGGACATGGTACGAGACCCATTCTTCTGGGCCCGGACCTTCGAGCAGGGACTAAGGCATTAGATCAGGGCTTCGATGATCTCCCTCACCATTCCAAATGTAACATCCCAAGTAAGTAATGAATAATAGATATTCATATCTATGACTATTCATGAATTATATAATGTTTTAGAGGCTTAAAATGAGAATAAATCCAATCTTAAGCATGGAATACACTAATATTTTAAAAATATAGTTTTACTACCTTTTGATGGAAAAACATTTTTAAATAAAACTTTTGACAATTTTATAAGCTCTATTTTTCAAAATAAATTTATTATTTATGATTGGGACATTGAAATTTACATTGGATAATTTTTTGGTATTTTTCTAACAATGTTCATTTTTTAATGAATAGTGAAAATACTGCATTTTACATCAAAACTGTTTTTCATATAATTTAATTATATGGTTAGATTATATTTTTAATTGGTTTTAAAGTTTAAATATAATATATTTTTACCATTTAATCCAATAGTGGTCATTATAATTAATTTCACTTTGGAATTGGACATAAACTAATGCCAAACGTTTCATAGATATTGTTTCAAAAAAACCAGCTATTTGTTTTGACAACGGGAATTATTTTTAAATTAATTATTTCAAATTCTGTGTTTGTAATTTGGTAAAATTTATTAAATATTTGGAATCATAAGGTCCAAATTATGTAATCAAGACTCTTTTGTTTTTGGACTTTGTGAATAGTAACGACGGTAATTATCGTTAATTATCTTGATTAATTAGTAATCGTGTAGTTAAGGATAATAAAATAATATCATAATAATAAAAAATGACACCAACATGTGTCCTAATACTACTGTTTTGGTCATGTTCGACCATGGGATACCTTGTACCAAACTTGGGGACCCCATGGAATCACTTTTGTGTGATAATGACTTTTTATCTTTTTATTTTTAAAGAAAGTTAAATATAACAAAGAATGTATCACCTGAGTAAAATATTTTAAATTTTGTCTAAATAAATGATCTTTTTGACTATAAATATTAATTGGAAAGATAAAAATATTTCCTACATCATATTATTTTTTCTATAATTTTTAGACATTAAATAAATTAAATTATTTATGACATCATGATGATGCAGCGATTACCTCATTAATGAACGATTTAAATAAAATGAAAAGATAATGTAAAATCTAAGAATTACACTTGTAAAAGACCTATTGGATGAGTATATTTCGAACCCTTATCACCTTATCCTCTAAATACATCAATGTGGGACCTTTAAAAACCGAAACTCATTTGAAAATAAAGTAACATTTTATACCTTTCCAAGAGTGCACCTCCTCTCCACTTATAAAATGCCCCCACCTCTACCTCCTTACCCACACATCTCAAGCCTTTGGCTTAGCCAAGCTCTACTAATTTTGTCTCTACAAATCTCTATCCTCATCCTAGAAGCCTTACATTAGGCAGGAAGCTCTTCAAGAAACCCTTTTGGTTCAAACCAAAGGGAGTTACCCGATTTAAAGGTAATGTCTTCACTTGTGTTCTTTTGTTTTATTTTGCTTCTCCAACCCCCTAAACTCTTTTTATTAATTTATTTTGTAACAAAAACAGTATATTAAATATAATAGGATGTTGTTATAAGAATTATTAGAGCTACACTTACACACACCTACATCTAATGGTTAAAGAACATACTGTTTCTGTGGATGGTGAATATCTGCCTCACGAAATGATGATTGTTCAATATTCTTTTAACACATTAAAAGGTGTCCATTAAGATGTCACTATATTTATATATGATATATAATATGTTTGTGTTTTACTTAAGTTTCTTTATTTTTCATTTTTGGCATACCTTTATGGTTTCCATTATGGGTAAACGCGATATCTTCATTTTCTGAAGTGCGGACTACCGCCCCCTCAAAGTGATTTGATTCGTTAATGCCAAATGTGGAACGTATAAAATATTGAGTTAATGATATTATATATGATATTATACTGGAATTATAATATACCTTTATATAATTATGATTCAATTCAATTAAATAGGAAATAGAAATGAATGTAGCGTTCATGCGTACGTACGACTTACCGTCTCCATGAACAGTGCATTTAATTTCTTTCCTCTAAATGTTATGTAATATTATAAATGAATGTATATACTTGATATATATGATATATATTATATCTACATCATGAATATAATTCTGGATATAATGGATATTTTACTACATGAACAACTTGTAATTATAAAGAGTTTATTTTTGACTCAAGTACCAATGATCGACAAAATGACCATTATTAACATAAATAATTACATAATGTTCATAACATGGTAGTAAGTGATATAAAAGGAATAATGAACTTGAAAAAGGTTCTTAAGAATGTAGAAATTAACTCAAGTTTATTATTCAGGACGTTAAAGAACGATCGAGTCAAGTCGGACCCGAGGTAAGGGACATCGTCTCAATCTCCTTTCATTGAGGCATATTTTGTTTTATACACAACTTTCTTTTATATGATGTATAAACCCCTTTGACTTTTATGGTTATTCAAAAGGAATATTTTTATATGAAGAGTTTACTAAACGACAAAAGGGAATGTTTTTTTGTCGTACGTATGTGGCGACAACGACTTCTCCGCCGCCGTGACCATTATTTGAGTTTCAGCTTCCGCTACAAGCCGTAACTTTTTTTGAATGAAAAATAAATACCATGTTTTACTTTTCTTTTATTTTGGTATTGAAAATGGGTTTCATAATGTTTTTATATCAATGTGTTGTATTGATATCTTGTGATTGAAAAGTGGAAATGTTATGTTTCCTTTATTCATGTTTTATGTGATACGATTATGTTATGGTTCTTGGGCATTGTTATGAAGACGAGTGGTTCCATGATAAACTAAGGGCGGGTGAGCCTGATATAGCTCTCCAATGAATTGGGTAACGTGAAGGAGTTAAACGTTAAGGTTTCTCCGAAGAGATTTAGGGAATATACTGTGATGGGTATTCCAAACGTAACTGTGAGGGTTACTCCCTACGTAAGAATGTTATGAATGTCTAAATTTACCTTTATGTCTTATGATTTCTATGATTTATTCATGATTTGATGAGGTATGTTAAAGTGATTATGTTTTATGAGTAAAGTATGATTTCATACATGGACTAATGTTTTCATTTCGTACTTTTATATCCCTTACTGAGCTTTTTATGCTCATCCCAGGTTTTTGAAATGTTTTTCACATGTCAAGGGAAAGTTAAATGATGTGATGATAGTGTCAAGGAAGTGTCAAGAAAGAATCCATGTTTTATTTTAAATATTTTTCCATTTATGAGAAAAATTAGTACTATCTTTTATGTAACCACTTTTTTTAAATGTGGAATGTAATGCATGTTTTATGATCTAATTCTCTAAAAATCTAAACCTAAAAATATCCTCAACGTGTATTCTTGAAGTAACTCAATATTAAGTAATGTTTAAAGATGGGGCATTATAGTTGGTATCAGAGGTCAGTTTAGATAACTTTAGGAGTTATAATTCTATTAAATGATTATCCAAAAATATATTTTTTTATGGTCAAATTGAAATGATATAGCATTTGAAGATTACCGTGTTGCTTCTTCTAAGAAATGTTTGTCCAGAATGGTTTTCCGCAGAGGAAATAGGGAAGCAGTACTAGGAAGCCATACAGAAGGAAATGACCTTCCGAATTAGCATTCTGAGATGGTCGAAATAGGAACTAAACAGTTTGTTTCAGTGATGGCGCAGTTGACTCAAGCGATACATGGCAGTGGTATCCATGCATGAGATCAACCAGATCAATCGAAGAGGAACATGTCAGTGGTGGAAAATTTCATGAGGAAACATCCCCCATAATTCAGAGGATCATCTAACTCTGTGCTAGCTGAAGGGTGGATTAAAGCACTAGAGAATATTTTCGATGTGATGGGGTGTTTAGATAATCAAAAGGTTAGTCTTGCTATTTACCGTTTGGAGGGTGAAGCAGATCAGTGGTGGTCTATGGTTAATAATATCAGGGATGCTGATGAGATTGATGCTCTCGACTGGGATTAATTCAAAGGTATGTTTCTTGAGAAGTATTTTCCTAAGGATAATCGACTTAGGATGGAAAAACAATTCCTGGAATTGAGGAAAGAGGAAGACTCAGTGGCTGCCTATGAAGAAAGGTTCACTCGATTGGCAAGGTATGCTCCAAATTTTATCTAAGACCTTGATAGTAAAATCAATCATTTTTACTCAGGATTAAATCCAAAATATCGAAGGGATTTAGCTTCTCGTGAGTTCAAGAGTTATGAAAAGCTTGTTTGATGTGCTGAGAAGGTGGAAATGGAGTTTGCCGATGATCAAGTGTTCTATAACAACCAGCAGAATAAGAGACCGAGGTGGAAGGAGAAAGGAAAGAATTCTTCAAAAAGGTCTGATGGTCAGAAAACAAAGTTTCCAGTTTATGATAAATATGGTAAAAGGCATGCTGGGGAATGTCTTCTGAATTCTGGAAAGTGCTACCGATGCGATAAGATGGGACATAAGGCTCGTGATTGCACTGAAAAATATCAGGGTGATGGTAAGACCAAATTTGATTTACAATTAGTGAAATGTTTTAAGTGCAATGAGATGGGTCACTATGAAAAAGAGTGTCCGACAAAGATCTCAAGTGATGGGAAGTAGTTAGACTACAAGGAGAAAGGGGTGCTGAAATCCTTTGCAACTACTTCAGCAGATGTCGGGCCATCAAATGAAGTGGTATCAAGTACTTTGTTTGTTTTTTCAGATTATGCCAGTGTGTTGTTTGATTCGGGGACTACACATTCTTTCATCTCTAAAAACATTTCTAGTAAAATGGGAATACCATCTCAAGAAATGACTCCTGAACTAGTGGTAAAAACACCTGGGGAAAATGTTGAGGCAAAAATAATTTATAAGAATTTTCCTATCCTTATCCGTGGAAAGAAACTACTTGAAAACCTTATTGTTTTACCTCTAGTAGAGTTTGATGTTATCCTGGGTAAGGATTGGCTCTCTATTTACCATGCTAAGATTGAATATAGAGCTAAATAAGTTTCTTTTCAGAAAGACTTTCAGTTTGTGTACAAGAATGAACCATTACTGTTGATAAAATATCAAGAGGCTGAGAAACTTATAAAAAATGGAAATGAATGTTACCTTGTACATATCGTTGAAAACAAGGGAACTGTTCAGATTAATGATGTGCCAATGGTAAATGAGTATCCTAATATTTTTCCTGATGAGATGCCTGGAATAATATCAGATCGGGAAGTTGAATTTACCATTGACTTAGTTCCTAATACTAAGCTAATTTCAAAACCCCCTTATCGAATGGCTCAAATTGAACTTTTAGAGTTCAAGGAGCAATTTCAAGATTTATTAGAGAAAAGTTTCATTCGACCTAGCACATCACCATGGGGTTCTCCTGTTTTATTTGTTAAAAAGAAAGATGGTTCAATGAGACTTTGCATTGATTATAGAGCCTTGAATAACATCACTATTAAGAACAAATATCCTTTGCCTCATATCGATGATTTGTTTGATCAGCTCCAGGGAGATCAGTTTTTTTCAAAGATTGACCTGAGATCGGGGTACCATCAGTTGAAGGTAATGGAAACAGATATTCTAAAGACCGCGTTTCGTACAAGATATGGCCATTATGAATTTTTAGTTATGCCTTTTGGGCTAACCAATGCACCTGCTGTATTCATGGACCTTATGAATAGAATTTTCCATGATTTCTTAGATAAGTTTGTGGTTGTTTTCATTGATGATATTTTGGTTTTTTATAAAAGTAAAGAGGAGCATGAAAGTCATTTAAGGGTTATTTTGTAAACCTTAAATGAAAATAAATTGTATGGGAAATTCAGCAAGTGTGAGTTTTGGTTGCAACAAATTTCTTTCCTTGGTCATATTGTTTCTAAAGATGGGATAACTATTGATCTTGCAAAAAAAAGGTTGTTGAAGAATGGCCAAGACCCACAAATTTAACTGAGATTCGTAGCTTCCTTGGTTTGGAAGGCTATTACCAAAGGTTTGTTAGAATTTTTTCACGGTTATCTAGTCCAATGACTAAGCTAACTCGGAAGGGTGTTAAGTTTATCTGGACAAAAGAATGTGATGATTGTTTTCAGGAATTGAAAAGAAGATTGGTGAATGATCCAGTTTTGGCACTACGTTCCAGGAATGGTGAGTTTGTTATCTACAATGATGCTTCATTGAAAGGACTTGGTTGCGTCCTAATGCAGAATGATCAGGTAATTTCTTATTCTTCACGACAGTTGAAAACACATGAGGTAAATTACCCTAAACATGATTTGGAATTAACTATTGTTGTTTTCACTTTAAAATTTTGGAGGCATCATTTTTCTGGAGTAAATTGTGAAATATATACCGATCACAAAAGTTTAAAGTATATATTCACTCAGAAAGAACTGAACATAAGACAGAGGAGATGGCTAGAATTAATCAAGTATTATGATTGTACAATTCATTACCATCTGGGAAAAGAAAATAAAGTGGCTGATGCTTTGAGTTGAAAATTAATGTTTCATTAACAATGTTACATTTGGAACGTGACCCTTTAGTTAAGGATTTGATGAAATTTGGCATAGAAGTTGTTGATGCAGGATGTTCTTCTATTTTGTTTCAGGTATCAGTGAAATCTTCTCTATCAGATAGAATTAAGAAAGAATAGAAGCAATACAATGAGTTGCAGAAAAAGGTAGAGCTGGTTCAGAAGGGTAATTTGCCTGAATTCAGCATTGATAATGATAGTGTTTTGAGAATTGGGAAGAGATTGTGTGTGCCGTGTGATTCATAGTTGAAGAGAGAGTTGTTATGTGAAGCTCATAGTTCTCCTTTTTCAGTTCATCCAGGCAGTACTAAGATGTATAAAGATCTTCAAGAGTATTACTGGTGGGACGGAATGAAAAGAGACATTGCTGATTTTACTGTGAAGTGTTTGATTTGTCAATAGGTTAAAGCAGAGCGGTAGTTACCGAAAGGGATGCTTCAGCCTTTACCAGTACCAGAGTGGAAATGGGAGAATATATCCATGGAATTCATTGTGGGATTGCCGAAGACACCTCGAGGTAATAATGCAATCTGGGTTATTGTTGATCGCTTTAATAAATCTGCTCAATTCCTTGATAGACGAGATACTTTTTTGCTTGATCAAATTTCCTGTTTGTATCTTAAAGAGATAGTCAGGTAACATGGAGTTCCTCTCTCCATTGTATCTGACCGTGATCCCAGGTTCACTTCTAACTTTTGGAAAGGCCTTCAAAAGTTGTTGGGTACTTAATTAAATTTTAGTACAACTTTTCATCCTCAATCAGATGGGCAGTCAGAAAGAATGATTCAGAATTTGGAGGATATTCTATGTGCTTGTTCGATGGATTATCAGGGATTTTGGGACCACATATTTCTTTGGTTGAGTTTTCTTATAATAACAATTTTCATTCCAGTATAAAGATGGCACCATTTGAGGCATTATATGGGAAGCGGTGTCGAACTCCACCTTTCTGGGATGAAGTGGGTGAAAGAAAGTTGATGGGACCGGAATTGGTAGAAGAGTTGGCAGAAAAAGTTCAACTGATATAGAAACACATGAGAATAGATCAGAGCAGGCAGAAGAGTTATGCGGACAATAGGAGGAAGGATTTCTCTTTTGATGTAGGTGATCATGTTTTTCTCAAAGTTTCGCCATGGAAAAGTGTGATGCGATTTGGTAAGAAAGGAAAGTTGAGTCCAAGGTTCATTGGACCCTATAAAATTCTGGAGAGAGTTGGATCAGTTGCATACCGAGTGGCTTTACCTCTGAGTTTAGCTCAGGTACACAATGTTTTTCATGTTTCAATGTTGAGGAAGTACATGCCAGACCCATCTCATGTTTTGAGTCCAGAGGTAGTTCAGCTAGAAGAGAATCTATCTTATGAGGAACAACTGGTCCAAATTCTTGACCACAGGGAGAAAGTGTTGCGGAATAAGGTGATTCATCAAGTAAAGGTTTTTTGGAAAAACCACATGAGTGAAGAGGCAACATGGGAATCTGAAAATGCAATGAGGGTTAAATACCCCCAATTATTCGATAAGTAAATACATTACGGGGACACAATTTTCTAAAGGGGGGAAGGATGTAACATCCCAAGTAATTAATGAATAATAGATATTCTTATCTATGTCTATTCATGAATTATATAGTGTTTTATAGGCTTAAAATGAGAATAAATCCAATCATAAGCATGGAATACACTAATATTTTAAGAAGATTGTTTTACTGCCTTTTGATGGAAAACCATTTTTAAATCAAACTTTTGAAAATTTTATAAGCTCTATTTGTAAAAATAAACTTATTATTTATTATTGGGACATTTAAATTTACATTGGAAATTTTTTTGGTATTTTTCTAACAATGTCCATTTTTTAATGAATAGTGAAAAATACTGCATTTTACATCAAAACTTCTTTTTCATATAATTTAATAATATAGTTAGATTATCTTTTTAATTGGCTTTAAAGTGTAAATAGAATATTTTTTTACCATTTAATCCAATAGTTGTCATTATAATTAATTTCACTTTGGAATTGGGCATAAACTAATGCCAAACTTTTCATAGATATTGTTTCAAAAAAACCCGCTATTCGTTTTGACAACGGGAATTATTTTTAAATTAATTATTGAAATTTCTGTGTTTGGAATTAGGTAAAATGGATTTCATATTTGGAATCATAAGGTCCAAATTATGTGATCAAGACTCTTTTGATTTTGGACTTTGTGAATAGTAACGACGGTAATTATCGTTAATTATCTTGATTAATTAGTAATTGGGTAGTTAAGGATAATCAAATAATATCATAATAATAAACAATGACACCAACATGTGTCCTAATACTACTGGTTGTGTCATGGCCGACCATGGGATTCCTTGTGCCAAACTTGGGGACCCCATGGAATCACTTTTGTGTGATAATGACTTTTTATCTTTTTATTTTTAAAGAAAGTTAAATATAACAAAGAATGTATCACCTGAGTAAAACATTTTTAATTTTGTATACATAAATGATCTATTGGAATATAAATATTCATTGGAAAGATAAAAATATTTCCTACATCATAGTAGTTTTTTTATAATTTTTATACATTAAATAAATTAAATTATTTATGACATCATGATGATGCAACGATTACATCATTAATGAACGATTTAAACAAAATTAAAAGATAATGTAAAATCTAAGACTTAAACTTGTCAAAGACCTATTGTATGAGTATATTTCGAACCCTTATCACCTTATAATAGAAATAAATCAATGTGGGACCTTTAAAATCCTAAAATCATTTGAAAATAATGTAACATTTTATACCTTTCCAAGAGTGCCCCTCCTCTCCTCTTATAAAAGGCCCCCACCTCTACCTACTTACCCACACCTCTCAAGCCTTTGGCTCGGCCAAGATCTGCTCCTTTTGTCTCTAAACATCCCTCTCCTCATCCTATAAGCCTTACCCTAGGCAGGAAGCTCTTCAAGAAACCCCTTTGGTTCAAACCAAAGGGAGTTACCCGATTTAAAGGTAATGTCTTCACTTGTGTTCTTTTGTTTTATTTTGCTTCTCCAACCCACTAAACTCTTTTTATTAGTTTATTTTGTAACAAAAACAGTATCTTCAATATATTAAGATATTTTTATAAGAAGGATTCGAGCTACACTTACAAACACCTACATCTAATGGTTAAAGAACATACTGTTTCTATGGATGGTGAATTTCTGTCTCACGAAATGATGATTGTTCAATATTATTTTAACACCTTCAAAGGTGGACAGTAAGATGTAAATATATTTATATATGATATATAATATGTTTATGTTTTACTTAAGCTTATTTATTTTTCATTTTTGGCATACCTTTATGGTTTCCATTATGGGTAAACACGATATCTTTATTTTTGGAAGTGCGGACTACCGCCACTTCAAAGTGATTTGATTCGTTAATACCATATGTGGAACATATAAAGGATGGAGTTAATGATATTATATATGATATTACACCGGAATTATAATATAACTTTATATCATTATGATTCAATTCAATTAAATAGGAAATAGAAATGAAAGTAGCGTTCATGCGTACGTACGACTTACCGTCTCCATGAACGGTGCATTTCATTTCTTACCTCTAAATGTTATGTAATATTATAAATGCATGTATATACTGGATATATATGATATATATTATATCTACATCATGAATATAATTATGGATATAATGGATATTTTACCACATGAACAACTTGTAATTATAAAGAGTTTATTTTTGACTCAAGTACCAATGATCGACAAAATGGCCATTATTAACATAAATAATTACATAGTGTTCATAACATGATAGTAAGTGATATAAAAGGAATAATGAACTTGAAAAAGGCTCTTAAGAAATTAGAAATTAACTCAAGTTCATTATTCAGGATGTTAAATAACGATCGAGTCAAGTCGGACCCGAGGTAAGGGACATCGTCTCAATGTCCTTTCATTGAGGCATATTTTGTTTTATACACAACTTTATTTTATACGGTGTATAAAACCCTTTTACTTTTACATTTATTCAAAATGAATCTTTTTATATGAAGAGTTTACTAAAAGACAAAAGGGAATGTTTTTTTTGTCGTACGTATGCAGCGACAACGACTTCTCCGCCACTGTGACCATTATTTGAGTTTCAGCTCCCTCTACAAGCCATAACTTTTTATGAATGAAAAATAAAGACCATGTTTTACTTTTATTTTATTTTGATATTGGAAATAGTTTTCATAATGTTTTTATATCAATGTGTTGTATTGATACCTTGTGATTGAAAAGTGGAAATGTTATGTTTCCTTTATGCATGTTTTATGTGATACGATTATGTTATGGTTCTTGGGAATTGTTATGAACATGAGTGGTTCCATGATAAACTATGGGCGGGTGAGCCCAATATATCTCTCCAATGCATTGGGTAACGCGAAGGAGTTATACGTTAAGGTTTCTCCGAAGAGATTTAGGGAATATACTGTGATGGGTATTCCAAACGTAACCATGAGGGTTACTCCCTACGTAAGAATGTTATGAATGCCTCAAGTTACCTTTATGTCTTATGATTTCTATGATTTATTCATTATTTGATGAGGTATTTTAAAGTGAATATGTATTATGAGTAAACTATGATTTCATACATGGACTAATGTTTTCATTTCATACTTTTATATCCCTTACTGTGCTTTTTATGCTCATCCCAAGTTTTTGAAATATTTTTCACAGGTCAAGGGAAAGGTACATGATGTGATGATAGTGTCAAGGAAGTGTCAAGGAAGTGTCAAGAAAGAATCCATGTTTTATTTTAAATATGATTCCATTAATGGGAAAAATGAGTACTATCTTTTATTTAACCACTTTGTTTAAATGTGGAACGTAATGCATGTTTTATGAACTAATTCTCAAAAACTATAAACCTGAAAAGATCCTCAACATGTATTCTTGAAGTAACTCAAGATTAAGTAATGTTTAAGGATGGGGCCTTATACCGACACAGGCAGGAGTACTGGTGCGAGCCCTACTTGTGGAGAGCTTCCTTGTTGAGCCTACACTAGCAGCGAGGCCTACTGCAGGGTGACACATAGTGGAGTCTTCTGCAGCCAGCAGTAGACAGATGTCGCAGAGGTCTAAGAAGACCAGGCCATCAGGTGGGAGACCTCAAGATACTAATTCGGAGGTGTGGGGAACACGCAGCAGAGCCAGACATACGAGAGGCAAGCAGTTCTATGCATGCAGCGGGTAGGGCCACATGACTCGTGACAGCCCGACCCGCCATGCAAAGGAGCATCAGACGGTTGAGGGACCACCCAGTAAGAGGCAGAGGTTCGACCGTGGTGGTCCGCAGGGAGCAGGCGGACGAGGCAGAGGAGCTGGATGAGCAGAAGGTGGTGGGTGATGCTTTGAGGCTCTACCACCACCACCACTAGGTGGTCCACCCCGACCCCAGGGAGCTGGCATACAGAGGTAGGCTCAGCTTCAGGTAGTGGAGGCTTACGACCATGGCACATCTAAGATGATTCTAGGTACTATATGTGTTTACTTCACCCTTACTGTAGTTCTTATAGACATAGGAGTGAGTCATTCTTTCATTGCCACTACCCTTGTTCGGAGCTCGGAGATTCGGACAGAGCTGTTGGCTCGATCCTTACGGCTAGAGACTCCTATGAGAGCAGACTCGACGATTACACAGTGGTGCCGGTAGTGTGAGCTTACTCTAGGAGGTGAGAGCTTCGGCTGGGATCTTTTTGTAGATTCGTCGAGGCCTTAAGACATCATCTTGGGCATGGATTGGTTATCTACAGTCCATACTCGGATCGACTATATTAGGTACAAGGTGAGGTGTGTCCGCACAGATGGGAGCAGGTTCACCTTCACTGGAGAGAAGGGAGCCTTTGTAGTGCAGGATGGACTTGCGTAGAGGAGAGGACAGCTGATCACCCATCAGTTGGCTAGTCTCATCCTAGGATCAGTTGACGTGCGGAGTCCGAGTTTTCCTGTTGTGGTAGATCTGTATTCAGACGTTTTTCCTGATGACGTTCTAGGATTACCTCCTCAAGGAGAGGTAGATTTCTACATTGAACTATACCCCGGGACAACCTCGATATCTACTCCAACATATCGGATGGCTCCCGCTGAGCTTCATGAGATGCGGGTACAATTGGAGGACTTACAGGGCAAGTGATTCATCCGACCTAGTGTTTCACCCTGGTCTTCTCCAATTTTATTCTCTAAGAAGGAAGATGGGAGCTTACAACTATGTGTCGACTACCGTCGCCTAAATCAGGTGACCGTAAAGAACAAGTATCCACTCTTGAGGATTGAAGACCTCTTTGATCAACTCAAGGGAGTACGATGGTTCTCAAAGATAGACCTCAGGTTAGGCTATCATCAGCTCAGAGTTCAAGATGAGGATGTGCAGAAGACGACCTTCGGGTGTCGGTATGGACACTATGAGTTCTTGGTTATTCCTTTCGGTGTAACCAACACTCCAGCAGTGTTCATGAGTCTCATGAACAGGATATTTCATCCTTACCTCGATTGATTTGTCATAGTCTTCATCGACGACATACTGATTTACTCGACTACTGAGGAGGAGCACGCCTACCACTTGCAGGTTGTACTGGACACACTCCAAGAGTACCAGCTTTATGGTAAGCTTTCTAAGTGTTAGTTATGGATTTGAGAGGTCCAATTCTTGGGGCACATTATCTCTGAGGAAGGAGTTGCGGTGGATCATGTGAAGATCGAGGCAGTGCTTGCTTGGGAGCCACCCATGAGTGTGACTGAGGTGCGGAGTTTCCTAGGTCTGGCTGGGTATTCTTGGAGATTTGTGCCAGACTTCTCTAGAGTTGCAGCACCACTTTCAGTTTTGACGAAGAAGGGGAAACCCTTCGTGTGGTCAGATAGATGTCAGTAGAGCTTTTAGGACCTGAGACAGAGATTGACCAGTGCACCCATATTTAGGTTACTAGAGGAGGGCGTAGGGTACGTATTATACTGCGATGCATCAGGGACCAGACTCAGGTGTGTCCTGATGCAGGAGTAGTCGGTGATCGCTTATGGTTCACGACAGTTGAGGCAGCACGAGCAGAACTATGCTACCCATGACCTGGAGTTAGCAGTAGTGGTCTTCTCCTTAAAGATATGGTGGCATTATCTGATGTGCAAGTTCTTTATAGTATATTCTGACCACCAGAGTCTCAGGTACATCTTCTCATAGAAGGACCTGAACCTGAGACAATGGAGATGGCTTGAGTTCCTCTAGAACTATGACTTTGAGATAGTCTATACTCTTAGAAAGGGGAATGTAGTAGCAGATGCTCTCAGCAGGAGATCGGGCATTCAGCTACTTGGAGAGGCGACAGAGCAACTAGCCGCTTTGCAGATATCCTTTATAGATAGAGATGGAGCATCCTTTCTACAGTCGCTCACAGTCACTCCTCCACTACTACATCGGGTCATAGAGGCACATCGTGGGGACGTTGACTGTGAGACGTGACGTGCTCAAATTTACACAGGGTAGGCGCCTGATGGATTTTCTGAAGGAGTAGAGCATGTCATCCTCTTTAGGGGAAGTACCATTGTACCAGTTGAATTACAGGAGGAGGTGCTGAGGGAGTTTCACACTTCCCCTTTGGCGGTACATCCAAGAGTGGTGAAGATGTACCGGGATCTCAGACGACAACATTGGTGGCTAGGTATGAAGAAGGCTGTGGCAAAGTTCATTTCACGATGCCTCACCTGCCAGCAGGTGAACGCAGAGCACAAGGTACCAGCAGGATTGGTACGACCATTAGAGGTCCTATAGTGGAAGTGGGATGGGATATCCATGGATTTCATGACGGGGCTCCCTCGTACTTCCAGAGGACATGACTCCATCTGGGTGATTGTCGACCGACTCACCAATTCGACCCACTTCCTACCTATCAGAGAGAAGGGATCAATGGATATCTTGGGACGCCTCTACGTTCAGGAGATCTTATGACTTCATGGTGTGGCATCATCTATCGTCTTCGATCTAGATGCTCGCTTTACTTCCTAGCTTTGGAAGGGGTTGCAGGAGGCGTTTGGGACGCAGCTACGCTTGAGCACCGCCTTTCATCCTCAGATGGATGGGCAGACAGAGAAAACCATTCATACACTCGAGGAAATCCTCCTTGAATGAATCCTTGACTTTGGTCACATCTGGGAGGATCACCTACCCTTGGTGGAGTTTGCGTACAACAACAGATACCACTAAACCATCGAGATGCCACCATACGAGGCATTGTATGGTATGAAGATCACCTCTATGCTGGAATGACCCTGGGGAATCAGCACTTGTAGGACCAGAGATGGTCCAAGCTACAACGGAGAATGTGTAGATCATCTAGGAGCAGATGAGGACTGCACAGAGCCGACATAAGTCCTATACTAATAGGAGGCATAGACCACTAGAGTTCGAGGACGGTAGCCACATTTTCTCACGGTTCTCACCTCGATGTGGATTACGAAGATTTGGCTGGGGTGACAATTTATCTCCACGCTTCATCGGACCATTCCAGGCTCTCAACAGGGTAGGCGAGGTGGCTTATTGCCTGGCTCTTCCACCTCAGTTGCACCGGGTGCACGACGTCTTCCACATATCTCAGCTGAGGAGATACGTGCACGACCCGACCCATATCATTGACCACAGGGAGCTAGACATCGATGAAGGGGTGACTTTTGCAGAGGTCCCGGTGGAGATTGAGGATCGACAAGAGTGGCTCCTACGTGGACGGTCGATTGCTCTTGTGCGCATTCGTTGGTAGCATGGGAACCGCCATGAGAGCACATGGGAGCGGGAGGCTCATATGCGTGCACAATACCCTCATTTTCCCCTAGTTTATGATGTAGCTTTACGTGGATGTAAAGTTCTGAGGTAGGAGTAATGTAAAGACCCATAAATTTCATGAAATTTTTTTCTTAAATTCTTTGGGATTTTAAGATTACGCGGTTTCTCACAGCACCTGATTCTAAGGCTCGGTGTGCCCGGAATAATTTTCCGAAGTTTAGCTTGGGTACATTCAGTGAATGAACGAGTGGGTTTTTCTATCTTTTGAACTGCTGCTCGGAATTAAAATCTGAGGGCACTGATGAACTCGCAACACCGATAATTTTTTAATAGGACCTTTACCGAAGATGCATTTGCACAGGAGAAGAAGTTAATTTTTGTGGATTAATTGAGAGGTGAATAAAATTGTGGGACACATTTTATTTTTATAACTTAAGTGGTTATAAAATACATGGGGAAGTTAGGGTGGGACCCACTAACATCCTAACTACCCATGTGAGGATAAATGTGAGGTGGGGCCCACACGAGCCCTAACCCTTCACATTTCCATAACTCTCATAAACTCCCACTTTAAAACTTGTTAACCCCCTTTAATTATGTAAATCCCACTTTCCCCCTCTTTATTTCATGCCAACACACACATTAATTAATTAATTGAAACTCTTCATTAATTAATTAAGTGTTTGAATTTTGTAAATTTGAATGCATGGAATGATTTAATAAAATAAGGGAAGCCTTATTTTATTTTTGGGGGTTTGGCATGTTGTGTTGAGATTTTGGGGGAGAGAGCTCTAGTTTTATTTGAAGAACTTCATCCTCAACAAATAACGTCAACTCTTCGACGAGGAACTTCGACTCCACGACCCCAGTTTCTCCGTCCTCTTCTTCCTCCGCAACAAGGGAGGAGACACCGATGCAGGAACTCACCAACAACGTCACAACTTTTAATCTTCTCTCCGTGACAAAAAGGGGGGACATCACTTCCTCCTCAGACGCTCTCCATTGACTTCTACGAACCCTCATCTCGCGACGCCATCAACCATGATGCAAACACTCATCATCTTTTTGAGGTAGGGTGTGTTGATTCAATTTTATTGAGAATAAAATTGTTCATTGTGTTTTATGATCCTTGTGCATTCTTGGCCATGTG
The DNA here is from genome assembly GCA_963277665.1 of Viscum album. Taxonomy (NCBI): domain Eukaryota; kingdom Viridiplantae; phylum Streptophyta; class Magnoliopsida; order Santalales; family Viscaceae; genus Viscum; species Viscum album. Next base: position 3,465,608 of record OY728165.1, read on the forward strand.
ATACCGTCTAACACGGAGGGCGCGGGATGAACGAACATGGCCCGACAACCCTCTGCTGGAAATTTATTCCTTTGGAATTGGCAGGCGGAGGTGGAGGAAAACAAGGCGTCGTCGCGCCCTGCCAGGATCATGGCGATGGGAACTGGCGCTGTCGTGCCAGTTGTGCAGAACAAACCACCACCCACAACAAGGGCCATTTCTACGGATGAACCAGCCAGCCTGTCGGTCGACCGTGCGAAGAGGAGCCATGGAGCAAAGAGGGCACCGCGTTAGAGGACCGGCCGACCCGTCGGCCGGCCGTGCGGTGCTGGACCACGGCGCCAGGAGGGCACCGCGCTGGAGGACCAGCGGCCCGCCCATGCGGGCCGCGTGCGCAAAGACCAGCTGGTCCATCCGACTAGTTTGGGGAAGGGAGGCGCCGCCAGTGCAGAAGACCGGGGGGGGGGGGGGGTGGGGGGTCTCCCCCCCCTTGGAGCCCGTTCGGCTTCGGCCGAGGCGGGGCCGGGCCACGCCAGGCCGAGCCAGGCCGCGCCCCGCCGGGCCGCGCCGCGCCACTTCGGGCCGTGCCGCGCCACTTCGGGCCGGGTTGCGCCACTTCGAGCCGGGCCGCGTCCCTTCGGGCCTACTTGAGTATTCCCTTCAGACCGGTCCGACACCCCTAGTGGGTTGGACCCTTCAAACTGGATCAACTCGACCCGTCGGCCCACTGGGCTAAATGGGTCGGGCCCGTAATTCACTTAAACGTGAATAACTTAAGGACCACGCATCCGATAAATGCGCCATCTACGGAACTTGGAATTTTTCGATAAGACAGTCCTTTTGTGATACTCTAAGTGAGTTTTAGATGAATTTGGATATCAACCAGTTTAGAAACGAGCATATTTCTAACCGAGACCCTGGGAAGTAAAAACCAATATCTCTCAGACCGGGCGTCCGATTGACGCACCGTCAATTGCGTAGAGTTCCTACTAACAAGACAGAACTTTGGGATACATCAACTCTGGGATTCGTGATAGTTGATGTATCGACCCCCCTTGGCTCATGGAGTAGACCCTCCCGAAATCGAGCGTGCTATGTGCACAAACCCTAGAGCTGGCTACGACTGCGACGACAATGATGACTGTACTTGGATCCTACGTGGGTTCGACAACGAGGATTACTGTACTTGGATCCTCTGTGGGTTTGGCATCGATGATGACTGTACTTGGATCCTACGTGGGTTCAGCAGCGATGGTTACTGTACATGGATCCTACGTGGGTTCAGAAGCGACGATATCTGTACTTGGATCCTACGTGGGTTCGACAGGGGAGATGATTCAGAGGCTACATCTATCATCTCCACCCCTCTTTGTGATTAGTATACTCGTGTGAGATGAGTCTTGACTTTCAATCTTTATCATCGATATGATTGACTTGCTTTCCTATGTGGATTGGGTTGTGCTTTCTTGTGTGGACTGGGTTGTACTTGGTCTCGTGAGTTGGAGTCGATCTGGAATTGATAACTTAGGTATATGTATGGGAATATATCTAAGTAGAGTTGGTTGATACTTCGTGTTTGTATCTTTCCTTTGTGGTTTATCCTTTGTGGATTCTGGGAGACCTTCAGGGGTCTTGGGGTCCCTACTGAGTATTGTATACTCACCCCTGCATGGGATATGCCCGCACTACATGGTGTTGGTTGCAGATGACGGACAACGATGATCGTGGTTGAGGCTTGAGGAGCGGGATGGTATCCGGAGGTGGACTATCAGGCGGTACATACACGGAGTGGAAGGACGAACCTGAGGAGGTTAGGAGACCATATGTACCCACCCTTCAGGTGGGATAGCCGGAGGATAACTCGGTGGATGCTGATTTACTTTACTACTGCTGTACTTTCTTTTCAATTGTACTGTACTTTTAGTTGGGTTTGTATTCTGGCCCGTTTACTTTTCAGCACTTACTTTTGTACTCAGTTTTTTTAGTGTTTACTTCATCTGGCATTCTCTATTGTGTTTGTTTACTTATATAAAGGCAATGCCTTCCCTTTTATCAGGATTTACACCTTTGTTGCTAGTCGCTAGCCCCTGGCCTATGGGAGGCAGGCTTGGTGTAGTCACAGCTCGGGCGTCGAGGACGGGTCGTGACATTATCAAATTAATGTCTACATTTTTTAAAAATTAATTATAATATTGTTCAAATAAAGTCATAAAAACATTTATTTTGAGTAAATTGTATTTTGAAAACAAATAAAGACGTTATGAAAATTATGTTTTTTTTTATCAATATGTTTTATGTATATAATAAAATTATAAAAATATTTAAAAATTAAATATTACTATTCATATTACTTATTTTAACGCAGGTTTTATAACAATTATGTTTAAATAACTATATTAATAATATAAAATTGTTTTTTTTAAAACTCAGTGTCGCATGAATGAAAACTCAGAAATTATTTCATAGAGCACAAGATTAACTTGGTGTTGAGTATAATGAAATATAGACTTTTTTTAGTGTTAAATTCAATTCATTAAATATATTTAATTTATTCAAAAAAAAGTTCATAAAAACTTAGGGGCTTACAATGTTTCTCTAGAAAGAAAAGATTACTATAATTGAATCTTGGGTGTTACATGACTGGGTTAACTCAATGTGACAATGATAATGAAAGGTGTAAAATTATAATGATGATTCCAATGATCAGAAGGATTTTAGTATTTTAATGTCACACCTTTATTCATTTCTCCCAGGTATATGAATTAATACCTTTAAATAATGCTCTAGCTTTTTTCCAGGCTAAGGGACTGGACAAACATAATTTGAATTTTGTTGGGAATATATGGTGGGACCATAATATTTCAGTCATTATGTTAGCCATAAGTTTTTTTCTAGGCCTCATATAGGGAATCTTGACATCCTATAACTCTGATTTTTATTAGTCTTCTCTTCATAGGTTTTTAACCTAATTAGTTTTTCATCTCTTTAATTTATAACATTCTATTTTTACAAAAACATATTAGTCTTGTGTCTAGTGAGAAAATACTTGAATTTTCATAATCCTCCCTTTGTGGGTTTTAAACCATGTGAGAAACATGTATATTTCCATTGATAGTTTACGGTCATGTGATCTAGATCAATTAAGGTCAGTGTTTTAGTTTGAAAAGTTTTAAAATTGTTTCATTGAAGTTTAAGGTTATACATTTTTGACCAATGGTGTCGTAGTTTTCATGGAAAAATGGAGGAAAAAACTTTTTATTTATGAATGAACAATTTCATAGATGTATCTAACCTCATAGGATAGTGCACATAGTTTAAGGTCATTATAATCAAACCAATGTATTGAGTGGTTTAAGAGCACACGACTAGGGATAATAGTTTAAGAATAAAACATCATATTCTCACACTAGGAATTAGTACGGTTCTTGGAAGCATAACTTAAAGGATATCTAAACCACTTAAATAGTTTTATTGTGGGATTTATAAATCACATCTCAAGTATTTTGATCCAAGTATGACTAGATGGGATATGTAAAAAAATGATAACCACTAACTATATTTAAATGACAGGTTTTGATATGATATTATCTAGGAATATAAAGATTATAGGTCACTCCCCTCAAGATGATATACTTCCAATTGATAGGAAAAAATAAAGACTCATATGAAAATATATATTGAGGAATGTATTCAAATAAAAAAAAGTGTCCATTGGAGTTGGGTATAATTATTACTGATATTCATGAGATGTTGGTTAGACTTAAACACTTGGTAAATGAAGTATGTTATAGAAAACATGGATTGAAGGAGGGTTTAGGTACACCAAAAGTTACATCTCCAAGTACTTAGCACATTATCAAGGTACATGGATATAATAGATCACTGCTCTAACTTTTTCCTAGACCAGTGGATCTAGTGAGAATAACTCACCATTTTCTAGGGTTATATGGTGGGAATTAAAATATTTGATCCTTTTCAATTTATACCCAACTTTTTCCTAATCCTTGAACATGAGAATCTTATCAAGTGAAGACTTTACTTTTCCTCAAACTTCCCTTTATAGGTTTTCAGCATGATAATTTTTATGTCTCTTTAATTAGTAGTTTAAGTTCATGTAATTTTTACAATGATAATGTATTTAAGGTCATAAAACAATGACCAAAAGTTAAGTGGCCTATATATAAAGGTAGATGAAAAAACTGACATGAATGAAGGTCTCATTACAAGAATAGACTACCTGAGGGGGTGTGTACATAGTTAAGGGTCATGATGTATATATGTTGACGTGAAATTGGTTTAAAGTAATAATTTAGAAGGGGATAAAGATACAAGGATTCCCTGATACCATTTGAACAAGGAACAATGATTTAATTGTAAAAAAAAATTGAGGATCTTGGATTAAGAGTTATTATATGGGACATATACGCAAAGGATAAATTCTTAGCATATTCAGATAATAGAATCTACTGTTATACTATTAGGGAATAAAAAGTTAGAGGTTTATCCCCTAAATAAAAGATGTTTTTAGTTAATAGGATGGGTGAATATAAAGATTTGGATTGGGGAATGCATACATAGTCAAATAAAAGTGTCCCTTGGAGTTGAGTATTATTGATATCAATATCCATGGGATGTTATAACAATCCAAGAAGCTGAAAAAAATAATTGATTATAGAAGATATATATTCACAATAATTTTTGTAAACATTTTGGACTTGATATTACCATAGATAGGTTATCATTATCCTTTTAAAATGAGTGAATATGGATGATTGTTTATGATTAAGTCTAGAATATATGGTCTAAAAGTAATTATATATATTGAACTAATAAAGAATCAAGGAAGATGTAGTTATCATATGTCATGAACTTTAATTTCATGTGAAAAGAAATCAAGACTATTTTAGTTTAATGTTTTTAATGAGGAGCTATACTGAGCAGTTTAAAGTCTTGAAGAATGAATTTATATAACCCCATAGAAAATTACAACGTGTATGAGAAGAGAACATACTTGGGAGTGGGTATTATGGATTTATAAAACTTGCGGTTCAGCCTATGATAATAGATTTAGGCATCACTACATATCTCTATGGAACATGAATCAAGTCAAATATATTTCTTATATGATATTTCCATTCATATATCTATCTTATATACAATAAAAAGGGGGAATTTAATTTTTAATGGTGAATAATGCACCAGAAGATATCACATTGTTCTGGCTCACACATGAGGAGTAAAGAAATTCTAATAAGAAGGAGGTGTGATTCCATGTCTCTTGGACTTTGTAAATCCTAATAATGCTTCCACCATAAATTCAATCTCACATCCATCATGCTTGGTGTGAGAAAAATGAGGTGGATGGGGGCCCACACATGTTTCCTCAAAGTGCATGAAGAAGGAGAGTTATGAAAAAAATGGGAAAAATTTATATTTTTCATTCCATAATCTAGAGGATATTTTTTATCATTGTATAGGATAATGTAATATTATCAGTCAGACACATGGGTAAGGTTATTCTATGTAGTTTAAGGTCATTTTGAATATGCCAAAATAATTTCATGTGGGGTGACCAGCGTATGCGGGGTAATTTCACACTTGGGTTACCATAACCTTGTTACAAAAAAGGGCTTTTGACATTTTGGAGGACCTGTAGCTGGATCCAGATCAGGTGACCCCAAACATCATTACGTATCATGAGATGTTTGAAATCAAGCCATATGTATTTATTTTAAGGAAGTTTCTTACATAGATCATTCACACACACATAGGAAAAAGGTGGATGGTATCCTTAATTGGGTGTAATGTTATTATATGGGAGTTGATGTGAATGAAGAGTGATATGATCACTAGGAGTAAGACAAATGAGGGTTTTATATGGGTTTAGAATAGAGAAATGGATTTCACTAAGTATCCCATTTGTACATAAATAAATCTATGAATTGTTATAATAATGAACCTCTATATATATTAGGCTCATATGAAGGAAAGAACAAATATTTTCTTAGAATAGGTTCAAAGATGATAAAAACCATAGTAAAGACGGTTGGGCATGTATTGTGTCAATAATACTTTATAAATATTATTGATTTTTGTGACCACAAATACCTCTGTTTATTTTACTAATGAAATTACCTTAATTGAATTTTAGGATATTAATATTAATTGAAATATTTATTTTGGAATTATATTAAAGACACTGATACACAAGGAATATTTGATAAATTATTTTGAACATGTTTTAAAAGTATTTTGAAAAAAATATTCATACCCTACGTCAATAAGTGTAATGTAATGAAGAAACATAAAATTTGAAAAAATTCTTATGAATCATATACCCCACACTATCGTGAAAGTATGGTTCATTAAACAATACATTTGGATGGAACCTTACATTTGAGGAAAAAAGAAGTATGGTTAAGAAACCCTTTGTTGGTAGGGAACTATACATTTGAGGAAAAAAACATATGGTACATCAACCCTAATTTTGTATTCAACCATATGTTATCAACCCAATGTTTGGTGTTTTTTTTTCATCTGAAGGAACCCTACATTTTACTAATCAATGATGGAGTTTTAATTAAATATATTTTCTATGATTTTTCTACAGTCTTGATAGATCTAAATGTCATTTCAAAGCTATTTTACAACCTATTCAAAGACTCGTATTCAACAGATAAACCATTATTATTTATAAGGAATGTAATAACTCTATTAAATGATTTAAATTTTAATGATTGTGATCTTTTAGGAAATATTCTTGGATCTTCTAAACCAAAATAAAGCTATTATATATATATATGACCAGCGTATTTTGTCTTTACATATGTCATATACGAATGTATATTTGTGAATATCTCTTGAATATGATTTTGATACAAATATCAAATGACTCTTTTATTTTTTTAATAGGTTAAATTTGAAGATATACATATTTCAACCTCATACTATTGTGTAACTATTGTTTTTTGTTGCTATTCTTATTGAATATCATTCACAACCAAGATCTCTTCAAAGCTACCCTTACATAAAGAAATTAATCGTTGAAAAAGAAGACATGTATTTTGTTAGTTTCTATTGCAACTATTATCAAGAAACTATTAATTCAATAAAATCAAACTCTTTTTATTTATTGGGGTTTTGACTAATCACACTTAGCCATGGTTAATTGTCATCTTTTCCCCCTAAGATATAGAGAAACCAATTCCATGTAAAAGAACCATAAGAATATATAAGTCCTTATTGTGTGGTGTGAACTTCCTGAAATCATTTATTATTTTAAGGTCTCATGATAAGGGAACCATTCTAGTGAAAATCTCCAGGCTCATAGAGAGAGTGTTGGTGGAGTGGACTAGGGGATCATTATTCCCTGAACCACTATAAAAATTGCTTCGTCTTTATTTACTATTTATCCATTGCACAAATTACTTATAGAAGAGAACACTTCAAATATAAAAAAATGATAAAGAAAGATAAAATCTAGAATCTATCAAGATTATTGAAAAGACACAATTCACCCCCTCTTTTGTATCATTGTATTATTCCTACCTAACAATTGGTATCAAAATATAGATTTGTGACAATTCCCTAGAAAGCTAAAAAGTATACGGTCTATGTAAAGATATATGTTAGTGGCTAATCCTAGAGAAGGTATTTTTATGATTCATTCTCCATATTTTATTAGTGATAACTATGGATACTGGAAATCAAGTATAATCATCTGTTTGAAGAATATTGGATTTAAAGTTTATATGAAGACCATCAGTCCTTATCAATTTATTGAGAAAGCAGAGACATGGGATGATGTCAAAGAAGCTAAGTATGACATAAAATAAAAAGAAATGAATTATATCATCTATGGAATTGGTCCTAATGAACTCAATTGAGTATCAAAATGTCCTAATACTTATAAAATATGGTATACAATCACTAGTACATATAAAGGAACTGATAATATCAGAAAAATTTGGCATGTTACTGAAAAACTAAAGTTTGAGACATTTAGAATGTATGATGGTGAACGAATCACACAAATGAATAGATGATTAACAAAAATTTTCAATAATATTAATTCCTTGGGAGATCCAATTAATCAATATGATCAAGAAATAGAAGTACTAAGAGTGATGCCCTCAAAATTGAATGGCATATCTTTACCTATTCAACAATCTTCTCTAGTCAAAAATTTTACCATGAAATAAATAATTGGAATAATAATGATGTATAAAAAAGAAATTTAAGATGAAGATAAAGATCATAAGATAGTTAAAAAGTAAAATACATCGCTTAATTTTACATCTCAAAAACATGAAAATAAATCAAGAGAAGATATCAAAATATCAAACGATTCATATTTCTTATATTCTAATATGGAACCATCTTAATTAGATAAGTAATTTAGTAAATTCTATAAGAATAAAATAGGCTTGAAAAAATCCTTAAATAAATATGAAAAAGGATACAAAGAAGTAATATGATATTAATAAAAATAGATGGGCATTATTAGACCAGACTAACCCTAGCTAAATGAAAAGAAACGAAACATGGATGAGAAAAACCAGAAGAAAACTGATTATGAGATCAATGGGAAAATAACTATGAAAGATATATTGAGTGTATCAGAATACCTTAGTAACTCTTTCAAATATAATTCATAAAAATATATATAAAATCTAAAAGCAAACATGTGATTTATGACTAAGGAAGAGTATAAGGTAGAAAAATATTATTCTTCTACCTCTGATTCTGATAGTTACTAACATAGAAAATTGGATTCCTATTACACAATGATTGAAGAAAAATATGATTCTTTAATAAAAAATCACCACTCATGTAAAATATTTACAATTATATTTTAAATTAAAAATATGTAATGTTAAAATAACATCAAGAACTAAGAGAAAATTTTTATAAAACTATATCAAACTATACTATTCGAGAAAATAGAATAAAATAACTATATGATGAAGTAGAATCTTTTAAAAGTGATGTAATTATTTTAATAAAAGTAGAAAAAACTCTTAATGAGATTCTATAAAAGAATGTTATTAAAATATAAAAATATAGAATATGAAGAAAGGTATAAAAATCAAAGTTATACAAAAATTATTTTGTTCCCAGTTCGAAAAATGATACCTGCTTATACTGTGGAATAAAAGGACACAATTATAACAAATATTACTTAATAAATCCTCAGATAAGTGGAATAAAATAGTATTTTACTTTTAAATATTTTTATAAAGATAGAAAAATAATTTTTTTGTAAAATAAGGAAAATATGGATTCTCAGATCCTTACCTGCTGACACAGCTAGCCATGAAAATATGGGTACCAAAACAAACATGGGTTTAAATGCTTATATAGGTAAAAGACCATAGGGAAAAAATGATATATGGTATATTGATAGTGTATTATCAATACCTATGAGTGGAGACTCTTCTAGTTTATATACAATGAAAAAATGGATAGAGGTCTAGTCACCTTTGGAGATAATGAAAAAGGAAAGATAGCTGGAGTTGGATCAGTTGAAGTTTCAAAGTCAGTCTCAATCAACTAAGTGTTGTATGTTCAAGGGTTAAAGAAAATCTAAATAAGTATTTCTCAACTTTTTGATGATGGTTTTATGTTTATTTCTCTAATAATTCATACTATGTTTTCAAAGATAAACTGCTTAAATTTAAAGCAACTTGAACTGATAAGTTTTATAATTTGGATCTTAATTCATCGTGTAAATAGAAAGTTAAATGATTAAATAGTAAGGAAAATGAGTCATGGATTCATTATAGAATACATAGACAATGGAATATATTTTCCTTTCATAAATTATCTACGATTTTTTTTTTATTTTCCTAGTATTAAATTTGATAATGATAGATTTTGTGATGAATGTTAAACAGAAAACCACACAAATCATCTTTTAAATAAATTTAAAAAGTTTCTACATCTAAAACATTAGAACTTATCTATATGAGTTTTCTTGGACCATAAAGAGTATCATTTTTTGATGGAAAACTATTTGTTTATATTTTAGTAGATTATTTTTCAATATTTACTTGGATTTAATTTATAAAACATTAAATAAAATTAGTCACTGTTTTTGAATGATTTTGTAACATTTTTCCAATTGATTTTTTTAAATAATTCCATTAAGAAGTGATCATAGTGGAGAATTTGAGAATCAAAAATTTAATTCATTTTTCTTAGATCTAGGTACTAAACACACCTTATTTTCACCAAGAACACCTCAAAATAATGAGATTATTGAAAGAAGAAGCCGAACTATTCAAGAGATGGAAATGACTATATTGAATGAATACAACCTTTGCTACCTATTTTGGGTAGAAACTATAAACAAAACTTTCTATATCATTAATAGAGTTTTAATAAGACCTATTATAAAAAAGACACCTTATTAAATTTGGAATAACTGAAAACCTAAAGTAATGTACTTAATATATTTGACTGTAAGGTGTATATCTTGAATACAAAGGAAAAACATGGTAAATTTGATCAAAAGGATGATGAAGGAATCATTATAGGACATTCTGTTATTTCTAAATCCTATAGAGTGTATAATAAAATTTCAAGGATTGTTGAAGAATAAATTCAGGTGAAGTTTGATGAAGCCGACCCTTTTGTAGAAAATAAAGATCCAATAGATGAAATTACCAAATCTTTTTGAAAAAATGAGGCTTGAAAGATATAAGACTGATTTTGAAAATAAAATAAATGAAATTTAGTTCATTCCAGAAGAACATGAGATAGAATAACCTGAATTTGTCTTACCTAGATAGTCTAGAACCTTAAAGGATCATCCTTTATAAAGTGTTATAGGAATTTTAGACATAGTAGTAAGAACTAGAAGAAATGTAGTAAACTTAGCTGAATTTTCTACCTTTCTATTACAATTAGAACCTAAGATAATAAAAGAAGCCCTAAATGATGAAAATTGGTTAATAGTTATTTAATAAGTACTCAATCAATTCTGTAGAAATAATGTTTAGGAATTAGTATATAGACTAGAAAATTATTCAGTAATAGGAACCAAATGATTCTTTAGAAAAAAATAATATGATCAAAGGATAATTACCAGAAACAAATATTGACTAGTATTGAAAGGATATAGTTATATATAAGGGATAGACTATGATAAAAGCTTTTCACCTATTTATATATTACAGGAAATTAGAATACTTCTAGCTTATACACCCCATTTGAATTTTAAATTATATCATATGTATGTTAAATATTCTTTTTAAAAGGATATTTAACAGAGGAATCTTATATTGAACAACCACCAGGTTTTGAAAACCCTAATTTACAAGATTTAGTTTTTGAACTTACTAAAGCTCTTCATGGCCTTGAACATGCACCTAGAGCTTGGTATGAAAGACTAAGATCAAGTTTATTGAAAAATGGATTTTAGATGGTATTAATAGATCCCACTCTTTTTATGAAGACTGTTTTCTCTAATATATTATCAATGAAAATTTATTTTGATGATGTAAATTTTGGATCAACAAATAAAAATCTTTGTAATGATTTTTTAAATTGAATGAAAAAATAATTTGAAATGAATAGGATGGGAGAATTGATTTTTTTAATATTTTAAAGTAATTAAAAAGATTATGGGAATGTTTTAAATCAAAGTAAATATATTATTCATTTATTGAAAAATAATAGAATAGAAAATAGTAATACTTACACAACTACGATGTGTTCTAATGTAAAAATTGATTTGGATGAAGTTAGAAAAGTAGTTGACAACAAGTTAGATAGAGGTATGATTGGAAGTTTACTGTATCTTACTGCTAGCAGACCAGACATAATGTTTTCTATACGTTTATATGCTAGATTTTAGTAAAACCCAAAATAATCCCATCTTACTACTACTAAAATGATATTTAGATATTTAAAAGGTACTATTTTTCAATACCTTATTTATCTAAAAACCTATAATTTTAATTTAATTTCATATTCAGATGCTAAATTTAGAGGATGTATATTAGAAAAAAAACACTTCTAGGACTTTTATCTTTTCAGGAAAATCCTTAGTTTCATGGTTGACGAAGAAACAAAATTAAATTTCTCTGCCAACAGCTGAGGAAGAATATATATCTACTTGTGGTTGAAGTGCACAAGTGTTGTGGATGAAACACACCATACTAAACTTTAGATATAATTTTAATAATATACTTAATTTAGGTGCTAATGTTAGTACAATTAATAATTTTGAAAATCCAATATGTCTTTCTAGAACCAAGAAAATTGATATAGGAATCATTTTCTAATATATAATGTTCTTAAAAGGGATATAACATTAGAATTTCTAAATACCGAATATCAATTTTTTGATATTTTTACTAAACAACTTACCACTGCATGTTTTGATTATATTATTGGGGGGTTAGTGATATTTAATTTTAAATAAATGTTTATTGATTTATTTTTTTAATTTCCCTATTATTCATTATATTTTATTTAGTTAATATTCATTTACTTAATACTTAAATAAAGGATTTATTTATTTTTTTGAAAAAAGTGTGTATTTTCAAAATAAATAATTATTGATTACACTATGTAATCAACTCTAAAAACCAGGCCACGTCACCCAAAACCATCAAAAAACTCTTCCTCTCTCTCTGTTTTCTTCTTACCCTAATATTTTGAACCCTTTCAGCTTCCATATCTATAATATTACTTTAAAACCCAATAATCTAAAACCTTTAACCCTCAGATTCTTAGATTTGTGGATGGTAGAAGTGGGAAAACAAAGAATAATGAACAAATGAATTACCAGTAGAAATATTCTTCATGGAAAGGTAATATATTTTGAATGGATCGATCAGAAAAATGTAATTATGAAAAAAGATCTAGATTTTCAATGTCTACAAACACTTTTTACTAAAGAAAAAACCAAGTTTATTTTCAATGTAGAAGTAAAATAGTTCTTCAGATATTCTAAGTACATTTTCAGTGACATAGAGGATATCATCATTTCAATGATTTAATATGAGGATTTTTCATTATCTTTGGTGGAAATATCCATAGTTTTTAAGTGTCCCCTTCAAGGGGTGTTTCATTTTTATATTTGGTCAATAGAAAACTAAGAACATAAATTAGAGGATATTATATCACTTCTATTTGGTTTCACCTAGATAAGAAAAATGTATGTTATGGATCTTGACACTGAATATAAGGTACTAGTAAACTTTATTCTATCATATATAATTCCAAGAACTGCTGAACATGAGATGATTCTTTATCCATATATGTATATAATGTTGTTGATAATTTGTGATGTCATGTTTAATTTCCCAATGTAAATGTTAAGCTAAATGAATCACTATTTTAAGAGGAAAAGATGTATTTTTTTATCCTTATGGAAGGATAATTTTAATTATTTTATATCAAAAAGGTCTGATTAGGGATGCAATGATAAACTCCAATTGTCATCACAATAATATTCTCAATGCTGGAACTCTCAGGAAGATATGTTACTTTTGGAGTACAGTTCAAGGTAATATGTTAACTGTTGGTATAGAAAACCAACTAGTAATTGGTCATGTTACTTAGGGGGATAAATTTTTTTGGGATCAACTACTGTAATAAAAATTCAAGTAGAATTTTCAGAATCCAGAATAGATGATGAATTTCAACTAAAGAGATGCTGAATCAGATAAAATGTCTCTGAACCAGAAGCAATAAGAGATGATCTTCAATCTCTTGAAGAAAAGATTAAATAACCAATCGATGAGGCCCTTTTTATTCAACCTAAAAATATGGATGAACCTATATTTCAGAAAACTAAAATTCAAGAACCAAGAATTTGAGGTTTCTGAATCTGATGAAGAAGTCCCAATAAAAAACATCCAATCAATAGAGAAGAGAAAGGGTCTCTAAATTAAGATGAAAACCAAACTCAAAAAAATCATTCCAAAGGAAAAGTCCATGAAAATGATCTAAGAGATGATCAAGCTCAATAATAATTGGATGAAACTACAAGGTCAGACTAGAATCAATAAATTTCTATATTAGATAATTACGTGGAAAAGGAAAGCTTTGATCCTTTTGAGTTAATAAAGGTTGTTGAAGTTGAAATTTTTTCATATAGTGAGACCAATAAAGAAAAATTCTTATCCATGGTTGACATAGGCCAACCATATCAAGTTAAAGAAGCAGAATCTTCTGGTTCTTTAAATAATCAAATTGAAGGATTTGTTTTTCAATTCAATAAGATAAAAGAAAAAAATTAAAGCTTTAAATGTGAGTTAGAGGTTGAAAGAAAATATTTGGAATATGTAAGAAACTAAAGTCTTTCTATATAGAAATTTGAATCTATTCAGATCCAATTACATAATATTAGAGAAAATTCATTCTCCATAAGAGGTTTTGATTCTTTTTAGAGATAAATGATAGATCAGTTTAGAAAACTGAAAGTAAAATTTTTTTCCAATTTTTTTTGCAGATTTAAAACGATATTTTAGAATTACGTTTGAATATATAAAAGGAAGTGTCAGTCTATATAGGGATTCTACTTTTACACCACCAACTTCTTCAGATTTTATCAGAAGATTCGAATAAATTACTTTAGTGAGGATGATTTAAATGACAGACTTAAATCATTATAGTTGAAAAGTATACCCCTGAATATGCTCTTAGATAATAAAATAAATCTTGTTAAAAAGTTGACCTCAAGTGATCCTAGAATAAGACTATTTCTCAATCAGTTATGTGATAATATTACTCACTTTCTTCAAACCAAAGAAAATATTCTTGAATTTTTGAAATTCAATCTAATTGAAAGTTTAAAAGAGGGCCAGGATTCAAGAATTTTGATAAGATATCTAGATGATAACCTTTTAGAAATATTACAAGGACAAATGGAATAGTCAAAAGAAGCTTTTTAGGCTTCTCAATCTTTACCAGAAACCAAAAAACCTTCTAAACTAGCCCTTTTATAATCAACTAGTCCTCATTTTTAAAAATATTTCATCCAAAATTACCCCCTATAATCATATTATTTTAATAAAAATTACTTTATTTATTACAATAAATTATTATTATTATTTTTATACATTTCTATTCACAGAAAAAATGTCTCATTTTTCAATAAAGTAGAATATAAAATTTATTTACTGTTATGTGCTACATTGATTGTGTTTTAATCCATTTTCATATGATTTATTTTTTGATATAAAAAAGAGGGATAAAATTATGTAAATGCAACATTCTTGCTTCTATTATTTAATCACAAGTTTCTATTGTCCATCCACCACAATAATATAGTGAAAAATTAATTTTTCTAAAAAAGGTATTATTTAAAATATTTTTTTTCATAAGTGTTTAAAAATCCTATATTTTCTATAAATTATTTTATGGGTTTTCATGATCATTAAAAATGGGGATATTGTTGGGAATGTATTGTCTTTAAAATACTCTATAACTATTATTGATTTTGATTCTTAAAAATAAGCTTTTTTGTTTTACAAATGAAGTTACTTTAAGTGAATTTCATGAAATTAATATTCAACGAAATATTTTTATGGAATTATATTCAAGACATTACTCCATAGGGAATATTTGATAAAGTATTTTGAACATGTTTTGAATGTATTAAAGAAATAATGTTCAAACCCTATGTCAGTAAGCATAATGTAAGGAAGGAACCATACAATTTAAAAAACATGTATGGATCATATACCCTATGCTGTCGTGAAAGTATGGTTCATCACCCCTATTTTTGTATGGAAACTTATGTCTGAGAAAAAAATGAAGTATGGTTAAGAAACCCTACATTGGTATGGAACCCTACATTTGAGGAAAAAAATATAGTGTTAGGTAGGAATATACAAATATACACAAGAAAGAGGTGAATTGTGTATTTTCAAAATTATTTACAATTCTGCATCTTGATGTTGATTGATGATTATGCAGTTGAGTAGTGTTTGTCTTCTATATGAAATTATGAGTAGTGGATAAAAAATATATAGAACATGATTGTTTATAGTGGTTCATTGTATATTTATTCACTAGTCCACTCCACCAATTACTCTCTCTGTGAGTTTGGTGAATTTCACTAATCAAGTCCTCATATCATTAGACTAATCCACAACTGAGTGAAGGCAGTTGACACCTTTACAAACAAGACTAAAAACAGTGTCTTCTAGTTCTATAATAGAGAACCAATAAACCACAACTTAGATCGAGAAGCTGATACTCTACCACAATTGTGTACGAGCAGTTGAAACTCTCAATAAAAATATAATGATTATGAAGGATTCTGGTTAAACTTTACAGTTGAAAAAAATCAAAGGTAGATGAATATTCTTCTCCTAAAAATAGTTTCTTCAAGAAAGAGCAATTTTGAAGTGATCCAGTTGCAATAGATCTTTTAAATAAAAACAAAAATGAATACAATAATTAGTCTTACAATAAATACTAAATTTTGAATACATATATTTCCACTATAGCATCTTCTGTAGAAAAATAGAGTCTGGTCGATTGTTGTAGTAGATCTATAAAGGATCTCCACAAGAATGCAGCTTCAATTGTTTCACAATTTATGGATCAATATATATCTCAATATATATATTTTCTTTGAATCATACACAAATATATATATATAGAACAAATACACCAATAGAAGTAAAATAGGGATCCTATTTTTTAATTCTAGATCCACAAAAATCTCCCAATTAATCGTAAGAATTCAAATTCCTAAGATAGTTCATAGTAATCGTATCTTTCCTTAATAATAGGAGAGAATTTATACACTTAATGAGATTATTTGAATTAAGCATAATGATCTTTGAATCATTCAAAATGATATTTAAATCATCTTGATATCCTGTAAAGATCCTTGCACAAAACTTTGATAAAATCATAAATTCAAATCTCTGGTGATGAAAATTCAACTATAAGGTTCCTTCACAAAACAAAAAATACCAAACATAGGGTTAAACTATGTATTGTTCATTCTCCAAACTTAAGGTTGACAACGTAAGGTTGATAAAAAAGTAAGGTTGATGATCCATACGTTTTCTTCTCAAATGTAAGGTTCCATACATATGTAGGGTTCTTTAACCACATTTTTTCTATTTTTCAAACATAAGGTTTCATCCAGATGTAAGGTTCTTTATCCATAAATTTCTTTCAACGTAGGGTTGATTAAACATATGTTATGATCTTTCATCATAAGGTATAATAAAAATATTGGTTTTGTTTCTTAAATTAAATTTCATCAACGTACGATACAAATAGTGTTTCCAGAATACAGTTTGGAGCATTCAGAACACTTTTGATGAATATTCCACATGAATAATAAGATTTAAATTATTTCCATAATAACTCATATAAAGAATAATAATTTTCTAAAATAAACTTAAACTAATTCCATTAATAAAATAAAAAAGTGTATTTGTGAGCATCAAGATCAATAATATTTATAGAGTATTGTTGAAAAAATACATGCCCAATAATCTCCCCATTTTTGATGATAAAAAAACCCATAAAAATAATAATAGAATTTATAATTTTGCAAACAATGAAAAGAAAATAATTTAAAATTCTATTTTATAAAATTATTTTGGTAAATAGAAATGTTTTGTTATCTAAATTTCTCCCCATTTTTGTGAGGTCAAAAAGAAAGTGCAGAAATGAATAAAACACATTTAATTTTACATTGATCTATAAGTGAATGTTATAACAATATATATAAATAAATAAGGCTAGTTTTTTGGCTTCTATACATAATCATAAAAGAATATGAAATAACATAAAAAAATAAAAATAAGGAAATTTTATTGATCAAAATTTGAATAAATACAAGAAGAAGTTTGACTAGGAAAAACGTTTAGTCAAATGAAATGGTTTGGGTAAAAAATATTGGGTTGGAGTTGGATTGGTTAGGGTTCTAAGGATTTTGAGCAACTTAAAACATATCTTTTAACTCATCCATCTATAACCACAACTTCTTCATCAGACTATCCCCCAATTTCATAATTAAAATTCTGGAATCATGACTAATAAGCAAATTATCAACAATATTAACATTAAAAAAGTCATGAAAACTCTCCTCTTGCTGCATAAATTGATCTAACTTTTATGTAAAATTGTTCAACAGAAATATGATTCCTGTTTCACTCTTTTTTAGTTGGTCAAATAGAAATTTTTGATTGTCCAACAGAACTGACAGATGGGCATTATTGCACTGAATATTTTGAAGAAGATCATTAATATCAACCATGACAGAGGTGATGGATTGAAATCTTAGAAATAGATCCAGAATGGTAGTAGGAGTAGAGGTAGATGTACTGATATGACCAATAGTACTCTTGATTGATTCAAACTGACTCCCCAAATACCACATTAGATCAGAAAATTCTATCTTAGAAACAACTTTAGATCTTATCTTTCCAACTTCATTAAGCATCTCTCTTTTGAAAGCATCAAATTATTTCTTGGAAATAGAATTTTCATGAAGATCCTGAAACATTTTCTTTCAAACTTCCACATCTTTTTGAAGATTGAAATTCTCTTCCTGAGACTTATTATACTTCATTACAAGCTCCTCAACTTGATTAGATCAGGAATCAGATGTCCCTTCATCTTGATGTTGTGACTGACCAATAGCCACAATTTCTAGATATTTTGATGGATATTTCTACATAGACTTATCCACTAGTTTTCAATTTATTTTTTCACTTGAATAAGACAAACTATCAAGAAATTTAGTTTCTTCATCATTTCAAAATTGATTTCTTTCATCCACATGATCAAAAATAGAGAAAAGTATATTATCAATGATCTCTGTAGCCACATTTTTAGTTCTGATCAACAGTTTCTCTCCCTAAACAACCGATTATTCCTCCTAAACAACTGGTAAATCAATAGTTTTCATATCTCTTATCTGGCCTTTAACCTATTGATCTTCCTCAGGAAAAGTATCTTTTAGATGCACTGACATGATAGCCTCACCTGAACCCAAAAATGGTTCTAAAATAGGTTGATCTACTCTTTTTTGTGGTTTTATAACCAATTCTTCTTGCACAACCTCTTTTTACCATTCTTCTTCTTCAACAAGCCTTAATTTTCTTTGGGTTTCCTTGGAAAGTCCTTCTTCATGGGTTTCACCAATCCCTTCATTCCCAATTGCACTTTTATTCCCCTGAGAAAAAGATCATGATCTTTGTTGGTTATCTCCACCAACTAGTAAGAAATTTCCTTTGACTATACTATAGTAAAAACATAACTTCCTTCAAGTTATCGTATTGATAATGTTTCTATGATGACATTTCATTCGAGAATCTATTAATCAAATCATTCATTTCTTAGACAAAATTCTAGAAATTATCCTTCCATAAGGATAAAAAGTATTCCTAGCATTTGGTTGACATCAATAATTTAAATATCTGAACATATACCTTGGAAAATTCAGATTTATTTCACTGAAAAATAGAAACATGATATACATGTCTGGATATAGAATCTACTCCATCTCATCCATTCTAAGAGAAATTCCTATTTGAATAAACTTAACTAAGATTTTATGGTCTGCCTCGAGATCCTTGAAAACCATTTTTCTAACATTTGTTAAGAAAAAAAGACTTAATGTCATCATATTAATAGACCTTTTATCCGATAAACCATATATTGAAATGAAACACTCCCTCATGAGGACAGTTTAGGATTTGAGAAATTTCTGTCAAAGAAACCAAAAAGTCCTTATCTTCTATTCTAGCAAAACTGTATCTTCAGAATCACCAAAACTAAAATGAACATTATTATAGAAATAATTCTGTTCTACCTCATAAAGTAATTATGAGTTTTCCCCACTAAAAACAGATTAAAATCCTTAAAGGCTAGTGTCTTCTTCAGAAGTAAATTAGTTTGATATAGCCATTCAAAATCAACTACTTTACCTTGTAGAATCTTTATTCTAGAAACTTTCTGAAGCTTTGAATTTTTGGCTTCACCTTCTTAAGTTCTCTTAGTTTTTATCATTTTTGATAAACAAAAGCTCTAAGGTTTTTGGTTTTTTTGGGTTTCAAAGTAAAATAGAAGTAAATGAAGGTAGAAGAGGGTAAATAAAGGGTTTCAGAATTTGAAAAGGGTTTGATAGTTGAGGAGGTTTGGTATTCAAACATTTTTGTCAATACCTTATTTCCCATGTCATTACGTATGATAATCATTAAATTTTTTGAAAGCACATTACGTGAATAAATTTAAGATTAAAATAAATTTACTTAAATGTACATAAAAAATAAAATATTAAAACAAATTATAATTAAAGTAATCAGTAAATGATTTTAACATAAATAAACTAGAATAAATAATTAAATAAAATAATATGAATATTTAAAATTAAAAAGATTTAAAAGATTAAAATTTTAAAAATTAAATAAACTTAACTCCCCCTTAATAAAATCAAAATTTACAATTTAAAGTGGTTGAGTAAGAATATTAGCTATTTTATATTCAATATTTACATATTCTAAAGGTATATCATTTTTTAGAACATGATCTCTTAAAAAATGATTCCCAATATCAATATGATGAGTTCTAGAATGACTTATTGGATTTTTTGAAATATTTGTAGCACTTGTAATATCACATAAAATATGTGTACTATTAAAATTTAGTCCAAATTACATTAGTCTGTTTTTCATCCACAATACCTGTGCATATCAACTACTTGTAGATACATATTCAGCCTCGGCTGTTGACAGGGTAACCGAGTGTTGTTTTTTTACTTGACAATGATACTAAATATTTTCCTAAAAAGTGACAGGTTCCTGAGGTACTTTTTCTATCTAATATAAAAACTCCAAAATTAGCATCTGAATATGATATTAAATTAAAATCATAAGTTTTTTGGATAAAGAAGATATTGACAAATAGTTCCCTTTAAATATCTAAAAATACTTTTAACATCAATACGATGAGATTCTTTAGGATTTGTTTGAAATATATCACATAAACAAACAGAAATCATAATATTAGGTCTTATAGCAGTAAGATATAATAAACTACCAATCATACCTCTATATAACTTGTTGTCCATTGGTTTTCAAACTTCATCCAAATCATGTTTTATACTGGTACACATGGGAGTTGTATATGTCTTGCTGTTCTTAATACCAAACATTTTCAATAAATCATTAATATATTTACTTTAGTTTAAAACATTTCTATAATCTTTTTGATATATTTGAAGTCATAAAAAGAAGTTCAATTCTCCCATTATACTCATTACAAATTCTTTTTACATAATTTTTGAAAAATAATTACAAATGTTTTTATTGGTTGAACCAAAAATAACATCATCAACATAGATTTGATGTAATAATATATTATAAAAAATGGTTTTCTTAAAAAGAGTTGGATCTTCCATTCCAACATTAAATCCATTTTTAAAAGAAAATATCTTAATATTTCATACAAATCTCTAGGTTCTTATTTAAGGCCATGGAGAACTTTAGTAATTTTAAAAACAGAATCTGATTTTTAAGAGTTTTCAAAACCAGAATGTTGTTCAACATAAACTTACTCCATTAAATAGCCATTTAAAAAGGTAGATTTAACATCTATCTGATAAAATTTAATGTTCATATAAGATTCATAATCTAAAAGAATTCTAATTTCTTCTAATCTAGATACATGGGTAAAAGTTTTATGATAACCTATTCCTTCTTCTTGATTATATCCTTTAGCCACTAATCTAGATTTATTTCAAATCATAATCCCTTGATCATCATGTTTATTTCTAAATACTCACTTAGTTCTTATAACTGGATAATTTGATGGTGTTTCGACAAATTCCCAAACTTCATTCCTTTTGAATTGGTTTAGCTCATCTTGCATTCCTAACATCCAACTCTCTTCTTCTAAGGATTCTTCAAAAGATTTAGGTTCTAGTTGATATATAAAGGTAGAGAATTCAACATGGTTTCCTTTATTTCTTATAGTTATTATTACTTTGTCTAGGTATCTTATTACAATTTCTAAATCATTATTCTATAAGGTTCTAGAGTGTCTAGGTAAAACACTTTTAGATTCATCAGTATCATGTTCTTCTGAACTGGACTGAATTTTATTTTTGTTATTTTCAGAACTATTTTCAGATTTTCAAGTCTCATGTTGTTAGATGAGTTAGTAGTTTCATCAGTTTGATCTTTCTCTTTAATAAAAGGGATAGTTTCACCAAACATCACAAGAACTTATTTTTCAACAATCCTTGAATTTTTATTAAACACTCTATAGGATTTAGAGGTAGAAGAATTTCTTAAAAATAATTGTTCATCAGCTTTTGGATCGAACTTACCATGATTATCCAAGGTGTTAAGTATATAAACCTTACATCCAAAAACATTAAAGTACTATACCTTTGATTTCCTATTATTCTAAATTTCATAAGGTTTCCTTTTGAAAATAGTCCAAATTAAAACCCAATTTATGACATAGAAGGATGTTCTTACAGTTTTTTCCTAGAAGTAGGTTGGTAGATTGTATTCATTTAGTGTAGTACTAGATATTTCTTGAATAGTTATATTTCTTCTTTTAATAATTCTATTTTGTTGAGGTGTTCTTGGTGCAGTGAAGGTGTGTTTAATACCCAAATTTGAATAAATGGAATTGAATTCCTGATTCTAAAATTCTCCACCATGATCACTTATTAATGAAATTATCTTAATACCTTTTTCATTTTGATCAAATATACAGAAACTTTCAAAAATATTAAAAGATTCTCTTTTGAGTTTTATAAAATAAATACAAGTATATATAGAGTAATAATCAACTAAAACATATACATATGATTTTCCATCCAAACTTTCTACTCTTGATGGTCCAAATAGATCCCTGTGGATAATTTATATTGGTTTTGATGTAGCAATTATGTTAATAAATTTGAAGGAATATTTGTGTTGCTAGATAATTTGACATGCATCACAAAATATGGCACTATCAAACTTAAGACTAGGTAAATCAGAAACTAACTCTTTATTAGATAATTTATGTAATGTATAAATATTACAATGACCAAGACTTCTATTCCATTTCTAACACTCATTTATCTTAGTAGTTAAACAATTCATTTTCTGTTTACACATGGAATTTAAATACAAAGTATAAACATTATCAGTTCTAGGTGCTCTAAACATAACTAGTTTATCTTTAAACACATAACATGAATTTTTATAAAAATCAACATAATATCTATCATCATAGAGTTGAGATACACTTATCAGGTTACTCTTCAGCCCTTGTACATATAGTACTTTGTTGATTGAGACTATTTTTGGAACTACAATAGTTCTAAGTCCAATTATCTTTCCTTTGGCATTATCACCAAAAGTTACTCGACCTCCATTTATTTGAGTTAGTGCATTGATGTTTCATGAGTTTCCACTCATATTCCTAGATCAATGACTGTCCATATACCATATATATTTTATTTCTCTGTGACCTGTTTCCTAGAAAGGCAATTCAAATAAGAGTTTGTTTTGGTACCCATATTCTTTTTGATCTAGTAGTGTTAGCTACCAAAGATTTGGAAATACAGATCTGTTTTGTTTTTCCATAACTCATATTTACTTTAGATAAGCTATTTAAAAAAAGAATTTTTAATTTAACTTATTTAAGGATTTTTTGAATAACATATTTTTGTTATTTTCCCTTCAGTTCCATAATAATGATAGGTAACAATTTTTTAATTGTGAAGAAAAATAATTCTTATATAATTTAGATTTTTCACCTTTACTTACTATACCAAATCATTTATTTCTAATGAAATTTTTACCAAGAATTTCATTCATAATATTTCCTCCTTTTTTAAATAATAGAGAAACACTTTTGTAAGTTTCTACTTCATCTTGTAATTGTTTAATATTCTTTTCATGATCAACATAGTTTGTGGTAGATGAGTTAATTTTTTCTATTAACTCTTGATGTTGTTTAATTAAGTCATATATTTCTCTTAAAATAGAATTTTGAATATTTTTTTAAAGATTCTTGTTTCTTTAATAAGGAGTCATATTTTTCTTCTATGATTTTGCATAGGCAGACAATTTATTATTTAAATAATCAGAATCAGAATGAGGTGAATAATAGGTTTGTACCTTATCTTATTCTACCATGAAGCACATATTTTCTTTCATATGTGATTCTTCCTTTTTTGAATCATATTTTGACGAGCTCTTGGATTCTTCAAAGACACTCTAGGTTGCCTTCATTGTACTTTTTCCTTTATGTTCATAATCGACATTTTTAGGATATGTCTTTTCAGTCTTTATCTTTTCACCTTTTAGCTAGAGACAATCAGGTCTTATATGACATAATTTTTTGCATTCATAGCATCTAACATCCCTAGATTCTTTCTCATCCCTTTTTAAAGTCTTTCTGAATCCTCTTTTCTTTTTATAAAGCATGCTAAACTTTATGGCTAATTGAGCCAATTCCATTTCAGAATCAGATGTATCAGAATTCCTTCCTTCTCTGACTTCTTGATATATTATTTTTCTTTACTTTCGAGATGCAACCTTTAGAAAAATATTATCCTTTATCACTAAGACTTTATGATCTTCATCTTCATATATAATCAGTGTCCCAATAAGTTCTCTCATTGTCAGATTTTTGACAGGTGATGATTGTCGAATTGCAGCTGATATACCATTCCATTTAATAGGTAGTGCTATTAGTACTTTCAAATCTTGATCTTATTCTTTTGTAGGACCACCTAAGGCTATAATATTATTTAGAATCTCTGTAAGCCTTCCATTCATCTAAGTGATATATTCACCATCAAGCATTCTAAATGTATCAAATTTCAGTTTTTCTATTGCATACATCATTTTTCTTACATTGTCTATTCCTTCTTAGGAAACTGAAATGGTTTTCCATATTTCATAAGCAGTAGGAAATTTTGAGACAGTTTTATTTTATTTGGTTCAAGACCACAAATAATATAATTCATAGCTTTATAATTTGTTTCATAGTCAACCTATGTAGTAGCAGTCCAAGTTGCAAGATTTTTAGCATTTATATAAGGATTAATGATCTTAGAGTAGAATTTGAATCCCAAATTATTTAAATATATAATAATCTATGATTTCCATCATCCATAGTTTTCACCATTGAAATAAAGAGCATGAACCATTGACATTCCTTCTCTCTGATCAGTCATTTTCAACTTTGTGTAGACCTTATACTTTTAGATTGTTATAGCGTTTTCCAAAATATCTCCTCTGATACCAATTGTTTGGTTGGAATATACAAATATACACAAGATAGAGGTGAATTGGGTACTTTCAAAATTCTAGACTATTCTACCTCTTGATGTCGACTGATGATTATGCAGTTGAGTAGTGTTTGTATTATGTATGAAATTAAGACCAGCAAATAAAAACAAAAATAAAAAAATGAATATTTATATTGGTTTGGGGAATATAGATACCCTAGTCCACTCCACTAATTACTCTATCTATGATTTCGGTGAATTTCACTAGTCAGGTCCTCATATCATAATACCAACACACAACTGAGTGCAGGAAGTTGACACCTTTTCAAACAAGACTAAAATAAGAGTCTTATGGTTCAATAACAGAGAAAAGATAAATCACAACTTAGATCGAGAAGCTGATACTCCACTACAACTGAGTATGAGAAATTGAAACTATCAATAAAAATATATTTATTATGAAGGATTCCAGTTGAAATTTACAGTTGAACAACAGCTAAAGGTAGATGAATCTTCTTCTTCGGAAAATAGTTTCTTCAGGAAAGAGAAGTTCCGAAGTGATCTGGTTGCAATAGATCTTTGAAATAAAAATTTCAGTGAATAGTAGCACAAGACTTACAACAAATACTAAATTTAGAATATGTATATTTCCACTATAGATTCTTCTATATAAAAACAGAGTCTGATTGATTATTACAGTGATTCTGTAAAATATCTTCAGAAGAATATAATTTAAATCATGTCACAATATATGGATCAATATATATCTCAATATATATATTTTCCTTGAATCATACACACACACAGACACAGACACACACACACACACATATATATAAATAGATTGATAGAATTGAAACAGGCTGCCTATATTTTTATTCCAGATCCAAGAAAATCGTATGATTAATCGTAAGAATTCAAATTCTTGAGACAGTTAAAAGTAGTCAATTCTTTATTTATGAATATGATATAATTTCTCCACCTAATATGATCATTTAAATTAAACATAATTATCTTTGAATAATTCAAAAACAATATTTAAATTGGCCTGATATTCCATAAAGACCATTTCCAAAAACTCTAATAAAATCATAAATTCAAATCTCCGATAATGAAAAGTCAAACGTAAGGTTCCTTCACAAAATGAAAAAATACCAAATGTAGGGTTCAACTACAAAGCGTTCATTCTCCGAATGTAAGGTTTACAATGTAAGGTTGATCTCAAAAGTAAGGTTTATGATTCATACATTTGCTTATCAAACTTAAGGTTCAATACTTACGTAGGGTTCTTTAACCATACTTTTTCTATTTTTCAAACGTAAGGTTTCATCCAAACATAAGGTTATTTATCTATATGTTTCTTTCAATGTATGGTTGATTAACCATACGTGCTGGTCTTTCAACATATGGTATAATACAAACATAGTTTTTTCTTTATGCTACATTTATTTAACATATGGTATGATCAGTTTTTCTAGAATACAGTTAGGATCATTCTAAACACTTTTGATGAATATTCCACATGAATAATAAGCTTGAAAATATTTCAAAAATAAGGAATATAAAGAATAATAATTTCTTGAAATACACTTAAAGTAATATAATTAGTGAAACAAACAAGGGTATTTGTGTGCATCAAAATCAATAATATTTATAGAGTATTATTGAGACAATACATGCCCAACATATGGTACATTAAAGCTAATTTTCTAATCAACCATATGTTATCAACCCTACATTTGGTGTATTGTCATCAAATGAAGGAACCCTACGTTTGAATATTCAAAAATGAAGTTTTAATTGAAGATATTATCTGTGATTTCTGTAATGGTATTAATATAAGTAAATACCGTTTCAAAGATATTTCAGGACTGATTAAAATACTCCCATTCAATGGAGTAAATCATTACTATTTCTAAGAGAAGTTATGACTCTCTTAAATCATTTAAATTTTCATGTTTTCAATCTATCAGGTGACATTCTTCGATTTTCTCAATTGAAATAAATCTGTGTGTTCAATATATATGACTCAAGTATTTTCACTTCACATACATGATATACGACTACATAATTGTGAATATCTTTTGAATATAGAACTGATAAAATGATAGAACGAAACTTTTATTTTATAAATAGGATACACTTTGAAAATATACATATTTCAACCTCGTACTAATATGTAACTACTACTATTTGTTTGTTTCTATTCTTGTTAAAGATCATTCAAAACTAGGATCTCTTCAAAGATATATTTACTTGAATACATTCATCTTTGAAGAAGAATATTTATATTTTTTCACTTCCTACAGAAATTATTATAGACAACTACTCAATTCAATCAAATCAAACTCTTTTTATTTATTAGAGTTTTAACTAATCACACTCAGTCAAGGTTAAGTGTCAGCTTCTTGCACTATTATGTTGAGAAATTGGTTCTCTATAAAAGAAATAGAATGATCTACAAATCCTTATTGTAAGGTTTCAACTGCCTTTACTCAGTTGTTGTTTGAAGGTCTTATGATTAGAGGACCATTCTAGTGAAAATACCAAGCTCACAGAGAGGGTGTTGGTGGATTGTACTAGGGTATCTTTGTGCCCCAAACCACTATTAAAGTTTTCATGTTCTTATTTAATATTTATCTTCTACTCAAATTACTTACAGAAGATAACACTTCAAATATACATAAATTACAAAGAAATCTAAAATCCCGAATATGTCAAGATTATAGAAAAGGAACAATTCACCCCTATTGTGTATCTTTGTATTATTCTGACCTAACAAAGAATCCAATATATATATATCTCATATAAAATAGGTATAATTTTTAATTTTTTTTGGATTTGTTTCACAGACAGAGTAGTGGAACCATATTATTTCTAAAAAAGGAAAAGTATAAATTTGAATGAATAGAGGATTAGGCACCAAGAAGATGTGGGGGAATTTTTAGATTTCTATAGATGGACCCAGTTTAGGGATTCAAGACATCACTATATATCTTGTTAGGATATAAATCAAGAAACATATAATTATTTTGAGTGATACAATAATATTACAATGTCAACAAAAAACTATCCTTTCCAATAAGGAGATGAACACATAGTTTAACTTCATGTGGGATGGAAATGGTCATTTATTTTCATGTCATAAAACTAGAATTTTTTTCATATTATGTAACTTCATATAACCAGGATGTTTACTATGAAGTTTAACGTGTTATATGTCAGATGTTTTCATATAGTTTTATTTCATGCGATGAGCATATTCACTATGTTGTTTAACACATGACAATATAGGCTATGACCACATATTTTTATGTCATAAAGTGAGGATAATGATATTTATGTGAGGTTATATAGAGTATTTCTTGAGAAACCTTTCATTAGTAGGAGGCGTGATGTGTTCACCATCTATAGTTACTAAAGAATAGGCCTCATTGGGGTAAAACTTGTGTATGATGTAATGTTCCTCCCTATTTAGATCCAATTGTAGAGTATTATTCTCTAGTATCATTACAGTTCAAAAAGATAACATGATCTATCCTTAGGGAAATGAATGGATGACAAATTTCTTATTTAAGGATCATACCACTAGATTCTGATGGATTTGTAGATTTCATTGAGAACACAATCACCTTTCATTAAGCTACTCAAATTTATCTAGATATTTATGGGATTATCCATATTTAGAAAGTTAGTTATAGATAGAGTCATGGAGTGAGGGAAGTTTAATTGTTTTAGGTAAAACCACCTCTATTCCATGCATAAGTGAGTATGGGGTTTCTTGCATATCAGTTTGAGTTGTGGTGAGATAAGACCATAAGGCATGAAAGATAAAATAAATCCAATAATTCTTATTCTTTATATTATCTTGAAAATGATATTAGATAGGTCATTATTAAAATATTCTATCTACCCATTTTCTACTGCATGATAATAGGAGGAATGGTAAGAATTGGACGTCGTATTGTTCATATTTCCATTTCAACTTGTATGAACATAAACTGATGACATTTTATGCCAATATAATTTGTTTTACACCAAATTTGGTGATGATATTAAACTTCACAAAGTTAATGATAAACTTTTTCCCAACCTCTTTAATGGGATATCCTCATCCCATTTGGAGAATAAGTTAGTGGTAGTAAGGACATAATTGAATTTAATAGCTATAAATGTGGGATATAGCCCCATAACATTCATTCCCCATATGGAAAATTACCATGAAGATATATAATTATGTAATAGATCTAGTATTTAATGGATAAAATTAGAATTTATTTGAAAAGATTGAATTTTCTTATTGAATTCAACATAATCTTTTGTCATTGTCTGACAGAAATATCCAAGCCTCCCGATCTGATGGTAGATCTTGGTTCCCAACTAAAGACCATCATATTATTTAGTCTAAACCTCTTCCATGATAGTTAGAGTTTATTCTCCTTAAATTCATCAGAGGAGTACTCTATACAATCCACATTTATAAAGGACTTCTTGTGAATTTCGAACATCCTGGAGAATGAAATTTTCCACCTAGTGCTAGATCCATTCTTTCTTGGCTTGATCTAAAGGAAATTTCTAGCTTCATAGATAATATATTAAGGGAAAAATCAATCTAGTAGTATAATTTATTAATGAAGATATCATCTCTTCATTCTCTAGAGAGAGTCTAATCTCATTAATATCCTATATATTTTATTTAATAAATGAAGAGATAAAACTATGATGCATGAAATGAATAATTTTTTCTTCTTGGTCTGGATCTTTTGGAAATCTAGTTGTGTATGATAATTCATTAGCATAGTCATTTTGGGACCATAAGATATGGGTTAGAGTCATCACCCATGGTAATTCTTCCATTAGTTTATAAACATGATTGAACAAAGGGATCATTTAATCCTTTTGATGGTATATTCACCAGTGAATTACTTAATTACCATATCTGAATCAACTTTAATATATAGGAATGTCACTAATAAATGAAGGGCCAACTCCAAGATGATGATGTGTACTTGATATACATTATCGACACAAAAATAAAAAATAATAAAGGAATATAGTAGGATTGATTATTCTAGAGAGATATAAAAAAATCCAAAATCATCCCAGTTATCCATTGGGTTATCCATTATCTTTCCCACTGGGATCCTTAAAGCTCCATAAAAATACATTTCCAATATTTGAGTGGAATTATGAATGGAAAATATTTCTTTGTTAGGGAGATTTGTATCTATCAGTGTATTCTCTGGGATTAAATGTACCAAAAGTAATTCTTCCAATGCTAACCCCTTGATTACTTTTTAAGGAATGAGTTGTATATTAAACTGTTGTATTATAACCACCCACTATTCCAATCACCCTATTAGCATTGGGGAGTTGTGAATATACTTGATAGGGTTGATGCAACACAAAAGATGGACTTTATGGTGAAGAAAATAATTCCCGTGCTTCTAAATTGAAAAGATCATTCCAAGGGAATTCTTCTCGAGGTTAGAATACCAAGTCTTAACATCGTTAATTGTATTGATAAGATAGTAAAAGACAATTTATTTTCTTGGATCATTTTTTAGAAAGTAGTGTCCCAAGTGACCACTCTTGAGATTCCATATTAATAATGAGTGGTTTCCCTTCAATGGGAATCATTAGGGATGTTAGGGTAGAATATAATGATTAAGTCTATTAAAGGATTACTAGAAAGGTTTTTCCCACTTTTAAGGGATTCACTTCTTCATAAATCTTTTGAATGATATATATTTTCCATCGAAATTGGTTATAAAACATATAATATAAGAAATATATCCTTATAACACCCTTAACTATTTTAGGTTTGTCAATAGGATAATATTTATGATTTCCCCCATTGTCTTAGTATCATCCTCGATACCATGCTGACATATCAAAAATCTGAGGAGCCATCTTAATGTCACCTCAAAGTCACACTTCATGGGGTTCATTTTCAATTTTTTTCACAAATTACCAAACACCATTTAAAGATTATTGATATGATCAAATAACAAATGTTATTTGACCACTAGATCATCAACATAGTACTATACGATTTTTCTTGGGATGGGATTGAATATATGGTTCATGGAATGTTGGTCTATGATGTGAACATTATTCAAACCAAACAGGATTACATAATATGAATAAACCCCTAGGGGATATCTAAAAGTGGTACCCTATTTATATTCATGGTTCATATGAATTTGATTATAACTGAGGTATCCATCAAAGAATGAAAATATTTAGATGCTAGTGGTCACACTGATCAACAGATCTATTATTGGGATAGATAAATAATATTTTGGGAAATACCAGTTGATATATTTAAAATAAATGTTGACCATGATTTTACCATTGTTTTCCTTGACTAAGAAAATATTATCTACCCATTTAAAATGTTGGACTTCCTCAATAATGTTGTCCTCGATGATCTGATTAACCTCGACATCTACTCCAGTAGTGAGGGTCGGATTCATTCTTTTCACTACCTACTTATAACTGTAGCAATCCTCTAGAAATATTTGATGATGTGCGACTTCCTCATGTTTTAACTCGATTATATCAATATAATTCCAAGAAAAAACATCATGATTATTTTTCATATAGGAGATATATTTCTCATGTTCATCAGGAATCAAGGTGGTGCTAACCAATGTAGGCTATATATATTTATTTATGTTGAGGTATACCCATTTTATCTCATCCATAATAGTTGATAAACCTTCTTAAAATACTGGAGGGGTGTCTATGAGATCTCGCTATTCTTATTCTTCAACTCCTATATCATAAGGTGAAATCAAAACATTGGTATGGTTATTAGTTTTAATGTCATATTAGGGAGTATAGGAGTATATTTACAATGATAGTGAAGTGGAATTCTCAATTTTTGTATAATAAAAACAAACCTATTGATATATTGATGAAGATGTATATTCCAAAGTATCATGGGTATTTTTATCACTGAGGCCAGAATAGGAATTTCCCACTGTGGTCAAGTTAGGGGAATTTTCATCAGGAACTTAGTGTAGGATATCCTTCTAAAATCATAGAAAGTATTTCAACATGGATACATTGGGCGAAATATCATTTCCTAGGAAGGAATGAAAACCAAAATCCTTATCTTTAGAACATAAAATGGGGAATATTACTATTAATAGATTTTTAATCTATTAGGATATTGCGTAGGGTTAACCCTTATGCTCACATGGATGGTTGGGGATTATCATTCTTAAGGGAATTACCATCATCTTAGGGCCACATTTTTAATGGTGATATAAAAAATATCATGAAAACTGAGGCATTCATACCCTAGTCATGTGGGACCTGGACAACTTGATAACTTCCCATGTTTTGGATTAGGGCCTCAATTTGGTTAATGGGAAATACATAATCATTTCAAAGCATACTCTATGGATTTAGAATAGTGAATTTTAAACCATTTGGGGCATGGATATCATCAGTATCATTTATTTCTAGTTTCTTCCCTTCACTTTTATAGTAGTATGATTCTATATACTGAGCCTCACAAGAATTGAATAGGGTTTCACCACCATATAACACTCTAATCTACCTATTAATCATAAACAATGATGATATGTTCAAATCACCACACCTTGCATATGAAGCTATAATATTTCAAATATAACATTGAATTTCATATCTTAATGGAAGATAGTGATATCAGGGTTAGAGATAAGGTCCCCAAACTAGGATTTTTGTAACACCATAAGATTTCATGAAATATATATTTTTTAATTAATTTAATATTTTTGATATTTTTCATTTCTCGCAAAACTGAATATAGTTTTTATATAAAAGCATTATGTATGTATTGCGTTACATGTAACAATAAGTAAACCTTAAACTAAACAAAACAATTAGATTATCTTGGGATACATTAAATACTATGTTTATCTTGTATTACACATAATACTGATTCCCTTTGATAGCTTTCATTATATGCAAGACTGAGTTTTTACCGAACTAAAATACACTATTAATATAATTAATAAAATATTATTATAGCTTCCACCTAGATGTTGGAATGAAAGTTACAAATAAGATTAAATAAATTTTGAAAATATTATTTACACATTTATATAAAATTAATACTTTGGTTATCAATTACTGTAATTTAATTAAATAACTATTTGAAAATAAAGAAAATATTTTCCATGAAAACTATTTTTCTATGTATAAACACAATTTTATATCAATAAATAAAAAAAACAATTTTGAATAATATTTAATTAAAATTTATATATTATATATTCAATAGATATTTTTTGATACCCATCAAATATTTTTTTATATGTATAAGATAAGTATAAATCCAATTTTATGAATAAAAGGTATATTTTTCTAAAAGGTAATTTTACCACCTTTTAATAGAGAAACAATTTTAAATATAATTTTCAAAACTTTTATAATTTTTATTTGAACAAATAAAATTCAGTTTTGAAAAATGAATGTCAAAATTTACATTGGGTGAATTTTTGTTATTTTTCTGAGAAGTTTCATTTTTTGATGAATAGTGAAAAACACTGAATTTTATTTCAAAACTGATTTTTATCTAATTTTTTTATATAGATAAATTTTTTAATATTGTTTTAAATTATAATTAGAAAAATTATACATCAGTTATTCTAATTTAGGTCATTTTAGACAATTTCACAATGAAATAAGATATAAAAACATTTCAAACTTTTGAACATTTTTATTAAAAACCTGCATTATCGTCTCGTCCACGAGATTAATTTTAAATTAATTTCTGCCACTTCTGTGATTGAAATTTGGAAAAATGGATTTAATATTTGGAATCATAATAATTTATAATGTCTAATATGTTTAACTTAGTTTTGACAAAAAATTAGTGAAAGTGGTTAAAATTAATTACAGTGCTTAAGAGAAAATTAGCATAATAAAGAACTAAGCCTTAAAATTAATGCCTAAAATGATCTAGACACTTGTGTAAAATCCATTAGATGATCATATTTAGACAATATCCTACATTGAATTGAATTTTTACCATTATTATATCCAATTTACATAGGGAAAATGTGGGTAGAATTCCATTTTCAAAAATTGACAAGAATGCCACTCCTCCTCCACTATAAAAAGACAGTCACCCCTCCCACTTATTCACACCTCTCAAGACCTTGGGATCACCCAAAATATTCTTAAATAATATTCAAACAGACCTAAAATCATTATATAAGTATAAATTTGGAAATAAATCCAACCATGGGATCCCTTTGGTGCAAACTAAGAAGATTTACCCAAAGAAGAGAGGTTTCAACATGTGTAAAGAAAGTCAAGACTTAAGGTAAGGGAATTTCATCTCACTTTTTATTTCTATGAGATACATTCCATAATCACAAATCAATTATTTTTGGGGATGTATATAATTTCTTATGAAATATTATATCAATAATTTTTTTATTTAATGGTTATCAAAGCTTTAATTTATGTTATTGCTTCATCAGGATCGGGATTCTAAATTTAATCAAGCTGTAAGGGTTTTCTTATCTAACTTTTATTTCTACGAGACTTATGCCTTTTTCACCACTCATTTGTTTTGGGTGGTGTATACACTCTCGATGAATTTATTATTTGATTATTATACTTGAATTTATCGGTATTTACATAACCATTTGATGATCTTTATTTCATGGGGGTTAGGTTTCAAAAGTTACCAAGCCGGTAACGTAATTTTCATCTCAATTTTACTTCTTTGAGATACATGCCATGTTATGAATCAATATTTTTATATAGAGTTTATTTACTATACTTAGAAATGTTATATCTTGAATTTTATTATTTTATGATATTTTAAGCTTCATTAAATTTTATTTTCTTATGTGGATTATTATTCAATGTTACCAAAGTTTTAAATGTTTATTGCTATAATCTCATCATTTATCGTGATTATTTATGATTATGATTCCATTGATAAAATATTATGATACATCTCTCATTAAAACTCATTAATTTTATTATCCTCTGGTTATCCATGATATATTAATGTATTATTACCATTTTTCTACTCTTTGTTACATAAGATAATTACAAAAACATTTTTATGAAAATCCGGCTTCATTTATCATTTCAGTCAAAAATCGGCGTTCTTTTAAAAATGTGTTTTATAAAAATGTTTTAAAAAATGTTTTACTATTATCCTATGATTTTGAAGGTTATTTTTACCCATGTTTTACATTAAAAAAATTGTTTTAAAATGAATCTACATGCCATTTTTCGATCAAGCCACTTTTCTGAACTTTTAAGGTGTAATTGGAATGTTCGACACAAAAAGACTTACCCACTATCATTACCATCATTTCCTTTAAGAATCCATTCCATGTTTATAAGGTTATTTTTAATGAAAATGTTTTCCTAATTTTTTTTAATTTTTTTGAATTTAAAGTGGTTGTAAAAGAAAAGGGTTTTTATTTTTTTTAAAAGTGTTTCAAATTATTTTCAAATATATTTTCAAAGAAGAAGTTTTTAAAAAAGGTTTTATGTTTAAAAAGTGTTTTAAATTATATTTAAATTTATTTTCAATGATAAGGTTTTAATTTTTTTCAATATTACTTTATAATTTTTCAAGGATATTTTCGAAGAAAATGGTTTGCAAAATGATTTATATTTTAAAAAGTGTTTTTTCAAAGAAGAAAATATAATTTCCTCAACAAATATTTTAATAGTAATTTAAAATATTTATTTATAAGAAAATTATTTTTAAAATGGGTTTATGAATGGAATTTTCAAGTAGATTCTATTCACCATAGGAAATTTTCCATGCAATATTTCAAAATAATTCTCCATCTAAGATGACATACTTTGTTATACTTTATGCTTTACTAGGGTTATGATCCAAAAATACCATTATTATTCTTCATTGAATGGTTTATTTATAGATGGAATGATATTTATGACACCCATTCCTATTTCATGGGTTATATGATTTTTAAATCTGATTCTTTTCATGGGTTATGATGTGATGAAATGATTATGAGACATATCTCTTTTCCATTGGTAATGATATGATGAAATTTTTTGTTACCTCTTTCAATTCATGGGTTATGATATGATATTTATGACGCCCATATATTTTTATGGGATATGATATGATGCAAGTTTTACTATCTTATGGAACATGTATGTATGATTTTATGTGATGGGTAGACCTATATCTCCATACAACGAATTTGGTAAAGATTTATATCTCATGAGATAATGATTTGAATCAAGTAGATTGGATTAATCCACAATGAGAAGATGGGGGAAAACCGATCCACTATGGGAAGATAGGGAAACTAGATCCACTATGGGAGGATTGGAAAACTAGATCCACTATGGGAAGATTGGGAAACTCAATACCATATAAGTAAAGGACTGTGACTATAGATGGTGGTGTGTCCCACCCATTATGTGTAGTCCCCATGAGATTCCGTGATAATTTTTTTGGCAAGGAGCCTTGACTTATAGGTAATGATATTATATGTTTATGTGTTTTCCACAAATTCTATGTCTTATGCATATGATATTCTTACATGGTTTATGTTCTTGATTATATTATGATTCATGTACTATAAAATACTAATATTTATGCCACGTCTTATGTTTTTAATATATGACATACTGTGTATGATCTTCAAATGTTATTCTCATGTTCTTGCACAATTATGTCCATGTTATGCTTACATATTTTCTTTATCTACCCTTATTGAGAAATAGAGATCACCCCTTTATTATATTTACTTTCCCCATAACATGAATAAAGGTTTTAAGTAGGATTAATAAAGTGGAATATCATTAAGGTAGATGTTGAAGATCTTTCAACAAACTAGAAGAATGGGTTCCATGTTTCCAAAGAAACTAAACTACTATGGTACTTGGGCATGTAATTTTTTAATGTGATGAATATTAATCTAAATTAATGTAATATCCATGTAGGTCAATCTTGGGTTATTATAATTTTAACCTAATCCTACCAAGGATTATTTTTTCACTCTTATCATACCCATTGATGGTAAACTTGGAAGGGTAAAAATCTTTTTCATTGATACCCAAACATAAAAGCATTCAAACAAGGATAATGTTAATTTTAGAGCCTTTTATATGAGTTCTTGAAAGAAATTGATGTCAGTAAGATTTCCAGTTATGTACATGGATTTGATATGCCCATGTACAATATCTTCCCCATCCAGTTCTTTGAATGAGATGATTGTATTCTATTCACCTGGATTAGTCTCTACCCATTATAAATCTAGTACAACAACTTCTTCATTAAATAACTAAGGGATAGAAATGATCTCAATCAAAATTTCTCAAAGGTCCATAGAGAGATGATGGGTATCCTAGATAGAAATATTGGCTATGAATTCATCTAGTTACTTTAGGATGTCAAAAATATAAGCCAAGGGACTTCATTTTCCAATGAGGTGATGCTCTTTGAGTTGAGGATTAGAGGTCAATGCATGTTTTACTAACAAGTGATAGCCAATATTTAGAGAGATCTCCATTCATGGGGCAGATTGATCCAACCTATCTGTATTTTGATGATGGTCAATAGTTATCGGTGGATATCCCAACTAGTCTTCTAATATAATAATATGAAATTGAGCTCTAGATGATCCATGAATTGAATGATGCTCTTATTGAGCTCGTTAGAGTACCTATCTATGACTCTCGACTGTATATATAGGATCCTAAAGGATTTTACCCAAATTATACAATCTTAAGTTGCCTCTTTTTACAAACCCCATCGACCACTTTGGTCTTTACTCATTTATCCACCTCTATGATTATGTGTAGGAAATTGAGGCTCATATTCATACATAGTTTCTTCAGTAGAAAAGGGTCCAGTTAAATAAATAGTGTTAACTAAATCATTTAATTAATCATATCCAATTATGGTTTTGTTTAGCTATATGGTTATAATTAAATTGAACTAAACTAAATAAAACATAAATAATACATTAATTTAATTACATAGAAAATAAATCTCTCAAACAGTCACACAACATAATTACTAAAAGGTTTAGTGTCCTATATATTATCCACCTAAGCATCTAAATCTAAAATCATTTCTCTATAATTGAACTCCTTTAGACTATCTTGTAGACTTTACACAAGTTATACTTATCTTTATAAGTTGGGGAAATGAAGAAAAAGAAATGGGTGAGCTCAAGTGCTTAGTAATGTAAAACTTATCAATAAGTCATAAAGGGTTAGATCATAAGCATTTGAGAAAACATAGATATTGGAAAAATATCTGATAAATAATTCATGAAATCAATAGTTAAAATCATAAAAATTAATTGAGCAATAAGGATACTGGAATAGAAACATAATAAAAAATAAAGGTCATCAAAAAATGTCTTAGAAACACATAATACAAATCAAACAAAATAAGAAATCATAACATAAGAAATTATAATGTCTCGAAAACATGGGAAATCATAAAAAAATTACATAACTTAGAAATAAAGCATAACTTTGGAAAATAAGTGGCACAAAAATAAGCATAAAAAATATTATTAACAGAGATTTCAATATCATGTTCATACATTAAATTCTGACCAAATATTCCCACATCTCATTCATAATTTTTTTTATCAAAGGATCCTACATCACATTCGCACAATAAAATATGAACAAATCTTCCGATAGATAATTCAAACAAAAAACTTATGAACAAATTTTCAAGTATCTCATTCACTCTACATTTCATTATCTCATATGACATGAAACCTTAGACAAGGTATTAGAGGGTGATATAGAACCCCAGTCATCATCATCCCTACATATGAGTTATATATCAAATCAAATAATTTGTCATATTATAAATTACCCATATAAAGAAAATGGGTTTCATAAGTTTTCCAAAAGGTATCATAAAAAAATAATGATAATATGGTACAATAAAAATGATCACCAAAAAGTTTTATTTTAAATTAGGACATATTGGGTGATTTATGATCCATCACTTCATTAGATAAAAATCTTTTGAAAATGGAAGCAAAAACATAAAAATATTTTTTCTTAAAAATAATTTCTTAATATCATCTTAAAAATATGTGATTTCTAAGTCACGTTTTAATTTTTTTAAGAATTAGAGAAGAATTCTTAAAAAATTATTTCAAAAAAATTATTATAAAGAGACCTTGATAATAAATAAAACATATGTTAAAATGTGAAGGAGAAGAGAAGTATATAAAATCATGGTAAGGAAAATACTTTATACCTTTTAAAAAAACTTTATTGAAAACACACGTTGTTAAAATGCTAATAAAAAATTTAATTTACAATAAATAAATTCAAATAAAAGGATAATTGTAGAAAAAATTGAGTTTTCATTAGTGAAATGAGATTATTTATGGGAAGTAAAAACATGGATATGATAGAAAAATCCATTAAAAGTAAATGGAATTATTCTTAACAAAATTCATTTTATCAAAAAAATAGAATCATAAAGGAAGAATAATTTTATGTGAAACATTATTTACCTATATAATAATTTAAAAATACAATAAAACAACCTAATAGGTTATAATATATCCAAATTTAATGATAATATTCAAAGAAGAGTGATTATGACCCAAGGAAATGACTTGAGTCATGATAACCCCTTAAATATATTCCATCATAGTAGAATACCCTATGACCTCCTATAAAAAATTTAAATATGTTAGTATAATATTTAAGAACCAAATAAATATCTAAAACTGTTTATAATTCCATGTAAAATCATTTTCTATATGAATATTAGTTATTTTTTTCCTGTTTTCCCACATCATGTGTTTATAATTTTGACCGTTTGTAGTAGTTTCATAGAATTAATGTCAGTATTTGTTCTTATTAGAAATTTAATCATTATAAGTTCATTAAACATATTTTATTTTATTTCTTATAATTATTTATAAATATTTTTTTCCAAGTTTACTTTATTCTTTATCCTAGAAGTTGAAATCAATAAACGACATATTTCAGTGATTTTCAAAATACGATTGGTGTTTTCATAATTGATGAGTTAAATATTGATTTTTAATTTCCATAAAATAACATTATTTAAATATTTATATAATATTATACCATTAATTATTTTTTTATAATCATCCATGATATAATATCATTGAATTTTTCAAGTAGGTGGTCAAACCGACCCAATCATGAACAAACCCTGATTATTGATGATTATGAGGAGATATAATAGT
The DNA here is from genome assembly GCA_963277665.1 of Viscum album. Taxonomy (NCBI): domain Eukaryota; kingdom Viridiplantae; phylum Streptophyta; class Magnoliopsida; order Santalales; family Viscaceae; genus Viscum; species Viscum album. Next base: position 3,506,045 of record OY728165.1, read on the forward strand.
AATATCATTACACCAGTAGCATAATGATATTATTTAGTGTTTATTAGTGTGGTATATCAAAATTAAAATGTAATTATAATAATATTTAATGTATGATAAAATATTAAATAATTTTAATTAATGTTTTCCCTCTTAGTACATTTGTTTTAAAAAATTGAATTTATGAACATAAATTATTTATTATATCATTATTTTGTTCTCTAATTTTTCAGAAAAAAACCTAATTATATAATAAAAATAATATTTATTCTTTAAAACCATTATCATGACCATCCATGTAAGTAAGTGATGAAATTAAAAATATAAATCAATCGTTCCATGGAGGCAGTAGTCTACACACACACATGGTTTGGTGATTTCATTTTTCATTGAATGTAAAAAAGGGGTAATATAGATTATCATTTAAGAATATAAAATATCTCATGATTATAATAATTATATATATATACTTAATTCTTTATTGGGAACATACTTATAAGGAGGTGATGGAAAATGAAGTATGTTGCGTCACAGAGTCGGTAGTCCACACAACATAACACACAATTCACGTTTTTGTTTTTCTTAATGAAAAAGGATAGGATGATTAATGCTTGTACCATAATTATAATAGAATAAAAATACAATAATTTCACTTATTTTATTATTTTAACATGTTTAAAATAAATTTGAGTAAGAAAACAAGCACATAAAGAAATTGAAAAAAGAAAGAGAGGTTATGAACTAATATATCTCTTTGTGGATTATCTCATTTATAAAGGGGATTAAACATTCACGGGTCATTAATTATTGTACCATAATTATAATAAGATAATATTATAATAATTAAAATTATTTTATAATTTTATTATGGTGATATGAAATTTCAAGAAGAAGAAAAGCAGATAGGTTAGGAACTTATAAGTCCTTTCTTGCATTATCTCCTTTACAAAGGGGATTAAAAATTTATGGGATGGTATATTGAGAAAAGAAAAACCATATTAAGGTGGATAATATTATTAAGGAGAGTGTTATATATATATATATATATATTTTCTGAAATTACGGGTTTTTTGTGATGGGAATTGAGGAGAGGAATACCCCTTTTATAAGTGATAAAAAGTGTCATTTTTAGAAATAACCAAAACTTTTCAATAATGGGAAGTCAATATCAAGAATAGTTTCTCAAAAACTAATAAATAATGGATTTTAGAATATATAAGGTCAATCAAAACCTTAAACACTCATTTAGAAACATTTTTTAAACATTTTAGGTCCTTTACCTCTAAGGTTACTCATTTTTACCATTTTAGTGTTCACCACGGTAACTAGGTTTTACCTATGTAATTAATCCTTTAGGCCCAAAAATAAATTCATCATTATTATATAATTTGGACCTAATTATTATAAATTTTAAATACAATTTTTTTGATTCAATTTTTAAAAGTGATAATAATTAATTTTAAAATACTATATGTATAATGTATTAAAAAAAATATTTTTGAAAAATATAACTTAAATTATAAATATTTTTTTAAAAATTAAAATATATTTTTTTTAAAATTATAAATTAACTTACAAAAAATATACTCTTAGAAAAATGTTTTATAAATTTTCAATTAACACTTTTATACAAATAATGGCATAAAAGCCTCAAGATTAGTAAAACCGGTACATTTCAAAATTCACCTAAAACTCAAATGTTTCAGAAAAATATAAAAACATAATATTAAGATTATATTATTATTATTATTATTAATAAAATTATGTTCAATTTTTCAAATTAAAACATTAACATTTGAGAATTTAATATTTAAATAAAATCACAAAATATAGCGGTAAACTAACCATATTAGAATATAGATTTTTAAAATGTTAACTATTATTTATTATTATTTAATATATTTTATTAATAATTTTAATGGTAATATATTATTCATTTTAAAAATTAATTTTATTATCATTTAATAATAATATACTTCGTTTCTTGAAATAAAACAAAAAATCTAGAAAAATATATTTTGAAGTATAAAATGATTTTCTTAGTTAGCTATTCTCCTTGATTTTATTAATATCAAAAGTATAATTTATTTTCACTATGAAAATTCTTAATATTTTGGTTACTCTTGTTCATACCTTCTAATTCAATAGCTAGGTTTTAATAGTTATATTTAATATTTTTATTTTACCTAAATATTTCCCAGTTTTCATTTTACTTTTACGTTGTGAGAGAAGAATGCTAATGAACATGTTATTTATTTAAGAAACATACATAGGGAAATATTGGGTTTTTAAATTCTTACACCCTAAATAAATTTCATCCCCATAATATTAATTATTACTTTAAAATAATGATACTTAAGGGTATGTAAATATAATCATTCCCCATAATATAGTTTCAAATGAGATTTCCACCTTAATGTCTTAAAGTAAAATTATGAAACACATATTTCTTTTATATTAGGAATATATTAAGATCATAAACCATTTTTTAAAATATTATATGTTATAATTTTATGAGTCATAGGTGTTTCTAGATTCATATCTTTTTAAATTTAAGATCACTAGGTACTCCAATTCAGTTGTCGCCTTTGAAGGCTCAAAGGCGCATCACGTCACGTCCATGAGTTAGTACAATGTACCATAAGGTTTATAAATTATATAAATTCTTATTTATAATCACACAAGTGGATATATAGCTTTGAAATGTCATTATGTATTTATTTTCTATAAAAAATCAGACATGATCCTGGTGAAATAGTTGAAAGTATGGTTGGAGAAATCAATAGGTAAAACATACTATAATTTGTAAAATAAATTAGATATATTACTCATGAAGATCACTATACTCCACATCTTTATAAAGGATTTTAAGACCTATTTTGGTTTATGATATTTTGAAATATTGATAAATCCCTTGTGGTAATTCCCAAATTGAGTAATATGAGAGATTTAAGACTTTAAAATAAGGATAAAGGATTTGAAAGTACTATCATATTATAGAATAATATGAGGAGAGTTGGATATGTTATAAATTAACCTATAAGTGAGTTGAATTCTAAAAAATATGGTTGGATGACTCCAACTATAATTTTCAATAATTATTAAAATTAAGTCTTCGGATATGGATAGAAGAATCATGAAATATTTCCTCACTCCTATATTTATAAAAGTTATTTAATATGTTGAAATCAAAAAATTAATATATTAAATGAACTACCTACTAACTAATTATAAAGCATTTAACTTCCTATTATTTTCTATCATCAAATAAAATCAAAATATTAAATCATGATTGATCAATAATATCTAAAAATAATAAAATTTAAAAAATATATAAATTTGGAATAATCCATCTTAGGAATTTCTAATATACCAAAATTTTAGAATATGATACTTTAAATTCAACCAATATCACTCTTGGTTAAACTTTATGTTTGATTTTATCATACTCATAAACCTAATCCTTTAATGTAACTAAGAAATAAATCCTTCATAGTGGTTCATAAATATCATATGATCAAGTATAACATATCCCCCCCCGGAGTGTTAAAATAGATATACAGTTAGGAATATTTTTCATGTACTAGGTGCCGATCAGTTTAATAACCAATATGCACTTTTTAGGGCTATTACCCCCTTGGTACATCTGTTCTAGATCATACATCCACTTATAGTATCTAAAAATGTATTTATTTATATAAGAAACCATATACTCAAGACATTACCAATATTTTAGGATATAATCATATATATAGACTCGTCTCTAGAGTTTTCACTATGATTTGATAAAATAATCCCCAATATAACTATACTAATATTAAAAAATAACTAAACTCTACTTTTATACCAACTAAACTGACCCAAGCTAAACATAACATAAATAATAACTTAATTTCATTTTATAGATAATATATCTCTAAAAAATTCATATAACCCAAGGACCAAAAGGTTTAGTGTCTTAGAGATTATCCATATATGTGTCTTAATATATAATCATTTATCCATAATCAAACCCCTTTAGACTACCTTCTAAACATTATATATGTTATACTTATCTTCATAACCTAGGGAAAGGAAAACATAATAAAGGGGTGAGATCAAATTTTTAGTAAGGGAAAACTTATCAATAATTCATCAAGGGTTAGATTACAAATATATGATAAAACATGGACATCAGAGAAATATCAGATAAAAATATCATGAGATCATAAATAAAATTATAAAAATTGGATGAGTATTAAGTATCATGGTGTAGAAACATAATACCATATAAATATCATCAAATCCTATTTTATAAACACATAATGAAAATCAAACAAAATGTGATATCATAACATAAGAAAGAATAACATCTTTAGAACATGGAATATCATGAACATTTTTCATATCTTAGAAATAAAGAATATATTAGTAAAAGAAGTGGAACAAACATAAGTATATAAAATATTGTAAAGAAATATTTCCATATCACATTTACACAATTTTTTTTGAATAAATCTTCCCATATCTCATTCACACAACAAACTTGTGAAAAAGGCATCCCACATATCATTCACAGAACAATATTGTGAACAATGCTTCCCACATCTCATTCAAGAAATTTTTTTGATAAAATATTTTAATATCTCATCAATACAACATTTAATCATCTCCTGTGACATAAAAACACATGAAATTCATTATAGGGTGATATATGACCCCAACCATTATCATCCATACATACGAGTTCCATATAAAGTCAAATAATTCATCTTATCACAAATAATCCATAGAAATAAAATGTGTTTTATATATTTTATAAATGGAATCATATAAATAAATCATGATAATTTAGCACCAAAAGAACAATAATCCAAATAGATTATTTAAAAATAGGACATATATGGTGATTTATAAACTATTAATTCCTTAGATAAAAATATGTTAAAAATGGAATAGAAATCACATTTTGTTTTCTTAAAAATCGTTCTTTAATATCATGTAAAAAATACATGATTTTCAAATCACATGCCAAAATATTTTTTTAATATTAAGAAAATACTTATCAAAATATTAATTAAAAAATACAATAAATCAACCTTGATAATAAATAAAACAAATGAAAAAATGTGATGAATAAGTGAAGTATATAAAATCATGGAAATGAAAATCCTTTTAAACATTTTAAAATGAATTTATTAAAAACCCACATAATTAAAAAGTTTAAAAAAACTTTTATTTAAATATAAAAATTGAGAATAAAATGGTCATTTTAGATAAAAAAATTGAGTTCCCCTTAGGTAAATGAGAATATTTGTGGAATGAAAAAACATTGATATAAAATAAAATAAATTCAAATTCAAATTGACTATTCTTAAAAAATGACTTTTAATGAAATAATAGAATCATAAACAAAAAATAATATTATGTAAAACATTATTTACCTATAAAATATGGTGTAAATAAAACATAACATCATAATAGATTATAATAAATCAATCTTGGAAGATAATAGTCAAAGAAGAGTGATTATGACCCAATAAAATGATTTGCTTCATGAAAAACCCTTACATTTTTTCCCTCTTAGTCTAATGCACTCTAAAATCCAATAAAAACAAATATATTAATATAATATTTTAGAACCATCTTCATACCTAACACTATTTATAGTTACATTTATAATCATTATCTATATTTATATAAGTTAGTTTTTTATATTTTCTCACATCTGGTGTTTATAGTTTAACAACTTGTAGTAGTTTCATAAGAGAGGTGTTGGTATTTGTTCTTCTCCCAAAGTTAATCAGTATAATTTAATTAATTTTAATATAATTTATAACATATAATTCTTTATGAGGATTTTAAATTTCTTTCATGAGTACTTTATTATTTATCATATAAGATGAAACTAAAAATGAATATTTTTTCTGTGATTTTCAACTTACGAAGGGTGTTTTATTAATTAATGAGTTAAATACTACTATATCCTTAAAAAAATAAAAATAAAAATAATTAATTACATATTTATATGATATTATAAAAGTAATTATGTTTTAACAATAATACATTATATAATTTCATATCATTGTTCAAGTAGGTGGCCAAACAAACCCAATCAATGATTATTAATGATTTTGAGGTGATCTAGTTAGAGTATAATTAAAATAATAGAAAAATGATATAATTTATTTTTAAACGATTCAATTTTTGATAATCATTTATTGATCAGATTATTAATGGGTTCTCAAATTTTTAATACAAGAACCTTAATGATACAATTAAAATGATATTTATCATTTAAAACCATTCTCATGACCATCCATGTTAGGTGGTGATAAAATGAAAAACAAAAATCATTCGCTCCACAGAGGGGGTAGTCCACAAATATGCATGATTGAAGATTTCATTTTTCATAGAATAGGAAAAAGGATAAATTTGGTTTATCATTTAAGAATGTATAATATATCATAAAAATCATAATTTTATATTAAATTCCCTATTAGGACCATCCATATAAAAATGTTACGGAAAACAAAACACGTTTCATTATGGAGGTGGTAGTCTACACAACACCCAATTCACATTTTCATTTTTTTAATAGAAAGAGAGAGGGTTGTTAATGATTCAACATAATTATAATAAATAAAAATATAATAATGATAATAATGTTATCATTTTAATATGTTTAAATGAAATTTTATTAAGAAGAAAATAATATAAATAAATAGAAAAAAGAAATATAGGTTTGAAACTTATACCTCGCTTCTTAGATTATATCATTTGTGAAGGGGATTAAACCTTTTTGGGATGGCCTCTAAAGAATTAAAAAACCTTATTAAGTCATATAGGAGTGTAGATGAGAGGTTTTTAAGAATTTGGTACATGATTAATGGGTTTTTTATGAGAGAATGTCAGGAGAATATTACCCCTTTTATAAGTGAAAAAGAGTGATATTTTTTTAAATACACATTTTTTTAATAATGGGAAGTCAATCTCAAGAAAAGTGGCTCTAAAATTGAGAAAAAATAGAGTGGATAAGATATAAGTTCAATTAAAACATCCTACACTCAACTATAAATATTTTTTAAACACGTTACTTACTTAACCTCTAAGGTTACTCATTTTTTTCAATTTTAGATTCCACCACGGTAACTAGATTTTAACTAGGTAATTTTTACTTTATTCTAAAAAATAAATTTTTCCTTATTATATAATTTGTAATTAATGATTGAATATTTTAAAAACATTTTTTATTCATTTTTTAAAAGTTATAAAAATTAATTTTAAAATACTAAAGGTATAATTTATTTTTTTTTTGAAAAATATAACCTAAATTATAAATATGCGATAATAAATGATTTTTTTTTTTATAATTATAAATTCACTTATAAAATACATATTTGGTCTTAGAAAAGGGTTTTACAAATTTTCAATTCAAACTTACATACTAATAATGGCATAAAAGATGTAATATTAGTAAAAATTGTGTATTTCCCAATTCATTTAAAAATAAAACATTTCAAAATAATATACAAAATTCATCTTAAAATTATATTATTATTCTTAATCCAAAAAATATTTTATTTTTTTCATGTTAAATTTATTACATTTTTGAATTTAATATTTAAATATAACATGAAAATATATTTAATAATTAATCATATTGGAAAATATTTTTTTAAATGTTAACAATTAAATATTCATATTTCCTATCATTTACTAATTAATTAATTCGTAATTATTTTATTAAATCATAATATAATCTGTTTCTTCAAATAAAACACCAATTTTTAAAAAATATTTTTTAAGCGTAAAATTATTTTTAAATTGTTTTTTCCATACTAATTACTTTTAATTTGTATTAAATGTAGTATTTATTTTCTTTATAGACATATTTGATAATTTAATTACTATTATTTATAAATTCTAATTCAATGTATAGGTTTTAATGGTCATATTAAATATAAATATATATATATATATATATTACTTAAATATTTCAATGTTTTCATTTTAGTTCAGTGTTTTGTGTGGAGAACGCCATCAAACATATTATTTATTTAAGGAACACATATAGTGAAATTTTGGGTAGCTACATTCATCCTTCAAATTGTGAGGCCAATAAGTCATTTATATTTCAAAATAGATTAGGGACCGATAATGGTTCTTCTTCTTTCTGTCGTGCCTTATCTTTCATTTGTTGAGCATGTGTGATTTTGGCTTATTGGGATGCTGAAATAGGTGCTTAAGTTGTTGTTAAGGAAATTAGGGTAACGATTGAATGATTCAATTGCGCCTTGAGTATGAGATGTTCTTATTTAAGGTTACATACACATTGAAAGATCCTTTTGGGTGAATAATCATTAAGTTTTTTGTTGAATTTGATGTATCATTCACCAATTGTGCTAAATGAAAATGTCATGAACAATGAAATTTTTCCATCAAATATTGACATGGAATCCTAGATCCCATAGACGATCTTTTCATGTTAAATTTATAATCAATTTAAATATATTGGAATAAATAATACCTCATCATAGTGTCTTTATTTGATGTTGTTGTTGATCATTAGAAACCACTTTTCATATTATTTTCATTGTGTAGGGAGGAACCAATGTAGGGCCCCTATAGCAGTGTTCTGCACATGGTCCTTTGATCACTGAACCACACTGATGGAATAGAAAATTCTAGAATAGTGGATTAATTGTCCTATGTTTCTCATCTAGATTACTAAAATTTCCTTCAAGCTTGAAGGATTATCTCTTGTTATTCTAGTTCTTGAGGGGATGAGAGGAGTAATGTAGTGAGAAATGTGTTTCACACAATGATTCTCAAATATCGATCAACCCTACACAATAGGCATAACAGTATATTTATAGAGTTTGGTTAATGTTTATAATATTATTTAATTACACAACGACACTTAAATAATATATTAAACCTTATTCGAACCAATTCAATATAATAATAATAATAATATTATTATTTTATGGTATGTACTAACTAGAACAATAATAAATGTCATTTTAATATCTTGTAAAATTAAATATATCAACAAACTCCATCTTGGTCCACTCACCCTCTAAGATATTTATCGAAGACCCTAATAAATATTATATTAAATATTTCATTCATAAATAAATATTTTATTCACAGTCTAGAGAATAAATAATTATTAAATATTCAATAAATAAAATAAATATTCTAAAAAATGTGTGGTGAATAAATATTTATTAAATATTCATATATTTTAATTAATTATTTATCAATGAGTAAATAATTATTTACTACATTGATAATATTTTCAATCAATAAATCCAGTATACAATTATTCATTTGAAAAGAGAATAATATTTATTCTAATAATTAAATTCAAATTGAATCTAATTCAAAACAAAGAAAACAGTTAGTGTGTAATCATCTAGGTTGCTTTCTCATTGGCATTTGGTAGGTTTGCATAAAGTCCAATATTATTATCTAGCAACGGATCAAGAAACACAAGAGAAATAAGTTTATATCACTACATCAAAAACCACACCCAAATTTTTACTGTGTAATATAATCAATTTTTCATAATATCTCATCAAGAAGGTCATACATACATATCATCAACTTATGTAATTATTACATATTTATTTGAATATCCGTAATAAACACGTCGTTACACCAAGGCCATGAAATTTAATGCAACAGTTTTATTTGAATCAAAGACATGAGATATCAACTTCTATAAATATCGAAGGGACAAATCCTTACTCAAATTATTCATAAATAATATGTCATTCATGGTGCACCCAATATACCCTACTTCTAGTGAACATATAGAATTATATTTTTGGTCAGTACATCGAAGTACATGATTCATGAAAAACATTAATAATTATCTTAAAGCCTAAGGACCATTACACACACTCATAGATTGGAATATCTGATGACACATAAACATTAAAATTTCTTATAGGTGGTATTGTTCTCATAATCTCACATCATGGGGATTTCAAAGTTCAAACTTAATGATAAGAAGTCTCATATGCTTATGAGTAATCACTCATGATAGTCAACATTATATGTGTCCCATCATAGTATGCTATCCAACAGTATAACTATATATAAGAATATCATCTGGTCATTTCAATGTTCTCATCATAGTAGGGAACTGTTATGACCTTATCAATGTGATAGATACTTTAGGATAGTATTACATCAAAGTTAGGCTGAAAGTTGAACAATATGTAATAAGATATTTTATTAATATTCAAATCTTTTAATATACATGTAATCCAATGTAAAAAACTTTTTTTTTCATAAACTGACCCACCAAGACCTGCATGGCTGACAAAATAGCTGAGTGTGACATCCCAAGCCTGCCTCCAATAGGTTAGTAGATGGAAAAAAGCAATAAGAAGGAATAAATTGATATGAGAGGCCTTATACTTATGTAACTATATTCACACACACAACCATCTCCATGAAAAAATTAATAGTAATGATAAAAGGTAAGAACTTCTAGAGTATAACCATGATTGCAATAAACTCTAGAGAATACATCATATTACAACAATATAAAACCATAGAATAAAGGGGAAAATTACACATCCAACCATAAATGAGGTCCCAACCTAAAAAAAACCAGAAAAATGGAAAACTAAAGAGATCCTGACTCCTGATCTCTATGTTCGTTCACAGAACATGGTCAATGAACCTAAGGTACCGCTATGCTCCACCGAAGTCACCACTAATATGTGTGTCTTCTGTATAATATCTGATACATGTGGGAGAATACCATGTAGGGGTGAGTATCAAAATACTCATTAGTATTCCCTAAAACTAGAGAGCAATATAAAGATGCAATAGTATTCAACTCAACTCATAAAAGAGGGAAACAACCCAACATATATGCTCATAAGAAACCCATATGAGAGAAAGGATATCCATCTTCATAGCCAAGCTAATAATGACAAGTCATCTTGAAGCTCCAAAGTTCCGTCTCTATTTCAAAACATCACATGAAACCTCATAAGAATTTGAGTGTAAGGGACCGCTCCTCACCACTACACTCTACGACCAAGAGACCAATCACTCCCATAAAGGACCCACTCACCGCCAGAGCTCAAATATGGGGGAGTTACACTCTATATATAGAGGACCTATTACCTATTATAGTACGGGGGAGTACCAACTTTACCTATGTAAATAGTATGGGGGACCCGGTCCTTAGTGTGATAGGGGATTACTGACCCTGAAATTTCTTTGTTGATATTACCTAATCACTTTCCCTCAGTCAAGCGTCACCTAAAGAAATGGAAAACTCAAAACACCTCACATAATATATCACATTCCACAATGAAGTCTACAATCAAGTTCTACATGGAAAACCACTCATGATAGACCATTTATATGGCTAAATATGAGTCTCAAAGAAGGAGATATGAAAGGTGGAAGAGTCTGAGGTAGGTACATGATGCGTACATATGGTCACAAGGTGTGGGACCTCACCTCGAAACATGGCTTTGTACTCACCTACACATTGTTTTGATGGACATGCGGTACTGCACATCTTGTACAGGTGGTATTAGGCGTGTCTGGGATGTCCAGGGCCTACTTGTGTCCTTCTAGCCCATGCTCATGTACTTGGGCCATGCCTGTGTACATTGGTCATGTTTGGGTACCTTTTCCTTATCTGAGTATATAGCCATGCCTGTGTAATCTGGCCATTCTCATGTATCTGGATGTGTATGTGCTCGTGTACCCTAGGGTACATGTCAAACTGTCAACACCAAGTCACATGGCTTGTATGTGATATACATAGTGTGTGATACTTATGTTCACCTGAAACCCTATCCACCATATCCATGGGACCACACAACATGTGTTCCGTGAATACACTTTGTGTAAGTTGGAATTTTCTAAAAATTGATAAAATATTCATGCATCTTTTTTACACCACCGCCACTACCATTTTTTCCTTATACCACACTGTGGAGTAAAGATATAGGGTCTTCTGTGCCTGATCCTCTATTTATGGCCAAAATCAATCAACCTATACCGTGTGTGGATTGTATCATCACACTTTACCTCTCCCATTGAAAAATTATGAAGAAATAGACATTAATCCTTTTCACTATCAATTTCAATCCACATCACACGATGATCCATCCAAAAAAAATTATCTCTACATTATGAACACACCCTCTATGAATCTAAGGGTTTTATCATGCTCGAATATAACTTGAAAATGTTAAACTAAGACCCCATGGTCCAATTATGAAGAATGAAAATAATGGTGGTGAAAAACAGAAGTGAATTCTTTATTGGATGATTTTTCCTCAACCAATGATTACATAATTATGGTATCCATGGGTGAAACCAGGGCATAAAAAATATAAACCTGGTTCAATAACTAAATTCAAATTCAGGATCATGAAAATAATAGGTAATCATATATCAAAAAATGTAGATAATAAAAAAATTCTTATCAAATTAAAAAGGGTAGAAATAAATCATATAAAATGTCCTACCTTTGGTTTTGATCAATCATTGGTGAAGAACATTTCCAGTAGTCATGAAGTTAATGATTCTGGTGTGTTCTTCGTCTCTCCCATAACTCTTCACGATCATCGGTCATCGATCCATGTTTTCAAGATGCGAATGATCTCCTCTTCCTACCTCCTTATCTCCCAGGTTTATGCTGGTAACCCTAGATATTTATCATAATAGGGTATTGATATAGGATAGGGATGGTTATTTGAATTTAAAATAAATAAATAAATAAATAAATAAATAAATAATTTATTCATTTAACATAACGAATCTCCAATGGATGTATTCTATATAATTTACGACACATACCCACCTTATGTCATGATTTGGGTAAAACCCATGTTCTGGAAACAATTGTCATATTATATTTCCTATATAAGTTACCAAACCATGGGAAAACCATTTAATCTAAAAAGATACTTGTGTGTGATGTAGTATATTTAATATATCAATACTGAGCCTCTATAGATCTGAGAATATCACTCTAACTTAGCGGTTGACTCCGAAAATATTTTTTAAAATATCTAAAAGTATTAAAAGGTAAAAAAGTCATTAAATTCTCCCCTTCTTCAAGTATTTTCAAAATAAAAAGAATAATCTATATAAAAACATGAGGTTTCTGAACTCATAACTAGCTCCCACACTCCCATGATCTCTCCTTCATGCTCTTGTGTTGACAAATAATGTGAACCAAAGGGATGATCCATCCATCCATGATCCTATCATATTGATACTCAATAACCATCGGGTACTTCCTAAAGGTGGATCCATCTTTGATGTCTAGATCTCTCTAGTAAATAAAATGTGTGGGGACATGCATGTATCTCCTTAGTTGGGATACATGGAAGATTTCATGCCCTCGATCTAACTGTTGGAAAAAACATAAGCGGTATGAAACTTCTCCAATCCTCCAAAGGATCTGGAACAAACCAATGAATCTCAGGGATAGATTTCTCTGCCAGATGAATCTTGAAAATCCTAATCATGGTGAGACTCTTAACAAAACAAATCATCCCTTCTCAAACTCCCAAGGATTGTGACGTCGATCTATATATGATTTATTTATTCTATTGGGTTTCCCCATAAAATTATGGATCATCTTCACTTTCTCCATCGTCACTTGTGCCATATATGGTCCAATAAGAAATGTATCACTAATATCAGTCTTTTATAAGGGTGACATGAAGGGTCTCTCAAGTAGGCTATTAAAAGGTACAATTCCCATATTAGAGTGATAACTGTTATTAAAAAAATCCATTAAGGGTATGTGATCCTCCTAGATCTATATGAAGTCCATCATGAAAGCTCTCAGTATATTTTCCACAACCTAGATAGTATAATCATTCAAGCCATCTATATGAGGATGAAACACTATGCTCATCCATAACTGGGTCCCGAAATTCTCCTAAAGTCCACTATAAAATTGTGACATGAACAAAAAATCATGGTCAGATACAATTGTCAAGGGTAACCCATGAAGTCGTTTTATCTACCACATGTAAAACTCCCACAAAATCTCAATTGAACTCTTATTCCTAAAAGAAATAATGTCTAAAAACTTGGTAATTTAGTGAAAAATAACCAATATAGTACATTGTACTCTCCCTATCCACAGAATCCCCACCATAAACTCTATAGATATGGAATCTCATATCCAATTCAGGATCTCAAGAGTCTCATTCAAACTTGCAGGAACTTGATGTTTGGACTTCACTTGCTGGCATGTGAGACATAGGAAGACAAACTCAGTGACAGTTCGACTCATTAGAGTTCACCAAAACTACAAATTATGCCACTTTTACTACACTCATATGTAAAACTAAGTGGGAAGTGTGAAACCCCCTTATCTCCTCCTCACACAACATGACTGAAACCACCATCTATCCCTATAAAATTATGGCATTCTCCCCTCATTCAGAATATCCTACTAGTGCATCTTTTACGGATATCTGATCATGTAGAACCTCAAAGTCGATGTATCCTAACTAATACTCTCTCAAACATTAAATAATTATAGGATTAACCACCATATATAGAAGAAAAACTACACCCCTATCATCCACTAGGGTAATTTACAACAAAGATAACTGCTCAGAAACCTCCTGTACCAAGTGAGAATGAGACTTCCTAATTAGGGAATCTACCACCACCTTGACCTTACTAAAAGTATAGACTATATCAAACCCAAATTTCTATAATATCTCTAAATAATTCATCTATCTCGTGTTATGATCCATATGGGTAAATGTGTACCTAAAAATATGTTGGTCCAAGTGAACAAAAAAATGACCACTCAGAAGATAGTGCCTTCATGTCTTCAAGGTGAATAATAAAAGTTCCAACTCTAGGTCAAGAGTTAAATAGTTATTCTCATGGGGTCTCAACTACCTCAACCTATAATAAATAATTTCCTACCTGTACATCACCATGAAACCAATCCTAGCTCTAGAGACATAAGAAAACACTACATACTAAACAAACTTCTCTAATAGTCTCAACATAGGATCACTAGTCAAACTCTGCCTAAAGTCCTAAAAGGTTCATTGATACTGCTCGATATTAATAAATGGATACCATTTTGGTTTCAAGGTATTAAAAGGAGCTTCTATTCTTGATAAGTCTTCAATGAACCTCTTGTAGTACCCCACCAAGCCAAGAAAACTTTTCATATCTGACACATTCTTGGGTGGATCCTAAGGAATAACTACATCAATATTAGATGAATTCACAACTAAATGATTCTAAAAGATTAAATTAAATATAAAGTAAACATAATGAATGAAAATTGGTACTTCAATAGATTACTATAGATCTAGTTCTGCCGAAGTAAGTTGAGGACCATCTTGAAATGGTCTGCATGCTTCTCCTTTGATGTAGAGTAAATGAGTATATCATTGTTGGGGAAAACTATAAATCAGATCATGTATAGATGAAATATTTGGATTATAATAGATATGAACATAGTGGGTTTATTCTTTACACCTAAATTCATCAATAGGAACTCATAGTGTTATTAGAGACATCAAAATGCCATCTTCAAAATATCATCCATGCGAACCCTCAAGTGATGGTAACCTAACATGCGATTGATATTTTAGAACCAAATCACACATCTCAAACAGTAAAAATGTCCATCAATCCTATGTCACAGCCCATACCAAATGGGATCATGCTACAATTACCCCAATCCTGCCTCCAATTGGCCAGGGTCTAGCAACTAGCATCGAGTAGGCATATCACTCACATGGGAGGTGTTATCTTAAGTTTCCTACACACACAAACATATCCAATATTGTCACATAAATGAAATATTTTAAAGTAATGTTTCATTTAATTTCCATTATTTATTTGTTTTGGGGGTTTTTCGAGCTTTGTTTGAGGAAATGGCGAGTTTTGCTGATTTGGGCGAAACCACGAGCTCATTTCCATATTTAAAAACCAATTTTTTTCTTTTATAAATATTTAATTTTTTAATATTTTTCACCCATTATAATTCCTAAATTTCCTCCCCATACCTATTAATACCACCATTTCAATTTGTACCCTTTAGGAATCCATAATAACGGTGGATTTAGGTTTTTATTTAAGGAATTGTGCCAACTCAAAAGCCAATTTCCAGTTTTAAAAGACTTTTTTTAATTAATAACTTATTCAATTTTTAGGATTTTTTAGTTCTTCCAAGTGTCACCCAAAACCACTGAACCCAGCCTCACGCCCCTTCTCTTTACCCCATTTTTTGGAGCTTGTGTTCATCGCAAATTAGTGCAGAACATCATAGGGTTTTTCAAATCGACCAGATTTGAAGAGGTAACTTCTTTCCTTCTTAACTCTCTCAATTTATATTATTTTTCCTCCATTCTAGTACCTAATTCGACCCTTCCTCCTCGTAGAAGAAAATATCCTTGAAGGCACTCGAAGTCGCTCAAAACCTCTTTGGAACCCTATTTGAAAGGGGATTTGGAGGAGGAACTTCAAAGAATCTCAAGTAAGTGTCTCTCCTCTTTAGTTCCTCCCCTTTCCATGAAGTTTCATTCAATTTCATTGAAGTTACCAATGAAAAGGGGGTAGGGTTTCAAACTTAGGGTTTAACCTTGGGTTTTCATGGTCAATTATTGTGGTTTTAGGTTTGATCTAAGTCCCTCTTGGTGGAGTAGTGGTGCAACTTGATTTTCTCACAGTGATTCAAGGGTTTCCTTTGATTTGGTAGGTAATTCCAATGTTTATGAAATATTTGTTTATTATCATGTTGTATTTATCATATTTCTAGGTTTATATCATTGTATGATTGCAGAAGAAAATTAGTTTTAGTGGTGTTTCTATTGCAATTGATTTTTGAATGCCAATTTGGTGTGAAATTGGGGGTTTTCTAAAGAAATGTTTTATTGGTGTATTTTGGGATGCCCTATAAATACATAGTTGTTTTTATTGAACATTAATAGGTCTGAAAATACAGTTTTGAATGTTTATCCTTTTTGGTTGTTTCTTTGAAAATGGGTTTTAATGGTGTTTGAAAAGAAAGTGATGTTTTGGTGCCGCTTTTGTTTGAAAATGGAGGTTTTACAAAGTTATCACTTCTTGTCTAACATGGGGCTACCCTAAAATTGTTTTTTTTGTTTTCATTGAAATCTAATGGGCATAATTTACTGTTTTGGTAAATTAAAAGTGTGCACATAGTGTATAAGTGGGGTTCTTAAGGTGTTTTGTGTGAAAAAAATACGGGATTTTGAGAAATTGTTTCATTCAAAATCAATGTGTTTGTTGTGTATTTTAAGTGGTATAAAATGTGATATCTACTATATTGGATGTATGTGACTATTAGTGGGTTTTTATATAAAAATGGATATGTGTTGCATGCTGAAATTGTTTGAGCAAAAACGGGGAAGCCTAGGTACCTAGGTGGGACAGATATGTACTAGTACAGCTAGTGGACCAGATGAGTTTTGTCCCTATTTCACTTAGAATTTAGATAAAAACTCTAAATAAACTATATGGATGACTATTTGGGACAAATAGGTTATGGGAATGTTCCATACTGGTGGATCGTTCATGAGAAAGGATTTTACTACAGTTACTTTACACCGAGGTACGACGTACATGGGGCCCGAGATTATCTAGTGCCTAGGGTTCCTGATTTTGTTACTAATTTGATTTGTGGTATTTACACTTTTATTTGGGTGTGTTTGGTTGTATATTAAAGTATCTAACATGAAAATTTAAATGTGTTAGCATTATGAATCTTTTATCTTGAAAACTATTTTCAATTTAAAGTTTCATTTCTTGGAATTTTTCACCGCTTTTCATTGCGTATTAAAACGGATTTCTTTTTCACATTGTATTGAATTATCTTTGGAATCATTAGGTGGAATCATATTGGGCTTAGGATTACACCCTACTTACACCCCTTGGGTGTAAGTAGACTTTATTATGCTTGACTCAGGTAAAGGGAAGGCTATGGGTGATGGCGGTTCGGGGTGTTAGTTCTCATCCTTGGTGCAGAGTTGTGGAGATGGCTTCTGGCTGATAACCCAATGTCATGTAGAGTCCTTGGGTATGTTTTTCTATAGTTTCTTTGAGTCTTTATACCTTTTTAGTGCATTTTAACTTATTTATTCAGTTCTTGATTTTTGTATAAACCTTGTTTGGTATGAATTTTTCAGATTCACTTTATCAAATGTTTTTACTGTTTTATGCATACATTTTTAGGTAAATCATTACCGAACCAAGATATATGATACCCAGATACTTGTTCCATCCCGTGGGGATAAATAATTCCCTTTAGGACTTCCCATAGGCCAGGTTTGGAACTGGTATTTGTGGCAACCAGATTCAGTTTGTGACAAAATGGTATCAAAGGAGGTTAATGTTTTTTGATTATGATACTATTTTGGGATGAGTTGGGATAGACAAGATCTAGGATTGTTGGGGCTCAGGTTTTTGGCTATGAGTAGGGTGCCTATCCCGCACCTCTCATGGTAGACCTTGAGTCACCAAGGGATGTTGGAATTGTTTGATTGAATTCACTTCCAGGTGAGGTGTGTGGGCTGCATACCACACGTGGACACCGAGTGGGGGTGGAGTAGTTGTTTATATTTTTATTTAAATGTGTTTATTTTTTTATATTTGATGTATTTGATTAAAATTTTCATAATTTTGGTATTGATTGTTGTTTTATGACTTTTTCATTTTGTAGCAACATGCCTCCCTGGAAAGGTCCCACGTGCCCATGGGAGGAAGCTGGAGAGAGTTCTCCCACACCAATTGATCAAAGGATAGTCGAGGATGTGGTCAGAGCTATCCAAGATTTGGGATAGGGACTAGCTCCTGCTCCTATTTCTATTAGGGTATACGAGATGGGTCCTAGAAAAGATAAAGAACACAAGTTTCTGAAAAACAAGCCTCCTACATTCTGAGGTAGCTTAGAACCCCAAGAAGCCGAGGAATGACTCGAGAAGATTGAGAGAATGTTTGAATTCCTGGAAACACCCGAGGAGATCATGGTGAAGTTTTCCTCTTTTATGTTGGAGGGTCCCAACCACAAGTGGTGGGAGTCATTACTTCAGGCTGGGAAGAATGAGCAGATGTGCTGGGGAGATTTCAAGGCCCTCTTTAATGAACAATACTTCCCTGAGGTCTTGGCATATTCCAGGTCCTGAGAGTTCATATACCTTGTTTAGGGGAATATTTTTTCAATGGAGTATGCCAACCATTTCACAGAGTTGGTTTGGTACACCGCTGAAATCGTCTCGAATGGACAATTGAAGGCCAAGTGGTTTCAGAAAGTCTTTTGTCTAGAGAAATACTCCCATGTGTTCTTGTTTAAGCTGAGGACCTATGCTGAGGTTGTGGACCGAGTGTGCATGGTGGAGATTGACCATAAAGGTAGGGTTGGTTTCTTTGGATCAGTATCCGTAGTGGGGAATAGAAGATCTTCAAAAAAGAAAAAGAATTAGGAGGAACATGTAAAGAAGGAAGGTGGTAGTTAAGGAAACTCTTCCTGGAAGTTTTCATCTGCGCTTCTGATGTGAGATCTGTATTTTGACACTATTTTTGGAAACTGGGGCACATCTGACCATCATTCCCACTTCCTCATAAGCCTTGTTACCACTGTGGAGGTTTGGGGAATTTGTAGCGATTTTGTAGGGTGGCATGCCCACTGCCTAGTGGGGCATGTTTAGTGGCTTCAAGAGGAGTTTCAATATTGTCCGAGACATCAAGGACTGGGGGATATCGATTTGGAGACTGTGGAAGTAGGGTTGGGTCATCTTCTGGGAAGATCCAGTTCAGGTCACAACCACAGTCTAGTAGTCATTCTCAGGAAGAGACCAGACATCTCCATGTAGTGGATCAGGAACCAGCACGATTAGAGGCGGGACCATCGATAGTTCTAGGTACCGTTTTGATCACATATTCTATAGATTTTATTGTTTTTGATACCGGAGCCTCTATTTCATTCATTTCTACTCGTTTTGTGGATAGGCTGAATTTTCCAACTGAGTTTTTGTCTTTCGCGATGGAGTTGGTGACGCTACTGGGAAAGAAGAAGGAGAAGGGTCTCAGGTGCCCCTCGTGT
The DNA here is from genome assembly GCA_963277665.1 of Viscum album. Classification (NCBI taxonomy): domain Eukaryota; kingdom Viridiplantae; phylum Streptophyta; class Magnoliopsida; order Santalales; family Viscaceae; genus Viscum; species Viscum album. Next base: position 3,526,113 of record OY728165.1, read on the forward strand.
GCGCTTTCCGTGTCAGGAGTTTAGATGGAGTGGGACCTATTGGCCCTAGATATGGATATATTTTACATAATACATTCCATGTATTGTCTAGTACACTTATATGAACATATAGATTGCTACGGGCGGTGAGTGAGTTTCATGGAACCTGATGGGAGTCGTCAGTTTTTTTGTGGAGAATGGGATCCTAGGTCGGGCCCCACAGGACCTACACTCCCAGAGATGGGAAGTATTATCTTCTATTTATCATCGCTCATGATAGAGGAATATGGTATTTACCTTAAAGGTTCACTACATCATGTAGTGAATGAGAGTCTAGAGGTATTCTCAGATGATTTTTCAGGTTCCCCCCTGAAGCGGGATGTGGAGTTATCAATTGATCTGGTGCGAGGAACACAATCGATATATCTTCCCTCATATCGCATGGCCCCTACCGAGCTGAAGTAATTAAAGATATAGCTGGAAGACTTAGAATCCAATGGATTCATTCTCCCTAGCCTCTCTCTTTTGACCGCTCCTGTGTTGTTCTCGAAAAAGGCTGATAGATCCCTCCGGCTGGGCATTGACTACCAGAAGCTGAACAGGGTAACAATTAAGAACAAATAACCTTTTCCCAAAATAGATGAAATTTTTGATTAGTTTAAGGGAGAAATGTGGTTTTGAGAAATATACTTGCATTCGGGATACCATCAACTTAGGGTGAAGGAGTCAGATATTCTGAAAACAGCCTTCTGAAGTAGGTACAACCACTTTGAGTATTTGTTCATGCCCATTGGATTGACCCATGCTCTAGTGGTATTTATGGCACTCATGAATAGGATGTTCTATAAGTATCTTGATTCCTTCATTGTGGAGGTCATTGATAACATTATAGTATACTCTATATCTGAGGAGGAACACGAACATCACTTGAGGATCATCTTGGGAACCTTGTAGGATCACCGCCTCTATGAAAAGTTGTGAAAGTGAACTTTCTGGATTAGGGAAATGAGATTTCTGGGGAATGTGATCTCTGAGTAGGGGGTTTTAGTGGACCCTAATAAGATTAGTGCAGTTATTTCAGGGGATAAGCTAAAGAATGTGTTCGAGATCAGTAGTTTCCTTGTCCTGGATGGTTATTATAGGCGATTTGTTCGGTATTTCTCTCGTCTTACTTCACCGATGACCGCGCTCACCCGGAAAGGGGTGAAATTTGTATGGGACCCAGAATGTCAGGAATCATTTGAGGAGATGAAGAGGCGGTTGACTACCACCCCATGCTGATTTTTCCAGAGGATGGAAAGGGATATGTGGTCTATTGTGAGACTTTAGGTATGGGTCTTGGGTGCGTGCTTATGCATGATGATCACATGGTAGCATATGGCTCTCTCCAACTCCGACCACATGAAAAGAACTACCCTACCCAAGAATTGGAGTTGACAGTGGTGATGCATGCTTTGATGACTTGGCATCATTACCTCTTTGGGGAGAAGTTTGTGGTTACTCTTATCAAAAAAGCTTGGCCTATATCTTCTCAGTGAAGGACCTCAACTTGAGGTAGTGTTGTTGGATCGAGTACTTGCAGGGGTTCAACTTCGACATTGTCTGTAGCCCAGGAAAGGGTAATGTGGTGGCTGATTCTTTGTGCAGAATAGTTCCATTGCAGGCTTTGAGGAAGTCCATCGATGAGTGGGATTTCATGGGGATCTTTTCTCAAATGCATGTGGAGACCAGGGAACATTGTGGAGGTGCGTATTGGCGAGTGTCTAGTTAACTCCTTCTCTATTGTAGTTTATTCAGTGGGAACAACCCAATGATGAGCTTTGTCAGTAATCGAAGCAGTTTCTTCAAGGTGGGGATACATCCTTTAATTGGTCGTCATCTCCCGAGGGAATCTTGTGCTTCAAGGTCCATTTAGTAGTTCCGTTATCTCTATGGAAGGTGGTGATGGAGGAAAACCACCAATCATAGTTTTATGTCCATCCTGGTGCCACTAAGATGTATTATGATGTCCATATGCAGTTCTGGTGGACTTGTATGAGACACGACATAGTGAACTTTGGGTCGAGATGCTACACATGCCAGTAGGTGAAAGCAGAGCATCAAAGGACCTCCATTTTTCTCCAACCATTACCCATTTCTACCTGGAAGTGGGACAAGGTTTCTATAGAGATTATTGTTGGATTACCTCGTACACCTCGAGGTACGAATTTTATTTGGGTGGTGATTGATCGTTGGACCAAATCAGCCCACTTCATTCCGATCAGAGATACAGCTAAAGTGGATGAGTTGGGCCGTTTGTATCTTCAGGGGGTGGTGATACTCCATGGAGTTTCATCAGTAGTTGTCTCAAATAGAGAACCCCCATTTCACTTCTCGGTTCTATGAAGGCATTCAGAAGGCCTTGGGGTCTCATATTAAGATGAGAACAACATACCATCATTAGATGGATGGTGAGACAGAGCGGGTGAATCAAATTTTGGAGGAAATGCTCCGTGAATGTGTCCAAGACTTTGGAGGTTCTTGGGACAACCATTTGGGGTTCATTGAGTTTTCTTAGAATAACAGTTACCAATCCTGGATTCGAATGGATCCTTTTGAGGCGCTCTATGGTCACCCTTGTCGGCCCCCTTATGTTGGGTTGAGGTATGTGAGACCTCACTGATGGGGCCGAGTCTAGTGTAGGAGACGTCTCAGAAGGTCAAGTTGGTCAGACAATGTTTATTGATAGCTCAGACTCACCATAAATCATATACTGATTCGAGGCGTTGATACCTAGAGTTTTATGTGGGTGACATGGTATTCTTTAAAGTGGCTCCTCATCTGGGCCGTCGTTAATTGGGGAAACAAGGGAAGATGATTCCGCAATATGTCATCCATTTTGAGATCACTAAGCATATTGGAATGGTGGCATATAGTTTGTACTTTACTTCTCAGTTGACATCCATCCATGATGTCTTCCATGTCTCCCAGTTGAATAAATACAACACAGATCCATCCCATGCACTGAGTTGGGAATAACTGGAGATAGAGCTAGAGTTGTCAGTCTTTGAGCAGCCAGTGAAAATAGTGGACTCCCAAGAGAAGGTTCATCAAGAGAAGTATATTCCAATGGTCCAGGTTTATTGTCATCATGGTAGTGATGCACATGAGACCTGGGAGCGGAATTCATGGGTTGAGGAAGAGTACCCATTCTTATTTTCCGATCAAGATCCAGGTTGAATTTTTTGGGGAGAAAAGTATTTCATGGTGGGGATAATTGTCACATACATGACATATTTTAAAGGTATGTTTCATTTAATTTCTATTCTTTCTTTTTTTGGGAGTTTCCCAAGCTTTGTTTGAGGAAAGGGTGAGTTTTCATGATTTGGGCCAAACCGCGAGCCCATTTCCAGATTTAAAAACCAATTTTGTTTCTTTTATAAATATTTAATTTTTTAATATTTTGAACCCATTCCAATTTCTAAACGGAATCCCTTGACCTATTAACACCACCATTTTAATTTGGAACCTTTATGAAACCATAATTATGGTATATTTAGGTTTTTACTTAAGGAATTGGGCCAACCCAAAAGCCCATTTCCAGTTAAAAAAATTGTTTAATTAATAAAATATTCAATTTTAAGGATTTTTTGGGGATTAGAAGTGTAACCTAATCCCAATGAACCCAGAAACAGCCCCAACTCTTTACCCTCTCTTTAGATCTTGTATTTATTTCGAATTAGTACAGAACATCACAGGGTTTCTGAAATTGACCAGATTTGAATAGGTAACATCTTTCCTTATTAACTCTCTCAATACTTACTCTTTTTCCTCCATTCTAGTTCCTAATTCAACCCTTCATCATCCTCATAGAACCTAAAATCTATGGAAGCCCTTCAATTCACTCAAAACCTCTTGGGATGCCCATTTTAAGGGGGATTTGGTGGAGGAACTACCATGAATCTCAAGTAAGTGTCTATCCTCCCTAGTTCCTCCCCTTTCCATGAAGTTCCTTTCAATTTAATTGAAGTTACAAATGACCAGTGGGTGGGGTTTATCACCTAGGGTTTAACCTTGGTTTTTCTTGGTCAAATATTGTGGTTTTAGGTTCGATCTAAGTCCCTCTTGGTGCGGCGGTGGTGCGACTTGATTTTCTCACAACGATTCAAGGGTTTCCTTAGATTTGGTAGGTGATTACAATGTTTATGAAATATTTATGTATTAGCATGTTGTATTTATCATATTTTCAGGTTTATCTCATTTTATGATTGCTGAAAAAATTAGTTTTAGTGGTGTATCTATTGCAATTGAATTTTAAATGCCAATTTGGTGTCAAATTGGGGGTTTTCCAAAGAAATGTTTTGTTGGTGTATTTTGGGCTTCCCTATAAATACAAAGTTGTTTTTATTAAAATGTAATAAAGATGAAAATACTGTTTTTAATGTTTATCCCCTTTGGTTTTTGCTGCGAAAATGGGTTTTAATGGTGTTTGTAAAGAAAGTGAATTTTTGGTGTCACTTTTGTGTGAAAATGGAGGTTTTACAAAGTTATCACTTCTTCTTTAACATGGGACTACCCTAAAATTGATTTTTTTTTGTTTTCATGGAAATTTATTGGTCCGACTTTACGGTTTTGGTAACTTAAAAGTGTGCAAATTGTGTACAAGTGGGGTTCTTAAGGGGTTTTGTGTGAAAAAAAGTACAGAATTTTGAGAAATTTTTTCATTAAAAATCAAAGTGTTTATTGTGTGTTTTAAGTGGTATAAAATGTGATAGCTATTGTACTGGGAGAATGTGACCAATAGTTATGTTTTACAGAAAAATGGATATGTGTTTCATGATAAAATTGTTTGATCAAAAAGGTGTAAGCTCGGGTACCTAGGTGGGGTGGATATGTACCAGTTCGGCTAGTGGACCGGATGGGTTTTGTCTCTGTTTCACTTAGAATTTGTATAAATAAAAATCTAAATAAACTATATGGATGATGATTGGGGATCACTAGGTTATGGGTATGTTCCCGAGTAGTGGAGCATGCATGAGAACTGATTTTACTATGGTTACCTTACTCCGACGTACGAGGTATATGGGGCCCGAGATTATCTAGTGCCTAGGGGTGTTCCCAATTTTGTTTCTCATTGGATATGTGGTATTTACCCTTGTATTTTGGTGTTTTTGGTATTATATTATAGTAGATAACCTATACATTTGAATGTGTTAACATTCTGAATGTTTTATCGTGAAAACTATTTTCAATTTAATGTTTCATTTCTTGGAATTTGTCACCGCTTTTCATTGCATATTAAAACTGCTTGATTTTTCACATTTTATTGCATGCTCTTTAGAATCATTGGGTGGAATCCTATTGGACTTCAGATCACAACCTTCTTATACCCCTTTTATGTAAGTAGACTTTATTATACTTGACTCAAGTAAAGGGAAGCCTGTGGGTGATGGCGGTTCGGGGCGTTAGTTCTCATCCTTGGTGTTGAGTTGTAAAGATGGCTTGTGGGTGATGAACCCATGTCATGTAGAGTCCTTGGGTCTGTTTTGTAGTAGTTTCTTTGAGTATATGGACCTTTTGTAGTGCATTTGAACTTATGTATTCAGTTATGGATTTTGTATATAAACCTTGTTTGCTATGAATTTTTCATATTCAGTTTATTAAATGTTTTTGATGTTTTATGCATACATATTCAGGTAAATCATTCCCAAACCAAGATAAATGATACCCAGGAACTTGTGCCAGCACGTGGGGATAGGGAACACCCTACGGGACTTTCCATGGGCCAGGTTTGGTGCCAGTATTTGTGGTGACCAGATTCAGTTCGTGACAAATATTATACAGCGATGAAATGTAATAAAATGAAAAAACATGTATGCATACATATAAAATCTACTATCAGAGTACGGAAAAAAGCACTAAAAGAAAAAAGGATCAAATACAAGCCCACCATAAAGAGTCTGAAAACAAGTCCGACCAAAAAGTATAGAAAAATACTACTATCAAGGTCAATTTTAGAATACACCTCGGTTAGTCTGGCTCAATAAGCCCCACCTAGTCCTGGTCCCTCTAAGAACCCCTCAAATAGTTGATCATCTACATAATACATGACATGTGTGGGAAAATACCATGTAGAGGTGAGTTTAAAAATACCAAGTAGGAAAACCCAAAATCACTAAGATTTCAACAAAAAGAATAATAGTCTGATCAACACATGTATATTTCTAAAGTACATATAACAATAATATCTAGATATACTTAAGAAAGAAACATTGTCTCAAAGTAAACCCACAACTGTAATTCTAACCTTGGATTCCTTCTCGAAGGTTCCACGTAACACTCATTCTGAGAGACACACTCCATGAGTCATATATCATTGATGGTGTCTGTCTGAGATGTACTACTCATTGGGTCTCTCCATTGGAAGTATACACCATAAGTATTAAGATAACTATAACCATATGAGGATCACACACAAGGACATATGATATACCAAAAACTCAATTTGAAATAACCTGATAAGTAGAGGATCAACACCTATGTAGTTTTTTTCATGAAGATAATGATGGATCCAAACATAGAGGAAGTGTGGTAGTTGGGAGGGCCCAACATTGATTTTTCTGTAATCGACGACCAATATGGGATCAATACAATGATAAATTCTAGTATCCATGGATTAAGATTAAATATCTATACAAAATAAGAAGAGGGTTCTAGATCCTAGAGAGAGGATCTTGCACATCATGTTTATAATTAATTTAAATAATTTCTACAAAAATTAAATACCAGTATCTTCGATACTTTCTTTGTTGATGATGTTGATTATTTGGAATGACCCTTCAAGATTTTATCGTTTCACTTGCAAGGATCAAAACTATAAACACTCTAGTGGTGATCCAAATTATAAACCCTATAGTGGTGATCCAAACATGTTATGATGTCCTCCGATTGACACCACTCATTCTACCGATGCCAGCATAGTGAAGAGAGTGTCTTGCATAGGTAATTATTGATCAACTATTTTTTGGTATTGAATAATTTCTCTCATTCATGAGAGGGGAGAGGAGAGGATTCAAGAGAGAAATTATTTTGGCGCAACAATTCTCTCACCACCGGAAATTTGGTTCACCAGTCATAATAGAATAATTGATGTACCTATCTATTTAATGATATGGGGTTTTTGTTATAATATTTCATTTCAAAATAGCAATTAAATACATTCATAACCTTATAGAAAACCCATGATACATAGTAACAATAATCCCACCATTTTTCATGGTGTTCCAACTTGCACAAAACAGAATCATAAATGAAATCCCACGCCACATAATTATTTCAATGTTATTATTATTTATCCTTTTAACAACTAGTTAAAAAATTATTTTCCATCTTAAAAATAATTATTTTACTACCGGACCATCCTTGGTACACTCGAAATGCCCTTCTATTTATTGAACACCTAAATAAATAAATAATTTATTCTCTTAAATAAATATTTTATTTACAAACTAGTAAATAAATATTTATTAAATTTTCAATAAAATAAATATATTTTATTTAATTTATGAAATCATTTTAACTTGAATAAAATTATTCCATGGTCTTGAGAATAATATTTATCCAATTAATTAAATTCAAATAGAATTTAATCAAGACCACAAAAAACATTTACTATGTGACCCTCCAGGATTCTTTCTCGTTGGCATTAGGCAGGCTTGCCTAAAGTTCGAGAGTAATTTCTTGCAATGGGTCAAGGCACCCAAGAAAAAGAACTTAAATTCTCAATTATGGAATCCACATACAAATGATCATTGTGAAATACAATCCCTTTTTCCCAATATCTCATCAAGTAGGTTTCATGATAGTGTCATCAACCTATATGTTTGATATATCTTTCTTCAACTACCTGAAATAAACTCATTGATACACCATGTCCATGGAATTTGGGGAGGCAATTCTATTTCAATAAAAGGGATGAGATATCGACTTCCATAAATTTAAGGAAAAAATATTTCCTTGAATTATCCATTAATAACATGTCATTTGTGGCGCACCCAACGTACCCTAATCCCCACCCATATATGGCGTGATAGTTTTCCCCAAGAAATAAAAGGGCGTGAGTCATGACATAAGTTAATGATAATATTAATGTCTAAGGACCATTACACAAGCTCACATATAAGAATATCCAATGACACCAAAATATGAAAAATTCGCACTGGAGGGTCTGTTTTCATAATCTCATGTCTTGAAGATTACCAAGTGCGAACATCATGAGAAGAAGACTCATCTTCTTATAAGTACTCTCACCTGACAGTCTATATACTATGTGTCCCATCATAATATTTCATCCAAATATAGAACTATATTTATGAATATTTTCATAGAACTTCAATGTTCTTATCATAGTAGATAACTACAATGAACTTAATAATGCAACAAATACTCTTGAACATTATTACATTAAAATCATGTAAAAAAATAAAAAATATATAATAAGATGTTTAATATTTAAATAAATTAAATATTAATGTAATAAATGTACAAATAGTTGGTTCTAGGACACCAAATCCAACAAACTCCCATTGGACTAGAGCCAACTGCCTATGAATTTCAGTCCGCTAGACCTCACATGATGATCATGTTTCTACTGAGTGAAGGATTTATTTAAGGGGTCCACCACGTAGTCTTATATGGAAATAATAATCACTCCAAATTCACCTCTCTAAGAAAAATACCTCAAGATATGATACTTCTGTAGTATGTTCTTCATCGGCTAATGTGATCTTGGCTCTTTTGTGAGAGCCACCGATGTAGTATTAACACAATAAAGTGTGATGAGATCTTTACTACTAGGAACCACATAAAGCTCATGGATGAATCTACACATCCAAACTACTTCTTTCAATACCTTAGATGCTGCAATATACTCAGAATCTATTGTAGAATCTATAACCACGCCTTGCTTTTATCTCTTCAAGCTCACAGTAGCTCCATTCAAAATGAAGATTTATCTAATTTTTGATTTCATGTCATATTGATCAGTCTAGAAACTAGAATATGCATATCCTATGATGAAAAGTTCCTTATATCCTCCATAAACCATAAATATATCTTTATTATGCCTTAGATACTTAAGGATAGTCTTGACTACCATACCATAGCGATCACCTGGATCATCTTGATATATTCATACCACACCTAAAGCATAAGAGACATCTAGACTAGTACATAGAATTACATACATGACTGACCCAATCACTGATTCATATGGAATCCTTTCTATTCACTTTCTTTCCTCATGTGTATTAGGACACATTTTATTGTAAAGATGAATTCCATGTGGTTCTGGAAACAATCCACTCTTAGATTGTTCCATACTGAATCTCTTCGGTATCTATCAATGTTTGTACTTTGATTTAGGGTCATCAATCTCTTGGATCTATCTTGATGGATCTTGATCCCAAGAATATATGTTCCTTTCCCCAAGTCCTTCATAGAGATTCATTTATTAAACCATGAATTAATAGTCTATAAGACTGGTATTTCATTTCTAATAATTGATATGATATCAACATATACTATTAGGAAATGATTGTATGCCCACTAAACCATTTGTAGACACAAGGCTAAAATTCATTCTTTATAAAACCAAATTCTATTATAGATTCATCAAAACGAATGTTCCATGAAATGGATGCTTTATTTAACCCAAAAATGGATTTTTTCAACATTCTTATCTTATTTGCATCTTTTGGAGTCACAAAAACTTCAGGTTGTGTTATATAGACATCTTCCTAAAGGTTCCCGTTAAGGAAGGCTGTTTTGACATCCATTTTCCAAATCTCGTATTCATTGAAAAATGTAATGGCCAATAGAATTTTGATGGATTTCAGCATTGAAACTGGTGAAAATGTTTCATCATAGTCAATTCCTTGACCTTGTTTAAAACCTTTTGTAACCATTCATGCCTTATAAGTACTGACTTGTTCTTCTATGTCCAGTTTCTTCTTGAATAACCATTGGAAACCAATGGGATTTACATATTATGGAGGATATACCTAAATCCAGACTTAGTTTTGGTGCATGGAATCCATTTCAGAATTCATGGATTCTTTCCACTTTTCAACGTTTGTTCTATTTACCTCTTCCTTATAGGTTATATTACCATTGTTATCAAATAATAACGATGCATCATCCTTGGAAACTAGAAAGCCATACCGTTATGGTTCTCTAACCTCTCTTGTAATCCTACTCTATACTTGTGTCACTGGAATAGAACTTTCTTAGACTGGGCTTTGTGGAATATTATCTTGTACCAACTCGTGTGTACCTTGAGCCTTGACTTCATCAATGTTTATATCGCTCCCACTATATCTTTTGGAGATGTTCTCCTTCTCAAGTAATATGGTGTGTCTTTCTATTATAGACTTTTTTATAAGGGTTCATATAGGTAATATCCCCTTGTTTCCTTGGGGTATCTGATAAAGGCACACCATATGACTTGGGGTGCTATTTTGTTACCTGAAGAGGCCTTAAAAAATGCTTCGCGACCCCACACATGTAAATTTGATAACATGGATTTTCTCCCACTCCAAATCTCATATGGAATACCATTTATCTATTTAGTTGGTACTTGTTTTATTATGTGCACTGTTGTTTGTAACACATATCCCTAGAAGTATAATGGAATACTTTCATGACTCATCATTGATCTCACCATGCCCAACAAGGTGTGGTTCTTACTTTCACTTACACCATTTCGATGAGGTGTGTAAGGTGGAGTGAGTTGGGATAGGATCTCAAACTCCCATAAGTAATTAATGAAGTCTTGATTAAGATATTCTCCACCTCGGTCTGAGATGAGTTTATTAATATTCTTACCAAGATGGTTCCCATATTAATTCTTGTATTCCGTGAACTTATCAAAAGAATCCAACTTATACCTAATTAAGTAGATATATACATATCTATAAAAATAATCAGTAAAAGTTATTAAGTATGAGTACCCACCCCTTTCTTCAAGTAGAAATGGTCCAAACACATCGGTACGAACCATTTAAAGAAGATCTTTGGCCTTTTCACCTTTCCATTAAATGGAGCTTTGGTCATTTTTCTTTATAAACATGCATGACATACACCAAGTGATTTTAGTTTGAAAAAAATATAAATATCCATCTTGATGTATCTTTTTAAAGTGTTTCTCATTTACATGACCTATCATGTGATTCCAAAGTTGGGTGTGGTATAATTCATGTGAAGTAGTTTCATTATCGATTTCCATTACATGGGTTGTGTAATCTAATACGTAAAGACCGTTATATAAATGCGCCTTACCAAAAAAAATGATAACATTATAAAAGAAGAAAAATTCATTTTTGAAATTGAAAATAAATCCATCTGTATATAGTCTTGATATAGAAATAATGTTTTTGGTTATATAAGGCACAAAATAACAACCTTTTATTACCAATATCATCCCAAATGGCAAAGTGAGGATGTAGTCCCTAATAGATACAACAAAATTTCTAGCTCCATTGGCAGATCATAGATCTACCTCCCCCTGTTCAATTTTATTGAATCTACTTGGTTACTATATTTGGATACATATGTGAGCACTACAAGGTGTATCTAAAACCAATTTTTAAAAATAGATAAATTTCACTCGATAACAAATTCATCTAAATATTCCCCTTGATTCTTTAGCTAGATGTAGTTTTTCTTCCATTGGACCTTCCTGCCACATGTGAAACAAATAGCTTCCTCTTCCCTTCTACCCCCTTGATTTTCCTTTTCTTGGAAGGGTGTGAAGAAGATTTGGGATTGAAGCTCTTCACCTTACCTTTCTTCTTATTCACCATAAGTACATATTTTTTTTCACACTTCATGTCTCTATCTGCTTCGCGAAAGATGATAAGAAGATCTGGTAGAGACTTCACAATGTTGTTCATATTGAAATTTACAACAAAATTGGAGAGGATATGAGGGAGTTATGCGAGAATGAGATCGGTAACCAGTTATTTAGGGACTTTAAACCCTAGAACCTCCAAACACTCAATGTATCCAGTGAGCTTGACTATGTGAGGCCTAGATGGGGCACCCTTTCGAAGCTTACTATGAAAGAGTTCCTTAGAGATCTCAAACTGTTCCTATCTTTCTTTCTCATGGTAAATACCACAGAGGTGATGAAGCATGATATATGCATCCATGTTTTCGTGGGACTTCACAAGTTCACTAGACATTGCTAATAACACCAAACATTGAATGTCGACCAAATATTTTATATGTTTCTCATAGACCATTAACTCTTAATCACTTGCCTCTTGGGCATGTAGATTAGGTAATGAGAACTCCTACACATAAGATTTCTTTTCTTGGTGTAGAATGACCGAAGGTGTCTAAACTATTCTTGGAAGTTACTGTCGGTGAAGAAGTTGTCTTTATCCAATATTGATCGTAGGGACAGTGTGGTTGAATAGTTTTTCATTTTTATTATATAATTAAAAGGGAATATTATTATTACTTTCTTGATTATATCTTATGAGAAATAATAAATTAATTTTATTAAGTCTCCCACTATTTTATCAAGTCCCAATGGCCCTCACCATTGAACTCAGAATGTCTAGTTTCTTGGACATTCAAGTGGAAAGGATCCATATTCTCCTTCGCATAACCCCAATAAGGGTCGGTTAAGATATTTGAATGTATTTAGTTAGGTAGGTCCTTTCCAACTATGGGATTTAATCTCCTTGATCTATTGAGTGGAATCTCCAATTCTGGAATCCTGACTTGGATTTCCTCAACACTTGCCTCCAATATTACACCAAGTATAGAAAGGGTTAATCCTCTTGATGTAATATGCTTAAGTCAACCCAAAAATTTCATTAGGTCTTCCTGTATAAAATTAAGTGTCCCAAAAAGGGTTAGTCAAACACATAGTTTTATTGAGTCTCTCCCAAAATCAAGTAACATATGGCTTAGTCTAACTTTATATTTTATTGAGGGATTTTTATCCCTTATGCATAAGTTGATTATTATCTTTATCAAAAGATTGTTAATATTAATTAGAACTTACTTAAGTGATTAACCATGTCTTGATAATATTTATGCATAATCCTAGTTTATTTTAGTTCCATCTTGCATTCTTGTTTAATTTATTAATTGTGTAATCGTGACAACACATCCATAATGATACAACATGAAACTGATAGAAATAAAATAATGTAAAGGGAATTATCATGAGATTTTATAATAGTTAGTTTATCTAGTGGTTGATAAAATAACCCTGACCAAGGGGAGAAACACCTTGAACATTTTGGGTTTGTGTTTATAGATTTCTACCTATCAACCTTTGTACCTCAATGGATTGGTTTCGTCTCAGATCCATCTTGAACCACCTTCACTAGCTTGGGAGCTCCATCCATTACATATTATTTTTATTTCACACACAGGTGAGGGGTAAAAATGGGGTTTACATAAATAAAACCATGGGCACATAGGTCTTACATATTAATGATGACAGATGGAAGGCATGCCAAAAAGTTTATTTAAAATAAATTAAAAGGAAACCAATCATAGACAAAGGTATGATCTAGCTCATGATCATCCACATACATCCAAATAATTATGTATTTAATAAAACTAGCATTAAATTTATTAATCATTCTTATTAAGATAAATCACATTTGAATCAATTAATTATTCTCTATAATTAATCAATATTTCTATCTTAATTCTTTTCTGAATTTCCTTGAAATTATCATCTATAACCTTGGAGGTAACATGGTGAACACACATTCAAATCCACATGATATGTAATTCTGAAAATTACACAAACATTAAAGTTTTAATTTGGTGTAATTTGGTAAAGTACAGGGTGTGAATTTCTAAATACATGGAGTGTAATACCTTCACCGTCTTATCCGAAGTACACACCTTGGGACTCAGTGTGTGAGTCGTATTTCAGAAATCATGGATTACACAACGTGTCATGTGGTCTACACGCCATGTTGTCTCTAGGTTACACAGTTACCAGTCAGCTTAGCTGTGTATGGGATACATGGTTTTTCCCTTGACCCGAAGGGACTACACACCGTGTCTAGTGGGCCACACAACATGTAATCCACCTGACCATGCCTCAGTATGTCTTGGTCATCATGTGGTGTAAGAATTAAATATATTGCATGTCATTAATGAACATGAATTGAGTAATTTCTGATTTACTCCTGATGCAATGAACATAACTACAGATTGTGTAATCCAGATTACACGTAATGTATGGTAGAGAACACAATGTGCAAGTCTGAACACACAACATGTACTTTCATGTCACCTGGATAGAAACATCGATGCCTCCTGATGAGTTCCTCACTTTAATTTTAATCAAAAAATTATATATTTCTATTAGGTCTACGAGAAATGAAAAATGAAGAATAGATATTTAAATCTAGATTACACGAATGATTAAACATGAATTGAAAAAATAAATTATTAAATCGAAAACCACCAACGGATTATTTAAATAATTATAAACGATGATGTGACTACTCTGATACCACTTTAAGGATTCAAACGTAGTGGAAGAGTGGCAGTTGGAGGGTCCCAACATTGATTTTTTTTTTGTAATTAATGACTAATTCGGGATAAATATGATGATAAACATCAGAATCCACATATTAAGATCCAATATATAGACAAAAGAAGAAAAGAGTGACAGATCCTAGAGATAGGAAGTTGCGCCTCATGTTTATAATTAATTTAACTAATCTCTGTAGAAATTAAATAACTGGATCTTCAGTACATTCTTCATTAATGATGTCGATCATTTGGAATGACCATTCCGGATTGTCTCGTTGTGCTTGAGAGGATCCAAAACTAAAATACCTCTAGTGGCGATCCACCCATGCTCTGATGGACTCCGACCGACACCACTCATTCTCCAAGTGCTAGCATGGTGAATCGAGTGTCATGTGCCTATTGTTATTTATCACCTATTCTTTGGTCTTGAAGAATGTCTCTCATTGTTGAGAGGGGAGAAGAGAGGAATCAAGAGAGAAATTGTTTTGGCCCAACAATTCTCTCACCACCAGCAACTTGGTTCACTAGGAGTAATGGAACAATAGACGTACGTGTCTATTTAATGACATGGGTTTTTAGTTACAACATTTAATTTCATAAAAATAATTAAATATATTCATAACCTTAGAGAAAACCCATGATACATAATAACAATAACAACACCATTATTCGTGGCGCACCAAATTTGACAAAACAAAATCATAAATGAAATACCGTTCCACATAATGATAACAACATTATTATTATTTCATATTTTTCCAACTAGTTAAATAATTATTTACCATCTTGAAAATATTTTTTTTACTACTAGACCGACCTTGGTCTGCTTGAACTCCACTTCCATTTATTAAACACCCAAATAAATAAATAATTTATTCTCTTAAATAAATATTTATTAAATTTTCAATAAAATAAATATATTTTATTTAATTTATGTGATCATTTTAACATGAATAAAATTATTCTATGGTCTTGAGAATAATATTTATTCCATTAATTAAATTTAAATACAATTTAATCGATACAAAAAGAAACAATTTTTGTGTGACCCTTTATGATTTTTTCTCATTGGAATTAGGCGGGCATGCCTAAAGTCCAAGAGTACTATCTAGCAACAGTTCAAGGAACCCAGGAGAATGAAATTAAAGTTGCAACAATGACCTCGACATATGAATGCTCACTCTGTAACACAATCCATTTGTCATAATATCTTATAAATCATGTTTCATGATAGTGTCATCAACATATATGCTTGATACATCATTATTTGACAACCTGAAATAAACTTGTCGATACACCATGACCAGGGAATTTAGGGTGACAGTTCTATTTCAATCAAAGGGATGAGATATCAACTTCTATAAATGGAAGGGAAAAATCCTTCCTCCACTTATCCATTAATAAAATGTTTTTCATGATCCACCCAACATACCCTACTTCTCGCCATCATATGTCATGACAGTTTTCATCAGTAAATCAAAGTTCATGAGTGGTGACACACATTAATGATAATATTAAAGTCTAAGGACCATTACATATGCTCGTAGATAGAAATATCTGATGACACCAAAACATGTGAAATTTGTACTGGCATGTCTGTTCTTATAATCTCCCGTCTTGGATATTACCAAGTGAAAACTTCATGAGAAGAAGTCTCATATGCTTATGAGTACTCACACATGATGGTCTGTATACTATGTGTCCGATCATAGTATATCATCCAACCATAGAACTATATTTAATAATATTGTCATAGAACTTCAAGGTTCTCTTCATAGCAGGGAACTACTATAACCTTATTAATACGACAAATACTCTTGGAAATTATTACATTATAGTCATGAATAACAATGAAGAATATGTAATAAGAAGTTTAATATTTAAATACATTAAATATTCATTTAATCAATGTATAAACAGTTGGTTCTAGGACACCAAATCGAACAGATACCATGAAATCTACATAGGGAAAGATGATGATAGAGGATCTCACTCTAGGCCTCATGAAAGGATTACAAACAATCTATATAGGAAGTCCTACTAAAGGAATCACTATCCTACATGTAGTACATGATTCCATAATAACCCCTAGTGAATTGATATATGGATATCTTCCTAAAGAAACTTGTCCATTCTGAAGAGGAAAAGGGCTCTAACCCACATTTGAAGGAATACACAGTGTGTATTGGCAGTTCATGGTTTTTCCCTTCAGCATTAGTTCCTTACATTTTATCAAATCTTTTTTTATGTCATAGTACATAGTGTGTATGATCCCATGCATTCATAACCATATACAAGTATATAGATCTTAATGTGTAAAGCTTTCCTAGCTGTTTCGGTATCAGAGTACAAGGCATGTTTGATCTAATGTACTCTTATCCATGTCTGTATACCCTTCGAGGTACACAACGATCCACCTGGTCAGGTCACATGCCATGTGATAGGGGTGAAATTTCATGTGACAGGGGTCACATTCCATGTGATAGGGGTCACATTTCACATGATAGGGGGCACACACTATGTGATATTTAACTTCCTGCGGGAACACTAGTGCCGCACCAGGGAGTCCCACATGACATGTAGCTCCAAAATACACATTGTGCACTACATGATTTCCCAGAACCTATGGGTTCTTCCTCTAAATTATTTTTCACTCCTCTGACCTTCAATTCAGCCATGAATTATTCAAGAGAACATGGATCCACTCTGACTGAGCCTTAACATTTCCACTTTTCATAATCCAGTCATTCAATTCACATGGGAGTTAGTTATCATTAGTTCTTATCAACATCTCATAAACCACTTGAACCATAGGTCTTCAATATGATTTCATTTTCTTTTCACTAATATTGTCACATGATCCCCACATCATATTGAGAACGATCCATGATAATAATCTGTTGTTCAAATAAATTGGTGCACAATAATTGTTTATTTGCTATTTATCGAACCCTGGGACAAAATAGATTCCTATAATGAATGAAGAATGAGGAATGAAATGAACAAACAAAAAAAAGATGAAGAAACCTCATCTAATATTTGTGTTGGAATTAATTCATTTAAGATTGAAAGATGAACTAATAGATAATAAAATAATCACAAAGAAATCCCCAATTCTAAGATAAATTTAAACCATACCCACAATACACACGAATCACAAATCAATTATTTAGTTGATTGATTCTCATTTTTCATAGGTATAATAAAATTGGGATAAATCCAAATAAATCAAAATCCTACCTCGATTTGAATTAGTCTTTAGTGAAGAACGATCACGTGTGCTGTCATTGGTGAGATCCACAAATTCCACTGCACACCGATAGATGATCCACAATCTGATAGTATTTTGTCTAATAAATCTCCTCCAATGCTCTCTCCAACCGTTCTCTAGATCTCAACTATTTAGTGTCTAACCCTAATCTATCCTTATAAATATGCTTATATATAATTATTTTACGTTTTTAATTAATTAATTAATTTAATTTATTTTAAATATCTTCCCACAATCACACCACAATCCGAATGCCTGACACGTTCCAAGTTTATATCGTTCCTAGGGTAAACCCCACATTTACAACTCAAATGAAACCTCAGATTTCCGATCCAAGCCTCCATTTATACTTTATTATAATTTATCAGGAAAACTATGTGCACTTGCATGAAATATATTTAATATATTTCAAAAATTAGTCCGTGGAATACTAGGCTTTATAATATCGTGGCGTCTTTATTCCTAGAGTAAAAAATAACCCATAAAATATTACAAAACAATACATAGAAATAAAAGTTGTTACATTCTCCCCACCTTGGGGTTTTATGTCCCCAAAATCCAAAACAAAGGATATAAAAAAATATGTGGGTACTGAGCATGATTCTGAGTCTCCTGCTCCTAGAAGCTCTCCTGAATATTTTTGTGCTTCCACCAAACACATGCTAGGGGAATTGATCAGCCACAAAGGATCCTTTCGCATCAATCCTCGATCTCTACCAGGTACTCTATGAAGGTATCTCCATCATTGATTTCCAGATCACCCTAGTCAACACTGTGCAATGCATTGTACATGTACCTCCTCTGTTGTGACATGTGGAAGACGTCATGTATCCAGTCTAACTACGATGGTAGAGATAAGAAGTATTCCACCTCACCAACTATAAAAAGTATCTATAAAGTTAAAATTAATATATAAGATAGTTTTCTTCCTCGATAAAATATCCAAAATCTATATTGAGGTGAAACCCGTAAGAACACATGGTCACCCTCATTAAACTATAATGACCTCTATCTTCAATCCTTATAGAACTTATGATGACCTTTTCTAATCCTCATACACTCCTGGATGATCTATGCCTTCTCAAATGTGGATCAAACCAACTCTAGGACCATAAGTGCAGACTCTCCTAGGTTAATCCAACATAATGTTGACCCGCATGGTCACCTATACAAGGCCTATAATGGAACCATACCAATGGTTGAATGGTACATATTTATATATGAAAACTCTATCAATGTTAGGTGATTCTACCAATAATGACTAATGTCTAACATGAAGTCTCATAACATATCCTCTAGAACTAGAATGGTCTGCTCAGTTTGGCCCTTAGTCTGAGGGTGAAAAGAAATGCTCAAACGCAGCTAAGTCCCAAAACCCTCCTAAAATCCATTCCATAAATGATATAGGAAACAAGAATCAAAATACATAATTATCTTTTATGTAACTCCAAGAATCCATCTAACTTCTATAGTAGAGGTTTCCCATGCTCTCTATTGAACTCTGCTCCCGAATATCTCAGAAGTGGGATGACTTAGTGAGTCAGTATATGATCATCCATATGGCACCGTGCCCCTGGACATACATGGTAATACAATCACAAAGTCCATGGATATCCCATTAAAATTACACTCAGGAACCTCAAGGGTTTAAGATAATTCAGCTATAACCTAGTGATTATCCTTCACTTGCTGTCAAGTAATCATTGAGATACAAACTCTACAAATCTCATCTTTATCCTTATGAATGAAAACTAATGTTGGAGGTCTTGGTATATCATTTACACATTGAGATGTACTTCTTAAGGATATGCATGAAACTCTCTCAGAACCTCATCCTGTAATGTCACTGGTACCATTGTGAAACCTCTGAAAAGAATGAAATGCTACCCACCTTCAGAAAATATATCATGAGCATGTACAATGGATATATGAGTACGTAGGGTCTCATAGTTGGTATCTCTAAGATATTCCTCCCGGAATCAATATTATAGAAGAGGTATAACAACCATTGACTGGAGGAAAGCTTATCTATCCCCATCCAAAAAGGATAAGTGCAATGATGCTAACTTCTTTGATGCCTCACTCTGCAGTTGAGAATAAGATATCCTACTAATAGAATCTTCTACCATGTTCCCCTTTATAGAATTATAAAAAATCTCAAAGTAATAATCCTAGAGGGAATTTAGCCATCACCTCTGTATCAAGTGAAGATCCTTCTAAGGGAATATATACTTGAGAATCTTA
This sequence comes from Viscum album, assembly GCA_963277665.1. Classification (NCBI taxonomy): domain Eukaryota; kingdom Viridiplantae; phylum Streptophyta; class Magnoliopsida; order Santalales; family Viscaceae; genus Viscum; species Viscum album. Next base: position 3,546,163 of record OY728165.1, read on the forward strand.
TGGTCATAATAGATGATAAACCACTCACCCATCATGTAGGGTCACCACGTATTTAGTGATAAAAATACCACTACTAACTCAAGATTCTAGGTCACAAAGTTTTTCTCAAGTGTTCTCAACTAACATGAACCATATACTATCAATGCCTGCCTCTGTATCAGAATATAACCAATCCCAGTTCTTGATGCTTCACAAAACACGATGTACTCAACATCCTCCTCTGGAAATTTAAATATGGGAGCATTCATCAATATCTATCTCAACTCTTGGAAATCCTTTTGGAACCTCGCTATCTACATGAAAGGATTCCCCTTTCAGGTCCAAGCTGTCAGGAGAGGTGATATCCTAGAGAAATCAGGTAAAAATATCTAATATTATCCTGTAAGACCATGGAAGCCCCATACCTACATCATGATTTTGGGGGGATCCTAAACTAACACTTCCTTGACCTTCACCAAGTCTACTACTACACCATCGACTGAGATAAGTTTTTCTATAATTTGGACCTCCTAAATATAGAACTAGAACACCGAGAGCTTCCCATAAAGATGGTGGTCTTAAAGTATGTCTAGAACCATCCTCAAGTGTCGCATGTGCCCCTCCATATACACTTAGTACACCGGGATATCATCAATAAAGACTACCATAAACTATTCTAAGAAAGGATGAATGATCGAGTTTATGAGTCCCATGAATACTGTAGGGGAATTAGTCATTCCAAAGGACATAATCTTATACTCATAGTGAATGTAGTGAAATATTAATGTCATATTTGGTATATGATCAAATTGTACTCGAAATTGGTGATAGCATGATCTGAATTCAATATTCGAGAACCATATTTACCCTTTAAATTTATGAAATAGGAAATCAATCCTTGGGAGTGGATATTTATTCTTTACAGTCACCAAGTTTAGGTGAAAGTAATCCACATACAATACCAAGATCTTGTATACCTTCTAGGTGAACAACACTTGGACTTCCCAAGGTGAAACGTTGGGCCTGACAAATCCCTTTGTCTACATGTCCACCAATAACACCCTAAGCTTTCAAAGCTCTGTAGGAGCCATCTGATATGCTGAGGAATATATCAAGGCCTTCCTAGGGTTTAGATCAATGTAAAAGTATATCTCTCAGCGGGGATTTAATCCTGGAATGCCCTTAGGGAAGACATCCTCATGCTATGCCACCACTACAGGGAATAGAAAAATTAGAGCATCCACTACACCAGGGGTCACACTATCCAACTGATGAGTAATAAGATACACCCTACTATGTACGAGTCCATCCTATGCTACATAGGTTTCATTTTATCCCATAAAGGAAAAACTAGTTCCATCACCGCAGACACACAACATCCTCTGCCTGAAACAATCTATCTGGGAATAAACTATACATAACCATTTAATAACTAAGATGAAATAATAAGGCATCATCAATACTAAAAATAGATCCCAACATAAAATCTATCCGTAAAGAGTCAGGTCACACTATCATAACAATTGTGTGATCACTGAATCATCTCTAGTAGAGGTCTCCAAGCACAAGGGTTGAGCCAACGACTCAACTAGAATGTCTAATTCCCAAACTAGATATATAGAAATAATGGAATGACTTGAACTTTTATTGATCAATTCTTCATATAATGTATAAAATTCACAGATAATACCACATATCATCCCTGGAGCCTCTGGGTAATAATAATTTACCACATGATGCTACCCTTCCCCCTATCCTCCAGCTCATTGGGCTAGGTGTGGACCACCTGGGGGTGGTGGTGGTTACAATTCAAAACGTCTAACTACTCCAGATAATCTTTTATCTCATCTACCATGTCTTCCACTATGCATACCTAAATTTTCCTACCACTGCCTTTTCCTATTCAATACATCCACTGTCTCCTTGTTAGGAATGTGGGGGACGAACAATCTCATTCAATATATCCCATACCATCAAAAGAGTATAACAAACTATCCTTGGGATGAATAGACCAATCATGTGAGCCCTAAAATGTACAACCTCAATCATAGGATTATATCTTAAAATTTCTTTTGCAACCAGGTGTCTAAGACTAACATCAACTCCTTACTGTCAAAGTCTCTGCTCTTGTGTGCCCACTGTCGGTAACAACTATCTACATCTACTCAGACAAGAAACTCTTGACCATCAAAGAATTCTCTAAAAACCCATCCTAAATATGAATTAAGAGAGGTATAATGATGGGTCATATGTTTATACATAGTCCTCGATCTAAGGTCCAATCATGATATAATTGATCATGAACCATATAGATCGAGTAACTAGAGAGGATGGTGAACTTTGATGAATACTCATCCACTAACATACTACCCTACTGAAGTTGTAGAAGCTCTTGGATGCACATAAACCACAATATAGTCAAAGAGAACTCCTCTATTAAAATTCACTCGTACTCTGACCATGCCAGAGTTGCCTCATCGTACGACCGGGTCACTAAACACCACAACCATCCTATAGAAACAAGGAGAAGGCTCACTACTCGGACCACCATTTTACATTATGGTGTCCTAAAAAGATGTAAAAACCATGTCATCACGTCAAGATAGTCCTCTGATGCCTGTGGTTCGGGCTCGATTCTAAACCTAAGGGGTCACTATCCCTGAAACTCATGAAGCATACTTAGCATACACAACTAATCTTCTTGTATTGTGGGTACCATCAGCTACTCTACATGTGGTGGTATAACTAGTGCACCACCAAGAGGTAACACCTCTGAAACAGGGCCCTATATTGATGCCTCACTACTAAGAGGATCATCTTTGTGGTTCTGATGCTGAATCCTAACTGGTATACGTTGCGAAGGAATAACGAAATAGAAAAGATGTACCATAGTAAATGAGTATATTTATAATTATGGATCAAGAAGGACATGGAAACCACAAAACATTCCTATATGATTCATAAACCAATGTTTTCTCTGAAACTTGTGTCCAAATGTACCAAGTAAAAAGGTAGGTGATCCCAATCATGGTTTCTAGATACGTCGGCTGCCACACCAATAATAAAGTCTCTGGAAAGAAAGCCAAACTCAAAACACTTAACACTGTTTCACCAAACCAATCTCATAGAATACAGTCCAAAAGTAGAACCAACTCCTCAGATACCACTTTTTCAAAACCTGTATCAATGGGGCATGTTCTACAATTACCCCAATCCCATCTCCAATAGACCAGGGGATAGATACAAGCATCGAGTTGGCATATCACTCAGATGAGAGGCCGTAGCATAAGGTACCTATACACACATACACATCATTTACCCCATACAATGATTAAATGTAAAATAAATGATAAAACATACATGAATACACCAAAAACCACTATCTTAGTATGACAACAAGTACTCAAAGGAAAAGGGGTCAAATAAAAGCCTATAACAAAGTGTCTGAAAATAAGTCCAACCTAAAAGTATAGAAGGGAAGTACTATCAAGGTCACTGAAAGAATACACCCAATTAAGTCTGGATCACTGAGCTCCACCTGGTCCTAGTCCATCTATGATTATTTCAAAATATCGATTGTGTTCATAATACATGACATGTGTGGGAAATTCCCATGCAAGGTTGAGTATAACAATACCCAATAAGACACCCCTAAATCACTAAGCATAAAATGACAATAAAAAAATCATTTCAATATGGGTATATGTCTACAACACATATAACATGAATATCCATGTATAATCAAGAGGGACACACCCGCTCAAAGTAAATAAAAAACTATAATGCCATCCTAGGATTCCTTCTCGAAGCTTCTACATAGAGATCATTCCAGGAGACACACTCCATGAGTTAGATATCACTGATGGCATCTGTCTGATATGTACTTCTCATCAGGTATCACTATAAGAAGTATATGCTGGAAGTCTGAAGGGAATGATACACATATGAGGATCACACCCTAGGCAATGGGGTATACCAACAAATCAATCTAGAATAACCTACTAAGTAGAGGATCAGTTATCATGTTGTGTTGATCATGAAAATATTAATAACTCCAACTACGGAAAGATGATAATAGAGAATCTAACTAGGGGACTCAAGGATGGATTACAAAAACACTATCCAATAAGTCTCACTAAAGTGATCACTATCCTAAGTGTAGGAAGTTGTTCCATACAAACCCCTAGTGAATGGATCTAGAGAACAATCCCTAATAAAAATTTTCCAAGATGAAAAGGAAAAGGGATCCAAGTCATGTTTGAAGGAGTAAATGGAATGTACTATAATTACACGATATTTCCCTTCGACACTAGGTCCTACCCATGTGTCACGAAACCTATACAAGTCAGAGTACATGACATGTCCAATACTATGTACCCATAACCATGTTTTTGTACCCTCCTAGGTACACACTAAGTCACCAGGTTGAGTCACATAACATGTGATAGGGGTCATACTTCAGGTGATGTTTAACGTTATGTGGGAACTCTAGCACCATACTAGGGGTCCCACATGACATGTAGCTTTTCAATACACAGTGTGTACTACAATATTTTCAAAACCTGTAGGTTATTCCTCTACATAATATCCTACTCCTCCAGACTTCAATCTGGAAATGAATAATGCCAAAGAATGTGGATCCACACTGACTAAGCCTTGGAATCTACAATTTATGGAATCTATTCATTCAATTCACATGGGAATCAGTTATCATTCATCCTTATCATCATCACACACACCAATCGAACTAGAGGTATATAATACAATCTTATTCTCTCATCGCTACCATTGGCACACAATCCCCACATCATATAGATCCTGGATCTATGATAAAGACCCATTATGCTAAGAAATAGGTACGAAATTATTTTTTATTTGGTATTTATCAAACCATGAGCCAAAGGAATTTCCCATGATGAACGAATAATGGGGTAGGAAATTACCAAAAAACAAACATGAGGAAAGAATCATAGAAACTATTTTGGATGGCCTCAATTCATTACTATTAAAACGATGAATGAAGATATAATAATATAATCATAAAGAAATAACCAATTCCAAGATAAATCTTACCTGTACCTATAATACACATGACCCACAGACCAATTTTTACATTGATTGATTCATGTTCCTTGTTGGAATAATAAAACGGGGATAGAAACAAAAACATAAACATCCTACCTCAACTTGGAGCTGTTTCTGGTGATAAATGGTTACACTTAACTATCATTGGTGAGAACCACATGTTCCAATGCACACTGATTGATGATCCATGATCCGATGGTTGTTCTTCTGAGAAAGGTCCTCTAACTCTCTCTCAATCGGTTCTCTAGATATCTAGGATTTAGTGTCCAACCCTAAGATGTACTTATAAATGTCCTCATATATAATTTAATTAGGTTATGAAATAAATTAAATATATTGATTTATTCAATAAATTTATTTTAAATGTCTTCCCATAGCTGCACGTCAACCGAAACGCCCAACACGTTCAAAGGAGATATCTTTCCTAGGGTAAAACCCACACTATGAACTCAACAGAGGCCTCAGATTTCTGATAAGAGCCTCCATTTATAATTTATTCAAATATTTCAAGAATAATGCACAGAAATAAATTTAATATATTTCAAAAATTAATTACTAGCACACTGGACTTCAGAATATCACACTATCTCCACGCCAATCTTCAAAAATAATCCATAAAATATTCGAAAAAAATAAATGAAAAAATAGTAGTTTTTACATCCTCAAAATGGGTTTTTATTCTTTATCATCACATGATTCAAATAATGATAATCCACAAAAATCCTCAAGCTCCCATCCAAATTTTTCTTGAAACAAAATAGAGCTTCTCAGGGGGAGACACTAGGTCTAATAAAACCATTCTCTTAAAGGCTTTCAAACTACACCCTTAAATCCTGAAACTCAGTAGAGGCCATTGAATATTCCAAAGAATATATCGACGCGTTCCGGGGGTGCATGTTTATGCAGAAGTCAATATACCACTGTAGAGGTTTCCCTAAAACATCTTTAGTAAATACATCCATAAAATCCTCCGCCACTAGTGGAAGCCTTATGACTGAATATCCCAGTACACCAAGGGATAAACTCTCCAAATAATGGGTGATGGGTTGTAGCTTCCTGCTCATTAGGCCCACTCACTCAACCATGAGATCTTTTACACCCATAAAATAAAATTACATTCCATTTGTTCGAAGGCATCTAACTCACTTGAAATGTCATTAAATCTGGACACAAACTATGGAAAAGTTGTCTATACCTAAGAAGAATTCATAATATTTCATCCTAAAGAACAAGATGTTCCAAAAGAAAATATCTCTACTAAATTATAGCTTCCATTTCCAATAGATATACAATATAGAAGAATGAATCCCAGTAGAAACCTCTAGCAAGAGATAATGGGATAAGGTCTCATTAGAGAGATCTCGATATCACACAAGGGATATGGAGATGAAATAATGACTCACACATATGTATAAAAGTACTAGAATGAGAGTAGAAAAGATATATATTGTACTTTAAATAATCTCATAAGAAGATTTTGGGTATCCCTTCATAGCCTATAGCTACTTGTGACCTCAATTTATAGATCCTTAAGCTTGGTGTGAGCCAACTAGCGGTGGTGGTGGAAATAGTTCATAGTGTAACCCTCCACTAGAAGATCCTCCATCTGGAGCTCCACCCACTCCTTTGTCACCACATAATCCTTGAGGGACTCCCTAACCATACTCGAGTGATCCTTGATCATAGAGATTCTTCCCTCTAAATAGTCCATCCACTACCTTCATACCCTCATCAACACATTAGGTTAGGAAATCATGAGCTATGTGACATAACTCATCTAAATCATAACATTTCCCCTCTCTTGGATGAATGGATCCTGATAAAACACTATTTTTTTTGAATATTTTGTTGATAATAAATGATATAATTTCCTCACATTGTGTTAAATATGTTTAATTAGAAATTATTTGGGATTAGATCATTCATTTGAATATTTGATGAAAATTTCAGTTTTACCCTTCCAAAATCACTATAGTATTTCAATCATAAATATATTTATTTAAATTAGTTGAACTTAATATTTTGAAAATGTATTAATTACTTCATGGGGAAAAAATTTTATTCAGGACACGAGATCAAAATAATTCATTGGATGGAGTAATTGGGCCATAAATTCAAAGGTGGCCGGAACACGCCAGAATGGAAAAGCATCTGTATTCCGGCCATAACTCATTCATCTAAGCATGGATTGAGCCAAAATATTTAGAGGAGATAGAGGACCCATATCCGCACATATGATCCTTCTGGAAGGTCGGAAAACGAATTATTTTTGGTGGTCAAATAAGCGGTCAAAGTTGGAATAAAATATTTGTCTGAGATTCCCCATTCACACTTGAAACCACTTTGAACCTAGCCTCCTCACCACTCTATAAATTCGTGTTTTTCTCATTTTTTGGGGTTGGGACATGCATTGGGAAGTTTAGGGAAGAAGATAAGTGGATCCACTCCAATTATTTAACCATTTCAATAAGGGTATCTCTTGAAGCAATGATCCATTCGACGAAGCCTTCTCCTTCTCTTTCGTGTTGTAATGCTTTTGTTTGTGTAATAAACTTCTTTGTTATTATTTTATTTCTTCTATTTCTTATGTTTTGTTTAAATTTATTATTCTATTAATCTTCCTCATTGGTATGGAATTCTTGAGTAATAGCGTTATTGGGTTATACCCATTATAAACCTTTGCACATGCAAAATGCTTCTACGATGATTATGCCACCCATGGAAGAGTAGTATTTTAGTAATCGATCTATCTTCTATCCTATTAATTTAATTATTTTGAATAATTGAGGTATTTTAATTAACTTAATATGATCCATGAATTGTTTTTTTAAATTGTAATAAACTAAGAAAGAAATTGAATATTTAACACAAAACCATGCGAGGTTGAGATTTTGTGTAAATTGTTAGTGCGCGATCTTAATCGGTAATACAAGACCACACGGGATAAATTTGTAGAGTTAAAATATAATCCCTAAACAAAATTCATCCTCATTTCCAGAATGGATTTGTGATCTAATTAACCACTGACCATAAGCTAACCTTAGAACAACAATCAAAGCAGGGTGCTGCGATTGCGTGTTCGGAAGCTAGCCTAGGGTTTAAGTAATTCCATATTTGTGGTTAAGTTAACTCTTGTTGGGTTAAAGGGTTAACAAATTAGGGGATCATAATTAAGTGTATATTTATTTAAATGATAATTATTAATAAGTAAATGAAGTGGTAGAGTTAGATCGATTACGCCTTTTAAAATATTTTCTAAAAAAACATCTTCTTGTTGTGCCTTTTTAATCAAACAACATTTCAAAATTAAAAACAAAAAAATGCAATCTTCTTCTATAAAACTTCTTCTAGAATTATAAACTATAAACCAACCTATCCTTTTAAGTAGTGTTTTAATTTTATTCTCTTTTATTTTTTTAGAATACCTCTGAAAATTTGTTTTAATTCACTTCCTCCTTTGAGAAACGACCTTGGTCAGCCACACTGCTACACCTAAGTAACTCAAAATAACACTAATCATTTGAGGGCACCCATGACAGCGCTATTTCAAATTGGTTACATTTCCAGGGAGGCAAGTAATTATTTCAACCAATTAGAGGTATTTATTTTATTTTACATTTTATTCTCTTCCTCTCTTCTTTCTTCCTTCTTTACCCAATCTGCTTTTTTTCTCTTCTTTTATTTTCTTCTACTTGTTTTGGGACCATCAACTCAAACTTATTATTTTTATTTTACTATAGTCCAATTTCTTAATTTTCCTTTTTATTTTATTTATGACACGAAATAATCCTAAATATCTCTTATATCTTGACCTTGAGATTGAACGTAGCCTTAGGGATTGAATCAGACATTCTCAGTCCACGGGAAGTTTCAACATTAAACCAGTTGGAGAATTACTCCAATATCAGAACATTGAAATTGGAAGAAATTCAAATTCAACCATAAAAAAAGAAACAATGGCTGACAATAATGGAAATGAACTTAATATAACCATTCGAGAATTGGCTGCACCTGATGTTAACTACCAACCAAATTGTATTGCAAACCCAAATCTCGAATTGGACTTTGAACTAAAATCTAGGTTAATTCACTTACTTCCAAAGTTTCATGGCCTCTCTGGTGAGGATCCCAATAAACATTTGAAAGAATTTAATGTGGTTTTCTCAACCTTGAAACCAAGAAATGTATCGAAGACCAAATCAAATTAAGAGAATTCTCATTCTCACTTGATGGAGCTGTGAAATATTGGATGTATTATTTACAACCCGAAGATGTAACTTTTTGGAACGATTTAAAATGTCTTTTATTGCAGAGATTTTTTTCCAGCATCAAGGACCACTTCCATTCGTAATGAGATCTCGGGGATCAAGCAAGCACAAGGGGAGTCAATGTATGAGTATTGGGAGCGATTCAAGAAGTTGTGTGCAAGCTATCCACATCACCAAATTAGTGATCAACTCTTCATTCAGTACATCTATGAAGAACTCACACCTATGGAGAGAAGCATGGTGGATGCTACGGCTGGAGGAGAATTGGTGGACAAGACACCAGTAGATGCACATGTATTTATCAACAAGATGGCCCAAAACTTCCAACAATTTGGCGATAGAGGTACACCACATGTCAGGGGAGTATATCAGGTAAGTCCTTCTTCTCTTGAAATTCATTTGATTGATACCAAGTTGGAAGAATTGAACACTATGGTGAGGAAGATTGATTTGGCTCAAAAGACATCCCAACCCCCTCCTTCAAGGCCTTGTGGTATTTTTACTGAGACAAGCCACCCAACTGACTGTTTCCCACAACTCCAAGAAACAAAAGATTGTGCAGCAGTGTTCTCTGGGAGACCATATTAGCAACAACAGCAACAACCATATCCTCAAAAGAAGTTTGATCTAGCATACTACCAAGGGTGGAAGGATCAATTGTACATGAGGTATGGATCTGGACAACAACAAAGGCCCTCTTTCAACAAAACTTCCAGCAGCCTCCACCTTACCAGCAGGGTTTCCAACAACCTCAAAGGAGATTTGAATCTCAAGAATAAACAAGCCAACAACAAGGGAATCTCCCACCCAAGGTAGATTATAAAACTAATGAACTTTTGAAGAAAATTGTTCTTAATCAACATAATGAGCTGAAAAGTAAAGGTTCAGAGTTGATGGAGTTGAAGACTCAAATGAGCTAGATTTCCACCGCCCTCCATGAACTTGTAAGTAAGAATTCTGAAAATCTTCCTTCCCAACCCACTCCAAATCCAAAGGGGAATGTTAGTGCCATCACATTGAGAAGTGGGAAGCAAATGAACGATACATATATACCTACAATTCCACCAGGATTCACCTCAACTCCATAGAAGCCGCATTCCATACCAACTGATGAGAAATCCAAGGAGAAAGATAAATGAAAGAAAAATATTGATGATGTTCCTCCTAAACCCCTTCCTTTTCCAAATAGGGTTGTTCAAACTAAGAATATGGATGAAGAGGCGATGCAAAAAAGAGGTTTTGGACACATTCAAGCGTGTTGAGATCAACATCCCTCTACTTGAAGCCATTAAACAAATCCCAAGGTATGCCAAATTCTTAAAATAACTCTGCACCAATCGGAGAGGGCTCAAGGGAAATGAGAGGATCAATCTTGGAAGGAATGTGTCAACACTCATTACACCAACTCTAGCAATGACGACAAAGTGCAAGGATCCATGGACATTCACCATCCCATGCACCATAGGGGAGTTGCACTTTTCTGATGCACTTTGTGATTTGGGAGCTTCCATAAATGTGATGCCTCACTCTATATTATCTTCTTTATAGGTTGGTGAGTTGACGCCGACGAGAGTAGTGGTGAAATTGGCGAATAGAGCTATGACATATCCAGCAGGAGTCCTTGAGGATGTACTTGTCCGGGTAAGAGACATGATCTTTCCAGCAGACTTCTATGTGCTCAAAATGGAGAATGATCAGGTAAGTTCTCATGCCCCCATTATCTTAGGTAGGCCCTTCCTCAAAACTACAAAAACTATCATAAATGTCAATGAGGGTACACTTTCCATGGAATTTGGGGATGAAGTTGTGGTATTTAATGTTATGGATTCCATGAAGTACCCCTTAGAGGATCATTCTGCATTTGTTATCTCCCATTTTGAACCACCAAGTAAAACACCATGGAATTGGATTGTCCTATGCTTAGAGAGATTATGAGTATTGGTTCTAGTTTGATGTCTAAGAGTACTTCCACACCTGTTTCTAAGGAACAAGACTCTCTAAGATTTGATTTTGAAATGGAGTCATATTCTGATTTTGATCATGTGAACTCTGATTATGACATGGCTGTAGAGTATGATGATGGATTTGATGCTTTATTCTATGATTTTGATGATTCATATTCTGATACTGATGCTCTTTGTGTATATATTTCTGTTCCTTCTATGTCTCCATCCATACACCACCCCCCCTACACTGGTACTCAAGCCATTGCCACCAAATCTCAAATAGTCATACTTTTTGAGTGGTGAGAAATTACCTGTTATCATTGCTAACAATCCCCCTTTTGAACATGAAGAAAAAACTTTTGAATCTTTTGAGGGAGAACATCAGGGCAATTGGGTGGAACTTGGATGACATATTAGGTATTAGCCCCTCCATTTTCATGCATAATATTCTTTTGGAGGATGAGGCTAAACCGGCGAGGAAACCACAAAGGAGACTCAATCCAACCCTTCTAGAGGTTGTTAAAAAAGAGGTTGAAAAATTGCTTGAGGAAGGTATAATCTATCCCATTTCAGATTCTCAGTGGGTAAGTCTTGTTCAGGTTATGACTAAGAAAAGTGGTGTTGCTGTTGTTAAAAATGAGAAAGATGAGTTAGTTCCAATGAGGGTACAAAACAGTTGGAGTGTGTGTATTGATTATAGGAAACTAAATCATTCCACTCGCAAAGACCATTTCCCCCTCCCATTTATTGATCAGATGCTTGAGAGACTTTATGGGAAGACACACTATTGTTTCTTGGATTGAATTTCTAGATATTTTCAGGTTCCTATAGCTTCTAAGAAACCGGAGAAGACTACATCCACCTGTCCCTTTGGCACATTTTCCTACCGGAGGATGCCATTTGGACTTTTCAATACCTCGGGTACCTTCCAGAGATGCATGGTGAGTATTTTCTCTAATTTAATTGAGACCTGCATGGAGGTATTTATGGATGATTTTACAGTGTATGGATCCTCATTTGATGAATTTCTAAATAGTTTGGGAAAGGTATTGAATAATTTTCTTGAGAAGAATCTGGTCTTGAACTTTTAAAAGTATCTTTTAATGGTAGAGCATGGAATTGTCTTAGGGAATGTAGTGTAAAAACATGGGATAGAGGGTGATAGATCTATGATAGACATTATTTCATCCTTACCCTATCCTTCATGTGTGCGTGATGTTAGATCTTTCCTAGGGCATGTAGGATTTTATCAGCGCTTCATCAAATATTTTAGTAAGATTGCTCTTCCTATGTCACGATTACTTCAAAAGGATTCTGATTTTGTGTTTGATGATTCTTGAAGGACTTCCTTTGAAGATCTAAAGAAGTGTCTAACCACTCCACCGATCATATAGCCCCCGTGGTGGGACCTTCCATTTGAGCTTATGTGTGATGCGTCCAACTTCGCGGTTGGAGCTGTCTTATCTCAGAGGGCGGAGGGACGTTCACATGTGATTTCGTATGCATCGAGGACGTTGGATTCTTCCCAATCAAACTACACCACAATAGAAAATGAGTTTCTTGCTGTTATATTTTCTTTAGATAAATTTTGTTCATATTTATTGGGAACTAAAGAAGTTGTTTTTTCTAACCATGCAGATTTGAGGTACCTCCTAAAGAAGCCAGATTCAAAGACATGACTTATCTGTTGGATGCTCCTTCTTCAAGAGTTTGACATCGAGATAAAGGAAAAGAAGGGGTCATAGAATTTTGTGGCATAATACATGAGTAGGCTTAGTCACACACCAGAGGTTGACACCTTGGACTAGGTACCACTTCGGGACACTTTCCCTGATGAGCATCTTTATTCCATCTCAGGTACGCATCCTTGGTATGAATATTTAGTTAACTACCTTGTTTCCTCTGAAATACCTTCAAATTTAAAGAAACATCAAGTCCAAAAATTAAAAATTGAGTCTCAATATGATTTTTGGGATGATCCATACCTCTGGTGCATGTGTAGTGATCAAGTTATTAGGAGGTGTGTTCCTGATCATGAGTTGGTGTCTGTTTTACATTTTTGTCATAGACTTTCTTGTGGTGGACACTTTGGACCCCAACGAACAGCTAGGAAAGTTTTGGACACTGTATTATATTGGCCGAGCTTATTCCATGATGCCCATGTGTTTTGTAAGTCATGCTCTCATTGCCAACACACTGGGAACATTTCTAGGAGACATGAGATGCCCCAACAACCCATACTTTTCTGTGAGATTTTTGATGTATGGGGCATTGATTTTATGGGTAATTTTCCTAGTTCATTTGGATTTTTGTATATTTTGGTTTCTGTTGATTATGTGAGTAAATGGGTGGAGGCCATGGCCACCAGGACTGACGATTCTCATGTTTTAGTGGATTTTGTCAAGGATAAAATTTTCTGCAGGTTTGGAGTACCAAAGGCCAACATCAGTGACCAAGGGACATACTTTTTCAATAGGAATTTTTCTTCCCTCCTTAGAAAGTATGGGGTGACACACAAAACATAAATGCTATACCACCCCCAAACAAATGGCCAGACCAAGATTTCAAATCCTGAGTTGAAACAAATATTGGAGAAAACCGTGCAGCCAAATAGGAAGGATTGGAGCAAGCACTTGGATGATGCATTGTGGGCTTATAGGACAACATACAAGACACCCATTGGTATTTCCCCATTTTGGATTGTTTTTAGGAAAGCGTGTCATCTCCCCGTGGAAGTTGAGCATTGAGATTATTGGGCTATAAAGAAATGCAACATGGATTTGTCCCAAGATGGAATCCAAAGGAAGCTGCAAATTCAAGAGCTTGAGGAGATTAGATTATCTTCATATGAGAACTCAAGGCTCTAAAAGGAAAGATCAAAAACAGATCATGATAGAATGATCCAACAAAGGGAGATTCCTATTGGAGAGAATGTCCTTCTCTACAGTTCACGACTGAAGCTTATGCCTGGTAAGTTGCATTCCATATGGTTAGGTCCTTATATTGTATCTAATGTTTTTCCATATGGTGCAGTGGAGATCACACAAGAGGAAACAAGAAGGAGCTTTACAGTCAACATGCAATGTTTGAAGAGATACATTGAGGGACTTCCTACTAATGCAATGGATTTTATCACACTGCATGACCCCATCATCACTTGACCACATCAGGCTGTTCCTAACCCTTTCACTTTGTTATACTCTATCATATTTAAAATTATACATTTCATGTGAATATATCTTCTCATGGGTTCACATTGAGGACAATGAAATATTTTATGTGTGGGGGAGAGAAACATTTAGTTTAGTAATTTCAATTGTTTTCCTAATTTAAAAATAACAAAAAAATTGTGTGTTTTTATTTTTAAATTTTCTTTGAATTTTTGAAATTTTTGAGCTGAAATGATTCTCATCACTATTTTGAAATGCATATCAATGAGTGACGAAATTTATCCCATGAAACTGAGCTTAAATGAATGCTGAAAATGACTTTGTTTCATGTTCAAATATTTAGTAATTTCATGAAAATTACATTGAATTTTGAATCCCATGCCACATATCACTGTCTTTATATTTGAAACCACATTCCTGTGAGGCTTCTGAACCATTATTTTCATATTCTTTACATTCACCTCACTTCTTGAGAGAACCAAACCATGCATGATTTAACCAGAATTTGATTTATTTCTGTCAAAACATGAGAGTTTGAGGTACTTATATTTAAATGGTTGAGGAATTGTTTTGGTATTAAATCCCCTATTTCAAAGAATAACTTTTATAATGTCCTACTGTGAACATTTAATCCTTTTATCCCTTAGAATCCATGCACATCCTATTAGGTTAGCCACATTACAAGCCAATTTTCCCTATCCAACCAAATATTGAAGTTAAATTGCATAATCTATTTGATCTTAAGTGTGAGGGAAGATGTCTTATCTTGTGATACCTCATTTTGTGATACTTCAAGTGAGAAATGAAATTCTGAAGAGATGTGTTTGATGCTAAAGAAAAACATTTTACTGAATGTTGTGCCTTTCTGGAGCTTTCATGATAAAAGAAGCTATGCCTTTCAGGATCTTCTAATAGAGGGGGAAAGTTCTTCCTATCTAGAGCTTTCAAGAAAATCATGTTTGAGAAAATTGAAATTTTTGATGCTGAAATGATCAATGGTGTAAAATTTCTATGACTTTTCATGATGATGGAGATGAATTGATACTGTGGGTATTGAGGAGAAGACCATATTTAAGTGAAAATTAGATTAATGCAATTTTTCTTCAACAAGATTCAAGCCCTCCTCATTCAGCCTCAGAATTTTTCACACCTTAATCCTACCAAACTAAAGCCACAGAACAACCCTGAAAAGTCCTCATGATAAACATATTTCTTTGACTCACATCGGGTGGCAATTTAGGAATTTATCAAGCCTATGGTGACCCTTGTATGAGTTTGGATGAGAAAGACATTGCAAAAAAATTGATATTTGAGTGATGAGAGAAAATTCAAGCGAGGTAAGTTTTTTGTGAATGAGATGATAAATGAAGTGGAAATATATTGAATGATATAAATAGAGAACTTTAAATAATGATTTTTTATGAGGCATGATATCTTTTGATTCTTGGTGTAGAATTTATGGATCTTAATGATATGTGTTTTAAAATTCGTTTTGATTTGATATTAATGTTGACTTGGTATGAGGTTTTACTCCGGAGTGCAAAAGGGTAAGTGTGGGGGAGTTGATAAAAAACTATTTTATTGAATATTTTATTGATAATAAATGATATAACTTCCTCACATTGTGTTAAATATGTTTAATTAGAAATTATTTGGGATTAGATCATTCATTTGAATATTTGATGAAAATTTCATTTTTACACTTTCAAAATCACTGTAGCATTTCAATCATAAATATTTTTATTTGAATTATTTGAACTTAATATTCTTTAAATGTATTACTTAGTTCATGGGATACAACTTTTATTCAGGACACTAGATCAAAGGAATGCATTTGGATGGAGTAATTGGACCATAAATTCAAAGGTGGGCTGGACACGCCAGAATGGATAATCTTCTATATTTTGGCCATAACTAATTAATCTGGGCTTGGATGGAGCCAAAAGTTTAAGAGGCGATAGAGTACCCATATCCACACATATGATCCTTCTGGAAGGTTGGCCAATTCACGTGTTGTTGTGGTAAAAGATGAGGTGTAAGTTGGCATAAAATATTTGTCTGAGATTCCCCATCCACACTTGAAACCACATTGAAACTAGCCTCCCCACCACTCTATAAATTGAAGTTTTTCTCATTTGGTGGGGTTTGGACGTGCATTGGGAAGTTTAGGGCAGATGATAAGTGGATCTACTCCAATTATCCAACCATTTCAATAAGGGTATCTCTTGGATAAAGGATCCCTTCGACGAAGTATTCTCATTCTCTTTCATGTTGTAATGCTTTTGTTTGTATAATAAACTTCTTTGTTATTATTTTATTTCTTCACTTTTCTTATGTTTTGTTTAAATTTCTTCTTCTCTTAATTTTCATCTTTGGTCTGGAATTCTTGAGTAGAAGCGCTATTGGGTTATACCCATTATAAACCTTTGAACATGCAAAACGCTTCTACGATGATTACGCCACCCATGAAAGAGTAGTCTTTTAGTAATCGATCTATCTTATAAACTATTCATTTAATTATTTTGAATCATTGAGGTAATATAATTAACTTAATATGATCCATGAATTGTGTTTTTAAATTGTAGGAAACTAATAAAGCAATTGAATATTTAACACAAAAACACGCGAGGTCGAGATTTTGTGTAAATTGTGAGAGCGCGATCTTACTCGGTAATAAAAGACCACACGAGATAAATTTTTAGAGTTAAAATATAATTCCTAAACACAATTCATCCTCATTCACAGAATGTATATGTGCTCTAATTAACCACTGACCATAAGCTAACCTTAGAACAACAATCAAAGTAGGGTGCTGCGATTGCGTGTTCCGAAGCTAGCCTAGGGTTTAAGTAATTCCATATTTGTGGTTAAGATAACTCTTGTAGGGTTCAAGGGTTAAAAAATTAGGGGATCATAATTAAGTGGATATTGTTTTAAATGATAATTATTAATAAGTAAATTAAGAGGTAGAGTTTGATTGATTACGCCTTTTAAAATCTTTTCTAAAAAACATCTTCTTGTTGTGCCTTTTTAATCAAAATTCATTTCAAAATTAAAAACAAAAAAATGCAATCTTCTTCCAGCAAAATTCCTCTAGATTTATAAACTATAAACAAACTCCATCCTTTTGAGTAGTGTTTCAATTATATTCTCTTTAATTTTTTTAGAATACCTCTGAAAAGTTGTTTTAATTCACTTACTCTTTTGAGAAACGACCTTGTTCAGCCACTATGCTGCACCTAGGTACCCCAAAATTACACTAATCATTTGAGGGTGCCCATGACAGCACTCTTTCAGATCCTCTAAAAAAAAATTGAACCATAGATACACATGTTTGAGTTTAAGCAGGATTATGACACCTGTGCTGAGACCCTGATATCTATATCCAGTTAACTTCTATTGATATAACTCTATCCCAATATGAGGAATGATGGCACTAGCTTCCTGATGACCCTCTTCTATGAATATATCTATAATTAGGGGATTCTCTATAGCTCCATAATAAGAAGGAATGAATATGGAGACTATAATGGAACATATGTGTCTGGAAAGACCCTTCTTAAATTTCCATGACCAAAATAATACATCTCTCACCATACTGAGGGAGTAACGTGTGTGTTTAGTGAACCTCACATCATAATTTGAAACTATCATATCACCCTACTTAAAATCAAGAAGCTCCTAGATCCACACGTAGTGCAAGGAATATGGGTAGTAATCGTCACAAAATAGGTGCTAGAATTCTACCCATAAGGGTATAATCTCACCATGAGTCTGCATGTTTATACTATTCTAGCTCCTTGATGTTCAATGAAGAAGGATGGCTACAAGCCCAACCATCTGATTGGTTAGGGTCTGAAAAATCCAGAAAACTCGAACCATTGACTCGTACTAATCCTATGCTAACTATGGGTCTATATCAACATAAAACCTCAATGGTATCTATCATTAGAACTCAAATCATGTTCTAATCCTGTGAACATTCTCATCCTAACTTGTCAAAGCCGTGAACTGTCTTGTGTGTAGTCGACCCTCTGCCAGGACAACTGGGGGAAACACCACATGATTAGGTATTTATATTGAGGCCTCATCACTCAACTGATCGTTGTCACGATCCCATATCGGCATCCTAGCTAGCTATTTTCATTGAGGCATCCTAGAAGCAATCAAGATGAACCATAGTAAGATGAGAATATATGGGGAGATGACTCTTGAAAGACATCAAAGTCAAAATACCCAATCATATATGATGTATGTATCATTTGTTCCCTACAAATGATTTCTTACTATTCTGAGTTTACAGGATGTTTTTTAGAATTCTAATGAATGTATACATCGACCTACACACCAATATTAGGTTCCCTAGCCTAAAATTCACACTCGAGACACTCATACATCATTGTCCTATGTTTCCCAAACCAATTATAAAAACTAGGTCAAAATCCAAACACTAACCTAGGGAAAAGAACACCTCTAATACCACTCTATCATGAACCGACCTACCAGGAACTTCCCATCCATGTCATTAGAATTGTGGCACCCCAATCCTACCTCCAATGGGAAAGGGACTAATGAAAAACTATGAGAAGACATAAAATGAAATGGGATTACTAAACCTAATGTACCTATATAGATAAACATATCCATCTCCATGAAGAAGTGTAGATGGATAATAAAAGACTACAACATCTAGAGAATATCCATGAATGTAATAACCTATAGGGAATAAATCATAGTATGAAAATATAAAACCAATGCATAAAAGGGAAAATAAACACACAACCCGAAATGGGGTCCCAAGCAAGAAATAACTGAAAAAATTCAAAATTAAAGTGATCCTAACTCAAGATCTCTTTTTTCAACTACTGAATGTGGTCAATTCACCCAAGGTACCTCTATACTCAACCATAGTCACCATTGATCTTCATTTCATCTTCATAATACATGACATGTGCTGGTGAATCCCATGTAGGGGTGAGTATATGCATACCCATTAGGATACCTATAAAACCAAATGAGAGCAATAGGGAGATACTACAATAGTCATCTCAACCCATAACAAGAGGGAAATAAATCCCAACATATATACCCATAGGAAACATAGGTGAGAGAGGAAGGGGATATCTATCTATATAGCCTAGCTAAGAATGATGAGTTAGCCTATAGCTCCAAATGTCTATCTCTGATTCCAAATATCACATGGAACCCCATAAGAATCTAAGTTCATGGTCCATCTCCTCATTATTGTTCTTTAAATCTGAGGTAGCACCCACTCTTGTGGAGGATCCACACACCTCCAGAGTTTGATGAAGGGGGAACCAAAATTCATAGATAGAGAAAACAAACCCTATCGTAGTATGGGGGAGTACTGACTCTACCTGTGTAATGATTATGGGAAGGCCCGAAAACTGATGTGACTTGGGAGTACAAACCCTAAAATATCTCTGATTATCCCTCCCAATAACACTCCATTAGTAAAAAAATTTCTATATAATAATCATGAATAGAATACCTCACATCATATCTCACATTCTACAATGAATTCCACCATATCATTATATATAGAAAAGCACTCAGGATAGGCTTCTCGTAGGTCAAAATCCTAGCTCTGAAGAAGAAGATAAGGATATTGGAGGAGTTTGGGGGAGGTATATGATGTGTACCTTAAGTCACATGATGTGTGACATCACCTAGAAAATTTTTCATGTCCTCACCTGCACATCGATTTCCTATCCATGTAGTACTAAATGATGTGTACATATGATTCAAGATGTGTCTTGGCCACCTGGGGCCTACTAGTGTCCTTCTGGCCCATGCCCATATACTTTGGCTATGCCCTTGTACACTGAAAGTGTACTCTGGCTATGCCCTTGTACACTGAAAGTGTACTCTGGCAATGCCCTTGTACACTGACCATGTCAAGGTACCCTATCTCTATCTGAGTACATGGCCATGTCCATGTTCTTAGGATGTGCCTTGCTATGTCAATGTTCATTAACCCTAGGTTACACACTGATCCACCAACAATAGATCATATGGTGTGTATGAGATACACATAGCATGTGATACTTATCTTCACTCGAAACCCTAGTCACTACATCCAAGGAAATATATGGCGTGTGTTCTTGGACTATACGTCATGTGTGTTATGATTTTCTAGAAACTAAATAAGGCTTCACACATCTCACCCAGGGTACTTCCACCACCATTTATTCCTCAAACTACACCAAGGAGTGTGAATCTAGGGTCATCCATGTCCAATCCACCATTGGTGGTTAGATTCTGGCCACCCATACCTTTTGTGGATCATCTTGTCACAATGCACCTATCCCAAGGAACATGCATGAAAAACCAGCCTCTGATCCATGTCTCCATCACCCCGAATGAGTATCACACCATGAAACATCTTCAAAACAATTATTCACACATTATGTTTGTATCCACCACAAATTTAGAGGTCCAATTATAATTGAATTCAACTCGGTAATATTGAACAGCTACCCTGTGGGCCAACAGTTAAGAACGCGAAGCATGGTGGGGGGAAATTCACAATAAAAAAGTGAATCCATCATTGGAAAATTTTATCTTGGAAAAATATTACATAATTGTGTTACCCATGGGTGAAATCAAGGAATAAAAAATATAAATTATGTTTAAAAACTCAATTTACATTTGAGATCATATGAAGAATGGGTAAACACAGATCAAACAAATAAAATAATAATATCCATCCTTATAAATTAAATATGGAGTAAATTCATAAAAAAAATTAACCACCATAGTTTTAGATCAATATTTGGTGACGAGAATATCCTACAGGGATGAAGGTGATGATCCCACTATGTTCTTTGTCCATCCCACAAACCTCTATGATTTTTAGTTGTTAATCCACATTCCCAAGTTTCCAATGATCACCTCATACTCATCTATTATCTCATAGTTTTATGAGGATATCCCCAAAGATTTTCCATAAAATGGCACTAACAGAGGATAGGGATAGGTATTGGAATTTAAAATAAAATAAATATATAAATTATTGATTTTACTTAATTCACTTCCAAGGAAATCATTCTAAGAAATGTCTAACACTTCCAATATTATGTCTCACCTTGGGTAAACCCCATATTACAGAAACACTTATTGTCTTGGATTTACCATACAAGGTAACAAACTATGGGAAAACCATTTAATATAAAAATATTCACACACATGATATAATATATTTATTATATTTAATATATCAATACTGGCCCTCTTTGGGCCCCTGAGTATCATGCTGATTTATAACCTGGCTCTAAAAATATTCTTTAAAATATTACAAAGTCTTATAAGGAAAATAAGTTCTTACATTATTCTAGACCACAAAATTCAATAGACCCCCACTTGAACTAGATCCAATTGTTTACAACCTTATTTCTGATAGACCTCACATAATGATTATGTTTATCCCGAGTTAAGGATTTAGTTAAGGGGTCCACCACGTTGTCCTCCATTGATATTATTTTCACTGTGATATCACCTATTTTAGAAAAAATCCTCATGAGATGATAATTATGAAGTATGTTCTTCATTCACTGATGTGACCTTGGACCCTTTTAAAGATCCACTACAACAATATTATCACAATAGTTTTTGATAAGGTCATTACTTTAAGAAACCACAATAGGATCCTGGAAAAAGTTTCATATCCAAACTGCTTCTTAGCTGATTCAAAAGATATAATATACATGGAATCTACTAAATAATTTGAGACCATTACTTTATTTGATCTCCTCAAAATCATAACAACTCTATTATGAGTAAATAAGTATCCTCTATTTGATTTCAAATCATCTAGATGTATTTAGAAACTGTCTTCCACATATCCTCTAATGACTAGTTCCTTATCTCCTCCATAGACCAGGAATATATCCTCAGTACACCTAAGACACTTAAATATAGTCTTAACATTCATCCAATGGTGTTCACCTAGGTTATCTTGATATCGTTCCACTGCACTTAGGCATTAGTGACATCTATCATAGTACATAGCATAACAAACATGACTGACCCAATCACTGAAACATATGGAGTACCTACCATCCGCTGTCTTTCCACACGTGTCTGAGGACACATTTTCATGGAAATAAGAATTCCATGTGTCACTGAAAACAATAACCTATATGATTTCTCCATAATGAATATATTCAGTATTTTTTGAATATATGTACTTTTACATAGTCCATGAATCCTCTTAGTTCTATCACAATGAATCTTTATTACAAAAATATATATTTCTTCATTTAAGTCTTTAATGGAGAAACATGTGTTTATCTAGGATTTAACAGACTATAATAATGGTATTTTATTTTCAATAAGTTGTATTTCGTTGACACAAACTATTAAGAAAATAACCATACTCCCACTAAACTATTAATAGACACAAGCATTACACACATTCTGTATATAATGAAATTATAATATGTCATCATTAAACCAAATGTTCCATGACCTGGATGATTTTTTTAATCCATTATTGAATCTTTTTAGTTTTCATACCTTGTTATCCTCCTTTGGAGTTACAAACCATTTGAGTTGTGTAATATAGAAATCTTTATAAAGGTTATTATTAAAGAAGTATATTTTGAAATCCATTTTCCAATCTCATATTCATGATAATCCATAATAAAAAGTATAATTCTGATGGATTTTAACATTTAAAATAGTGAAAAGGTTTCGTCATAGTATATGAATTGGAGTTTTTTGATCTCCTTTTAAACCAGTATTGACCTAAAAGTAATGAATTATCCATCCTTATATAGTTTATTCTTTAATAAAAATTTATAAACAATAGGATTTACATCCCCTAGAGGATCTACTAAAATCTAGAATTGCTTTTGGTATATGGAATCAATTTTGGAATTCATATATTATTTCCATTTGGAAACATTTATACCAATTACTTATTCCTTCTAGGTTATATGATCATTATTATCATCTAATAACTAGTCACCATCCTCAATGAATAAAAAACCATATCTTTCAGGTTCTCTAACATATCTTGCACTCTTATGAAATACTGGTGTCTCTAGAAGTTCTTCTATCACGGGGCTTATGGAACCTATTCCTATTCCAACTCTTGAATACCTTGAGCCTATAATTCATCAAATTATATGTTTTCCCACTGTATCTTTTAGATATGTGATCCATCTTATTGAATATGACATGTCTTTCCACTATTACCTTTTTGTTTTAGGGTTTTTATAGGTAATATCCCCATATTTCCTCAGTGTATCGTATAAAGGTACACTTTTTTCCTCGAGGTGAATGTTTTTTTATTAAAGTGGACTTAAAAAATTATTCACATCCCCAAATATGTATGTATGATAACACATTTTTCTTTCCACTCAACAACTAGTATGAAATACCACCTTCTACTTTAGTTGGTTCCAGGTTATGTATTTGTGTTTCAGTCTGTAATGCGTATCCCCAAAAGGATAATGTTAGAATAATATAATTAATCATTGATATCACCATGTCTAACAAGTTGCGGTTCCTCCTTTAAATTACATCATTCCACTTAGGTGTATATATATGATTGAGTTGGTATAGAATCCTAATATCTTATAATTAATCAATAGAGTCTTTATTAAGATATTATATACCTAGGTATAAGAAGAGTTTCTTAATATTCTTAACAAGATGGTACTCAAATTCATTCTTATATTATTTAAATTTATCAAAATAATCTATCTTATACATCGTTAAGATGGATTATACATTTATACTAAAATAATTTGTAAAAGACATGAAGTTTGTGTACCCACCCCTCTCTTAAACTGGAAATGGACCACAGACTTTGGTATGAACTAATTCAAGAAACTCCCTGGACGTTTAAACTTTCCACTAAATGGGGCCTTAGTCATTATCCTTATAAACATGAATGACATAAAATAAGTGGTTTTAGTCCAAAATAATTCAAATTTCCATCTTGGTGTAATTTGTCCAACACTTTTCATTTACATGACCTAGCTGGTGATGCCATCGTTGGTTGTGGTACGAGTCATGTGAAAGATTTTTTTCATTGATTCCCATTACATGGATTTTTTAATCTAAAACATAAAAATCATTATTTAAATGTTCCTTTAAACAATAAATTATATATTTTTAAAATAAGAAATATTTATTTTTATATTTGAAAATAAATCCATATGTATAAAGTCTAGATGAAAAATAATGTTTTTGGTATCATATGGAACATAATAACAACCTTTTAAAACCGAAATCAATCCTTTAAAAAAATGAGGTAGTATTAACAAATTACCACAATAGAAAGTCTAGCTTTGTTGGCTTCTCGTAGATCTACCTCACATTGGGAAATCATCTAGAATCTTATTGGTTTCTATATTTGAATACATATGTGTGAACCCAATGCTGTATCTAATACCCAATTTATAGAAATAGATAAATTACACTTAATAACAAATACACCTGTATGTTCCTCTTATATATTTTACTAGGTGATGTTTTTCTTTTAGTGGACCTTCTTTCCACATAAGAAATATACAACATCCTATTCCCTTGCTTGTTCCTGGATCCTTATCTTATTGGAAGGGAATTGTGAAGATGATTTATATATAGAGATCTTTAGCGGAAATTTCCTTTTTTTCACCATAAGGATAGAAGGATTTTCATTATTTGTTTCCTTATCAACTAGGCGAAGAAGGTTCAGAAGATATGGAAGAGACTTCTCTATGTTGTTCATATTGAAATTAACAATAAATCTAGAGAAGGTCTGATGAAGTGAAGTATGAATGAGATTAGTGCACAGTTCAATAGGCAGTTTAAACCCTAGAACTTCAAGATGCTCAATATAGTGAATGAGTTTGACTATGTGTGGCCCATATGGTATACCTTCTCAATTTTTACTCTGAAATAGTGACTTAGATATCTAAAACCATTCTTATCCAACTCTCTCATTATATAGAACATAGAGATACCAGAGAATACTATATACATCCATGTATTCAAGTGACATCATGAGTTCAGTAAACATGGATGAAAGCATTAAAAACTGAACATCAACCACATCTCTTAGGTGTTAATAATAGATAGAGAACTACTCATCAATCACCTCCTTTGCTGGCATATTAGGTTGTGAAGATTCTATAATGTAAGATTTTTGTTCATGGTGAAACAAAACCCATAGGTTTCTGAACCATTTCTAGAAGTCACTACTAGTAAGGATTTGGTCTTTCTAAAAAATTTATCATAGAGATAGTGTAGTTTATGAACGTTTCATTATTCTATAATTATAAACGACCAGATCACTAGAAATTCACTTGATTAAAATTTATACAAGTCAAAATAATAATTAAAATTTTATTATGTATCCCATTATTTTATCAAGTCTCAATGACCCTCACTATTGATCTTGAAATGTCCCTTCACTAAATAAATTCTAGTGGAAATGATCCATATTTCCTTTATCATAACCCATGAAAGGGATCCATCAATTATTCAAAGGTATTTAGGTAGTTATACCTTTTCCAACTATGGGATTGTAACACCTTGATCTATTGAGTGGACTCTCCAATACAAAAAAACTTTTATTTATGTTATTAACCATGTTTTGATGAAACATTCACACATTATAAATTTATATAAATTATATCTTTGTACATTAATCCATTTATTTATGTGATTGTGGTCTTTCATTCATTAAATAAATCATGAATAAGACATAAATAAATAAATGAACCAATCATGATCTTATCTAATTTTTGATTCATTGAATGTACAATAAATAAACTTATGAACCTAGGGGGGAACTCTTTATTCTAGTCTTAGTATTATATACAACATTACACCGTGTCCACCAGTGTATCACTTAGGCTGGTTTCTTCTTAGTTCCAAATTGCATTACCTCTATGAACATTAGGATATTCCTCTTAGTACAAATGTTTATAACACACATATAGGTGATGGGAACCAAATGATTTGTTAAGGTGAATTAAATTAATAACCTTGGACACATAGGTATTACATAATAAAAGAGGAAGGGATGACTCACAAACTATAATATTTAATTTAATAATAAATAATTTAAAACCCATGAAATAAAATAAAATAAAATAAAACCCACTCACAAAAAATACTGACGAAATATGATGATTAGTCATACACATGAAAAAATAAATAAAAGTACACCAGCTAACATTCACTTAAATTTAGTCTTTATGATTAAGATATAGTTTCTTATATTATTAATTAATTAATTACCTTTATCTTAAGTACCATCCAAAGTCTAATGGAGATACACATTGAAATTTCATTTAATGGAAATAAAAGACATGGCCAAAAATTATTGATAATTACTTAGAATTAAATAATAATTTATTAGTTCTTTAAAATCTTTTTAACATAGTAAAAATAACTAGTGAAAATAATATAATTAGGTTTTTTAATTATGAAATTAATTATTTTAATGTAATTTAATTCATTCATATATTAAGAGACAATATTCTATGTACTAATGAGCTACACAACATGTTCCTTGAATGACATGTTTTGGGGAAAAATTCATAGGGATTAGGCATGTGCCTCAGCTAGATTACATGGTGTGTATTAATGAGCTACATGTTGTGTGGTCCTATTGCTATGTGTCCAAATAACTCACTAATTGACTTGAAATGTTATTTTAATATCATGTGTTTCATTAATTTTCCAGGATTTAAATATCATGCAGTATAAAACCATGTTTTTGACCACATGGTCAGGGTGAATTTGATTACTGTACCATATAGACTACATGACGTGTATTTCAGCTACACACTGTGTAGTCCACAAAACCACATACTAGGTTAGCTCAATCAACATGTGGTGTACAATAAATTCACCATGTATAAAAATTGATCAATGTATCATGCATCCCATGACACGCCCAGGTGTAGTTAACTTTGGACACAACATGTACACCAACTACACACCGTGTAACCCAATCTATTGGACATAATAATTGGCACATCTTAATGGAATCTATAATCATTATTCATATGTTCTTGGGCCTTAAGAAAATAATAATCTTCAAATAATAATATAAAAATATATAAATCATGTTAATTAAATGTTGGATTAAAGAACAAATGACCTGGAAATAAAAATTAATCTTAACTATGTATATACAATCAATAATCAAATAAATAGTTATAAATCTAAACATGACTAATCTTATATAACTAGAAGGTTATAGATATAGTTGAGGTGCATTTTGGGTGAATAACCATTAAGAGTTTTGTCATATTGGATGGATCATTCAACAATGTTCTAGACATAAATGATATGACCTAAAAAAATTTCCATCAAATATTGACATAGAACTCCCAAAACCTGGAGATTATATTTTCACATTAAATTTATAATTAATTTAAATATATTGGAATAAACAATACCTCATATTTTTATCTTTATTTGATGATATTGATGATCATCTGAAACCCACTTTTAAATTCCCATTGTTTTATAGGGAGGACCCAATGTATAGACCCACTAGTGGTGATCCACACACGGTACTTTTACCTTCAAACAACACTGATTGACTTCCAAGTGCTAGTATAGTGGATCAATCATCTTATTTTGTTTGTCTTGATCACTACAAGTTCATTAAAGATTGAAGGATTATCTCTTGTTCTTCTCATTCTTGAGAGGATGAGATAAGAATGAATCTAGATAGAAAAGTGTTGTGGACAATGATTCTTAATTCTCCATTAACCCTATATAATAAACATATCCACATATTTATAGAGTCAGGGTTAAGGTAAAAAATATTATTTAATTTCACAACAACCATTGAATAATATAATAAACCTTATCTGACCCCATTTCATATAATAAATATAATATTATAATTTTATGGTGTGTGCTAACTGGAACAATGATATATATTAGTTTACTAACTTGTAAATTAATATTTATCTTCCAAATCTTTCTTTTTTTTCTTTTCCTCCTCGAAATTTATCGAATACTTGAATAAATATTTAAGTAAATATTTTATTCATAAATAAATAATCAATTTAGCGTCTGTAGAATAAATATTTATTAAATTATTAATAAATAAAATAAATTTTCTATTAACAGTATGAAGAATAAATATTTAATAAATATTCGTTTAATTAAATAAATTATTTTTAATGAGTAAATATTTATTTATTAACTTGAACATATTTTCAATAAATAAATCATAAATAAAATTATTCCTCATAATTGAGAATATATTTATTCCAACAATTAAATTTAAATAGAATTTAATTTGAGATCAATGGAAACACATAGTGTGTGACCCCTTAAGATTCTTTATCAGTGGCATTAGGTAGGCTTGCCTAATGTCTAAGATTACTATTTGTGAAGGGATCAAAGAACCCATGGGAAAGAAGTTAATGTCACAATGTTGACAATGAAACATGAACACTTACTGTGTTATATAATACCATTGTCTTTATATTTTAACAAGGAGGTCACACACAAGTGGCATAAACTTATATGCTTGATACATCTTTCTTTGAATATATAAAATATACTCATCGTTATACCATGGACATGTAATTTAATGTGATGGTTCCATTTCAATAAAAGGGATGAGATATAAAATTTCATAAACATAGTAGGGAACAATCCTTCCATGAATAATTCTTTAATAATATGCCATTCTTGATGCACCCAATATACCATACTTCCCACAAACATATGGCATTATGGTTTTGTTCAGAACATCAAATTATTCTAGTCATGAAAAACTTTAATAATAATATTAATGTCTAAAGACCATTACAAATACTCAAGGATATGAATATATAATGACACATAAATAGGGAAAATTCCTGCTGGTGGGTTTTTTCACATAATCTTCTATCTCAAAGATTAAAACTTGTGAAATTCATGAGAATAATTCTCATCATGTTCTGAGTACTTGCACCTAATAGTCAACATTATATGTTTCCCATAATAGTATGTTATTAAACTATAGAAATATTTTTATGAATATCACCATTGTGTTGAACCTGACATAGATACCCTCTCAATCTAGTACCCGACCTGAATTTCCACATATCAGAAGTGCATTCCCGATCCTCACATGCTAGAAAATAGCACCCGAGCATCGACAAAAACCAGATGGAATGATTTTTCCCCTCTTGAAACAACAACATGGAATATATATATAATATTGAGATACAAAAAAATAGATAAATATAATCTATAACTAAAAGAATACAATAGAATTGATACAACTCAAAGTAGTCAGAATATCCCAAAGTACAAGTCCAACATCAAAGGACAAATAGAACAAAAACTAAGTACACCATGTGATGATGTGGAAAAATCCCACCATATCTCCATCAGCTAATAGAAACTCCTAA
Organism: Viscum album; assembly: GCA_963277665.1. Lineage (NCBI taxonomy): Eukaryota > Viridiplantae > Streptophyta > Magnoliopsida > Santalales > Viscaceae > Viscum > Viscum album. The sequence continues at coordinate 3,576,003 of OY728165.1, forward strand.
CAAAATACCTCTCCACCTTGCTATGGTTCCTTTACTTTCCCTACATTAAAAGACATACAAAGGTCTATGAAATAGAAAAGGGGTGCACAATGTGTGAAATAAGAGGCTTAGAAGGATCCCACCTAGATGTTCCATGAAAAGTCTTTATATAATAATATAAACATGCTAATCTTTAAATAAAACAAGGCATGATAAATAATTTATCAATTTTAATATCAAAATCATTTAAAAACATTTAATGTACCCACTTTCCACATTTTACAAAATAATCTATGTAAAATAATTCAAAGAATCTCATATATATCAAATCAAATAGAATCATGTGTCGCATATCATATCAATAGATGTAAGTAGAATCTAAAAGAGTACAAACAAAATCACAAGTAACATCATGAAAAGGATCACTACAGGCCAGGATAACTAGGACACTCATACCTAAACATATACAATTGCACACATCAATCCTGTAGACATATAAATAAAATATAGAGAGTAGAGGAACACCCCAAAAATTGGACCTCCAAACAAGTATATCAATCCTAGAAAAATATTACTAGGGAGATGAGGAACATACCATGAGTGAACCCACAATAGTATCAACGAATGATACCTATTAATACACCTTCCACCTAAGTACCCAAGACTTCCCATGTGATCTATTTCTCAAAATATTTCATCAAAACCATTCTTTTCCAACCATTTTAGAAAACCATTTCACAATTCGTTGAAATACACTTTCTTTTACAAAAATAAGGGGAAAAAATCTTTTATCAAAAACCCATTTCCATAGATATTCAAATAAATCAATCAATCATGCCATTTGATTTATAATATAATTTATAAAAAACTAGAGCAATAAATTTCATCCAACATAGGCCCGAGATGGAACCACCAACCTCAAACTCATGATGCACATGTCTGCAATAGGATCCACCACAAGAAAGATCACAACAATGAAAAAGGAGGTTGTGGAATAAATCCTAACATCTTAGAATCGATTTAAATTATAAAATGTTTCTGTGGATATGTTATAACAAGAAATACCTCAAAGAATTATCATATCACACCACAACCAACATAAGGGTAAGTATCTGGAGAAAGATACCATGAAATATCAAGAATTAATCAATAAGAATCAACCCAAGAGATCAAATTAATTATAAATGAGACATAATGGATCTACCTCGATCGAAGAAAAATAAGAAAAATAAAGCATTACTCACCCATATAAATGAAGAACAACCAAAACAATGATAAATCACTAAATTAAATGATTGGAAATGGTTAAAGGTCTCCAAATCACCTTTAGAGAGATCCTGGTCAAGTGGGAGGAAATCTATGGTTGAGTATACAACATATCATCCATGAATCAGACTAAAAGACTAACTCACAAAACTTACTTAGTGTACAACCCATTTTCATATCGTGTAATCCACAAAACACATGTATACTGAAAAAACTGTCTCCTTTTTATTAAAATCCAAATTTTAGTATTACATGGTGTGTAATGTATTTTCTTAGTGAGTAGACTTCATTACTTGTATCGGTTCACAACTTCTTCCCGACACCATTACATGATGTTTAAACCATTTACATGGCATGTAAACTTTCCACCCCTTATACTAGTTCACAGTTTCATCCCAATGATCAATACACAATGAAAACCCTTTAAACAATGTGTATTTCTCTTGTAAATACTGAAAAACCTAAAAAAACTATGGTATTCTCCAAACTCAAGGAGAACCAAACAACTCCTTTAACACAATTATACCCGAACTCCATTAATTAAAACAAAAATACATTCAATAAATTTTGTTCATTTCCACTAGAAAATTCTCTCCATCCTCAGGAGTCCAAAAATTCTACAAATAAAATAGGGAAATGAAAATAGAGAAGAGAAATAACTGAAAGTGGGTAATGAGATGTTACAAACTCCCCACCATAATAATTTCGATCTATGAGAATTCATGTAGAAGAGTGATGCTCATAAAGAAGGTGAGGCCACTTCTCCCTCATTAATGACTCATGATACCATTTCTCATGGGAATCTAATTTGTTCTCCCACAACACTCATACCATTAGAATTTACTATCATTGTAATAATTTCAATTGAGAATCAATGATCGCCACTGGATTCTCCACAATAGAAATTTCTGGCTCCAACTTGACCTTTTCCCAATCCAGAACTTGAGAGGGACTAGGATGCTATTTTCTGAGCTATGGTATGTGAAAAAAATCATGGATTTCTATAAACGTAAGTAAAAATTCCATCCAATAAGCAACCTAATCAATCTTCTTAGTGACCTAAATTGGTTCAACATATCTCATAGCCAAATTTCCCTATTTTCCTCACTGACAATGATCCAACAGAGGATAAAATTTCAAGAAAACCCAGTAACCTATGAAAAACTAAAAATGATGACACTGTTTATATAAATAATATTTATATTGACTATGATCTATAACCTGACACCAAATTATATCCTAAATCCTAGATGACATCTCTTGAACAAGGCTTAGTCCCAAAAAAGGCTTCTACAACCTCTACCCCCAAAGGATGTGATATGTACTGGTGACCAAATAAATACTCTAAGAGAACCATTAAAATTGATGAATAATAAACTTTGTTATAAGAAAACTCAACCTGTCCCATATGGCTATCCAATAATCCACCAACACCCAAGACACAAGAAAAAATAATATCCACCTAAATTTGAATAGAACACTCTGTCTAGACACTTGTCTGTGGAGGGTAAGATGTAATCATCCTAACCTAAGTCCACCTTGCCTCTTGGATACCCCTATATAATCTCAATCTAATCATAGGATACCTATCTGAAATAATGTTAGAAGGAACCCCATGTAATCTCATGATATCCTACACATACATCTTACCTAGAGAGTCAACATTAGTGGTGTCCATGATCAGAATAAAGTGTGATGACTTTTTCAATTTATCAATCACCACTCAAAAAACATTCCTCCCTCTGGGAATCTTTGGAAATCCATAAAAAATCCATGGAAACATCTTATCATTTCTTAACTAGTATCAATAGAGGTTGGAGTAAACCAAAAGTTTTTAGATGCTCTTTATTTGTTTGAAGGTGTAACAGTGTGACACATAATATGAAATTCCAAACTTCATACCCAACCACAAGAATAAAAATCTCTTGTCATAATACATATTCATAGTTACCATATCAATAACCCATAAATAATCATAAAAATAAAAAAAATTGATCTCCTCACAGATGAAGGGATGAAAAATTGATCCGCAAAAACGAGAGTACCATATAAAGAGAGAGACCATTAAAAAATATTCTCCCCACCATGCAGGGTTTCTCAAATACCTTTGAACTCATTATCTCACTACTGAATATATAGATTATACTCGAGGAGATATGATGAAAACTTAACACTGGTAAAAGTTTTACATGAAACATTCTTCTAATAATCCATATAAATCTAATGAAAGAGTCCCATAAGGTTTCACACTTCCTTGTATTCCAAAATAGCCTGTGATGACACTATACTACTGAGAGAATCTGTAACAATATTAACCTTCCCTAGGTGTGTAGGTGTTATAAAAGTAAAATGTTTGAATGTATTCCACCCAATACCTCTATCCTAGATTCAATTATTTCTAAGAAAAGATATAACTTAGACTCTCATAGTCATAAATGACTATAAACCTCTCCCCAAAAAGATAGTTCCACCAACACTTAAGCACATGCATAACTATGAAAATATATAAGTAATTCTTCGCATACATTAAAATTTGATGAGATATGTAAGACAACACATGATCATCATAGATAAGCATGCAACCTAAAACATCACCAGAAGCATCACAGAAAACCACACACCCCTTACCGAGCTTAGGTAATATCCGAATAGGAGTCGATGTCATAACTCATTTCAACTCATTAAAAGAAGACTGTTATTTTTCATCCCATGTGAATTTCACACCTTTACTAGTAAGATAATTAAAACGCGACACCAAATTTGAGAAATCCTTGATGAATCATTCATAATTTCTTGTATGACTAAGGAATATCTAAATTTCAAATACATTCAATGGCTCTTCCAATGGAAAAACGTTCATCACTTTCTCAGGATTAGCTAAAAATCCATTCTCAAAACTAAGCTTCCCCAATAACATCACTTCTTGTATCTATAAATTACATTTAGAAATATTTCTATACAAATGGTGACTCCTCAAGATTTATAGAAACAAACTCAAATAGTTCTCATGCTCATGCTCAGATATCGAACAATCCAAAATATCATCCATGAACAATACTAGAAAATTTCCAATATATTAATGGAATATCCAATTCATCAAATCCATGAAAACTATAAAAGCATTAGTCAAACCAAATGAAATCAAAAAATATTATTAATGGACATACCTAGTACTAAAATCTATATTTGATATATCAGAATCATGAACTTTGAGTTGATGATAACTTGACTGAAGATCAATCTTTGAAAACATCTTTTCTCCATTTAATTGATCAAAAAATCATCCACATGAGGTAAGAGATACGTGTTCTCAACCGTTACCTAGTTAAACGTATAATAGTCTACACACAATAAAAGTGAACCATATACCTTCTCAGTAAAGATAATTGGGGATACCTAGGGTGAAACACTAAGGTGAACAAAAACTTCTCCATTAGATCTTCCAACTGAATATTGATCTCTTTCAACTCTGCTGGGGTTATAAGATTGTAAGGTATCAAAATTGGATATGTACCTGGCACCAGGATGATCATAAAATCTACCTCCCTCTTTGGAGGACGACCAGATAATTGTCTAGGAAAACATGAGAAAATTTAAAAAATACAATGGGAAGATCAAAGATAGAAGAAACTTCATAAAGGTAAACTTCTAAAGTTGACAAAAAATTCTTGATCTATGGGTGGGAAGGTCCTGCATAACTAGACCTCAGATCCCACTCTACCTGAAAAACATGATAGTTCCCATCAACTACAAGAAATGATACATGTTAATGATAAATATAAATATCAACATGATGAGAAACATATCCATCCATACCAATATAATATTAAGAAAATCCATATCAAGAAAGAGAAGATACTAGAATAACACTTTATTAGATATTAATAGTGAACAAGAAGGAAACTGAGACCCCTACTCCTTCATATTTAAAATAGGTGTCACTAACTCCATAACAAAGGACATGATCTCTATTGAATGTCTAACCATATAAAAAAATTTCCAGATATAAACAAGTGGGAAGAATCAGTATAAAATAAAGCAATCATTTCTAAATATAAAATATTGTTGGTACCTCTCACTATCACTAAACCTGTGTCTGGCTCTTCTAGAAAACCATCAACTAAATGAAAGTTCTTCACTCCTGAGACCTAAAGATGGAGCCCTATTGTCATTTAAGAATCAAACTATGATATAATAACCTTTTGATCTGATAATAACTAACCATATTAAGATATATACATATCTTAAAAGAAGTGATATAGATGACCATAACATTCACAACTATTACACAACTTCTCTAGTGCAAGACAAGTACACTAGGTGTTCCCAACCTTTCAACAATAATAGAAAGTCAAGGTCACACTACTAGATATAACTAAGGGTGACGAGGATATCTGTCATAGAGAACCACCTCCACAACTTCTATGATGGTATTTCCACTTTATAATTTTCCCATTCTTTCCACTAAAGCTTCCATTGGGTGAAAGAGAAGGGGTAGAATAACTAATGATTATTTCTATATTTATCTTCTCCATCATACACCTATCTACTTTATTTTCATAGGTCAAAATATTTAGCATAAATACCTATGATATAATATCTATTCCCAAACCCTGTAGGTACCTGTGTGCCATAAAATGGTCATTATTTACTCCCTTAGGAGCATAATGAACCAAATCTGTATGCTAACAATGAATTATCTCTCTATATAAAAAGAAAAACTACAGATATTTCTCCATAATCAATGACTCTATAATAGACTAATGGAAGAAGGGAGTCTTAAAACACTTCTATTCCAAGACCACATGACTATCTTCCTGTACCATGGAATCCCACCATCACTTGCTGGGACTCTCAAGTCTAAATGATATATACTTCAACTTGATACTCTTAGGTGTATCATGTTGAACATCTGATTTATATTTCCAATCCAATAATCTACCTCTTGAGGTTAATTCATAACTTTAAAAGATAGTGGCTTCCCATAAAAGAAATATTATGATCGATCCGTTTATCCTCTAGCTCTAATATGTACCTCCAAAATTTTGTTTTGGACTTACAGTACATTTTGGTCAACAAAACAAACTACTTTCATGGTAGACTCTATAAGATTATAATCTATGGGTGGATTCCCTTGAGGTGCATCTACAACAGCCTCCTAAGAAACCCATAGAAGAGATCTTAGAGGCATTATGGTATAGGTAAAAATAGATTAAATGACCAGACAACATAATATTCTATGTTTAAACAAGAAAAACATAATAAAAAATGATATCAAGAACTCAAAAAATGAGAGACACTTCCCAACATAACGTAATAACATGAGTCTCTCCACATCAATATTTGGACATACACCCACCGCAACCTACCTCTTAAGATCCAAAATTCCTATCTGTAGTATAATAAATGTCCTAAGACAAGAACTCTTGAGGAAAAACCTCATTTGATACCAATATATGATGAAACCAACTTGTATACCCCCTAAAACTATTATTAAACCTATATTTAGACATACCCAAAAGGAATTTCTGACCCCCATGAGCTAGAGACTAGAACATGGGCATCAACAACAGTAAGAGGGAACAATTTCACCCAAACTGAAGCAAAACACTATATATATATAATAGATAAAAAAATGGAAGAGATAAAAGTATTCCATAACTGAAAGAAGACAAGAGATATGATAGAACAAAAAATAGTCAGAATATCCCAAAGTACAGGTCTAACATCAATAGACAAAAAAAAACTATTCCATATGATAGTGTAGAAAAGCTCCCACCATCTCACCACCGGCTACCCAGACGTAGATGATAGAAGACCTCACCACCTCACTACATCACCTTTTATTTTCCTTGAATCAAAATACATATAAAGGTATACACAACACTGAAGGGGTGAAAATGGTGTGAACTAATAGGCTTAGTAGGATCCCACCCAGGTGTTCCATAACATATCATTGTAAAATAATATTAACATTATCAACTATAAAGAAAACGAGGCATGATAAAGAGTTTAAATGTTTTTATATCAAAAGTATTGGAAAACATTTAATTTCCCTTAGTTCCACATTATCCTCAAAAATCCAGGTAAAAGAGTTCAAATAATTTCACATATATCAAATCAAAGAAAAAAATTCATCACATAGCATATCAATCCATGGTAGTAGAAGATAAAATATTACAATATAAAGTACATGTAACATCATTCCAAGGATCACTACTGGTTAGGCTAGTTAGAAAACTCATACATAAACATAGAAAATCACAAAAATCATGCCTCTAGACATATTCATCGAATCTAGAGAGAAGAGGAAAACCTAAGAAAGTGAACTTCCCAATAAGTCTGCCAAGTCCCTAGAACAACCATATTAGGGAGTATAGGGACACCACTTGAGTGAAGCCCCCAATAGTATTAATGAACGAGGCATATTATTATAGCTTATACCTAAATACCCAAGGCTTCCCATGTTCTCTATTTTCCAAACCATTTCATCAATATCATACATTGAAAACCATAACATAAATCCATTTTATAATTCTTTGAAAACACTTTTCTTTTATGAAAACAATGTGAAAACATTATTTTATTAAAAAACCATTTCCACACATATAAAAATCAATCAATAAATCTCTCCATCAAATTTGTAAAATAATTTTAAAAAAAGTAATACATTTCATCCAACATAGGCTAGATATAGAACCACCCACCTAAATCTTACGTCACACATGCCCACAATAGGGTCCAAAAAAATAATGAATATAACGATGACAACAAAGGACCTAGAATCAATCCACACATATTAGAATCGATTCAAATTAGAAAAAGGGTTGGTATTGAGGTTAGAATAGGACATACCTCAAAGAATGATCTTGCAGCACCACAACCAACATAATGATTAGCCTCTAGAGGAAGATATGATGATGTATCCAAAAGGAAACAAGAATAATCAACATGATAGATCAATGAATATATAAATTCAATGAAATGTTGATAGAACGATTGAAGACAAAGAAGAAACAAAAAAGATTATTCACCTATAGAAATCCACCGCAACCACAATAATGATAAATCTTTGAATGAAATGATTTATAAGGATTATAGGTCTCTAAAATCATCTAGGAGAGTTCCTAGGTCAGGTGAAAAGAATACTGTGTCTGAAAAAAACATATCTTCCATCCAACACCCTAAAAGTCCAACTTGAGAAACTTACATGGTGTGAACCCCCTTTTCACGCCGTGTAATTCAATAAACTCAAGTACAATTAAAAACCCTTGGACTTTTTTTTATTAAAATCCCAATTTTACCTTTACAAAACATGCAATGTATTTTCATAGTGTGTGTACTTAATGAATTGAATCGATTCATAGATTTTTAACAACACCATTACCCTACATTTAAACCATTTTCATGATGTGTAAACTTCTCATTCCCTATACCGGTTCACAACTTCTACCCAATGATCAATACATGGCATTTAAACCCTTTACATTATATGTATTTCTATAGAAAATAGTGAAAATCCCAGAAAAACTCTGGTATTAACTAAAATTATGAAGAACCCAAAAAAATATCAAAAACATTTAGATATAGACTCCATTAATTCAAGCAAATATACATCCCAAAACTTTAGGTCATTCCCCCCCAGAAAATTACATCTACCCTCGGTAGTCTCAAAATACACCCAATAAAAGTGAGAAATGATAAGAATGAAGAGAAATACCTAAAAGTGGGTAACATGATGTTATAGTTAGGGAATTTCAAGGTTCTCTTCATAATAGGTAACTACTATGACCATATCAATGAGAAAAATACTTTTGGACATTATTACATCAATATCATGTAGAAAAAATGAACAATATTTTACAAAATGTTTTATTAATATTCCAATATTCAAATATAACTGTAATTAAAATTATAAATAGTTTGTTCTAGGACACCAAATCTGACTCTTGTTCAATCATTTTCTGGGTCACATAGTCATGGAATTTTTGTGATCATTTTCTTGGGAGCTGTTTCCATATTCTCTCTTCCTCAGGTGGAATGGTGGAGTCATAAGGCACATATTCTTGAAGTTTTACTAATTTTTATTCTTTATATTGAACAATTTTTCTATAGTATATCCTTGAAGGAAAATAATTCTTTGATATTATGTCCCAAAATCTAGTGATAGGGAAAATAGTTCAAGTAGTCATTAACACGAACCTCTTTTGGTTTCCTGAAATCCAAAATTTTGAGTAGATTGTTTTTTAGGGCCATGATAAATTATCCTAAAACATGTTTCCACTTAAAATAATTCTCCTCATTATTTATATCATCAAAACTAAAATGACCCTACTCATTCCTCCATTCCTACCGAGGACTCTTTTGTTGTCATGGTCATTATGGGTGAGGTGCTACATGATATTGAGTGGGCTTGGGAGATGGAGTTGGCACTAGATCTAGTCGGAGTGTGATAGTCTCTACTTTTTCCATACTAATTTTTCTTGAGATATTGGATTACATGAGCAAAGAATCAGGATTTATATAACAAAGAGTATAATTTAGCCATTGGGGTGATGAATCCAACTCTCTAAAACCCTTGAGAAATTTCAACAAGATAGGAGCAGTTTATTGGTCATCATGAAAATGTTTTATGCATAAATGTAACGCCCCGACCCCAGTTACCCAGAGTCGGTGCATTATTTTAATACATTGGCATGATTACAAGGAATCAAGTCCCAAAGGACCGATCAGTTTGGCAGTCTTGGAAAAATAGATCACATACATGAATGTTACATTTTCACTTTAAGACGTAAAAAAACAACATAAATAATCTTTATGAACGCCATTATTCCCTTGGCTTAACCCGACATATCAATCACATTACACTTCTTGGAATCCTGGGAAAAATAAAACATAGAAAGGGGTGAGCTCAAATGCTCAGTAAGGGTAAGCAATACAGTGGAAACTTTCAAAAATAAACATAAACATTTAAGGAAATGTATAAAACTAAAACAAAATCCTTTTAAACTTGAACTTCAGCATAATATAGTAGAAATAAAATGATATAATTCCATTTACTTGTTCACATGGATATTTTACTAATCGAATAATCACATGAAATATCACTAACCACTTTCATAATGATGAAATGCATAATGCTACACTATCATAACCACATAGACAAGGCCTCGTGCCGAGACTACAAATAAGATTTTTTCAAGGCCTTGTGCCAAGACACTAGTTTGTCTCATGAGACCTACCGATGCATCGAGGAGCTATAGTGGGCTCCACCCATCACATATTAAGTCCAATGCATTCCTCATATGAATAGGTTTAAACATAACATAAACATTTGTATTATAACTAGCATGAGAACTGTCAATACTTTCTCCATAAACCATAAATGTTATAAAAATAACACATCCACAGTCAAACATATCCCAAAACCTTAAATGTACGTTTTTTTATAATAAATCAACTTCAAATGAGCTGAAAATACATCAAAGGATGTTGACATAGATGAAAATGATGAGTAAAACTTTTTGAGAGAAATATTATTTTTGTAAAATCATTTAAAAGTCACACATTTATAAAGGAAGTAATTTTAAAAGAGATTTTTGAATAAAAGTGTCCCATACCACTTTGAAACGTTTGAAAAGAATTATCATTTCAAAACATTCACGTCCATATAAATAAATCCTTAAAATCATTTTGAAAACATGGACATTAATTAAAAATATTTAGAAAGATAAATCTTTAAAACATTTGAAATTCTGATCTTGATAAATAGTACCTTTAAAAATCCTTAAAATCTTCATTTTGAAATCATTTTTATGAAAAATGGACATGGATGATAAAAATTTCCCAGTAAATACTTACACATAAACAATCTCAGATAGTGATGAGATTGAGGAATTAACCCTTACCAATTTGGTAACTTACGAAACATACAACCCATGTAATAGATATCATACAATGAAAATGTAAATACTCATAAATTAAAGTGTATTACACACTGAATACAATTATGGGAAGTACATACACCACACAAAAAGTAATAGTGGCAATATGGCATGAATCTCACGGGAATAAGGAGTGAGATGAAAACCCCTTACCTTGCACTTTCCTTTAGTCGAGGGTACATTTAGCCTCCTGTACGAAGATTTTACTATGTTATTAAATTATACCAGAACCATATTAATATTTATGATATCATACCTGATTAATTTATGACTTTATATTACCCATTTAATAATAATTTGCATGTTAAGTTAACATTTTGGGTAATAATCACTTTCTTTATCATACGTGTTTTAACTTGTCACTCTTGGTTGTATCACTTAGATCATGATTTAAATACTTCCAGAATATAAAACGTGATAAATATATCATATATATTTAGAATATAAATATTTATAATAGACATATATATGAAATGTAAAACACCATTTATGGAGACGGTAGTCCGTACGTACGCATAAACGCTGTTTCTGTTTTCATATAGTATTGAACGGAAGTAAATGAATAAGATATATGTAAGTACATAAATCCATATATATATATATATCCAGTAGGATTATTATTTCATATATTACATACTTATTAGTAATATATATTTTTATAATCGTCGATGAATTGTGAACTTGGAAATGAATCTCATCGCGTCGTGGAGACGGTAATCCGTACGTACGCACGAGCGAAAATATAATTCTTTTGATATTAAAATAATATATAATTGGATGGTATATAATATATACAGAATCATTATCATGTTATATTTATTATTTACATGAATTAAAAATCATTATTATACCCATCCAAATAATAATATATTGAATAACAATTACACCACGACGTGGAGACGGTAAGCCGTATGTACGCACGTATGGTTACATGTCATTAAAAGGATGTATAGAATACTGAATATGGTTGTACCATATTTATAATAATATTACAGTATATATGAGATACTGGATTCATTATTTTAGAATGGTAATAACAAAGAATGATGAAGTGGAAGAAGAAAGGAACTTGAAAAAGGGTGGTGAAATCATTACCTCTTCTTCGGGTTCTTCCTTTTGATTTGATCAAAAGGGCTCCTTAGGCTTGATTTCTGACTAAAGTAAGTCCTCTAGGATGAATTGAGGGATGTTGAGAGAGTATTTGGGTAGATTTTGGCCTAACAAAAAGGCTTTGAAGGTGTGATTTAATGAGAAGGGAGAATGCCCTTTTATAAGAGGGGTGAGGGGCACCTTTGTAAAAGCTAGAAATATTATTGTATAGTAAATTCATATTCGGGTTATAATGGCTCCAAAGTGGATTATTTAAATTTTAAGGTGGGTATGGCTCGAAAACCACTCAACCAATAGAATTTAGACAGATTTGGGTCATTAAAATTAACCTTATCTTTAAGTAGTAACTCTTAGTTAATTAGTTTCACTTTTACAATATCTCCTTGTATTTTTATATTATATGGTTAATAAACTTACTATATACATCCAATAGACCCCAAGTGGTCCATTAATGTTACAAATATCATGATATAAGTCTCTAATCTAAACCTTAGATTTTTATTAATTTAATATCAATTAATAATATAATATTTGTTTTAAAAAATCTTTTATGTCAATTTTGACACTATTCAATAATTGATTTTTTTAAAAATCATAACATAATGATTACTTCGAAGAAAGTTAATTACGTCAATTGTAACATGTCATATTAACCTAGAAAATTAGTTTAATTCATAAAAAGTCTCAAATTATATTTATTTTGGTATTTATAATATCACTTATTTAAATTTTTTCACTATTATGGTAATTACTTCATCATCATTGTGTCATAAATAAATTAAATTATTTAATGTATAAAAATTATAAATAAAATATAATTATGTAGGAAATAGTTCTAGATTTCTAATGAATATTTACAATAGAATTTATCTTATGTATAACCCTATATTAAAAATGTTTTAGTAAATAAACTTTGATTTTAACTCTTTTAACTCTTCTTTGAATTAAATAATAATAAATGTCCTAATCTAATCCAAGTGGACATAAATGATAATATTTTATTCCTAAGGTTGTTTTTGGTCTAGATAAACTTGTACAATAGAATTAGGATATGTGTTAGGGTAATATTAATATCATTTTTACCCTTAATTACCCTATTTACTTTTAACCGTGGTAAATAAAAGTAAAAAGTTACTATTCACCAAAATTACTTTCATCTCATTAAACCACATTTTACTCCTTGATATTAACCGTTTCTCTTAGATTTTCTATATTCCAATCACAGAAGCGGTATAATTAAGTTTTATGAAAAATTCAGTTTTTTAACTACCACTTAGTAGTTTCACTATTTATAAAAAATTGAAGTTTTTCAGAACAATGCCAAAATTTCACCCTAAGCTATAATTGATATTCCGAATTCAAAAATGATGTCTATTTTAAAAAATTACAAACATATAAGTTGCATTAATTAATTTTATAATTAATTCCCACTGTCACAACAAATAGCGTGTTTTTAAGAAACAATATATATCAAAATATTGACAATTGTTTATGTCCAATTTTAAAGTGAAATTAATTCTAATGAACACCATTGGATAAAATTGTAAAAATATATTCTAATTATACTTTAAAACCACTCAAATTCATAATTTATCACTATTAATTATTTTGATTAAAAGAGTTGTTTTTAATTAAAATTCAGTAATTTTAACTATTTATCAAAATATTAAAGTTATCCGAAAAGTACCAAAATTTCACCTTAGGATAAATTCGATACTACGAATCCAAAAATGAAGTCCATTTGGAGAGATAAAATTTCTAAATTTTTTAAAATTAGTTATTACTATTCATAACGGCTGCTTTGATTAGTCGTGGTGTGTGTTAGAACTCGAAGTTGTATACAACACACACTACTGTATTATTCAAAGAGAAGCGTACCATGGAAGCTCGGGGTTTTACAATAAATCTACTAGATACTCATGTAAATTTTTTATATCTAGGGAATATATGATACCCTTCCACATAAAAATAAAATATGAGACTATTTTATTCTATTTTTGTTTTCTACTTGATTGGTTAGTGATTTTTCCTTCCTCATTACGGTGTTAAATTGATATAGAATTTAGCAATGTAAATCTTCCCAATTAAGAATAAAATTGGAGGAGAATTTAAAAAATTAGAAAAAATCTAATCCTTTCAATGTATATAAAAAACATCAATGTTTACCCACTTCTTATTATTCATGTGTTTCTATTATGGATCCACAATGGGACACAAAATGAATTAAAGGTTGTTCTATATTTATATCATCGTATAAATCTATGAATGTATGACTTATACAGTTAGGTGGAGGAAGGCACACTTCCTCCCATCTAGGGAAATGTTTTCTCTCTAGTTGTAACAGAATTAGATTTCCTTATATGGAATCCATCTAAGTGATGATGGATTGAATAGATGCAAATATCTTTGGAGATATCATCGATTGAGGGGAGGATTAATTATTAATAGTGGGTGAAGACTAATATAGACTACTTGCCTATGTTTTCTATTACAAACTATTATACATGGGTTTTGGATAATTGGCATGAATTAATGACACCAAAGGTCATAAAGGAGGGAAATAATAATATTGTGTATTTATTTGAGTTAGGTAAACTGGTGTTCTTGTTGCAAAACTTATAGGACGATTTGACCATTCCCCAGTTAGTGGATTAACTATTTTTGACTAAGGAACTCCCATTTAAGGGGATACATTAGTTACTATTATGGGACTGTATTTAGTGGGAATATTTCCCCAGATCATCTTGAGAATGATTTGTTTCAATTATTATATCTCAGCTTCAAATCATTAAAATTTATCCCTATGTAAGGTGTATTATTTTCTTCAGGGATCACCTAAGTTAATGCTAATCCTTCTGCTTATATTTAGACGATTCACATCATGAGAGTGGTAGTTGAGTGTTTGGGGGAATTGTATTATAATTTTATCTTGGATTTTGAGTACAAAAGACCTCATAAAGTAACTGTGTGTGGAATTTATGTTTGACTATCACCCCCATCTTGTTCTATTGGATTATTATTGTCATATACTAAACTAGTGCAATTTAAATTAACCAAAGCATACTTGGTATCCAAAATCATCTCATTTTTCACTTATATATTGTATGAAGTTGTACCATATTCTAGATATTTATCAATTTATAGTTTTTATTCCTCTATAGACTTCTCTTGGATTGTTTTTTGGGCTTATGACCACTTTTGGGTTTGATTTTTTCTCTTGATTTTTCCTTTGTGAGTGGCATATGGATATTTTCCTATAAGGAGAAGGTAATGAATTTTTTGAGAATTTACATAAATTTAGAGGGTATATAATGAATTGGTATGAATGGTATAGATACCTCCTGTTAAGAATATCCCACCCTGATGAAGACTGATCCCTTAGTGGGGGAGGCTGTAATGATATAAATACCCCCATCCCTGTAGGTTGGGGTTGTCTAGTTATTGTTGTTGTTGTTGTCACATCTATATGTTTCTAGGTATTTGATGATCCTAAAGGTGATGGAAGTGGTGGTTACAATATAAAATACCCCATAACTATGGGGTGGGGTTTAATTGTGCTTTCTTCTACTATATCTTGAATTCATTGGAGCCTTGATGATCCTAGATGCGATAGAGGTGGAAGATATGATGAAAATAAACCCATATTTATGGGATGGGATTGTTTCTTGATTTCCATTGAAGATACTACTATGGAGGCCTTTAAAATTTTATGTACCTTTAAATTGGTATACGTTGGGTGATGTGAACATTGTGAGTTGGATCTATATGCTTCTAGAGATTTCTTGATAGTTTGGGGCCTTGTTTTTCTTACAAAGAAGCCCTTTTAAATTTCATAGAATCTGGTTGCAACAACCTTCTATCGATTCATTATTAAAAAGTGAAAAATTTCTATGCTTTATAGGTAAAAAAATTTCATTTTACTGACCAGTCGATATATTCCCTTTCTATCCCTATGAATTGTCCTGGAGCTATAACATTATTGGATTTCTACCTAAGTGGGTTTTTCTGACTCGAGAGTGGAGTAAAATATGGTGTTCTATATAAACCCCACCCTCTATTGTGTATATCATATAAGGAATTCAAATTTATTTGTTGGAGTTTCTTCAATACATCAAGATAAATATGATAAATATTCTTATACTAATTTTTATGCATTGAGTATCATTCCATTGAAATGTCTATCGAATCAACCTAGTGGAAGAGATCGCCTATAACCTTAAAACTAATAGTGTGTCCCTCATAGGGAATATGTGTCACCTTGAGGCGGTAATTCATTTTCCATAGGTTGAGGTGAAAATAATTTATTCATTATGCATTTATTTATTTGGGAACCTCATATTGGTAGGTAGTTGGGGGACAAAACATGACTGGCATATCGGCCTCGGGTAGCTCTCTCAAAATATGCATGATATTTTCCTCATTATAAAAGGTATACTCATCTTCTTTATGAGACCAAAATGGATATTTTTAAGAAGATGATGGTATAAAATCTATGGGAGGTAGAGATGATGGCCATTACCCCTAATGATCCATTCAATGTGGTGGAGGATTATTAACTACGGATTGGGAACTGTATGTAGTTGACCCTTATTTTTCAAGTACCTATCTATATAAAGTTTCTTTTAAAAGGGAAGTATATCCTTTCCTAGATGATATATAAATGTGGGGAGGATTCACATAGTGGACATTAGGGTAGGATTCCCCATGAACCATCTCTATATTTCTATGGAGAGGTCTTCAATGATAAATATCATCTCCTCCTTTTGATGAGGTTTCAAAATAACCATTTTCTACCATTGATAAGAGTTATATATTCTCAAGAATAATGGCATTGATTAGGGTAGGAATATCAAAATTCCCTATATCTTTATGTGATATCCAATGGTGGTTTACTTTAAATTCACCTCATTAGGATAATAGGGCTATATATGATTGGTGGAAAACTTTGTAAATTTGAACCCTCCTATAGAGTCACTGAGATTCTATAAGAATATGTCGAAGAATCTATTTAATATCTAAGGGTTCTTATACCTACTACAAGGTAAATCCCTAAATATTCTAAAAAGTTTCTGAGTTATAAGCGGAGATGTGATTATACCCTAAAGGGACTGTCAGAATATGCCGATGAACATCATTTGGAATAAGAATTTGTTCCCAATATTGATTTTCATTCTTCTTTAGAATATTTTGACGATCCCCCAGATTAGGGGAAGGAATATACAACCCCTCATATATTGTCTCTAAGGTGTGCTTATGTGATTCTTCTTTCACATGAGTAAGAATATGGGCATGACTCTTATTGAACACCAGAATATGCCGATGGATGTTGGTTGGAATATGGATATATTACCATCCTAGATTTTCATTCTTTATTAGAATATGATAAAGATCCTTTAGAATGAGAGAGTTAATATTCAACCCATCCTGTATCACCTATGAGGTGTACTGATGTGATTCTTCATTGGGAGGAGTGAGAATATGGTTATGACTCCCATTTTCCATTGGAATATTCCAACAATTAATTCCCACAACCTTAGCCAAAGTATGCTGGGAACTTTGTGCAATGTGGGAAGGGATATAAGCCAAGAATTTTTTCCCTTGGAATATTTGATTAGCTCTATTATATATCTATATTATGGATATATACATGTACTGATGCATCTATCAAATTATGATGATGAACCCCATTTATAAAAATAATACGATCCTTATCATGTGCTTCATCCTTCATTAGAATTTTCTTTTTATTTTCATGAATAGGATAAAAAATATGTTGTTTCTGTTGAGTAGTTATCTGAACATGTGGCTAATATACTCTGATGATAGGAAAATGAATATACACCTTCCCCTTTGTGATTCTCATAATACACAAATGTATATCCTCTATTGATTATATAAAATTTTATTTGTTCTAAAGAGTTTGAGTATGGATTCAAACCTACCCTTATGTTGTTTCTATGATATTCTGGTAGATATATTTTATTGAAGTGTGGATATGTGCCCACTTTTATCCTCCTTATACCACTAGAGGATACCTACAATCTTGATATGATGGAGTAATAATATTTATTTTCCCCTTGATTTCCACTATTTATAAAAACATTCCTTTAGATAGAACTAAAATATGAGTTGGATCTTAGGGTGATACCATGATATATGGTTAACACTCATTTGTAGGAACTATAATATGTACATATTCTTTACTAATAGAAGGAATATAATGACTGTATTTCTTGAAGGGAATATGTGTATGGACCCATACCTTTCTTTCTACAGCCTTCTATCCATGATGAGATTTTTGGGGTTACCTAGATTGTGTAACTGAGATGAATATCGAGTGAAGAGGCTCCACATAAATCTTATGATGAGTATGAGTTGTGTGTAATAAGAAACATTGACTATCCAGGGATCCCATATTTTCGCATTCTGAGTAGTGGAATCATCGAATAGTCCTCTCATCTACCATAGGAAGGGGAGGTATGAATTAATGAAATCTAGGGAAAGGTTCCCAAAATGGTTGGAGGTTGAAATGGGTTCCATATTTTTCCCACCAAATACCTTTGATGAGTCGGGTTATTGGGATTGAAGATATAGAAACTCTCTTGACCATCCTCCATAGTCAATATGGCACCGTTGCAACAGTACTCCATAAAAAGGATTTTAACAACCTTCTTCTAGAGGAACTAAGTGGGTGACAACACTTTCTCATCATATGGTTCCACATATTTCAAGACAACTATAGAACAAGAATGAGCATATGATGATAATAACCTTTATTTGGATCAAATAGAGATCCAAAAGACTTCCCTATATTAATAGAAAATGACAATAAATAACACCCAATAGGGTGGTATCAAAGAAAATTATTTAAATGTATATAATACCAAAATTTAATACTTGTTAATTATAGATATCCATTTTCATGATTATAAAATTCATTTCGGGTTCACATTTTTTGTTTTTGATGCGTTTAACATTGAAAGGTGAAACAAAGAGTGGTGAGGATATTTTCACCTTGACCATCTTGATGAATATAAGACCCACTTCAAATTAAATTTATTTATTTTTTAATCAAATAATGTATCAAAGGGTAAATCCTATGGTAATAATCAGTCTCATTAATGATTACAAGGCTAATGTCAGGTTCACCATTTTTCGTTTTTTAATCGCGTATGAAATTGAATGGTGAAGGCGATAGTATTAATCAATCACTCTAATGTACGGTTCACCATTTATAGGTCATGGAAGATACAAAAATAGATAATTGAGTGGGGATTATGAATATGAGTCTTTCTTAAGATACTATATTGAGAATATAACCCTTTGAAGGAATTTATCATAAGGAAATATATCCCTTTAAGAAGGAAAAGACATGGTTAGGGTTTAAACCTAAATTAGAGTCCCATGGTGAATGTGTATGGGGATTACACATAAAGAGGAGGCCCAATTTGGATATCTTTGGGGCTACAACCAAAGGAGGAGGCCCAAGTGAATATTTTTGGGGCTTACACATAAGAAGGAGGCCTTAGTGAAATTGATTGGGGATATCACCTCTGTAAGAGGACCATGGTGGATGTGTTTGGGGATTAAAAATAAGTAGGATTCCTATGGTGAATGATTATTTGGATTACACATAAGGTGAAGGACCATGGTGAATGTGTTTTGAGCATACACATAAGGAGTTGGCCTAAGTTAGATATGTTTGGGGATTAACCGAAGGAGGAGGCCAAAGCTGGACATGTTTCAAAATTACACCTGAGTGGGAGGCTCATTTTAGGTAGGTTTTAATTGTTATAACAATGTAATCAACTTAGATATATAATCTTACACAATTCATGCTTAGTGTGAGAAAGAAAAGAAAATTAAAGATGATGAAAATTTCCCCAAAATATTTTAATGGGATATATACCTAAAGAGGAAGACTAAGTTAAAAGCCCTTGTATTGTTAACGATATTACTGATAGGAACCTTCTTGGTCTTAAATCCAATGTTTCATTTCATCCTCCCATATTCCTACCACTTAGAATTTAAGGAAAAGGTACAATGGTAAGAGTATGGAATCCTATAATAAATACTAGGGGATTAATCCAGAAGGGATTACCTTCCTATTATCTTCCTACCTATTATCAGGTCAATATATGAAGGAGTTCCACTTCCTAATAAAGGGATTAAAAGGGTAGTTGTTGGGATTACATGATATTTGACTTCCAGTATCATTATGTTAATATTGTAATCTACCAAGTACTTAGACCGATCAGGCTCAGTCTTGTGTTAGGTAGGGTTTTTTCTATGAGTATGGTGAAAAATATTCTAGTGTCTTCCGAACAAGGTTCTTAATTTTCAATTTGATCAATGATAATGGTAACCCTAAGGGTTATACCTATATGTGATGACAACCCATATCCTCCTTTTATTAATGAAATACATGGTCAAAGGGGTGTGTATAAGATCACATGACTTGATCATGTAAATCTGGTTGATTTAGAGGTCGTTTTTCAATTAGATTTTTTTTGTGTTTATGACCATAATGAAAGGATTCCATATAGATATTTTGGATTGGAATGTATTGAGTAGATGGTTCACATGAAGATACATCATCTTCCATTCCCACCATTTCAAATTGAAATGTTTGGAAGGATATGTATGGGATGAGACAAAAAAATTGGGAAAAATGGTTTTGGGTAAAACACATCTTACAGAGGGATGATCCCATACACGAAACCTGATTAGAGAAACCATGTTAAGATGAAATCATGTGACCTTGGGTTGTGAGTATTATATTAACACGTGATGTTGGGATCATGTGACCACATGAGATGGGTATCACATGATGTTCATATTTTGGGACCATGTGACCATGTGAGGTTTCTATCTTTCATCCAAGAATGACACTCTCAATATGAAACCACATGATGATCATGTGGAATCTCTCACAATACACCACATTCATAATTTCCATTATTTGGAGTTATTTTATGGGATCCAGTTTTACTGGAGAAACTTGTTGATGTTTCAAAATGTGGATGATAATCCCACGATTCTCCCTTTCCATCTATTATCAGTCTCTTAATTTATTCCTATTTCCCAAAATAGAGACTGGGGTATTGATAGAAAACACTTGTGACAAGGCACAGGTAACTGATAAGTAACCACCATAGGCCACAAGACTGACATGAAAGGATAATTTCAAATAGTTGTGTGATGTGTCTATCACTGAGTAAAGAATGATGAAGGTCTCATAAGATCTATATTTATCCACCTCTGAAGCACATAAGTGGTCTATATCACTTGGTCACATATGGGTTCCAATGATGAGCTGCATAAGAGGAGGAGGGGGTCACTTGATCGCCTGATAGATCTGTCAAAAAGCTCCATAAGAGAGGGAGGGGTGATGGTCTCACATTGTTTGTGTGATTACTCAATGAAACAAAACCCTTTATCATGGATAATTCATTTTTTTGAGTGATATATTTATGAATATTTGAAGGGTATCTTCCCAAAAACCATTACTCTTATCTTGTGCCTATTGTAGATCATCCACAACAAAGAAGGAGTCAATAGTTTTTATAAAATTTGAATTTGAATTTAAATTTAATATTAAAATCCAAAATAAAATTAACTATTAAACTATATAAAATTTTAAATTTATATGTATATATGTATATTATATAATAAAAATAGAAAATGATAAATACAATCCAGGTATATTGTGTGGGTGTGAATGAATGAATGAATTTATGAATGAATAAAAATATAAATAAATAGATATATACATGCATAATATATAATAGATATATATTTATATATATGGTTACACACACATATTATACATAAATTTTATTTACTATAATTTTTTTACACCCACACAAACACAAACTTGAGTTTAGTCTAGTGGTTGATTTGCCGTTTTAATATGTTAGAGGTAACTAGTTTGAACCTCACTGATAAATAATTTTTTTATTTTAGGTTAACTATCACCATGAATTTACTAAAATATGGTATTAGGTAATATATGTTTATGGTTTGGTCAAAACATGGATATAAGTGGATATAGTCATTACTTATTACAACAATTTTGTTAAATCATAGCACCATCTTTACTACACCCATGATTTGACCAAATCATGGCTATATATGACTATAGTAATAACCTATCACCATTGTTTGGTAAAAACATGGATATAGGGTTAACCTACTACAATACTTTTGAAAACCATTTCAATAGCATACATATATCCATAGTTTTGTTAAACCATAGAAAAAACCACAGGCAAATTCCAATTTTTTAGTAGTGCACACTATCATATACAATAATTACACTTGTTTTATAGGTCTTGAACAACTTTAAATATACCACTAAAGACACTCCTTGGTTTAAAATGGTTTTATAAATTTTCAACCACAATTATATTATGTTTCATAATTTTTTCACAATGTTACAGATCATTGTAACATTTGATCCAACCTTTTAATAATTTTTTAACATTTCAATAATTTATAGGGAATTTAAAACCCCTTAATATCATGATCTAATAATTATAAACTGTTTACGATAACTTAAATGAAATAAATTGTTGAATCAAGTGTAATCATATAATTTATGAACTTCCATACACTACAACATGACACGGAGACCTTTCCCAGTATGTGATTTTATTCAGCACAAACCCCGACATGGGTACATTCATCATGTTATGGTTTTACATTAGTTTATATTTATATAAATGTACCACTTAAACTAAAACCTCATATATTTTTTGCATTTTCACCTTATATCATATCATATATACAACTTTTGAAACCATATCTAAATATCATTCTAGAGATCCTCCAAAACTCCTATTTGAGAATTTATCACTCTGCTCTCATGGTTCTTTATAAATTTTTAACAAAACTTATTATTAATTAATTATCTTATGATCAATTTCCAAAAATTTACTAATAATTATGTTTACTTTATTATTTTTTATTGAATAAATTATGCTTATATATTATTATACATTACTAACTTATCTTGAGATTTCAAGTTTTAATTGTTTATGACATGTTCTATAAGTTTCATATTGAGTTCCTATGATAAATATGTCATTTAGATCTTTAAAATATCATTTACACATGTTTTTATAGTGTTTTATAAATTCAGTCTTAAGTTTCAATAGGTTACATAATGGTAGATTAATTTTTATAATGTTGTGTAGAGGTTACTATAAATTTTAATGGGATACTTAAGGGTAGATTGATTTTTCTGAAGTTTTTTAAAGGTAATTTAATGTTTATATGGGATATTTAAGGATAATTCACTAAACACAAGCACTATATAAAGGTATATAAATAAATACATAAAGGTATACCATGAAGGATAATATTTTTGTAAAGGTACACCATGAAATTTAATTGTTAAATAAAGGAAAATTTAAAATATTAATACTTTTTTAAGGGTACTTCCAATTTTTTGTAAGGATACTTCCAAAAATTTATAAGGGAATAAAAACATTTCCAATATCATTATAAGGGTAAACCACATTTCATGTAAAGGTATTCTAGGTTTTCTAGAAGCTATGTAAGGGTAGTAAATTTCATAAGGGTAAAAGGTTGTTACTCCAACACAGTATGTATGTTTTACATAAGGCTAACACAAATTCCTCTACATTGTAAAATTAGCTAAATGAATAGTATAGTTATGTGAACATTTTTCCTATGTGAATAATTTGGATACATGGAAAAAATAAATTACACAAAAACAATTATTTATGAGAATAATTTTGTCTATATGAATTCACATACATAAAATTTGCGTACACAGTTATGATAATTTCTCTATAATGCTACAAAATATTGAATTATTTTCTATTTATCATATTATTTCATATTTACCTTTGATGAAAGATTATCCTGATTATCTTTATTTTTTTTGTTAGTAACGATCTATATTACGTGAAAACATGTTTCAAATTGATTTATTTTTAATACATGATATTTACATTGGATTAATCATGCATAGAAATTTACACTACAATTTTGGAACTTGAATATTCGAGTTCAAATTGGTGGAAATATGAAGGGAAGACCTTGGATATTATAAAGAAGTTTTCTTATAATATTAATTCATATTATTTATTATTATATTAAATATTATAATGATTTATACTATACAACATTTATCTTTTTTAGAAAATATCGAGGAAGACTCACAAGAATATTATTTACGAGTGTTTTACACATAGAACATTATCTAGGAAATAAGAATATAAAAATTGAAGTAATTCATAGGTTTCACATGCATAGCTCTTTATTTTGGGAAAAAATAACACAATAATCTTAAAATTTGGAAGACGGTGTGCATATAAAAACTATACATAGGGAGTTGGAAGAACTAGTGTAAGAAAAAAAGTTTGAGGATATTCTAGAACTATACAAGCACTACTTAATTTGACGATCAAATATTTCACTCAATAAAAATTCAATTTTTTAATCATTTTCTATTGGAGAGTTCCTTACTACCTTGACACTCACACTGTGATGTATTCATTTTGTTATATGCTCTTACTTCTTTCTATTATTTTATATTTGAGTAATTATAATGGGTTATAATACACATTAAAGTGTAGGATTGTGGGTTGTGGCTCCTGAAAAAAGGACAGTCATTTAGTTGCACCTCCAGGTGGAAAAATGGAAAGACTATTTAGGTTGTTCATCTTAGTATAAAAAGAAAGGTTTGTTTTGTGTTTAATCCTGCAGGGGACAAAGTATTTTAAATTGGCTTGTGAATCCAGGTGTGAAAAAGGAAGTGTAAGTTTCCCATTATAGTGGGTGTCATCCATATTAGTTTGTGAGAGGGGTAAATATTGGAGTATGATCATTTAGATCTGAACCACTATAAAAATATCTTATGTCGATATATTTTAGTTCAACTTCATCAAATTTAAAACTATAATATAATATTCTAATTTATTTTAAAAGGACAATTATCCCCCATCATGGCTATTCATCTATGTTAACTTCGGGACCAATAGACCACATAAGACTTTATAGAATTTACAAAAAAAATCTTTAATTCGTAATTATAAGAATGAAGTAGTACTTAGTAAATAATCAATGATACCTAATATATAAATGGATATGACATGTTATCTATTAAACACACATATTTTCATACCTACATCCACCAGATTTATCAAAAAATCATGTATAATCATAAAATCAATTTTTATAAGAAATAATGTGACTATAAGACATGGAATATGTCAATATCATATAATAATAATCAGATATTATAAATTATAATAGTAAATAATGTATAATAAAAATGATCACATCTCATGACATTCAACAAAGAAAATGAGTACATTTCATGTCACTCAATTAAATGGATAAGTACATCGAATGCCAATTATCTATATATATCCAAACACTTCATCAAAATTTTACAACCGAGAGCCTGGATTTATACCAATAATAAAGGGAAAAAAATAAAATCTTGATTAATAAAAACCATCCATGTGATTTAGATAATTCCCAACCACCCCTTGGTTAGTTTAATATCAATGCTTGTGTAAGTAGGGTATTAAAGTATGGAGGTTCACAAGTGAGATTACTTATTAAATTAAAATAATGGATATTATTATGAATCATCCATCCCCAGTATAATAATAACATACTGTATTATATTCCATGTAGTATATGAAGTGGTTCATGGATATACACTTTTCATGGGGTTTGGAAAAAGAAAGTATTTATATTTCCCAGTATAGCATAGTGGCTGATTGAGAGTATTGTCACTTGAGGAGATTTTGAAAATAGTCAACCACTAATTATAATTAATTATAATAATTTTAGGGTTTTATATATTTTATAGAATAAATGAAAAGGATATATAGGTTTGAAAATTATTGTACAAGACAGGAAAATAAATATACAATGAAATATCAACAAACATAATGAATTTATGACAAAAGGAGATATTCCTGAGAGAATCACCCAGAGTGAACCTTAATTGTATAATTAATAGTTTCATATTTACTTAATGAACACACTCCATTATATGTTAATACATCATCTAATACCTAAGTTATGAATATATAGTGCATCATCATGTATATTATACACTAACCTCCTAAATCAAGGGAGAATATTTTATATGATAATATTAAACCTCTGGTGGAAAGTAGAGACATAAAGGAATTATTACCACATAAGATCCCATAAACCTAACTCTATGTATATAAGAAACATTAAAAATCAGAAAAATACTTGGTTTTAACACTGGATTTCTCCCCCATGAAATTCTTCAGGTTAGTTACTCATAATCATGAGCGGCAGAGATCATAGTGAAGAAGAACAGGGAGAGAAAATGTGAAAGAGATAGAATATGAGAGAAATTGAGAATAATTTTATTAAAATATATAGTGAAATTATATAATTAAAATAAAAAAATAAAACATAAATACAAAAATAGTTTAATAAATATATTCTATATATCATCAAATCCCCTTCAAATTAAATGGAGATACAAATTTATAACCAGGGGGTGGATTATTTTCACTACAAAATTGTACTCATTATTTTAATTATATACCCAATAAGTGACAGAATTAAACAAAGTTTTATTATTGAAATTTTTATTATTTTGATTTCATGTTCACCTAAAAAATTTCAACTTATTTAGATGTTTGGATCCGATTTTATAGTTAGATTACTAAAGAAATTATTTATTACCTAACCTACTCTTGAAATTAACCATATAAAATTTCCCATGCATTTATGAAAATTATTGAGGCTGAGTTTCAGGATTAATTTTTTTAATCAAATTATCCTCATCCTATTATATCTCTCCCTGAAAAAATTAAGCTCATTTAGTTTTTTCATGTGTGAGATGTGGGTCCAGCTTCAAAATTCACCAAAATTGGGCAAAAATTCCAAGGTCTGAATGGTGAGCTTGTTTTGGGACTCTTACGATTAGATTCCTATTTGGTTTTAGTTGTATGAATTGTATAACGTATGATATATAGTCATTCAAAAAATGAATTTCATAATTTATATTAGGGTATACAAGTTTATGGCTAAAATATGAAACTTATTTAATATAATTAAAATTCCAAAAATTAACTCATTTTCTCAATTAATATAAAATCACTTAAGAACCCAAAAAGTGTGATAATTACTCTTAAGATAAAGAATTTATGAGTTTTAAAAAATTTATGTTAAAATTAAAATCATTAAAAATATTATCTATGGAAATTCCCCAACACTTAAATATTTCACTTATGGGAAATTAAATGAATTCAACCTAATGAAATGAAATATCCTACCTACATTCCAATAGATTCATCATAAAAGAAGAAATTAAAAATAATTAATCCATTAATATAAATTTATTTCCTCGTATGTGAATTTCACACATTTCCTCACTTCAATCCATGTTCTAGTTCTAATTCTATGAGTGAAAGAAATAGTTCTAAGAGAAATTAAAAATGTAACAAGAAGAACTTTTTAATTCTCACTCTTTCCTTGGTTCCTTATAACCATGTTCCATTTTACACATTCTTATATACAAATAAAATTATATTATTATAAAATTTTCCCTTTATTAATATATTTTTAAATATTCTCCTCAAATAAGTGTATTCATTTTGTTACAATTATAAACTTATTGATTATTTTCTTATTCATGTAATGTTCAAAGGAAGATACATAAAAATTAACAGAAAATAAATGGAAATAGAATTGGGTAATTCATGGTTTCACCCCTATTTGGGTGATATTATTTAACTACTCCTAGTCAAGATGTTCTAATGGTTATCCATAGTCTTATGATGGGTGGAGTTTCTTTGAGATGAACCACCACATGTTGTTTCTTCCAATTCTATTAAATTTTCATTTTTTGTTGAGTTATCCCTAGATATAGTGAATTAGTTCCATACCCAAGACAATAAAATATAGCTTGAAAGGTAGTATAAATAATGTGTACTCCTCCTTTTGTTTGACTACAACTTATTTGGAATTTTCCTTCACTTACACGGATTGTTCCAAAATATTTTTATCTATATATTTTTTAAACAGAAAGTTAGAGAATAATTACATTTACATGAAATAAAAAAATAAAAAAATAAAATAAAAATATCCCATTTTAATAAAAATATTGTAATTTAGTTTTTTATGTAAAAAAGCTAGAAATTATTCATTTTCTATCACTAAAAATTGTTCAATCAGATTGAGGAGATTTATGTGTTCCTCATCATGTTCATCATCATCTCATTATTGATCTTCCAAGTCACTAAAAGTGATTACATAAGCAAAAAATTAAAATAGTGGGAGTTAATTCTCAATTAAATTTGAATAAAATTAAAATAAATTGAGTCCCCAAAAGGATTGACTCCTTGAGGTAGTTTTTCTTACAGTTATTCTTAAGGGTAAAGTGACTCTTGGAGATGGGCTATAGTATTTGTAAGTAGGTATTTTGGATCCTATGTATTTTATTCAAATTCCAAAACAGGGATGGTTTCTTTTTCCATGATGATATAAAGGTGCAAAGGTACTCACTATTCAAATATGGGAAGATCATATTGTAAGTTAGCTTTAAAAAAGAGATTGTATGTTTTTTCCAAAAAATATTGATCTCCCATAAGTGTATCAGTACGAATTTGGTTTTTAGGATTACCCTCTATCAAATTTTGAGTGTGAGATAATAAAAATATTTCCTTCAATAAATCCTTCCTATCATCCTCAGGTTCGTTAAGTTAAAAAATGGGTGGGGAAATCCCTTTCACCACTGGTTTGGGTTCCAGCTCTGGTAGTAAAAACTACTGTTCATGAGATGTACATATGTATTTTTCTAGCTATTATATCTTTCTATATAGGTTTAGTATGTATTCTATAGGTACTTTAAAATGGTATTATTCACTATTTTTACCTTATTCTTATTGTGATACCTAAGATTCAATTTTCCATGAAGAATAATCATAGACTAAATATGTGACGGTAAATTATTGTTTATATTTTTTATGTGAAAAAATGAAATTATTTTAGAAATAAAAATAAAAATCGTAAGTGCAAGACAAATTGGATCCCCAAGAATGGTGCCAAGTTTTGAAAATAACTTATCAAAGGGTGTGGTAAAATAAACTATTTATATTCGTAAGTGAAACATAGTAGCTGACCACCATTGTCCCACTTGAAGATATTTTTTTCATTTATTCACTCACAAATTCTAATCAATTATTATATTTTTAATTATTTTTTATATTTTATGAATGAAAATTAAAAAATATGGGTATTTTAGAATTATAATACAAGACATAATAATAATCATGCAACACAATACTGAAAGAAATATTGAAGTTCGGAAGAAATGAGATAATTCTGAGAGAATCACATAGAGTAAACCTTCATTATCTCTGTAATATTTTCATACTTAATTAATAAAAACACTCCATAATATGTGTGAATATACTATCCTTCCTAGGTTTTGAATATACAATGCACCCATCATGTATAATACACACTAACCTCTTCAATTTAAGGATAATATTTCATAAGATAAAGATAAACATAATGAAAACATGTTGCGGAGTGTGGAAAAAACAACTATTGATATTTCCCAATGTAGTATAGTGGCTGAATAGGGTCATATCACTTGAATAGATTTTTAATTAAATCATAATGATTCCAAAAATGGATCTTAGGTTGGATATACCTTGGGGGTGGGGGTGGGGAATCATGGTATGCAAAGCTTAAATCATATAAACACCTTTTCATTTTATGTCTCACTACCCTAATATTGATTGCTCAACTATGAGGGTCACTTTTTATGATCTATACTTTAAAAATTCATATGATACAATTTAAATTACTAACCATTTTCATTAGATATTCATTAAGTTGAATAACCCCATTTTATTGTGCATACATAAAGTAAATATGACATAGATAATTTGTTTGGTTCACCCTCATTGGGATACTATAATGAGAATTCAATCAATTATGTTCCATTGTAATAAAATACACTAACCACACTAATTAATGCTATTATTTGGCCTAGATTCATCCTATATAAGCTCACTTCCCTTATAATATTTTTGGGTCAACTCACTTTCTCCAAAGGCTCACTACCACCTCACTTCCCTTCTTCTCCATCTCTCACTACTTTGGAAGGGTCTCCACATAGTTTATAAACATATCTATCTCTTAAACAACATCTGTTATGTTGAATTTATCCTTTAATATATATATATATATATATATTATCTATTGATGTAATATTGGTTACTTCTTTACAATATATAAACTCTTCATCATCGCAACACTTTCTTCCTCTTTTCAGAGAAACATCTGTAATGCCACCTTCTAGTTTACTTCTTGGAACATCATCTCACTTATCTATTTCAAAACAATATAATTCATCTAATTTCCATCCCCTTTTCTTTAATATTTCTTTATATAGAAATATTAACTTAAAGGACAACACATTACATTTTCTATTCTTATGTATGTTTCATTCTGTGGTGTCGAGCTCCTTCCTCTTATTCTTTCATCACCCAAACTAGAACATCTTAAAAACATATATTTGGATTTGCAGTGTCATAATTAATCTCTCAATTCCTATAGGCATCGATCCTAATTTATAAAACAAGGTTATAATTTTAATTCAAATCACCACATTTTAGGATAATTATTGGTCTTCAAAATCACCCATAACTCCATCATGATTTCTCTATGATTTCCTCTATCATGAAGTCAAACAAAAATAAATGCATTATGGGATTCTCTAACTTTTTTTCAGTGTGGATTTAATTACATTTAATCAAAATTTTAAGGGTAGTAAACTTCCTTTAATATAGTCTTGAATCATGGCCTAAAATAAAGGTCCATGATGTATGAAACATTGAATAACCATCCATGCATCACCGGATATAACATATAAAGATTTTCCATGTCTCCCACTAAAATGAAATCTTAAATGGATTTATTCCAGAAATCATAGTTTTTCTAATATAATTACGTGGGAAACACCATTAATAACACATATATCCATAGTATATTTGTTTTTTTACTTTCATTATAGTATTACCAAATTCAACCTCCGTCATCCCAAGTAAACATCTTCACCATGAGAAAAACCACACTCATTCTGGACTCACTATTTTTCATAGGTGAAACCCCAACTTCAAAAATAATTATAAAATGAATAAAATATTTTCACTATTGTGTGGGATAGTGAATCACCTAACTTATGGTCACCATGATGTAGAGGAATTCTTCACCGTCAACTTCACATGAGTCCACCATGGCTATCCAAACACTCATATTAAGTATCCCATTTTAAATTGGGATATCTCTAATGAACCATGAATAGATCCATCTAATGGTTCCCTTTAGTTTCTATTTTTTTGTCTCCTAGTATTCAATGTTATTTATTAATTAACCATAACAGCTAAAACACCCAACAAAATAGCTATTTTCAAAATCAAATGTCCTTGACCCGAATCACCATGACGTAGTCCAATCCATGGTGAGGGTTTCTTTCACCATATTTTTTCTTTCTATCTTTATATAGAACTATAATTAATTTCACATTCAAATATATAATATTTCATATATTAAATATAGAAAACACTGGAGAATTCTTTCATCTTGTAAAATAAAATTTCATTCGGGTAAACAATTCATATTCAACTCTAATGTAAACATTATCAATGTGTCCCCATATACTCTTCCATAGGCACTTTCATGATCATGTTTTATTTCAAATAATTTCATGAAAATTTATGAATATTTTTATTATAAAATCTAATAATGAAAAAAATTAAGCTCCATTATTAAAAAATTATCCAAGTGTCACATATTTTCATCAACTAAGGAAACATTCCACATATATATATATATATTAAACTTATTTTTCTAGCATCAAAAAATATTTTATTATTGTTAATAAATCCATCACAAACCTATAGGGATCTAAATTACCCCCCTTTGGATTTTGTTGACAATAACACAAACCATTTCCAATATATCTTACCCCCTTATTGGAAATAAAATACAAATGGTCATTCTACACCTTATTAAAAATTTCAAAAGCGGTCAAACCATATTCACCCCTTCAAATATAGGGATCTCTATTGTTAGCTCATACCCCTTGAAATGGGGTTAACACCTTCCTTTTGTTGATTTTAATCCTTTTTCCTCCTTTTTGTATGGGAAGAAACTCTAATATAAAATCACTCCTTTTTATTTAAAAAATAAAATAGGTTTCTTCATGATCTTTAATGTACCTTTGATGATAGGTTGGGCTTCATCATATTATTTCTATATCTTCCTATCTATATACCTTCATCACTTTTACTCCTTTTAAGGAAAAGAAATTTCTTCATTCTAATCCTCATCACTACTACAAACATAAAATAAATTCATTAATTGATACTTTCACATAGAATTTGGGTTGTCAAAAAAGAATATAATCCTTGTGGATTATACGATTAGTGTAGGAAACAATAGTCTTTATATAACATCCTTAAAGATATCCATATAAAACATAGATATTAATAAAATTTCAATAAGATTTAGGATATCCACTTCTCCACAAACAACTAATTATTTAAGAAATTGATAAAAAATTTCATCTTAAAAAATTCATAATATTATTCATGGATTAGGCTTACAAGATTTTAAGGATCATAAAAATTCCCCCTGAGTTCCCTTATATCGTAATATTTATTCCCATATATGAAAATGGAATTTATTATAGAACTCATTAATTTTGAGAATATTTGGATGTCCTGAAGCCCATTAGATCACAATTAACACCAAACCATATTTTTGGTAAAGAAAATGAAAACATGTAATTAATTTTAGTGGTTTCTAATACATCTTTAAATATCCTTCCTCAAAATTATTCCTTGATATAATTTTAGTTTCATCAAGATATCACTCATTATATTTCCAATTTCATATTGGAACATTGAAGAATGTCACAAAAATTTCCTGAATATATTAATACAACCACCTCATGGATTTTTTATCCCCATTAAGGATACAAATTTTCAAACAATATTAAGAAAAAATAAATAATATGGGTATAGGGGTACCTCAAACTTCTTCTTGTTGAGTAATGTGGTTGGCCAATTTGGACAAACCCTTCACCTTTTACCTTACCTTTTAACTACTTTAAATTTTATAAAAGGAATACCGTCATCTATTCTACCTCATAATCTTCATTATCTCTTATGGATAGCCTCTTCGACCTCTTTCCCAAGGATCTCATTTGTGTGAAACCACTTACACTCTTATTTTAAAAGATACGATATTTAATATCATTCCATGTCTTGGGGTTTTTTCAATATTGTAAAATTGATCACATTTGAGAACATATCATCCTATTTTGTATCATTTTATGATGTTCCTTCTAGATTATATCTAAATTAAAGGATCCTTTCTCCAAAATTTTACTCCCTTTTAGTTATTTTTTTGAGAACTTAATCATATTTTCTAGCATAACATTTTTTTTTCATGGGTAAAACCCTTATTCATATTTCATCGGAATGGAGTGTCTTCTTATAGAATGTTTACCATACCATCAATTCAACAAATTTTAATACCATAACACATAACTGAGGCTATAAAAAATAAAAACAATTCTATAAGAATCATACTTCATGTTTTATCTCCTTAATTGAGATAAAAACATAGCTAGAGCTCTTATTTCATATTTATTATTTTTTTATTAAAATAATGTTCCCATTATGTGATCAATTATTCCATAGTATTAGTATGTAGGCACCACTTTATTTTGTGGATTATATCTTCCAAATTCATATGGAACTACTATTTTCTTCCAAAATTTAGATCTCAGTCTGAATTTTTTTTGAGGATGCATTTGAGGGGATCTTCATATTTTCATTTTATGTGTTTATTCTCTCATCAAGTTCCATTATATCCTTAAATTTATTCTTTAATTTTGCATCACTTTATCATAAACTTAAACCAGAATATATTCATGATTGTATTATCTCATAAATATGTGATTTCAGAGGAATAATTCTTACCTTAAATTCCTTCCTAATTTCCTTTTTCAATATAATATCTTGGGAGAGATATCAGTCATAAAAATGTGTTCCTTCATATTTGCTACCATTTTTTTCATATTAAAATTCATGTACACTTATTCTCTATTTTTTGTCTTGTTATCCAAGGAAAAATTTTCAATCATAGCGTAAACAATTTCATTCGTGGATTCCCATTATTTTCCATTGTTTTGTAATTTAAGGATATATTATTATTAATTTAACAAAAACCTTCTAGAATAGAGTTTTAATTTTGTGTCCTTTTCACCACTATAATAACTTATTTTTTTTCAACACTATTATTGAGTCTAAAACACCAAATTTCTTTTCTCCAAAATAGTGTTATAATCATATGAAACATTATATTTAGAATTTAACTTGGCTGGAGAACTCATCTTATAAGGATATGTTTTGTTGTTATTCATATTATTACCTTTTGACATAAAGAAAATCTCATTTGAACTTTTAATATTTCCAAAAAATAATCTTCCAACATTTTCCACATGCCTTTAGAGAATCTTCCATGAGAAATATCACTAGAAAATTAACCCTCTATTGAATCCTTTAATTCCTTTTGGACTGAGTAATCAATACAAATGTTTCCTTGACCTGTTCCAAAGATAAATATGTGTCAGATTAGATGAACAATTCCATATGTCACAACCTCTTGAGGAGATCCAAGTGAATCTTCCATGAAGGTCTGAACCCATTTTTCCAAGTTATAAATTTATTTCTATAAAAAGGGATCCTTCACTATATATTCCATTTTATTCAAAATATAAGATCAATTTAGAACACATGACAAATCCAACTAAAAATAAACAATCTACTTGATACCAATTGCTGGTACCATAATGGATCTTAGATGATATATACTATGCTAGGTGAATTAGGGTATGCGATGGTTAACCAATTTATGACCCTTTTCTTTTTTATGTCTCACTAACCTAATGAATAATAAAATCTAAACCACGAGGGTCACTTATTATGATATTGAATTAAAATTTTAATTCGATTCAATTCACTCGACTAACAATTTTTGATAGATATTCATTAATTCACTTGACCCCCTTTTAGTGTGCATGAATAAATTAAATAGGACAAAAAGAATTTACCTACTCTACCATCACTGGGATACTTCAAGGATCATGAAATTGAAAATGTTTTAGTGCATAAAAATCTACTAACTTAACTGATAAATGATAGAGTTTGAGCTGGGTCACTTATACCTAGGATCATTTCTCTTATAATGGTTTTAGGATGACTCACTATCAGTCAAGGCTCACATCTGGATCAATAAAAATCTTCAATTATTCTAACTTCTCTAGAATAGTCTTGACACAATTAATGGGCATGTTCCTCCCTTCATGTAACACCCCAAGAAAAGTTATATTTAATATACTAAATTTCACTACTCATGTCAATACGGTGAACCGTTATTTTTAGGAGCCTACCTGATTGAACTCCGCACATAATCGAGCTTGGATTATAATAGAGTAAGGATGGGTATCCTCTTGGGATGTTTCCTAGGATGTGTTTGAGTTAGGATAAAGTGCACTAAAAGAACATGTGTTGGTATTTGGGGACAATCATTAGTCTAATAAGTGACCATGGTGGGTAATTGAAGGTACCAAGGGGTGAAAAGGGTGTAAATGATCTAGGGATTTAATTTATTTTCACTGATTGATATAAAAACATCATCTTCATTGATGTGAAGCCTGGTAAAAAAATACAAAGATCTTTCATGAAGGTATTATGAAAAAAATAAAATCGATCAATTACCTCAATCAATTTCAAGGAACGTTCGATAACTAATTTTCATTGATGAATGTTTCTTGAAGGAACTAATGCTTCCTTCCATTTAGATCATCCAAATATTATTTGAATGTCTATATGAATGTTGATCATTGATACCGAAGTGCTAGTGAAGATATTCGATGAAGCCTTTGACATCTCAATGATCACCGATACACCGATCCTTTGATCTGTGAAGAAAAAACATGGATTAGAGGCTTGGATCAATTGACACTCTATCTAGGTTGATAGATATATGTGAGATAGGATCTAAAATTCATGTAATGAATAGTGCAATGAATGAGAGCCTCCTCTTACTTATATAGTGTTGTCTAAAATACCTAGAAATGGATCCCCAACCCTTGATCATTTATTACCTAATTAATAAGTCATAAATGACGTGTTATGGAATGTTAAATATATCATAAACATAGTTATAAATTTTATCACAAAATTTTCATATTATAAAAATATTACATGATAAAATTGACTTATGAACTTGACTCGTTATTTCTAAAAATGTTAAAAAAACCTTGAATATTTAAATAATATTGGTTCATTAATATTTTTTTCATACATTCACTTTAATACTAGTAAATAAATTATATAAATAAATTCAACTCCAATTATTATATACTCTCATAATAATTAATTTATTTTTTACTAGTTGATCATTTATTATCAAACATCTCTCAGACCATGTGGTGAGGCCCACATGTCCTAAACTTCTATTTATTAGAATATGATAGACTATTGAAGACACTAAGTATGTGAACCTCTAATCCCTTATCTAGATAGTAGTGAATACTATTCACCAACTAGGAGTGGATTCTAGAAACCCATCAAGGATCCTTAGGATAAAAATAATAGTCATCTAAATGACAACCTCCTATGAACACACACTATACAATATAATCTCTTTATCTCATGATATCGCATAAAGAAGGGAATACACTTTGTTTTATCATACTTTCTTCCTTATTATTCACTGATCTTACTGAATGGACATAAATTTTTCTACCATGGTCATGGATTTAGAAAAGGTACTACCATCCTGATCAACTGGGCCTGAGATATAAATTTCTTTTAGAAGAGAAAAATTCTATATTGAATATTCAATCAATGTCATAACACCAATGATGCACCCAATGAAAGATACCTAACCACTATATAAATCTTATTATATTCATATTGAATCAATGTATATAATAAAATATTATACACTGATAATAATATCAAATTATAAGAACATTACATGTGTTCATATATAGGAACTACCAATGACACCAGAAACATGTGGTGTTCCGACTGGTGGCTAAGTCCCCATGATATCATCTACTCAGGATCACTAAGTGAGAAATTTATGAGAATAAGTATCAATGCTTATGATTACACAACACTAGATAGATTCAAATCATATGTGTCCTATTAACATGATATTTATAGACCACAAGAAATAAGTTTAACATTACTGTCATGGTATCTCTAGGTTCTCATTATAGCTTTGTAAATACTATAACCTTTTAAAACCACAAAACATCTATGGAAATTATCAAGTAAATAATGGATGAAGAAATATAAACAGTATTATGGTAAGTATAAATCATGTATAACTCACTATATAGATGATATGACAATCAAAATGTACTATTCAGGTTGAGTATAGGGCACCCACTATTACAATACTCCCACTTTCACTAGAGTGATCTTTCAAACTATAATTTTAAGCTCTAACATGACAAAATCATTCTTCTAATGAGTTATGGATTTTGTCATTGCCTACCACATCTCCACTACATGGTTACTCAACTATATGTTACTTCACCTCATTGAGTAAGAATTCTTAAGAGAAAGCATCCCAAAGTATATACCTTTCTATCCAATTTCAAAACATGACATTTTGGATAGTACCAATAGTAGAATTCTCATTATATATACTATAAAAATAGTTTTTCTGACTAGGTGAAATTCTAATTACTATAAAAAATAATTATATATTATACAATACTTCTTTATGTATATTAGAAACTGTAGTGAACTCAGTATTTATATATATGGATACCAATAGATTTAATGATATTATCTTTCTCATTACCTTATCCCAATTGGGATATTAGATAATATAGGTCTAATGTAAGTCTAGTTATCCCCCATATAACTTGTTTAACTTACTATACAAGTACCAAGAACATATCCCTTGTACTCTCTCAAGTAAAATTAGATAGTTTTGATTGCTTCCTTTGTAGTTATCATGAATTTTACTGATATTATCCCACCATAAAATGTATGTTTGAAATATCATATCTAGTACATAACATGGAATATGTGACAAATCTAATGATGTCACTTATTTAATTATACTCACTACTTTAATATACTCCAATGTATCATACATGTCTTCTTAGAGGGATTTATTCCATGTGAAATTGGTATTAATACTATCTCAAATTGTTCCAAATTATATTTTTCAATACATTGTGAGTACATATACTTCAATTGGGTCTAAGAAACCCATTATATATAACATAGTTGTAACGCCCTGACCCCAGTCACCCAGAGTCGGTGGATTATTACCTAATATTTGCATGATCACAAAAGACTACGTCTTGAAAGACCAATTAGTTTAGTAGCCTTGGAAACACTAGATATATTCATAAGTATTACATTACATCATAAAGTGAAAAAAACTACAACAACATCTTTTATTCATATCCCCTCATACTATCCCTGCAGGTTATTCATAAAATTCTTCTTCACATCCTAGAAAAAATTAATACATTGATAGGGGTGAGCACAGATGCTCAGTAAGGATAAAAATATAGCAGAAACTTTCATAAATAAACATAAACATTTAAGGCAATGTATAACTAAAACAAAAGCCTTTTAAACTTGAACTTCCGAATAACATAGAAAAAATAAAATGAAATAATTTCATTTACTTATTCACAAGGATATTCTACCAGTCGAATATTCACATGAAATATCAATAACCACTTTTAAAATGATGGAATGCATAATACCAGACTATCATAACCACATTGTCAAGGCCTTGTGCCAAGACTACAAATAAGATTTTGTCAAGGCCTTGTGCCAAGACACTAGTTTGTCTCATGATACCTAAAGATGCATCGAGGAGCTATAGTGGGCTCCACCCATCACTTATTAAGTCAAATTCATTCCTTATATGAAAAGGTTTAAACATATCATAAACAATTCCCAAGAACCATAACATAATCGTATCACATAAAACATGCATAAAGAAAACATAATATTTCCACATTTCAATCAAAAGATATCAATACAACACATTTATATAATAAAAAAATTATGAAAACAATTTTCAATACCAAAATAAATGAAAATTAAAACATTGTATTTATTTTTCATTTAAAAAATGTTATGGCTTGTAGAGGAAGCCGAAACTCAAATAATGGTCACTGTAGTGGAGAAGACGTTGCCGCCACATATGTAAGACAAAAACATTCAATTTTTTAGTTTAGTAAAACACTTCGTATAAAAATATTCCTTTTGAATAAAAGTAAAATTAAAAGGGGTCTATACACCGTATAAAATAAAGTTGCGTACAAAACAAAATATGCCTCAATGAAAGGAGATTGAGAT
This sequence comes from Viscum album, assembly GCA_963277665.1. Lineage (NCBI taxonomy): Eukaryota > Viridiplantae > Streptophyta > Magnoliopsida > Santalales > Viscaceae > Viscum > Viscum album. Next base: position 3,615,772 of record OY728165.1, read on the forward strand.
GAAGTCCCTTACCTCGTGTCCGACTTGACTCGATCATTATTTAATCTCTTGAATAATGAACTATAGTTAATTTCTATTTTATTAAGAACCACTTTCAAGTTAATTATTCAATTTACATCACTTATTACCATGTTATGAACATTATGTAATCATTTAATTTAATAACGGTCGTTTTGTCGATCCTTGGTACTTGAGTCAAAAATAAAATTATTATAATTACAAGTTGTTTATGTGGTAAAATATCCATTATCTCTAGAATTATATTCAAGAGGTAGATATCATATATATCATATATATCAATTATATACATTCATTTATAATATTACATAATATTTAGAGGTAAGAAATGAAATGCACCGTTCATGGAGACCGTAAGTCGTACGTACACATGAACGCTACTTTCATTTCTAGTTCATATTTAATGGAATGAAATAATAATTATATAAAGGTATATTATAATTCTATTATAATATCATATATAATATTATTAAGTTCATCCTTTATACATCCCACATATGGCATTAACGATTCAAATCACTTTGAGGGGGCGGTAGTCCGTACTTCCTAAAATGAAATTATCATGTTTACCCATAATGGAAATCATAAAGGTATGAAATAAATGAAAAATAATGAAGCATAAGGAAAAATATAAATATAATATATATCATATATAAATATAGTGACATCATCATGGCCACCAGGAAAGGTGTAGATGATTGAACAATCATCGTTTTGTGAGGCAGTAATTCACCACCCACAGAAACAGTATGTTATTTAACCATTAGATGGAGGTGTGTGTAAGTGTAAATCAAATAATTATCATAAAAACATCTTAGTATATTGAATATACTGGTTTTGTTACAAAATAATGGAATAAAAAAGGTTTAAGGGGTTGGAGAAGAAAAATAAAACAAAAGAACATAAGGGAAGACATTACCTTAAAATAGGGTAACTCTTTTGGATTTTAGCCAAAGGCTTCCTTGGGAAAACATTTGACCAAAGTGAGGCCTCTAGGAGTAAAAGAGGGAAGTTTAGAGAGTATTTGGGAAGAGTTTGGCTGAGCAAAATGGTTATGAAGGTGTTAATAAGGCGATAGAGGTGGGACCTTTTATAAGAGGAGAGGAGGGTCTCTTTTGGAAGGATTGAAAATATTATTTTATTATAAAATGGTTTTCGGATTATAAATTTCACACAATGATATATTTCCAAGATAAGGTGATAATGGTTTGAAATTCACCCATCCAATAGGTTTTTGACAAGTGTAAGTCTTTGATTTTACCTTATCTTTTCATTTTATTTAAATCGTTCATTATTGAGGTAATCACTGCATCATCATGGTGTCATAAATAACATTATTTATTTAATGACTAAAAATTATAAAAAAATTAACATGATGTAGTAAATAGTTTTATATTTACAATGAATATTTATAGTTGAAGAGATCATTTATTTAGACAAAATTAAATTTTTTTTACTTAGGTGTTACATACTTTTGTTATATTTTCCTTTAAAAAAATGATAAAATGTCACTATCACACAAAAGTGATTCCATGGGGTCCCTAAGTTGGAACAAGGCATCATATGGTTGTCCATGACACAAGAATAGAATTAGGAAACATTTTGGGGTCATTTTATATTATTATTATATTATTTCATTACCATTAACTACCCGATTACTAATTAATCATGATAATTAGAGATAATTGTCGTCGTTACTATTCATAATGTCCAAAAAAAAGAGTCTTAATTAAATAATTTGGAACTTCTGATAAAAAATATGGAATCAATTTTACCAAATTCAAAACACAGAAATTTCAGTAATTAAATTAAAAATAATTCCCGTTGTCAAAACCAAAGACAGGTTTTTAAGAAGTAAAATATATCAAAAGATTGACTTGTTTTAACATCCATTAAAAAGTGAAATTACTTCCAATTAACAAAATTGTATTAAGTGATAAAAATAATAATTTAATTATACTTTAAAACCAATTAAAATTAAAATCTAACGATATAAATAAATTAGATGAAAAGGCTGTTTTGAATTAAAATACTACATTTTTCTCTATTCATTAAAAAATCAAGATTATCAGAAAAATACCAAAAATTTACCGTATACTATATTTGATATTCCAAATTAAAAAATGATTTCCATTTTTCCATATTCAAAGCATATAAGTTTCATTAATAAATTATATAGTTAATTCCCACTGTACAAACAAATAGTGTGTTTTTAAGAAACAACATCTATCAAAAGATTGACAATTGTTTATGTCCAATTTCAAAGTGAAATTAATTCTAATGACCACCATTGAATAAATGGTACAAGTATATTCTAATTATACTTTAAAACCACTCAATTGTATAATTTATCACTCTAAATTATTTTGATTAATTTTTTTTAAGTATCTTTCACTATTCATCGAAAATGAATATTCTCAGAAAAATACCAAAAATTCAACTTAGGATAATTTAGAAATTCCTAATCTAAAAAATGAAGTCCATTTTGAAATATATAATTTATATCATTCAAAAAGTGGGTATTACTATTCATAACAGCTACTTTGATTGGTCGCGCTGTGTTAGAATCTCGAACATGAGTACAATGCAAGCTATTGCATTATTGAAAGAGAAGCATATCATTGAAGCCTGAGGTGTTACATTCTCACCTCCTTAAATAAATTGTATCCTCTCAATTTGAAAATTTTATTTGAAAATAAAAGGTTGAAAATAGAAAATAACTTTGTGGAAAACCTATATCGGAAATAGGGTTAATAAAAATATAACTTTAGAAGAAAGAAAGAGAAGTACAAAGGTCACCCGAGATAGCCCATACTAGGATTCTATGAAAACATGGATATGGAGGAGAAAAAAACCATCAAGGTTTGATAGAGAGTTGTAGAAAATAGGATTAGGAGAAAGTTAACTACAAGAAAATCACAAACTTGTGATTGGTTAAATGGTCATTAATTCCTCAGTAGAAAAAGTAAACCGATAACGTTTTTGTTTTAAGTTACCTTTAATAAAGTCGGGGAATTTATTTAGGATATTTACTAAGAACGTAAGGAAATATACTTACTTGTCATGTATACTTTCATTCTTTAATAAATTTTTTTACCACAAACCCATATTTCATTCCAAAAGGTAATAGAACTCAAAAATATTATATTTATCTTAATAGTACAAGGTTCCAAATATTAACACATACCATTTGGATTAGGAAAACTATTTTATAATAACCAGTGACTTCTTTGTAGGCTAGTGGTAGGTAATAAAGGCCTATCACACTATGGTTGAGGGTTCTATTCCTGCAGCTTTGACTGACACGATAGGTTATCCCCTGACCTACAGGTTATCCTTTTCCTAAAACTTTAGTATTATAATATTCCAAAAATAATATTTAGAAATGTTTTAACCTTAAACAATACTATCCAAAGTTCAACTTAATCCATTCCAACCTTAATAGTTATAAAAAATTCCTCTATCGAGACTCTCTCTAAAAGGACTCTAAATTCCAAAATCAATTGTAACATCAGATTCCCCAAACAAAGTAATGTTTTTCTGATTGTCACATACTAAAAATATGATTACCTTAATCATATTAAAACCTTAATGAAAACAAAATGTACTGTAGTACAATCCTTATATATATTACATTATTCTTATAACCATAATATAGTTCTTGAGTACGAAAACACAAATACAATAACTATTCAACTTCATCTGTAGTAATAGCATAAGCTTGGACTTTCTCCCTCGGCATTTTCTGAGGTAAGTTTCCTTGGATCATAGGGAATTCATTTTCATAATTCCCCATTTCTCTATAATTGTAGCATTCAACATTGACATCCTCTTTGATTCCCTTTTAATCACAAGTCTGGTGACCTTTTTCTCCACATTTGTAAAAACTCCCATTCCTTTTAGGCAAGTACCAGGGTGTTTCTTACCACATTTATCACATAATGGAAAATCCTTATTTCCATTTTCCCTTTATCTGTCTCTTGCTCTACCATTATCTTCTTCTCTTTTTTTACTTTGTTTTCATAAGACATAGAGAATTCCTTTTTGTCTTGATAGCACACGAGACAATATCTTCATACGATGAGAAGGATTTTGATACTAAAGCTCGATAGAGAAATGGTTTTAACCCATCAAAGAAATGATCAATCTTACTTCTTAGGTTACGTATATAATCTGCAGAATTCCTCACTGACCTTGTAAAGTTAGACTCATACTTTGCAACATTCTCGTCCTCCTTTTTCCTCAGACTAAGAAATTGTCTTTCCATATCCACTTGATGGTCAGGAGATAAGTATTTTTCTAAGAAAATCTATTTAAACACTCTCCATTCCATAATTGATACTTCTTCATCTTCCTTTGTATTTTGAATAAATGACCACCATTTATCATCATCTCCAGTGAGGCGGTAAACTACCATGACAACTTTTTCCCGTTCACAACTCCCTAAAGCCTGAAATATTTTCTCTAGGGAATTTATCAATTTCTCAGATACTAATGGATTTGTGCCCCCATTAAATGTTGGTGGTTGTTGCCTCATGAAGTGGTCTAACAATGATCCTCCACGTTGCGGATCAGGGTGCTCCATATGAGTAAGGTTATTATTCATAAACTGAGTGAGTTGTCCAATTATGGCGATGAGATGATCAGCACCAGTTGTATCACCAGCTCCAGTATAATTATCTTGAGCAGGAGGGAAATCCCTACATGGAGTGAGTGCATTGATATGGTTTCCATTTCTTCCACTAGGTGCCATTTCAAAACTATGGCATAAACTGGATCGGTTTATGAATCAAAATACAAAATTCTATACTTGTAAAACAATTTACATAAATTGAACTGTTTATGGATATAATCCATAATCATAAAAAAATGTTTTCTTTAAGGAATTATATACTCATAAACCCTTCATAATGATTTGTAAAGAAAATGATAATTATCCTAAGCATATCCCCTGGGAGTGTCGTAACTAAGAGTGCAGCAAGGCCCGTTGTCGTGCACCAGGATACCCCAAGTCAAGCCCAAAACTCCTTGTCGGAGTTTTCACTCTAACACACATCTGTGCCAGAGCCTCCTCTACCTGTTCGTTTCCAGACAACGATGTATTTCCCGGAAATTACACGAAATCTCAACTTTACCAAAATTCTAGGATTTTCTTCTATACTAATCCTCAAGGACAATCTTAGGGCTATGTGCTCCAATTAGAGTTTACCTAAATATAGTTTCCAAGGTTAGTACTAAACTGCCTCTGATACCAACTGTAACACCCCGACCCCAGTTACCTAGAGTTGGTGCATTATTACATAATATTGACATGATCACAAAAGATCAAGTCTCTGAAGACCGATTAGTTTAGTATCCTTAGAAACACTAGATATATTCATAAGCCTTAAATTACATCATAACGTGAAAAAACTACAACAACATCTTTTCTTCATATCCTCTCATAATATCCCTGCAGGTCATTCATAAAATACTTCTTCACATCCTGGAAAAAATTAAAACATCGAAAGGGGTGAGCAAAAATGCCCATGAAGGATAACAATATAGAGGAAACTTTCATAAATAAACATAAACATTTTAGGTAATGTATAACTAAAACAAAAGCCTTTTAAACTTGAACATCAGAATAACATGGAAAAAATAAAACAAAATAATGCCATTTACTTATTCACATGGATAGTATACTAGTCGAATATTCACATGCAATTTCAATAACCACTTTCATAATGATGGAATGCATAATTCCAGACTATCATAACCACATAGTTAAGGCCTTGTGCCAAGAATACAAATAATATTTTTTCAAGGCCCTGTGCCAAGACACTAGTTTGTCTCATGAGACCTACCGATGCATCGAGGATCTATAGAAGGATCCACCCATCACTTACTAAGTCCAATGCATTCCTTATATGAAAAGGTTTAAACATATCATAAACAATTCCCAAGAACAATAACATAATTGTATCACATAAAACATGCATAAAGGAAACATAATATTTCCACATTTCAATAACAAGATATCAATACAACACATGATATAATGAAAAAATTATAAAAACCATTTTCAATACCAAAATAAATGAAAAGTAAAACATGGTATTTATTTTTCATTTAAAAAAAAGTTATGGCTTGTAGAGGAAGCCAAAACTCAAATAATGGTCATGACAGTGGAGAAGTCGTTGCCACCGCATACGTAAGACAAAAACATTACCTTTTGTCTTTTGTTAAAATGATTCGTATAAAAAGATTCCTTTTGAATAATAGTAAAAGTCTAATGGGTATATACACCATATAAAAGAAATTTGTGTATAAAACAAAATATGCCTCAATGAAAGGAGATTGAGACGAAGTCCCTTAACTCGTGTCCGACTTGACTCGATCGTTCATTAATCTACAGAATAATAAACTATAGTTAATTTCTATTTGATTAAGATCCTTTTTAAATTTAATTATTCCTTTTACATCACTTGTTACCATGTTATGAACATTATGTAATCATTTAATTTAATAACGGTCGTTTTTTGATCCTTGGTACTTGAGTCAAAAATAAACTTCTTATAATTACAAGTTGTTTATGTGGTAAAATATCCATTTTCTCATGAATTATATTCATGATGTAGATATCAAATATATTACATATATCCCGTATATACATGAATTTATAATATTACATAACATTTAGAGGTAAGAAATGAAATGCACCGTTCATGGAGACGGTAAGCTGTACGTACACAAGAACACTACTTTCATTTCTATTTCATATTTAATGTAATGAAATCATATTGATATGAAGGTATATTATAATTGTAGTATAATATCATATATAATATCATTAACTCCATCCTTTATACATCCCACATATGCAATTAACGATTCAAATCACTTTGAGGGGGCGATAGTATGCACTTCCTAAAATAATATTATCGCATTTAACCATAATGGAAATCATAAAGGTATTCCATAAATGAAAAATACATAAGCATACGGAAAAATAAATATAATATATATCATATATAAATATAGTTTCATATTAATGGAAACCATTAAAGGTGTTAAAAAAATATTGAACAATCATCGTTTCGTGAGGCAATAATGCACCACCCACAGAAATAATATGTTCTTTAACCATTAGATGGCGGTGTGTGTAAGTATAAATCAAATTATTATCATAACAACATACTATTATATTGAATATACTGGTGTTGTTACAAAATAATGTAATAAAAATGTTTCGGGGGTATGGAGAAGAAAAATATAACAAAAGAACATAAGAGAAGACATTACCTTAAAATCGGGTAACTCTTTATTGATTGGAGCCAAAGGCTTCCTTGGGAAGACTTCATCCCAAAGTGAGGCTTCTAAGAGTTAGAGAGAGAAGTTTAGAGAGTATTTGGGAAGAGGTTGGCTGAGAAAAATGGCTTTGATGGTGTGAATAAGGTGGTAGAGGTGGGGGTCTTTTATAACAGGAGAGGAGGGGCTCTTTTGGAAGGATTGAAAATATTATTTTCTTATAAAATGGTTTTCGGATTATAAAGGTCCCAAAATGATATATTTAGAATATAAGGTGATAAGGGTTAGAACTACACCCATACAATAGTTTTTTGAAAAGTTTAAGTCTTATATTTTACCTTATCTTTTCATTTTATTTAAATCGTTCATTAATGAGGTAATCACTGCATGATCCTCGTGTCATAAATAAATTTATTTTTTTAAAGTATAAAAATTATAAAAAAATTAACATGATATAGGAAATAATTTTATATTTCCAATTAATATTTATTGTTGAAGATATAATTTATGTAGACAATATTAAAATTGTTTTACTTAGGTGTTACATAATTTAGTTATATTTTCCTTTAAAAAAATAAAATGATAAAACGTCACTATCAAACAAAAGTGATTCCATGGGGTCCCTAAGTTAGAACAAGGAATTATATGGTCGGCCATGACACAACCAATAGAATTAGGACATATGTTGAGGTCATTTTATATTATTATCATATTATTTAATTACCCTTAACTACCCGATTACTAATTAATCATGATAATTGAAGATAATTTTCATCGTTACTATTCATAATGTCCAAAAAAAAAGAGTCCTAATTACACAATTTGGACCTTCTGATTCCAAATATGGAATATATTTTACCAAATTCCAAACACATAAATTGAAGTAATTAATTTAAGAATAATTCCTGTTCTCAAAACCAAAGACGGGTTTTTAAGAAGTAAAATATATCAAAAGATTGACTTGTTTTTACATCCAATTGAAAAGTGAAATTACATCCAATGAACAAAATTGTATTAAGTGATAAAAAAATAATTTAATTACACTTTAAAACCAATTAAAATGACAATATAACTATATTAACAAATTAGATGTAAAGGTAGTTTTGAATTAAAATACAACATTTTCACTATTCATTAAAAAATGAACATTATCATAAAAATACCAAAAATTCACCCTATTCTATATTTGATATTACAAATTAAAAAATGATTTAAATTTTATCAAATTCAAAACATTTAAGTTTCATTAATAAATTATATAGTTAATTCGTGCTGTACAAAAAAATAGTGTGTTTTAAGAAACAGTATCTATCAAAATATTGACAATTCTTTATGTCCAATTTCAAAGTGAAATTAATTTTAATGACCACCACTGGATAAAATGGTAAAATTATATTCTAATTATACTTTGAAACCAATAAATAGTATAATTTATCACTATAAATTATTTTGATTAAAAAATGTTGTTTTTAAGTATCTTTCACTATTCATCGAAAATTGGATGTTCTCAGAAAAATACCAAAAATTCAACTTAGGCTAATTTAGATATTCCGAACCCAAAAAATGAAGTCCATTTTGAAATATAGAATTTATATAATTCAAAAAGTGGGTATTACTATTCATAATGGCTACTTTGATTGGTCGTAGTGTGTTAAAATCTTGAACTTGCGTACAATGAAAGCTACTGCATTATTGAAAGAGAAGCGTATCGTGGAAGCTTGGGGTGTTACAATTGTATATATCATTCCCTATAAAATAGTTTTCTAATTTTAGTTAAAAGTTAGGGAGTTACTTTTATTTTAGTCTTAAATAATTATAATACTAAATAATTATTTTCCATATGTCATCAACATATTTTACATGAAAAAAGTGGTTCTCCCACTAACAATTTTTAGAAACATGGAAATAATTTATTCCAAATAAATAATATATGATCCTTTTTCATAAATAAATACAAAAATTAATTTTAGTAACTTTCACCCCTTATTGGAATTCTATGGTGTGACGAAATCTTTCTGGTTGTATCATATCGACACATTCTAAGAAAGGGGGTCTTGACATCTAATTTCAAAAAAATATTATCAAAGAAAGTAGCTATGGTAAGTTTAATTATAATGGATTTGGGAATGACAACTTGGTATAAAAAATACAGCCTTATTGATATCACACATGTATCACCCATGTAAAGTCTATCTTCAATACACACCAACTAATTTACATCAATTGAAGATAATTCTAAAATAAATACTTGATTTTGGTACATGGAATCTATTTCATGAATTCATTTAAACTTTTAAATCATATATGATTTCCATTTACAGATTCCTTATGGGATCCATTATTCAAAATGAATAATGTGTCACCCACTGTGGTGAATATAAAACAACCACTATGGTTTTATTTTTCTTATGTAGAATCTATCTCCAGAAGATTCATTTTCCACAGGCTCTTGCGAAACTTATTCAAATTCCAACTAGTTACAAAACATTAACATTAACTAAACCCAAGTAAATCATCCTACCACTATCTAAAATAAAGATGTGAACCATTTTATATAAATATAGTATATAACTTGACTAATACTCTTCTCTCTCTGAGATTTACGTAATATCTTTAGAAACATTTAGGATAATTACTTTAGACCCACATTGTGTTTTGGTTGATGCAAGTTTGTTTATATCCCTAATAAGAACTTCACATATAAAAATATGTCATTATGACATGATGGATTTATTTCATATTATAAATCATATGGTATCTATTTTTCAATATAGTTTTCACATGGTTCTGGGATAATGATTCTATTTTCAAATCTTGTCTTTAAAAATAATGGAAGTTTTAGCAACGCATATGAGTCTCAACATTGGTTCCCCTTTCACTAACATCATGACTATAATGAGTATAAAGAAATATTTTTTTAGGAATTACTCCATGCTATATTTTAATGAACAATGTTTTATAATAATATTCATCATCGATCCAACATACCAACCTCATATCATTGATGAATATAAGGAAATGTGCATTTATGAATTACCCCATGCTACATTATATTGATCGGTGAATAATTGGTCAATATTTTCTTTGAAACAAGGGTCTAAAGAAACTCATATTTTCTAACCACACATATTACATAACTCTCATTTACATTATTTAATACTCTTAAAAGAGTCTTATGATGTTTATTTACCCTTAGTTTATCCTTGTAATAATTCATTCTCTCTAGATGAACTGATTCTGAAAGATTTGTGGCCTATATTTATTCCTAAAGTTTTTTTGTCTAAATATAAACAAGTAAATGTGTCAATAATACCAAAGGTATTTATCTCAATAGATTATAAAAACTTACTGGGTATATCCTTGAAAAATAATAAGTTTTACTAGAAAAATAATTATCTTACCATAATTGGGTATAATCAAGTCTTACATTTTATGTTAATCAGTTATAAAAAATGATTCAAGCATTATTGAAAAATTAGTTGAGTATAGGATACCACCAAAACATTTACTCAAAAAATTGAATAATGTATCCATGTGTCCAATTGACACGTGATATAAATGTTTTAGAAATAGGCAATAAAATTTTAAATAGAATCATTAATAACAGTGATTAGAAGCTGTATAATTCTCACTACTACCTTAGGAATCACCCTTTCTCACCAACTCAGATAATTCAACTTAATTCTTGTAACATTTATATTTTTACTTATTAAAAGTATTTGTATAAAACTTTATGATAAAAATTTAGTATCTAATACCCCCAAAATTATAACATAAAAATCAATTATAATTGATGAATATACCTACAGAAGAAGAGACTACTTTGTTCTTCAATTCAGTTCAATGCATTTTATCTTTCATAGATTAATTTATTGAAATTTAAAGAAAATAAACTCTTATATTATCATCTACCTATTTTCTATAAAGGTTTTTGTGAAGGTTCTATTGGAATCTTATTTACATTGGCCTTTTCACATTTTCTTTTAACCTTTTAACCATAAGAACTAAATATTAATCATTATTTAAGTTAGTATCTTCTTGGAAAAGCATACCCAAAAGGTAATGAAGCATTTTCTCAATATGTTAATTTTGTAATAAAAAATTTTGATTAATTGGGTACAAATATATAAAAAAGGTATTTAATGAAGGATCATAATAAATTTTTTTTAATTTACACATGTTTAAGGAAATTATCATCTTATTCATTTCCCAATTTAATTTTTCTTCGAAAGCGATTATGTGATAAGACAGCATGTGAAATCACCCATGTCTTGATATTTTTACATAACTCATTGGAGATTGATGGTAAAATTATAATCTAAAAATAAAATTTTTTATACATGAGTCTTTGGTAAGTATATATGACACCCTCACTTTTGAGGTGGCTAAACAGGTAGTGGGGAATCCAACACATATAATTTCCCATATCATAGTACATTATGAAAGCACCTTTAAGTCTATTAGAATTACATGATGGTTAGAAATGTTATTTTTAAATAATTTATCATAGTTAATTTTTGTTATTTTTAAAAAGTAAAACATAAGAATATTTTCACATTATGTTGATTATCGATTAATTAAATCATTTGATGTCTCTTATTATTTTATTGAAACCTAGAGACCCTAAATACTAGATTCAGAATACCCCTTCACCTGATTATTTGAGTGGTAAGGATCCTCAAAAACTCTCTTTATATTCTATGATTTGGCTATAAAACTAATCAAAGAGTTTAAAGAAAGGAGTTTTACTAGACAACCGTATTAACATGTCGTTCCTTGAACTTTTAAGTGAAGTTCAGACTTCTAGAAATCATAACCTTGATTTACTCAACACTCTACATTTAAATATAAAACAATCTAGTTATGAATACTTATTTACTACCATAATTAGTTAAGTCGACCCATCATTGTCAAAAGGACTCCCTTGTAGGAGGAGAAACCCTCAACTTGTGCTGTAGAGCACCTGGTACACCCATTTTGTTAAAATTCCAATAATTAAAGGTGTTAGGAATTAATGTTTCTTTGGGGGTTTTTATTATTTATTGTTGAATGAAATAATTTTCTATTTGGTATTCCCATACTTAGTGATCACACTCACAACTTTAAGATGTATTATATATAAATCATTCACCATGTCTCTTTCTATTCATTTTCGTTTATTATTTTATGTGATTATTTAAACTTGAAAAATTCACAAAAAATCAATAAAGAATGCATAAATTAAATAAAGAACACGATTGATCTTGAGAATTTGTAATTGGTTGATTCATTTATGATCAATGGATCAATCATGACCGTATATGTTAAATACCTGATTCATGTATGAATCATATAATAGATCTCACCCAGTTCAATGTATCCATGTCTCTTCTGGTAGACTGCCTCATATCAGTGTTGTCTATGTCTTATATCATCTTAGACAATATATATACAATCCCGGGAAAGGAAAACAAATAAATTTATCATAATACACATGGATTTGAATTCTATTATACATATAAATAGGGGAAATATGATGAAAAAATCATCAAAAATAAAATCATTATTTCATACATTGCATGAAATTTCAATATATAATTATAAAATTAAATAAATTCCAAACATACATTGATCAGTTGATGCTCAAGATCAATAGAAATGTAATATACACATGATATAAAATTAATTTTAAAATAAATTCTACTCAATGAAAAATTAAATGAAGTAAAATAATTTCATATAATTTTAATTCATAAAATAAAAATCACATGATCCCCATTTTTTTTAAATATTCCAATTTTTTCTTAATTTTTGATTTTTTTCTAAAATTTTCTCTGGCACGTGGGTGGATCTAAAACCCCAAAAATGGGGTTTTGGTATATTTTTGGGATCAAAATGGGCCGAGTATGTTAGAAAGGAACCGAACCAATCTGATTAGGTCCAGACCGACCTAGTATGGTTCCTAGACCGGCCAGAGGCATCATCCCCATTCACTATGTGGTGTAGAGGAGTGGGGGAAGGACGAAACACTACCCTTTCATAAGAAAAATATATTCATAACATTGCCTCTAGAATATAGAGGGAAGCTATGGAAAATTAGTCCCCTAAAAAGGGGAGGCCAAAAATTCATGGGGTGACTGCACTAACCACCATTTTTTAATGTTTATTTGTGTCTTTCATTGGGACTTGCGCATGCTACCCTTCCACCCTCAACATTTTTTTTCTTGTGTTGGATGGAAAATGCCTCCCAAATCCATTTGACATGTTTTTTTCTTTGGCCCCGGTGAACCCTTTCCCATTTTTATTTTTTAAAATTATATTTTTTATTCAAAAACATATTAATAGCCTATAGAATTTTTTTAAAAAATTCCAAAATGGTGTGGAATTTATTCGGCACCAAACAAGAAGTATTTTGACCACTGAAATCTGGCAAGAATAACGGTCTCACTAGAAAATGACACTGGACACAACCTCCGAGTAAAATTAACACACCCACACACATATATAAATATAAATATAAATATAAATATAAATATAAATATGAATATAAATATAAATATAAATATAAATAAGAATATGAATATAAAAATAAAAATAAAAATAAAAATAAAAATAAAAATAAAAATAAAAATAAAAATAAAAATAAAAATAAAAATAAAAATAAAAATAAAAATAAATATAAATATAAATATAAATATAAATATAAATATAAATATAAATATAAATATAAATATAGATATAGATATACATATAGATATAAATATAAATATAAATATAAATATAAATATAAAATATAATAAAAAAATAGAAATAAAAATAGAAATAAAAATAAAAATAAAAATAAAAATAAAAATAAAAATAAAAATAAACATAAAAATAAAAATAAAAATAAAAAATGAAAATAAAAATAAAAATAAAAATAAAAATAAGAATATAAGTGTTCTTAATGTTTTTGAAACTGAAAAATTGGCTTCGATCTGGTTTAAAATTTTGGATGGTCACAACATAGCCTTTTAAGATCAGATGAAATCTTGGTTTTATTTTATGGTACTTTTACAATTCCCTATACCTGATTTTTTAAAAAAAAATCAATTGGACTAAACTATCACACACTTTCTCTAATGCCAATTAAAGTTACATAGGGCTGTAATAGAAGAAGATGGGTTGGGGATTAAAATTTTTTATCACTAATCGACAAAACTATGTCATCTCTCGTGATGTGCAACCCAATACGAAATACCAAGTGTCTTGCGTGATGGAATTAAGTACAAAAATAAAGTTAACCATTTACCTTGAACGATTTGATGGTGCCTTAGGAAACTGCTCATTGTCAATGACTATTGGTTAAAGGAACAGAATTCAGATCCCTCTAGATCATATACACACACTTTAAAAGTACATGATAACATCTATCATTAATATCCAGGTTCTAGAACATAGATTCGATGAAGCCTTTGATGTCACGATTAACACTGCTATGAAGATCCTTCGATCCATGAGAAAGAGCTTGGATCAAAGGCTTGGATAATCTACATCTCTCTCTAGGATGTGGGAGATATGGAAGACAAGCTCTCAATTCCATGCAATGTATAGTACAATGAATGAGATCCTCCTATTATATATATAGTGTGGTACGAAATACAAAAAATATGTATCCTTGGACCCCAAACATTTATTACCCACTAAATAAGGCTTAAACGACATGTTATGGCCATTTAAATATGTCATAAACGTCATTAATATTTTCAACACATACTTCCAAAATAATAAATATATTACATGATAAAAGTGATTAATTAACTCAACATATTATTCGTACAAATATTATGCAAACCATAAATATTAAAATAATATTCATTATTGAATATTTTTCTATGAATTCACTTTATTAATAGTAAATAAATTAAATAAAAACATTCCACTCTAATTAATCTATACTTTAATAATAACGAATTTATTTATTACATGATGATTGATTATTCTTGGAATCCTCCCAGACCACATAGAGGGGCCCACCATATCCGATACTCCTAATTAGTAGAGTAGGTCCAAATTTTAAATATGCTAAGTGTGGGTCTATCTGGGCCCTTATCTTGGTAGCATTGAATATTATTCAAAAATGAGGAGTGGATTCTTGATACATATCAAGGACCCTAAGGAGATAATGAATAGTCATATTAATGGAAACAACTGATGAACACTCTGTATGTAATATAATATCTGTGCCTCATGACATCTCACAAAGAAAGATGAACACATTATGCCATCATCCTTTCTTTATTTAGTATTCATTGAACTTACTAGATAAACTTATATTCTTCTACCATGGCCATGGATTTTTCAAAGGTAATACTATTTTGATCAACATATCCTGAGATATAACTTTCTTGCAGAAGTAAAAAAATCTATCTTGATTATTCAATCAAGGTCATACCGCCAATAGCACACCAAATGAACGCCACCTCACCACAACCTAAATGTCATGGTTTTTATATTGAATCAAAGTACAAAAATCAATTAGTATACACTGATAATAATCTCAAATCAGGATACCACTATATTTTTTCATAGACAGGAACTACTAATGACACTTGAAACACATGGTGTTCCTATTGTAGGGTCAAACCTAATGATCTCAACTACTAGTGACCACCAAGTGAGAACTTCATTAGAAGAATTATCAATTCTTATGGGTCCCAAAAACATCATACATCATCTATGTCATGTCATCATGATGTTTCTGAACCACATGAAATATGTTTAAGATTATTCTCCTGGAATCTTTTGTTTCTAATTATATCCTAGGATCTTTTATAACCTTTTAATATCAAAAAAATATAGGGACATTACCATGTTAATCGTGGATCTAAATATATAATAACTATTATGGTAAGTATAAATTATACATAAGTCACTGTATACATGATATGGAAATCAAAAAGTAATGTTCAATTTGTGTTTAGAGTAGCCACCATTATAATATTAATATCTTGTGGTGTGTTGGGAAGGAAATCATGGTTTTATGGGAGCCCCATTGGGTTAGATGACCAGGTTTATGGCATGGGGAATTTTGTATCATAAAAAATGGTATTAGAGAAATACCCAAATTGAAGTGTAGTGAAACTACCTGGGTTTGATTTGTGGGGTCCATAATTAGGATATTGTCCATTAAAAGGGTGGAGATTGTAACACCTTTGGAAAATTGAGACTTAATTGATGTAATGTCACTACCCATGTCAACAATGTATACCTTTATTTTCAAGATCCCACCGAACTATAATTATATAGTTAAGTGATATTGTCCTAGAGTAGTGTCAGGATGGGTGACCTCCTAGGAAGTTTTGCAGGGTGTGTTTGAGTGTAGAAAAATAACACTAAAAGAACATGTGTTGGCCTGTGTGAAAAACCATTAGTCTAATAAGTTTCCCCAATGGGAAATAACCTATGTTGTGCTAGAATGAAAACCAGGTTATTTTGAGAGACCCATGGGGTTATATGATTAGATTCATGGAATGTAGAATTTTGGTTCATTTCAAATGGTATTAGAGAAATTCCCAACTCAAAGTGCAGTGGTACTTCTTAGGTTTGAGGTGTGAGGTCCACAATGAGGGTGTAGTACTTTAAAGGTGTGGAGAGTGTAACACACCTAGAAAAGTGAAACTCAATAGACTAAATATTACTAACCATATAAAAATGTGCGACCTTTCTATTCATGATCCTACTTGATTAGAACACCATAGTTAAAGAGAGCTTTTCATGGACTAGTGTTAGGATGGGAGACCTCTTGGAATGTTTTTGTGGGTTTGTATGAGTGAGGACGAATCACACTGAAATAACATGTATTGGATAATGGGGATATTAATTTTTACAATAAGTGACCTAGTGGTAATAAACTGTGGCATGCAGGGAAGTTAACCAATGAATTATAGGAGACCGGTGGGGTTAGATAACTAGGTTCATGTTAATCATATTGTGACTCTTCAACAACATCACCTATGTTGAATTAATTGTTGAGTGTATGTATATTCTCTATTGATGTAATATTGGAAAATTCTTCATAATATGTTAATTAATCCATATCATATAACTTTATTCCCATTTCTAGAGAATTGTTTTGGAATTCCACCTTCTAGTGTAATGCCTTGTAACCTACCTAGTGTTTATAAATTATTGTTATTTTGAATAAATTAAAATTCACTGATGGATTGCACTGAAAACTACACCAAGATTATATTGATTTATACACAAACCCATGATAATAATTAACTACACACAAAAATGAGTTTATCTTACGAAACAAGTAATACTATGTTTGGATTTTATTTCACACAATATCGAGTTTTACTAAACCACAATACATTATTAGTATTATGATTTAATGTAGTAGTTATAACATAGCAGTTGAAATGGAAGGAAAAACTATGATTAAATAAATTATAAAAATATATAGTTTTCACATGTTCATGATTTATGATTTTATTATAAATAAAATAATAATAATTTAAATGAAAAATAAAAGTTTCCTAAAAAGAATATCTTTTATAAAAGAAAGATTAATCATGTTTGGAAGACACAATTTAAAATTAACTTTTATCAATTTTAAAAAATTTATTGGAAAAAAACTTTGTTTTTTAAATAAGTATATAAAAAATATATTATGGTTAATTTTTTAGTGTTTTTTGAGAAGTTTCATTTTATTTATGAATAGTAAAAAATTATGAATTTTAATTGAAAACTGCCAATTTATTTAAATAATTTATAATGTCAAACTATATTTTTAATTTATTTTAAATAAAAATTAGTTCAATTTTACATCAATTAAAAGAATTTAGGTAGTTAGAATAAATTTCATATTGAATTTGGAATGACAAACATTATATACTTTTGAACATTTTCTCTTTCAAAACCCACTTTCTCATCACGTCTGTGAGATTAAATTTAAATTAAAAATTTCCACTTATGTGAAATTAATTTGGAAAAACTGATTCAATATTTGGAATTGGGGTAATTTATAATCTCTAAATGGTTCAACTTAATTTTTGACCATAATTATTAGTGAAAACTGATAAAAATAAATTATAGTGTAAAAACGAGTTTACGGAGTGGTTAATCATAGAATATAGGGTGTTAGAATGACCCAAAACATATACAAAGCCCATTTTTTGAAATATTTAAACATTTTTAACCTTATTATCTAATTTTATGAGTATTTTGGATACTTGTCGAAGAAAGTTACCAAAATAATTAGTTAATTTAGGTAAAAATAAACAAATTTACATTTCTTCTTTTTAACTTCTATAAACCTTTAGAATATGAAAAACAACATATATTAGGTTATAAATATTATATTATAAGATAAATGAATATTTTATCACAATAATTTATTTTAATTTTTAGATATTATATAATTATATTAAATGCTTAAGAAACAATAACACAGAAATTCTTTAGTTAATAATTAAATAAATCAAATGACACAAAAAAACATTAAAAGTGAAGTAAATTGAAAGAATTATTGTGTTAAATTAGTTATTTAGATTAATATATCATGTTTCAACACTTTTAATATAATTTATTTTATTTAAATTATGGTCATTATATTCTTTTTAATTTAATTTAAATGAATAATTTCAAAATCAACATGAATGTCATTTAATAATAAATTATAATCTATTAATTGATTTAAATTTACTTAAAATAAAATATTATATAAATTTATCTATAAATAATAATAAATATAATCTCTATTCCACTAATGGACTTATTGTTCTATTATAATGACTGTGTTTTCCATTAAATAGTAAAAACTCTGTTAGCACAGTTACAGTTAAAGATATGTTCTTACACGTTACATGTACTTATGTTAAAGTTAATTTCCTACAAACATAGGATTTATAAGGTATAAATTATATATCATATTTATAATAAGTGTGTCTAAATTATATAGTATATATCATTGTAACTTAGCCTTAAAAAATAAATTACTTAGGTTAGAAAACTAGTTAACATAATGAAAAACCAAAAATGTTAAAATAAGAAAACATAAGAGTTAAGGAGCCTAATGTTTAAAAAATGTGTATAAATGTGTGTTGGAGGCATGGATAAACCATAAAATCCCACAAAACCATAAATTACCATTTTTGGAGATACTTTAGGTAATATTGATCTCCCAACTGTGAATAATTTTTAGTATTTACAAGAATGCTACTCCTCCTCAAATATAAAAATGAACTCACTCCCCCTCACTTATTCACACCTATCAAGACATTTGTATCAATAAATATCTTCCCAAATCACTTAAAAAATTACCTAAATAAATAATATAGGCCTTATTGTGATCATAATTTATCCTTTAAAGGATTTAATGAAAACTTAATGAGGATACTCGAAGAAGAGTTAATGTTTTTCAAAAAGTGTTTTTTATTTTATTTCCTTTTCCACCTCCTTCAATCATTATTATAACATGTATATATAATAATATAATTATATTCCATATAAATATATATATTTTTATGATAAGTATATGACCTGGAACCACAAAAATTTCCATAAAATGGGTTACAAAATTATCATTCGAATGTACGATAGACTACCACTTTGCAAACCGATGTCGTTCATTTTTCCATTACCAACGTTCAATATTGGGAATAATGATGGAATTAAAATTTATATAGAATTTATATTATATTTATAATTTTTTTTGATTTTGGAATTATTATATACCATATACATTTATGCTTTCCATTTTGGGAGAATACGATAACGTCGCTCGTGTGTACGGATGATTAACGCCTTGCAAAGTGATGTGATTCATTCATGATTTACATGGAATGTATCACATATTGGTTTAAAAAAATTATGTTATATATATTAGAAAAAAAATATTATGTAATGATAATATATCATATAATTTTCTTTCTTTTAATTTGAAAATAAAATGGAAAAAGTTTTCGTAGGTACGACCTACCGTCTCCTAGAATAGTTTATTTAATTTCCTATATTTTTTATTTTATAGATTATTATAAATAGATATATAATGAATATATATGATATTTATATAAATTTTATCATTATGGTAGTGATTAAATTTCTTATTAAATTATGATAATAAAAAATATATAAAATCAAAATTTTATAAAAAACAAAGCAGTTATAACCAAAAAATGTAACATTAACATAGAATTGATCATAGATGGGTAATAAAAAGTCACAAGAAAATAATATATGATTTGATATATATGAATATTATTTTGTAATATTTTTATAATACACTTATATTTATTATACATGGGGTTTGAATGAGTACGACGGAATCCAAGACTTAAGGTAATGGATTTTCGTCACTTTTTTTTACTTTTGCGAGATGCATGCTATATTAACCACCTATTTCTTCTATGTGGTGTATATAATTACCATTAACGTACTTTATGATTATTTTAAATAATTTTTCTTGGTATTTACATATCTATTTTATTATCTCTCTTTCATGGGGATACAGTTTCAAAGTTACGAAAGTGGTCGGCTAATTTAGTCTCAATTTTTCTTCTATGAGAAACATGTTATGTTATGCATCTATATTATTTTTGAGTTGTATATAATTCATATTTTAAATGTTATATCATGAATATCGTTAACTTTAGGATATTTTAAGCTTTATGTAATGTTATTCTTTCATGAGGCTTATGATTTAGTGTTACCAAAGTCGAAACGATTTTATATTACAATCTTATCATTTATTCGGATTTTTTATGATTTAATCGAAAATGCTGAAATATCATGATCTAAATCTTAATAAATCTCATGATTTTTTTTACTAGTTATTCAGGATATCATCATGTAATTGTAACATTTTCCCACTCATTTTTACTTATTATAAATAAGAAAACGTTTCTAAGAAAATATGGATTCAATTTTTTATTCATTCTGAAATATGTTTTCTCCAAAAACAATGTTTTCTAAAAAATGTTTTAAAAAATTTCCTGTTATGTTATTTAAAAGTCATTTCCCCCATGTTTTACCTTTTTAAAAAATGTATTTTAATGGTATATTCTTATCATTTTCCAATCAGGTATCTTTTGACTTCTACCAAAAATATGAAAGGAATATATTTTTACATATACATCATATACATACTTCCATTTTATCATAGACACTCCATTCGTTTAAGCTTCCGTTATTAGTTTTAAAGAATATTTTAAAATGAATAATCTTTTCTTAAATAATTTTGAAAGACTTTTATTTTAAATTTAGTTTCATAGAGAATGATTTAGTAAATTTATTATGTTTGAATAGTTTTTTAAATGAGTTTCAATGATTAATTTATAATTTTCCAAGATTATTTTCTCAAAATGTTATATGTTTAAAAAAAAATTCAAAGAAGAAATGGTATTTTCGTCAATAAATGTTTAAATTATTTTCAATTTCTCTTTTATAATTTTTTCAATGTTTTTTTCCAAGAAAAGAATTTTAAAAATGTTTTATGATTTAAAAAGTGTTTTTTCAAAGAAAGGTTGTTTTCTTTAGGAAATATTCCAAGCGATCTTTCAAAATGATTCTCTATCTAAGATTAAAACCATTGATATATTTTTAGATTTACTTGGTATATGATCTAAGGTAATTATTCTTATTATTTTGTGAAAGGATTATATATTTTTAACAAATGTTTTTTATGAAACTCATTTCCCTTTCACAGGTTAAACCATGATAAAATGATTATGAAACCTGCTTCTTTTCATTAGTTATTCAATGATGAAATGATTATCAAAACGATATCTTTTCCATATGTTCTGATATGATGAAATATTTATGGTACGTATTTTATTTCATGAGTTATGATGTTATGAATGTTTTTGATCTTGTGTCTAGAATGGAAGGGTATGTGAACTTGGTTTAGTAATACAGAACTGGAATAGGAAGTGAAGAAGATTCAGCAATATAGGGATAGAATGGGAAGTGAACACAGTTCAGTAATACAGGCCTAAAATGGGGAGTGAGCCCAATTTAGTAAAGGAAATTGTCTGCTATAATGGTATTGGCTGTGATTCTTGACTTATATGGAAATGATTTTCTATTATCATTTATATCCCATAAATTCCATGTCTTATGCCGATGTTATTCTCTCATGGATCATGTTATTTGATTAGTTTATGATTTATGTCTTATGAACTGAAAATAATTATTCCATGAATCATGATTATGATATTAGATATGCAGGGTATGGTTTTCAATTGTTACAATCATGTTAATATACCCTCATGTTCATGTTAGTCTTGTATATCTCTTTCATTTTCCCTTACAGAGCATCTGATCTCACCCTTTATTATATTTCCTTTCCCTAGGTTATGAAGTAGTGTTATAAGTAGGAGTACTAAATGGAAATATATTTATGGGAAACATTTCATATCTATTATTAGATTATAATATTGTGTTCCAAGATTCCAGTGGCACTAAATTATTACGGTCCTCAGGCGTGTATTTATGTAATTTAATGAATATTCATAAAAAAGATGTAATAACCATATATGCTAGTCCTAGGTCGTAAGAGTTGGTATCAAAGGAATGGTTTAGTCATACATTTGAAACTAGGATCCGGAAAATTTAGTGAGATCTCTTGGGATATTCCTAATGATACTTCTAGGGATATTTCTAAGGATAAGTCTAAAGATTAGCGAAAGTATAGGAAAATATCATGTAATTTTGGTAAATGATAGAGTGAGTGGTTTCCTCATAATAAATCCCTACATGGATACTAAAAGTGGATGTTTTCTATAGAATGAATGTACCTAGGGGTAGTAACCCTGAAAACATCGTATTGATCTGGACTTGATCGAGAAATGGTGCATGAAAATGGGCCATACTATAGACCTTGTTTGACACTCCAAGGGGATATGCTTTGGAAATTCACCAACTCTTTACAAACCTTCATGAGGTATTTTAATAGCTGATGACCATGGATGACATAGGTTTAGCTTAAGGTGTCATAGATTTAAAATAATGTGTCCTGATTTAGACATCTTATAAGTTAATTATCATGATTATGTAGTTTTCCACTATGATAAGTGTTTCTCACATTATTCTTTCTTGTTTTAATCAATGGCGGGAACTAGAAGGAATTGGGTTAAAATTGAATGTGATGCATGATTTTCTGATGTAAATCCAACATGGATAATGACTGGAGTAAAGGATGTTATGATTATTCCTAATCAGTTTTCACAGAACATGATTAACAAAATGTACCTTAACCAACTCTCCAACTCACCAAAGAAGAAAAAAAATATATTTATCTAATGTTTGGGAAGTGTAGAACATTGAGGTAATAAGATTAAAATTCTTATATGTTAATAATTTGGAAAGAAACACACTAGTTAATGTATTAGAGGAACATGCATATGTTTTGACTTTGGAAAAGAATGAAAAAAGCATGAAAATGAAAAGAGAAAAGTAAATGTTTAGTTAATTAAATTGATGAGAATAATGGACTCTTGAATATATCATTGACTGATGAATTTTTTAAATTTTGAAATTATGGTAATTATGAAAATCAATTTCCTACGTGGAAAGCTCATTAAGTGAA
The DNA here is from genome assembly GCA_963277665.1 of Viscum album. NCBI lineage: Eukaryota > Viridiplantae > Streptophyta > Magnoliopsida > Santalales > Viscaceae > Viscum > Viscum album. The sequence goes on from OY728165.1 coordinate 3,639,632, forward strand.
CCAGCAAGGTGGTATGAGTAGTGGTTACACTAATAATGATGAAAATAATATGAATGACATATGAAAGGAAAGAGGTATTAAGGAAAAAGATTTGGAATCCCAGTTAATGGCTTAAGGATGAGGTGGAATAATCAAAGTGTAAATGTATTGGGATTAAAATATTATGTTATATAAATCAATAAATATATAAGTATTGTTTAGTAAAATTTCTTTATTACGGATTTTAAAGTATACATTGAATGATCTTGATGGACTAGAAAGGTGTTTTAATGGAAAGGTGAAATTTTTATTTAGGGAAGATAACCCTTAATATATTCTGGAAATTGAGTTAATGATGTTGGGATACAAAGACGTTGGATATGAATAAGTAAATTGGTCATTATTGATTACCTTGGAATTGATTATTAATTTATTTAAAAATTGGTTTATGCTACCATGGATATAGTTTACAACATTTTGATTTCAGGAATAAATCCAATAATCTATGTTTTATAAGGCATAAATCCCGATAATTGGGAAGGGATTTCCTTTATAAAAGTAAACAAAACACACAGAGTAAAAGCGGAAGTAATACACTAAGAACAAAAGGAAGTGCTAAAAAGTAAGTGGGTCAGAATACAAACCAAACTGAAAGTACAACTACAACTGAACGAAAGTACAACAGAAAAGGACAATAGCAGGAAGAAAAAAAGTAGCTCCTGGGTCGTCCTCCTCGGATCCTACCTGAAGGGTAGGTACAGATAACGCACCTTCTGGATCGTCCACCACATATCCAACCTAAAGGGTAGGTACAGATAACACAACTATTGGATCATCCACCACGGATCCTACATAAAGGGTAGGTACAGATAGCCTCCACAACACTCTCGCCCATCAACCTCCTCCGAGTGTCGTCTCATCATGAAGTACACCTCCGGATACTGACTCATTGTGTGGTCCACCTCCGGGTACCGTCCAGTCCTCGAACACTTGGCCTCCGTCAGCACTGCCCATCGTCTGCAACCAACAAAACGAGGTGCGGGCATAGCGGGATCTTATGTTCTAGTAGTTATTCAAGAATAAAAAATTAACCTTCATTTATTGGAGAATTAAATGAAGTGGAAATTGATCAAGGCACAACCAAAGAGTAATATTTTATTGAAATCAAGTAAGTATATCTTCTTGTGAAAATTATCCAACATTAAGAAAAGGATATTGGAGTAAAATATTATTATGTTATCAAACTTTTTTATGACACCATTGAAATTTTTCTTGCCTATTTGCTTTATGGATTTTTGGATGTTTAATTTCTCTTGATCACCCAATTTATTATGATTAGTGATCTCTATCAGTCACTATAATTATCTACACTTTACATCCATTTCTAAATCATAAGTTCCCACCTATGTTCTTCTATGTGGAAACCTAGTTATTAGTTACTTTGGGTAACCTTTATATTTCCAAAATTATTTTTAAAGGAAGTTTTGGGATTTATTTTTAAGATGTGGGTTTCTATAAAATGAAGTTTCAATTATTAAAACAATGATTATGTAGATGAATTTCGATGGTGATATTCAATTGAAGGGTGATAGAATGTAACATCCAGAGTTTTTATTAATTATTATTTTTGAATAAATTAAAATTTATTGATGGATTATGGGGAATGAAACACCAAGTTAAGATTGATTTCTAAAAAATACCAAGTTAAGGTTATGCTACATGGAAAATTGAGTTTATATTTAAATACACACAACAATACTTTTTTCTTGGGTTACACATGATACCATGTTTTACCAAACTACAATATACTATTAATATTATTATTTAATATGATAGTTATCGCCTAACTGTTGAAATGAAGTGAATGAATAAGATCAAATAACATATGAAATTTTTTATTTTCTAATTTTTATTAGTTATTTATTGATTATATATAAAATAATAATCATGAAAAATAAAAAGAAATTTCTTCTGAAAAATAGTATCTTTTCTAAAAGACGGGTTAATCGTGCTTGGTGCCTGTAATTTAAAATTAAATATTACCATTTTTTTAAAATTTATTTGAAAAAATAAAATTAATTTTTTATAATTGAAATATCAATATTAAATTAGGGTATTTTTTTGGTATTTTTATGAGAAGTTTCATTTTGGATGAATAGTGAAAAATAATGAATTTTAATTGAAAACTACATTTTATCTAAAAACATTTTAATGATAAAATATATTTTGAAGTAGTTTTAAAGCAAAATAATTTAAATTTTATATGAATTAATAAAATTTAGGTATTTTTAATCAATTTGATATTGAAAGTGGATTTAAAAACATTACATACTTTTGAATATTTAATCTTTAAAAACCCACTTTCTCATCATGCATGCGATATTCAATTTAAATTAAATTTTACCAATTTTGTGAATTTAATTTTAAAATTTTATTAAATATTTTTAATTAGTTTAATATATAATTTATAATAGGTTTAACTATTTTTTTTACCATAATGATGATTCAAAATAATTCAACATAAATTATAGTGATTAAGGTAATAAAAATTTACTTAGTGGTTAAACATAGAATATAAGGTTTATGAATGACCAAAAACATTTATAAAACCAATTTTATGGAAATATTTAGACACATTGACCTTAATATATAATTCTTTGTGTTTTTTGGACACCCTTACCTGAAATTTAAACATATAATAAGTTATGTGAACAAAAAGACAAAAAATACATTTTTCTTACTTTTAATTTCTATAAAGAAGAAGACTAGGAAAAAACTACACATGTTTGGTTAAAAATCTTATATTGGAATATAAATAAGTAATTTTTATAATTGATTTTTATAATTTTTAGATATGATATAATTACATTAAATGCATAAGAAATTCAAAAACATGAATAATTTATTTAATAATTAAATAAATCAAATGATACTAAAAACATTAAAAGTGAAGTGAATTGAATGAATTATTGTGTTACATTATTTTTTAATGAATATATAATGTTAAAAATGTGTAAACATAATTTATTCTATTTTTATAATTATCTTTATTTTTTTTAAATTAAAGTTATATGAATAATGTCAAAACAGACATTAATGTCATTTTATAATAAATGCTATATTATTAGTTGATTTAAAATTTCTTAAAATCATATATTCTATTAAGTGATTTATAAATTTTAATTAATACCAACTATGATCCATTAATGGAATAATTGATCTATTATAATGACTACATTGAACTTTAAATAGAAAAAACTCGGTTAGAACTGTTATAATCAAAGTAGTGTTCTTGCACGTGACATGTGCTTATGTTAAAGTTAATTTAAAACACATATAAGATTTATAATTTATAAATTAATTATAATATTAATAATCAGTGATTAAAATTATCTAATAAGGGCCACTCTATCTTAATTTTAAAGAAAAAATTACTTATGTTAGAAAACTTGTTAACATAATGGAAAAACCAAAAATGGTAAATTAAGAAAACATAAAATTTAATGAATAAAAAGTTTAAAACATGTGTATAAATGTGTGGTGGAGGTTTATATAAAACATATAATCCCTATAAAAAATTAATTATCATTTTTTGAGAAACTTGAGGTATGATTGACCTTCCAATAGGGAATTATTTCGTGTATTTACAAGAATTCCACTCCTCATAAACAATAGAAAAAACTCACTCCCCCACTTTTTTACTACTCTTAAGACATTTTAATGACCAATATTTTTCAAAATAACTTTTAAAATTATCTCCCCTCATACTAGAAGCATTATTTTTGGCATAAATAAAGCTTTTAATGCTGTAGTGAAAACCTAAGAAGGATACCCTAAGAAGATGTAATGTTATTATAAATTAATTTTTATTTAATTTCCATCTCCGACTACTTAAAATATTATTATACCAGGTTTAAATAGAAAAATTAGTATATTAAATATACTAATATGTTTTCATTCTAAGGATATGACCTACAAACACACAGACTTCCATCAAATGGGCTATGAAATCATCATTCATGTGTAAAATAGAATGCCACCTCACGAACTTATGTTGTTAAATTTTCCATTACCACCTTTCAAGATTGGTAATAATGATTGTAATAATATTTATAAAATATATATAACATATTTATTATGTTATTATTATTTTGTAATTATTATATAACACATACCTCGAATATTTCCATTTTGTGGGAGTACAATAATGTCGTTTTTGTGTACTGCAGAGTGCCGCCTCGCAAAGCGATGTGATTGATTCACGCTTTACATAAAATGTATTAAATATGGTTTTAATAAAAATAATAGTTATATATGAAATTAAAATTATTCTATAATGATAATATTTCATATAATTTTCTTTGTTTCAACCTGATATGAAAATGGAACAACCTTTATGCGTACATACAACCTATCGTCTCTATGAACGGTGTATTTCAATTCCTAATTCTACCTAAAATATATTATTATAAATATATATAATGATTATATAATATTAAAATCGTGGTTATAATTATATTTATTAATAAATAATGAATAAATTAATAAAATAAAAAAAATTAAAAATCAAAACTTTTATGGAAAACATAACATTTATTACCTGAAAACATAACTTTAACCTAGAATCATTAATGAATGGGTAATAAAAGGTCATAAGAAAATAATATATGATATGATATATCTAAATATTATTGTGTAACACGTTTATAATAAACTTATTTTTATTATAAAGTAGGTTTTAATGTGTATAAAATATTTAAGGACTTAAGGTAAGGGATTTCCTTCTCACTTTTTACTTTTGTGAGACACATGCGATATTCACAACATCTTTGTTATATGCGTTGAATATAATAACCATGAATGAAAATTATGATTACTATAATTTATATTTTTGGTATTTTTATATAAATATTAGGATATCTCTTTTATAGGGTTATAGTTTCAAAGTTACCAATGTAGTGATGGTTTTTTTCTCAATTTTCCTTCTTTCAGACACATGTTATGTTACACACCTATATTATTTTTCGATGTGTATATAATTACACCTTGACATGTTATATCATGAATATATTTCATTTCATGATATTCTAATATTCATTTAATATTATTATTTCCTGGGGATTATGATTCAATGTATACGAAATCATAAATATTTTATGTTTTAATCTCATCATTTATTAGGATTACTTATGATTATGCTTAAAATGTTGAAATATCATGATATACCTCTCAAAAATTATAATTAATTTTTATATCCTCTGGTTATTAATGATATATTCCTGTAATATTACTATTTACACTCTTTTTTTTACTTTAGATAATTAAGAAAAACTTTTTAATAAAAAACGACTTTACTTATCTCCTTGGTCAGAAATCCGTTTTCTCCAAAAGCCATGTTTTCTAATTTTTTTTAAAAATGTACCACTATGATTTTTAAAATATTTTTTGTGCACACATTTTAACTTTTTAAAAAAGGGGTTTAAAACAAATATTCTTTTCATTTTATGATCAATACTCTTTTTAATTCTACCAATAATATGAAACGAATATTTGTTTCTATGTATAAGCCATGTATGGAAATTTGTTCTATCATGACCACATAATTGTTTGAAGCTTCTATTAATCTTTTTAAATAATATTTTCAAATTTTTTTTCTTAAATATATTTTAAATATTTTTATATTATATTTATTTTCAGTGAAAAGTATTTCATAAATTTTTTATACATAAAAAGTGTTTCCAATGAGTTTCAACGAATTCTTTACATGTTTTCACAGTTATTTTAAAATATAGAGGTTTTTAAAATGTTTAATGTCTTAAAATCATTTCTCAAAGAATAAATTATGTTTTCCTCAGAAAAATTTTAAATTATTTTTAGAGCATTATTTATAACTTTTAAAAGTTGTTTTCAATGAAAAGGATTTTGAAAATAATTTATTTTTTAAAAAGTGATCTTCAAATAAATTATATTTTCCTTAATAAATTTTCTACGTGATTATTCAAAATCCTTCTCCATTTAAGATGAAAACCTTCTATATAGTTTATGATTTAATGGGGATATGATTATTGGACTCTATTCTTATTATTTATTTAATGGTTTATGTTTATGATGAGATTTTTGTAGGAAACCTTTTTCTTTTTTCATGAGTTATACCATTATAAAATTATTATGAAATCTACTTATTTTCATGGGTTATTCTATGACAAAATGATTTTGAAACCTATATATTTTCCATAGGTTATCATATGATGAAAATTTTATGATACTCATTTCATTTCATGGGTTATGATATAATGAATGTTTATAATATTTTGGAGGATATATGTATGATTACATTATGTGATTAGTGGGGCATATATCTCCCTAAAATTAATTGGGTAATGATTTATATCTTCGGATATTGAAAAGACTAAAAAATGAAGTGAACCCAATTTAGTAATACAAGGATGGAATGGGAAGTGAACTTGGTTCAATAATATAGGGCTAGAATAAGATGTGAACCCAGATTAGTAATACTGGGCTTGAACAATAAGTGAACCTGGTTCAGTAATATAGGGATAAAATAAGCAGTAAACCTGGTTCAGTAAAGGACTTTGTCCGCTATTATGGTCTTGGAAGCCATCCTTGACTAATATTCCAATGATTTTCTATTCTTATGTTTATTCTACAAATTCAATGTCTTATTCCAATGTTATGATCTCATTGGTCATTTTCTTTGATTATTTTATGATTTATGCCTTATGAATATGCAATATTTATTCCACTAATCATGATTATGAACTTTTATTTGTAGTGTATGGTTTTAAACTGTTATACTCATGTTCTCATTCCCTTATGTTCATGTTATGCTTATATATATCCTTATTTATCCTTACTAAGTATCTGATCTCACCCTTTTTTATGTTTCTTTTCCAATGGTTATGAAGAAACGTTTTGAGTAGGAGTACTAAATGGAATGATATTAGTGACAAATATTGAAGACCATTCACTATATTAGAATATTGTGTACCATGATTCCAATGGAACTAAATTATTATGTTCCTTAGGAATTTATTTATGCTATGTAATTAATATTCTTAAAAAATGATGTAATATCTATCTATGTTAAGCCTGGGTCTCTATACGCCTATAAATTCTTCTCACTTTTATATTATACAATAATCTCCTTCCTATAATTTCCAACCCCTTATCTGAAATACACCATATTCTATAAATTTAATCTTCAAGGAAAAACATTCCTTATTCTCTTCTTTTGTAGGTGTTTTCATGTGGTGTAAAACTAATTCCTCTTATTTATTCTATGATTTAACCTAGAATTATTTAATCATATATATTCATATTTATAATATCTTCTCTTATCTCTTTTCATTCATACATGTGTTTATCCTATTTTATAAAATAAGAGAATCATTTGAATCCAAATCACCACATATAAACACAATTTTGGATCTTCAAAACCTCCCAAAACTCCTCGAAAATTTATCTATGATTTCCCCTATCATGTAGAAAAATATAAATAACCTATTCATGGGATACTCCCACCTTTTATATCATGGATTTAATTTCATTTAATCCACCATTGAATTTTTGTAAACCTACTTAAATCCATGAATGAATAGTGGCCAAAAATCGATATCAATGATGCAAGAAACAGTTAAGAATCATTCATGCTTCACTTAATGTAGAATCTACATATTTGGAACGTCTTCTAATAAAATACCCTCAAAATATCTTGCTTATAGAGATCATGACATGATCCATTAATTTCCATGATAAATTATCTTCAAAACACCCAGATCTATAGGTCATTTTCCTGTTTAACTTTCACCTTAGGAATAAGAAAGGCTGCCTCCATTGATTAAAGAAAACATTGTTACCAAATCAGCAGAATTCCCATTATAGGCTTACCATTTATCATAGGTGAAACTAAAACTCAAAAATCTCAATGAAATGACCAAAATGTTATCACCGTGATGTGGGCATGGTGAAATGACCAACTTATGATCACCATAGATCAGAGGGATTCTTTATTATACACTTCACATGGGTTAACCATGGAAATAAAAACTACCATATCAAGTATATCATTTCTAATAGGGGAATATTTAATGAACCATACCCATATCTACAGTGTGGTTCCCTTTAGTTGTTTTTTCATCTCTAGGTCTTCTGTGTAATCCATGCCTCAACCAAGACCACTGAAACACCAAAAAATAGACATTCCTAGAATCAAAACACATCAACTAGTATTAAAATGGCATAATCAAAGTCATGGTGATAATTTAATTCACCAACTTACTATTATCCATATTAAAACTGAACTCTAATAAATTTCACATTTCAAGATCCAATATTTCACTTAAAAAAATATGGGAAACACTGGAAAATTATTCCAACTTGTAAACTAGAACTTAATTGAGGTAAAAATTTCATATTCAACTACTATTTAAATATTTTAAAGGTGTCTGTATATATTACTCTATAGTAATTTTCATGTTTATGTATTATTTCTAATAATTTCATTCAGATTGATCACTTTTTTTAAAAATAATAATAATAATAAAAACCAATATGCATTTTTAAAAAATCCACTGTGCATCGCATATTTTCACCAAATGATGCCAATATCACCTTATATGTTCATATTATTATTATTCTTCTTATAGAATTATCACTTATTATATTATATTATATTATATATTTTATTAAATAAATATAAAATAAACATGGCATTGAGAATTAGAATGTTGGATAAGAAAATAAACATGTAATTCCATATAGAAAAAAAATGAAGTTAGTGAAAAAGGAGATACTCACAATAGAATCACCCAGATTGAACTGTTATTTTTAGTTAAAAGTATAATATTTATTTAATTAAAACACTATATCATACATTTAAAACTTATATCCTTACAAGGTTGTTTATATACAGTGTTTCCACCTTTACATTTAACATTTATCTCCTCAATTGAGGGATTATATTACATAAGACAAATCTAAACCTTTGGTGGCATGTTAAGACACAAAGGCACATTTCACACAAAATAACACCCTTAAACTAACTATGAAAAAATAAGAAACATTCAGAATGAGAAATATATTAGGGTTTAGAATTTAATTGATTCCTTGAGAAATTACAGATGATAGTTACTCATAATTTAGTGATCATAGTGAAAAAGAAAGGTTATAGAGAAAACGAGAGAGAGAGAGTGCCTGAATGTGAGAGAGGCATAGAACAAAATTATTAAATGATGCAGTGAAATTATAAAATGAAATGAAAATAAAACATAAAACAAAAATACCTTAGAACTTAATACTGATCTTTAGTGTTTCATTTTAACACCTTCAATGGAAATTGAGAAACCATTTTATAACCAAAAGTGTGGATCATTTTCTTTATAACATTTTCCTCCAAAATGTTCCACATGGTAAACCCATATAATTTCAAAATTTAGAAATGTTTTTTTCTTAATTTTTTTCCATTTGTCTTATGAATATAACCTCAATTTTTTATTATATCTAGACATGTAAATCCAAGGTTATATCTAGATTACTATATAAAGTATTAATGAATATATAAATTCTTCCAATTCCCATTCTATGATTTCATATTCATTTATAACCATAATGGATACTAAATTTAAAGATAAAATAGTTAAATGAAATTATCCTAGGATAATTATATTTCACTCGAAAAATTCCTAACTCATTTAGGTTATCCATGTGTGAGATGTTGGATCATATTTAAAATTCTCCAAAACTGGGCACAAATTCTAAGACCCAAATTGTGAGATTTTTTGGGCCTCTTATGAATGGATTCATCTTTGAGTCTAGCTGGATGAAATTTATCCCACCAATTATTTTATCATAAAAAATTAATTTAATATTTTTTATTAATGTTGAAAATGTTATGTTTTAAATATGAAATTGTTTTGAAATAGTTAAAATTGAAAAATTTAACTATATGGACCCAACCTTAAACAATAAATAATATTGTTAATTAAACTATAATTCACTCTTTTATATTTCCAAATATCTAATAATTGTATTGTTTTAGATAATTAGCTCATAAATTATGCATAGAAACTCCTATAATCAAAAAATATACACTTTTACTTGATATACATTTTTTCAGAATAAGAAAATTTAATAATAAAACATGATTTATTTCTGTAAAAAACATCATGAATATAAAATTAAATTATTCATTTACTTTTCCCATGAGTAAAACCAATGAAAACATTTTAAATCCTGGTATGAGAACAAAAAACTCAGTAAGGTACATAAAAAGAAAGAAATAAGTAGTTATTCCATGAATGAAAAAATTTTCACAAAGTTAAAACTTTTACACATAAAACAAAAACTCTATATCTTACCTTAAGAAATCATAATTTTCTTATCAAACCATATAAATCATACATTAATATCAAAGTTAACTCTTTTAATCATTTTCATATCACTTTTACATATAAAGTAACTCTTCTGACTACATAGGGAGTAACCATCCTTGTTATTCTTAGAATAACCATCACAATATATTTCCATTATCTCTTAGGAGAAACTTAATCATCTTACTGAGTAGCTTTACCCAATGCATTGGATAGATATAATGGGCTCACCCATAATTGGTTTATCATTGAACCACCCATCATCATAAAAATTCCCAATAACCATAACGTGGCCATAAAACAAAAATCATTCATAAAAGAAATATTATTGAGAAAAATGAATTTTTCATTTTGAAATAACCTTTTATTTTTTCAAAGGTGAACACTATTAAATGAAAAACATATATTTTAACATAATCCTATAAAATTTTAAAGTAATATTATGAACATTAATTATTCATGAAAGTGGTAAATTCATTTCATTTGGTATATGTTAAAAAACATTTTGTTTCAAAAAAATACACATTAAAGTGGTGTTTTAAAGGAAATTACCTTATATGTATCATATCATTGATGTGAGAATTAATAAAATGAATGTAATATGTTTATTAATTATAAATACAAATAATTAAAGAGAATATAATAAAAATTCATTTCACAAATAATCTTATCATGCCACAATCAATGAAGTTGAAGGTTAAATCAGAGAATGTAAATTAGTCCAGAATTCCCTTACCTTATATCCAAAAGCATTATGAACTTGTAATTGATGTCATGAATAATAAAATTAGATTCATTAATTAATTAATTTTGAAACTTTTTAATATATATTTTATTTATTACCATTTTATTAAGTTAATTTATGAATATTTTTTCAAGTTATAAATATTAGAATCGTCGTTCCAAGAGCGTTTGCTTTGTAGTTTTATGGTTGGTTCCCTTGAGTATAATTTTGTGTTATCTTTTCAAGTGAAAGAAAAACTAAATAAGTTGAATGTAATGGTATTAACATGATTATATAATTTTAAATTATCCCATAAATAATTTTTTATTTCAGATATGAGGATGATTCATTAGATAAAACATTAATGATAAATATTTGGTTTGTTTTTGGAGGCTTTTCCGACCATCAAAAATTTGATTTGTTTTATTTAAAATTAGGTCTATAAATAAGTTTCAAAACATTAAAAAAAGAAATAATATACATATGAAAAAAATTTAACCATAATATTGGTTTTATGAACAGCATTAAAGAATTTAATAGAAAACAAAAACTTGTTATCTATGAAGGCGGTGAATTGACACATCACAGATGATGTTTTCATTTTTGAATTAGAAGAGAAAATAAGAGGTTTTAAGATGAATATTTCATTAACATGACAAAATTACAATGTATGTATAATACTAGAATTATAATGAATCTTTGGATAGGGAAGATGAGGATAAGGTAGAAATAAATAAATAAATAAATAATGAATTTAAAATAGAACGAATGGAGGATTTTACCTCTTGAATATCGTCTCTTTAACAACCTCCATAAGGCACTTGGTTTTGGTATTTTGGTGAGACCAAAAGGTCTTGGAAATGGGTAAGATGATTAGTAAGAGAATTGGAAAAAATCTATACAATAATAAGGTATTATAAGGTGAGATGAGAAGAGGTGTTGAGGGGTGATATTTATTGGGAGAGGAGAGGGGTGTTTTTGATTTTTAATTAATTTGTTCATTATTTTGGCTCTAGACTATCAATAGTTTTGATTATAATGACTAAATATAGTAAATAGAGAATGTGAGTTCGAAATAATCAGTTCTTAACTCATTAGTACATCATCCATGACTTAATAATTAATTTATTTAATTATAATGTTAAATACATTAAATTATCATATTTCAATATTGACCAAAAATTGAATTATTTTAAAAAAAGAAAAAAAATTCAACATCACCATTTTTTTGATATGTGGAATTCAATAATGGAATCCATTTTTAAAAAAAAAATTTATAAATAAGTGAAATTTAATTTTTAATTAAAATCATGATTTATTTGAAAAAAATACGATTTTAATATTATAACTGATTTTATGACACTTTGAATAATTAATTAAGGTCTCAAAAATATTCTCTTATAATTATAATACCAAAAAATATTAATTTATGAGTCTAATTAATGAAAAAGGTTTTCCTTTAAATTGTTAAATTAATTATAAAATTCGAAATAAATATTTACATTCCACAAAAATACCAACACTTAATTTATCTTTTTTAAAAGATTTATTTACCTTTTCAATGATATAAATATAAAATATTTTCATTTATGAGATACCTAAATTTTATTTATACTTTTATAGGTGATGTTAATATTCTATTGTCCAGATTTCTATTCCTAACAGTCACATTACTATTCCAAATGTCAGGTCACTATTCCATTAGTATATAATCCTTAATGTATATAAATTACACTTATTTAATTATACATTTTTATTGAATTTAAATATTTAATTTTAGAATGAAAAAATATTCTATAAGTACACGGGTTGTTAAATTCTCCCTCACTTTGGAAATTTCATCCTTAAATTTTTTTTCTCTTATTAGGGAATTGAGGATACCTTCTTCTCATAGCATTTTCAGATTCCCATATTTTTTGTTAATTCATGTGCATTCTACACAAAACCTTAACCAGGTTAATTAAATTATTCCACAATACTTTCTCTCTACATTTAATAATTTTAATAGGTTTATCCTGAAAATAAAGTTTCTCTTCTAGCTAAACTAATTCAGGTCTCAAAACATGGGATGAATCTGACACATATTTTCAATAAAAATGTCATAATTTTGGTTGAAAAAATTGTGTAACTGGGGTAAACTTAGAGGAAAAGACACTCTAAAGGAAACTGATCCAAATTTATCAAATATTTCATAGGATCTAATGAATTGTGGAATAAGCTTCACCTAATTACCAAAATGCATCACACTATTTCCATAGAGAAACTTTGAGAAATACATGACCAGCTACCACAAAATAAAGATCATTCCTCAAGTTATCCACCTAACCTTTCTTCCTGTTTTGAGCTATCCTCAAGTTTCACTGAATCATCTAAACTTTCTATATTGTTTCCTCTTCAAATTTTGGTCTCATAAACTTTATTTCAGATAATTCATCCCAAAATGAAGTATTTTGACACTGATATCAATATAATTATTCAAAAGGATCCATCTATATACAGGAATAAAAACCATTATTATAAGAAAACTCAACCAAAGAAAGATAGTGATCCCAACTTCCCTAGTCATCCATTGAAAAATATAGAAGTATATACTCCATTGTCTGAATTGTTATCTATGATTGTTTATTTGATTGAGGATAAAAGGATGTGATGAAATTTAATTGAGTTCTGAATGACTTCTGAAGGCCTTTACCAAAGTTAGAAGTGACCATGATACTGTGATTAGATACAATGGAGAGAGGAACTCCATGCAACCTAAATATGTATTTAAGATACAACTAAGAAATATGATCTAATGACATAGTATAACCAATATGAATAAAATGTTCATATATAGTTAATCGATCGATAATAACCCAAATTGCATTGTTACCTCAAGATGTTTATGGTAATACCACCTTGAAATCTATGGATATATTTTTCCATTTCCACTATTGAATTGGAAAAGGATGATGTATCCCCTTCGACCATTTTAATTCTAATTTTACCTATTGACAAGTAAATAATATAATGGTAAATTAAGAAATATCTCTTTTCATTCCACCCCTCAGTAATACTCCCAAAAGTTACTATACATTTTAGTGATTTGAGGATGAACTAAAAATGAAGAACTACGAGCTTCACTTAATAACTATTTCATAAACTCTAAATCACAAGACACACATAACCTCTCCCTAAATATCAAAATAAAATCATTATCAATGTTAAATTATTGGAAATAACCCCTTTTAACCAATTCGACCTTTTTTGATAACTCATAATCTTCTTTCTATGCATGATTAATTATGTATCATAGATAAGATTGCATTAACACCTACAAGAAAATAGAATAATTTACTGCACCTACAACTTCCAAGACAAAATTCATCAAATCATTAACCAAGGGGTCATGTTCCAAATGTAACATAGATAGTGTAGAATTATTTTTCCAACTCAAAGAACCAACCAATTTATTTTATTTTCTAATATTGTAATTGATCGTGAAATCATTATTCTTCATCAGCTTCATTCATCTTCTCTACCTCATGCTCAATTCCTTCTGAGTAAATATATACTTCAAAAATGTATGATCAATATATATTTCATATCTATCTCCCTTTAAATAATGTGTCCAAATTTTTAAAACAAAAACCACAACTTGTAATTCCAAATCATGTGTGGGATAATTTGACTCATGAGTTTTAAATTCATGTGAAGGGAAACTAATTACATGGTCATTCTGCACTTGAATGAATCCATTTCCCTTTAAAGAAGAATCACTATAGTTGAAAAAAATATAAATTTCTAGAAGGAAGGAAAAAAATAGAGAATTCATCAATCTAATTTTCATTTCCTGAAAATATATATCAAATTATTCTATCCAAATAAATTTAACCACATTTCATGTTAACTTAGTTAGTGGGATAGATAACCATGTAATGTTTGTAAATTTGTTTTGGTAATATCCTGCTAATCCAAGAAAACAAAGAATCTCAATAACATTTTTTGGTCTTGCCCATTCATCAACCACTTTTTTTTGGAAGGATCAAATGTCATTCCATCCTTATATACAATGTTCCAATAAAATTAAATCTATTATAACCAAAAATCACATTTTCTAAATTTCCCATATAACTTATTTTCTTTTAGGGATTGCAGAATAATCCGTATATATTTTTTATGATTCTCATGATTTTTTTAATAAACAAAAATATCATCAATAAAAACAACAAAAAATTTATCCAAATATTCATAGAAGATCCTATTTGTAAGATCCATAAATATAACACGAGAATTTCTCAAATAAAAGAGAATAATGGAAAAATCCTACTTCACATATCTAGTATGGAGTGATGTTTTTTGGAATGTCATCCCACTTCACCTTCAGCATATAGTTCCCTGACCTAAGATAAATCTTTGAGAAGTATTGCGCTCCTTGGATATGATCCTAAAAATAATATATATGAGTTAATGGATACTTTTTATTAACAGTAATATTATTCAAAGTTATATAATCAATGCGAAGCCCCATGGAACCATCTTTATTTTTAACAAAAAAGTAAGAGCACACCAAGGTGAAGTGCAGTGTAGAATAAAACCTTTATCTAGTAAATCCTGTAAACTCCTTTTAAAATCTATAAATGATACTTGATCCATTTGATAAGGGGGTTTTGAAATAAGTTTAGCATTAAGGACTAAATAAATTGTAAAATCAACCTCCCAATCAGGTATAACACCGAGAAATTCATCAGAAAAAAACTATGTACTCATTTACCAATGGAAAATCATTGATATAAATAGTTCCATTGTTTTCAACAATATTTTCAAGATAATTTTCATTTACATATTTTAACTATTTCATTTCTTCCTGATATGTTATCAATGGTACGAGTTCATTCTTTTATACCTATTGAGACCGAATCTAACAAAAACTTATTTAAACCTATAATAAATCTTAGCATTGTAAAGAGAAATCCAATCCATACTCAGAATAACATCGAATTCTAGTAGGGTAAAGACAATAAGGTTTCAGGTAAATTCTTTCCATTGATATAGATGTGACTATTATTATAATTTCTTTTCCCCTAATTTTTCCCCTAGGTGTTTTGGCCATATGATCAGGATTCATTTCATGAGGGGGAATTTTAAATTTACCTATAAATTTATTAGAAATAAATGAATATGTAGATCCCATATCAAACAAATCAGTAGAATAATTTGAGTAAAAAATGTACCTAATACCACTTCATTTGATTTCCCAACATCCACTAAATTAGTTGAAAAGGATTTAACTGTACTTTTTTTCTTATAGTTAGGATTATTCCCATCATTCAAGTTCCTCTTCAAACTTTACTTTTTTAATGACCCAAATCATTAAATTATAATTGTTTTAATATTTGTATATCACAATTGTTATTACCATTACCATGATATTTTTCTTTGGAATTATGATCCATATTCACAAACTTATGACATTAGAAACACTTACTAAACTTCAAAAATCATTCCCTGATGTGTTTCTTACCACAGTTCTCACATACTAAAAACATAATTTTCTTATCATAAAACTTTGGATGTTTTTTCTTTTTCCTACCACCTTGATCTCTTTTTTTGTAGTTTTTAAAAGAACACATGTTCATCTGAAAACTCCATTGATACCTTCTATAC
Source organism: Viscum album (assembly GCA_963277665.1). Classification (NCBI taxonomy): domain Eukaryota; kingdom Viridiplantae; phylum Streptophyta; class Magnoliopsida; order Santalales; family Viscaceae; genus Viscum; species Viscum album. The sequence continues at coordinate 3,656,369 of OY728165.1, forward strand.
ACATCAAGAAATATTTTCATAATTTTTAAATTCACGAGAATCCAATGCCCTTCAATACTTTAGATTCATTCCAGAGTAAAAAAATACTAGTTTTATTAAGAAGATCCAAGATAGAATTTTGAGTGTAACTTACCAATAAATTTAATTTTTATTCATATATAGCCACTAAATCCTCATCTTGTATCAATTCTCATAATTGGTTTTCCTTTTTAAGTCGAGTTGACTTAGGAAAATATTTCTCAATAAAAATATTTTTGAATTCATCCCATTACATAGAATGAATCTCCTCACGATCCCTAATATTATTGATCATTGACCACCACCGGTTAAATTCAGCTTCTAAATATTAAATATAAAGAAATTTTTTTTATGGTATGAACATCCCATGGCATCAAAAATATTTTCTAGGGATTTAATCCACCCTCCAACTACCACTGGGTCAGAAGATCCACTAAATGATGGAGGGTCTTGCCTCATAAAATGTTCCAATAATGACATATTAATATCTTTTTGATCTATATGATCTCATTCATGTATAAAAATACCATTTATATCCTAAAAAAATTTGTACATTAATGTCAGAAAAAACACAGTTCAAATTCACATAATTCTATGTTGTTCATTGAGAAGGATATCACCCTCTCGATGCATTCCTACATAAGATTACTTGTTTCTTCTATAAAAAACCATTCTAAAAAGAAATATATTAGATAAGGAAACATGGTAACATTTAAATTATATATCATTTAAAAATAATAATAAATTAAAAATCATTTATGGTTATTCTATTAACATTATCATAACCCATAAAGTTATCTACAACTTTCTCTGATACCAACTGTAAGGACCCTACGTAAAAAATTACATAATTTAGTTAATTAAACTATAATTTGTCTTTATACCATCCAAAATATATTTTTAGTTCCATGTATTATAGAATTAGTTCATAACTTAAACATAGAATCTCATATAATTACTATGTAGACACTTCTACGCAATATCAATTTTTTTAACAATATGATATTTTTAGAATAACAGTTGACTTCTTTCAGTAAAAAAATATCACAACTTTAAACATTAATTATTTATTTTAGTTTCCCAAACATAAACCCTGTTAGAATAATTTTAAAACTTTGTATGAGAACAAAAAATCATATTAAGGGGCTAACAAACTATGAAAGATGTCGTTAGTCCATGAATGAATTTGTTTTACAATGTTATATCTTTTACATATAAAACATAAGCTCTTTCTCTTTCCTTATGAAATTGTAAGTTTCTTGTAAAACCATATAAGGAATAAATAAATAATAAAGGTAACTTGTGGAATAATTTTCATATCACAATTACATATAAATTAGCTCTCCCAACTACTCCGGGAGTAAACATCCTAGTTATACTTGGAATAACCATCATAATATATTCCCATAATCTCTTAGGAGAAAACAAACTAGTTAACTCCATCCCTTTACCCAATTAATTGGAGAGATATAATGGTCTCACATATTATTAGTTTATCAGGTAACCACACGTCATCATAACAACTACCAATAACCGTAACATGATAATAACTCATAAATATGTCATAAAAGAAACAGTGTTGAGGAAAATAAAGTTTCCATTTTGAAATCAATATTCATTTTTAAGAACTCGTACACTTATAAATGAAATCATTTTATCTGAAAATAAACTTGTAAACTTTGAAAAGAAGCTTCAAAAAAATAAATTTCCATGAAATAAGGAAATTCCAATTATTTTTTATATGTTAAAAAACAATTTTTTCACATTAAAGATGATTTTTAAAGGAAAATTCCTTATAAATGTTATATAATTGAAGTGAGAATTAATAAAATTAATAGAATAAGTGTATAAAATATAAATCCACATAATAGAACATAATACAATCAAAATTAATTTTATAAATTATCATTGGAAAACAAAATAAATGATGTAGAATGTTAACCCAAAGAATGGAAATTGGGTTAAGAATTCCCTTACTTTTTGTCTGAAAGAATTTTTCACTTATAATTAATGTCATGGATAATCAAATTAGATTCATTAATTACTTAATTAAGAAAATTTTACACAAATATTTTATTTATTACCATTTTATTAAGTTCATTTATAGTGATTTTGATGAGTTATAAATATTAGAATCATCATTCCAGGAGCATTCATTTCATGATTTATGGTCTTTCCCATGAGTATAATTATGGGATTTGTTTTCAAATGGAAGTAAAAATATTGAAGTAAAAATAAATAATATCAATATGCTTCATGAATTTTAAATGATCCCATATATTATTTTATTTGATATGAGGATGATTCCTTAGATAATATAGTAATGATAAATGTTTGGTTTGTTTTTGGTGGTTTTTACAACCATCACAAACTAGTTTATTTTTATTTAATATTATGTTTATAAATTTGTTATAAAACATTAAAAAAGTTTTAATATACATATTAAAATATTTTTTAACTATAATAATGGTTTTATGACCATCCATGAAGGCGATAATATAAAATTAAAACTCTTCATCCACGACGATAGTGAATCGACACATCACGAATGATGTTTTAATTTTTGAGAATTAGAGGAGAAAAGAAGAGGTTTAATGATGGATATTAAATTAACATAATAAAATTATAGTATATGTATGATAATAGATTTTTAAATCCACTTTTCATATGGGAGGTTAGGATAAGGTAGAAATAAAGAAGGAAATAAAGAATTTAATAGAGAAATAATTGAGGATTTTAGATCTTGAATATCGTCTCCTTGAGAACCTATTGGAAGCACTTGGTATTGGTCTTCTGGTGAGACTAGAAAGTCTTGAACATGGGGAAGAGTCTTGGTTAGATAATTTTGTAGAATTTTATAATCATAGAGTCTTAGAAGTTGTGAGGAGAAGAGATGGGGAGGGGTGATATTTATAGGGAGAGCGGAGGGGTGTTTTTTATTTTGTAATTAATTTGTTTATTATTTTTGATCTAGCCTATTAATAGTGCTTATTATATTGTATAAATAAAGTCACTAGAGAATATATATCAAAATAATTATTTCTTATCTCATACATAAATCATCCATGACTCAAAAATTCATTATTTTAATTATGATGTTAAATATTGTAAATTACCGTATTTCACTATTCACAAAAATTCAACTATTTTAGAAATATACCAAATATTGACCCCAACCATTTTTTGACATGTAGAATTAAAAAAATGAACTGCATTTTTATAAAATAATTTTCTAAATATGATAATTTTTTTTACTTAAAATCACTCTATATTCAAAAAAATATCAATTTAAATATTATAACCGATTTTATGAAACATTGAAAGATTTATTAATTTCTCAAAATATTATATTATATTTATAATAAAAAAATTAATAATTTATGAATTTATTTTATGAAAATTATTTTTCTTTTAAATCATTATATTAATTAAAAAATTGTATATAAATATTTAAGTTTCACAAAATCACAAACAGTTATATTAACTTTTTAAAAGCATTTATTTACTTATTCCATGATATAAATATATCATATTTTCATTATTGAGATACCTAAAATTTGTTTATACATTCATAGGTGAGGTTACTATTCTATTGGCTAAATCCCTATTCCTAACATTCGCATTAATATTCCAACACTAAGGTTACTATTCCATTAATATAGATTACTTAATTTATATAAATACCACTAATTTCATTATAAATTTATAATGAACATAACAATTTAATTATGGAATGAAAACAAATTATTCAATAAGTACCTCGGTTTTGACAATATCCATTTTAAAAATTAATCTCAAATCATTCCAAAATCCTAAAAATGTAATAATTACCCTTAAAATATGAAATTGGTGGGATTTAAAACATTGAAATTCAAATTAATGTTTTTAAAAATATTGTCTTTGTTGGTTATCCAGAATAAGAAACTCATTTTGTATCTTATGAATGAAACTTATTATATTTATACAAGACCCAACTCACACTAATCTTCAAGTGTCTTCACAACCCGTATATTTCCTCTATAACCATCAATTTGGTAAAACATGAATTCATAATGCGTTTGGATACTTTTCATTTCATTACATTAAATATTTAGTCCCCATAAATGAATTATAAAGGAGGTAAAAATTTTATATAATATTTTAAATATTTTAAATTCTTAAAATCTTTTAAGAATACTAAAAAATCATACAAAAGAATAAATATTTACCTTTATCGATATGAAAAGACCCAAAATACCTTATAATTTCTACATTTTTTAGTATTTTTAAACATATTATATCTCTATGCTTAATTTTTCACATCACAGTCTAACACCTACTACATCACCATGTAGCCATCTGATAAAATCTTCCACTAGAGTACTTTAGTAAGATAACATCTATGAAGATAAATTATTTGAGTAATTATGAGATTTATCATTGATAATATTTATTCTAAACACTTGAAAATTATTTTCAAACTTACTTTCTTCACAATTTTTAAATATTATATTTTAATGAATTCTATTGTTTTAAATAATTATAACTCTTCCAAGATTTATATTATAATTATATTGAAAATTTTCCATAAAATTTATATATATTTTTGAGATCATTTGGTAATAAATTAAAATTTAACAATTTAAATTAGGATTTTTCTTTACCAATATATCTTAAAGGCATATAAGGTATAAATTGACTTTTATTTTGAATTAAAAATACTTAATCCTTATTTTTATATTTTGAATCTCACCAAGTTTAAATATATTCGTACTAGCCTCTTAGAAATCATTTTCCCAAAATCTAATTCTAATATACATAAATACATTGTGCTATGAAAAAAATTATTTACTTTATTGAGAATATGAGAAAAATAAATTACTAATAATCATATATCATATAATTTTTTAGAGTAATATCTCAATTTTTTTTATTAAAATATACCACAAATGAAAGATGAAAACTATTTATTATATATATTTTTTAAAAATTAGATAAAAATTTCTTATCCTTGATAAAACTTTAGTTATCATTTCTTTTTAAACCATGTTATATAACAAATAAAATTATAAACTATGTGTTGAAAAAACACGTTCTTATTTATTGATATCAATGACTGTTTAAAAATATAATTCTTATATCACAATGTGAAAATGAGAGAAAAATATAATCAGATGTTTATTATTTTAAAATATTCAAGATTTAGGAAATCCTTTTCATTATACGTCTCCATATAAGTAACTATTACCACATTATTTAAATAAAAAACTCAATATTCCTTTATCAATTATTTCTTATTTTTGAAGACCTTTATATATTTACAATAATTTATTATTTTATAGTTGGTATGACATACGTTCATAATAGATGAATTTATTTTTAAAAACATAATATCTAATGTGGAATCTAAATGAATTCTTTCTCTTCCCTTTATCCATTCTTGGAAATTCCATCTCCAATGTCCATATATTATATAATGGAAACATCTAACATATTTCCGGATGCCTCTTTTAGATTTCAATAACCCATGATGAATTTTAGATCCTTTAATATTTTTCTTATTCTTCTAGATTAAATATTTTTCTTTTTTAAACGATAATCACTAATGTGATTTCTAAGAAAAACACATTATAAATATAGTTAGATAAACTTAAAAAGTGTCCAGTTCTATCAATATCGAATTAATACATAAAGAAAGAAGATAAAATAAATGTACATAACTCAGTTATTGAAATATTCTTATCTATGAAGTCTATTTGATAATGACCACTTAGTAAAAACCATAATACCATTACCTTGATAGTTATTACACTGGCCAAGAGAATATTAATATGCTATGAGAGGATCCATCAGAATCTAAATGTGTGCTCATACCTTTTACATGATGATAAATGGAGAATAGGGAAAGAAGACAGTTTAAAATAGTCCTGATTAATTACCACACACACCAATAAAAGGTTCTAGTTATTTATTTACACACCCTTTATTCAATAAAAAAGGTCGATCATTGGATTCCAACATTTGGTAGATGACATAAATTCCCATAACATATGAATTTTAAATAATTATAATAATTTTAACATTTAAATGATTATATTATATTTTAATACAATAAATGATTTAACTCTTTGATTCATGATTTATGAAAAACCATTTATAAGATGTTCCAGTAGTGATGCACACAATATTTTATATTATAAGCGGAATCATACAATACCACACATGCATCTCTATGTCTTTAATGATATACCCATATCAATTTCTCTAATATGAATTAGATTTATATCATGGATTATGATATGGTTGAATTTTATAATATAATTAATTCCTTTTTATTCATATTCATCAATCCTCTAATTTACATAAAATTCCATAAGGCCTTTATGAAAAAATTTCACAACTCCATATGATTCCATCCAAAATTATTTGGATGTGGTTTATCAAACTCTATTCATTTTGAAAAAATCAATCCGTCTAAAACATAATAATTATTCTCAGTCTTATTTATGTAACCCTGTATACCTATATACCATTGAAAACAAATATGAATTCTCTAATTCATGAATGTAAGTAAAAATATTGCTCTAGATAAACATCAATGCTACTTAAGAAATAATTCGTTTTGATGTGATCTTGATTAAACATAATCATATATTCATATGAAAATTTCCACCATAATATGTATCATAAAAATCATATACATACTTATATAATACCCTTGTTTAAGACATAAAGTTAGTATTTGACATGAAACATGTGAATCCAATATAGGACATGTCATATATTCATGATTATCCAAAATAAATTGACCAATATGAGTTAATAAATAATACCTCATTTATCCAAGTATTTAAACACATCACATGTCACACAACTAAGAATTGTCATTAACTCCTTAATCTAATTCAATGACGAACCTAATTTTTATTCTTTTCAAATTAGAGGAAAAATCTCACATTGGTTACGCCTTAACCAATGAAATAATTGACAACATACCTAACCACCTAATGATAATAAAATCATCAAGGCCTTTGTATAAAAGGAATAAAATTATGAAGCTTCACTTGTTAAATATATTGCTAGTATTAGGTAATATAGATTCATAATATGCATAAAATCCTAAGTATATCAATGACCGTATTACATTCCATGTGATATAATTTAGTGGGTTAGTCTGAATAGTTAGTCTCTATTTACTATCTCATGATTCTATTCTTTGAATCATGTGCAATATTCTACTCAATATAATATAAAAATATCAACTCAGACAGAAATACTCTGTGATTATCATCGATTATGAAAAAATTAAATTAAAATTTAAGGAAATTTATCATTCCAATATTCATATAATATATGTATCTCCAACTAATGAATGATGAATTGATATTTCCTTTATTCTAAAATCATGATACACTTTTCAACCATTATATATATATATATATTCTCACATTAATCTAATAACAAGAGATTCAACATGGCCCACATGTTTTTTCTATGATAATGGTTTTTTAATGGATCAACTACATTATACTTTAAATCTAACCAATAGATCTTTACATATCCCCTCACAATGATCTATCAAATGAGATGGTATTTGTGAAGGTTGTGTTTGTCCTTTAGTGATATCAGGGTTCCTTAGCATGATAAATAAATCTATTATTTCCATAATAATGATAAATTTCTATCCCAATTCTCGGAACCACCCTGAGATTATCGATAAAATTATTAATCTAAATAGATTCCTCCCTATCATCTACTATTGAAATATACTCTGACTCTATTATTGAGTCCACTATAGTGGCCTGTTTGGATCTCTTCCAACTAATATCAACACCATTAAGGAAAATAAAAAAACTATATTGAGATCTCAAATCATATTTGTTGTATTGGAAAAAAACATCATTGTAACCCCTTACTATGAGATCATCCTCACCTCCAAAGATAAATGAAATATCATTACACCTTCTTAAGGACTTAAATATATTTTTGATAGTAATACAATGACACTAACAATGATTGGATTGTTATTTAATTTTTATGAACAAATAATAAGTTATATGGGGTCAATAAGAAGACATGGCATAGTTGATGCACCCAATTATGGACACATAAGTAATCCTATCTATCTTTTCTTAATCCTTAGAAGTAACTTAATTGTTTATATGATTTCTGCCATACAACAAAGATAAAGACCCTTTCTTGGAGACCTCTATCCTAAAAAACATTATCAATTTACTAATATATGTTTTTAGACTTAGTTATTGAAACATATTCTATATATCAATATAAATATTCATACTCAATATTTAGGCTACTTCACCAATGTATTTCATCGATGAGAATTTTACGAACCATATATTTAAAAAATATAAAGATGAGATATCATTTCTAATAAGGAGAATACTATCCACATAAAATATCAAAAATAAAAAAAATCCCTCCAACCAACTTTTATATACAGGAACTATCTGTGCTTTTAATGAAACATAAATATTTCATTCCATCATAGAATTTGATGTTTCATCTTTTAGATACTTTCTTTAATCTATAAACATATCATTAAAAATTTTAATCCTCAACAGACTAATTTGGTTCTTCAAATCCTTTACAGTGTATTGTATACACTTACTAGACTAAATTGTAATTATGGAAATCAGTATTTATATTCCTTTGTTATATCACAAAATCACAATGAGTTACAATGGGTAACATTATCTTAATTGAATTTATCATAATAATTGGTGAAATTCTATCTTCACAGTCAATACCATTATTTTTTATTAGCCTTTTCCACAAGATGATATTTATAAGTAGAAAATATACCGTCAATATCATTTTCTTATGGAAATCACATATGAATATTATGGGTCTCACCCATATAGGTGCATCCAAAAATTTAAAAACATGGTTTGTGTACATGAACTCTATATTGAATTTCATGGAATTTTACAATTTATTATAATTAGAACTCTCAATGGTATCTTGGTAGGTATTTGCTTCCATCATCTATAAATATTATCCCATTATCATTTTTTTATAATAATACCACGTCTCTTAGGATCTTGATGAATCCTACCAGACCATTGAAGTTCATGTATAACCCGAGTTAGTTATTCTGATATAAATATTTATAGAATCAGATCAACTTTCATATCAAGAACACTTCCTATTTATTGGTTTTCAAATTAATGATTTTCATATTTCCTCACACAGACTCCTAAATTTATATATTCCTTATAAAAGAAGGTAATAGTTTTGGATATATAAATTTTATGCTCTATAGGACTGTAAAAATAATATTCTATAGTTTCCTTTGGATAAAAAAATAATTTCTTTGATTTAAGGTTATGTGTGTTAGTTAATATACATCAATCATATTATATATAACCGCAAAATCCTCATAAAAGATAATTTTAGATGTTTTCCAGCTCATATCTTATATGGTGTCTTTATAACTTCTTTTGGCGGAATGTAGTTAAGTAGGAATACATTAGTTTTTGAAGAGTATCCCAAATAATTTTATAGGAAGGTCCAACTAAATCATCATCAATAAAATCATATCCAATAGGGCATGATTCCTCTTCTTATACACAACATTCCACTATAGTGTTCTAAGAAGAGTGAGTTGTAAAAAAATTCTATAATCTTTCATATTTTCATAATGATCATAGATTAAGTATTAACTACCTTGATCTAATTGGTGTACCTTGATAATTTTTCCTATTTGATTATATACTTCAATTTTGATCACTTTGAACTTTTAAAATGTTTCAAAATTATTCATCATTATAAACACATATCCATAACAACAAAGTCATTGGTAAAGTTTAGGAAGTACCTAAATCCACCACTAGTGTGAGTACACATTGGACCACATACAACAATATGTATATGATCCAATAGTACCTTATACATTTAACCATCTTCAATAAAAGGTGATGTCGATTTTTTTTCAAATAAATAGGATTCAAAGTTATCCAATGATTCATAATTGAATGAAAACAAAAATCCATCTATATGGAGTATTTGGATGCATTTCTAATTTATATGACCAATGAGACTATTCCAATGATAAATGGTTTTATAATCAACTTTTAATATTTTATTTTGAATGGTATAGATTGGATTATCCATGTATAAAATATATAAACAATTCATCATATTCCATTTTACATAGAAAATTTATTCATATATATAACAACTCTTATTATTTATAATCTATGAAAATCCTTTATAGTCTAAAAAGATATAAAAATAAAATTTCTATTTATGGTTGGAACATAATATAATTTTTCCAATCGAAAAATTATCCACTAGGATGAACTAGATCATATGTTCTAACCTATAATATAATAAATCTTAACCTATTACAAACATATAGACCTACTTTAAATTCCATTAGTTAAATCATATTATCAAGTCTCTGTTTATCAGAATAAATTTTTGATTCACAACTAGTATAGATATCTATGATTCAAAATAAGAGAAATTTATTTATATAAAATTTTCTTCCCTATGCTCAAAATATATTTTTTGAGAACACCTTTAAACATTAGATACCAATATTGAATTATATTAAAATTCATATATATATGATACGTCTAAAAAAATAATTATGTTGCATTTAAAAATCTACAATAAAGACATATATTTTCATGTGTTTCACGTTTAATGTCCTTTCTTCATAGAATTTAAAATAAATTACTCCTACTAAAATAATAACCCCATAAATAATCACATTTAGTGGTCTAAGATCCATATTTCACTATGATTTGGGATTCTTTATCATTTCACTCATCACTTAGATATTTAGAAAGGCAATCATTCCAATCACATCACATATAACTCTTGTATAGTTGATTGGAAAACCCTTTTCCCAAATCCATCATATAAAAGAACTCAAATATATTCTTATATTATGCTAATCCTATTAGAGTATCCAATCTAAGTGTAACCCAAAAATCATAGTTGAATATGGGAACCTAATCTTATTCGGGTCACCCATATCCGACATGCATTAAATATGATAATCCATGGGGACCTATATTTAACATGACCTACCTGGTTAGATGATTGAGGTATTGAAATGTTTTTCCTTTTGAAGGAATATCAAATTTAGTAATTGATAGGTTTTCTCAATCTCACCATTTTAATATAAATCACACACACACACAAATAGTAAATCAATAATTCTTACATCATGTGAATTATTTATTATCTCATTTTTTATTCATATATGTATGAAAGATAAAAATTATTTAGTTTTGGAATAATTATTCTATATTAAAAATTATTATGTTCAGACTATATTAATTTGAAACTCTTTGGACAACTGACAACTTATGTTATGTACCCGATAATAGATGTAAAACACGTTTACACATATCCAAATCCACCCCATGCATGAGAAATAAAACCCATTCATTGAATGGTTTAGATTTATATGAAATTAATAATTTTGAAAATAGTAAGGATGTAGTGTCATATATGTAACCACTTCTCTTAAGAAAAGTAAGAATCCAAAATCCAGTGAGTTGTCCAACCCAACGTACCTTTACCCAAAGTTCTTTACATAAAACAGATCTAAATTTCATCATAATTCTAATACCTAGTATATATAAACTATAATAAACCTCTAAATTATGTTTATTACTATATAAAAAACCAAATTCAATATACATGAAAACTAAATCTTATGTTTTCATACTAAGCTTATAACACATAGAATTTTAATTTTATATGAGTTAATTTATCACAAAAATTTAAGTCCACTTAATCATAAAACCATTTTATATACATGAATATTTACAAGGAATAGATACATAAATAAAATTTTTATTTTTTACAAAACATGAGAAATAAATAATAAAATTTCATATTTTATTTAGGTATAAAAAAACACATTTACAATTCTTAACGTCTGTCTTTTATAAACAATTTATAGAACTAATTATTTTTCACAAAATTTTAGATTTTTTCTTTTTTAATCCCATATCTTATTTTATGATAAATATAGTGGTTAACTATTATAACATGAAATCATATAATGGTTAATGATAAGAACTTTCATTAGTTTCCAATCGTATTTGATGTTATACACTATCATATAACATAGTTCACCATATGAACTATATGATAATAGGATATATCACATATATCAAAATTATGATTCGATGCCCTATTTTTGAAAACCTAGAAAAACAATCATAGACTACGATAACTATAGTTTAAACTTATGAAATGGTCTAAAATCATGAGTTTTCATGAATCATTTTCTTTTAATTATTCAATATTTCCCTACGACTAAAAATAATCTGATATTGTATATTATGATATCCTATATTATAAATGATGGAAGAATGATCCAATAAATAACACTTAGCCATGCCATATCAGACCGTAATATATGATCTCAAAAACTCTAAGATATACATGTCATTCATAAAATCCGTATGAAAAAATATTCAGTTTGTGGAAAAGATTTTTATGATACCACTGATGGGTTTTTTAAAAACAACCCATGATCAATATAGTGGGAGAAACTCAATAAACTGATAGACATGTTATCATTGAATCAACATCTAAATGGTGAACAAAAAATAAATATGTGTACTTAATATCCAAAAATCACCATATTAATAGTGTTTGTTTGAAAAATATAACATAGATACAAACTATAGTATCTCACTTCTATAGGTAGTACAACAACCACTATAATCATCTTATACTATGAGAGGATCTCTAATCTATAAAGGTTTATGTAAAAATTATCCTAAAAAATAAATGGTGAATAAGGATGGAAGATAGTTTTGGATATGCTTGAATAATTAGAACACACACCAGTAGGAGGATCCGATCCTTTATACGGGCTTCCATCATTCAATTAATAAGGTCAATCATCGGTTGTAAATGTTTGATGGATGATTTACATTATAATAACACATTTACATTGGAGGATTATAAACATTTTCACATTTCAATGATTATAAAATTCTTTTCATACCACATATAGATGAAATATTTGATTCATAAATGATAGAAAACAGTTTAGAAGATATAGTTGTATAAATTCACAAAATATATCCAAATAAGCTGAATCATACAATAAGATATAGGCTTGTCCATGCCATTAACAATATAACCTTATTGTTTTCTATTATATGTATCATATTCATATCATTAATTATGATATGGATAAATTTTGAAATATAATACATCCCTTTTAGTGCATATCCATTAATAAAAACACCATAACATTTACCTCTCAAGTTATTCTCAGTTATTCCCAACATATCCCAAAGATTGGGTAAACTTTTGTTGGACTCATTCACATTGTTGTTAAAAAAATATTGAATCTTACTTGAAAATGATTGAAAAATAATCTAGGTATACATATATTACCTTAAGCAATACCCTGAAATTTCATTATTATTAACATAAAAAATCATATTATGTAGATGTATGAAGAGTTAATATCCATTCATTATTTTAAATATAAAAAATATCTTTAAAACCTCATACATCACATGATTAATTCTTGATAGATCCCTTTTAAGGTTATTTATCAGATTGAACACATCAATGTTCTCATGTTTATTTTGAAACATATGTTTTATGGATAAAAATATTTGAGTAGATATATCAAGTAAATCCTTCTTATTCTTAATATAATTATCTAGATCTGATTATTGAATAGTTTCACTTGTTGGTTTTTAGGAAGGGGTTTCTCCAATATATAAATTTTTTCATGTTTTTTAAAAATTATTATCAAGTTTTTACACCATTTTAATAAGTAAATTACATTAATCATCTATTTATCCAATATTGATATCATAGATAAGTTTCTTGATAATTCCATTTTAATCTACAATAAAAGTTTTATTAGTTCAGCATCATGTTTTACATGAGTTTATTAAGGATTTTTATTTAATTTACTTCCACTAAAATGATGACCCCATTTATATTTTTAGTCATATATTTTAATAGTTAACCATATATATTTTACTAATATTTGATTCTCTTTGTAATTTTTCTCATCACTTAGTTATTTCGGTAGACTATAATATAAATCATATCATATATAAACTATGGAAAGTTTATTTGAAAACTCATTATCCAAATACCTCATATAAATTATCCCAACTCTATTCATCTGAGAACATAATCTTGTTAGTATCACCAAGATATGTGTAACCCAAATCTCATATTACATATATGAACCTAATCATAATAGGGTCAACTATATTTTGCTCCCTTCTCAGGTTAATCCATGGGCATGTAGCTTTTCCATGACCTACCCATTCAAATGATTGAGATCTTGACAAGTTACCATGTTAGAATAAATCTAAAAAATAATATTTTTACGGGGTATTTTAAAATCTAACCATTTTATTTCATGTATTGTTAGCATATATGAATTATTATAATGATTTAGTTTATTTCCTATACCTTTAACCAAATATATATGATCCAAATATATTAATGTTAAATATTTATATAACTAATGATTTTAATTATTTACCTAAACATAAAATCTAATTGTATATACAAATATCTATATTACTTTCAAGAAAAAAGTAAATTAAACCCTTATATTTGAAGGCTTAGAATCATATGAAACCCAAATCTCTATAGTAGTAAGTATGGTGTGGCATTTAGCCAATTCAACTATTCTAAAAAAAAGCACAGGCACTCGTGCTAGTGAGAATTCTTACCCATATTTCTTCTATCCAAATATCAATACTAAATAGAGACCTTAATTATAATATAATTTTGAAATATAACATGGATAAATCAAAATTACCCTTTATTATTGAGTTCATAACCAAAAAAATCATATTTTTTGTTGAAAAACAAAATATTATATTTTACCCTTAATGTGACTCATAATATACGTTCATAAGAAGCTATTTAATCAATTTAAACTAAAAAATACACCCGTTCCTAATAAAAATAATGTATACTGATAAATATTTAATAGGTAAAGAATAAATTCACAAATAAACCATTTACATATATTTACATGAGATTTATATTTATTATGATTTCATAAAGAAAGTAATTATAAAACATTTATAATTATACAATATTTTATAGACCTTCAATAACATATAAATCTAAATACTAAATATTTATGTCACAAGTAAAGACACTTCATATTTTATCATTTACATAGGAACTATTTCATATTAAAATATATGATTCTCCATGAAATATAAACCTTTCATATCCAATAATATTTTAATAATGCATATTTATATTGTAAAAAATTTACATTATTTCAATATTTTAACACACCTTGCCTAAAACTACTCACTAGTTTCCTAGTTAGAGTGTTATGTGATCTCAAGCATACCTTCCCTATGATAAATGATTCCAACTATAAGTGAGGGTATAAGGTCTTTTCATGGGGAGAATATACCATCATATCATAGTAAAACAACCAAAAACAACATATATTAAAATAATCAGAATATGAAGAATCAAATTAATATATTCAGGTGATAAAAAATGACTATTCAAGCACATAGTCATACATACAAACTAATCAACCAATGGGATGACCAAATGTATAAATAAATAAACCGAATTACTTAAGGAGGCTCTACTACCATCCCTAATCCTAATATCATAGCTTTATCTAAGAAATCCATCTTATTTATAAAATACTTGACCTATTCTTTACCTGTACATGCGATTATGAGGTATGATCAGGTACGATGTTTACAAGGATTTTTAAGAAGAGTGTGGGTAAAAATCATTAGGCCACCACCAATGGTGTCACTAACATAGCCATTAAACACAGTGCTTGCATGATATGATATAATTAGAAAAATAAATATAGCATGAAAGAATAGTAAATTATCACTGTGGATCCTCATGTTTTAATGAGACACCCGAGGTCGACTGTACCTATTTGGTCCAGTGCTAGATGTCTTTGAGCCTAAAAATTACCCTTTATGGGGGATGATATCCCACCCTATAATTAGTAGTAATAACATCTTCAGGGAATGGTTCCCCAACCTATAATCATATATATATAGTCATTGGTGAGATAAGTGCCCACCCTAAAATAATATCTTATCAAGGGAGAAAATCTTCCCACCTCAGAATCACATATATAATCATTATAGAAATAATCCCCCACCTCAGAATCATATCTCATCAGGTGAAATTTCATCAGACCTTTTAATCGAATATATAGTCAATGAGGGGATTAATTACCACCGTATAATAATATCCCACTGGTGGGAATAAATCCCTCCCAAGAATCTGTATATATCCATTAGATAAATAAGTTCCCACCTCATAATAATATCTCATCGATGAGGAATAATTACCCTAATTATAATTAGTATATAGTCATCCGAGGGATGTGAACCCACCATATAATCAAATATCATTAGAGAGAATAGTCACCATCCCTAGAATAAATATATAGTCATTGATGGAGTAAGATATTACTTCATAATAATATCTCATTAGGGGTAAAGATTCCCCTCCGTAGACTTGTCACTATTTTATGAGCCTTAATATCTGTTAAAGTGTATTTTAGTGCTTCAGGAATCATAATTATTTTTTGGATATCCATTTATTAATATAATGGATGAATTGAAAATTGATCAAAATACAACCAAAGGATAAAATTTTGTTTATATAAATATATCAACTAAGTATATTTTCTTATATTCCTGTCCAAGAAAAGAATTCCTCAAAAATAGGAAAAGTATCTTATAATAAAATGTTGTCCTAATACCATAATTTTTTTTGAGATGATGGCCTTTTAAATCATCATGGATTTATGGATTTGAGGCCCTCAACATTCCACTGACCATTCCCCTATTTGTTATTAATGACCTCAATCACTCCCTATAAATAATTATAATTTTCTTCCATGTATATATCTCTATTTTCCACTAATGTTATCCTACTTAGAGATCTAGTTACATGTTAGTCCATGTGACCTTGGTACTTCATATTATATCTTTTATATAGGATGTTTTACAAATCATTCACCTGATGTGTGATTTTAACAAAGGAAATATTAAACATTATATTAGTACGATTGAGTTTAAATTATGGGGATGCAATTTATTTAATGTGGGGAGACTGTAACACCCCAAAAATTCTAAAAGAGTAACTTTTATTTGATAACATGTATGTAATCCAACACCAAATGTTGAAAGAAATTTAATCTCTCAATAATTTATGGTATATTTAATATTTTAAAAATATTAAAAATATTTGATATATTTAAATTCATGAAATAATTATTTATATATCATCACATGCAATAAATACTTTCTTTGATAGCTTGTGCTACATGGAAGACAATGTTTTATAAAAAAACAATACATTATTTAAATATTATTATTTAAATAAAACCTTTCTATTAAATTAGTAGTTTTTAATTTTATTAACCAAGTTATAAAAATATATTTTTTACAAAAATATAAAATAAATTCATTGGTTACAAATTAATTACAAATGAATATAAAAACCAATTGAATATAAATGAAAGGTTTTTTCTCTCAAAAAGGTGTTTTATCAAAATAAATTAAATTATATACTATTAATGAATGATATTAATGATATTAATATATTTTATATTCAATAAACTGTTTTTTATATTCATAAAATAGATTTTATAGGCATTAGATTAGAACTAACATAGTATTACACAAAAGGAGATATATTTTTATAAAGGCCCCTTTACCACCTTTTAATGGAGAACCTATTTTAAATACAATTTTTGAAACTTTTATAAATATAATGTGTCAAAATAAACTTCATTTTTGAAATATAATCATTAATATTATCTTAGGGTTATTTTTTTGGTATTTTTCTATTAGGGTTCATTTTTTATTAATAGTGAAAAGTACAGAGTTTTAATTCAAAACTTCTTTATCATATAATTTATTTATAAGGTTAAATTATATTTTATATTTATTTTAAAGAAGATTTATTGAAATTATATACCAATTAATCCAATGTAGTTCATTGGAACCAATTTCATAAAGAAATTAGATATAAAAATTTAAATATTTTTACTTTAAAAACCGGCTATGTCATCCCGTCTACAAGATTAATTGTAAATTAATTTCTACAACTTCGGTGATTGGAATTATGAAAAATGTATTCCATGTTTTTAATAAAAATATTTTATAATTTATAATAATATAATTTTTTTTTTAACAAAAATTTAATTTAAAGTGAATAAAATTAATTACAATGAATAAAAGAAAAATTAACACAACGAGGGTCTAAAACTTAAATTTAAGGGCTAAAATATCCTTCAAAATTGTCCAAAATCATTTGGATGTTCATATTAAGAACATATTATCAATTTTATATAGTTTGAAACAATTTTTAATCCACATGACATGGAAAAAACAAGGGTGGAATTCCCTTTTCAAAAATTTACAAGAATGTCACTCCACCTTCACTATAAAAAGAAACTCACCCATCACTCTTGTTCACAACTCTAAAACCCTTTATATCTCTCAAAATATTCCAAAATAATATCCCAAAATCCATACCCTCAGCTTATAAATCTTACTTTTTTCAAAAAGTAAACCAAGGAAGTCTTTTGGTATAAACTGAAAGGAGTTACCCTAAAACAAGGTAACATTATTCAATGATAGTATTCATTTTATTTCTTTATCAAAACATTAAATTATTATTATTAAATGATTATAAAATAAAATAAGTATCCTCTATATACTAATATTTTTTTATTCTAAGAGTTATACCTAAAATTATTCACACTTATATCTAATAGGTAACAAACACACTGTTCTCGTGTACGGTGGACTACCGCCTCGCAAAATGATGATTGTTCATTCTTCCTTTATCACCTCTCATACTGGGAATTTTGATGATATTAATATTTTTATATGTTATATATGATATTTATAATATATTTATACTTCTATAATTTTTATATAACACATAAATTTATGCTTTCCTTTTTTGGGAATACAATAACATCGTTTATGGAAGTATGGACTACCACCTCGTCAAAGCAATATGATTCGTTCACACTATAAATGAAATATATAAAGGATGGATTTAATAAACATATGTGACATATATAACATAAATATTACATTATAATTATAATATTCATTTAAATATATATCATTTAATTTTTATTCTTTTAAATATGTCAAGTAAATGGAAGTAGCGTTCATGCGTATGTATGACCTACCGTCTCTATGAAAAACAAATTTCATTTCCTATCCCAAAATATTATGGATTATTATAAATAAATATATACTGAATTTATATGATATTTAAATAATAGTTTACATTCTTAAGATGGTGAAACCATGATCTAATTAATAGGAAAAACATGTAACAAGTTAAAACATACTCAAAATACTGGGCAACTATCACCCAATATAGTGAGAATAATGAATGATTATTAACAAATGTGTAATAAGATATTATAAGAAGTTCAAATATGATATTATAAATATTTTTGTTTCTTTTATAATTTAATAACATGATTAAATCCATTATATATGAGGTTAGAGTATGTTCAATCAAAAGGAAATGTAATGTAATGTATTTTCATGTCAGTTCTTTACATCTGTGAGATAAATGTCACATTCACCACTTAATTCTTTTTGGAGGTGTATATAAAGACCATTTTGATATATTATATCATGAATTATTTCATCTTCATTTTATTTTGAGATTCAATTTTAATTATTTCTTCTAATGGGATTTGAGTTTTATGTAACCAAGTGGTAAAGAATTTCATAGCCAGATTCCATTTTCATTGGGTTATATTACTTTCTCATTGTATATGATATTCTAAGATTATGTGTGAAATAAATTTTTACTATTTATTTTTGTATTTAAAATTTTCTTATGTGGATCTAAATTTTACAAAAAAATATCTTCATTGATTTATTATGACATCACTGTTATAGTCATTTTAAGGGCTTACTTCACAATCTCATTTTGTTTTGGATTTTTTACACTTGAATTTCCATTAGAAGAAATTAGATCATTATTTAGTAAATCCTTTTATTTTATTCTAATATGGTTATTAATTACATTTTACAAGTAATAATACCAATTTCTACGTTTTGGTACTCAAAATATTATATAAAATGTTTTTAAGAAAACTTGAATTCATTTATCTTTTTAGTCAGAGAACATGTTTTCTCTTAAAAACCCTATTTTCTAAAAAAGTTTTCAAAAGTGTTTTTAACCATACAAAAACAATTTATAAATAAAATTTTACCCTTTTTTTCTTTTACAAATGTCTTCAAAGGAATCTTCTTGTTTCTTTCCAAACATGTCACTTTACTGTACTTTGTACCTTCCAAAAGGAATGTTCCATTTACCATGTATGGCATGTATATATATACCCGCTATCATTTATTTTAAGCTTCCTTTTCATGTTTAAAAGGATAATTTTTAATGAAAATGTTTTTAAATGTGATTTTCAACGAAAAGCATTTTCATTATTTTTTTCAAAATGAACAGGATATTTCTCTTATGAATGATTTCAATAGATATTTTTATAGTATTTATATTCATTAAAGATAAAAACACTTTATTTTTTACTCTACATGGGATATGTTGTATTGATACCATATGTATTATTCAATTGGATGGTTTATGATTGATTTGGCCAAGGTTTTTTTTTTAAAAATTTACTTCCTTGATTCCAATATTAGTCCTATAAAAATATTAATTTTTTTATGATCATTAGTCATTTAATTTACCCAAATTATCTATATCATTATCATGGATATGATTATTTCCTAAACTATATATCATTTTTACATACGATTTCTACTTTGATGGTTATTTGATTATTTGGGGAAATAATGATAAATATATATTCTTTATTTGATACAGATATTTGATAAGTCATATTGTTCAAGAAATAAATCAATTATTTGATATATGAGGAATGATTTGGGAAGGTACGAAATGGGTGGTTCCTAATTATCGATATTCCCTCGATGCATCAGTAGTGTCATGGGACGAATTAGTTGGATAGCCTAAGATAATGGATTTTCACCCAGTATGTTATAAACAATATTTTGAAAGGACCTGATGGTAATGGTACCTTGTAGCTAAGAAAAATGGTGTCCAATAATTAAGCTTTTACATTATTTTGATTCAGTTATTTTTATCCATGATATTTTCACTATGAAAAAAAATCTATAGATGGATTTCATTCTTAGTTTATTGATTAAGTGGAATTTTTATAGCTACTTACATTTCTATATTGATTTTTTAAAAAATTATTTATATTTCATGTGTTTTCAATTATTTACCTTTCCATAATATTTATGCACTTACTTCATAGTTTATTGATGACATCGTATGTGTGTTGATTTATTTACCATTCCATAAATATTATTCTCATTGATTCATTATTTCTTTCACTATACCTAATGTTACCAAGAATTTGAGATCACCCTTATTTCAATTCCCCTTCCCCAATATTTTCTGATGTGTCCTATGAAATTAATACAAGGATACTCTAGAGAGAATAAAGTTATTATCCTTGAAATAAAAAAATATTATATTGTAATTTGTGTATTCATTTATAATAAAAGACTCATGTATGTATCATGTTTACCAAGACTAATAAACTATTCATTCCTTTAGGACATGATTTACTTATATATTATTCCAATGTAATTCTATTAGATTCTAACTTTGAATTACTATGGTCGGTTCACTACACTAATAGCCATGATCATTATATACCATGTTCTATCCATTACTGTATTTAAAGACTGGATGTGGCTATTCCAACCATTCTTGAGAACCTACATGAAACTCTATTACTTCCCATTCTTTTATCACTAGGAATATCATCATCAACAATGCTCAAAATCCCATTTGTAACGGGGCCACACCCTCCAACAACCAATGGTGCACTACCCATCCTCTGGATTACATTATACTACTCATAGAGCACAATGACCTATATATTCCATCATCAAAACATGTTTCTCCTCCAAATTTACTCTTATCCCACCATGATAACCCCTATCCAAGACCATTCTTGGATTGATCATATCATGGTACTCTGATGCACCTTTGATTTCAAAATATATTGTAGGGGAACACCTTTGATCCTCATCAAAACCATGGGGCACCAAGATTGTAAGTACCTCACCAATCACATCGATTATCAACTCCTAATCAACCACAAGGAAAAAATGTAACCCCAATCACGCTCTAAGTGATTCTTGATGATTTCTTTCCATCAAACGTGTGACATATCACTAATGATGAGGCTAACCACATGACCATCCACTACCCAGGAATCTTTCCAAAAACTAAAAGAATCTATCAATTCTCTATCCATCCAAAATATGAAATTCAAGGATCAAAATTCACCATATAACAAAGGGTATTACCTGAAATAAATAGTGTTAGTAATCCAATCAATATGTCCCTAAGAAACCAATATAACCCATAGTATCAAGGCTAGGGTATCCACATCCTTAGGGAAACCCCAGCCTGAGCCAAACCACATCTCCCTGACATACATTTATTGTAAAAAACATCCTCATGGTATCCCACATTCCAATACACCAACTCTAGGGGTATCACACACACATATATTTTGAGTCATATTGCATGTAAACAACCAACTCTAGGGAACTGACTGTTGGAACCATGGTCGTCTATGCATGAATTGGAGTATGTTTTGTTTTTGTTGTCAATCCTCAGTGGATGTTCAAAATGTGTTACAGCAATGTGATCATATAGTTCAAGTAGATAATAGTATTGAAGGTGGCACCGTTTTCCAGTGTTTTCCAAATTTCTAGACCTCAAAAATGACAAATGGACAAAAGTGTTTTTCGCAAAGGGACTTGCGTGCCGATGATTTGGAGGATTGGAAACTTGCACGCCATATGTTTTTCAATATTATAACATCAAAATATGGAAAAGGAATAAGGGGTGCCCAAGTTCTGGGTTTGGTCGTGCAATTGACTAGCGCGACAAAGACTAGGGAGGCTGGACTTGTGCGCCGAGAGGAGACTTACGCGCCATCACACAGGGTGTCTAGAATGACTATAAATAGAGGACCACCCCTCCTTATTTTTGAGGAATTTCATCACTTAGAGAAAATCAGAGCTCCCATCGCGCAGGTGTTATGATCGTGCATGTGGTGGTGTGGTCTCGCAAGTAGAAGTTGCACGCTAGTTGATTGCTGCACGTCCAAGGTGGTTTGGGCGAGAAAGGGTGTGAGTTGCCCAATTTTGGAGTTGGCGAAGGTGGTGTCGTGCAGGTTTTTTGGTGACACTTGCACACCAGGATTTAAAGAAGCGCAACAGTTGATAATTGTGTGCCAAAATCAGTTTGGGTGTGAAAGGGTGTGAGTCATGCAAGTTGGAAGTTGAAGAAGTGAGTGTCATGCAAATGGTAGAGGTGAACTTGCATGACTTCTTGAAACTTGCGCGCCGGCTTGGAGAAGTGCGCCAGGTGTGGTTAAAGAATTCCAGTCTTTTTGGGGCTGCAAAAAAGCTAGAAGATTTCCCGATACCTTCGCTATGAAGTGAGATTCATCTACAGGTGAAAGTTGGACTTCAACAGAGCATCTATATACAACATAGGATATATTCATTAGTGATAATGAAGAGACCTTCACGTCTATAAACTGAGTGGGAATTCAGCAAAGGTAGTGAGCATGGGGGAGTCAATGGGAGTGACCCAAGGGACATAGTGAGATGTCCGTGAACCTTTGTAAAGGCAGTGAGCCTAGGACAGAGTGACTATGCCTGAACCCATGTAATCCAGAAAATAGTGAAGAGTAGTGGAATTAGGTACGATCGACACACTGTCGGCGTATGATCTTTGAACGTAGCCCTTTTGCTGTGAACCAAGTAAAAGTGCTATGTCATCTCCCTGCATTCATTCATCTGAAAGATTTAAACAAGTTCCTACCAATGTGGGAACAAGATCCACATCTTTAAAAAGAAAAAGTTGACAGCCTGATTCACACCTCCCCTCTCTGGGTGTTCTGGGGTCCTTCACCGACCCTCACCATGAATCCACATACCAGACTATCCCCTCAAGGATCAAGATCACATGAAATTACATGTAATTAAATAACTCTATAATGATTTGTTCAATGAAAATCATAGTCACATGGATTTATTAAGAAGAATTACACTAAGAAGATATATTGAAAAACACCATATAGGTTTTTGTTTAAAATTTGAGTAACAAAAAATATTATTCTTTATTTTTCTTTATTTTAGAACCAGTATCACACTCAACCATAAGGGGTACATTACCAAGACATCCAATACCTGTAATATCCCTCTAGGGATTAATATACATCCCATTTGTAGAGGGAAATTATAACCTTCCTCAGAGAACATTCCATAATGGGATCCACATAACATGTCATAAAAAAAATACAGTGGTTTAAATGGGTAGAATTCCACCAAAAATTTAAATAGGAAAACACCATATAAGTTTTTATTGAAACATTAAATTATTTACCCCTTTCATTAGTAAAATAAGTCACACAAAAGTGTAAAAATTTCATTTGAATGTTATATAGAAAATATTATTCATGTACAAAAGACTCTTGATACTATGAGATACGATCCAAATATGAAATATAAATACAAATAGAGATATCATATTTGAATAAACATCTCAATGATAATAACACAAACTATGAAAAACATATCATAATAATAGTAACATGGACTTACCACTAGAATGGTTTTCATGATTCACCAGTCTAAGGTCTATCACAAGTTATGACATATTCTTATTTTTTATCTTCCATATCCTAAATAGTATGAAAAAAATATTCCCCATTACCAATTTGTAATTCCCCCATATTAATACCACACACTAGTGTCCTGAATGGAGTGTTATTTGACCTAAATCATGCCTCCCCATATTATAGAGGCTTTCAAATAGAAGTGAGAGTTTTATGTATTACCTAGGGGAGACTATAACTCATATAAGAGTATAAAATCTTACATAAATAACTAAAAAACAACAAAAAATAATTAGAGTATGACAAATAAAAAAATATCCATGTGATAACAAATAAATATGAAATCATACAATAAAACATCTCAAATAATCTCCCACTTAACCAACAACATATAAAAAAATAAACAAAAGTATACAAAAAGAATCTACTACTAACATCAAGACTCATATCTTGAATCCAACCATTCAATATGGTCTGTCCATGCAATAATAGTCCTATGCCCTACCTGTACCTATGATAATGGGGTCTTCTTGGGTACTAATGTTCCAAAACCTCTTGAGCAGGGAATGGGTAAAACTCGGTAGGAAACCATCAATAGTGTCCCTAACATAATTAGTAAACATTATGTATACAAGATTTGATATAATTAGAAAAATAAATATAGAATGAAAGCATAATAAAATAATCACCATCGATCCTTAGGTTATAAGGTGAAACCCAAGGTTAACCATATGTTCTTTAGCCAGTGTTGACACCTCACCCTCAAATCATTAGTCACAATATCATTAAATGGATGAAATACCTCCCTAGAATCATATTTTTTGTCATTGGGGGGATAATCACACACCCAAGATTCATATCACATCAGGGGAAAAGAACACCACTCTAGAATCACATATTTAGTAATTTATGGAATAAACACCTACCCTAAAATAATATCTCATCCGGGGGAGCAGTTCCCCACATTGTAATCACATATATACTCATAAGAAGGATAATCAAAGCAACCCAAATAATATATCATCAGAGGGTAATAGTTCCCATCCCTATAATTAGTATATAGTTATCAGGGAAATAAGCACCCGACCCAGAATAATGTCTCCTTAGGAAGTGAAAAACTCCACCCTAGAACTAGTAAATAGTCATCAGGGGATGAAATACCTCCCAAAAATCATATCTCAAATAGGGGAATAATTTCCCTAACTAGAATCAATATTTAGTCATCAGTGAAATATGGAACTTCCCCAGAATCATATCTCATTAGGGTGAATAATGAACCCAACTGGAATCGATAGATATTCAGTAAAGGGATGAGAACCCACCTCAAAATCATATCTCATCAAGGGGAAATATCAACCATACTTGGAATTAGTATTTTCTCATTAGTTAGTTAAGATCCTAACCTAAAAAAAATATAAAATCTTGTTAGAATAATACCAATACCTTGAATCAGTATATAGTCATCAAGGGAATAATAACCCACCCTAGAATCATATCACATTAGGGGATAAGAGCCCTTACCTGGAATAATCTATCACCTAATTAATATATACCTTAGGGGTCACATCCCACCCTATAATAATTTCTAGACCATCACTACCCAGGGGTTTGTATCATAGAATGAAGGATGATAACTCATAAACATAGGGGAATCATCTCTCCCTATAACCTCAAATATAATACATCACATTAGAGGGAAATATTTACACCCTATAATATCCCTCATTCATAATTTTCGCATGTGTTTTCAACTCACCTAAACCCATAATACATTTCCTAGGTTTGTCACTTAAGCTCAGAACTCATATTTATCATCACATCCATACTAGGTTATAGTTATTCTATCTTCTCATCACTAAACCTCTCTAGGGTCATCACAAGACATGGTCAATAATCGAGCCCCCCTATGACACATTATAGTCCATACACCCTACTTGGGATCCAATTTTACATTCCCAACTCTTAGGTAAAGCCTTTTACTCAGAGGGAATAACATCCCTCAACATATCCATTCTCACATAAGGATACTCACAACCGTACTCCTGATAAAACATAGGAATAAACCAATATTGGCGGAATAAATTCCATTTTATCACCCATGAAAAACTATGTTGACCACTTTTACCAAATCTTACCATAATCTTACCTTGGGTATACCCACCTGGGTACTAAAATGCCCATGGGTGAGGAAAAATCACCCCAACCTGCAGCTAACAAACCCAAAGTCTATAAGGTATATCCATGGTCCTTATAACCTATCCCAAGTCTAACCATTTCAATATTTCACCACCCATACATGGAGAGGATAAAGGTCACCTTTCCCAAGGTCCACAATGTTCATTCACTGAAGTAATACCCCTATAAAGTCCATGAATCAGATCACATGTATTTATAATCAATCCATCGACCATAAAAATAGAGGTATTAATATATAATCCAATGGTCCAGAATGGACTAATAAACTTCTATTCTACTCATTAATGTTCAATGAAATTAATAAATTTTAAAATTTAAGGTCAATAAAACATAAGTGGTGAGACTATATATCAAATGATACATAATCATGATATAGAACTTTACAGGGATATTTAGGGACCACCCAACTCAAATATGGAGATACCATCCTCAAGATTCCCCACTATTCCTTAAGAAATCACATCCATGCCTCATCCAATCTCGTATCCACACCTGATATCTTATCTAAATTCATAACATCTAAATAATTAATTATTACAATTCACAATTAATTTTTTAATCTAACCCATCTAAAAAATCACCTAAAACTCACTCGGTATAATATAATCACTAAAAACCTAGGAAAATGATTTCCACCACCCAGTTGCATGATCCTAACACATTTATGAATAAAATCTCTATCGCACGATACCTTGTCACTCTCTAATTTAAAAATATATAATTTAAAAACCAAGAAAATTTCATATCATGGCATACCTCCAAAAAAACAATGATAAACAATGTCTAATCATTTTCTTAGGACATACTCTATCCAAGGAATAAAATTCTCCATCATCTCATCTAAATTAAACCTTTATATAATGTGTTAAATGTGAAATCCCTAGCCCAAAATCATTCAAAAATATGAGGTAACAAAAGGTAAGAAGGATAAGGGTAAAGAAATGGAAGAAATCACCTTGAATCCAAAGATAATACAAGAACCACCCCTCACAATGGGTTATCTAAAGGGAGAATATAGGTGGGAGAGGATCTTGGCCTCCCCCACTCATGCATCTTAGGAGAATAATTCTTGAGAAGGTTTGTAATTTAGAAACCCAAAGGACGATTCTCCCCTAAAAAACACAAATGTCGAGTCATTGAATGAACATGGGGGTCAGTCCATAAAACCTACTATATAGGTGTAGTAATGGTGTGGAAAATTTGGGTTTTAGTGTGAGTAATCCTAGGTAGAGGGATATACCCTTATCCAAATTCCATTATGGTGTGACCAGCTTCGGATAGAGCATGAATGTATCATGATAGAGGTCCCATCATCCAAACCATATTTTTCATTGTGTGACCTTTATAGATCATATAATGATTGACATTTAACAATAAACGATCAATTCTTCATTACATGATCACCCATTTTCTCCATGGTGTGGTTCACCATGCTCCTAACCATGAAACCCCTCATGGAAAGTCTTCAAAACGTAATATAATTATTCCTTAAAAAAACTCAAATGAAATACATATGGTTTTTACTCATAAATACGGCCTACATTGTGTGATTAACTCCACCTTGGTGTGACATATGTTTGTAATGTTTTTATCTTATCAAAAAACCCACACATAATCTTATTGTGTTGTACACTAACTAGTTTTGTTGTGATGTCCTTGCGTAAGGGTTTTTCCTTAGCAAAAAAAATATTTTAGACAATAATAATCAAGTAACCCTTTCATGTCACATAATTATTTTCTTTTCAAAACCATAATCACAGTTTGATTCTTGCTTATTATGGCGTGATAACCACTGGTAACCAAAATTCTACTATAGGGCCATCCCGACCTTACTCCAATGTTCACCTGAGAACCTAAATCACCTCTTTCACATTTAACAACATCTAAAAACATATCATAATGATGTTACATCCCTCATAATTCCAATATGAACCCCAATTACCAAAACATCCTGTCCTCCCAGACCAAAAAATTAAATTCCCTCCAACTTTTACAATTTGTAATAACACATATTGCTACAAATATCATATAAATTATATTTATTAAAAACATTGACCAAATAAATTAATTTTTTTATCCTTATTAAAAAGAATTTATAAATTATGATATTAAATATGAATAGTTAATATTAATTATATATGGGAACTTCACAATTTTTTAATATTTAGCCTTATTTTTCAATTTATAAAATTTATAAATTAATTTATAACTTTATCATAAAAAATCATTTTAATAACCTAAACATAAGGAATATAAATTATTGTCTATGATCTAGAACAAGTTAATATTTTTGAGAATCAATAATAAAAATATTTCCCATAATAAATAATACAACCACATTGTGTTTCTTTTTAACTATGACTTGATTCTTTATTTATTATTATTTTTCAAATAATCTAAAACATTATTCATTTTTAGAAGATATGTTGGAAAGATATTTCAAAAGTAACAATCTTGAACCATGACATGGTTTTTTTAACCATATTATAGTATTTCATATTGAAATATAATTCTCACACAAGCAATGAGAATTTTTATTTAAAAAATGACATGAAAAACAAGATTTTATGTTTTTTAATTTTTTTGAAAAATATTCTACAACCTATTCTTCTAAGCCAATAAATGATTTATTGGTTTTAAAAAATTATGAATATTTTATATTAAGAAATATTTTTGTTTTTAATATACCTATAAATAGAGATAATTTTTAATAAATATTCCATTGTTCAAGAAAAAAACATCCTTCTATATTTTTTATCTACTAAAACATTAGTCCTAATGAAATAATAATGGAACTGATTATATTGTTGGGTTTTAGTGGTGAAAAACCCATTATAAGAACAATTTAATAAAAAAATAAGACCATTATCCACAGTATCCAGCCATATTTTTTTAAAGTTGAATTTAAAATATATAATATTTATACTTTTATTCTAGTGGTTAAATTGAGCATTTGTATGTAAAAAAGTTTAATGGAGATCCCCCAGAAGCATTCAACAAACTCTTTCCTCTGATGTTATATGAAAATTATATAATTCTTCCAACACTTTGTAAAGTTTTCAATCACACTAAAAGCATACTAGAACCATTGATTTAAAGAGTTAAGGGCTACGAGAGAAATGACTTAAAATGTCTCACATACTACTTCATAAAAAAATTTACTTAAATCAACCCTTAAAGTAAACTCCTTGGTTTAAAAATGTTTTATAAAATTTTTACTACAATTAACTATAGAAAAATAGCCCATTCATGAATATTTTAAAAAACCTCAATTAGATATGGTGTTGGGACAATGTTTACGACATTTTTATGAATACTTTGGAGATTTTATTAATTTTTTTGTAAATGTTCCCTTCATTTCATTTTTTAGTTTTTTCGTAATAGTTTTTTGTTCAAAATTGTAAGTCTTGTATAAAATTGATTTTTAATATATCTAAATAGTGTTATTTATTTAGAAGTCATTTAAACTATAGTACTATGGATATCACATTTAATGGTGGTATGAATCACCGCTAAATCATTACACTAATTAAGTGATTGTTTAAAATTCTACTTGTTATTCTAAAAAAAAAATAATAAGTCAGCCCCAACACAAAAAAATTGAAAAAACAATCTATGACAGTAACATCATATCCTAATAACATCCAATCCACTACCACCATGACCAATCTACACCCCATCATCCATGTTCAATAAGAAAAAGAAGTCATCTCCACCTTAACCTCAAAAATAAAGACCCTAAATATAACAAAAAATAATTGAAATCATATCATCAAGTAACATTGAACACATTATTATTAATAATTCATCCATATTTAAAAATAATTCCATGATCAAATATCAATTCTATACTTCCAATTTTCTACTCAACCAATTCACCACCATTATTATATTATTATCCCAATCTCAAATGTGATTATAACAAAACAATAACCATGAAAAATTAATATCAGTTAATAAAAAAAACCTCATGAAAGAAACATAATCAGTATATATATACTATAATGGGATTAAAAAAAATGAAACCATATTAAAAAATTATATAATATATTGTATGTAAGATTATCTATAATACCTATGGTCACCTTCTATTAAAATAAGTTCAATATAATATAAAGAAAAATTATAAGACACTTGTAATTATAATTTACCTATAAAAATATTGAATGATTTTGTTTTAAGTATCATTACACTAAAAAATAACACTATATGAAATATAATATATAAAAACAAAAATAAATGATTAATTAAACACAATAATTTACAAGTACTAATTTGAACTATAAAAAAAATCACCAAGACGAATTTCAAAATCAGTCCTCATGACTACCTCACAATAATTGAAAATAATCTCTATATACTTCTCCATTACATTATTTAGGAATCTATATTTTAATTTATTTGAAATTTAAACTTTGATTTATATTTATATTATAAATTAAAATCAGTAAAAAATTATAATCTAAATGATTATGATCTTATAATATTTATCTAATTTATTTTTTATAAATATAGTAATTCCATTCAGATTCCATACTTATGAACTATCAATGATTGGATATCTAACATTATTTTTTATCTGTTATGAAAAAACTATTAGTATAAAAAAATTAAATAAGTTTTTTCAAATTAAATTTTGTACGTATAATACTTACCATCTAATAACCTAATGGGATAAATAGGGATCCCAACTTATCCATCAATGCACAAACACCACTTGAACAACCTCATAAATATACATGAAGTGTTCTAGATGTTTTCGAGAGGGAATAAAAGAATTCCAGATGTTGTTGGGGGAGCTAGAGGGTGTTCCCTATTACATTAGGTGGGATATAGAGGGTATTTAAGTTGTTTTTGATAGGGATATTGAGAGAATTTAAAATACAATATGTGAGTGATAATCATCAAAAGTAAATATCTGAATAGCAGGTGGACCATCTCGTTTCAATCGACTCCTACCACTAAATCATTTTTTCCTTGGAACTCCACTCATTTAAAAAAAATATCTTCAAAAAATATATTTTAAAACAATTATAACATTTAGTTTTTGAAAATTAAATGATTCATGTATAAAAAATAAATTTAAATGTTATAACATATTCATAATATTGGGAAATGAATATTTTTTTGCATAGATAATTGACAAGTTAATTGATGTCTACACATACAATCATTTTAACTTTGAATCATATAGTTATAATGGTCCAAAATTTCTTCATTTACTGCATCCACCCTTGAAAGATTAATATTATCACTTTCATCATAGAATAATAGGTCAATTTATTATCATTAATGATATTTAATGTCACATGATTATTCTTATACTTCATTATCCATATCATACAATTCTCTTTGTTTCATGTGCACAAATACACTCTAGACATTATCCACTACAACGTCCACATTATTTAACATTTTCACTTATGATGTTAAGATATACAGATCCTTATATTCATGGTAATAAACAACTATCAACTAAGATAATTTTGCAATATTAAATTGTAAAGAATCTCTTTTAACACCCCTAGTAATATTGACCCACTCATATTTGAATAAAATAACTAAAAATTGATCATGGTAGTTTAATTCCTTAATATCAGTCTACTTTCCTTAGTATCAATATTTGAAAAATATAAATATACCACTCTTCAATGTTTTTAAAACATTTTCCCATTCAACTATATTTAATTTTAATCCATTCACATTATAAGCATAAAATTTCACAAACAGATTTAGAGGACACCATGCCAAAAACATCAAATCATCTGAATCATTATCTCAAATATTAATGTTCATGATCTAAAAAAATCAATATAAATTATTAATTTTATATAATGTATATTTCAAGATAATATATATATATATATTATTTTTTACGAGCTTTCATGATGTGAAAACCATTATACCAGCTCTTTATTAACAATTTCTGTTATGTCTATCTCATTATGTGTTCTAATTATCCTACATATCTTCATTTATAACATCAAATAAATAATGAATGTATCTAAATTTTTAATAATTAGTATCAAATTTTTATTGGATCATAATAATATTAATT
Organism: Viscum album; assembly: GCA_963277665.1. Lineage (NCBI taxonomy): Eukaryota > Viridiplantae > Streptophyta > Magnoliopsida > Santalales > Viscaceae > Viscum > Viscum album. Next base: position 3,689,353 of record OY728165.1, read on the forward strand.
GTGTTAGTGTAATATTTGAGGTACTCATAACTAGTAGACCTATAATAGGAAATATTTATTATTTCTTGTCTATTTGAGATTGAGTCAAGATGTTATCAAAATTTCTAACATTATTGAATCATAACTTAATATATTAAAATTTTCTTGAAAAAGATTTAAGACACCCCTCTATGAGGTAACCTTCATAAATAGAACCTTTTGGTTGGGGGAAATATCAACACCATTGCATAATGTGTCAGTACAATTATTTCCCAAACCATTTCAAGCTCAATTAGTTATACATTTTTATGACATAGTTTTTTAAATAATGTACACAAATATAGTGCAAATATTTTTTTCTTCAAGTAAAAGTATACGAAATTCCAATGATAGTAACCTATCTAATATAATATGTGAATGGTGACTATTCAATCCATGTAAAATATGAAAATTTAAGTCAACACATATTGAAATATTACTTAAATACCATTCAAGTACTTTCATATATTTTAATATTTCATGGAATATATCTTTCTCCAAATTTGTCATTGAAAAAATACTGCAACATTCTTTCTATTCTCTTTTGGACATAGATCACATTTTATATTCATTACTTTTATGTCCTTGTGATAATTAAGATAATAAATTTATTTTCTATGCTAATTAAATGAAGTGAAGATTAAATTTTCACAAAAATTTACCTCAATAAGAATAAAATAAATATTATGATGTAATAAATTAAATTCAAAATATATAAGTTTGAAAAATATACTTCTATTATTTATATTATTGTGTTCCAATTTCAACTATTAATGTACTCCATTATCATTTCCTAGTTTCATTAAAATGATAGACCTTTCCAAATTCTCATTTAACATTTATTAATTGTGAATATGTTTCTTAACCTATTAGTAACTTAAGGAGTGGTATATGATTAATTATTTCATTGAATCATGACCCATTAAAACACAAACTATGAGATTCATTGAGAAATATATGATGAAACAAGAATTATTAATTTTCATTATAAGGTATTCATTCATGATCAAAATAAAAGTAAAAAATTGGATAAGTCAAACACATTTTATTGTTCAAACCTGATAAGTTATCAAGTATAAAGAATTCACTATTGGTTTACATTATAACATCATTCATTTTGATCATTGACTCAATATATTCATCACACATCTTAAAAATTTTGTTTCATAACTCCTATAATTATTCAAGTAGAGGTTGAAAGAATACATCAATGTCATTCGCTAGATTTTTTTTCAAGGATTAATCAATAAAATGATGAATTTTTTTGTTACATATACATATATAATGTTATATTTTAAGGGATGTAAACAACTATTAAAATTATATAACTCGTACTCAGAGGCCCAAATGGGTTTAATTTGTTTTTATCCAATCCTAATAAAACATTAATAGGATTGGATGAGAAATAAGGATGTAATGAATATTTTTTTTTCTTTTTTAATCAATTAGAAATCATATTAACCAATATTTTTTATTTTCAATTTCTTTCCACTTCATTTTTAATGGTTTTATATGACATTAATAATATCTATAATAACATTTTTAAAAGTTAAATGAGTATTGTTTTTCTAAATCTCTTTTTTAGAAATTCAATATTACACATTGAATTCCATTAAGAAAAAAATATATTTTTTTTCAATATTATATACATGAATCATATCCTTAATATAACATACATACATTGAGACAATCATGTTTTTTTATAATTAAGACCAATATCATTAGAAATTTTATTCATGTCATAAAAGGACTATGAGATCTTATTCTTTAGCATTGTATCCCTAAAAAAGAAAATATCATAGATATTACATTTTTGTAATTGTTCATTGGAACATGATATGGTAAAACATATATATAAATTAATTTTTGAATACTTGAGACATCCTCTATAAATTTTTTAATTTATATCTTTAAATAAATCATGAAACACATTTTTCTTCTCAGTAAATTTTTCTATTGCATTAGTCTATATAACATCAAAGATATGATGCATTGATATGTTACAATATTGATCACGTTTTATTTAGTTTCCAAAACATCCTTTATCAAGTTAATATTTACCTCATACTTGAATAATTGTAATGATATTTTTATATTGATTATATTTCTATAAAATTCTACAAGCATCATTTATTAGGTTATAAAATTCATTCTACACTTTCAAGTAGGTAGCGAGATAATTTTTTTTCTTAACATCACGGCTCAAACATTATGTAATGTCTGAATCCCAATTCTAAATCCAACACACCTATTGAGTTGAGAATTTATTTAATTTAAAGTGTTTATAAACATCATGTCTCTTGAACCATTATCAGAATTTTTATTTTGGACTTGGAAATTGTATTATCAAACCAATGGATTGATTGGTAATTAAAAATTCTAAAAAAATCCTCCAAACCCTTAGCATACTAATGTGTGTTCCTAGGTAATGTGATCCCACTTTTATCCATATATCATAAAATACCTAAAAATTTAAAAAAATTTGTTAAATAATAATGCATAACTAAAATAAAATAAATAACTCCTTGGAATTTATAAACCACATGTGTAGTGTAAAAATAAAATAAAATAAAAAAATAAACTTGAAAGTGTGTAAGAGGATACCTATCGGAAAAAAATTGAACTATAAACATCAATAGTAAAGGATAATATTTTCGTAGATCACATGAAATTAAAAAAAGTTACAAAAAACCTAGAACAAATTTAAAACCATAGTACTATATTATCACATCACTATTACCATTCAACATAAGTTGCTTAATTATATTTTGAAACATGTTTTATATTATATAGATAATTATTTAACATAATAAAGTTAAGGAATAAATTATCTCATTAAACCATTTATACACCTCACTAATTAGATAAAGATGTATTTTTCAACCTTAAGAGCGTTATAGTTACTCCCCAACATGACATTTCCAAACTTTTGGTTAATCCTTGGGAACACTAAAATAATTATCACTAATATCCAACAAGAATAAGAAAGATAAATATATTACATATTATATCCAAATAAATATGCTTCAAACATGTATTAGTTAAAAATTTAATTTTATTCAATTATTCTCATACAACATAACCAAAATTTAAATTCTCAAGTAGCTAATTCATAAATTTTCCCAAGTATGAAAGAATATTTTTTCTTTCTCACCAGCACCAAAAATTAATAATAATGTTAAATATATTATAAATGATATCAACATCAATTAGTTTCAAACTTGACTTAGTTCACAATTTAATTTTAGTTAATTATTAAAAAAATATAGAAACCAGAATTTAAATCCAAAAGTATCCAATTAATAATTCTTTCTAGGTAGGGGAGAATATTTAATGTTTGTTAGTTAATTCCAAATTTTTCCCAAATATAGAAGACTATTTTTCAAAGAAGAGTGAATTTAAATATGACTAATGAATTTACTAAAAAATAGTTGGTTCATAATTTTAAAAAATAAACATAATTTAGTTTTGTAATAAAAGTCATAGAAAGAAAATTGAATAAAGTTATAAAGAATTTTATACTGGTCAGATCCACCTAACTATTTATTATCCTTGAAGATCCTTCTCATAATATCCCTTAAAACTATATCCAAAACCATATTTAATCAATTACCCATGAAAAAACCACCATAAATGAAACCAATCTAAAACATAGAAAAAATAAACCCATAAGTATTATAGATATCAATAAATGTAAATCAATAATAAATCAGACCTAATATGCTCAAAATCAAAGCCCAAAATGAATAAAAACCTATTATAGTTACTGAAAAAATGAATCTATTAGGAATAGTGAGAAAACAATTATAAATTCTCTTCTTAAGTCATCTTTATCATAAAAAATAAAGTGGCCAATCATTTAAATAGAAATAATAATAATATTAGGTACATATATCTGAAAAATATTATACATTCAACCTATAGAATGTATTTTGGAATCTATCTCACTATTGGTATTGTCAGATATTGATGGTCTATGCTAGGATGGTCACAAGAAAACCCATACCTTGGAGATCTAACAAGTTGTCACTAAAAAGGATGTAGGATTAAGGGTTTTGGAAACTTTAGAATGAGTATAAATTGGCAAGAGAAATCATATTTTTCTCATTTAATGAGAAAATATTTCATGATTGTTTTTAAAGAACCATCATAAAATAAATTTAGTTTTATTTCACAATGGTTTTACAAACCACGACTAAAAACTGACATTCAACATCATTATTTTTGTAGTGATTGTATTACAATTTATAAAATTTTCACAATGTTATAGGTCCTTATAATGATTAGTTCAACCTAAAATTATATTTTTAGAGTTTAAATAATTATTATGAACATATTAAAATATTTAATATCGTTATATAATAATTATAAACCATTTATTATAAATTACAAGGAATAAATAGTTAAATTATATATTATTATATAACACATGAAATTCCATGCACTAAACCATGATGTAGTGAACTTCAATACTAAATGAACTAATAGAAAAGTTATTTATAATATCGATGTTTTAATTCAGATTATTTAATCACTAATTTTAATAATACTGCACGGGTATTTTTAACCTCGATTTTAAAAATAAGAGACAATAAAAGGGTGTATTTAATGAATGTTAGTTAAATAACCAATGTTAAAAATATTATAGAAATATATTTTTAAGATGGGATATTTTAAAAATTTATGTTAATAATAAAACCTTAACATTGAAATTCTATTTTTTTATTTACACCCATAAATATTAACTTCTCTTCTTACAAATTCATCTCGTTGAACACATAAATTATATTTTTTCATATTTTAGTCACATGTTTTTCATTTTCACTTACAAATAATTCTCATTATCCATAAATTCTTTAACTTCCATTCCAAACATTCATTTCCCCCTTCATCTTTAAATCTATTATTTCCATGCGATTTTTTACAAAAAAAATCCCTCTATTGATCATTCATAGATTCCAAGTCATGATTGAATATCCATTAAAATATGGATAGGGTGGATTCAATTAGATAAGTGGTGGAAATAAGTTCTATGATGATAAAACAAATTTGTTTTAACATTATGATTTATCAAAGATAAATTTATATAGGTAAAATCCTTTTAATTAAATCATTTATTCTCCTCAACTTTTTTTTCTAACATTACTTTTAATATTTATTTATTTTTATCCCTACATTTTGGAGATATTTTTTATTTTTATGTTTTCTAATTGTAAAATACATATTATATCATATGAAATACTTATTTTTATTATTGGTTCTCCAGAAAACACATGGTAGCCTTTTCATTTTCGTATAGTGTTTAAAAACAATCAATTTTTATGATAGTTATTTAAAAATTTATGTTAAAAATGATCTTTCAAATCAGTTATTTATAAGATGAAACAATAAATGGTGTTTTAAATTGTTTATTTAAATGACCAATGTGAATGATTATTTTCCACATCTTTATTAAATAATGTATGTAAAAATTTATAAAAAATTTAATTTTAATAATAACCACCATCGTAAAGATTTTTAACAGAAGTTTTAATAATTGATGTTAAACATATTTTCAATACAATTTTGGGAATTATTTTGTCTAAAACAATTATCTTAAATACCATTTTTTACTAGAGATGGTTTTCTTCAACACAAACCTTGATGCAGTTATACTCAACACATCATGGTTTTTCTTTAGTGCATATTTCTATCACACATAAGACATTAATTTTTTTATTCTTATAAAGAAAAATCTATTAATTATTTTGGTTTTATAGTGTTTCCTCCCCCATTAATTTTGAAGAGCCTCTCCTTAAATGGAAAGAATAGAAAATATAAGAATATTGAGGTGTAATTATGAGATAGAGAGTGTGGGTGGTTGAATAATACCATAAAAGACATTATTTTCTAGTTCATCAATCTCTTATATATTTAATTTATGTTTGTTAAATTATTTTTGATAACAAAACTACATTGTTTTGCATCACTTTCCACTTTAGTGAGTTGGAAGACCATTATGAAATGAGTTTGTTGATAAATAAATTGAATGTGCACAGTAATTAATGTAAATTGTATTATTCTCATGATTTAGTTAATACACTTCTTGTTTCATTAGCATGTTCATGTGTAATGTTATGATATAGTTGAAATATTTATAGGAAGTTACTTTGAAATTAAATTCTATATATGGAGGTATAAATATATTTTATGTGCATGCCCATTATGAACACAAAAATGAGAATTTACTAGCTCACCACTAGCAAATTGATTTATGAGATCATAAAACATTGGTATATAAGTTTACTGTCTCATCAATAATGGATTGATTTGCTATATTTCACATAAAATGCCGTTTTAATATCTCATAAATAGTGAATTGATTCAGTATATCTACACCTATATAGATTGGGGTATATTAGCTCATCAATGGTGTATTTTGGGTTAATTGGTTCACCACTAGTGAATTTTGGACTTATTGGATAATCACCAGTGAATTTTCTATTCACTCGATCAGCACCATCTAAAATGTGGATTTACCAACTCATCACTAGTGAAATGTTTTATTGATTTATAACTGATAGATATGTGATATACTATCTCATTGATAATAGATTTATGTTTTATTAGATAATCACTAATAGATTCTTTTATTAGCTCACAACAATAAAGTCTTGGGTTTAAGAAGGGTATCCAATTATGAGAATATCGATTAATGAAGGTTACACTTGAGTTTTGTGCTATCCAAGAAAGAATAAAGGTTATGATGGGGGTTTAATGTCTCATAAGAATACCTATGGAAATATTAGAGTATCATGGCATCCAAACATGGATAAAGGTTTAAAAGATATTGAAGGTAGAATTTTGGGGATTGGTCATAAGAAAGGGGCTTCCTTTGTATCCCTGTGATGGGAATCAAAATCTATATAATTCAGGGTCACAATGTAAATTCATGTGATTGAGAATGTCCAAAGAACCCATTGACTTGAATTTCATGATGCAGTGCTAATATATATAATAATATATAATTAAAACTAACACATTGAATTAATATTTTAGTGTCTTTATGAACATGGTATATAATATATCATTAACATATACTTATACCATAAACATTAATCGAATCCATTAATAGAGACCACTTATAAACCGATTAAAATATAATTAACACCTATGATCACTTGGAAAAAATTGTAAAATACAATAATGGAGTAATATTAAAGACTTCGTAAGGGTTAAAAGTTTATTAATTATTATTAGAGATTTTAGTAATAGATTACAAACAAGAGAGAGGAATGATCATGTCAGAAATGACATGATTAATAGAACAAGGTAATTAAATCATAACAAGTGATCATAAAGAAAGATAATATAATCATGGATAAAAAAATAAAATTGATAAATGGATGATCATGAATGTATAATATACAACATTTAAAAATTAGTTAAATCATAAGACAATATCACAAACCACTATGAAATAAAATAAAATATGGAATATACATAATCATAAAAGATCATAACATATGTCAAGTGTCCTTGCTACACTATGGTTGTACATTTAGTTGGTTCAACTATTTTTATTTTATTTTTTCAAAAATAAAAATACTAACTTATATTAAAAAAATAAACAAACTGAAACGAATTTCATTTCAAACCAAAATAATAATAATGAATGTTTCATACAATAATTTGATGAAACCGGTATAAAAAATAATCTTGTCATTATTAAAAATCTAACTAAAATGTTTTTTTTTCTATCCAAATTATTTGTAACATAGTTTTTTAAAATTATTCAAACTAATATTTTAAATGAATATATAATGTTTAAAATTAACCTTTTAGTTTCTAAAATTATTATTTATTTTAAAAATACTTTCTTAATAAATAAATTCAATTATGTGAGATAAATTGGTTTTCAATTATACTCCCTATGATTTTAAAAATAGAAAATAATTTTTGATAAAATGTAAGACACAAAAAAATATGATTAGAGTAGAATATAACACCCAAGACATTATGATATATTTATTTTTAACAAATCCATTCTATTTAATGGCTTGAAATGAACACAACATTGTGTTTGAATGAAACATGATACTCTATCATAGTATTATTATTTAATCATAAACATCATAACAAAGATGTGAAGATTGAGAGCATGAATAATAATATATAAATTATGAAAATTTTATATTTTAAAAATGTGTAAAATAAATACGACTCTTAACTATTTATTATAAATAAAATAATAATGATTTTAAAGAGAAATAAATGTTTTTTAGAAAACAATATTTTTATGAAAGACCAATTAGTCAAATATTGTACACATAATTTAAAAATATTTTTCACTAATTTTAAAAAATTTATTTGAAAATTTTAAATTAAAATTTTAAATCATTATATAAAAATAATTTTAGGGTGAATTTTTTTGATTTGTCTGAAAAGATTCTTCTTTTTGAAAAGTGAAAAAGATGGAATATTTACTGATAATTTCCATTTCATTTAAATTATTTATATATTAAAATATTATTTTAATTTTTTTGTTAAATATTAGTTCAATTATATAATTATTAATCTAATTTATGTCATTAGAATCATTTTAATATTAAATATTTACTTAATAACATTGTAAAATTTTGAACATTATCTCTTGAAAAAAACCCTTTCTCATCACGTCAACAAGATTAATTTTAAATTAAAAAATTCCACTTCAATGAAGGGAAATTTGAAAAATGGATTCTATATCTTGAATAATGATAAATTTTATTACATAAAAACTTGTATATAACCTATTTTATGGGAATTTTTTGACTTTATAATTTTTAATTATAGATAATAATCCATATTTTACCCTTTTGGCATGTGAGAAATGTGGGTACACCTTATTACTTTCAAAAATTATTAGTGCGCCCCTAACCTCACCTATAAAAGGACACCCTATATCCTCTCTTATTCACTCATTAGCAACAGTTTTTTGGCCAAGACCTTCCCAAATAAATTCCAAAATTCCATACCCTCATACAATAATCTTTTTTTTAGAAATCCATTAAAGTAGTACTTTAGCTGCAATCCTAAAGAGGTGGTCCGAGGAGAGGTAAAATTCCTAACTATATTTTTTGTTTTATTTATTCTTTAACCTAATTTAAATTTTATTACTTTATTATTATATAATAAAAATAGTATCTACCATATATTTAGATGTTATTATATTATTTCATTAACCTATATCTCTCTCTTATTCCCTAAAATGTGAAACGATAATCTATCTTATGTGTATAACACACTATCGCCTTGTGAATTTATGTGAAACTTTTTCTATCAACACCTCTCATGGTTGGGTGTGATGTTGGATATAATGTATATAAATTTTTTTATTCATAACAAAATTATACCTATTTATTCATTATATCATATAGAACTTTTTAATTTCCATTTTGTGGTGGATATGATAATGTCACTCGTTTTTACGACAAACTAATTCCCCACGAAGCGATGTGATTCATTTTTCACAAACACTATAAATATAAAGTTAATAAGGGTAATTTAATTAATATATTTGATATAAATAACATAATTATTTTATTAATGGAATATTTATCATTATTAAAAGACAATGTAATATTTTTTTCATACATTGATAAATGATAACATTATTCGTGTAGGTGTGGACTATCACCTTTACGAAACGATGTGAATCAATTTTCATTACCACACCACATGGATGATATATATATAAGTATATTAAGTAAATAATATAGTACATATTATATTATAATTATTAGGTAAATATAAAATATTACTTACGTTTTTTACATAATGATCATTGAAAAATGGAAACACTATTCATGCATACGTACAACCTACCGTCTCGATGGTTGTAACGTTGTTCATTTTTCATAACCATATTCCATGATTGGTTTTAAAAGTATAATTTATCTATGAATATGATAATTATGTCATTATTATTATTATTTATATTTTTAAATAATGACCTCTTTGACCATAATGAACCTACCAAAGTCATTTTTGACAGATAATCCTAATATCATCCAAACATCTGACCTAAATTTAATTGATTAAGTAAATATATATAATATGGTAAGAAGTAAAATGAATTTAATAATACACTTGAAAAAAGTTATCAAATAATTAAATAATTAACATAAGTTTATTATTAAGGAAGATAAAGAACGCAAGTGACGAGTCAGACTCATGTAAAGGATTTCTCATTTTACTATTACTTCTATGAGACATATGCCATATTTACCACTTATTTATTTTGTGTGGTGTATATAATACAATTTTTTTATGCTATATCATGAATTAATTTATCTTAATGGTATTTAATTTTTCATTTAAGGTTATTTCTGTCAGGGGTATTATAATAAAAAAATACCAAATTGGTAAGTGTTTATTTCTCAATCTCATTTTTATTCATGATTTTATTTGTTTATGTATCCCTTGAGGGAATTGTTTTATATACCTAACCATGGATAAGTCAATTTTATTATATTTTGGTTATCCACAAACATTTTTATGTAGTAGTTCTATTTTACCTCTCTTTGATAGTTAAAATGATTGGGAAAATATTTTTAGGAAATTACAAATTTATTCCTCTCTTCGATTGAAAATACTTCTTCATTTAAAACAATGTTTTATAAAAATTATTTAAAAATTCTTTTAAAATTATCCAAATTATTTATAAAAAAAATTAACCAAATTTTACTTTTTATATAATGTTTTTAAAGGATTATTCATTTCATTTTATAAACAAGGAACTTTTCTAACCATTTTATAATGCAAAAGGAATGTTATTTTTACCTTATAAGATATGTATGAAATTACCCACCATCACGAGCATCATTCCATTAAAGAATAATTTAGATGTTTTCAAATTTCTTTTTAAATAAATTTTCTTTCATATTATTATTGAAGTTCTTATTTTTAAAAATTGATTTTCAAATTAATGGATTTTGGTAATATTTTATGAATTTTATAGTTTTATAGTAAAAGGGTAATTTTCAAAGAAAGGTTATTTTCCTCAAGAAATGTTACAACTTATCTTTTTAAATTCATTTTCCATATAAGAAGATATCATTTAATGATACATATGATTTAATGGGGATATAATACAATAATATCATCCATATTATCAGATTTATTGGGGATGTACTATATTGATACAATTCATTTTACTCTGGATAGTTTCTATTTAATTTTATTGGTTAGGGAAATTTTTTACATTTAATATTATAGTTAAAATATGAAATCTTATTTTTATAATATTTCACCTCTTTCATATGAGGAATGCATTGGACTTAGTAAGTAATGGGCGGGGCCATTATAGACCATCGATGCATTGGTATGTATCATGAGACAAACTAGATTGGGTTTTTGATGGGGTTGTAACCATTTATATATATTTCTTATCAAAAGGCCTCAATGGTATTAGATATCTTGGAACAATACCTTGAATATATGCTTTATATGTCCATCATTTTGAATTCTAACATTATAAATTCAGTTGTTGTTATTCCATGTGATTATTGGATTAGTTATAATAACCATGATTTAGTTTCAAGATCATGTGATTATTTATATGGAATTATTTGACCATCATTTATTAATGCCATATTATTCTCAATTTATTTATTATGTGTAATGTGTTTTAGTTATTTATATTTCTATATTGATTATGTCTTATTTATTCATAGCTTCCAATGTATTCTTACCCTTACTGAGCATACTATCTCACCTATTTAATACGTATTATTTTCCCCAAGATGTGAGGAAATATATTATGATTGATATACATGGATACACTAATGGTAATAATTGAATTCCCAATGAAAATTCTTGGTGTATTTTATTTTTTAAAATATAATGTTAATTTCAAGTATCTATCTTGTTTACCAAAACTACTAAACTATTTGATACTTTTGGATGTGATTCCTTGTATCTTATACTAATGTAATAATGAAGACAATAGCTTTGGGCTACTTTCGTTGACTTCAATACAGTTGTTATAAAACAATTTTAGTAGAAAACATGGAAACTAGATTTAGGAAAACATATATTAGGGAAAATAACCCTATAATAGACATTTAAGATAATTATAGAAGAACATTGTAATGTTTTTATAAAGAAGATATTATGTTTATTTTTGTTGAATATACATCCCTTTATGGATACTACAAGTGACATTGTTTAGGAATTGATGTACCAAGGGGTAATAACTCTGAAATGGTTGCATTGGTTTGACCCAATCATCACATGGTGAACAACAACAAGCCTTTATGCGCACCTAGTATGACACTTCTGGAAAATATTCATGGGTTAATTCCCATCTTATTTAAATACCATTATAATGGATTTGAAAATATTTTTATGATTTCAATAAAATTTAAAACAAACCATGATTACAATTAGGAGATTATATATTAATGATTTTTTTAATTTATGTTATGTTTTCACTAGATTTGGGATTATACATTACTTTTCATAATGTTATGATCTAATATAGTGTATGATATTGTTTATAAATAGACTCTAATAGAAGGAATGGAAACTGTATCAATGAATGTAATCCATGTACAGATTACCCTCCTGGAAAAGATAATGAAGTTAGAGGAAACACTAATCAAATTATAACCATATTGTGGCATTCGAATCAAGAAATGAGTAATAACATTTCCTATATGGAGTATCTTGCTAATCCACCATGTTGTGTAATAATGTAAGACCACATCATGTGTTAGAATCCTCCATCATTCAATGGGACTAAAAATTCATTTTTAGCTGAGAAATGGATAAGTTTCTTAGAGAATATATTTCAATTTATAAGAAGTAACGAATGGAAAAAATTTGTAATAGAATTTTATTATCTATCAGTAGATGTGGATATGGTGGGACCATGTTGGATGGATAAGGAAGTAATAAAAGTTTTCTGTTACAGAATGTTGTCTTTTGTTATCAAAGAAGCTAAATCAATTCACTTTGTAAAGGACTTGAAAACCAGATGATGCTTTGCTGATTTGTACTTCACAAATATCATAAGTTAGGAGAACTTGTGATTCATGACTTATAAAGTAATAGGGGATAAATGTTGATACCAATCATATACAGTTTTGATTGGAAGGAATGATGCTGCTGGAATATGGGATGTTTCAGAACTTCCCATTGTAACTCTGACGATGCTAAAGCTGATCTATCAAAGGATATATATCACGATCGTGAAGTTTGTGAGGAAAGATGAAGAATGGTTATGGGAAGCAGTGAAGAGAGGAATAAGAAATTAATGAACAATATGGGGGCGGCACAAAAGAACAGTTTAAGGTGGCGCCGTTTTCTAGTGTTTGCCAAATTTTAGGGCCTGAAAATCAGGAGTTGAAGTTGTGTTTTTGGCAATGGATGTTGCACTAAAGATTGAAGATAAATTAGAATTTTTCGTGAAAGGCATGATTTAAGGTCAGAACATCGAATAATGGAAATGGCATGGAGTGCGCAGAAATTTAGGCAGGTAGCGTGAAAAAATAAAGTGGTGCACGAAATAGTAGCGGGTTGGGCGAAATATCAACGGGATGCACGAAATAGAGGAATGCAGTTTTTCGCGCAAATGGTGTTTTGAGATCAGAAGAATGAAAATTCTCAAAGGCATGACGTGCGCAAAAAATTGGATCATTGCGCGAAGTACGCTATCGTGTGAATGGCTAGGTTTGCGTGCAATATGGAACGCGGTGTGGAATTTTGCGCGCAACTGGTGCTTCATGATTAGAATGAGGAAAAATGGAAAAGTCATGAGGTGCAAAAAAAATCCAAGTGGTGTGAGAAAATAAATGAAGGTGCGCGTAATTAAAGAAGTGAGAGAAAGTTTTATGCACTGGAATGAGTTTTACGTGCAGGAAGGGGTTTTACGCGGAGGGTCAAAAATGCTAATAAATATGAGGTGAACCCCTATCATTTGTTAATGCTCGAAACATATAAGAAATCCTGAGCTCTAGTGTGCATAAAATTATATGATAAGTGAGTTGCATGGAAGGAAAGGAGTTTGCCCAAAAAGAGGACAGCTGTGCAAAAAAAGAAAAAGTTGCGCGAAAAAGTTTTTTCATGCTAAAAAGAAATTTTTACTCGCAAGAAATTGTAATTGCACGCAAGGTATCCTAAAGGCTGCGTAAAAAAATTTGAGGTCCACACACATATTCAGTTGTGCATATGGAAGTTCTTACCAGATTTTGCGTAGGAAAGTTAAGATATGTACTTCAGAGAATACAACTGTTCCATTGAAAAGAAGAACTGAAAATACTGTAATTCCCTATTTGTGATAAGAGGGTGCACACGTGCTTATGGATTGTTTTCCAAGTGCTATACGAGTGTAAGGGTATATCCTACTAGTTGTATTCCATATAAAAGGATTATTTTCTAGTAGATTGTGTGGTACGGGATTATTTCTGTACCATACCAAGGACGTAGATACTCTTGTTGAGTAATGAACCTTATAAATCTTGTGTTCTTGTGGTTGTGTGTGTTCAGTAGAGAAGAAAATCTTTAACAGGAGGTGAAGGATGTTTCAATTCGACAAAAACATAAAAAGAAAAAGATACCACGGATTCAACACCTCCCACTCTTAGTGTTACTTGGATCCTTATTGGGAACTTCAGTATCAATGGTGGTCATTAATCCAAAACACTAGTAATAAGGAGGAAACAAAAAGTATCGAGTGTAAAGATTTCAAGGTACTATTATTGAAAAAATATTTTCCTTATGTGTAATGACTGAATATATAAATACAGTTCTTGAGTATAATTTAGAAAGAAGATGAATTTTTTTTCTAAGTAGGAATCCACATTTACAAGGTCAATAAGGCATGTTGTGGACTATGTACATAATCTAAATACCAAGATTGATAATTTCTTTGATGGGATTAAGAAAATCCTTTTAAGGGAACTAGTCACCCAAAAATTCTCATCTTTAGAGGATATAGTGTCACGTGCTATGAAAATAGATAAATAATTGTTCAAATCTTCTGTCTTTGAAGGGAAATAATAGAATAAGAGGATGGTAGATTAAAAAATGTATAAAGGCGAAAAGGGAAAGAATGATTTTCCAACATGTGGTACTTGTGGAAGGAAACACCTTAGTACATGATTAAATGTAAAATGAATTTTCTTCACGTGTGGAGAAAAATTAAACCATGCTTTTGATTTCAAGGGAGAGAAATAATCTGCCAATATGTAATTCTTTCACTTTAAGGATATGGGGAACTACACAAATTAATTCTCCATGAATCAAGAAAATATACCTCAAAATAACATAAGGGATAAAGGTCAAGATTATTATATTATTACTAAAAATAAATTGGAATGATTAATGTTCTTATATTTGGATTCAAATTTATGTTCTATAATTATTTTAATCAATGATATTCTAGTTATAATAATTATGAAATGTGTAAGTATTATGTTGCAATAGTATTTAATTAATTATTTCAAAGAATGTGTTGAATGATACTAAGAAAAGTGATTCAGTGGTAGGTTGAACTTCTTTTAAAAAACATGATTGGGGAAAGATACCACTTAATATGTGCCTCATGAAATGATAACAATGATAAAGAGGTTTTTCAGAAGGTATTAGTAACCATTATGATTTATCTAATATTTAATGTTGAGTTAATTATAGGATATTACAATTTGGTGGCATTATTTAAATTATATTAATATGGTTTCAGAAAAAGGACAACACACAAGGAATGTGGAAACCTTTCTCATTAGGAAAGGTTGAGTGTATCGAGCCCACAACTGAAGGATGGAAAGGGATTAACAACTCCCACTGACCTACATGATGTTACATTTAATCTTTCATTATTTTTAGCCAAATGATTTGATAGATAAATATTAATGATGAACTAGTGGTGTTACAATTGAGGTTTAGTGACTAATGTATTATAAACAATAACTTGTAATTACTATTTTTTTAGAAAATATTTATAAATAGACAGAAAGTCTTATTATGCTTTTATAGATCATATAATATGTTAAAATTTATTTAGTGATTTAAGATTAAAAAAATACTTCATATATATTTTTTTGTTATAGTAAAAAATGAATTGGAAAATGATTTAAACACAACCAAATAAATGAAATTGTACCTATGACATAGAAAGATATAAAGTAAGTATATTTTCATGTATTATCAATCTATATAGAAAAGTAATTCCTCAACTGCAGGAGAAGGATATTGTAACCAAATGTTATCCTCATGCCTTCATTTTTCTGAACCGATGGTATTTTAAATCATCATAGATTTATAGTATTGGGGTCCTTAAATTTCATTTTTTTTCATTAACTTTATTGTGATCAATGATCCCTATCAGTATATATAATTATTTATTCTTTTCTTCCATGTCCATATCTTCACTTTCCACCAATGTTATCCTATATAGAAACATAGTTATGTTCTGTTCTATTTGACCTTCTTACACTCTTTTATCTCTTATTTATAAGATGTTTTGTTAACCCTTTTTATGATGTGGCTTTTCAAAGAAGGTATTTTTAAATTTCAAGCCCTTGATTATCGAGATCAAGATTTAATTATGGGGAAGAAATTTATTTAAGGAGGGTAGAATGTAACACCTTGAGATTTTAAAATAGGTACATCATATTAAATAGGGTGTAGGGAACACACAACAAAGATTAGAAGAGAATATACCAACATGATACTTTATTATACAATTATTTTTAAATAAATTAAATCTATTTACAATTTTTCAATTCATGCAACACCAGGTTTGAATGAAATATGATACTCGATTAAAAAATTAATTTTAAAACATAAACATTTTAAACTAGCCATTAAAATGTTGGGTATGAATAGTAAAAAATAAATTATGAAACTTTTATGTTTTAAACATTTACAAAATAAATTAAATGGTTATCTACTGAATATATATAATGTAAGAATGATTTAATAGAGAAAGAAATGTTTTCTAAAAAACTGTTTTTTATAAAAGGCAAATCAGCCGTGCATTATAAAAAAAATTTTAAATTAATTTTTATCAATTTTAGAATTTCTATTTTAAAAAATAAATTATATTTTTTAAATAATCATATGAAAATTATCTTAAAATTATTTTTTGTAATTTTTTTGAAAAATTTAATTTTTCATTGAATAGTGAAAAATATTGAATTTTAATTGAAAACATTAATTTTTGTTTACATTATTAATATAGATGAATTATATTTTAAATTATTTTTATAGTAAAATTAGTCAAAAAATAGACCTATTAACCCAATTTATGTCATTGGAATCATTTTTATATTAAATTTTGATATAAAAACATTGTAAATTGTTGAACTTTTTCTCTTCAAAAACCCTCTTTCTCATCACATCTATGAGATTAATTTTAAATTAAAATTTTTAACTAATGTGAATGTAATTTTGAATAAATGGATTATATATAAATAATAATAATAATTTTTATTGCATAATAATTTCATCCTAATTTTTTACCAAAATAAAATGTGAAAACAATAAAAATTAATTATCGTGATTAAGGTAAAAATTGGTTTTTCGATGGTTAAACAAAAACGATAAGAAATAAGTTGACAGAAAATAATCTAAAACTAATTTTATGGCCTTATTTAGACCTTATAATGTCTAATTCCTAATAATACATCATTTTTGACCCTTTGGACATGTTAAAAATGTGTGTAAACCTTTTTCATTTTAGAAAATACTAGTGTGCCACTCACCACACCTAGAAAAGGCCACCCACTCTTCTCGCCAATTAACACGTTGAAAACATTTTAGTTCTTCCAATACATGACCAACTAACTTCCCAAATTCCATAACATAATCCTACATTCCTTTTTTGTTTGAAATATATTCTATGAATAATTTATGTTTAATCTTAAGGTGGTGGTTCGAGAAGAGGTAAAATTATTAACTATGAATTTTTGTTTTATTTACTCACACCTCCTTAAAATATTATCAATTTATTCTTATATAATTAAAAAAGAATCTCCCACATACTTATATATTATTATGTTGATGGATTTATCTATAGATATATCCTCTTCCCTCAAACGTGAAATGATAAAGTCGCTCATGTGTATGATGTTCTACCTTCTCACAAACTGATGTAACACATTTTACATAAAAACCTATCTTGGTTGGGTATGATGGTTAATATAAATAATATATATATATATATTATTGATAAAAAAAATTATACATTTGGATCCATTATATCATATATACCTTTTTTACTTTTTAATTGGTATAGAACATCATAACACCGCTCTTCTATATAGAAAACTACTGCCACACGAAGAGATGCGGTTTGTTTTTCACTACCACTTTACAGGGAAGGTAATAAGGATAATTTTAATGAATATATTTCATAAAAATGATATAATTATTATATAAATTAAATATTTATCATTCTGAAAAGATAATATATCCTTTTATTTCTTTTGCTGAAAAATGATAACATTGTTTCTGTATGGGTGGAAAACCGCCTTCACGAAGTGACATGAATCTATTTTCATCACCAAACCACATGGATGATATATATAAGTATATTTAAAGAAACAATATTCTATATATGTTATTATAATTCTGTAATGATAAAGTATTACTTATGTTCTTTCCATAGTGATCATTTAAAAATTGAAATGTTACTAATGTGTACGTACGACCTACCATATCTATGATTGTAACGTAGATCATTTTTCGTAACCATATTTTATGATTTTTTTAAAAGTATAATTTATATATCAATATGATAATTATTTCATGATTATTATTCTAGAAATGTTTAAATAAATACCTCTTTGACCATAGTCAACCTACCAAAGTCATTTTTGGACACATAAGCCAAAAATCAGTGAAACATCTGACATAACATTAATTGATTAAGTAATCATATATAAAATGGAAATAATTTAATTAAAAGAAATAAAAAACTTTTAAAAAGTTATTAATAAAGTTAATAATTAAAACAAGTTTATTATTCAAGAAGACAAATAACGGATATGATTAGTTAGGCTCAAGGTAAGGGTTTCTCATCACACTTTTACTTCCATGAGATGTACACTATATTAACCAATTATTTATTGTATTTAGTGTATATATTTCCCTTTTTACGTTAAATCAAGAATTCATATATCTTCAGGGTATTCAATGTTTCATTTTAATTTATTTCATTCATGGGGATTATGATACAAAAGATACCAAAGTGGCTATAGTTTATTTCACAATCCCACCATTATTCAGGATTGTTTTTCTCTAAGTACCACTTAGGGGAGTTATTTTATATTTATTTCTTAAAATAAATATGTTTTATTCTCCTCTAGTTATTCATGAAAATCTTCATGTAATAATAATATTTTTTTCTCTTTTTTACTTAAATTTGTTAAGAAAATGTTTTAAGAAAATCCATATTTATTTCTCTATTCAGTCAAAAATCATTTTTCTTCAATAAACTTGTTTTGTATAAATGTTTTCAAAAATATGTTAACATTATACATAATTATTTAATAAAAAAATGTTTTACATATTATTTAATTATTAAATTTTTTTTTGAAAGGAATATTCTTGTAATTTTCAGAATAAGACACTTTTCTATCTTTTTTATAGTGAAAAAGGAATGTTATT
Organism: Viscum album; assembly: GCA_963277665.1. Classification (NCBI taxonomy): domain Eukaryota; kingdom Viridiplantae; phylum Streptophyta; class Magnoliopsida; order Santalales; family Viscaceae; genus Viscum; species Viscum album. Next base: position 3,709,006 of record OY728165.1, read on the forward strand.
TTGAACTTTTATGGAATATACAAAATTACCTATTGTCCTGACCATCATTTATTTGAATCTTAATTTTAATGTTTTTAATAAAACTTTTTAATAAAATTTTTCTTAATATTATTTTAATTATTCATTTTAATAATTTATTTTTAGTGAAAAGGATATTGAAAATATGTTAGGAATTTTTTATTTTTAAAATAAAATGGATTATTTTCCAAAAAGACTATTATACTCAAGGAATGTTCCAAGTGATATTTCAATATAAATTTCCATGTAAGAAGACATCCTTTAATGTTACTTATTATTCAATGAGAATATAATCAAATGATACCAACCTCATTAATTCTCCAGATGAATTATGATCAGTTTGACTGAGTATATACTCTGTTAATACTATTCATTTTACTCTGGATGGTTTATGATTATGTTCATTTTTTAGGGAAAGTATTTACACATTATATTTTAGTTTAAATATGAATGATTATTTGCATTATGTTTCACCCCTTCTATATGAGGAATGAATTAGACTTAGTATAAAGTCGGAAATGCCTTTTATAGCCCCATGATTCATCAATAGGACTCATGAGACAAACTATATTGGGTTTTGGATGGGGCCTTACCCATTTCTGTATAAGTCTTGGAAGAATGCCTCAAATGATTAAGATGTCTTGGAACAAAGCCTTGATGGTATTTTTTAGATGTCCAAAATTATGAATTCCATCACTATGAATTCATTTATTGTTATTCTATGTGATTATTTGAGTAATTAGAATATCTATTGTTAAGTTTCAAGATCATGTGATTATTTATATGGAATAATTTGATCATTATTTATTCCGTCCATATTATTCTCATATTATTCTTTAAATGTCATGTGTTTTAGTTATTTACCTTTCCATATTTATTTTTCATTATTTATTCACACATTCTATTATGTGCTTTCCATTACTCAACATCTGGGGTCACCCATTTCTTATGTTCTATTTCCCTATGATATGAGGATGTGTTTTATGATTGATACGTAGGGAATCACTAAGAGGGAATAATGAAATTATCAAAAAAATTATATATATATTTTATGTTTAAAATGTAATGTTAATGTTATTTATATATCAAGATTACCAAGACTACTAATATATTCCGTCCTTCGAGAAGTGATTCCTTATATCTTATTCCAATGTAATAAAGTAGACATCAACTCTAGGATATTGGGGTCAGGGTCTCTATATCCATATTAAAAACCAAAAAATATACAATTAAAATGGCTTAACCAATAAGAAAAATGAATAAATTTAATTTTATAAAAAACCAATTTTTCTAATTGTTTTTAGTTTTTTTGGTTAATTTTGGTAAATTGATGTTTGTCTCACCCCTATCTAAGACCATCATCACTATAGCACCATGACCGAAATCAGTAGTCCTGATCCAAAGTTCCACATGACCTCATCCACACCTTTACATGGATTAGAGGCATCTAGCTAGTAATGAGGGTCTAAAGTGGTGTGGGGAGACAATAACCTTGGTAAATATATCATTTATTCATGTTATATTCCCCTATGTTGGTAATTTAGATTATATTAGTGCAATATATATCTACCTTATGCTATAGTCCTTGATGATTTGGGACCCATTTAAGTGTATCCCTATGTGCTACGATGTGGGACAATCTTTTTATAGATTTCCTATAAACTATTGAGGCCCCTTAAACATAGCATTATTTTAGTTTTTTCACACAACGTTGGGAAACTTTAGGGCATCTTAAAGTGATATTGTAGCCTCAAGATCCTGAAATAATTCTTGGAATTATGGGATCTACTCATCTTGATTCTAATTGAGTTTCGACTATTATAAAATAATCCTTTAGTAATTCTAAAAATGTCCTTTATCGTTTATAGAGAAGCACAGACTAACAAAGTGAGATTAAAATCCCCAATCTATTATTAATGTTAAGAAATATTTTATAAAGTATACAATTATCAGTAATTCTAAAATAGCTGATAAATATAACCTTTGTCAAATATTTTTTATGAATTGATAATGGACCCATTTATCAGTTCTTCTAAAATAACTAATAATGGACTCCTTTATCCGTGCTTGTAGAAGTGCTAATAAAGGGGCATGTTGTAGTGTGCATCAACAACACACTAAATCACCAGCATAGTGAGCTATAACAACACACCAAAACACCAAAAATACCACTATATCAACAAAATCAAGAACCTATATATAATTTATATGAAATAAAATTTATAACAAAAATACAAGAAAAAAATATATTATAAACATTTCGAAAATTGGTTTATAGAATTAAATATGTAAAAATTATTACATACATTCAAAAACAATAGTTATTCTTTTTATTTTTATCATAATCCCTAATCAATGAAAAAAATTATATAAGAAATAAATTCTTATGTTAGTAATAATATAAATAAATTAATTAAATGAAAGTATTAATTTTAAATAAACATTGAGTCATACTAGGAACACTGTGTATCAGGATGAGTTATGGTTAATTCATTGACATAACACCATTTTTTATTTGTCTTCAATAATTATCAATATGAAAATTAACTGAATAAGTATAAGATAAAAATTATAAGGAAATTAATTAATTAATAGAAGATAGAATGATGAGAAAAAAATATAGGCTCATTTTCTTGGTTTTGGCGATGTGATGCACATTTTAAACTAAAATTACAGTTATATATTGAAAAGATGTAGTTGGAGTCATACAGGTTACACAATACATTTTATTGAGGTGATACTTATTCCTACACATCTCAAATGACTTATGTGTCATTTTTCTAAAGCATCATAATAATCAAAACGTGTTTTCATGGTTTTAAGTATGTCGCTTGTCTTTTTTACTAAAATATCATTTTAAACTGGTTTGGAGCACTTTGACACATTATGGTTAGATAGTGTGTTGGTATGATATGATAAAAAGTCCAACATTTCACACATGTATTATCAAAAATTTATCCAAAATTATCAAGACAATCCGAGCATGTTTTCACTGTTTTCACTGAGTGACACTTTTTGAACTAAAATGTCGATTTTAAACTGATAACTGACACATTTAGTCCTAACATGCACATCTTGTATAATATTTTGGTGAGGATAATTAATATATGTTATAAATGAAATATGGATCATTTTTTTAAACTATATAACTAATATTAATGGGTGTTTATGGTTTTGAGTAGAACAATTGTCCTTTTTAATAAAATTGATGTCAATTTTAAATAAAAAGATGCACTTCCATTCATAAATATAACATCATGCAACAGATTGAGGTTAGGCTGATTCCTACAGATAAAAAATGAAATATATATCATTTTCATAATGTATCAAAACAATATGAATCAATTTTCTTTGTTTTAAGTAGGCCACATTTCCCTTTTACTAAAATTGACGTCAATTTTAAATAAAAATATGTATTATTATTTATAATATTAATACTATGTGTTTGATTGAGGTGAGACTAAATAATAAACATCTTAAATGAAATATATATCATTTTAGTAAAGTTTCAAAACAATCTAAATGTGTTTAATCAATTTTGAGTACACCACTTTTATTTTTTACAGAATAAAATTTTAAACTGAAAGCACACACTTTGACTCATATAGATCACATTGTATATTTTTTAGATGTGAAAACAATTAAAAAATATAAAAAATGACTTATATATGTCATAAATTATCAAGAAAATATGAGTGAGTTTTTTAATTTTTCATTGTGTGACATTTTTTGAACTAAACTATCAATTCTAAACTGATAACAGACACATTGGGTCATATTGGACACATCATGTATCAAATTGAGGTGAGGATGATTCATACATGTCATAAATTACGTATCCATTTCCTGAAAGTATAAAAACAATATGAATGTGTTTTTTTGGATTTTAGTATGTGAGTTTTCCTTTTTACTCAAATTGATGTCTATTTTGAATAAAAAGATACACATGGATTCATTACAGGCACACTATGTGTCGGATTGTGGTGTGGCTGATTCCTAAATCTCCAAAATCACTTAGGGATCATTTGACTAATGTATCAAAAATATTTGAATTCATTTACTCAGTTTTGAGTATGTCAGTTGACTTTTTTACTAAAATTAATCTCAATTTTAAATAAATAGAAGTACTTGGGGTCATACCGGTTACATCATGTGTCAGATTTATATGGGAATGATTTATACACATCAAAAATGACTTATGGATCATTTTCATAAAGTATAAAAACTATTATAATATGTTTTATCAGTTTTGAGTATGTCCGTTTTCTTTTTAACTGAAATTAATTTCAATTTAAAATAAATAGAAGAACTTGGAGTTATATCGGTCACATAGTGTGTTGGATTGAGGTGAGGCTAATTACTACATTCCCCAAAGTCTAAAAAAATTATAACTAGAATTATTTCCCAGATTTCCATTTCTATTTTTTGTTGAACTACCAACACTTAATATTGACTCAATGTTCTTAGTAGAAAAACCATTATTGTTGTTGAAAACCAAAAGAGTGGTGGTATCTCCAGTTCCCATTATATAATAACAAGTCACTATAATGGACACATGATCTTCCTCCACAATTTTGTATTTCAATAATGAGAAATGGGTTTAGGCTAATAACATGAGTCAATATGAAATGATGTTAGTTCTACAAAGTAATCAAATGGAAATGGAAATCATGGTAACAGTGGAAGATTGAAATATTTAATCTCTTTTGTGGATTTTTGTAGTTAGCTGAAATAAAAACATGACTTCCAAAAATATCTATAAAAAAACTAAATACATATTAGAAAAAATTATAGGTAAATTAACTTAAAAATAATATATAAAATAATGGAAAAATTAATTGAATAAGTAGTAGGAATTCACCTTTTCAAGATGATTGTTTGCATTGTTGATGCATATTCTTATTATCATTATCTCACTTTTAGTCTCTAAGTCCAATCCATCATGAGCATGGGAATCGTCGAAAAAACCACCCCAACTCAAAAAAAAAAGAATCCATCTGTATATGAAATAAATTATTATATGAGTAAAACTAAAAAGAAATAAATTAAACATAAATATGAAAAATACATTAATTATTTATACAATTATTTTAATATAAAAATGTTAAGATTACCTTTGTGATTGAGGAGAGGCTGCGTTGTTTCTCTTCTCACGAAGGCAGTACGGGGAACTTGAAGGAAAGTGATAAATGCAACACAGTAGGGGTGAAAAGGTTTTGAGGGAGAATAAGTATATTTATGTTTTTGTATAAGAAGACACAAAATATAGATAGAAATATTTTAAAATAATTGATATCTATAAGGAATAATGAAAATTAAATCAATGTTTCATTATATAATTATTTGGTAAAATAAATAATGTATATCATAACATTAACTTTATGTCTTCCAAAATGGATTCCATCATTATTGTTTGTTCTTCTGAGGGATTGGTAACATCATCATGTTAAGAAATCATTATATTAATGGATAGTGAAACATTTAATTTATATTATGTTAATGTAGTAGAGAATATATAATATTATGAGGAAAAACATAGTATATTAAAAACACTTCTACATTATCATTAAAATCTCATCACTTTTTAAAGGTTTTAGGGATTTGGTTCCTCTATCAAGAATCCAAATCCCCCATTTGTGGTCCCCAATAATGTACAATACATTTTAAACATTTGGACCATAATGAAAAAATTATGATCTCCAAATTAATGGGTCATTCTATATTGAATTTTCATCTGACCTAACATTTGATTTAGTCTTCAGCTGGACTACTAAAAGAAAAAAACATCAAATCGTGCATCAAAACATTAAAATCATGTGATTTTAGTTCTTATAAATTCAAAGTAGTCATTTAAATTACATTCTTGATATTTTAAGAATACTACTCTGAAACATTTTCACTATTAAGGAAAAGATAAAAATTCAATTTTTTATTTCTAGATTGAGTGTAAGATGCTGGATTAAGAAAAGTATTCCCTTTACCCTTCAATGGTTTCAACTCTTATATATAATAATAAAGGAAACCCTACATTTGGATATTTCATATAATATTAGTATTCTTTTAAGAAAATGGGTAATTGAATTTAAGAAAATCATTATTCAACTTTGGTAGGTGTTATCCTCTGGATTCATTCAATGGTGAAAGTTATAGAAAATGGTCATCCTCATTAACTAATCTACCGAACATTTTTCATTCAATTGTTTTTTTTGAAACACATACTCCATATTTAGTGGACATGCACCTATGTTTCTTGAAATACTATAAGCAGTAGTCATCCATGGGATCACTAATGCTCATAATTTTATAAGAAACATAAATGAGATGGGGGATGAGTCTCAAGGAAACAAAATTCAATAATAACTATTCAGGAGATGAAGTTTTTGAGGTTGAAAATTATATGACATTCTGTTCTCAAAATGGGAAATACCTCCCATTTGTGCGAGTTACTCCATTGGATCTAGTTATTAACTCATGGCCTATTGAAGTGGAGATTTGGTGGGGGGAATTCTTGTATGTTATTAAAGGGGTCTTGGAGGTAAAAAATTATGATATATGAATCTTTAGAGACTCTATGAATTTTATATTTATAGGCTAAATATCAGTTTTATCACATTAAAACATGTAAATAAGACTAGTCCTACCTCTATTAAAATGATTCACCATGTATTTCTTAAATTCCTAAAATAATTTAAATTATTATATAGGACTATTAAGGAAGAATAAGAAACCAAAATATGATAAAAAATAATAACAAACTATAATTTGATCAACTAAAATATATAAAAACGAATTGATAAAACATTTTAATAAAAAAAGTGTTATTTTATATACATGGATGGTAATAAGTGATTCATAGGGGTGGAACCAATAGATGTAGACCTAAAATTTTAGTCATAATGAAATAAATAGTAGTAATTATGGAAGATATAGAGGTTTTAAGTAAAATTGGAGATAACACACTCTTACAAAAATAGTTTTGAAGTTAGGTGAATCTTCATATGTAAAATTGGAAGATGAATTTCAACTGTTGAATAGACTCTATTGAAATATATTTTATAATATATTGGTTTAATATATTTGTATAAATTGTTTATGTAATATATTTGTATAATATAATTGTGTAATATATATATGTAAAATATATATTTATATTTATATATTTTTTAATATAATATATATATTTTTTGTATAATATATAAACTTTTATAAAATATTTTTATAATATAGAGAAATATAATATTCATTATATATTTATATACATATAAATATATAATAAATGATTATTTTTTAAATGTATATATATAAATTTTTGTGACATATTTTTATAACATATTTGTTTAATATATATTTTTATAATATAATTGTATAATATATTTATATTGTATATTTACACTATATATTGGTATAATATATTTTTATAATATATATTTTTATAGTATAATATATATATATATATATATATATTTGTATTTTTTCAATATACATGCCTACATCTGTCTATATACAAAAATTGATATATTTTACACCTCTATCTAAAACCATGGAACCTTGAGAAATTTTAAACTTTTCATTCGTGAATCATGATCCAATCCTACTTCATGAAACTAACCAATGGAAATTATGTTCATCCATAAACATGGTATGTGACTAACTCTTTCTATGTTCAAGTAACATTTATATGAAATATCATCTTTAACATTACCCTTCCCTATAATATGAATATCATTATCATCGACTAAATGGACATTACTAAAAAATGAGATACATAATAATCCTTGCAACCCTTCTGTGTTATATAGAGGAATGAAGTCTCAAAATTAATGTTCCATTATTATAATGGATTTTTTAGACTAAAAAATATACAATTTCTTCCTTCAATGGAGTTGTGGTGGGTGAGTTGCACAGAATCATCGAGGGATAAGGGTGGATGAGTGCAAGGAATGATATTCCCATCTCCTTTCAACAAAACATCCCCAATAAATATTGTAGACCATATGGATATGATATTGGTAAATTAAGGATGATTATAAAAAATATAAATAGATATCTCCAAAAAACCAATCAATAACTTCGGAGGATGAGGATAAAATATGATACCTTGGACTAAACCTTTGAGTTATCCGAGAGAATTTAGAGATATCAAAAACCTAGAAAATATTTGACCCTTGGATTCATTCGACCGTTGAATCATTCGATCCTTGGATTTGTGCCTTGAAATTGTTCGAGCCTTGATTCAAGCCTTGATTCAAGCTTTGACTCACTCAGTAGGAGCACCAGTATAGGGTGGAGTCCATAGAAATATTTAGATATCACGATGATTTCACGACTTCTTATGGTTAATTTAAATATATTAAGACACTTTTAAGAGTGCTTCTAAAAAAGTGATGATAAAATTCATCTTTACCAGCGCTAAAAAATAACTCATAAAGGGTTTATAATTATAATTCTAAATAAAACATTTTGTAAGTATATTTATATAATTATATATATATTTAATAAATAAATATAAATATAGTTAATATATTCCTTATTTGAATATATTTATTATTGTTTCATAATTATTTAAATATATCATTATTTATTTATAATTATATTAATAATTTTATGAAAATAATATTAATATCATTATATATATAATAAATATAAATGTAGAAAATACATTAATTTTTAAATAAATTTATTATAATTGTACAATTATTTAAATATATATAACTATTTATTTATAATTATATAAATTCTTTTTTCTAAAATAATATTTATTTATTTATAACTATAAATATATAAATATATTAAAATAGTAAATATATATTTCTAACTGTATTTATTTATAAATATCTTTTACAAATATTTTTTTAACATTATTAATTAATATTTAATCTTAATTGAATTCTTATTAAAAAGGTGTAAAATTGAATAATTAAAAATGGGAACAGTTTAACAATATTGAAAAAATGGATATGTTTGATTATTTAAATATATTATTATTAAAAAGTAGATATATATTGAAATAAAAATGAATACATATTGAAAATATTAAAAACATTTTAATTAAATATATATTAAAGAAATAATAAAAATTGGTTAAATTCCCAAAAAATTACGTGTGTGTGTGTTAGTTGTATATAAAAACGCATTAATTAAGTATATGTGAAACCAATAAAATATGTTTGATCTATTTTAAATTGAAAAATAAAACAATATTCAATTATGTTCATTACTCAATGCAACAAGTCAGTATTTTTAACTCACATTAATTTTTAATTATAAACCCTTATTCACTAAATATATTTCAATTTAATAAAAATAATAAATAATTTTTATTATATAAATCATATTTATATACATTCATAAATATCTATATATTTAATATATTCTATTTATTCACATTATCAATAAATATTTAATTAATAAAATGCTTATTATTTTTCTCAATATAATTATTATTTTATTTTTATTTGTTTAATATTCATTCACATATATATATATATATTTAATATATATACTATTTATTAGTATTTATAATTTATATATAGTATATTCAATTTATTTATTTTGATCTATAATTATTTAAGTATTAATTTTTTTAATTTTTTTAATATACTCATTTTTATTGTTTATTTATTAATTAATTTCATTTTGTTAGGATTTTTTTTTTCATTTTTAAAAAGTTCTAATAAAGGATCCCTTTATGGTCGCTAAAATTAAATAACTAACAAAGGCCACTCTTAATCATTGCTAAAACATGCACTGATAATGGGTTCCTTTTATTAGCACTAAGTTGGGTATCGAATCATGGAAAATCTTGATATTGATGTCAACATGCTTTAGGTAGGATAATCCTTAATATATATATCCTTTATATGTGGTTTTTTGAGTGATATAATGGTTTGTGCCTGTGAATTGAGACCCATTATTGAGTTTGATCACATGCGCGTGTGTGTAGCTAATGAGACCCATGTTTGATATTGATTACATGTGTGTGTGTGTGTGTGACTAGCACATGATACCCATGTTTGATGCTGATCATATGTCGGAGTGTGTGTGTATGTTTGGATATTGATAATCACTCTTGATTTTATATGTTGTACCTATATTTGCGATTCCATTTTGGGTATGGATGTATGGTTATTATAGGATTTTTTTTGGTAACAAGTAATAGGTGGACCATTTTGGCTTTTTTATCCCTTAGAGGGGGAGAATATGTGACATGTGATAATGAAAACGATAGATTGAGACATGGAGAAAGGCTAAAATGACCTTATAGCCTAATTTGAGACATATTTCTAAGGTAAAATGATCTTATGGCTTGACCTTAGTTAGTATAGGGGTATGATGGCCTAGTGGCCTGACCTGAGACATAATGCTAAGATTAGATGACCATGTGGCCTAGCACATGGTAGTGTCAGGGTACAATGGTCATGTGTCCTAACTTCTGATAGGGATGGGGTTCAACAACCTTGTGGCCTAACAGAATAATCAATGGTCTTGTTTCTGGTCAGAGATATATGTGGTTTCCTTATGGTCAATCCATAATAACAACTTCTGTTATGACCAATCTTTTAGTATGAAGCCAAATATAGTATAACAGAGGTTCATATTGGCTAAGTTAGTGTATGATCTCTTGATTCATGATTTTTTGTCAATTGATTTTATATTTCCTTATTATCATTGCATACACATATTATATATATATTCTTATTTTATGGATTCATTGGTGGTATCCTTTTAGGTTTATACTCACACCCTGTATTAGAATCTCACTGCATATATAGACTTCTTGGTCATGGATCTAGGAAAGGAAAATAGACTAGTGATAGGGAGATGAGGCGATAGAGCATGGGGTTTATAGGAAGTACCATAAAAGACTCTAGAGTGTTTTTTTAGTTTCTTCATTTAGGTTCTAGTTGTTTCTTATACATTGTTTTTACCTAACACTTTGGTGTCCTTAAATTATTATTTGTTTGAACTACCATGAAATATACTAATAATATTCTTTATGTTTTATTCCTATGTGATGTTTACCAAGTTATATATATGATTACCAAGGGAATAGTATCATCACATTACCTAATACCCTCAACATTAGTTGGAAGCCTCTTGAGTATGAGTATGTATACATGTGGCCATGTGGCATGTCATGACTGGACCTACCGGGGTCCTCTTAGCTAGTGTAAATCCAAGTGTGAAACCCTTGTCCTACCTTCAATAGTCCAGAGTCAGATAACTAGTGTCAAGTAGGAATATCACACACATGGGAGGCCTTAGAATAAGGTACCTGTACACACACACACACCGTCACATCACTAATAGTAATATAATACAAGAAGGAAATGAAAAACTAATACTAAGATGCATGAATACAACTAAATCCCACATCAGATTGTAAAAATATATAGAAATAAGTGGGTTAAATAAAAGCCCATAGAAAACTATATAAGAGTGAAACATTATAGAAATAAGGGGACTGTTGTCAAGATGTAAATCCTATAACCAACAACCATCTATCTAGAAAAACTATTCTATACATTCTCTTGGTACACCTAGGACTCCATATAATGGGGAGTTTTCTACATAATACATGACTTGTTGGGTGATCCCATTCATGGATGAGTATAAAAAACATTGTTGAACAAACAAGAATCACCAAACAGAAAGAATCAAGGGTGTTAACTCATAATAAAGGATAAGATAAAGCCAAATACACTCAATATAGACACCAAGTCTCAATGTATGGTCACTTCTACTCTGCCAGCCTGTGATTTTGATCGAGGATTCAGGGAAATTATTTTCTAAGAGAACTTACTCCATAGGTCTTTCTAACAATATTGGAACTCATCTGAGATGTTGTGCTCCCCAGGCCTACCCATTAATACGTACACTTTAGATTACAGATGATGGAAAAACAAAAATTGGACATTTCAACCAAGGCCTATAGTGGACACTTAAACCTACCTGGACTAATCTACCACGATGGGGTCGTATTCCCTAAAATTCAAAAAATGGATAGTTGACCCAAACTGGGGAAGAATGATAAAGGATCACACCTCGAGCCACATAGAGAGATACCCAATTTTATCTTAAACCAACCCATAGAGGGGATCACTCATACTATTATTAGGATATGATTCTCATTATAACCTCATTAGAATGGACCAATGGAACACATCTGATAGATACTCATCTAGACTAAAGCTAATGGGGGATTCAACCTACCTTGGAATAAGTACACAATGTGTATAAAGAATAATTTACATGCCATGGAAATTTCAGATATTCCAGAGTTTGTCCCCATGCTTGTGTCATCTGGTCTATGCCTATGTACTTTGGTCATGACACTATATGTCAGTCATGCCTATAAACCATGACCATATACATTCCAACATACCCTTGTGGTATATTCGAGTTTTTCTATGAAGAGTCACATGATGTGTGAAAACTCACATGGAATATAATATTTTATTCATAATCTAAATCCTAGTCATTGTGGATGGGGATCCACCTGGAGTGTGTTGCTCCAAACTACACACTGTGTATTTATCCTTTTCATTTAATTTAAAGTAGGTTTAATGTGTCTCATCCACACCACCACCACCTTTGGATCCACCAAGAATCACACTCATAGAAATCAGATATATGGTTAACCGAGATCAAGTTGTTTCTGGTGGCCTGATTCTAGCCACCATATGCTCATGAAATGCCTCTCATCACCCCACATCAATGGAATACCAACCCATAGATGAAAAACCCTTGATCCAACTCCTGATCATCTATCATATTTATCACACCATTGTTATTCCATTAATCCAGAATCTAAACATGAAAAAACCAATCCATTGGACAAAAGGAATCTTTCACACAGATCTATTTTTTTCTATTTTAGAACCACCGGTCAAAAAGAAAATCGGTGATGAATGTTAGAAGGGTGAGGGAAGAAATAAAAAATTAACAACTCAATAAACAATAATTAGACTTTGTTCATGTTGGAGCTTATCCAATGAAAGGTAAAATTATGAACATTGAATAATAAACAATAATATATAAACCATTACTCATTTCATAATTTTACAAACAAAAACATCAAATAAAAATCCACCATCGATCCATGAATTAATCTTTTAAAGAAATTACTTATAATATGATATGAAAGAATAATAAATGGGGATTCATCCCACAAAAAATTCAAACATCATGATTTTATAGATCACTAATAAAGAATGATTTTTGAAACATTTTCATTGGAGAGATCCATAAACTCCATTGATGAAGAAAAACTCCTTGGAAAATTGATCATCGATCTGCGATCCAATTTGCCTTTATCTAATCCCTCATCTATGATCCTATAAAATATCTTGGGTTATACATATAACCCTAGTATTTTTCAATAATAGTTTTTAAATAAGATTGGATTAGGTTACAAATATTTAATAATAAATAAATCATTTAAATAATTAATTAATTTGTTATTCCTCCTCGGACTATACTAGAACAATACACCCGATACATACAAAGGTTATGTCATACCTAAAGTAAAAACCGCATTTTATATGAAATAGATATATAAAATTTTACATATGAAATAAAATTGAAAATATATTCCATTAATTGAATTAAAACTACTTTCATATTATATAATATATTTAATATTTTTATTATATCAACACCGAGGCTCCCTGGACCCTAGAAACCCACACCGACTCTATGCTAGACACCTAAAATATTATTTAAAATATTTCAAAAATTTAAATGGAAAAAGTAGGGTCATTATATTCTACACACCTTAGGCATTTTCTTCCCAAAAATAAAAAAATACAACTCAAAAATTTGAGGCTACAAAGCTCGTATCTAGTTTTCCACTCCCATATGTTGTCCTAAAGATTCTTGTTCTTCCATTAGACATGAAATAAGGGTATCACTCACACCAAAAGAATATTATCTTACCAATCCTTGATCTCTATTAGGTAATATACAACAATATATTCTTCATTTATTTCTAGATTTAACCAATTGATTATATGTGATGGGTCATAAAAATACCTCCATAGTTGTGTGATGTGGAAGAAATATTTTAACTGGTCTAACTACGGTGGTAGTCTAAGTTGTATTCCACCTCACTAATTCTATACAATATTTTGATAGGGAAAATGAATCTCATATATAACATTCCACCCATCCATATATCTGCACTCTTCTCTGAGTTGAGACCTTTATAAACACATGGTCTCCCTCTTCGAACTCCAAATGCCTTAATTGTCAGTCTGCATAAGTCTTCTAACAGATTTTTGAAATCTTTATCCTCTCTGGGATGATCTTCTCCTTCACTATAATTTCATGTAATAAATCTGGGCCCATGACTGCTGACTCCCCCAGATAATTCGAGTATATTGTTGACCGGTAGGGTCTCCCATACAAGGCCTAAAATATTTTTGTATTGATAGTGGAGTGGTGGATACTGTTATATGAAAACTCCACCAAGTGTAGGGATCCTCTAAAAAAATATAAATTCAAACATGTATTCCCAAAGAATGTCCTCTAGAACCTAAATTCTCTACTTGGTCTGTCTATCTATCTGGGGGTGAAACACTATGCTCAACTACAAATGAGTACCGAGGGAATCATATAATCCTCCCCACAATCATGAAATGAATAGAGAATTACTATTTGAGATGATTATTGAGGTAAATCCATGAATTAATACTATATCATGCACATAAGGGAATTTTAATCTCTTAAAAGAACTATTCTCCCAAATTTCTAGGAAGTGTGCCAATTTTTTGAGTCAGTATATGATCATCCAGATAAAATCATGACCACTAATAGATCATGGAAGCCCTATCGTGAAGTCTAGGGAGATACCATCCCACTTATACTCTAACACCTAAAGGGATTGAGAAAAACATGCTGGTACTTGGTGCTCAGCCTTTAACTTCTTACAAGTGAGGGATCAAGATATAAACTTAGTCACACAGGTTTTTCTATAGCTTCCAGAACTAACACCAAAGGTCCTAGTATATCTTTTATACTCTTGGATGTACTAATAGGGAGGTTTATGAGACTTTGTTAGTTCCTACTCTCATAGAATCACTGGTACCATCTTCCTTACTTATAAATGTATGTCATTCTCCCACATAAAAAAAATCTATTTGGAGCATGTCCAGTGCATATATTTCCATAAAAGGTCTACCAATCAATATCTCTAAGATGAGATTACCAAACACATTGATGTATTGTGGGTTAAAACCCATCTATTAGAGGTTAGTCACACCATCCTCATCCAATAACAATAACTACAATAAGGATAACTAATCTGAAACCTCACTCAACAACTGTCAATATGATATCATGCTAAGATAATGTTCCACCACATTACACTTTATAGTAGTATAGACTATATGAAATTCAAAATACTATATAAAATATATCCATAACCTCTATATAAAACTAATATATTTTTAATAAAATATATACTTGAGACTCTGGTTGTTAGAATGGATGATAAATTGATCTCCCAAAAGGTTGTGTAACCACATCTTTAGAATGAAAACCACATCTTTTAGGTACAATTAATGGGTCACATAGTTCTTATGACGGGGTATTAGATTTCTAGACCATGAAATAATCACCACCAGTTCCAGATCACAACAAAACCAATCTTAGTTCCGAATCAATTAAATAACTCCACATAATAAAAAAAAAATCTAATATAAGTTTCAAGATAGGGGTACTCATCAACCTCTTCAATAAATCCTAAAAATCACATGGGAACTCATTTTTACAAATGAATGGATTACCCTTTTGGATAATGGTATCCAAGGGTGTCTAAATATGGGAGAAACAGAGCATGAATCTTCAAAAATAGACAATCAACCCAAGGAAGCTTCACACCTTAGTCACGTTATTGGGTGGCTCCCATGATAGCACTACCTCAACCTTTGCTGGGTCCATTGATATACCCTTCTATGAGATGACATATCACAGGAAGTGGACCTATTGAATCAAGAAGTAAAACATCAAAAGATTCCAATAAATCTGGTTCTCTCAGAGTATATCCATAACTATCCCTAAATATATCATGTTGTCCTCCAATGATTCCATGTAAATAAGGATTTAATCGATTAATACTACAACAAAATAGTCAAAGAAGGTATAAAAGATCCTCTTAATAATCCCCATGAACACTACTAGGGAATTCTTCATGTCAAATGGAATCAAAAAGTACTCATAGTGAACATAATAACAGTAGAATTTCATCTTCAGTATATCCTCCTCTAGAACATGGATCTGGTGATAACCCAACCTAAGTTCAATTTTCAAGAACTACCTTAACCCTTTCAACTGGACTAAGGGGTCATTTATTATCATGGGTGGATACTTATTATTAATGGTAACATGATTTAGGTGATGGTAATCCACAAAGAACCTCAAGATAGCATCCTCCTTCTTAGAAAAAAACACTGGGGATACCTAGAAGGTGACACTGGGTCTAACATATCACTTCCATAGAAAATCCTCCAACCACACCTTTTTCTCATGAAGCTCTATGGTGTCTATTAAATATACTCATGTAGATATCAGTGCATCGACTCAATTCATGTCTATACAGAAGACAATTTCACAGTGGGTAGGTAATCCCAACATGTCTTCAAGGAAGACGTCCACATACTCATCCATTATTATAGGAAATTGAAATCCAATAATATCTACTAATCCAAGTGTAATTTTAAAATCCCAGAATCAAAACTTTCTGATCCTCTGCTAAAGACATAAAAATTCCAAAAGTGACCCAATTTTTTCTATAAAAAACATAAAATTTCAAAAAACAACATTGGAATACTTACATACTAAAGGACCCGTTAGTTTTAGAAATTAATATTATTTGGAAGAACTCTTAAAAAAGTGGGTTCATAAACAACCAGTTCGTAATGATCAATATAATAAAACACTATACATCCTTTTCTTATTTCAAAATTGGTCATCAACGTCATCCATGTGAATTACCTCTATAAAAAACCAATTTAACATCTTTCCCCGTAACCTGGGAAAAAGAATCATGAGAAAACAGTGATCTCAGATGATTAGGAAGGGTAAATATAGGAGATATAAAACCATGATCATTTGAAATCATTATATGAGAATAAATTCATGTGATCAAGAAAATAAAATTTGAATATTTTACCCTGTATATCAAAGTTCAAAATCTTGAGTCATGTAATAATATATGGATTCTCATAATACAAGAGTCATAAAATAGTCAAAGAACATGATCCAAGAGAGCATAACATAAGACATGGAATTGTAGAAAATTAATAATCAAAGAAAATAATTTCATTATTAGTTAAGGCTCTTTTCCAAGAATATCATAGTCTAATGGGTTCACTCACTAAAAAATGATTGTAGTAAAGGTTCACTTCCAAGACTATCTTAGTGGACAAAGTCCCTTACTGAACTAAGTTCACTTCCCATTCCAATCCTATCTATATCACGAGTTTTCAATCATTACCCAATGTTTTGGATGGAGGTATAGGTCCCAATAATTTCATAATTAAAACCATACATATGTGTTCTACTAGAATAAAAAACATGCATCATAAAAAAACTCATGAAATGAAATGGGTTTCCTAAACATTTCATCACAACATAACCCATGTAAAAGTAAAGTCATCATAAAAATAAACAATTTAGTGAAAGAATAAGGATGTTATCCATGGGTAATATCCCCGTTAATGCATAAGTAACATAAAATAATGTTATCTTTGATAAACATGATTTTTTAAATATTACTTTAAATAATTATGGACTAAAATATCCTTTTCATTTTGAAAACACATTTTTTTTGAAAATTCACACAATTACAAAGGGAAAAATTTTATTTGAAAAGAAAATTTTAATATTTTATAGAATTATTAAAGACATTATGGAAACATGAATGTGTAAAAATACACTGATGATGTAAAATTTAAAAAAAAACATTCCATTCATATTTTTGTTGGAAAAATCACAAATAATCCCATTTAGAAAAAAAAAAGATTCTTTTCAAACCATTTTGTAAAAGTAAAACATTGGTAAAAATTATTTTAAATAATTTAAGTATAATAGTGATTTTTTTTGAAAACATTTTTATAATACTATCTCATGGACAATGAATTTTTTTACAATGTAAACATAAAAGTAAACAATCTCAAATAATGATGAGATTTTGAAAGACACCCTTACAAACATCATATCATTTAAGTGAGAATTAACCAAAAGAATTGATTATGTATATTTGATTAAAATAAACATAAAATAAGTTAAAATACAATATATGCTGATAAAAAATAATTTCACACATAATCGAAGACTGACATAATCAATGATATAGTAGTTTAACCAAATGAATGGAAATTGCATTCAGAAACCCCTTACCTCAAGTATCTATTTTTTTATTAATGTTGATACCTCATATAAAATAAGTATTAATTTATTATAAATTTATTCCACAATTATATATTTATAATACCTTTTATGATTTATTTATTATATCTTATCACCCATTTATTAAGAATTTGTTATTAAAAACAATATTTGGGTGATAACTACTTTGTTTTTTAGACTTGTTTTGGTTCAGAAATTTGGGTCCCTATACATTGGACATGATCTCATAATTTATATATTATTAATCATGGTATGAAAACAGCTTATAAAAATTATATTCATTTATTGAAAGTAGAATTAAAAAAATGAATTATACTGTTCACAGAGATGGTAGGTCGTATGTACACATGAACGATTTTTCATTTTTAAATTGATGGAATGAACTAAAGATAAATAATAATTAAAATTTATAGAATTATTATTATATAATATATATCATATACTCTCATTAAAACCAAAATAATACCCATCCATAAAATATTGTGATGAAAAATGAATTGTATCACTATGTGGAGACGGTAAGCTGTACGCACGCGCGATACATTAACTTCTAATTTAATGGGAAATATGGTGCATAATGGTGTTTTCGTAATCATAATAAAATTTCATAGTATTAATAATAATTAAATTATTTTTTTATGTTAAAAATAATTCATTTAGATGTGGTAAGGAGGAGTATAAAAAGAAAGTGATCTCTTTGAGTGATTGCCTCTTCCTTGAAGCACCACTATTGTGTATCCTCTATAAAGATCTATGTTTGGTATTTTGAGATGACCAGAACCTCTATAATGTTGATATGTAAGTATAGAAGATAAATTGGTAGGGTATGGTCGAGTCTTAAAGCTCAAAATTATGAGAATAAGTGAGGGAGGAGGTGTCCATTTATAATTGAGGTGAGGTGGACTTTTGGAAATTTTCAAAGTATTAAATTTTTAAAAAATCAATTTCAATAGAAATACCTTCAAATGGCCTTGGATTAAAATATAATATGATAAAAGGTTTTAATATCATCTTCCAATATATTTTAGAAAAGTTTTGTTATTGTTTTAAACAATATCATTTTCATTAACCTTTAGTTAACCCATTTAAATTTTAACTATAATAACAACTTTTTTAGATTTAATATATTGTAATTCTTTATATGGTTTAAATTTTCCATAAATGGTTAAATTATGAAAATTTAGACCTTGTAATAATTGTGTTTTATTTTTTAAAATATTTTTATTATTTTTAAATAATTTAAGAAAATATTATTTGGATAAATTATTATTAATTTCAATCTTGATACTATTCAATTACACTGAAAAAAATACAACTAGACAAAAAGGAAATTAGAATATAATTATTTAATAACATTATAATATTTAATATAGATCTATAAAATTTATTTCATGAATTAACACATTCAAATTATACAAAAAATAATATTTGTAATGTAATTTACTTTATTTTTCTTTTAATTAAATAAATATTATATTATCATTTCAAAATAATTTATGGTAATTATATAAATTATAAAATTTAAAAGAGAATTTATATTATAAAAATATTAAATTAAAATCAAAATATAAATTTTGTCTCATTCATATATTCATTTTGTCCCTATGTGGACACATAAAAGATATTAAATACAAAGAGAGTGACATTTTGTAATTATATTTCGATTAAATCATTTATAAGTCATTTTTATGGATAAGTATCCTTTAAATAACTAAAATTATAGGTTATGGTGATACAGGTCAAATTATAATCATTTAATAATTTTTAAACATTTTTAGGTCATGGTTATACCCTTTTCTTTTTGTCTTAACATTTATTTGACCCCT
This sequence comes from Viscum album, assembly GCA_963277665.1. Lineage (NCBI taxonomy): Eukaryota > Viridiplantae > Streptophyta > Magnoliopsida > Santalales > Viscaceae > Viscum > Viscum album. The sequence continues at coordinate 3,729,261 of OY728165.1, forward strand.
TTAACTATTACCACGGCAATAAGAATATTTACTCTTTGAGGGTTCATATAGTTACAAAAAAATGAAAAGACCCATAAATGAATCATAAATGAAAATTTTAAATAAAAATCTTTTTTCCAAATTGTAGATTTTTATAAATTTTATATCAATTATTAAAATATGATTTATCTTGAAATGTCATTAATGTCAATTTTGAAACTATTCCTTACCTAGACCTTTTAAAATATCACAAAAACATGATAACTTAAGAAAAAGATTTTATTATATCATAAAAATGTCACGGGAATATATAAAATTCATTAATAACATTAATTATCTCAAATTATTTTTCTTAAAATATTTTAAATAACATTTATTTGATATTTCTATTTAAAAAATAATTACTTCTTCAACATTGTGTGAGAATTGAAGGTAATTATTTCTTCACTAAAAATTAAAATTAAATTACCATGATGTATATAAATAGTTTATATTTCAAATTACTACTTATAGTCGATGATATATTCAAAATAATTCTATATTAAAAATTTTATATTTATTAAAAATATGACTTTGACATTTGTGACTTCTATTCAAATAAAATATTATAAATTTTAAAGTCTCATCCAAATGGCTTCCAATGGTTATAAATTCAACCCTTGTATGACTAACTTCTAAAATAACACATCCAATAAAATTTGGGCATGTTTTATTGTCACTATCTGGTTTTTATCATTTTTTACCCTTAATTACCTGATTTACCCTTTATCGTGGTAACATAAATTACCAAGGATACTATTCATATTGACCCAAAAAATAAAAGAGACCTATTTAATAAATTTGGTACAATTTTTTAAAATTTCAAAACAAAGATGTTGCAAAATTTAATTTAAAATCAAAATGACAAAATGCATTCAAAAACATTTTTTTTGAAAAATACCATTTTTAAATTTTAAATGTTTTTATACTAAATTAAAGTATAAATTCCATTTAAAAAATAAGAATTGGATTAATTTAAATCAAAATTATCTAATTAAAATTTAAAATTCATCAAATAAAACAATTTTATCTAATAAAAACATTGAAAAATATAATTTTGAATGAAAATTTGTATTTTCTATTATTCATTAAACATCATAATTTTATGAAAATTATCAAACTTTTACCATAAAATAATTTGGATATTATGATTTGAAAAAATGAAGTTAATTTTCTCAAAAAAATTCCTAAAAACATTAAAATATTGTTATATTATTTTTACATTAAAAGTGAAAAAATCATTTTTGAAAAAAATATGTTTTTAATTAATAAAATTACTTTACTAATAATAGAGTACTTATTGATAAATTATTTATTAATACATTAAAAATGAGTGTGAACATTATATATATTTCAAAATTCCATTAATATTATTCATTCCCACCAATTTAGGCTTTATAATAGAATAAAATTTGTGGAAAGTGAAGCCCTACACATGAAATATAAATATTACTATAATGTTTTTATGGAAAGTGATAGAAAACATAGAGACTATAAAGTTAACCATAAAAAACCGTAAATTAGTGATTAGATAAAAGACCAATGATTTCTTGAAAATAAAAGTAAATAGTTAAATTTTTTTTCCAAAATCTGTTTCATTGTGTTGAGTAATTATATTACTTCCTAGAGTATTACAATACAAAAATATACTTGAAAATTACAGTTATTTCCCTTAATAAGTTTATGCAAAAACTAGGATTTTTCCCACTGATGAGTATTAAATCTAAATTGTTTCCTGCCTAAAGCATCAAAATAATCTTCTACAGATAAAAAAATCTCAAAAATTATAACTATATATTCTCTATATTGTTAGGAAATAATAAAAAAAATGGTTAGTAAAAGAGAAGATTAATATAAAAAAATAAACCCTTATATCAGTAATATCCAAAATTTAAAATAGACAATTCAATAAATAACTACCCTCAAAATTCCTCAAAAATATATAAGACAAATATTGAAACAAAAAAAACTAGAAGGATTTGATCCCATAATATTCCAAGATAAATTTTAGCATTTTTCTCTAAATAACATCAATCACTCTTAATGGATCATTCCAAAATTTAATTTCCCTCACAATCTTTAAGATATTATAATCATTTCCATAAATATATTTAATCACCATAAATCCATAATATAAATAGAGGTTCCTCTAAAAGACAAATCAAAATTTATTTTCATATAATATCCCATAATATCATATAAGGTTTTCTAAAATATAAATCTTCTTACAAAATAAAATTAATCACTTAACAAAAAAGTCAATATCAAAACCCATGTTATTCATACGATAAATCATATGTTCCCCAAATTCAAACTATTCTTCATCCATCAATTTTCTTATGTTAAAAATAAAATGTAATACTAACTAAGACTTCACATTGGCTAGTGGTTGTGGATGCACCCTTTTCACCCTTTTATTTTGTGTTTAATCTCTGCAGCCTTGCTATATGTGATGGGTTGTCACATATCCTGCGAGTTTCCCTCTTTGTAAAACTATATTAATATAATTCTTATAAAATTTTAGAAATTTGATAAAAAAAATCAAAAATAAACTAAACATATTCAACATTAAATAAATATTTTAACCTCAAAAGTCATCTCATACCTTTCATTTTTAATCTAAAAATGTAATAATCCATTAATTACCTTAAGGATAAATGTCTCCAAAAATATCAGTAGTAAACTTAAAATGTCATATATTAAAACCTATAAAGGGGTGTATAACACTTTAAACATATAATCTTATATACCGATAATTGTATCTATAACTCTTAAGATAAGTTCTCATGAAAACATTTTATCTCTAAATTTATATAAACCTTACCCTGATACCAAATTTAATTTCCTAGAAGTTGCACTTATGGATCTACAGCTATATAAATAAAATTTTAAATGAAACCCAAATTTTCCTATAAAAACATACAGTTTCAAAAGAAAATATTATATCACTTACACACCCAAGCCCTTTTCAATTTATATTTTTATATAATTTGGAAAAACTCTTAATAACATGGGTTTATAAACAACTGGTTCACAAAGATCAATATTATCTCCCACTACACCCATATTTTCTTAGTTCAAAATAGGTTATAAACATTATCCATATGAGATACTTCCCTAAAAAATCAATCAACATCTTTCCTCATAACCTAGGAAAGATAAACTAAAGAAAATGGTGAGATTAGATACTTAGTAAGGGTAAACATAAGTGATATAAAACCATGATCATATGAAAGAATAAGATGATAATAAAGGTATATGATCATGAAAATAACATCTGAAAATTATAACCCATATATCAAAAATCAAAATATTGAGTCAAGTAATATAATTTTGATGTTAGAAAATATGATTCATAAAATAATAAAAGAACATGAGCCAAGAGAGAATAACATAAGACATAAAATTATGGAAAACAAAAAATTATTGGACATAATTTCTATAGTTTTCAAGGATCTTTTCTAAGTCTATCATAGTTTAATGGGTTAACTACCTAAACTATCCTAAATTTCAAGGTTCACTTTCAAGATTATCCTGGTGGAAAAATTCCCTTACTGAACCGAGCTCACTTAACATTTCAACCCTATCAATATAATGAGATATAAATCATTACCCAATGCATTGGAGGGAGATATTGATCTCACTCATCCCATAATTAAAACAATACATATGTTTTCCATAATAATATAAATCATTAAACATTATAGAACCCATGAAAAGAAATGGATTTCATAAAACTTCCATTATTACATAACCCATGGAAAAGTAATGACATCATAATGATAAAACATTTAGATAAAGAATAAGGATGGTATCCTTGGATCATATCCCTAGTAAATCATAAGTAACAACAAATAATGTTATTTTAGATAAAAAGACTGTTGACATATCACTTTAAATAATTCTTGAGGAAAAAATCCTTTCCATTTTGAAAACACATTTTTTCTGAAAAGCCCCGTAATTAAAAAGGAACATATTTTATTTGAAAATAACCAAGAAAGATTATATAGGAAGCTTCAAATCATTAAGGAATCATAATATAGGAAAATATGCTGATGCTGTATAAATTTACTAAAGCATTCCATTCGTATTTTTATCAAAAAATACAAAAGAATCCGATTTAAAAAATGAAAAAAAATATTTTCAAACCATTTTTTAAAATCAAAAAATTTATAAAAATGATTTTAAATAATTGAATAATACTACTAAATTTTTTTTTGAAAAAATGTTTTAAAATAAAGGTAATTCACTATAAATTTTCCCAAAAACAAACATTAAAATAAACAATCTAAAAAATTACAAGATTGGTAAATAAACCCTTACAAATAACATATCATTGAAGTAATCATTATGAAAAGGAATAAATTATATGTATTCTCTATAAATGCACATAAAATAAGTGAAAATAAAACAAAAGATAATAAAAATAAGTTTTAAACATTATCTTAGTGTGAAATAATCAATGATATTGTGGTTTAACTCAATGAATGGAAACTGAGTAAAGAATCCCCTTACCTCAAGTCTAGATTTTGTTTTTTTCATGTTGAAACCTATTTTATAATAAATATGGATTTATTACTCATTTATTCCATAAAAATATATTTATCATTCAATTTATGATTTATTTATAATTCTTTATCACCCATGTAAAAATAATTTCTTATTAAAATCCATGTTCAAGGTGATAACTACTTTGTTTTCGAGGATTTGTTTGGTTCATCAGTCTTTTTCCTTATTCATTGGAATTGATATCATAATTTAAATAAATTTAATCATCGCATAAAAATTATATATAATAAATATATGCATATTTATGTTCATTCATATAAAGTACAATTAGAGAAATGAAATACATCGTTCATGGAGATAGTAGACTGTATATACACATGAACACTCTTTTCATTTTTCGATTGATGGAATGAATGAACGATAAATAATAATTAATATTAACATTATTATTATTACATAATATATATCATATATTCTCATTAAACCCATATTAACACCGATACATAAAATATGGTGATGAAAAATGAATTGTATCGCTATGCGGAGACGACAAACTTTATGCACGAACGATACTATCAAATTTTGTTTGGTGGGAAAGAGGGTGTGTAATGATTTTTTCATAATCATAATAAAATTTCATAATATTGACTATAATTAAGCTATTATTTTATTATAAATATCAAATATTTAGAAGAGGTAATGAAGAGTAGATAATGAAAGTGATCTGTTAGAGGGATTACCTCTTCTTTTGAACGTCTCCTCTAGATCTTCACTAAAAATCTCTAGTTTTGGCATTTTGAGAAGACAAAAATACGTATAATGTGAGCGGTGAAGTTGGAAAGATATTTTTTCGGTATAGTTTATTTTTATCGCTCAATTTAATGTAAAAAGTTGAGGGAGGAGGTGTCCTTTTATAATTGAGGTGAGAGGAACTTTTGGAATTTCTCAAAATATTAATTTATAAAAAAATCAGTCTCATTCTAAATAACTCCAAAAGGCCTTGGATTCAAATATTGGATGACATAAATTTATTAATATGATAAACCAATATATTATATATTTGTTTTGGTACTATTATAAACATTATCATTTTGATTAACATTTAGTTAACCCATTTAAATTTTAACTATGGTAACAAAGTTTCTATCATTATTGGATTGTAATTTTTAATTATATGTTTTTAATTATCCATAAATGGTCAATTTATGAAATTTTAGACTTTATCATAATCAAATAGTATTTTTCAAATTATTTTGATTTTTTTAATTAATTGAATAAAATATTATTTTGATAAATGACAAATAATGTCAATTTTGATACTATTCATTTTTGTTGACTTCAAATATATCTATAAAAATGGAAAATTTAAATATAATGCTTCAATGAATCTCTAATATGTCATATAGATCTATAAAATTCATTTCATATTATAAATCAATAAAATTATACAAAAATTAATATTTTCAATGTAATTTATTTTATTTTACTCTTAATTACATAAATTTCATATCATCATTTCACAAGCATTTAAGGTAATTATATAAATTAGGAAAATTAAAAACAAATTTATATAATTAAAAAAATTACATTAAGATAAAAAAATAATTTTTTTAGATTGTATATTCATTTTCCTTCTAGGTACACATAAAAGATATTAAATACAAAGAGAGTTTCATTTTGTAACTATATTTTATTTAAAAAATATTTAAATCATTTTCACAGATTAGTGTCAATTAAACAAAAAAAATTAGATCCTAAGTTGATTAGGGAAAAATCAAATTCATTTAACAATTTTGTTGAATAATTATAGTCCATGGTAATAAAATTATCTTTTGGTTTTTACCTTTATTTAATCCCTTTAACTCTTACAACAACAAAATTATTTTTTACTCTTTGGGGGTTCATATATTTACAATAAAATGAAAAAAACCCACAAATGAATAATGGATTACATTTTTAACCTTATCTCATTCATTTAGATGAATTTATTAAATTTATAAATTTTATATCCTTTATTAAAGTATTATTTATTTTAAAATATAATTAATGAAAATTTTGACACTATTCCTTATATTAACCTTTTAAAATATCAAAAAAAGTAATATAAATTAGATAAAATATTTTATTATATCACTAAGATGTCAAGTTTGTTTATTAAATTCATTGATCACCTTAATTTTCTCAAATTATATTTATTTTAATATATTTAATAATATATAATTGATATTTCCATTTATAAAATAATTACTCTATCAACATTGTGTGATCATTTATGGTTATAATTTTTTACTAAAAATTTAAATTAAAATACAATGTTTTAGATAAAAATTTTATATTGAAACAAAATATTTATAGTCTAAGATATAGTCTCGATAACCCAACATTTTAAAATGTTATTTTTATTAAAAATATGTATATGAAATCATCGACTTTCTTTAAATAAAAAATATAAATTTCATAGAAATAGTTAATGGATCCAAATGGTTATAATTTCAAACCTTGGATGGTTAAGGTATAAAATAACTCATACTATAAAATTGTTCCATGTGTTAGGGTAATGTTTAGTTCTTATCATTTTATTTTTTCCATTAGTTACCTAATTTACCCTTTACTGTGGTAATAAAAAATTTCAATGTTACTGTTGAATGTGACTAAAAAATTAAAAGGGACCTAATTATTAAATTTGGACCTGCTGAATAAAAATTTGCAACAAATTTTTAAAAATTCTAAAAAATTATTTTGCAACATTAAATTGAAAATTAAATCGATAAAACACAACAAAAAATAGTTTTTTTTGGAAAATTCGATTTTACAATTCAAAATGTTTTTTTACAAAATTAAATTACGAAATCTATTTAGAAACCATAATTGGATTAATTTAAATCAAAATGAACTCATTAAAAATTTCAATTAATCTAAATATAATTTTACCGTGTAAATATTTTGAAAGATATTATTTTGATTAAAAATTAGTATTTTTAACTATTAATTGAAAAATAAAACTTTTCAAAAAATTATCAAAACTATACAAGAAGTAAATTTGGATATGATAATTTCCAAAATTATGTTCATTTTATAAACTTTATTTCATAAAAATATAGAAATTAATTATATTATATCTATATAAAAACAAATAAAAATCTTAATTTGAAGGAAATGTAGAGTCAAAAGTTATGTTTCGACCTTCCCATTCATTTCTTTTTGTTTTCAAAATCATAAATTATTTTATGTTTTTCATCATAATCGAATATGTTGTTTTTTCATCATAACAACATAGGTTTTTTTCATCATAACCACATGTATTGTTTTTCACCGTAATCATATATGTTGTTTTTAATCGTAATCGCATGTATTGTTTTTCATCAAAACTGCATGAATTGTTTTTCATCAAAACCACGTGTTCTATTTTTTATCAGTACCACATATGTTTTTTCCATCATAACCACATGTATTTTTTGTCATCATAACTGCAAGCAATGTATAATATCAATGTTATGAATCGTAACCATGCTATGAATCTTAACCTTGTTATGCATCGTACTGATGTTATACATCGTAACTAAGTTATGCATCATAATCAAGTTATGGATCGTACCCATGTTACACATCGTACTCATGCTATTCATTTTACTCATGTTATGAATCATACACATGTTATTCATCGTAATCAGGTAATTCATTATACTCTTGTCTTACTCTCATATCGCATACATGATTTACATTATCCTTTTACTCATGATTTATATATGCCTCATACTCATTCTTTTATATTTTATACCCATTATTTTCTAACAAAAATGATGTCATGGAGTTAGTTATATACTAATCAAAACAATTTCATGTATTCTGTTTTATTTTTACTATTATAGTTCTAGGTTTCCATGTCCCTCCGAGTTTTTCAGAGAAATAAGACTCTTGAAATCAAATATAACCATTGGAAAAGAGGCCTATAAATAGAAGGTTTTTTGAACTAGAGAATATTAGACTTGGAATATTGAACATAGAAGACACACTATTGTGAAATGAGTTCTAGAGCGAGACAGTGTAACCTCTATCTTGCATCATTCAAAAATCCTTGAAGATACAATATGTGAACAACTTGTTCATTGATCTTGTATTTCAATAAGTGCTTTGTATTGCATTGGGTGACCAATCATTAAGATAACGATAGATGGATTCTAGGGATAGGAAGACGGTGATGCCGATCATCATATTGAAGGGATTTAAAGTATTTAAAAGATATAGGTGTTGATTAACTTCTTAATTGAGGGCTTATATGGTTTGAAAGACAAACATTCCAATCATCGTATCGAGGGCTTACCCAAGTGGTGGTAAGACAGACCTATTATCCTAGGTGAAAGGATACCCTACTATTTGGGATAAAATAACTATAATACCCTTTACATTTCCACTTCTATTTGTAATAGAAAGAGAATCTTTTTAACTCCTCTTTCAATTCATATTCTTTTCTATTTTAATTGTTTTAATTATAATACATTCATTTACATTACATATTGTAATAAAAGATTCTATATGTTGTATGGTAGAATAATTTACATTTTTTTACTATGATCATTGTATTCAACCCAAATACAACTGTTTTTAATAACATGTGGTATTATATTATTTCCATCGGATCTAGGGCCAGTCTGATAATTTATATTGTTTCATAATAGGCTTTGTGAATTTTATTTTTTTAAGATCTCTTAAACTATGTTTCTTCTTAAGAGTTTGAATTTAAAACTTTTAAACCTATAATTCACCCTATCTTGTATTGTTCCATCTCATATACATTTATATCTATATTTAGATCCTACAGTTGGTATTAGAGTATATATCCACTGATTTTTCTACTCACTGTAAGACAATTATATCTTTATTATAAACCATTTGTTAATAATTTATTACTATAATAACATATGGAGTAGAAAAGTGTTGTTTTTATAAGATGGCTGGAATGCTTATTGGATAAATTAATAATATTAACCCATCCAGGCCACTTATTTTTTTTGTGGGAATGATTATGAGTACTAGAGAGATCGAATAAAGACATTTGTTATTAACACTGGAGTAGATAATTTTGTGATGGTCACTGGAGATTAGAAAATTCTAGACAAGGAAGTTAGAACTTTTACTAACCAATATAAACAAGAATATATACTAATTTATAGGGTGTGCAATACTTTGTTATGTTTTATAACCAATAATATTTATAGTCAGATATCATCATGCGAAGCTGCCAACTGTATCTATAAGAAACTGGAAGTTACACATTTTGGTACATATAAAGTTATAGAAACAAGAAGAGAAATTCTTGGAGCTAAATACCATGGTTTGGTTTCCCCTATGGAGAATAGGTATGCAAGATTCAACAAATATTTATGGAAATATTCAACAGTCTTCAATATATGGGAGATAAAGTACTTGATGATGATATACCTGTGAACATGATTATTGATATCATCCCAACAAGTGGGAATCAAAAAGGACATCTATTGATGAAAATACGAAAGTAACTCAAATATATATTGATGAATTATTTGTTACTCTCTTACAACATGAGACAAAAATGAAAAGGGATGCAGATATTAATAAGAAGAAGAATAGTAATTGAAGGGTATCTTTTACGAATACATCTAAATACAAGACTCTAGAAAGGGTAACAAGATATAATACTATGAGAGGTGTTGTTGTATCTGAATCAAGTGAAAGTTATCATTCAAAGAATGAACTATCCAATCTTGATCGAAGAATGAAAAAGATTATGGTAATGAAATATTTTCAGTACAGATTAAAAAATAAATATTGAAAGGATAAGAAAGACATAGAAGTAACTTTTTAGGAGTGTAAAATAGAAGGTCATATTAGACCAGATTGTCATTTGATTAAATGGAAAGACAAAAAAGATAAACATTATGAAAGAAAAAAGAAATGGTGTTATAATTCTAAGACCAATAATGTCTTGAAATAAAATGATACTTGGAGTGCCAGTGGTGGTGAATCTTCAAACAAATATTCTGAATATGAATCTTAGGGTCAAAATAATATTGGACATATAGTCGTACCACCTATTAGAAATCATTGTCTCATGGATAAGGTACACAATTTAGAATCTCTTACAAACGTATCATTAAATTCCAACTTCCCTGATGAAAAATATTCTTACTATTCAGATGAAGAATCTTCCTCAGCAAAGGATAATTCACCTTCTTTTGAATAAGTATCTAGATTTTCCAAACTACTTGATAGTGTGAAATTCACACTCAAGAAAAACATGGATAAGGAAAATATAGAATATCAATCCTTACAAAATAAGTATCATATCATTAAAATGATCTTGATCAGAAAAATATTGATTTAGGAAATATTTCAAAAAACCTTAGAGAAGTAAATTCTAAGAGGGAGAAAATTTCTAAGGACTTTGATAAACTTGTTTTACAAAAAAATGTTTTTGAAAAAAAAAGAATTTAAAAATAATATCTTATGAGAATAAAAATTTATTCATTGGACTAAAATAATAAATTTTTTAACATAAGAATATTTTCTCAAAATTTAACAAGGGTAAGGAAAACATTGCCAAGATGTATTCAAAAATACGTCCTCAAAGAAGTAATTCGAGAATAGGTTATTCTTACTCAAAACCTATTTTTAGGAATAACTAATTCATTTATAAAAGTGACCCATTTTTCACTAATTGTCAGAGTGGTGGACATTGGGAAATAAATTTTTCCCTTAATAAAACCCAATCCTTAGGATTTCATAAAGCTCACTTTTTAAAAAAATTATATTCCTAAAGTTCTTCTATCTAACATTTACAGATCCAAAATGTTTGGGTTCCAAAAATCTAATTGTTTTATTTTCGGGAAAACGAAAAATAGACCAACAAAAAGAATATTTGGTACATGTATAGTGGATGTTATCGACATATGACTGAAAATAAATATTTCTTTGGAAATATCATTGAAATGAAGGGTGGAAGAGTGAACTTTGGAGAAAATGCTCAAAGAATGATCATTGGTATATGTAATATTGTTCTTCTAGGAAAAGTTTGAATTTAAAATGTTTGGCTTGTCAATGGTATTAAGAATAACCTTATAAGAATAATTCAATTATGGGATGAATGTTACCCTGTGAATTTTATGAATGATAACTCTTTAGTTTACAATTCCATGTTTGAATTCATTCTCTCTGATTATAGGCATGATAATGTATAGACACTTAAATTAGAAGACCATAGGATAAAATTTATACCTTTCTTAATTGTAATGGAAGACCAATAATTGTTATAGAATATATGGTTAGGACATTATAACCTTATAAATCTATGAAAACTCTAAAAAAATACTTTTTAAGGATCTACCGGATCTCAGGTTTGATTCTTCAAAATTTTATAACCCTTGCTAATATAGAAAGAAACATAAAATTAGCTTTAAATCTATATGTGAAGTTTTAACTATTAATGCATTATAGTTAGTGCACATGGATTTTTTTTGATCCTAGACAAACTAGATGTATTGGAGGAAAATACTATGTATTTTTTTAGTTGATGATTATACTAGATTTACATGGGTATATTTTCTAGAAAAGAAATCTGATGCCTTTTCCTTTTTCAAAACATTTCTAACCAATGTTAAAAATTAGAAAAATCTATAACTGATATCTATTCTAAGTGATCATGGTGGAGAATTTCAAAATTCAGATTTTGAAATTTGTTATTGTAATAAAGGTATTAGTCACAAATTTTCTTTTCCAATAACACCTTAGAAAAATGATGTTGTTGAAATAAGAAATGGTATTCATTATTAAATAACAATAACCATGTTGAGTGAATACCCAATTGCTAATCATTTTTGGGCGGAAGCTGTAAGTAATGTATCTTATATTATACATCATGTTTTAATTATACTTTTTCTTAAAAAATTACCATATTAATTATGGATGGGAAAAAAATCTATGGTTTCTTACTTCAATGTATTTAGATGAAAATTATTCATATTTAATACTAATGATAACTTACATAAAATTGAACCCAAATCCGATGAAGGAATCTTTTTAGGTTATTCCATTACTTCTAAGGCTTATAGTGTTTTTAATAAGAAATCTTGTACTATTAAGGAAAACGTTTTGGTAAATTTGATGAAACTGATAATTTTGTTTTTAAACAACCCCTACCTACATAAATATACATGTTTTCATAATATTATTATCAAAAGATGATTGAAAATTCTTCTAATAAGGGAAATAATCAAGAAAATGTTTTTAAAATATTTACCCCAGAAGACATTCTAACTTACGTTGATGAATAATTTTTACAAAACCAAAACCAATTGTATCTTAGGAATAATACTAGTGATAATATCATTGGTGTTGTAAATCAACCCATAAAGACTAGAAATTCCATGATAAAAGAAAAACAACATCTTTCATTTCTATCTCAATTTTAACCTAAAACTTCTAATGAATTCGTGGGTGATGAGGATTAGATTAAAGTAATGTAAGATGAAATAAATGAATTTGAAAGGAATAAATTTTGGACTTTGGTTGTATGAAATAATGAAACAACTTTAATTGGAGTAAATTGGGGGTTTAAGAATAAATGTGATGAAAATGGAGTCATCATAAAAAATAAATCAATTATTTTTTCTAAAGTCTATAATAAAAAAGTGGGAATAGAATATGAAGAAACTTACGCTTCGATATCTAGACATGAATCTATTCGTACTCTATTATCCTTTTCAGTATTCTTTAACATTATTTTTTTTAAATGGAAGTAAAATTTTCTTTCCTTAATGGAAATGCTCAAGAAGAATTTTTTGTAGAACAACCTCCAGGGTTTTTAGACTCAAAACTTCTTGATCATGTTTTTAAACATACCAAAGATTTATATAGCCTTAAACAATACCCTAAAGCTTGGTAAGATAGGATTATAGGATTTCCATTACAAAAAAATTATGCTAAAGGAACTTCAGATCCAACACTTTTTATAAATATGGAAAACAAAAATATTTTGGTTGTTCAAATCTATGTTGATAACATTATATTCCGATCAACTTAGAAATACCTAACTGATTCTTTTGTGAATCTCATGAAATCTAAGTTTGAAATTAGTATGATGGGTGAGTTAACATTCTTTTTATATTTTAAAATCTCTAAAAAACTAGAAGGAACACATATACCCAACATAAATATATAAAATATTTACTTAAATAACATGGATATGACAACACAAATAGTATTATTACTCCAATTAGAACCTTAAATACTCTTGATCTTCATGAAACTAGGAAACTAGTTGATCAAACAATTTTCAGTGGAATGATAGGAAGCTTACTATACATAACTACTAGTTATCTAGACTTAATATTTTCTGCATGCTTATGTGAAAGATACCATGAAAATACAAAATAATTGCATTTAAAAGTAGTAAATATAATTTTTATCTATTTAAAAGGAACTATGGATTTAGGACTATTTTATTCTTATGGAAATGAGTTCATTTGGAAAAGTTTTTTAGATAATGAATTTGGTGGTTGTAGAATGGATAGAAAAAGAACATCCGGAACTTTTCATTTCCTAGGAGTTTCCTTAGTTTCTTGGTCAAGAAAAAAACATCATTGAGTAGAACATTCCACTACTGAAGCTGAATATGCAGTAGATAGAAGTTGTTGTTCTCAGGTGTTATAGATGAAACACACACTCACTGACTATGGCATGAGTTTTTTCAAAACTCAAATACTTTGTAATAATACTAGTTCCATTTATCTAAGTAAAAACCATGCACATCACTCATGTGAAAAAACATATATAGTATGCATGACTTTCTTAGATACCACAAATATAATGAAGATATTAATTTATAATTAATCAGAACACAAGAAAAAATCACTGTAATTTTCACAAAACCATTATCTTCTGATAGATTTGAATACATTAAAAATAATCTAGGAATGATCACTATAAATGAATCATCCACATCTAATTCCTATTCAAATCATCTTTTTATATTAAGTTACTCATTTTTAGGGTAGTATATATATATTTTATAAGTTTCATGTTTATCATTTTTCTATTTTATCAATTTTATTTTTATTGGTTTCATGTTTTATCGATTTCATGTTTATCAGTTTCATGTTTTATCAGTTTCATGTTTTATTAGTTTCATGCTTATCAATTTTATGTTTTATTAAGCTTCATGCTTATCAGTTTTATGTTATATCAGTTTCATTTTTTCGGTATTATAATTTTTTTAGTGTTAGAATTTTATTAGAATATTATCAATTTCACAGACTTTTTGGTATTATAATTACTTTTATATTATAATAATATTTAAGTATTGTTATCATAAGAATAGAATACTAAAACCAGTATATCTATCCTAACACTCTAACACGTACCACTTCTAAAACCCTACATTGTTCATTATATTTCAAATTATTGGTATTTCAATTATTTCATTTTCTTTACCTATAATCAGATTAATCTTGTATAATTTTATTAAAGAAAACCTTAACAATTCAAATTAGTTCTCAACCATTAGATCTTTTGGATCTAATATCGACAGTCAAATTACTTTTTAAAATAACCCCTACCCATCCCACATCGAAATCCTTCTGAATTTCACTAATTTTATGATTCTCTATAAATAACCAGCATAGCTTGTAACCATAGATCACCTCAGTTTTCATAATCAAAGAAGTCCTCAGCTTTCGTAACTAGGGAAAACAATGGTGTTCATGATTTTTTTTCAAGATTTTCATTTCTGAGTCAACTGCTTCTTCTCTGAAACAAATGTCTCTAAAAGATTTCCCTTCTATAAAATTTCAAGGGGCATGATTATTTTCTCAAGAATTTTATGAGTCTTTTGATTCCTTATTGAAAATAATAATAAATTTACAAGTCTTGGAATCCCTTTGTATTGAAATAGTTAAATCAGATAAAGATTTTTTGTATTGTGAAGAAGTGTTAGAATTCTTTAAAACAATAGGGATATATGATGGACTCAAGAATTTTTTATGATGTATGATAAGAAATAAACAACCTCAATTAAACAAAAATCTTTTTTCCTGGGAGTTCTATCTGAAGGAGATGCTCTTTGAACATCCCACAAATTACCAGAACTAGATGGAAATT
This sequence comes from Viscum album, assembly GCA_963277665.1. Taxonomy (NCBI): domain Eukaryota; kingdom Viridiplantae; phylum Streptophyta; class Magnoliopsida; order Santalales; family Viscaceae; genus Viscum; species Viscum album. The sequence continues at coordinate 3,744,918 of OY728165.1, forward strand.
TTGATAAAAGAAAAGTATAGGAATATTGTTTTGAGATTCATGAGGATCAGAGGAAGGTAAATCATTTATTAGCAGACAACCTTCTTACAGCCCTTTGGATTCAAGGTTTACTAGTACTAGGAAAGGGTGATAAAGGAACTCTTAAAGTCTCTGATTTCTATGTTCTTGACTACTTAGTCAATATAAGGAAGTTAAATATAATTGGTTTCATTTTCTTGACCATCAAGAAACATAAATTTGGTGCAATCAAATTCCCACTGATCATGTTTCCCACTATCCTGAGAATGTTTTTGAAATAATGCCTATGTTGGTTCAACACCATCAGTTAAATCAGATCCAAAAACATTCAAGGATCCTCTTATTAGTAAGGATACAATCTAGAGACTCAAGTTATGATTCAACCCCAAATCCATGAAGTTTGAGATGGATTTAGAAGCAAAGAAAGAAAAATAAATATCAGAAGGGAGGGAAAAAATATCAAAGACATCAAAATAAACAATGAGAAAAAGATATTTAGCTAAGACTATAACCCATATGAAATCAAAGAAACAAAAAGGAGTTTCAAATGAGGATGCAGAATAATAGAGGAAGAAGAAGACATGAAGGAAATAAGGTTATCCACAATTTGGACTAGACCCTGCTGAAGCCCTGTCTGAAAAAATAATATCTAAAGAAACCCTAAAATAAGATGAGAAGAAAAATAGAATGAATGAGGGAAAGGACTAAGATATTTATATTGATAGTCTTCTAAATATGGCTGAGGAATCCAGAACTAGAATAGTCATAAGGGAACCATCTCTTCAAACCCAATTGGATCAAGTAGAGAATGGAAAAGAAAAATAGGAAACTGAACAATCAGTTACACAAATCCTTATTTGATAAGGTGAAGGAGAAGAAGAATAAGGTGAGGAATAATAAGGAGAAGAAGAAGAAGAAGAGGAAGATAATGAAGATGCAAACAAGAAAATTCAATATTTAAAAATTTATCCAGTAGAATCATTAGAAGCCCCATCCTTTAAGTTTAAATCTCCATATCCTCAATCATCAAAAGATGTTTCTGATAATAATAATTCTAATAAAGTTATTCAAATATCATATAAATAAGAATAAGAATAATCTGAAAAGAATTCAAATCAACCAGTTGAATTTTTCAGTACAGAAACTCATTTTGGGGAACATATAGATTTCAATGAAGATACTGATTCAGAATGGACAATCATAGTAAAGGGAGTTCAATATATTGAAAAAAACTTGAAAAAATTAGAAAAGATTATACATTTCTTTCCAAAAATTCATGTCAGACTAGATATCATTTCTAAGAGTAATATTGAAAGAACAAATTATTTCAAGATTCTGATGGACAGAATTTTGAATCTTGAACATGATTTTAATGTGTTCAAGGAATATGCTACTAAGCACAGCAAGGCTTGAAACAAATTTGTTAAGTGGTCATAAATTATTGATGAAAATATCAAGTATCATGTGGATAAGCTTGAGAAATTGGTGAAGCATGTAAATGATTTCAATTCAGTCTACCAAAATTTATTCACAATTATGAATGAAAAGTTGAGGCCTTTCAAATACTGAGTACCTACAAAGGAATATCCTATGAAGAGAATGAACATATAAAGGAAAAATTAAAAAATGGTTTTAATGATATTGTTTTGCTCTCAAATAGAGTTGTAAACATATAAAAGGCCTACATATTCAGAATGAATGATTATAATTACCAGTAAGTAAGACTCAAAGCATAGGAAGCAATCAATCAACTTCCTGAAGAAAGGCTCTATAAACCATAAAATATTATTGTAGAAAATGACGGGAATCTGAAGTCTCAACAAGAATCTCTTGAAAAGTTAATGGAGGATAGAAAAACATTCAAGAAGATAAATCTAGCTATTTTCAACATCTTGGAAGAAAAATAAAAATAATGAATTTTTAACTCTTGTTGTAATAAAACTTATTTAATTACATTTCATGTAATTATTATTATTTTGTATAATTTTTTTCTAAAACTCACAGGAAAAGAATTATTTTACTTATTTTCATGAAAATCATAAAGGGGGAGAATAATTTGGAAAATAAGAGAAAAAATTTATACAGAAATTTTTTTCCATAAAAAGAAAAATAGGAGAATATCTTAATAAGGGGGAGAACTCATAAGAAAAGGTAAAGTAAATAGAATAATATCCTTATAGATAATTTTTATCCTATAGTGGAATTAGTTGTATTCACTATTATTTTCAGAAGAGTTACTAAACTACAGGGAGATAAGCCTTTATTTTTTGTTTTGTTTTTTTCTTTACAAAATGGGGGAGGTGGTTGAGTCAAAAATATATGTTTTCACCTTCCCATTCAATTCATTTTGTTTTTGAAATAAAAAATTATTTTATCTTTTTCATCGTAACTACATTTGTGTTTTTTATCATAACCACATATGTTTCTTTTCATCGTAACCACATGTATTGTTTTTCATCGTAACCGTATATGTTGTTTTTCATCGTAAACACATGTATTGTTTTTCTTAGTAACTGCAAAGATTGTTTTTCATCAAAACTGCATGTAATGTTTTTTATCATAACCACATATATTGTTTTTTATCACAACCACATGTATTATAATTTATTGTAACTAAATGCAATGTATCATATCCATGTTATGCATCATAACTATGTTATGCATCATCATAATGTTCTTAAATATACCCATGTTTATACATCTAAACCATGTTATGTATTTTAATCATATTATGCATCATACCCATGTTATTCATCAAACTCATTCTATGCATCGTACTCATGTTATACATCATACCCATATTATTTATCATACTCATGTAATGCATTGTACTCATGTCTTATTCTAAGACAACAAACATGTTTCACATTTTCCTTTTACTTATTATTTATATATTCATCATAATCATTATTTCATGTTTCTATAACTATTATTGTTTAACCAAAATGATGTAATGGAGTTAGTTATATACTAATCAAAATGATGTCGGGTATTCTGTTTTATTTTGGCCATTATAGTGCCAGGTGTCCAAGTCCCAACTAGTTTTCCAGGGAAATATGACCGTTGAAATCAAATATGAATGTTGGAAATGAGGCTTATAAATAGGAGGTTATTTGAATCAGAGAGTACAAGACTTGGACTATTGAACATAGAAGACACAACATTGTTAATTGAGTTATATAGAGAGACGATGTTTCCTATCTCTTGCTTCATGTGAAAATCCGTGAAGATACAAGATGTGAACACTTTGTTCCTTGTTATTTTATTTCAAAAAGTGATTTGTATTACTTTGTGCAAACAATAATTTTGATCAAAATCAAGGCCTTATGGGGATAGGGATATGGTGTTGCCGATCATTGTATCAAGGGATTTCAAGTGTTTGAAAGATAGAGATGCGGATTACCTTCTTAATCAAGGGCTTCTGTGGATAGGAAGATAGACATGCCGATCATCATACCGATGTTTTTCACAGGTGGTGGTAAGAAGGACCTATTATCCTAGGTGGAAGGATACCCTACTCTTTCATATAAAAGAATTATAATACCCTTTAATAGAATCCTTTTATTTTATATTTCTATTCATATTCTTTTCTATTATAATTATTTTAATTAAAATACATTAATTTACATTACATATTGTATTAAAAGATTCTGTATGTTGTATGGTAGAATCATTTACATTTTTTTACTCTGATCATTGTATTCAACCCTAATAAAATTGTTTTTAATAACCTATGGCATTATATTTTTTCCATCGGATCCAGGGATAGTCCGACCATCTGTGTTGTTTTATAAGAGGATTTTGGAATTGTATTAGTTTAAGATCTCTTAAGATATGTTTCTTCATGAGAGTTTAAATACAAAAACTTTTTAACCTACAATTCACCCCCACTTGTATTGTTCAATCTCATATACATTTACATTTATATTTTGATCAAATGGGAAATATTTGTTTTGATGAATAAAATGACTTTACTAAAAATATAGTACTTATTTAAAAGGAATTAATTATTAAATTAGTAATGAGTATGACCAATATATATATTTAATAATTCCATTAATACTATTCATTCCTTCAAATATAATGGATAGGTTATAATGGTCACATTTAAATAATACTACATCATTGTTCATTTAAGCTCGATGTTGTGTATCTTGTACACCATAAAACATAGCCTTTCCCTTTTAAAATCCCAAGATATTATAGTAATATTATCCAAATTCTGATTAATTAGCTTTATATTCTTACATATAATCACATCCTACTGTTTTTTACTTCCTTGTCACCAACAAAGGAGAGCCTTGTCCTATCAACTCATATGCACTGCGTCCTCCACGAGATAAAATTAATATGTCAGTGAACCATAGAGATCTAGTACATACTAAGAATAATATCGTAGGGCTTCATAATGTACATAAATAGATCCCACAATAATATCTACCCTCCAAGGGCCATGTCATCTTGTTGATAAAGGTATGTGATCACTAAATTTCTGCTAGTTGGAGTCTCCAAATGCAAGGCGTGAGGTAAAGAATCTACTAGAATATCAATATCTTGAATAAGGGACATGACAATAAAAGAGTGGATCCCACCCATGTCTATAAATACTATAGATAATGTATAAACGATACAAATTATTCATTTAATTTCCAATAGTTCCTCTAGGTCATAATCATCTATTGCCTACAGCAACCCTCATCCCTATCCACCACCTCCCTATGCCTGGTGAGGACCACCTGGTGGAGGTAATGATAAAAAAGAATAACAATAATCACCTACCATTTATATTTCAACTACACTACCACATCTTCCACCCTAGGGACCCCCATGATCAAGACACTACCTTTGTGTAGGATCTCCATCGAATGTATCCCTATCTACCACATGGTGGGTCAGACAATACCACATGATATATCCTCACCCATCATAAGAGTAACATCACGTCTCTATTAATTGACTAGAACTATCATGTGATCCATTAAATGAAATCCCTATATCCTGAGACTGTCTCCTTAAGCACCTCATATTCCGAGATCCTTAATATTATCATTGACTACCAACTATCAAAGTCTCATCTCGATGGTTCCCACTTCCAACACCAACTATCAGCAACTACTCAACTAGCTAATTCTACACCACTAAGGCATGCTCTATCAACCCATAATAAGAATAAATGTAATGAGATTCCACACCAACCCAAACATCTCAGTGAAGTTCATAATTGATGGTTTGAGATTGAAATTACACATCAAAAACCATATATATAATGTATTGTGAGAGGTTTGTGAACCTCTACAATACTCTGCTACTGACAAACTTCTTTAATGTATCTCTAAAATCTATTAGAAATGTACTACTCATAGAATCATTTGGTAAAAATACTATATGAAGATATTCTTGAACATAGTACATGTGAGAGTAACCTCATCATGAATCTAATTCACCAAACTCCACCATCACCCTACAAAGCTAGGGAGAATGATCATCTCTAGGACAACCAACTGATTAGAAAGGGTCTAAACAAGGAGGAAAACTCACCCAACTTCCTTGAACCATTCCACTACCACCTGTGGGTATGGATCATATAAAAAGATAATGGGAATACATATATAGAACACATGAAGTGTTCTTAGTCCGTGAACATCATCTTTTGGTATAATAAGAACAACTCTCTAATAAGTCGATAGAGGTAAGATCGGGAAAACACCCAGAGGTATCACCTTATGTACATTCCGAGGAACTGAAGCATCATAACTAAGAGGATCATAATCACAATCCCACTTTGTGACCTAAACTCACTATCATCAAACAGGTATCCTAAAATATTAATTATGTAACATATTAAAATATACATATAAAGAGATTCCTTAATAAGGATATGAAAAACACAACTCATCCTTATATGTTTCATGTATTTATGCTTCCTTGAAACCAATACCTATATCTTATGGTTCAATAGAAAGGTTTTCAATGTACTAGTGAATGGATATGTTAGCCTCTATAACAAAAATTGGTTCCCGGGACAGAGATATGATCTTGGGATACTTTAACCCCTTTTCCCTAGATCCCAAAGAAAACCTCAAAAGAAACCTATCTCTAAAATCTATTCCTATGATAAATTGGAACAAATACCACTCAATCATGAACCTATACACATGGTCCCTCCTGGATGGTGGCAAGTAGAGTGTAAAACCAAAATCCCTCCTTCAATAATATAGGGGTTGGTGACTATCATCGAGTATTCATATCACACACATTAAAGGACTTAGACTAAGGTATCTATAAATGCTCACTTGTGCATAACCGTAATATAATCTGAAAAGGAAATACACAATGGATACCATGATGGATTTATATAACTAAATCACATATCAGAGTACGATGCAAGTACAAGAAAGTAATGATCTAAATATAACCCCAAAAACTATAATCAATAGGGATACCACGTCTCAATGTATGGATGAATCCTTGATTTCATCCTAGAATTTCATTTGAGGATTTTGGGGTAATTCTCGTTTGATATAACCTACTCCTAGAATCTTTCTAACACTAATGGAACTTATCCAAGTAGTCATACCTATCATGAATCTCCATAAAGACATACATGATAGTGATCATAAGAAATTGATACATGGATAGAGGATCACACTTAGGATCATTGTGGGATACCTCACCCTACCTAGAGTAATCAATTATGATGTGGATCAAACACCCTGAAAGTAGGTAAATTAATACTTGACCCAAAATGGGGAAGAATGATAGAGGATCACACCATAGTTCACATGGAGGGATACATGAATCTATCTAGAAATAACCCATAGAGGGGATCACTTATCCTATTCTTAGGATCAGATTCCACATTGTACCTTCAAAGGGATGGATCAAGGGAAAAACCTCCTGATACTCATCTAGACTAAAGAGAAAACGGGCCTCAAACTACTATAGAATAAGTAAATAACACATATTTTTAATGAATAACATGTATTGTCTATTCTGAACAACCCTGATTACATGCCCATTCCTATTTCTTCTAGCTTGTGCCCATGTACTCTGATCAGGCTTGGGTAAACTGGTTGTTCCAGTGAATGCTGGTTTAACCAGTCCACAGTAGTTGTGTTCATGCCCATGTACACCTAGTGCATACACTGAGCCATTGATTTAGAGTTACATAGTGTGTGAATAATCGCACATTGTATGATATTTGTTTATGTGCATAAACCCTAACCACTACGTAAAGGGATCACCATGATATGTGTTCCCTCAAAACACATTCAATTAATCATAGTTTTTAATTGAATTTATAGATAGTTTCATGCATATTTCTCATGAATCTTCCACCTTTGGATCCAATGAGAATCACACTGATAGAACTAAAAAATATTGTTGACTGAGCTAAAGCTATCACTAGTGGTCAGATTCTAAACAACCATCTACTAATAAAATGCCTTCCTTTACCCTTCATCACCTGTATGGTAACCCAAATATAAAAAAATCCTGATCCAAATTCAGATTATCCATCACAATCACCAAACAATGATTATTACATGAATCTTGAATCTAAACCTATGAAATATGATCCATTTTCCCAACGGTTGATTGAACAATGATCGATTTTTCAGTTTTTTTGAACCATTGGTCAAAAGAAATACTCATGATTAACATTCAATGAACTAGGTGCGAAAATTAGAAATTAAAAAAGTATAGAAATTCACATCAACCATTTTTTAGGTTGGAATTCATATGTTGATTTAGAAAACATTGAATGTTGAAGAATAAAAAAGGGCCAACAAACTGTTATTCAACTCATAATTCTAAGAAGAAAAAAATATATATAAAATACACCATCAATCTACAAATTAATTTTTAAAGAATTACCTCACATTCGATATAATGGAACCCTAAATTTGGATTAATACAAAAAATAAAAATTCTAACTCCAGATTGGATTGATCACAGAAAGAGAAAAATATCCACATTTTTATCCTTGGGGAGATCTAAGAACTCTAATAATGAAGAAAAACTCCTTGGAAAACTGATCGTTGATCCATTATCCTATTATTGTTTATTAAAGTCCTCATCCATAGTCCTCTAAAATATCTAGGGTTATGTGGATAACCCTAGGATATAACAATAACCATGATTAAATAAGATTGGATTAGGTGATTAACATTTAATAAACAATAAATCATTTAATTAATAAATATATATATCATTCTTCCCAATATTACTCTAAAACAAAACAACCAACACAGAAAAAGGTTAAGACACCCTTAGGGTAAAAAATATATTGTATATTTAATGGAAGTATTAGATTTACCATCTTAAACTCTGTGCTGAATATATTCCATTACTTTCAAAATATTGTGTGCCTATGATATAATATACTAAATATTTTCATTATATCAACATCGAGGCTCCCCTAATCCCATAACCCTACATTGACTCCATTACTAAATCTAAAAATATTATTTAAAACATTCCAAAGTGATATAAGGAAAAAATTGAATTGTTACATTGAAATGCATCTTGGATTTAGTGATTTAGGTTGGGGGGGGGGGTTACAATAAAATTATGGAAAATTATACGTACATTATTCCAATTCATAACATAAGAGATAAATCTTACCATAAAATTTCCATTCAAAACATTGTGAACAAAACTATCTGCATCAATTCCAATCATGAAATAAATCACTATTGAGATATAAAACATTACCCAATACAATATATTGATATATAATAATAGAACCAATCGGTATATATCGACCTCTCCAAACATATGTGTGCCACATGAATATGAAACAATCTTAAATCTATCAAAATCATATCATTAATAATCCATGTATATAAAATGAATATATAATAAAAATTATCTCTCTAGTTAAATACCCTATAATCAAGATAATGGAGTATATGGTATTCCCACCATATAGAATAAAGGTTATATAGTGAATTCGACAATTTCCCCAGTATAATGAACAGTATGGTTATTAAGGTAAACATATTTCAATTAGAATATGGATGTATTGGGAATACATTATGGAAAGACATTGGTAGAAAGGTTATCTTCAAGAATAGCCAGTGAAATTATTGACAAAGGCAATTATGGATCAATCCACTCATAAGGATTTCATTTCCACTCCACCATAGACATATAGGAAAATGGATAATGAATAAAGGAGTTATTTTACAATGGTAAAAATTATGAAAAAGTATAGAAAGAGAGAAAATAGAATAAATACAATTAAAATGATTGAATTTAAAAGGGTATTGAAATAGATGGGAAATAATTTAGAAGAGGAATTTTTAATTTTTTAGCAAAATGATTCCTTGGTTATCGTGCAATATTTAAATTTACTTAAATGAGTAAAAGAGTTAATTATAGATCATTTTTAAGAAAAGACATAAAGACTAGATTATTTACATAAATATATTTTTTAAATTTTTTGAATAATTTATTCAAAATGGTTGCATGAAAAGGGAGAGCATAAAATAGAACATAAATCATAAAAAGTGGTTCATAACATTTAGTGGTGTTTTCATAAAAAGAAAAAAAATAATCACTTTAAAAAAAATCCCAAATGTGGCACAAAGGATTTAAAACTTTATATTGATAAAAAAATGTCAAATAATATCATCTTGAAATGAAATAGATTTAATGTTAAATAAACACAAAGAGGAATATTGTAAATGGAAATGATTCCCCTGTAAACATTATAGGGACTGAAATTAATAGATAATAGGATGGGAACCATTAATAAAATTCATATCTCTTGAAAAACAAATGAAAAGGATGAATAAATAATATAAAGTAATCATATGGTAAATAGAGAAAGAGGAAGAGAGAGAGATATGCTATGATAAATAACATAACCAAAAGGAAGAAAAGGATTACGAGAGACACCATATGGAATATATATGGTTTTAAATATATATAAATAAATATGGTAAATAAATAATAATACTTGAAAAATAAAATTAAAACATTAGTTTAAACATTTAAAACTTTTTATATGTGAAAAATAAGTGAGTATATATAATAGAGAAATGATTTATAAAAGCAAGGGATATTTGGAAGAGGCTGTCTCACCTTGGGTCATGGCATACATCATATTTCATCTAAATTATTTTCTCTTTGGGTAGCCTCCTTTTGATTCAGTAAAAATCCTTTGAAAGGGGGTATTTTGGTTAGAGAAGTGTCCCAAGGACATATATTAGAGATTTTATAATAAAAATTTCGTAGATATGTGGCAATAAAAGAATATTTGAGGGTGTTGAGAAAGGGGTGGTCGGATGTTTTTAATATATCTATGGGGTATGGGTTTCTTTGAAAGAATTTATTGATTATTTTATTATTTAGGCTCAATAATATGAATAGGGTTGATTACTTTGACTTATATTAATGATTTATTAAAAACTATGGTGTTATTTGATATTAAAATAATTCTTAAATAAAATGGAATCTTAGAAATATATTATTTAGTGTAAATAATCAAATATAATTTTCTATTAAAATATAATATAATATAGGTTTTGAGAACTGATAAAAATATTTTTAAATTAAATATATTTTCTAAAGAACAATTATTTTCTCATTAAATATATTTTATGTCATTAATTCACCCTGAGATAACTATAACACGATGATTCCAAAAATGTAATCCATTATATAAAAGTCATTTTTTTAATTAGTGAATTTATGTTTTTAAATAAATTCTTATGAAAATAGTTTTTTCTTAATGAATATTATTCATAATGGCTATAATACAATACCAATGAATATTTTAAATTTCAAAAAAATACATTATCCAAACATAATATCCATTTTATGATAATAAAGAAAATATAAATATGATACATTAAATTTCAAATAAAATAATAAATACATCATATTATTATTTTAGTGTAAAACATGTTACATAACATTTTAAAAGGAAAATTTTAGAGTCCTAGAACATGCACGAAAAATATAATTTAAAAATTAAATGATATATTATGTAAATTATAAATACCACATGAAATAATAATTTAGTGTAAAAATATTGTTTATTTATTTATCTATAATCATATAATGCATATGAAATGAATATAAAAATTATAGCATTACTACATGCAGTTTTAGGTTTTAGTTATATCATTATAAAATCATATACAATATTATTTTAACTATTAGATTCCAATTAATTCATTAAAATTATAATTAATATATGAAAATAAAACCATAAATAAAGGTAATGTAGTTATGAAATAAATCGACATGTTTTAAAACAATGATGAAAAAATTAAAGGGATGTTATAAAATGATTTTGATAATAATTATTATTCATAAAAATCCATTATGATACACGAAGTACAAATAATTTTATGTTATTTATTAAATAAAATATTAGTAATAGTTATAAAATTATTTTAATGAAAAAGGATAAATATATGTCATAATATCATTCTTTCATGATAATAGATAAATAATTCAATATTATTTCATGAAATTTCATCAATACTTTTTCTATATAAATTATAGGTTCATATCTTAAAAAAAGAAAATAAATTCAATTAGTATTTTCATATATAATTTTAGGAATAAATTTTATTTAAATATTTGTTAAAAATATGGGATTTTACATTATACCCCCTTAAAAAAATTACATCCTCATATTTTTTTAATTATTGATAATCACATATCAATGTTTTTCATATATTTTTATAAACCAAATTACTAAATATTAAATAATATATTTAAGGATAAGATATATCTCAATATAAAATCATTAGAAATATTAATCATATGTATTCATACTAGTTATGCTAACTCTAATACTCTATAGCTAATGATTATTTATGTAAGGCTTTGTACCCAAATTTTCAACAACCAAAATTTCAAAAAATAACCAAAGTATACTCTCAAACCAGATAAAGCACCTTCATGACTGTGATTTGAAATATAGTATATGAATACACACTTTTATATATAATATAAGATATAAACAACTACTAGAATAAAAAAAATTAGAGTCTTTGGGAACTAGATGTATACTTCATCATCAATATATACAAATACTATAAAATTTAATCATATCATTCATTCAAGACCTCTTATAAATTGATCGAAATATCTTTGACATCTATGATAAGTTGAGTATATAAAACAATATATAGATAAAATTCCCAATAATGGGTAATAGTTTATCAATAATTCAAATATAGGTTAATAATAGAACATAAACAAGTGAGATACATGATCATGTAAGAAATATAACGATCAATGGGGAATGATTTTAGAGTAGGTTCAGCATATATATGTAACAAGTTTAGCTCAAAATTATATATTATCGTTGAAAAAATATATATTTTGGGGGGATAATGGTTTTTTAAAATTACTACAAAGGTAGGTAAATGATGTGGGAAAACCATGCAAGGTGGATGGCTTAAGAATGTTCCAACTACTTGGGCGGTGCATGGTTTGAAATAACAATAAGATAACCATATAGCCTTTAATATTTCATGAATAGTTGTATTTTACAATTTTCCCACCATTGTATTTTAATTCCCCCCCTTTCTCCTCTCCCTCATGCCCGTAGATCAAGGGCTCCCTCCCACTTTTTATTCCTTTGATTCAAATGGTTTTGGTGATTATTTTTATGGTGTTATTTAGTGATTAGGGTGAGATATTTTCTAATCCTTCCTATTCGCTTCATCATATTGTATCTCATATTAATTTTGGTTGATTTGGATTCAGGTTTTTGATATTATTCCACTGAGGCATACCAAAATCATCTTGTAAAGATGTGGTTTTTTCAAGGATTAGCTATAGTACATCCCATGACGATGTATTCACAATGTTTCTTGCTGTTCTGATGAAGGTAAATCACCTAATGGATTTTATTATTATTTTTTATTAAATTAAATTAAATTTATCAATGAATTGGTGTTTCATGTTATGTATTTATTCTAGAATGGTCCCGGGAGTGTGTAACATGTCTTTTGAGGGCCATTGGTCACCATTTTAGTCTGATGGTGTTACCAAATGATATTTAAGAAAATTATTCCAATTTTAATTAAATGTGATAATAATTATAATTTCTATAATTAATTTATTTTGGTGTTTTTACTAGGTATTGGTGCATCTTTGGAGTGGATCACACCCCATTTCTCAAGGTTTTTTAAAGTGAGTTTTTCTCTATGAGTTTTAGATATTTATTCATATTAAAATTAAATTTTAAATTGACTATAATTTGTTATAACAAATATTTTACAAATAATTATAAATAACATACAATTACTTAATGTATTATATGTATTGATCTAGGTTCTCATGTTTATGATGCAAGGCTTAAATGAGTTGAGACAGTGATTAAAAAACTGTGATTAAAGTTAATAACTATATATAAGGTTTGTAGTCATTGAGTATTCCCTATGGTTCATGATTTTGTTTGTGGAATGTGATATATAATATCACCATCAAAGGATATTGAGTTTTTCTGTTGCAATTAATTATTTTTTAAAAAGTGAAGTACATGTGGAAGGAATAAGGTGTAAAGGGCCACAATGAACCCTTGTGTATTGGCTTGATTCAACAATAATTGATGTCCTTGGAATTAATTACATATGTAATCCTAAAGGTGTATGGAATACGAGAGGTGATACTTAAATGAATTAGATTATTATGGTAAGCTTGTTTAGGTACCTCTAGACCCCTTCAGTAGGGATGTGTGAGGGAACTTGGGTATCTATCCTTATTAGGCTAGGATAGAACTATGAGATGGATTGTATAGTTTAGGAAAGTTGTGATGATCATGGGTTCATTCATTCTTTTTATATGATGTGTGAAGTACCATGTGGTATACCTTGGGTAGGATTTCTCTAGGTTGGGTGATAGCATTGGCCTGAGATGAATTTGGGAAGCGAGATAGGCCTTGTGATATCTCTCTAGTGTGATGCTTTATGGATTATCCCATGAGTCTAGTGAGGTTGATATTTGATAATTATGACATTGAGGGATTATAGGCTATATGAGTGACGAGTGATAACTTGAGATATAATATTTAGATAGATGAATCTTTTTTGGGTGACTATGTGATGATTTGACAATGGTAACCTTGATGGGTTCCCAAGTTTTATATCCATACCCTATATAGGGTACGTGTGAGAAACGGAAAGTTATGATTACACGCTTTCCCTTAGAATCTGAATTGATGATGTGTGCTCGATATGACTACAGAGATGATAAATAATCATTCAATTGGTAGGCTAACCTTATATAGGTTTTATGGGTTAATATTTGATGGAATACCCAAGTGAGATTAACCATATGGTGTGATCTGGGTTGGATTTACTACCCATATATATATGTATATATATATATACATGGGATGCCTTGGATTTTTTTCTTCGATATAGGATTTGTGATTTCTACCGACATGTGGATGAGAGGGACACACCACCCCTCAATGTGATATATGAGATGGATGGGTGGGACACACTACCCATCCTGTGTATAGTATATATGAGATGAAAGTTAAGGATACATTTTCCCTGATGTGATACATGAGATTAAGAGTGAGACTTATTTTCCCTGTGTGGTAATTATACATTAAATCTAAGAGAGGCATACACTTACCCCCGATGGGATGTATATGTGAGATAATCTAGGAGGAACACATTCCCCCGAGTGATTAGTATATTGTTAGACATTATGAGAGGGAAACACTACCCCCCAATGAGACCTATAACTGAGATAATCTTGGAGGGATACACATCGCCCAAGTGACTAATATACTAGTGACATGGCTATGATGATTGTTTAGAGACACATACTACCTAGCCAAAGTAGGGATAGTCAGTCCAGGGTGTCTTGTTAGAACCCAAGGACTGATGGTGGTTGTGCATTTATTCTTTTAATATTGATTTATTATTCTGGGAATATCACATGTATGAAATATTTCTTTTTTACTACTTGAATTTTAATTACAAGGTACAAACATAAGATCTTTTAATGTTTAGTTTCATGGAAATGAGGATCATAATACATGAAAAAATTAAAAAAATTCTAATGAACGTGAAAGGATTATTAATATTTTTTATCCTTAGTAAATTTACAAAATCTCATCTCTTGTAGACATACATCAAAGGAAACGGGTGATCATGAGTCCTAGAAAGGGAAACACTTTACATGAAAACATATGGAATATCAATAAGAACACAAGGAATGAAATTCAGGCATGAAAAACGGAAAATAAAGAAAATAATAATAAAAATAATATGAACAATAACATAGAAATGTTGATATAACATTTATTTATACATTCATAATAATATTACTAATGTTAATCAATAAGGTTTCATAAATTAAAATTGCCTAGGTTATTCACCAAGGTATCATAAAATATGTCATCTATAGAGATAAAATTATTTACTCAATGCATTGGAACAATATCATGGAAAACATTTCATATGTATTAATTATATGAAATCCAAAATAATAATAATAATTCATTTTTTTAATAATCAGTGGAGATTAAGGAATGTGTTTATTTAAAAATCATGGAATATAAAGGTGGAAATATACATTATCATTACATCATTTTTAGCCCACAAAAAGGGAAATTGTTTTTATTATGTGTAAATACTGAAATAAAATAAATAATTTTTATATATAGATTAATAAACTTAGAAAATAAATAGGTTTTTGTATTCAAAAAAATAAAATAAAAGATAATTTCTTAAGTAGAGATGGAAATTTAGAGGTGTAAATTTGGCAGCATGACAGGTATAAAATGTGGTCTTAGAAATGGTAAAATGAAAGGGAAAAATGGTCTCCCATTGATAAAACATAATTTAAAAGTAAGGGTATGATCAAAAGGATAATAAAAAGGGTAACTATAACAATTAGAAGATATATAAAAAATGTTCTTGAAATGATGTGAAAAGAAGGATAATTCCCTTTACATTGATGAGTTAGTCTTAGATCTTAAGGAATGTAACATTAGGGGATTAGAGACACCATGTGGGGACCCCATGGGGGGAAACAAATACTATAACTTAGTAGAGTATGGATTTAAAGTGAAGTAGAGAGGGGAAATGGGTGGGTATTTATAGACAAAGTGAAAGTTTTTTTTAATAATTTCTAAATATAGGTCTTGAAAATCTATGTTGTGGAAAAAGAAAAACCACTGGATTACCCATGGGGTTTCCTAATGTTTTAGAGATTTTTGAAGTATTTTATGTTGTTTTAACCGAAAATAACTAAGAATCATATTATATTATGTGTTTTGTCATGAAAAAGTATAGTTTCCACAAAATAATGTTTTTAATGTTAAAGTTTCACATTTTAGACTTTAGAACACAATTTATAGGTTTGGAAATTGGTTAAAATCTACTAAAACCCAAGATATTAATAAAATACCACATTTTAGGTCTTGAGGTTTTGTTAATTAATTTTTTAATTATTATGACATAACTATTAAGTCATTAAACATATCAAAATTTAAAACTTTATTTTTATTATTCACGAAACAATAATGCATTTTATAAAATTATCATAATTTTACCCTAACCTAATTTTGATGTAGTGATTTCATGAATTATGTTTGTTTCATCAGAATAATTCTATAGAGAGGTAAATTTTATCTATTAAATATAAAATACATAGTTATTAAAAAAAATTTATACTACAAATGCACAGTAAAATTTCTGACACTTAAAATTTTTTATTGACATAATAAAATTATTTTATCATTTATATTTAAATAAGATTTTTTTAATCATAATATATCATTAAAATAAATATTGTTCATAATACCTTTGTTTATTATAAAAAAATTATATATATTTATAAAAGTACAATCAATGAATGAAAAATCAATTTATCAAATTCCATCACAATTGAACATATGTTTTTATTAAGAAAAACAATTGATGAAAAAATTTATTAAAACAATGGAATTACACATTTTGTAACTATGGCCTTGACACATAACCCCTTATTACACTAAAGTAAGGCTTAAGGGTAAGGTGTGTGATAGTGATAGATTAATACGGGAACTCAGTTAATATCGACCAAGTAGTAATTTCCACTAACATGAACTTCTCTTATAGCCGATTTCATTCTAGATTCACTTGTTGAAGCTCGACATGGTCTTGGTCAAGGTAGAAACCTAATGACATTAACTCAATTCCGTTTTCGGAAAAATGGGCTTCATACAACATGAATCTACAAGTTGAGTCCATCAATTATTTTTTTCTTGTTAATTATACTTTTTATGACTAATTATAAACACTAATTATAATGTTAAAATTATTACCTAGAGTATAGTTTCCAGTGTTCATAATAGCCAATGATCATATTTGACCATGGATCATATAATAGTCAAATCTAGATGATAACATTTTCTTTATACTCACTTCAGTATTAGAGTGTTATGGGTTTATTGTGTAAAAAAAACATTTTTAAGAAACAAAATTTCATTAGAAAACAATGGGTTGTTACATTATCCCCTATAAGAAATTTCATCCCCCAATTTTTTTTACTCAATATCTCAGTAGAGAAAAAATTTGGTTACATCTATCTCATTTTTTCCTATGGTTCCCATGTTTCTTCTTTATATTTATGGTTCCTCCACAACACTTTGACAAGGTGGATAGTCTTGTTGCACAAAACATCATTTCTATAAAAAAATGTACACCGACCGATCCTCATAAGAGAGGTCATGTTCTCGTTGTACCACCTACGAATTCAGTACATGCGAGGGATCCGTTATGTACAAAATCAGGACCGACACATGGAATACAATAGGAACTTAATCTATATTTGTTGGAAGTTAAAAATGGTAGGCCAATACTCCTATGAGATAAATAATTTCATATAGGACAATGTACCTGGGGATATTCGTCCCTTTCTTCCCAAACAACATTACTCTTTTCCATGGTGATATTCAAAGGAAAACATGGTCACTAACATCAAACTCCCAGTCCCATTGATATTTTTTATGCTATCTCTTCTTATATATTTTAATAACCTTTATATGTTGTTTAATGTCATGAACCTTTTATTTCATATCCTAAATTAGATCAAGCCTAATCAATTCGTCTCACCAAATTCATCCCAACAAGTAAGAGTTCTACATCACTTCTTATATAGAGCATCATATGGTTCCATTTGAATAATCAAGTGGAATCTCTTATTGTATGAGAACTCAATTATTGGGAGGTTTTGATCCCATTAACCTTTAAATTCCACTGATCATTTTCTCAATATGTCATAGAGTTTTGGAATAGTACTTTAAGATTAGTCATCAGTTTGGGTGTGATAGGAAATACTAAAATTCAATTTAGTTTGTAGAGTATGTTGAAGAATTCCCCATAAAATTAATGTGAACCTTATATCATGATAAGAAATGATATAAAGTGGAACCCCATGAAACCCTATCATTTCATTTATGTAAATCTTGGAATGCTGGTCAAGAGATAAATCATCCCAAATGGCGATAAAATGGGCAGTCCTGGTAAGTTAGTCCACTATAATCCATATAATTATTGGTGTTGGTTCCCTAGAACAAAGTTCTTTGTGAAATATGATAAAATTATATTCATGGTTTTTAATGTTAATAAATTCCTTATCAAATCAGGAATGTTCCTCATTATAACATAGCATGTGATAATGTCCCAAGAGTAGCTATCGCTCTAAAAGGTTATAGCAGTTCCCCGCTATGATGATAACCCGGAAGTGCCATGAAACCATTCTTGAATAAATGTCATATGGCCCAATGATATAATTAGAAGGGACAAAATGATACAGGATATCAAGGGTGGAGATTAATAGGGCTTTGATGCACCTTATCATAGTGTATTCCCCTCGTAATATCCAGTAGTTTATTATGAGAATGAGAGATGACAATAGAAAATCCATATTCTTAAGTGTCATTAGATGTTCTTATCTGTGGACGTGTGTCATGGTCTTTAGATATTAAGATTATTATTAATGGATATTCTGAGTCATGTACTTTTATTTATTGATTAAAACCATGACGACAAATTCTCACAGTGAAGTATGATACGTTGGGTGCATCCTAATTAATATTGCATTAATGAATAATGAGATAAATGATTTTTCCCTTCGGTTCATTAATGAATGTAAATATCTCAGGACGTTTGATGGAAATGGTATAACATTAATAAATCCATGGTCGTGGTGTTCGCTAGGCATGTTCTATTTTTGGGAAGTTAAATAATGAGTTATAGAGCATATTGGTTGATGACATTGAAATGAAAGCTGCTCAATTGGAGAAATTGTGATAAAGGGATTATATTACATGGTAAGAATTTGTATGATGTCACATGTCATTGTGGCATTATATTCTTTTTTTACGGATTCCTTGGTGTGTTACTAGATGCTAACCTTGGTCTTTAGGAAGGCTCACCTAATTCCACTGAGAAAGAAGCCTGGAGGATCACACATTAAGTGTATCCAAATTATTAGTTAAATAATTTATTATTTAACAAGTTGAACAAATATTATTCCTAGATGTGGTTTAATAATTATTCAGGTATGCCTAATCACATTTTATTTATTTTTCGGCAAATAATGTAGTTATATTTATTTATTTATTTGATAAATAAATAGTTGTTATTCAGTATCCAACAAATATTTTAGAGGATGGACAGATTGAGTTAAAGGGTCCTATGAGAAAATGATATTAAATAAAATTTTATTAAAAAAATATTTAATTTATACTTTCAAGCTAAGAACATGTATTGGAAAAAATGGTATTGATGTTATTATTTGATATGGGGTTTCACATGGAATAATAAAATAAGTAAAGGAACTTTCCCTAATTATTTTCTGGTATCTATTGAATTAAATTCCCAATTACATATTATTCACTTATTAGCCACAAAGGAAACCTACAGGCTAGATAGTCAATTTTCGTTGTGCAAAAAATTGGAGAAAATTATCTCAAGACACAAGGGCTCTCTCTTATCTATGAACACTATCATGGATGAGAGTGGTTATCCTCCACTAGATCAGAGAATGCTTTGGAAGAGGCTCTCAAGGTGATCGAAGGTGGATGACACAAACACTATGATCCTCAATACTAGCACCAATAGATTCATTTGATGATGTCTAGATATTCTCGGAGCACATGTGCATCACTACTAAATCAATCTATCATTGGTCTCTACATCACAATAAAGGTGAAATGCTCATCTACGGTCAAACCCATCAACGAAGAAAGAAAAACATAGAGGTATTTCTTTAATTTAATTAAATTAATTATAAAGAAAATATTTCAATCCATTCACTGGGTTTTGGGCCTCTTCTTTTTTATCTAAATATTTAATCTTATTCCATGGAGACTAGCTTTCATCATCACATTGATCCCGAAATAATAATTGATCATGGTAAAATTTAAAGGTGGGTTCATGCCCAACCATGATTCTTCTTTTCTAGGAACCTACAAGTGGTATCAAATAAGGTCATATTTTCATTTATAATTATTTAAATAAATCAATTTTTATTTACTCTTTAATAATTTAGATTTTAAATTCATGTTTAATTATTCTTGTAATCTGAATTTCAAGATATGTTCTTCCTCTTTCATTTCTCACCGATCTAATAGAAACGAATACTTTTTTTTATTAAAATTACATTGAGGATCTCATCAGGAGGCGCCAATGATAATGTTCAGGTAACATGACAGTACATTCCATGTATCAAGAATTACATGCTGTGTAATCTACCATACACACCATGTAATCTAGATTATACTTTGGGTAGTTGTGTTCAATGTGCTAAGAGTAATTAGGAAATTCCTCAAGTTGTGTGCATTAATGACATGTGGTGGAGTTAATTCTTACACCGCATGTTGACCAGGACATACTGGAACATGGTCAGCCAGACTACATGCCATGTGGCCCACTAGGCATGGCATATTTCCCCTTCAGGTTAGGGTTAAGTCGTTTATCCCATATATGGATTTCCCATTTGGTGACTGTGTAATGTAGAGTCTACATAGTGTTTGGCCCAATTGATACATCATATACTCTAAATATTTTCAAATTACACCTCACACACAGTTTCCCCAGGTGTTTACTTCAGATGGAAGCTAAGGAGGGTACACATTGTGTCGTTGGATCTACACGCCGTGTAATGATTCCAGATTATGTAGATTTAAAAATTTATTACTATATTATATAACCCTTGAGATATATACATTTGTATGGGAATAATGTTTAGAAATAACATGTGATAGGTGTTTGATATATATATATATATATAAATTCTAAATTAATATCTACGTAATTTTCAAATATCTTCACATCATGTATGAGTTGTATTACAATTATAATTCTGTGAGTATGGTGAATTTCAACAAGAATAAAGTGTATACAAGTATAATACATGTTGGGTAGTTTTGGATGGGTATTCACCGCGTTTCCTCCAAGGTACATGTTATGTACATAATTAATTTTAAATTAATTGTATTAATTTTTTTTAAAATTATAATGGATTATAATCTCAAGGAAATTCACAAAAAGGATTGAGATAAAAGGATTGATTAATTAAATATAATAAGTAATCGCTTCAAGTGTGATTTATCTAAAAAATGATGATTAATTAATTTAATGATAGTTTTACTAAATGAATAATTCCTTTCATGTTTATGGATGATCATGATCTATACGAGACCTTTGTATGTGATTGGTTTCCTTTTATTTTTCCGGTTAAATTAAAATTGTTGGCCTTTGTGCCTTCTCCTCATTAAAATGTAGGGCCAATGTGCCCATGGTTTCTTTTCTATAAACCCCCTTTTACCCCTCAACTGCGTGTGAGTTAAAAAGCATATGCAATGGATGGATCTCTCAAGATAGTGGAGGAGGTTCAAGTGAGGAGCCGAGGAGAAACCAATCCAAGGAGATATAGTGGTGGACATGTGGAAAGATATAAACACAAAACTTAAAGGGTTCAATGTGTGTTCCCATTGGTCAGGGTTAGTTTATCAACTGCTAGATAAAATAACCAATAGAAAATATCATGATCATACCCTTTGTTTTGTTTATGTTAGTTGGATGGTTATTCATTATTGGTGTATTATCTCAATAACATAATTACTGAATCAACAAAAATTCATGATTGAACTAAAATAAAAATGAAGTATGTATAAATATTATTTGGAAATGGTTAATCAATTAAGTATATCCCACTTAATATTAAAAATAATGTGAATGATAATAAATGGAAATTTATGAAAAAAGGATAAATTACCTCAATTAAATATTATATCAATATACCCTTCCATCACTATGGTTAGAATCGAAACAATATTTCAAAGTGCCCGAACAACCAAAGTTAGGGTTCTTTCAATTATATGGGAATTCTAATTTGAGGTTTTTTTTTGACTTGAGTTGGTTTACATCAAGGTTTTACTTCCCATATCACGACTTGGTGTAACTAAGAGGCAACAGTTGAGGAAATCATTAATGATTTCAGGATTGGGGAGTCCACTCAATAGATCAAGGAGCTATGAGTTAATGTATGTGGAATCTGGAATGCCTACCTAAAACAATTCATATTTCTTGTCAACCTTACTAGGGTAATGAGAATTGAATATGGATATGTTCCAATAGAATATCCAAGCAATAAGATATTCTGAAGCCAATGGTGAGGGCTGACAATTTTTATAAAATTGTGGGATACTAAAAAATATGGATTTATTTATTTCTCTAATATTACCAAGATAAAGTTATAATATTATACTCATATTAATTTTAGAAAGAACAATCAAAAGTGAAACCAAATATATAGTTTCAATCCATACTTGAGAAAAAAAGCATTCTCACCGGAAAAAATTTCCAGGAATGGCAGAGGCATTTACGTGCCATCCTCCTCCATGAAAGGAAATTATACGTGCTAGAAGAACCTTTACCAGTTGTTCCTGGGAATGAGGAGAATGATAATGAACTATATTTATACAATAAACATATGAAGGATGCTACATATGTTCAGTGACTCATGCAATAATCCATGTCCAATGAGCTCTTGAAGAAACATGAGGAAATGGATGCTTATAGCATAATTTTTCACCTTTAGGATCTCAATCAATAGATTGAAAGATAAGAGAGGTATGAGATATCCAATTATTTGTTCAATACTATGATTAGATAGTCTTCTCCAGCTAGACTACAAGTAGTCATGCGTATTGGATACATTGAGCATCTAGATATCTTATGGATTAAATTCATAGATGAATTGTGTACATATATCAAACTATAATCACTTCCCAAGGCCTTCATAAGTTTATAGGTAATTATAATATGAGTAATAATTAGAAGAGCTTATCAGAAATTATGAACCTGATTAACCATGTGGATAAGGACATTGGGTGTAACAAACCCATAGTCCTTATGGTGAATAGGAAGGGGAAGGAAAAGAAAAAGGGGCCTAAGATTTATAAATAGTATAAAGATCCCAAGGACTGTTCGACCATGAAGAAGAAAATCTAAAGGCAAGGAAAGGAAAAGAAGGTAGTATGCTTCGTATGTGGTAAGTCATGCCACTATAAGAGGAACTGTATCTACAGGTAAGGGGAAGCCAAAGGTGCATTCATTATCGAGTGAAATATTTGAGTTTCTACACATTGGTTATTAGATATATCTTTTGGTGCTCACATATGTATTCAAATTGGGGGACCAAGTAGATTTTAGAGAATTTCTAGAGAAGAAGAGGATCTGTGAGCTGCCAATGGTTCAAGGCTGGCTACTCTTTCCATTGGTCACGACCACTGTTCATTGATGACCAAGATGATATTGGTTTTAAGAGACTTTAATTATGTACCATGTTTTACCAGGAACATAATTTCTGTATCGAATTTATATATTGATGGATTTATTTTAAGGTTTGGAAATATGTTTTGTTTGTTATGCTATAGAAAATTTAAATAATAGTCTGTATGTATTAAATTATGGAAATCAAGTGTTGGAAATAGATAATTAATTAGCTTCACATGAATCATATAACACCAGGTTTTGGAATCACCGCCTTGGTTATGTAAATGAGAAGCACTTGACAAAGCTCTTCCGAGATGGTCATTTGGGATCTTCTGATCTAAAACCAATTGATAGATGTCACACTTGTTTATAAGGGAAAATAACTAAACCACCTCTTGGTGGATAGGGTGAAGGGGCCATAGAGCTTATAGTATTGGTACATCGTGACATGTGTGAACCATTTATAGTTTAATATAGAAGTGTATATTCATACTTTATTACTTTTACTAATGAATTGAGAAGATATGGCTATGTTTACTGAATGAGGTAGAAGTTAGAATACATTGAGATATTTAAGGAGTTCATGAATGAAGTAGATATTATTCTTGGTAAGAAGATAATGAAGATTCAATCAGACCGAGGTAGGTAATATCTTAACAAAGAGGTCATCGACCTTTTATGAGAGCCTATGATTCTATCTCAACTGACTCCACATTACACACCATAGTGGAATATTGTTTGTAATAGGAGTAACTGTACTTTATTGGACATGGTATGTTCGATGATGATTAAATCAAACCTTCTATTATCATTTTGTGATATTCATTATAAAATTCCGCAAACAAATTAATCCAAGTACTAAGGACGAAAACAGAATCCCCTTCAAGCTATAGAGTGGAAAAAATTTGTTTTGTCACATACTCGTGTATTGGGTTTTGGGGAGTTTGTTAAGGAATCCTTAGGCAAAAAACTAGAACCTTGTGGAATGAAGTGTATCTTTATAGGATATCCCAAAGAGACAAGAGGACACAACCTATAAAAACCCTTAGACAAGAAAGTGACCATTACTAGGAAGGATGTCATTCATGAGAGGGAGAACATCCTAAAAAGGGATAGTGGGAAAGAGATTTACTTAGATTAAATTGATTCTCAAGATACATAGGAGTTGGTACAGGAACTAGTTCCACAGGTCCCCATGGAAGAAATAGTTCCTAAAACCCAATTACTACGTAAGAGTAAAAGAGAGGTAAGGGAACCAGACCGATGTGGTTTCCTTATCACTGAGGATGGTGACTCATTATTATTGGAAAATAATGAACGTATCTCCAATAAAGAAGTTAGTACATAGATCAGAAGTTGAAATACATCTTGAAGATATGAATTATGAGATAGATTCCATGTATTATAACCAAGTTTGGGTTTTGGTCGATGTACCAGTTGATGTAAAGCATGTTGGATGTAAATGGGTATTCAAGAGGAAACTGGACATGGAAGGTAAAGTAAGTACCTATAATGTAAGGATAGTGGAAAATGTTTTTAAACAATATTAATAAATTGACTATGATGAATAATTTACACCTTTTCGATGTTTAAATCCATAGAAATCATATTTTCCATTTCATATTACCATTAAATTAAGATTTGAAATATGTATGTGAATACTTAATTCCTTAATGGGAACCTTCAGGAATAAGTCTATATGAAAAAAACTGTTGGGTTTGTGACACCAGGTGATGAAAAAAAGGGTTTGAAAGTTGTAGAGGTCCATTTATGGATTGAATAAATCACCAGGTCATGGAATATTTGAATCGATGAATCCATAAGGGAATTTGGTTTCCTTAAGAATGAATGTGATCTGTGCATTTATAAAAGGTTTAATGGGAATGTGGTTGTTATCATTGTATTATATTTTTACAACAACTTACTTATTGTAAATGACATAACAGACATACAATCTGTTAAGGACTGGTTGAACAAGTGCTTCTATATGAATGACAAAGGAAAAGTAGCCTATATTTTAGGGATCAAGGTCATTCGTGATAGATCCAAGAGATTGTTTGGGATAAGCCAAATTACATACATTGACAAAATACTGAAGAGATTTAGTATGGAATGATCCATGATTGGATTGGTTCTAATGTCACATGGAATACATATTTATAAGAAAATGTGTCCCCAAATAGAATAGGGAAAAAATTGATGAATAAGATCCCATTTTCTTCGATGATTGGATCAATCATGTATGCCATGCTATGTACAAGACCTAATGTTGCCTATATAATGAGAATGATAGGAATATATCAAACAGATCAAAGAGAACAACATTAGACTTCTATTATTCCAATCCTTAAGTATCTAAGAAGAAAAAAGGATATGTTTCTAGTGTATAGAGGAGACTAGGATCTTGTCATCAGAGGGTTTGCTGGTATTGGTTACCTGACAGACCAGAATAATCTATGGTGACAATAATGATATGTTTTCTATCTAAATGGAGGATCTATGAGCTGGAAGAGATAAAAGAAACCAGTTTAAGCTGATTCTATAGTGGAGTCTGACTATATAGCATCTTCTGATGTAGCCAAGGAAGCCATTTGGATTCAAAATAGCGTCCATGAGCTTGATGTGGTGCCTAATAGTAAAGACCCAATCATATTGTATTGTGATAAAAATATAGTAGTGGCTCTTGAAAAGGAGCCAAGGTTAAATAAATGGATGATGCACATACTCTGAAAGTATCACCTCTTAAGGTATTTTCATCATAGGGGTAAAGTTTCAGTGAGAATAGTTTCCAAAAAAGAGAATTTTGTGGACCCCCAAACTAAAGGCCTATCTTAGAAGAAGCATTTGTATAATGTGAAATCTATTAGACTGAATGTTAGCAGTTTTCTCTAGTTTAAGTGGGAGTTTGTTGGAGTTGGTTCCCTATAACCAACTTCTTTGTACTTTATTATAAAGATATATTCATGGTTTTGAATATTAATAAATTCCTTACCACAACAAGATTGTTCTTCTATGTGACATAGTATGTGATAATTTCCCAAGAGAAGTTATCACAGTAAAAGGTCATAGTAGTTCCCCGCTATGATGAGTCCCTAGAGGATCAGTGACACTATTATTGAATATATGTTCTATGGTAGGATGATATCATTTTAAGGGTCACAAATGATACAAGTTATCAAGGGCGGAGACTCATAGGACTTTGAGAGGAACCGTATCCGGGTATACACATCTAGTAATGTCAAAGAGGATACTATGAGAACGAAACCCGACAGTAGAAAATCCACATTATTATATGTCATTGTAAGTTCCTATATGCAGACATGTGTAATGGTTCTTAAAATTTAAGATTATTAATAATGGATATTATGAATCATGTAATTTGATGTATTGACAAAAACCAAGACCACATATTCTCATGAGGAAGTAGGATACGTTGGTTGTGTCACAAGTAATATTGCATTAATGAATAAGGCAAGAAAGTATATATCCATTCTATTCCTTAATAGATGTAAATATCTCAATCCCTTTGATGAAAATGATATACCCTAAATAAATCGCTACACATGGTGTTCTCTAGGAAATTTTTATTTCCAAAATGTCAAAGAATGAGTTATCGTGCATATAGGTTGATGACACTGGCATGGAACAATATTGATTAAAGATATTGTGATAAAGAGATTATATTACATGGTAAGAGTTCATATGAGGTGGCTTGTCATTGTGGCATTAACTTTTTTATATATGGGTTCCTTGATGTGTTCATAGATGCTAATAATGGAATTTAGGCATGCTCGCCTAATGCCACTGACAAATAAGCCCAGAGGGTCACACACTAAGTGTTTCTGGAATATCAGTTAAATAATTTATTATTTAATAAGTTGAATAAATATTATTCTCGGTTGTGTTTTTATAATTATTCAGGTATTCCTGATCTCATTTTATTTATTTTTTGATAAATAATTCCGTTAGATTTATTTATTTTTTTAATAAATAAATAGTTATTATTCATGGTTTGATAAATATTTCATAGGATAGGTGGACCGAGTTATAGGGTCCAAGGAGAAAATATTATAAAATATTATTTGATGAAAATATTTTTAAAGTGTGACATACAAGATAATAACACGTCATGGAAATAATGGTATTATTGTAATTATTTGATATGGGGTTTGACATGGAATAATAAAATAAGTAATTGAACTTGTGCTAAATATTTATTATTACCTAGTGAATTAAATTCTCGGTTACAGATTATTATCTTATTATCCAAGGGGGAAACCTACAAGATAGATAGCCAATTTTGGTTGTGCACAAAATTTGGAGAAAATTATCTCAATCCTAAAGATATCTCTCTTATCCAAGAATGATCTAAAGAATGACAGCGACCATTCTCCACTAGATCAGAGAACACTTTGGAAGAAGCTATTAATGCGATCAAATGCGGATGACTCAAGAGCAAGGATCATCCATGCTAGCACCCAGAGATTCATTCGAAAATATCTAGAGATTCAAGGAGCACATGTGAATCTCCGCTAGAGAAGATATATCATTGGTCTCTATATCACAACAAAGGAACATCACTCATATTCAGTCAAACACATCAATGAATAAAGAAATACTTTGAGGTATTTCTTTAATTTAATTAAAATAATTATAAAAAATTTGATTATCCTCTCTATGGATATGGGCCTCTTATTATTTATCAAAATCATTTATCTTATTCATCGGAGACTAGAATTCATCATCGTATTGATCCCAGAATAATCCCTGATTACTGTAAAATTTAAATTGGGTGTCGGCCCAACCATTCTTCCATTGCGACCAGAACCTACAATCACGCTGTTTCCTTGGGATGTTCTTGGATGATCAATGAAAAAGTCAATTGTGATATTTTCCAACTTCCATGTTGGTATGGGTAGTGGTTGTAATACCCTTTCAGAAATTTTTGACTATGACTTCACTAGTTGACATGCCAAGAACATTTTATTGTTGTAAAAAATCTCCCCTTTCATTTTATCCCACCAATAATGATCATGAATATCCCTATACATTTTAGTGCTTACAGATGTATAGAGAATGTAGATATATGAACTTCATCTATTAGTTCGTTCTATATCGCCTAAATAGAGGGAACACAAATCCTTGTATAAAATTTTAGTGCACCTTCTTGATCAAAATTGAACACAAGAAACTTCTCATTCTACAAATCCTCTATATAATTCAATACCAAAGGATATTCTATTTGTGATTTATTGATTTTATTAAATAATGATCATTGGGAAATCATTTATGATATAATTTATGATTCCCCTTCCCTCATGATTTCCATGTATAACCTAATTAGGTCCATGATCCTTGGATCTCCTTGAATCCACATCATTTACAAAACAATAGGATCTTTTCTACTAAATGAATCATAAAATTTGTTTTCTCTTCCAAGGTGATAATGAATTGAATAGTCATTGTTTTTAAGAAGTTCCAACCATCCCCATTGTACCATGTTCAATTATTTTTCTGTTAATATATAATTCAAACAAAGATGGTAAATGTTTATATCAAATTTATCCCCATAAAAATA
The DNA here is from genome assembly GCA_963277665.1 of Viscum album. NCBI lineage: Eukaryota > Viridiplantae > Streptophyta > Magnoliopsida > Santalales > Viscaceae > Viscum > Viscum album. Next base: position 3,774,276 of record OY728165.1, read on the forward strand.
GTTCCTTCATATCTTCAAAACAAAAATACCTACAGATATCTCTATGTCATGTGTAGGATAATTCTTCTCATGATGCTTTAATTGTTGATATACATAAGGAATCACCTTTTCATTTTGCACAAGGAAGAAGCCCAATCCTTTCTAGAGAAGCATCAATAAAAAAAAGAAATCATATTCCAATAGAGGGTAGATTTAACATAGGTGTAGTGATCAATCACTTCTTCAGTTCATAGAAAATGTCATTACAATCCTTAGTCTAAATTATCTTATCCCCTTTTCGAGTTTACTTGGTCTCTGGATTAGAATGTCATGAAATGTTTTCAAAAACCTCCTATAATATACTACTAATCTAAGGAAACTACAAAGATTAGTTAATATTGTAGGATGAGGCCACTCCTCCACAACCTCTGTCTTTGTAGGTTCGATATATATTCCTTAATTGGTTAAAATGTTCCCCACGAAAGAAACTTGTTATAACCAAAAATCACATTTTATGAATTTTCCTAAATAACATCTCCTTCTATATAGTTTTCAACAAAACCCTTAGATGATAATCTCCTCCTCTGAGGTTTTAAAATATATCAGAATATCATTAATAATAACTAGATCAAATTTATCAAGTCTTTAAATACTATATTCATCAAATCCAAAAATACAACCAGAGAATTAATCAAGAAAAAGGGGATAAAAAACCAATAACGACCATATCTCGAGTAGAAGAAAGTATTTGAAATATCTTCTATCTTTACCCTCAATTTTTGATAACCAGATGAAAGATCAATCATGGAGAATAATTGAGCCCCAATACGTTGGTCAAATAAATCATCAACCCCGGGGAGATTATACTTTTTCTTCAATGTGATTCTATTAATTTATATATTTTAAATGCATAGTCATATAGATCCATCCATATTCTATAGAAAGAGAAAATGTGTTCCAAAAGGTGTCAAAAATGGTAGGATAAACAAATTATCTAAAATATATTGAATTTATTTATTTAATTATGATATAAACACATTTTCCATTCAATACAAGGAATTTGATGTTGGTTTGGATCTAGGTATGAGTTCAATGGAGAACTCTACCAATATTTATGAGGGAGGTCCAGGTAGAACCTCAGTAAATTAATAAATGTATTCTTAATTTATGGGGACATTTTCTATTCTTTTACTTTCATTTACTTATTCAACTTCACTAATAATTTCTATAAAGAAGTCTAAGGGAGGTGCTTCAAGACAAATCTCAGGTCATAATGTATCTCCTTTGAAAATAATTATAGGTTGTCCATTAAAGACTACTCAGAATTCCTTTATTATTTAGTTGATCTTAGAATTATACTTTTATATCCATTCCATCCCTAGTATAGTGTCGAATTCCCCCATGTGAATTACTACTATATTTGAAATGATATTGTAATCTCCAAATTCAATACCAGAGTTTATATACACTATTTATTCTTGGAAATTTACTCTAAGAGTCTTGAATGATAAACCTACTTTTATATGTTTAGGGATTTATTCTATATTCTTTGAAAACTTGGAGGAACTAAAGGAATTTGTAGAACAATAATGTAACAATGTACATTCTAGCTTTGAAGTAACAATGGGTTCACATTACACCATATCATTTGGAGCCTCTAATTAAACCATTTTGATAGAAAAATCCAAACCCTGATCCCTTTTTCTATGATGAGGTTGATGGTGATTCCACTCAATTATCCTCTAATTTGGATAATTATTGGAAAATATCAACAACTTTCAACACTTAATTAATTGGAATTCAGGTTGGGCCTACACTATCTTCCAATTATCATTATTGTAGAGCAGTTGCGGCTTCACCTCCCTAAGATAGTTTTCATCTATATGGATATCTCTTGCACACTTGGAACATTTTCTACTCCCAAGAATGTAGTTCCAAAAATGATTCTTCCCAGATTTTTTCTATGTGGGAAGTTCCACTTTCTTTCCTCCTCTCATGTGATCAAAGTTCATCCAAAAGTTTCACTCTAAATATATCATATTTTGATTCAATTTATATGACCACTACATCTCTCGGATCTCTATTTAAACCTTCATATCACTTTTTACTCTATCTTTATAGCTATAATAGTCCCAATTTTTTATATTCCTATGTATATAAGGTTTTATTCCAGTGAAGAATCTATCAACCTTTCCATTAGGATCCATAAAAAAGCTATATGTGTAACAAGAATGTATTTTAATGTTTATAACATAACTTACCACTGATTCAATTTCTCTCTCCTTCAGTTCTAAGAGTTTTTTTTTGTTTTTTTCACAACTAATTGGTGAAATATTGATCAGAATAGGTTCCCTGAAACTCTTCCCACTCCATATCATCATTATCCCTTATTTTCTTTGTGTTTTTAATCAATTTATACCATTCGTCAACTTCTCCATCTAAGAGGTATAAAACCAGGGTGACTTTCTCTTATTCCAAATAATGGATTAAAAAACTATATTTTATATAGATATTATCCATTATTTAGCATTCAATGGGTTGGTAGATCCAGTGAAAGGAGGTGTTTGTCGATTCATAAAGTACTCAAAGGAAAATTTTCCCCATTAAGGTAAATCTGGTATCTCAACTTGGTTCAAGTAATTGTTCATAACTCAAGTTAGTTGATTCATTATTGTCATGAAGTTTTAAATTCTTTCATCCATCAGAGGGTATTCATCACATGGTCCACTACACTCATCATTTACATGGTTCCTCGAATTTCAATCCATTTTGTAAAAGAATAAAACTTCAGGGATAAAAGTGTTTATTTTAAGAATCTTATAATTATAAAGGAATTTTTTATCTTGAAACATCATTCTTAAATATGTTATTATTTAACAAAAAATACATTTTCTATAAATAATTCATAATAGTTTATAAAAATATCGTGAATAAACAAATATATTCCCCTGGAGTGTCAAACTAGGATGTAAGAAAGGACCATTCTTTTTTACTAGTTACCGTTCAATTATAGCTCAAAGATGTTTTTTCAGGTGTTTCCCTAGATACATATGTGTGAGAAAATCATATACTTGTTCTTATCCTGATAGGGTTTTTTTCTCAGAATCCAATTAATTAATATTTCAAAAAAATACAATGATGTTTTACTAAATTAAAAAAATTATATAGGGTTTATATTTAGTATTTATATTCCTAATTCCCACAAATAAGTAAATCGTTCTTTGATACTAAGTATGACATCCTTCTTTCTTACTAAATACCATTTCATTAGAAATTATAAATAAAGGATAATTTAAATTTTAGTTTCTTGGAAATCAAGAACATAATACATCCAAAATTAAACATTATTATAATTCACATTAAAGTCTTCTTTATGGGTTCATCAAAATTAAATTTTCTAGATATTTTATCCTGGATCCATACATCAACAGAAAGTGGTGAGCATGAGGCTGAGTAAGGGAAATAGTTTACATGCAGACATGAGTAATATCAATAAGAACATGAGGAATTTCATTAGGGTATGTACAGAGGAAAAAAATTAATATTAAAATAAAAATTTGACGAATAATAGCATGGAAATGTGTCTATATCATTTAATTTAGACATAAAGAATCATATCACCAAGGTTAATCCCCAAGGTCTCATAAATGAAAATTATAATGTTGTTAACCAAGTTATTGTAAAACATGTCATCTCTAGAGATTAAATTCTTTACCCATTGCATTGGAGAACTATCAGGGTGCACCATTAATAAGTCTTAATTTCATGTGGGCCATATATATCATAATAATTAATTTCATTAATTACCATTTGATATTAATGAACAAGTTTCTAATTACATTCATGGTGTACAAGAGTTCTTCAAGACATGATCATTACTTTATTTCTATCACATGAAAATGGAATGTTTCTTTTTTATGTTGAAATAAACAAATAAAATAACTGTTTTTTTACATATAGGTGAATTTCCCTTTAATGTAAACTGGTTTGTGTATTCAAAAAACAGAAAATAAAAGAAAATTTCTTATGTAGAGAGAAGAATTTGTAAGAGTAAATTCGACAGCATGGTGGTTCTACAATTTGGTTTTAGAAAAGGGTAAATTGAGATATGAAATAAGTATCCCATTAAAAAAACATAATTTGGAAGTAATGGTATGACAAAAAGGGTAATTTAATATATTGAACCTAACATTTAAAATAATTCTAAAAAATGTTCTTGAATAGAAGGGAAAAGAATGATAAATGACCTAACATGAAGAGTAACTCCTAGATCATGAGGAATAGAAACTTTGGGGATTGAAGAATCATTGTGGATGGATTACATGGGATATGAAACTACCATAAATTAATTATGGAATCATTGGGAGTGCAGAGGATAGGTAAAATGGTTGGGTATATATAGAAAAGGTGAAGTATTTGTTCAATCATTTCTAAATATAGGGATTGGAAATCTAGTTTGTGGAAAAATAAAAACGAATGGCTTACCCTTGTGATTTCCCATGTGTATGGAAATTTGGGACATATTTTATGTTTTTATAACCCAAAAGAACCGAAAATCATATTATAATACTTTTTTTGTCATTGAAATGTACCATTTCCACAAAATATTGTTTTTAAAGTCAAAGTTTCCAGTTTTCTCATTGGAAATTAAATTATTAGTATTTAAATTGATTAAAATTTATTGAAATACTTGATATTAATAAAATAAAACATTTTAAGTCTTTTAATGTTGTTAATTAACTATTAAATCATTAGGAAATAATTTTTAAGTCATTAAATATACCGGATAACAAAAAGTGTATTTTATTTACTATTCACAAGAAATAAAATATTTTAAAAAATTCTCATTAATTCACCCTAATATAATTTTGAAGTGATTATTTAATAAATGAAATTTATTTTATATGAATAATTTTATAAATATGTTAATTTTAAATTTTAAATATAAAAATCTTTATTTATTGATAAAATATTCTGGTGAAAATGTATAGTAAAATTTTTGACACATAAAATTTATTAATGAAATAATAAAATTATTTTATAATTTATATTTAAATAAGAGTGTTTTTTATACTATTTCATTAAAATAAATATTATTCATAATAACATAGTTTATTAATAAAAAATCACATCCTTTCTAAAAAGTATAATTTGTGTCCAAAAAATCAATTTATCAAATTCCATCTCAAATAAAGCTTATATTTTTGTTAAGAAAAAATACTTATGGAAAAGAAATTATATATAAAAAGGAATTAAAATTTGAGTAACTAATTCATATACATGTAACCCTTATAACTCCAATGTACTTTCTATAGTTAAGGTGTGCGATGGTGACATATTCATTGGGAGTCTCGACTAACATTGATCGAGTGATAATTTCCACAAACTTGCACTTCTCCCAAAAGTGATTTCGATATAACATCACTTGTTAAATCATGGATTGGGAATGGTCAAGGGTAAACCCAATGATGTTATCCCCCTCACATGTTTTGAAAAATGGGATTCATACGGTATGGCTCTACTAGTTTTTTCAATTACTTATTCTTTCTGCATGAATAATACCTTGTCATTACTACTTATAAAATAGAATTATAGCATTAAAATTATTACCAAGAGTATAGTTTCCAACGGTCATACTAACCGATAATCATATTTTACAAATGTGCATATAACAGTGGAATCTCAATGATCAAACTTTTCTTTATACTCCCTTCATTATTAAATAGATATGGTTTTTTGTGTATAATAAACATATTTTCGAATAAAAATATGTTATAAAAAGTTTGGGTTGTTACATTTTTACCCCTTAAGAAATTTCATCCACAAAATAATCAACTCGTTTTCATAGTTGAGAAAAGTTATTGGTACTTATTTCCCATTATTTCCTCTCGTTCCCACATCATTTCTTCATATTTATCACTCCACCAAAACACATTGATGAGGTGGGTAGTCTTGTTTCATAAAACCTTGTATTTATAGTCAAATATCTCCACTGGATACTCCTCATAAGAGAGGTCATATTCTAGTTATACCACATATGGATCCATTACATGTTTTGGATCAGTTATGTATGTCCTCAAGAGAGATATAAGGAATACATCATGAAATTTTGTTAGATTTGATCAAAGTGAAAGATTGTAGGATAATGTTCCTATATGATCAAGTATTTCATAGGAACCAATATACCTGGGGAAAATAATCCCTTTATTCCAAAACCGCTTTACTCTCCTCCATGGTGATATTAATAGGGAAAATTTATCACCAACATTAAACTTCATGTCCATTTGATGGTTGTCCGCATAGATCTTATACAATCAATGAGAAGCCATTATATTTTGTTGGATGACTTGAAGCATTTCTATTATCTCTTACAAAAAGTCAAGACCAAGATGATTTCTCTCACCAACTTTATCCCAATAATAATTAGTTCTATATTTTTCCCATATATAGATTCATAGGGTGCCATTTGAATACTTGAGTGGAAGCTGTTATTGTACGAAAACTCCACTGATGGGATGCTTTGTTCCCATCCACCTTTAAATTTAATTGAGTATATTTTAATCATCTCCATGAGTGTCAAAGTAGTTTATTGATATTGGAAATCAGTTTGGGGGTAATAGGCTATACTGAAATTTAATTCGACACTTAGAGTATGTTGAAGGCTTCCCTAGAATTTTTGATGTGAACAATGGATCATGATCAGAAACAATAGTAAGTCACACCCACAGTTACCTCACCACTACCTTCACATAAATCTTGGAAAGCTGTTCAAGAGATAAATCATCCCTAATGGGGAGAAAATGGGGATTTTGGGTGATTCAATCCCTTACAACCCATATTTCATTGTTTCCTATGGATGTTAATGGGATACCAGTGACAAATTCCATAGTGATATTTTCACACTTCCATGTAGGTATGGATTTTGGTTGTGACACCATGTTAGGAAGTTTCTGCTCTTCCATCACATGTTTACACACCAAGAACCTTTTAGTGTAGTTGACAATATCCCATTTCATATTATCTCAACAATAATGATCACTAAGGTTTCTATACATTTTTTTGATTATAGGATATATAGAGAACATAAATTTATGATCTTATTCCACCATTTCATTCTTTATGTCCAGAATAGATGGAACACACATCCTTGTACAAAATTTTAGTACACATTTTTGATTGAAATTGAACACAGGATACTTCTCATTCAATGAATCCACAATCTTCTGTTGTAATAAAGGATTATCTCTTTTACATTTCTTGATTTTATCTAGTAATGATGTTTGAGAAATCATTTGGGATAAAATTTATTATTTTCATTCCCTCATGATTACCATGTCCAACCTTACTAGGTCATTGATCAATGTATCTCTATTAATCATAATAATTACCAATACAATAGGGTCTTTTATACATAATTCATCAATGAATTTGTTTTCTCTTTCGAAGTGATAATGATTTGAATAGTCATCATCTTTAAGAATTTTTAACCATCTCTTTTGTCTCATGTTACATTAATTTTGTGTTAATATAAAATAAAAACATTAGTGGTCTATGTATATATCATATTCTCCCCATAAATATAGTGCCTCCATATCTTTAGAGAAAAAAATAACCCCATATTGTTCCATGTCATGCATAGGATAATTCTATGCATAACGATTTAACTACTGAGATACATAATAAATAACCTTGTAATTTTTCTTGAGAGCGCACCCCAATCCTTTCAGATATGCATCACTAAAAACAATGAATCCAGCTTTGATAGAGGGTGGAGTTAAGATAGGTGCAACAACCAATATCTGATTAAGTTATTGAAAAATTTCTTCACACTCAATTATTTAGATGAACTTAGCGCATTTTTGAGTTAACATGGTTTGTTGATTAGAATCTTCTAATTTTTTTTTCACAAACCTCATATAATATACTAATAAAACAAGGAAATTACGACTCCCAGTTACAATAATAGGATGAGTCTAGTCCCCCAACCTTTGTCTTGGTAAGGTCCAGTAATATTCCTTCATTTGTTATAATATTGTTCAAGAAAGAAACATGTTGTAACCATGATTCATATTTTCAAAATTTTCAATACATATTATTCTTCAATGGAGTTTTCAATATAACCCTTATATGATCATCATTATACTTGAGACATTTGAAATATATAAGAATCGAAACAATAAAAAATAACAAAAATTTATCATGGTATCCATTATATACTCTATTAATTTAATCCATAAATATATAAAGAGAATTAGTAAAGATGAATAGAATATAAAAAAATCATAATTCCCATATTTAGATTAGAAGGATTTTTTTTGGAATATCATCTTTATTCAACTTCAAGTGATGATAACTAGATCGAAGATAAATCTTAGAGAGGAATTGATCCCAAATAAACTGGTCAAATAAATCATCAATCCTTGGTAGAGGGTACTTTTTCTTTACTGTGATCCCGTTATGTTCTATATAATAAATGTATAGCCACATAGATCTATCCTTATTATTCACAATGAGAATATGTTCTCCCCAATGAGACCCACTAGGTTGGATAAATATCTTCTCTAAAATATCTTTATGTTGTTTCTTTAATTCTTCTACAACCACATTTCCCATTCTATATGGTGTCTTTGATATCAGATTGGATTCAGGTATGTGTTCAATGGAGAACACTACCCTTCTTTCTAGGGAAGGTCCAGGTAACCCCTATGGAAATAAGTCAATGTATTCCAGAATGATTGTGAAATTTTATATTATTATACATTCATTTCCTTATTCCCCTTCACAAATCAATTCCATGAAGAATGATAAGGGCGTCTCTTCTAGAGAAATCTGAGGTTGAGATTTATATCCTTTAAAAATAAAATTATGTTTTCCATTACAGGATTATAAAATTTCTTTAATTCAACATTTGATCAAAAAATTATAAATTTAGAGTCAGTAAATCCTTAGTATAGTGTAGAATAATACCATGGAAATGACTACCAAATTGGAAATGAGATTGTTCTCAACAATTTCAATAATGGAGTTTCTATACATTTTTTTATTCTTGTATAATCCCTCTTGAAGTCTTGTATAATAAATCTAATTTTAGAAATTAAATGATTGATTCTATATTATTTGATAACATAGAGGAAATAAGGAATTTATAAAACTATAATCAGACAAAGTACTTTATTGATTTGAGAGAACAACAAGAGCACCTTACACCACATCATTTTCTTCTTATATTTTACTCTTCATGATAGAAAAATAACAACCTTGATACATTTTCCTATACTAAGGTTTTTGATTATTCTCCTCTATTATCATCTAATTTTGACAGTGATTAGAAAATTTCCCAGTTTTTTCACTCATAAATCATTGGAATTCAGGCTGTGCATGCACCATCTTTCCTTTTTCATTAGTGTTGATAAGTTGAGGATTCATCTCACTATTGTAATTCCAATATATATGGAAATCTCTTCCAAACCTGTAACATTTTGCACTCTTGAGAAAGTAGTTACTTTAATTCTCCTATCCATATTTGTTTCATGTGGGGAGCTTCACTTTTTTTCCTCCTCTTATGTGATAAATGTTTTTTCCAAGATTTTTCTCCAAAATTATCTTCTTTTAATTCATTTCAAGTGACCAATAAATATCTTGAAAATTTAGTTCAACCTTCATATCACTCTGTATAATCTCTTCATAGCTTTCATATTCTAGATTGGAATGATTCATCCCTAGATGGGGTCTTGTTCCAATAAAGAATCTATCAACCTTTAATTTAGGATCCAAAACAATGTTATAAGTGTAACTAGAAAGTCTTATAAAGTTCATCTCATAACATCCCACTGATTAAATTTCCTTCTACTTCAGCTTTAGGAACGCCTTATCCATTTTCATTCACATCAAATGGGGAGAATATTTATTGAAAAAGGTTCCCTTGAACACTTACCACACTATATAATCAATATCCCTTTATGGATTCATGATATTAATATGATTTCACCACCTATTAGCTTTTTTGTCTAAGTAGAATACTTCCAAAGTGACTATCTCTTGTTCCAAAAAATGTAGTATATCAAAGAACTTTTCTATAGATATTATCCATTGTTCAAAAATTAATTTGTTGGTATATCTACATAAATAATGTGGTTGTTGATGTATAAATGGCTCAATAAAATTTGTTCCCTTCAAGGTGAATTTGGTATCTCAGCTTGATTCTAGATATTGTTCAAAACATGAGTTAGTTGATTCATCAAATTAATGAAGCTTTCCATTACATTTTTCATCAGAGGGATGCCAACACAAGGTCCATTTCACTTATTATTTACACAGTTTCTTATATTCCCTTCCATTTTCTAAATGAATAAAACTATAGTGAAAAGGTGTTTATTTGAAGAATCTTATAATTCTAATAAATTTTCTATAAATATTTCATAATGGTTCATAAAAAGATTATGATTAACTAAAGATATTCCCTAAGAGTGTCAAACCAGGAGTGAAACAATTCCCATTGTTCTAAACCATTCCCCATTCAAGTCTAGCTCCAAGAGGTGTTTCCCAGTGTTACCCCTAGATACATCTGTATGAGAGCCACATCCACATGTTCGTATCCAGCTAAGGATTTTGTTTCTCGGAAATATCTTACATAATATTTACCAAAAATAAAAGGATATTATTATATATTTAAACAATTATATATAGTGTATATTAAGGATTTATATTCATAAATCCAATAAATAACTAAACTACCAGCTATGACATCCCACCATTTTACTACATAACTTTTCATTACAAGGTACAAACAAAGGATATTTTAATGTTTAGTTTCATGGAAATCATGATCATAATACATGAAATAATAAAACATTATTCTAATATAATTTAATAAATTATTTATGATTTCATCCTAAATACATTTATTTTATATCATATCTTGGGGAAATACATCAAAGGAAAGGAGTGAGCATGAGGTTGAGTAAGGGAAAGAGTTTACATGAGAATAAGAGGAATATCAATTAGAACATGAGGAATGTCATTAAAGAATGACTAGGGGGAAATAATTCATATCATAATAAAAACATGAATCCAATCATGGAAATGTGGATAAAACATTTAATTTAGATATTCATAAGCACATAAGAAAGGTTTCATGAATGAAAATTAACATGGTTATTCACCATGGTATCTTAAAAAAGGTAACCTATAGAGATTAAAATATTTTCCCAATGTATTGGAGAACTATTTGGGTGAAAACTTAATTTGTATTAATCTCATGTGATCTATATAGATCATAATAAATCATTTCATTAATATCCCGTGGAGGTCAAAAATGAGCACCTTATCAAAATCAAGGCATACAAAAGTGCTTCAAGACATGATCATTACGTCATTTTAATTCAATGAAATGGGAAAGTGGGGTTCTTATGTGTAAATACATGAAAAAATAAATCATTTTTATATATAGGTTAATAATTTGAGAAAATAACATGGTTTGGGTATTTAGAAAAACAAAATAAAAGAGAATCTCTTAAGTGGAGAGAGAAATTTTGAGGAGTAAATTTGGTAGCATGACGTGTATAAAACATTGTTTTATAAATGCTTACAATGGGTGGGTATAAGGGTACACAAATTATAAAAAATAATTTTTAAGTATGTTTATAATAATAATGGTAATAAAATATAGTAACTGTAACATTTAGAAGACATATAAAAAATGTTCTTTAGTTGAGGAGAAAATAAGGATAATTCCCTTACATTGATGAGTTACCCCTAGATCATGATGAATAAAACCTTGAGGGACTAAAGACACATTTTGGGGAATCCTTGGGAGTAAAAACTATATTAAATTCATTGAGGATGGATTCATAGTGAATAGGAGAGGTTTAATGGGTGTCTATTTATAGAAAAAGTGAATGATTTGATTAATAATTTCCAATTACAGACCTTGGAAATATATGTTGTGTAAAAGAAAAACCATTGGAATACCCATGGTTTTGGAGATTTTGAGACATATTTTATGTTATTTTAACCCAAAATAAACAATAATCATATTATATTACTTTTCTTGCAGTATAAATTAATGTTTCCACAAAATAATGTATTTAATGTCAAAGTTTCCATTTTAGACATTAGAAAGTGAATTATAGGCCTGAAAATGGATTATAATACATTTAAATACTAGATATTAATAAAATAAAACATTTAGGCCTATGGTTGTGGTTAATTACTTATAAAATCATTATGAAATAATTATTAATTCGTTAAACATACTGAAAAACCTAAACTAAATTTTTTACTTTCCCCAAAAAAATAATGCATTTTAAAAATTTATCATAAATTCCCCAAACATATTTTTGATGCAAAGATTTCCCAAATGAAGTTTATTTTTTATAATAATTCTTTAAATATGATAATTTTTACTTTTAAATATAAAATTCTTTATTTATTAGCCAAATAGCTGGTTGAAAATATATAGTAAAACTTCTGACACATAAAAATTCTTATTGACATAATAAAATAGTTGTACCATTTATATTTAAATAAGAGTGTTTTTATAATAATATTTCATTAAAATAAATATTATTCAAAATACCTTATTTTATGTTAAAAATATTATAACCTTTTTGACCAGTACAATTTGTGTCCAAAAAATAAATTTATCAAATTCTATCTCAATCAAATATATATTTGTATTATGAAAAAATATTGATGGAAACAAAATTTTTTTATACAAGGGAAATAAACATTAATTTACTAATGAATGAACATGTAACCCCTTATAAAAAAGATGTATAACCTAAGGGTTATGTTTCTGATGGTGATAGATTCATGAGGTTGCTCAGATAACATGGACCAAGATGTAATTCTCACTAACTAAAACTTCGACCATATTTGAGTTTATTCTAGATTCACATATTGAAGATTGTCTTGGGCTTGGTCATGGGAGAACCCAGTGATTCTATCTCCCTCCCATGTTCTTAAAAATGGTCGTCTTACGACATGAATCCACTAGTTGAGTCCATCACTTCTCCTTTCTGTATTAATTATCATGTTTCATTAATACTTATTAACAAGAATTATAATGTAAAATTTATTATCAAGCGTATAGTTTCCAATGTTCATATTGACCAATGATCATATATGAACAATGGTAATATAACGGTCTAATCCCGATGATCACATTTTCCTTTATTACCACTTCATTATTAAATAAATACAGTTTTGTTATGTATAACCCACATTTTCAAGAAACAAAATATCATTTAAAAATTCTAGGTCGTTACAACATGTGAATACATTGCTTTACTAGTTTTGAAAATGACCCTATTGGTTGTTCCTTATTATGGTTAACTCACACTATTTTTCTCCAACCATGATACTTGGGTACCCCATCATACCCTTTTATTCACATGTTCAGTATAGGAAAAAGGCCAATGTAGCATTATTGAGCAGAAAATATTAGATGAGATCTGTATATTGTGATGTAATGAGGCTTGAGGATATAATTATGGCCTTATATTTAATTTATTTTGTTTATCTTGTATATTTTATTTGAAAAATTGGTGATCAGGTGATGTTTTCTAATGTGAATGTGTGTAAGTATGCCTTCTTTCTTTCATATATACATTTGATATACCATGTTTTGATTGATTTATCCAGGTGTACTCTGATTTTTATTATGGGTCATTTTTCGTTTTTTCCATTCCTTACACTATAGTATGACATTATAGTATCCCCAAAAGAACACCCCATATCCTTACTATATGTCTGAATCCTATGGAATATAGGGAGGAACACAAAAGATCATGTGGCGCTTCCATGATGGGGCTCTAGTTAGTAGACTTCAGCCTAAGAGACATTTTATTTTGAAAATGTATTTGCATAAAAAACTATGAAATGTGTCAAAACTCTTATAAAATATCATTATGTAATTTTGAAAAAAGATAACCACATCATGTATATGCATAACATACTAGAAAAAACTAACTGCATTATGTCTACACATAAAATAGAGATCTTCTGAGATATAAAACTTCTCCTAATTACTTTGTTGGATATATAAATTCTTCACTCACCCATCACATAATGATATATCTATATATATATATATATATTACATATTAATATCAAAATAATAATAAATCATCAAAACCATAACATGAATAACCGATGAAAATAAAATAGACATCCAAAAAAATATAGCCATTAATGAAAATGAAGTATAGGGTATTCAATGAATTTAAAATAAAGGGTATATGATACAGTCAATAATTTCTCTAGTCAATTGAATAATATGGTTTTCTAGGATAGAATACTTAAATTATAATAAGTATTGGGTATTTACTAAGGAATGAAATCAAGATAAAGGTTATCTTTTAAAAATAGATGGTTATAAGGAAACACAAAAGAAGAGTTGGATGAATCCACTCATATGTTTTTCTTTTCAATAATACCATGGTTATATAATAATTTGAATAATGAATAAATTATTTATTTTTAGCATAGTTAATATTATTAAAATTTATAATCAGAGAGGAAATAACATAAGTAACATTAAAATTGTTGAATCTAAAAGGTTATTAACATAACTAAAAAGTTATTTTTTATGAAAATATTTTTTTTAGAAGATTTATGAAAATGATTTCTTAGTTTTCACACAACATTGTAATATCCACCAATAAGGGAAAGATTTTTTTAAAAATAATTTTTAATAAAATACATAAATATAATGATAATTTAACCAAACGATCATTTTAATTTTTCTGAATAATTTCATTGAAAATGAAACTTGATTAGATAGATATGAAAATATAAGACAGATCATGAAAATTGTTTTCATAAAAATAGAGAATCATGTAACCTTCAAAGAACAATTTCAAAACGATAAAAAATTATTTTTTAAAATTTTATTTTAATAATAAAATAACCAAATAATGATAAAATGAAAATATATAGAGTTAAATTAGAATAAAGTTATATAGGAATATTTTAAATAGAAAAATTCCCCTTACATTTTTTTTAGGGTTGAATTTATGAAATTATAGGAAGGAACCCATAATAAAATTCATATCCTTAGAAAAATAAAGGAAAAGGAAGTATAAATATCATAAAATAATTAATATTATAAATTAATAAAAAGTAATAGAGTGATTGAGAGTAATATAGATCATAACCAAAAGGAAGAAAAAATGGGGGATACCACTTACAGAAAACGCAATGTATGCATGATAAATCAATATGGGAGGTAAGAAAATATACATAACTGAAGAAGAAAAGGAAATAGACATATATAAATTTGAAAAAAATTATATGTAAAAATGAATATGAGGCGGAGAATAGATATACAATTTATAAAAAACAAGAGAGTCTTGGAAAAAACCCCTTCCCTCGAGTCCTGAAAATCTTATCAACCACTTTAACTCCCTACTATTTGGGATTCCCCCTTTGGATTGAATTTAAATTTATTATAGGAGGATCTTTTTGTTAAAATATTTGCTCAAGGATTTTTTTTAAAGATTTTAGATATGTATATTTATAATTGAAATTTTTTTTGGCATGAGGTGAAAGGAGTATAGAAGAGACTTTTATATAACCAAGGGGATTATCTTTGAATAAAATATTCACCATTTTTTATTTAGAAATAGTACTATGAATTGTATTGTTTATTTTATATTATATTTATTTCTGGATAAAAAATATATGTATCTTTGACACATAACACCCAAAAAATTAAATATAATTTTAGAAATATTTTTTTCAATGTAAAGAATCATATATAGTTTTTTACTAGAATTAAATATAACTAAGGCTTTGAAAGTTAATTTATAGAATTAAAAATTAATATTTTTTTAGAAATAGATTAGTTTACTTATTAAATTCAATTTAAATCACTATTTATTACAGATTATTAAGTCATTATTATATAATAATGAAGTTATAAAACTTACTGTATATAGGAAAACTGTGATTTTCACTATTCATCTAAAACCCATCTTTTCAAAAAAATTCCAAAAAAATTCATCCTATGAATATTTTCACATAATGATTCCGAAAATGTGATCCATTTTATAAAATTAATCTTCTAAACAATTGAATTTTATATTTTAAATAAATTCTTATGAAAATAGTCTTGATGAGATGGGCCTTATTCATAATGGATAAAATATTGTTCGAATGACCATATTTCTTGTCTTAAAACTATATTTTCAAAATGAAATAAAACTTTTGTGATAATAAGACACTATATATATGTGACGAAATAAATTTTCAAATCAAATAATAAATACTTCCTAATGTTATTCCAATGTAAAATATGTTACGTAACTTTTAAAAAGGAAATTTCTAATGTATCTAAACATGCACATGAAATATGATTTAAAACGTAAATGTGCTATTATGTAAATTATAAAATCTTCAAGAAATATAATTTTGGTGTAAAAATATTATTTATCTTTTTATTTTATTTACTACATAAAAATTAGAAACAATAATTATAATGTCACTTTATATGGTTATATGTCCCAATTATATCATTAAGAAATCATATATTATAATAAGATAAAAATTAGGCTCTAATGAATTCATAAAGATTATATTTACCATATTAAAATTAAACAATAAATTAAGGTCATTTAGTTATGAAATGAAACTATATGTGTATAAATAATCATGAATTCATTAAAGAGACTTTGTAAAACTATTTTTATAAATAATTATTATTCATCGAATTCCATTATGATTTATGGATTATGAATACATTCTCATTATTTATCTAATATAATATTACAAATGAATACTATATTAGTTTAATGAAAATATAAATAGAAAAAATTTAAGTCATAATATAATGCTTTTAGGAAAATAGATAAATAATTTATTATCATTTCATAAACATTCATTAATACTTCATGTATATAAATTCCATATTTATATCATAAAAAAGACAATAAATGTATTTAGTATTTATATATATAATTTAAGGTTATTTTTTGATAAAAATATTCATTAAAATCTTAGAGGATTCAATGTATCACCTTTTAATGTCATGTGAAGTGGAGTAATGGTTATATATTTTAATGTATTGTGTAACATGATGACATAGATAACTAGATACCTGATTGAGATGAGGGTTCAATTGGACCTCAGGCATGACTTCCCATATGCCACATGCAATTGACTAGTGGAAGGAGTATAATAACAACATAAGGAGATCATACTCTAGATATCACAACACACAATAGTAAATAAATAACTAAAACAATATATATAACTTTTGAGTAAGTGTAATGAATCACAACTAAAAGCTAACCCTCAATAATAAATAACTACCAACACGCTATTTCAAATTTTCCAAATTTAAAAAAAATATACATGCACTAAAAGGGTCACCCAATGATCTATCAATTACCCATAATAAAAAAATAAAACATCACTAAAAAAATATAACAAAACCCCCATGTCCATCCTCAAAACATCCTTCTCGCAACTCTATATAGAGAAGCCACATAACCTATATCCTTATGGTTTGATACAAGATTTTCATGTACACTAAGTTTCCCATTTATGGTGTGAGAATAAAAATTACTAGGGGACCACCAATGGTGTATCTTGTATATGCCATCATATCTAGGTTTTTGTGAATATATAAATAAAAATCGTCAATAAAGATCATATATATAATCACTTCTGGTCATAATTTGAAAACAATGTCAACATGATACCTAACCCCACTTGCTTCATCCAATATCAGAAGGTGAATTCACCTCATAAAATAGACACATACTAATACCATACCACTTAGCATAGGATCCCAAAAATAAATCTTGACCACCACTCTGTTACTTAGGGTAGGGCCTCACAACCGTGTCTCAACTATTTCCATAACACTTAGTGTATTGTACCATAATATAGTCTTATACCAATTACATATCATAGAGTGTGAGGTCTCATAACCATGCATTATACCAAAAATCTTTCACCCAGGGTGAAGTCTCATAACCACTTCTTAAATGAGCACCATATCTCTCAGGATGAGTTCACAAAACAATATTTAACCAACCATTTCATAAAAAACATGATTGGTTTCATGGTCTATTCACTCACTCAAATCTTCCATCTCAAAATCTATCTTGCCAACCATAATGAGATGTTGTTTTCGATCATGTACCTCTAAACAATCAACAAAAGACATAACCTATTCCATACCTCCAACTAAGATACAAGTCTATACCTTATAACCTGATATAGGAAAAAACATTAGAGGATCAAACATAACTAGACTTTAGTGATCACACCATACTCAGTTATCAAAACAATACTATAATTAATCTATATTCAAGATGATCCCATTCCGAAAGAAAATAGTAAAACTATTATTTCATAAGTACTAGAAATACCAAACTATCTCACTCTACTAAGCCCCCTCAAGCAATACATTTACCCACAATCAATACCCACAATAGGTCTATCAAAGTATTCCATACCAAGTAATATAAATTTCTCACTAAGGACCATGGCTTACTCTAACCTATTCCCTCTCTCAGAAACTAGAGAAAAAATAAATCGAACTATATCCCCATCATCCAACTCATATCTAAGAGGTTACAGTGTCTAACTATATACCCATAACACTCACACTCCATTCCTAGGTTATATACTAACTAAGACCACCACATTAAGACATTCCAATTGATAATCATATTCATATACCACTAGTCATCATCCCTTGACACACAAAACCCATTATATGAACTAGAATAATTTAGTTTTTTTCACACCAAACTTATAAAGATTATACTTAGTGATGTAGAAACTTGTATTCTCTTGATCTCCCAAAAATGGATAAAAACAAATAAATTTTACAAAACTCAACCCTAGACATTTACACTCAATGGAAACACTCCCAGCCCCTACCCAGTAATATAAAACCTGAACCTCTTTCTTGTGTACAAAAACACACCCACACAAAAATGTTATTAAGTATTCAAGGACCTACCTACCATTATATAAAAGTTAACATCTTTTAATTACATCACCAAATCCACACCCAAACTCATACATAGCATCACCAAGATCCCATGTCCCTATCTCATATTATAATCCACCACCAATTAATTATAAATAATTATTATTAATTAGCCAATTAGGGTTAAACTATGAAATGTTGTTGATTAGACACCCGTAATTGAACCCTCTAGAAATCATATGTAAACATTTTATGTCAAGACTCTAAAACATCAATGAATAAAATCCCCATCACATGTCCCCCAATCAATAGGAAATTCCAATAAAAAATTGGAAGAAACCACAAAACAACACATTGTGTGGTTTACCATTATTGAAATAATGATAATAAAGAGGAGTTCATCATATTTTTATGTCATTTATCCACTGAACCATGAATCCCTAACATTTTCAGATGATTACACTCTACTTTGGTGGAATCATCCTTATATACCTAAAGAAAATTGCTACAAATTTGAGAAAGAAAATGTGGAGAAAAATATAGGAAAAATATGAAGGATTGCCTCAATTGTTGTGGAATAATGAACTTGGTAAAAATTAGATCCATAAGATAGAAAAAATAGTAAGGATAGTGGAAAAGGGAATCTCCCACCTACTTTAATCAAATAGAGGAGGAGACCCCCTAAAGGGGGACAATAAAGGGGTCTAAAAATGACCCCTTTACCCACTTAATAAATGAATATGAGGGATATTATAGAATTAACAAGGGAGGTTAGGGTGCACTGCCCCACTCTAGGGTATATGTTATGGAATGACCATATTTCTCGTGAAAAAACATCCCTTCCAAGGGAAAACCCATTAAAACCCGATTGAGTAGTTTATGGTATAACCCACAAATTTTGGCATAGAATAGTCCAATAATCCATGACTAATAAAAAAAACCTATTCTCCATGATGAAACAACATTTTTAGTGTGATATACTACCTACACCAAAAACCACAACCCTGATAACACTGAACCTTTTCGTGGTCCACCCCATCCACAACACAAACTTTTACTCCATATCTAAACTCCTCGTATTACAACATGATCTGCTAAATTACATGAAAACCTTCAACCAATAACATAGAACCACATCATGTCTATCACATCCTTGATGTTGTTATTTTCCTCTCATACCATGTTGTTATTCTATATTTTTCCATGTGAGCTTTCACATACACCAAAACATCTATCCACAAAGAGACAAATTTATAAAACACTAAATCCCAACACCCCTGAGCACCAAATAAACATTGAATCATACATAAAAACACCTCTTAGGGATAGTAAAACACTGAAAAATATAATTTGAATAATAATTATTAAAACAATTCATACTCAATGACACACAATTCACATTCACTCTACATTCATTATCCCATAATGATGTAGGTCATTACAAATATCATGATAATGGGATTATCATACTTGATAAGAATTATTGATAACATATCAATACTCAATTAATCTATCTAAGCCATTAATCATTGATATTTTATAATTTTATATTAGATATGGCCCTATAACCCATATGGTTGGTTAAAACAAAGTGTAATTTTATCGAAAATGATCACTATGATACTCAAAATGAACCAACCATTTTTTAAATGAATCAATTGAAACATGACCCACATCACCATAAATTATTAAACATTAAAATACATGTTTGTTACCTCACTGTATAGCTTTCCCCCATAATAGACCAAGGCCTACTCTCCATGAAATCGACTATTAGATCAAACCTTTAATGAGTACACATACCATTTCGAAACAAACAATCATTTATACTAGAGCATATAATCATTTCACAATTGATTCCATGGTTAACTTACCAATTCGTTATAACTATTTAATTATATCTATTGAGTACCAAACTACCTAATACTAGGGTTTTACTCAGACCGATCACTAGATACCCTTCCCAAAAACCATTAAATGCATTGTCTGAACCAACTATTATGATAAATTATCAAATTTTTTATGGTCTTGGTACCAGATAAAACTCATTGCACCTATATCTCTATAAGAGGGAGGAACCACACATCAATGAAGTCATTGGATATAATTTTTTCCCAAACATATAATTCACCATATCATCACTTTTTCCAAGACCCATTTTATTATATAGTGTCATCCCATGATAATCACTTCTTACAATAATCCATAGCGTGACCCCAAAATTTCAACTATAGAGCCCCACTCTTGAGTTCCATAATATACGAAAGTCCCCAAACATATGAAAATTATAATATAGACCACATGTTATCATCGATTACCATCTAGATACTAGATCCCCCTAGTCAAGAACAACACCATCCATCAATTTTTTTTCTCATCTCTAAAACTCACAATTGTTATCGTATAATTCCCAAACATACTTGATGAAATGAAAAAAATTATTTCTTTTCCAACCCACAAAAATGATGCTTGTCTCTGAAATGTAACCAATCCACTCAACTATGTATTTTTTATTTCAAATGTCCATGGGAATCCAATATATCCCAACGAACTTGGTGGAGTCATGCTGGTAGACAACCCATCACACGTTATGACCAGTATCTCCCTCTATGAACTCATCTTTCAGAGTTCTATAGAATTAAAGCACACCTTATCCCAGTGTAGTTTCACTATGGAAACTACCCTTGGAGAGTCCATTACCACACATGAAATTACAAAAAGTGACTATATACCATCTTTCAGTCACTAACACTAATATAATCACTGGGTGGTCATGATTCAATTAATCATCCATCATCAATCATGAATTGAAACCATTAAAAACATCTATTCCAAGAATAAAACCACACCCGCAACATTAAATCATCATGCCTCACATAGATTTCATAATTATAGTCCATAAAAAATGTCTCATACAATTATAAGGATCAATTATAGATTCAAAGATGAAATAATAGACGAACCACCATACCATACCTATTCCTAGAGTGACAAAAATCCCTTATTAATCACTAACCTTGCCTTTTTTTTCTCATAAAAACGAACCAATTCTAAATTAAATTCAAACAATCAATCCTATAGTGATTGTGTGTCCCTCCACCATTTATAGTATATACTAAGGGTTCCCCTATCAGGTAGTATCATCTGATGTACATTACATAATAATCAAAACCCATCACTTACCTCTTTGGAAAATGATGGAAAACAAACCCACTAACATCCAATGCATAACCACATGCCTGATGGACATAAATATTAGCCTTGACCCACCATTAGACAAAATTCTATACAACGATTCATATATCATCATTCTCAAGAAATATCACATAATAACCCAACCAACATAAGGTCATCTTCCCAATATACTATCCAACCCTCGAAATCACTAGTGTGTCTATAACCAACAAATTCTCAAATACATACCCATTATATCCATAATCTAAAAAAATAATCATTCATAATTATGAATACATGGGATACAAATCTCCCATTCCAAACCTTAAAATAAGTTCCTAAAACCTAATATTACCCACTAGAAGGTTTTTTTACCATTAGCATGACTATATCGTCCTAATATCAAGGTAAAAACACAAAAAACACTATAGAATATTCAATTAATCAATAATTTACCAAAACGTTATACGATATAACATCCAATAAGTTATTAATTATTCTATAATTAACTAAATGCATTTCCCAAAACATTATCTGAATCCTTTTCCATTTAAATAGTTTTCTGAAATTGTTCTCCTCTTTTGAGATCCATATTCACATTCACAATAATTCTTGTGCATGTAATTTATCCCTATGTTCCTGGTATGATTCATGAACACACACACTATTTCCACCCGGATCTAAGAGTAAAAAACTCAATATCAAATGAAACATAATATATGAATAAATACCTCAACAAAGATAATGAAAACAATGAAAAACAATCCAATTCCTTTGCTATATTAGTCTTCCATCGTAGAAGTATTTATGAATCATAAATTCAGTGGATTTAGAAATACCCAAACACACCTTTTTGAATCTATAAATTCCCCAAATACTAAAAAAATAGAAATAATCTATGATATGATTTTGTAATTACTGACCTAGATGAATGGCCTCTGGCCCGAGCTAGGGGTTCTAAAATACCTCAAGTGTGTCTTTCTATATTCCTGTTGTTTTCGACTAGTGATAAGAGTCTAATAAAAAATGGGGATACTATAATCCTAGTATCACAGCCTACAATAACAAATAAATAACTCAAAAATATATAACATCAGAGTAAGTTCTATGAATCATAGATAATTGAAAATAATTAATAAAAAAAATATGCTATATAAAATGAACCCCATGATTATCAGTCATACATACATTATAGAGATTTCCCAACGACCGATCAAGTACCCATAATAGGCCAAAATACCAACCCAACTGTGTACCTGAATACTATCAATTAGGGTAAGTTCCCATAATTAAGTCTTAACTAATACCCTCTTACCCAGAGTTGGGATGCATAAATTAGTAATGAATTCTATCCTCTCACTTAAGGTGGGGTTCTACAATTGAGTCTTATACTGACATCATGTCACTCAGTGTGATATCTCAAAACCTCATCACATATCAATACCCTATCACTAAGGAGGAGTAACCATAACCACATATTGTACAAGTCCCTGATCACTTAGTGGGAGGTCTCATAACTAACCCACACTAACCATCACACTGAAACATGAGCTGTGTCAATGTATAATCACACATTCAGACCCTAATTGTCAATATCACATATTTGAACCATCAAGAGAGTTTACTCTTGAGCCCAAAACTCTCCCCAACCTCTCCCCATTCAACATAAAAAATAACCCATGACTTATATCTAATCTAAAAACAAGAATATACCTTGCATCCCATAAGAGGAAAACACATGATTAGCTCAAACATAACTATCCTTGACCAGTCAAACCATACACATTTATCATAACAATCCTATAGCTAACATGTACTCATGATGATACCATACATAAATTCCATAATAAAAATTTTATTTCCCATGCACTAGAAATACTTGATTATATCAACATACTAAAGCCTTCTTGGGAGACACACTAACTCACAATATATAGCCACATTGGACTTGTCAAGGAATCCCCTACCAAACCATATAGACATATGACTAATGCCCATGCGTTTGTATAATCCATTCCTTCCATAAAAAACTAGACATTTACCCAAGGGCACTACATCACCACCATACCATTACCATATATAAGGTTCTACTATAAAAGTCCATACCCATAACCCTTTATACACCATTCTCTGGTTATACACTAACCATCACCACTACAAGAGAACTCACCCATTGGGAACCCTCTTTATATGACACTAGACCCCATCCCAAGACACATATAACTCACTACATAATCCAAAATCCCTTAGGGTCTCATTATAACCAATTAAATAAGATTACCCTTGGTGATGTAGATGTATGGAATCACTTGAGCTTAAAAATAAGCGTAGAAAACCTGAAACACTTCCACATGACTCTACCTTAGCATTTTAAACCAAAAGCAAATAATCTCAATCCTTACATAGTCACACCAGTCTTAAACCCCTATCATGCATAAGAAAACACATACATAAACAAATATAGTTATACTTTAAAGGGACTACCTACCTCGATATTAGAGATACCAACCATAGTTATAATTCTCAAGCCACACCCAAGATCTTACTGAGCATCCTTAATCTCCCAAACCCATATCTCATAAAAAAATTAACCAATTATAAAGTATAAAGAAATATCATTAATTCTTCCAAATTAACCATTTAGGAATAAACCATGAAGTCTCACCAAAAATCCTTCCTTGGAAAAAACCTCATGTAACCACATGACAAAATCTAATGTCTTTCCTCCGATACTTTTATGAACAAAATCCCTAGTATACGACATGTTACTAATATCCAATTATAAAACCAATTTAGTGGAAACCCTATGAAAACTCATTGGGTAGCTCACCATTATCAAGAATATAATAAATGAGAAACATTAATCCTATTTCAATATCATCTACCCACTAAACAATGAACACCCAATATTTCATGATTATTGTACCATTCATTGATGGATTAATCCTTAAATCCCTGAATGAATCTTTAATAAATTAGAGGAATATAAAGAATGGTATAATAGAGTAAAATGGATGAAGTATCACCTTTTTGGTGTTAAAGAACAAACCTAGTCAAACGTAGACTCATAAGAGAGAAGAGAAAAGAAAGGGAGAGGAAAATATTTCTCTCTTATCTAGTTTCCATGTTTAGAGATAGAAACCCCAAAAGGGGTATGAAATATGGGGTTTTAAAATTTCCCCCTTATCATCATTAAAAAATATAATTAGATGTTCATTACATAATATACAAGGTGGTTCATAGTATAATGAACGACTCATTAAGAAATAATTTTTCATTAATATATGGTTCATGATGCAACATCCCTCCCCAGGTAATAAGTAAGAAACTTGATTGGGTGATTTACAGAGAAACCAATACATTGGAGTGTAGAACCCTGTAGAACCAATAATTAATATTTCACAAACTATTTTCCATGACACAACACTACTATTGTGGCTTGATATATTTCCCACATAAAACATAATCCATCTTCATAACAGTATACTATGGAAAGGTCCACCCCATCCAAGATGTAATCCTCCTGCATCACAATATAACTCATATTATTGTATAAATATCGACTACAATCACTAAAAACCATCACCTCAATAACAAAAAATGTGATGTGGTCTATCCCCTCTATGGTGGAGTGACTTCTCCTCTCACACTATTATACAACACCCCTTTTTGCGGCATGATCATCCACCTGAACCAAATTTATAGCCCGCACTAATAAAAAATCCTCAAAAAACCAACTTTAAACATCCCCAAGAACTAACAAAACACCTAATTATTTGTAAGAAATATCCTAATGATGATCCAAATCTTATAATTTCAATTTTAATCCAAATTTTGAAAACACACCTAAATCTAGGACTCAAAATTCAATTTCCTTCTGATTGTAATGACACTAGTCAATACATCATGTAATTAAGACAAATTGTGTTCCTTTTAAAAAATAAATCCTATAAAATTTTAATACCTTTTAATTTTGTGAAATTGGGACCATTTTTTCTAAAAATTTAATCTCATATTACTGGTCTATTTGGTGAAAAATCCCTACAAATGGTTTGGTGTGGGATTTATTAATAAGTAGTCATTTTATAGATTCTCTTAAGAGATGAGTCTAGTGAAGGAATAAAAGGAATTACACCATAATTGTATCTAATTAAAGATAACAACCTATATGTAATTTGGGTATAGAAAACTAGACCCATATGAGGTAACAATTAGTGGGAGAAAGGTTGGGCTTACACTAAACGGGCGATTAGTTCAACATACTTACCAAAAGTTTGGTAATTTTGAGAAAGATATAAAAGTACATAAATCTCCTTAAACATGATTTATTTTTATTTATGGATGAATTAGTGTTCATTATAACTTCATTGGAAGTGGGAAGTTAGTAAACAACTACATGTCAAGGGAACATAACAAGAGTGGGACTTAGATAAAGTCGAAACAGGGTATAAGAATCATAGTTAAATTAAGAGAGGTTGAAGAACTCTCTACAGGTGACCCAAAATACTTCTTAGTCTATATAAAATAGACAAGGGTAGGAAAACAACTATGTTAGGGTTTTTAGTCCTTTGATAAAAGGTTATAAATTAATATGTGAATCTTTTTCCCCATCATGGAAATATCGGGAGATATTCTTAAGGGAAACTGATAAGAAACACACATTTATTTCATATTGTATTATAATGATTTAATCTCCACCATTTTGATATTTTAAAAAATATTCTATTATTTCTAGTTCTTTGGGATATTTTAGACTTTAATATAAAATTGGATTAATTCTTTATTTTTAATTTTTCAATTCATATTATTGATTTATTGGACAATCCATACATATAATTTTTGTTTCTATTAAATTATAGGTTAATGGTTATCTTGAGTGAAATTAATCTACATTATTAAAAGATTAAATTTGGAAATTTTTTAAATTAATTCTTAATAAATAAAATTTCTGAAGAGTGGTTGAAAAATAAAAAATTACAGCGACTATAAGGGATATGTAACATTATTTTGCGTCCTAATATAGTAACAATTTCTTCATCAGAAGGATTTTAATGTGAAAATATTTTCAATTAAAAGAATGGGTTATATTTGGATAAGTATGGTATGTGTAATATATTGTGGGAATACATAATATATTTTTATAAGAATGCATAATATTCTTGCCTTATCTAATAGATATGTGGTCCTAGAGTCCCGCTGTGATATGTCACTTATTTAAGCTAATATATATTATTTTTAGAGTTCAATTAGTTGAATAAAATTTTATATTTTTCCTCTAAAGATGAATAATATATTTTTTGAGGGTTGTAAGAAAAAATTAGGAAGGGAAAATGGTAAATACTATGATATGTAACATCTTTTGGAAATATAGATGGTGAATGTGTAATTTATTTTTCCCATGTGTGGAATTTTTGGAAATGTATGTTGTTACATAAGATTTTTTTTATTAAAAATATATATTTTTTGAATTCGAAGAGTTTCATATTGATTTTTTATTATTTTAATTCGGTTAAGTTTATGTAGATGATAATTGTATATTAAAATCATAGAAACAAAATCTTTTTATCATGGAAGACAGAGTCACATTGTGGATAGACTAAGGTTAATTTTAATACCACTTATAATTTCATGGTATGTACCTCATGAAGAAGTGAAACTAATGTAATGAAAAATTTTGAAGGAAATTTTATTGTAGGAGAAATTTAGTCACACAATGTTTGATTGATGTAAATCAGGACATATATTTCATTAATAATTTCATTGTGGAAATACCTTCCATATCATTAACCATTAAAGTGTTGCAATATTTTTTTGTTCAATAAAACAATTTTACTTAGTTGGGTTAATTAAAATAAATGGTGAAGATAAAGAGGATGTGGGTTGTGTGGAAATTTCAGTCATAGTTAATGCCTGATTCACCCTTTAAATAAAATTTAACATGCCAATATTTTAGGGTTTTTGTCTCTTTTAATAAATTTAATTTCTTTAGAAGCATGTGATACATGAAAAACTGATTATAAATGAAATAAAATATAGTATAATGTTATAACCTAGCCATTAAATTGGTATTATGAAAATCAATAACCCAATTTTAAAAATACATATAATTTTTTTTGATAAATCAAATACAAAAGTACATAATTTTTAATAAAGTCATTATAAGTTTTAAGAATACATTTTTCCTAAAAAATGATATTAATTATTTTTTATGAGAAAATAATATAAATATTTTTTCCACTTTTAGAAACATTTTTTGAAAATGTTAACATTATTTTTATATAAAAATGTGAAAGTTATTTTAAAGTTAATGTTTGAGAATTTTTTGAAAATATTAGTTTTTTGAGGAATAGGAAAAAAAATAATTTTTATTAAAAAATGACTTTTTCTTTAAGGAATTTCATAGTTGTATTTTATTTTAAATTTTATTTAAAAGCAAAATTATTTCATTCATAATATTAATAGTCTAAATATAGTCATTTTAATTATTTTTATAGGAATTTTGGCATAAAAACTTTTTATACTTGAGAAATGTTTTTATTATTGAAAACGGTTTTCATCGTGTTTGAGAAGTTTATTTTAAATTTAATTTTTGATATTTTTATAGACTTAATATGGTAAATTGGATTTTATGTTTGGAATAATAATTTGAATATTTTTTAATGAATCCACATTCATTTTTTTTAATTAATAAAAAAACACTAAAAACATTCACTACGGTTAAGATGAAAATGAGTCTAGCTAACGGTTAAAAAAAATATATGGGAAATTTTTCCAATTATACTTTTATAAATCCAATTTTAATTTTTTTTGAGTTTATACCATATAACGTTCAAATATATATCAATTTAGAAGCATTTTTCTTCAAAATGACTTTATTATATTTTATTCTTTTAGCAATTCCCATGTGTGTCTTCTTCCCTACTTATAAACAGACACCCAGAATTTTTGTTATTTATAACAATTTGATAAATTTTTATTTAAAAAATCATTAAAAAATATATACTAAACTTTCCTAGGAACAAAATAGACATTCTTGTATTTTAAATGACCATTCCAACGATCCTTGAGAAAAGATCCAATAGAGGCCACCCAGAAAAGAGGCGATAGTCTTACTCGGCCAATTTCAATTTGTTTCTTCTTTAAATTCCTATAATTATATGTTATTGATTATGAAATAATAAAATTATTATGAAAAATATAATAAAATGTTATTATAATTATGGAAACATAACATTCATCTTCTTTTCCGTCAAATGGGATGTGAATTTATCACTCGTGCATACGTGTGGACTACTGCCTCCACGTAGTGATACAATTTTATTCCATCACCATATTTAATGGATGTTTATTTTAATGATTTTAATATTTATATATTATATAATTATTTTTATGGAATTATAATATCATATATACCTTCTTTCATTCTGATTTGTTCAAAAAATGCAACGTCGGACATGTGTACATGTGGACTACCACCTCCATGGAGCAATGCGATTTCATTTTAATTTTTATCTATATGGTTGAAAAGGATAGATTAAATAAATTTATATATATATATATATTAAATAATAATTATTCTATAATGGTAAATTATTATTTACCATTCGTTCGTTCCATTCGTCAAAAATTAAAAAAAGTGTTCATGCGTACGAACGACCTACTATCTCCATGAGTGACGATATTCATTTTAATAATTTCTATCCCTTATAGATGGCTCTAAATATATATATTTATAATATATATGATATTTATATCATTTTTTTTGATATTATGGGACCATGATCAAAGTACATGGACCAAAAACTACCAAATCAAAATTCTCATGAAAAATAAAACATTTAACACCCAAAAATGATGACTTTATTAAGGAACAATTTATAAATGGATGTTAAAATGTTACAAGTTGAACATATATATCATGAGAATATTTTATGAATTACATTCAATTAAATTTAATTTCTTATACAGATATCATTACAAACAACACCGAGTTAAAGCAAACCACTATATACAATTAAAATATTATTATTTAGTTTATATTTATAACCTAGCCATTAAATTAGTGTGTCCAAATATAAATAAATAATATATGGAATATATATAAATTTTTTACTGAATATAAATTTATTGAAAAATAATTGTAAATAATCACTCACTTTTCAGTGAAGATATTTTATTCTTCAAAAATATGTTTCATCAAAAACAGATTTTTATTTCTTTTCATGAGAAATTTTTTTGATTTTTTGAACTTTTAGAAATTTTAATTTAAAAAATTATCATAATTTTGGAAATTTTAAAATTAAAAATTTAATAAGAATAATTTTTTAATTTTTTTTGAAAATGTTGATTTTCTAGTGAATAGTGAAAAATACTAATTTTTATTGAAAACTTTATTTTTGATTCGAGAATGAAAAAAGTAAATATTTATATTTTTTTAAAATAAAAATTATTTTTATAATTTTTTATATAATCCAATTATGTTCAAGGGATTCAATTTCATGTATTAGTTCTGTATAAAAACATTTATGTACATATTAAAGAATATCACTTAAAAAATATTTTTAAGCACGCAATGTGTTTTCAAAAAAATAAATTAAAATGATCCATATTGATGAATTATTTAAATTAAATTTACATATTATATACATAATAAATTTTTTTAACATTAATGTAAAATTTTTCTAACTATCAGATAAAAATAAATTTGGTTTTATGCTTAAAAACTATTTTTTTTTCTAAAACGTATTTTTCACCATGTTTTTCACACTTATTTTAAAATTAATTTTTGAAATCTATAGGTATTGAATTTTATAAAATTGGTACCATTTTTTGAGTCATAATTTTAAAATTTGGTAAATATTCTCCTTTTATTTTTTGTTAATATGAATAGTAACTATGGTAAAATTTATCACCTTGGTAAAGAGTAAATAAGGTTAATATAGGTCAAAACTAAGTGGTAATTCCATAAGTTTTCCTACTAATTATTAATGGATGAATTTAATTCAATAAATTCAAAAATATTCGCTAAATTGAATTCTTTAATGGGTAATTTCCCATTAAAATTTCCTATATAATTTTGGAAGCAAATAAAGTTACAAAGCATCACACTCTTAGTTTAAAATATTTATTATGTTTACACTTGGTGAAAATAAAGTTATGAGTGAATATAAATGTATTTTTTAGACCAATAAAATTATATTAATTATTCAAATTTATTTATAATTTTTATTAATTATATTATTACCTTAAATTCTTAGGCAACGTTCATGCAATATTTCTGCAATTAATAAAAAATATAATAATTGATTTTAAAAATATTAAAAGTAATATAAATTTAATTAGTTATAGTTTAACCACAATTTCATATATTATTGTGACATATTAGTGTTTTTAATGTATTATATTCAAATTAAATGTTTTGTATTCCCTTTAAGTCAAATTAAATAAATAGTATCAAAATTAACATTATTGATATTTTATAAAAATAATATTTTGTCAAATAATTTAAATTTAATAAAAAAACTTTTAATAGGATAATAAGGTTAATATATTGGTTAATATTTCATCCCTTTACCATTTTGAGTCAATTTTATAATTTTATGTAATATTATAAACCTTTAAGTGTGAAAAGATTCTACCTCAGTTAATGATAAAATGGGATGAGTAAGGGGTTCAATGAAATGATAAGGTTTAAAACACCACATAAACAAGTCCAAATTTTATTTTTTGGTAATATTTAAACCATATGTTTTCTTATGTTTTAATCTATTTCAATATTTAATAATTTTTCTTAATAATTAATGAATTATATTTTATTATTTTTAGTAATTCAAAGTGTGTCCTTTCCCTCCCATATAAAAGGACATTTATTACTTCACTTATTCAAACCAATTTAATAATTATTGATTGAAAATTACCTAAAAATATTTTTAAACATCTTTACTGATATTCTAGATGCAATTTTATTCCCAAAATACCAACCATATTATCCTTAAACATAGATCGAAAGGAGTTATTTCAATGGAGTGGTAATCACCTTAATAGATAAATTTCTCTTTAGTTCATATTTTACCTCCCCTAAATCTATTAAATTCCTCATAAAATAATGAATTTTGTACCCTCAATATAATTAAATGTTATTATGATTATAAAAAATCATTATTCACCCTATTTATATCTAATGTGAAGCGAAAGTAACCCTTGTACGTACGTACGACTTACCATCTCCACGTAGTGATACAATTAATTTCTCATTATCATCATTTATGGATGAATATTTTGATAGTTTTAATATTTTTAAATGATAATTAAGAAATAATTATACTTCATTAATTATAATATTATATCGACCTTTTTACCTTCCAAACTATTCGAAAATGATAAAATTACTCGTGCATGTGTGTAGACTGCCACGTCCACAAAGTGATATGATTCTCTTTTTGATTTATAATTTACATGAATTGTAATAAGGATGGATTTAATTAATTTATATGATATATATTATTTTATAATTATTTTTAAAAGTTATTTTTTATTTACCTTCCTTTTTTTCTATTCATCAAAATATCAAAACATCATTTATTCATATGTATGGCCTACTATCTCCATGAATAGTGTAATTCATTTTTCTATATTAAATATTATGAATGAATATAAACATGTATATATTAATATATATTCTATTTATATCATTATCAAAATGATGAATATTATTTAACCATTATCAATGTATAAGGAAAAAACTAGCAAACCAAAAATATATGAAAAATGAATCACATATCACTAAGAACAATGATTTTAATAATGAATTAGTAAGAAAGAGGTGATAAGAGGTCATAAGGGAATAATATATGGTATGTTATATATTATTATATTTATATAATATATATATAATAAATATATTTTTTTATACAGGAGATTCTAATTCATACGATGGAATTCTAAGATAATGTAATGAATTTTCATCTCATTTTTATATCTATGAGACACAAGACATATTCACCACATGTTTATTTTATATGTTTTATATAAGACACATGAATGTATTTTATAATTATTATTTATAATTTTATATGGATTTAAATTTATATATATGGTTCTTTCTTTCATGGGGATTACGATTCAAATGTTTCCAAAATATAAAGGGTTTATGTTACATTCTTATTCTTATTGGGATTGTTTATGATTAAGTTTATGATGTTGAATTCTTATATTTTTACACACAATAAACTCATTAAATTTATTATACTATAATTATTTCTTGATAATAAATGATTTAATTTCATTCTCCCTACTATAATTACTAAAGATACTAAATATTTAATTTTAAGTAATCAACTTTATATGTATCTTCATTCAAAAAATGTTATTATTCCATATCCATTTTTTTCTAGAAATATTTTAGAGATTTTTTTTAATATTTTCACATGATTTTTTAAATTAATTTTTACCCAATTTTTATTTTTTACAAAATGGTTTTAAAAAAACCATCTTTTCATTCTTAGAACAAGTTGTTTTTTGGGTTTTTACAAAAGTATAAAAGGAATGTTTGTTTAACTTATATTACTTGAATGCAATTTCACATTTCCATGAACACTCAATTATTTGAATATTCCTTTACATTTGTTCATGTTTATTTTCTAATAAAATTTGGTCTATAATATTTCATGATTTTTGTTACTTTTAATATGTGATTTCAAAATGGAAAAGTTATTTTACTCTATAATGTATTAATAATGTTTTGATGGAATTTATATTCATAAATTAAATAAAACAATGCATTAACTTATGATTTATTGGGGACATTATCCAAGGATAACATAAATATAATTTATCTATATTTTTATAGGATTAAAATATATTCATGAAATGTCCTCTTTTCCACGGGTAATACTATAATTAAATGATGAAATGTTTATGAAACCTGTTTCTCATTCATGGGTTATTATATGATTAAATATGTATGAAACCCACTTATTTTCAAAGGTTCTAATATGATAAATATTTTATGATATTGGGGAACACATATGTATGATTTTCTTTTTGATATGGGTGTCACATATATGTTTACCCATTGCATTACGTAAATATGGGTAACTCATGAGGTAAATATGATATTCCTGAAATTGATTTCATGTTAAAAATTTCATGCATAGACTAGTACTCCATGTCCATAATATTAATCATGGACCAATTTTATCTGTATATAATTTTATACATGGATGTGGATTTGATTTCCATAATATTATAAGTAAAACTGTTTCACTGTCTATAAGTTTGTGAGAGGTCCTAATTTCGTGTCCTTAAATTGATGAGTTAACATATTTCTATTTAAAAATGGTAACAATGTTATAATATTATATGTATTCTATAAGATCATGTCTTATTCCAATTTCATAGTCTCATGGATCATGTTCTTTGATTACTTTATGATTTAGGTCTTATGAAATTCCAAGATTTATTCTATAACTTAAGAATATGGTTTATCATATACATGGTATAAATTTAAAATATTACAATCATGTTATCATACACTTAGGCTAATTTTATTCTCATGTGATCTTTAATGGATCCCCTTTTTATCCACACTAAAAATCAATGGTCAATCTTTGTTATGTTTCATTTTCCCCATGTTATAATGAATGGTTTTAGGGATGATATGCCTAATAAAAAATATATTTATAAAGAAATTGATTGGAGAATATTATGAACTAGTTTTTTATGTTTCCATGTTTCAAAAGTAACTATTAATATACAATTCTGTTGTGGATAGTTTTTTATTTAATGAATAGTATTCCAAAAATATGAAATGTCTATATATGGAAAGTAAGGATTATTATTGTGGGTTAAAATCTAGGTTTAGTTAACCTTTTGAAACTATGATCAGATAAATTTAGTGAGGAACATGGGGATAAGTCTACGGCTAGGATAAAATCTTAATGTTTTGGTAATGACCAGTAATGGAATAGGTTAAAACTAAGGGATCATAGAAGAATATATCATTATTTAGAAATCCTATAAATGTTTTTTCGGGATTTTGTGTTTTGGAAATAGGATTATTATTGGTCACATTATAATATTTGGTTCATTAAATGTTTGTAAAATTAATTAATCTTGTTAATATTGAATTTTATGGTCAATAGAATGATTTTACCCATGAGAAACCAAGTGAAATAATATATGGAATAAAAAAAATTGTGATTATGCCTAATCAGGTATCTCATTATATTATTATCAATCTCAAAATCAGTGGGTATCCTAAAAAAACTAATCTTAGAAGGATAAAGTTTCTTTAAGACCATGTAGGAAATAATATTCAACTTCCAACATGTCTATAATAGGGGATGATGAACTAATGTGAATGTATCAAAGGAATGGAAAGATGTTTTGAGTGTGAAAAACGACCCAACGATAGTAATTTTAAAGGAAAAATAAAATGGTTTGTTAATATAATGGAGGATAATATTGTCCTCCATAAGTCATCATATATGGTTGAATGTTTTAAATTTGGAATGTATAAATAATAAAATAGATTTACTTAGGAGAAAGCTTGAGAATAGAAGCAACAAAGTTGTACGATTAATGGTTATACTGAGGAAGAGACTACGAATGACATATAAAAGGTCTGAAATGTTTTAATAGTATTTATTATGATAAAATTAAGAAGCATGATTAAATTGAGGTTTATGAATCTTAATAGATTATTTATATTTAATATCATAGGAACAAATTAATAGGGAATAAGATAATGAATCCTAATTAATCATTTAATAAGGAAGTGGAATGATTGAAGAATTTATGTGTTTAGATTTAAAAATTATGTTTTATAAGTGCTATACTAATGATATTTTGGTCATAAAAATAATGGAATATCTAAGGATTTTTTAAAAATATATTATATTTATGGTTTTAAAAATATATTTTTAATGATACTAATAACAATGAAAATATATTTTGTTGTAAGGTGATATCTATGGAGAAAATGTGATTATGGGAATGTTAAAACGTAATAACTGTCTTATATTGTGTTAATAATGATTAGTTGGGACAAAAATATAATTACCATTATTATTATCAGTAACCTTGGAATTGTTTAGTGATTGGATGAAAAATTTATTGGAGTCATATTTGATGATGTTTATTTCATTTTTGGATTTATGGAGTATATTCAATTGTCTATGATTTGATAAGTGAAATAAGGGTTATGATAATTTTTAGAGCATATATGTTTTCATTAATATTTCATACTGATTTATGATACTAGTATGTTTTAAGAGAATATATGGTAAGGTATTCACATGTTTGGTATGTGACATTATGGGACACTTAATGCTATTTGGGGATTTGTTTTTGATAAAATCGTTGTCATTTTTGGGTTTTGAAATTTTTGAGACATATTTTTGAGGATTAATGTGGGTAACTATTTTTGGAATTGATAAATATCAACCATAGGGTTTTTTAGGGTTTAGAAACTAATGTATTTTGTAACTTGTGCATATATTTGTATTTGATAAATATTTGGGGATAGGAGTTGTGACTTTTCATTATTTTATAGATCTTATAGCTTGATAAAAGTTAATATTGATGTTTCAGACAAGAAAAATTCATATTTGTTTTTTATTTCATAAATAAATAGATGAAGTGTAGATTGATAAAAGGATGAAATTATGATTATGATGTTGAATGAAATCAAGTATGTATATATTATCAAGATAGTAAATTAATCCCTCAACTTTGGGAAAATGATCTTGAAAAAAATTTAATCTTTTACTTTTCTTTCCAATAAATATACAGTCTCTTCACTCATCAAATATTTATGGTATTATAGTCATTAAATTTCTCCTAACCGTGTTTTATATTACTCACTATATATCCTTGAAAAATAGTTTTATCTTATATATCTATATTTTTTACTTTCCAATAATGTTTTACTATTTGGAAACCTATTTCTGTTTTCCAACATATAACCTTTATATTTTACATTTCAACTTTTCAAGAGGTTACTTCATTAAACCTTTTCATGATATGGGATTTCCACAATGAAATTTTCAAATAGAAAACCTTTGATTAACGATAAAAAGTTCAAATTGTGAAGATGAAATTTAATAATAAGTGGGGTGAATATAAAACCCCTTGTTTTTATGAATTTATTCCATTTAAATATAATTTCATCAATAGATTGTGTTGCACACGACACAGAGTTTTAATAAATCATGATTTAATATTAGAATATTATTTTTAATCACTACTGGAAAACCAACCTTTACCAACGGTTTGGAACCGTTGGTATAGGCCTCCAAACCGTTGGTATAGCCTATACCAACGGTTTGGAGAACCGTAGCCAAGTAAGCCGTTGGGATAGGTCTATACCAACGGTTCTCCGAAAACCGTTGGTATAGACCTATACCAACGGTTTTGGAAACCGTTGGTATAGGTAATATGAAATCTATACCAACGGTAATGGAACCGTTGGTATATAAATTCCAAAAATAAAATCACCGCTGGGATTTGATCCCAGGACCCCCTCGTTTATAATCGAACGACTTAACCACTAGGCTAACATCACTTTGTAAACATAATTTCATAAATATATATATGTATTATCATAATTATATAAATTTTTGATTTATATAATGTTCTTCGTTAGTAGATCTGGAAAAACATCAATGAACCTATCCCAACGGTTCTGAAAACTGTTGGGATAGACCTATCCCAACGGTTTTGACAACCGTTGGGATAGGTTCTGGGTGGGTATATTTTTATTAAGTTGTATGCTGGATTTTTTGCCACTTTTTCCCAACGGTTCATCAAAACCGTTGGGAAAGGGCCTAAAAACACACCCTTTCCCAACGGTTTTGGTGAACCGTTGGGAAAGGGTACTCTTTCCCAACGGTTTTGATGAACCGTTGGGAAAAAGTGGGAAAAAATCCACCCCTTTCCCAACGGTTTTGGTGAACCGTTGGGAAAGGTCACTCTTTCCCAACGGTTCACCAAAACCGTTGGGAAAGGGTGTGTTTTTAGGCCCTTTCCCAACGGTTTTGATGAACCGTTGGGAAAGGTTAGCTATACCAACGGTTTTTACAAACCGTTGGTATAGAAGTGTTGGGAAAGATCATGTTTCTAGTAGTGAATGATAAATTCATAAAATTGACAATAAATTTTACATTAATAATATGATTAACTAATATAAGAAATATATATAAACTTATTAGTCAATATAAATTCATTGATAAATTATTAGTAAATAATGATTAATTTTTATTAAATCCATTTTATTCGTAAAAAATGATTTTTATATCATTTTGTAAGAAAATATTATTATTAATTTATAGATACTATAATGAAATATATATATTATATACTCCATAATTCCTTTTATAATTCATATAGTATTTTTCTAGGAATTAGATAATAATAAATTCAATTTAATGCTTAAAAATGTATTTCTCTAAAAACCCTTTTTCATCACATTTTACACACTTATTTTAAAATTAAATTTTCCCACTTATAGGAATTTAATTTTCAATAAATTATTACATGTTTGCAATTAGGATTTTAATTTTTTTAAATAGGCCCCTATAATTTTTTTTCAATATAAATTGTTATAGTGATAAAATTTATCACCTCGTTAAATGGTAAATCAGGTAAATCAAGGTTAATACTAAGTGATAAGGCCATGATTTTTTGTCCCAAATATTAATTTATGATTTTTAACCTTAAAACCATAGTCTCTAAATTATGTTTTTTACAAATAGTTTTCCCTGAAAATAACCTTTATATTACTTAAATCAAATAATGTTACAAATGTCGCTCTCTTCATTTTAAATATTTTATATGTGTCCACATTGAGACAAAACAAAGTTATGAATGAAAAAAACTTCTATTTTTAGTTTTATGAAATTACTTTTATGAAATAAATTTATTTAAATTTTTTAGTAGTTATATAATTTCCTTAAATAATTATGCAATGCTAATAGAGTATTTCATCAATTAATAAAAAATGTGTAAATGATTCTAAAAATATTAATAGTAATATAATTTAAATTATTTTGTGTTCCTTGAATTTTATAGATGAATATTGAAAATTAATGTAATGTTAAAGGATTATATGTTAATTTTTTTTTTGTCTTCTTAAGTCTAATTAAATGAATAGTTTCAAAATAGATATTAAAGATATTTTATCAAAATAATATTTGATTAAATTATTTAAAAGTCATAAAAATATTTTAATAAGGTAATGATAATAATATATGGTTGAAAATACATTACCTTTTCAATTTATGAGAAATTTTTTAAATTATATGTAACATGGTAAACCATTTTGTGTTAAAAATATGTTACTGTAGTTATTATTAAAATGGGTTAACTAAGGGTTTAAACCAAAATATATAGTTTCAAATACCACTTATACCTATCAAAATATTACTAGTTGATAATATTTTAACCATATCCTATAATATTTTTGATGCTCTGTCTATTTGGATGCATTTTTATTGATAATTAATTAATTATATTTTAATATTTTTATTAGTTCATAGTGTGTCCTTTACCTTCTTTATAAAATCACACCCCTTATTTCTCTTATTCACAATACAATAGGCCTTATAGAATGAAATTACCCTAAATAAGTCCCTTACCAAATTCCATATCCATATTCTAGAGGTACTGGTATTCCCAAAAGACCAAATCTGGGATCCTTAAGAGGTGATGTAAAGGAGTTCTTTCAGATGAGAGGTAATCACCTTAACTGATCACTTTATTTTTAATTATTGTTTTAAAATATTTAAATCTATAAAATTATTCATAAAATAATAAATTTTGTATTCTAAATATACATATACATTATTATTATTATTAAACCACCTCCATTCACCCTCTTTCCATCAAATGGGAAGTGAAAGTATCGCATGTGCGTACATACGACTTACCATCCCCCGGAAGTGATACAATTCATTTATCATCACCATCAATAATGGAAGAGTATTTCGGTGGGTTTAATTTTTATATAGGTTAATTATGAAATAATTACAATTCTCTAATGTTAATTTCATATCTACCTTCTTAACATCCATGTTTTTTTAAAACGATAACATTGCTCGTGCGTACATATGAACTACCACTTCCTGGATGCGATGTGATTATTTTATCATTTACATTTTACATGGATGATAATAAGGATATATTCAGTGAATATATTATATAAATATACTATATAATAATTATTCTGAAAATGTGATTTAATAATAAACTATATTTCATTCCATATTTCGAAAAATGAAAACATCTTTCATGTATATATACAACCTACCGTCTCCCTAAACTGTATAATTCATTTTTATATATCTACTTTTATGTATGAATATAATTAGGAATATAATTATAATTTATTATATTTATATAAAGGTAAAAATATGGGATATAATGGAACCATGATCAATGTATAAAGACCAAAAGCACAAAACTAAAACATACATGAAAAAGAAAGTATATTTCACCCGATATAGTGATTTTAATAATGAATAGTCAATAAAAGGGTGCTAAAATGTTATAAATAAATAAAATATAGAATTATATATTTGATTGTTGGACTATAATATATGTATAATAAATATATATTTATTATGTAAGAGATTCCAACAATTACAAAGGAAGTCTAACCTAAGGTAAGGGATTCTCATATCATTTTTATCTGTATAAGACACATGCTATATTAAACACTTGTTTCTTTTATGTGTTGTATTAAATATCTATGAAGTTATTTTATGATTATTATTTTTACCTTTATGGTTATCTAAATATCCACAAAATGATTTTATTTGCGTGGGTCATATTATTCAAATGTTACCAATGGGTTAAGGGTTTTACGTTTCTATCTCAATCGTCTCAGGATTCTTTTTATTTAGTTTTTGATGATTAATTATTATGATATAACTCTCAATAAACTCATGAATTTTATTATCCTATAAATAGTTATTGAGAATACATGTTTCCCTTTTATTTTCCTTAACATAAGTACTATAGAGATTGAAAATATGTTTTTATGGAAAAGAAACATTACATCACTCTTTAGTGAAAAAAAATGTTGGGTCCAAGTTATGTTTTGGTTTAATTTATTGTAAATAGATGAAATAGTTTTGTATTTTAGAAATCTTGGAATTTTGGTTTTCATAAAACTCCAATCGGAATGACCTCGAGGATGCACTGGACACATAGAATTAGATTCTAAATCAAAAGGAAACACAATTCTGAACACATAACACTAGGCCCAGATGATCAGGAATAGTTTTTGATCAAAGAAAATATGATAATGATTTGATGATTTTTAAGTCTTTAATATAATTAGTTACACAACACTTGTGATCCAAGATTTTTGAAAGAAAGGGTGAGAATACCTATCTGGTTCAATAAATCTTACAATGTTATTCCAACATTAGAGTTCTCATAAACCATGACAGTTTACATGATAAAAGATTTTTAATAATAGATGATGTTGAAAAGGATGTTTTAGAGTTTGAAAAATGTGAGAAGATGGAGTTGTTGGCTTTTATTCAGACCAAAAAACTTCAAAAAATACATTATCAGATGGGTAAAGAAACCAAACCATCAAATTAATTTTATGATAAAAATTAAAAAGGTTGGGAGGTTGGTCTTATTGAAGTTAGATCTTTAAAAAAATTCTAAATCAGATAGTTCCATTGATATGATATATATGTCAATACAGAAGATTATTTGATTCATGAGATGATCTAATTGATCAGATCAATCACTAGTTATAGATAATCTATAGTAAAGAAGTCACTACATACATCGACATGTCACCCACATTATGCCACTGATCCATCAGAGTGTATTCTGACACCGATTCAATTTATTGAATTGATTGTATCATTATGTTATTGGATGAAGAGTACTAAAAAAGGCATATTAGATTTGTTAATATGTTGAGAATGATGAATCAAATGAGCTCTTGACACTGATACAACAGATGGGTATAAGAGACTGATCCATTGGTATGAACTTGATTCTAATCCATTAGACAGGTATTAGAAACCAACTTATTAGATACGGTGTGAAACCAATGAACGTTTGGAGATAAAATCAAATTTATTTGATTTTATGAAACATATTCATTTATTTATATTTAACAATGTGAAGTTCATCATTGTAAATGGATTCATAAAATTAGTCTTGGAATTTATTTTGAAGAGTTTTATCATAAAGAGGATGAAATTGAGAATATGAGAAATGACCAAGATTTTCTAGAGTGGATGAAGGTGACACAAGTCTAAATAATTTGCAACTATGTGATTCAAAAAATTAATCAACCATTTTCAATTGACTCATATCATCAAAGAAAAAATCATATGATTTTTTATTCATCAATGATTCAAGATAAAATATTTTGAGGTTGTTTCATTATTGGGTCAAGAAGAAAAAATGTTGAGTATTGAAGTTGGGATAAATCAGATTAGATTTTCATAAGATAGTTTATCAGACACATCTCTAGTAAGATTCAAACTAGTACTAAGGCCAGAAGATCAATCAGAGTCAAAAAACATAGATTGATATAACTCAAAAAATTAGACTGAGGAATTTTTTATAAATTTGATGAGGTTGTAATGTTTGAAAAGAATAAATAAGATACATAGAGATTACAAAAGGGTTTAGAAGTGTTGACATAGTAAAATATGAATCTCGAATGAAAATGAAATTTGAAGATATGTGAATTTCATTGAGCAGGAAAAAGAATTGATTCTCTCACCTTTTCTATTTTGGGATGCATATAAATAGAAGTCCAAATTCCCTTGTACATGAGGCTGTTCACATGTGTGGAATGTAAATATATGAATTTTTTTTATATGTGTTGAGGTCACAGACGAAATTTTTTTACAAGTTGAATATGTGGAAGATTCCTTAGTGTGTTTTCCAATTGAACAATTCCATCAAAGTATGTTCCATCAGAATAAGACCACCTAAGAAGGTTCCATCAGAGCAAGAAACAACGGATTGAGATTCAGTAGAGTGAGATTTATGAGGTTTAGATCCATTTGAGTGAAGTCGTATCAGATAGAGATCCATCATATAAAGAAATTTTGATTTTCCAATTAAGTTTCTACTCAATTGAACTAGAAAGATAAGAAGTAGAATTAGATAGATTAAAATCGAATGGTGGCC
The DNA here is from genome assembly GCA_963277665.1 of Viscum album. Lineage (NCBI taxonomy): Eukaryota > Viridiplantae > Streptophyta > Magnoliopsida > Santalales > Viscaceae > Viscum > Viscum album. The sequence goes on from OY728165.1 coordinate 3,817,552, forward strand.
ATCAGACTGGGGTTACAATATGAAGGTTGATTAGACTAACTTTTTATAAGTTAGTTTTCCTGATAGAAATCTAGAATTATTGATCATATTAATTTTTTTGAAGATATAGACGACGTTTCAAGACCAGAAATTTATTAAAAGAATTATTTATGATCATGATGATTATACAGAGGTAAATTTAATATAGCTTACATGTGGAAGAAGTAGAGAATATTATGATGTGGATAAAAAATGAAGAAGAAATTAGATCTTGTAACTATGGATCCTTATTAGAATTAACAAGAACTTTTTTCTAATGGGGTGTATAACCAGCTGTGAGAATGTGAATATGAAAAGGGTAGTTGGGGGTTATGAATAACTATAAAAGAAATTTTTTCTACTAGGTTATAGATTTTTTTTACTTCTTGTGGCTTTGTATAACAAAAAATAAGATAGTAAAATAATACATGTTTGTGGGACTATCCAATATGGAAAGGAGTAGGCCTTTATATTAACCCTTTAAATATCTTATTCTGCTCTATCATTATATTTATTTCTACCAAAAGGTGAGGTTGAGATATTGTTTTGAGTGGATCATTAATCTAAAGAGTTTCATAGTTTAAGAATGTTTACTAAATTAGACAACAAACTTTCTTATAAAATTAATAGGAACAAATTATTCACCCCTAACCACATTATTGGTATCAATAATTCTATGGAGAAAAAATTATTATCAGAGGGTGTTCCCTCTGAACAATCCATCTATGATAATAGATAATTTCAATTCATTGAATAATATGGTTGTTTCTATTTTTTATTGAGAATACTATCATAGTTCGAGGAATAAAATGTGAAATTATTTTTTATCACTAAAAATTGATGTTAGAGGTGCTACAATAGTGGTATTTCCCCCCGTTAATAGTGTTTATATGTCATTTGTCAATTAGAAGAGTTTATAAACTAATTTGAACGCCCGGAATGATTTGTTTATTACTATTCTTGATATTGTCTATAAAAATAATATAGGATTACTAAAATGTAAGAAAATATGATACAAGATGAGAAATATATATAGAGGTAATTATAAAGATAAGGAATCCAAGTTAAAAATCTGGTGAATTATATTTGAAGATTTGAAAATAGTTGGTGATAAAATTATTGATGGTCACATTAGAATAGTAAATGTGATTGTGAGTAACATCAAATGTTTTGATGAGAATATAGAAGATTATAATTTTTTTATGAAACTAATGAGAAACTTTTCTAATAGATTTGATGAAAAATTATCACCTTTACAATATCATGAATATATATCTTTTTATGACCTTTATAACATTTTTTTTTCATATAAAATGATAAAATACCTTTCTTTCAATAAAAGGAATGAAAAGGAAATGGGTTTCAAATATTTGGTAAAAGTGAAAAATAATGAAAAAGAATTTGTAAAATAATTAATTTAATTGAAGTTAGAGGAAGAATCAAAAGATTTTGAAATAATTATTACCCTCTTTTCGATGAAATACAACTAGGTAATGCAGAAAAGTAAAAAGAATTTTGGGATTTTGAAGGAAAATGTTATTTGTCAGGAAATTTTTCTAAGAATAATGTTCATGAATGGAAATTTATTAAATAGAAAAGAAAAACAGTACAAGAAAAATACAAACAAAAAACACAAAAACCATAAAAAATGGTTAAGGTGAAAAGGAAAGAAACCAAAGCAGACTCTAAGAATAATGTTAAAGAGTATGAGTTTGAAGAAGTGGATAAGAATTCTTAGAAACAAAAGTGGAATAAACATAAGGAAAATTATTTCCTTGATAGAAGGAATAAATGTTATCTAATCATAATAGTGAAGTATGATACTTTATCCAATGATAAATCAGATCATCATGTAAACTTCATTGCAAATGATTAAAATTAGAGTATTTCTTTAACTAGTGATAAGGTTGGTGAAGAGGTAAAAAATGGAAGGTATTCTGAAATATAATTTTGGAAAGTCACTCAAAGAGAATACTTAACTGAAGAATGAAATAAGTAAACTTAAGGAAGATGTTAAAGATATAACTTTTGAGAATAGTCATCATATGAAGGAAGAGGATACAAATCTCAATTTGATCAATGACCAGAAAATGAATATTATTGATCTTGAATGAAAATTGAAATATTATCATAAAAAACAAGATGAAAATGAGAACCTCAACATGAAATAATCTACAATTATTTATGAATCTAAGAAGAATAATTTGAAGATAGATGGTTCTGAAAAAATAATAAATGTTTTGAATGTTATTTTGGAAAATAAAGAAGGTAAATTATTAAAAACACAACAATTGATTCTTACAAAAAATGTAATATACGAAAGATCAGATAAGTCTTCAACAAGGAATTTTTTGTTAAAGGTGAAAATTTTTATGATTGAGAACAAAATGGTTTACAAAATACAATTTTTGAGAGTAAAAAATTCACTAAGATAGAGAATAATTATTCAAGAAATAATCTCTCGGAGTAAAGTGGTACATGATTTATGAGGAAAAAATAACAAAAATGTTTTGATAAATTTTATTATTAGTCTAAAAAATAAAATTCAAATGCCACTGTTGTAGTTGTGGAATTTTCAGATACAATTATTCTTTATGCTGGTATAACATATCTCTACACAGAAACAAGTATAAATCAAGGGGGATATAGGATTAGAGAATAAGATCAAATTTTCCTAAATAATATGTGAAACCGAAAAATGACAGTTAGAAGATGAAGAAATCCGAGTACTTAAAGAAATATGAGAATATGAGTAATGTTGAGGATATTAATAATGTTGAGAAAATAAATCATGTTGAGTTAGAAATGAAATATTGATTATTTATTTTTTCAGAAAAAGTTTCTATTAGTAGAAAATTATAAGAATCAAAAAATTATGTTTAATAAAAAGGGATGAATAAGTTCTTTAAAAATGAGAAAAAATTTGATAAAAATATATCAATAGATATTGATTTTATAATTTAAAAAATATTCAAAATATATAAATGATATGGGATTGTTCTTAAATGTTTTTTGACTATTTTTCTTGAACAAGAGGAAGTCATGAAATTTTTTTTTACAAACTCATTATAAAAAAGTTTATTAAAGTTGAATAGGACTTAAAAACTACATCTAATGATTTCACAGATGGGAAGAAAATTATTACCAAAACTAAGAAGGTTGAAAAAAAGATACAAAAAAATCCCATGAAAAATAGAATATGAAGAAGAAAATTTAAAGACAGATAAAAGACTCTGAGTATAAATATTTCTTTAGAGAAACTGTGAGGTTCCCCTTTCTTTTAAAAATATTTTAATATTTGTAATAACATTAAGGAAATTAAAGGAGTTAAGTAAGAAGGTGGAGTAGAGAGTCTCTTACTTTTACTGAAAAAGAATGTAATGAGGTTACAAAAATGAGTTTTTTGAAATGTTTTTTTATACACCTAATATTTATTATATGTTTGTTGAGATGTGTTCTGGTTACTTTTATCATTAAAAATATCCTCAATAATATTCCCAGAAAAGGAAATTTTGAAAGAAAATTGAAAATATACTACAAGAATTTCTTTTATGGACAACATTGGTAAACTTGACTATACACTCTTATTTTTTACACCAGGTTCTCCCAAGTAGACTTAAAAATGTTTAGCTAAAGGAAATTTGTTAATAAACTCACATGATAATATTGTTCTTCAAAAGAAATTTTTCAGGAATAATGAGTTATCCAATTAAATTTTATTTCCAATAAGGGGTAGAATTCATGATAGGGGTGAAATGTGGGGGGATAAAGAGTTTAGAGTTAGAAGACATGAAGAACACACAAGTATTGAAAAAAAAACAAAGGGGGAGATTATTGGGAACATGTTAATTTTGGGTTGTATTTGTTATCAATAGATGATATATATTTGAAGTTTAGAAAAGGTGGTTTTTTTGTTTTTAGAAACACCATATTGGACTGAACCGGAATATGCATCAGACGTAGAGAATAATTTGCTAAATCAAAAGGAAACATGGTTAGGAACACATAACACTAGACCCAGATGATCCAACATAGTTTTTGACCTAAGTAAATATGAAAATTATTTACTGATTTTGAGGTCTTTATGATCACAAGTTACTAAACACATGTGATCCAAGATTTGTGAAATAATGGGGAAGATGATATGTTAGGTTTAATAAATACGATTATTCTACGTTGATCTTGTATTTTTCATAAATCATGATAGTTCACATGATAAAATTTTTTAAAGATTAGAGTATGTTGAAAAGAATGTTTCGATGCTTGAAAAGCATGAGAATATGAAGATACAAGTTTTTATTGAGACCAATAAACCTTAAAAAATATATCATTAGATGATCATATGCATTAAATCATCAGATTAATTCTCAGTTAAAAAGAAAAAAGGTTTGGAGGTTGATCTTGCATAAGTCATATATTTTGAAAAAGTTCTAATTGTACTGATACTTCATTATGATACATCTACTCATCCATGAGATGTTAGGATTCCGAAAATGAACCAATCGAATGGATCAATCAATTTCTTCAGAGAATATGAAGTAAAATAATTCTCTATAGACACCATTCCATCGAACATGGTATTATACTGATCCATCTAAGGGGATTATAACACCAATTCAGTTTACTGAATTGATTGGTATCATTAAGGAATCAAATTCAGTGTACTACCAGAGGAAAAGAGAAGTTGTAAAAATATGGAGAGTGATGAAATAAACAAGAACGTAACACTAATACATTAAATGGGAATTAGATATCTATACACTAGTATGAACATGATGTTGATCTATCAGATAGGTAGCTAGAACCAATTCATCCGACGGTGTGTGACATCGTGAAGAAAATCAGATTGACCAGAGTTGATGACGCCGATTCATTTACCTAATTGTATATAAAGGTAAATTCATCATTGTAATCAAAATCATTCAATATTTCTAAAAAAATGTGTGAAGAGTTCTCTCTTAATCTGGAACCAATTAAAATATGCAAGAAATTTTTTAGATTCTCTATAGTGGTTAATGGGGATAGAATTGTGAATAAGTTCCAACTATGTCATTCAATAATGTAGTCAACCATTTTAAATTTACTCGAAGCATCGATGAAAATAATAATTTTAATTTTTTATTCTTTAATGCGTTAAGAACAATTCTTTTTAATATATTTAATTATTGGATCAAGAGGAAATAATTTTGAGTAATGAAGTTGTGATAAATTGGATGAGATTTTCATAAGAATGTTTTTTGATGCATCTCTAGTAAGAAAGTCCATTAGATTGGTACTGAGGCCAAAAGATCAATGAGAGTCACAAAAAAATATTAATCAGACTCATAAAATCTGACTGAAGAATTTTTTTTTGAGTTTGATGAAGTTTAATTTTTTGATAATAATCAAGAATATTTGAGGATTTTCCAAATGTATTGAGAAGAGTTGAATGTAGTGATAGATGGAGCACAAATCAACATGAAATTTTCCTATATATAAACTTTATTTAGCAGGAATGGGAATTTTTTCCCTTATTTCTAATATAGGATGCCCATAAATAGAAAGCATAATACACACAAACTAGAAACTATTCACATGTGTGTAAAGTGAAGCTCTGAAATTTCTATGAAAGGTATTGAGATCCTAACTCAAGTTTTGTTTCAGGTTGAAGCTAAAGAAGATCCATCAGGGTGTTATATAATTGGAATTAGTCCATGATAGTAAGTCCCATTAGAACAAGACCACCATATCGAATTCCATCGGAGCAAGAACCATCAGAGTGAGATTTATTGGAATGAGATCCACTAGGGTGTGATCCATCTATGAACTGTCCCTACGGATGGAGTCCCATCAGATGGAGAAATTTCTAGTTTCCAGATGAGTTTCTAATCAATTGAAGCTGTAATATTGTAAACAAAACGTTATGAAGGAAAACCAGATAGATACCATTAGACTGAAGTTACTGGAAAAAGGCGGATCAGAATAAATTTTACTAAGTTAGTTTTTTGGAATTAATTCTGGAATGACTGAGTATATGTATATTTTTAAGGATCTAGATAATGTTCCAATACCAATAAATTTTTAAGGAAATTGTTGAAGTTCTTGAATATTATACATGTGAAGATGATTCTGCTTAATTGTAGAGTAAGTGAAGAAATATCTAAAGTTTATGAGAAAAGAAGAAGTGGATATTGTAGATATGGATCCTTACCGGTTACTGTTAAAACTTTTTATCAACTGGGGTGTATAACTAGCTATAGAAAAGTGGGTATAAAAAGGATCATTGTGGGGGGGTATAACCAACTATAGAAGAAATGATTTTTATTGGGTTATAGAATTTTTTTTCAATACTTTGTTTTCCTAAAAGATAATATTAAAATAATACATGTTGGTGGGACTATAAAACATGGAAATTAGTAGGTATTTATAATAAACCTTGTAAACATCACGGGCTTCTCCATCCTTATATTTTTTGAAATTGAAAGGTGATGATTATATATTTTATTGAGTGGGTCATTAATCTAACATGTTTCCTATGTAAATAAATTTTACTAAATTAGGTAAGAAACTTTTCTGTAGAAGAAATATGAACCTCTAATTAAACCCACCCTCTATCAGTGGTCTCGATCCTTCCTAGAAAAAAAACACATTTAAATTTTATATCAATGTTTTGTAAAAATGTATTAATGAAGTTTTTTACTATTTTAATATATTTTTTTAGATTAATTTTAATCCATGTTTTAATTTTTTAAAATTGGTTTTAAAATGAATCTTCACGTAATTTTACGAATGATGTAATTTCTTAATTTTTTCAAAAGTATAGAATGGATGTTTTTAAATTATATAGCATGAACAAAGATTCTAATAATAAAGACTGCTAAATTATTTGATGCTTCCATTACATGTTTCGATGGATATTTTCAAGAAAATGATTTCCATAATATTTTTAAAAAAAAATTAGATTGTGAAGTGAGTTCATATTTGAAAGGTTATTTTCCTCAACAATGTTTTAATGATATTTCAATGGTATTTATATTCATAAAATAAAACAACAATTAATTTCACTTATTATTTGAAAGAGATATGATCCAAGGATACCATCATTATTATTTCTCTATATTGTTTTTTATAAAAAATATGCTCATGAATCCCATTATTTTTTCACTAGTTATAATATGCTGAAATGCTAAAATTTATATAAAACCCATTTATTTTCCATGAGTTATACTATGTTGAACTTTCTATAAAACCCATTTTATTTCACTAGTTCTGATATGATAAATGTTTTATGATATTTTGAAGTACATATATATTATTTTCATTATATGATGGGTAGGACATATATCTCCCTACAATGCATTTAATAATGATGGATAACTGATAAGGTAAATATGATAAGTGTGAACATAGTTTCATGTTCAAAATTTCATGCAAAAAAATTAATTTCATATCCATATTATTAAGAGTGGACTTGGATTTCATGAACATGATTTTATGCATAGATGTAGTATTCATTTTTATAATATTATAAGTGGACCGAGCTCTATGTACATAATTTTATGTGATGCACTGATTTCATGTCCTTAACTTGATGAGTGAACCTCTTTCTATTTAAACGTGTTCCGAATGTTATAAGCTTATGTATATGATATAAAATCATATATTATGCCAATGTTATACTATCATGGATCATATTCTATTACTCTTTTATGATTCATGTCTCATGAACTGAAAATAAGTATTCCATGACTCAAGATTATAACATATGATATGTATCAAATGAATTTAAATTATAATGATCATCTTCTCATACCCTTATGCTCATTCTATAATCAGGTGATCATTAATTCCTCCATTGCTTTCCCTTACTGAGAATCTATGATCACCCTATCTCATGTTTTATTTTTCCCATATTATAAAGAAATGTTTTAGGGATGATGTGTTTAAGAAGGATTCGAGTTATGAAAAACCCAATGGGAAACTCTTATGAAAAAGTTGTTTATTTTTTAATTTTTCTAATGGCAGTGGACCTATACCATTCTGGAATGGATAGTTATGTTACATAATGTACATTAATCTGAAATGACGAAATATCAATGTATAAAAAGTATGGTTTTCTAAAATATATGATATAATAATGATGTACATGACTCTATTATAGAAGTATAAAAATCTAAAATTATTATTCAGGCGGTTATATCTTCTTTTAAGTAATTCAAACTTGAGGTATGTATTTTTTGATACGATCTCATTATTTATTAGGATTGTTTATGATTACATTTATAATGATGAAATTTCATGATCTATCTATCAGTAATATCATGAATTTTCTTCTCATATGTTTATTTATTGAAAATACATGGGTTACTTTCATTTTATTCACTTTAATAACTCAAGAGATAGAAATATTTTTTTTAAGGAAAAATGATGTTATTTATATCTTCAGTCAAAAATCATTTTTTCTTCTATGTCTATGTTTTATAAAAATGTTTTTAAGAATTTTTTTATTAATATTTTGTGATTTTTAATGTAATATTTACCCATGTTTTATGTTTTTAAAAAAGTGTTTGAAAAGGAATCTTCTTTCCATTTTCCATATGTGTTATTTTTTTTAAAAAAATGTGAAAAGTATTCATTGTTTTAACATATATGAAATGAATAAAATTTCCTATTTTTATGAAATATAAATTCTTTGAATATTATATTAAATTTTGACATGGTTATTATTAAATAAAATTAGTTCCATAATATTTTGTAATTTTTTTAAAGAAGTGATTTCAATTTAGAAAGGGTATTTTTCTTATTAAATATTAAAACTAACATTTTAAAAGCATTTCCATCTAAAAATACATCATTTAATGTAAATTATTCTTTAATGGGGATATGATAAAATGATACCATACTTATTATTTATCTATTAGATTTATGAATATGATAATAATTGTATATCAAACCCAATTATTTTCCATTAGTTATGTTATGATAAATTTTTTAAATATTTAGGAATGTTATTTCATTTTCATGGGTTATGATATATGATGAATTATTTATGATATTTTGGTACACATATGAATAGATTATGATTATGTGATGGGTGGTCATAAAATTATATATCCCTACAATGCATTGGGAAATGATAGATATTTATAGAGATAAAAATGACTTGAATGGGGAGTTAACCCAATTTAGTAAAGGACCTTGTATAATATAATAGTCTTTTGAGTGAAACATGACTAATGGGATAAAACAGAGAGTGAAACCAAATCACTATGACTGTTTTGGAAAATATCATTGAATACTACGCAAATGATTTTCTTTTCATTAACGAATTCTGAAAATATTGGTATTATGATAATGCTTTGCTATTATAGATCATGTTATTTTATTAAATTATGATTCATGTCTTATTAATTTCTATGATTTGTGATATGACTTAAGATTATGACATATGATTTTCATGGTATGGTTTTAAAATGTTAACCTCATGTTATCATACCCTTATTCCAATGTTATGCTTATATAATCATTGATATCTCCCTTATTTACCATTACTAAGAATTTTAGCTTAATATTTCTAATTTTAACTTTCCCTAGGATATGATGAAAGGTTTTACCTATGTCATTTCTAAGAAGGGTTCTAGTTATGATTAAATTTTTGGGAGAATTAGTAGATCTCTTATGAACCGGATGTTTATATATCCATGTTTCTAATGACACAAAATCTGTATGCTTCTGGATAGGATCATAATGTTATGTAATAAATATTATTCTATTAAGATATAATATCTACGCATGAAAATTCAGGATTTAAATAGAAATAGATTAGGAATTAACTATATACATGAACTCTTCCCCATATTTGACTCAAATCTGTTAGAATCCATAAAATATTTAAAAATAACATTCCCTCCACTATGAGGGATATAAAGAAAAGGGAAAGAGATTATAGTGGGGTATAATGCAACATGAAGATTATTACATGAATATTCATAGGTAGTAAGTACTAAATAGAGTGTTTAGCTAGTTTACAAATGTCTTTCTATGAGCCATTATGGCTATGAACATTAGAGACCCGAAAACACCCATTTAGGGTTTTGATTTTCATTGTATCCCATTCAAACTAATCTATAAATTGTGTTCTTGTGTGTAAATTGGTATATTTAATTATTGTACGAAATTATATTCTAATTATATTTCAATTCACATTCCAATCTATGAATTTAATCTAATTTTATTTATTGTTAACATTTCTTAACCTTGGTATTATTTAAGTGTCTTTTGATTTTAATTAGGTTTAATTTATTTAAGTTATTTGAGTAATTGAATCTATTATATAATAAGATCAATCCTCATAATGAATTATTGATATTATTTTCAAGCATGATTGCGTTTATAATTTAAGGTATTTAAATTTTCATTTATTATTTAAATATGAGATATTTTTTGAAAATGAAGAAGGTTTCATCCAATGGTTAATGATTTTTCTCCCTTATTGTTTTATATTTTTTAAACTTCTTTTTAATTGATTTTATTTTTATAACTCCATTTAGATAACTCATCAAATTTTATTCCTTTACTTATTTTAAAAAATAAGAGTGAAATTTTTTGAACTTAGTTGCAACGACTTCATGATACATCCTTGGGAGAAACTATACTATATCTTGTGGGGATAAATTTTGAACAATAAACTATGAAAAAACATATACTTTCAACTGGTGTCATTGTTGGGTAGGTTTCTATTGTTTTTTTATTTTTTTCATGAACATAAGTTTGAAAACAAATTTTGATCCATTATAACTTGAAATTGATAACAAGTGTAATTTTATAGATAGGGTAGTAGTGGATGAGGAAGATAAAAATCTGGATATTGAATATTTAGACTAATAAGAGACCTCTTCTTCAAGTTATGAATCCACCAGAATACCAAGAAGATAAAATTTTCAACATAAAATCACAATGGAAGACAAAAAAACACAAGAAAATAGATTCATCCTATTAATTTAATGAAAAAAATATTGTCTAATACTTATGGGGACATACTATTTTTTTAAATTAAGTCGTGTTTCAGTCATCAAATTCCTAAATTAAATTTAATTATAAGGGATGATCTATATAAAAAACATCATGATTTTTTTGTATTTGTGACAATATAAAACCCCGAGGAGTAAATAAAGATTAAATAAACCTAAGATGCTATCATTTCACTTTCGAAGAGTATAAAAAGAGAGGTTCTTCTAATCCCAATACACTTTGGTAATGGATTGAAATGAGTTAGAGAAAAGTTTCATATTATTTTCCCTATCTTCTATGATATCTATAATTAGAAAATAAATCTATAATATTAGAAAAATTTAAGGGGATAGATTACATGATTATTGGGAAATATTTAAAATATTATTTATTTGTTACCCTAACATCAAATTAGTGTATAATTGCTAATTCAATATATTTACGAGGACTTTGTAATATTGATTGGATTTTGATAAATGTTTCTATAGGAATATATTTGGTTGATAAAAACTTATATGATTATAGGAATATTATTTCTATCATAACACAAAATATTGAACAATTTAGAACTTGGGTCTTGCCTCAAGTATAAAGTAATATAGAAGTTCTTACATCCTGCTCTAAAACCAACTTCAATGTGAGTTAACATAGTGACATTACCACTATGGTGATTTCTATGATATTGTAAACACCTCAATAAAATCAAACCAACTTGAAATAAGTGTTCAAACTAAATATAGTTCTAGAATTTGTACCTCAAATTATCACATTAGTGATCAAGTTCTCATAAATTCAATAATATCAAAAAGTTTGTAATATGTAGTTTCTAAGGAGACAATTCTATAAAATCCCATCGTAAAATTTTTAAAACGATAGAATAAGAAATAAAATGAGATATTCACACATACTAAAATATAATTAGTGTTTTTATAAGGCTAATAAAGTATCCATAAAACTAAATATTTTTACATTATAGCCAATACATATCCTAGAAGGAATTTTTAACCTACACATCCCACCCAAAAATATGAAAATATAATTGATGAAACAATCAAAAAATACTATATTATATTGAAAATTTTGGTGGCATAAATGGTTTATATGGAAACTAATATTTATATCATAATTAACCAAAAGTGAAGAGTCCATCCTTTATAAAATAAATTTAATCCCAAAGGAATTAATAAGGGGAATTTTAGTGTTGTACATCTTATATATAGAACTTCTTTAAACAACCCCCCATGTTTTGAGATAAGAATCTTAAAATAAACCAACTAAAGAAAATTACCTACCTTATCCACCAAATTTTTATCATGTTTATGAACAAACAACATATTTTAAGCCAACTAAACATCTAGAACCTTATGTGACTGAAAAACCAATGTCTAATATAGATGTTTTTCTTATGATTACTTAAAGATAATTGAGTTTAATTAACGAAACTTATGATTATAGAAATATTGATAGGTATGATAAAGAGACACCAAAACCACCCCTACCCAAAACTAGAGGATTCACACAATATAGAAATAGGTTTGATGATAAATTAGATAAGGAGACCATAAAAACGTTTAGGGATAACCTGATTAATTTATCTTTGTTGGATCTAGTAAAAATTCCTAAATATGGCATATTTAGTTAGGATAAATACTCTCACAAGAAGAAGATGTAGGGAGGAGATAATTTAAACCATGGGAGGAATTTTCCCCCATTATTCCAAATGCTCTCTTTATGAAATGTAAAGATAATAGGATTTTTAGGATTCTAGGCACTATAAGTGATTCTGAATTCCAAGATATTATATTTTATTTAGTAACTTATTTAAATGTAATGACTCCTTAAGTTTACTCTACATTGAAGGTTGGAGATCTAAAACGTGATGATATTTTGATTGAATAAACCAACTAAATCATATCCAAAACTTATATAGTCATTGATTATTTGATGTTAAAACTATGGGATATTGTTTCACCTAATAATTTATTTATTTTGGATTTATAAGATGATATATTTAGGACACATACACCCAAACTATGAGGAATAAAGTTTATTAAAACTACTAAAATAATCATAAATAATCACAAATTTACACTTTAACATAAATTTTGAATTAAAATTTCCCATTATAAAATTTTCTATTCCATGAAATATCCAATGGAGGATTATTCTACTAATCAATTTAATAACATTGATTAGTTCTCTAATAAGTTATTTGAAAATTTCATAAGTAATGAGACACCAATAGGTGTTTCTATAAATGATCCATTGATTACTGTTAAAAATGATTTAAAAGCGATTAATAGTTTTCAATCTGAAGAGGATTTAACTGTTGAAACTATTTCATATATTAAAATTAATTTTTTTTTATAATGACGGAATTAAAACTATTAGAACTTTTACATGTGATGCACCTACATAATATTTTCCTGAAGAAACTAATAAATTTTAATTCTAACAAAGTTATTAGGGTTTGAAAACTACAATAATTGAAAATTGTATTTTAAATCATAATTTTTTTCCAGTCTAATTTTTTTATAAGATTTAAACCTTTTCACGTCTCGATAAAAATTTTTATACTACTACTACTATAGATTCAAAATATTATTGTTTTATAATAATATTAGGAGATTATTTATATTCCATTGAGTCTATAAAACCTTATTTTACATGTCAAAAAAACAAAAATGTGTCAGAACATAAACCTTTACCTATAGATTTCAAATATTCCCTTTTAATGTATAATTAATAGATTCATATTTTTATAGTGAAACCTTTATTCATAGAATATGAAAATTAAATTCATGGTGTCCTTATATAATACAAGAAAACAATAATATGGACCCCAGATGACCTTCCTATAATTATCCCTTCAATTTGATTACATATAATCTTGTTAGAGAAATATTCCAAACCCATTTGGTAGCTTCCAAAGAGGTCCAATTCTACACTTTTACAGGTTATCATGAAATAAGTTTCTATTTTTTGGAAACATGGATTATTTTTATAATTTATGATATCTCTGGGATTTTTCTAATCCAAAGAGTTACTAAAAATTGATTCCACTATTTCATATAATGAGTTTACAATGGATTTATCTATTATACAACCAGTAAAAATAAAGTGTGTATAGCTAATATAAAACTCAAGAATATTACAAGTAAATAACACATGCCTATTCTTTTTTTACCATGTTCATGAGTAACTTGTAGAGAAATACCAAAACTATTTTCCTGATAGTTTTTCTGGATACTTTTATATTCATATTTTACATCAAGTTCAAGAGGAAACCACCATTACCTTTTCATTTAGAACATTTTCTTATATAGTAATGTATATTGTATTATATATTGATCGATGAAATTTTCAAACGTGCATGATTATAATTTTTTAAGAGTTTTTAGAAAATCTTATGAATGTTTTTATAGATGATTTTATAGTTCATGGATCATATTTTGAGATATTTTGAAGAGTCTTACTACTTTCCTCATAACATGCATTCAGAAACCATTATTCATAACATTCAAAAATACTCATTTTATGGAAGAGAATGAAATTTCATTTTGAATTTTAATACCCAAGGATGGAAGAAATGTTTATAAATACAAGGGTGGAAAAATTTCTTAAATAACATTCCCAAATGTAGTATATAATGTGATATCTTCCCTTATCCATGCAAGGCTCTATAAGAGGTTTATAAAATATTTCAATATGATAACAATAATTTTTTCCTTATTCAACCAAAAAGATTCTCATTGTTTCTTTGATGAGCGTTATTAATAATCCTTTTGGGACTAGAAAAAAAAATTTAGAATCCCTCCCATTATTCAAGAACCTATATGGAATCCTCTATTTGAATTAATCACTAATTCCTTATACTTTTTGCTAGGTCTTTTTTCGAGTCAATGAGTGGAAATAATGTCTCATGTCAAAGATTTTTCATATGGGAATCTAGATTCATCCTAAGATAATTATACAACCAATAAGAAATAATTTCTATGACATTTTTTCATTAGGAAAATCTAAATGTTTATTAATTGGATCCAAGGTAATTTTCTTCACTTACCATTCAACTATTAATTTTTTTATAAATAATCATGATAAAAAACCAAGGTTTTTAAGATATATATTTTTCATTAAGAATTTTATATGGTTATAAATGATAATAAAGGTAGTTAGAACTTATTAGTTGAACATTTCAATATACTACACATAGGTTTACATGAGTAACCACAAATATATCGACCAATTATGGAATCCTTCACTAATAAATAACTTAAAATGATTATAAATTTTATCTAATAGTTCAAAAAAATTGTGAATTAATTGTTTACCTATGTATTCCCCCATTAGTTTTCAATCAAAAAAGTTTCCATACTAGTTAGTGAAGCAAGTACATAGGGAATTATCATTATTAATTGAACTATGGAAGTGACCAATTAATTTTTTGATGCACCATAGATTCATAAATATATCTTGTTCTTAAATTCTTTTATACTTTTAGATGTGGTGTACATTTAGGAAAAACTAAAACATAGAAAAGTGACCCCAATGGGATTATTTTATCTAATAATTTTTAAAGATGATTTTGAGTACTATAAAGCTTCTAAAACATTCCAATTTCATGGAAATATTTCCAAGATAAATAAGGTTAAAAAACAACCTATTTTGTTTTTTTGTTATTGTATTTTATTTTTGTGTTATCGATTTCATATGACAATTTATTAATTATTCATTATATCATTAAATTTTACTTAGTTTTTGTTATGTGTCCAAGTGGGTCGAATCTATACCCACTAGAATATATGACGATATGGAAGTTTGAAAATTTATAAGAGCCAGCTTCTTTTAGGGATTGGGTTAACAAGGATTACCATCCCCAGTCAAGAACACAATTTTTAATGGGAACATAGAGTCTAGTTTGATGAAATATAAAGTTTATCACATGTTTTCTACACCATACCAACCTTAAACAAATAGCATGTATTTGGATTCAAATAGAGATATCAAATATATACTTGAGAAAATTTTCCATCCCAATGTGATGGTTTGGAATTTAATATTGGACAATTTTATTTAGAATTATAGAACTAATTTTAAAACTCTAATTTGAATGTCACCTCTTAGGATGGTTTATATAAGATGTTTACCTAGAGAGTTATAAAAAAATAGATTTAGTCTATCAAAATGGGTAACCTAAATCAATATGAATCTTGAAAAGAATGAAAATCACACTTGTATGTGTTAGATGAGATTCGAAATAATTTTAATAAGAATTATAGGTTGTATAAGGTGAACACCAAATCCTTTCAGGATGACTTAACCTCAATAAGGGATTCAAAGAAAAAAATAATGTTCTATTTTTTTGATTTCAGACTAATATTTTTTGTAGATAAATTTCATTCTAAATGGTCTAGAAAGTTTATTATTACTAAGGCTTTTATCCTTTTTCCATGCAGATTAAAGAATGAGTGAGAGATGCAGAATTTCCAATCAATGAGCATAGAGTAGATCAATTTAAATAGTGTTTTCAAGATCCCATTGAGGAGGAGGTTCTTCTTAAAGCTTCTAAATACATCCAAGGATATGTTTTTCAGTAATCATTATTTTTTGTTGCACCTCTATCTCTCATGGTATTTTCACGACCACAAGCACTCTTTCGGGTTGTTAAAATTTTAATTTGAGGGAATTTCAGTCACGCTAATTTTACATTGAGACATGTCATTGATGGACTAAATGAAGATATTAAATTCTATATAAATGAATCATTATGATCTTAATATTGTAATATACCAATATATTATCATGTTTAATGATCTTGGAATGAAGTTGTAAATCCAATTGAAGACCATGGAAGGAAGTCGAGGTGGAGAAAGTCAATGATGAACTGTTTCACGCAACAATAGTTGTCTAGTTTATTGCCACTTGCTTGCCAGTAGAGATGGAAAGAAGGAAAAATACCCTACAATGATGCAAGTTAGTAGTTGGAGATGAACCATCCTCTGATTGAAGAAGATAAAACATAATGATTTCTAGGTGTCTCAATAGCTAGCTAGTGGCTAAAATCTAGATTTGGAGATATTCATTAACTGGACGACTTAAATTATTTGTCTTGGTGTATTAAATCTCCATATCGACCCTAAAAACCTCAAGCATCAATGAATCCTACCAATAGTAATATATTTCCTTTGGGATCATCAATAATATTTCGAAAATCTCTCCAGTAAATTCATTGATTCTATCACACTGACATCTATTAATATCAAATTTCTCTTAAAAGATCCAACCTCTAATTTTTCTTCAATCTGAGATGATATCTTCCTCTATCTTCTCTAAATAGACCATATTAAAATTTTATATAACATTTTGAGAGATTTTAGAGAATTTTTGTAACTTATTTGTTCTTAGAAAACCTTATTCTCATTATTTATATCAAAAAATGGTGATCACTACCGAAAAAATGAGGGATGAGTTCCTTGTATTCCATTAAAGATCAATAGGGTGATCAAGACATTAATAATAAGGTATGAGTTTCTTGATCATTTCCACGCTCATTGGAGAAATAACATAAACCTCTCAACCTAGGGGTAGGATATGTAGGGGCTTATACCAAGCTATTATCAAACTCCATCATCAAATTTTATTTTCTCCCTCCTTCAATATTTGCATTCCATCATTTAAACTGAAAAAGAATTATTTCATAAATTCAATATATCTATTTTACACGGTGAAAAAAAAATTAAATTAACACGGAAATTAACATTATAATATGAATCAAATTTATTAATATATAACATTATCACAGATATAAGTTTATCATTTCAATATCATTAGGTTTTTAATTTACCTTTAGCATTTTCCTTATTTTTTAATGGATAATTCACCCCTCTTTCCATCTTTCTCCAACCAACAATTAGTATCAAAGGGTACTTTGTTTTTTATTAATAATATATTCATTTTCAAAAGTGTTTTATAATATTATTTGTAATATTAATTGATTTTAAAAATTGATGTTTTTATAGTGGTTTCTAATTCATAATCTTGTGCTCCAATATTTAATTGCAAATATTATTCCAATTTAAAAAATCACATATCATATTTTCATAGTAAAACAAATTACCTTGTTTGGAAATTGTATTTTCATGAATATATTACTACAAAGGAAATATAAAATAAGTCTACACACAATGATATTAAATACATTTAGAATAATGGAATATCCATGAATTATCAACATTGAGGTGTTGTCCTAAATGAATTTAATCACGTTTCTATATGAATAAATTCCCACAAAATATTTAAATTAAAAGAATTTACTAAAAAAGAAACCAAAAAAGTTAAAGATACTAGATTATACATGCATTGAGAATATTTTTTAAGGGTCTTATATGAATCAAATTGAATTTATTACTTGTATGTTTACCTATTCTATAGATATATTAAATGATCTAAAGACTATTAGTGATGTTTTTTCAACGAAATACTTATTTAAAAAGATACTATGAGTCATAACATGAAATTGGGAACCAAAATTAATGATTATAAAAGAAGATAAGGATGTGAAGAAAATGGAAATCAAAGAATGTATTTGATCTATAATTCCATATGAACATACAATAAAGCGACAAGATGAGAATGAATCTAATAAACCCAAAGGAGTGAAGAAAACAATCACCTTAAAAGATACCATTGATGATTCATTTGGTGGTGATGTTCAAGATTTTTCTCAACACACCAAGAAAATAAATAAATTCTTCTAAAAAATTAAATATTACAATTTAAACAATAAGGTAAATAAAAAAAGTGAAATAGAAATTTGTATACTGCGAATACAAGAAAATAGGTCACATCAAGCCAAAAATTTCCCATCCATAAAAATAATATTAAAAAAATTTAATAATGTAAAAATGATCTCAATTTTATAACTTGGAGAGTAATATGTCACTCCATGAACTAAACATCATCAAACTCTTCAACTGAATCAAGTGTTATATTCCCTATATAACATGTTAATGAATACAACGTTGTAAGTACCCATATTCCCATTTCCTCTTCTTCTAATTCTTATCATATATATTCCCCCACTTATTCCTACTCTTTCTACTCAATTGACCATAATCATGAATACTTAAAATACCCTAATGATATACTCAAAAAGTATTTCCATGAATTTTTTTTATTATACCATGAAATTAACAAGAAATAAAATAAAATGCTTAATGAAAATGAATAATTTCTAAAAGAAAATGAACACATGTTTAAAAAAAGGATGAATTAACCTTTAGATTTATTAATTAACCAATTTTAAGTAAACAATAATCCAAAATAAAATACCATAAAATGTCTGTCTCCAAATTTTCTCAATGTGAAAAAAATATAAAATAAATTTTTGGATCTCCAAGACATATAAAAAACATGTTGTTAATGGTTTCTAAAATCATAATAAAGCCTCAGAAAATAAATCAAATACCAATTTTATTAATGGTTTCTCCCAAGATAATTTTTTAATTTATTGTAAATGAATTATTAATTTAATTTATGAATGTTATTTTAAGAACCTATGATATGGGAGATAGAAATAAATTCATCTTTTATCTAGTATTTCCAATAAAAATTCTCACACAAAACAAATTTGGATACTTAAACCATTATTTCCTAACATTAGAGAATAAAAGTTTGTTTGGGTATAAAAACCTTTAGTAATTTTATTTTATAGGAAAATAATCATCTGAGAAAAAAGAAAGAAAAACTATGGTACCTAGATATTGGTTTCTCAAGACACATGTGTGGAGGCCTCTCTAAATTCAATCAAACTGATAAAATAGATGGAGGGGATGGCACATTTAGTGAAAAATATAAGGGTATAAAAATCAGTGAATGCACCATCAATTTTTCTAATTCAACTCTTATTAAAAAGATTTTATTTTTAAAAGGCATGAAACCTAATTTTCTATGAATTGGTAAATTTTATGATAGAGGTACAATAATTTCTATCAAAAATATTTTTAAAATTTTTTAACTAAAAATTAAATCTATTATTTAAAACCTATTCATTTCCAAATGTTTTTACAATTAATTTAAAATATTTTTCTTGTGAAAATGTCAAATGGTAGAGTGTAAAAGTTAGTGATCCTTGAATTCAGCAGTGATTTATTGGACATTGTAGGACACACAATTCTCAAACTCAACTATTATCAAATTGTATGAGATTTACTCAAACTATATTTAAAATATAACAAGGATTGTGAAGCATGTTAACATGGTAATGAAAAAAAAAATTCTTTTAAATTAAAAAAATGAATTTCTTCTACTAAATATGTTGAATTAATTCATCTATATTTATTCATATCTTATCAAATTTATATTCTAGGAGGTAAATACTATAATTTTATTTTGATGAATCTGAAATATTCCTATGGTCTTGCATCACATCTCATAAAATTGAATCTCCTAAACCCATAATAAAGTTTTCTAAAAGAATTTGAAATAAAAAAGGTTTAAAATAATTTCAATTTGAGGTGATCATGTTTGAAAATTAGACAATAAGGAATTTGATGATATATTATTTTTTTAAAGCTATAATCATTCCTTTTTTCACTCCACTAATCCCTAAAAAATAGGCTAGTAGAGAGGAGAAATCAAAATATCAAAAAAATTAATTAAACTATTTTATATGAATTTAATTTACATAAATATTTTTTTTTGTGTTGAGGCTAACAATTATATGTTCATTATCATTAATCAAGTTCCCATAAATCATTTATTAAAAAGTACCACTAATGGACATTGTAAAAATAAAAAATCTAAAGAGTTTTTTATGTTTTGGGTTGTAAATGTTTTATTCACAATACCAAAGACAATTTTTTAAAATTTGATTCAAAATTTGATTCAAAATTTGATGAAGTTATATTTTTTAGGTTACTAAAACTCATAAAAGGCATACCAAGTATTTAATAAATGTACTAAAAATTGGAAGAATCTAATCATTTTTTATGAATGATTTCCAAAATTACTTTTAGGAAATGTTTTTGAAAATAATATTTTAAATTTAAATGATCCATTTCAATTTAATGGGATTTAATGTTGAATAATATTCACCTTAAAATTATTTTATTAATTATTTAAAGAATAACATTATCACCTTGAATATTAGATTATAGATTTTAAATCAAGGACTTATACTAGAATATCATTCTTAAATGAGGTTATAATTATTTATTCATTATTCAATTAAAATAAGAAAATATGAATGATTCCATTAATGATGAAAATTGGGTTCTTTAAATGAATTATGAACAAAATAAAATGAATTTTAAGAATCTATGAACTCTCATAGATAAACCAGATGATCATCCCATAATAGGATATAAAAGGGTTTTTAGGAATAAGTTTGATGAACATGAAAATATATCACTAGAAACAAAGCTCATCTAGTCCCTAAAGGTTATAACCAAGAAGAAACAATAATCTTTGATGAATCCTTTTGATCCATCACTTTTTTTGAATCCATAAAAATCATGATGGTGTTGAACTCTAAACTTAATTTTAATCTCTTTCAAATGGATGTCAAAAAATCATTTTCAATGGTTTTATTAATGAAAATGTTTTTGTGGATCAATCACATGGTTTTTAAAATCATTATTTTAAAAATAATTTACCCAAGTTAACTAAATATATTTATAGTTTAAAATAAGAACCAAAGGATTTGTATTAATATTAATATAATTTTTTTATTAAATAGTTTTAAAATGGGAAAAAATAATTTAATTTTTTTAAAACAAAGCTGAAATGGTTTTTTACATTTTCAAATTTAGAATGATGATGTTATTTTTTTCTCAACCAATTAATCTCTTTGTTTTAAAATTTTCTAATTTAATGAGAATGAAATTGAATATGATATTTATGGGTAAACTCAAATTCTTTCTTAGTTTTCAAATTTCACAAAATAATGATGATATTTGTCGAAAATATGGAAAATATACTAATTAAAACATAAATTATTCATCATGGATCAAGATAAGGAAATTAGTACAGCCAACAATGAAACTTGTAAGATAATATTGGATGAAACCGATACGAAGATCAAAAAAAATATTTATGGAGTAATGACTGGTAGTCTACTTTTTCCTAGTATAACCAAGATTTAAAAAAATATTCATTTTTTGTCTTTGTGAACATTTTCAATAAAATAGAAAGGAATATTATCAAAAATCTTTTAAAAGATTAGATTATTTTAAAGGAACTAAAAATCTTTTTTTGTTTTACCCCAAAGGATCTAATATTAATTTAACTAGTTTCTCTAATGATTATGTTGGTGGATAAAAACTAGATATGAAAATTACACGTGGGAAATATGACATACTTATAAAATACATCATCCCATTATGTATTAAGAAGTAAAATCTGTTTCTATTTCTATACCTAAAGAAAAATACATAGATGTTGGAAGTTGTTATTCCGAAATAATATTGATGAAACTTAATCTCTTGGACTTTGGGATTAAATAAGACCACATGAATATTTCATGAGATAATACTAGTGATATTAATATTCCTAAAAATACTATCCAACACTATATCACATAATAAATAGAACTTAGGATATATTTATTAAGATATTAGTTCCAAAAGGGTGATATATTATTGGTATTTTTTTGGGAGAGAATATCAACTTGATAATTTTTTCCGCACAACTCTTTCTCTTGATCATTGCTATTTTTTAAAAGTTTAATTAAAAATGGTATACTTGTGATGATTTTTATTTTTCCAAGGATAAACTGAGGAATATTTATAATAATTATTTTTAATATTTTTATTTATCTTTCTATTATCTGTTTTATCATATTTATTTTGGTTATGATCCCAATATCCTAGTTGTGCATTCATTCGAGGTAAGTGGGTATTATCTCAGAAATATTTACATTTTCTTTAAGATAATAATTTGTTATAAAATTAATTTTTAAAATATTTTTTTTCACTTATTTTCAAACATTAATGTTTTATTTTCTTAACTAATTACTTTTTAATAATAGTTTACTATTTCTAAACTTTTAATCAAAAAGTGTTTTTAAACTTTGAATACAAATAGTTAATTATTTAAATGTATTGTAATATTGTTTTCCAAACCTATATGAGTAATTTAGTATATGATCTACTTATTTAAAAAAATATCACTTAAAGTAATATTAACGATGAGTTGAAATTATATTTATAATTGTCTTTGTAATATTTTTTTCATTTTTCATTGAGAAAATGAAAAGATAAGAATGATTTTGATGTATTTTTAATTATCCAAAGGAACTTTTTCAAATAAATTTCTATGAATAAATTATTAAATAGTGGTAAAACAACTATTTTAGAGTATGGGTATCATGGAAATTGTATTTACCAACATTATTTTCGTTTTTTTTCTCTTTTTCTCTAGCTTTTCTCTTCTGTTCATTCTTATTATTTTTTCTACTTACCATTATATTTCTATTTCTTATTATTTACATACATTATTTACCAATTTTTCCCCTTTTTCACTGCCTTTACTAAATCTATTTATTAAATATAATATTTTAAACATTCATCTCTCTATATCTATAATTCTCTTACTAAAAGGGGTGTTTCAAAAATAAGAGATGCTTTCATTTTTTACTTCTATTTTTCAAAATATCAATGCCTATTGAAGTCATTTTTAATGTCTATGTTGAGTTTTCAAAATATATTTTAAAATATATCTTGATTTATTAATCAAATATTTTCTTTTAATGTTTTTATTTCATCTCTTTTTTTTATTTCAGTAATCAAAAAGGAAGATAATCCTTTAAGTGAGAATTTATAGGGGGGAAAATTTTCAACATAAAATGGGGAGAAATTTATGAGGGATATTTATTGAAATATGTGGAATTTCAATATTATTTCATAGAGGTATAGTTAAATGTTTTACTCTTGTTTTATATATTAAATTATGGGATATTTCTTTTATTTAATTCTTGAGAATATTTAATATATTGTTTAAAAATATTATATACATTATATCTCTAATAAATTACTATTTCATTCACTCTCAATTTACACGCAATATTTTTTTTGTTAAGTGGTTTTGATCGTAAAAAAGGGGGATATTTTTGTACCTATATCTTCTCAAGGTGTTTTATGATCACAAAAACTCTTTCGTTTCTAATATTTTCATGTGGGTGAATTTTATTCACTTTAATTTTACTTATGTTATGTCCCCGATTGACTAAATGCTGATATTAAAGTCTATAAAAATGTATCTTGATGATATTGTAAAGATATTGGTAAAATATATTATTATTTTTAAAGATCTTATAATGATGTTAGAAGACTAATAGATGAACATGAAAGGAATTCAAGTTTGCATTAGTTAAATATGATGTGTTGTAGGTAGCATTAGTAAGTTGATGGAGTGCCTCAGACCAGCCAATAATGATGGAAACAGGGTTATTTCCTCCAGGAATCTACAATTCATCTAGTGGAGGTGTACCAACTTTATGATGGTAGAATTTATAACCCAATTATTCCTAGGTGTCTCATTAGTTAGCAGGTGTGATCATCTGTCTAGCCAGTGGTATCGATCTAAAGTAGTCAAGATACATTAATTGGAGTTATTAAATGATTTGACTTAGTACATTAAAGATAAAATTAAACCCTAGACACCTCAAACTCCTATAAATACTATATATAGAACCCTAAGGTATATTTTATAACATAAATGAATTTTTCCAACAAAAATTTCATCAATTCAATGACATTCTCTGCCTGAATCTCTAGTGATATCAAATTTCTCTCAAAAGAGGCAATCTAAAATTGTGCATCAATGTTATTATATATCTTCTTACATATTATCTCAATCAATATTCAATGAATTTTACACATTCTTTGGAGATATTAGGTAGAGTAATTTTAATGGGTTTGAACCAAGAAAAAACTAATATCATCTCTGTCTACAAGAGGTACTAAATACCTGAAAACTGAGGGTTGGATTCCTTGGATACTAATGAATCTCAAGTGGTTTCTCAAAAACATAATAATAAGGGATGGGTTTCTTGATAACCAACAATATTAATGGATTAATAACATAACCCTCTCAAACTTTGTGTATTATATTTAGGTTCTCACATTGAGTCATTTCCAAATACCTTAATCAAACATATTTTCTCTATCATTTAGTTTATGAATTGAATCAATTCAACTGGATACACATAATTTCATAAAATCAACATGTCTATTTTATGATTTGAATACTTTATCAATTAATATTGAAATTAACATTAAAATATTTATTTAATTTTTTAATATATCTTTTTATCAAAGTTATATCTTTATCATTTCAATATAATTTAATATTGAATTTTTTATTATCATTTTCTTTAACTTTTAAAAGGCAAATTCACCTCCTTGCACTAGCTTTCTTCGAACAATAGTTTTGTGATATGACTATAATTCATGATTCTGAATTTTTAATTGAATTTTTGCAAAATTAGATCATTTAAAAAAATTTGTGGGTGTGGGGAAGGAATATACTTTTTGAGATATGTATTTTTTGTGTTTTCTTGTTATTATTTTTTATTTCATTTGTTGTGCCTTTTCATTTATTTGTTTTTTAAAATATTTCCTGATAAAAATTAATTCCATTATATTTTTTTCATAAACTATACCATTTTTTGTGTTTATTTGACCCATTTTACGTAGATTATATGCATATTAGAATATAAATTATTCTATATTAATATTTTGGAAAATTTATGAAAAATACTAGTAATTTTCAAATCCTATTGTATAAATTACTATCCAATATTTAAATCAATTACTTGTGAGTTTTATAAACATTGTTAATATATTCTTCATAATAATATCACTTCTTGAAATAACCAATCTAATAATTATTAACTACAATATTACTTGTTTTCTATAAAAACAAAGAGCTTTAAGGTACTTATGTTGAAAAATATTAAGGAAATATTTTGGTTTTAAAGATCCTTTTAAAAAATTAAACCCCAATTTTCTACAAGAATTTAAATATGACAATTTTATACCCTATTATACATGAAAAATATTGTTATGAATCCACATTAAAAATTTGTAATCCTTATCCAATAAACTCTATAAGTAATTTCATGATCCTTGTCTATTTAAATTTTGGGGAAAGGTGTTGTTGTATTCCAGACAAATCAACTGAGGCTTATTTGGGATGAGAAACCCATATTAGTAATTTATTTTGAAAATATATTAACATATGTTGTTTGTGAGTATATTTTAAATGATAAAATCATTTCAATGATATTATTTGTAATAAATTATAAAAAATAATTAGAAACATGATGTATGAGAAGATTGAATGGAATATATCTTTCAAAAGATAGGATAGTAAGTACACAATATGATTTTAATCACAAATAATCCTCTCTACCTTATAGATACAATTTTATACAAAATATAAAAACAGAAAGATAAGAAAAAATATTTTTAATGCAGTTGAGGGAATATTTTTTTTCTTCCATTTTGAAAGATTAAAATGACCATCAAAATCTACATTGTGTTCGGAGTAAGATTATTTCATGGAATGTAAATAGGATTCAATTATTTATTGTTTAACCGGAAATCATTTATTTTGATTCATTTTAGCTAAATATTTTTAATCTAACTCAAAAATTTTAATATTAAAACTTTCTAACCCTTAACCATAAGACAAACTTGAAAATACATCATGATTAACACAATTACTTAACTCATTGGGTGGATATTTTAGATCTCATCAATACTATAGTTAACCTTTTATGTGTTTGGATGATTTTTTTTAAATTAATATTCATGTGATAAGGGAAATAATTCTATTGAGGTTATTATTTTTGTGCATGGGTGGATTAATGAATTGAAAATAGACTGAATATAAATAATGGAGGAAATATAATTAATGGCGTTGAGGAGGCATGATTTTCATAGGTTCCATGTTTGTGAAAAAAGGGACCCTCATTGGATAGTTTATTTAATCTTACATTAGTAATATTATTTATTCTTACTTATTTATGATTTCAAGGTTTAAGTATGGGTGAACTGATAAATTAAATATTTTAATTAATTTTAATTTTTGTTTAAAATATTTATTCCCCACTATTGTGAAATTTTAGGGAACTTAAATCATTTTATGCTTTTATTGATAACTTATACTTTTTTATCATATTTAATGAATTATTTTTTTCAATTATTTATTTATATTCTAGATTTATTAGATAAAATATACCCAAAAATAGTACATTTATTAAATTTTAGGTTAAGGGATTTCATGATTGATGTTAGATGTAGCAATGAAGGAGGAAATACTAAAAAGTATTAAGAAGTACTATTGATATGTAATATTTTTGAAGCGTATTTAAAAAAATGGAAACATATAGGATCTAGAAGGGATACATATCATTTTTGGAGTTGAGTAAAAAAATATCATTTGCCTTCAGGTAAGGATAGAAATATATAATATATTTTA
This sequence comes from Viscum album, assembly GCA_963277665.1. NCBI lineage: Eukaryota > Viridiplantae > Streptophyta > Magnoliopsida > Santalales > Viscaceae > Viscum > Viscum album. Next base: position 3,845,044 of record OY728165.1, read on the forward strand.
CTTTAGAATAAGAGAATAATTTTTATTAGTTTGGGATATTTAATATATTTCAGAGATACATAATATTTTCTTCTGAAAATGTGTAATATTGTTTCCTTAGTCATTAAAGAAGAAGTCATAGAGATCCCTTGTGATTTGAAAGATATTTAAGATGATACAAAATATTTTTCCAGAGTCCTATGAGTTTCATAAAATTTTATACATTTCCTATAAAAGTGAATAATATATTTTAGAGATGTGTGAGAATATATTTGGAAGTGAAAAAGGAACATTGTGGGATATAAACCATTTTTAGGAAATTCATAAGGGTTGTGTATGATATATATATCCCATGTATAGATTTTTTAGCAAATTTTTCTAATGGATAAGATATTTATAGATGATGAATAATATATATATATATATATATATTATAATTGGTAGAGTTTTATAAGGAGTTTTTCTTAGTGGAATTCATATAAGTTTTCATATATTATATTTATTCATTACAATTAGAGAAATCCAAGCTTCACATTATAGAAGATAGATTCACAAGAGGCATACAATAAGGTTAATTTTAGTACTACTACTTATTTTTTGGGATTTTCCTATGAAAATTTGATCATTTCTAATTGAAAAATAGGGAAGGAAATATTAAGGTGCGTGGAATACAGTTATGTTGTGAAGGGTTTAGGTGAATCAAGAGAAGAATTTACTTAATAATCACATCATATGAGTGGCTGCCACACTACTAACCATTAAAATTTTACAATATTAATTTGTAAAGTAATTAAATTTATCCAAACTAGTTACATTATAATAAATAGGGAATATAAATATTATATGGTTCAAAGGATAATTTCATAGGATAGTAAAGACTAGATACTACTTGGATGGAAACTGTTTAGTAATGCACTAATGATATTGAACAATCTTCATGTGAAATTCAAATTTAATGGAAGTTATGACTTATTTAAAAGTAGAATTACCTACACTATGAGGGATATATAGATAAGGGTGTGAGATAAAGTAGTAGGATCACATAATAGTGAGAGGAGTTTCTGACTGGACTTTTACAGTACACATTAAATGGAGGTTTCAACTAGTTTAGTTGGGGCTGGATAAACTCCACTTCAACTGTGAATAATGGAGTCCCACATGCACCCATTTACATTTCCAATTTATATTATATATTATTCAATTTATTCTTAAAATTAGGTTATTGAGTTTAAACTAGTTGTTTTTATTTTGGAATGAAATTATATTCAATTTTAATTTTGATTTTTTCTTAATATATGATCATAATGTAATAATCTTAAATATTTAAATTCCTTAAGAATGTTATTTTTTATTAGTAATTTGGTTTCGACTATGCTTAAATTTTTAGATATATTTGGCAATTGAATAATTTCTATATGTGAATCATCACTTATACTAATGTCTTGTTATGATTTTTAAGAATCATTAGGTGTAAATTTTATGGTATTAAAGTACTTATTGATTAATTTTGACATGTAATTTTATTTGAAAATAAATAAGGGGATATCTAAAGGTTGAAGCTTGTTCTTAGGTTTTATTTTAGATCTATTTAAAAACAATATTTAACTGATTTTATTTGGTTTCTATCATATTTATAAATAAAAAAACATCATTATTTTTCATATTTTCAAAAATAGAAACAAAACATCGATATTTTTTAAACATCGTAAAAATGTATTCATAATAAAACCTTGGGAACTTCTACATTTCATTTCTTGGGAAAAACATTTGAACTGAGAACCATGAGACAACCTATGAGTTCAAACAACGTTCATGTTAAACATTTACACACATGGAAATTGTGAATAATGGAAATGTTTTGTATAATTTTAGGTTTCTTAATATTTTGAACTTATTTTTAGTTCATGGAAATTATTCTTTGGAATTTTCATTCTTATAGACTCGTATAAATTTATGTGGAGTTTGATTACCAGGATTATTAGTTCTTTGGGTGACTCGAGAATAAGATCTAAAACTTATACTTGAGCGGCCTTGAGTATAAGTTTTATGTTGGAATCCATGCATGATGATTCAGGTATATGTTTCCTTTATTTTTGAATAAATAACAAACCCATGGGATATGGGGTTTAATTCTGGAGTATCACACCATGGGGTCCATCAAAATGTTCTAATCATAGAAAAGTGATGAGTATAGATTATAATGAGCATTATCTATTGGCCAAATACCAAAAAAATAATCTAACAAGATGAATATTATGCTTCTAGGATGCTAATAAGCATTTGGTCTATGTGTTTGGAAGTGATGATGAAGGTGATAAAATATATTACATGCACCAAAGTGAAAGGCTTGTATGTGAGACGATAATGAATGTGGTAATGTTCACACATGGATACTTTTTTACGGTTGATAAAGAGACATTATTTGCGGAAAAGCTATATGACATCTAACATATGTGAAGAAGGAATTTGATGCATCAAAATTTGACTATAAGTTATTATTAATCATGAGATCATCCATCGGTTCCTTAGAATCTGAAGTCCAAATGTCATTGGTGCGAGTTCATTTCAGAAATTTTCAACTTATGAGTGAATTTAAATGTATGTTCACACTTGATCACTTTTTATTTAGGAGTGTTCCAGAGCACCCAATCCTTTTCCCATGCATAGAATTTTTGATTCACATGAACACCATCATTTCTAAAATAATTATTCAAAATAATGTTTTCACCTTTAAATAACCATACTTATAGTGTCTGTTTTAGCTCCAAGAGTTGTTAAATTCAAGATATTAGAATTATTAACGCTTTATGTATTGGGTAATAGAATATATAAAAATTTTCATGCCCAGAATTTTTTTTTAAATACCTTTATAAATGCATTGAAATATTTAGTTAAATTTGACATCATTAATTTTTAGAATACATGATCTAATATAGATAAGAAGTTCTCACCACCATTTAATTGGATTGGAACTTCCTCTTAAAGGATATAAAACCTTAATTGACTAAGTAATCATATTGAACATGAAGACCATTTGTATCTATTCATAGATTGGTTCACTATTTCAGCTACAAATAATCCAATTTAGTATTATATCATTGTATTTGATTCAAATTTCATGATTCATTTTTTAGCTCCTATAAACCCCCCAAGAAATTAGACTCATTAAAAATATTAAGAATCAAAATATGCGGAAATAAAAATAACTTTAAAAAATTATTTTTAATTGGGATAATTCCTATAATTGAATCTATTACATGAGGCTTTCCAAAAGGGGGATCTCAACTTAAGTGATTTTCCATTGTAAAAACTTACAGACAAGGTTATCTTAACACATTTTATTTGTAACCCAGGGGAGGTCCTTGAACCAAGAATTTTGTTACCAAGATTTGAATACTTTCTTAAGGTATTTGTTAAAATGATTATGATAATCTCAAATTCATTAACTTTTCATGAATTGGAGGATCTAAACTCAAGGGATTTTTTTACCAAGAGGTGGATCTAAAATCGATTCATTTGTTACTAAGTGGACGATCTCAACTCAATGAAATTTTCTCTAAAAGGATAATCTCAACTCAATGATTTTATCGTTATGATAATTTATGATCATACATGAAAGGATGTATGTCTGAGGTATTAAAACGTTTTTAGATAGAATGATACAAAGTCAATTCCTTTCAAGGATAATGTTCATGATCCCATGTCTGAATTTTATCACGATGGCTTGTAAGGACTCATATGAAATAATTTGAAAGGATTATAAACTCCATTGACAATGATGAAAATGAAATAAGTTATAAATTATGAGTTAATGAACATGGTTAAGGGGAATAATGCTTTGAAAGACTGATTACCTATAGCACCCTAATATTTTAGAATATATTCATCTTTAAATAAATCGCAAGTGTTTGGTAGCTTCTCTAACTTGAAACACTAAGCTTAAAATGAACCATGATACATTATGACATAGTAATTAAATTATGGGTTATGAATATGATTAAAAAAATTATGAAATATATATTTAATTCTTTAAAAAAATAAAATGAAATAAATAATTCATAATAAATAAGGTCTCAATATTTAGTAAAGTCATTTTATACTTCAAAAAATATGTTTTCTTTAAAAATTGTTTATATTTAAAATTATGAATGTAAATTATAAATAATGTATACCATATTTATAATTTTTTTAGAAGTTGGATATATTTTTTAGAATCAGCATGTAAATATTATATTAGGTTGATTTTTGGAGATTTTTTTTAAAAAATTATTCCTTATGTGAAAAGAAATAAATACTGTTTTTTTGTAAAACATACAATTTGTTATATTAAATTAAGTAATCTAAATATTCCATTATGTTTATAATTTGAACATAAATTAAAATTATTATAATTTAATTTCAAATATTATAATTAATTATATAGGAATCCACATTATACTTGATTTTGGTACAAGTTCATTTTCAAGCATAAAACTCATCTTTCTTACAAATTATTTTTTTGTGTTCGTGGAATTTATATTTAAATTGATTTATGAAACATATATAAATAAAATCCTTAAAATTGATTCCCTATTTAGAATATTGATGTTCAAATTTGGTAAATAGGTTACTCTTTTTCTTTTTGAATAGAAACTAAGGTAAATATTAGTCACCTCGATAAGGGTAAATTGGGTAAAATCGAGTTAAAGCTATGTGACCAAGCCTAGAAATTCCCAAAACACGGGACATAATTTAATTTTATGTTATATTTTGTACCTTAATCATCAATTATTATATAGTGTGGAAATTTATTTATGCTTTCCTCTGACAATGACCTTAATATTATTTCAATTAAAGAATAAATACAAAATTTCAATCCCTTTATTTTAATATATCTTATATTTTTCTATATGGAAAAAATATGTTATTTTATTATATAAATGGTTATATGAAATTTTAATGAACTATTTTTATCAAGATAATTAATTTTAAAATTGTTTATGGAATAATTACCTTAAATGGTTAAGCAACAGAAACACAGTGTTTGTTTCACTAATTGAAAAATCAAATAAATGAAATTAAAATTAATACAAGTAATAAAATTTGAATGAATTAATATGTTACATGAATGTTTCATATAAATATAAAATTTTAGTGATATGTAGAAATTTTGTATTTTAGTTTTATTTCTATCCTGAGGTATTTAAAGTTAAACTATGTGAATAATTCTGAAAATGATTTAAATGGTATTACATATTAAATAATAACTTATTAAATGATTTAAAATTCATAAAAATATTATATTTCTCCAAGATAATGGGATATGATCTAGAATATGATAAAACATTACACTAATGGGTGACTTTATCTTTTATAATAACATTATTTCCCCCTAATGTGTAAAAACCATGATATATAGGTTATCATCAAAAGGGTTAACAAGGGGTTAAATTTAGGAGATAAGGGTTAACACATCAACTAAAATTGTCAACAAAAATTGGATGGGATTATTTAAATTGAAAATCAAACTGGATTCTATATAAATTATTTTTCTTCCAATTTTACAAGAAAATTAATTTAATAAATTTAAATCTTTAATGAAATTCCAATTGTGTCATTTCCATCACAATAAATGGAAACCACAATTCTTATCATCCTCACACCCCCTTAAGAAATGTATGTCAAATAAAACCATAATAAACACAATTATAAACATACCTAGTCATGTTTTATAGTTTTTTTATCTTCAAAACCCCATCCATTTTTTCCTTAATAAGAAATCCAACAGAGGTCTCTCAAAGAGGAGGTAATCGTCTTAACCAATCTATTTCGTTTTACTTATTATTTTACCTCCTTAATTTCTAACCTAAAAATTAAAATATAATATGATAATTATATACCAAATAATAAGGTTTTATTAAGTTTATTTCATAAGATTTATCAATCTAATTTCAATCAAATGGGAAATGAAAGCATCACTCATGTGTACCTGTCATCTTCCACCCCCACATATCGAAATGATACATTCTTATTAACTATATTTCATTTTTTGTTATTATTATGTATTTAATATCTATATATTATATCTATGACATAATTATTCTTAAATAATTATAATATATTACCTACCTTCTAATCTACCCATCTGTTGGAAAATTATAAAATCACTCTTGTGTATGTGTGGACCACAACCTCAAAAACGAAATGAAATTATTTTTTATTTTCCACTATACATGGTTGGTAATAAGGATAAATGTAATAGATTTATATTAATTTTAAGATATAATAATAATTCTTTAAGGGTTAATTTTTATTTATTTTGCTTTCTTTCCATCCATCATAAAGTGAAAACATCACTTCTACGTACGTATAAACTATCATCTACATTGAGTGATGCGATTCATTTTACATCACAAATTTATATGAATGATTATAAAAGTGTTTATGATTAATAAATATAATAATTTTTTTATCAATTAATATTTATATATGATGAAACCATGAAAAATTTCAAAGTAGTAGAACAATTAAATAGAAACATTCAAGGAAGATGTGTTAGTTTTACCTAAAAGTTCATTTTACTGATGAAATTGTTAAGAAAAGAATAATTTAAAATTATAAAGTAATGATAAATATAATTTTATTTATATATATTTTTATGGAATATATTTATAATAAATATTTATTATTATATAATATATTTTAATGTGAATTATGAATAATGATATTTATGATAAGAGTTCTCATCTCAGTTTCTTTACTGTGAGACATATGAAATATTCACCACTTGTTTCATTCATGTGGTGTATATACTTACCATTTAATATTACATATAATTAATATAATTAAACTTATGGTATTTTAAGTCTCATTTTATTTTATTTATTCGTGGGGGTTATTGTTCATAAGTTGCTGAAGTGTTAAGAGATTTATGTTACAATCTCATTTGTTTTTAGGATTATTTATGTTAAATTCAAATTGAAGGAATTTATATGGAAATTTTCCTTTGAAACCCATATATTTCCTTATGTTATGGTTATTTATGAAGTTTCCATGTAATAATTCCATTTTACTCTCTTTTAATGATAAAATTATTAAGAAATTACTATTAATAAAAACTTAAATTATTTGCCCTTTGGCTAGGAATATTTTTCTTTCATTTCCATATACTCTTTAAAATATTTTCATGACTGTTTTTTATATTTTTAAAATATTGATAAAATCATTTTTAACCATATATTTATTTATATAAAAATGTTTTAAAGTAATCAAATTATGTTTTTCTGAATGAGGTAATTTTTTAACAAAGGTGTGAGTAGATTCTTTTTTAAAATGTATAATGCATGAAAAAATTTCATGTTGACCAGAATAATATTTTTTTAAAGATTAATTTAAATTTTTACATGGTTATTTTCAAATTAAAATTATTTTTCTAATATTTTGGAAATATTTAGATTTTAAATAATTGATTTCAAAATGAATAGTGTATGTTCCTAAAGAAATGTTTTAGTGATCTTTTAAAGGTATTTTCAACTATGAAAAAATAATTTTATGTTATTTATATTTATCTTTGGATATGATCTAATGATACAATACTTATTATTTGTATATATTTTTATATATTGTGATAATGAAATTTTGATGAAACCCGTTTTATTTCTTATGGGTTAAGATATGATGAAATGTTAATTTTTTTCATAACCTTGTGGAATATATATTAATGGATTAGGATTATGTGATGGGTGGCTTAGTTAACACCCTACAATGAATTATGTAATGTGATATCAATAACCTTAGGATTTATTATGTTTATTTATTATTTATATATCTCATGTTTACCCTTACTAAGCTTCTTAGCTCACCCTTTATAATGTCTTCCTTCCCGAGGTATTGATGAAAGGTTCCACATTTGATATGTCTATGTGATGATCTTTAAAAATAATAATTAGATTATATATCTAGTCTCCAAATATATTAAACCATTATGGTCCGTAGGTAAGTATAATTGTGAGATCTATTGAATTTTCATCAAATATGCTGTAATATTTATGTTTTTTATTCTCAAGTCACCTTAGTTAGTATTAGAGTAGGTTTTAGTAATTTTTTATATTAGGATTAGAAAATATTTTGGAAAACAATGTAATATGTTTAAATTTAAGATATTTCCCTAATGATTTGGTAAAGAAGATATTTCATGGTTTTACTCACAAATACATCCATATTTGGATACTTGAAATTAGATGTAGTTTTGAAAAAGATGCGCTTAGGTGTAACAACTCCAAAAGGGTAAGATTGGGTTTTAAATTAATCGTCACTGGTGCACAATGAGTGGGTATAAGACTGCAAAACAAGCTAGAGACTCTCAGGGTATATGATGGACCATTATTAAGTATTTATATATATGTTGACCGTGTATTAACTGTGTTAAAATAAATTTGTAACTGATTGAAAATAAGGTGTCATGATCTCGACATCCTATAACTAATTTTTCCGGATTACATGATCACCCACTATGATTAATGTTTCTCACACCATGATTTTTTGTTTTATTTAATAACTAAAATTCAATGAAATTATATTAATGTGGAATTTGATGGACGACTTAAAGGTTTTTTTCATGATAAAATGAATTAAAAGGGGGATAGAATGTGAAATATTATGACTATTCATAACTCTATAAACTGATATACAACAAAAACATGATCCTAAGTGAATTTATTAACACACTTAATAGAATAAAAATGGGGGTTTATGATATTTTAGGTGATAAATACCATTGATAAAAGAAGATATTATTTCCTCCATGTATAAAATATGGATACAAATAGTTAAGGGAATTTCTCAAAGAAATATGAAAATGATTCATGTTTGGGAAATAGGGGAATGAAGTGGTAAATTTTTGAGGAAAAATAAAAAGTTAAGTTAACACAAAAGATGAGAATAATCTTTAAAATGATGTATCATATATTTTGGAATTTTTTAAATGGATAATCTATCAAAATTACGAACATTGATTTCCTAAGGGGAATGCAAAAAAAGGGGACAACTAAGGTTGTATGAGTAAATTTCTCACTATTGATGATGAAGCGACAATGAGTGATATTTGGAAGGAAGAAATTATTAAGGAATAAGATGATAAAAAAATTTTGTGGTATAGAAGGAAATATAATTTTTTAAGTGTTTATGTATTGGAATTCATATATTATCTTCTAGAAGTATTTCAGAAATGATATTCTAGTTATAAGAATCATTAAACATCTAATAATTGTTTTAGTAGTTTTATTTTAATGATATTCATAATTATATTTAATGGTACTAATAACATAGAAATAATATTTAGTGGTAAGTAGATATTTTTGGAAAACATTGGACTGAGGGATATATAATCATTTATATTTAGATAATAATGATTAGTGGGTATAAATAGATGATTGATATTGATAAATTGAATTTCATAGTATTGGTGTCTTTTAAATTTATCATTGATTTGATGAAAACGTTTTTTATGTTGATGTTTTTATAATTTTTTTATTTATGAAATACATTGGATAGTTTTTATAGAGTTAATTTTTTTTTAATAATTTATTTTTTAATTTACTTTTTTGGTAATTATGGTTATTTTTTAATGGATTATCATGTTTTTGGAGAACATTGTTTATACTATCTGAATTCATTATTATTTCGAATGGGGACAAAAAATTTTGAAATTTTAAAATATTGGTACTCTTATCTCTAACTATACATTTATGAAGTATAGTAGTTGTGAGTCTTGAGGTTGATCCCATAAAAACAACACAAATGAATATACATAATTTAATAATGTAGACTTGAATTAAATGTATGTTTTTTCAGAAAAAATCTAAATTAACACACTGATTTTAATTAATATGGGAGAAGAAAAAAATAACAACATCATAAAAACGATTAATTATAGCATTCAACTGTTAATGGACTTTTAGTTAATGATTTACTATTTTTTCATAATTAAGTATAAGAAATCTCCCTAGTATAGATGATCACTCTCCCTCTCACTAACACCCCTTTCCTAACAGTCATGTACTTTGGTCACATATTAAGTGAGGTAACCCAAAAACATTTTTAAACATAGAACCAATTACTTCATAATGTTCATAGTGAATGTTTAATTCTAGTACACTTTTTTGAGTTATCATTTATTTTACATGAAATTTAAATGCATGAAAAATAACATAGATAAGGGGAAAAGAGAATTGAATTTTGAAAACCCAATTTGAAATAAATATAAAACAAAAAATTACATTAGTAAAATTCCAATTAAATTATATATATAGAATGGAATAAATCACCCCTCATACTAAAACTCAGTGGGTGAGAAAACAATGAAATTAAAACCATAATTAAATGGTGGAGTATGACTAGTGAAGGACTCTGTAGTAGCATAACACCACTCGTTAGGCTCTCATCTCTAATCCCCCTCTATAATATCCCAATAGCCTTGTATTTAGAGGCATAAATGTAGCCCATGAATATATTAAAATCAATTATATCAACCTATAAAAGTTTTTGGGTCAATATTATTGATTCAAAAAATTCCCAGGTCAAATAATGTGATATTTGGTCAATATTTTAAGCAGACCTGATGTAGTGTTTTTTTTATCGACCAATTTAATGGCCTGACATATAGCCCCACACCGTAAATATCATGAATTCTCATCAGAGTGTGGTTTTTCATTTCTAGATTCATGTGGTACCCTATGATGTTATTTTCATCAAGTTTCACAGTTTGAATGTGATACCATGTAGATAAATTATTCTATATAGATTCATTTCACTCGTTTTCATCTATCCTCATATCTGAGCCAGAAAATCATTTCCCAAATTTATTAGAATTTAAATTTGGTATTATTAGCCTATTTCTCCTAGAGTCAAGATTCTAATGGATCACACCATAATATTAATACATCATTAAAAATTTGGTAATGAATTGTCAATTTAATTACAAAAGAAAATATTTTTATTTTTAAAAGGATATGCATGAAAAGTTGATATAACCCCCCCCCCAACAGGCACAGTAGAATTCAATCTTGTCCACAAGAATGATATATAAAAATATTAAATATGAGACTCATTCTACAATGATTCAAAAATTGATTTCAATATAAGTAGTTGAGAAAAATATGAAATTAATATTGAAGAATCATAAGAGAAAAATGCATCATGTACTAAGTTTTCAAAGAATTAAAGGCAATATATATTTCATTTTTCATCTTATAAATAATCCACCACTCTTTTTTCTTACATTTTTATTTTTCAATTGATCATAATTGTTTCCCACTTTAAATTTACCTAACATTAAATATTTTCACTCACCATAAAGGTATAAATGTAAATGATTTTTTACTCATACCTCAAATCATGTTCCTTACGATATGTTTACAATGCATCAAATATTTCCACCTCATTGTGAAAAAATAAAAATAAATCACGAGGGACTCAATATTAGGATCAAATGATTATGAGACCTTAGGTCATGTAGTAAATAATATAAACATAAATTAAATCACAAAATTTGGTTAACCTATAAATAAATTTTCACAATAATCAATAGCAGGTCAGTGAAAATTATCCCATCAAAGTGAAATATACCATTTTACATAAACTCAATGAGTGTTTATAAATCAATGATGCATAGTTAATGATAATAAATCTTGATTATTTTTGAATTTTTAGTTTGTAAATGTCTGACATCCACTACCAAACCCTAAATGATTGAAATCATTGGGCAGGTAAAGAGTTAGTTTTGACCCTCCAAAATAGAATTTTTTTTTAATTTTTTTTTCAAGAGAGGTAAACATAAGAATACAATTAATAAATAATCACAATTTTTCCCCAAATCCCATGAAAAAACCTACACACTTATCCATTTTTTGTGTGATTACCTTAAACCATTTCACTATATCACCCACACTCATTTCTTTATAATCATGAAAAATACCTAGAGTATGTTTGTATCAACCTGAACTTTTATAAATTAAATTCCCTCTTTGAATGAATAAAATAATTTTTAATTAATGTATTCATATAAAAAACATTCACTAAATTGTATATTTTGGAAGTTTATGGTCTATCATATTTGAAATATCATTAATAATCATAAACATTGATAATTTAATCTTTCAATAGTGACCATTATGGTATGTATATTGAAGGTTATGTTAAATTCCAACTGAAAGAGAAGAAATAAGTAACGGACTAGACTTTTAGGATCAAACCCTATGAATCCCATTGATTAAAAAATTCACGTGATATGAAATCACTAGTACTTCCCTTAATTAGTAAAATGACAATATTCAAAAATTAAGAATGAGTGAAACTTTTTACGGGAGAGGATCATGTTTATTGAGATCACGACCGAAACAATATTCATCAAACCACCCAAAGAATTCCCCACCAATGCACACCATACTCTGATGGAATACAATGGTCTAATATGGGGATATTTATCTAGATCATAAGATTATGATTTTTTATATTTTTATTTTTAGTAAATAGTGATTATATTTATCACTTTTATGATTACATTATAAATTATTAAATAATAAGATTATAAAAAAATTATATTTTTATGTGATGAACACCCATTTTATTTTTGGGAAATATATTGTTTCAATCAAGAAAATATTTTTAATGAATTAATTATTTTATTGAAATAAATTTTATTTCAATAAAAGGTTCTTATTAAATAATATTTATTTAAATCTAAATAAAAATGTAATATTACAAAGTCAAATAATATTTTTATAATGGTTAGAAAACTATTATTGTAAAAAAACACTATTTCTCAAAAAATGATGATTTTTATTTAAATATGTAAATTTCTAGAATTTACAGAAATTTTTTAAATCATCATTTCTATGTCATCCAACGATGAAATTTATAAAATTTTCTGAGATAGCGTATTTTTAGGTAAAGCATAAATATGATATAAATATATGGTATATATTATGAAATCATAAAAGCCTCAAAGTGTGATAATATAAAGAGTATATATGACCAAAATTATATTTACCCTTTAAAATAATAATATATTTTAAATTTTTTTGATTAATTTTTTGAACTATTAAATAATCCTCAAAAAAATATATTATATTTTAAAGTTTTAAAATAAATTCTTCCTAAACATGAATAACTTCCAGATAAACATTAGTATGATTTTGAAGAGTTAGGTTCTTAGCCATACAAAATATTCAACTACATCCACTCTTTGGTATAAACCTTGAGAAAACCACAACATGGTCTATGGTTTGAATTAATTTTTGATATATAGTCCAAAACCAATGTTTAGAATTTAATAAATAAATACCCTCCATTTTTTTATTTAAACCCACAAAAAAACCCATTCCAATTCAATAAAAATCCTTAGATCTTAATGTTACTCTTCCTTTCCTCTCTATATCCCTAACAAAAGTCCCCCAATCTCTTATGATGCTCATCCCAAGAATTTAGAATCACCCTCTCAATGTAAGGGATCTATCTCTATTCTTTTCCATTCAAGAAACTTCATGGTATTTGGCCTGTTAATATCAATTGGTTTTGTTTTTATGTAATTATAAATTTTCCCACACTATCCAATTGATGTTCTATTAATGAAATATAATTTATAATATCTTGTTCTGAATTTTACCTAGGTCATTACAATGTCAATGTAAGGGATCCCACTATCTTATTTTCTATTCATGAACCTTATTTCCATTTATCCTTTCGAATATTAATTGGATAGAGTTTCATGTCATTATAAATTTAAACTTGACTTATAATTTATGTTAAATTAATTATAGATCATATATCTTTGGTCTTTATAACCTTTACCTACGATGTTTCTATGTCGATGTAAGGGATCCTATCCGTATCCTCTTCATTTAATAACATTATTTATATTTTTCCTTATTGAATTCCAATTGTTTTGATTGGGACATGTTTTCACAAATGCATATTACTATAATTATATTTTCTATGTGATTAGAGACCCTTTCCACACTCATTTAACCCTTCCATGAATTTTTATGTAACATAGTTATGATGTCGAAATTGTCCTTTGATTTTTCATGTCAAACATTTTTTAGTGAATATATATCCCCATTTCCACTCAATGGTATTCACCTAGACATACATGCACATCATCTATTTTAGAATTATATATATAACCCAAAATTATTAATCCTATAATTAAAATTGATGAAGTACATCATTATGTTGTATGATCTATGTGGTACATTTATGCATGTACATGTTATGAATACAGTGGATGGGCCCATAATTATATAGCTCTATAATTCATATGTAATGTTTTTGGCTCATGATTCATTATGTATGTGATTGGGTAGTTAACTGAGTATATAATGGGAATATATTGACCATGTGATGTTATCTAGGCATTTATCCTTGACTTATATGAATGTCATGTTTTATGTTGTTTCCTATTCTTATGTTACCTTTATGTTATTATCATATATCATTCTTAGATGTTCATTTTTTTATTTTGACCTTCTTTATGTACCTATATATTCCTATTAAATCAAATTTATTACTTTCATTATGTTATGGTTTTATTATTCCCTTACTAGTATTTATAGATAACCTCTTTCTTATGTATTCCCCAAGGTTTTCTCATGTAGTTTATGATGATTATGATAAGTTAAGGTTATGTTATGGATTTTTAGTTTATGTCGTTCTCTTTATTTTTCATGTTTTTTTGTTATGTTACTATTTACCAAATACTCTAGGTCTCCTAATCTTTTGGGGTTATATTAAGTGAATATTTAAGTTATCAATTATTAAATAAAGTGTATTAAAGATATGTGTTTTCATATTTAGTATCAAAGGGATGTTAAGTTATTTTTAAGGATTATCATTACAAAACCTAATTAAAAGACTCAGGTATAAGATTAAACATAATAAAACATACCCATATTTTGGTAAAGTATATAGTTATTGTATTCATGAAAATACACCCATGATGGGATACTATAATTTTATGTGGATCTAGAATAGTTTTATGTATGGTTATTAATACCAAAAATTGAAAATTGGGCTTTAACTCAATCATCACCTAGTGAATGAAAAAAATGTCCTTGGTTTATACCTAGTTGAAACTCTTATTAGATATTTTTTCATAAAATTTCAATCTCTTTATTATATATTATAGAGTTAACAATATGGCCTATAAAATATTATCTTAGGAAAAAAACATGGATAACATAGATTAAAACCTATAAATTCATAGGTTAGAAAATATATGTAAGTTATGAGTTTTCCCATCATTGATAATAGCTTCCCTTTTATGTGGTTAAAAATTTAAATTCTCATCCCTATATTTAATTTGTATAGAGTAAATTAATTAAAACCAAAATCAAATAGTGAAAGGAATGCTTATCGTCCATTCATGAAAATCAAATGTTCTATGTGACTATAGTTATACACATTCTTTCATATCACATAAGTTTAGTAGAAATATTCCAACATCACCTCAAAAATTAGAGTTTTTTTTTCAAATATATAGAATGGTTCAATTATTTCATCCCAAGAAAAAAACTCAACCCCTATCCTTATTTTCATGTTGAACATCTCATCAAACCTTGTGATTATCCCTTTAGAAGAATTTGATGAAATTATGGGAATGTATTGGATTTAATTATATAGAGACATAATAAATTTCTAAGAAAATGAATTCACCCCTATTCCATGAATCATCCTCAAATTCTATAAAATTTTAATGAGGAGGATTAATCTCCTTTGGTCTCACCAACTCAAGAATGAATATTATTAACCTATAAGAAAATTTATCTTGATCAAATGATTTAGACCAAGGAAAAGATCATCCTTGAAGATAATCATTGACAAGACATGGATTATGAGGTTAAATATATGGTATGATTTCATATATATATTTGGAATAAATTCATGGGTTTTGGGAAGAAGGTAAATCTTATTTTAAGATACTTCACCACCTTTGATATCCGTTAATGCATCAGAGAGGTGGCCTATCAAATGTTACTCCTACCTAACATATCTCAAGTATATTATGTGTTATATGTATCCCTATTAAAGAATTATATACCATAAACCTCACATGTACTAAATCTAGAGGTGGTACCATTATATAATTTTCAATCATATAAGGATAAACTAGTGAAATTATTAGATTGGAGAGAAAAATTTCTATGAAACAAGATAACTCACAGAGTCAATTTATTGTGGAAGAAACGCCAATTTGAGGAAGTGACAGGGGAACCAAAATAGATGGGGAAATATAATCACCCTCATAGGTTTTAATGTATGAACTAAGAAATTTTAGTGTGAAACATGTTGCGGAAAAATATAATGACCTGAAATTTTATAAATGAAATTCCATTTTTGAATAAATAAATTCATATGAAGTAATGTAATTATAAAAAACACATGCACTAATTTGGATATTTTGGATATTTATTGTATTTCATATTTATGAATTCAGTATGAATCATAACAATTGTACGATGACTATTAAGATTAGTATATTAAGGGTTATGATAAAGTCCAATTGAAACATAAGTAAGAAACAATTACCTCGAATAGAAGGATCATACCTTATGAAGCTCATTTATTGGAGCATCTAAGGGAGATGGCATAACTACAATTTTCCCTATAATAAAACCAAGATGATATTAAACAACTAAAGCCTGATTAAAACCATTTACAAGATAATTTCAACCTTATTAAGATCATGGACTAAACAATGTTTTCTAAACCACCCAAACAAAGACCCACCATCACACACTTTACTCATTGGGCATATTCTGGTGTAATAAGGGGATATATATCTAGAACCTAACAATATAAATATGTATATTTTAATTTTAAAGAAAAAAATTATTATAATTATTAATTTTATTATTAATTTATAATTGATTAAAAGATGATTTGGGTAAAAATTATATTTTGATGTGACGAAACACCAATTGTAGTGTTGGGAAATATATATTTTCAATAAAGTAAATCTTTTTTATTAATTCCATAATTGTTTGAAATAAATATTTTTTAGTAAAATATTTTCATTAAATAGTATTTATTTTAATATAAATTATATAATAAGTTTACAAAGTCAAATATAAATTTTATAAGGGTAAATAATCATTATTGTAAAACAAACCTATATTTTTAAATAAACAATTATTTTTATTAAAAATAATATATATATATATATATATATATAATTTATAGATTTTTTTTGATAAAATAAATTTTATTTTTAAAATTTGCACATCTTAATTATCCAACAATGAATTATTCATAATTTTCTGTGAGAGGTGCATTTTTGGTAAACATTAAATATAGTATAAATATGTGGTTTGTAATATGGCATCATAAAATCAAAAAATTATTGTCATAAATATCATTAGGAGTATCCTTGTACAAAATTTTGTTTCCCATTTAAAATAATGTTTTTTTGTTGTTATTTGATTAAATTTAGGTACCCTTAACAAATCCTCCAAAACATATATTATATTTCAAAATTTTAAAATAAATTTCCTTTAAACATGAATCACTTCCATATCACCACAAGTTTTGTCTTAATTAATTCTATTCTTGGACTTATAAAATAATGAAATAAAACCTTATATAGTAGGAACCATAGTGAGAATCCATGGGACTATTTATGATTTGGATTAATTTATGATATGGAGTACAAAAATTAATTTTTGAAATTAATAAATAATTCCACACTCTTCTTCTATAACCCCACCAACTGCCCATTACACTACACTAAAAATCCATGGAACACGATTTTTCTCTAAGTTACAACATAAAAGTTATTATGGAAATTTTTTTTCCAAGGAAATAACAAAGGTTTTTTTTCAAAAAATCATTTGTCCATTTATAGGAAACCTATCAAATAAAGTGGATTCCTAAATCATTTATTAATAAAATCTCTACAGCAGAGTAAATCTTGGTACCAAAGTCATCTCTTGCCTAAAATCTAGTTTGTAGTAAAACAATTCAAAGACCTTATGTAAGACTATATGGTACTTGGATAGTGGTTTTTAAAAACATATGATATGGTATTATTCATTCTTCAATATCCTCATTAAGTTTGATGGTTTTCATGTCACATTTGGTGATAACGATAAATGAAAAAACATCGGTATTGCCCAAATTAGTGATAGTATTTTTGTTATAATTTCAAAAGTATTATTTGCTGATTTTTTAACTGTATACTTCTTAGAGTCTCACATTAATTTAATGATAATTATGATTTCAAATTTGAGAATAATTCTTGTAATTTCTATGACCCTTAAAATATTTTAGTCTTTATAGATCTAAGAAATTATATTGTTTATGGTGTTGAATTAAATTGTTTATTTTATCAAAAATGTTTCCTACTTAAGTTATCTCCACAAATAATACCATCTTTGGTATAAGAAGACTAGTCCACTATAATATACACTAACATATGAAGCTTATTAGGAGAGTTTTAGTTAGAGATATCCCTATGCTTCAGATCCTAACTGATAAAATCTATAACCCCTATCAAAAAAGGAAATGACACAACTATTATTTTAAATTAATGTACGAATTGTCATCTTCTCAACCTCTTGAGTTGGTTCATATGGATTTATTTGGACAATCTAGAGTTTCTAGTTTAAATGGTAAGAACTATATCTATATATTAGTAGAAGAATTATCTAGGTATACTTGGGTATTATTTTTTAGTCACAAGGGTGAAGCTTGTTCTTATTTCACCAAGTTTTCATGATTTATAGAGAACCTAAGTGGGCTTAGTATTAAAATCCTAAGAAGTGACCATGGTCGTGAGTTTGAAAATCAAGATTCTGAATCGTTTTTCCCACAAAATGGATACACTCATAATTATTTCCCTTCTAGGACCCCTCAACATAATGGATTTGTTGAGAGAATAAATATAACACTTCAAGAGATAGCCTACATTATGTTAAATAATTATGAGTTACCTATTTATTATTAAGAAGAGGATGTGAATACAGCCTAATACATCATTAATAGAGTGTAAATTTGTCCGAATTTGAAGAAGAATCCATATGAGATTTGGAACAATAGAAATCATATGGTTAGTTACTTTATAGTTTTTGGTTGCAAAGAATATATTCTTAACACTAAGGATAATCATGAAAACGTTTCCTCCAAATGTGATGAATGGATTTACCTAGGTTATTTAATTTCCAGTAAATCATAAGGAGTTTTGAGTAAGAGAACCAAAATAGTGGAAGAATATGTTCATTTAACATTGATGAAATAAATCCACATGAGCCTAAGACTTACTTAGTCAATCTTTAGGATGATTTTTTTTCTTTGAAATTAAATTTCGAAACTATTGATTTTGCTATTAAATATTCATAAAAATCATTAAGTTCTAAAGTATATTCAAAACTTCCTAAATCCAATCCACTTGAACAAGCTCAAGTGACCATTCCTATTTTATCTAGAGATATTAGAACTCTTAAGTATGACCCCTTAGATGTTATTGTAGGAGACCTAGATTGAGGTACACATACAAGATATTATCTTAGAAATATGGTTTAACAGCGAGTATTTATGTCTCAGCATGAAAATAAGAACATAAAGAATATATTAATAATTAATTATAGGTGATATTACTGAAATAATAATTAAATCAGTTTAAAAAAACAATTGTGGGGACTAGTGGATAAACCTAAGTTCACCTTGACTACATGCACTAAATGGTTGTTTAAAAACAAGGTTTATGAGTTAGGAATTATAGTTAGAAACAAGGCTAGACTAGTTACACAGGGTTATAGTTAATAAGAAGGGATAGAATATAAATAAACCATTACACTAGTAGACAGACTTGAGTCCATTAGAAATCTTGTTACCTATGCAGGTCATCTATATTTAAAACATTATCAAATGGATATCAAGAGTGAATTCTTGAATAGAATTATTGTTGATGATGTTTTCTTAAACAACCCATATTTTTCAAAATCTCCATTTTTCAAATAAATTTTCCAAATTATATAAATATTTTCATGGTTTAAAATTGGATCCTAGAGCTTGGTATGATAGGGTCAACAGGTTTCTTATTTCAAAAGGATTTTCAAAAGGTATATAGGATCCTAAATTATTTTATAAATTTTTTTTCAATTGATAGTTTAGTCATACAAATCTGTTTTGAGGAAATTATTTA
This sequence comes from Viscum album, assembly GCA_963277665.1. Taxonomy (NCBI): domain Eukaryota; kingdom Viridiplantae; phylum Streptophyta; class Magnoliopsida; order Santalales; family Viscaceae; genus Viscum; species Viscum album. Next base: position 3,865,199 of record OY728165.1, read on the forward strand.
CTGTATTTTTAATAACTTATATTTGTACTTATTTTTCTAAAATGATTCAAAATGAGTTTGAAATTAGTTTAATGGGTGAACTAAAATTCTTTCATGGTTTTCATATTATTCAAAATAAATAAAGAATTTATTTAAATCAAAGTAAATATGAAAAATATATTCTAAAATAATTTGACCTAGATAACACTAATAGTAGTGATACTCCTACGAGTACCACCTATAAGTTGGTTATTGTTGACAAAGGGAAACTAGTAGATCAAAAACGTTACATAGGTTTGACTAGAAGTATTTTCAATGTTAATCCTATAGGATCTTATATAATGTTTATTGTGTGTATGTTTTCTCATTTTCATGCTAATCCAAAAGGGTCACACATGGTTGTTGTAAAAATAATTTTAAAATACCTCAAAGGTAAAATCAATTTATGATTTTTTAACCAATAAGAAAATAAATTGATTTAATTAATTATATTGATTCTGATTTTTGTGGATGTAAGTTAGATAGAAAAAGAACCTATATAACATGACACTTCTTAGGATGGTATCTAGTTTCATGTTGTAGTAAGAGAAAAATTCTATTGTATTGTCTATTGATAGAGATTAATATATAGCAGAATGTAGTTTCAATGAAAAAATTTTCTAGATGAAACACACATTACTAGATTATGGATATCAATTCGGACATGTCCCTATAAAATTTCATAACATAGGTGCTATAAAAATTTCTAAGAATCCCAATTCACATTCTTGAACAAAAAAACAGATATAAGACATCACGTTTTGATAGATCATTTTCAAAAGGGTTATATCACAATTGAATTTATTGATACTGAACATCAATTAGATGGTATTTTTAAAAATCCTTTGAATTCTGAGAGAATTAATTACATAAAACATTAATTAGTAATGATTAATTTTGATTAAGTTTAATTTTCTAGTGACACACTATTGGGTATGAAACACTATTGGTTATGAAACAAAATTGGGTAGGACACACCATTATGATTTTATAACTATTATGATGACTCACCATTATGATTGTGTCACAATTTTAATTGTCTGAACACTTTTATTTTATAACCGTTGTGAACTTTACATCATTGGTTTCATGCCTTTTTGAAATTCTCTCTTCTAAATTGTTGAACCAGAGGATTTTCAGTTTTAAATTTACTTGTATTATTTTATTTCAGAAACCAAATTCAAATATTTCTCAATTCTTGATTTCAATTTGAAGAAAATTTTCTATTTTTTAAATCCCAAAATCATAAATGATATATAATTGATATTTTTATAATTCCAACACAAATATATTCTCTCACCCTTCCTTTATCTAAAACCTAGTGTAACCCTTCATCTCCCACCCTTGAAAATGTAACTGTTTTTCACAAATTTAAACTATGAAAGACAATATGATTTTAATTCCATTAATGAAGCATCCATACAAGTCTTTATCAACTAGGTTGGGATTAGCTAAGAAGTGAAAAGGTGAATAGAGTGTTCCTCCTTTGGTTGAACCAATGAACCCACGACATTGAAAGAGGGTCTTTATAGCTGAAAATAAAGTGGCAGTAAAGTTGTTATTATCATGTAAGTCTCTAGTGTTTAAATTAATATAAGTCCTAGGTGGATAGACTTGTTCTCCTAAAATGATAAAATTTTCTACCCAAGGATGGCGCATCAAATTTATCAGATCATTGAGTTTGGCATTAATAATGATAGAGAATATTGGATGAGAAAAATAATAAATAGTTGTAAAGTTGTTTTCTTCTCAAAGAAATGGGTTGAATGTATAGGTGTACCACATTAATGAGTTTATGATGACTACTAAGGCCCCATTCGTAAAAAAATTGAGTTGTTTATATATGAATATTCTCTTATAGAACTAGATACAAATAGAGTAACCAAAAAACTAGTTGCATCCACGTTGGATGGAGAGTGCATATTTATATTCATGTTTATTCAGAACATGTTATACCCTATAAAATGCGAATTAACACCATAAGATACCAATATATATATCTAATTTTTCTTATGAAATGGGTACATACGATAAACTTTTGTAGGTATCTTATAGTACATATTCCTATGATGATAAATAATTCATTGAGACCTAATTCCATGATTTAACGAAATATTATTTCAGTAACGTAAAATTAAAAAGGAAATATTTTAGATGCTGATGAAACGATTATTGATAGTGGTGGGTTTTTCATTTCAAACGAATTTTTTTCAAGAATGATCATTATTTGGAGACACTAGAAGAAGAAGTGGGTAGATGATAATGTCTAATTGTTTGTTGAATTTAGCCCAGTAGACCATATAATAAGACTAATGGATCTTATTGACCATGGTCTAGAAGCTTATTAGATAGAGGATTATTTTGTTGAGAATGAAGAATATTTTGAAAAAGAAGAAGAATATGAATATCTATTAGATGATTGGAGTGACCTCGATATGTTTCCCAAATCTCCTCCCATTACTTATGGAATACCTAGTACTCCTGGGAGATTTCTAAAAAGAGAGAAGTAAGTGAAAAGTTATGAAGAATAAAATTAAGTTTCCATAAGGGAATACTTTAAAAGTGTATCAAAGAATAAAGATGTTGAAGGAAATGATGATGAAAAAGGGGAAGGGGAAAATGAAGAAAATTTTAGTGTAAATATAGATGATAAAAATGGCGATGATGATGATTCTAACCTTGATGGTTTATTTGGAAGAATTTGAAGGAGTGATGTATAATTTACCTCAGGCATCACTTCTCCTAGTTCATCTACATCGAGATAAAATGTTAAGGAAAATGATTCACTCCTTGAGGGGGAGAAATCCCCATCATTGTAAGCTCTTCAAAATTTCTACTGCTGATGTTAGTTATGTAATTAATGGTCAGACTATTTTTCACTCTGATTTGGTTGAGCATATGGATTCCATAACCGTTGTTGAGAAATATGTAGCTGAATTGATATAAAAGGAGCTCATTGAGGATTAATATAGAAATAAACACCTTGACATGCATCCTATTAATAGGCTTGTGGAGGTTAAAATATATGTTAGTATGCATAAAGAAGATGATCAAATGAAGGAAGAACATCTTGTGGTTAAATCTATAGATTCCACACAAAGCTCAAGTATTCGGAAATCAGTTGAGTTGTTTGTTATTATACCAGTTTTGGTTGTTCCTAGTGTTATTCCATCTTTTGAGGTATCCCATATTGTTACTCATACTACAATTGTATAAATCATTTCTGAAAATCTTATTCATAAACCGTTATAGATTTGGGTTGATCTGATGGTAGAGGAATGTGATAAATTCTTGGGTAAGGAGGGAAGTTCACTAAAGAATAGCGAACCATCCATTCCTAAAGAAAAGGATACTAAAGGATTACTAATATCCCACGCTGATGCTGCAATATGGTTAAAAAAATTTCTTATGTGAGAGCACCTTCTCCTACCCTAGATATATGTTATATTCCTATGGATGTGGTCACATAAGGTGGATTAGATGATTTTAGAGAAAAAATGTTGTCAGATTTTGATAAGCAGTTAAAGATTCATGCACCATTCCTGAAAATGCTTGGCGAAAATGATTCGTGGTATTTTTTTTAATTTATGATCCACCACATTCAACCTAAAATGACACATCACATCCAAGAGATTGTGATTGAGAATAAGAGGATTAGTATTCAACTGGAATCTATCAAATCTATGATTGATGATTCTAATTTAATATTTTTACCTCTTTGGATTGAATTATTAAAAATACTAGGAATGCTTCCTCAGACACTTCTACCTCCACTGCTACACCTGAAGTGGATGTCGATCAAGTCAGAACTGTGGTCAGAGAAGAATCTATAGCTATGTCTAGTGCACCTCCTAGTGTCAAACCAGTCAAACCTTTGACGAATCTGAGGATGTTTGAGTAGTGTATAGAGTGTGATCATAGGATGATCAGATCATATTCCAAGGATATTCATGTTGATATAGAAACAATAACAAAATCCATCAAATATTATCTCTTTGGAATTTATACAAAAAATTCCATTTATGATAACTCTAAATATCATAATTAGAATTTAAGGATGTCATCCATTACACAATATTTTTAGGGTCAATCCAGATAGTTGAAAGAGATGAATCCTTTACATTAAAAAATTATTTAAAAGAAGGGTGACTTTTTTAGTTCCATGGAGAGAGGTGGTCTGGTAACAATGAATATCATGAACCTTATGAAACAATTTCTCCATTTTCATGGCATGGATATTGTGGTTCAAGAAGTTATTCATATTACCCATAAGGTATCTTTTATACCAAGAGTTACCAGGGGTCGATATGCACCAATTCCTATAATATTCCAACCTTTCCCACATTCTCTTGTACAAGTAATGAAAAAACATATGCCAGTTAATGTTAAAGAATCTCATCATCAGGTTATAGATGGAATCCCACCTGGATTTCCTACTTCCTTGCTTATTGCTATATCAGTGCCTACTTCACGTAATATTTTAGATAAGGGGAAAGGAAAGGACAATGGAAAAGATTTTGTGAACCCTTCTTCCAAGCGTTGGTATTTCGTTGTACTAGAATTTTTTATCATTTATGGGTCATTATTTTTGTATAACTTTTTTGTGGTTGAACGTCTGTAGTTTTTAAATCATTTTATAATGATCTATTTCTTCTCATTATGACTAATTTATTATTTTATACTATTTATTTATTTTTTTAATAACCCAACTATTTTACCTTTATGATAATCCCAAAATGGGGTAATGAATAGTCTATCCTTTATTTCTGATTTATTTTTTCCTATTATAGTGATATTTCATTAATAATATTTCTTATACTTCTTTGATTCCACACTTATATATTTGCACACTCTTATAATTTTTCTTTGATATCATGTTTTGATCTTAAATTTTATTTCATGAATTTTTTACCATTGATGTTAATATTTGTGCTTATGAAAAAGTAGATATTGTGGATATCCTTGTTTTAATGATAAATAAATCATGATTTTGATGATATTAATAAGTTTCAGGTTTTCGTTATGTATCTTATAATCAAAGAGAGGTGATGGAATTTTTCAAAGTATGAGTCATTGTGTAGGTTGAGACACTGTTGAGGATGTGAAACTCTCAATATTGACTCATAGCCAGGAAATGAATCACTGCCATTATGTCATACTATTAGAACATAATATTGAAAAAACATGAGGCATCGTATAAAATGTCTCCCCATTATATTTTTCATACCTATGATTCAGTAAATTAGAAAAGTATGAGACACCACTAGCCTGGCCTATCACTAGAGGAGTCACCTCCAGGCTTGACTCACCACCAAGCACGAGACACCGCCAGACATGAGACACTGGAAGAACTGACTCACCATCCCTATTTCTATACTCTATATTTTATAATTAATTATCTAACAACTACTTTATGTAATTTAATTCCAAACATATTTTAAGGATTATCTCTTAAATTCTCGATAGAATGGATTGATAAAAGTGTTAGTCATGTAGTGTGTGGAATCATAGAGAATTTGAATATTCCTACTTCTGTTGCTGATAAAAAGTGAAGAAAACTCCCTCATTCAATATATGTATATGGAGATAATTCAATTCACTAAAATAAGAAGACAATAGAATATATACATGGAACAAGAGTTGTATATCATTGTAAAATATTACATGACTACTCTCGGATAAGGAATCCAAATAACAGTACATATTTACTGTCTTTCTACAATCAGGAACATATGTGTCCATGACACCCTTTTTTTAATGAAGATTCAAGATCTCGACACAATCTTCACTGAAAATCAAAATCATGAGTGAAGTTCTATACTGCATAAAAAACTAAACTCCTTTATCCCTTCATACTCTTATGGATCAACTTTCTTATTATATTTAACATTATGATCAACGTGTGTGATATACTCTATTATACATATGAACAATATCTTCTTCTTTAACTAGAAGATACATAGATATCCTCTTACTTCCTTTTACACATGTACTCCCATATAAAAATGTGGTAGAGGTCCTCATGTGACCTATTTTTTTATACACTCATGGATAACAGTGGAAGAGGTTGTTTCTGACCTAAATAGTTGTATACTATTGTAAAACCTGATCCAGGTTATGGATAAAAATATTTATTTATATAAAATTATTGGTGGTATGTGATCACCAAGTAGAGAGGTCTAAGTCTCAGCTTGATAATAAACTTCTTTTATTAAAATTCATACTGCTTTTTATTTTGTTATATTTTTAATCTATTATTTAAAACTAAATTTTTTTAAACTGTAAACAAAATTTATACATTGATAGTTAACCATAATGAGTGTTCTTATATGATTTTAATGAAGTAAATTGTTTTTAATGGATTATGTAAAAATGTATATTATTTTATCAGATACCTAATCAATTTTCTTATATATATTTTGAATGATTAGAACATATAACAATATTCTATTTTGGTTAACTAGAATGATTTAAAATTAATTGGGGGAAAATTTTAAATCCATTTTGATCAGAAAGTTTTATTTGGAACTCAATTCACCCCCTCATTCATGGGTTACTCACTCTGACCAATACAACATGTGATGTTGTCTTTTCAGTTAGACATGACTTATGTGTATTTCATGTTTTATGTTGTTTTAATATCCCTATGTTTCTGTCACAACCCACCCCAGGTCAGCCCTGAACCTGTCACTCGAGCCGGTCTGCGGCATGGCCCGAGAGGAGTTCCCTATCCTCCTGGGCTGGCCCTAAGAGACAGGGCATCAACAGAGGCTAAGGGAATGATTTCAACCAATTCAAATAAATAAATTAGTAAAAATAATACAGAGAAGTGCAGAATAAATAAACCAGGTAAAGTGACTAAACGAGAACAAAAGAAAATAAAACTAACCAAACTCAACGTCCGAACTAACTCTGTGTGACCCAGTAGGTCACTCTCTATCTCAACAACCAAGCATCGCACAAGGCGGGTGCGCTCAAGCTATAGCTTGCAATAAACACTAAAAATAGAAAAGAACTATAGGTGTGTGTATTAAAACTCAGTAGGCTAGCCTGGTATCTATTCCCAATGCACTACCATTAAAATTAAGAAACATCAATTCTAAGTTTGAACTACAATGTATTAAAATATACATTTCTATTATTTTTATTTGGAAACAAATTACAAACCATTTCCCTTGGTCATTTGAAAAACCAGAAAAAAATCATTTGGAACACATTTTCTTTTAAAAACATTATCATGGGAGTTGGAAAACAAAAATGTCACTTTTCATGAAAAACACCACACAAGGGTACCAAGGTATATATGGCAAGGGCAACGTAAATAGGTGTTCTAGTATCATAGTAACAATTCAATATCTAAAAGTAACACTAGACATAGGTGAACCCGAGAGATCAATAAAAATCCAGACAACACTAATACCTGCAACCCCATCTACAGTAGCATTCCACATATGATGAAATCTAATGCTCCCAAATTATTGACCATCCTTTCTCAAACAGGATGAGGGAAAATCCCATAGCAATAAACCCAAACATATCCGCCTATTATGGGCCACTAGTCAGTACAGTAACCTACCAGTGCAGTACTTCTCTCAGAAAATTCTCTCAATATGTCACGTTCATATGTCGCAAGTATATATAAAAAAAGAGGTGAGTCAACAGATGTCGTCGAGCATCAAATCACAATCTATACTTATAAAAATAATTCACATTTCCAAGGAAGGTGTAAACACATCATCTATCACACCCAAAAAATTCTAAAACTCTTTTTAATATATTTAGGCTACACAATAAAGACCAGACCATTTTTAATAAAAATCGAAAACATGCTAAAACACCATACACACTTTTGTAAAACCCAAACCACTTGGGAATCCACAGAAAGAACTGAAAACATTGTTATGCATGTTGCTGATACATTTATAAACTCCAACAATTTATTTTACATCACACTTTACTCTGAAAAGACAAACTGGCATTTTATAAAGAAAAAAAGTAATGCATTGTTGAATAAAAAATTTAAATTTAACCCTCACTGAATTATGAACCCCAAAATCCATTATTTAACAAGAAACACATTTATTATCAAATAAAAAACTCATTTTAAATCCATAAAAAGATCCCAAAACTTAATTTCCCATGCATACAACACTTAAATAAAAACAAAAAAATCATTTTATACCACTTTTGACACCTAAAAGCCAACCGGGAACCATTCTGAAAATGAAACATGAAATGATTAGAAAACAATTTTAGTAGACACTCACAAAGTCATAAAACACCAATTTTTCATGTCAGGAACTTATTTAAAATTATAATTCAGGTTCTAAAACTCAAGAATCAGGTGTGGAACAAACAAAACATTTAATTAAAGAAAACAGAAGGGAAAACAATAACTGGATAATGCCATTTCCATTACAGAAGGACAAATCTACCCATTCTTCAAACAATGTGAGTCAATAAAATGTTTCACAATGAAAAATTAACACCTAGAAAAAGAGTGAACAAGAATAAATAGTTGAATGAAAAATTATAAAGTCAAGCACAATATGACCATACAATCAGTGTGCGCTATTTCACCAAAACAAAAACAAAAACCATGAAACAGGCATAAATAAATGCTTGTGCACAAAATTAAATTTTAACAGGTGGTTTATATTAGAACGTACTAATCATATAATGTGCATAAATCATAAAATTAATTATTCTTAATTTAAAAAAAATAGTTCATGGAATCCTACCTCGGATACACGACACGATGAAATAGCATGCGTTCGAAAACACACGGTAAAATCCAACTCCCTACATAATAATATTAAGGACTCAAAAAATACATATTACCCATTTAAATTATTAAAAACCAAGTATCATTAAGAAACACTCACCTCAAAACTAAATCACGACGATGATCCAAACCCAACACTACCTTCTGAGGGTTTCAAAAATCATAAACCACCCAAAAAAAACCCTCTAAGTGGAAAACTCCCAACATAAATGAAGTAAAAGTGAAAATTAAAATTAGAGGGAAATAATGAAGAGTCTACGCATGTTCGAAAGGAGGTCGCGGGCTAGTTAGGTGCTGACACGGGTTGTGCGCGCCAGGAAGAAGCCATTGAAAACAGATGGGAAGCATGCTGGAGGGGTTAGGCTGCTGCAAGGAGGCGTGTCCGGGGCTGTCGCTCACTAAAATGGAAGGAGACGAGGATGGAGGGTTTCTGGGTGGAGTGCGCAAATCAGGATGTGGAGGCGAGGGGGTCTGCTATGGACAGGAGGCCGATGGGCATGGGTGAGTCCGATAGGAGGTCGAGTAGGAGGAGCTGGTGTTGGAGACCGGTGCGGGCAGGGATCAGGTGAATAGAACGGGAAGCGGCGGGGGTATGATATGGGGTGGCTGAACAGGATCCAGAGGGGGAGGTTAGTCGGGTTGCTATTGTGCACGAGGGGAAGGAGGCAGCTAGGAGGGAGTGGCGTTGGGCCGCTGTTGTGCACGATGGAGCAGGAGAGGGCCTCAGGGGAGAGGAGGCGAAGCGAGCTGCTGGTGAGGGTTCTGGGGTGCTGGGATGTCGTGCGAGGGAGCTGGAGAGGGCGCCGAGGAGGATGAGGTGTTGTAGGGGAAGGGGAGGTGGCTGATTGGTGCTAGATCGTGCCACAAGAGGGTTAACCAAGGGGCACAACAAACCCTAAAAAAGAAATAGAATGAAAATAAATAAATAAATAAATAAATAAAATAAAAACCTAATCAGAAATTAAATAAAAATGAAAACCCAATAAAATTTTAATATAATAATAATAATAATAATAATAATAATTGTATTAATAAAAATAACAATAACCTTAATGATAAAATAAAAATAATAAATGTATTAATATCATTTTAATAATAATAAAATTAAAAATTTTAGTTTTCATTTTAAAAAAATGCTAACATGGGTCGGGGTGTGACAATTCTCCCAACTATAATGCTTTCTGCCCCCAGAAATCCCAGAAACAATCCAGTCAATCTATCAACACCTAATGATTCCACATAAACACGATCCAACCTCTTATCTCAAAGATATTCCATCGACTACCAAAAGGACTCAACCTCAATTATTGAAACTGATTACCAACGGAGGGGAGGTTTGATCAGACTCCCCACCATATGAACTCAACTAACATATGATAACCACTTAATAGAAAACTCAAAGTGACGGTGGGTATCCCTTCCATAAATAAGCAACCTACTAACGACCAAATGAAAATCTAACTTAGACATGCACCAGGCCTCACTCAAGCTAGAAAGATCACAACAACGACATTTAAACCACTCACACTCGTCTGAATGGGATACGAGTTGAATCAAAAACTCTGTACGAACCAAAAACCCTAACATTAAGGGCGGGTAGGGAGGGCCCAAGGACTGTATCAATGAAACTATGATAGACAACAACTCATGTCTCACCACTTCAGGATGGAAACAAACCAAATCTGTAACCAATTCACATCGATGGTCTATACAAGGCCACTAATCGGCGACTAACATCCCAAAAATGGACTATTACTAACATTGTGTGAGGGATAAGTCTATCACACCTTTTTTGCAATGAGAGTGAATATACAATGATAGAGAAACCATAACAAAAATGCTAAAACTATATCACTGTGATGAAAGAGCCACGACTTTAACCAGACTCCTTAAAATTTCCTGGGGTTCCTGACTACGCACTGGCTTCACTATGAGGCCTTTTGGCTAGAGATCTTATGGATGAAGAGCCTCCTGCCTCGCAGTCAGGTTCTGATAATCCATTTAAGAAACATACATATTTTTATTTGAAAAAATAACAGACAAGACTTCAAAATAAAATCCACACTAGCATTGAAACTCGTAGTTCATCTAAAGACACATGACACTCCCACGGAATTCCGAACACAAGACACCATCAGTACACTGAAATGATAAGAGATCCCTTATAGTAAAAGGAAACTTACACAAGGAAATTTAAACAAAAACCCAACAGCACATCACTTATGAGATATTATTCCGTGAGACATTCTTGAAACGCCCCGACAGAATCGTCGCAAGTGACCTAGGCGTCCACATTCCTGGTAGGGCTTCAGAGTAGTTGAGCATGATGGCTTCTTGTGACCCAACATTCCACACTAATAACACACTAGGATCTCTCACTCCGAATAGGCTGATGATAGATCCCAAGGCCTCTTGATTCCACAACTTTCCTCATCGACTTTTGATCGCTTACTCATCTTCTTGCGAGAATCTTCACTACTGCTCATTGGGATTGAATGAGGGAGGACTACTTTGAGCACTCCCACCATTGAGAATTAGACAGGAAAAGATTGTATGGCCACATTGATAAAAGAAGTTAGGTGGGACTCTGACACCTCTGACTGTAGATCAGGGAAAAGACCCGCCTCAAAGCGTCGAGCCTTCATGGGGTCATCTGTGGCATACCCTGAATCATAAGGGACCAGCTCCACAAATCACTGGAAATATTCCAACACGGATCTGTCTCCCTGCTACAAGCAACACATCTTCATCCCATTTCCCACTCATTATTCCTCAGATAAATACTGATGAATGAACAAAGACTTGAAAAACTCTTATGTAATCTCTTGACGGGGCTTTTTCTGAGACACTGACTTCCACCACATCCATAGTGGACCTTCAAGCATAAAGGTCGCAAACATGACCTTCAACAACTTTAGAAACTCAAAAAAGGTTAAAGTATCCTTCAATATTTCACATCCACTCCTATACTGTGGAAGTTTCTTCTTGACCATAAAAGAGAGGTGGATCTAACTTTCGAAAATCAAGCATAAAATCCTTAGGTTGATCAACTATACTATGATCACTCATCGAAGCTTCAAGGGAATAGATGATGGACCGAAAGATTCAAGAACAAAATCAAGGACAACTCAATAAATAAAAATCCTCAAAAACCAACACCGCATATATGAAAGACTCTAAACACAAGAAACTGAGACATCATAAAATAAAAACATTTATTTTGAAAACATCTTAGTTTAAAATTAGATTGGTGGGTTAAAACGTAACTATTGGTATTCTTTAGAGTCTCACTCACATGCATGTATTCGTGCCACCCTGGGCATCCATCCACCATACAAGAAACCCGTCTAAATTTCTAACATACCACTATGCATGTGAGCACCCATAGGAACACCAAGGACAACACAAAGAAACTTCAATTCCAAAAACAAATCATTCATACCACTTCTTTTAAAACAATTCTCAAATTAAATATGTCAATTCAAACAACCAATTTTTTCAAAACCAATTTTTCTAATATATACAACTTTCAAAAGTCAAAAAGGCCTAAACCAACTCAAGAAGGGAACTAGTGTCAGTGGGTGACCTGACCATATGGTTGGCGGCCATATGCTAAACACATCACCGACAGAGAGAGCCTTTTTGGACCATGCCCCAAGCTCTACATGGCTTGATAGGCCGTGTGGCTTAGGAGGAATGTTAGCCCAACTCCCTTTTTCATATCACAATCGCAAAACATTTCCATAAAAACTCAAAGAAACTAATTTATCCAGAATTCCCATGGAAACCCAAGGATCGGAATGAGAAAAAGTTTGTGAAGCTCTTCCCGCACCTACACCTCGAGTCCCAAAAATCCTACTCCGCCTACCTTGACATCCCAAATAACAAAGGGAGCTCTGAAAAGTGAGGTCTGCTAAGTGATGACATCCTATAATACAATTTTTCAGGAACCAACCCAGGTCGACCCTGAACTGGTCACCCAAGCCAGTTCGTGGCATGGCCCGAGAGGTGTTCTCGATCCTTTCGGGATGGCGACAAGCGCCAGGGCATCAATAGAGCTTTTGGGAACATTTTCACCCAATACAAATAAATAAAGCGGAAAAAATAATATAGAGCAGCACAGATTAAATAAACTCAGTAAAGTGACTAAACAAGAACGAACGAAAATAATACTAACCAAACTCAACATCCGAACTAACTCCATGTGACCCCGCGGGTCACTCTCCGACTCAACGATCAAGCATCGACCAAGGCGAGCGTGCTCAAGCTGTAGCCTGCAACAAAAACTAAAAATAGAAAATAATTATAGGCATCAGTTATAAAACTCAGTAGGCTAGCCCGATATCTATTCCCAATGCACAACCATTAAAATTAAGAAACATAAATTCTGTGTTTGAAATATAATGTATAAAAATATGCATTTCTATAATTTTTATTTGCAAACAACATACAAAACATTGCCCTTAGTAATTTGAAAAACCAGAAAAAAGGGTTTGGAACACATTTTATTTTAAAATCATTATTATGGGAGTTAGAAAACCAAAATGTCACTTTTCATGAAAAACGCCACACAAAGGTACCAAGGAAGATATGGTAAGGGAAATGTAAATAGGTGTGTGTGTATCATCGTAACAGTTAAATATCTAAAATTAACACTATACATAGGCGAACTCGAATGATCGAGAATAATCCAGACGTCACTAATACTTACAACCCCATCTACAGTAGCGAGCCACATATGATGAAATATAATGCTCCAAAACACTCAGCCATCCTTTCTTAGGCAGGACGAGGGTAAATACCCTAGAAATAAACCCAAACATATTTACCTACTATGGCCCACTGGTCAGTACCATAACCTACCAATGAAGTACTCATCTTAGACAATTCTCTCAATATGTCAGGTTCGTATATCATAAGTATATATAGAAAAAAGAGGTGAGTCAAAAGATGTCGTCGAGCATCAAATCACAATCTATACTTATAAAAATAATTCAAATTTCCAAGGAAGGTTTAAACACATAATTTATCACACCCAAACAGTGATAATTCTCTTTTTAATATATTTAGGCTACACACTCAAGACCCGACCATTTTTAACAAAATTCCAAAACATGCTAAAACACAATACAAACTTTTTAAAAAGCCAAACTATATAGGAAACACCAGAAACACCAGAAAGAACTGAAAAAATTGTTTTTCACGCTTATGATACATTTATAAACTCCAAAAATTGATTTTACATCACAATTTACTCCGAAAATCCAAAAGGGAATTTTATAATTAAAAAAGTCATGCATTGTTGAATAAAAAAATTTCTATTTAACACTCACCGAATTATGAACACCAAAATCGATTATTTCACAAGAAAAAAATTTATTATAAAAGACAAACCACTTTGGAAATCCATTAAAAGACCCCAAAACCTAATTTTTCATGCATCCAACAATTTAACAAAAAACATTTTATATCACTTTTCACACCAAAAATCCAATTAGGAACCATTCTGAAAACCAAACATGAAATTTTTAGAAAACAATTTCAGTAGACACTCACAAAGTCTTAAAACCCTCATTTTTCATGTCAAGAACTTATTTAAAATTCTAATTCAGGTTCGAAAACTCAAGGATCATGTGCGGAACAAACAAAACATTTAATTGAAGAAAACAGTGTGGAAAACAATAACTGGACGATGCAATTTCCATGACATAAGGCCAGATCTACCGATTCTTCAAACAATGTGATTCAATCAAATGTTGCACAATGAAAAATTAACACCTACACAAAGAGTGAACAAGAATAAATAGGTGAACCCATAATTATAAATTCAATCGTAGTAGGACCGTACAATCATTGTGTGCTATTTCACAAAAACAAAAGCAAAAATCATGAAATAGGCTTAAAATAATGCTTGCACACAAAAATAAATATGAACTAGATCTTGAAATTAGAAAATATTAATCATAAAATGTGTGTAAATCATAAAATTAATGATTCTTAATTTTTAAAAAATACTACATGGGATCCTACCTCAGATACACGACATGATGAAACGACACATGTTTGAAAACGTGCGGTAAAATCCAATGCTATACATAATAAATACCAAGGACACACACCACATACATTAAACCCATTTAAAGTATGTGAAACCAAGTATCAAGAAGAAACAGTCACCTGAAACTAAAGCGCGATGACGACGCAAACTCGACACTAGCTCCTGACGGTTTCAAAAATCCTAAACCACCCAAAACAAACACTCAAAGTGGAAAACTCCAAACATAAATGAAGGAAAAGCACAAATAAAAATTAGAGGGCTATAACAAAGAGGCTACACATGTCCAAAAGGAGGTCGCTGGTTGGGAGTGCACTGAGAGGGGTTGTGCGCGCCGGGAAGAAGCCATCGAAAACGGATGGGAAGTGTGCTGGAGGGCCTGGGATACTGCAAGGAGGAACGTCTGGGGATGTCGCTCACTGAAAGGGAAGGAGGCGAGAATAGAGGTTCACTGGGTGGAGTGCGCAAAGTAGGAGGCATATGTGAGGGGGTTTTTTGTGGACATGAGGCTGCTAGGCATGGGTGAGCCAGATAGGAGGTCGTGCAGGAGGAGTCGGTGCGGGCAGACGGTGTGGGCAGTGCGCGGGTGAGCAGAACAGGAGGCGGCGGGGGTCTGCGACGGAGTGTTGAACAGGAGCCAGAGGGGGAGGCCGGCCGGGCTGTTGTTGTGCGCGAGGGGAAGGAGGCGGCCAGGAGGGAGGGGTGTCCCACTGCTTTTGTGTGTGACGGAGCAGGAGAGGGCGCCGGGGAGAGGAGTTATAGCGGGCTGCTAGTGAGGGTTCTGGGGTGCTAGGCTGTCGTGTGAGGGAGTAGGAGAGGCTGGCCTGTAGGGGGAGGTGCTATAGGGGAAGGGGAGGTGGATAATGGGTGCTAGATCACGCTGCAAGAGGGGTAACAAAAGGGAACAAAAAACCCTAAAAAAGTAATAAAATGAAATGAAATAATAAATAAATAAAATAAAAACCTAATCTGAAATAAAATAAAAATCAAAACCAGATATAGTTTTAATATAATAATAATAATAATAATAATAATAACAATAATAATAAGAATAATGATATTAACAAAAATAATAATAACCTTGATGATAAAATAAAAATAATAAAAGTATTCATATCATTTTAATAATAATAAAATTAACAATTTTAGTTTTCATTTAAAATAAAATGATAACATCGGTCAAGGTGTGATAGTTTTCTACATGATATTATCATTTATCATGCTTCAATGTTCATGTTTATGATTCTTATCCCTTTTATATCCCTTGATATTCCAATTTACTCACATGTATTACTTTCATCATGTTATTCTTTGATTATTCCCATACAAGTCTTTATAGCTGACCCCTTTCATATGTATGTCCCGAGGTTATCCCTTGTAGTTATTGAAGATTAAGGTAATTAATGGATGTTTATGGAGTTTTATTTGATGTTATTATATTTATTTTAATACATGTTATGATATATACGTAATTTACTAAATACACTATTCATTATGAATTTTTTGGGTTGAATTAATTGTATCTTTTTATAATAAATCATGAAATAAAGTTTATTAATAATATGGGTTGTTATAGTCATATGAAAGGATATAGTAGTCTTTAATGCGGAACTTTTCTAACATGATTACAAATTGATTGAAAGAGCTTAAGTAGTTTAATGTACAGATAGGTATTAGTATAAGGTCTTAGCAAAAATATTCCTCAATCATAATAAAGGTGACTTTTACAATATTTTAATTGAAAAAGTTCAAATCAAGTCCTAGTATAAAACATTCATAAGTTTCATAAGAAATATGATTATGAAAGGAATGAAATTTTTTGGATTATATCAATTCTTGGGAATGATAAAAAAAGTTGTGGAAAAACACTCATGGAAATTCATTCTAAAAATGAAATAAATTAAAACAAATATTCTAACTTAAAGACATGGAAAATATCATTAAAATTCATTTAAAAATTAAATAGTTCCTTAAATCTTGATTTTCCAAATTCAGAATCCCAATGTTTATCTCTACTTAATTTATTCCCCCATTTTTATAATTCAAAATTATTGATAATGAAATTCAAAATAGGTTATGATAATAATCACAACAAGTGTTTGTATCCCCAATCAAAAAATCAAGAAATAATCAATGTGTGGGGAATGAGTTTTAAATTAAAATAATTTATAATTACAAATATTAGAGGTAACATAAAATTAAAAAATTAAAACTCATAAAACCTTGTTACATTAACGTGGTTTATCATATGGTCACCTCTTCTATGTTTCCTTCTTGTGCCTCCATTATGAACATTGAAAATAAAACTCATCAAAGGAAAATATCCTTTCAGTTTAGCATAAAAAAAGTTAAAGGGAATTGAAATTGAAATTACTAATACAAAATTAATTTCTAATAAATTATAAAATCTAATGAACTAGAACGTGATAAAAAAACATAAGATTTTTACTATATGGTTCTCTTTTTTAATAGTCATTTAGTTCGATCTTAACTGGGTTAACTGATAGGTTCATGATAAAAAAGAAAACCTTCTTTGGTTAACAATGTTTGGATTCTGAAGTCTATCAAACTTTTCTCATATCCTCCTCATTGAAATTAGTATGAAATTTAGGGGATATATCAAAAATTTGGATAACTTGAAAGAATGTAAAAAAAAGTAATTTTCTTTCTAGATATGGTAATATTATTCCTCTACAACTTATGTTTGGGGTAGCTCAAATTCTTCAATGGTCGCTTCATGTTCCACAACCATCTCCTCATCATCTAATTCTTCTAATTCCTTTTTTTTCTTATTATTACTCAATGAAGATTGTAGTAGGTTATCCTTATTCTTATTGTTCTTCTCATTCTTCTTCCTTCATTTGTGATCCTGCATTTTCAATAAATATTTGTAAAAACTCAACAGTCATGGATCCTTATTCTTATTCCTGTTCTTGCTAATGTATTATGTATTTTTCATTATACCACTTGAGTTTAATAATAATGTCTCATTATATAGTTCTTCCTCCGACTCTATAACCACAGCGATGAGGGAATCATCAATACGAATACAATCCACCTTAGAAGTTGGAATTTCCTCAACTTCACTTAACATTCATTCAAACTATTAAAACACCTCTATAAATTTTGGTATCAGGCCATGGAGTTTTTTTCTCTTCTTTTTTTGGGTCTGTATTCATACTATGTTCATTTTGACTGTTTATTATTTTAATCTAATCAAATTTGTGTGTAAATACCTAAGAAGGATGGATAATATTCTTTTATATTTAAAACTCATTGTAGCCCTATCATCTCAACAAAAAATTATGAAGTGGAGTAAAAGAATAAAGGAAATAAAAAAATTTGTAAATTAATATCAGGAAATAGAAATAGATGAAAAAATAATTTTTATAAATCATTATATTAAAAATATTTCTCCTCACCTATCCCAAACAATAATGCCAAGAATTTGATAAATCATGAATGCATCATTAATTCCATCAAGTATACTAGATGTGGAAATGTATAAACCATGCTACTATAATCCCTAAATATAAATTTAATATGTATAGGATCTATGAGTCTTGAGGTTGATCCCATGAATATTGGTTTGAATATTATAATTAATCGACTAAAATAGACATCAATTCAAAATTCAATTTTTACAAAAATAAATTATAAATTATTATGTTTATTTTGAAGATGTTTGGAGAAGAAAAAAATAAAAATATTTCACCAAAAACATAATTTATATGTTCATGTGTTAATAGATTTTGGATTAATGATTTATTTTTATTGTTTTCAAAATTTGGTTTAACTAATATTCTTGGTCTAAATGATCATTCTTCCTCACAATAACACACCTTTTTATAATTCTCTTTTACTTTGGTTAGTTAGAAAGAGAGGTAACCCAAAACCATTTGAAAATATAGAAAAACTTCCTTACCAATGGTCATGAGGAAAATTGAATTCTAATATCACATTATATATCCCTCATTTAGTTTATGTATGCTGGTCAGGAATAAAAAATAAAATAGAGAAGGGATTATAAGAATTGAAATTCATTAAACCCAATTTGAAATATTCAAAAAACCAAAAACTACCCTAGTTTAATTCCCCTTTTAAAACATATTTTCAATAGAATAAATGACCCCATATTCAATCCATAAGAGGATAAGAAAAATAAATAAATGAAAACCATAATGGAATAGTTTTTAGGCCTAGGGAAGGAATCATTAATAGTGGAGCACCTCTCCTTAGGCTCTTATCTCCAATTCCTCTATGAAGTATCCCCTTGAAAATGTATTTATATACATAAATTTAACCCCTGGTTAACTTTAGTTTAGTTTAATCATCTTATAAATGTGTTTGGGCCAATCCTAAGGGTCAATGAATGTACTAGATCAGATAAAGTTATATTCTGACAAGATTTGAAGTAGATTTGAAGAATATTTTTCCATCATCTAAATTCCCAGTGTAATATAAGTTGTTGCACCGTGAAATATCATTCCTTCTACACCAATTGTTACTATTCATGGAATGGTTCATGGGGAATCCTAGGGCATGATTTTCATTAATTTTAATGGTGTGAATATGATTTCATGTTGTGAAAGACTTTCTTATAGGTTTTTTTCACTCAATTTTTCAACAAACTCCTCTCTGAGCCACAAAATCATATCCCAAACTTCTCATGATGTAAATTTGGAATTTTTATCTTCTTTTTCTTGGATTCATTCTTCCATTTTATCCTTCCCAAATATTAATAAAAAATTAAAACTGTGGCCATGAATTATCAATCTAATTAAAAAACAATTTGATCATGATCTCCCATGTATGGTTTGTGACATTACGATATGCTTTTTTCTGTTTGGGGATTAATGTTAAATTGATTTTGAAAATTTTTTGATATAATTTTTGGGTTTGAATTTGGTCATAAAAATTTTGGAGGATTATTAAGGATAACTATTTTTGGGATGTTCTAAGTAGAAATTTATTTGTTACCATTAATGTTTTAGAGATTAATATATTTTTTTACCATATGAATATTAGTCCATATTGGATAACTTGTGCTAAGCATTTCAGTTTGGATAAACATATAGAGACATTATGAATGACTTGTCATTATCTTGTGGATATTATAATATTTTAAAAGTTAATATTAGGGATTAGATCCTGAAAATTATTTTTTATAGTTATTTATCATAAGGAATATGAGATGAATAAGGGAAATATAACTACTTTAAAACAATAAAAGGACGGAGTTATGATTATGGTAAGGAAAGAAATAATGTATATATGTAATCTTATATTCTCTAACACGATGGTAAATTATTTCCTCAACTGACATAAGTAGAAGATAAATTTGTTGATTATTATGTGGAAAGTATCAATTAGCTATCGAGATATATTTTTTGAAACTTGTGAGTCTTATAATAACACAAACATGGTTTTAGAATTACTTAATTAGGAAAAACTATGCTTTGTAGAGGTGAATTGGAAATTTCATGTCATGATAAAATCTACATCAGATTTAATTACAATTTTTAGAAAAAAATTGATGATGTAAACATAATTTTTTTAAATGTTTTCAATATTATCTTATGGTATATATCTGTTATTTTCTTGAAAAATTATATTTTTAATTTAGTAGTAAAAAAATAGCAATTTTTTTAAAATTTCAATTTATTTTCATTAATTAATGAAATTTAAAATTCCTGTTAAGTTTTTTACATGGTCATAAATTAAAATAGGTCTCCTTTAATTAAATTAATCTAATTAATTACATTTTAATCAACATTATACATAATTTTTTATAGTGTCTTTTTTAGGCTTAAACCCACATTTCTCTTAAAACAATTCATTGAGTTTTTTGCATTTATATTTAAATTCATTGATGACACTTCTGTAAATTGAATATTAAAAAATGGATTCAATATTTTGAGTTATTAGGTTAAAATTTGGTTAGTAGGTCTCCAAATTGTTTTGGCATTATGAATTGTAACCACAGTAAATATTTTTCACATCGGTAAGGATAAACCTGTAAAACGTGGTTAAAACTATGTGGAAAAGCCTTGAAATCCCTAAAACACCTACATTTGATACATTATATAGGATAATTTATCACTTAATCATCTTATCTTAAATTTATTGTCAATTTATTTCCAATTTCCTCTAATAATGACCTTAATATTATTTTAGGTAAAGAATAAATACAAAAAATGTCACTATATTTGTTTTTATACATATAATATTTCTTCATAAGGATAAAAAGATGTTAAGTTATGTTATTAATTTTTATTTTAAATAATAATGTACTTTTTTTATCATGGTAATTTATTTTTAAATTTTTATTGATTTAATAATTTCCTTTAATGGTTACTTAATACTAATACAATGATTGTTTAAGTAATTTAAAAATAATATAAATTTTTTAAAAAAATTAAATTTGAATGAATTTTTGTGTTCTATTAATTTTTTAGAGAAATATAATATATTATTGATGTTTTAAAAGTTTATTTTGAAATTAAATTTCTATCTTGATGTCCTTCATGGAAAACAATGTGAAATTTATTCAAAACATATATAATAGTATCTTATCTTGAATAATAATTTCTTAAATGATTTAAAAATAAAAAATATTATATTTTTCCTGTTAATGAGATATGGTCTATAATATCATCTATTCTACACTTATGGGTCATTTTCTCTTTTATAGTACATTTATTTCCCCCATATAGAGTGAAAAACATTGATGTCATGGTAATCATCAAAAGAGATTACAAGGGGGTCCAAACTAAGATATAAGGGCTAAAAATCATCTAAACCCGTCTAAATTTTATTATATAATATTATTTAGACTCATACTATAAAATAGCAAAAAAAAATTCACATTCACATTAAGAATTATTTATTATATTAAAATATTTTAAGTAATTCCATGTTTATACTTTCATTTACTTTAAAAGGAAACCATCCATCCTCTCTTACTCACAAAAACATGATCCACTATTCTTAATGAAACCTTTAAAAAACATACTATAAACATCATTATTCAAGTTTTATAGGTTTTGGTATCTTAAAATGACCATTCATTGTGTACTTAAGATGAAATATAAAGGTGGTCTCTCAAAGAGCTAGTAATCATTTTAATCGGTCAATTTCATATTACTCGTTATTTTAACTCCTTTATTTATATCCTAACCATTCAAAAATAATAAAATAATATTCTCCCATAGAATTATATTTTATTATTATGATGAAATAACCTTTATCATTCACCTTTTCATTGAAATGGGAAATTAAAGTATCACATGTTCGTATGTGTGGACTACCACCTCCACATAGTGACATGATACATTTTCCATCACCATATTTAATGGTTGGTTATTATCATGGATTTAATATTTATATATTATATTTAAAAAATAATTATTATTAAATAATTAAAATATCTTTCCTATATTCTTACCTACCAATCTGCTGTAAAGTGATAACATCACTCATGTGTATGTGCAGACTAACACCACCATGAAACAATGTGCTTAATTTTTCATTTATGATTTAAATGGAAATTAATAATGGATATATTTAATTGATATAAATTTTATTTATGATATTATAATAATTAAATAAATTTGAATTATTATTTTCCATTATTTTTTTCCATTTATCGACAAATGGAAACATCACTCATGCGTTTGAAGAAACTACCATCTCCATGAAGTAGTGTAAATTATTTTTCATCAACTATTTATTTTAATTATTATAAAATTTTATATGATGAATAAATAGGATTCTTATATAATTATTTATTTTTTATATATTATAAAACCATGAATAAAATTCATGTGTTCGAACCGTCAATCTGAAACATGCATGGAAAACAGACCAGTTTTCACTCAAATGTTCATTTTAATGAATAAATTGTTAAGAAAAGGATAATTGAAAATTAAAAAGGAATGATACATATTATGTAATTTGTTAATATATTTCTAAAATATATTTATAATAAATAAATATTATTATATAGGATATTTTAATTCATACAAAGAGAAACTGCACTTGAGATTAGGGTTTCTTGTCTCTCCTTCTCTTCAGTGAGGCATGGTTCATATTCACCCATTGTTTTATTGATGTGGTCTATATACTTCCACAATAAAATTTTATACAATGAATATATTTATATTAAAGTTATTTAATGTCTCATTTTAATTTATTTCTTCATGAGTGTTATGATTCAAATGTTACCAAATAAGTAAGGGATTTTTGTTACAATCTCATTTCCTTATTGAGTTTTTTTTCAATTTAAATTGAACAATAAATATACGGATAATATCCTTTAAAAACCATATATTTAATTATCATGTGATTATTAATAATTTTATTAATTAATATTACTATTTTTCTCTCTTTGGTAAATAAAATGATCATGAAATGTTTTTTATGGAATACACACATTATTTTCTCAAGAGTCTATAATATTTTTCTTCCATGTCCATATTCTCTTTAAAATATTTTCAATAATATTTTTTCTATTATCCAATGATTTATTAAATTAATTTTTATCCATTTTTAACATTATTTGAAAATTTTAAAATCAATATACTTATCATTTTCTTAGTGACATATTTTTTTAACTAAGAATTTTAATGAAATATTTTTTTAATTTACACCACATGAAAAAATTTCCTGGAATCATTAATACTCTTTTCATTGAAGAATAATATTGATCCAAATATTTGATTTTGTGGATTTTGAGTTTTTTTAGGGTGAATATTTTGTGAAGTGGATATGAGTTTGTCTATTGGATTTCTTTTTGATATATAAATCATATTATATGTTAAATCAGAAGAAATGTGAAATATTCTTAGTATCTATATATCATGTAAGGAGTTCATGATTCTAGTAGAAGGATTAGGTGAAGGATTAGTCTACCTATCTTATTAATATGTTGTATCAAGCCATACTATGTCGTATAACAAGTATATATGTCACATATGAGACTAAAATTGAGTTCACCATGCTATAATGAAGGACCACACCATAGAGAATGATGGTTCAAATTTTAGTGATGATATAAAATATGGTACCTCCATTTCATAGTGAAGGTACATTCCACAAAAAAATCCTGATGAAATTTCATGGTTGAATAAAATTTCCTAACCTCCACTCTGTAACTCACTTACCACATTATCATCACAAGAATGAATAATGACAATTTCCTAGTACACAGAACAGGTTTTAGAGGTAAATTGGATGGATTTATATAAAATTAGATATTTAATGTCCTTGATTTCATAGTACCTTTAACAAACCATATCCTTATGTGTAAACTATATGAAATATACCATAAAATAGTATGATACACAGTAATACCTATGAAAACACCATAGTAGTGAATTTAGGACAGATTTAAATAACTGTGATGCCTTGTCTTTATCTGAGTCATTTGGATTTTATTCTAACTAATAATAACTTTATATTTCAAATTTAAGGATTATGATATTTTGAATAAATATAAAAAGGTTTTTTGAATGTATAATGAAAATAAGTTATTGGATTGAATTCTAATTTCAAATTCAAACTTGAATAATAAAGAGATGTGCTACTATGTAGGATTGTATTGAACAAAATTTTGAATAATTGAAAGAAAATAAGTGTTCTAATATATGAATAAGAATAATAATATGTGGATGCACATATTATAATGAATTGAAGAGATAAATCCTTTATATGTACAGGTTGAAGAGGAAAAAGAAAAATACCACATCTATAATTGAAGTCAACGTTTGGAAGGATTTATTCCTGTTGATATATTATTTTTATAGTTTTTTAAGTGTGGGATGCACTACCACAGTAGAAACACTTGATTTAATTCTAGTTGATGGGTAAACCTTGCTCGTTGTACCGACATGTAGAATCTAGTGGGTCATATGATATCAGGGGAATATAGATCTTTCCAAGGACTAACCATATCATTTTTAGAGGTTATCATTGTAAATATATTTTAGCCTTCTTGGGTGTGTGTTGGATAGTAATTATGATTCATCTTAAATGGAGATAATTTATATTTCACCAATAAATCATAAAATAAGTAGAATCAATTATTCACCCCCTAACGATTCTTCACCAAAATAGATGGGTTTTTTATGTTGTTTGAGTTGGAGGATCCACTCATTATTGATTTTCTATTTTAATTTTTGAAATTAGTTTTTCTATTTGAAGTGGTTGTCATAGAAAATATGTCGTGTCGCATGGGAAATCTTAATTTATTGAATAAAAAGGGTTTCCAACAATTAATGGAAACGGTTATCCGATCTAGAAGGATAAGATTTTGCCTTATATTTTTTCAATTGGTTTGAAAGTTATTAAAGCCACAAGTAATGGGTTTCCACCTAATGCTTAGAATATTTCATTAATAGTAATGGATAAAAGTAATATTGAAACTTCCTTTCCTACCAAGAAATATTTACCATCATCATTATATGAGAAGTAATTTCTTAAGGTTTTATATGTCAAGAAATCAAAAGGTATTTGAGATAAACATGTAAATATGTATGAAGGAAATAATAAGGTGAAGTTGGATAAGATACATATCTAGATATTGATATTAGAATATATAAAAATTAAAAATATGAAATTATAACCAACTTCTTTACAAATTTTAGTGATATTGTGAGTAAGATTAGAATTTATGGAGATAAATTGGAATATACTACGGTGGTTGAGAAGATAATTTGTATCTTACCAAATACGTTTGATACTAAATTACTTTCTCTTAAAGAAAGGTGTCTATAATCAATTAAACTAGATTAATCTTACTAAATTTTCATTTCCTATATGATGTGGAAAGAATGTGTTCTCAAGAATAAGTTTTATGATGAAAAAGAAATCTCGTTTAAGACATTAAAAAAATAAAACGATAAGATGAATATTGATGAAGAAGATATTGATTGTTCTGATTCCAATTTTTATTCGAGTCATAATATTTATAAGATGATTTATAATATATATATATATATGAGATGAGGAAATGGATGGTTTAAAGTTAAACATACATTAAAATTATTTTAGTGTAGATCAGTTGGATGTTTTACTAAATTTTTTCATAACTTAAAAGATGATGGATTTAGTGATCACAAAGAAGACTCAAAAAGGAGAGTCTTTAAGAGGAGATATACAATGTTTAAAAAACAAGGGGTTTACTCTAAATGTAAGAATAAATCTTTCTCATAATTTAAAAAATGAAATTTATTATCTAAATGTGAAAGCATTGATGAGGAAGATGAAACTGAGATATCAAGAGATGTTGATGCAATAATTCTCACTGTATGTTTGAAGGAAGAAGAATTCACTAGTGGAAGTTGTAGTGAAGTTAAAGGTAATGAAAAAACAAATATAGAATTCTTAATGAAAAATGAACTCAAGGAGTTTCTTATAATTATCTTTAATTTTGAAACGGTGATAAGAAATATGAATAAGGAAAATCAATCTTGTAGAAGTAATTAATAATATCATATTGAATAAAAATTAATGTTTTAGAAATATGATGACAAATTTAAAAAGATTCTTTTCTAACATAAGAATTCAAGTGTCAATAAAGAAGAATGAGTGAAATAGAAATTAAAGTATTTTTTTATTTTACAATAAAAATTAATGAGCATTGATTTTTTTTGAAAACTATAAGCTAAATTTCTAGAACTCTATTCATGAAGTCAGAGAATGATCAAGTGAAGACCAAAGGGATAAAAAGAAGTTAAATACGAAGAAGAAAGGGTGAAGAGATATCAAAAAAATTTGTTTAAAAAATGAATCCAACGTTAATAGTGGGAAAACGTTGAAATATTGGTTTACAATTTTGGACAACATCGTTTTTATGATGGAAAATATGATTTTTATGTTTATTGATGGAATAGTGGAGGATTTTGACACATAAAAAGATTATATTGGTTTAATTAAAACATTTACAATGAATTTAGATGGTATAAATATAGAAATTATGTTGGAGTCATACCAATCAATAGTGAATAATTCATAGATATCTAATGAAATTTGAATTTAAAATGGAAAATATATTTCAACCATTAGAAGATGTCTGTAAAAAATGTGAGAAATTTGGTCATCTTAAAAAAGGTTGTCTAATCGTGTTACCAACTAAAATGTTCTCAATAGAGAGTACCATGAAGTATCACAATAATAGTGATAATGGTAAAGAAAACATTCTAGTTTTTAGGTTTCCTATAAATGATCCAAATAAGAATTCCCATGGATTTTGTACAGTGAATATTCTTCACACATGATATGATATCTAAATAATCTCAATAATTTTGAAAATATAAAGAAGGTGTGGTGACCCTTATAAATGATAGATCAATCAAAATCAAATGTTTTGGATTAAAATTTATTTTCAATGATCAATTGAAATCCAAAATCATGTTGTCTGTTGAAGGAATAAAACAAAATCTTCATAGTGTTTCGTATTTATATGATGAAGGAAATGAATCGACCTTTCAAAAAAATAATTATGTTGTCAAGAGTTTGTAAGATGGATGTATCTTGACAAGCATAAAATGATCAAGAGTCAATTTTTTTAGATTGGTGATGCTATGAATTATTTTTTTTAAGCATGAAAGAAGAAAATAACCATGTCCTTGAAGGCTTAGCCATCAGGGACAAAGGAACATGTGTATGCTTATTTACGTAAATAATTAATAGGGTGATTCAAATGTGAAAATAGAAAGGGATTGGTTTTGTTACCCATATCAAAAGGAAACTATTGTGAATATTGTACACAAGAATTTTGAAATACAAACTACTAATCCTTGGAAGTTAATTCATTATGAATTTTTAAGGCCATGAGGAAACAATAAACAAATGAATATAAGAATTTAATTTCCATTATTGATGAGTTTACTTTAATTATAAGTATTATAATTATGAAACACAAATCAGATACATTAAATAGGTTTAAAAGTAATAATATTAGTGTAGAAAAGGATTTTGATTGATCACTGAAGAATATTAGAACTGATAATGCCGTTGAGTGTACTAGTAGGATATTTAAATCCTATCCTAAAAAACATTTCATTATTCTGAACATAGTGTGTAATAAACACCACAACATAATTCGGTGGCTGACCAAAAGAATAAAAGTGTAACATCCCTTCCCAAATTCTACTAAATTGGTTCCCCAAGATGATTATCCATAATAAATCATGCATGCCTCCTTGTATTATGGAGGCTACTAACATGTTTTGGGGGTATAATGTTTAACTGTGATGAGACTACACCGGAATATTAGAGTGCACAACCATAAATAAATAACCAACCATCCAGAAATCATATTATAAGGAAAGAATAAACAAAATAAAACATAATAATGTTATAATGAAATTAAATATAATAAATTCCTTAATAACCATTACATAAATACAAAATTCACCACCAACAAGGATGATCACATATAAAAAATAAAAAAACTAAAAAATAAATACCTCATACTTTACTTCCCACTCTAATCTATTCTGTATACCCAGTCACTAGTTCAATGTCAAGATGCAACATCTTGAAAAGTCAACTCCACATGGTCAACCTACCCGATCATGAAATCCTAGGTTTCTACCATATCTATCACACATTTGGGTTCAACCTAAAATCTAGCTTAAGGTCTTCACATTCACCATGGTGCATGTATAGAGGGTGAGAGATAAATATTAGTTTGGGACATCTAATGGGGAACCTATAATTTTATATCATAAGTACTTTGTCATACAATATGATCATCCTAGATGAAACATAACTAAAAAAATACAAATAAACCCACCATCAATCCCTAGGTTTATGACCTCGATTGGCTATACCTTCTTCATCCAACGTTAAGGTGTCTCTGAGAACTTCTCGATAATTTTGCATCAGAAATAAAATGTAGGGTTCCACAACCATGTCAATCGTAACTGAATCTCACAAGTTTACTCACTATCTCTTACTTAGTACCTATATTGATCAGTCCCAGGTACTCATTCAAATCTAATGTACCACCAACAATACAAAGCTTCATCAAAAAATGTAATCCATATAACAAAACTATAAAACAGGAAAGATCATTTCATTACATAAACCATACATTAATATAATGGTTCTTTGATCAAAAATTCTCTATATGTAGGGGAAAAACAAGATTTGACATGGATATACTACATGATCCCACCTTTACAGATCCATCCAAGGAACCTCAAACAAATCATCATTGCATACATAAGCCTGGCCGATCACCGAGCTCAAAAAAATGAAACCTAAGCCTCATATCTCAAAACCCAACCCACTATAAGAATATAAATCCAAACTTAGAAGAAATATTATTTACAAACTATCTTGGTCCAAAACACCATCTAAACAACCTCTAAAAGTCAAAGAGATTTCCCCGTCATGATTTACGTGGAAAAAAAAATCATCATTGTCTACTCAAAAACCCAATTATATCTCTGGGGTATGAAACACATAGAACCCCCACACTCAAAAAATTACATGACATGTACTTCTGAGTACACAGTGAGTACTCCCAATTCTTTACCAGACCACGTACTTCTATATGGATAGAACATACATGAGGTTTTCACATTTACTACTACACATCTAGGGTGTACATGGGAACATCCTAGGAACTGATACCCAATAATGTTCCCCTTATATGTGGTGTCTTCCCAAGTACATAGTCCCATGGATATGTCCCTCTACATATTATGTGCCCATAGTACACTTTGTATACTATCCAAAATCTATCTCCCCATGTACTCATTCATATACCTAGGTACATGGCCATGTAATACTACATAGTGTGTACTTAATGTATATGGTGTGTACTTCCAAAATTCCCATCTTCCCCAAACCAGAAGAACACATGGTTTGTGTTCTTAAAACCATATGTTGTGAAGTCATGATTTATGACCAAGAAACCCAAACATACCTCATGAAACCCCCATTTTTCTCCAATGAGCTCAAATTGACCCCAAATAGGTTATTGGAATTCATAATACGGATTTAAAATTTTAAAACAATGCATCTATGGGGGTCTGGGAATAAAACTAAAAAATCAACCTACCTTTTGGAATAAACGATGATGATTCAGGTCCAAATACACTTCTGAAAGCCACTATACTTTGAAATGGTCCTGATCTATGTCGTGGACAATTTCTAACAGCATCTCCTCCCACTACTCCTCTTGGTTCGACTTTCATGTCCAAGTAGCGTTCCCTCTCTCTCCTTTCATGCATTGGAATCCCAAAATGGGGGGGGGGGGGGTGGGTTCTAAATTAATTAAATTAACATTTAATACATATCCTGAGTTCCATAACCCAAATAAGACTTGTACCTCTCCTATGAACCCCCCCATTCTAGACCCAACTGAGAAGTCAGAATCTCAATCTAACACTCTATTCCAAAAATATCACCACTCAAACCCATGTGAATAATTTAACAATAAATAAAATAAATATTAAATATTATTCTAAAAAAAGAATGGCTCAGAATTCCACCATACTCCTATACTAGTGTAAATTCTGTATTTTTGTACCAATATAGTAGTCAATAAAATTATTCTAGATCATCTAATAGGGAAAAATTTCCATTTTACCGCCATGAGCAGTTGAAAGCTAAAATTTCAAAATATAGAAAAAATCGGGTCCCTACAACCTCCCCTCCATAATACTGGTTATCTCGATGAAGAATCAGTGCTCTGCCAACCAAACATCCTAAACCACATTTTTCATCCACAGAAGCTCAACTCATTACATTCTACGAAGAGATACCAATCGAGTTTTCCGCATAACTCCTAAGATAGTGTGCATAAGCCATCAAAGGCAAATCCACCACTTGTCACCACTAACAAACCTGTAGGATAGTGACTACCTACACCCTTGCATCCTGATATGTCACAACATCAATTAAAACTTATCATTAAACTCAGGGTTATCCCTACCATAGAACTCAACCCACAACTACAGATTATGATCCACAGTGCTTCCAACTGCCAAAACTCCATTCAAAAGACATCCTCATTTTTCCATCAACCAAATGAATGTGTTACTCGATAAATCATTCAACCTACCCTCAAATTGGTCACATCACCACTATAACATCCAAATATTTTTTTGAAATTAAACACTATGTTCAATAGTGTACAAGATATTCCACATCGAGTATAAACAAACAACTAAATATTATGTAATTTATACCATTATATCCTAGATGTTAAATTTGTAGGAATTAACAATATTAACTGAATTATGAAATATAAAATGGTCATACTCAATAAAAATTTATTAATTAATTCTTATAAATTTATGTACTTGATTTCTGTAAAGACGTTTTATTCTTCAAATAAACTTTCATCAAAATGATTTTTATTGCTTTTATGAACTTATAATATCATTAATTTATGATAATTTTAAAAAATCTCTTTTAGGGAATAAATATAAATTCTTAAATTATTCTATCATAATTATCCTATAGTTAGATTTTGCATTTTTTTCAAAAAACATTGATTTTTCAGTGAATAGTGGAATTGCTGATTTTTATTAAAAACTATAGTTTATTTTAAAGTAATTATAAATTATAATTATATTTTCTATTAGTTATAAATTTTTATTAGTTAATTTTGTTTTAAAATAATCCAATTATGGGTTTTTAAATGTATTTTATTTTTTAATTTAGCATAAATGTTTTTTTATTAAAAAATTTATTTTTTTCCAAAATACAATTTTTTGTTGAATTTTATCAGTTTAATTTTAAATTAAATTATGAAACTTATTTTTTTTACATTTTAAAAAATGGATTCCATATTTTTAATCTTGAGATCCAAATTTTTTAAATAGGTCACTTTTCTTTTTAGACAATATAAATAGTAACCATACTGATTTTTTACCACCATGAAGGGTAAATCATGTAATTTGGGTTAAAAATAAAAACGTAAGGACTAGAAAATGACCCTAACACTTGATCTTTTTTTATTTTATTTTTAATATTTGTCCATAATAATTCTATGTCTGGTTATATGATGATTTAGGGAAATTTGGATGAGATTATGACTATTATATTAAATTATTTAAGGAAAATTCAAACATGTCACACTCTTATTTTTAATATGAATTATATTTTTAAAATAGTTTTATCTATAAGATATGTTCAACTATAAATTCAATTTTTAAATATAATATATTTATCTTAAACATTTTAATTTATTTTTAATTTTTAGTGAATAAATAATTACCTCAAAAACTTGCACAACACGGATGCGACAATAATTTAGTTAATGGAAAAATCAAATAAATTACATTAAAAATTATAAAATATATATAATATGAGATAATTAATGTAATACAAGAATTTTATAGATTAATTTTACATGTTATTAATGCATTAAAATATCTTTTATGAATTTATCTTGTAGTGTTGATATTTTTTAAAGTTAACATAATAAATTGTGCCAAAATTTACATTGATAATAATTTAAAATAAATAATAATTTATTAAATGATATAAAATTACTAAAAATATCAAATTAGTCAGATTATTGGGATATGGTTAAAAATATACACAATTATCCAATTATGGGTCCTTAGTAATTTTATTTCAACATTATTGACCCTCAATGAGTAAAAATGAATGTTTTCCATGTAAGAGTTAAAGGGGTTAAATTAGGGTTAAAACTAAAGAATTAAAGGCTAATAAAGTGAATAAAATATCTAATTTTTTATAATATTATTTAGACACATAATCATATTATATGTTAAATAAATTACTTTTTATCTAGTTTTAATTTAAATTTTATTTATAATAATTTCATATTTTGAGAAATTTCATGAGTGCCCCTTGCATCTTTTGATAAAAGGTATCCTATTCTTCTCATTTAGTAACACTTCAAAAACCTTTTTTAGACAATATCCACAAAAATATATTCATATAATAGATAAAATCATTATATAGGCCTTATTTTAGGAATAACTCTAACCTTATAAGGATTAAAGTGTTTATCAAAGGAGGTTTTCCAAAGATGATGTATAGTTTTCATTTTTTTATTTTCATTTTTTTGTTCATCAAAATTCATTAAATCATTTTAAAATATAATAAAATAATAAAAAATTATCAGAAATATAATTATATGTTATTTAATTTATATAATAACCTATATCCATCTCCTCTTCCATAAAATGTTAAATGAAGACATCGTTCATTTGTATGGAATACTACCGCATCATGAATCGGTGTGATTCATTTTCCATCACCACATATCATGATTGTTTATAATTATGGAATTAATGTTTACACATGATATTAATTAGATATTTATTATTATAAAAATATATTATATTATTTACCTTCTTACCTTACCATGCATTGAAAAATGATAACGTCTTTCGTGTGTATGTGTGGACTTCCACCTCAACGAACCAGTGTTATTCAATTTTTATCACCACATTATACAGATGACATATATAAATATATTTAAAGAAATAATATTATATATATGATATTATTATATTTATATAATGTTAAAATGATACTTACCATCTTTCCATAATGATCATTGAAAAATGAAAATGTTACTTATGTGTCTGTGTGACCTACCATCTCCATGCTTGTAATGTAGTTAATTTTTCATAACTATAATTAACGTTTATATTTAAAAGTATAATTTAAATATAAAAATTATAATTATTACATTACTATTATTCTCGATATTGTGGAATTATGACCTTTTTAACAAAGGAAAATTACTGAAGTTGTTTTTCACTTATGAACTGAATAACATCAAAAAATCCAATGTAAAATTGACTAATTAAGTAATTGTTATAACTGGGTAATAAGTGAAAAAAGTAATAACAAACATGAAAAGGGTTATCAAAAAATTAAATATTTATCCAAATTTAACTTTTCTAGAATATAGATAATTCATTTGATGATTTGGACTTAAGGTAATGGACTCTTTAACTAAAAAAATAACATTTTTAATGTTCTAATGACTTATTTCATAATCATTTCTATTTTATGTCCATGTTTTTTAAATTATATTTATACTTATATTTAAATATAAATTAATGTAATAAAAATTTAATCTTTTAATTTTTATAAAATGTTTTCAGAATGAATATTTTTAAGGTTTTTGTAAGTGGATTTCTTTTAAACATCCTATTTTAGTTTTTCTTTTTCTAAAATAAAAAAGAAATATTTTTTAACTTATATGAAATGACTGTATTTTTTCACTATTATGAAACTAAAATTATTTGAAGATTACTTTACAAGTTTACTAAGTCATTTTCAATAAAAAAAATTTCCCATTTTTATGTGCATAATATTGTTTTAAAATAAGATATTTTCCTCAAGGAATTTTTTTTGATGTAGGCATTCAATTTTTGTAATTATGTTATGGTTTCATGGAATTGTTTATGATTACAAGTGGGTTCATTATAAATTTGATAGAGGTGGTTCCATCATATCCCTCCAATGCATTGGGTATGTCTATGTTGGAGGTTAACTGTGATGGTTATTCATAGTATAACTGTAATGGTAGCATCCAAGTATAACCATGAGGGTTATTTCATGGTAATAATGAGTGTTAAATCATATGGTACTTGTGAAGGTTACATCTTAATTAAGTAGGTTAATAAATTTTTCCCTATGATACCTATATTATTTATTTATTATTTCTACTTTTTTATAATCTCATGTTTTCTCAAGGTATGTTATTGGGTTTATGTTCAATGGAATGTGTATGTTACTTATTAAGGGTGAATAGTATAACTATGAGAAAAAAACATCATGAGTTTTTCATGTTTTCAAAGAAACCATTATTTGTTTTGTTTTTCCTTAATGATTTTTTATTAAATGTTTTATGGAATTATTTTTGCTAAAAATGTGGTTTATTTGGTAAGGAAATGTTTTTTTCAAGCATGACTTTTATTTTGAAAGGGGATTTTTTTAAGAATTCATGTATTAATGGTTTCTTTTTTTTTATTTTAGGTTCTATACTAATATTTTTCTTCTCATACAATGTTTTAAAAAAATCACAAGGTTTAATAGGTGTAAGGGATAAGGATGAGTTCAAGAAGAAAATTTTGACGAATTATCAGAAAATAAATCGTGTTTTATTTTAAATATTTTTTTAATGAAAAAATGTATAATAGATAGAAGTTTTCACTATATATATGTTTAAAATATATTTTTTTTCAAAATTCTCTAAAACTATATAAATAAAATATATTTGGGGAAAAAGTTATTTTTAGTTTTAAAATAACTAGAATATTTATTATTAATGTTCAATTCTTTACAGTAGGTATACGAGTTGGGTTTATAAAATTATAGAAGGTATAATGTTTTCATTAGAGGTTATCTTAAGAGTTGTGCATAACATCATGGTTTTATAAGATTAAGAATTATTATATTTTCAAATGTGTAGGTAACCCTTTTGAGATTTTATGTGAGGGATTTTAAGGTAATTAATGATATTTTTGGAGATTGGATTTTGAAGGGTAGTAAAATAAGGTATAATGGATTTTTAAGTTATATTATTATAGAATTTATATGGGTATGGTATTTATAGGTTCCATGTTCATTTTAATGGGAATTTAATGTTTTAATAATGTTATTATATATAAGTTAATGATCCTTTATCTTAATGGAAGGAGAAGGATATAACCCAACCATATTGTCCATTCAAAATGATTAAATCATCATCATCAGGAAATATGATTCTTAATGTGATCGTGAGTTCTTTTTGGGCATCCAATCAGTAGAAAGAAACTATTAGATATGTCCAACACTTTTTTATTTCTCCAAAATTTCTATAGATCACGTAATTTATCTTATTTGATTTCAAATAGTAGACTCATCCACATCATTCGACAAGAGTAATACAGTCAAGGACATGAGTATTTTTATTTTTGAGATTTAAACTACTTGTTGGAAGTTAAAGGCGGAATCAATAGCATAAAAGAAGACCTTGATGTCTATATTTAAGTTATGATTTGTTTCATTTTGATCTAAGTTTGAATCATGATTGAGTGATAAAGAAAAATAATTAGTACATATTTTATATCTTTACTTATAGTAAAAAAATATAATGGAATAAGACAAAAGATTTGTTTATGTATACAGTTTTTAAAAATATATGATATTATGGTATTTTTTCTATAATTTGATAATCATGGAACAACAAAGGAATATTCTATATTATGTTTTTTTTCAAATTTTGGAAACATATTATAGATGAAATCTATACCTATAAAAAATGGTGTAGTGAAAAGGTGATAATTTTTGGAGGTATTGTTGAGGTTTTGATAATTGTATGCTGTTTATGTCACCCTTAAGTTTATGATATGGAAAATTTTAATTCTATAAGAAAGTACTTACTTTGGGTTGCCAGAATTTTAAATTTATTGGTAGATTTTATAGTTTATATGAATTCAGATTTTTAGGTAATTATGTGTTTATACAATTGGGAACATATGTTTTAACAGATAGATAACCATGTGATTGAAATGTGATTATGTTATTTGGAGTTTAAATATATTTTGAAAGATGTTCAGTATTTTCATAACTTTATATGGTTAATATAAATAGAATATTTTGGGATTTAATTTGAACAATAATGGTTTGATTATATTTTGGAGTCATATATGTTTTTATAGTAGAATTATGGTGATTCAGGTTATTTATTGAAATGGTTTGAAAACATGGATATTATGTAATTTATGAAATTTTATTTTTTTTATGATACATTAAGAGTTATTAATGATATATCTAGAGAAAAATATTAAATTTATCTTTGAATATTATTTTGTCCAATCCCTCAAAATTTTGGGTTTCAGTTATAGTATATATTATTTTCATGAATTTTAAGGATTGTTATTTGTTTAAAGATCTATGTTAAATTTTATATATTTATATTGAAATTTGGATATCAAAAGTAGTTTTTCTTAATTTGATTTCTTTTATTTTGGGAATTATCTAATCTTGTTCAAACCTTTTTTTGGTTAATATCTAAGGATGGAAGGAATTTATTATTATACTTTTTTGGATTTTTATATCCTTTTGGGTTGATTCTAATGCTTCAAGCATGAAAAAATCATACTCATCATTTGAAGAAAAAGATTATTTTGTGGGGGAAATTTATTAAGTATGAAATTACACTTTTCATGTAAGTATATTTCTTTATGTTCTTAGTGTATATGGAAATGAAATATTCTGACTCTAGGAAATTTTTTTTGAAATAAAAATGTTATATGTTTGGTTTTTTTACTATGAATCCAATGACCATCTAACCCATCATAGATTAAAGGTTTTATGATAGTTCACATTCCCAAATACATGTTATTTACCACCCTCTATCAGTACTCCGTTTTTATATTTTCTCTTATATTTATATGTTTTTCTATATGGAATCCTAATATGTGTTATCTTAGGTGACCTTTATAATTCCATTTTATCTCTTATTAAATGAATGTTTTTAATCCTTTTTTCAATATGAGGTTTCAAAAATGTTATTTTGAATAGTTGAACCCATTTTACCAAGCCTATGTTCAAATTTTAGGGATTCAATTTCCAAAATATGTGTTGAATGTAACATCCAAATATTTTTTTAAAGAAAACACCATGTTTGATAGCATACACGTTAAGTCACATCGATCTTAAACGAAAAGATAAATATTATATTAATGTGGAAATTTTAAAATTGTTGATTAATTTGAGTTAATGAATAGTATTAACTTAATTATGAAATATAAAATAGTCTAAATCAATAAAAATGTATAAAATAATTCTTTTAAAATTTAGCACTTAATTTTAGTAACGACGTTTTATTCATTAAATACACATTCTTCAAAAATGATTTTATTGCTTTTGTGAGTGAATACACTAATTAATTTATGGAAATTTTAAAAATAATATTTTATGAAATAAATATATTTTTGAAATCTATATATGAAAATTTTCATATATTCATATTTTGATATTTTTCTAAATTTTTTAATTTTTCAGTGAATAGTGAAAAATACAGATTTTCATTGGAAACTGTATTTTCTTTTATAATATTTATAGAGTAAAATTGTCTTTTGGATTAGTTTTAAATTTAAATTGGTTTATTTTTATTTAATATAATCTAATTATGTTTTTTGAAATGGGTTTTATAAATGAATTTATCGAAAAAACATTTTATATTTATAATGGGTATTTTTCCAAAAAAAACTATTTTTCATTGCATTTTATCTGTTTAATATTAAATTAAATATTGAAACTTTTGTGTATTAAAATTTAAAAAAATTATTCTATATTTATAATCATGTTTTTAAAATTTATTAAATATTTCACTTTTATTTTTGGATGTAATGAATAGTAACCTTACTAACTTTTGTAACCAAATAAAAAGGTAAATCAAGTAATTTAGTCTAAAAATAAAATTATAATGACTAGAAATTAATCCAAAAATATGACAAAAAATATTATTTTATGAGTAATATTCATCCGTAATAATTAAATATTATGTTATATTACAATTTATGTTCATTTGGATGATATTATGACCTTTATAGTATGTTATTTAATGAAAAGTTAAACATGTCACTCTTGTTTTTGATATGGATTTTATTTTTAATAAGTTGTTATCCAAAATATATGTCTGACTATAAATATTATTTTTAAATATAATATATTTTTATTCAACATGAATGATTTATTTTTAATTTTTAGTGAAAAATATTAACCATAAATTCTTTTACAACACTCATGGAGTAATTATTTAATTAATAGAAAAATAAAATAAATGATATTAAAAATATTAAAATAAATATAATATGAGATAATTAATACAATACAACAATTTTATAAAAAAATTTACATGTTATTTATTTACTATTTTTTTGAAGTTAGATTATTGTATTTATATTTTTAGAAGTCAAAGTTATTAAATGTTTCAAAATTGACATTAATTATATTTTTAATTAAATAATATTTTATTAAATGATATAAATTCATAAAAATATTAAATTTGGATAAACTATTATTATAAGATTTAAAATATTAACCATGAACTAATTATGAGTCTTTTGGTATTTTATAGTAACCATATTGACCTTCAAAGAGTAAAACCCAATGTTGTCACATTAAGCATCAGAGGGTTTAAATAAGGGTTTAAACTAAATTATAAAGGGTAAAAAAGTGACCTAAACATATCAAAAAATAATAAAATAATCTTTTATCAACAAATAATTCTATTATATTAACCATATCTCATTTTAGAGCTATTTGGAGTCATTAATTAATTTATATTAACATAATAATGTGAGAAATTACAAGAGTTCCCCTCCCCTCTCCTATAAAAGGGAACCTCTACTTATCATTTCATCATACTTGAAAACCTTTTGGTTCATCCAATACCTACTCAAATACATTCCTATAATCCATAAAAACATTTAATAAGACTTATTTAATGCATAACATCAGCCTTAGAAGGCTTAATGTGTTAATCAAAGTGGTTTTCAAAAGAAGATATATAGTTTTTATTCGCTTGTTTTAGTTTTGTTTCTCATTAAAACACCTTAATATTCTATTTAACCATGAAAAAATAATAAAAACAGTATTCCAAATATACTAATATGTTTCTATTTGTATTTAAAAAGCAATATTCATCTCCACTTCCAAAAAATGAAAAATGAAGACGTAGTTCGTGCCTACGGCGGACTACTGCCACACAAACTGATGTGATTCAATTATCATAACCATCTCTCCTAATTTGTTATAATGTTGGAATTAATTTTTATAAATTATAGTCATGAAATATTAATCATTATGAAGAAATAATATATCATTTACCTTCTTACCTTACTATGCACATAAGTATGATAATGTCGTTCGTGTGTTTGTGTGGACTACCGCCTCCATGAAGCAGTGTGATTCAATTTTTATCACCACATCACGCAGATGACATATATAACTGTATTTAAGGAAAAAATATTATATTTATGATATTTTTTAAATATATAACGTTAAAATGATACAAACCTTCTTTTCATAATGGTCATTGAAAAATGAAAACGCTACACATGTGTTTGTATGACCTACCATCTCAATGATTATAATGTAGTTCATTTTCAATATCCATAATTAATGGTTATATTTAAAAGTATAATTGAAATATTAAAAAATATAATTATGTCATTATTATTACTGTTCATGTTATAGAGTTATGTCCTTATTTACCATTGTGAAATTACCGAAGTCATTTTGTACTTATTAACTGAATATCATCAAAACATCTGATGTAAAATTAAGTAATTAAGTAATTGTTATAACATGGTAATTAATTAAAGAAAATGAATAATAAAAATGAAAAAGGTTATCAATAAATTAAATAATTAACCTAATTTTAATTTTCTTGAATATATATAATTTATGTGATGAATTGGACTTATGTTAAAAGACTCTTTAACTACAAAACTGCATTTCAAATGATTTACAAATTTATTTCCTAAATATTTTTCTTTTAAGTCCATGTTTTTACAATTATATTTATAAATATATTTATATAAAAATGAATTTATTAAAAATTTAATTTTCTTATTTCTATAAAATGTTTTCAAAAAGAATATTTTTTAGGTTTTTTGTAAGGGACTTTCTTTTATACATCCTCTTTAATTGATTATTTTTCAAAAATAAAAAAGGAACATTTTTTTAACTTATATTAATTTATTATATTTTTCCACTACTATATACCTAATATTATTTTATAATTACATTACATGTTTAAATGGTTATTTTCAAATAATTTTTTTATTTCGATGTTCATAATATTCTTTTAAAATTATAGATTTTCCTCAAAGAATTTTCTTTTTGATGCAAGCATTCAATTTTTATAATTATGTTATGGTTCCCAAGAGTTGTTTATAATGATAGGTGGTTACATTATAAAATAGATACATGTAGCTCCATCATATCCCTCTAGTGTATTGGGTATTTTTATGTTGGAGGTTTACCATGATGGTTATTCCTAGTATTACTATAATGGTTAAATCCATGTATAACCGTGAGGGTTATCTCACGGTACTCATGAGTGTTACATCATATGGTAGTCGTGCGGGTTACATCATAAGTATGTATGTTAAAAAAATTATTCCCTATTATACCTATATTATTAATTTTTTCTTGGTACATTTTTTACTATATCATGTTTTCAAAAGGTAAGTTATTAGGTTTATTTTCAAAGGCAAGTATATGTTACTTTTTACTGGTGAATAGTATAACTTCGAGAAATAGTTTTCATGAGTTTTTCATGTTTTCAGGGAAACCATTATGTGTTTTATTTTTCCATTAATATTCATTTTTAAATATTTTATTGAAATATATTTGATAAAGTTATGGTATATTGAGTAAGTAAATATTTATTTCAAGCCTGCATTTTATTTTGAAATGGGAAAATTTTTTATAAGTATTCATGGATTAATGGTTTCTTTATTTATTTTTAGGTCATATACTGAGATTTTAGTTCTCATACCAAGTTTTAAAATCATTTTTTCAAGGTTTAAGAGGGATAGGGATAAGGATGAGTTAATGAAAAAAAAATTAATATTTATCAAAAAATAAATCATGTTTTATTTTAATGATTTATTTTAATAAAAAAATTGATAATTCATAGAATTTTCCACTATATATAGGTTTATTTTTTAATATTTTTTCCCTAATTATATAAAACTCTGTACCTAATTTTTTTTGAAAAACAAGTTCTTTTTTATTTTAAAATAACTAAAATTATTTATTATTTAAGTACTATTCATTACAATAGGTATCCGAGCAGGGTTTATAAAAATTTGAAAGGTATGATGTTTTCATGAGAGGTTATCTTAAGAGTGGTTCATACCATCATGGGTTTATAAGATTATGAATTGTGATATGTTCAATGGTTTAGACACACCTTTTGAGATTTTATGTGAGGGATTTTGATGTAATTAATGATATTTTTGGAGATTGGATTTAGAAGGCTAGTAAAATTAGGTATATAGGATTTTAAGATTAGATTATTATAGAATTTATATTGGTGCTGTATTTATAGGGTACATTTTCATTTTAACACGAATTTTATGTTTTAATAGTGTTATTATCTATAGATTAATGATCATTTATCTTGATGGAAGGAGAAGGATGTCACCCAACCTTCTTGTCCATTCTAGACAATTTAATCATCATTTTCATGACATGTGATTCTTAATTTGATCTTGAATACATTTTGGGATTACAATCACTTGAAAGTAATTATTTGACATGTAAAACAATTTTTTATTTCTCTAATATTTCTATGGATCATGTGATTTATCTTATTTTATTTTAAATACTAGACTCATCCACATCATTCGATAAGAGTAATACATTTAAGGGTTCAACTATTCCGATTTATGAGATTTATACTACCTGTTGGAAGTTAAAGTGGGAATAAATAGCATAAAAGAAGACCATGATGTATATATTTAAGCTATGAGTTATTTTCTTTTGATCTACGATTGAATTATTATTATGTTATATAGAAAAATTATTAGGGAATATTCTGTATCATGATTTATAGGAATAATTTATTATGGAATAAGACAAAGAATGTTTTTATGTATACAGTTTTTAAAAAATATATGATATTTTGGTATTTGGTCAATAATTTGAGAATCATGAAACACCAAATTAATATTATATATTAGGTTTTTTTATATTTTGGAAACATATTCTCAATGAAATTTATACCTATGAAAATTGGTGAAGTGAAAATTTGATAATTTTTGAAGGTATTGTTTGGGTTTTGATAAATGTATGAGGTTTATGTAACCCATAAGTTTAAGATATGAATAGATTTAGTTCTGTAAGATATTATTTAATTTTTGTATATATAAGTTTAATAGTATTGGTAGAATTTATAGTTTATATGATTTCCAATTTTGAGGTAATTATGGGTTTATACAATTTGGGAACATATTTTTTATCACAGAGATAACCATGAGATTCAAATGTGATTTTTTATTAAGAGATTAATAATATTTTGATAGATGTTAAATATTTTTAGAACTTTATATGATTAAGGTAAATAGAATATTTTGGGATTTCATCTGAGAAATAAAGGTTTGATTATATTTTGGAGTCATATATGATTTTATAGTAAAATTGTGGTGATTTTGGTTATTTATAGAAATGGTTAGCATACTTGGATTTATATGATTTAGGAAATTAAATTTTTGGTATGAGACATTAAAAGTGATTGATGTTATATTGGGAGAAAAATGTAAAATTTATCTTGTAATATTATTTGGTCTAATCGCTCATAAATTTGGGTTTCAATCCTAGTCTAGATTGTTTTGATGAATTTTTAGGATAGTTATTTGTTGAATGATCTATGTTATATTTTAGGTACTACTATTGAATTTTAGGGATTATACGTAATTTTTTAATAATTAAATGTTTTTTATTTGGGAATTATCTTATCATGTTCATAACATTTTGGTTATGGTTAATGTTTAAGGATATGAGGAATAGATTATTTTATATTTTATGGAATTTTTTATCATTTTGGGATGTTCTACTACTTCAGGAAAGAAAAATTCAGACTCATTATTTGATGAAAAATATTATTTTCTGGGGGAAATTAATTTGGGATGAAAATACACTTTTCATGTAAGTATATTTCCCTATGTTTTTAGTATATATGGAAATGGGATTCCTCAACTCTAGGAAAAATAATTTGAAATAAAAACATTATATATTTACTTATCATACTGATAAATCAATAACCTTTTAACCCATCATAAATTTATGGTTTTATAATGGTTCACATTTTCATAGACATGTTCCCTACCACCCTCTATCAGTACATGGGTGTTATATTTTCTCTTATATGTATATTTTTTCTATATAGAATCCTAATATGTGTTATCTTAGGTGACCTTCATACTTACCTTTTCTCTCTTATTAAATGAATGTTCTTTGAATCCTTTTTTGGATATGATATTTCAAAAAACTTATTTTGAATAATTGAACCTTGTTTACAAAGCCTATGTTCAAATTTTGAAGAGTAAATTTACAAAATATGGGGAGAATGTAACACAATTGTTTTTTTAAATGGAAACACCATGTTTTATTAGGTACAAGATAAGTCACATAGATCTTAAAAAAGAATCTAAATATTATATTATTGTGAAAATTATAAAATAGTTTATTAATTAGAGGTAATGAGTAATATAAACTAAATTATGAAATATAAAAAATCTCAAAACAAAAAAAAATATTTTAAGTAATTATTATAAAATTTAGCACTTAATTTT
Organism: Viscum album; assembly: GCA_963277665.1. NCBI lineage: Eukaryota > Viridiplantae > Streptophyta > Magnoliopsida > Santalales > Viscaceae > Viscum > Viscum album. The sequence continues at coordinate 3,909,372 of OY728165.1, forward strand.
ATTAGTCATTTTATTCTTTACATACACTTTCTTAAAAAATGATTGTTATTGCTTTTTTGAGTAAATTTGTAAATTAATTTATGAAATATTTAAGAATTATATTGTATGAAATAAATAAATTTTTTTAATTAATCATATTAAAATTATAATATAGTGATATTTTGATATATTTCTAAAAATATTGATTTTTCAATGAGTAGTGAAGAATACTGATTTTCATTGAAAACTGTATTTTCTTTTAAAATATTAATAATGTAAAATCCCATTTTTGATTAGTTTAAAATTTTAATTAATTACTTCTATTAAATATAATGCAATTATATTTTGTGATATTGGTTTTATACATTAATTTATCCAAAAAATCATTTTATATTTTTAATGGGTATTTTTCCAAAAAAATTATTTTTCATTGCGTTTTATCAGTTTAGTTTTAAATTAATTAATGAAATTTATGTGTTATTAATTTTTATGAATTGATTATATATTTATAATCAGGTTTTAAGAATATACTAAATATTTCACTTTTATTTTTTGACAATATGAATAGTAACCTTTGTAACTTCTGTAACTAAATAAAATGGTAAATCAGGTAATTTAGTTTAAAAAATATAATGACATGAAAATAATCCTAAAACATGAAAAAATATATTTTATGAGTAATATTCATCCATAATAATTAAATATTCTGTTATATTAAAATTTATGTTCGTTTGGATGAGATTATAACCATTATACTATTTTATTTATTGAAAAGTCAAACATGTCACTCGTGTTTTTAATATGTATATTATTTTCAATAAGTTGTTATCAAAAATATATTTCATGAATATAAATTGTATTTTGAAATATAATATACTTACATTTAAAATTATATTTTTTTAATTTTTATAGAAAAATAATTATATTAAATTATTCTACAACACTGATGGGGTAATTATTCAATTAGTGGAACAATAAAATAAATGATATTAAAAATAATAAAATAAATATAATGCGAGTTAATTAATGTAATACAAGAATTTTATGGATAAATTGGACATATTGGGGATTTAATAATTTTGTGAAGTTATCTTATCGTGTTTATGTTTTTAAAAGCCAAAGTAATGAAAATTTTCCAAATTGACATTAATGATATTTTAAAATAAATAATATTAATTTAAATGATATAAAATAATTAAAAATATAAAATTTGGAAAAAATATTATTATAAGATTTTAAATATCAACCATGAAGCAATTATGAGTCTTTTGGTATTTTATAGTAAAAATATTGACCCTCATATAGTAAAACTCAATTTTGTCATGATTAGAGTCAAAGGGTTTAAATAAGGGTTAAAACTAAATGATAAAGTGTAAAAAAGTAACATAAACTTATCTAAAAAACATCAGAAAAGATTATATCAACAAATACTCATATTATATTAAAAATATCTCTCTTTAGAGCTATTTTGAATTTATAAATAATTTATATTAATTTAATATTTTGAAAAAATCTATGAGTGCGCCTCCCCTCTCCTATAAAATGAAACCTTTTTCTTATCATTTAATCTCACATAAAACCAATTTTGGAGAAACCAATAACTACCAAAATTCATTCCTATAATCCCAAAAAACATTCTATAAGACTTATTTTATTCAAAACATGATCCTTAGAAGGCTTAATGTGTTAATCAAAGGAGTTTTTCCAAAGAAAATGTATAGATTTTATATGCATGTTTTAGTTTTGATTACCAATACAATACCGTAAAATAATATTAAACCATGATAAAATAATAAAACTAGTATCCCAAAATTAATTATATGTTATTATGTGTATGGTAATATATATATATATATATATCCACATCCATCAAATGTGAAATGAAGACATTGTTCATGTGTATGGCGGACTACCACCTCGCAAACAGGTGTGATTCAATTTTCATCACCATCTCTCTTGATTTTTTATAATTTTGAAATTAATTTTTATAAATTATAGTCATGAACTATTAATCATTTTAATGAAATTATATATCATTTACCTTCTTACCTTTCCATGCACATAAAAATGATAACGTCGTTTGTGTGTGTGTGGACTAACACCTCCACGAAGCAGTGTGATTCAATTTTTATCACCACATCATACAGATGATATATATAACTATATTTAAAAAATATTATTATATTTATGATATTAATATAATTATATAAATATAAATTGATACTTACCTTCTTTCCATAATGATCATTGACAAATGAAAATGTTACCCATGTGTATGTACGACCTATCGTCTCCATGCTTGCAATGTAGTTCATTTTTCATAACCATAAATATTGGTTAAAACTATTAGTATAATTGATATATAAAAATTATAATTAATTCATGATTATTAATCTTGATATTATGGAATTATGACCTTTTTTCGATAGTGAAATTACAAAATCCATTTTATACTTATGAACTGAATATCGTCAAAACATCCGATATAAATTTAAATAATTAAAAAATTGATATAAAATGGTAATACATCAAATAAAAGGAACACTAAACATGAAAAAGGATATCAATAAATTCAATAATTAACTTAATATTAATTTTATAGAAGATAGATCATTCATGTGATGAATTGGACTTAATGTAAATGACTCTAACTAAAAAACCACATTTTAAATGTTTTAAAGATTTATTTTCTAATTATTTCCCTTGTATGTCCATGTTTTTAAAATTATATTTAAAATTATATTTTTATATAAATGAATTTATTATATATTTAATTTTTTAATTTCTATAAAATGTTTTCAAAATCAATAATTTTAAGGTTTTTTGTCAGGGGGTTTCTTTTAAACATCCTCTTTTAGTGTTTGTTTTTCGAAAATAAAAATGGAATATTTCTTAACATATATGAAATTATTTTATTTTACCACTATAATGAACCTAAAATTATTTTAGGATTAGTTTATAAGTTTAAATGGTTATTTTCACATAATTGTTTTTCATTTTTATGTGCATAATAATCTTGTAAAATAATAGATTTTCGTCATGGAATTTTTTATGATGCAAGAGTTCAATTTCTATAATTATGTTATAGTTCTAGGGAATTTTTTATGATGACAAGTGTATTCATTATAAACTAGATAAATATGGTTCTATAATATCCTTCCAATGAATTGGGTATTTTTATGTTGGAGGTTTACCGTGATGGTTATTTCTAGTATAACTGTAACAGCTACATCCAAGTATAACTTAAAGGGTTATTTAATGGTAGTCCTGAGTGTTACATCATGTGGTAGTCGTGAGCGTTACATCATAAGTTAGTATGTTAATAAAATTATTCCCTACGATACCTATATGATTTATATACACATTCTATGTTTTTATATAATCTCTTGTTTTGACAAGGTATGTTATTCGGATTATGTTTAAAGGAACGTATATGTTACATATTAAGGGTGAATTCAATAAATATGAGAAAAAAATTTCATGGGGTTTTCATGTTTTCAAAGAAACCATTTTGTGTTTTATTTTCCCATTAATATTTATTATTAGATGTTTTATGGAAATATTTTTGATGAAAATGTGGTTAATTGGGTAAGGAAATGTTTATTTCAAGCCTGAATTATATTTTAAAAGGGGAAATTTTTTTATAAGTATTCATGGATTAATGGTTTATTTGTTTTTTTAGGTTCTATACTGAGATTTTTGTTCTCATAACAAGTATTAAAATGTTTTTCACAAGGTTTAATAGGGATTAGGGATATGGATTATTTCAAGAAGAAATTTTTTAAGATTTATTACAAAATAAATCATATTTTATTTTAAAGAATTTTGTTTAAAGAAAAAATGGATAATGAATATAAGTGTCTACTATAAATGGATTTAATTTATAATATTTATACCAAATTATCTAGAAAACTATAACTAAAATATATTTGGGAAAAATTGTTATTTTTTGGTTTTAAAAAAACTAGAATATTTATTATTTAAGGACAATTCTTTATAGAAAGTATCAGAGTTGGGTTTAGAAAAAATTGGAAGGTATTATGGGTTCATGAGGGGTTATCTTAAGAGTTGTGCATAACATCATGGGTTTATATTTTAAGAATTATTATTCATTCAAATGTGTAAACACACCTTTTGTGATTTTAAGAGAGTGATTTTGAGGTAATTAATGATATTTTTGGAGATTGGATTTAGAAGGGTAGTAAAATTAGGTGTAATAGATTTTAAGGTTATATTATTATAGAATTTCTATGGGTACTATATTTATAGGGTCCATTTTCATTTTAACATGAATTTCATGTTTTAATAGTGTTATTCTCTATAGATTGAAGATAATTTATTTTTATGGAAGGAGATGGATATCACCCAATCTTATTGTATATTCTAGATGATTTAATAATCATAATCATGACATATAATTATTAATTTGATCTTGAATATATTTTGGGAACCAAATCACTTAAAAGAAAATATTTGTTATGTCCATCACCATATTATTTTTCAAAAATTTCAATGGATCATGGAATTTATTTATTTTAATTAAAATAATTAGCTCATCCATATCATTCGACAAGAGTATTACTTTCAAGGACTTGAGTATTTTGATTTTAGATATTTGTACTACCTATTGGCAGTTAAAGGGGAAATCAATAGCATAAATAAAGACCTTCATGTCTAGATTTAAGGCACAAGTTATTTTATTTTGATCTAAGTTTGAATCATAATTGAGTGGTATTGAAAAATAATGAGGACATATTCTATATCTGGATTTATAAGAATAAAGTATTGTGGAATAAAAAAAGGATGTGTTTATGTATAGAGTTTTAAAAATAATATGATACTATGCCATTTTGTCAATAATTTTAGAATCATGAAACACTAAAGGAATATTATATATTAAGTTTTTTCTAATTTCAGAAACATATGAAAGGTGAAATATGTAACACCCAGAGATTTTATGAAAAATATTCTTTTAATTTCACTGATGTATTGTGTTGTAAGCTACAACAAGATTGCCTTGTGCTATACGCAACACCCTATGAGCTTGCAGTATATACAACACTATTCTAGAATCATGTTACACACAATTTTGATAGTAGTCATTCTACGAAACATTGAGTGTATATATATATATTCAATGTATAAAGGAAATATGGTTCGATTCTGTTATACGAAACAACGGAGGAGTCTTTCACAACACGAAACCATAACTTACGACCTTCCTCGATAGCGTATGTTGTACGCAATACTGGGTTTTACTAAACAACGATATATTGTTATAATATTATTATAGACTATCCGTTATGAATAATATTAACTACATTTTGAATTATATAAGATTATTATTCATCTTACACATTTTCTAGAATATGGTATGAGAACAAAATAAATTTTTCGTGTAAAATATGTATTTTTCAAAAATTACAGTTTTCCCGCCTTTTGATGATGCACCCACCTTAAATCTTGTTTTTGACATGTATATAAGTTCAATTTGACAAAATAAAATTATTCTTTGGAATCATGATATAAATATTTACTTTGGATAAAATTTTCATATTATTCTGATAACTTTTATATTTTAATGAATAGTAAAAACACGCTATTTTTTAATTAAAAACAACTTTTTCCATCACAATAATTTATATGGTAAGATTATATTTTTAATTGGTTTTAAAGTGTAATTAAAATATATTTTTACCATTTAATCCATGTTTGTTCATTGAAATTAATTTCACTTTGAAATTGGATATAAACAATTATCAATCTTTTGATTGCTTTTGTTTCTTAAAAACACGCTATTTGTTTTGATAACGGGAATTTAATTTAAAATTAATTAATGCCACTTATATGTTTTGAATTTGGAAAAATAGAGAAAAATTTTGAATCCAGAATATTAAATAATTCTTAGGCTGAAGTTTTTGTATTTTTCTGAAAAACATCAATTTTCGATAATAGTGAAACCACTTAGTGGTAGTTAAAAAACTGACTTTTTCATTTAAATGAAATTTTACCACTTCTGTGAATTGAATTACGAAAATCCAAGAGACACGGTTAACATCAAGGACTAAAATGTGGTTCAATGAGATGAAAATAATTTTTGGTGAATAGTAACATTTTCCTTTTATTTACCACGGTTAAAAGTAAATAGGATAATTAATGGTCAAAATGATATTAATATTGTCTTAAAACAAGTCCTAATTCTATTGGATAAGTATAATTCGACCAAAAACAACCTTAGGAATAAAATATGACCATTTAGGTCCACTTGGATTAGATTAGGACATTTATTATTAATTTATTTAAAGAAGGGTTAAAGTAGTTAAAATAAGAGTTTAATAACTAAATCATTTTGAATATAGGGTTATACATTAGATAAATTAGACTATAAATATTCATTATAAATCTAAAAATATTTACAACAAAATGGTATTTTATTTGAAATTTTTAGACATTAAATAATTTAATTTATTTATGACACAATGATGATGCAGTAATTATCATATTAATGAAATATTGACATAATTGATGTTATAAATACCCAAATAAATGTAATTTCAGAATTTTTATGAATTAAAAAAAATTATTGGTTAATATGACTTGTAATTATTGATTTAATTAAATTTTTTCGAAAAAATCATTCTGTTATGATTTTCCCAAAAATCAATTACCAAATAGTGTCCAAATTGACATAAAATAGTTTTTTTTAAAAAGTATATTATTAATTGTTGTTTTATTACAAAAAATATAAGGTTCGGAAAAATGACTTAGATAAGGTTTTATATATTAATAATAAACAACTTGGGGTTCGTTTGTCTTTTTATAGTAAGATTATTAACCTTATAGTGTAAGAAAACAAGAAGACACGGTAAAAGAAAAATTATTTAACTTAAAGTTAAATCTGAATGATAAGGTTAAAATAGAAACCTAAACTTGTCTAAACTCTATTGGATGAGTGTATTTCGACCCATAACCACCTTAACTTCAAAATAAATCAATTTGGAGCTATTAGAAACCGAATATGACTTTATTATAAAATAATATTTTTAGTTATTCCATAGGTGCCCCTCTCCTCCCTTATAAAAGGGCACCTCCTCCCTCTCTTCCTCACACCACTTTGAGCCTTCAAGTTCGGCCAACACCTTAAATATTCTCTTCTAGACTTCCATAGAAACATCCTAGAGGTTCTGGTATTCTTCAAAGACAATTTTTAGTGCCATAAGAGGAGGTCTCAAAGAGGCGCTTCAAAGAAGAGGTAATGTTTGTTACCGATTCTTTCAACTTTATTTCTTCTTCAACTTATTCTTCTTTAGTTGTTTCACTATGAAGTAATAACATCAGTATAACTCATATAATGATATTTTATTATAATTATGAAAAAACCCTATTTCCCCATCTATCCATCCTACGGAAAATGAAATCCCCACGCGTGCGTACGTACATAATACCGTCTCTACGTCGTGGTGAAATATGTTTTTCCACCAACACCTTACATGGATGGTTATAATGGTTTAAATAATAACTATATATGGTTATTATAACATCATAATGATTCTGATATATTATTCCATCCACTGCAATTCTATTCAATAATTATGGGAACGATATCATCGCTCGTACGTACGTACGGACTACCGTCTCCACGACGCGATGAGATTCATTCTCCATGTTAACCATTCATGAATGATCAAAAAGTTTATATAAAGAATAATAATGAAATATATGAAATAATAATGCTACTGGATTTATGTATATATATATATATATGTATTTCATCTATTTAGTTTCATTCAATTCAATAAGGAAACGAAAACAGCGTTCATGCGTACGTACGGCCTACTGTCTCCATAAACGGTGTATTTAATTCCTTTTATCGATATATAATATATATATATATGTATATAATGGATATATATTATATATAAATCATGTTTTAAATTCTGGAATTAAGTAAATCAGGATATAAGTAATAATATCAAGAACAACAAGTCCAAACACGTACGATAAATAAAACGATTTAACCTAAAACGCTGCTTTAACATGGAACTTACAAAAGAACGGGTAATATAAAGTCATAATTGAACCATATATGATATCATAACAATGAATATGATTCTGTAATAAGTTAATGTCATTATTTAAATCATTATACAGGAGGTTTGGAAATGTACGAAGCATATCAGACCTAAGGTAAGGGATAATTGTGAAAATATCATTTTTATCCGAGATTGCTTATTCGTAAGTATTTACTGGGTTATTGCTATCATCCATGTCCATGTTTTATAAAATTGTATTCATGTATGTTTAAAGTAATTTTTACCCATTTTACTTTTACCCCATGGTATGGAATGAATCATTCATTTATTTACCCTATAAGGTACTTTTTGACTTTTCCGACAAAAGTACAAGAAGAATGTTTTTTTTAACATATACGGCATGAAAATTTTTTTACGGTTTTATAAAGCCTTATTTTCATGAAGCTTCCTCCAAAATATTTCATGACTATTTTCAACAAAATTATTTTCTTTTAAAATTTCATGACATTTTGTGAAAAGAAAATGATTTTGAAGAAAAAAGGATATTTTTCTCAAGAATTCATTTCAAGTGTTTTATGAAAAACATTTTCATCTAAGATGTCATTATTTCACATGTGTATGTTTCAAGTATCATGTCTCTATTATTTAAATGGTTTCACTTTTCTAATGATGAAATGATATCCAATTTTTTTGTTTGGATTACGTTATGATGGAATGATGTTTATGAAAACCATTTTATTCTTGTGTTATGATGAATGATTTATGTTTATATGGTGGAACACGAAAGTATAATTTCAATATGAGATGGTTGGGAACAATATATCCCTCCAATGAATTGGGTAAAGATTTATATCTCATGAGATAGACATGGCTGGAATGGTAAGTTAATCCAGTTCAGTATTACAAGACTGAAACGAGGAGTGAACTCGATTCAGAAAGGGACTTTGTCCACTAAGATGGTCTTGGCAGCAATGCTTTGGCTACAATGGAAATCATAACATGTTATTAATGGTTTCCACAATTACATGTTTTATTCCCATACTATTTTATCATGATTGATGTTCCCTTATGATATATGCCTTACGTACTTCCAAGATTAATGTCTTTGCTCATGATTTTGTTGTTTAGATTTTATGTTCATGTTTTTGCATTCAAATGTTTATGGATTGTTTTATGTTCTCTATGTTTACCCTTAATGGGCATTTGATCTCACCCCTTTTATGTTTTCTTTTCCCTAGGATATAAAGAAATGTTTTAGGTATGAAAAAAGGGGAAGATCTTTATTGGGAGATGTTGAAGATCTTTCACCATGATTAGAAGATTTTATTCCGAGTTTCCAAAGACACTAAACTATTACGGTCCTTGTGTGTCTGTTTTTGTTATGTACTATTTATTCCTCAAAAGTAATGTAATGTCCATGTACGTCAAGATTTGGGTCTCTACAGTTGGTATCAGAGGAATGGTTTAGTCAACCTTTGGAAACTAGGATGCGAGAACTTTAGTGAGATCCCTAGAGATATTTCTAAGGTATGTTTAGGGATGTCCCTTAGGTTAAGTATAAGTATAGGTTATGGTCCTAGAATTACGGTAATGATCTTAGAATTAAAGATAAGATGTTAGATATTGAAGGTACTCCCCCTTTATTATGTTGTTTTCCCTAGAATGATTTTTGCCTCTCACACTATTCTTTTGGGGTTTTAGACGATGACTGGAACCCGAAGGATCCGTGTTGATCAATGCAATGTAAAATGCGATGATTGTACTCTTAAACAAACAAATTTTATTAGAGATGGAGTGAAAGATCTTATTGTTATACTTACCCAAGCTATGAATGATTCTGGACGTCCAAATGAGCAGAGAAGGGAACAATATTCTATTGAGTCCTTCATGAGGCAACGTCCACCTTCTTTCAGTGGGTCTTCTGATCCACTTGTTTCTAAACAATGGATTGGTACCACTGAAAAGATATTTTCAGTTCTTCAATGTTATGAACATTATAAAGTCATCTTATAAGTATATCGTTTGGAAGGTGAAGCTGTCAATGGTGGAATCTTATCAAGAATACGAGGCCAAGAGATGAAATTGAGTCCATGGAATTGGATGAGTTCAAGAACTTATTTTTCAATAAGTACATCCCTCTTATTCTTCGAACAAAGATGGAGAATGAGTTTCTTAAATAAAATAAAAAGGATGATGAATCTGTTGGTATATACAAAGCGAATTTTACAAGGCTTTCAAGGTATGCATCTAGATTTATCATCCAACCTGAAAGTAAAGTTGATCGATTCTTCAGTGGCTTAAAACCAAATCTTCGAAGGGAATTAGCTATAAGAGACTTCAGTAGCTATGAAGAAATTGTGCGTTGTGCTATCAAGGTATAAATGGAAGTTGGTGTTACATATCCATCTCATGGTTTTGCCAAGAAACGAAAGATGGAGTTCAAGGAGAAATCTCATAATAATGGTGAAAAGAAGATGAATGTTTTCTTTATGCTCAAAGTTTGGGAAGAATCATGGTGGAGATTGTCTTAAAAGGGACTAGACAATGTTTTAAGTGTGGAAAAGAAGGTCATCGAGCAGCTGAGTGTCGAAGTAATGGAAAAGAGATTCTAATGATGTGAATAAAGAAAAGACTGCATAGAACGCACCACCAACAATTCAATGCTTCAAGTGCAATGAAATGGGGATTTATGATAATCAATACACTAATACAAGGGTTAATGATGATCGACATGAGAAACTAGTTAAGGAAAAGGACAAAGGGAAGTCACATGCGATCACTATTGGCGATGTTGAATATGACAACGATGTGGTGGAATGATTAAGTGTTTATATAATGAGATTCCAAAAATAATGTTTTATATAGTATCATGGAATATTGTAATATTTATGTATTGGTCTATTGTGGTTTTCAATAATTTTATGGTACCAGTAACCATAGAAAGTGATTGAGATATTTTTGGAAAGAAGATGATATGTGCATAATGAAGGGATAAGGAGAAAATGAAATGTTTGACAGTATTCATGATCTCATGACTGATATAAGGAAACAGTTATATCATGGTTTGAGTATATAGAATTTTGGGGTTTTGATATGTGGAAAGAGTTAACTTTTGACAGCACTCATGTTTTCACTAAGATTCAATGGGTATTCATTTTTCAAGAGAATACATTATTAAGGCCTTCGAATGTTTGGAATGTGACCAAAAATACATATCTTATGATATATGGGGATCAACAATGGTATTAACATGCTCGTTATATGAAATATCTGGTAATCATTTTCACTACAATATGACAATGGACTGCAGTATTTTAGATAAGCCTAAAGATTGAAATGGATTATGTTGGACATAAGTTATTATTGTATTTTACGAAAAAAAGGAAATCCTGTAGAACGGGTGACAACCCGTCAGGTCGGACAAGGCTGTGGGAATCAAACCCACAACCGATGTGTGACAGGCCTTTATTTCCTACCACTGGCCTATAGAAAGTCCCTGGTTAGTAGAAACAAGATTTATTTTATTATGCAGGATGATAGATGAAGTATAAGTTCATTTTGGAACTATATATGATTAATCTCACCATAGATGGAATGATGTATATAACTTTTTCTAACTTATGTTTGAGAAAGATGGAATGACCTATCATTCTATCGCATGATCTGCTAAAACATCGCAAAAGAGAAATTCAACTTCATTTATTAAAGAGATGAAGTGGAAATTCTTCAAGGCATGAACAACGGTGAGATTATACCAAAATAAAGTAAGTGTTTATTCTAATTCAAATTCTCCAACTTTAGGGAAATGATCTTGAAAACCAAAAATGTTGTCATAGTACCCTTATATCGGATAAATTAGATGGTACCCTAGATCATCACAAATTTATGGCTTTGTGATTGTTGGATTTTTCATAGCCGTGTTCTCTACCACTCTCTATCAGAACATGATAGTTAGATTTATCTTCCATATCCATATTTTCACTTATGTTCTCTTATGTGGAAACCCAGTGATTAGTTAATTTGGGTAACCGTTACATTTCAAACTTTAGTTTTTAAAGTCAAGTTTTGGTATTCCTTTTTACGATGTGGGTTTCTATTAAAGAAACTTTCGAGTAGTACACCATTTAAATCCCCGACGAATTTCGAGGGAGAAATTCATTTTAAGGGGGTAGAATGTAACACCCTGAGATTTTATGAAAAATATTTTTTTAATTTCATTGATGTCTTGTGTTTTAAACTACAACAAGATTTCATTGCGCTATACGCAACACCGTATGAGCTTGCAGTATAGACAACACTATTCTTGGATCATGTTACACACAATTTTGATAGTAATTATTCTAAGAAACATTGAGTTTATATATATATATATATATTCAATGTATAAATGAAATATGGTTGGATTATATTATACGAAACAACGGATGAGTCTTGCACAACAAGCAACCCTGACTTGGCTTGCATTACATGCAATCACGACCTTCCTCGATAGCGTGTGTTGTACGCAATACCGGGTTTCACTAAACAACGATATATTGTTATAATATTATAATGGACTAGCTGTTATGAATATTATTAACTACATTTTTAATTTTAAAACATTATTATTCATCTTACACATTTTCTAGAATATGGTATGAGATCAAAATAAAATTTTCGTGTAAAATATTTATTTTTCAAAAATTGCATTTTTCCCGCCTTTTGATGACGCGCCCACCTTAAATCTTATTTTTGACATTTCTATAAGTTCAATTTGAAAAATAAAATTATTCTTTGGAATCGGGATATAAAAATTTACTTTGGATAAATTTTTCATATTATTATGATAACTTTCATATTTTAATGAATAGTAAAAACACGCTATATTTTAATTAAAAACAACTTTTTCCATCATAGTAATTTATATGGTAAAATTATATTTTTAATTGGTTTTAAAGTGTAATTAGAATATATTTTTACCATTTAATCAAATGTTGTTCATTGGAATTAATTTTACTTTGAAATTGGATATAAACAAGTATAAATCTTTTGATTGTTTTTGTTTCTCAAAAACACGCTATTTGTTTTGATAACGGGAATTAATTTTAAAATTAATAAATGCCAATTATATGTTTTGAATTTGGAAAAATAGACATCAATTTTGAATTCAGAATATCAAATAATACTTATGCTGAATTTTTGGTATTTTTCTGAAAAACTTCAATTTTCGATGAATAGTGAAACCACTTAGTGGTAGTTAAAAAACTGACTTTTTTATTTAAATGAAATTTTACCACTCCAGTGAATTGAATTAAAAAAATCCAAGAGACGCGGTTAATATCAAGGACTAAAATGTGGTTCAATGAGATGAAAATAATTTTTGGTGAATAGTAACTTTTTCCTTTTATTGACCACGGTTAAAAGTAAATAGGGTAATTAATGGTCAAAATGATATTAATATTGTCCTAAAACATGTCCAAATTCTATTGGATAAGTATAATTTGACCAAAAACAATATTAGGAATAAAATATGACCATTTAGGTCCACTTGGATTAGATTTGGACATTTATTATTAATTTATTTAAAGAAGGGTTAAAGTAGTTAAAATAAAAGTTTAATAAATAAATAATTTTTAATATAAGGTTATACATAAGATAAATTCGACTATAAATATTCATTATAGATATAAAAATATATAATACAAAATGGTATTTTATTTTTAATTTTTAGAAATTAAAGAATTTAATTTATTTGTGACACAATGATGATGTATTAATTATCTTATTAATGAAATATTGACATAATTGATGTTATAAATACACAAATAAATGTAATTTCAGACATTTTATGAATTACACTAATTTTATAGGTTAATATGAAATGTTAGTATTGATTTAATTATCGTTTTTCAAACAAATCATTCTGTTATGATTTTCACAAAAATCAATTACCAAATAGTTTCCAAATTGACATAAAATAGTTTTAAAAAAAATATTATATTATTAATTGTTGTTTTGTTCCTAAAAATCTAAGGTTTGGCCAAATGACTTATACAATGTTTTATATATTAGTAATAAACAACTTGGGGTTAGTTTTTCTTGTTATAGTTAGTTTATTAACCTTATAGTGTAAAAAAACAAGAAGACACGGTAAAAGAAAAATTATTTAACTTAATGTTAAATCTGAATGATAAGGTTAAAATAGAAACCTAAACTTGTATAAATTATATTGGATGAGTGGATTTAGACCCATACCCACCTTATCTTCAAAATAAATCAATTTGGATCTATTAGAAACCGAATATGACTTTATTATAAAATAATATTTTTAGTTACTCCAAAGGTGCCCCTCTCCGCCCTTATAAAAGGGCACCTCCTCCCTCTCTTCCTCACACCACTTTGATCCTTAAAGATCGGCCAACCCCTGACAAATTATCTTTTCCACATACACATAAACATCCTAGAGGTTATGGTCATCTTCAATGTCGAAATTTAGTGCCATAAGAGGAGGTCTCAAAGAGGCGCTTCAAAGAAGAGGTAATGTCTGTTACCGATTCTTTCAACTTTATTTCTTCTTCCACTTCTTCTTATTTAGTTCTTTCACTATGAAGTAATTACATCAGTATAACTCATATACTGATATGTTATTATAAGTATGAAACAACCATATTTCACCATATATCCAACCTACGGAAAACGAAATCACCACGCGTGCGTACATACGTAATACCGTCTCTACGCCGTGGTGAAATCTGTTTTTCCACCAACACCCTACATGGATGGGTATAATGGTGTAAATAATAACTATATATGGTTATTATAACATCATAATGATTCTGATATATTATACCATCCACTCCAATTCTATTAAATAATTATGGTAACGATATCATCCCTCATGCATATGTACAGACTACCGTCTCCACGACGTGATGAGATTCATTCTCCATGTTAACCATACATGAATGATCATAAAGTTTATATAATGAATAATAATTAAATATATGAAATAATAATGATACTTGATTTATGTATATATATATAAATGTATGTCATCTATTTAGTTTCATTCAATTCAATAAGGAAACGAAACCAGCGTTCATGTGTACGTACGGCCTACCGTCTCCATGAATGGTGTATTTCATTACTTTTATTGATCTATAATATATATATGTATATGATGAATATATATTATATATAAATCATTTATTACATTCTGGAATTAAGTAAATCAAGATATAACTAATCATATCAAGAACAACAAGTCCAAACACGTACGATATATAAAACGATTTAACCCAAAATGCTGCTTTAACATGGAACTTACAAAAGAACGGGAAATATAAAGTCATACGTGAACCATATATGATATCATAAAAATTAATATGATTCATTAATAAGTCAATGAGATTATTTAAATCATTATACAGGAGGTTCGGAAACGTATGAAGCATATCAGACCTAAGGTAAGGGATAATTGTGCAAATTGGATTTTTATCCGAGATTGCTTATTCGTAAGTATTTACTGGGGTTATGGCTATCATTTATGTCCATGTTTTATAAAAGTGTATTCATGTATTTTTAATGTCCTTTTTAACCATTTGACTTTTACCCCATGGTATGGAAGAATCTTTCTTTTATTTACCCTACAAGGTACTTTTTGACTTTTCCAACAAAAGTATGAGAATAAGGTTTTTTTAAAGTATACGGTATGAAAGGATTTTTACGGTTTTATAAATCCTTTTTTTAATGAAGCTTCCACCAAAATATTTCACGACTATTTTCAAAAAAATCCTTTTCTATTAAAATATCATGACATTTTGTGAAAAGAAAATGATTTTGAAGAAAGAAGGATATTTTCCTCAAGAATTCATTTCAAGTGATTTATCAAAACCATTTTCATCTAAGATGACATTATTTCACATGTGTATGTTTCAAGTATCATGTCTCTATGATTTAAATGGTTTCACTTTTCTAATGATAAAATTATATCCAATTTTTTGTATTGATTACGTTATGATGGAATGATATTTATGAAACCCATTTTATTCTTGGGTTATGATGAATGATTTATGTTTATATTGTGGAACACGAAAGAATGATTTCAATATAAGATGGATGGGACCTATATCTCCCTCAAATGAATTGGGTAAATATTTATATCTCATGAGATAGACATGGCTGTAATGGTATATTAATCTGGTTCAGTGTTACAGGACTGAAATGAGGAGTGATCTCGATTCAGAAAGGGACTTTGTCCACTAAGATGGTCTTGGCAGCAATGCCTTGTCTACTATGGAAATCATAACATGTTTTTAATGGTTTCCACAATTACATGTTTTATTCCATGTTATTTTATCATGATTGATGTTCCCTTATGATATATTCCTTACGTACTTCTAAGATTCATGTCTTTGCTCATGATTCTGTTGTTTAGATTTTATGTTCATGTTTTTGCATTCAAATGTTTATGGATTGTTTTATGTTCTCTATGATTACCCTTACTGGGAATTTGAGCTCACCCCTTTTATGTTTTATTTTACCTAGGATAAAAAGAAAGGTTTTAGGTAAGAAAAAAAGGGGAAGATATTTATTGGGAGATGTTGAAGATCTTTCACCACGATTAGAAGATTTTATTCTGAGTTTCCAAAGACACTAAACTATTACAGTCCTTGTGTGTCTGTTTTTGTTATGTACTAAGTATTCTGCAAAAGTAATGTAATGTCCATGTACGTCAAGATTCAAGTCTCTACAAAATATATACCTATGAAAATTGGTGTAGTGAAAAGGTGATAACTTTTGGAGGTATTGATTGTGTTTTGATAAATGTATGAGGTTTATGCAACCCTTATGTTTATGATATGAAAAAATTTAATTTTTTAAGAAAGTATTTACTTTTGGTAGACATAATTTTTTAGGTATTGGTAGAATTAATAGTTTATATGATTTCTGATTTTGAGGTAATTATGGGTTTACACAATTTGGGAACATATGTTCTATCATAGAGATAACCATGATATTGAAAAGTGATTATGTGATTAGGAGATTAATTTTATTTTGAAATATGTTCAATTTTTTTATAACTTTATATGATTAAGGAAAATAGACTATTTTTGGATTTTATTTGAGCAATAATGTTTTGATTATATTTTTGAGTCGTATATGATTTTATAGAATAATTGTGGTGATTCTGGTTATTTATATAAATGGTTAGTATACCTGGATATTCTGTGATTTCAGAGATTAAATTTTTGGTATGAGACATTTAGAGTGATTGATTTTATCTTTGGAAAAATGTTAAATTTATCTTGGAATATTATTTGGTCCAATCCCTCTGAATATTGGGATTCAATCCTAGTCTAGACTATTTTGAAGAATTTTAAGGATTTTTATTTTTTGAATGATCTAAGTTAAATTGTATGTATTACTTTTTAATTTTTGAGATTAAAAGTAGTTTTTCTTAATTTGAAGTTTTTTTTGAATTACCTTATATTGTTCGAACCATTTTGGTTTTGGTTAATGTCTAATGATAAATTAATATATTGTTAACTTTTTTGGAATATTATATCATTTTGGGTTGATTCTAGTGCTTCAGGCATGAAAAATCAATACTCATCATTTGAATAAAAAGATTATTTTGTGGTGGGAATTAATTAATCATGAAATTACACTTTTAAATTAACTATATTTCCCTATGTTATTAGTATATATAGAAATGAAATTCCATAACTGTTGGAAAAATATTTTGAAATAAAAACATTATCTATTTACTTTTCTTGCTATGAAATCAATAACCTTTTACCCTATAAAATATTTATGGTTTTATGATTGTTCTAATTCTCATGGACATGTTCTCAACCACCCTCTATCAGTAGATGGGTGTTATATTTTCTCTAATATGTCTATGTTTTCATAAAAGGAATCCTAATATGTGTTATCTCAGGTGAACTTTATACTCCTTTTTCTATCTTATTAAAAGAAATTTTTTTAAATCCTTTTTTCGATAAGAGATTTAAAAAAAGTCACTTTGAATAGTTAAAACCTTTTTACCAAGACTATGTTCAAATTTTTAGGACTCAATTTCCAAAATATGTGTAGAATGTGAAATCGAGATATTTTTTTAAAAGGAAACACTATGTTTGATAACATACAACATAAGGCAAGGCGATCTTAAATAAAAAGATAAATATTATATTAATGTGGAAATTATAAACTAGTTGATTAATTGGAGGTAATGAAAATTATTAACTTAATTATGAAATATAAAATCGTCCTAATAAAAAATATATATTAAATAATTTTTATTAAATTGAGCACTTAATTTTAGTGAAGTAATTTTATTCTTTAAATATACATTCTTAAAAAAATGTTTTTTATTGCTTTTGTGAGAGATTACAGTAATTAACATATGGAAATTTTAAAAACTATATTTTATGAAATAAATATATTTCTTGAAATCAGTATATGAAAATTATCCTATAGTGAAATTTTGATATTTTTATAAAAATTTTGATATTTCATTAAATAGTGAAAAATATTGTTTTTTTAATTTTAATTAGTTATTTTGTATTTTATATAATCAAATTATGTTTTTTTGGAATGGTTTTTATATATGAATTTATCAAAAAAAACATTTTATATTTATAATGTGTATTTTGGAAAAAAAACTATTTTATTTTGCATTTTATCGGTTTAATTTTAAATTAATTATTGAAAATTAAATATATTTAATTTTTAAGAATTTATTATTTATTTATAATCAGTGTTTTTAAAATTTTTTAAATATTTCACTTTTATTTATGGACAATATAAATAGTAAGCTTAGTAACTTTAGTAAACAAATTAAAGGGTTAATCGAGTAGTTTAGCTAAAAAAGAAATGTATAATGACTAGAAAATAATCCTAAAAATTGAAAATAAATTATTTTATGAGTAATATTCATTCATAATAAATAAATATTGGGTTATATTTCGATTTATGTTCATTTTGATGAGATTATGACCTTTATATATTTTATTTAATGAAATGTGAAACATGTCACTCTTTTTTTTAATACGTATATGATTTTTTATAAGCTGTTATCTAAAACTTATGACTAAATATAAATAGTATTTTTAAATATAATATATATTATATTCAAAATAATATTTTATTTTTAATTTTTAGTGAAAAATAATTACCCTAAATTCTTGTATAGTAAGAGATGGAGTAATTATTTAATTAAGGGAAAACTAAAATAAATTGTATTAAAAATATTAAAATTAGTATAACATTAGATAATTAATATAATATAAGAAGATTTTAGATAAATCTTACTTGTTAGGTATTTACTAATTTTATTGAAGTTATCTTATTGTATTTATATTTTTAAAAGTAAAAGTAATGAAAAGTTTCAAAATTATCATTAATGATATTTTAAAATAAATCATAATTTATTAAATGATATAAAATTCATAAAAATATTTAATTTGGAAAAACTATTAGTATAAGATTTAAAATGTCAACCATGAACCTATTATTAGTCATTTTTTATTTTATAGTAAAAATATTGACCCTCAATGAGTAAAACCTAATGTTGTCATGATTAGAGTCAATAGTTTTAAATAAGGGTTAAAACTAAATGATAATGGGTAAAAAGTGACCTAAACTTATTTAAAAATAATCAGATAATATTATAACAAAATATAATAAAAATATCTTACTTTATTGCTATTTTGAATTGATAATTAATTTATATTAATTTAATATTTTGAGGAATTACAAAAGTGCCCCTCCCCTCTCCTATAAAAGGGAACCTCTTCTTATCATTTCATCGCACTTAAAAACCCTTTTGGTTACTACAATACCAACAAACATACATTCCTATATTCCCTAAAAACACTCTCTAGGACTTATTTTATGCATAACATCAGTCTTATAAGGATTAATTTTTTAATCAAAGATGATTTTACAAAGAAGATGTATAGTTTTTATTTGCTTGTTTTAGTTAA
This sequence comes from Viscum album, assembly GCA_963277665.1. Lineage (NCBI taxonomy): Eukaryota > Viridiplantae > Streptophyta > Magnoliopsida > Santalales > Viscaceae > Viscum > Viscum album. Next base: position 3,929,353 of record OY728165.1, read on the forward strand.
TTTTCTCCTTAAACCACCAGAAAATATTATTAAACCATAATAAAATAAAATAAACAGTATCCAAAATATAATTATATGTTATTATGTGTATTTAATAAGATATATCCATCTCCACTTCCATCACATGTGAAATGAAGACGTTGTTCATGTGCACGGCGGACAACCGCCTCGTAAACCGATGTGATTCAATTTTTATCACCATCCTTCATGATTTTTTATAATGTTTTATTTAATTTTCATAATTCAGAGTAATGAAATATTAATCATTCTAAACTAATAATATTCCATTTATCTTCTTACCTTTCCATGAACATAAAAACGATATCTTCATTGGTGTGTATGTGTGGACTACCACCTCCAAGAAGCAGTGTGATTCAATTTTTATAACCACATCATACATATGATATATATAAATATATTTAAATAAATAATATTATATATATGATATTATTATAATTATATAAAGTTAAAATTATACTTACCTTCTTTCCATAATGATCAATGAAAATTCAAAACATTACTCATGTGTATGTACGACCTACCATCTCTATGCTTATAATGTAGTTCATTTTTCATAACCATATTTAATGGTTTGGTTTAAAATTATAATATATTTTTTTAAATGATTATTATTTAATTTCTATTATTCTAGATATGATGTAATTATTACCTTTTTACCATATAGAAATTATCGAAGTCATTTTGTACTTATGAAATGAATGTCATCAAAAAATCTGACGTGATCATTAATAATAGTGTAATTGTTATAAAATGGTAATAAGTGAAATAAAATTAGTAATAAAATTGAAAATTTTTCTTAATAAAGTAAATAATTTACCTCATTTTACTATTTATGATGATAAAGACCATATGTGATGAGACGAACTCAAGGTGAGAGACTCTAACTAAAACACATCAATTTAAATGTTTCAAAGATTTATTTTCTAAATATTTATATTTATTTTCAATATTTTTAAAATAATCATTATTAATGTGTATATATTGAAAATAATTTGTTAAAAATAAATTTTTTTAATTTCTATCAAAAAAATTCAAAACGTAATCTTTTAATGTTTTGTGTAAGAGGATTTATTTTAAAAATCCTCTTTTAAAGTTTTTTACAAAAGTTCAAAAGGAATTTTTTTTACATATATTGAATTAGAGGATTTTCCAACTTTCATAACACCTCAATTAATTGAAGGTTCCTTTACAAGTTTACGTGGTTAATTTCAAAAAAAAATCTTTTTTGGTGCATAATATTATTTTAAAATAACAGATTTTCCCCAAGGAATGTTTTTATGATGAAAGAATTCATGTTTTATGATTTTGTTATGGTCAATGAGAATTTTTTATGATGGTGGGTGGTTTCATTATAAAAAAATACAACTGTGTCCATGATTGACCTCTGATGCATTGGATATGTTTTATATTGTATGTTGACCATGATGGTTATTTCAATTTTAACTATGATGGTTACATCCAAGTATTTCTGTGAGGGTTTTTTTTATTATAGCCATATGGGTCACATCATATGGTAGCTGCGAGGGTTACATCATAAATATGTATATTAAGAATATAATTACGCAAGATACCTATATGATTTATTTAAGCTTGATATATTTGTTTACAATATAATGTTTTCACAAGGTATGTTATTGTGTTTATGTTCAAAGGAAAGTATATGTTAATTATTAAGGGTGAAAAGTATAACCTTGTGAAAAAAATTTCACGAGTTTGTAATGTTTTCAGAGAAAACATTATAGGTTTTATTTTTTCATTAATATTTCTTACTAAATGATTTTGGAAATATTTGTGCAGAAAATGTGGTTTCTTCGGTACATAAATGTTTATTTTGATCCCAATGTTTATATAAAAATTGAAAATTTTTATATGTATTCATGGGATAATAGTTTCTTTCATTATTTTTATGTCCCTTACAAGGAATTTTAGGCTCATATCATGTTTTAAAAAAATCATAGGGTTTATGGGACTGTGGATACAAGGATGACTTTAAGATAAAAAATGTGAATATTTATCATGAAAATAAATCATTTTTTAGTTTAAATATTTTTTAATTAAAAATTGGATACGACATAGAAGTTTCTACTTTTAATTTATAGGTTTACTTTGTAAGAGTTTTTCCTAATTCTATAAAACTCTAAACCTAAAAGATATTTGGAAAAATAAAGTGATTTATAGTGTTAAAAAACTATAATATATATTATTTAAGGTCATGTCCTTACAACCACAATTATTCTGGTAAACCCCAATATAGTTGTATCCTAACCATTTCCTCACAACCAAACATGTTTTCCAAAGACCACGCCCTAATTAAAACAATTCCTGAGAACTAGGCATAGTCATCTCTCTTCCATGAGAATTAAAAAAAATCAACCATCACCCATTCCTATAATTAAAGAATAGAACCCAAGGTATTCTTTTACATTCCATACATCACGAGGATCTCACTCTTCGACATCTTATGATGCACTTACAAATCCATGACTTCACATACACCACTATATGAGCATAATTCTACAAAAGTCCTTTATCAAACCAAAAATAACATACCAGTATCTTAGTGTATAGCTGATGCTTTATCATCATACTTGAGATGATGTTAAGATATTGTTCATGATTGTCTCTAGAGTAATATTATTCTAAGATAATATTGATGAATAACACTATAAACTCATTCATTTCATAAGATCACAATTCTATCCCACGGGCCTTAGGTCACCATGCCTAGAAGACTTTTATCATACCCACTTGAGTTGTTAGCTAGCTCATGGATTCTTTATCAACTAAAATCTCATGGGATAATGCACCTGTGACATCGGTTCCACAATCCAAATGACATAGTGCATCACCAACACTTCATTCTCCATGGTCTAATTATCACTTAACCATTACACACACTTGTGTAACATAAACATAAAACCGGATTCTGACTCCAATGAGTCATATCGTAGGAAAAATCAATGAAGAAACCATAAACACATGCACTTGATCACCTCGTTTTCTCCTAATCCAACTCATAACCATCAAAAACCACCACCTACACATCCAATACCTATTCCAGGCACTTAAATGAACATTTCCCTATTAAAACCAACCATAGTCATAAAGAACTAGCCCACAAGTGAACCATCTAAAAAGAAAGAGGCATCCAATGAGTCTGAACCTCAAATCCAGTTTGACCATTAATTAACCATTTTCAAGAGTCCAAAAAACCTATATATGCATCACACACTCAACAACACTCATAAATCAGTTGACCCATATTATAGGTCACCCTCAAAAGTCAAATGACACTAACTCCCTAATCTAGAGTGACATCAATAATTTTTTTAGGTTTTACCAACTAGACCTACCAATAAAGTCTCATGTCTTGTCATTAGGTCCAACCACCTAGGTCTATTCACATTCATACAAGGCCACATATCATGGGACATCCAACAACCACTTGTCCCAACATCACACTACATAATCATATCATAACCCCCATCCTTAGGTCCTCACATCCAAAAGGAATAACACATCATAACAACCACCAAAAACTTGGGAAACCATCCTCCTCTAGTATCTACAAATCAGACCAATACTTTGAGTACTAGGCCACATAACCATCCTCAAGAAAAAACCACAAAAAGGTTCCAATGATAATATATCCAAAACCATATTGACCAACCCATGTCATTTTACCTACCGTGAACAAGAACTGCACCATTATCCTTATCGTCGAGTGTATCACCATAGATCCACAGAACCTTCCATCATAAATAAATCCATAAAATCAGCCTCTAGTAGGCCTATAGCATGTGTATCATATTTGACAGCACTGATTCCTAAGAAGCCTCTTGAATCTACATTCCTAGAGTATAAAAAAAATAAAAATTCTCTTCCCAAAAGACCAAGAGACAAAACTAAATCCTAAATAATCAAATATAAACCACATGTGTGTCGCCCACGGTGAAATTAATATATAAAAGTAACATCGAAAACTAAGAACATCAATAACATGATTTTGTAAAAGAGACATCCTACCAAAATAGGTGTTCAAAATGCACCGTTTTATATCCATCATCGGATTTGACACATTCCTATATTTATATTCTATTAATACCAAAATATTGAAATTATAGGAATGTAACTTCTCGTATTCAAATTTGTAACCTCCTAGACCGAATTCTATTAAACTGGTTCCCTGAGACTGTCCACTACAAGATCTCAAGTGCACATCCTCATATGCAAGAGGATTCTGAATAGTAGCAAGTGTCTAAGGTTAAACTGTGAGGATACTACACCCCCATATCAATGTACACAACCAAAAGTAAATAAACAAACATCATACACATCTGAGTATTCCATATGAATTTATAATCTAAAATAGAAGAATTATTTAATGAAATTAAACACAATAAATGCCTAAAACTCCATTCCATACATTCAACATCAATCACCAACTAGACTGATCACATGTAAAAATAAACAACCGAAAAATAATTATATCAGGCTCTACTTTCATCTCTGAGTTATGAAACATAGCTATTCTCTTGTTCCATATCGAGCTACACCAGCCTGAATAGTAAAATCCACAAGAGAATCCCACTCAATAATTCAATCTTAGGCCTCTCACATATCCATAATGTATATATAGTTAATATAAAATTATATATAAGGCCTTCACAAACATATATGTTCATGTAAAGGGGGTGAGAAATAAGTCTCAGTTGGTAACCTTCAATGGAGAGCTTAAAAATTATTATAATATGTGCATACACATACAATATACTCATCCCAGATGAAAATTATTAAAATAATAAATACAAATAAAATCAAAATTTATCATTAATTATATTACCTCAATTGACCATACCTACTTCATCCAATGATGAGGTGTCTCTAAGAACATCTTGATGATTTTGAATCCGAACTAAAATGTGGTAATCACAACCATGGAAAAACTTACCAAACCTCATGAAATTACTCATTATATCTCAGTCGGTACCTAGACAGATCATTACCATGTACTCATTTTAAGATAAAGTACCACAAAATATCTGAAGGATCATCCCAACATATAACCCATATTATAAAACTATAGTACTTATAGCATTAGTCCAACACATAAACCATATATTAATATAGCAGTTCCTAGGGAATCTGTCTGGAACATAAACCATGGATGATGAATGGAATATCCATCACCCTAAACCATGGATGAGTAATTTCATGTCAAAACCCTAAATCCATGGATGATGAATGTCATTTCTAGCACCCTAATACATTGGATGAGGTTTTCCATGTCTAGCACCCTAAAATCATTGATGAGGAACCCCTGTACAAAAGCCTAAAACCATGGATGTGGAATAGAATGTCCAGAACCCTCAAACCATGGATGAGTAATTACATGTCTAGTACCCTAAAACCATATATAATACTTGATTCCTTGGGCATTTTTTTGACAGCTAAACAGTGGAGGAAGAGTATACATCCAAATTCATTAACCATATATAGTACATGGTTCCTTGGACGTCAGTTTGACGAATAAATCATGTAGTATACTACACATGAATGGAGTATAAAACCAAAATATTAACCACACATTGGTATCACCATGTCCACCAAATCATCAAAAACAAATATCAATATTTCATAAACCTTGGTAAAACAGTCCTTCCATTAAAACTATGAGTTCCAAGGAAAAAAATGCCATCCAACCACATATCATACAGGCATGGAGCATCATATCCATCCCAACCAACCTCATACCTGGAGAATCACATTAGATATATGGAACTATATCTGTGGGGTATAATTTCCAACTCTAACCCCAAGAAACCCATCTCAGTAACCCATGCTCCAACTATGGAAACTAAACCACATCACAACATCCTCATGGGTGTAAAAAAAATATTGTCTCAAAAACCAAGATAAAAACATCAAGGGATAACCAAAATTTCTTGATCTTCATCACATCTTAGCCTCATCGGTACACCCCATAAATAGAAAAAAGTCCATAGTAAGAGAAAGAAACCATAAAAAGGGTTCCTCGATCTCATACAAGGACTAAAAAAAATCCCATCATAAGAAATATCCTAATGTTTATCTTATCAGCCTCCATATAATCCTCTATCAACAACACCCTAGAAAATGCACCCAAAAGAAACACCATTCCACAAAAACATTCTCAATTGATGGCTACTGAATCCCATGAAAACTTGATTACAAATCAGACACAGGTGTATTCTCAGGAGTCCCTCAGGATTAACTCAACACCATAATGATAGATGACCATAACCACCATCCTATGGTGTTAACACATCCTGATAGCTCCAAAAACAATAATCCTTAAACATATGATCTAAACATGAACTTCTCTTGCACTACTAAAAATTCATGTTATATCCATGGTTCCAAACCGTTGCTATAGGACTATAGCCACGGTTTGATTCATGGATATGGGTTTAAAACCACAGTTTAATCCATGGTAATATCACTATAGAAACGGTTTAGAACCATGGTTATACCATAGGACATAGACACTTTATTTCCATGGTTAAAAATCGTGGCTATATGGTCTAAAAATTCATTAAAAATATCACCTCATACACTCCCCCCCCCACTCCCCTTGAATCCCCCATGATACCACCCCCCGGTAGCCCCCTCCACCCTACAAAGACCCCGGGATAGCCCCCCTCCCTCCCCAAAAATTATCCCCCACCCTCTCCCATGGACAGCCCCCTCCCAAAAAAACAGCCCCACCCTCTCCCCTGCACACCCCCTCCACCTTGTACTAGCCCACACCCCTTCATTCCCTCCCCTTGATAACCCCTCCCCCTATAAAGACCCCTGGACATGATTATAATATGAACATCCCCCCTTCCCCCCTAGACACTCCCCCTACTAGACACCCCTCCCCATGTACACCACCTTCCTGAACATCCCCCTCTCCATCCTGGGCACTGGACACCCCCCACCCTCCCTCCTAGACAACCTCTCTCCCCTGGACACCCCTCCACTGAGACAATAGACACCCCCGCCCTCCCTCCTAGACAACCTCCCCTACAAAGACCCACATCCACTCCCCATGGACATCCCCCCTTTGTCCCCCTTCCCCCTGGACAACCCCCCTTCCTGGACATCACCCCCCCTCTTGGAAACCCCTCCACCCTGGACCCCCGTTCCTAGACAGCACCCCTTCCCCCTTCATGGACACCCCTCGCCCAGGATACTGGACCCCCACCCTCTCTGTTGGACACCCTCTTCCACCTGTACACCCTCTTCCCCCTGGAAACCCCCTTCCTGGACACCCCCCTCGTAGACACCCCTCCTCGTGGACACTAGACACCCCACCCCTCCCCCCTGGACACCCCTCCCCTGAAAATCTCCCCTCCACTCCCCCTGGACACCCCTTCCTGAAAAACACCACCCTCTAGAACACTATACAACCCCTTCCTGGATCCCCCCCCCCACCTAGACACCCCTCCCCGTGGACTCTAGAAACCCCCACCCTCCCTCATGGACACCCATCCCCTAAAAATTCCCCCTCCACTCCCCCTCGACACCCCATTCTTGGAAAACCCCCCCTCTTGGAGACCCCTCCCCCTGTACTCCCCCTTCCTGGACAGGACCTCACCCATGTTGGACACCCCTCCCCCCTGGACACTAGACACCCCCCTTCCGGGACTGCATCCCCCCTCCTGGACACTGGACACCCCCTTCTTGGAAAGCCCCCCAAACCCTGTACACCCCCACCCTCCCTCCTAGGCACTGGTCCCCCTAACCCCCCCCCCCCCCCCACTCCGCCCTAGAAAGCCCCATCCTCCTAGAAAACCCTCCTCCTCCAGACCACTCCTGTAGACCCCCATCCTAGGCACCCCCTTCCAGTAGCCCCCCTGCAATGCCCCCCCTCCACTCACCCCCTGGACAGCCCCCCCCCCCCCCTCTTGAAGACCCCTCACTCCTGGACACTGGACAGCCCCCCCCCCCCTCATGGACACTGGACACCCCCCCCCCCCACCTTCCTTGACATTAAACACCCCCTCCCTCCTGGACACTGCCTGCATCACCCCCCTCCACCCCCTCCACCCGCAGCCCCCCTTCCCCTACAAACACCCCTCCTGGACAACCCCCCCTTCTGCGACCCCTCCCTCTCGGACAACCCCTCCCCCTGTATAACCCTCCCTCTTGGACACCCCCACACAACATATACCCCCCTCATGGACACCCATCCCTCTGTACTCTCCTACCCTCCCTCATGGACACCCCCTCCCCACCTGAACCCTCCCACCCCTTCCCCCCATGTGCATCCTCTTCCCTCCCCTCTCCCTTCCCCCTCCCTCCTGGACACCCCTACAATATACTATGTATTCTAGAAAAAAATAGGTCACCTACATATTAAAATACTCTCCAACCATAAAAAAAAGTTCATGCATAAATGACAGGATGTATCAGGGTGGAACACCCAACTCATCACCTTCCCAATTTGGGTGCCAATGATTTGGGTCATGTTAGAATGGTATCAATGTATTCTGAGTCCTAGGTAAGTAGTTTATAGTTTATGCTTATATTAGGATTGGTTTGGTAAACTAAAGACAATGGTGTGAAGGGGTTAATTGTTGGATTATCATCCCAGAGGACCCAATAATGGTTATATGGCCAATGTATCCATTCACACCCCCCTTCCCTCTTCCCCCAACACCCTGCCTTCCACCACCACACCCCCCCAAACTCCACACCCCTCCCCCTTCCCCTATCCCCCCCCGCCCACCCACCTGCACACCCACCCCCTATCCACCCCCAAAACCCCCTAAAAGAGTTCATCATGAATAAAAAAATATTAAGACAACTATTCTTATTCCTGAAGAAAGGCTAATTAAGATTATGTCTAATGTTTAAACTGTAGAAGGAAGAGATAAACCGAAGGTGTCACATCAGTCAATGGATCCAATTATCCTTGGATAACTTGCTGATGGATAATGAATAGATGGTGTGGCCATGGAAACTATTGAACATTCTCATACACCACCTATACCATCACCACCTCTTATTGTGTATGAGGAATCACCCTCTATTAGTAAGATATTATAAATTTATAAAATGTAATATTTTTCCACTGATATTTTAAATGAGTTTGATAATATTTGAGGATATTATAATTAGGTTAAATAGGAGTTAAAATGTAATAATGATGTTATTAGAGAACATAATAAGTCCTCTATTCCCAATGTTGATTTTGACAAGTTGGTTGGGTTAATGACTACCCAAACAAAGTTGATTAAAATTATCCAATCGTTCCCTCCTATTTAAAAAGTTGTTTTTGGATTATGTTTTAAAGAGAATAATGATGTGAATGGTCGAGTTAGATATTTGAAGGATGTTTATAATACAAGGTCTTAGTTCAATGATCTTGGTGTTATGGTTGTATCTCAAAGGTACATGTTCCAGAATCATTCAATGGTTAAATTAGACATGTCTCAAGGTGTTCTTGACGAGGTTAAGTCTTTCCGGACTAAAATTAAGGGAATCCTATAGACATTATATAGTGTTGTATTAATCTAGTTTGATTACATCAAAATGTTTCAAACATATATAACTTCCACCTCAGAACCTTCGGTTGTTCCAGTTTTTTATATTGGAGTTGATCAACTTCTTGAAAAATTGAATTGTGTATACTTACAAATTCAGTCCCTATAGTGTGATATGTTCACACCATTCCTTAGGAAATATTTTAAGAGGAATTTTATGGGTGAGTTCCATGATACAAGAGAAGATGTAATGAATCTTGTAATTGGAACTAATATATCCTTAAAATTAAGTAGTGGTCTTTTATGATGAGTTTGATGGTAATTTTAATGAGATCATGAATGTCTCTATGGATGATCAATGTATGGATTTTAGATCTATTTTTCTATTATCTAGAAAATTTTATTATTTTTTAACCTCTTTGAACAAGGTCTATAAATAATTTCAAGGTTATATTATTATTATTCATTGAAAAAGGTTGTGGTTATTAGAAAACAATTTTTTAAAACAAAAAAAAATTATGGAAATATAGTTTTAAAACAATCAGGAAATTACAGAATTAAAATTAAAAGTTTAGGCAGAGGGAACCTACCTCAACCTCAAGGCGCATTGCTTTTGACAACGACAACTCGGATATTCCTTTTTTCTTCTTGTAGGCATATGCAATTTCACACATATATTAGGACACCTTGCCCCTATGTACATATTTTCATTGCCAAATATTCCCAAGGTGGTCCTTAGATGTATGTTTATAATTGAATATACCCCTTTACACTTACACATGTATGCATTTTTCATATCTATATATAAGAAAATCTATCCCCAATATATATATTCATACTACCATTAGTGAATATATAAAACGGGAGAACTTATATAGGTATATGCCTACATATTCATACACATGTAATCCTTCGTCAACGGTGACTCGAATCCATCTCAATGAAAACCAAAATGCAGTTCAAAAATTTAAGGAACCTAAAAATAAAAAATGACTTAATTAAAATTGAGTCAAAAAATAAAAACAGAATAAAACAGACCCAAATATGATTTTAATCTCACTATCATCGATGGTGGAAGATAGAACTAGAGTCATCCTAAGATATCGGCTATAATAAAATAGTGGGAAAATGAGATATAACAACTTCTTATATGTATGTGTTCAGTGTGTCAACTGTACATGAGAAATGATACATAAATCTATAACCAACAATGAAAAAATAATATTAATATTGATATGTATATCCCAATACTAAATAACATGATTATTAATAATCCTCTTTATTTTTCAAACATCACCTTCAATTTCCTATTCAAAAATAAAAAATCACCAAAATATACGAATAATGTAAACTTTTATCCGCACTTCAATGTGATAAATGTGGATTAGACATTGTTCTTAACCTAGAAAATCCATTACATGAACAATATTTCACTGTTTATCTTTTAAAAAATAATAACATAAAAAAATTTATATTTCTTTCAACCTGTGATTGTCTCCATATTCACATATAATTATTTTTCATTCCCCAAGATTAAGACTGAACAAATCTCCCCTTTTACTATTTTTTTCTTAAAATAATTTCAATGAACAATAAAAAATACAATTACCCCCCCCCCCAATTATAAGAGAGAATACCACATGAGAAACGATTCTCCATTGCATGAACACATGCATGAAAAGCTCACCACTAACTACATTAAATTAACAAAAATCACAACAACATTTTTATTAGTGATACATTTTAATCAAAAACAAAAATTGTCCGAAATTTATATCATAATCCATTATGTAAACATTTCTCAACCAAACTTTTCAAGTTAAATAATTTCACCTTTTTAAATTCATTCTCCCCTATTCTTGTTTTGTAAAGCTCACACACCATTTCCATCAAAAATATTTTACAAAATTTTTAGCAGTTTTTCATTACCTTCATTGAAATCAAAATGACATATAATAAATTGGGAAAAATTATAAAGAACCATTATCACAACTGATCAGTGTTTTAATCACTTTCAAAATAAGTTTTCAATCAAATCCTAAATTATGCACATTCAAAAAAAATAGACCAAACTGTTAGAAAGAAAAATAAATTGAATATGGGGTGGCTGGAAGATTTCTTTTATAGCGGATTCAACTTCCCCCATGCTCTCAAGGGATCTTCTTGAGTAAAAAACATGAAGAGGATTCATTTAAAAATTATTTTCATTATATGATGATTGATTGTGCTATGATTTCATTACATTACTATGAAAAATGTTCTTTCATTAGTGTACTGATCTAACATGAAAAAGCATGATGGAAGGTGATCTTCAACTAGGTTAAGTACAAAAATGGAAGGTATACAATCAACAAAACTGAAATTTTTAGGAGATTGTGATTGGAATAAAAAAATCAAGTTTACCTTTTTAAAATAAGGCATTATACTATCATATTCAGTGTCCAAAGAAGTGCTAGAAGATTGAGAGAGTGGTAGTTTCAACTACTGGGAAAAAGGAACACTAAAGGGTTTCAATACCTTAACAACATGAGAATACAGGTAAATCATGTTATTTTTAACTATAAACACATGCATCAAATTTACTCCATTAAATCCATTTTGTATCATGGATGTATCAAATTTCTTATACCACTATCATAAATCCTTTTTTAAGACATTGATTTATTTATTAAGTAGGATTACTTGATTTGATTTAAATTCATTAGAAAACAATGAGGATTCTTTATGTATAGTTTCTCACCAAAAGCACCCTGTAAAAAGGCAGGTCGAAAATCAAGTTCATTGATATGAAAGTCATGGTAAGAAACAAAATCAAGAAATAACCAAATGAATGAGTGTTTAACTAATGTTGAAATTTTTTAGAATACTTAACTCCTTCACATTTAATGAATCCCTTTGAAAAAAGACTAACTTTATACTCAAGTGGAATTTTGTGGTGGTGTCACTCTTACCCTAAATGATTTGGTCAGACCCAAGTATGCATGCATGCTTCAGACCCTCTCAATAATGGTTCTATTCATGTGCTTCACCAACCCAATTTTTTGTAGGTCAATACCAAATCAATGCCTTAGTCATTATGGTGTACCATATCATTTCCTTTCATTATCAATTTTATAGTAGGGAGGATATTCTATATTCTAAAAGGTTTAATAAATGGGTTTATGATTGGTAGACACCAATATCTACTCTAGGGTTAGTACAGTGGATGTCTCCTAGGAGGATACATAATAAGGCCCCCCTTGGAGGGGTGATGTGTCATGTGGCTTGGTTCTACATCGGGGTGGTGATCAAATTTAGAATCACATCTCCCTAGGGTATGGGATACATGGTGGAGGGCCTTGGGAGGCAGGACATTTTTTTCTCCCATAGTTGATTGTATAATGGATCCTTACTCCACCCCATAGCCCGATACTTTTAAGAGAACTGCATCATGGCCCCTTTGGTCATGCTACAAGGTTTCCTCCTTTTGTGGTTTATATGGTGAAAACTCATCATCATTTCATGGTTGGTCTAAATTTTATTTTAGTGCGAGAGTGTAATGGAGAGAGGGATATTTGGTCATCCATACTTCCATATACATCCAAATTCAATACCCCTATGTGTAGTGAAATCATTATTCATTTCTATTGTGATATATGTTGTGTTATTCTATTTTACAATTTATTCTTTCTTTATATTGGTGCCTAATTATTTTTATGTTATCTTAGGATAATAATTTTTTATAATTTCATTATATCATGATGGAATTATGATAGCAGGATGAATATTTTATGTTTCTTGGATAGAGAAGGTAATGAAATGAAAAACACACATTATTGGTTGTAGTTTGTATGATACGACAACACCATAAATTTTTCTTTAAAATATAAATCTTCATATTAAATTAATAAACATATTATAATTAATTATTTTGGTTTTACAGACTCATGTAGAAACTCATGGGGTGTTGTGTTCTAGGATGAGTCAAGCGTAGGTTTATCATATTTAGAGAAGTACGTAATGTGGTGAAAAATCTATGAATTGAGGTAGGCATACATGAGTGTATTGAGATGGGTTCCCTTATGATTGAATGAAATGGGTTTTCCATAAACCATTCAATTAGTGGGAAGGAAATTATTTGGATTTTGATGTTATTAGGAGAGATTCATTGACTGATAAGGTTATGGTTAGACCTCTATGAGGTAGACGTGTTATAGGTTGTAATGTAACATGGGGAAGGAATATGGGAGTGTTTGGAGTGAGAAAGTGGGTTCTATATAATTTCATGGATTGTATTTTTGGATAATCCCCCTTGAGTGATGTGGTATATACTTAAGTGATGAGATGAGACCAGATCCTAGACATAAGGTTCTACCCTGAAACATTGGATATTGTTCGGGTCTTCAAAAATATAATAATGTTTTTTTATTAACTCGATGGTGTATATAAAACATGGGGATAAGATAATATAATGGAACTTAGGTAGGTATGGTCAAACATAATGGTTTTCTAGGTATCAAATTGACGTTCAACTAGTGCATGAAAAATGTCAAATGTTGTGATTGTTGGGTTAAACAATTATGATATAGTGATAATGTTTATTTACATTAATTGTTTTATTCATGCATACACATTAATATTTCAATGCATGTTATAGGTGAATAGTGAGACCCTAAAAATTAATACATTCACACCTTACACAAGAACCCCAGGGTTAATGTATATGGGCTATTACATTTGTGGTCTATCAGAGGATGTGCAATGGATAGGGATTGTTTTGGTCAATGTGGTTTTGGAGAACATGATAGGATGATCCAAGAACACAGATTTAGATATTAATCTTTATTTTTATTCCTTTTTAAATTTAAAATATGTGATTTTCCATCATGTGATTAGTTTTGTTGTTTGGTTTTATGTTTTATCCCTTTATATGGAATTGTTATAGATTTATTATGAATACGATGATATTAATGATTTTGTTGGATGGGTTTATTTATTTATTATGTGGGCTTACTTATATAATATTGAATATTCTCCCCAATGAATGTTTTAGGACCTCACGTCTAGTAGAAATCCATTGACATAAGGGGATGTGTGCCTGAGGTCAAGAATCTACGAATGAAAATATAAAATCATGAAATTTGAGAATTTCACTTAACATGTTACCTTCTAAACTATATGTATTTATAGGAAAAAAATAAATAATAAAACTTATTGAGAAATCATCAACAAATATTCTAACCATTGAATATTAAATCACTAGAAATTTTAGAGGTATAACTAAATCCCCAAAAATGAAAACTCCCACCATTTATTGTATCGAAACATAGGAATAAATCCTCACATTAATTCATCAAACTAGGTCAAAAATAGATGGATGTAGTCACTGAATAACAGAAAGAATTTAATGTGAAATGAAGGAATGTAATGGAATCACAAGTAATTTTTTTTCCAGAAATTTCATCCCATTCACATGGGAGAACAATGCTTCAATTTTATTCCATGTATTGAACTAACCTCAAGTAGATTTAACCCTTAGGAAATGTTTTCCATCATCTACCAAGCCCATAAAACCCAAAACAATCTCTATTAACCATACTCTTACTATATGAGACCCTAAAATGATCAACATCTATAAAAGTTATTTATAAAATAGATATAATCATGGAGGATCCTCACCGGGAGGGGGTTTCCACGTCGAAGGCGCACCAGAGAGGAGGTGGGGAGGCCACCTAGGAGTAGCGTCAGCCGAGGGAGGTGGGGTGTCCTGCATTCGGTGGCAGCGTCGGACTGTCGGCGAAAAGGTGTTGTTGGGGAAGAAGAGTTTTTGAAGAATAAAGGAATGAATGTATCTTGGTGGGGAAGAAGGGTCACACGTGTATCTTTGGGGAAGAAGAGTCATGCGGGCACCATCGGGGGAGGAGGATTAGGGAGAGAAGAGAGGGAACTGTCGGGGATGAAGGGTCATGCAGGGAGAGGGGGCCACATTGATTTGAGTAAACTAGATTAATAAAACCCTAATTCTATGGGTTTTATTTGAATTGTGGCTATAAATTAACTTATATCCATGTACCTCTACAACAGTGGCCATAGGTCTGTGGCTATATGTCATTTTTAAAGTTGTGTTACCTCAAGAAACCGGTCCCGATATGCAAGTAAAAAACAAGATCTCCATAAGGATACTACTCTATAACACCTTCCAGGATCTATTCACGTAATCTCAAATATATTTTCATTGTGTGCATAGGTCATACTAATCATAAAGATGAAAACCCTCACCTAGGCATCATGGATCACAACCCAACCCACTAATAGAATCAGTTTCTGAACCTCGAGTAAATCCTCCTTCTGACTATCATGGTAGAAAACACCATCCAAACGGCTCAAAATGTTGAAAGGATTCCACCGTCATGATATATGTGAAATAATTCTTAGCATTGACTAATTCCAAGACAAATTTTGACTCTATTGTACAAAACAACCAAAACCCCCTCACTTGAAATATTACACTACATGTACTTCTGATTACATAGAATGAACTCTCAAATATGCACCTTTCCTTGTACTTATATATAAGAAGAGAAGACATGGGGTCATTCCATGTATTACTACATGGACAGGGAATACATGGGATCTTATAGTGCATTACTATATGACCATGTACCCCGCACATCAGGTGTCTTCCAAGTACATTCCCACATGTCCATATATTACTATATGATATGTACTTTACAAATATCATTTTTCCATATATTTTACCACATAGTCAGGTAAATGGACAAGTAATACTACATGAATTGTACATAAAGTACACAATGTTTGCATAAAATAATTACATATTCCTCAAATGGTAGGAACACATGACTTATGTTCTTAAAACCACATGTCGTGTAGTTGGGGTTTTGAAATAGGAAACCCCTAAAAACGTCATGAAACCCCCATTTTCCCTTAATAAGAACACAATAACCACTTTAGTGTCGTTATTATTAATAATTGTGATTTAAAACAATAAAATAATGCATCTATGGAGGTCAAGGAATAAAATTAAAAAATAGTCCTACCTCGTGGCGTAAACATCAATGTTTCGTGTCCAAATCCACTTCTAGATTCCAATGCACCTTGATCTGGGCTTAATCTCTTCCTTGGATGATGTCTAGTGGGATATTATTTTCCTCCCCCTCTAGGATCGACCATCGTTTATAAGAGAGCCACCCTAGCCCTCCTATAGTGCTTATGAATATTCCAAATGGGGGGATGTTTTTAAATAATTTAATTTATTAATTTAATTATTTATATCCCATTTAACACTTATCCTGAGTTCTAGAACCCAGAAAGATTTTATATCCCTCCTAAGAACCCCCCCCCCCCCAATTCTATACTCAACTGTAGATTCAAAATCCCAATTTGATACTCTGTTCAAAAGATATAACCACCCAAACCTATGAAAATAATTAAAAATTTGATTAATGAAAATATTTCATATTTATCCAAAATATTAATAGATTATAATTCCACAAAAATCTTTTCCTATGGTAAATTCTATATTTCGGGACCAACAATGTAGTAAAAAAATTATATGAGATCATCTACTTGGGGAAATTACAATTTTAACCCTCATGAGCACTAGAAAGAAAAAAATAAAATTTATACTAAAGTTTCAAAATCCATAACAATTTGAGTCTCTATAAGAATTCTTATAGATATTGATTGAAATATGTTCTTAGATCATGAAAAATCACTTGACATATGGACAAAATGCATCTTAGTAGTGATTCATATATAAAATCATTTTCTTTATAGGCTATATTCTGATATATCATCTTATGAGATGTATTATAAGAATTCTCAATGATTGAAGTATCTAAGAGTGTTTATAATCCCTTGAATTATCCATGTTAAACTTGAAAAATATAGAATTTTTTTTAAAAATAGATGTTGATGGTATCATCCTTGGTTATCCACCCAATAGAAGAGGATATCATTGTTACAACAAAAAGATAGGGATGATTGGTGATATCATTGATATGAATGTGATGTAATGCATAAATAAAGTGAACTCTAAGGAAAAATAAAATTTTATAAGTAATGATGATGGATTTGTTCTTGTGAAATAGTATTGTGAAGATTTAGAAAATAGTGAAAAAAATTTGCAAGTTTTAGATGAAGAATTTTATTATGTAAATTGAAGTGATGAAGAATAATATTCTACACATTATTTGAGGTAGAGGAAACAATTTTAAGTTCAAAATATCTTTGTAATTCATGGAAAAAAGATTCAAAATAATAAAAATAGGACAAACTATCATATCACATTGTTCTATAATGTTGAACCAAAATATGTGTAAGAATAAATGAAACATTAATAGTTTATTGATGTAATGAATAAAGATATATATCAGATTGAATATAACGAGACTTTGGAATTGGGAACCAAGACAAAATAAAGTAAAATTATTAGGACAAAGTGTGTGTTCTGAAACTGAATGAATTAAAATGGTAATGTAGTTCGAAATAATGAAATATTTTTGTGTGAAGGATATTCAAAGGTTATAGTAGTTGATTTTGATGAAACCTTTTCACAAGCTCTAATAATTGAAATAATGAGATTTTTTATTACCATTGTAGCACAAAGGAACTGAGATATATTTCATATTGATTTCAAGTCAAACATCCTCAATGGTGAATTGGATGAGGAAATATATATTGAACTACCATGCATCTTATTACTTAGTGAATATGAGAATTATTTTTTCAGGTTAAATTAGGCTTTATATGGGGTAATGAAATCCCCAAGATCATGGTATTCTAAGATTGGAACTTTCCCAAAGAAGTTTATTTTCTGAAATGCAAGAGTTGACAGAAATCTATACATCAATGATGATAATGGGGGATTTCTCATTGACATTTTTATGTAGATGAAATTATTTTTTCTATAAATATTGATTTAGTTTGTGAATAATTTTCAAATTAAATGAATCATATTAGAAAAATATCCATTCATAGTGAGATGAAATAATTTCTATGCATACAAATTATTTAAGAGAAGTATTTTATTTTTATGTAAAAATAATGTAATTCTTATGAAATGTTGAATAAGTTTGAAATGGAGGACTAAAAGACAATTTCTATAATAATTTTAGTAGGTTTGATGTTAAAAAAATATGACCAGATAAAGGAAGATGATCCAAGGGAATTCTAGAATCTAATTTGATGTTTACTTTACTTGACATCTTCAAGAGCAGAGATAGTATATGTTGTTACACTTTTTCCCATGTATAAATGTTCACCAAAAGAGTGTCATTTTATGGATTGAAAAAAAATATATTATATACATCAAAGGATCAACAGATTTTGGGTTGAAATATGACACCAAATGGATTCTTTATAAGTTTGGTTATTCAGAATCAAATTGGGAATGATATGTTGATGACAGGAGGTCTACATCCGGTGGTGCTTTATTTCATAAAACAATATATGGTTATTGTCAGTCAAGAAACAAAAATTCAGTTACTTTGATAATTTTTGAGGATGAATATGAAGCTTCCACCCATACCTCAACATAATTTATTGTGATGAAGAATAAACTAGAATATTTGAATATTGAACTGATGTTTCCATTACATTGGGGATGTGATAATCAATGTGAAATAAACCTTCAAAGAATTCTGTTCAAATTTCAACATCTATATGAATTTATAATAAATAATACTTAATCAAAAAGTTATTGGTAAAACATGAGTTAAAGTTGGAATTTTTGTATATAAAGGAGAAAATTGTGTATATATTCACTAAGACACTATCAATAAAAACATTTCATAATATGAGATTGTGGTTTGGTTTTCAACCACATTATATATATGTATATGTAGTGTTAATTGTTTTTATGACCACCAAGTCAAATACCCTGAGAGGGGGGGGGGGTGAAATAGGGCATGATAGTTTAAAACTAATGTCGCTTAAGATCTTGTTTCATCATTAAAAAAACACCATTATATCCTTATCTTTTAATAATGTATGAATAGAAATTAAATCACGAACATGACACATCGATTTTACTTCGTTCACCCTCACTGGGCTATGACCATGGAGTATAAATGGAGATTTTATGATGTAAAAAATAAACTAAATATAACTACCAAATTATAAGGTTTAGGATAGATCACTTAAATTTATAGGCTCACTACAAATACAATGTTTAGAGTCATCTCACTACATTCCCCAAGGTCACATCCTTTCTCTCTTTATTGGGATCACTTCCACTGGAAAGGATCATTTTCTTACTCTTCCTTTTCTCATTTCTCTTGGAAGGGATCCCATCATAGTTTATAGACATGTAGTTCCCTTGATTTTCATGAATGAACACATCCTCAACTGTAGGTAGATGCTATATTGAATTCTCGTTTTCACACATAGATGAAATCCAGTTTTTTCTATAATGTTAGTTTGTGGAAATTAATTTTGCAAACTATTTCCGTTCATTAACAAACATCATTTATTCTTCTGAAAACTACATGGAACCGTGTGGCATGAGGGGTTTCTGTACCTCCACTTATTCCATGGACTATCCCTGCTTCTCAAATATACTCTTCTTCTGAGGATTCCCTTTTCTTATACAAACCACCCCTACTTTGTGACTGCCTTTTTCTATTATAGATGAATCCTTCCACCATTGACCGATGCTTTTCCATGATCCATCACCTCTTTCATGAAAAATATTACTTCCACCAACAACCTATTCTTCCACAGACTACCTCTTATTCTATAAACACTTTTCCTTTGCGAGATACAAATCCATATAGACCTCCATTCAAAGAATTTCCCCCATGAAATCCTTCACCCTTTTCTGTATCCTTCATCATAAAGTCTTCCAGAATTCACCAAATTCGTCTCAGATAAAAGATGTTTTATAATGAAAATCACAAAAAATAATGATCTAATTAATAGTCCATATATAGGAAAATTGATATGAAAATCCCTCTAATCCAAATCACCGTATTCATTGATGTGGTAGCACCATTAATACGTATTTGTATTTAGTCTACATAGCGTGTTATCCTCTACGACGACCGATCTCTTCCATGAATGGAAAAATTTGCAACTCCAAAAATTACAACCTCAGTTGATAAAATATGATCCTTCCGTGAACTGTAAGCCACCCTCAGACCCCAATCCTCCCACATACTATTTTTTATTCACAAAATGAATAACATCCTTTGTGGTCCGTAAAACATTGCTATGAGGAAATCATACTTTTTTATATTCCTTCTCTATTCCACATACCTCCTTTGCGATAAACCTTCCCTTTTCAAAATACCAAACTATCGAATTTGAGGAATTTTTTTTCCAAACACTGGGAAACTACACCACTTTAAAACCTGATTTGGAAACATATACCATACTAATTTTTGGCCATATGGATTTTTCCACAAAAACAATGACACCGAAGAGACTGAGAGATTTCCTTGAGGTATTTTTTTCTAACTGTCACCCCTTTTGATTTGTTAACAACTCTTCATATTTTGATACCTCGTTGAAGCTTCATACATCTTCTCAAATATTAAATTCCATCGATTCAGATAGAGATCAATGATTTACTCAAACCATACTCTAAGACCACATGGGAAATGCTCAGTGTGAAAAACAAGAGTATAATGAAATGTTCCTCAACAAATCACTTCATTCCAAAACAACTAAAATGATTTCATCAAAAAACTCATCTATCATGATATATAATCTTTGATTGATCACCTAGAGAATATTTGGATATAAAACTCCCCCTATCTTACTGCTCCACATATCATCGTTCTCCTATCTTAATAAATACATTTTATCCCCTTCTAGCAATAATTTCTCCCCCTTTTTCAATCAACCCAATGGTCACTCTATTATGGACTGAAAAGGGGTAAAGATCACAAATCGGTTCATTAGGGAAAGGTACATCATACCTCTATGATAGGGGGTCCCACATTGACATTATTTCAAGTGTGGAGAGTTAACTAATCTTATATAACCTTTTGAGGCCTCTAAAACACATCTTTGGGTAAGACCATTGTCAGAATGTCTGAAACCTCTAGTTTTATAGGCACATACTCCAACATCACAAGACCTTGCTCCACCTTCCCCTTAATAAAATGATACTTGATTTTAATTGGATTTCTCCTTAAGTGATGGAAATTATTTTGGATAAAATTTGTTGTAGCTTATTTATTACAATGGGTTTTGATCAGAGACTTCACTTAAATTTCCACATCATCAATTTCTTGCTCCATTAATAATAACATCATGCACGCATGATTACTAAAAAATATTCATCTTTTGTAATGCTCAATGATATTTAATGTTGTTTCTTTCATAGGAAATAACTACACAATCCACCCTGTAGAATTCACCACCTAACATTTATTTTCTATCATCCTTTGATATGGAAAAATCTGTATATGTATATCCGATAACTATTGCTGAGATTTTTCATTGTATAGAAAAAATAAATCCATTATTCCCATGATATATCAAAGTATTTTTTTCCTAAAATCATGTGGATTTAATTTGTATTTATTTGATATCTTGTTTCTTTGAATGTGGATAAAACAATATTAGGTCTTGTTGTTGTCATGTATAGATGACTACCAATGATTGTCTTGTATTTTATGACATTAACCACATTTCCTTCATCATCCCCTGACAGTTTCATCCAGATAGCTATAAAAGTCATAATCCTTTTGGAATTATCCATTCTAAATCATCTCAAATCCTCTTGGAATATTTAAATTGAGAAATTAATATTCCATTCATTACATGTTTCACCTATAAACAATGGAAAAATGTTAGTTCACTAATCATGGTCATTTCAAACTCATTTTTTATGAATTCGTAAATCTTTTTTCACCACACTTTATATTTTTCACTAAATATTATATCATCGAAATATACTAGAATGACCATTTTTTTGATTATTATCATTATTTGCATAGATATTCTAATCAACTCTGCTATGCTGGAAACCAGTATTTTCCAAAAATTGATCTAGTAATTAATATCATGATATTGGTTCTTATTTCAACTCATATAACGAAATATTCTGTAGATAAACTCTATTATCATGTTCATGAAATATAAAACCATCTCGATTCTGAATGCGAACTTTTTCTTCAAGAACCCCATTTAGAAATGATGACCTAATAGCCAACTGGAAGACTTTGAACTTTCTTTTCACTAATATGTCCAAGAATAATATGATTTTTTCTACCATTACAATGGGAGAAAATGTTTCTTCAACTTTGATACCCTCTATTTGAGAGTACACCTTGCACAATATTCATGCATTTTTTCGAATCACTATACCATATTCATTCTTGTTGTTGCAAAAGACCCATTTAGACTTGTTGACATTATTATCTATTGGCCTCGAAACAATCTATTATGTTTGATTCTTCTAAATTTGGCCAAGATCTTCATTAATAGACTGAATCTGATTCTCATATATTGTTCCTTCATTAAAACATTTAGGATTAAATTGTTATAGTTATTATTCTTATTATAGAGTCTTTATCCTCTTTGTCTGCACTGGTTTAGTCTGATTTCCAATTATATTCTATCTATAAAGTTTATCTCTTATCTTCTATCTTTGTGCAGATAATTAATTGTTCTCATCCTTTTCTTTATCAAAATATTCTTCTGAATCAGCCTCTAGAACTGAAAAATCTTCTGATCTTCTTATCTCTTCATCACTATCCTCCCGAAATTGATAATTCATTTGTTGAAGATTAATCACATTATCTATTATAGTTACATCATTGATTTCAACTACCTTTACCATCCGCTTACTGAAGAATTTTATACTTTATTTTCATAAAGTAGCCAAGAAATATCCCTTTATATCCATAGGATTCAAACTTACTTTTTTATCCTTCTGGAGAATGACACACTTACTTATGAATACTCAAAAGTAAATCACTAAGGGATTCTTTAAATAACATATCTCATAAGGAGTCTTCTCTTCTTTCAGAAATAGTAACACTCTATTTGAGGTGTAAATTTATTTCATCACTACTTCCTTCAAGAACTTCTCTAGAAGATCATTATCAATGAGAAGTTTTATATCCATGTTGTTTATAATTCAATTTCTTCTCTAAACCACTCCATTCTATTGTGGATTTATTACTACTAAAACACAGTTTATTATATCTTGTTTTACCTGATAATCCACCACATGGATATTTGTGAACTCTGTTCCATTATTTTTTCGGTTCTTCTGAATTGTTTTACACATATTCTTCTCAAATTCACTTCGATAAGTCTTTATGAAACTGAACACCTCAAATTTGTGAGTGATGACTAAAACCCTATCCATTCTACTAAAATCATCAATGAAAAGAACATAATATCTTCTCCCATCAGTATATCCTGGTGAAATTGGGCTGCACACTTCAATATGTACCAATTCAAGAATTTTTAAAACTTTTTCTCTTTGGACTTATATGTATTTCGAGTGATATTCCCTTGTTGAAAAACATCACACATATTGGAACTATCACATGATAATATAGGGAGGTCTTGAGAAACATCATATTTTACCATATCTTACAAGGAATCTTGGCTCAAGGTACCAAGATGTTTATTCCATAACACATTTTCTTCTACCTTGAAAAAAAATACACATCTTATTCTCCATATACAAGGTAGAGATTCCCTCTCATATGCTTCGCCTACAAAAAAAATTACACAGTCTTTTCCCTTGATGAGAGAAAATTTTATAGAAAATATTTTTGAATGTCCTCAGTCACATAACTGACTATCACTTAGAAGGTTGTGAATGATATATTCAATAACCAATACATTTTCATGTCTCAGGTATTTTCCCCCCAAACTTTTCATTTCTAAAGACAATAATTTTCAAGCCTTCATCATTACCAAATATTATGATACCTTATTTATCATACCTGATTCTAGTCACCGGATCCTAATTTCCTTTCATGTGAAAGGTGCATCCACTATTAATGATCCATATTCTAGATTAATATGATACTTTAAAATAAGACTCTGCAACCACTTTTTGTTCATCTCTATTATTTTTATCCATGTTTTTGACTTCACACCCGGTATGGACTGATAATCTTGATCTTCCTCAGAATATGATAGACTAGTTTCCTCATGTAGAGATGGAAATTGATTTTTAAATTTTCAACTCATTTGATGATACATTTAGCTGCTTCTTATGACTATATTCAGTATTCCTCAACAAATTACTCTACATTTTTATGAGAAATATCTTTCCATGTGTTCAATTCCACCACATGTGAAATAGTGACTACAACGTGATATCCTGGAACATTGAGATCTATATGGTTTCCTTCTTTCAACATGATCCCTTCAGCACCTCTCAACTATGGAACAAACATTTTGTGACTGTCCCATATCTCAAAAAACAATATCATATCATGCCATGTGTATTTATGTGTTTCACTAATGTACTATTGGTTATCCCTTGGGCTCTCTGAATCACCTAATTATGCTTCATACCCAAATGTATATTCAATATTAGATTAGGTTCTTATTGAATGACTTCAATTGTCACTACATTAGTTTTTTCATCAAGCCTTACACTATCCTTATCATTTGTATTTGACTGTTTGTTCTATTTTTCTAGACCACTATTCTCCACATTTGTATTTTTTTGTATGATCTTCTTTCCCAATGTCGTGCTGAGAGTCAATAGTTTTTATTGATCCCTAAAACTTCATTGCATACTGATGAGTTCCTATTCAAGGTCCTTGATATTTTTGACTTGATCTTTTTATAGTTTCATTCAAACTATCAATTTTTATTTTATGTTCTTCAATTTTTATCTTGCACTCAACAACCTTATCTAAACTCTCTAGATTTTAAGACTTTCATTTTTCAATTTCTTCATTAAGTATGGACTTATTTTCTTCTGGATGTTGCATGTAATGTTGGGAATCATGAACCACTTTGTTTCCTTTCTTCATTTGGGATCTCTAATAATATATTTCCTCAATAACCTCTTCTTATTCGACATGAAGTTCAAATATTTATTTAAATTCTCTTTCATAATATTCACTTTCTTCTATTATTATGGAATTTTAGAAAACTTCAACCATATAATCTTCTTCATGAACCTTATAGTCCTCTAATTATTCTACCATAGATTCTACCAAACATTTATCTTCTCTTGAATGAAGGTTCTTCATTTTGAAGAAATTTTCCTTAGAATATTTCTTCCCTTTCATGTAGGCTAGAGACTTATTAATGGGAATTTCAACTTCATCCTCATCATCTTCATGAATATTCTTTGGGAACCTTGATAAAATATGTCCAATATTTCCACATTAAAATCATGAAAGTGTAAGTTTCCCTTTTAACTTTCTTTTTCCTGTTTGGATATTTAAGGAAAGGAATGAAATCACCTCATCTATCTCTTCATCCTCCTACCCATCTTCAATGGTGTCATTCTTTAAGGACATGAATTCAACCTCTATGGACTTCCCCTTTTCCAAAAAATCATTATCATCATTTCTAATTTCATATGTGACAAGGGTATTATGAAAGTTATTCATTGTAAGATCATTTAGATCTTTATATTCCAATACAAAAACATTTCGATTAAACTAAGGTGGTAGTTTTCTTAAGATCCACGAAATAATATTTATATTTTTAATAATATCTCCAAGACCACACTTTTATTCCAAAAAAATATGTACCCCATCATTGAATTTTTCAAAAAAACTCATTGCGGTTCATTATAAGATCCTCATACTTGTTCCACCGAACTGGAAATTTTGCATATCTGACTATTGAGTCGCCCTCATAATTATTGTGCATCCATTCACACATATCATGTGATGACTTACATGACATAACCATTATATATATTTCACTGTATAGGGCTCCCCCAAATACATTGATTCCTTTAGAATCAGTATCTAATTCCCAATGTTAAACTTCTGATAAAGCACCACTATCGATATTGGATGAAATTTCATGCATTACTGCTGTAAATACATCCATTTATAATGATCAGAAGTAGTTATTCATCCAATTCTTCCATAATTGAAAATTGTTTTCATCAATTATCAGAATCCAGTTGTGATTTTAAACATCCATTTCTTCTACCAAGAGTGTACCACTAACATTCAGAATTTACCTCTGATACAAATTTTTAGGCCTACTAGTTAAAATACCCTGAGGGGGGGGGGGATTAGGGCATGACAGATTAAAATTACAACACCTTTGGATCTTGTTTTATCAATAAATAAAACACTCATCTCTCCTTCTCTAGTATCAATGTATGAAGAGAAATGAAATAATGCATAGGACATGATGATTTTACTTGGTTCAACCGTACTCAGTAACATCCAAGGAGCATAAAATGATGGTTTTACAATGTACCATATCTAGTACAAATCGCTTTCAAATTATATGTTTTTGGATTGAGATTTATTCTATTCCAAGTCCCACTACCTTTATAAATATTAGGGTTATATCACTGTTTTCACAAAGGTCACTCCCTATATTTCTTTTTATGGTTAAATACTGGGGGAAAGGATCACTTATTTCCTCTTCCTTTGCTCACAAATCATGGAAGGGATCAAACCATAGTGCATGGACATGTAGGTCCCTTCATTTTCATGATTTCGTTCATCCAAAACATTAGGTAGATTCTCTATTGCATTCCCCTTTTCACATGTAGATAAAATCCACTTTTATGTGTATTATTAGTGTGCATAAATTAATTTTGTGAACTATTTTGTTTCCTTTGAGAACTTCCTTTCTTATTCTATGGACAGCCTTGCACCATATTGTTCAAGTACTTCACAGAAAACCACTTCTTTCTTGGACCGTCCCTACGTCTCAGATGAACTCTTCTTCCATGGACTCTTTTTTCTTCAGTGGACAACCCCTTCTTCGTGGCACCCTTTTTATTCTATGGATGACTCCTTCTTCTGTGGACTATTGTTTCTTCCATGAACTGTCACTACTTTTACAGACCATCTCCCTTTTATGGACTACCGCTTCTTCCATAGACTATCTCCACTTCTACACACTCTTTTCTTTTTCATGCTGTAGATCCCCACATACCTCCTTTCATGGAATTGTCCTCACAAAATCTTTCAACCATTTAAGAATCCTTCCTTGCGAACTCTTTATAAATTCACCAAATTTTACAGGGTTAAAAGATGTTTTATAATGAAAATCATTCCAAATAATGTTATCATTATAAGTCCTTATATAGGAAAATATATCTGAAAATCCTACTAATCTAAATCACCCAAATCATTGATGTGGTACATCCTTCTCCACATGCTACTATACAGCCCACATATCATGTTATCCTCTATGGAAGCTGATTTCTTCCACAAATGATACCCTTTGTGGCTGCACAAATCACTACCTCATTTTCAAATTATGAGCCTCCTAAGAGCTCCAAGACTCCCATGGACTCCAAGCCTCCTGTGAACTATTTGTCATTCATGGTTAGCATAACATCCTTAATGATTTGCAAAGCATTGCTTTGTGGAAATACTCATTTGCTAATTTCCTCTTTCATTATTCATAAATCTATTGCCATAAACCATCCATTGAAAAAATATCAAGCTCCCATTTTTTCGGCACAAAAAATTGTAAAACACTGGGAAACTATACCACCTTTAAAAATTGATTTGGAAACGCCATCCATTCTGATTCATGGTCATGTAGCTCTGTCCACAAACACAATCACACATAAAAACACTGAGAGAATTCCATGAGGGATTTTCCCAATAACTGTCCCATCTATCATCTAGTATTTGGATATATTCGATGGGGGAGAAATTTGAAAACATAAATCTTTCATGTTTATATTCATATTGTTTGTCTTAGGGGGAGTATAAAATATAGGGGGAACATCCATTGATATGGGTTACCTTTGGGTGACGAATATATTTATAGAGATATATTAAAATGGATAATCTATGTTTATAGTATGTATGAACGGTTTTTACAGTTTATTGTAAGTGCTTGTAGGAATATTTCAGGTTGGAAAGAAATACTGTTATGATGATTAATTTTAGTTTGAAGGTTGTGGATTTTATGTTTTTAATATGCATATAGATCAATATCTTATGTACAACATGGTGTTTTTTTTATTTTCTTGTTTCCTAAACTGAGTTCAATCATGTAGGATTAGATTGTTTGAATAGCGATCCATTGGTATGTTTTTATATTTGAATAGTGATTTATGTTTCATGGTTTTGAAAAAAATTTATAGGGGGGATTATTGATTTCAAGAGGACATTTTATGGTTGTTATAATTTGTGAGGGTGAATATATGGTGAAGTGGACATGAGTAAGTATTTGGATTATGTTTTCATTACATAATTCACATTCTATGTTAAATAGGTCGATTTCATGTGAAATGTTCTTTGTGTTTATATATCATAGAAGGATTTCATGATGAAAGTAGAAGGAAAGGTGGAGGATCACTCCATAGAGACTGTTACTATTCCATAGTAGGTCAGACAATATCCTTGCACAAGTTTCCATGCCATAGAGGAGACTAAATGTGAGTTCACTACTCCACCGTGAAGGAACACACCATTGAGAAGGATGGGATGTTTTTTAGTTGAATTGAAAAATCAAGGACCTCCAGTAATAGTGATGGTACACAACATAATTCATGGTTATCTGAAATTCTGAGTTTATGAATGTTTCATGGCCTTAAAGATGAATCTCATTGAGAATACTGTAGTCCAGGGAATGATAGATGGACCACACTATAGTACAAAAACCATTTTCATAGAGATATTTTGGATAGATTAAAATAGCTCTATATGTTTCATTTCCTCCACACCATTATACCTTAACCACGACAAAATCTCGTGTGTTAGTTGTGTAAAAACCTCTAAAAACCAAGATGATATGTTTTAATTCGTATAACCACACCATAGAAGTAAATTCTGAAAGAATTCAAAGAAGGGTTTTGATTTATCTTCTTCTAAGTAATTTTTTGGTTATTCCAACTCATAATAACTACCAATTTCAAATTGGATTATGAGGATATTTTTAATAAATATCCAAAGTATGAGTCTCTAAGAACAATTGAATGGAGTATCGGGGCTAGAATTGGAGTTTAAAATTAAAACATCAAAGAGAAAGAGATGTGATGTTGTGTTGGATTGTATTGATGTTAATTTTCAATAATTGAAAATAGAGAAGTTTGTTAGTAGAATAAAAAGGAGAAATGGATGAGCATATAGGAACAATGTTAAGTGATCCTTCCAATATTTCTATATGTTTTAGAAGAAGAAAAAAATCACTATATCAACAATTAAAGGCTATGATTGGACGGATTTATTCTTGTTGGTATAAAATTATTTATCATTATTTTAGTGTTTGATGCACTACCAATGTTTGGAGACTTTATATAATATGATTTCTATTATAAACTCTTCTCATTGTGCCTACATGTTGAAACTAGTGGGTTGTTTTATCATGAAGGAATATATATCATAAAAAGGGATACATTTTTTATTTTGAGAGTTAAACCTTAAAAATATTGTGTTACCTAATTTTGTGTGTGTGGGTTGAATAGAGATCAAAATTTAATTTTTCCTGAAATGACAGTTGTTTCACCAAGAAAACAAAAACATACTATAATCATTGATTCAACCCCCTCTTAGTGATTCTTCGTTGATCTATAAGATACCTTTTAACATCCTTTAAAAGTTTACATGGATATATATAAAGAATTTTATCATAATATTATATAAATTCTTATATTTTAAATAGTTGATATCAAAATGAAAAGGTTAATTTCTTCAGGAAATGTTCCAGTTATATTTTAATGATATTTTTATCTATGAAAACATCTTTTGATGCTACTTATACTTCACTGGGGATATGATCTAATGATACCATTATAGTTATTTATCTAGATTGTTTTTTATTATGATGATGGTGTTTTTATGAAATCCTATTTCTTTCCAATGGGTTAAGCTATGATAAAATGATAAATATTTTCATGTCCTTATGGAATATATATAAGTAGATAATGATTATGTGATAGGTGGGTGTGTTTAATCCCTCTAATGAATTGTCTAATGTGATATTGATATCTCATGAGATGATGATGATAATAATAACATGATTATGAATACATTTTTCCTTATTTCAATGTTTGAGAATGATTTTTTCTATCTATGATAATAATATTTTCTATGGACATTATTATGAATTTATATGTTCATATTTTAATGTGTGATTATGATTTCATATATCTTTTATCACAAGATTACGTGTCGATTAGATTTTAAATAGCTATGTTTGAAAGATTATGATTTATTATGATTGTGATTACATATGTATATGTTATGATTATTGAATGATGGTTACTCCTTTGACACTTATTAATCATGATTCTAGATATAACTTGATTTTGGACATTAAGATCTATGATTTTATAGGTATGAATCTTTTACATTTATAACATGAACATGGTTATAATATCATATCATTATGATCATATTATACTCATTTATGATTGACATCTCCCATATTTACCCTTATTGAGAATATAATCTCACCCATTATTGTGTGTTCCTTCCATAGGTTTTGATGTAAGGATCTATGTATGATATGTTTAGATGGGTAAAAATAAAAAGATATTTAATATATATTTTAAAGATATTTTTATATGTAATTTGACTATGTATCTAGTCTCTAATGAAACTAAACCTTTATGTCCCTTAGGCTTGTATACTTGTGATACGTATTGAATATTCATCTAAAATAGTGTAATATTCCTATTTTTTATGCTCAGGTTTTCTCTATATCATAAAAATGTACACACAAGTGTGATTATAGGTAGGACTAATGTGTCTTATTGGTTCCATCACTATAAGATGAGGTTTTTTAGTTATATAACAAATGATAATTCAGTCACTTCATAGATATGTGATATTTGAAAAAAAAATGTTGGTCATGTGTAATTATGTGCTCAATGTAAACCAAGTATAACTTATTTAGACAAATAACAATTATAGTTACCTCTATGAAATGTGTACTTATTTGAGTATAGGTGGGATTTATATGGGCCACAGGTTCCATCATCTTAAGCCAAGGTTGGTCTATTGTTGTATTAAATGGCTTGGATTCTCAAGGAAATTATGATCATAAAGTGTATTTGAATAGAAGGTATTATTTATTTAAGGGTGTTTTACTGACTTAGGATATTATTACAATATCCTTTTTAATGTTATGAGATACATTCATAAGTGATATAAAAAACTAAATTTTTTTCTAAGATCCTTAGACCTAGTAAGTATAAATTTAATAATGTTGAGGTAAATTGATTAACTCAAGAGCTTTGAATAATATTATTTTGTGTACCTTAATTTTTTCTTAATCCTTGCAATGAATAGGGTTTATAAAAAAAATATTGAACATTTTCCTATGTTGAACTGTGTGGGTTTTGAACGTAACAATTTTTCAATATCTTTTGATGTTTAAGGTCATGAATTTTAGAATTAAAGAGGTCTGAAATTTATATTTTTATATATTTGACTTAGAGGATGTGAAATGTTATGGTATTATATCATTTACGAAGAGGTGATGAAAAATTAAGGTTATATAACTTTGACCAAAAAAGTTGCTCCAAATTTAAAATCATTGATCTTGGATAATGATGGGAATGGTTTACTCACCCTATGTGATAAGAACTAACCCAATGGGAATAAAGAGTATATAAATAGTAAAAATAAACTCGATGGGTGTATTCCTCTACATATTTTCAATATTTTTAGACTTAATTGTCATGTATAGAATCTTTATGAGGTTAGATGTTGGTCTCAAAATCATTGAATATTTTTATTTTATGTTCTAACTTTTACCTCAGCTAAAAGAGAATAAGGATTAGAAAAGAAAGACATAATGTTTTCTTTAGATTCAATTTATGGTTTTTATGATGAAAATTTTTCAAACTATTTATTAGTTTAAGGTCATATTTTTTAGATGAGACCATTTCTCTTATTTTACATACTTATATTTTAGACCAAAATATGGGTAAAGTTCCATGTTATATTACTTTGACCAAAAGATACTGAATCTGTAAGGCTATAAAACATTGACTAAGGGTTAATTTTCCTAATCATCTAAAAGGGAAAAACCAACTTGATATGAATTTTACACCCAACATTATCACATGAAACTATAATGGGTATAATGTTCTTATAGTTTGGTCTCAAACTTTGTGGACAATATTGGGTGTTTGAAGTTTAAGGTTGTATAACATAGATCAGAATGTGGATTATAGTTTAAATTTATAGATATTTGACCCAAAAAGTGGTCAGAATTTTGGAAATAGGGGATTTCCCAACATGAATGGGGAATAAAAAACAATATATACAACCTTTTAGAGTTGAAATGTGTATGAATTTTAGGTTCATGTTTCGTTGAACAATATAGTAAATGCAGTTTATGGTCATAAATATTGGGCTTAAAATATAAATTTCCTATAATATGGTAATTATCCTAATGTTATTAGTATATTAATAACTAAGTAAAACATTTTTTCTTTCTCATTAAGATAAAATTCATGAAGTTTAAATTCACATAGCTCTGACCATAATATAACTTTTAGTTTTAGTTTAGTTATATTTGATTTAGAAGTTAATCTATGTTTATATTCATTAAGATTGATCCATGATTATGAAAAAATGGTTTTCCTATATTGTATGATTAGCATCAACCCGATGTGAATATATAATTGAACATCAATGCAAGAGGCCTTTATTTTGGTGGAGGGGTTATTCATTTATAGAATATAACTAACCTGACATGAATTGTTGGAGGTTTGGATTATTAGATAAGAGGGAATTTGGAATTGAATAATGTTTTATTTTTTAAATATGTAGCATGTATTGATGAATGAGATCTAATAACATTTTAATTTCCTTGAAAATTGAATACTAGACAATATAAATCACAAATAACAATATGTTAAATGATTATAATGGGTCTATAATGGATAGTTCGGGGAAATCACAAGCCATGATTGAATGATAGGATTATTATTATACTGTTAGTTAAATATATCAATTATTACCCTTGAACATGTTAAAATAATTATTTCTACTTTAACACTATCAAATTCATATATAATTATACAATATTTTCCTCAAGATAGAAAAATTTAATTGGATTTTTATACATAGAATGTATATGTGTTCCATGTTTTATACTTACGCCTGAGTGGAACCCTTATATAAAATATTCTCTTTACTAATAGAGATATAAATTTATGGTTATTCAAATATATAGGATTTAAATTATGTTATATAGAAAATATGTTTTAAAAGATACTCGAAATACATTACATTTTGGATAATTAAATAGGAATAACATAAGGTGCTAGGACGTGGGTAAAAGTTAGTTAGATATTGAAATTGGGTCCATGATAAGATATCAATGCTTCACTATATATCCTATGTAAATAGGGATAAAGCCACATATTAATCTATAAAAAATAATACATGTCCTGGAGTCAGGATAGTGGAAGGAATCGAAAATTAATTGGTAGGATCCTAGCCAATAAGATATATGAAGCAATAAGATGGTAAAAGAACATGTGACTTTATAATTAATATAATATAAATATATCAATATGTATCTTATGCTAATAGGAATCAAGACACAAAAAGTTTTAGAATATTGGACGGTTTTATCCCAATCTAGGGTTGTTGGAGTTGAACTATAAAATAAATAAAATAATATGGAATGTAGGGTCAAATGGGAAGAATTTTTTGACTAGGCCTATGATTAAAGATATATTCATCACTAAATATCCTGTGGAAACAAGTAGAAAGTTACAGATAGTTATATAATTTTCCTTGGTGTGGGGATAATTGAGGAAACGTGAATTGAATTAATGGAAACCTAGACACCAATCTGATTGAAGTAAAAGGAAAATGGTAGTTAAAAGGTTGTTAATGACCTCTATATTAATCTGGATCATGTAAAGGTAGACTATCAACCTTCAGAATTTACTATCACAATATTAAGATGGGATTTCATGTGATTTAAGGGTCTTATGATATGGACCACTCTATTTAGTTTAACATTATAAAATAAGGATGATAAGTCATGTGTATTAAAGGGAATGTGAAGAGGAAAATATACCATATTGTTATGATTTCATGTGGTATGAAATTCATATTTCAAAATTTAATATCATATGGTAATGTCCAAATTTCATATAATTAAGGTCATAGAAAAATTTACATGTGTTATGTAGTTTATAGTTTGGTGATCAGGACTACATATTAGGTAGTATTGAGTATTGTGATAATGACTTAATAATTTATAATTTATTTATGTGGGGAGAATTTCACTAGAAATATTGAATTGATAGAAGGTGTGATACGATCTTTATTTATCATAATCCTGGAATATGAACAATTAGAGTACTTCCAGTGTATGATGTGAGGATCCTCACATTTGGATTTCAATTTTGGATTCATACTTTTATGGATCATTGATGTATTTATGGATAACAATAATTTATCATAAATGAAGGATCGAAGTCAACTTATCTTGTTAAATATTTATTTTACTTTTTTGGTGGACCTTGAGGTTTTGTAGGGAATATAATATTCATTCATCATGAAACTCTAACTCAGTTAATCAATTTTTTGATTTTCTATCTTCAGTTTGTCAATCATAGATGGTTGTTTTATGCAAGGGTAGTTGAACCATAGTTTTTAGGATAATTTTTTTTCTATAAATGTGAAAATGTGGAGTTTCTTTTAAATAGGTTCATATAGTGGTATAATAAAGCCACAATGAATTAAAGAGAATGTATGGACTTTTATTTTTTATCATTGTCAACTTTTTTTTAGTGTGTTTGATAGATTCTTGATTAATTCCTTTTTCCATCCACTGGATATTGTGAGATAGTAGGAGAAGTGGTTGTATTGGATAATTTACTTTTCATACATTATTTTTAACTCCTGAATATATAAAGTAATTCCATTATCCATTAGGATATCATGATTAACTCAAAATATACTAATAAATTTATATTTTAAAATAATAATGTTATTTCTTCTAAAATATTCTCTGGACACTAACTTAGCCCTCTTTGAGAATACATTTATGGAAATAAGGGAAAACATTCACTATCATGTTGTACATGAAATATATTAGCCCATGAAATCTATAATCTATTTATAAAAAGTTTAAGAGATTTTTTCAACTTGTAATAACTCCAGGGGATGATGTATGAAATTAGGATGGATTTGAAATGTATGAATTTAATTTGTGAACTCCACACAATCTTGTATTATAGAAGAATAAAAGTATCTAAGTCTCCTACCATGGTGACCAATTTTGATTCCAATTTAATGAGAAACACTTTTCTTCTGCGTAATTATTCCATGACCTTGAGGTAGACTCCTTCATGAATACCCTATTATAGGATCCAATTAAAATTCACTTGTAAATTATTTTTATAGAATTTTAGCCACTACATGTTATGGATTTCACCACTCATCTATGAATATATTCCTCTTCATTAATATCTTTTGAATGATCCCTACATTGGAGAATGTTCACCACTTGGTACATACTATAAGTTGTTTGAAAATATTAATGTGGGAAATTTTTTACCTAATGAGGGTTAAAATATATTTCACCAACCTCTTAAATTTCTTCATTAGGGAAGGGAAAAACCCCATTTATGTGCCAAATATATCCTTATCACAATTTGACTTGGGTTCGTGAGGGAAATATTCAAGTTGGATAATTCATTAATATGAGCATTGTGTAACATTGGGATGTAAAAAATAATGATATCTTTTTGGTAATTATTCCGTTAAATATCATATATGATCAAGAAAGGGCCTAAAATCTACATTGTTAAAGGAACATTATTGATTGATATTCTTAATTGGAAAATCAGATTCAACTTTTATTTTGAGATAAGGGATCAAAATTTGTAAGTAAATATCTGTACATGTAATTAAGGTTTTGTTTTTTTCCTCATTATTGGTATAATGCTTTGAGAGGAGGACTAAATATATAATGAGGGAAATTTTAATGGAAATAAATATAATCCTTAGGCTAGGAATATTTAATTTATGGTCCTCTATATTTTTATTAGTTGGAAACCTAGAATCAATCTAAATTTCATTTTCTATGTTTGTGAGGCTTCATTAATTGAACATAATTACCTGTGGGGTAAATCTATATCTAGAGGAAAATTTTTGGGGTAGGATAGGAAAACAATAAATATTAAGGTGATTACCCTTTGGTTTAACTTATGGAGATGAAATAAGTATCAATTTTATTTGATAGGATGACCCATCATACCAGTCACACCCTCAACATCAAATTATTGAGGATATATTTTTGTGGGTTTATATAGGAGACCATATGGATTCCATGATACTAGTTAAAGTGTTGCAGCTTTTACATAACATATATTAGGGTGAGACAATTTTTATTTAATGTACTATATCTACTCTAATCTTATATCATTGTGTTGATAAGGTAATGTAAACTTTTTCCCTTTCCCACATCATTTTTCTAAGTAAAAATTGTTCTAATATATTTCTCTAAAGACACCACATAATGTGTGACATCCCATCCTGAATCATTTTATAGTAGTAGATCAATCATTGTCCACATGACCTCAGGCTTGCCTCCTCGTATTATAGAGGTTGTGCACTAGTAGAGAGGGTCTATGAATATATAGTGGGGATACTATACTCTATTATGTGGGAGTAGCACAATGTTGAGATAAAGAATACATAGTGGAAGAATAATAAGACAAAAATGGATTTCAAAGTAAATCATCTATATAGTAATAACACATCAAGAAACAAATGTCACCATATACAAAATGATGAGTATGCCATGATACTAAAAAGAAACAAACATACATGGTTGAAAACATCTAGTATGGCACATGTATAATAAAAGTAAAAAGAAAAAGAAAAAAAGGATTTCCAATAGTATCACGATCTAAGGCTCAGTCCCAAGCCCCCAAGATCCCATTCCATAACCAATCAAGCATCCAAGACTGAATGATTTCCATTATCCTTACCTGCATCCATAAAGTCTGTTCAGCTACCAAACAGTTACCCGAATATGGTGTGACATATACTCAGTAGTCCACTAATAGTGGTGTCTATAACTATCCATACAATTCATATAATATGAGAAATGTGTAGATATCCTATTGGTAATGTGATAATGTAAATTGTAAATGGCTGGATATGGTTTCTAAAGGATACAAGGCTGACACTACTTGATTTGTCCCTTGCTAAGAACCTTTGAATAGATGTTACCATCGATATATATGTATAATTTATTATTCATGTGTTCATGTATATGACCTATATATATATATTAATGTTCATATCATTATATATACATATATAGTACTATCCAGGACCTGAGCCTTAACTCAAGTGTACCTGTCTATTCACCATAGACTCATAAAGTAGAAGGGGGTTCTAATACTATGTATCATAGATCATAAGGGTACTCATTACCATGTATCATTGGTATGTAAGATTCATTTCACATGTGTCACTATTGTATGGGATTCTATGTCCGAGTATCATGTCATTTGGTTCTCCATGACTATTTATCATAAAAGTATGGACACCATGCGAGAGTATCAAATCAGTTGAGATGCTATGCACAAATATCACATGTAATAGAAAGTAAAATAGGATTTAGTAATAGATAATGAGAGGTTTATGATTCATTATACTTCCTCTTGAATAAGGGTGTAACCATTATTTCTATTAAAACACATGATGTGGTCATACAACCCACATTACATTTAATTTTTTATAATCAATTTATATAAATACCCTTAAAAAATACTTAAATGGTGGTTTGGACACATTAGAATTTATAATATCATGGGTTAATTCCATTGGCACCACTCAATGGGTGGAATTAGTCAATGGGGACTTATTCCATCAATAATAAGGACACACAAGTTCATTTCAATCAAGTCTAACAATTTATTTAAGGGAAATGGTATTTAATGACATCATATGTAAAATTCAGCATCTAGAATCACCACAGATAATAAAAATAAACAATTTATGAGGGATAACTACCAGGCCACCTACATTTTCGTGGTAGAGGAGTACTTATCTAGTATTAGATTCAGATTTAACCAATAATGAATGAAAATGGAAAACTAGAAAAATTCCCCAAAAAATTGTCATATGATCTCACACAAAAATAACTCTATCGACAGGTAGATGAATGAATAAAAGAGACAAAGAAATGGTGATCTTACTAGTGGATATGAAACATGACATAAGGCACTCGAATCGGAGTTTGTAAGGAGGTTTTATCACCAAGCCAAGCTTAGTCCAAATGTAGGAGATTCAATAAAGAATATGGGTTGTATGGTCCACTGGAAAAATAAGGGATTAGAAAAAAGGGTTATCCTATTTAAAATAATGGAGGGAAGAAAGTTATTTTTTCCCAATTTTTAATAGACTCATAGTTTTGATGCACTGTTTTCCAAACTATGTGCCAAATGTGTGGATGAAACTATCAAAGGAAAACCCATCACATGGTTCATGAACAAGATTTTTTAAACCATGAGAACCACGTGTTCAATGCACTATCTTCCTGACTCCCCCAACACATGAGTTATGTGAATGGTTTTAAAAACTCTTAGTAATTTGTTCACACCCTCTATGGAACAACATAATATTTTTTCCAAAAAGTGCGGCCTTAAGAACACAATTTAGTAAAACTATGTCCATGGTCTATTTTATAAAAAACATTGAGTTTTAGGATTCGAACAAGCCATATACAGTCATTATTCCTTCTATATTATAGCCCCATGATTCCATGATACGTTCCTTTTAAATAAATTCAATTGCATTCATTGCACGCAACACCATGTTCGAGTGCATCATGATCTATCAAACTGGCCATTTAAAAAGAATTTATGAATAGTATTATCCACAATATAAACATTATATAATGGGATTAATTTTTGAATTCGAAACATCAAAATTATATTAGGGTGAATTTTTAGTATTTTTATTAATGTTTCAAATTTTAATAGATAGTGAATTTTTATTTTATTTTATAAATAATACATATATTAATCCAATTTAGTTCATTGGAATCATTTTTATAATATAAGGATATATAAAAATTTATTGCACTTCTGAAAGTCTATTAGACCCTCCTTCTCTCCATATCAGCATGACTATAATTAAAGATAATTTTCCAATTTTTGTGAATTGAATTTTTAAAAATGGAAACACATGGATTAAATTAGTAAAAAAATCATTTTCAAAGAGGAACAAGTTAATTTTTTTGAATAGTAACTTCAGCATTTTTACCACGGTTAAGGGTAAATCGTGTAATTAAAGGTAAAATAATATAATTTTATTATAAAAATAAGCTAACAATTGTCCTAATTTCATTTGATAATTGTGTTTATACAAAAATAAAACTTAGTTAGAAATTCGGATCCTTTTTGATCCACTTGTGTAATATTATGACATTTAGTATAATTTTTTAAAGAAGAGCTAAAAATGTAATACTCAAATATTAAAAACAAAATAATTTTTAAGATAAGGTTACACATAAGATAAATTAGATTATAATTATTAATTTTAAATCTATTAAATTTATCTTCATCATGATTATTTAATTTTAATATTTATGTTTGAAATAATTTAATTAAATTCTTCTATAATAATGATGCATTAATTGTATAATTAACTGATATATCAAATAAATGATATTTATAATATTTAAATAAATATAATTTGAAATATTTGATGTAATACAAAATTTTTTAGGATGAATTTGACAAATTAAGGATATTTTAATGTAGTTTATCTTAAGGAAGAAAATTTTTAATTTTTAAAATGTCAAGTAATAAATGGTGTCAAAATTGAAATAGATGAGATCTAAAAATAAATAATATATTATTAAATCATATAAAATTCATTAAAATATATATTTCATCCATTCGACTAAAATAATGTAAAATATTTCATTAATTATTCAATTAGGATTCTTTTTCAATTTTATATTAACTATATTAACTATATAATGTAAAAATACAAGTAGTCATGGTAAGAGTTAAACTGTTTAACTAAGGGTTAAGGCCAATGATAAGTTTAGTATTGTTACTTAAACATGTTTAAAATTCATTTTTTGAGAGGATTTAGAAACATAATCATCTTATACATGAAATAACATACCTTGGAGCTATTTTATATCAAATACTAATTTATATTTAACTAATAGTTTTGGGGTTACCAAAAGTGTCCCTACCCTCTCTTATTAAAGGTACCATATTATTCTATTTTATTTTGAACTATAAATCCATTTTTCTCAAACCACCTCTGCCCATTTATCCTTGAAACTTCTATCACTTCAACTTAGAGGCCATGAATTTGGCATAAAACCATCCTATGAAGTCCTTTTGTGAAAATCAAAAGGGGATACTCAAAGAAGTGGTTATTGCTTTACCAATTCAATTCACTATCTTTTATTATTCTAGTTCCTCTTCCTATTTTTTCTATACTAAATAAATAAATATAGTATCATATATATTTTGGGATAAAATTATGATTATTATACTACCATATAAATCTTTTTATTCATCCTAGGAATAACAATATCACCATGCGTGCGTGCGTACGACTTACGGTCCTCACGACGTGGTGTAATTTTATTTTTGAAACTAAATTATTTTTAGGGGTATAATGATGAGTATAATTGATATAAATAATTTATATGACATGTTAATGATTATATATAATTATTTTACCATCCAATTCTGTACCATTTAACCATTAAGGTAATGATACCATCGCTCGTGTGTACATAAGACTTACTGCCTACATGATGCAATGTGATTCATTCTCCATGATAACCACTCAAAAATGATTATAAAATTATATGATTATAAAATACAATAATTATGAACTTAATATCATTATGGATGTGAATAAAATATATCATATTCAAAATAAACATTACTTACATGAAAAAACATGCATGAGAAGATAAAGTAGTTAACACCTGAAATAATGAAAATACTGAAATGTTATTAAAAACCCATAAAAGGATCATATATGATATTATAAATATGGATATTATCATAGAATAATTTAATAACATGATATAACTATTATACACGAGGTTAATTCACCCTCGACAAAAGTGAAGTACCAGGTAAGGGTTATACGGCGTGAGTGAATTTTTCCTCTGTCACGGTGCCTTAACATTTTAGAACTTCCCCTACAAGCTTATAATGTTATATTCAAAGGAAATATTTATAAAGATTTAAATTAAATTATTTAAAACTAACAAAGGGTTATTTTGTCAAGAAAACATTAAT
Organism: Viscum album; assembly: GCA_963277665.1. Taxonomy (NCBI): domain Eukaryota; kingdom Viridiplantae; phylum Streptophyta; class Magnoliopsida; order Santalales; family Viscaceae; genus Viscum; species Viscum album. Next base: position 3,971,266 of record OY728165.1, read on the forward strand.
AATTATATTATAGTATATTCTTCTATGTCAACATCCTTTATTGAATCATATGTTTAATTGTTGTTGATCTCTTAAGATATCATTTAACATATTCTATTGAATGGTTTATGATTGAATTTGATTGTGGATGTTCTATTTTTATACCAATAATATATTATAGTTTAATTATTAAAATTTCATATACTATTTTTAATACGAATGTTTATGTTGATTATATTTTAACCCTTTTATAAAAAGAATGCATTGGACTTTATAAGTGTTAGGTGGGGTCTTCTATAGCCCCTCAATACATCGGTAGGTCTCAAAAGACAAATATTTTTATGTTTTGGCTAACTTCATACCAAATTATGTATCGATGAGTATGTTTATATCGAAATATGGGATTTATTATCATGATATTATGGTCAATATTTTTTTAAAAGTGTTATATTTTTATTATACACCTTTCCTAAAAAGTTCAAGATTTTATATGATAGCTTCCGCTATATTATTTACCCTTAATAAAAATTTGAGCTCATGCCTTTCTTATATATCATTTTTACTTGGATTCGAATATATATATTATGATTGAATTTTAGGGATGAGAAAAGGGAATAAAAATGTTTTCAAAGTAATTTCAATGTTGATTTTTATTTCAAGAATTAATGTAAAACTTATGTTTGTATCTAGTATTTTACAAGACTACTAAAATGATCAGTCCTTAGAGATTTCATTTTATGTGGTCATGTCAATAAGAGAATATAATTCATCAGATCTAGGATTTTTGGGTAATGGAATTATATTTGGTACCAAAGGATGTTTAATACAAACCATGGAAACAAGATTTAGAAAAACGTTGATTATGGAACATTTCCCGAAGATAGACATTGAGAATAAGTATAGAATAAAATCCAATAATTTTGGTAAAATATAGATTATGTTGGTCTTCCAAGTAATAAATAATTGTCTTGAAACTATAAGTGGTTTTGGTTTTGGCATAGATCTACCTATGAGTAATAACTTCGACAAGGTTTTTCGAGCTTGACTTGGGGTAACCCAGTATACAACAGTGGAACTTACCAAGAACCTTGTTTTAAAATTTTAGGGGATATGCTTTGAATAATTCCCATTTTCATTATAAACCATAATGCAGGGTTTCTAAGTATATATATCCCCAATGAAACCATTTTTATGATTATAAGATTTGATATGCATAATGTTTTCAATTCATGTTACATATTTTCAAATTAGGTTATGATTCATAACCTAATTCAGTGAATGTTATTAGTTAGAAATGGTGCCTACTGGAAGAAATGGAAATCTTATCAATGCACATAATCCTTATAGGGATTAACCTCACATAAAAGATAATGATATTGGAGTAGTAGATGCAACTGGTGCTAATCAAGTTATAACTATATTGGGATGATTGACTCGGGTTATGAACAATAACCTTACTCGTATGGAGAACCCTAATCCAAAACATGGAGGAAGAATTTTAGACAACTTCCTGAGACAAAAACATGCAATTTTATGGGGACTACAAATCCATTTGTATCTAAGAAATGAATAAGTTCCTTATATAATACTATCTTTCTTTGTGAAGTAATTAAAAGGTAGAAGTTCTCAAGTAAATCTATTATCTCTCAGGAGATGAAGATAAATGTTAGTAATTAATTCAAAACATGATAGAGGATAAATAATAAGAAATTACGGAATGGGGGTAATTTAATAAAATTTTCATAAAAAATAATTTCTTCTTTAATAATGAGAAGATTTGGAAATAAAATTTCTATGTCATAGGAAAAAAGAGGATGAGAATGTGGAAAAGTATGAATCTAACTTTACAATGTTATCAAGGAATGTTATAGACTATATACATAACCTAAGGAGCAAGATTGATATATTTTTTGATGGGTTAAAACCATTTCTCTAAAGGGATATGGTCTCCCAAACACTCTCATCATATGAAGATATTGTTTTATGTTCCATTAATATATAGAAATAATAATCTATGTCTTATGGATTTAAAGGGAAGCAGGGGATAAAGAGGTATTATGATAATTCTGATAAAGTAATCAAAATAAAGGGGATAAAGGGAATGGTTTATTTTTCATCCAGCAATAAATGTTGAAAGAAACATCATGGAATATTCTTATTAGGGACATTATTCTATTACAACTATGGAGAAAATCCTACATTTCCCATGATTTCAAGGGAATGAAATAATATGGTAATGTGCATTGCATAAATTATAAGGAGATGAGACACTATGTACATGAATGTCCCAAAATTTAAGGAATCATTTCCTAAAAAAGGCTATAGGGTCAAGGAAAAGATTATTTGATCACAACTACTGAGGTATACGATCCTAATGACATGGTGTACATTAAATTAATCATCTCCTCAAACTTATCCAAGGATTTATTTGGTTTGGGATCATTTAATTTTATTATATCTTCCCAGTTCTTCAAGAAAATTATACATTTCCCTTTGATTTAGAAAGATAATTTTCAGTCAAAACACTCGAGGGTATTATAATTGAAACAAAATTTTGTCTGTTATTCCCCTTTATGACACATAAAATTTCATTAGTTGATGACCTTATCATCATTACTATGATTGAATTTCATATAATCATTATTATGGACTATCTTCCAAACTATGATGTAAAAATTTATTATAAAAATAAGGAAGTTATGATTTATGAGGAAGAATAATAATCCATTATATTTAAAGAAAAAACATCATCATCTAATTCTTATCTAGATCCACCCAAATAGCTTAATGAATTATCTTCATGGGGATTAACATGAAACAACATATATGGATGGAGAAATTAATTCTCAAATTTAGAATGTGAATATTATAAACGAATACATTGATTAATTTCTTATAGACATACCTATAAACCCTCGAGTGCATGAAGTTGGGTTTTATATTGATTTAATCCTTGATTATAGACATATATCACAGACACCCTACAGAATTTCCATAATTGAATTAGTGAAGATCAAGAAAAAATTGGATGATTTTGGTAAGAATGGATTTGTTCTCCCTAGTGTTTCTATATAGAGAGATCATGTTCTCTTTTTTAGGATGAAAGATGGATCCTTGAGACTGTGTATTAATTATAGGGAAATCAATGATATTATAATAAATAACAAGTACCATTTAACACGGATCGATGATTTATTTGATGAACATTAAGGAGATCAATTATTTTTGAAGATTGACTTTTGTTCTAGATAATATAAATGGCGAGTGAAGAAGGAAGACATTCCAATGATAGTGTATTATATGAGGCATATACATTAAGAATTTATAGTAATGCCATTTCGATTGACTAATGCACCTTTAGTTTTTATGGAACTCATGAATAGAGTGTTCTAAGAATATCTTGATTTTTTATGGTATTAATTGATGATATACTGATATATTCTATGATCTATTAAGACCATGAGAATCAAATGAGAATAAATATTGAGACTCCCATAAGGGAATAATTAAATGGAAATTTTATAAAGTGTGAAATCTGGATCTAGAAATTTTTTTCTTGTCCATATTATCTCCAAGGATGGAATATATTTTCATTATACAATGACAATGTCATTCAAAGAATGGCCAGAACTTGAAATTAATATGGAAATAATGGAAAAGGTGAAGATTATTCAAACCCATATCAAATCAGATCAAAGTAGTAAAAAGAGCTATGCCGATAACCAAATGAAATAATTTTAAATTTCAAGTGGGAGATCATGTGTTATTGAAGGTATCTCCATGGAATAGAATTATAAGATTCAGTAATAAGGGTAAATTATGTTCTAGGAAGATCTAATCTTTTGAAATTTTGGAACGAATTAGAGCTGTAGATTACTATTTAGTAATGACACTAAGTCTCTCAAAATTTCATGATATTTTCCATGTATCATTGTTAAAGAAATACATGCCATACCCAATGAATTTAATCACCTATGAATAAATAGAATTAGAACTTGACCTATCTTACTATGAAAAGACAATCAAGATTTTTGACACTACAGAACAAGTTTTTTAGAATCAGACGACATGAATGGTAATGCTTCATTGGAGAAACCATAAAATGGAAGAGGAAACATGGTAAAGTGAAGAACTTATGATCAAGAATATCCCACATATTTTTATAAAGTGATATTTTGAAAATTTATAGGATGAAATTATTTGAAGTAGGGAAGAATGTAACATCCCAAGATTCCGTGGTACATTTCTTTTTAAATAAATTCAATAAATTGCATTGCATACAACACAATGTTTGAGCGCACCATGATCAATAAAACTAGCCATTTAAAAAATAATTCGTGTTTACTATTAACAGCATTATGAAATTTATAAAATAGCATTAATTTTTGAATTCATAATATCTAAATTATCTTAGGGAGAATTTCTGGTATTTTTATGAAAAGTTTCAATTTTTATGAATAGTGAAAAATACTACATTGTCATTAAAATGACTTTTTCATTTAAATAATTATTTTAATTTAAATTGAATTTAAATTAATAGTAGAAATATAATAAATATATTAATAAAATGTAGTTCATTAGAATAATTTTTTATTATAGAATTAGATTTAAAAATTTATTGAACTATGGAACGTCTGTTTTACCCGCCTTCTCGCCACATCTATGGGATTAACGTTAAATTTAATTTTCCAATTTCTACCAATTGAATTTAAAAAATGGAAATGTATGGTTTTTATTAGTATGAAATTTTTGGTCTAATAGGAAGAATTTTTTTTTGGTGAATAGTATATTTAATATTTTATTACTAGGATTATGGATAAATCAGGTAATTAAAGGTAATAATAATATAATATTATTATAAAATTATTCTAACACCAGTAAAAATTTTATCCAATAAATATTTTTAGAAAAATATAAACCTTAATCCGAAATTATGATCCCTTTTAAGAAATCGTGTAAATTTTTTACATTTATTATATTTTATTTAAAAATAGTTAAAAATGTCATACTCAAATTTTTAAAACATAATAATTTATAATATAGGGTTATATATAAGATAAAATCTACTATAAATAGTAATTTTAAATCTAATAAATTTTTATTCATCATTATAATTAATTTTTAACTTTTAGAGATTTAATAATTTAATTAAATTATTTTATAATAATGATGAATTAATTGTTTAATTAATTGGGAATTCAAATAAATGATATTTATAATATTAAAATAAATATATTTTCAAATGTTTTATTATATACACTAATTTATTGGATTAATTTGATATTTTATGGATGAGTTAATGTAGATTATTCGAATTAATCAAGTATTTATGAGTTTTTAAAATGTAAAGTAATAAATAGGGTCAAAAATGACACAAATGTGATTTTAAAATTAATAATATTTTATTAAATAATAAAGAATTCATAAAAATAAATATTTCATCCAAATAAATAGGATAATGTTAAAATTTTCTTAAATAATCCAACTAGGGTTCTTTTTTCATTTTATATTAACTATATTAACCCTATAGTGTAAAAAAGAAAAGTAGTCACGGTAAGTGTTAAACTATTCAACTAACGGTTAAGGCCAAATGATAAGGTTAATATTGTGACCTAAACATGTCTAAAATTTATTGTTTGAGATTATTTAGAACCATACTACTATTACCATTAACATAACTCACTTTGGATCTATTTAAAAATGAAAATCAATTTATATTAAATTATTTGTTTTGGAGTTTCTAAAAGTGCCCCTCCCCTCTATTATAAAAGAGAACATATCCCTATCATTTATTCACACCTATAAATCCATATAGATCTGAAACAAACCTCACCATGTCTCCTTAAAAATTCCCTCAATTCATCAGGGAGGATGTACTTTTTGAAAAAAATCCATCCTAGGAAGTCATTTTGTGAAAATCAATAGGAGATACACGAAGAAGAGGTAATTATTTCACCAATTCAATTCAATTTGTTTTATTCATATACTTTCCCTTCCTATGTTGTTTCTATAAAAGAGTAATAAATACAGAATAATATATGCTCTTATATTTTATTATGATTATGGGAAAACCATATTCATCATTTTATCTATCCTATTAATAATAATATCATCATGTGTGTCTATATACGACTTATCGTATCCATATCGAGGTGTAATTTGTTTTTCAACTCTACTTTTTTTTGATGGGTATAATGACAATTATAATAGATTTAAAAAAAATAAGATGAAATTATAATAAATCATTATAATTATTATACTATCCAATTCCATACCATTTAACCATTAAGGGAATGATATCGTCACTTGTGTGTTTGTATGACATATCATCTCCACAATGCGATGAGATTCATTCTCCATGTTAACCACTCAATAATGGTTATAAAATTTATACGATATTAAAATATAATAATTATTAAATTAATTTCGTCATAAATATTAATTAAATATATCATATTCATAATAAACATGACTTACATGTCAAAACATGCATGTGAAAATGAAGTAATTAAACGCCAAAACAATGGTAACACTGAAATATTATTAACAAAACAATATAATAGGATAATATATGAAATTATAAATATGAATATGGTTATTATATAATTTAATAACATGATTTACCCATTATACATGAGGTTAACACACCCTCTACTAAATGAAAGTACAAGTCAAGTGTTTTTTTCGCAATCCCAATAATATTTGAGATTGTTTATACATAAGTATCTACTAGGGAATATTTATCACCCAAGCCTAGGTTTCTTTAAAAAATTTCCAAAAAACTTCTATTATTATCCATAAATTTTTAAATAATATTTCCAATGTTTGACTTTTTATAAAATGGTATGAATGGAATATTTTTGTCACTTTCCTTCTGAGGTACTTTTTTACTTCTTTAAAAAAGTACGAGAAGAATGTTTCCCTTAACTTATACAACATCAGAAGATTTTTCCTCTGTCGTGAAAACATAATGTTTTAAATATTCCATTACAATATTATAAATTTATTTTCAAATTAAATGTTTATACACATTTAAAATAAATGATTTGTAAATAATAATGGGGTATTTTCTAATGTTGTTATTATTATATTAGAGTGTTTTCATCTATGTCAACATCCTTTATTGATCATTATTTTTAATTGAGATTGATCTCTTAATATGTTATTTTATATATTACCTTGAATGGATTATGATTTAGTTTGACTGTGGATGTGCTATTTTGTTACCATTCAGAACTTATGGTTTATGTATTGACATTTAGTATACTAGTTTTAACATTAATGTTTATGTGGATTGTATTTTACTCCTTTTATAATATAAATGCATTAGACTTTGTATGTGTTAATGGGCTCCTTCTATACTCCCCTTGATGCATCGATAGGTCAGAGAAGAAAAATAATTTTGGGTTTTGGCTAACATCTTACCATATTATGTATGGTTTCCTGGATGAATCCTTCAATGTATGTTTAAAATGTACCTCATTATACATTCCTTCTTTATGAGATTAGTTCTTGATATTACATATGATTATTCATCTAGTATAATATCCATGTTTATGTTTTTATGGAAATATTGGATTTATTCATGAAATATTATGGCCAAGATTTCATTTAAAATGATTTTAATTTTAAGATACACCTTTCCTTAATCTTTTTGGTTTATATATGATAGTTTCCATTTTATTATATACCTTTTCTGAGCATCTGATCTCAAACCTTTCTTATGATTCATTTTTATATGATGTAGAGATATAAATTATGACTAACTGATAGGGATGAGAAAAGATAATCAGAATTTCTTCAAAGGAGTTTCAATGTTGTTTTTTATTTCAAGATGTAATGTTAAAATAATTTCAGTATGTAGTTTTTCTAAGACTTCGAAACTGATTGGTCTTTCAGGATTTGAATTCTTGGGATCATTCCAATGTGATAAAATGATACACCAACTCCTAGATTATGGGTTTAGGGAATTACAATTAGACAATATGGAACATTTATAAGTATAAAATCATGGTATTAAATGAAGAATTAAAAGGTCATTACCTTATGAAAAAAAAAAGATCTTATATTCTTCCCAGATCATATACAACTTATCCTTGGTTGTCCCTTCTAAGGGTGGTAAAACGTCTTCTGAAAATAACTCTAGACACTGAGCATGTGCATTGGCCTCTCTGTAACGCTCCGACCCCAGTTGCCCAGAGTCGGTGCATTATTACATAACATTGGCATGATCACAAGAAAGATCAAGTCTCGAATGACCTATTAGTTTAGTATCCTTGGATTAACTAGATACATTCATATAGTTTACATTACACCATAAAGAGAAAAACTACTACAACAACATATTTTCTTAATATCCCCTCATTTTATCCCTACAGGTCATTCATAAATTATTTCTTCACATCCTGGAAAAAATAAAACATTGAAAGGGGTGATCTCAGATGGTCAGTAAGGATAACAATATACCAGAAACATTCATAAACAAGCATAAACATTTAAGGCAATGTATAGCTAAAAAAACATTTTAAACTTGAACTTCAGCATAATATGGGATAGATAAAAAGAAATAATTCCATTTACTTATTCACATGGATATCTACTAGTCGAATAATCACATGCAATATCAATAACCACATTCATAATGATGGAACACATAATGCCAGACTATCATAACCACGTAGCCAAGGCCTCGTGCCAAGACTAAAAATAATATTATGTCGAGGCCTTGTTCCAAGACACTAGTTTCTCTCATGAGACCTACCGATCCATCAAGGAGCTATAGCGGGCTCCACCCGTCACTTATTATGTCCAATGCATTCCTCATATGAAAAGGTATAAACATAAAATAAACATTCGTATTAAAACTATCATATGAAATGTCAATACATTCTTCATAAACCATGAATGGTATAAAAATAACACATCCATAGTAAAACATATCACAAAACCATCAATACAATATGGAAGTTTTTTATCATAATAAATCAACTCCAAATAAACTTAAAATCCATTAAAGGATGTTGACATAGATGAAATAAAAACTCTTTTTTAGAGAAATATCTCTTTCTATTTTGAAATCATTTAAGAGTAATATATTTATAAAATAAAATATTTTATTTGAAAATATTCTTATAATATTTTAAGGTAATCTTCAACGATTTTATAATGGTGTAAAATAGCCACACCCGCCATATAAGTTAAAAAAACATTCTTACCTTAATTATGTCAAAAAGGTTAAAAAGGACCTTGTTTGGAAATTGACAGAAAAATTCCTTTATAAAATTATTATAAAAAGAAAAAAAGGGTATAAATGACTTTATCACATAGTCTTTAAAATAGTAATAATGATTTTTAATACATTTTTAATAAACATGGATGCGGATGATAAAGAGGTCCCAGTAGATAATTACGTATAAACAACCTGGGATAATGAAGTGATTGTGAAATAACCCTTACCTTGTACTTTTCCTTGGTTGGGGTAGGTTAAACTCCTTTATAATGGTGAAATAATTTTTATTAAATTATAAAATAATCATATACATTAATATGATATGATATATGATCTTTTAACATTTCTTTGTTAATAACATCTTAGTATTATCGTTGTTTCGTGTGTTAACTTACTCGTTTTATTTTATATGATTTATTACATAAGCCGTGTTTGTTATAGATAGGTTGTATCTTATTAATATCAATAATGATATCAAGTTATGAAATACTATTATTAATCTCCAAATGAGAATTAGACTTGAATGGATACAATGGAGAATGAATCTCATCGTGTTCGTGGTGACGGTAGTCCGTACGTACGCACGAGTGACAATGTCATTCTTTTGATATTATAATAATATATTATTGTATGGTATATAATATATACAGAATTATTAACATGTTATTTTTATTATTTACATGAATTACAAATCATTATTATACCCATCCAAATAATAATGTTTTTAACAACAATTACCCCACAACGTGGAGATGGTAAGTCGTACGTACGCACGTATGGTGACATGTCATTATAAGGATGGATAGAATACTGAATATTCTTGTACCATATTTATAATAAAATCTCAGAATATAGAAGATACAAGAGTTATTATTTTATAATTTTAACAACAAGGAAAGAAGAAGTTGAAGCAGAAACTTGAAAAAGTGTGGTGAAATCATTACCTCTCCTTTGGGTTCATCCTTTTTATTCGATCAAAAGGACTCTTTAGTATGGATTTATGACTAATTTAAGGCCTCTAGTATTAAGGTAGGAATGTTTAGAGAGTATTTGGAAAGGTTTTGGACGATCCAAAAGGCTTTTAATGTGTGAAATTGAGAGAAGGGGGACTGCCCTTTTATAAGAGGGGTGAGGGGCACCTTTGGAAAAGCTAGAAATATTATTTTATAATAAATTCATATTCGGTTTCTAATTTCTAAAAAGTGTATTATTTAAAGTTTAAGGTGGGTATAGATCTAAAAACACTCAAAAAATAGGTTTTAGACATGTTTGGGTCACTATATTAACCTTATCTTCTAGTTTTAACTCTTAGTTAAATAGTTTGACATTTACCATGTTACTTTGTATATATATATTATATTGCTAATAAACCTACTAAATACATCCAGGAGACCCAAATGTGGTCAATTAATGATACACCTATCATAATATAAGTCTCTTTTCCTTACATTAGATTTTTTGGAATTGAATATCAATTAATAATATAATACTTGTTTTAAAAACACTTTTATGTCAATTTTGACACTATTTAATAATTTTTTTGTTAAAGTATTAAAAACATTATTAATTCGAAAAAAATTAATTTATGAAATCCTAAAATGTCATATTAATCAATTAAATTAGTTTATGTCATCAAAACTTTCAAATTATATTTATTTTAACATTTATAATACCAATTATTCGATTCTTTCATTAATAAAGAAAATAATGCATCATTATTGTGTCATATATCAAATTAATTATTATGTTTCTAAAAATTATAAATAAAATACCATTATGTATGAAATCTCATTATCTTTCTAATGATTATTTATATTCAATAATCCAACATATATAACCCTATGTAATTTTTTTTTCTGAAACATATATGCCTATGTCATTTTATTTATTTATTTTAACTTAATTAATATAAAGTGTCCTTATCACTTACAAGTGGATCCATGGGGTCCCAAAATCGACCCAAAGATTCCCATGGTCGGACATGTATCAACCAATAAGGTTAGGACACATTTTAGGGTAATTTATTATTATTATAATATTATTTGATTATCCATATTTAAAGGATTTACCCTTTAACCATGGTAATTAAAATATTTACCAAAGTAATTATTCAAAATGTCTAAAAATAAAAGTTAGCTATTTACACAATTTTGAAATCCTGATTTCAAATATGGAATCCATTTTCCCAAATTCAAAACACAGAATTGGAAGATATTAATTTAAAATTAATTCATGTTGTTAAAACAAAAAGCGTGTTTTTAAGAGATAATAACTATCAAAAGATTGACACTTGTTTATGTACGGTTTAATTGTGAAATTATGTCCAATGATAAAAACTGTATTAAATGGTAAAAATATATTCTAAATATAATTTAAAATGAATCAAATTCATTATATATCACTACAAATTATTTTTATTAAAAAAGTTGTTTTTAATTAAAATTTAGTAATTTTCACTATTCATCAAAATATAAAATTTGTCTGCAAAGTACCAAAATTTCACCCTAGGATAAATTTGATATTAAGAATCCAAAAATGAAGTCCATTTTGAGAGATAAAATTTATAAAATTTTAAAAAGTGGGTATTACTATTCATAACGGCTACTTTGATTGGTTGTGGTGTGTGTTAGAACTCGAAGTTGCGTACAACACACACAACTATATTATTCAAAGGGAAGCATACCGTATAAGCTTGGGGTCTTATAATCTCTCTCATAAGACTCATTTTGTACATGAACATGATTCTATATCACCCGTACTAAAGGGGAAAACCTGCCTCAATGATTCTTTATGCCCCAATTGATGATACAAATAGGTAACTCCTTAAAATAAGCATCAGACACTAACTCTACAACCTCATAATAAAAATTATGGTACGGTTCAACATGATATTGATGATGTTGTGATATATGGAAGACATCATGCATGCCCTAGTACCTCTAAGGAATAACTATCTGATAGACTACCATACCTACTCTCTCTAATATCTTGAAAGGCCATAAATAATGATTTAATAGATTTCCCTTTCTTTGAATCCATCTATTCACCAGTGTAGGTGAAACATGAAAGATAAAATGATTCCTGACCTCATCCTCTAGAGGTAATCGAGGGTGATTGGAATAAGACTTCTATCTAAAATAAGTACTAATAATAAAATTCTTTATAAGTTGTACATGACACAATGTATCTTGAAAAATATTAGGTCCTAGTAGTGATACCTCACCTGCCTCAAGCTATCACAGAGGTGTTCGTCATAGTATACCATGTAAAACCTCATAAGGAGCCGTGTGCTGGAAGATGTTATTATTGGATAACTTGAATAGAGGCATATGTTTTTTCAAAAAACATTTGAAATCACAAACACATTCCTATATCATGTCCTCTAGTACCTATATTTCCTTTTCTAACAAGACATCAGTCTATGGGTGGAAGGTTGTGCTTAGAAACACATATGTCCTGAGAGATTTCGGTAACCCCAACATGAACCTTGATATAAAATGAGAATATCTTTCTGAAATTATGGAAGAAGGACCCCTTTCATGCTTATAATATCAGGAACATATATTATCCCAATATCATCCACTAAGAAGGTCTCCCTAATTGGAGGAAAGTGGAATACCATTATCATCCACTCCATGACTACAGAAACTGTGTTGCTGCATTAGGGAAAATTTGGAAAACCGGTCAAAAAATCTACAGAAACAACACACCATTTCCTTTTAAAAATTGGAAACTGATGAAACAATCGATCAGGTTATTACTTCTTGGCCTTCACCTACGAAAATTTGGAACACCTATTGATAAAACCAATGATCCTCCGTTTCATACCATTCCACTAGTACTGGCCGTGCATGTCTTGATACATCTTATAAATACCTGGGTGTTCTACCCACTTTGAACCATTAGATTATCATTTCAGTTCTTATTTTATTTCTATAAGAACCAAAAAATTCACATGAACAAGTAGAATTTCATCTTCATCATTGGACGAACCCAGTGGTAGACCCCAACATGAGACGATCTCCCTTAGGAATAAGCCTTCAAGGCCATAAAAAATCTTCCTATTCAGTATACAAAAAATTAATATGGTCACTACTAGTACCGTAAGTAAGTGAAACTTCTGTATCTCCTAAAACTCTAGATTCATCTCAGAAATAATTTTCATCAACATCCATTAATTTCTAGATTCATGAATAGATTTCATTTGATTCATCCGGAAAAGAGCATGAGAAACTGTTTTTCCCTCTCTAGGTAGGCTAGTTAAATGTTGAAGGGATAATCATATTCAACCATAATTTTATATTTAAGGATCAATTCACAATATGTAAATATATATTCGAGGCTTTTGGGTCCGTAAAGACCCGAAACCTCTATCCCAACATATAATGCCTCCAACAATGTAATGCATGAACGATAGCTATTAGCTCAAGATTGTTTGGTGGGTAATTCCTCATTTGAGGCCTCAACTAGAAATATGTCACACCCCAACTGTTAGAAATTATATTATTTTACTATTTTCTTTCCTTGGATATTCTTATCAGGGTTCAGGTTGAGTCATGCTTTAAATTTTTGGGTTTTATTTGAAAAATGATTATTTTTGTCTTGGTAGAATCTCACACATAGGAAGATAATGGTTTGGAAATATTGTGGATTCTCCCAGGTCACCGTGCGGAATGCCCGATGATCAAAATAAATAAAAATTAAAGGAACATAATATCAAATAAGAAAAGTGAAATGAAATTAAAATAATTGATTTAATAATAATAATACAGATAATGGTATTAATTAGATTATTAATAATATTATTAAAAATATTATTATTGAGAAACTATTATTATTATTATTATTATTATTAGATTATTTTTAGGGTTTCTCCATCCTCCTCCTTCTTTCCCCCACTCCTTCATGCACTCCCCTTCTCCCCCATCCCTATCCCGCCCGCGCGACCCCCTACTGGGCGTTCCTCCCTTCCAGCAACCTCTTTCTTGTGAGCCACCCTCCTGCCGCCCCTCCTCAATGTCACGTGGCTGCTCCCACTCCTCCTTATCCTTCCTACCCATGAAGATCCCCTCTGCTAACTTCCCTATATGTGCACATCTTCCCTCTGGCAGGTCCCTCCTCACGCGGTTGGCCTCTCGGTGCGCCCTCCACTTCTCCTCTCCCTCCATCATGGGTGTGGTATACCCCAGGTAATCCCCTCATATTTTAAATGGGTTTAATTCATTTTATTTTCTAATTTTTTTCAATTGGTTAGGGTAGTGTTTTCTGGGTATTAATCGTGGGTTTTTTTGGTTTAATCTTCATGATTAAAGTTGGATTTTGGTCACTTGAGGTGCGGCTAGGGTGCATTTAGAGATTCACACAAAATTTATGGGTTTTCTCCACCAAAGTTAGGTGATTACAAACATAAATATTATTTAATAAATTCATATTACATTCATGAGTATTTATTTATGTTCTGCGATTTATGTGAGTGGTGAGAAAGTCATTTTTGGAAATCTTTTATCATCATTTAGATTGGAAATGGATTTTCCAAGTAAAATTGTGTGTATTTTTTGTGTAAACCTTTTTTTCATCATGGAAATATTTTATTATGATTGAAAGTTGTTTAGTAAATTTTCTATGTTGTGAGAATCGTGTCTTGATTTGGTTCTGCTTTGTGTTTGGTTTTAAAGTAGAATTTATATGTGAAATTGGGTGTGTTATTGGTGTAAACCCTTAATGTGCTATTTAGAAATGTTTTATAAATTTTTTATATGATTTATTGAAATATTTATGAGGTTTGAATCATTATGTGAAATGTTTTTGGTGTTCGTTTAATTTTAAAAGTGTATTTTCTGTGATTTTTTTGTGTAAAGCCTTGTGGTGCTTCGTGGAATAATTTTTTGAAATTTTTAAATGATTTATTAAATTATTTAAGAGGTGTGAATCATGTTTGTGAATGGTCTTGGTGTGCCTCTGTTCATAAAATATATTTTGGGGGTGCAAGTGGTTACTTTCCATGTTTAATGCTTTGTTTGGCTGGTATAATGTGGAAATGGTGTGTTATGTGACATGAAAATATTGATTGAGCACAAAAGGGAAGTCCAGGAATATTGGTGTGTGGACTAAGACTAGTATTCTAGTAATTTGGATGTGACTGTATCCCAGTTTCACATAGTAAAATTGACAATGACAACACTAGCTAAATATGAATGATGATTTGAGACCACTATAATTTTGGATGTTGCTCATCTCTAGAGGATCATGCATGAGAATGATGTTGGTTGTGGTTTCATTTCCAAATTTCACTGAGATGTGATGTTCCTAGGGTCCCATTAATAGCTAGTGCGTATGTACTTTCCCCATGACTAGTGTTATTTGGATTTTGTTTACCTACAGTCTACATATGGTATGGAATATTGGTTGATTGAAAATAAATGGGTGTTTTTATTTAAATTTTTATTTCATTAATGTTTTTTTCTCAAAATTATTTTCCTTCTAATTATTCTATCATTTCTTTCATTTAGAAAAAATTCAATTTCTTTTTTAATTTGATGTTTATAGCATGGAATAAAATTTGGGGTGGCATCCGACTGGGATTTGGGTCACACCCTATATATAGACTTTGTTTTATGTATACCTTGTTGTATGTTTATTCCAAGTAATGGAATATTGTGTTGTGCGGATGGTTTTGGTTCCTAGTGGTATCTCCATATGGGCCCTTGTGGTGGCAGCATGAGGAAGTTTCTCTTCTTGTTTCATGGTTATTTGGGATGAAGTGATTCCCCTCATTTTTTGTAGTCTTTATTTTTTAGTTTTATTCCTAGTTATAAACATTAAATAATAAAATTGGTTATTCCTGGTTTGGTTATACATTTTCAGTTTTAGTTCTTTTTTATTCTTAGTTTTTTATCA
Organism: Viscum album; assembly: GCA_963277665.1. NCBI lineage: Eukaryota > Viridiplantae > Streptophyta > Magnoliopsida > Santalales > Viscaceae > Viscum > Viscum album. The sequence goes on from OY728165.1 coordinate 3,987,371, forward strand.
TTATAGCATCAGGTAAATCGTTCCTATGTAGTAATAGAAATACCCAAGCACTTGTACCATCCCATAGAGATCAAGAATTCCCTTTGATCCTTTTTACGGATCAACTCAGTTGAACGGTTCAAGGTCGAACTCGGTTGGATTATGAAAAAATGGTATAAGTGACATGTTATGATCTTTTTAGTATTGTTCTATAGGGAATAGACTGGGTAGACAAGAGCTAGGATTATCATTAATTAATTTTTTGGTTACGAGTGTGGTTCCTTGATAACTCTCCTTATGACGGAACCCAAGTCGCCAAGGGAAGTCAGGTTACATATGAGTTTTTTCGTCCTTGTGTTTGTTCACTATTTGGGAAATTAAATGGGAGTTAGGACAATGTTCTGAGTGATATCTCTGTTCCTAGAAAGCCATGTGGAGTTGGGGAAATTGTCCTTGAACACTCTCTATGACGGTGGTGTGACTGGAATATTCCCTCCAACCATATTTCCGAGTCACCCATTAACACTACTTTCCCCGGGATTTGTTTGGTATCTTTATGGGTTTTGGAAAATCATTTTGAAAACTCCTGTTTGAAATTTTTTTAAAATAGATATTAAAATTGAAATAGTTTTGAGTAAATGGGGTAGAGTTTATCAGGAGTTGATTTTTATAATTTAAAAATGTGGTTTACTGAAATTATTTTTTGGTAAATCGTGAATTAGGTTAAAACGGGTTATGAAAATCTATTTTAAATGGGATTATCTAAACTATTAAAATGTTTTTTTAATGGAATTAAATGTTTTGGAATTTATGCATAGTGTTTGAAAATGGATTTTTATTTGGTAATCAGTGGGTTTATGAATTTATCATGAATTTCTAGAGACTTATTTTAAATGAGAATAAATGAGTTTTTAAATGTGTGGGTATGGGTGGAATGGGGTTTCTTGTGAAACTGAGAGTGTTTTATAGTGAAATGACATGTTTTGAAATTTATGTGTAATATTTAAAAGTGATTTATTATTTGAATGGTTGGTGTTTATTCTAAATTTTCTTTTGTGAGAATCAAAATGGTTATTGATTTTGTGACTATAGATTTTGAGAAAGTTAAGGACATGGGTTGAACGTTAGTTTTGGAAAGTGAAAAAGGTTTATTCTGGACCATTCTTACTCTCATTAGTGACCACATCCATACAATATGTTAGGGAAGTGGATGAGTGCCCAGTTGGCATGAGAACATGCATGTTTTTAACTCTAGGAGATGTTATAGGTGATAGTGAAACACACTAAACCACATTTAGTTTGAAAAATGATTTTGATAAAAAAAATCAGTATTTTGATAACTAGTGATCGTATAGTGTGTAATTATTACTTTTGGGAATGTTGTTTTGGGGTGTTTTAGTTCATAAACCCCACTTATTTGAATGATGTTTTGGGTTTGTTTATCTCTGGTCAGTTGGGTTGAAGTGGTGTTAAGTGGTTTCTCTTGAGGACTGTTTCATCAAGCCTTTATGGTGGTTCCCATCATCCATTATATGTTTTTTCATGTAACGTTTTAGCCAATGGACCAGTTTGATTGGGTCAATGGGGTTTTTCCTTGCTGGATATTCTAAACACCCATAAAGAGTTAATGCATGACTGAAGTGCGACCATGTGTGATTCATTATTGGTACACACTCTAGTTGATCAAAGTAAGAAATTTATTCTTGAGTTTATGATTAAGCCTACCTCGTTTCTTCTTAGGATAAGAGAATACTCTCTTAGTAGGAGGAGATGTTGGAGTTGTTGAAGGAAGCTTTTGTTTACTTGAGTCGTTTGATGGATAAAGGTGAAGTTGGCATTGATAAGTTTAAATGTTATTCCTTGAAGCGGTGAAGGGAATTCTAGTGGGGAAAGTAGAAAGTGGTCTGGGATATTGGTGTTGGATGCTGTCTTCAAAAGGTATTTGGATTTTTATTGGTTTCCTTATAAGAATGGGATTGTGATAGACCCCATGTGATGTAAATCTAGTCATAAGAAGCTGTTATGGATGCTTTTAGTAATTTCTGGTTGTTTGGGACTCAGTTGAAGGTCCCTATCAATGTGCCATTTCTATAGGTAGCATGGATCATATTTGGTGACATAGTGTAGTGTTATGTCCCATATTAAATGCAATGGTGGATGTGTGGGACATTCCAAAGCCTCTAATTTAACTGAATCTGTTCTTTCTTTTGGAAATTCCAAATTTCTCTTTTCTTGATGGGGGTGTTTTCCATGTGTTATTCATTCCAATGTTTCTTTTTTGGGATGAAAGGGACGATTCATGTGCATCATCTAATACAATGTTTTAGTGATGTGTAGTGTTAGATTAATCTGATTGAGGGGTGTGCTATGTATGTTGGTGTTGTCAAGGTCCCGATACGGTTTCTTGTGGCACCAGTAAAGGAACATCTATTCCGGTGTTTTCAAGAACTGAATGCGATGTATCAGATGCTTCAAAAATTAGACCTCCATTAAAAGGTCTTGGAGTGAAGCTAATGCATGGTCAAGAACCCCATCGATGTAAGGGATCTTGGTCCCATTTCTGTCTTTACTGTTGGGAATGGAGATAGTCCAAGAATTTGATGTGGAAGTTTTGTTTCAAGTGGTCCCATGTAGTGGAAAGGGATACAGGGACATTGTTCTTCAATTTTGTTACCCTAATAGGTGTAAGATTCTTTACTTGAACAAAAGAAGGTGGTGTTGTTTTTTTCGTGAACCTTAGTTCTTGTACCCTTTTGGGTTTGAATCTCTATGTGGTTTCCCATGTATGAACAACCTTGTGAGTTTGTTTTAATCTCGGATTTGGTTGGGCTCATCCGAGGATGGAAATGCCTAAAGAAGTGGTGAACTGTGATCTGTTTCTTGTTTGGTTTGGAGTTATGTTAATCGGTTACCTTGAGGTTTGAAATTTGGTTGTGCTGGAAGATCCAATGTTATCCCATATCAGGATTCCTTTATGTGGGTCTATGAATGTTGGATAAGTTGGTTTGTTCTTATGGTGGGGAGTCCCATTGTGGGACTCGCAGAACATCCTCTGGAATAAATTGATGTTATTCTATTCCTTATAGAGGGGATTTTATTCAGGCCTCCACCTTTTGGTGTCCCAATTCAATCTCAGGGATTATTTTGTTTCTTATTGTGGATAGTCCATTTGTATCTCCCCATGTTAGTAATTCAGTTTCGTTCATGGTGATTGGATTAGTGGTAGGTGGTATTGTTCAGAGCTATCTATCCTTATACTCCACTATGGAGTTAAGGTTGGGATTGGAGTATGTCGAACAGTTTCATTGAATTATGTTTAAGGGATTGTTCATAGGTTGTGGTTTGATCTTGTTTGTTTTTTTCAGGAAAGTGGTTTTGGTTCCTTTCGGTATGGTTAGTGGTGTTGCAGTTTAAGAGGTTGAATTGTGAATTTTTGGAAGTTTCATTTCCTTTGATTGATCATCTGGAGATATTTTGACTTTTTGGGGTGTGTGACACTTATTGGGTAGTCCATTTGGGGTATCTTGAGATTAATTTTTAGGTATTTTTTTTTGTAGATAGATTTTTAGTCTTATCCTCATCTAAAGTTCATTGGGAATCTCCATGAATTGTGGATGAGTGTTTATTTTGGGTTTTGGTTAAGACCTTGGAATGGATTTTTGGGGACGAAATGCGTTATAATGGGTAGAATTGTAACACCAGAGCTTTTGGAAATTATTGTATTTTATTATTTTATTGGATTTGGATATTCTTGTCAGGGTTCTGGTTGAGTGTCAGTTTAAATTTTTGAGTTTTATTTGAAAATGAGTGTTTTCGGCTTGGTAGCGTCTTGCACACAGGTAGAGAATGGTTTGGAAATTGTGTGGCTTCACCCAGGTTACTAGCCAATGTTCAAAATAAATAAAAACTAAATGAATAATAAAATGAAAATAAAATGAAAATAAAATAAAATAATAAAAGTGAATTGAAATTAAAATAATTATTTTAATAAAAATAATAATGATAATATTATGAATAAAATATAATAATTATTATTATTAAAATTGTTAATATTATTGTTATGTTACTATTATTATTGTTTTTATAATTATTATCATTATTATAATTATTAGGTTATTTTTTAGGGTTTCTCCACCCTCCTCCCTCTTCCCCCTCTCCCTCACACACTCCCCCCTCCCCTTCCCTATCTCGCTCATGCGACTCGACCGTCTAGGCATGCCTACCTTCTGGGGAACTATTTTTGGTGATCCTCCCTTCTGTCACCCCACCTCCATTTCAAGAAGCTACTATCCCTCCTACCTCTACTTTCTTTGAGCATGGCTCATCTCTGGTAGCATCCCCCCTACACATGCAACTTCCCTATAGTAGGTTTCTCTTCACACGGCTAACCCACCAGACAGCTAGCCAGTTCCCCTCTCCCTCCGCCGTGGGTGTGGTCTACCCTAGGTATGCCCCTCCTATTTTCTAGGATTTTACTTCATTTTATTTAGGGATTTGGTCTTCCATAATGTAGGATCGTGTTTTTACGGTTTTAATCTTCGGTCGTTTGGGTTTATTCTTAATGATTAGGTTTCGATTTTGGTTGGTTGAGGTGTAGTTATGTTTTAGATGAAGATTCTAACCGAATTTAATGATTTTCTCCACCTATGGTAGGTGATTCCATGCTTAAACATTATTTGAAAAATTTAAATTGCATGATTTAGTTTTTTAGATTTATATGGTTTATGGGAGTGGTTTGAAATTTGTTTTTGGATATATTTTATCTACATTTGGTTTTGACATTAGTTTCCCATGTGAAATTTGGTGTATTGTTTATGTGATTCTTTTTGTTCTTCTTGGAAATAGTTAGTAAATTCATCAAGTAGTTTATTACATTGTATAATTGGTGTGAATCATGTTTAGATTTGGTTTTGATGTGCATTTTTTTAAAGAGGAATTTCTATGTGAAATTTGGTGGGTTATTGGTGTAAGCCCTTGATGTGGTATTCATAAATGTTTTATAAATTGTTTAAATGATTTATTGAATTATATATGATGTGTGAATCATGATGATAAATGGTTTTAGTGTGTGTTTAATTTTAAAAGAGGATTTAGAGTGTGTTTTTTGGGTATGTCCTTGTGGTGTTTCTTGGAATCCTTTTGTAAACATTTTAAATGAGTTATTAAATTAATTAAGAGGCTCCAATCATGTTTGGGAGGGGTTTTGGCGTGTATATGTTTTTAAAATAATTTTTTTTGTGTGAAAGTGGTATATTTTCATGTGCAATTCTTGGTTTGGTTGATGGAATGTGGAAATGGTGGGTTACGTGACATGTGGAACTTGATTGAGCATAAAAGGGAAGCCCGTGTATCAAGGTGGGTAGACTAGGACTAGAATTTTTCTTATTTTGAATTGGTTTTAGCCCAGTTTCACTTAGAGGGAATGACGATGAAAACAATAACTAAACATGGATAACGATTTGAGACTACTAGAATTTTGGATGTTTCTCCTCTCTAGTGGTTTGCGCACAAGAACACATTTGGTTGTGGTTCTATACCACATTTCACAGAGATGCGAGTTTACTAGGGTCCCATTTCTTGCATGTTTTTAGGGGATTTTCCGGTGACTAGTGCTCTATGGCTTTGTTTCACCTACCGTCAGCATATGGTAATCCATATTTGTTACTTGAAAAGAAACAAACATTTTTCTTTAATGTTTCCAATATTTAAATTAGTTATTATTAAAAGTGTTTTCCTTATAATTTTCATATCATTTCCTTCATTTATAAAACATTAATATTTATTTGTCATTTTATTTTTATAGCATGGAACCCTTTTTGGGTGGAATCCTTCTAAGATTTGTCTTAAACCCTACACACACTCATGGGTGCATGTAGACCTTGTTGTATATTTGTTCCGGGGACATGCATTGTGTGTTGTGTGGATGGTTTGGGTTCCTAGTGGTATCTCCTTGTGGACTTTGGTGGTGGCGACATGAGAAAGTTTCTCCTCTTATTTCATGGAAGTTTGGGATAAAGTGGTTCCCATCACTATTGTAGTCTTTCTTTTGGAGTTTTATTCCTAGTTGTAAAAATTAAATAAAAATTTGGTTATTCCCTGTTTGGTTTTGCATCTTCAGTTTTTTTATTTTCTATATCAACTGTTTATCATTATAGCATTAGTTAAATCCTTACCGTGTTTTAATATTGATACCCAGGAACATGTTCCATCCCATGGGAATCATGAACACCCTCCATTCCTTATCATGGATTGACTCAAGGGACTGGTTCATGGTCGACCTAGGTTGGTTCGTGACACAATCCCTATACACAACGACTTATTCCACATATATCAGAACTAATCCCATGCCGATAATAGATGAATAGAAACACATTGTATGGAATCTACCCGAATCTAGAAGAATCATGATCGGAACTAAATTCAATTATTTTTTTATCTCTTTAAAGGCCTTATTGTAGGCTTCATAACACACGACCTTCACATTATTTTTTGTAAAGATGTTAATGGGTTCTATAAGGCATGAGATGTACTATGTAAAGTGACTGTAATATTCATATATACCCAAGAAACACTATATTTGAAATATGTTCTTGGGCTTAGGATAAAATAAATTCACTCTCACCATCTCTAGATCAACTAATACTCTTATCTCTATGATAATCTGACCTAATAGGTGGACCTTGTTAATCCAAAAGTTCAATTTAGTTAGCATAGCATACATATTATTCTCTATCAGTGTATTGATTATGACTTCATGATTTTTGGAATGGTCTTGTCGAGTATGTGAATACCCCAATATATTTTCTACTAAGACTACAATAAAAAAATCTTGATACTGGTGGAAAATACTATTCATCAAGGTTATAAATAACATAGGCACATTTGTAAGACCAAATGACGTGAAAAGATACTCATAGAGACCATACCTACTACAAGATGTTGTATGAGGTTTGTCTAAAGGCATTAATCATTACTGACAGTATCCCAACATCAAATCAATCTTGGAGAAAACCCTTTCTCTTCATTTCTAGTATAATAATTCATCGATATAAGGTAGTGTATATAGGTTCGTAATTGTAAGTTGGTTCAACCGAAAAAAATCCATATAGAGTCTGAGGGTACCATCCGCCTTCCTGGTGAAAAGGATAGGTGAACCCCACGGTGTATTGTTGGGTTGTATAAAACCATTATCCTCCAATTCCTCTAGGTACCTTTTTATCTCCTGTAACATAGTAGTATTAATCCTATATGTTGTAATGTGTATCATTATAGCTCCTAGATCTAGCATTGATAGAAAACTCTACCTAACTCTCTATAGGTAGTCTAAAAAAGACATGAAGAAATATATCTCTAAAGCGATCAACTATTGGAGGGTAAATATCTTGAAATACTCCCTAATAATCTAGAAAAAGGTTGAAAATATGACCCATCACTCTACTTAGTCCATGACTCTCTATTCCATCTCGACTCTCCTAGAAATCCCATTCACCATTATATATGTAACTACCACCCACTTGTGATATAAATAATACCATTAAGCGATAGAAATCTGTGTATGAATGATAGTGAACCAACTAGTCCATCCAAAGAATGATGTAGAAACATTCCATCTTGAGGATGAATAGGTTCCATAGAAAACGATAGCCACCTATCTCAAGGGGAAACTCCTTACACTGGTGTAAACTCTCTAATAGAATTCACAATGGAGTATCAAGTGTTATCACACCATATAAATACTAAATTTCAATCCCAATACTTCCACAATCAATACATAAATAAAGGAGTGTGAGATAAATGTATTGAAAAAGGAAGATATGATAGTAGAGGATATTAGAATAGAACCTTCAATTGTAAATGGCCTAACAGTTTTCTTCTTTGGAAAAGGATGTAGTACAAAGATATGTCCAGATCTATAGCCTTGAGATACAACCTAACTACCCTGAGAGGGTATTTTATACTGGTGTTATACATCTAAAGTTTGGACACCTCATCTATGACCAGATAACTTCTAAGAGTTTTGCGACTAATTCTAGTCCTGAAGGTAGAGCTAATATGGGTCCTCTCCCACTAGGAAAAAATGGGAAGGTCCTGAAAAAATACTGAAGATGACCCAACCTACTGAAACCATGGAAAGCAATGGAGTCTTTGGGACACTGGGTCTTCATATGTTCCAACATTACAGGCTATGGACAAACCACATAATAATCAGTGGGTATCATCCAGTTTTCACTACCCCCATGTGCAATCTCAAAGTGATGTTTTAGCTTCTAGTCGAATCACTTTCCTGTCTTGATTCTAAACCACTTTGGCCCACACTATCATCTTACCTTAGGTCCAACTTGTTGATGAGGTCCTTGTTTACTACTTCAAAAATTGTGGTCAATGAAAAGACATTCACATGAGATTAGATGGCATATATAAGACCATCCACAAAACCTATCACTTTCACGAAGGTTTTATTTGGAAGATTCATTGTGAAGAACTATTTCTCTGTGCACCGAGTAGAATAATCCTCCATAGCCATAGTACCCTAATGCAGATACATAAACTCTCTATATTGGTCTTATCTCAACATATGAGGAAATTAATAGTCATCTAAGACTGTACAAAAACCATTTGAGGACATACCCAGATTAAAATCTCCTTGGGTGATAACATCTAACCATATATTGGAATAATATTTAAGAATATACATATTAATCTTCATTTTCCACTTAGGAAGTGTCTCAAGGGGCTTGAAGATAGTAAACAAGTCCCCGATCTGTGAATTTACATCCTGAGGGCCCCAATCCACCAAAAACCTGGGTGGTTATTATTTCTAAAATTCTCATGGAAACTCTTCTATAGTAGGGGAAGATCCTGGGGATACCATTATTATATGTATAAGATTCAATAATCCAAATTTAAATCAGGGATCATTGTTCATGTCAATAAATTTAGGAGGTTTCATAGGTGTCATTGTTGGAGGTAACACTAGTTTCCTAGAGCCCACCACCTCCAAAACATGGTCTTCACCACTATCAGAGTGTACGACTTGAGGGAATCATGGTGTAAAATCTATAAAAATTATATTTACACACCACATTTAGAAATTGATAATGGAATACACCCCGAGTATAAAAAATGACTAAGTATCATGTCCTTCTATATAAAAGTCACACCCCTCTGTCTGGTCCAAAATCTAGGTCGAAGAGATGTATAGATCATAAGAAACACAAGATTCACTACCTACGTCCCACTACCAAGGTTGGTTTAGTGTCGGGTTCTCCTTTATAAGTCATGGGTCCCATTATACAGAGTGTTAGTTTTATATTATAGAGGAACCACCCTTTATGTTTCAATTGAAATCACAAATTATTAGAAACTACATCATTTCAAAATTTAAATTTATTTAAGTGCATTCTTATTTATATGGAAAATAATTTTAAATATAAGACTTATATAGATCATAATTTACAATATATAAAGGACCATAAAATATGTAAATTGAAATGTGGCTTCCATTTAATCACAACCAAAATCATGTTCTAGACCATGCGACCAACAATCCATGATTCAACGTGCCAAAATTGACTATTTAAGGTTCCATCATCAAGATATGTAGGAAAACACTGTTAGATTGATGTTGTAACTTTATGTAACCAATTATTTTTCTCATTCACCTGCAAAAACATTAGCATGAATTCACATATATATATATATATATATAACAGTCAAGGAACTCATAAAAATATTAGGCAATGCAAGAAACAAGATGCACCTATATGACATGGCATAATACATGACATGTGAGTCTCTTCATGCCTTTGATGATGGATGATTCAAAAATTCCATACCATACCGAGAATAGGGTAAAATAAAATCCTCGCTCATTATAATAATAAAAATCACCTCTCATATGCATCACCCTATAATGAAATTTAATCAACTATAAGAATAGGAATCCAAACTAGTAATTGCATTCCCTGGTAATTTTTTTTTCTCTATACATGGTTTAGTTACTCCTATGAAAAGACTCATTACTAATTTAGGAGACATCATCTCATTTAGATCATCCAATAATATTAAGGTAATGAAAAGAAAACTCAGACACCACTTTGTGAGGTTTTAGCTTAACTCACTTGATTATAGTAGCCACACAAGTGGCCACAGGATATCAAGTGTGCCTCCCCATATGCTAGACGTTGATAACTAGAATTGAGGGTCTATGAAGAAATAGTGGGTAGACTATATCCTATTTTGTTAGAGTAGTATAATGGTGAGATAATGAATAAATAGAAGAATCAGAATAAAAAAATAGAGCTGTAAAAGTAAATCATACAGACAATAATAACACATCATGAAAAAAATGGAACTATATAAAAAATGATGACTATGTAAAGATAATACCAAGAGATAGCCATACGAGGAAGAGAACATCTAGTATGATATATGTATAAGAAAAGTATAATAAGACAAAAAAGGATGTCCAAGAGAATCATGAGACAAGGCTCAGTCTTGTGCTCCCATGCTCTCTTACTATAATCAATCAAGAATCTATGATCGAGAACTTTCCCTTATCCTTACCTCCATCCATGATGTTTTTCTGAGTATAAAGCGGCAATCCGAATAGTGTGTGAGATATACATAGTAGGCCACCACCAACAGTGTCTATAACTATCCAGCCAATTCATGTAATATGAGTTGTGTGCAGACATACTATTGGAAAAATAATAATGTAAAATGTAAATGTTGGGATCCAGTTCCTTATTGGAACCAGACACACACCACCTGCTTTGGTCCATTTCCTAACATCTGAATAGAATTCACCATATACATATACATATAAGTTACTATGTATGTATGTATATATATTCTCTATATATGTAATGATTTTTATGTCAATATCTATAAATACATAGTCTATCCACGACCTGAGGCATAACTCAGGTGTCCTAGTCTAGTAACTAAATTCCCACGATGTAGAAGGGGAAGTCATGCCTGATTATAATATATCATATGGGTCTCCATGCCTAGGTATCATATGTATATGGGAAACTATGCTTTATTTTCACTAGTGTATGGGACACCATTCCCGAGTATCATATCAGTAGGGATTCCATGCTTGAGTATCATATCAGTAGGCATGCCATTCCCAAATATCATATGTAATAAGTATTTAAGTAATATTTAGTTAGAGCCAATAAGAGGGTTATAATTAATTATCCTTCCTCCTTAAAAAAGGGGAATCCATTGTTTCTATTAAAACATATAACGTGGTCATACCACATCAAATTAATTTAATTACTTATATTATTTTCATCTAAATACCAATCCAAAACTAATTATGGTGTGTTTTGGACACATAATAATTATAATATCATGGTTTAATTACATTGGCACACCTCAAGGGCGGGAATTTGTCTGTGGGGACTTGTTCTGTTAACAATATCCAGGCACAAGTTCATTTCAATGAAGGATAACAAATTATTTAAGGAAAACAATATTGTTATGGAAGCACATGGGAAATATGTCTTGAATCATCATCAAACATAACATTAAGTACCAAAAATTAATTTATAATTACTAAACCACCTACCTTATTGTATTATAGGATCACTCATCTTGTATCAACTTTTGATTCGTCTTATAATGAATGAAATTGGAAAAAAAATAAAAATACACTAAAAATAAGACTTATGACCTCACAAAAAAATAACACCATCAATAGAAATATTAAGGAATCAATGAGGTAAAATAATGGAGTTCTAATATATTTCTATCCAACACTACATATGACACTCAAATCATAGTCCATATGGAGGAGTTATTACCAAGACTACAATAAGGAAAATACAGGAGCATCACTTTAGGAGAGGGGCTTTGTGGTCCACTATAAAAATAAGGGAGTATAAAAAGGGTTATATGTTCAAAAATAATGAGGTGAAAATTGGTTATTTTTCCTATTTTTAATAGGCACAGGGTTTGGATGTATGGTTTTCCAAACATTGTGCCAACCATGTGGCCGGTAGTATCCAAGGACAACCCCTTGCATGGTTCATGAACATAGTTTGTGAAACCATGTGCACCTCATACATTAGGAACAGTCTATGTCACACCCCCATTGTATGGGCTTGGTTAATGGTTAAAAAAATAGTGCACATACCATGAACACCCTCTACATCTCTCTCCAGCACACTACATGGTTTTTCAAAACCATGCGGCCTCAGATTCATGGTTTACAAAAATTGTGTGCCTATTCTGTTTCCCCCAGAACATGGATTTTTGGAATTTTCAAAATCCCATAGAACTCTTGATTCCTTATTTACACCATATGTTACATTAATAAGGATGAAATTAAGGGTTTAAACCAATAATTAAAAGTTCATACCTTAAGAAAAAACTTGGATCTTATATATATTTTTCAAGACTTTCCTTCTATAAGCATCCTATGTACTAGAATATTTTCTATATATTGATTTAGGATATCAAAATCCTCTTGAAAGTACTCATCCCACTAATAGGAGATGATTTTTTTCAACAATTTCATGTTGTTAATTAATTTAATAATGATTTCTTCAATGAAACATCAAATATATGCAATGCCCATAGATTCTAATTTGGGGAAATGTCAAGGATTAACTTAATCTTTTCCTAATCAACTTCAATGTATCTGTGAAATACCATAAACCCATAGAATTTTACAAAAGTGAATTCAAATGTACACTTCAAAGGTTACATCTTCAGGCTTTTTCATCATATTATTTTGAACACCACTACAATGTTAGTAAAATGATCACAACATTGGAGTGATTTAACCATCAATACATTCACATAACATTCGACTATTTTCTAATAAATGGGATTATTAATATGATACATAACCCATTTATAAGTGGATTTATAATTATTTAATCCAAAGGTTACTACCTAGTAAGTATATACTTCTTGTGGTGTTTTTAATGTTGTGGATTCTTCATCATTAAGAGATATCCATATTTGATTATATTCATAGTACCCATCGATTAAGGAGTGTGATTCAAAACATGTCATTATATTGATATATAATTCTATGATTGGGACCATAAAACCATATTTTTGGAATTAGTGATTAAGTTAAAAAATAATACAATCTCTAAATTTTTACATTATTATTCATGATGGGAATGATTTTGGATAAGTATTTGGGGGATTGAACTTCTCCCAAAAAATAGGCATTAATTAATTTTATCACCTTATACTTGATCATGGATATTTATAATATATGCATTTTTATTATATCTTGTTTATATCCATGATAATTAATATTTAAGAGTAGGAGATGGATGAGAACCCCATGTTCTAGGTCTAAACATTCCATATAATTTCATGAAAAAACATCTATGTGTTTCTTGAGGAAAGTGATTTATTTCTGCCACTATTTATTATTCATGGTGACACATATTAATATGGGTCATAGGTCCTCATCAATACTTGGGTTTAATTGTCTGATCTCATTAATATTTTTTGATACATCGTTTTTAATAGTGGGTGGGGCATCATCAATATCATATTATTTGAACTTTTGAGAAGTGATGGATTTAACTTCATATTTAACTTCATGTGAATATATTTACCTAATGGCTTCTCTCTCAGAGGCATGATCATTGATGGATTATATAGGGACTCTTATTTTAATTGAAATAATATAAATATTGATGAAGGCTCCTAAACCCCATGTTTTATTCCTATGTTACTTTTATATTCCATAATGAACAAGTTCATTTACTTGTTATGGGTTAATTAGGACAACATTTAGGTATAAATACAACATATGTGTGTCTATCCACATGGGGCCTATAAAATTAATCATTCCTACCATGGTTATGGGTGGATCAATAACTGCATCTAGTTATCCATTATAGAAAAATAGGTTAGTCAAGAGGACTTTCGTCTTTTCATTGATGAAAAAGTGGTTTCCCAAGTTTACATTTATTACCTCAATGAGATTAATGAATAAAATAAAGATTTCTTTCACATCATTATATTGATTTGTGGGGTAAATTTTAATCTATTTAGATCTTTATCTTACATTTTCCTCATTGTTTGTAGCTACTTCCTTCCCTATCGACATTAATGTATTGAGTTTCACATGAGTTAATGGTAAGGTAAGTACTCAAATTTTCCCATTGATAGGGTACATTAGGAATTGACGGTATAATGATGGCACAAAAACATGTATATATAAATGGTTTATATATAACAAGGCGATGAATGTTGTATCCTAACTGATGACCAAATATTTTGTATGAAAGAAAAGATCCCTAAACTATATTCTCATCAAAACTTTTCTAAGGGTTTTTTTCTTAATAATAATATACCCCTAAATTATTAAATTGGATGAGGTTAAAATATTATTATTTAATTCTAGGTGGATGAGGGTTTTAGATGAGATTAGGTTAATCCTGGAATCGTTATCCTTTAAAACCTAATCGATATACACATCATTGAGCTAATTATATTAGGTTTCATAGGATCTAATTAAACTCCTTCATAGTAAAATAAGAAATTAGAAAACTATAATAAAAATATCAAACATGAATGAAACCAAAACCACAAACACACACACACACACAAATATATATATATATATATATATAATTAAGAAGACTATGCACCTTCTATTGTAGATAGACTGGATAATAATTTTCAACCTAATTCCTGATAATGGATAGTGAGAGGATCTTTTGAAACTCCTTCCTCTATGGTGTATCCATATTATAATATAAATCACCCAATACTCAAGTAATATTATTATTTTCTCCCTGATATTATAGTATATACCATGGAAATGTATGAAGAATAAGAGATCTATTAGGTATAGAGAATCAATTGTGTCTTAGGTAGGATCAAATGAACCCCATATCATGGTGACCACCGTCTTTTTTCTATTTAGTTATTTTTATACTTTTTCAAAAATGAGTACCTTCTTTATATAATATTTGAAAAAAAATTGATCTTTTTTATAATTAAATCATACATTTACATAATTTATGTGTTAATTCTATCAAATTAATGTATTCATCATATGAATTCATTATAGAATCTCCCATATGATTTATCTAATTAATCATTTAATTATTAAATCCAACATTGAAGAGATTTGAATGTTGTCCCTTAATATTTGACTACCATGATAATTATTGGATTATAATGTATTTAAAAAATTAAATTATAATATAGTTAAGGTGGTGAATATGATATCTCTATATAATATACAATTACATTCCAAAACAAAAGCAAAAAAATCGAATTTGGTTTAAAAATTCCATACAATATGACATAAATATATATTAACATATGGTATAATCCAAAACACCTCATACCTGAAAATGATTTGGATAATATCTCCTCCAATATTCCACTTACACCAAAGAATCATAAACTTAGTCGCATTTCACCACATATTGAATCGTATACAATAAGTTGTGAAACCATATCTAAAACTCCATTGGATATCATCTAAAACAATTTTGGATTACTATTATCAATTTAAACTTATATAAAATACTATGATATAGTATTATAATAAATCCCATTGTAAAATTTTTTCGGTTCTATTATTTTATAATTTTTTTAGAGAAACATCAAAAAGAAATAACAATGTAACGTGGAGATTTTAATATGAATGTTAGAAGTATTTTAAGAAGAAGTGTGGTTGAATTTGATATTACATATATTTTTTGAAATTTATCTAAGTCCCATGTGTAAAGGTTATAAGGCCTATGTATAAAATTAGTTATGGATAATACATAATGTTACTCAATAAATGTTTAATATAGAAATGAAAATTCTAGTAGACTCCCTATACGTGAAAGAGTAACCAGGTTGTACTTTTATAGAGTCGGAAATGCCTTAAAGGGGCCTCATTGTGATATGTAAAGGTAACCCAACCAATATGCATGATTAACTAGAGAATATAGTAGAAGGGTTTTAAAGGTAAAGAAAACGCATAGTAAATGTAAAGGTAACTTGAAATAATACATAATGGTAATCATGATATATTTAATAGACATTATCATATAGAATTATGAGAAATGGAAATTAAGGGATGCGTAATATTGTATGAAAGGTTCATCAACCAGGTACATAAGATTTATTTTGATGACTGAAGGTAATATATAATGGTTATATATATGAAATATAGAAATATGTAAGATTCATTTATATATTACAAAGTGGATGTGTTTGGTGATGATTTTCATAGCAGATTAATAAGACTTATTAAAGGAAGTGAAATTGATTTGGAACCCCAAACCATGAAATCAATGAAAGATTATAGAATCCATGCAAAAAATTGGAAATTAAAACACTATAAACATCATATATATCATACTATAATGAGAATCATACAAATCCATATTCATCATACATGGTTGATGATGATAACCAATGTGGTCGAAAAAGGTCCTACCACCTATATAGGTATCCATGAGTTGTACCTGAATTTATCATCATATGAATGTAATATACTATCCCTCTATGACATGACATAACCTTACAGAGATAAGAAGGAATATACATAGAGATACAGGTTCCATGAAGTTAATGATTAGAGTCATGAATGATCACACACATATTTTCCATCACATGGAAGTGGGATGTATAAATCCATTAAGGACACTCCTCAGTAAAAGATAATTAACTCATGTGTTATAACACATGAGTTAATAACTCGTACAGTTTATGCATTACATGCATGAATATAAAAAACATCATTTCATTAAATTTCATGTAATGGATATTTAATGACATATTACGTATAAGATTCATTTGAATATTAAAACTTTAAATTCCATCCATAAATGATCATAGATAGAAATATCATCTCATGTATACCATAATCCCACTATATTTTAAGCTAACTTATTATTAGGATATGAATCACATAAATATTACTATATATTACTGAAAATGTTATTTAATCTTTTTCATAAGAATACATTAGAAACTATGTATTCTCAATATACTCTTAAGGACACGTTAGTGGCTTTGTCTCTTAATGATAATTCTTAAGGATACAATATTGATATTATATCCTCATGACTAGGATTTAGGGAACACAATGTCCATTAATCTTTCACATGCACTAAATCTAAAAATACTTTTTTCCCATTTCACATTATATTGTATCATATACAATAAAACCTGAAAATAATATCATAGAATCTCTTGGATAACTCTCGGAAAACTTTTGGAATGATATTATCCACTTCACCATTTACCAAATTATGTGAAATAGCTTTTGAATACCCATCCAAAACTCTTTTTAATTAACTCTAAATAAATTTTAAATTAGAATGTTGATTCATAATCAATCCCCAATTAGTCGAACATAAATTTTAAACCCATGGTAATTTTTAGTATTGATAAAAATGTGAATCATTGGATCTATAAATGTATGTAAAGAGAGACCTCTAGAAAAGGATCTGTACTACTCAAGATACAAAGGGATATAACATGATGTTTATCAAACACATGTATTTCTATACTTGTATATTCCAGTCACATAACATGATAACATGAACACCCATATGTTCCCCTTATCCATGACATTGAGTGACCATGGGATGCGTATTTTGTCAATCCAATATAGACAACTATTGCATTCTCTATTCTCAAAATATAAACTTACCAGTTTAATGAATAGATCATTTTTCATTAATTTATATGGACGATCACATCACATACCCCACACCATAATAGATAATAACATCATATTTACTATCTAGTTGTGTATATACACTAATCATAACATATCAATATAGGGATTATATGTTATAATTTTCATTTGACAGGACAATTCCCATATTTGTAGTTCTCTAACCGATGACATGATTAGAAACATACCCAACCACCCTCGATTATCTATGCCTCAAAGATTTCAAAATAACGGTATTAATTTTTTATGTTTCACATGATAGGTATCTTACTAACCACACACAATAGGAATAATATGATCTCTATACCCTAGTATAAAAAATATATAGAGTATGAAACTCTATGTTGTATACATAGTGGGTTATCCAACACATAAAAACACATTTTCCCTTGTGGGCCTATTTCATATATTCATACAAGAATTTTAGCCACGCTATCCTTAAAATTTCAGCATAACCAGTAATACTACATAAAAAACATCATTTAGTGAGAACTAAATGTTGTACATTGTGATGTTAATTATCATTACAGTTCATGAAATATATATTAGTACATATATTTATGCAACCAATGTGAAAGAATTATAAAGTGTAAATTGACTATTATATGATATATTTTATATTAGTGAAACCCTTTTAAGAATAATTAACAAAATTATATACAGACACCTATCTACTATATCATATATGATAATTAGTATATTAGCCTTATGTTTTATATATCTTAAAGGGGTTTAACTCATTATTTCATATGTAATTATTATCATGTCTAGGTGTACACCTGATAGAATCCCCCCACTAAAATATTTAGTAATTAATATCTATGGGGAATAAAATTTGAAATATGGTGAGATTGAGGAATCATATTCCAAACATTCAATTATCTTAACGTATTCAAACTCCATAACTTCATAACATAAATTTTTATATTGAAAATAATCATCATCCTTGAAAACAATTCCACAAAACCTTTTTCCTTTAAATCTATTCATAAATAATGTAACTATTTATATTATTACTAACTAAAAAAATCCTAAACACCTTAAGAATAAAGTGAAATTCACATTGTAATGGTAAATAAAATTACATTCCATTTTTCTTTACCATTATAACCTAAAAATATATTAAGATATAATTTCTAAATCAATTTTTCTTTTGAATAGAATAATCCTTTGGGAAATATTGATATTCACTTTCCATTGTAACTAAATGTAACCTTTTCATTTTTCTTTAATGTCACAAAATGTAAAAACTTTAGGACAAAAAATGGAAGACATTCTAATTATATGGTTTTATAATCTCTTATTTATCAACATTGAACTTATATATGTTCAAACATACATCCAATATTTTCATAGGCATTATATTCTAATTATAATATCATTAGAATATACAAAACTACATTGGGGTTAGGTAATAAATCTTATAACCTATTTTTTTGGAAAAATTTCCAATGAAAATTTTATATTTATCAAAATATTACCCATATTGGTGGTCAAAACAACTTCCCTCATTTTTTAACAAATTTCTAGATAAATATTTTATCATGGAGAAACATTTTTATCTTTATATACTTTTCAAAACATGATATAGAATCCAATTAATCATAAACCATGTTTATACAATTAATCTTCTGATTTATTTACTAAAAATCTTTATCAATGAACAACTTCTCAAATAACATATGATAAATGGCAGACAGGGATAAATTTTTTGACTAGATTCATATAATCATGATAAAATCAGGTACATCCAAATTTTTTTTGTATAAACTCTTTTCTTCACCATTTGAATGAGAACAAAAATCCTTATCATTTTATCCCATGACATTGAAAGCAGTATATTTATAACATTTATAAAATATAATGTTGGTATCACAAACTAATGATATTGAGGAATCAAATTCTATAATATTGATTCCTCAAATGGAAATTCAAAGGGGTTTCTCCAAAACCCTTGAGGTATCTTAAAAAATTATATCTATAATATATTTTCATCTATTCTATAATAATGGGTTTCAATGTCCTTAACTAGATAATAAATGAATCATTACTGTACATTCCATCAAACTTCTCTTCAGCCGGTTTAAACATTTACCCACTTATACATTATACACATCACGCAAACAATGAAATAATATTCTTATTTCATCTATTCTCAACTCATGATAATGTCATATAATATTTTTTTTAAATAATTTATATTGACAAAAATTTCTATATATGAAAAAAAATAATGAATGTATTAACTATAACAATCATTTAAGAAACCTATAGTCTGAAAAAGTCATTATCATACTCAATATTATTGAGTATAATTTGAAATTACTAATCATATTTAATATTTGAGAATAAAATATCTTAGTAAATTATATATATATATTTAATTTAAAACCATAAGTGAATAATTCTATAGTTATCATAAGAATCTATATTCACTATATGAATAATTCCAACACTTGGTTACTCAAGATTTTATTTCTCAAACACATTTAATGTTTCCTTACATATGAAATTTTTTTATGTTACCTGTAATGATAGTATATTACATTAATATTATTATTCATAAAGCATTGATCTCAAATCTAATTATTATGATAATGATATTATTTATCGATAAAAAAATATCTTATCAGTTGAGTATTATGTTTTATTACGAAATAATAAGTAAATTTTTAAGTGAGCTCCAACTAAAATGATGACCCACTTTAAATTCATCATTCTAATTTGTGGAATGAGATAAATATTTCAGTAATCTTTGAGTAAAAATTATTTTTTTTCTCATCATATAACTATTTAGGTAGGGAATCATCCCAATCATATCATATTTGATTCCTTTATAGTTGAGTGGAAAACTTATTAACTAATTAACAAAGTGGATTAAACCAACACTATTCCTCAAGTATCATACCATTTACGGTTTCCCATGTATGTGTCACCAAAAGATCAAAGTTGGATTATTTACCTAACATTTAATAATATCAATTTCTAACATCCTTCGCACATGTTTATCCATGGGCACCCTCCTTTAATGTAAACTACTTTGTTAAATGATCATGGTCTTGACATGTGTTTCCTTCAGAAGGAACCTAACACTTAGTATTTAAAATGGGAACTAATATCAGCATTTTATCACATGTTATTACATTTATGTATTAATTATTACATTGATTTAGTTTGGAATAATATTCCTTCCATAAAATCACTATTTTCAAACCATTCTAATGTGAAATTCTTTAGGCAACTCACTGTTCGTGTTTCTCACCTAAAAAACACCAAACATATCTTCACATGTCCAAATATATCGTATGAATGATCTATATTAACCCATCATGTAATGGTTTCTAATTATATGAAGTGTAAAAACATTATATGATCAAGCCAAGAGCCACATATACTCTTCCACTACCTTTCCAGAAAATGTTATATCCCTTTAGGCTAGTGGGGATTCCAACCTAAAGTCCCTCTACATATTGATACTTTACTCAAGTTAAAATCATACTCATCATAAATCTAACACCTAGTATGTATAAACTATGTTAAATAACTAAATAAAAGATAATAACTGTAATTATAAAATAAATTCAAGGTAGTTGGATGTTAAATCCGTTATCATACCTAGCCTGCAACTACATAGATGCATGTATGATAGTCCTTTTAAGTAATTTAACATTTATAACAAACAATACAGTAATTAATAAAATAAGAAATTAAAAAATATGAATAAATTTAGAGATATATTTAAAAAAAATGTTCATTTCACATAATTACACATAATATAAATAATTTTAAAATATTCATAAATAATAGTTGACTATAAATATTTTGAAATTTAGATTATCATTATAGACAATTCCCAATTTTGAATATAAACGCTTTATATTCATTTCATAATATATACTCTTAATATTATTAATTTTTTGAAAGTTTATTTTAAATATATGATATTTAATGAATTATATAAATTTTACAATCCAATTTATATTATGTAATCATTTTAAATAAAAAATATATTATAATTAAAAATAGTCAATCCATGATCAAATAAATCACTAAAAAGTTTTTATGTGGTCTAAATAATATCCCAAATAAGACCCTTAATTTTTAAAATTCAAAATATGTCTTATAAAAAATTAATAACTTTAATATAAACAATTTATATTTTTGCAATTTTTTTGAAATTTATAAACCCTTTATAAATCACACTTATATTTTTTTTGTATAATTTTTTTATATATAAATTGTAATTTACTCCATAAATAGGGATTCATATATGTTACTATATAACACATTCTCAATTACATTAATTGGAAAAAATTGTTACATAACATATTATTTAAGGGTAGAGCCACACTTTACATTGTATCACAATGCAATGTCAGGAGGTAAATTTGTAATATTATATTTTTGTGGAATGGTATAAAGGATACATTATAATATAATTTTTATTTTGATTTTAAATCATATATTAAACTATCTTTATAAAATAACATCAAGATAAAACACATAATACATTATTGAATAATCATAACATGAGAGACTCTATTCGGAATACGTTATCACATAATGTACTTCAAAAATATCTCCATGAAAACAATTTTATCAAATAGTATAATTTAAATTATTACCAAATGATCTCCATTGATATTACATAAATGCTTAGAATATTCTCATGTAGGAGTTCCATTTATTACATTATATAAATGTAATGTTAGGATGAATGTCCTTCATTTTAAAATATGATTAAAATTATCAAATTAGTAGGGAAAGACTTTATAAAATTTCTAGGTTTTCAAAGGGTCTGATAACACTTATTAGATGTAGAACAATACATGTAAAAACCAAAACCAAAATATATATGTAAGATTACAAAAATGGGAATAAATTTTGAAATAAATAACATTATAAAGAACATGTATACCTTATACCAATGAGAACAAAAATAATCCATATTTGTTATATATGGTTTATAAGGGTTACTAATGTATAATCAAAATGGAATATCACCTCTAAATATATCAATGATTTGAGCCTGAATCCCTCATTAAACATGCATAATCCACTATCATCCATGTCATGTTAGCACCATGCAAGGATATCGAGGAAGATGATGAGAGCTTTTATTTCCAAAGATTTTTGGTAAATCATCACAAAGGATCACACACATATATTCCATTCCATGATAGTGGGATTATTAAAACCCTCAAGGAAATGTCTCAAAAATTAAAAAAATAACTAATTCATCATAACACACACATTAATAACCTAACCAATTCTTTCATCGCATGAATGAATTCAAAAAAATCCCTCACATTACATCTCATGTAATATATATATGATGATATATTATGTGGATGATTCATTTAAAAATTAACACCATAATTCCAAGCCACCAAGGATCATATATAACAGAAGAATCTCATGTATACTCTAAGGTCATTGTATGTTGAGCCTATATATTCTCAAGATATGCATCTCATGAATATCACAATATGTTTGTGATAATTTACTCTTAATCCTTAGATTAAGGATGAATTTTCATCCATGTTTTCTCAAGTTATGATTTAGGATGCATTATAGGTTATATATCCTCGAGATTATACTTAAGGATACATTAGTGACTAAATATCTTCAAGCATATGATTTATGGAATATCATCTCCTTTATAAGGGACACCCCTTATCTATTTGTGGCTGAAGGGTCATCCTGAAGTAGTTATCCAAGATTTTATTTTTAATTATAAAAAATATGACTATTATTTTAGTAATACTATGATAGTAAAATTATAATAGAGATTTTATGGAGTATTATGATTTAATATTCTAGTGATTTAAATTCAGGATTTGTACAGTTTTAATGGATATGATATTTTCCCAAGTTACATGATTTAGTGGAGGGTTACACACCATGTATAAGATAACTTTACATTCATATTAAATTCAAATATGGGATTTTACAAATGTATGAGGATGTGATTAATTCAAAAATATTTAACAATTAGCAATGGATGAAATCTTCCTAATATTTTGTTGGAATTTCCATATATAATTACAAAAACTGTTTTCAGGTGAAATTTTTCATAATTAAAAAAAATATATCTTTAAATTCAATAAAATAAAAAACCATGGAAGAGAAACCAATATTAGAGATCAGTTTTTCAAAATAAGGGAATAAGAGTTCCATAAATTCATAGGAATGTAAGTGATGAATAATGAGTTCCAAGAGACTGTCCCATTAAAAGATTATAGTATTCATCATCGTAATGAAATTGGAACTTCTTTTGTACACCATCCCTGATGAAATTTATTTTTGATGAACACTTAATAAAAAATAGATCATATGCATTATGAGTTTTATATTATCTGGAGATTAGTGAGTTATACATTTATTATAGGAAGGATTTGATCATTTAAGGATAGTGTGACCACAAAAATCTATAATTCAAGTAGAATGCCTAATATTTCAGGTGCATCAATACATCATCATTTCAGACTACTTGACATATCATAGTTTCAGTAAACCAATTAATTTTCATGTTTCCAAAATTTATTACATTATCTCTTTATGACAATTTTTATGGAGGAAGAGTGTTTCTAATAATCATATAGAAATATTATTGGTGGGGGTCAACTGAAAATTGATATACCCCAATTCACCCCCTTTGGGTATTCACGTTTCTTGGGGAAAATAAGTTGTATCAGATTAAAAACTCTTGTTGAAATTTTCCATACCTAAAATTATTGTATCAGTATTCAACCATAAGGGAATTCAAATTTTTAATGTGGTAATTTATTGTTAGGAAAAAAGATATACAAATTTTTTTCCTTCTCTTTGTTAATGGATGCCTAAATGATTGTAATTAATGGGATTTTAGAAATCATTAGATGTGTATATTTATGATAAAAAGTAGAAGGGATCTTGATTCCATTACAAAATTATTCAATGCATTAGGAGGATCATTATCCATCTCTATATACATGAAGGTGATATCATGTAAATCCGCACATGACATATGGTAAAAACATCACAATATTTATTAAGGGGACTACAAGGTAGATGAATTGCAATTAACGTTATTATTGAATAAATATGAGGATTTTAGATTTCTTCAAAATAATTTGTTTGATAAATTATTTCATCAAGTGAACATCATGGTAGATTACATGTGTATACTTGGAGAAGATATCAATGATATCAAAATATTTAAGTGGATCCTAATAGTATCATCACCACATTTCAATATAACACTATTAGTGCTTGCAGAAAAAGACCCATAAGACGTGACACTAGATAATATTCAAAACAAACATGTTTCATTTGAGATAAGGAATAATGAAAATCGGTTCATTGTAAATGAGAATTATCATGTGGTGCTATTCAAGGAAATAAAGAAACTAATAGTGGAGGAATATTTTTTGGATAATGAACATGATGAAATTATAAAATTTATTAAATAAAATATTAAAAGGGATAAAATAAGATTCAAAGGAAATCATCCACTTTTATTTGAAGCAGAAAAAATGGACACCCTACCCAATTTTTTTAATAAATTACAACATGGTGGTGATGATGAAGAACCCATGAAGAAATCAGTAAAGGGTGAGAAATTCAAAAGGATTTTATAATAAACATTCTTCATATAGAAGAAAAATTTTTCATAAGAGGACGTGAGCTTTGAAGAAATGGAAGTTGAATAACTTTATGACTATAAAGACTTCATTTAGTAATTTCTAGTATCCATCATATATAGACCACATGTAGGGTGAAATGATGATGGTGGACCTAAATTTTTGGGAAGATTCCACCTCAAGGATGAAATAGAAGATAGTCTTAAATAAATTAAAGTTTTCGTGGCTAAAATGAAGAAGGATAATGGTGTGGTGTGTGAATCCAAACATTATATGAAATAATAAGAATAAGATAAATCTATGTTAAATGTGGACATGAAATTAATTAAATATGGAAATCTAGAAAACATAGAAAGATGTATTTATCTCATTCTCAAAATTAAAGAACAAGCCTGTGTTATTTATGGATTAACCAATATAGTGAATGATCATGTAAAAAATTAGGAATTAAATAGTGAATTTGTCATGATATGATGAATGGTTTTTGATCAAGAGATAATTCTATCTCCTGACATGGAATGAAGAAGTCCTAGTTCATGGGAATCAAATGAGGTTAAATATATTTATATGGAGTCATTTGAAAAATAAATACATTTCAATAAAGTGAATAATTTTAAAGATAAAGGTAATTATTAAGGGCATTGATCATAATAATAAATCAGTGGTGGTTAATGAAAAACAGAAGAATTAATTTCCCAAAATAAGTTCAATTTACTTGTCTCAAAATAGATTCGAAATGTTATATATTGAGTAGAAAATACATGCATTAACACTCCATGAATTGAGTGTTTTTTATGTAAATATAAGGAATAAATTTTTTTTTGTTAAATAGAAAAAAAGTATTTCAAGTATTAGAAATTATGAAAATAGATGAGTATAATTTAATAATATCAGTATATTTTGAATAACAATTTCTTTCTGTTTACTTGTTATGGACACAAAGATGTTAGTTTTTCATCCATGTTAGAAATAAATGCACTGAGGAAGACCTGAAAGAGGAGATAAAATTAGATAGAACCATAATCCTCTCAGACAGAATCCTATATTAAATTTTCAGACTTGTAAGATGAGGATGACTCAATGTATCTGGAGGTGGAAGAATCTCATTCACCACTAAAGGAATAAAATCACTGATTGTGGATCAAGAAAAGAAAATATGAGAAGGTGAACATCACTAAAATTTATTTCAATGAAAAAACCATGATGTTTTATGTATCTTTGAAAATGAGTGAACTTCAAACACTATAGGAATAAAATGTATTCATGGGGTTCAAATTTGACAATGAATGTGTTGTTTGGTTTGGAAATGATAATTTTTTTAATATCATTGGATCTTGGAAAGACAAAATCAGAGGAAAGAACTTGAGGTGAATAAATTTTTTAATGGTTTAAGGCCTTGGTCATAATTTACTATGTTTATTTCAATTATGTTCCTTGGTATATGTGATCAACATAAAAATAAAAACTTGTATCATCAAAGGAAGAAACAATTTAATTATCATGAAAGGGAAGTTCACAAAAGAAAATCTCCACCCCATTGGTAGAGAAGATGAAAATTATTTCTAATAAAGGAAGAAGAGAATTAGTTCTGGCCCAAAAATCATGAACACTTGATTTAAATGTTCTTAGAGGATTCAATAAAGAAGTTTAGGAAATCCCTGAGATCCCAAGAAATCAAACTCACATATGTAAAACTTTATAAAAATATAAAATCATTCGGAAGACATACAAGCTGGGTGAAAAGTTGATGAGGTTTCTTGAGTAGGTGCATGTTGTTGTGTGTGGGAAAATCTCACTCAAATATATGGATGGAAATAGATACTATATTTTATTTATTAATTATTATAACATGATGGCCTGGAAGATAGTAATATACAGAAAATATGAAGTATTCATGTGTATTACTCATTATCAATGATGGTAAGAGAAGAATATTGTGATGATAATTAAAAATTTAAAACTAATAATTGTATGAAATTTTGTAATGATTATGTAGAAGAAAATCTAGAAAAGTATTGGACACAATTCCCGGTTTTAATAGTAATGAATCTTTAACAAAATAGAGTCATTAAGAGTGTGAATTGGATTATCAATAATATGGACTAAAAAATGATCCTTGAGAAAAATCTAATAGAGATATATCTTAAATAAGTAGTGATTAAAATAGTTTAATTATCCAATATGTAATTTTTATTTAAAAATGAAAATAAGACAACAAATGAGATTCTATATATTAAAAATTTGACACTAAAGTGCTTTTGAATTTTTAAATTTAAATTCAATACTACCAGAAAAGACAATATTGAAAGTTTTATGATCATGGTGATAAAGGTATACTTCGTATATACTCATCAAAAATCAAATCATACCTGTTCTGTAATAAAAGTCATGAGAAAATCATTGAAATTAAAAAACAAATTGTTGTGGGGGATGAGAATTTTGTTCAACCCGATGACCAAATTTCATATTAAAATATTAAATAAATTTGATAGGATATGGATGTACAAATATGAAGTTAAGGGAGAGAATAAGGGGACAAAAGTACTAAAATTAAGACACAAATAATGAAATAATACATCAAGGTCAACATCAACAAAAATATTGAAATAAGTGGGTTGAAATTAGTGATAGAAATATTATTGGTGACTGTAAATCCCTTATGAACACATGGAGGATGAAGGATATATAGTAAACCTATATTTAACCTCAAGTGAAGCCTATTAATTCTTAATAGGATATCAGGGATGAAATTTTTATTAAATTGATGCATGAAGAGTTTTAATAAATTGAAAATAAAAAAACATAGAAAATGGTTCTTAGTTCAAAAGATAAAAATGACACTAGAACAAAGTTAGTGTTTTGAAAATAAACAATTAATACAATAAGGTAACATAAATAAAATAATATCTAGAGTGTAAGAGGTATACCGAAATCAAATTTATATATTTTTATGTAACTTTTTTTCTCATATCCAAGTTGTAAATGATTCATCTTTTCTTACTAATATCAGTGTAAATATGATTCAAGGTTAAAAAGTGGACATTAAATCAATATTTATGAATGGATTGCTTTATAATTAAATGTAAATTGAGAAACCAAATGGATGTTTTATAAATTAAGATAATAGAAAATTGTGCTAGTTGAAGAAGTATTTGTACATAGTAAATCATGAAGTATGTGATTTTTATTCTAGGCGTAATGAATAATTGGGAAAGCATAGATTCTAATAAGAGGTATTCAAAACAACCTCTATATCAAAAAATAAAATTATAAATAGATGTTGGTTCTTATTTCTTAGGGAAATTTAATTTTTTGTGGATTATACAAAGCATAATAAAATATATTTTCAGAATACATGAGGTGAAATTTCAAGATGTCCCGGATTAGTGAGTAAACATTTTTTTCATGGTTTATTGGTAACTTAAAGAAGGGTTGAAGTAATAATTTCCCAAAAAAATATGCCTATGTTATAGTAATGAAATTTATAATTGAATATTGTAAGATAATGAAAACATTGGTTTCTACCTATATGAAATTTTCAAGACATGATGGGTGAAAAGATATAAATATCATAGATCTAGTTATATTGTCAGTAGTATCTTGCACATATCAATAATATGGCCTAATATTGTGTTTTCCAAACGTCAAGTCGTACTGCAACAAAGCTATCCCATATAATTATGGATGAAATTATTGACAATTTCCCACTAATATATTAATATAATTATGTAGTTTAGGCATTTTTATTGTAAAACATCTCAGAATTGGTTGTTGGGGTACACTAATAAAAATTGGGAAAGTTCATCGAATGATCAAAATTCAACATCAGGTTCTGATTTATATCTTGGAGGTTCATGAGTATATATCTAAGTAATAAGTAAGGATATATATTATTAAATATTATTAAAGATGATTATATTTCATCTACTCATGCTTTTACTCAATTAAGATGCATGAAGGAAACAAATTAAGGATATTGGAGTTGATATAATAACTCTTTAGACAATCATATGTGATAATTTGAGTTCTATCAATATTAGGAAAAAGTATATTTCCTTATTGAATAAAAATATCATCAAGATAAAGTGTCATTTCATATGGGGGAATTTTAAACAAGGGCTTGTAAATTTGGAGTATGGGTCTACAAAAAATCAGGTTCTTAATATACTTATAAAGGAGCTACCCAGGGATGATTTTCAAAAGTATCAATTTGATCATAGTTTCAAACCATCTCAAATATACTAGGCTGTTTGAATAAATAACCCCCACTCCCACTAAATATTTTTACTTATATAAAGTTATAATCACTCTATCTAATTATATATTTTAGTTTCCTACTTTCTCTTGTGAAATTTTAGAGTAGTGATATTTCGGTTCATTAAAAAATGGAGATGATCTATCCATAAATTACTTTTGAGGAGTTGTCAGTTTTTTAAAGAAAGTGGATATAAGTTTTTTTTTCTTCAAAGGGGGATCCAACCTAATGCAGAGGGATTAAAAAGGGGGATATTTTTTGACTATTTATTTAGGATTAGGATATTTGTATAGCATTTTGAAGAGCACGGATAACAATGAATTATTTTGTAATTAAATTTTAATTTAACTCTTGTTTCTCATAATGATCCTGACTCATGTGGGACTAGAGTATATTATTAGTGAGTTATTAAGGAATTTCTTGAATTAAAAGATGATAAATTAGTGTTTTTAGTTAGATATGGTTTTTTATATGAATATGTTATTAATCAATGTTGAAATAAATTTTTTTAATTTTTAAAAAACACAATGGAAGCACATGCCCTTATATTTTTGGTGGAAGGAAGCATTGAAAAGTAGAATAAAATATAATTGTATCGGTGGCACAGGTGAATCAATGATTCAGCCAGTGACTCAACGACAAAAGTAAAAAATGTGACTTATCAGTGAATTTTAATTAAAGTGAAAGGAGTATAAAAAATATGAAAGTAGTCTAAAGAGTAGAGTACTTCCCTAAAACAATGTTTATCATTAATCCTACAGCATGTGAATTTCACTCCCTAAAAAACATAACAACATCATACTTCCTAATTCAGAAGAATAATACCAAGAACAAAGTACAAACAAGAATGTCACAAAAATTGAGAATGAAATCATCACATTATTCAACATTAAAATTGAAACAAGAAAAGAAAAAAAGAACCATGGGTTGCCTCCAATACAATGCTATGTTTTAAATTATTCATCCAATATTTATTCAGAATCAGTTTTCAAGCACAATGAATGCATCCAAATCCTTTGGTTATCCCTCAAAATACAACTTAACTCTCTACATATTAACCAGCAATAGTTTTTTCTCCTTACCATCTATCTGAATAGCTCAATTATTAAGAACTTAACGAATAGTAAAATGTACAGACCACTTGGAAATAATTTATCTAGGAAAGAGTTTGATTTTAGAGTTAAAGAGAAGGCCCTTTTATCTAGGTATAAAATCATTGGTATAAATTATTGAATCATGAATGATTTTATCCCTATTTTTATATATTATTTATTTATTATAACTCTCTCTATATCACATCTAACTCACTCATATCAAGAAATATTCTCTAACCAGAACTCTTAAAATAAAATTTTAAGGCCTTAACGTCCTTATATGACTTATGTTTCAACATCACATGTAAATGATAGTATATTAAAAACAATATATTGTTAGGATACATAATTATTGGGGTCTTGAAAGAATTTCTATATGCCCATAAAGCTTCATCTAGATTAAGAGACCAATATTTTCAAGACCTTGACACTATTTTTTCAACAATTTGTTTTATCTCTCTATTTGAGATTTCCACATGTCCCCTAGACTATGGATGATAAGGAGTTCTATTCTTATGGACATGAAAACAATTTTCCATCAAAACCTTAAATTTTTTGTTCTTAAAGTGTGTTCCATTATCAGTAATAAAGGCTTTTGGGACACCAAATTTTGAAAAGATATTATTTTTGAAAAAAATTAATGACAATTTTGGCTTTATTGTTGGGCAGTGATATGCCTCAACCCACTTAGAAACATAATCTATAACTACAAGTATGTTGTCATTCCCATGAGATGATGGAAATTGAACCATAAATTCTAAACCCCAGACATAAAAAATATCTACTTCTAAAATACCTTTTTGGGGTAACTCCTACTTGCTACCAACATTGCATAATCTTTGGAACCAATCATAACCAACCAAAAAACTCTTAGCATCCTTAAAAAGGGAGGGAAAATAAAAATTAGATTGGAAGTCCTTTTGACTTGTCCTTTCAGCACCATGGTGACCTCCCTATAGCGAGGAGTGAAAACTCTCTAAAATGGTCATCATCTATTCCTAATGAACACACCTTCTAATAATCCCATTAGAACACCTCTTAAATATTAAAGGGTCATCCCAAAGGTAATACTTAATTTCATAGATGAATTTATTTTCTTTGGTTATTGGACAGATCTTTAGGAAAGACTCATAGAACTAGAAAATTGGAAAAATATGCATACCATATAGACTACATGATTGACACAGTGAGCAGTTTTTCATTAGGAAAGGAATAATTGACCTCTGTTGGATCTTCATAATGGGTATGGGGAAGCCTAGAACGATGATCAAAAACTATGTTTTCAACACCCTTTTTATCCCTAATCTCTACATCAAGTTCCTATAGCAAGATAATCTTTCTAATCAGCCAAGGTTTGGTTTATTTCTTAGATAGAATGTAATTCAAAGTAGAATGATCTATAAATATGATGTATTTTGAGCCTAAATGTTACTATTAGAACTTTTCCAAAGAAAACATAATAGATAACAACTCCTTTTCAGTAGTGGTGTAATTTCTTTGAGCCCCATCGTGCAACCTGCTAGCATAATATACCACATGTAATTTCCTATTTGTCCTCTTTCTAAGGACCTCTCCAAAATCCATATCACTTGAATCAGACATAAGTTCAAAAGGGAGTTTCCAGTCAGGTGTAGTGATGATAGGTGATGTAGTGAGTTTTTCTTTAAAAATGTTAACGATTTCAAGAAATTTTCATCAAAATTAAAGGGGGTAATATCATGTAGTTTGATACAATTTTTTTATAAGTTTTTTTTATAATTTATTATATCATTATTTAAATTTTTTGATAAATAATTTATTATAGTATTATTTTGAGAAATTTTTTTATTGACCTCTAGTAAAAACTAGCATTCCCTAAGAAACATCTAATACCTTTTACATTTTCCGGAGGTGGTAGTTTCTGAATTACTTCTATCTTTTTAGTATCAACTTATAGACCTATCTTTGAAACTTTATGACTTAACATAATACATTCTATGAAAATGAATTGATATTTTTCCTAATTAAGCACATGTTTTGTTTCAATGCATCTTTCTAACACTAATTCCATATTTCCTAAACATGTATCAAAAGTGATTCCCACAATGGATAATTCATACATGAAAACCTCAAGAATCATCTCAATAGTGTCAGAAAAAATAGCTATCATGAACCTTTGAAAGGTATTTGGGGCTCCACACAACCCAAAGGGAATCTGCCAGTATGTAAATATCCCAAAGGGGCATGTAAATGTTGTCTTCTCCGTATCATCTCAAGAATCATAATTCTGGTTGTAACAAGAATACAGATCCAGGAAACAAAAAAAACATTCCTAAAAATCCTATCAAGAATTTTATCTAGAAAGGGAATTGGAAAATGGTCCTTCTTAGTGGTTTCATTATGCTTCCTATAATAAATACAGACTCTCCATTTTGTGGCATTCATAACTTGAATTTCATTATTTTTTTCATTTTCGACAATAGTGAACCCTCCCTTATTAGGGAAAACATGGATTTGGCTAACCCAAGTGCTATAAGATATGGGATAGATTATACCAGTATATAACAGTTTGGTCACTTCCTCTCTCACAACCTCCTTCATGTTTGGATTTAACCTTCTTTGATATTCTACCCTAACCTTATGGTCTAGCTATATATGAATTTTGTTCATACAGAATGAGGGATTAATACTCTTTATATCATCTAGGGTATATCCTATGGCATATTTGATTTTTTTTATGAATATTAAGAAATCTATCTTCTTTATTTTCATTAAACTTCGTAGAAATTATAAAAATAAGTGTGGAATTATCACACAAAAATGAGTATTAAAAATTTGCAGGAAGTTGTTTCAGTTCCATAATTTGTGGTTTTCACTAGAATAAAGACTCTTGGGCCTAAGAGGACCATGGTATTCAACATATTTCTTATAATTGGTATGAATAAATGAGTTATTTTCAATTTATAGATCATATTTAGAATTTACGGTGTTGTTGTCCAAAGTGGATAGCTAACTGTCTCGATTTTCTAGATTGAAATTTAACATATTTATTAAATCAGAATCATGAATTTATCTCAACATATCTCTTTCAACATCATAAAAGTTCCCAATAGTTTCGGTTTTATTATCATCACCCTTAATTTCATTCAAAAAGATCATATGTTCATAAATAGTGGACTCCCTTACAGCCCAAACTGGACAGTTTTTCAAGATCTAGATAATTTTCTTAATTATAAGAACATTCACCTTTGAGGAACTCTATCTTCAAATAGTTTTCAGAATAAGTGTGTCCCTTAATATTCATAAACACATTGAACTCTTCATGTTTTTCTCTTATTTTAGAAATAACCTTACCCTTAGAGATATCTGTAATAGCATCACTAGTGGCCAAGAAGGGCCTACCCAAAATGGTAGGAACCTCTTGATCACACTCCATATCAAAAACTCTGAGGTCTGTAGGAAAAAAAAGCTTCCCCACCCCAACTAACAGATCATCTACCCTACCCACAGGATGAGTGAAAGATCAGTCAGCTAATTTAAGTATCATTATGGTGGGATGAATATCACCCAGTCTCAACTATTGAAACAGAGAGTAAGGTAGCATGTTAATACCTCCACCAAAGCCCCAAAGGTTGTTAAACTGATTAAAATTTCTTAAGGTACAAGATTTGACAAAACTACCTCAGTCATTCAGTTTGGGTGGAATTTTCTTTTGGAGTTCATCACTACACTCTTCAGTGAGGCTGTAAGTGGGAAATCATCAAGTGTTTTTTGTTTGAACAATTTTATTAATACATTTAAAAGTAATATGGGATTTGAATTAAATATTGGATGACTGGAATGTTCACTTGATGTTTGTACAAGAGAACAATAAACTGAAGAATTTTAGACTTGTTATTACTTTGAGGTTTTAATTTCTCCGGGAAAGGGATGTGTGGGGAAAATTTTATCAGGAAAATAGTCATTTCTCTAACCTCTTCAACAAATTTTTCATTTCATTCATTATTTTTATTTTTATAAGAATTTCTGGTATGATTTTTAGTTGAAAAAAATTAGATTCTCTTCATTTATAAAAGTTTTCTCTTGATTTCTAGATTGAGTACAATGATATTTTTTTATTCCAGATTCACACAGTTTTTCGTATTGGGAATTTTCAAAGTCTTTTTGAGCAATAGTTTGAGTGTTATAACCACTTATAGTGACAAAATATATAGCATTACCTGTAGGATTAAGTTCATTTGTGGTAGGAAACCTACCTTTGTACCTATATGAAAATTCTCTAGCTATTTTTCACAATTGAGTTTCCATATCTTGTATTGTAGCACCATTTTTCATTTTATCAGATACATATTGATTTTGATATCTATTTAATTGAGACATGAATATTTATTCTTGAGAATTCATTTTATTCAAAATTTTATCTAACTTACAAGTCATTTGACCTTCATTATTACCATGTGAGTTTGAAGATTCACCCATTTGTTGGTTTTGAATGTTTTTTCTTGGTTGGTTTTGATAATTAGGGGTAGTGGTTTTTTTACTCAGGACATGTTATTTCCATGATAAATTTGGACGGTTACTATAGCATTGGTTATAGTTATTAGAGAAAGGGTCTTCTTTGGTAGGCATCCTAGGACCACAATTGACAAAATTTTGGTTTTCCTATTACTGGGACAAAATATCAATGTTAGGACATAAATCTTTTGTATACCCAAACATTTCAAAATGGGTACACTGTTCACTTAAATATTTGATATTATTTTGACAACCCAATTGATTAATAGTTTTTTTCAATTCTGGTTCATTAATGAGTAAAGTTGGTTGGTTATTTCAGAAATTTGTGGTTGAGTTTCATTCATTGGCCCACTATTGACATTAACATTTCTATTAACTATTTTTATTCATTAATTTTTAGGTTGTAAATTCAGATAATGGTCATTGAAAATTTTTCTTAGTTCTTCATCAGTATTATCATTATAATTACCCCGGCAGCTTGGTCAACTATGTTATGACTAGAAGAGGACAACCCTTCATAGAAGGTATCCATGAGAAGGTGGGATGAGAGTTGATGATGGGGACACTTTCAAAGAAGGTCCCTGAATCTATCCCAACCTTCGTGAAAAGCTTCTCCATCCTCTTGATAAAAACTAGTTATTTTTTTCCTTAGTCCTCCTTTTAATTTGTGGGGATAAAATTTCATTATGAATTAGTTGTACACCTGATCCCAGTTCTCAAAATTATTATCATCTAGGATCAAAAACAATTATCTACAATTCCATTTATGGAAAAAGGGAAATAATCTCATTCTCAGTTCGTTATTAGTAATTCTTAAAAGTGGTAATTGTGGAATAGTGTTGTATAAATATTTAATGAAGGCAAGAGAGTCATCATTTTAGAGCCCAATATATAATGGAAGTAGTGAAATGTGTTACTATTTAATCTTATAATTTTAGGGTCTTAGAGAGAGTTTTATTGTAGAAGGATTACATGAAACTTATGGGAGTTGGAAATCCCTCATACTTGGAATCTAATTCTCTAAGAGTTCTGTATGGTTTTTGAATTCATTAGGTGAAGGAACCCTATCATCATGATTTTCAATTTTAGATTTCATTTTCTTTCTTAGAGCAGTGAGGTGTTTTTCTAGTTTGAGGTTTAGAGGCTCTAATCTATCATCAGTGGACCTAGTGTTCATGAAATATGTGATAAAAAGTTAAATTTAGCACAAACGATTGTAAATAGTATATCAATAGTAAAAAAATAGTTTCAATTCAGTAGTAAATGAAAGGAGATTTTTTTACTGTTTTTAATTTTTCGATTTTTTTGGTGTAAATTTTTTTATATGTGAATTTTTTTAATGTTTTTTTAGAAAAGTAATGGCCAGTTCAATCCTCGGAAACATCACCAAAAAATGATGCCCAACTATCATTGAAATTGGGTAAAATATTAAAATGTTTATTCAACCTAACAACTATATATTTGGTGAGAAGGGTCGAACCGACAGGGAAGGTAAATTAACCAAAACTTTTCTAATTTTTCCTAAAAACACTCAAATGTTGTCAGTAGTGGAGTAAATTTTTTTTAAAATATTTTATTTCTTTATAGTTTTTTCTAAGTAAACTTTTTCTTAACTAAAATGTGATGAACTACGAAATGGTCTGAAAATATAGCAATAGAAAATGGATTATTGATAGAAGAATCAAACAGAAATAAACACATAGGGAACACTCAATTTTACAGGTTTAAAATATTTCCTTTTCACAGAACTGATTACAAGCAATACCAATAAAAAAGACTAAATTATTTCCCTCACCATGAGATAAGTCATTGTGGTTGAACATTCTCG
Organism: Viscum album; assembly: GCA_963277665.1. Classification (NCBI taxonomy): domain Eukaryota; kingdom Viridiplantae; phylum Streptophyta; class Magnoliopsida; order Santalales; family Viscaceae; genus Viscum; species Viscum album. The sequence continues at coordinate 4,024,326 of OY728165.1, forward strand.
GAGTTCCCCACTCAATGAATGTTCAACTGTCAGATTAAAATTTTAAAATGTCAACAGAACAAACTTTCTGTAAGTATTGATGTTTTATGAATTAATAGTTTTATAAAATATATCCCTGATACATCTCACCAAATGATCACAGAATTGGAAATTGATATCATGTGGCACGAAGGGAATGTATGATTTCAGAATTGATCTTACCGATCAATTATGAATGTATTATTTAGAACATTGATAAGGAATATAAGAAATAACCAGTAAATGTAGAAAATTATATGAAATGAAATTATTTAGCGGACTATCATGATCATATTCGAAAAAGAAACAATTCTATAACATTATATAGAAATGAGATGAAACAGAGGAGAGAGAGAACTCCCCTACAAACTAAAACAATACTGTAATGCTCTTTCTCGGATCTCTTGGAAGAGGATCACCAAGAAGTTCTCTAAGATCTACACCGAAGTTCTCACTCTTCTCTGCTCTGGATGATGTGTCGTCAATTGTGGAATGATTCCCTTTTTTCCGCTGCTCTTTTTTCTCCTTTTAACTCTACTCTCAAATTCTACTTGCCACCACCGCCTTCCACCTACATTAATTTATGGTTCACTTCCACACCGCTCACATGCACTATTTACATGCATCACACATTGTTTTAGCCTTAACCCCATAACTAACTCCTGGTGATTTTGTTTAATGTAACTAGACATGATTACAGCTCCTGAATGTTCCTGCAAAATAGAAGATAAAAATTAATTAATTGGATGTTAAAATAAAATGTTAAGTCTAAATAAATATTTATTTATCCAATTTAAATTTAAATGAATTATAATTTTATATGTTATTAATTTATTTATTGTTATTTAAATTGACAAATATTTTATTTTTCAAGACTTAAATTAATCACTACTTTTTATTTTAAATTAGTTAAGATAATATTTTAATATCCTAATTAAAATATTAATGTTTTTATCACATATTAAATGTATTTTTAATATAAAATTTATTATTATGTTTAAATATTATTAAAGTTAATTAATTTAATTATTTATTTTAATTAATTTATTACTAATAAATTACATTATTATGATTTTCTATTTATTTATTGATATTATAAAATTATTTTATAATATTAGATTATTTTTACTTTAATCGTTTTTTATTATTTTTAATATAATTGTTATCTTTAAAAATATTATATTTATTAATTAAATATTAATTTATATATTTATTTGATTAATAATTAATTTTATTTATATATTATTATTATTACTATTTTTAGTTTACTCTCTTGTTTTATAAATTTGTTTTATGTTCTATTTTATTAATAATTTATTTATTTAATAATTATTATATTTCAATTCTATTTTTTTGTTTAGGTTTTATTTATTATTTACTTTTTTATTGTGTTTTTTTTAGTATTCTTCCCCACTAAACAGCACGCAGGGGGACTTGAGAGTGATTTCAGAATTTTCCTGCGGCGGTGCGGGCACTCCCTCTTCCTTTAGGATTCGGTGGCACAACAACACCTCGACCTGGTATTGTCTATCACACTTCACTAGATAGCTCGAAGACCTTCCTCAATATGTGAAAAACCAATAGTGGAAGATCCATTGGTCAACCAGGGGGAAATGAGACTTCACCTTGCTGTAGATGATGACTGGATTGACCCATAATTATTATCTTCAAAAAAAACATAAATCGAATAAATTAAAACATAAAAATTTAATTAATTTAGATAAATATTTAATTAACTTAATTAGAATACATATCAAACTCAAAATTCTCAGAATAAATAAGGCACTGACAGAGTGTCGGTGACTCAAATTAATAATTACACACAAAATAACTTATATTAAGGTACACGAACTACTTTATGAATTAATTAAAAAATTTAACTTATTAACTAATTAAAAATATAAAACTAAAACTAAAACTAATACTAAAATCTAAATAAAAAAATAAAATGAAACCTGGCCAACATATAGATTACAAAAAATAATAATTATAATCATATTTATTAATATATTGATTTATGTTAAACTATTTATTAGTATTAAAGTGAGGGATTGATATTGAAATTAAGGAGTCAAATTAATTAACTATAAATTAATTGAGTAAAGGAAAAGGAAAAAGTGAGGGATAAGGTTTTGGGTCGGTGACTCAATGAGTCGCTAACAGTTACAATGGAAGGTAATGGTGCATCAATTGGTTTTTCTAAAGACAGTTAGTGTGTGTCTATCGGTGAGACCGATAGAAGAAAATAATATCACCGACATAAAAATTTTAAACCTAAAATTAAAACATTAAGGAAATAAAGTTTTTAAATACTAAATTAATTGATTACATAACTAAATGAAGACTTAGAATTTAAAAAAATATTTTATTCAATTAAATCTTCAGAGATTTACTCATACTAATTAACAGAATTAAAAAAATAAAGTTAACTTATTTTAAGATATAAAATTAAAACCTTAGTTAATTTCTATGAAGAAAATGATTAATCTATTATTTAATAAAATTTTCATATTAATAAATAGTCAATCAGATTAAAATTACTAAACTAATAAATAAAATATTATACAAGAATGATTTGTTAGTATTAATTAATTATTTTAAAGACTAAAATTACATAAATTATTATAAAAATTGATTAATTGTTGAATTTAATTATATAAATAAAAATTTTAATTATTTATAAAAAATTGAAATAATACTATAATAAATTATTAAAACCTAGTAAAAAATGTTGAAAACTTTGTCAAATTAAGGCCACATAACCATTGATATGTGAGGAAGAGTGTTTATAATAATTATAGAGAAATATTCTTGTTGAGTATCAAATTAAAATTATATATACCCTAATTCACCCCCTCAAAAGGAATTCACCTTGTTTGGGATGAATAAATTCCATGTGAATATCCCCCCACCATTTTTGGATAATCTTTAAAACACTTTTAAAATATCTCTACAGGTTTCATAGAACACAATATTTGTTTATTCAACTAGGAAGTGTGAATACATAGGCCATTATAGAATTAATAATTAATCTAGATTAATACTTTCATAAATTTAAGTAAAATTTTTCTATTAGAAATTAATCAATTCTACTTAAGCTACAAAAGGATATAGTGTGATCTCCCTCAAACACATGTATCTCTATACTTGTGTTCACTAGATGTATCATAAGAAAGTGCAAATTTTAATTCAAACCCGTTTTCCATTTCAACATATTAATGGGACACAAAGTATTTGAATCCCATAAAGCATACTCATATGTTCTTCATTATCAAAGTATATATTTTCCAGGCCGATGAATACATCACATGTCACATAAAATCCCCTTTATCCAACATATAAGCATATATAAATTCTTATCTAGGAATATATTTACAATCCTCTAGTTTAACTCAAACATGGACCTAGATTTCATACTCATCATATATCCCTTCATGGATAAGCTCTATCTAACGACATGATCAGCAACATACCAAACCTGCCCTAATAAGCTAATCCAAAAGGATTTATTATGAAATATATCTAATTATGAAGTTTATCATGATAAGTGTTTCTATAACCTAGGTTATGAGGAAATATAAATATGAAACAGCCACCCTAAGTATTCCAAAGACATAGTGTATAACACTTTATGTGATATACTTTTGGGGTTATCCATAAAAAATCTTTTTTCATATCTCAGGAGAACATTCCATATATCAATATAAAATACAATCACAATACCATAAATTTTAATAATATCTTACAACACATCATGAATAACATGAATTCATGTTAACTCAAATTCATACATTTAGAGGTTAATTATTATTTCACTTCAAGAGAATATGTAATCAATAATAAATAATGATAAATCGGGGACTTCCTTTTGTATAACATGACATATTTTATGTTATTAAACAACATTATGAATTAAAAAACCATATATAAGATCTCATATCACAATATCATTTTTATACATAAGTTCTATTATATTTCTAGAAAAACATTTATTTATTAATTTCTATCCACTCAGAAGAACAAAATGATGTTTACTATGAGTTATGTGGTTTACCACCTCCTTGAAGTAATATTTTCAATTTTCATCATGATTGTATTTATTCATAAAAAAATCAAATATCAGAATAGTGGTCAGTGTATCCATGTTATAATACCTCAATCTAGGTATCAAACTCTAGTTGTCCCAAATTTGGGGGAATTCTAGGAACCACTTCGACGTGGGGTGCAAGAAGACCACAATGGTGGTGGGAGGATGTGCGAGGTGGGGGAGGGATCATTCCTTGATGATATTTGGTGTATTTTAAAGAGAAAAAAATTCTTTTTGAGGGTTGTGGTAGTATATAATTGTGATTTTTTAGGATGAAATAGACAATACAAGGTCTGGTTTTCAGCGGTCGTGAGCCAAGCATCGAGTCATGTTAAAAGATGACAGAGACATTAGCTGACACGGGCGAAATAACAATGCATGGTGATGAGGAATTAGGGAGGCAACATAGGATGAGGAATGGTGGATGAATTGGTTCTCCAAAGGTGTGAGTACATGATTATTTTTCTATGTTTAGAACTTTGGTTTTGGGCCTATGGGTTAGATGTGTTGGGGAATAATGACCACTAGGTCTATACAAAGGCCTTGTAATGAGATCCCTCTCCAAAAAATAACAACATGTGTGTCCTTATTTCAAAAAAGGGGGGGGGGGTGGGATTACCCCATAAATTTATAATAGACATATAAATAATATTTTATTATTTTGTTTTAATTATAATATTAACTTTATTAACCATATGTACCCCTCAAGGTATAAAGTGTTCATATTTGGGTTGATTTCACCACCTACATGAATAATTATATAAAACTATATCATGGTTGACTATGATAAATTAAATACAAATGTTATTATAATTTACTGGGAAATTAATAAAAAATTTGGTTTTTTTGTTATATTATGTGTTTATATTATTATTAAAATATCATCTATGATCAATTGAATTACCAAAATAATTCGACACTAATTCAATTTTCAAGCAGAAATAATAAAAAACTATATAAAATTTAAAAATAATATGATAATAAATGGTTGGTATTCAATTAAATATAGAATAATAAGTTTCCTAAGAAGATATATAATATACTTAGTTTGATTATTCAGGCTGTTAGACAGATGCGCAGAATAAATCTGGAACAACGTATGGGTTTTCATCTCAAATTCCTCTCTTTGGTACATGTTCAGTATTATTAATATAATTTCATTTTTAGGGTGTATATATATACAATTTTATATATACTTTCATTAATAATCATTTAATCACATTATGTTTAGTTCAATAATAATCCCACTCTTTCAGGGGGTTTTGAATAAAATTTTACTCAAGCTTCACGAAATCTCTATTTAAAAAATTAATTCACTGATTCTTATTTATGTTATGACCTTGTTTTCCATTCAATAGTGTATTTACTTCCCATGAATGTATGTTTATGAAAAAAATATTCAATTTAAATACTATGTTGAATCAATTATGTTTTATCAAATGTATTCTACTCAATTTTTACCCCAGTTGTAAAGCATTTTGGTAACTCAATTTTCATTCATTGAGTATTGATCATCCTCCTAGACATAAAAGATATGTAATATCAACAAATTTATTATTTTATTTGGTATTAAATTTTCAATGAATTAAGTTTCTACCACATTAAACACTTTTTTAAAATATTTATTACTTAATGGAGTATGCTTCCTGTATGTTATGTTGATAACTCAAATTTCATTTACATGAGTTATATTGCTTCATCAGAAGATTATTTATTTCAGGCATGGGTTCTCTAACCCTAAAATATTATTTTATGCTAAATTTTATACCTATAAGGAGAAAATTACATTTTTCAAAAATAATAATGTATTTTTACTCTTTTCACAATGTGAGTTTTGAACTATGTTATTTTTTCAAGATATAAAAAATGATTTTTTTCCTTTCAATTTTATATATTTCTTCTTACTCACCACATTTCTACAAGATTAAATGTATGTATTTTCACGGACCTATTATTGAATATTATTTTAAAAAAATAATGGTTTTCAAATATTTTTCACTTTGACTTTTTGAAAAGTACTTTTGGATGTGACTTGTAATATTGTCTTTTATGGAAATGTTAAAAATGTATTCTCGAAACTATTATATTATTAAAATCCCATTTTACTTTTTATATTCAAAAGGATTTACTTTCAAGGATTTATGATTATTGACATACCAAGTTATTTATATTTTGATATAGGGGTATTGAACTCATATTACATAAAAATTCAATTATTGATCATTTATTGGGTGGTATCGTTCACACATTCTCTGCCAATGAATTTTTTTCATCTACATCAATGTCCTTCAATTATTCCTTTATTACACTTGGATTATGTGATTTTCAAACCATCCAGGTTTTTCCTCTAGAGGGGTTTTAACCATGTTATTATATAATTAACTGAACTATAAAACACTAATACATGTGGTTTTAGCTTGAGTTATTATTATATAGGTATCTATTATATTTATTAATCGGGGAACTATTAAAAATTCATATATTTGTTATTTCAATTCAGATTCTTATTGATTAATCAGGAAAGATGACAGTGTATTGTCTAACCATCCACCTTATTCCTCAGGATGAGAATTGTTCAAGTTGTCCCTTTTATTTAAAAGGGGAAAAGTATTACCATTCCATATATTTTTATTCCAATACAGATGATTACTTGAAAGTTGAATATATATCATTTGAGCATACACATTCTTTTTCTTGTTTGTTTTTTATCATGATATTCATTTTATTAACATGGGGAAAGGTATTAGTTCTCTTTATATTTTTATCTTGATATTGGTGATTATTTTAAAGTTTATTAAATAATATTTGACCATCCACATTATTCCTCTAGAAGATTTATGATCATGTTATCCCAATTATTGAAATTGGGAAAATTATAGAAATTTTTTATGTTTTTATTCTAATACAGATGATTATTGGAAAATGATACATTTAATTGGTTATTTACATTCTCATATGATGAATGCCTTAATATTAAAAAATTAATAGGTTGGACCCCATATTATATATCCACTAGATATATCTATGGGTCTCATGAGATAAATAATATTGGGTATTAGTATATGCCTCTCATTATATTAGTATAGTGTCTTGGCACAATGAATTGAAAACATGTTTTAATGTTTGAAATAATTAATTCCATCAGTATGCGATTAGTATTTATTTTTATTTATGTTTTCATTTATTTTCATATATATAAAATTTTCTCATTTTCATTTTATAATGAAATTATGATTATTAATTACTCCTTCTGTAGTATTTGTTCCCTTTTTATGGAATGATTTCCTCTATTTTATATTTTCCCTCACTAAGCATTTGAGACCGCCATTTCTTATATTTACATTCCCCTAGAATATAAATACATGTATGACACATGATGTGTCTAACAGTATGTCTTGTGTGGAGAATTGGTGGATGATTTTGGAGACTTATTATGGATTAATTTGTTCATATATTGTGGAAAAAATATCCATTAGTTGATATATAAAATGTATTTAATAGTTTAGTTATTAATATAATTTTATAAATCTATTAACCTAGAAGGTATTAAGAATGTATGTAATGTAGTATTTTTTGAATCCATGAAAATATGGCTAGTTTTATCAAGTGTATATTATAGTTATTAAATATATTAGATAAAAAATATGTTTATATCACTAGATCTGGGAGTGTGGGTTCACGGAATCCCAATTGGTATGAAAGAATCTTTTAAATAAGTTTAGATATTATGGTGTTTGTTGAGGATAGTTTTATGGTTAAATTTATGGTTGTTCATATTTTCACAGGTATAACTAATCTTTTATGTTAGTGGAGGTGATAATAAATATTTTAAGTATTAGGATATGATATCTTTGGTCAAAATATTGCGATTAAGTCTATGTATAGGATTAAATCATGTAGTTTTTGTAATATCTTTAGTATTTGGTTCTCTTAAAAATTATATCCCTATATACATACTACAATTTTATTATTTCTCTAGAATATATGTACCTAGGGGTAATAACCCTAAATAAATTAGGTATTCACTCGATTTTCACCTAGTGTATGACAAAGATACATAACCTTACACCTATTTTGAAACTCCTAGGGTACATGATTTTGTTAATCAAATTATATTTACAAACCATCATGATGTATTTTTGTATACTGTTAACAAATTCAGTTATAGAAACTAATTGGAAAATGATCATGGATAAACAAGTATTGAACAAAGAGAGTAAAAGGTAAAACTGGAAGTATAATATGTCAAATTGCGGGGTCACCAGGGAAGACATCTTCTGATTAATGTTTTCATATTCATATTTCTGATGTTATAATAAATTTTTTGGTTTTACTATTTTGTTTAAAGGGGATCAGAAAAATGATTCTTAGAAAGGTATATATCCAAAAACCATTATTCCATATAACTAAATAAGGTGGAATATTTAAATTGGTGAAAATTTATTATATGATGATTACGATGGAAAAAATTGTGTATACTTTTCTTACCTAAGGTAGTGTAGTTGATGTTTGAATATAAATTAAATATTGATTTACTTATCTACTTTCATTAGTGATAGATATTTATCAATCAAATTTATGAATATTCTAAAATTTATGATGATTATGTGAGATATCTATGGATTTTTCTTCATTAGATTAGCTTTAATAGTTTGAAAACATATAATAAATTTTGTTTATAACCATGAAATGTGATTTTATGAAAAGGATATATTTTTGGGGATAACTATTTAAGATCAAAATATTTAGGGGTAGAAAACTCCAATGTTTAGTATACTAATTATATTTGAGATAATAAGGGGTTGATTGATTCTAAAAACATAAGTTAGATGATATTTGTAATCTTGGGAATGATAATTGATTCAAAATATTGATGATCAATTTCATCACATTTTTGTGATTTTAGTATATATTTCGCATTCAGTGACTATATGAACTTATGGATGATATATTTTGAGGGGTAAATATAGATTTAATTTTTAAAAGGATATACGGTTTTTTGGTTTAATGTCTTGTAGATTCAAATGGTTTTGGGAAAATTATGTTATACAAAATATAATATTAGGGTATTTTCATACTTGGTTATATGATTGTATCAAATTATAATGTTATTATTAGATCTATAAGAAACTTGATATATCCAAATATAGTAAGGTAGATATATTATATTTTTCTCCATGGTGGCCTGCTCATATAGAGATCTCACTCTTAGCGATCTAGGTATCCCTCTTCCTCGCGTTGTCTTTATTCTACATCTTCAATATTCCTAAATCTCATAACTGATGAAATATGTTAGGTCAACTTATGTTTTCTCTTTCACCATTTTCCTTATTTTCCTTTAGTGACAATCTATTTTTTCATCTCTAGTGTCTATCTTGACCTCATGATAGTTTAGATCTACTGGTTCCATTTCGGTTAGATGTTCCGTACCATTTTGTGGCCCATGACCGCTACTTCCATATCTATTATCACCATAAACTTTGTGAAAAAACCGAATATTGGTTTGTCACAAAGGATATTTAGTGATTTTGTATTTTCTAGTATCTTTTTCTAATGACACTTCTTCATTGGTCTGTTCACCATCCTCTACTTATACTACCCACACCACTGTTATGACCTCTTTTAGAGTCACGTTGGAGGTTTCTATGGTGTATTGGGATGGTGTTGGGGGATACGATCAGTGTTGGGGATTCTTTTTGGCCAGTGAAATCCATCGTTTCAGTTTCTAGTTGATAAAATGATATGTTGGTGGTGTGGTTTTCCTTCCTCATTGATGATGATTACTGCTGGTTCATTTCCTTTATCAGTGTTTCATCAAAGTGGAATTTTGTTGATGATTCTGTTAATGGTGATGAGTTTAATTATTTTCCCACTGGTAAGGCCTCTCCACCTCAAACTCAACTTTGTCTTACTTGTCTTTCAACCCAAGCTAGTTTTTCCTGGTGCGATATTTCTTGTGGAGTATTTGAGATTCTGTTGTTTGAGTCATATTCAACATTCAAAGAGGCACAAAATTGAGTCAGTGTTAATGTTGGTCCTAGATTTCTTGATTCAGTGTTTTCACTCTACATTTCAATCAACTCATGTTTTTACGATTGATCCTACTGATGGTGATCCTTGTTGGTGGGGACCTACAATGTTTCTTTGTTTTTTAATGATGGTGTTGGTGATGTCTAATTAATGTGTTTCATTGCAACATTTGAATTTGAATCTATAAATTTATTCCAACAATAATCATTCGGGTCCTCTCCAGTGATAGTGGTGGGTGGTGATGATGATGACTTGTTCATTAGGTGCATTAGGGTATGCAGCTCGAGGGGCATGTTATCCGCTGTAATGATGTCTCATATTTTCTTTTTCAAATTTTAATTTTTCTATTGGGATTTGTTTCCTAGTTTTCACCTTATTTATGGTATTTGAATTTGATTCAAGTAACTTCTGAGGTTCCCACTATTCCAAAATGTGGTTTATTCAAAAAATTCAATAAAAAAATTTGGAGTAAGGTATATATCATATTAGAGGTTATATCCCAAATTATTAAACTGTTAAGAATACCCTCACCCAGTTTCATCAATAAGAAATAACTAAAATTGTGAGGGAAACATTTATTTAAAGAGGAGAGAATTTTACAACCAATAATTTAAATATATGTATTCCTTCACATTACCTAAATGTGTTTAATTGGTTTCTCCACATGCAGCAGTAGACTGAAACAAAACCATAACATATTTAGATAAATTTTAAATATTTACTTCTAACCATTATAACATAGACATTAAATCAGTAAGAATGAATATCAGAAAATAAAATTAATAAATATATTTATAAATAAAATAAATTCTACATTTAATATGAATGAAATTCAATTACTTTACATAAAATTAAAAATTTAGATCATTTTTTATTTAAAAATTCATTTTTCTAAAGAAAACATTTTAATGTGATATTAATTTCTATTGCAAGAAATGTATGATTAATTTGGATAAATTATGTTTTATGTTAATATATTTTTAACACCAATTTAGTTGGTAAATGATATGAAATATTAAAAATGATAGTTTATATTCAAAAATTTCATTTCCCAATAAAAATAGTTATAATTATATTTTATTGTTTTATTAAAAAAATTAATTTATAAATTTTAGAATATTAATTTAATAAGATGAACATAGTATTTTTATTTTTAATAATATTATTATCTTCATATTATTTGTTGATTTTTTTTCAATAATTTGTTTTACATGAAAAGTGAAAATACATATTTTTTTAAAAACTGTCACTTTTATTACATAATAATAATATAAGAATTATGTATTTATTTGAAACAATATAATTCAAAATAAATATATTTATAGGTAAAATAAATCATCCAAAGTCATTTTGTTGTTTTTATAAAACCCATGTATATCGTTTTGGAAACATAAGTAATATTGTACTCTAAAAATGTTTTTATTCGCTTATATAAAAAATTGCTTTTCATCACTTATAGAATATAAATCTTTCAAAATGCATTAAATATTTTATATAAAAATTATTTCAATAAATAATATGGTCAATTTAAATTTTGGGTATAAAAATTGGATTACTAAGATTAATGTTAATGAACCTGATAATTGTAAAACTTTTATTTTTTAATAATTTTTTTATTAATATTGTGTAATTTTTTAGTAATAAATTAAATTAAAATATTTTAAATGATTAATATAATATTATTTTTATTTAAATATATAATTATATTTACACATATTTAATTTTTAACCATTTCTAAATAATATTAAGAACACATAATGGTTAAAACACCCACTACCGGAAATTTACACTTTACCAAAGGCTCAAAACCATTGGTAAAGGCCTTAAAACCGTTGGTATATAGTACACCAATGGTTCCCCCAAACGTGGCCAAGTAAGCTATGATAATATGCCTATACCAACGGTTCTGTGAAAACCATTGGTATAGGTGTCAAAATAGAAGGTATACCAATAGTTTCTACAAACCGTTGGCATATGTGCGTTAAAGTATAACATATACCAATGGTTTGTGAAACTATTGGTATGTGTGTGTTACACTTATACCAACTTTTAAAACCGTTGGTTTAGAAGGGATATGGAAAGCCATAAGGCTATTCGAATGGTTTTTTTATAACCGTTGGTATAAACCTATACCAATGGTTATAACAAAACCGTTGGTATAGTTATATTATATTATTTATACCAATGGTTTAAAACTGTTGGTATACATTCTCTCAACTCTACAATAGGAGCAGGACCCTCTCCACTCTCTAGACTTGCAACAACAAAGCTCCACAACAACAAAGCAGCACACCTCCCCCTCTCAAGACCTGCAACAACACCAATACAAAATCCCCATCCAAAGTATTCAAAATTTAGAATTCATTCCAGAATTTATAAATTTATAAATTTAGAAATTTAGAAATTCAACCTCAATAACACCCAAAAGAGAAAAAGCCTACATGTTATAGGAAATGCAATAACACCCATAAGAGTATTCCAAATTTTGAATTCATTCCTCACTCAAACCACAACACCAATACGCATACGAGTATTTAAAATTTTGAATTTATTCCTCACTCAAACCACAACACAAATACTCACAAGAGAAAAAAAACTACATGTTATAGGAAGCACATGGGATGTTTAGTCATGGTATTGGGAAACCAAGAGAAAAACATGGGTAGAGTGGACATGGATCGTGATACCCATAAGATTGACAATGGTAGTGGTCATGTTCTTAGACCTAGGATGAGTTATAGGAAGCACATGGGGTCTTTATATTCCTCTAATGATTATGTATCCATGTATAAATGGTTCCTGATGTGTTAGTGGGAAACATTGGCCAATCTTGACATATGAGATGGGTTACCAGAATAGCCTACATTTTTTTTCATAGAATTTTCAATTAAAATAAGGGGGTATGTAGATAACTGTAATTTTCTCTCCTAGGTGTGATGTGAGATGAATCCCCATATTGGGTAGGGGGTATGAATATTCAATTAAGTCTTTGGTATTGGGTTCCCAATTGGACTTTGGTTTGTTCCTAGAACCCACTGTTTGAGGATGGGATTGAGGTGATCCATGGGGATATGGTGTCACCATATGTATTCCTTACCATTGGGGTATTTTTATGAGACTTTGAAACTTATTTTCAATAATCTATGTGCAGCTTTGTTGACCAATTTGATATATGGTATTCTTGAGTCTTCATATGTTTCATATGAAAACACTATATGATATTTATTTGTTGTATTTTATTGTATAGAATGAACGACCTGTGATTGAGAATTAGAACATGAGTGTTGGTGCATGTTCATTATGGGATTTCGAGACTCATTCGTAATATATGAAAAATATTAAAACTATGTTAAGCCTTACCAATTTGGAGTGTAGAACTAAAAAATTTATTGACTTGAGATGGATCTATAGGGAGGAAGGTGTTCCCATCCTGGGTAAAGAAATAGGGATCTAGTTTAGACCAAATCAAAATAGAAAATAAAAACATAGATGAATAACATTCGGACTTACAGATTAGAACTAAATAATTGAGTGGGGGGCTATTCGGGAGGTGGGGTGTTGTCCGGGATGAGTGGGGGGCTTTCCAGGGGGTGGGGGTTGTACGGGGGGTGGGGGCCTTCCGGGGTAAGGGGGCTATCTGGGGTGTTGGGGGGATGTTAGGGGTGGGGGTCGTCCCCGGTGTGTGTGTGGGGGGGGGGGGTGTTGTCCAATTGGCGGGGTGGGGTGGTGGGGGGGCTGTCTGGGGTGGTGGCTGTCCGGGGTGTGCGGGGGTCTATATGGGGGTGAGGCGGCTGTCCAGGGGGGGGGGGCTATCCGGAGTGCGTTTTCGGCCACCGCGGTCACATGACACCTCTGATTGACATGTCGTCTATCCGACCATTTAACAATTAAACCACTCTTTTTTGTCGTCTGATTTAATTGAATTCCGAGGTCTTTTGGTAGGTTTTGACCACCCCAAGCAGGCTTTTCAAGCATGTCAAACACCTAAAAAACACATATTCTAGCATTCCTCGTAAACCGTGCATCCTAATTACATGTCGTATTTTTTTTTACACCTCACAAATAATAATTAGGGTGTTTCCTATGATTTCAAGTCATTCTGATAATGTTCGGTACGTATATGACCAAAAAATGCATGTTTTGGTCTTTTAGGACAAACGAAGTGTGTTTTCAGCCACTGCTATCACACGTCACCATCGATTGACGTTCTATGTTCCCTACCATTTAAAAATTCACCCACACTTTGTTTTTTTCTGATTTCATGGAATTCTGAGGTCGTTCAGCTGGTTTTGACCACCCCACACACGCTTTTCAAGCGCACCAAACACCTAAAAAACACATATTCAGCCGTGTTGTGTATAACACATGCTAGAATGATGTGTTGTCTCCTTATACAACACATGAATAATAATTAGGGTGTTTTCGTGTGATTTCAAGTAATTCTGATGTCGTTCGATGTGCATTTGACCGTTAAACGCAAGTTTTGGCCATTTACGACACGTGGAGTGTGTTTTCAACCACCACGGTCACACAACACCTATGATTGACATGTTGTATGGCCGGCCATTTCACAATTCACCCAAAATTTCTTTTCGTCTGATTTCATGGCATTCTGAGGTAGATCGACCACTTTTGACCACCCCACGCACGCTTTTCAAGCGCGCCAAACTCCTAAAAAACACATATTCAGTCATGTCGTGCAAACCATGTGTCTGAATGATGTGATGTCTCCTCATACACCTCAAAAATAAAAATTAGAGTATTTTTTATGATTTCAAGTCATTATGATGTCGTTCAGTTTGAATTTGACCGTTAAACGTATGTTTTGGCCATTTACGACATGCAGAGTGCATTTTCGGCCACCGCGGTCACACAACACCTATGATTGACGTGTTGTCTGGACAACCATTTCAAAGTACACCCACACATTGTTTTAGTCCAATTTTAGGGAATTACAAGGTTTTTCTGCTGGTTTTGACCACCCCATTCATGCTTCTCAAGTGCGCCAAACACCTAAAAAACACATATTCAGTCGTGTCATGCAAATCACGTGTCTGAATGATGTGTCGTCTTTTTTTACACCTCAAAAATAATAATTATGGTATTTTCGTGTGATTTCAAGTCATTCTGATGTCATTGGGTATGTATTTGAACATAAAACACATTTTTTTCCCATTTACGACAAGCAGAGTGCATTTTTAGCCACCTCGGTCACATGACATCTTTGATTTACGTTCCGTCTGGCCAACCATTTCACAATTGACCCACCCTTTTTTGTCATCTGATTTCATGGAATTATGAGGCCGTTCGTCCGGTTTTCACTACCTGACACACACTTTTCATGCACGCCAAACACCTAAAAAACACATATTCATTCATTTCATGCATACCGCGTGTCTGAATGACGTGTCATCTCCTTTTACACCTCATGAATAAAAATTAGGCTGTTTCAGTGTGATTTCAATTCATTCTGAAGTCATTCAGCATGCATTTGACCGTTAAACGCATGTTTTGGCCATTTACGACACACAGAGTGCATTTTCAGCCACCGTGGTCACACGACACCTCCGATTGATGTGACGTCTAGCCGACCATTTCAAAATTCACCCACCCTTTATTTTTGTCCGATTTCATGGAATTTCAAGGTTGTTCAGCCTGTTTTGACCACCCCACGCATGCTTTTCAAGCATACCAAACACCTAAAAAACACATATTCAGCTTTGCCTCGCAAACCACGCGTCCGAATGATGTGTCGTCTCCTCGTACACCTCACGAATGACCCATGTATTATTGTGTTAAAGTATCTATACAATCCGAATATGTTTGGTCGGTTTTCCATATTCCAATTGTCTTTACATAAAATGGTGTCCATTTTAAACAAAAGTGAGACATTTAGAGTGATACCAGCCCCACCATGCATTGAATTGAGGTGAGGTTTTCTTGTACACATCTCAGATGACCATTGTATCATTGTCCTAAATTATCAACACAATCTAAATATGTTTGGTCTATTTTTCGTATGTTAGTTTTTGTTTTCACTTAAAATGTTTCCCATTTCAAATCAAAGTGAGACACTCTGAGTGATACCGGCCAGACCATGTCTCGAATTGAGGCAGAGTTGACTCATACCCATCAAAAATGACCAATGTATCATTTTCCTAAAGTATCAACATAATCTGAATGCATTTGATCAGTTTTCCGTATGTCAGTTGTTGTTTTCATTGTTTTATCCCACCTATAATGGGCTAGCTCGGGTAATAGGTCTAGATAACCTTGGTTGGTCAGTTGATGATTCGTTTTGAATCTGAGGAGGACTTGGTCGTCGCCTGGTCGAGCGCACCGTGAGTGTTTGATGGGTTCGGCTTCTTTCTTCTACGATGGTCGTTCGACTTCAACTTGAACCGCGATCCGCCGTCGGCCGCGATTTGGGTTAGCTTTCCCGATTTGCCTCTTCCTTTCCAGAATCCCTATATCATTTGTATGCTTGGGAACTTGATCGGCCGGTATCTCTGTTCTAATCATCGAACCACGGCGGTATGTCACCCTATTATGCCCCGTGTTTTCGTTGAAGTTGATATTTCGAAACCCCCAACTGAGTGGCTATGGATCTCGGTTGGAGAAGAACTAATATGGAAGCAGCGGGTGGTGTTTGATTCTTGGCCCGCGTTCTGTACCGATTGCAGCAAGATCGGCCATGACGTTTCAGGATGTCGCCACGGGAGTTTTGACAGGTCCTCGAAGGTGTTGGTGGCTCTAGAGGCAGAGGACCAGTCATGCGCAAGAGTGGATCCGGGTTCGATTGGTGTGGCGCTCGGGGAGGATCCAGGGGCGACGGGGGTTCTCTTGAGTCCTGTGAGGATTGAGAAACCTGGGCAACCCAAGGAGGTTGGCCCGAGGGTTGCAGATGTTTTTTCTAGATTGAGGCATGATCTGGGTGTTAGGGGCGATGGTGCGGAGAGGTCCGTTGTGGATGTGGGGCTTCATCCTGTATTACCCAGCCAAGCCGAGGAAGGTGAAGGCAGTGAGGCTCATGGGGCTGGAAGCTCTCCTGGGAGAGGTCGGGGTGACAACCATCATCTGCAATTCATGGGTCGGGGAAATGACCAACCCATGGGATCGGCCTTGGTTCCGGGGAAGTCGTTCTTGGCTGCTGTTACTTCTTCCAGAGAACAGGAGAAGTTGGCCAATGCCAATATCTTGAAGGCACTAGATCCTAACACCCTTGGGGATCATCCGAAGGTTGGGATTGGGGGGAAAGATAAGGTCATGAAGCAGAAGGTAGATCTGGAGCATTCACTTTTCAAGCCGAGCCCTCTCTACGAAGGCATGCAGTTATCATTGGGGAACCGCTTTGTTGGATTGGATGTTCAGGATCCTATATTGTCTCCGGAGGATGATTTTTCAGGTGATGACAGTTATAGTACTCCTTCAATGGACAACATGGATTGATGTAAAGGAAAAGGCCCTCATAGCCCTCGGCGGAAGAAGGGGAAAAAAGTCGCTAGAGATTCTGGAAAATGTATTGTGGTCCAGGGGAAAAAGACTAAGAGTCACAAGGATTATTATCATCTTCCAAAACCAATGGAGACTAGGTCGGCCAAGAAGGGAGAGATCAAAGTAAGCACAACCCTTCAGGAGGGGGAAAAAGAAGGAACAAACAAGCCTATATGTGACAAAGAAGAAGAGAATGGAGAGTGCTTGAAACTCATCCTGCACTCCAAGGAAGATATGATTGAACAAGCCATTCGTCCTAATGTTTTAGAAGAGGAGATCAACAGAATTTACGCACGAAGGCTGCAAGTTGATGCCACAGAGGAGCAAGAAGTGTGGTTAGATAAACAGGATAGAATTATGGCCCGCGGGTTCAATAAGAGAAAAATCAACTCAGAGGAATTTATTCAGACGATGGAGAGGATGATTTTCTACTTTGAAGAGCTCATCAGAGAGGATCCTGACATCCAGGTTGGTATGCTACACTGGGAGCTCTTTAGAGCAGCAGAGTCAAGTAACTTAAGCCTTGTGTTTCACCACTTTGTAAGCTCTTTCAGCACATAGTGCTCCTGTAGTGTACTCTGGTTTTTTCCATTTTCCTTAAAATGGCTTAATAAAAAAATATAATTTGGAGGATGGTGGACAACACGATTCTATGGAGTGGCATGAATTGATTAAGAGGGTCTTCATATTTTTTGAAGAGCCCTAAGTATCATCATGTGGGTTTTTCCATGTATATTCTCGAGGGACCAGAATGAATATGTTGGGATTATATAGTGTAGGATATGTCTCACAAAGGTCTTACTTGGGTTTCATTCAATAATATATTTAACCAGCTTTTATCATGAAACTTCACACGTGTAAAATACTTTGGAGTTTCTAAAGTTGGAGAAAGTGAAGAGAACTCTTCTAGGGTTCTCCAACCACTTGTTGAGTTGGTGAATCTTGCACTAGATCTTTTCAAAAATTATTACATAAAATCTTTTAGGTTTGAGATGGGACTAAGGGATGATGTTTGGTTGATGTAAGTTATTTTTACCCTTCCAACCTTCCTGGAGGTATTGGATAATGTTTATTTTGCTAAAGAAGACATATTTGGAAGGATAGACTTGGGAGGAGCTTTATTGGATGGAATAATTATTCAATGTTCTTATTTTGGTTATAAAAGGATGTAAAAAAGTGTCCATTGTTCTACGGGACCTATTCTTGGGGATTCTATAATAAACCAACCTGTTATTTTCTAACCGTGAGGCATAGAGTTTTTCTAACCCTGAGGCATAGTGTTTTTCTACGCCGACCAGGGTTCTAAGCACCGAACAAGCCTCAAAATCCCCATAAACCATTATAACATCATTAGGCTTCCATATTTGGTCAAAAATAAAGAGTTATACTGAATTCAAAAATATTCATACAAGAGTGAAAAAAATGTTCAAAAATAAAGAGTTATACAGAATTCAAAAATGTAGTGGATTAATATTCCCCTGATCACCATAACCATCACCACTGTCATCATTAGCCTCATCCTTGCAACCGTATTTCTCCTCATAGTCATCCTCGTCGTCGTCCCCATGCTCATCCTCGGCCCCATCCTCGCCCTCAGCCCCATCCTCACCCTCATCTCCATCATCTCCCTCGTCCTCATCCTCATCATCGCCCTCATCCTCTTCAATATCCTCTTCATCACCAGGAATGTCATCATCTCGACTGCTAATATAACTGCCACTTGGTTCATTGGATAATGCACCCATCAACGACATATATGTCTGACAAGCCATGATGGCCTCTAGTGGAAGTGATGAAGATATATCTTTGATCAGATTCATAAATTCTTTCTCCCTCATTTGAAAATATTCTACCAACTCTGTGACCCTTTTATTAGACTGTCTTTCATTCTCCTTGACCTGTTCCAACTCAGTGGTACTAGAATGGATACCTGGAGAGGACCATTACCTAATCGGGACTATATTCTTACCAGGTCGGCAACGTACTTGACCAGAGTGCTCATCTCCCAAAACCTGATATAAATGATCATGTGGCCCTAAATTTTCAAGCTCTTGGGGGCCTATAAAGCATCCTGTTAAAAATATTAATAAATTATTAAATTTAAAAATAGATATAAAACTTTGAAAGAAACAAATTAAAACGTACAATCTTTTCTTGTGTCAGTTCATTAACCACAGTTCCACATTTTTTCCTTCTACTCGAGGAAAACAATTTTTCTCGAGGGATACATCCTTTAATATTCAATTTTTGATTGTATAAATACATTGAAACAATATAAATTGAATGTCTAATCATGTATTCTATATTCCATAAATCACATAATTTAAGTAGGAAATAATAAAAAGGGAAAGTCCTAAAGAAATATTATAAACAACAATATCGTACCAGCTGCGTCTCATGATCTAACATAGTAGTATGCCCCAAAGTGTGGAGGTATTGATTGGAATCAATGCTTTTTTGTTTTTTTCAGAATATTCATAAACAATGTTTAATAATAAATAAGATAATATTAATTAAACATATGAAAACTATCATTTAATTACCTCAAATGGGATTAATACATTAAATTTGGTAGTCACCAAATGGGTAATCATATGGAGATATTGCTCTATCAGGCAGTCATCCACGATAGGTAATGTCTCCAACTCTATTCCCACTCAATCACACCATCCAACATACAGCTCATGCTTATAAGCTCTCCAAATCTCTCCTAGCTCCTTTAAATGTGCTGGTCGTGTAGCTTCGCCATCCGGGAGGTTAAACCGAAGCTGACACCCAATAGATTAATTCATATAAATACAAAAAAAATACTACATTAAATCCAATATATTTTTTATCCAAATTTGTGCACATGCACTATCCATGACTTTGTGTGGAAGATGTCTCCAAGAGAGAGGGAAGACCAGAATGATGTCGGAGTATTTGATTAGCGTTGCCAAAAAACCCTGACATTCCTGCCTAGATTTATCAATCATCTGTCCATCATCATTGTATTCGACCATCAACTGTTTTTGGAGGTTCCATACTGCACACATGTGAGTACGCCCCCTCCCACGCCTCCCATCAGTAGATGAATCTGTTATTAAAAAAAATATCAGTACAAGTTATAATAAAAATAAATTTTTGTATAAAAATTTGTTAGAGTTATATAAATATACCTATCATAGTCGGATCATTGGGCATCACTGGATCTGCAGAAGCTGAAGGATTATCTTGTACAGGTAGAGTGTCCCTCACTGTACACTCCTAACCACATACTGTGTCAGAGTAGGAGTCGAAGAAGGTGGAATATAATAGCTTGGAGATAATGAACCAGAAGAAAAAGATGATGGCACAGATGTGTGGCCAACTGGTAGTATAATCATTGAAGGCCTAAATATCATGTGTTTCCCTAAAGCGACACCAGGATCAAAATGGGGAGTAGAATATACGTCTTTGGTAGGGGAATAATCCAATCATGTATGACCAGTGGATCATCTAACTCTTGCACCACGAGCCCTCGTACCACCGGCCTCAGTACTGGGACCACCAGATGATTGTCTAACTCTGACACCACCCCTTCTCCTACCACCATCCTCTGTACTGGGAGCACGATCAGGATCCTTATTGGATATCTCTCGTCTAGGGGGTGGATCGTGAAAAAAATATTAACCCAAAATTAAACACAAGATATTATAAGTTATTGAAATATAAAAATTTTAAATAAAATACTCACAATAGGAATGAGTGGGGGAATGCCCATCTATGTCTTGCGAAAATTATTTTCTATAATCATTTTCTGCCACATCTCTTCAATGGGTGTCATTTCCTGAAATGGAAACAAATATGGATGTAATTAGAAACATATAACTAATGTGTAACCCAGAAAACAAAATACAGAAAACCCATTCTGATAAAAAAACATAAAGAAAGAGATGATTTATGGTGGTTTGAAGGTAAGTACTAGGATACACACTCTGAATGATGTAGGTGAAACATGTCAGTGAGAACACAACTATATGATTCTATATATTTCCCACCACAACTTCAGGTTCAAAATCATCTCTGACAATTGATCCATTAGAGTCATCATAAGTAATAAACGGATTGCTTCCAATTTCATTAGGGATATTGTCAACTTCATCATCACCATCATCAAAAACAAGTCTGATATTTACTTCAATAATTTCACCGAATTTAGGATGATGATGATCTTCGAAATAAAAAACTTGTTTCACCATTGATTCCAATATATATGCTTCATCAGTGGTAAGAGTGGGAGTCATGTCAATAACTCGAAATCCAAAATCATCAATAAAGGTTTCTTGCCTCGTCATTGAATCAAACCATTGACATTTTATCATCATGACTCAACCATGTGAGTAATAATCCAAAATTATTATTTTCTCCATGAATCCATAATAAGCTAAATTTTTATAGCGGGGTCTATTATCCAATGAACTAGCATAAAAGTCTGTGGTGGTAGTTAACATAACACCATCATGTTGTGTTCTCATGTTTCTTTCTTGTTCAGTGATATTAAATTTGTATCCATTGATCAGAAGTGATTTACAAGCATGGACCATGGTGTTAGGAACAAAACCCAGAGCTCTTATTTCCTCAAAAAAACAGAGTCTAAAGGAAAACTCGATACCTAAAATATAAACAAATAGTAAACTTAATTAAATATTATTTATATTTAGTTATTACATAATGATTTTTACTATCAATTTCCACCATGAAGAAAACCCTTTGCTATGAAAAGTCTCTTTCTTTCTCAAAGATAAAAAATGATGCTTTCTATATATTAGTTCTTTATGTTCCATCTATATAAGAATAATAGTATTTTAACAAATTTTTAAAATTAAAATAGATAAGATAATAGATATATGTAAAATTTACATACTTGATATACTCATATAAAAAATCACAATTGAAAAACACTATGCAATGTTCCATCTCTCTCTCTTCAAGGCTTAATGTCGTCAATATATATGATCCCGGAATTCTTCCTGTCTGAGGAAGTGAAGGAAAACTGGGTTCAATTTTCTCATACTAGTCTTCTTCATTTTTCATTGGTCTGTTTATTCTCATAGTAAGATCAGACAAATATATTGATCATAAATCCATACGTTCTTGAGCTAAGTAACCGTTCACAATAGAACCTTTGGGATAATTCCTATTCCAAACATATGATTTCAATGTGTACATGATTCTTTTAGTTGGATACATCCAACAGAAAGAAACGGGTCCTCCAAGAAGTATTTTGGTCGAATGATGGACAGTCAGATGGAACATGCATGTAAAAAATGATGGAGGGAATATTTTCTCTAACTCACAAAAAATTAATGGTGTCTCTTCCAACAGTTTTTTCAAGAAGGATTTGGATAACTTCTTAGAAAAAAGATCTCTAAACAAATAGCATAATCAAATAACTGATACTCTTACATTATTGGACAAGATATGACGGATTTCTATTAGAATCAACTCATGCAAGAGGATGTGACAATCATGTGTCTTCAAAGATTTTAGCTTCAGCTCTTTTCTGTTGAACTGTTTTGATATATTTCTTCAATAGCCATCAAGAACTTTAATAGTCTCTAGCACTTCTAGAAAATGATTTTTTTTTATCAGGTGTCATCACATAAGAATCATATAGAACTTGCCATTTATTTCTACTGATACGAACAGGATGCAATTCGAGTCTGATCCCCAAATCTACCAAGTCATGTCGAGATCGTAAATCATCTATTGTATTCCCCTTTACATTTAGAAGAATCAAAAGCAAAATTTCAAATATATTATTTTCAATGTGAATTACGTCTAAGAAATGACGTAATAAGTTGTTTGACCAATACGACAACTCAAAGAATATACTCTTCTTCTTCCAATTGTAATAGGTATCATTGGAAACATTTTTTCTATTTCTAGATTTCATTACAACCTTCCCAAATGAATAAATGAATTATTTCAATTCATTAAGCACTCCAGTTATATACATACACTGAGGTGGATCCTCAGACTCTGTGGTATTGTAAAATCATTAGTGATTGTTTTTATATGGATGGTTCATTGGAAAGAATTGTCGAAGTCCCATAAAACTAAAACTACAATGATATTTCAGTCTTCACGATCGAGTATTCTTCATAAAAATAGGAAATGAAATTTTTTCCTCTGGTCTCCATCAATACATCATTTCATAAGCAGGAATATCATTTATCATCCACATAAGCGCAGCACGCATATGAAATATGTTTTTAGAACATGAATCGTATGTTGGAACACCCACATCAAAAACAAGTTTCAAATATTTGATTAATGGTTACATGTATACATCTATATCATTGTGAGGATCAAAAGGGACATATATCAGTATACTCAAGAATGAGTAAGGATTTTTCATACACAACCACATGTGAAGGTTATAAATGTGTATGAAAATTGGCCATGTGTTTTGAAAAGTATGCATATGCCCAAATGGATTAAAACTATCACATGAAATACCCAGTCTCACATTACGCACGTCGGCTGCAAATTCAGGATATCGAGCATCAAATCTCTCCCATGTCAAAAATCCAAGCTCGAGATTCACATAAATAGAGGGGAAGGGTGATTAACGCAACAAAAGATTAATGTGGTTCATTAATGAATGAACCAATTAATATCTCAATATCATTGCTAAAAAATAGAAGTGTGAATCCATTAGATGGATTGAAAACTTTGTGGTCCCACCACCTCCGCTCAACAGATGGTAGAAAAAATTTAAAATTACATTTTTATATTATTTTATTATTCTTCAAATAGTCTATAAAACTAACTTTTTCTCCCGACCCACTTTAGTTGAAGTTAAGCCTCCCTTAATTGAGTCCTGATGCTGGGGATTCAACAGTGCTCTATGATTTTTAATCCGAGCACCGGTTAAAAATATAGAAAATTCTTCTAGTACGTTTACTAAATGTACCATAAAAAAGATCAAAATTCCATTCTGGGAACCCCAGACCATGGAATCAAGCGCCATCAATTTTCACAGACTTGTAATACACCCAAATAATATAAAAAATATATATGGAATTCGTGTGTCTTTACAGTCTCCCCACCTTAGGAATTTCTGTCCCTGAAAGCTATAACAAAAATAGGGGAATAAATGGGGGTAGTGAGCATGTATCTGGGCCTCCCGCTCCCATGTGCTCTCCTGGAGATTCCTACGCTGCCAACGAACTCGCACCAGACGAATCGACCGACCACAAAGGACCTTCTTCTGTCGATCCTCTATCTCTACTAGGAACTCCGCAAACGTCTCCCCATCATTGATGTCCAACTCTCCACAGTCAATAACATGTGATGTATCATGCACATACCTCCTCAGCTGTGACACAAGGATGACATTATGCCCCAAGTGCATCTGTGGGGGAAGATCTATACGGTACGCCACCTTGCCTACTCTTCTAGGGATGTGGAAAGGTCTGATGAACCTCGAATATAGCTTTCTGCCCCGACCAAACCTCTATAATCCTCATATTGATGAGACCCGTTGGAATAAATGGTCTCCCTCCTAAAACTCCAAGGGTCTCTGTCTCCTGTCAGCATAAGAATTTTGTCATCTCTGTGCAGTCTTCATACTCTCCTAGATGATTTTCACCTTCTCTATGGTAGCCCATACCAACTCTGGACCCAAAAGTGCGGACTCGCTTGGGTCATTCTAGCATAGTGGTGACATGGAAGGTCGCCCATACAAGACCTCAAATGGAGCCATGCCGGTGGTGGAGTTATAACTATTGTTGTAAGAAAACTCCAAGATTGGAATGTGGTCCTCCCAACTGCAGCCAACATCAATGACACCAGAATGAAGCTTGTCCTCGAGTGTCTGTATAGTTTTCTTTGTCTGACCATCTATCTGAGGATGGAAGGTGGTGCTTAAACGTAGCTGATTCCCAAAAACCTCTTGTAATCCCTTCCACAACCAAGACGAAAAACTAGTGTCATTATCTGAGACGTTCATCGATGGAACCTCATGAAGCCTTACAATCTTATGTATGTAGAGGAATCCCACAATCTTTACTGATCCCTGCTCTTGGATGGGTAGAAATTGGGATAACATGGTCAGTCGGTCAACAATCACCCAGATGGAATCATGTCCACTAGACTTATGTGGTATCCATGTCACGAAGTCCATGGATATACCATCCTACTTCAAATTTGGTTCCTCAAATGGATGAGCTAAGCCTGCTGGTATCTAATGCACGACCTTCACTTGCTGACAAGTGAGGCATCACAATATGAACTCCCCCACATCTTTCTTCATCCCTGGACACCAGCGCTGACGCCAGAGGTCCTGGTACATCTTATCCACTATAGGATGTACACCAAAAGTTGATGTTTGGAACTCCCTCAACACCTCCTCTAGTAGCGTCATTGGTACCATAGTGTGTCCTTTGAAAAGGACGATGTGCTCCCCACCTTTAGAAATCAATCATGAGCATGTCCTGAGGATATCTGAGCACGTAGGGCCTCGCATTCTACATCCCCAAGATATGCCTTCCTGACTCCCTAAATGAGTGGGAGAGTAAATTTCATATACTAGAGGTAAGCTGCTCCATCAATCTCCAAGAAGGATAACTTCAACATGGATAGCTACTATGTCTTCACACTCAGAAATTGTAGACTAGACCTCCTTTTGAGTGCGTCTGCCACCACGTTCCCTTTCCCATGATTGGAGACTATCTCAAAGATAGATTCATGGGGGAACTCTAGAAATCATAATTGTCTTACGTTGAGGTCCTTCTATGAGAAGATATACTTGATACTCTTTTGATTAGAATAAGCAGTAAAATGTTCTTCCATCAAGTAGTGTCACCACATCATCTGCACAAAGACCACTGCTATTAGCTCCAGGTCATGGGTTGCGTAGTTCTACCCGTGTTGTCTCAACTTCCATGAGCTATCGACGATCACCACTTGATCCTTCATCATGACAGAACCTAGTCCGTTCCTTGATTCATCGTAGTATATTAAATACCCAACAACCTCTTCTAGTAGTCTCACGATGGGGGCACTTGTCAGTCTCATCCTCAGCTCCTGGAAACTCTACTAGCGCTTCTCTGTCCCCAAGAAAGGACGCCCTTAATCACCAAATCTTACGAGGGTGATTCTACCCTAGAGAATTCTGGTACAAATCTCTGGTAGTTCCCAGTCAATCCTAGGAAAATCCACACCTTTGTCACGCTCTTAGGTGGATCCCAAGTAAGCACTGCCACTATATTCGCCTGATCCAATCCAACTCCATCCTCCAAGATAATGCACCCTAGGATGTGGACTTCTCATATACATAAATGGCACTTCGAGAGCTTTCCATTAATCTGGTTCTCATAGAGTGTATCCAGAATTATCTACAGGTTCTTGGTGTGCTCCTCCTCTGACATTGAGTATATCAAGATGTCATCATTGAAGACTACCATGAAGTGGTCAATGTCAGGCTAAAAGATTCTATTCATGAGCCCCATAAATAGTGTCAGAGCATTGGTCACACAGAAGGGAATTTCAAAGAACTCATAGTATATATACCGACATCTGAAAGTTGTCTTTGGTACATCCTTGTCTCGTACCCTAAGTTGTTGATAGCCTATTCTGAGGTCTATCTTTGAATACCATTGTGCTCTCTTCATCTAGTCTAAGAGATCATCGATCCTTGGTAGAGGATACTTGTTCTTCATTATCACCTATTTTAGGTGCTGATAGTCTACAGAAACCCTCAAACTGTCATATGCCTTCTTGGTGAAAAAAATTGGGGATTCCCATGGAGAAACACAGGGCCTTATGAACCCCTTCCTATGTAAGTACTCCAACTATACCTACAACTCACGAAGATCCGCATGAGCCATCTGATATGATGGTGTAGATATCATTGTCTTCTTAGGGTATAGGTAGATGTAGATGTCTACCTATCTTGGAGGAGGTAGTCCCAGAGCATCATCGGGAAAGACTTCAGCATACTGGTCCACCAATACAGGATAACTCAGACTCCTATTGTTAAATACTCCAAGGGTAAGGCTAGACAACTGATGAGTTATTAGTTTTACCCTCTTTTGGGAGAGTCCGTCCTGAGATACAAAGGTTCCCTTCTCACCTGTGAAGGAAAACATGGTCCCATCCTCATGGACACACTACACTTTGTGCCTATAACAGTCAATATGAGCCTATACTGTGGAAAACCAGTCCACACCCAATATGACATTGTAAGGCCTCAACATTGCTACTATGATATCCCAGCCAAATCTCTTGCCTCCTAGTGTAATCTCACACTACCCAAACCATTTTATGACCGTCAAATCTTCTCCCGTAGGGGTCTCTAACCATAAGGATTGAGCCAATGGATCTATCGGATTCCCCGAGATATGAACGAGAGTCATGTCAATGAAAGAGTGATTGACACCTGTGTCTATAAGTACTGAATCTAGGGTGGAGTAGACATAAATCATACCTCGAATTATATCTGAAGAACCATCATAGTAGGCCTCAACAGCCTGAAGCTAAGCTCGTCCTTGTCCGCCTGCTCCCTGAGGTTAGGGTGGACCACCTAGAGGTGGTGGTGGTAGAACCTCAATTCTCTTCCCACCATCTTCTGCACAACCTTCTCCTCTATCACATCTACCTCCATGCAGATCTTCTCGATTGAATATTTTCCTCTTCCTCGGCGGTCCCTCGATTGTCTAATGATTGTCGGTATGGTGTGTTAGGCAGTCACGAGCCATGTGACCCTACCCGCCGCGCGTGAAGCACATTCCACTCCTCTGCTGACCTGATCTACCTCATGAGTTACGAACCTCCGACCCTATGTCATGGGGTTATACTCTAGAAGGTCTTTCCCACATGGACCTATGCGTCATCTTCATACTGCATGCTACAAATGACTCGGCTACATGTCATCCACTGGTGGCTATCACCATCAATTCTTGCTCAACTAAGAATCTCTCCACCAATAATGCGCGCTCGAGTACTCCAGCGTGCGTCCTGATAATGATTGATATCATCGACGCTATGATCTCTTGTCAGAGACCCTGCTCCAAGGTCAAGGCCCTGAAGAAAGGATCTCATACCATGTCGGTGGAATAGAATGAGAGGTCAGTGAATCTCTTTGGTTACTGGGCTACTATCAGGCTACCCTATTGTAAGTGCATGACCTCCTGAATACGCACAGAGTGTAGTGTTTCAGGAACGGACTCCGCCCTGAAGAGGCTCTCGATGTCCATCCATGTGAGGTCCGCCTCATCGTGTAACTAGAGTGTCAGGATCCACCAACTCCCTGCTGTTCCCTGGAAGAGGATAGAGGCTAGGATCACCATCTGATCTCCTGGTGTCTCAACTAAGAAAAAAACTGGTGCCATAGCCTCCAGCCAGTCCTCCGCTACCTAGGGATCTATCTCGCCTCAAAACCTAAAAGGACTTTTCTGCTAGAACTCACGAAACACGCTCATCTAATTTGCACCATCCACTAGTGGGGCTAATGGAAACTGCTGCCCAACAGGTGATGGGGCTGCTGGTGCACCACCTGAAGGTTCTGTTGCTCTAAGGGGTCATGCATCGAAGCCTCATCCCTCGGTGGTCCATCATCATGAACTTTCTATAGATTCAATGATGGCTATATATGTGGAGTCATCCTGAAAAGAAACAGATGTTCCACATCTAATAACTTATACTTGGTGAACTGACTCAAAAGAGATCAAAAGTAAAAAATTTCAAAAACACACACAATCGTTGTTTTCATGCACCGAGTCAAAAATCATAATTCAGGGTCGTGGTGTATGGATACGTTGGTCGCCACACCAAAATTGGACTCCCAGAACTAAAAACCACACTCAAAAACACATAACACTATTTCTCTATTGGAAAGATCAGATTCCTAGTTCTTCAGTAGAACTGACTCCTCTGATACTACTTTGTAACGTCATGTTTAACAACCCAATGTTTTTCAATGGAAATTACCTTCTTATATTTATGTCATAAAATCCCATGAAAGCACAGAATAATGAACTAATATGTGATAATTTACCTTTAAACATATGTTTTTCACTTTTGTGTTTGGAATTTTGAAAATCTGGCTTACATAGTTCTGTTCAAGATATTTTTTTGAGTCTGATATGAAAAACGTAATTTTATGGTGAATAGTAGCCTACCCTAATGAATAGTAACATTCCCATATAAATAGTGATATACCCTAATGAATAGTAACCTCACCTATAATAGTATAAATATAATATTCAAGTTTGAAGTACAATATACCTATGTTTTAGAATGAGTTAATTCATGTTTTAAATCTGGTTTTTGATAATAAAAAATGATTTTAATTAAATATTAAAATATTCATATTTAGAAAATTATTTTTGAAAAATGGACTTCATTTTTGAATTCTACACGTCGAAATATGGTTAGGGTGAATTTTTGAGATTTTACTAAAATACTTGAATTTTTTATGAATAATAAAATATGGGAATTTACCGTATATATACATTATAAGCTAAATAAACTATTCCTAGCATCAGGGAAAATGTCACCAACCATGGTTGGAATTCACATGACCCATTTATTATTCTTGGTAATGGAATACTTACTATTTTTTGTCTTGGGAAAAAATAATAAATTATTGATTATTATATTATGAAATCCCTCCTCTCCTCCACTATAAAAACCCCCTTCACTCCCTCTCCTCTCCACTCCTCTCAAGCTCCAAGCCTTCCCTAAATTCTGCCCAAATCTCTCCCCAAGGTCCTCCCTCACGTCCAAAAGGTCTCAGTCTCCTCAAAATACCAAAACCTCTCCCCTTAAGTGGTTCTCAAAGGAGGAAGTCTCAAGAGCTAAATTATTCTTCCCAAATTTCTTCTTTTCTTTTAAGTTATTTTCTTTTTTATTTTCTTTCCTCACCTCCAATCACCATAAAAGTATGATAAATCTAGTAAAATACATGTACTAGAATTTCTTCATGCTATTGGTATATTTAATTATCATCTCCCCTTTCCCCACCCTTTTATTTGAAAGAAATGAATGCACTGTTTGAGATGTGCTAATTTAGCACATTCAAGGACAACAGTTTATCAATTTCTATTATTATATTTAATTCAGGTCATGAAACCATTGGTGTTATGGTTGGACAAGATTATTATATATGTTATATATCTTATTTTTGGTTTTGTAATCTTTTGGTACAAATGGAATTATGTTATAAATCAAAACACATTTTTTTTAATCAAACCCACCGAATAACAAAAACGGTTATCACTAAGGTTATATATGTAATAATTCAACATCACTCTATGTAACCTAATAAAAATTAAAACCATGTAGTCTCCTGGATATGAACTAAATAATATAACTTCAATTCTTGAGAACCACTTTCATATAGCATATAGTCCAAACTTGAATATAAGTGAACCGATCTTTAAAGCCAACTAAACAAATGAGCTCGAACAGTGAAATTAAACATTATAACTAATAAAAAAGGATTTGAATGAACTAAAAAAGGGTTATAATAAATAAATCACATTTAGAAGAGGTTATTTAATTATGAATTAATAATCCTAATTTGTTTATTCAGGTCATTAATAACAAATGGAGAACACCACCGGATTTAAGGTAAGGGATCCTCCCTCTTCTCTCTTAATCATGATTTCCCTCTATTCTTTTCCTTTTTATGTGTACTAGAAAATGGTGGGTTATGTTTAAGAAACTCCACCATACTTCCTTCTAGATTATAAGTGATGAGAAGCCCCATTTCTCTCTCATCAATCCCTCTTGGTCACACCTGACATCATGCTGATAAAATCATAATAAATTCTACCTGAACCTTCTTTGTTCGTTCAGGTTGCCTTATCTTTCTTTCAAAATGGTTTTATCTTATCTATATACGTGAGTCTTATGAATTTGGGTTAGTTGTACAATATTATTATATCATTACCCTTTCATCACATTCTTTCGGGGATATACATGACTTTGAAAGATTCCCTTCTTAGAACTTTCCAATAAGAAAACCTGTTTTAAGGGGACTTCCCAAAATTTTTACCCAAATTTCAAGTGCACTCTATCCTATGTTTTAAAACAACATTGTATTTATAAAATCAGTATTTTTATTATAAAAAGATTCTTGGTTCAATTCTGGTTTTATATAAAATAATGTCATCATTTCTATTTGGAATGCTCAAGAGTGTTTTCCTTAAGACCAAAAAAAAATTATTTTAATGCTAATGTTTATAAAATACATTTTTGTATGTTGTCACTTATATTTGACACCACTTACCATGTTATATGACTATATTACCCTATGAATGTCCATTTATGTTCTAATACTTTCCTTTCATGGACACTTTCATGATACACCCATTGGATATGTTTTATGCCATTACTGTGGTACCCAATTATTTCCATGGGTACCCTTATGTTTGTGTATGGTTGATTATGTATGATCATATATGTGGTAAGAATATTTATGTGGAAAGAATATTCATGAAAATTTTGAGATGGGTGTTCCCAGATAGCACTCCAATTCATTGGGTAAGGTTAATTCTCATGAGATTCGATGTGAAACGGTATTGGCGGTTAGCCTTGACCCATACTAAAATGGGAAACGGGATTGGAGGGTAGCCTTGACCCATACGAAAGATATGATTTAAGATTCTTCCACATTTATATGATTACATGTTTATATGATCCCATTCTTATTATTTCAAAAGTTTCATGATTTTGATATCATTATGCCATGCCTCTTAATTCATGTGCTTGAAGTGTATCCTTTTGTTCAGTCCCTTACTAAGAATTTTTAGCTCATCCCTTTGTTCATGTGTTCCCTAGGGTACCCTATGCAGATGTAAGGGCTCGAAGAAAGTTTGGAGCTCATTATGGAGATTAAATAAAGTTTTTTTAGACCCATGTTTTATGTTATGTGTACCTAGTCTTCCAAGACACTAGACTTAACGATCCTTGGCTTGTACACTGATGGTTATTTATGCTTGAAATAATGAAATGTTTCTGTAAAAGGCTTGGGTCGCTGTATCCTGTCCCTCGGGGCCCATGTCGTGACTACCCCAAACCCGCCTTCCATAGGCCAGAGGTTGGCGACTAGCACTGAAAAGGTGTATCCCTAAAACCGGAAGGCATTGCTTTGAACCTGAAAACGCATAGACCAAGAACAAGACAAGATGCAATCCACATAGTAAAAACTATAGTAGTAAAAGTGTGTATTGAAAGTAAAGGGGTCATAATATAAGACAACCTGAAAAGATACAACTACAATAGAAAACAACTCCTATGATCATCCACCAAGGATCCTACCGAAAGAGTAGGTATAGCTCATCTCCGCAGCGCTCCACGTTAACCAGTCACCTCCGTGTACCGCCTGGTCCAGGATCCCTAAATTCTCAGCCAAGCTGCTCGGATTCTGCACAAGACACAACAAGGTGAGGGTGAAGCCCGTGCACTGTTGAGTATAACAATACCTAGTAGGGACTCTAATACCCCTGAATTCCTCTCATAATTCCACAAAGAAACACCATAAATCATGATCTAAATCACAAACCATAAAGAAAAAGACTAATCTCAATCCCAGAATACAACTTAGAGACCAGGAATAAAAATGATTAGTCTTAAGCTATATCATTTTCTTCCCTTCAAAAGTTCCAGAACTGAACCATGAATAAGTTGTTCCATTATTGATCCACACACAGTCGTATGTCACTGATCCATGACGAGCCACTCTAAGTCTGGTCCTCATCAGGTCATGCACTGCTGATCCACACAGAGTCGCTAGAATGCTCATCCACATAGGGTTTCTATGACGCTGATCCACACTAGGTCGCTTTCATTCTCATCCAAAAATGGTCAGTATGATGTTGATCCACATAGGTTGACTATGATTTTGATCCACAGAGGGTCTATATGATTTTTATCCACACATGGTCTCTATAATGATGATCCACATAGGGTCACTATTCAATTGACAGTTAGCCACGAGATTCCCCACACTCGGTGCACTTGAGTTCTGTAGTATTTACTCCTCAAGATATAGTTTGTACCTTAACTACCAAAAAGTTCCAAAAAGGAGTAACTCAAAATACTGGCATGTCACAAGGGTCCAAACATGACAGATGGCACGTCAATCGGACGCCTGGTCTGTGAGTTATAGGCTTTTTAGTGTCGAGGGCCTGGTTGGATTCGGGTTTGATCCAACCCAGATATACTCAAAAAAATTTCAAATCTCAAGTGGAGTTTCTCAAAAGTAGGGTCTTGTTCCTAGGATTACAGTGCTACAGACGGTTCATCAAATGAACATCCGGTTTATGAGATACAAAATGTTTAAGCATATCTCGGCTGAAAATGTTCCGGGTCCGATCCGACCTAGTTGGACCGACCCGACCTCCCCTAACCTGGGCTGACACAACTTCGTTCAGGTCCACCCACCCCAGTTTGGGTCTGATCAGTGTCAAACCAGGCTCAGCCCAAACTAGATGGGTCAGCCCGAGTGGGCTCGACCACGGACAGGCCCGGCCCGCCTTCGCTGGGCACATCCCCCATGTAGGTGGCCCGCATGGGGGTGTCACTCCCCCATCCAGAATGACTGGAATCCATTCAGTTTTCCAACAGCGGTTCCACGTGGTGCCACCTTCCTATCAGAAGGACCCACATGGCCTTTTTTGTAACACCCCATGATTTCATAGTGTGTTATCTCTTCAAAATAATTCAATAACTTCCACTACATGCAACACCGAGTTCAAGCGCACCATGAATTACCAAAGAAGCCGTTCAAAATAGGTTATGAATAGTATTAACTAAATGTTAAACATTATATAATCCTTATAATTTTAGAATCCATATTATGAGTTTCTTAGACATAATGTAAGAACAAATTCATTTTCAGTATTTCACTTTTACAAACTTTTAATAGTGAACCCTTTCTAAATCAAATATTTTAAACTTTTATATATTCAATTTGACTAAATAAATTTACTTTTTAGAATGGGGACATCAAAAATAATTTACAATGAAACATCCCAAGCTTCCACGGTACGTTTCCCTTTGAATAATGCAATGGCGTGCATTATACGCAACTTCGAGATTCCAACACACCACAACCAATCAAACTAGACGTTATGAATAGTAATACCTACTTTTTAAAATTTTATAAATTTTATCTCTCAAAATGGACTTCATTTTTTTATTCGGAGTATCGAATTTAGCCTAAGGTGAAATTTTTGAACTTTTCGGATAACATTTATATTTTGATGAATAGTGAAAATTGCTAAATTTTAATTAAAAACAACATTTTTAATCGAAATAATTTATATTGATAAGTTATGAATTTGAGTGGTTTTAAAGTATATTTAGAATATATTTTTACCATTTAATACAATGTTGGTCATTGGACATAATTTCACAATTAAACCGGACATAAACAAGTGTCAATCTTTTGATAGTTATTATCTCTTAAAAACACACTTTGTTTTGATGACGGGAATTAATTTTTAAATTAATTAATGCAACTGATATGTTTTGAATTTTGGAAAATAGACATCATTTTTGAATTCATAATATCAAATATATCTTAGGCCTAATTTTTGGTATTTTTCAGGAAACTTTTATTTTTTGATGAATAGTGAAACCACTAAGTGGTAGTTAAAAAACTGAATTTCTCATAAAACATAATTTTACCGCTTATGTGAGTGGAATTTCGAAAATCCGAGAGACACAGTTAATATCAAAGAGTAAAATGTGGTTCATTGAGATGAAAATAATTTTTGGTGAATAGTAACTTTTTACTTTTATTTACCACCGTTAAAAGTAAATAGGGTAATTAAGGGTAAAAATGAATTTAATATTACCTTAACACATGTCCTAATTCTATTGGACAAGTGTATCTCGACCAAAAACAACCTTAGAAATAAAATATTTTCATTTAGTTCCACTTGTATTAGATTTGGACATTTATTATTATTTAATTCAACGAAGAGTTAAACGAGTTAAAATCAATGTTTATTTACTAAAACATTTTTAATATAGGGTTACACATAAGATAAATTCGATTATAAATATTCATTAGAAAGATAAAAAGACTTCATACATAATGATAGTTTATTTATAATTTTTATACATTAAATAATTTAATTTATTTATGACATAATGATGATGCAGTAATTACCATAATAGTGAAAAATTGAAATAATTGATATTATAAATACCCAAATAAATATAATTTGAGACTTTTTATGAATTACAATAATTTTTAAGGTTAATATGACATGTTAGGAATTATTTAAATAACTTTTTTCGAAGTAATAATTCAGTTATGATTTTCAAAAAAATCAATATTCCAAATAGTGTCAAAATTAACAAAAAAGAGTTTATAAAACAAATATTATATTATTAATTGATATTCAATTCCTGAAAATCTATGGTTCGGCCAAGAAAAATATATCATGATAGGTATATCATTAATGGACCACTTGGGGGATTCTTGGAGGTATATAGTATGTTTATTAACTATATAATATAAAAATAAAATGTGACATGGTAAGTGTCAAACTAATTAACTAAGAGTTAAAACTAAAAGATAAGGTTAATATAATGACCGAAACCTGTATAAATTCTATTGGTTGAGTGGTTTTCGACCCATCCCCACCTTAACCTTTAAATAATCCACTTTGGAGCCATTAAAAACCGAATTTGAATTTATTATAAAATAATATTTCTAGCTTTTCCAAAGGTGACCCTCACCCCTCTTATAAAAGGGCACTCCCCCTTCTCATTAATTCACACCTTCGAATCCATTTGGCTCAGCCAAAGTCTGCCCAAATACTCTCTAAACTTCCCTCACTTCATCCTATAGGCCTTCCTTCAGTCATAAATCCAACCTAAGGATCCATTTTGATCAAATCAAAAGGAATAACCCGAAGAAGAGGAGGTTAACCTACGCTAACCAAGGAAAAGTACAAGGTAATGGTTTATGTCGCAATCTCTTCATTATTCGAGGTTGTTCATATGTAATAATCTACTAGGATCTCTTTATCATCCACATCCATGTCTCTTAAAAATTTATTTCAAAACATTCTTACTATTTTACAGAATATGGGTTAAAGACATTTATACCCTTGTTTGACTTTTTATAAGAAGTTTATAATATTTTAGTCGTTTTCCAAACAAGGTGCTTTTTAACCTTTTCGACAGATTTAAGGTAAGAATGTTTTTTTAACTTATACGGTGGGTGCGGCTATTTTCCTCCATTATAAAATCGTCGAAGCTTCCCTTACAAGCTTATAAGAATATTTTCAAATAAAATGTTTAATTTTATAAATATATGACTCTTAAAAGATTTCAAAATAGAAAGAGATATTTCTCTAAAAAGAGTTTTGATTTCATCTATGTCAACATACTTTGATGGATTTTACGCTTATTTGAAGTTTATTTATTATGATACAAAACTTCTATATTTTATTGAAGGTTTTGTGATATGTTTGACTGTGGATGTGTTATTTTTATACCATTCATGGTTTATGGATGAAGTATTTACATTTCATATCCTAGTTTTAATACGAATGATTGTGTTATGTTTAATCCTTTTCATATGGGAATGCATTGGACTTAATATGTGATGGGTGGAGCCCGCTATAGCTCCTCGATGATTTGGTAGGTCTCATGAGACAAACTAGTGTCTTGTCACAAGGCCTTTGAAAAATCATATTTGTAGTCTTGGCACGAGGCCTTGGCTATGTGATTATGATAGTCTGGAATTATGCATTCCATCATTATGAAAGTGGTTATTGATATTGCATGTGATTATTCGATTAGTACAATATCCATGTGAATAAGTAAATGGCATTATTTCATTTTATTTTTTCCATACTATGTTGAAGTTAACGTTTAAAAGGCTTTTGTTTTAGTTATACATTTCCTTAAATGTATATTCTTATTTATGAAATTTTCTGCTATATTGTTATCCTTACTCGGCATTTGAGCTCACCCCTTTTCTATGTTTTATTTTTCCCAATATGTGAAGAAGTAATTTATGAATGACCTGCATGGATAGTATGAAGGGATAAGAGTGTGGACTATGGAGACTATATTTCTCTAGTTTTCATTTTATGATGTAATGTAAAACTTTATGAATATATCTAGTGTTTCCAAGGCTACTAAACTAATCAGTATTTCGAGATTTGATCTTTCTTGTGATCATGCCAGTGTTATGTAATAATGCATCGACTCTGGGTAACTGGGTTCGGGGTGTCACACGTGTCCCCTTTTCTGCGGCTCGATACAGCGGCTTCCCTCCGTGTCGTGCGATGACGCGCTGCCTTCCGCCAATGCGACCAACCGAGGGCTGGCCACCCCTACTGACCACCACGGCTTCCCTCCATGGTGCACAATGGTGCACTGCCTTTTACAAAGGCAGAAAACCGAGGGTTGTCTACCTCTACTGACTGCTATGGCTTGATGTCGCGACATCCCTCCGCAGCGCGTGACAGTGCCCCACCTGCTGCAATTGCAGCCGGTCACCGCCAGCCACCGCTGTTGCCCACCAGTGCCGGTGAAACTTTCACGGGCCACCGGGTTTTCTTCGGTGGACCATTTTCCCTTCCGAACACACCAATGGGACTCTCGGGTAGCTTGTGTTGCTGCGTGGCTCCCAGATTCCAGATTCTATCAAGTTGAAAAAACTGCCTTTGAAGAATGCAATAAAAAACAAAGTGGTAGAGGGTCTGGGCCTTGTTCGTTTGGCCCATGCCCTCCTAATTAGCATCGTAAAAAGTGGTTAGTAATTAAATCATCAAGATAAAATACAAATCATTCAAAACTTCCAAAATTCTCCATGATTTTCAAGAACGAGAGAAAAGGAACAAATTCTCGTGAATTTAAACAAAAACAACCCCTACGTCAGAATCAGAGGAGACGTCACAGTTGTGGAAGAAGAATCCACACTTGATGAATCCATCATTGTTTTTCATTCCCGGTTTGATTCCTCCAATTTTTCAGCCTAATAATCCATTCTTAGTTGGAAGAAAACGTCATGACACTTCGTCAGAGGTTCCTCCCATTCGTGCCAAAAACCCATGCCTGAATTTCACATAAATAGAGGGGAAGTGTGATTAACACAATGAAAGATTAATGATGTTCATTAATGAATAAACCTATTAATCTCCCAACGGAGTGGTTAAAAAATAGAGGAGTAAATCCCTTAAATGTCTTGACAACTCAGCAGTCCCTCCACCGCCTCTCAACAGATGGTAGAAAAAAAACATTTTTAGGTTATTTTATTATTCTTCAAAAAGTCCATAAAACTATTTTTTCTCCCGAACTACTACAGTCAAAGTTGAGCCTTTATTAAGTGAATCATAGGGATGTGAATTCAATGGTTCCCTTGGATTTTAAATCCAATCATTAGTTCAAAATATAGAACACACCGCTCGCATGTTTACTGAACATACCTTAAAAAAGTTCAAAATTCTGTTCCGGGCACACCGGGCCTCGGAATCAAGCACAGTCAATTTTCATAGAGTCGAAATAATCCTAAACAATTTTAAAAAATAAATGTAATTTTTGGGTTTTTACACTTATAATATCCCTAAACTCATATTAGAATGAATGTAGATTGATTTTTAAATGTAGGAATTGTGGGAAAAACATTTTGAGTAATGGTTATCCTAGGATTCCCATAAATGGATTTTCAGTATTTTAAAAAACTAAAACATGTAAGGGTTAAAAGAATATTTAATGACCTAATATTGATGTGAAATCATGGGAAAACAACCATTTAGTTATTTTTTATATGTATTTATAGAAAAGACAAATATCCGACTTTTCGTGTTTTCAGAATGACTTAGTAAAAACTTTTTAAAAGCCTTTAAAAACATGTGTTGGGGGTCAATACCATGAAATTGACATTAAAATACCCAAAAATCAAATTAATTTTACTACAGATTAATTTTTGAAATATAGGAACTCAAAACATGTCATTTTGAGTATTTATTTTTCTAAGATGTCTATATACTCAGTTTTACTGTTTTAAAACACTAAAATGAGTCTGTAATGATCAAAACCATAAAAAGAGACCCCAAATTGACATCAATCATGTGAAATCCAACATTGAGTTATGTTTGATGTGTACACATAGACAACACGTCAATCTAATGTATGGTGTTGTCGGAATGACTCAGTAAACACATTATAAATGTACTAAAGCCTTCAAAAACATGTGTCTGGGGTCAAAACCAAGAATACAACATTTTATTTCCCTAAAATTAGAGTAAAATGACCATTGATTTATTAGTTAAATGTAGGAACTGACGTAACACCTTTATAGGTTATTATTTTATAAGGATGGTCATAGAGGCGTTTTAGTGTTTTAAAACACTAAAACGTTTGTGTAATGGTAAAGACAATAGAAAACAGCATTAGATTGATTTTAAATAATTATATAACTACCTTTGTGTTATTTTTGGAATTTACATGTATAAAACATGTCAATCCAATCTATGGTGTGGTCAGAATGACTTAGTAAACACTTTTTCCTAGGAAGGTCGTATATGCATTTTTGGTGTTTGAAAACACTAAAACATTCATGTAATAGTTAGAACAATATAAAATGACCTCAAATTGAAGTAAAATAATGGGAAAACCACTGTTGAGTTTTTTTATGTGTGCATATAGAAAACATGTCAATCTGATGTGTGGTGTGGTCAGAATGACTTGGTAAACATTTTTTAAAGGTACTTAAGTCGTTTAAAACTTATGTTAGGATGGTAAAAACAAGGAAAAAACATTTGATTTCCCTAAAATCATATTAAAAAAACTATATATTGTTTATTGAAATGTAAGAACTAGAAGCACACCATTATGAGTTATAGTTTTCTCAAGATGATTACAGACGAATTTTTATTGTTTTAAAACACTAAAACGTGTGTCTAACTATCAAAACCATAGAAAACAACTTCATATTGAAGGAAAATCATGTTAAAACCACATTTGAGTTCTTTTTGATGTGTATGAATATAAAACACATTAGTATGACATGCATTCTGGTCGCAATGACATGGTGAACAATTTTTAAATGTTATAAAACTACTAAAAATAAGTATTGGTGGAAAAAAACCAAGACACTGAAGCCTAATTACCTTGAAATCAGAGTAAAATGACAAAATATTTATTTTTGAAATTTGGGAATTAATGAAACAAAATTATGAGTTACGGTTTTCTCAGGATGGTCGTAGACATGTTTTGTGTGTCTTAAAACACTAAAATGTTCTTGTTACGGTAAAAACCATAGAGAAAGACCTCATATTGATGTGAAATCATTAGAAAACCCTGTTGAGTTATTCTTGACATGTACGCATAGACAACACAACAATTTGATGTGTTTTGTGGTCATAAGGACTTGGTAATTACTTTTTAAAGGTACCAAAGCCTTTAAAAATATGTGTAAGGGGGTCAGAAATAGGAAAATTATGTCAGTGTGGCATCTCATATTTTCCATGTATTGTTTTTGGATATTATATAGATTATTTTCAAGACAAGGAACGAAGACGATGTGCGATTCTTTAGCTTTATGTGTCCGGAATAAATGCTCGAAATATATTAAATATATTAATTGCACACACATGCAGTTTTCCTGAAAAAGTATAATAACTCTAGATCAGGTTACCAAATAAAAAATTTAAGGCACCATTGAGTTTAATATGTCACTTTCACCCTAGGTTCAATGAAATATTTGTCGGAACATACCATTTGTGAAAAATTTATCATGGGTGTAAATAAAAGAAATACATTAAATAATTAATTTATCTTATTTTGTTCAACGTAGAAACCTACATCCTTTTTAAATATATATCTATGTATTTTGTCTCACGGTTGGCCACTAAACCCTGGAGGCCTAGGAGACGTTGGAGGAGAGTTTTCTTGGAGAATTATGGATGATCAGGA
This sequence comes from Viscum album, assembly GCA_963277665.1. Classification (NCBI taxonomy): domain Eukaryota; kingdom Viridiplantae; phylum Streptophyta; class Magnoliopsida; order Santalales; family Viscaceae; genus Viscum; species Viscum album. The sequence goes on from OY728165.1 coordinate 4,065,880, forward strand.
TCAGATTGTGGATCATTGCACCGTTAGAGTTGGAGGATCTCATCAATGATGGAAACCCAAGAATTCTTCATCAACGATTGATCCAAACATCATGTAGGTCATTTGTTTATTTGGATTTGTTCCATGTTATCGATTTATATGATGACATCAATCAATCATCCAATATATTGATCAATAATTCGATCATCTTGATGGATGGGTTAGATTTATTTTGGTTTGGGAGAATTTATTTGAAGTCATTTTTTTCATTGATGTTACTCTCACACCAATGAATTGAGATAAACTCAAACATCAATCGATGTCTATTCCTCTATTTGTTCTTTTACTTTTCTCCCCTTACTCATCATTCACCATTGGAGTACTTTGTTTGGTCTGGGGTTTGACATATCCTGATCAATCGATCGTTGTTCACCCATTTCATGGCACAAAAATCCTAAATCGTATTTTGGGGATCAGTACGACACGACATTGGTGCGATGATTAAAGCAATGAATAATTAGATGGTTTTGGATACCTGATTTTTCCATTCTTCGGCGTTCTTCAGCGTGTAATGTATAATGACGTGTATATCTATTTTTCGAGTGGATTTGAGTCTGCTTTCCCATATTTCAACATTGGAAAAGGCCGAATGAACCCCAATCTTCATGTTCCGGTGAGGTAGGTGAATCTTGTGACATATAAGACAATGTGTAATAGATCCCAGTGGATTTGGAAATTCCTAAGCAACACAATGTTTACTTCGGGATTACACACCTTGTGGGGACCCTAGTTACGGAGCTTGGGTTTCAGTCCAACATAATGATAACGTAGTGTATTAACCCTATCACATGGTGTGTGACCCCCATCACACGACATGTGACCCCCATCGTGTGACTCACTGTGTACTTTGGAGAGTACATGGATACAAGGAAAAACTACATGGATAGATGGCATGTTGTGTACATACAAACAGAAAGAGCTTGGCATACAAAGTTCAACACATAGACATAACCATGACACATGGACAAGGGCATGAAACATGGGTTGGATCATGTGTGTCTCTACACGTTGTGTACTCCTTCTACATTCCATGTATATGAAGGATACATGTTGTGTGAGGATCCTCCACACAGGATTGAATGGGGATAGATGGACACACCGTGTACCCCATGTTACATGTCGTGTACCCCGTCAAGTGTTCCTATAGATCTTAATTTTATAGGTTGGACTTGTATAGGTTGATTGTGTTTCCCTTGGTCCTTTACCTAAAGGGTACAATTTATCATTACATCCATGTCACAAGATTGTGATACCTCTAGAGGTTGAGTCTCGGATAGTGTTTTGGTGACCCTTTATGAGACAAGATCATGATCCTCTATCACCATTGTTCCCTATGTTGGGTTTATGGAATCATCATAACCTCCCTGAGTGGGGTATTTATCCTCTATCTAGTATGATGTATCGATACGGTTTATGGAATCATTGTAATATGATCCCCTATGTGGTGGGTTAATCTAGATTTTCTTCGTGGTGTCCCCCAATGGTTTTGGGCATGACCCCCTATCTACGTATCAATGTCTTCTTAGACTAGTGATCATTCATCATGGGGACGAAAGAGCTAGACCTATTCTAACAGTGTCTCCGATGATATCATGTCTCATGGAGTGGACTCTATTGGAATGATAATTGATTCAAACAGAATCCCGTTGCAGGGAGTTTTTTATGACCTCCTGGTGGTGTTGTGTCTTTCGAGAGATTTGGTGATTTAGTCATACATTTATTGTTATATCTTGTTTGGAGATGAATATACTTGGTGCTTCCGGTTTAGTGTCTTCATGGTATCTTACTGATTATTTTTATACTCAGCCATGTATGGGATTTACCCACATGTGTCATGTATTATGCAGATGATGACTGTTGTGATGGTGTATTGGGAAGATAGAGAGAGGGTGGAGCATTAATGGAGCTATCAGAATGAGGTGTTTTACCGAGAGCTTTCTTTTGACTTTTTTTTCTGCACCCTTAGAGAAGGGTAGACTCTTTACAGTTTTTATTTGGGCTTATATTTGGACCCTTTTTATATTTCAACACTTTTACTATCATACTTTAATGTTGGATATTAGATGAATTCATTCATTAATTCAGTTGATTTATATTTCCACTTTGTGTGGGCTTGGATATGCATGCATGTGTACATGTAATTTTGGATAATGCCTCCCATTTGTGGGATATTCCTACTCGACACTGGTCTCCATTCCTTGGCTTATGGGAGGTGGTATGGGTAGTCATGGGTTAGACCTCAGTGGGCTGGGTTGTGATAGAGTGGTATCAGAGTGGATTTACATTATGACCGGAGTTGGTGAGATTGGTTTGGTGAAAAAATTTAGTGGTTTGAGTTCGGTTTTTTAGGTCAAGGAATTTTTTTATTGTGGTAAATTATGTATCCATAAACCGGGACTCTAATCACCAACCTTTCAACTCAGTACATTTAAACATTTTTTGTAGTGAAATTTTTTGTTACATGAATCATATAAGAATTTTTTTCTTTCCATGTAATTCATGATTACCCTCTCCATATAAACTCTTTTGACCGTGGTGCATTTAATTTTATTTCAGTATGCCTCCATGCAAACAGAAAACCGTGATTCCACAATGCGATCAAAAGGATGATCTGCCTAGTGACAAGGAATCAGTACAAGGGAATTTACCAGAGATATTACCTCTGGGTGGTTTACTATCCATACCAACACCTATTAATCAGAAATTATAGTTGGTAGTACCAGCCGAGGATGCACACAGGTTGAGAGAATTTCATGAGTTCCAAAGGTGGATACCTCATAGGTTTCAGGGTATGACAGACCCCAATAGGGTTGAATAATTTCTAGAGGTAGTCATTCATGTTTTTATCTTAGTGAGGATTCATTCCAACCAGATGGTATTCCTCATGGTGAGTCTTTTCTAGGGGTATATTGGGCAATGGTGGAGCATGAAGACTTAGTAAAATGGAGAGACATCTCTCTACTAGAAATACATTGACCATATCTTTATATTGTACTTCTATCCATAAACATTTTGATTGATACACATACAAGAGATTCTACATCTAAAGCAAGGAAGAATGAATGGGGATATGTACACACCGGGGTTTACTGATCTCTCACGTTACACCTTGGAAATGGTGTGAGAATAGTTCTTAGATCTTGGACCTTTTATCAGGGCTTAATTTGGGACATCATGGATTCTGTGGTATTTATTTTCATTTGAAACTATTATTTAGTGACTGAGAGAGACTTGTTGGTGGCGAGCCTTTTGTAAGAGAAGAAATAGGTAGTGGAAGCTAACTCTAGGAACCCGGTAATTGAGACTTCAGAAGTTGGTATTTGATAGTTGTCAAAGGGATCCAACCATGTCAAATGCTTCAGGATGAAATCTCAAGACTAAGTGACAGTAGTGTAAGGCTATCAGGGTGGCTCAAATAATCTAATGGAGTGGTGGTGTTTCTCTTTCTATTCTCAGGGACATTCGGAATTAGATTTTACAACCCATTGTATAGTTGATATTGAGACGGACGGGGCACCTCCGAGGGAGAGACTGATGTAGGTGCAGGGTGGATTGTAAGGCATCAGACATGGAAGAGGGGAACGTAGGATAACAGGAGGTGGTCAGAGGTTTGACCTATTACCACCACCACCTCCAGGTGGTCCATGTTAGGATCAGGGAGCTGGTATAAAATAATGAGGCTAGCCGTAGGCTATAGAGGCCTATATCCCTATGGCCCCAGGGATGATACGAGGTATGATATGTGTTATTTCTAATTTAGTTATAGTATAGATAGACATGGGTTCTCGAAATTCCCTTTATCACACTTCCCTAGTTTGAGAGTTATAGATTATGGTTGAGGCATTGGCTCAACCTTTACGATTAGATGCGCTGATAGGTGGTGATGTAGTGAGTGCACACTTATGTTGATAGTAAAATATGACACTTGGAGGAGAGATTTTGGTTTAGGATCTCTTTTTTTCGGTAATGAGTCCTTGTGACATAAAATTATGTATAAAATGTCTATCCACAGTACATACCCATATTAAGTACTCTAGGCGGAGGATGTAGAGTGTCTACAACGATGGAATGTGGGTTTCCTTTGTGGGTGAAAAGGAGACCTTGTTGGTGAAATATGAGATCTGGAATAGGAGAGTGAATTCTATTACTCATCAATTCACTAGCATGACTATTGGACTAGTGGTTGGTTTAGACCACCAGTTTTCTATAGTGGTGGAAGAGTACAAGGACGACATTCCTGAGGACATACCAGGATTACCTCCCCACCGAGATATGGAATTCTGTACCAACCTGCATCTTGATATGGAAATGATATCATCACCATCATATCAGATGGAACCCATAGAGTTTTGAGAGCTGAGGATTCATTTTGAGTACTTGTAGAAGATGTGATTTGTGAGACCCAAAATTTCTCCTTGGGTAGCCCCAATGTTATTTTACAAGAATAAGGATGGGAGCTTAAGGATATGTGTGGATTAATATTTCTGGAATCAAGTGACTATGAATAATAATTACACACTAATGAGGATTGAAAATATCTTCTATTAGTCTATATGGGGACAACGGTTCTCAAATATTTACCTTAGGCCAAGCTATCACCATCTACTAGTACGACATGAGGATAAACTAAATAAGATATTCATATGTCACTATAGTCTCAATGAGTACTTTTTAATTTTGTTTGGAATGAAAAATTTCTAGTCAATGTTCATGGGACTAATGAACTAGTTCTTTCATCCATTATTAGACCAGTTCAAGGTAGACTTCATCGAGGACATCCTAGTGTATTTGATATCTAAGGAGGAGCATCTAAGACACATGAGGATGGTCCTGGACACACTGTAAGAGCACTAGAATTACAAAAAACTCTTGAAGTGTCAGTTTTGGATTCAAGAGTTTCTATTTTTGGGACACGTCATCTCAAAGGATAGAGTAGTAGTCGATATAGTGAATTTTGAGGCAGTTATTTCTTTGGAACCACCCAAGAGTGTTACCAGGTTGTGAAGTTTCCTTTTGTTTTAATGATACTATCAAAGGTTTTTACTTGACTTATTCAGAGCTGCAGATCCTTTAACAACATCGACTTGAAAGGGGAAACATTTCGCGTGGTTATAAAGGGTCTAGAGGAGCTTGCAAGAGTTGAGGAAGATATTGACGAGAACTCCCATCTATAGATTTATATAGGGGGTGTTGCGTATGTAGTGTTATGCGATGTATTAGGGATCAGACTGGTTTGTGTGTTGATATAGAAAAAAGTGGTAGTTGTCTATGTTTCACGCTAGTTGATAAGAAATGAGAATAACTACACAACCCATGATCTTAATTTAGTAGTGGTAGTATTTTCATTGAAGATGTGGTTATACTACCTGATTGATGAGAATTTTATCATCTACTCTGACCATAAGATCCTCAAATATGTATTATCTTAGAAGGATCTTAACATGAGATATAGGCGATGGATAGAGTTCCACTAAGATAATGAATTTGAGATTTTCTGTACTCTATGGAAGGGGAACATGGTGGTAGATTCTCTTAGAAAGTGATATAGTTCTCAGTTTTTGGCCGAGGTGTCGTAGTAGCTAGCCTTATTGTAGTTTTCCTTCATAGAACATGATAGTGCTTTAGATATTCAATTGATGGTTTTTACCCTGCTTCTATTACTACATTTTAGGGATACTCCACATGGAGATAATGACTGTGAGATCTTACATACTAGGATATCCACTAGACATGCTCCTAAAGGATATTTTGAAGGTGGGGAGCATGTTATCCTTTTAAGTGGGAAGACAATGGTACCTTTGACATTGAGGGAGGAGGTCTTACAGAATGCTCATACAACTCCTTTAGAAGTACATCCATGTGTGGAAAAGATATATAAATACCTTTGAAATCATTTTTTGCAGATAGGTATGAAGAAAGCAGTTACATAAATTGTCTCTCGATGCCTCACTTTTCAGCAAGTGAAAGCTTAACACTAAATTCAAGTGGGTTTCAATCAACCCCTTGAGGTTCTAATGTGGAAGTGGGATGTGATATCCATGGACTTCATGATGGGATTACCACATAAAAATAAAGTACCTGATTCCATCTGGGTGATCATTATAATGACTCGCCCTGTCATCCCACTTCTTAGCTATTCAAGAGAAGAGTTCAATAATGGGATTGGGACACCACTACCTATATAAGATAGTCTGAATGCATGGATTTAAATCAAAAAACGTCGTGTACCATGATTCTCACTTCACATACTGATTAAAGAGAATATTAAATTGGGGTTTTGGGACTCAGTTATGCTTGATCATGGTGTTTCACCCCCAGACTAATGGGCAGATAGAGTGCACTATCCTGGTCTTTGATAACATGATATAGGCTTGGTGCTGAGACTTTGTCCATGGTTAGGAGGATCACCTACCCTAGGTATAGTTTTCATAAAAAAAATTATCATTCCACTATTGGTATTCCACCATTCAAATATTTGTACGAGTGACCCTACATGCCACCACTATGTTGGACTGATCCAGGTGAGTCAACACTCATGTTCCAGGAGTTGGTGAGAGCAATAGTAGAGAAGGTGAAAATCATCTGACAGTGGATTAATTCTACACATATCCTTCCAATGTTTTATGAGAACTAGCGATGGAGACCTATAGAGGTTGAGGAAGGAGGGATTTTTTTTAGGGTCTCACTCTGATATGGATTGAGAAGATTTTTCGGCGGTGGGAAATTATCTCTCAGAATCATTGGTCCCATTTAGATACTATGTAGATTTGGTTAGGTGTTGCACTACTAAGTTATGCTTCCATATATGGGTCGGGTAAATTAGGTCTTCCACGTGTCGTAGTTGAGTACATGAGTGAATTACCCGTTGCACATTATCAACTTGGGTGAGATGGAAATCGAGGATGTGGCATCTTTGGTAGATTACTTGGTATATAAAAAGGATTAGCCGGTGAGGATCCTTTATGGGAATTCGATTCCCATTGTGTGTGTCAGGTGGAATCACATGAATCTTCCGGAGGGTACATGGGAGCGAGGGGCTCATATCAGTGCTCATTACCCACATCCATCTTTGTAGACCATGTTTTGGCTTTGTAGAATATAACTCCATAAGGTGGGGAGAATTTTACAACTTTATTTTTTGTGAATTATTATGGTATATTTTATGGATTATTTTTTTAGACCAATCACTAAGACGATGTATGATTATGAGGTAGGGTGTGCCCAAAATAAATGTTTAAAATATATTAAACATATTAATATAACACATAGAATGTTTTCATGAAAAAGTGTAATAACTAAAGAATGGGTTCTCAAGTAAAAAATAAAAGGGTGTTGTTGATTTTAGGATGTGGGTTTTACCATATATGTTAAATAATCCTTGTTGGTGTTGGATTTTTGTGAAAAATTATTGTAGGAATAATAAAATAAATTAAATTAAATAAACTAAACAATTATTTTTTTTTCAACGTAGTGGACTATTTTCTTATTTTAATATACGACTATTGATATTATCTTGGGGTTGGCTACTAAACCTTAGAGACCTAGGAGCCATTAGAGGAGAGCATTCATAGCGAATAGTGGCAGATCGAGATCAGATCATGGATTTTTGCACTGATGAATTTGGATGATCTCGTCAATGATGGTAACACAACCATCAATTCTCAACTATTGATCCAAACTCAAGATATGGTGTTTGTTAATATGGATTTACTCTGTACTTTGGATTTCTATGATGAATTATAATCTATAATCAAACATATTGTTCCATGGTTCAATCATCTTGAAGGATGGTTTAGATTTAATCAGGTTCGGTTGAATTATTTTAAGGTTATTTATTTCTTCATTTTTACACTCACAAAAACAAATCGAAATCAACATGAATATATATTGAGGTATATTTTTCCACTATTTCTTGTTCTTTTATCCCTCGGTTAATTGTTCACCATGGGTATCCTTGGTTTGGCCTAGGGTTTGACATATCTCAATCAATAAATTGTTTTGCACCTATTAATTATATAAATAATCGAAAATCATAGATCATGGAGTGGAATGAAACAATTATGGTGGGATGATGAAATTGGAGGTGAATTAAATGGTTTTGGATACCTAATTTCACGTTCTTCATCATTCTTTAGTGCCTAACGAAGAATGATGTGTAGATCTATTTTTGATAGGATTTGAGTAAGATATTCCTTAGATCGACATAGAAAAGGGACAAGAAAAACCTGATCTATATGCTTTTCCAATGGTGTGGAATAGATCTTAATGTATAAAATAAATCCCATGCAACATGGTGTGTACATCAAGATTAAACATCATGTGGGGCCCCTTAATTGTTGTTCTAGGATTTCAGTCCGATTTAAGGATTACATGGTGTGGGACCCCCATCACATAGTGTGTGACCCCCTATGCAAGACTCGATGAGTACTTCAGAGATTACATTGACATAAATATTTAGAATTATTTATCTAATTAATAACACACCACTTAATTAAAAGTTAACTGTAATCTATATTTTTAATACCAATATTTTCAATAGGTTCATCTACATAATTTTCATAGGATTTTCTGTTCACATCCAACAATAACACGGTTCGACTAACCTAAGGAAAAACTTATTATTCCTTTATAATCAAAAAACAACTATAAAAAGTTATGTACATTAGATAAAAAAATTAAATTTGTATATCTTGAAGATTATAATATTTTATCATATCCTATAAACAAATTGAACCATTTTTTTGTTGAATGAAAGGTTTCATTAATATTGATAAGTTTTCTTGAGGTGATTTCTAAAAAAATAAGGTTCATAGTAATAGAAATTGAATTACATTTAATATATTAATATCAATGTACTAAGATAATATAAAATATCTTATGTTAATTAGAATGATGCATATCCAAATATTAATTCTATTGATCTTTTGGTATCCCTTTAGAGAACTTTTTGTACATCCAATGAATACATTAGGATGTTCTATTAAACTCATACAACAACCTATACCTAAATTTATTCAACATTCCCCTAAAACATTTCAATGAAAATTGATGCACAACCATTTAATGAACCTTAAAATGAAAAATCATCTATATTTTAGATATGAAATTATAATTTAACATACATATGATAAGAATATAAAATAAAATTAACAATAAATATTTATTTTAACTTTATTTTACATGTTAATTAAAATATCATTCTCCCAATTGATTGTAAAGTGCCTATAATCATGATACAAGATGTGAAGGGATGTCATATCACATGATAACTTACACTAGATATACCAATATAATCCAATGAAATTATCTATAAGCACACCATAAATATCAAATGGAACAACTAATTTAAATTATTTTAGACTCCAAACATCCAATGTATTATTGTTCATTTTTATCATCTTATTATTTGAATATCATCATTTTATATATTCAATAATTAGTATACATAAGTAATAAATTATTTTTTCACACTAACAATTACAAACCAACCTTGATCAGAATCTAAATCCCTTTATGATCATAATTGTGAAACCATATACTTAGTTGATGACCCCGCCACAACTACTCCATTTGATCCCTCAAAAATCCTTCAAGTATAAGGAAATATACTAGAGGTTGAGATCATACCTTTTGAATATGGGAGCATATAAGACTGAATAAAATGGAATAAAGGGGTAGACTAAAATTAAAGAGAACATGTTGTGATGGTAGGATCATATTGGATGGGTCCAAAGAAATAAGATTGATGTAATACCTGCTCATATATTTTTTCCATTTAGTATTTAGAATTACTATATCTGAAAAGACTATAAAATAAGTTAGATCAATATATATGATATAAAAAATAAAATGTTCTGAAAATTTTATACATAGATTAATTGAATTCATGTATTCTTAATGAAAATAAAAATATATAAGTAAAAGGAGGACTGAGTATTTAATCAATTAATTCATTACTGGCCATATTATTTTCATCCTCTACCAATAACATTATTTCATTATCTTTACCATCCCCTGTAAGGTTAACTATTTAAATGTCGTCATAAATAGATATATCAATATCTTGTTGTTGATGATGATCTTTATCACAAGAAAAAATCTTCAACATCATCACCTGTATTATAAAAGTATCTTGGCTTGACATGGACTACACAATCCACCCTTCATTAACTCCATAATCCACATAATAGACCATTATAACTTGTGAATCCAAAATATAGGATCATGTTCTTCACACTCCCTAGTATTGATCAACCGAGATAAGTAAATATAATTAGTTTTTAATGAATCATTTATTTTTCCCCCAATAAATATTGACCCACATAAATTTGAATAACATAATAACATTTTAAATAAACTTTTAATAGTATATGAAATCTGAAAATTTTATAAAGATGCTAAGTTTTTTGTTTTCAAACCTTCCTCATGAAAAATGAGAAAAAAATTGAATCCATTGATATTATAAGCATAAAATATCTTATACTTTTTTGAAGTTCCCTGAGTCAAATATTTCAAATCATCTCGCACGGTAGCTCTATTATCAAAATTCATGATATACATATGTAAATATGAAATATCATTAGTTATATAAGATAATTATATTTATTTGTTATAAATATAAAATTATTATAATCGTACAAGATATAAAATCAAATCATTAATGTATTTGTTAATGAATTTCTTTAACCTCTTTCTAATTTCATGGTTGACACTAAATTCACGTTTTTTGTTTGTGTATTTTATTATTGAATGAAAAGATTAACAATATCATTATTGAGTACCACATACTTATGTTCTTGTACAAACTCTATTTTTTTCAATGAAACTACTGATATTTTACAAACCTAATGATGTACTATTAAATTGTTTTCTAATTTATTGTAGGAATTCAATTGATTTTTAGTATCATCTACAAGTCTTCCTTTTTTACCTTCAAGGATAGAGAATTCTAGTAAAGATTTATTTCACATTAAAGACTTCAAATTACCAAGATACCTAATTAAAAAAAGGAACATACAAGAATAAACCATATGCGTAATTTCATTCAAAATTTAATGTAGTAATTATAATAATGTAATATGATAATAACTCTATATGGGATACATCCATCAATAATGTATGCTCCCTCAAAATTTAACTTACTTGGTCAAATAAATAGTTATATAAACCATAAAATTCAAAAATTATAGGGAAGATATTATCTCTAAAATATAAAGTGTCATAAAATTTTTTTTTTGAAATTTTTTGAGATCAATTGGTTTGAAAATTTTCTCATTAAAATGTCTAATGAATTTTCAAAATTTAATTTCAACTATTTTTAATTTATCAGGTAAAAAAATTTTGAATTCTAATGTAAGAAATTTCTATACCAAAATATGTGATTCATGAATTTTAATACCATGTAATTTAAAATGTTTTAAGTCAATAAATATTAAATTGTTACTTAAAATCCATCATGATGTTTAACATTTTTTAATCTTCAAAGGAAAACATCTTATTATTTATTTTTTGAGTAAAATGTTACTAAAATATAATTTCCATTATCATTTCCTGATATATGATTTTTTATATTCATTTCATATAAGACATTGTGATTATTATGTGAATATTTTGAATTTACATACTCATTAAATACTATAAAAAAATTTCAGAGACACTCTTTTCAATATGCATAACATCAAGATTCTGATTTAATAATTTAAATTCAGATTAAGGCTATTTGAAATAAGTAATATTTTTTATCCATTTTGTGCCCTAACTATATTTGATGACAATTAAAATATTTTCTTAGAAACGTTTAAATAATATTATTTCATAAATTTCGATACAATGATTGATAATAATTACAAAATTTCAGATCCTGATAACCATTTTCTAGGTGACCTCAAATCATTTCATCTACTAAATCTTGACTTTTAAAACTGATATTTTTGAGAATCATATAAGAATCGACGATGACACATAAAACAAGACATTTTAAGATATGTTATTCTTCTAGGATCAAGTTCATGGTTACAAAATAAAAATTTCTAGCTAGTGAGTGTTCCAATAAAACACATTTCTGGGTCCAAGAAAATCAATAATCTTCCACATTATAAAAACACACATTTTTAACATTTTAGTTGTCAATAAATCACATATATCTAATCTATTATCCAATAAATCATGAAATGAAAGTGTAAGAGTAAAATGGTATACATCAATGTCATTTAAAAGAATTTTATTTCATAGAATGATAGTCAAACTACGGAAATAATGTTTTCGCAAAGACATTTAATAAGGTTGATTGTAAGGAATCAATGTAACTATTCATATGCTATAAGTAGTAATTAGAGTCCTGGATGTATTTTATCCATTAGTAGTAAATCCCAAATTCCCATTAATAATATCTATAGAGCATTTATAATATAAGTAATTAGAGGATTTCTATGATTTTGAATCTATTGATTTCATTAAAATCCATTATTATTTCCCATAGCGCGCCACTTCATTTTCACTATTGTCTGAGAAGACCAGAAAAATATTTGAAATCATGATTTTAATGGAAATTGATATATAACCTTCATTATAGATTTATTTCTATTTTCCTTCATATTATTTTCATTGAAACATTAATCATGTATCACTGATTTACATCTTGAAGTATAAAATCTTTTATACTCTTATCCAGATGAATCTCCTTCCTGATAAAACATGTAGTCATTGGGACATGCATATATCTTTTTATAATTGAGAATAAACTTGTTAAAAACATTCTTTATCTCAAAAAATATTAGAGGAATATTATCTTCAACAAATTCATCTTCCAAAAACTCAAATATAATTGATATTTATTTATCTATAACTCTACATAATAACATGATATGGTAAAAATTCTGTAAAAAGAACAATTATATATATATATTTTCTATATACTTTCTACAAATCCTAATTTTGATCACCCACTAATTTATAAAACTCAGTTGATTTTTATGTTATATTACTTATTATATTAATCTCTATAAAATCAAAACGGTATCCCACTTCTATGATAAAATATTCATTATGTCATGTCGCATGTCCAAAAACATCATTAATAATGTTATGAATTTGATTCTCTACAATTATAGTGGTATATTGTTCATTCTATTGATGATCACACATTGAAGATTTTAAAATGTTCAATTAACCTTTATAAATCTATCTCACATAATAAGAATGAAATGGTTTAAATATCAAGTACTCATAGACTTCATGTTTTATCAACCATCATCTAAAATTACAATCAAAACATATGCATTCTATTCTTTCGTCTATAGATCATGTTGTAACTGAAAAATATAAAAATTCACCTAACCCCTTTAAATATTGTGTTGTATTATAGGGTAAAATATTCTAAATTTTATTAATTTTTATCCTATTAATAATAATCTATATAAAAAAACAAATCATATTAATTAAATTAAATAATGTTAAAAATAAAACATAACTAGGAATTACATATGTGAATTACGAAAATTTTACTAGAGAATAAATCCTCAAATTAAATATTGTTACAATAATTTGATATTATGATTTCATATTTTTATTATTTAAATATACATTATAACACATATAAAATTATATATGAAATAATAATTGAATGAATACTGTACAACATATTAATAATATAATATTGAAGATAAAAATAAAACCATAATTCATAAACTCATCAAAAATAATAATTCAAAATAAATCATCCCTAGAATTTTACCATGATAATAAAATATAAATTAACAAATTATTACTTATTTAGTAAAATTAATAGTAAATTAAAACATAAACACATTATTGAGTCATATGAGTTGGACTGGTAAGGGGGAAAGAGAGAATGAGAAGGTAGACACCTGAATTTAGGTATCGATAAATTTCTTAATAAGTCAGTTTTTAATAAGATCTAATAACCTGATAAAACAAATATTTTAAATCCCAACAAGAAAAATACCCAAATCCCCAATTAGATATCCATATAGAAATCTCTGTATGGTCGTTGAAATCATAAAATAAAAAATACAAGATAAGAGTAGATATCATGTGAACATACATTGTACATAGAAACGAAGGAAAGATTAGGGGAAGAGGTTCAAACGAACCATGAATGAAGAGGGGGAGGGGAATCTATTGAAAATAAGGCTAAGGAAGGATTGTTAAGTTAAATATGAGGTTCATGCAATAGAGGAAGAAAGCTAATGGGATGAAAGGAATAAACAGTAGATGGAGAAGGAGAAGGAGAGGGAACAATGGAGGAAGAACGAGAAGGGGATGGCGTGATAGTGGATGAAGGTGATGGGAAGATAGGTTTCACATGATAGAGGGAGGATAAGGATGGAGTAATACACTACCAAAATAGGGTTTAAATAGTGGTTTTTTTCAAATAACCACTAGTAATATGTATACGAGTGACAATTTATTAAATAACCATGATTAATATTTAATTACATGCTGATTTTATTTAACAACCACTAATAATGTGTACATAATTTGTAGGAGACTTTGGGTTTTTTAATTAGTGTCATTTTTTTGAAACCCCATCTAATAAACCAACACAAATTATACTTTTTCAAATAGTGTTTTGTTTTCACCGTCATTACGAACACATAGATGTAGGTTTACTATCTCTCCATGAGTGAATTGATTTATTGGATCACCGCCAATAATGATGTAGTTTTACTAGCTCATCAACATTAGGTTTATTCATTGTCCTGTCATATAAAAAATGTGTTTACTAGATCATTATCAATGGATTGATTCACTAGAACATCACACACAAAGGTACGGGTTCACCAGATTTCCACCAACATATTTAAGGTTTAATGGATCATCACAAATGAATTTGGTATTTATGAGATAATCATTAGTTGGCATGGGGTTCACTGGATCATCCAAAGCTAAAACATGGATTTACAAGATCCTCATAAGTAAATTGGTCTATTTTTTCATAAAAAAATATTTATGGGTCATTGGATCACCACCATATGTTTTATGGTATACATTCTTGTCACCTATATATTTGTCTATTTTCTCATCACCATCATATGCATGGGTTTAAAAATTGAATATGTTCAAGTGGATAATGAGTAATAAAGGTTATAATGAATTTTCATGCCATCAAATAAGTCTTAAAATTTTTCATTGGGGATTTATGGTCTCTCAAGAATACTCAAGGTTACATAGAAGTTTCATTCCATTCAAGAAGGCACACATGTTTAAAAGAGGTTAGAGGTGGGATTTTGTTAGTATTAGGCCAGGCCCATTAAAGGGTCTTCCAATTTATCCCTAGAAGGGGAATAAAAAACAGCATAGTTTTAGGGAACAATCTAAATCCATGTGATAGGGAAAGTTTCTCTACTCATGTTTATCTAATGAGTAACAAAGGTTTTGTATTTTATACTAGTGAAATTACGTCCAATGGTGTAACATTTAATATCATATTGATAGGACCACTGTTTCTTAGTGTTTAAGGTCATATAACTAGGACCACTAGGAAATATATTCCTATTAAAGGTTTTTTTGTGGGACCTACCAATGACTATATATTTTGGTTGATCTTAATTAATGAGTTAATTGATGGAATGGAAGGACCTACAACAAAAGGGTAACCATTCATGATTATATTCTATATGAAGTGTGGGGAAATATGAATAAATCCAAAGGAGTTGGGAAATGATAGGAAAAAAGTTTGGATTACAGCAAAGAGGCAGTATGGTCGATGTACATTTCTCAAATATACAAAGTTCAACCAATATATGTGGTACATGAAATAATCATAACATTATTGGGTCTTGTATACGAATGTTCCAATGTGAATAAAATATCATGTAGAACGTGGGAGTTGAAAATCATCCACATAAGAGTTCCACATAAAATTAGTAGGGCTTATACAATGGAAACACAAGAGTTGAATCCTATAGAAAAATTCATAGAGGTAGATAAACTCTTTTTGGGTGACCTGGAATAATCCCTAGTCCATAAATAATGAAAAAGGGTATAAAATATCTTATGTAGGGTTTTCATCTATTTTAGGAATGGGTATACATTAATATCTGGAGTTTTTTTCTCTATTTTGAATGCGTTTGGGAGTACACTAAGGGAAAACCATTCATATTCAACATTTACACTCATATCATTATTGAGTATGAACACCTTTTATGTATGTTTAGTTTTATCATGTGTGGGAATTTGGGAATGGTTTATGTAAATTAATATCAGTAATATCATTTTCTAGGAATTAACATAAGTGTATATAGAGAATAAGTCCCCTGATCTTTTGTTCTTTGGGTTCCTCAAGCACAAACACTTCAACATTTGATTGAGGGGCCATGATTATATGTCCCATGTTAAAAACTATAAATGGAACATGGTGTATAAGTATATCATTTTGGATAATATATAAACCTATGGGAGATAATTTGTAATTTTAGACTTTCTCCCCTATGGGGTCGCACATATGTGAAATGTTGAAAATAGTGATGATTTTTCCCTACACATAAAATTTCTTCCTTGTATATATGGTTAATGATCATTTAATTAATTTATTTTTGTCATTATAGGGTATTTATAATAATCAAATTAGTCTTATACAATGATAAATCAGGTGAAGAGTTGGCTCACACAAGGCAATGTTTGAGGTGCAGATGTGAGGCTACAATGTGTAGGGGAATGTTTATGCAAAGAGTACTTCTCAAAATGGCATAAAATTCATTAGTAGTAGTGAAGCTACATGATACTGAAATTATAAGATGGTGGAAATTAGTGCATCAATGTTTGGTTGCATTATATTATGTAGCACAAGATAACCTCATGATTCCAATTCATCTAAGAACCCAATATCATTTTATCTAGTTCATTTCAACAGTGTTTAACTTATACATATGTTTGAAGGTATTTTTTCACTTCAACAATATCAAAGTATTGGAATATCATGAAGGTCAAGTTCTATGGAACCATTGTCCTTTCATGCATAAATTTTTTTATTTATGAACTTTACCCCAACTTCTATATATTTCTTTTAAAATAATGTTTTCAACATCAAAATACCAAAACTTTTGATGAAACTATATGTTTATATTAATAAATTATCAAATTGAAGCTGACATAATTATTTTACCTTGGCTATGGTGTAAACCCATATATTTAGTTTTTAATGGGACAAATTTCATGAATTACATAAAAATGAACCATAATATTTGTGGAATATTTACTTCAATAATTATTGTAATTCATGGATTACTCCAAATGGGATGTTCTCACAACCCCATAACCAGATTCAAAACTGTTTTCTAAAGATCTCCATTATTCAGTGAGTGAAAAATAATTTGAAACATGGATTCTCAATTTGTGTCTTTATTATTGAGTAAGGTACTATTTCAGCTTCAAGACGTTCAAGTGAGGATTATATAATGATTTTAAAGGAAAATTGTGTACCATATTATTTGAAACCTATAATTTTGATGATAGAAAATATTATAATTAAAAAAGGATCATATAATATATGATTATGATGTATGTGTATAATAAATAACATGGAATGTGCCACTTTATTTTCATTTCACCTATCCATGATGTTCAATTGACATCATGACTTTGAGTAGTGTACAATTATCAGGTGTAATGAGGTGAAGAGTTTATCGAAGATACACTATATTGGAAGAAAATAATAGGAAGATTTATTTTACGAGTTAGAAATACTATAAAAATTTACTGAAGAAATATAAGATATAGAATAAGAACAAGAGGGATTGTGTAACACTCTATATATTATAAGGTACACCTTTATTGAATTTTTTAACCAAACCATATGTATTTTCATGGTTTTAGGCAATTATAGGATTTGGTTGAGGCTAGGGCTCAATTTACAAGGGGATGAACCTAATACAAGATCTTCCCACTTGAGGAATGATAGAACTAGGTACCTAACATAAATTTCTAGGCACATAGTGGCTATTATCATAGAGGAAAAATCAGTATAGGGAAATTAACCACTCAGTGGCCCTGACGTAAGCACTTGGTGGGTATCAGGTACTCGATGATAGGTGTTAGGGTACCCAATAGGCCCCTATCTAGGTTCTTTTATTTTAAATTTTAAAAATTTAATAAATAAGACTCCCTCATTTGATTTTTTCTAGTCAAAATACCCCTTCTGTTTCACCCTTTTTCTAATTTAATGTGTGTAATCTCTCCATATTGAGATCTGATTCTTAGGTCATCTATCATAAGGAATCGCTAGAGGTAACATAATAAATCATCTCTCATATATTATTTTTTTATTTTTTTATTATAATATTCTTTTTTGGATGTCTCTAATTTAAGTGTTTATGTAAACAAAATTTAAATCCTTTCATTAAAGTCAATTCATCTGATGATATTTTATGAGAGGGGATATACTAAGATAATGTGGGTGTTTCCAAAACTTTCTTATCAATGTATATTATTTTTCATGCAATGTGTGATATGTGGGATCATTGGGTATGTGTGAATGTCCTGAAATGGTACCAACATTGGATTCCTTATGTATAATGTGAATAATTATGGTGGTTTAGATTGTGCGTGGTCTTTTGTGTGTTGTAATTGATTCCATGGTCACTATTGATCATTCTATTTAGGTAACATGTGAAGGAACATGTAAACAAGACCAAATGTGGTGTTATTTGAGATATATTATGATATAGAGGACTATAATAGGTTCTGTATATACTTATTTGATAATTGGATCAGAATATATACAAGATAGGGCTTGAGTTTTACCTGGTAATGGGTTTTTTTGGATACTTTTAATTAGTTTACTTACATTGATGTTCATGAGAGGTATTGGTTTCCCACCACTAAGACTTACGGTTCTATGTGGAGGTACCCTGAATGTGGAATATTAAGAAGGTATTATGAGTATGAGACTAAACAT
Organism: Viscum album; assembly: GCA_963277665.1. Taxonomy (NCBI): domain Eukaryota; kingdom Viridiplantae; phylum Streptophyta; class Magnoliopsida; order Santalales; family Viscaceae; genus Viscum; species Viscum album. The sequence goes on from OY728165.1 coordinate 4,084,835, forward strand.
TATATTAAATTTAGTATGTATTGGCCATTATAAAAACCTTATTTTCAATTATTTATGATATGATGGTTTCGTTTTTTATTATTCCATGAGATAGTTATTATTATTGGACACTATGCCCAATTATTTTATTGACGATATGAAGTGGAACCTGATGCCACTTTCTTATGTGATATTTTGGATAATGGGAAGATATTCCCACTACTCAGGTATTTCCGATGGCATAAGTTGACATGACTTTTATATTAATGATGACTATAGCTTGGGATAAAAAGTCCATTATGAAAGTATTGTGCACACTACTCATGTATTGTCTATAGAACAAGATGACATGCTATTTTATATGGATTATTTGTATCATGTGAGATAAAAATAAATTTTGTGATACTATTGGTTATAGTATAGGGAATAAATTCCGTTTACCATATATTGTTTTTTATAAGGGATGATATATACATTCTTTAATAAGCCTATGGATTGGGATGAAATGATCATAATTTTTGTTGTTGCTAATGTGGAATGTAATTCCCACTTAGTCATGGAACTTAATACCCACAAGACCTAGATATCGATAAAAGAATTAGATATACTGATCGTTTTCCATGTTTTGGTTATAGAAATTGAATGATATACCCACCTTTAATATGTTATGTTATTATCGGATTCCATGCCCTCATGTTGATTTGATATGTTATGTGACATTATTCCTATTATCATGTTATTATTATTATAAAAGTAATGATATTTATTTTTTTTTAATTGGGTGATATGCGTAAAATTATAGTATCATGGGATGCGGTGGGTATTCATTCTCACTAGAGTCTCTTTGTATCACCCAAGGGTGTGCCATATATTGTTATTGTCTGTCTTTTTTTATGATTATTAGATTATCAGTTTACTCATGCACTTATATATTATATATTTATTTAGGGACACCATTGGTGGTGGCCTATTAAGTTGTAATAACACCCTATATGGGTATATTAATGTGAATAAAGATTTCATGAAAATGGATGAACGTAATGAAAAGGTCCCTACAGTTAATGGGTAAGCTGGAACTACATATTCGAGGTTGTTAGAAGATATCAGGCAGAGCCTCATACCCATATTTTGTAGTAAAATCATTTTTATTTTTTATTTTATGCCATGTGGTATAAAATTAACCCAAAAATAATTTTTATATTTTTATATGACTCTTATGAAATTATTGTTCTTTATTTTGATATAGCATGTGGTATGTTACTTCATTTGGAGGTACCTTATTACTGTAATGACAATATACTCTCTTTATATTGTGGTGACACTTTATTATTGTTTATTCTAATATTATTTATGGTTTTTGATCCATAGGGTATATTTCATGACCCATCCTATTGGGGATCATACCACAAGTCCCCTAACCAATCTCAAAGAGGAAAGGGGCTAGTGATTAGCACAGAGTAGACATATCAATAACATGGGAGGCCTTATCCTAATTACATATACACATGAACACATCTTCAAACCCAAACAATGCTGCAATGTAAAAAAAACTATACAACCATTCAGTCATAAATCTAAATCCCACAACAAGATTATGATAATAAGTTATAGAATGTAAACTGAACCAAATAAATCCCACCACAAAGTGTCTAAAAACAAGTCTAACCTGAAGGGAAATACGGGGACTGCTATAATGATAACGTAAGAACACACCCCAATCTGTCTGGATAACTTTGAACTATATAGCCCTAGTCCATCTAGGACTCTGTCAAAAGGTCGATCATCTTCAAAAAAACACAACATGTTCAGGCAAAGTCCATGCATGGGGGATTCTAACAATACCTAGTAGGAAACCCCGAAACCCAAAGCATATAACAAAATAATAATTCTCAACTCTACATAGGTATATGTATAAAACCCATATAAAAATAATATCAACATACACTCAACAATGACACATAGTCTTAAGGTAAAGTCACAACCTTAATGCTAGACTAGGATTCCTACTCGAAGATTCCACATAGCACTTATCTGGGAGAAAAAACTCCATGAGTCAGATAGTACTAATGAAATCTGATCGAGAGGTAGTGCTTTTAGGGTCTCACCATGATATCTATATGTTTGAATTCTGGATAAATATGATACACATATGAGGATCACTCCTGAGGCCATGAGTTATCCCAATAACTCAATATGGAATAACCTACTAAGTAGAAGATCAACAAATGCATTGTGTTGGTCATGGTGATATCAAGAACTCCACCTAGGGAAAAAATATGATAGAGGATCTTACTTTGGGACATAAAAATCGATTCCAAAAATTCTATCTAAGAATTATTTCTAAAGGGATCACCAGCCTATGTCTAAGACATAATTCCATACTAACCCTTAGGGAATGAATATAGGGAACACACCATAATAAAACATTTCCAATATATAGAGGAAAAGTGATCCAAGCCTTCTTTGAAAGAGTACATGGTGTGTACTAGGAGTAAATAGTGTGTCCCTTCAGCATTAGGTCCCTCCCACATAAAATATCATGCTATCAGGTCTGTGAAGAAGTGCACGATGTGTCTATTCTGGTGTACTTCTTCCTGTTTCCAAGTACACAGTTATACCATGTAGCCCTAGCCAGGACATTTCCATGTATGATTACACAGCATCTCGTACCTATGTACTCCAATATATGTTCATGTACCATCTAAGTTATATGCCAAGAAGAGCCGGAAGTGTAACATGTCATCAGATAGGGTAAACTTCTAGGTGATACTTATATTCCCCTAGAAACCCTTTAATCAATTAATAGGGTCCCACATGGTGTGTTGCTCTACAGTACACTTCGTGTTGTTTGAAAATTTTTATAATTCCATATCTATAATTTTTCATCTCCTTCACTTATTCATCCATCAATATGTTTTTTCCCATTCCAAAATTAAGAATAGTCATCAGATGGTCCTTGTCATTGTCGAATCAATGATGTTTAACCATCAAATATGTTATGAAAATGTAGTTGAAATTCATTCATATTCACACACTGAATAAAATAAAAAATGGTTATCCACACTGTATGATCTTCATACTCTTCCATCATAATATGACCAACATGTCGTACTGAGTGTGAATCTATGATATCGAATCGTTTCACTAAGAAACAGGTTCACAATGTTCTATTTTCCTTGGTATTCATCAAACCATGGGCCAAATGAACACATATGATGAATAATGAAATAGGGAAGAAAATCCAAAACACAACCATGAAAAATTAACCTCATCCAATGATCATATTGGCCTCCATTTATAGATTTTATAGAGAAGAATAAAGAGATAACATATATTCATAATGAAATTCTCTCAATTCCATGATAATCTTAACATCATCCGTAATACGCATGATCCATGATTTAATTCATTAGACTTATTATTTAAATGCATCATAGGAATCATAAGCAGGAATAAAATAAAAACATAAAAAAGTCCAACCTCGATTTTGGATCAATAATTAATGAATAAAAAAGCTACATAATTGTCATTTTTGAGTTCCTTTGATTGTGTTTCACACACATTGTCAAACTATGATCTTTTTTTCATTCTTCTAAGAGAGATTCTCCAAATCTGTCTCCAAAAATATTCTAATGGCTCTTGGGTTATTTAGCTAAACCTATAATTCCATCATAATTGTTCACTTATAGAGGTATTTATGTCACTGAATCAATGAATAAATAAATAAATAAATTTACTTTATTTTATTTTATTCGTTGTTACAATCATGAAAAATTTCCAAAAACACCCCGCGCCGATAAATGCTATGTCAAACCTAAGGTAAAACCCATGTTTTGAACTCAACGGTCCACTCATATTTCTAATATGGGCCCTTTTTTAGAAGTTATTCCACTTTTTATTAAAATTGTTCATCTGTGCTGTTTAACATAAATAATATATTTCAAACAATTATTCTGGGAAAACTGAGCCTCAGATTAACACACCATCTCAGCACCTAGTTTCGAAAATAATCTATACAATATCAAAAAATAATACATGGAAAATTTGATTCACTGCATTATAATACCCCAAAATACCTAAAACCCAACACTTCTATTTTAAAGACTCTGTAATATAGGGAGAAGTGTTTGAGGTCATGTAATATTATCAGTTCTACCATGGTTTGGGTGAGCCATGAAGGGACAATAAAAAGGGAAATTAAAGAATTTTTTTTGGTTTCATACTATTTAGGAATGGTAGTTAGAGGTATAATATCATTAGATCTTGGGATAAAATTTATTACAAGGTGTAGCTATCCCGTGTGTAGGGAAAGTAGAAGTTACCAAGGGTGTAATTTTTTATCTTGATTTCTGAGTGATATATTTTAGGATTTACAAGGAACATGATATGGGATTTATGGTTTATCGATTTACTCTTGATCCATGTGGGAAAGATCCATGTTTCCATGCATTGTATTGGGAAGGTAGGATTCACGTCACATTTGTGTTCTTGTGTGTGGTCAAATATTTTATTATGATATATGTATTAGTTATTTAATGTTTCAATAATAACTTTTATAATGTTTCCCATTCAACATGTTGGTGGAATTTTATTTGTATGGGTTCATATTTTTGGTCATTTTCTTATTATTTCGTTATTGGTTATTTTGATCATATGTGTATTACCCTTGAGAGTGGGTAACCAGAGCTAGAGATATCACTCAAGTTGTGTGGGACCCATATATTGATGAGCATGTGTATAGAGTAGTGGGATATAATATTTGATATTACGTATCCAAAATTATGATAATAATAATCATGATAGAAATGTTTTCTAAGATATTTGTTTAAAATTGTAACAATATTCACCCATAGAGACCATTAGTGGAGTTCTAGGAGGGTGGGGATGAGCATGCCCCACGAACAGTTGATTTATATCCCACTATTACTGCAACACCTCCTATTGATTATAATATCTAAGAGTGTTTTCCTAGTATTATTTAGTCAATGGGATGTAGAGATCCATGGGTTGGTCCTTCCATGTTAGATTTTACCTAAGAGTTTCAGATGAAAATTCCACCTATATTTATTTGATATAACTATTTAATTTTGGTTTTAATCTTTAGTAATCATATTCTACTAGATTGAAACACCCCTTGAGATGAGGGTGATCTTTTCTACGCACTTTCTATGAGGACTATCCATGAACTTGTGGGATATGTTAGTCTAGGTGGGTCAATATGTTTTGAAATCGGAGAATTATTTTTCGGGTCATTTCATCAATCAATTCATTTCCATGATGCTGAGAATTTATAATAATCAAGATTTTATTCAAATAATTTAGTGGAGCATTTTAATGATTGATTATACCACCTCATTACCCACCATGTTATATATTTCACCTATGTTGGAAGGTAATGAAATTTTTAGGGTTCTCCATTTTTATGATGGATTGATTTATCTGATACTGGTTCAAGTGAACTATTTATTTTTGAGTTATTTTAACAAGGTGGTGAAACATACTCTCATCTCAAATAGGGATCTATTTGGAAGCGTTATACGAATGTATTCTTATGTATATTCAATTTTTGAATAAAGATACTCTAGAACTAATAAGTAGTAATTTGATGATTCTTTCTATAGTGATGATAGGTATTATATTAAGGTTTATTGTTCATTATCTTATCTATTATGGAATAGATCTCTAGTATATTATCGCAATTATGAAGTAGACATACCCAAACATAGTTCCATTGATCATCCGATGAGCATCGTTCATGTGAGATGATGGGACATCAACAATGTTTCAAATATACATTTTTTATCTTGGTAGTATTCATGGAGATGTATAAGATTAGGGGTCTATGGTTATGTCTAGTATATTACTACAGGGTGCTAATTACAGTTATTCTAGATAGTCAGGGGAAAGAGGGGGATATAGATCCCAACAATAGAGTCAACATAGAAGTTCACCTTAAGTTAGTCAATCAATTTGAGGCCAAAGTATAATTACATGATCAATCCAAATTAATTCTATTATGATGATTCATACCAATCATGGTGAGGGTCCATAGACTATATGACGTATGGGTTTTTGTGGAATATAGCTTAGAATTTGTTTTTTTGTTACGGGTGCTTCACACTCGTTTCTCTCTACTTTGTTTATTGATGATTTGGATTTAGTTATGGAGTGTATTTTTGGGATGATAAATTTTGATATGCCCTTTAGGGTGTGGTTTGAGGGTATTCAGAGGTTTATAGGTTACACCATCATGATCAATGGCTATGGGAATATTTGTAATGTTAATATATTATAGTATCATAGTCTTGATATGATTATTGTGATGGATTGAATGACTTAATATTGATATCACATCAATTTTATCACCAAGGGGTATCCTTCAAGTCTGTTGAGGATGTATATTATACCTTTTTAGAGAGTGGGATTTATAGAATGGATGTCTAAAACCTGAGCATTAGTAGTTTGGGATAATTCATGCCTTATTTTATAGTGTTAATTTGAGAGATAAAAAGATATGATAGTGGGTATTTCATATTTATATTGACAAATTTCAGGATGTATTTCATAATTAATTCATTGGATTCCATTAAATTAAAGAGTTTTATTTTCCTATTAAGAAAATTCTAGGTACAATGCCAATATCCATTTCAACATAGATGATAGATCTTATCAATCATATAGAGTTAATGATATTTCTAGAGGAACATAAGGTGAAGGGATTCATTCACCTGATTATGTCCCCTAAGGGTGATCCTATTTTAATTTTCAATAATTATGATGGTTGGGTGTTCATGTTTATGTATAAAAATATTTTGAACTAAGTAACAGTCAATAGATGATATCCTCTTCATCTTATTGATGATTTTTTCGATCAGATGAGGGGAGAAAAGTGGTTCTTTAGAAAAAATTGATATTTTGATATCACCAATTTCAAGTGAGGTTATATAATATTCTTTTTCTTTATTTTATTTGAATGTATGTTTTATAATACATTCTTGTGACACTATTAGTTTTGACGAATACACCAATAGTGTTTATCGCCTTAATGAATAAGGCTATCCATCTGTATTTGAATTCATTTATGATATTATTATTCAGGATATTTTGGTATATTCCTAGTTGTGGGAGGAAAAATAAAAATATATAAGACTTTATTTAACACATTGGGAGACAATAAACTACATTAAGGACTCTTTAAGTGTCATTTTTTGATTAGAAAGGTCCTCTTATTAGTGAACGTTATATCTGAGGAAGGCATATCAGTGGGGCCTGAGAAGGTAGAGGTGGGGGTTTCATTGGAGTTATCCAAGAAAAATTTTTAGATTCATATTTTTCTATTATTGATAGGGTAGTATAGGATATTAATTCATGACTTCTTCAAATAAGTAGAACCACCAATGACCTTGAGAAAGAAGGGTTGAAGTTTGAGTGGTTCGATCCTTATGAGAGAGCCTTTCAGGAGCTGAAGTGAAGGTTATAATCCCTTATATAAGATAATTAAAGAATATAATCTATATTTTGATGCATCAATAATTGATATTGGTGTAAATATAGTGTATAAAATTTATTTTTTACTTATGGGACCAGGCATTTGAGGCCACATGAGCGAAAATACATAACACATGATGTATAGAAAATAGTGTTAGAGCATGTGTAAATATGCTAGCCTAATTACCTGTTGGGTGAGAGGTTTATGTATATATTATCTCTAAGAGCCTCAATTATATCTTTTCATAAAAAATAATAAGACTTTGATATATAATGTGGGTACATTACCTCTAATCCATTGACTTTAATATGACATACACCATTGGAAAAAGTAATATTATGGTTGATGCATTGAGTAGGATGAATTGGGATTGGGTTGTTCATAATTTTAGAACTGAGTGGTAGTTGATGATCCTATTATCTAAGATTCATCTTGATTTATAGGATCATCGAGGAATAACAGCCATCAATACCAAGAATATTATTTCCTCACTAATCGACAGAGTGAAGGAGTGTTAGTTTTCTAACATTTATTACCATAATGTTAAGGAAACTATATGTGGTTAAGATCCACCACTATAATTTTTCTATGATTATTATGGGATCATTTATATTCAAGTTATATTTATGGAATCTATAAGAATTAATTAAGATCTATTTCAAGACTCACATGCCTCCAGATGAAATTTTTACCTAGGGATTTCCATGTTGTATTAATGCATCAATAGTCATTATTAGTGTCCTAAGAAAATGAAGGACATGATATGATTTGTTTCATGTTACTTGAACTGTCATCGGATAAACATTATGCACTAGATACCTATAGGTATTATCTATCCTCTACCTATTCCCCAAGAGGAAATGAGATGATGTGATAATGGACTATTTGAAAAGACTGTTAAGGTCACCTCTTGTAAGTGATATTATATGGGATATTATTTATTGTTTGAACAAAGAGGGTCATTTATTATCAATCAGAGAAATCCAGTTAGTTGGAAATATATATAAGTTATAAAATTGAGAGATAATAAAATTTCATAAGGTATTTATGAATATTTTATGTAATCATGATGGCTGATTTACTTCATCCTTCTATTTGGGATTTCAGAAGATATTGGATAACCAGGTGAAGTTGGTCACAATATACCATACATAGACCAATGGGTGGTCTGAGCATACTATTTAGGTGTTAAAATACATTATTTGAGAATGTTCCTTAGATTTCGGTGATTTATGGGAGAACCATCTCATGTTTATCGAGATCAACTATAATAATAACAATTGTGTGTCTCTTTAGATGGAATAATTTGAATCCTTGTGAGGTAAGCCATATAGATCACCTCTATGATGGAAATAGGTTGTTAAGTCATGTTTTATTTTGGATAAGTCTTGTGAAATATTTTTCATATAAAATTTTATTAATTAGAAAGTTTCTAGAAAACACTCATTGTAGGCAGAAATCATATATAGATTTAATACCCCATCCTCTATAGTTTGTTTTGGGTGTAACACCCAACATAAATAAACAATATGAAATTTTTATATTTATCCCTTTTTGTGAAAAAAAATATTAATATTACTTTAAAGGGAACGCTATGCTCAATGGCATACCCAATACGCGATAACAAGTTCCTTTGAAATCTTACATTGCACTCTAATAATAAAATAATATTATTTTAAATGGTAGTTAATGCCTAGCCATTGTAATGATGAGAAAGAACATAACTAACTAAAAAATTATTATGTATGTTTGTCAAATATTTTTACTCTTTACAATAAATGTTAGAGGATTGAAAATGCGAATGAATCCAATTTTTAAGCATAAACATTCTAATATTCTTTAAAAGGTCGATTAACCGCCTTTTGATGGCGAACATCTTTTAAATCCACTTTTTGAAAATTTTATGTGTTATATTTGACAAAATAAAATTCTTCTTTACAATCGGGACATCAAAATTTACATTGTGTAAATTTTTGGTATTTTTCCGATAAAGTTCATTTTTAATGAACAGTGAAAAATGAAGTATTTTAATTCAAATCCTCTTTTTAATATAATTTTTTTATATGATTAGATTGTATTTTGAATTGGTTTTAAAGTTCAATTAGAATATATTTTTACCATTTAATCCAATAGTGGTCATTGGAATTAATTTCATCTTGAAATTGGACTTAAACTAGAGTCAATCTTTTGATACTTATTGTTTCTTAAAAACACGCTATTTGTTTTGACAACGGGAATTAATTATTAAAATAATTAATGCAACTTATATTTTTTTGAATTTTGTAAAATAGACTTCATTTTTGAATTCGTAATATCAAATATAGATTATGGTGAATTTTTGGTATTTTTCTGAAAAACTTCAATTTTTTATGAATAGTGAAACCACTAAGTGGTAATTAAAGAAACTGATTTTTCGTTTAAATGAAACTTTGTCACCTCTGTGTTTTGAATTTAAAAAATCCGACATACATGGTTGTCATTAGAATGTAAAATGTGGTTCAATAGGATTAAAATAATTTTTTTTGAATAGTAACTTTTATGTTCTTAATTGCTATTAGAGGTAATTAGTGTATTTTAAGGTAAAAATAATGTTTTAATAAATAGAGATGAGCTTAACACATGTCATACCCTTATTGGATGTGTCATGGACGACCAAGAAAATCCATGGGTAAACTTGGGGACCCCATGGGGCCACTTTGGTTGGGAAATGACATAAATAACTTTTTATTTAATGTAAAATTAAAAATGACACAAACATGAGTTGTTTTACTAAAACAATTTTTGCATTGGGTTATAAAAGTCATCTATTTGACTATAAATATTCATTGGAAAGCTAAAAATATTTCCTACATGTTAGTAATTTTTTTATAATTTTTAGACATTAAATAAATTAAATTATTTATGACATCATGATGATGCAGCGATGACCTCATTATTTAACGATTTAAATAAAATGGAAAGATAATGTAACATCTAAGACCTAAACATGTCCAAAACCTATTGGATTGGCGGATTTAGAACCCTTATCACCTTATCCTTGAAAAATATCAATGTGGGGCCATTAAAATCCGAAACGCATTCTAAAATAAAGTAACATTTCTTTACTTTCCAAGAGTGCCCCTCCTCTCCTCTTATAAAAGGCCCCCAGCTCTACCTCCATACCCACACTTCCAAAGCCTTGGGCTAGGCCAAAACCAGACCATTTTGTCTCTCCACATCCCTCTATAACTCCTTGAAGCCTCAATTTGGGCAGAAGTCTTCCCAATGAAGCCTTTGAGCTCAAACCAAAGGGAGTTACCCGATTTTAAGGTAATGTCTTCACTTGTGTTCTTTTGTTTCATTTTTCTTCTCCAACCCCCTAAACTCTTTTTATTCATTTCTTTTGTAACAAATAAAGTATATTAAATATACTAGGATGTTGTTATAATAATCATTCGAGCTAAACTTACACACACCTACATAAAATGGTTAAAGAACATACTGTTTCTGTGGATGGCGAATTTCTGCCTCACGAAACGATGATTGTTCAATACTCAAATAACACCTTAAAAGGTGGCCATTAAGATGTAACTATATTTATATATGATATATAATATGTTTATTTTTTACATAAGATTCTGTATATTTCTTTTGTGGCATACCTTTATGGTTTCCATTGTGGGTAAACACCATAATTTCATTTTAGGAAGTGCGGACTACCGCCCCCTCAAAGTGATTTGATTCGTTAATGCCATATGTGGGATGTAAAAAGGATGTATTTAAAGTTATTATATATGAATTATGTTACATATAAATGATGAATATAATTCTAGAATTAAAATATACATACCTCTCATTTGTTTTTAAATCCATTAATATGACATCGAAATGAAAGTAGCGTTCATGCGTACGTACGGCTTACCGTCTCCATGAATGGTGCATTTCATTTCTTACCTCTAAATGATTATGTAATAATATAAATACATGTATATTCTGGATATATATGATATATATGATATCCAAATCCTGAATATCATTCTGGATATAATGAACCTTTGACCACACGAACAACATGTAATTGTAGGAAGTCCACTTTCGACTTAAAAACCAAATATCGACAAAATAAACATTATTAACTTAATGATTACATAATATTTATAACATGGAAATAAGTAATATAAAAGGAATAATGAACTTGAAATAGGTTCTTAAGAAAGTAGAAATTAACTCAAGTTTATTATTCAGGACGTTAAAGAATGATCGAGTCAAGTCGGACCCGAGGTAAGGGATCCTACCCCTCTCTTTCTTTTTAAGTACACTCTTTTATGTCATTCCTTTTAAGCTCATCTTTATTATGATTGGGATGTTATTTAATATTACTCCTACTGTAATTTTTATGTTCATATGATAAGAGACCCTATTTTTTTCTCACCAATCCATTTTGGATGTTTTGAGTGGCGTCGTTAGGCTGCCGAATTTTCGTAAGAGATCTAACCTCTCTCTTTCTTTTTAAGTACTCTCCTTTATGTAAATTATTTTAAGCTCCTATTTGTTATGATGGGGGATGTTCTTTTATATTCCTAATAATTTAATTTTTTTTTCATATTATGAGAGACCCTATTTGATCTCATAAATCCATTTTTGGAAGCTTTAAGTGGCGTCATAAGACTGCCGAGTTTTCGTAAGGGATTTTTCATCTCACTTTTATTCCCGTGAAATTTATGCTACATTTGCCACTATATACTTTGTGTGATGTATGTACGGCCCATTACTATACACTTTTTTTATTATAATTTCATTTATGGGTATTTACATCTTCATTGTATGACCCTTCTTCCATGGGGTGTACTTTTCGAAAGTTACCCAACTCGGTAAGGGGACCTTTCACCCTCCTCTTTTTAAAAGACTTATTTTGTTATGTATTTTAATTCACATAATATTATGTTGGGATATGTTCTTATATATCCTTATTAATGTAAATTTTATGTCCAAGTGATGAAATACCCTTTTTATCTCTCATCAACTCATTTTATGAGTTTTGAAGTGACGTTGTTAGGCTGTCGAATTTCTGTAAGGGAACTTCCTAACCCACATTCAATTCTTTGGGTTAAACCTCTAATTCTTGATTTTATTATGGAAAGATTGTGTGTGGAATATCTATGTTTTAGTTTCCACAAACCATTGTGTGGATATAATATTTCTACACATAATCATATCATTGATAAATTCTTATGTCATTTAGACGGACTTGTATCGGAAATCATAACTCAATCTCATTTCATTGAGTTAAATATCTATGTCATTGGTTTTTTTTTTCCATGATTATGTGTGAACAGCCTCTGATTGATTTACACTTAATATCCACTTATATTTTGTGTATTCGTATTTGTCACACATAATCATGTAATTTATTTATCCTTAATTTAAGGATACCGACTTTGTAAGGGACTTCGTCTCAATCTCCCTTCATTGAGGAATATTAGGCTTTACACACAACTTTCTTTATAAGGTGTATAAACCCCTTTGAATTTTAATTTTATTCCAAAGGAATCTTTTTATATGAAGCGTTTTACTAAACGACAAAAAGGAATGTTTCTTTTAACGTACGCGGTAACAACGACATTTTTCGCTGCCGCGAGTATTATTTGGTCTTTGGCTTCCTCAACAAGCCGTAATGTTTTTTAAAATGAAATAAATACCATATACTCTTTTATGTATGTTGGTATTGAAAATGGTTTTTATAAAGGATTTTTTATGTCAATATATTTAAGTGATATATTGTGACCGAAATGTGGAAATGTTTTCTTTCCATTATATTTGTTTATTGTCTTATGATTTTATAATGGTACTTGGATATTATGATGGGTGGTGCCGTGAATAATAGGACGGGTGGTTACGTTATAACCTCTAATGCATTGGGTATGGAAGTCGGCCGTATGGCTATTCCATTAAGTATGTATGGAAGTCGGCCGTATGGCTATTCCATTAAGTATGTATGGAAGTCGGCCGTATGGCTATTCCATTAAGTATGTGTGGAAGTCGACCGTATGGTTATTCCATTTAAGTATGTTTATGTCCCAAGTTACCTTTATATGATATGTGTTCTTTATATGGGTTTTATGGTAATATTTTGGTTACAAAAGGGTAAGTAATTATATTTTATTCAGTGAAGAGTTTTTACTACTTCCAAAATGTTAAAGGTATTACTTTTATAATGTATACATGGTTTACTTGTTTCTTTGAAAAACTAAAAGTTTTCATTCTTTGTGTATCCCTTGCTGAGCTTTTTATGCTCACCCCATGTTTTTTTTTAAATGTTTTTCACAGGACTTAATGTGGAATTGGGTCAAGGATGGGATCAAGGGAAAGTCATTCTATCTAAAACATGGAACTAGACATGTTTCCTTAAAAGAGTTTTTATATTATGGAAACTTAGAAGAAGTTTCTACTTTGTAATCTTTTGAGATGTAATAGTTATGACCTAATTCTCTTAAACTATAAACCAAAAAAGATCCTCAATGTGAATTATTAATTTAATTCAATATTAAGTATGGTTTAAGGCTGGGGCCTTATATTGGGTGAGTGAGTTTTCCTTAGAGTGTTACCTAATTTGGGGAACCATTGGATATTTATCCAAAAGAAGATAATTCCTAGGTATGTGTGGTCATTTAAGGTTATGGAGATGATCAATACTATAGAATACCATTTAGTGATTCCTCATAACTTTCTTTCTATGCATGTTATATTCCATGTATCATAGCATTAGATATATCACCATGATACTTCCCATATTCTCAAAATTAATGATGTTGATCTTGAGGATAATGTGTCATTTTAGGAATAATCAATTTATATATTTTATTGTAACAAAAATGTCTTACTAGGGAATATGGAACCCTTGTACATGTTCAATGTAATTATAGGTGTATTCAAGAGGATATTTGGGAATGGAAGGGTGATATGCAAGAATAGTGGTTAAATATTTTCACAAGAAATTCTTAGTGATGCATCTAGAAGAAAATATTCTATTAGATGGTGAGTTTATAACACCCCACATATTTTAAGGTATAATTTTTAATTAAAAAAACTTTATAAAATGCGTGTTTGGATGGTTTTAGGCCTTTTAGGATATAAAAAATGATGGGGTTTGATTTATAAGCGGTTAGAATTGATGTGGGATCTATCCACATGATTATAGATTATAGTTGGTACCTAATGCGGTGGACTATATACTTAGTGTACATAGGTAGACAGAAGCCCAAGAGGGATACCACGAACCCAGTGGCCCCATGGAAGGTATAGAGTGGGAGTAATGTAACTGATGATGGGGGATTGGGTAACTTGTAGGTAACTAACCAATTTTTTAAAAAAAATTAATTTAATTATTAAATTTTTATTAAAAATTTTACCACCTCATTTGGTTCTCTATAGTTTTATGACCCCCCTTCATTTATACCTTCATTTTTATTGTTGAAAGTGTCGAATATCCTCTGATTGAGCCCTGATTCATAGATCGCATATCACATTATATTTTTAGAGGTGAATCTATCTATACACATCCATATATTTTTTGTTTCCCTCGTTGGTAAAAATTTATTCATTTGATATCCCTAATTTAGGTGTTTATATCAAATTTTTAGAAATCCAGTAATTAAAGCGGATTCATTTGAATTTATTTTATTATAAGGGATATACTAATTTATGGTATGTAGTGCCAAAAATTAATTATTAATTTATATGAGTTTTCATGTGATGTGAGATAAATATGATTTTTGGGCATATGAGAATATATTAAAATGAGACCAACATTGATTTCTTTATATCCAGTGAAAATAATTTTGATGGTTAAGAATTTGAGTGATATTCTATGTGTTGTAATCAATTCAATGGTCATTGATGACCATGAACTTTATGTAAAGTGAAATGAACCATGTACTTTGGAACCAATGTGGTGTTTTTGAGTTAATATACAACATAATTGGACTTTAATAAATGCCCCATATACTCCTTTTATAAGTAGATGAGCATTTCCATTAGAGGTATCATGGGTGTTTCCTTGTAATGGGGTACTTGAGTTACTTATATCTTATTGTATTAATTTTATTTCCTTGAGAGGTATGGGTTTACCACCATTGATATTTATGGTTCCATGTGGTAATACCCAAGATAAAGAATATTGAGAAGGGGTTGTGAGTGTCATACTTGACCTTATATTAAATTCAGTTGGTGTTGAACTTTATTTCAATATTATTATGAATTATTTATGATATGTCGGTTTATATGTTTATTATTCTATTAGACAGTTTTATTTATGGGAAACCATGCACTATTTTATTAATATTGATATGATGTATAACATGATTCCACATGATTATGTGTTTGTTTCAAATATGCGATGAATTTCACACTACTCTATTATTTCCCTGGGAATGAAATGACATGCCTTTTTATATTGATTACACTTATGGTGTATAATGGAATGAACATTATTAAACTTTTTTTCCTGCTACTTCGGTATTACAGATGGATCAATTTGACATAAAATTTTATATTAATGATTATTTTGTTGAGGGATGACATTCCTGTTATGATATTATTGTTTATGGTATGGGAAATACTTCCCATATATATTATTTTTTTTATAATCAGGGACACTATGTCCATTATGTGATAAGGTTATGTCTTGGTATGTAATTCACATCATTTTTGTTGTTTATATAGTGGTATATATTTCTCAATTTTCCATGGAATGTAATACCCACTTCACTCAGATATTGATAAAGACATGGTGCATATTCAATATTTCCCTTGTTATGGTTATGAACATGGGATGATATAAACACCTGTCATATAATATTGTATTATATATTTCCACGGCCACATGTGGATTTGATATGTTACAAGATTTCATACCCATTCAATCAATATTATTGTTATAGAAGGAATGTTATGTTGATACATTGTTTTATAGGGTGATATATTCATATTCATATCAGCATTGGCCTTAGAAGGTATGTTCACTCACTGGGGTAGCCTGTTATCTCCCAAGGTTGTGGAATATACTGTTATCATTTAAGTTTGTTTATTATTTCATGAATATTCTCATGTGTGTATAATAATATATTCTATATTTTATTAGTGAAATAATTGGTGGCGACTTACTGAGTTGTACTCACGCACTACACAATAATCTCAATACATGTATGGATTTCTTAATTTGGGATGTAGTTAGTGGGTAGAGACTTATAGTTAATGAGTGAGCTAGATTTTCATAGTAGAAGTTAGGATAAAGGACTGAGCAAATCCTCAAACCCATATTCCTTAGTTGTATCCATTACTTAGTATAATTTGGGAAATTTTTTATATAATAGACACATGAATGATCTTGTGTATTTTTGTATGTATGGTATGTAATTACAATAGTTAATTTTGATATAACAAAAGGTTTTTTACTTATTTTATTTGTAGATCATAGTTATGGCATATATATTTTATCATTATAATGTGATGACCATTTATTACTATTGCATCCACTGTTATTTATAATTATCTTATCTATAGGATATAATTTCACCATGATACCTATAGACCCACAATACTAGTTGGAAATATATGACATATGGGTAGGCACACAATAATGTCACGTAATTTTATCATTACAACAAATATTCGGGTGAGCCAAGTTAGGAAATTACAACTTTCAATGCACAAGGAATCTCATATCATGAATAATAAAACTACGTTAAGGTTTATTTAATTTATGGTATTTTTTTGATTTAAAGCTATATTTTAATATATCATATATATAGTAAAATAATGAGGATTAAAATAGTGATATAAGGATTATATTTTCCACAAAAATAAATAAATATATATAAGAAAAACATTTATTGTAATATTTTTGTTCCATAAATTTTTGAAAATACTAAAAAATATAATGTTATTAGAATCATAATTCTAGGGAAATCTAATTACACTAACATATAATTATTAATAAATTCAAAATAACATATAGATCCAACAATATATATAATAGAACTAAAAAAATAATTAATCAGTCCTTCAATATTAATAATTAATGTAATCCTTATCAATATATATGATTTTTTTATTTTTTGGAATTGTTCTATTCTTAAAAATAAATATTAACAAAGTATAATATCCTTGAAAAGATATTGAAAATGATGATTTATCAAACTCTATTTGATATATTTTTAATAGTTTTATGTAAATCCAATTTTAGGGGTTGAATGTGAAATCTAAAAAAACATTATATCATACATACCAATAAAAATACCATCAATAGATGAAAAAATAAAAGAAAAATATCAGAAAGTTTCATTAGTTCTCCACCTAAGAGGATTATAGTTATAATTTTGTGATAAATTCCTGGTATCAACCTCATGATCAAGCCATAAGTTGTTTTTAATGGTATATGATATGAAATTCAAGACTACAAAGTAGTCATCATAAGTGAAGAAATCTAGTTTCACCATTATATAAATCTATTCATCTTATAAGTCAAACCATTTAATGATTTCATCATTGAGGACCAAAGGTAATATCTCCCACTCAGTTTTCACTTGATACTTTGGTGAAAACCAGAACTTGGTTTTGTTTTCTATAGCCTCATCACATTCATCATTCGAAGTCTTTCCAAAATTTTAAAGGATGATAGTTATCATTTTAGACAAATGAGGGGGGTAATAAAGATTTCTTGAGTCTTAACCTTCCAAAACACCTCTAGCAACCTAGGATGTTTGATAATCAGGTTTTAGTTGTAAGGATTTTTCTTATAAAAATTTCCTTCAAACTCTTTAATGGATTCATTATAAACCTCTATATCTGTAATTGACTAATCCAATAAATGAATCTCCATTATTTTAGGAATTTTGGAGTAGTCCTTTTATCACATGATTTATTTTTTAACCCTCATATTCAATTGTTTTTTTCATTTCATAATACATGAGTGAAAAAGAACATTGAACTATAATTATTCTTCATTTTATAATTAATTCTATGGGTCATAATCTTCTTCCTTGAGATCATCATTTGAATCATTAGTCTTCACTTCTTGATTAGGATTTGATGCTTGACCTGACTTTGAATCTTCATCCTGAACATGTTTATTCCTTCTTACAAACCACATAAATTATTACCCCTTGTACATTTTATCCATTATAACCTCCTTAAATTTATCAAATTATTTTCGTAACTCAATTTTATGGGTTCACATAATATAAATTTTTATGATTGTGTTTCTTTTCATAAGGCCTTGTTATGTGATCTATTGTCTTGTCGATAATACAAAGGCTATGTTCCTATTCAAAAATCAACTCCTTATCCATGGTTGATTCTCCATAAATGAGATCCTTCATCCATACTTAATCCCCTAACTTCATGTCTATAAAATGAATACTAAGGGACACAACTCTCACCTTATATACTCAACCTTCATTCTTTAACACTATATCATACAACAAATCAAAATCTCCCCTAACTCTTCAAATAACTATATAAAACAAATTGGAAATTCTATTTTTTTGAGGGTTGGTAAGTTTCCTAGAACATAATGTCTATGAACCTATCTATGTATCTATCTCTAAAATAATTAATTTCAACATGAGATCACGTATTAATAGGGCTTGAGTAACAAACAAGACCATGAATAGAATATTGGTTTCAGTTATATATCTAATTGTAAGTAGAGTAGTAATCTATCTAATAATTGCAACTAACATGTCGCTGTTAATGGTATTACCCAATGATTTTAATGCAGATAAAATACAAGTGTGGTTTTGAAAGATCATCTTCAACACAGTGAAAAATGCTCAAGTCATTATGGCCATAATGACTTGAACATTTTATGGCCATAATGTTTGATCCGAATATCTATTTGAGCTCTACCACATATCAAATCAAAGTCTATGAAGATATATACACCATGTTTACCTTGGAGGATCCTGTCCACTATATTTTCAAGGTCAAAAAAAACGAAAAGGACTCCAAAACTGAGTTTGTAGTTGGGATACCCTAATTTTTTAATATTAGATAGTATTTTAGCTTCTTTTAAGAGGATATCCTTATCATTCTTCCATGGAGACTAAATTTATTTCTAGGGATTACATTCATATAGATATTATGGTTTTCAAACTTTATCATTTTTAATATTTCAGTTTTATTTATAATTAAATATTTGCATATTTTTGTATATTTACTTATAATAAATTGATGGTATAAATATATATTTAATAATATTAATGTAAAAATGTATTTCAAAATATATAAGCCAATGGAAATAAATATTTATTATTCCTCTTATTAAAAATAAAAAAATTATCCATTTTATTTACCTAATAAAAATTTATTAATATGTATCTATATACCTATACAGGTAATGTTTTATATATAAGCATGTGTGTGTCAATAAAAAATATATTTATATTTATATTCTAATATATGTAAATTAATACAAATATATATGTATGTAAATATTTGTACATGTTTCTGATAAATAAAAATGTATACTTGTGTGTGTAAATATGTGTGTGTGTCAATATCATGTTTATAAAACATATATAAATTTATATTTATAAACAAGTCATTATCATTATCATTAAATATAGTTTATAAACATATTTTCAGTAAATATATATAAACAAATTATATAAAATTTATTTTTAAATATTCAATTATATGTGAATATGTATATATATATATATATGTAGTGTATAAAATTTATATATAAATATATAGTGCATATATATATATATATTTATTCAAAAATGAATTTAAAATAATATCTAACAATTTTTTATATTATAAAAATATATGAATATATATCTATACTTATAAAATATATATATATATATATATATATAATATTTATATATACATGTTCAAGTGTATTAATAAATGGATATATATATATTCTAATATATTTAAATGTATATTAATTTAAAATAAATTTAAATAAATATATGTGTCTATATATCACACACATATAAACATATATTTTGTAAATATAATTAAAAATAATTATATAGATATATGAATAAAAAATATATATGTATATATATATATGTATATGAACATAAATAGCATAAAATAGACAATAAAACACTTAGTGTGGTGCTAAGGGAATTTTAGTTCCAAAACAGTGGTATATGGATCAAATCATGGCCAGTGTGGGTGGTGAATAGTAGGTTGGAATTTGGAAAAGCATTGAAAAATGACCATTTTGAGCACTGTTGAGGGGGTGTGGAAAATTGGGTTACATTTGGGGTGGTGGTGAGTGGGTGAAATACACTAAAATGGGGGGGGGGGTAAAGAGATCATAATGGGGATGGTAATGGATAACACTAAGAACGATAATTTTCCACCTTTATCAGCTCTTAAAAAAAGAGCTGACAGAGGGAAAATTTATCAGGGTTTTTTATGTACTGATAAAGAGGGCCTTTATAATAACATTTTTTTAATAAAGGTTACCGTTATCTATGATTTTATAGTGATGATAAATTATACCATTTTTTTCTAAAAACACTAATAATGTCCCTCTTTATCAGCACTGAAAAACTCTAATAAATGCCCCATTTATCAACATTTTCTAGCACAAGTAAAGGGAGTCATTTAACAGTTCTTAGATTTATGATTCTATGAAAGCACGGTTAAATCCATTTTTTAGCATTGTTAAAAGGTAATCATGTAGCAGTATATCTCTTAATAGAGATTATTTACAGATCAAAATCTATTTTTATTCACACCGATTCGATCTCAGCATTTTGATCAAAAGACTGTTTGATTGGATCGAAACAAGGTAACATTTGGAGTGTGGAAAATGGTTGGATTTCAAAGTTTCAATTCCCATTATCATGAAAAATCTAAACATTATCCAATTTAATAAGAAAATAATTTTATTTAATTTTTTATATATATATAATAATTTTTTGTAAAAAAATATATATTTTCATGTAATTTCAAAATAATATTTTACTAATTTTTTATATAAGAAAACACTGCCAGTTCCCTTTTTATGGGGGGCGGGGGATTGAGAGATTTATCGTATTTCTAATTTGGGATTCGACAAGTGTTTTTCATCTCATCAATAAACACCTCCAAAATATATGGGACCCACCAAAAACGCCTTTATTTATTTTTATGAATAAAATTATAAAAATCCCATACTTTTATTCATAAATATTAGATCTCCATATCAAAAATGAATCATTATACATGATAATGATATTTTTCAATTTAAACCTTTACTTAGTATAATTTTCTCAAACTATTATCTGATTTACAAGTTTTCGAAACATTAAACTTGTTAATATTTCAGATAAACTAGAGATATCATATATACAATGAACATTCAATCCAATGTCTCATTTTGTATCACTTCTATACCTATGTGCTTATATCCTTTTCAAGAACTCTTTGAGGAGTAAACCCATTAAATCTTATAAGAAGTGACACCACTTCCAAGTTCACATATGATAGATATTACAATGTGTTTCTATTATTAGAACATATAACTTATTAAGGATTAATATTTTTTAAGAGTATATAATTCATCCTCTAGTCATAATGGATGATATTGACTCCAAGTAGTTGTAGTTATAATTTTCAATATCATTAATCGGCTTTATACTTGTTTTTACCAATTAAACATAATGATTATGAACTACCTTAATAAATTGTTGAATTTCCATTAGAGAAATGATTTATTATATGTGTTTTAACGCCATATCATTATTAGTTGTATCAGTGATCTATCTCAGATGTGAATTTTTAAATGAAACTACAAGGTTTTTACATGATATCACATAGACAATTTTTATGGTACCATCTGGTAACAATTATCACACATAGTTATGTCTCAAAATTATTTATCTCGTCTTTTGGTTTTACATGAAAATATATTATTTAGATAAACATTATCCAATATCACATTTGATAGAGATATGAGGCATTAGAATAGGCCACTATCTAAAATCTGATAATATATACTTATCCATTCATCTTCTTTTCCACATATTGCTAAGATGATAAACTCTAACTCCATGGTTAAATTTTAAATTATTTCTTGTTTCTTCCTCTCCTAAGAAATTGTACAACCTCTAATAGTAAACAACCTTATAGATATGGATTGATTATCATCAATACTAGTAATACAACATTCATTGGTGTATCCTTCTACAACAACTGGATAATCAATTTAGTATAAACATAAATATTTTTTCCTCCTTTATGTATCCAAAGATTATCATAACACATTTCCAATAATCCACAATAGAACTACTTGTATATCTACTCATTTTATATATTTAAAAAAGAAATCTCAGGTCTAGTACAATTCATTTCATACATTAAATAAACAATTAAACTTAAAATGCTCAAGTTGTACTATGGATATTCGTATATTCATAAATAGATTAACATTAGAATAAAATAGAGTATTATAATCCTTGAAACCAAGGTTATCAAATTTATTTTACAATTTTTCTACATAATGAGACTAAATAAATTAATAACCCCCACTATGTTCTATATCATTATTACCTAGAATAGTATCATCTATTTCACGATCCTTAATTTGAAACATAGAAGATTAATAATTCTTTGACTCATTTACACTAATCATACTGGTATTGAAAAATAACATAACTTCCACATATAGACACACAATAACAACATATTATTTTGTAATATTTCAATACAAAAAAATTATCCACATTACCATGAGTAAATCTATTAGATATAATAATTAAATCATATTTTTCTTATCATTTATTTGGAGCTTGTTTAAGGAGATAAAGATATTTAACTAATTGACATACATTCATGTCGTTAACTTTTAAAACAAACCCTTTTGGTTGTTCCTTGTAAATTTATTTATTTAATTATCCATTTAAAAAATAATTTTTGATATCTATTTTATGTACATACAAATGATCAATTGAAGATAATAAGAAAACAATCTGTATTGAATTAATCTGAGATAAAGGAGAATAAGTATCAAAATAATCAATTCCTTCTTTTTTGTGAACCCCAAATTCTTGAATGTTAACATTTGAATCATACTTCTTTCAAAAAACTAATTTACCATGGATAGGTTTTGAACCTCTTGGAAAATCCATAATGACCCAAGTTGTAACATCCTGACCTGGGTGACACTAAACCAGTTCCACACACTTGTTTACAATAGGACTTCAAATGTGCCTACCTATATGCAAGAGGCTAACTACTAGTAGAGGGGGTATAATGGATCTATAGTGGGGAAAATATACCCACATATTATAGTGAAAATAGTAAAAATAACCAGATATTATCCATAGTAGTGAAAAAAAGACTATAGAATTAGTAATTAACTTTAACAGAAAATGCAATAATAATAAATGAAATGTTATAAAATCTCCAACATCCATTTAATATATACATCACTGGTCACCCTCTAGGAAGACCATACATGTAGGAATACTTGAAAGAAACTATAACAAAATTCCAAGTCACTACAAATATCACTGATCCAAACCAAATAACCAGTCTCCACATACAAAAATGAGCCATCCTACTCAGTCTTCCCCAAGACTCAACCCAATGTGATCCTACAATCAAGTGAACAAATGATCAGGTACCCTAGTTCAATGGCCTCTTGAGCAAGGTGTGATTACAAAACATATTATAGAACCACTATTACATCCCCATATATCGATAGTAAAAATGTAGTGTATGATTAAATTATCTAATTAATTGGATAAAAAAACTAACTGATGAAAAAATGGAACAAGTCAACAATAGATCCTCAGGTTTGTGATCCGAATCTCCTAGATGTTGTTCCATCATATAAAAATAAATATATTCAGGTATATTTATATATCCCCATAAATATATATATACATTTTCCCACATATACATTTATATAAGCAAAGAAGTATAACATAAATAACTCAATCCACAACAAATCCTCGAATCCATTATCTGGTCTATAAGACATCCTTTGAGTAGAGTACTGATTTGGATGTTGATCCACTCAATCCAGGTATAATTATGTCAATCCTCAAATCCATAATCTAGATTGATAATACCATTTACGTCATGCACATGAAATGTCTCTAAGCAAGAAATGTCACCAAAGTGCGATGCATGTCCTAGCCCTCGGATAAACCATACTCACCCCTAATAACTAAGATGAATATTGTTGTATACCAATGGAAAATTCTATTACTGGAATCTGAGATATATTCCATGCCACTCAATCCATGTAAATTTAGTCTGCTATCTAATCCCTAGGTTCATAGGTGGTCATGACATTGGAGCTTAGATGGATCATAAGTGGATAACCTTGAGGTGGCCTATAAGGAATTCCATTTGAATCCATGTACATTATCGGTATCCATTCATATAAATGGATCATCATCCCCATCACTATTAGGTATCTTGGGGTGATGTAATAATGGTGCATCCACCTGACCCTAGGGAGCATCCAAGGAATTTTTTGAAGAGAGAGTAATTATCCATCGAATATGTCAATGATGTGGAGTGCCATATTCAACACTGTAGCCAAGTAGTTGATCAGGGTGATTTTAATCACCCCATCAATTCAGGTAGTGAAATCATATGTGAGTATATGCCTCATAAATGATGTGGAATTCCATGTCCACCACTAGGATAAAGTAATCAATCAAGGAGAGTGTAATTATCTCTATCCCTCTAGTACTAAAGTCAAAAGGGATTCCACACCCTAATATCATAATAAACAAGGATCAAAATCTATATCCATGGTAGTATATATAACAATCCCAATAGTAATATACCAATTAATAAAAATCATAGAAGTTGGATCTGAGTAGATACACTTGGGAATCTTAAAAATAATATAATAATCAAATAATATGATCAAAAGTAGGACCCATGGAAATATGTCTATGAATCCTAATAAAGTAAGTCAAACCATTTATGGATCATCGTCTAAGTACCAGGAAGATCCTCTGGAAGTCATATTTGAATCAACAATAATCTAGTGAATTCAAAAATATTATATTGAGGGTGGTCGAATGATTAACCCACCACTACTGCCTCAACCTCATGACTTACAAGTTTAGTGTGGGTTATATGGTTTCAACCACAACCATGATATATGAAATTTAATCCCCATTAAGTTCGGTGGTCCCTTGAAACTTGTATTCAAAATTGGGCACCAATTTTTCACCCCAATAATCTCATGACAACCAATCACGTATCATCATTCTAGTCATGAGTGTCATTATGTTCTTTGACTAAATTAGTAATATAAGAAAAACTAGTGAATAGGGTTGGGCATCTTAATAGTCCTACTTACCAAATCCAATATAAAAAAAATCACCCTAGATTCTTCCTCAAAAGGTGAAGGCATCTCAGCATGCATACAAAACAAAACCCAAGAACCTATTGTACATCAATCCTTAATGAGTGTACAACTAATCTCATTTTCTAAAAAAGACATCCATAAACCTGGGAAAACACCACTCGTAGGGTTCCCCAGATCAAATTATATTTTAAACTACAAGTGTTTGATTCAAAAATTGGTTCCCCTAGTTGTAATGACCTCCCTAGATGTCACATAGCGGTGCCCCGAGATTGAGGCCACAAGACCACAAGTGCACCTCCCCAGATGCCGGAGGCTCTGACTAGAAGTGAGGGTTGATGGTGTGTCTAAGGGGAGAAAAATCCCCCATTTATTAGAGTGTAGAGTATTATTTTATATGAAAGAAAATATATAAGATGTAGACCCTATATGAATGAATGAGAAACCTATCATAGCATAAGTAGTATTAAGAATAAGATATTAGTAGAAATAATAAATGAACAAAATCCATGGTAATTAAACATTTGGTAGAAGATAAATAAATAATAGATAAAAAATTATGATTACGATCAATTATCTATAAAAATAGGTAAACAGAGGTTAGGGATATAGGTATATACCACGTGCTATAAAAAAAATAAAGCCTAAAATAGCTTCTAGTAGAATCCTGATCATATGATCAATCCTTTTCTCCCATTTATTATTCTAGTAATTGTAATAAAACATTATAAGCTAACCACTAACATTAATTTATATATAAAATCATGATGCCTTCTAGGGTACCAGAGGATGACCAAGAAGGGTGTTAATATAATCAGTAATCCACCACCATAAATGTCTAGATCAATACAGTACATTAATTATAAATGAACAGTGTTCTAAAGATAAATAAATAAATAAATACAAGACCAAAAATATATAAGAGGCACTAGAAAGTGACACAACCATCCTGATCTACCTACTTTGACCTAAGTTG
This sequence comes from Viscum album, assembly GCA_963277665.1. Classification (NCBI taxonomy): domain Eukaryota; kingdom Viridiplantae; phylum Streptophyta; class Magnoliopsida; order Santalales; family Viscaceae; genus Viscum; species Viscum album. The sequence goes on from OY728165.1 coordinate 4,111,601, forward strand.
GTTGTGTCTGAATTGGGAAATAATACACGAGTATGGTGAGTAGTATAATATATAATTTTTTGGACAATACTTAAGCTTTTGATTCATCTTGAAGGAGATATCCCTAAATTTAAATTTTCAACATTTCATTTCTTAATAAATATTATTCATTGAGTTTAAGAAGATGAGCACTGAGCCCATCCAAGGAGGTCCATTTGGGACACAATGTATCACTCTAGGGTCTATGAATATGACCAATTACATAAGAGTCTATCCGAGGTTACTCATGTATGAAATCCAAAGTTCCACTCTAGTCAGGGTGTGATAACATTTTGAACTATCCTCGAGGTCCATCCTTGGTATCACACATAGGGGTCTGATTCTCGCTCATGACATGGTACAACCATTGTCCCACTGATCCCTTCTATGGGGTATCCCCAATGGAATCAATGTCACTCGTCTGGAGGAAAAATTGAAAATGGATGGTGATCCCTTCCTCGGATTATCTAGTTTATCCCCTAGCGGGATTAAAAAACATTAAAAAATTATATTGAAGGCATGATGATCTCATCCAAAGGGTCCTTAAGTCGGAACCCCTTGTATCTCCCTCGATCAAGGTAAGGGTTTGGTTTGGTTAGAAAAACTATACAACTTAACAAAAAATCAATTCTAATATTTTATATAGTTTATCCATTTCATTTACAACTTGGGAATAAGGGGCTAATTCATGGCCCATAACTTTAATAAATTTAATGAATTATTCCAAGGAATTTATTATATGAGCAGGAAACCCCAAATATGGTGTTTAACATGTAAAAAAAGTGGATTATTGGATATAACAAACTAGGATTACCCAAATGGGTTTTTTAATCAATGATATCAATATTAGATGTAATTATACACTTATTATTATCATTATACACAAGAGAAACTATATTAAATAAATTATTAAAGGTTTTGGAGGTTTCTTTTGAGTGGTCTGGCATGTGGAACACTTAAACATGTTGCGAAATGCAATGAAACTTGTGGTAAATAACTCGACCACCACCCTTATTTTTTTAGTTATTTTTTAATCCAAATTCATCCTTTAAATAAATCGAGAGTGAGAGTTTTTGGAAAAAAATTAAATTCCCCAAAAATGGGAAAAATTATCTTCAACCAAAATAGCACTATAATGGAGAAGAGAAACTAGAAATAAAATTAAGAGTGTATAGATTACCCTAATATTTCCAATGGATCTAATGATGAGTGATTTGGAGACCAAATAGAGTAGATGTCTTCAACCATAGGAGAGCTTGAATGAAAGCTTACGGGAGGAGAGGATGAGAGGAAATATACTGGATAAGAAGGATGAAATAAGGGGTCTAAATTAAAAACATTTTAGGGGTAGTTTCATAAAATCACACACACATATAGGGGTTCACGGTTTGTCCGCACATTTGGCCAAATAGTGAACCAACCGTGCACTATGGAACTTCCCAAATTGGATCCTGGTATGGATAGATGAATGGTTCTGTTAACCATGTGAATCCCACAAAAAATGCCTTTTAAACATGTCTCAGACAAGTTTCATGGGTGTGCAGGCCTCCAAACATGATTTCAAAAAAACCATGAAGAGCCTGGATCCCACACTACATGATTTCACATGGTTAGGGAAACTATTTGGGCTGGGAAACATGGTTTTACTAACCATGAAACCAAATATTCTTCTTCTATCATTAGGCATCCAAGATCTGAAAAAACCCTAAACACCCCTATGGCCTCCATGACTCCCATAGGACTCATTTAAATGGACAAATAAAATAATTTAAACTAAAAAAAATGGTATATACCTTTCATAAAAGTCAAGACATTACAACCTACCCTCTTTAAGACAATTCATCCCTGAGTCTCCCTTCAGAGAGGGGTGAAACATCTTTAATGAATATCTTTTTCCAATGCACACATACATCGAATTCCAGCTTTCAGGTCCCATCCTGTATGTGTATGTGCTATAATAGAACCTAGACCAAAAGAATCATCCTTCCTCAAAGAGCCTCAATGCTCCAATTAACAATACATACAGGATGCTTCTCAAATGAAATAAATGTCTCTAACTCGATATCCTCAAGGTCAAACTAATGAGATACGTCAACCTGGTAACGATGAAGATGTGTTATGTGGAAGTCATCGTGCATGGAATGGTACTTATGGGGTAGTGGGAACTAATAGGCTACCATCCTAACTCTCTCTACTAACTTTAATGTCCTGATGTACTAAGGTGATAACTCTCCCAATATCCATATTTTATTTATGACCCATCCTTGACGATACTCGCAGAAAGACCAGATCTCTCACCTTGTACTCCAGAGCTCTGCGGTGATAATTGGTATAACAATTATAAATATATTGAGATGTATGCATACTATTATGAATCAGTTGGACTTCATTTGAGGTATCTTCAATGATATGAGAACCCAGTAGCAATGCCTCTACTTTTTCTAACTAGAACATAAATGAACAGAATGGCCAACCATATAGGGCATCATATAGAGCCATCTGTATCATTTACTAGAATCCATTTTGTGTTAGAAAACTCAAAAAGGGGGATATTCTCTTACCATGAACCTTTAAAATCAATGATACATTCTTTAAGCGTATCCTCCAACACCTGAATCATCCTATGAGACTCCCCATTAGTCATAGGTTGATAAGTTGTACTTAAGAGAACATGTGAACCTAGTTCCTTCTATAGTCATTGAACAAAACCATGAGGTAAAGTGGGTGTCTCAGTATGATACAATAGAATAGAGAATAATATTAAGGCACACAATATATCAGATGTAAAGCCTCCAATGTTCATAAATTGATAAGGCTTCGTGGATTTATAGGAATTTTGCGACCATAGTAAACAATTCGGTGACCATCCATACGACAACACTAACTCAAGGGAATCACAAAAAGCCTGTCATGAAATCCATAGTGACATTATTCCATTAGAAATCAAGAATAGAGAAATATTGTAGAATTATAACATGTTTTTGGTGTTATGCCTTCCCCAGATGATAGATGTAACCCCTCATAATGAAGCCTTTAATCAATCTCTTAATGTCTGGACAACAATAATAATAAAGAATGTCTTGACACATCTTTGAAATACCAGGGTGAACAGCCCCAAATGAGGAATGATATTGCCTTATCATATCTTCCCATATATCAGAGGGCACCCACACATGCCCACAAAAGAGAAGGATCTCATTCTTACCAACAACCCAACCAAAAGTTGGGGTCTCACCTTTGAAGATCTCCCTCCAGAGAAGGCCCTCAGAATCAGATAGCTGCCTCATCCGAACCTACTCCAAATGAAAGGATGTCACTTATAGAGAGACTAGAATAGGTTTATCATGCTACTATTGAACATCTAGGTGCATCTTAGAAAATTGATCCACCAACAGCCAGTCACTACTGGCCACACAGATAGCTCATCTCTATGTCATCTAGGTCAAATCATCAGCCATGACTTTTCCCATTACTAGTGTATAATCAAGATCAAAGTCAAAAATATTTTAGGAATTTGATCCAAATATTTTGCCTTATATTCATGTCTTACTATGTGGGGATGTATTTGAAACTCTTTTTGATCAGTATAAATGATGTGTCACTCTGCCAATAGATAATGCCTCCAACAACATAAGCATGAACAACAAGATTCATGATCGAGTTTCTGTGTAGGGTAATTCATCTCATGAGGACACTAGTGGTGGGACCCATATGAAATAACTAGATCACCCAACATTATAAATTATCCATGATTGATCCTTGAAGCATCACCCTACACAGTATAGCCTCTTACCAGCTTTGGCAGAATGAAGATCGGTGTAGAAGTCACTCTTCCCTTTAACTTCAAAAAATCAATCTCACAAGCTTTAGAACACACAAATTTCATTACCTTATTAGTAAATCCTATATATGATGCTTCATGGAATTATAAATATTAAATGAATCCCGATTAACATCCATTTATCCCCAAGAAACTATGTTTTTCAAACACATTCTTGGGTTGTTATGAAGAGTCCAGGGTGTTCACCTTCCTTAGGTCAATATATAGGCATGTCTTTGAAATTATATTCCCCAAGAAGTGAACCTTACTAATCCAAAATTTTAATTTTTTTTACCTTCACATATAGAACGTTCTCTCCTAGTTTATTTAGAATTATCTCAATATTGTTATAATGATTGTGTCTTATTCGCGAGTACACTAAGATTTCATCTATGAATGCCACCAGAAATAAATATAATTATGGATGGAAATACTGATTCATTAGAGAAATAAAGAGTTTCATAATGTTCATGATACTGAATAGAATGAACAAATACTCATAAAAGTCATAACTTCTCCTTAATGTTGTATGTGAAATGTCTGATCGCCTCACTTGCACCTGATGTTAGCCTGACCTCAAATATATCTAGGAGAAAACTTTCACTCCTCAATTCTAGTAAAAGAGGTCATCTATAAAATGAAGTGGATACCAGTTCCTAAACATAATCTGGTTCAATCAATTGTAATCCATGCACAAATAGAGGGTATCAGTAGCCTTTTTGTCAAAAATGATGGGTGATCCCAAAGGTGAAGTGCTAGGTTGGATAGAATCATTTCTCTTCAAGATATTCAAGTTGCTTCTGGGGTTATTATAGCTCTAGGTTTCATACTATAGGAATTAATGGAAACTGGTGCTACACTAGGGAATATCTTGATAGTGAAATCAACCTCTCTCTCTCATGAGGTAAACTAGAGAAATTTTCAAAGAATATGTCCCTAAAATGATCCATAACAGGAGGGAAATCCACCAGTTTCATTCACTACTCGCTCATAAAGAGGATTTCAATCTGATCTATCAACATACCTATACCTTAATGATTGGTTCTATCTCAGATAGCCTGAGTTTTGCAATTGACTCTATGGATATACATTCTTCCCTCAGGTGATGTAAAGGACACCTACTTGTGATAGAAATCCACAAATGTATGATAAGGAAGAAGCCAGTCACTGTCCTGAATGATGTAAAACGAAACCATCTCATGGACCAAGAAATACCACAGAAAATTGTACCCACATATCTCAAGGGGCACTACTTTAACTGAATTATACCCTAAGAATGAACTCCCAAAGGAATGTCAAGAGTCATGATGCCACAAAATTATTCTATCGCTAGGCCCAAACATTCCATAACTGTGGCTGATATGAAGGAGTGTGAGGTGCCTATATCAAATAAGGGGAAATAAAGTAGAGGTTAACAAGAAAGTACCTTTTATAGTATAAGTTCATAGACTCATCTTCTATGGAGTAAGATGCACAACATAGATAGGGTCTGAACCATTGCCCTGAGATACAACCTAACTAGCCTAGGAAGGTCCAATCTACTAATGTTGAAACAAGGATGCCTGACTACCTTATCCATGGATTCCTCCTCTACCTGATCATCATGTAACATCCCAAGTATTTATAGAATAATAAATTTTCATATATATTAATAATAATAAATTACACAGTGGTTTTACAATAATGGGGATTATATTTTCAATGGCGTACCCAACATTCCATAATGGGCTTATCCAAAATCTTATGTTGCACACAACATTAATTTATACTGAAAAATAATATATTATTATTATTATTCTTTTAAATGGTAATTAATTCCTATCCATTTTATTGGTGGGAATAAATATAACTAAATACAATATAATTATTAAATGTATTTTCATTTATCCAACAATTTTAAAGACTTAAAATAAGAATAAATCTGATTTTAAGCATAAAATACTATAATATTTTTTAAAAGGTCATTTTATGACATTTTGATGGAGATACCTTTTTAAATCTTGTTTCTGTCACTTTTATATGTTTTATTTGAAAAAATTTAAATTTTTCTTTAGAATAGGGACCTCAAAATTTACATTGTATGAACGTTTTGTAATTTTTTTGATAAAGTTCATTTTTTAATGAATATTGAAAAATACTAAATTTTAATTCAAAACTGGATTTTAATAAAATATATTTATATAGTTATATTATAATATTAATTGGGTTTAATGTGTAATTGGATTATAATTTAATCATTTAATCCAATTTTTGTCATTGGAAGTAATTCCACTTTGAAATTGGACATAAACGAATGTCAATCTTTTTGTAGTTTTTACTTATTAAAAACACGTTTTTTTGTTTTGACAATGAGAATTGATTTTAAATTAATTTTTTCTAATTCTATGTTTTGAATTTGAAAAAATGGATTCCCTATTTGGAATCATGGGTTCCATGTTGTGTAATTATTTATCTTATATTTTTATACATTATGAATAGTAACTTCACTAAATATTTTATTTACCATGGATAATGGGTAAATCTAGTAAATAAGGGTAAAAATATAATATTATACTAATACTAAATTATCCTAAATCATGTCCTAACCATATTGGATGAGATATTTACAACCATGGGAATCCTTGGGATGATTTTAGGATGACATGGTGCCACTTGGGTATGAAAATGACATTTAATTACTTTTAATTTAAAGTTATGGAAAATATAACCTAAATATATATCTTTAATTAAAAAATAATTACATAGAGTTATATAAGAGATATCTTCGACTATAAATATGAATTTTAAATCTAAAAATATTTCCTACATCATGGTATTCAATTATCAATTTTTAGACATCAAATAAATAAATTTAAGTATGACACAATGATGATTGAGTGATTTCATCAATAATAAACAATTGAAATAAATGATATTATAAATGTTAAAATAAATGTAATTTTGATATTTTTAAGTCATAAATGAATTATTTGGATTATAGTTACTTTTTATATTTTTATTAATGAGATTTTATCAAATTAATCATGTTGGTATGGATTTAAAAAAAGTCATGATATTCATAGTGTCAAAATTTACATAATTTATATTTAAAAATATAAAATATTTTATTAAATGTTATAAAATTCCAAAACAAAATATAATATTTAGACAAATAGTTATCAAAAATAAAAAAAAATTATCATTGACCCTTTAATTGGATATTTTTCATGTTTTGGTAACTATTTTGATTCTAAAAGTGTTAAATGCTTTATAAAACAGTAAGAGTAAAAAGGGGTTAAATAAAAAATATAAGGATTAAAAAATATCCAAAACCTTTCTAATTCTTATTGGATGATGTTTATTCGAAATTTATTCATATTATATTCTAACTAACAAAATTTTGACTTATTAATAATCAAAATGTAATTTATCATAAAATAATATTTCGAGATATTCTATAAGTGCCCCTCCTCCCTCTTATAAAAGGCAACCACCTCTATCCCTTACTCACACCTCTCAAGCACCATTGTCTTATCCAAAATATACCCAAATAAGCTCCCAAAATCCCTATATTAATACTAGGATAATTACCCTAGGAAGAAGGCAATTAAATAATTCCATTTAGCTTAACTCAAGAGGAGTTACCCGATTTGAGGTAATGTCTTCTCTCAGGCTTCTTCCATTTAATTTTCCTTCTCCAACTCCCGAAACTGTATTTATTAAATTATTTGATACCAAAAAGAGTATATTAAATATTATAGGATTTTTTTTATGAGAAGGATCTGACTTACCCTCATACACACCTCCATCCAATGGATTTAGAACATACTGTTTACGTGGACGACGAACTACTACCTCATGAAATGATGATTGATCAATTATCTCCTACCGCCTCTTATGGTGGATATTATGATGGAAATGAAATTATATATTGTACATATTATATTTATATTATCTCCATGATTCCTTAATTCTCATTAATAACATACCTTTACTCTTTTCATGTTTCATAAATAAGACAATTTCATTTCAGAAAGTGTGCACTACCACCCACTCAAAGTGATATGACTCGTTCATGTTATACATGGAATTTATAAAGGATATAATTAATGAAATTATATAACTTATATAACATATATATTATAATTTAATTATAATATTCCTACGTATCATTTATTTTTCATTCCATTAAATATGAAAAAGAAATAAAAGCAGTGTTCATGGGTACGTACGGCTTAGTGTCTCCTTGAACAGTGAATTTCATTTATTATATCCAAATGTTATGGACTATTCTAAATACATATATACTGGATAAAAATACATATACACTGGATATATATGATATTTAAATCAATAATAAAATTTTAGAGATTATGGACTTTTGACCACATGGACAATTTGTATTTATATAACACATTCATTTTTTACTCAAGTACCGAACATCGAAAAAAAGACTGATATAAAATTGAAAAATTATATGATCTATATAGAAAGGTAAAGATTGATATACAAAAATAAACATTAAAAATATTCTGAATCAAGTATAATTAACTTAATTTTATTATTCAATGAGATAAAGAATGAACAAGATAAGTCGGAAACAAGGTAAGGGAACTTCTTAACCCAATTTCCATCTTTGGGTTAATCTTATACTTTTAATTATGTCGTGCTATGATTATGTAAAAAAATAATGTTTTATTTCCTATCTTGTATTTATACATTAATTATGTTTACTTATAGTGAATACACATAATTGATCTATTTTATTTACAAAATGATTTTTTAAGGGACTTCATCTCAATCTCCTTTAATTGAGGCATACATTGATTTGTACACAAAATTCCTTTATTTGGTGTATAAACCCATTTGACTTTTAATTTCATTCAATGGGAATCTTTTTTCTATGAAGTGTTTTACTAAATGTCCAAGGGAATGTTTCTTTTTAATGTACTCGATGACAATGACTTTTCTTTCGCCGTGATCATTATATGATATTTGGCTTCTTAAGAAGCCGTAATGTTTTTAAAAAGAAAATAAATACTGTATACTCTTTTACGTATTTTTTTATTGAAAATGGTTTGGATAATGGATTGATTATGTCAATATATTTAATTTATATAATGTGATTTCAATGTTTAAATTTTATCTTTTCTTTATGATTGTGTCATATGTTATGATTTTGTTATGGTTCTTGGGCATTGTTTACGTATACGGGTGGTTCCGGGATAAACCTGGGATGGGTGAGCCTAATATAGCTCACCAATGCATTGGTTAACCTGATAGAGGTAAATTTTCATATCTCTCCTAAGATATTTATGGAATATACTATGATGGGTATTCCAAATGTAACTCACTATGTAGTTGTGAAATCTACAATGTAAGTATGATATGGATGCCAAAATTTACCTTTATGATTTATGATTACTATGTGTTATTCATAAATCTTATGATTTCATGAGGTATATTAAATATATTATGTTTTATATGTATTGAAGGACTGGTGTTTTATTTCATTATTTTATAACCCTTATTGAGCTTTTTGTTCTCATCCCATGTTTCTGAAATGTCTTTCACGAGGTACAAAAAGGGTAAGAGAAAGAAGGTATTCAAGAATATTTATATCAAGGAAATAACTATTGTTTTATTCAAAGAGTTTTATTTTTTCTGAAAAAATTGGATAGATTATAAGTGTCTAACTTGGAATATTGAGATGTAATGTAATAGTTGTGACCTAATTCTCTAAAACTATAAACTTGAAAAGTTCCTCAATATGAATTCTTGATTTTACTCAAGATTATGTAATCTTTAATTTTTGTGCCTTATAGATGGTATCAAAGGTCAGTTTAGATAATATTGGGGTTAGGGGGTTATTTGGGTGTGGGTAAAGGATGCCATATATCCAAGAGGGTTATTATCATATGGAAACATTTGCAGGGTTATGGTAAAATAGATTTTTTGGATAAAAACTTGAACAATGGAGATATAAGGAGGTTGGTGTATTAGAGTAATATAAAAGTTTTTATGTAATCTGTACCCTATATAGGATTATTTTTTTAATAATAATTCACTTCATGTTTAAGTGTTGATAATTTTAATTATATTAAAGTTTATTTGTAAAGATAGAAGGAAAGAGATCTTTCACAACCTTCTTATCCCTCCCTGGAGATTTGATCATCACTATTATGGAAAAAGCATGTTCAAATGATTTTGACAGCTTCTTGAATATTCAAATCACCTATAAGAAATTGTTTGAGCTAGCCAACACATACTCATTTCTAAAACAATTTTTGGGTCATGGTATCTTTTTGATATGATTAGAATATTTCATATTTTAAAACTCTATCGAAAATTAAAATTACCGAATTGAAGAAAACATTTTATTTTTGAAAGTATGACAACATTCCAAAAGAGAAAGAGAACATTTTGAAGATCATGATATCTGGATTCATGGTATGATTTCTTTTCTTATCCATAAAGAAAGAATAATCATTGGATTGATATTTATAAATGATGATGATATTCGATCTGTATGAATTATGTATTAATAAATAAGGTGGAATGAATAGTTAATGGATTATGAAGAGCACTGAATGAGTAAGAAGTCAACATATAAGGGACTCAAGAGTTATGGTAGATTGTAGGATGTTGAAATTTTTAAAAGTATTAATTCTCTTTTTATGATGGGATTACTTTGGGAATAATTTTTCTAATATGTGTAACCCTGATGTTTGATATGTGAAAGCTTTATTCAAGGAAGAATTAACTTTTCTTCTGTGGACATAATGGATAACCTTATGTGTTCAAATTAATTTTTTGTTTTTGAGGTGATTAATGGTTATTACATTTTTGGATGCAAAATTAATGGTATTAGATAACCTTTGAGGATAAATAAGGGTATGGAAATTTTTGAGGAATTTATCTAATTTTTGGGATTTTTATAAAAATATATAGTTTTTGAAAAAAAGATACCATCCATACTGTGTGACAACCCATCACATCAGACAAATCTGCGGGAATCAAACCCATAACCAAAGTGCGATTAGAATTTATCACCTACCACTGGCCTACGTGAAGTACCTGGTTTGTATGACTTTTTCTTTTTTGTTAAATGATTTTATGAATCCAGAATAAGTTTATTTTGGAACTTAGGTTTTATATAATCGATATCCTTAGTATAGGAAAATGATTTGGTGATTAACTGATAAAAGTTATTTTGGAGGAATTTATCTCTATTAGGAACACTATATACCTAAGGAAAATTGAATATTATGACATTTAACTTGTGGCGTAATGGTAGAAATATTATTTTGGATGAATATTAGTTTTATGGTGTACATATGGATATTTGGGTTTTTTATGGAAATGATTAACCTATCATAGAGAATATGTGATTAGGTTAATTACTTTTCAGTATGAGACTTTAAGATTAGTCGATGTTATTTAGATAAAAATGATAATATTTATCGTGGAAGAATATGTGATAAAAAAACATTTGAAATTGTGGGTTTCAATATTAGTTTTATTAATTTGAATAATTTTAAGGAAAAGTTTGTATTTAAAGGTCTTTGTTGAACTTTGGGTATTGTTTGTTCAATTTTGGAGATTAAAAGTAGTATTTTCTTTTATAAAGGATTATCATTTTTTGGGGATTATGTGATCTCATACTAACCATTTTGGTATTGGTTAATGTCTAAAGATGGGGGAAATATATAGTTAATCTTTTTTCGATTATGTAATTCTTTAGAAGTTGATTCTAGTGCTTTAGATGTGACCAAGTCATCTTGAATACTCATCGTTTGGAGAAATGATGTGTTTGTGGAGTAAATTTATTAAAAGATGAAACTATAATTGAAAAGTATGTATATTTCCTTAAATTCTTAGTGAATATAATAAATAAATTCAAAAAGATTATGGCAAGGAAATTAAAACAAAAAAATATTTTCCATTCACTTTTTCTACTAGGAAATCAAATACCATTTAACCTATCATAGGTTTGTAATTTTTTGGTAGTTAACTTTCTTATGATCATGTTTTCTATCACTCTCCATCAGAACATGATGGTTTTTTTCTCTTCTATACCCATGTTTTCTTACATGGAAACCTAGTATGAGTTATCCCGGGTGACCTTTGTACTTATATTTCATTCTTTTAAAGTGATAGTTTTATTGAATCTTTTTCCGATGTAATATTTCTTTACCATGCCAAATTTAACATTGCGAGGATGAAATTTTGAAAAAAGGGGAAGGATATAACATCCGAATTAATTATAGAATAATAAAATTTCATATCTATTAATATTAATAAATTATATAGTAGTTTTACAATAATGGGGATTCTATATTCGATGGCGTACCCGACACACAACAATGGGTTTCTCTGAAATCTTATGTTGCACACAACTTTGAGTTATACTAAAAAATAATAAAATATTATTATTATTTTAAATGGTAATTAACACCTAGTAGTTGTGTTGGAGTAAATTAATATAACTAACTAAAATATTTTTTTTAAAGGTTGGGGTCGAAGCCTCATTATTTTTATTAAAACAAAGCAAACACCTCTTTAACTGGGTAGAGGGAGACCCATTACATAGACTGAAGGCCCAGTGGGCATTTAGCCCATAACATAGCCAGTAGACGCAATTTTTTGGCCCAAGGCCCATTCTGTGAATAGTAATGATACAGTACCTGCACTGCTACAGACCCGCCGTTGCTACGGTGCCCTTGTCGCCACTACAGTGTCCCTGTTGCAACAGTATCTCAGCTGCTAGAGTAGCGCTATAGTGCTACTACAGTACCTTCACCCAATGGGTTTTGAACCCACATTTTTCCATATAGAATTATGGGGTTATTACATTTATAAAATGTTATTTTAGAGGCTAAAAAGAGGAATAAATCTGATTTTAAGCATGAAATACTCTAATATTTTTTAAAAGGTCGTTATACTACCTTTTGATGGTGAACCCTTTTTAAATATTATTTTTGTCACTTTTATATGTTCTATTTGAAAAAATAATATTCTTCTTTAGAATAAGGACATTAAAATTTACATTGGATGAAATTTTGGTGTTTTTCTAATAAAGTTCATTTTTTTAATGAATAGTGAAAAATACTGAATTTAAATACAAAATTGCCTTTTAATAAAATTTATTTTATAGTTATATTGTAATTTTAATTAGGTTTAAAGTTTAATTATATTATATTTTTATCATTTAATCTAATTTTGGTCATTGAAACTAATTCCACTTTTAAATTGGACATAAACACATGGAAATCATTTGGTAATTTTTATTACAGAAAAACACACTTTTTGATTTTGAGAACGAGGATTAATTTTAAGTTAATTTCTGCCAATTCTATGTTTTGATTTTTGAAAAATGGATTCTATATTTTAAATCTGAGGGTAAAAATTGTGTAAATAGCTAACATTTATTTTGAGACATTATGAATAGCAACTTCAGTAAATATTTTATTTACTATGGTTTAAGGGTAAATCAGGTAAATAATGGTACAAAAAAATATTATAATAATATTAAATTAAACTAAAACTTTTTCTAACCCTATTGGATGAGATATTTATGACCATGGGAATCCTCGGGTCGATTTTAGGACCCCATGGAACCACTTGTGTGTGAAAATAACATTTAATTACTTTTAATTTAAATTTAAAGAAAATATAAACTATACATATATCTTTTAGTAAAACCATTTTTATATGGATTTATATAAATGTTATCATCGACTATAAATATTAATTTTAAATATAAAACTATTTCCTACATTATTTAATTTTATTTATAATTTTTACATATCAAATAAATAAATTTATGTATGACACAATGATGATGTAGTTATTGCTTCATTAACAAAGGATTCTAATAAAAGATATTATAAATGTTAAAATAAATGTAATTTGGTCATTTTGATGGCATCCACGAATTTTTTTGATTATATTTACATGTTATATTTTTTATTAATGATGTTTTTTCTATGTAATAAAGTGGATATGTATTTTTACAAATGTCATGATATGAATAGTGTCAAAATTGACATAATTTATATTTTAAAATATAAAATATTTTATTAAATATTATAAAATTATAAAAAATATAAGATACATAAAAATAGTTATCATAAGTATACAATTTTATTATTGACTCTTTAAATGTATATTTTTTAGGTTTTGGTAACTATTTTGTTTGTCAAAGTGTTAAGGGCTTGATAAAATAGTAAGAGTAAAAAAGGTAAAATAAAAAACATATGGATTATAAAATATCCAAAACCTATCAAATTCTTCTTGGATGATTTTATTTCGACATATATTCATCTTATAATAGAATTAAATTTATTTTTACTCAATTATTATCTAAATGGAATTTATAATAAAATAATATTTCACGATATTCCTTACGCGCCCCTCCTTCATCTAATAAAAGGCGACCACCTCTAACCCTTACTCACACCTCTCAAGCCCCCTTGGATCATCCAAAATCTACCCTAATAAGCTCCAAAAATACCTATATTACTCCTAGAAGCCTTAACTTTGGCAGCAAGAAATTAAAAATTGCATTTTAGCTTAAATAAAAATTAGTTACATGATTTGACGTAATGTATTCTCTCAGGCTTCTTTCATTTATTTTTCCTTCCCCAACCCCCTAAAATCTTTTTATTTTATTATTTTATAAAAAAACTGTATCTAAAATATACTAGGTTGTTTTTATGATAATTATTCTACTTAAACTCTCACACACCTCCATCTAATGGAATTAGAACATACTATTTCTGTAGACAATGAACTATTGCCTAATGAAACGATGATTGTTCAATTATCTCATACCACATCTTATGGCTGTCATTAGGTTGGAACTGAAATTATATATGATATTTATGATATTAATTTTATATCTATGATTCTATAATTTTCATTTATAACATATCTTTATTCTTCTCATGTTCTACAAATATGATAATTTTATTTGAGAAAATGCGGACTACCGTCCCCTCAAAGTGATATGACCTGCTAATGCTATACATGGAATGCATAAAAGATGGAATTAACAAACTTATGTAACTTATATAAAAAATACATTTTACTAGAATTATTATATACATATTTATCATTTATTTATGATTCTTTTAAATATGAAAAAGAAATTAATGTAGTTTTTATGCGTACGTACGGCTTATCATCTCCATGAATGGTGCATTTCATTTCTTATATCTAAATGTTTTGGACTATTATAAATACATATATACTGGATCTAAATAAATATATACTGGATATATATGATATTTAAATCATGAATACAATTCTATAGATAATGGAATCTTGGCCACATGGACAATTTGTAATTACAATATGTTCATTTCTTACTCAAGTACCGAACATCAACAAAAAGATTGTTATGAACTTCAATAATTATATTATTATTAAAGAAGGGTACTAAGTGATATAAAAGGAATAATAAACATGAAAAATATTATGAATCAAGTTGAATTAACTATAGTTTATTATTTAGGGAGATAAATAATGAAAAGGATAAGTTGGGCACAAAGTAAGGTAACTTCTTAACCCAATTGTCATTCTTTAGGTTAATATTATTATATTAATTATGTTGTGTTATGATTATGTAAAAAATAACATTTAATGTCCTATTTTGTATTTATTAATTAATTATGTGCACTTATTATGGATACATATAATCAATCTATTTTATTTACAAAATGATCTTTGTAAGGGACATCGTCTTAATCTTCTTTAATTGAGGCATACTTCGATTTATACAAGAATTTCCTTTATATGGTGTGTAAATGTAAAGACCTGGATTTTTCCATGTAATTTTTTTAACTGTATTGAAATTTTACGAGTCCACAAAAATTAATAGTGCATGATTCCGAGGCCTGAAGTTCCTGGAATAAATTTCTGATCTGTTTTTAGGAAAGTTTAGTAAATGTGCAAGTGGGGTTTTCTAACTTTTTAACTAGTGCTCGGAATTGAAATATGATGACACCGTTGAACTCGCAGCACCTTTATTCACTTAAGGAGACCTTCACCTCAGATTTAGTTGGTCATGGGTGGAAGATACTTTCTACTACCCATCATGTTAAAATAAAAAAAAGTGAAAAAAAAATAAACTAACATTATTTTTATTTAGATTTTTAATTCTTTTGAATACTCGGTTAGGACCACCCGATCACTTCAAACCTTCATTTTAATTTTTCCAAACCCCCAACATTTAATGACTTCATTCATTTTAGTCGTTAAACTCAATTATGGAGGGGGATCTTCATCACCTTGATTAAGCTCTTGTTGGAGGAAATCCCCCTATAGAGTAAGAACACTTCTCCTTCTATGAACATTTCTCCAACGAAGAACTTCGTCGAAGGATATCCAATGAGAATCCTCTTTAATGACGATGAACCAACATCCGTCTTTTCCTCTCTTCATCGACATCATCAAATAATCGAGGTAGGTATTGTTGCTTTTGTATACCCCTACCTGTTCTTATCATTCTTCTTGGTTCAAAAAAACTAGGATGCATTCTACCGTTCTAATGCGGAGAGTGCAGTCCAAACAAACACGGCCCAAACTCTCCATAACCCTTTTGGATTTTGGCATTCTTCGTGGTTTGTTTTCGGGTTGAGAAATTTCCCGCAGTGGTGGTCTTGAATCGATGGAGACATCACAAGATGAGTGCGGGAGTTTTCAGAATGAAGAACAAGCCACCGGGGCGTGCCTGGTGACCCGATGATCATCGCAGGCAATCGGTGCCAGTGACTGACACCGGAAGGACTAGAGAGCGGCGGTTGGAACTCCGGCCGGCTGTTACGATAGCGGCGACATGACCGTGCCACAAGAAAATGGTTGCATCCCATCGTCTACGGCGGATCAAGGACGACAGCCAGTGCTCGGCCAGCCGCGTGAATGGGGTGGAGGCTCGTGTCCACGTCACTGGGTGTGCAGGGGCCACAGCATGAGGCCACAATGGTGAACGAGGGGCAGTCGGTTCACCGCCAGCCGCCAATGATGGCGCGGCGCGCGACCGCGAAGTGCGGGTGGGTTGGTCATCTGGCCAGCTGAAGAGCTGAGTGGGACCCCGGGTCCCACGTGCTATCTACCAGTGCAACGTGGCGCCGACCGGTCAGCCTCCCAACCCGAACGGCCCAGCAGTTCGGGGAACCCATGGGGCGCCTCCCACTAGGGTGGTGGCTAGGGCGGACCCCACCACGGGGCCACCCAACTGCGGGCCACAGCAGGCCACCCAGCATGGGTCGCGCCGACAGGGCGTGCCGGACCCAGGGCGGGACCTGGGTTGGGTCAGCCCAAGTCGGGTCAGGTCGGGTTGGTCCGACCGAGTCGGAACGGACCTAGACCAGCTTCGACCCTTTTTTCGCTCTTTTGGTCGTAACATGAGTTGTGTTCATCCATTTGAAAAACTGTCTGTGGCCCTGGAAACCTTGGATCAAGACAGCTATTTTGGTATACCCCAATTGATTTATGGAAAAATTTGTTGTATGGCCTGGTTGGATCGAACAAGAATCCAACGGGGCGCTCGGGACTAAAAGGCCAATAACTTATTGACCAGGCGTCCAATTGACGAACCATCTCTTGAGTTGAGACCCTTATTACATGGAGGTAATCTGGGATAATTTTTCATGGGGCATCATGGTAGTTGGAGTATCGACCTATGGCTTGAGGAGAAGAACCTCCTAAAATCAAGCGACCTTAGTGAAGGAACCGTGTTGCTGGTGGTATCATGAGAAAGGGATCCTATGTGGGTCTATGCTTTTGGATCCAACATGGTTCTATTTTCCAGTATTCCACTTGGATCTGTTCTAGAAATCCATGTGGGACTACTCTAGGATCCTACGTGGGTCTGATGTACTAGGATCCTACGTGGGTCTGATGATTTAGGATCCTACGTGGGTATGCCTCTCAACAGAGTAAGATGATTCAGTAGTTACACCTAATAATATTTTGTACCATACATAAGTTACACCTGGTGTGAGCTAAGTCATTATCTTTATAGTACACTTCTATGTGATGTTTCCCTTGCGATATCTTTCTGAGTTGTGTTACCTATGTGGTACTACCTTTGTCGATATCACCTTTTTGGTATTCATTCCTTCGTGGAACCGTTCAGATTTGGGCATTGGGTTGGGACTTGTGTTTCCTCATGGTTGAGATGGGTCTAATTGACAATTTTGGTCTATGTATAGGCATATACCTACGTAGGGTTTTTAGTTGTTTTCATGATTTTTTTATACCCTGATGATTTTTTGAGTCCTTCGAGGGTCTCAGGGTCCCTACTGAGTATCGTTGTACTCACCACTGCATGGGCTATGCCTACACCTTTTTGTGTTTGGTGCAGACGATAGATATTGCTGACTAAGGATGAGAGTACAAGGACTAGAGGTAGCTCGAGGTGGACATTAGACGAGGCATACCATAGTGAAAATCATTTTAGATCTATAGAAACCCTTCAAGTAGGATACTTGGAGGGTGTTCACTGGAGCTGTTTTTAGTTTTACTTGTAATTTTCAATTTTACTTGTACTTTTCAGTTTGGCTTGTATTTTGGCCCCTTTTTCTTTCTGTACACACTCGGTTTACTATATAGTTTTACATTGTTCTTGTATATTGCTTTGTGCTTAGCTGAGTGATTTTATAGGTTATAAAGGAAATTCCTTCCCAGTTTTAGGGAACATGCCTTTCCGTGATAGTCGCCAGCCCCTACCCTATGGAAGGTGGCATTGGGGTAGTCATGGCACGGGCCCCAGGGGATGGGTCATGACAAATTGGTATCATAGGAGTCAGTTCTACCATATAAAATTGGTCTATAATCTTTTAACGATAGTAGTGTTAAGTGTTATGAGTGTGGTTATCAGATTAGGGAATCCAGTGTTGGTGCGCTGGCGAACGTATCCATACACCAAGACCCTAACTTCTTATTACGGACTCAGTTCATCAAAACATTGATTTCATGTGTGTTTTGAAAAGTTTTATTTGTGATCTCCTTGAGTCAGCACACCGGGTATAACTTATTGACCTTGGCACACCTGTTTCTTTTCAGGATTCCTCTACGTAGACAACGAGCACAGGTTCCTGGTAGAGGGTGCCGTGAGCTCCCACCAAGGGACGAGGCCTCGGTGTAGGGACCTTTATCTGTAGAGGCACTAGTGGAGGCACTAGCGGTACCATTACCCGTTGGGCCACTAATTCCACCAGCCCCAGCAGCAGAGAGTACACGCCGCTTGAGTGCATTGCATGAGTTCCAGAGCCAGAGGCCACCCAGGTTCAAGGGTGAGATGGACCCACAAGAAGCTGAAGATTGGCTGGAAGCCATGGTGAGAGTTTTCTGACTGGTAGGGACACTAGCTGATCTCATGGTGATCCCTTCCACCAGTCTTCTACTGGTATCAGCATGAAGATAGTGGAGCTTGATGCTCTAAGTTCACGATAAGGTGACGCTTCTTTGGGTTGACTATGATAACCTATTTCAAGCAGAGTTTGTCCCAACGACCCATCGTGCAGTGCACATATAAGTGATTCTTCATCTATAGTAGGGCAGCATGATTGTGGATCAGTACTCAGTGAGGTTCACTGACCTCTCACGCTACTCCATTGATATGGTGCGAGACCCATTCCTTAGGGCCCGAACCTTCCAACACAGACTCCGACAGGAGATTAGGGATTCAATTATTTCTCTCAGCATCCCGATGCAGATAGGAGTGTTAAAGCGAGCCCTCTTAGTGAATATTTTTCTTGCAGATTAGTCACTAGTACTGAGACCCACCACCTAGCGTCACGTAGCGGAGTCTTCTGCAGCTAGCAGCAGACATATGTCATATAGGTCCAAGAGGACCAGACCTACGCGTGGACGACCGTAGGATTTATGGTATGTTGTTCGGGGCACACAAGATAGAGCCAGTCAAGCGAGGATCAGGAAGTGTTATGCATGCGGTCGGTAGGGTCACATGGCTCATGACTTCCCGACCCATCATACTTATGAATAGAAAATGGTCGAAGGACCGCCCAAGTAGAGACAGAGGTTCGACCGGGGAGGTCTGCAGGGAGTAGTCAGACGTGGTAGGGTTTCTAGCCGTGCAGTTGGCGGTGGGTGAAGATTCGAGGTGTTACTGCCACCACCACCAGGTGGTCCACCCCGACAACATTGAGAAGATGGGAAGGGGCGAACTCAACTCCAGGAAGTTGAGGCCTACAACCACGGTTCTCTAGAGATGATACGAGGTATGGTCTGTGTCTTCTCCACCATAGATGGAGTACTTATAGACACAGGTTCCAGTCATTCTTTTATTTCCAGTGCCCCGTTTCGGAGCTTGGAGATTCCGTTGGAGCATTTGGCTTGATCCTTATGGATAGAGACTCCTACAAAAGATGATTCAATGATTACACATTGGTGATGGTAGTGTGAGAATACTCTACGAGGCGAGAACTTCTGCTGGGATATTCTAGTAGCAACGTTGAGCCCTTACAAAATCATCTTGGTTAGGATTGGTTATCTACATTCCATGCCCAGATCAACTGCTTTTGGAGAAAAGTTTTATGTATCCGTGAGGATGGGACTAGGTTTACCTTCACTGGCGAGAAGGGAGACCATGCAGCACATGATGGACTTACTTGGAGGAGAGTGTAGTCGATCACTCATCAGTTGGCTAGCCTTACCCTCATAGAGGTTGATTTGGAGAGTTCGAGTTATCCTGTAGTAGTGGACTAGTACACAGATGTCTTCCTTGATGATGTTTCGGGTCTACCTCCTCACAGATAGATAGACTTTTACATTGACTGGTACCCTGGGAAGACACCAATATCAACACTAGTGTATCGGATGGCTCCCGCGGAGCTTCATGAGATGTGGCTATAGCTGGAGGACTTATAGGGTAAGGTGTTCATCTGGCCTAGTGTTTCTCCTTGAGCAGCCCTAATTTTGTTCACCAAGAAGATTGATGGGAGCTTGAGACTTTGTGTTAACTATTGGTGCCTGAACGAGGTGACCGTGAATAAAAAGTACCCACTTATGAGGATTGATGACCACATTGATCAGCTGAAGGGATCACAGTGGTTCTTGAAGATAGACCTTTGGTCAGGCTATCACCAGCTCAGAGTACAAGATGAGTATGTGTAGAAGACAGATTTCAGATTTAAGTATGGCCACTATGAGTTCTCGGTTATGCCATTCGACATGACCAACGCTCCAGCAGTATTCATGGGACTCATGAACAAGATCTTTCAGCCATACATTGATCTCTTTTTAGTAGTCTTCATCGACGACATACAGATCTACTAGGCTACTGAGGAGGAGAATTACTATCATTTTCAGATAGTTCTAGACACAATCTGAGAGTAACAGCATTATGGTAAGCTCTCGAAGTTCCAGTTCTGGATCTGAGAAGTTCACTTTTTGGGACGTGTCATGTTGGATGCTGGACTTGAGATGGATCCAGCGAATATTGAGGCGGTATTTACTTGGGATCCACCCAAGAGTGTTACAGAGATATGGAGTTTCTTGGGTTTGGCTAGATACTACTAGAGATTTGTACCATATTTCTCCAGAGTTGTAGCACCTTAATCAGCATTGAAAAACTAGATGAAACCATTCATGTGGTCGGAGAGATGCCAGGAGAGTTTTCAGGGGCTGCGGCAGAGGCTGACTAGTGCCCCCATCTTGAGGCTTCTGGAGGAGGGAGTTATGTACGTAGTGTAATGCGACTGATCAGGGACCGGGCTCAGATGTGTCCTGATGCAGGAGTGACCAGTGATCGCATATGGTTTTCTACAGTTGAGATAGCATGAGGGGAACTACGCTACCCCTGACCTTGAGTTATCAGCAGCGGTCTTCACTTTGAAGATGTGGCGACACTATCTTATGGGCGAGCGTTTTATAGACTACACTGATCACCCGAGTCTCAAATATATCTTCTCTCATAAGGACCCGAACATGAGACATTGACGTTGTCTTGAGTTCCTCTAGGAATATAACTTCGAGATAGTTTATACTCCTAGTAAGGGGAAGATTGTAGCAGATTCACTTAGCAAGAGATCTTGTATAAAGTTGCTAGGTGAGGAGACATAGTAGCTAGCCACTTTGCAGATATCCTTTGTGGATCAAGATAGAGAATCTTTTCTTCTTTCTCTTACAGTCACTCCCCCACTCATTCAGTGAGTCAGGGTGGTGTAGTGTGGGGACACTAACTGCGAGGCTTGACGTGATTAGATATCCACAGGATAGAAACCTGATGGATTTTCTAAAGGTGGGGATCACGTCATCCTTTTTAGAGGACGTACCATGTTACTAGTGTCACTTCAGGAGGAAGTGTTGAG
Source organism: Viscum album (assembly GCA_963277665.1). Lineage (NCBI taxonomy): Eukaryota > Viridiplantae > Streptophyta > Magnoliopsida > Santalales > Viscaceae > Viscum > Viscum album. The sequence goes on from OY728165.1 coordinate 4,133,759, forward strand.
GGAGTTCTACACATCCCCTCTAGTGGTACATCCAGGAGTGGAAAAGATGTACCAGGACCTGTAACGACAACACTGGTTGCTAGTAATGAAGAAAGAAGTAGCAGAGTTTTTCTCTTGGTGCCTCACTTATCAGCAATTGAAGGCAGAGCATCGGGTTCCAGTAGGCTTAGTTTAGACATTAAAGGTTCCAGAGTGGAAGTGGGATGGAATTTCCATAGACTTCATGATAGGACATCCACATACATCCAGGGGTCATGATTCTATCTGGGTGATCGTCGACCGACTCACCAAGTCGGCCCACTTCCTACCGATTACAGAGCAGGGCTCAGTAGAGAGTTTGGGATTCCTCTATGTGAAGGAGATTTTGTGGCTAAATGGAGTAGCATTGATGATTTTCTCCAATCATGATGCATTTTTAACATCCTATAAATTGAAGGGGTTGTAGGAGGCTTTCAGGATGCAGCTTCGTTTGAGCACCACCTTCAATCCTTAGACAAATGGCTAGACTGAACGGACCATACAGACCCCCGAGGACATGTTTCAGCTTGCATCCTCGACTTCGGTCATAGCTGGGAGGATCACTTTCCATTGGTGGAGTTTGTTTACAACAACATCTACCACTCCACCATTGGGATGACACCTTTTCAGGCTCTGTACGGCTGACCATGCAGATCACCTTTATGCTAGACTGACCCAGGAGAGTTAGCACTTGTGGGACCAGAGACGGTACGGGCAACCACGGAGCAGGTGCAGATCATACATGAACGGATGAAGACTACAGAGAGTAGGAAAAAAACCTATACTGACATGAGACGGAGACCTCTGGAGTTCAAGGATGGTGACCATGTATTTCTACAGGTGTCACCCTGATGAGGTTTACGGAGATTTGTCTGGGGCGGAAAGTTATCTCTAAGGTTCATCGGACCCTTTCAGGTCCTCATCAGAGTTGGCGAGGTGGCTTAACACTTGGCTCTTCCACCTCAGTTGCATCGGGTGCACGGCGTTTTTCATGTATCCCAACTGAGGAGATACATACATGATCCTTCACACATCATTGACTGGGGCGAGCTAAACATCGATGATGGGGTGACATTTTTGGATGTTCTAGTATAGATTGAGGATCAATAGGGGAGAGTCCTTCATGGGAGATCTATACCTTTAGTGTGTGTATGTTGGAAGCACGGGAACCTCCAGGAGAGCACATGGGAATGGGAGGCTCAGATTCATGCTCAGTACCCAAAAATTCTTCAATAGCTTATGTTGTGTCATTTGGGGACTCAATGCCCTGAGGTGGGGAGAATTTAAAGGCCCAGATTTTTTTTCAAGTATTTTCTTTAATTATATGGTAATTTTATGAGATTTTGAAAATTAACAGTGCGTGATTTCGTGGCCCGAAGTTCCCAAAATGAATATCTGAACTTTTTTTCAGGTATGTTCAGAAAACGTACGAGCGGGTTTGGGTAACTTTTGAACTGGTTCATGGAATTGAAATCTTAGGACACCATTGAACTCGCAACGCCGGTATTCTCTTAAAGAGACCTTTACCTCAGGTGCAGTTGTTCGTGGGTGGAAGATAGTTTTTTCTACCCATTGTGGGAAAATGAAAAAAATGTGGAAATAAAAATAAACTAACATTATTTTTATTTAACTTTAGAATTCTTTTGAGTACTCGGTGGGGACCACCCAAACTTTTCAAACCTTCTTTTTAATTATGACAATCCACAAACATTTAATGACTTCATTAAATGAAGTCCTTAAACTCAATTAAGGGGGAGGCTCTTCATCACATTGATTAGGCTCTTTCTGGAGGAACCCCCCCCCCCATAGAGGAAGAACTCCTCTCCTTTGACAAACATTTCTCCAATAAAGAACTCTGTCAAAGGATCTCCAATGAGAAGCGTCTTCAATGAAGATGAACCGACATCTGTCTTTTCCCCTCTTTACTGATGTCAACAAATCTTTGAGGTAGGGATTGTTTCTTTCGTATACCCCTACCCATTCTTTTCGTTCTTCTCGGTTCAAAACAACTATGACGGTTGCTACCGTTCTAACATGGAGAGTGCGGGCCAAATGAACATGACCCCACCTCTCTGTAACCCTTTTGGATTTTGGTGTTCTTCACATCTAGTTTTTGGGTCGAAAAATTTCCAACCGTGGTGGTCTTGAATCAATGTAAATGTCCCAAGATGAGTGAAGGAGTTTTCAGAATGAAGAACGGACCACCGGGGGACGCCCGGTGCCCCAAGGATCGTCGCCGGAAATCGTTGCTGGCTACCGGTGCCAGAAGGGTTTAGGAGCGGTAGCCAGCACTCCAGCTAGCCGAGATGATGGCGGCGGAGCGTCGCGCTTCCAGAGAAGGGTCATGGCCTGTTGGCTGCGGCGGGGCAAGGATGACGTCCGACGCTTAGCCGGCCGCATGAAGTTGGTGGCGGTGCGCGTCCGCACCGCTGGGCGTGAAAGGTCCGTGACATGAGGCCATGATGGTGAAGGAGGGGAGTTCAGATCCCTGACATCCACTAGTGATGGAGTGGCGTGCGACCAGGTCGTGCGGGTGGGCTGGTCGTCTGGCCAGCCGGTGAACCAAGCGGGACCCTAGGTCCCGCGTTCCAGCTGCCGGTGCCACGTGGCTCCGATCGGTCGGCCTCCCAACACGAACGGCCCAACCGTTTGGGGTACCCAGGGGGTGCCTCCCCCTAGGGTGGCGGTTAGGGAGGACCCCACCGTAGGGTCACCCAACTGCAGGCCACAGCGTGTCTCCCAACGCGGTCCGCCCAGCGGGTTGGGTCGCGCCGGCTGGCCGGGTAGCGCTGGCGGGCCGTGCTAGACCCAGCGGGCCGTGTCAGACCCATCGATCCGAGCCAGACCTAGGGCCGGACCCTTTTCTGGTCAACCTAGGCCAGGGTGGGTTAGGTCGGGTCGGGTCAGACCGGACCTAGACCAGCTTCGTCCCTTTTTCGCACATTCGGCCATAACATGAGCTACGTGCGTCCATTTGACGAAACATATGAGGAGTAGGAAACCATGGATTGAGACGATCCTTCTGGTATACCCCACTAAAGTTTTGTATATTATTTGGTTATGACTGATTTGGATCAAACATGAATCCAACCGGGCCCTCGGGACTAAAAGGCCAATAACTTACAGATCGGGTGTCTGATTGACGCACAATCTGTTGCGTTGAGACCCCTATTAAGTGGCGATCCTTTGGGATATTTCGTCTTGGTAAATTTTTTTATTTGGAGTATTGAGCTGTGTCATGAGGATATGACCCTCCAGGAATCATGCAAGCTTAGTTTGGGAACCCTGTACCTGGCAGTAACATGAGAAAGTGATCCTATGTGGGTTTGTGCTTTGGAATCCTATATGGGTCTGTGTTCCAGTATTCAACTTGTATCCATTCTATGAATCCACATGGGACTACTCTAGGATCCAACGTGGGTCTGTTGTCCTAGGATCCTAGTGGGTCTAATGATTTAGGGTCCTATGTTGGTCTGCCTCTCAACAGAGTAAGATGATTCAGTAGTTACACCTAATCATCTTTACTATCGTACCTAAGTTATACCTGGTGTGAGCTGGGTCCTTATCATTATGGTACACATCTATGCAATGATGCCTTTGTGGTATCTTTCTATGCATCTTTACCTATGTGGTACTACCTTTGTGGTTCTCACCTTTGTGGTATTCTTTCCTTCATGGAATAGTTGAGCTTTGGGCATTGGGTTGGGCCATGTGTTTCGTCATGATTGAGCTGGGTATACTTGAAAAATTAGGTATATGTATGGGAATATACCTAAGTAGGTTTCCCAGTTGCTTTAATGCTTTGTGGTTTATCCTCTGTGGATTTTTTGAGACATTCGAGGGTCTTGGGGTCCTTATTGAGTATCGTTATACTAACCCCTACACGGGTTCTGCCCGTACCATGTTGTGTTTGGTGCAGACGACGGAAAGTGTTGACTGAGGACAAGAGTACCAGGACTGGAGGTAGCTCTAGGTGGACATTAGATGAGGTGTGTCATAGAGACGACCTTTCTAGAGTTGTACCAACCCTTCAAGTAGGATCTTTAGCGGGGGTGTTCATTAGATCTGTTTTCTGTTTTACTTGTACTTTTCAGTTTGGTTTGTATTCTAGCCCCTTTTTATCTCTTTACACACCCAGTTTACTATATAGTTTTACTTTTTTGCTTTTATCCTTCTTGGTGCTTAGTTGAGTGAGTTTACAGGTTATAATGGCATTGTCTTCCCAATTTTATGGAAGATGTCTTTTGGTGCTAGTTTCCAGCGCCTGGCCTATGGAATGTGGGCTTGGGGTAGTCATGACTTGGGCCCCGAGGGATGGGTCGTGACAATAGACCCCTTTGATTTTTAATTTCATTCAAAGTTAATATTTTTTCTATGAAGAATTTTCTAAATGAAAAATGTAATGTTTCTTTTTAATGTACGTGGCGACAATGTCTTTTCCACCACCGTGAGCATTATTTGTTATTTAGATTCCTTTACAAGTATTAATGTTTTAAAAGGAAAATAAATACCATATAATATTTTTATGTATTTTGGTATTGAAAATGGTTTTGGGATTGGATTGATTATATCAATATATTGAACTAATGTCTTGTGATTGTAATGTTGAAATGTTATCTTTCCTTTATGCTGGTGTTATGTGTTATGATTATGTTATGGTTATTGGGCATTGTTTACAAATACGGGTGTTTCCATGATAAAAAAAGGGTGGGTGAGCTCAATATAGCTCTCCAATGAATTGGGTAACATAATAGAGGTAAATTTTAATGTTTCTACTATGATATTTAGGGAATATACTATGATGGGTATTCCAAATGTAAATCCCTATGTAGCTATGAAATCTAAAATTTAAGTATGATATGTATGCCACATGATAAAATTATGATTTATGGTTTCTATGTGTTATTCATAAATCTTATGATTTCATGAGGTATGTCAAAGAAATTTTGTTTTGTATTTATTGAATGAATAATGTTTTCTTTCTTTATTTTATAACTATTAATGATATTTTTATGCTCATCCCATGTTTTTGAAATTTCTTTTACATGGTATAAGAAAGTGTTAGTTAAAGGAAGTATTCAAGATGATTTATATCAAGAAAATAACACTTGTTTTATTTAAGGTGTTTTATTTTTTTTCAAAAATTTGGATAGAGTGTAAGTGTCTACCTTGTAATATTGAATTGTAATGTAATTGTTATTGCCTAATTCTCTAAAACTCTAAACCTAAAAATATCCCCATTGAAAATTCTTGATTTAACTCAATATTATGTAATGTTTAAGGCTACAGAAGTATACATCCAGTAGAATACCAACTTCTAGCCTGACCTGTAGTCACTAATCATGTTCCTGATGTGGGTGCTATCATAGAACCCTATTCTCTAGTCACTATATTAAAAGATATAAAAATAACATTGGAGGTATCTCATCCTACCACAAGCCCGAAACTGGATCAGGTTCCTTATAGACTAAGACTTTTTATAGCCTAACCCTCCACACTAGTGACACAATACATAGCTATCATTTCACACCACCTGGATGTTATTATCCCCATATATACCATCAAATTAGCTTTTCCTACATCTGGATAATCCACTTCCGTTTCTGGATGCTGAACTACTTAGACTCGTATAGTTAGATTCTCTCAGGTTTCACTCAGTGATGAGGTCCTCATTTACAATCTCAGAAATTGGGGTCATCCATAGAATGTTCACCAGCGATCAAATGATGTAAGAATCCCATCCTCAAATTTCCTTACTGTAGTCATCTCATTACTGGTTAAGGTTGAAGCAAAAGGTTTTAATTAAATTATTTTAACTAATCACTCTATCACCAACAAGTCACCTTGATAAGGGTTCATGAACTCTGGAGGAGAGTCTATTGTTAAGGTTTGTGGGAAGAAGAAGTCAAAAAATGTTGTATAAAATTATTTCCATACCATTCTATGACGTTGACCAATCTGAGTATGGACGTCCTACTAGTTCTTAGTGGATTCACATAGTATATAAGTAGCGATCATAACTCCACACTTTGGTTGCATCTCTATATAATTAAAGAATGAAAAAATAGAATGTATCCATGATTCAACAGTTTTTGGTCCTCCATCTACCAATAAACTGGGAGAATGTTGTTATTGGAACTCATAGGTCATCTCTTCCATGGTAGGAGTTGGATGATAAGCACCCTGTATAGATTCCATTAAACGGAAGAAGCTGTCATAGAACTGAGCATTATCTCCCTATACAATATCTATAAGAGGTGCATCATGTGATACTATAAAAGGTATCACTAGTGGATCAGGGGCCACCACCTCCATATTGTTCTCTTATCCACACTCTTGGAACACAAAATGAAGAATTCATATTGGCATAGATCTAAATTTTCCAAGCACACTCCTCAAATCATATTTATAATAAATAGGTAACAGAAATAACAAGAAAATATTTGATCAAATACTTTCTATAACAAATCAAACTTATCTACCTACTCCTAATGGAAGGTCTAGGTGGTATAGAAGATTCAGAGAAGAATCAAGCGACACAACCTAATTCTCACTACTAAGGCTGGGTAGGGTCAACGTCGCATATAAAACCTATGAGGGGGACATTTCATTTTAATGATTATGGTTGTTTTAATTTCTTTCTTACTTAAGTATTTAAATCATGTTAAATGATTGAATTAGATGTATATCCATTTACAATTTATAAGTGACCATACACCTTAGAAGTTTGAATGTGGTATCTAGTTACTCTAAACCATAACATGTTCACGCCCATGCGACCAAGGATCCCTTGCTCAACTTGCCATAAATTTCTACATAAGGTGTCTGATTTAACCTATGAAGGAAAAAACTATTCGGTTAATGTAGAAACATTAACTTTCAATTATTTTTTTATCAGTCCACCTGGGAATGAAAGAAAATTTTGATATATATATATATATTGATCAATACACTACAAATACAACATGCATCAAAGGATATTCACAGAGAAAAATAAATATGGCATGGTATAATTCATGAAATTTAAATCCTATGGTGCCTAGTTCAATGCATGATTTTTAAAATTACCACCCATCCTTGGGATGGGGTAAAGAAACCCATGATATTAATAACTTATATTAATAATAATAATATAAAACAAGTGTTTGATCCAATAGTGAAATCAATGAAACTTCAACAAGAACAAGCAATAACAACATTTACTGATCCCATGTCATTTCGGTTTCCATGTACGTGGGTTAGATACTCCCAGGAATAGGCTCGTTACCCAATTCTAATAGGATAGCCTTCTTTATAATACCCAAATAGTAATAAAAAGGAAAATGTGCTCTAATAACACTTTGTAGCATCGCTACCCAGATTCCATTTAGCGGTGCCCCGACACGGTGGCCACATGAACTCAAGCACGCATCCCCAAATTCCAGAGGCTACCGAATAACATAGATGTCCTATGGTGTATTTGTGGGAAGACTATAGCCTCATTCATCAATGTTTAGTGAAGAATTATATAAGAAATATGATATAGTATAATCGGTTCCTACAGAAATAGACCAGTAACCTATCGAAGTGAAAACAGTAATAAGAATCATACAACATCGAAAATAGAAAATGAATATCATCCACTTTCTGTAAATAGATGGAAGAATATGAACAAATAATAGATACAAAATGATGTTTATGATTAGGTAGCGATACCAAAATGGGTAAAAATGGATCAGGGGATACAGGAATATACCACATACTATAACAAAAATAAGGATGTCTAGAACAACTAGTACTGGAATCATAGGTATAGGCTTGGTACTCCGATTCTATTCACCATCATAGTACTGATAATCAAACATCATAAGTTTTCCACATCCCTTAATCTATACTTTTAAAAATGATATTCTATTAGGTACCAAAGGAGGCCCAATATGGGTGTGTGATATACTTAGTATGTCACATCCATCATTTTCCAGATCAATCCATTATGTGCATTATAAATGAAAAATGTTTCAAAGGAAAATAAATAAATAAATATAGGAGGAAAAATAAATATGATTCACCAGATAGGGACCCACATGGGACACCCATCATGATCTAACTTCTTCATCTAAAGTTAGGAGTGTATGAATCGAGAAATCTTACATGAGTAAGGTGTGAAGAATAATATATAAAGAACTGGACTATCCTCAAGCTGTTGATTCAGCAAGGATGACACGCCCATAAATTTAAAATTTAAACATATCATTTAATAATTAAATTTATTCATTGAGTTTAAGAGGATTCACCCTGATCTAAACCAAGGTTCTCCAGATTAGACCCCAAGTATCACTCTTAGGGCTCCAAATATGACCAATGCTATAGGAGTCTATCTGAGGTGACCCATGTATGAAATCCCAAGTGTCACTACATGAATGGTGTGATAACATCATGAACTAAACTCTGAGTTCATACTTGGTATCACGCATAGGGTTCTGAGTCATGTTCGTGGAATGGTAGAACCATTGTGCCACTAAGAGAGTCCATGGGGTATCCACTAAGGAACTGATGTCACTCATCTGAAAGAAAAATGGAAAAAGCATAGTTATCTCATCCCAACAATAGCTAGTGTCACCCCTTATGTGTTCAAAATCGTTAACAAAATTTTATGGAAGTCATGATGTGCTCGTCCAAAGGGTTTTTATGTCGGAACCCCTTGTGTCACCATTGAAAAATGCTAAGGGTGTGGTTTAGTTACAAAAACCATACCACTTAACAATCATGTAATTCCAATATTTTAGATAGTTTATTCAATTCAGTTATGACTTATTTATAAGGTCATAATTCATGGCCCTTCACTTTAATCAATTTAATTCATTAGAAGAAGGCTTTTATTACAAGTGAAAAACACAACAAAGATGGTGTTTAAAAAGTTATAATAGAGGTTGATATGCTATAAGAAACTGGGAATGCCCAAATGGGTTTCTTAGGTCAAAAATATTGACACAAGAGGTTCTTATCTTCTATTTTGGATCATAATACACAAATGAAAACATTTTGAATAAATTATTGAAGGTTTTGGAGACATTGTAGGAGTAGATCGGTGTACAGAACAATAGTTCATGTTTTGATATATAAAAAAAATTGTGGTAAAAAACTAGATAACCTAGCATAAGTTCATAGAGCTTTCCTCATCTATATTTGATAGTTGAATCTAGATAAAATTATAGTTATTGGAATAATCATTGAATTTCTTAAAAATGGGGGAAATGAACTTGGACCAAAATAGCACAATAGAGGAGAATAGAAACTATAAATAGATGAAATAGGTGTGTAGAAAATACCTCAATCTTTATGATGGATCTAAAATTTAGTGATTTGGAAATTGGACAGAGGATAAATATTGATCCTTAGGATAGCTTAATGGAAAGATTGCAAGAGGAGATGAGTAGTAGAAATCCACTAGAGAAGAAGGGAGAAATAAGGGATTTAGCTTAAAATAATTCTTCGGTTGTTTCATATAATCACCAACATTGACTTGGGTGCATGGAATGGGTGCATGGTTGGCCAAACCGTGCACCAACCATGGGCTATGGAACTACCCAAGGGGGACCCTGGCATAGCTTGGAACACGGGTTTGTTAACTGTGTGTAGCCCATGAAAAATGCCTTTCAAAATTATCTAATAAATTTTACATTGGTGTGTGGGCCTCCTTGCATAGTTTTAGAGAAACCCTGAATAAAACTACTCCCTTATTGTCTGATGTTTCATGGTTAGGGAAATCGGGTGGGCTGTGTACCACAGTTTCTCCAAATCATGTGACCAAATCTATTTCATCAAACTTCTGGGCTTCGGGCTCCGAACAAGCCCAAAACACCCCTATAACCTCCATGACTCCCTTAGGTATCATTTAAAGATAAAAATAAAGGAATATAAATAGATAAATAATGCTTCATACCTTTTATAATTTTCATTACCTTACAATAGGACTTCTGCCTAAACCTACCAATTGAGTCTTATAACAGTGTCCCTAAGTATAACCACATAACCCACAGATCAATACTATATAAGGTAAAGGTAAAATAGATCTATGAGGGTAATATATATCAATAATAGACCTAATAGGTCCCTAATACACTCTAATAATCCTCATAAGTACTGATCCCTAGAGGCCATGATGTTAATGTAGGAAGAATGATGAACTGACACTCACCATGAATCCATACATGGTAATACCACCAATAGTTCTGGTTTTCTATAAATGTTTAGGTATCCATTAGAATAATACAAATAAACCCAATTATATCACATAAAAAAACTATCTTCTTCTGAAATTAACCTTTGAGGGTCAATGGTATGTGCACAACATCGTATCAATGATCCGCATCATATCATAAGCACACGGTCTAGTTAAGTTGAATTGAATACAAGGTGTGAAGGAAAACACTATAAATGTTGTTAATGAAACCATAAACAACGAAACCTAAGAAACAACACCCTATAATGTGTTAATAACATGGGAATAATATGTCCTATCAACATACTAGGGTCACTACACCTCATGTACATGAAGACTAAATCATCAGTTTCACCATCAAATATCTCAATGTAGATTCACATCACCTACCATCAGAATGAAATATACATGAATGTTGGATAATTTGTATAGAATGATACTAATAACCTTTATGGGAAATCACTATTTCGTTTTTTGTTTAAAACATAAGAAATTGTAATATGTCATCAGGAATAATCATACAATATGAGGCGTATAACATGTGTATCCTACATGCCATGTATGATGCATGAGCTGCCTCTTACCTTTTCCATCCTAGAGTCAAAATCAATAAATGACACCTTTAAAATGGGAGAAGGTCTATAAATATATAATAAATCATAAAATCCACACAAAATTTGAATCAATCAATGAAAAAATCATATATAATAGTAACATCACAGATCAAGAACTACAATCCCATTTCTTGGAAACCTAGACTTCTTACCGAAATAAGTGTTCTCAACGCACCGGTACTATATTCATAACAGGTTATGAAACATTATTAATAATCCTATATACTATATTCAAAATAATAATTCAATAAGAAATGAAATACCACGGATACCAATTTGTAACGTCCCAACCCGGGTACCACTAAACCGGTGCCCAAAACCAGTTCACCATGGACCTCAAGAGCATTTTCCCATATGATAGAGGATTAAAACTAGTATCAAGAGTTTAAAGGTGCTATATTGGAGGGATTATACCCTCATAATATAGTAAAAATAATGAAAATTACTAGATATCAACCATTTCCATAATAAGCAGAGTTTGGAAGTAGTAAATAACTAAAATAGAACATGGAACAATAATAAATGAAATGCCATAAAATCCTAAATATCCAGGTCATACATACATCATCGTTCACCCACTAGGATGACCATACATGCATGAGTACATAAAATAAAATGAAATAAAAGTAAAATAGTCTACAACTAACTTAAATCTAAGCCATATACTTGTTATCCATATACAATATCGAGCCATCCTACTCAATCAACCCAAAGACTCAGCCCAATCTGTGTCTGCAATCAAGGGAACATCTACAGAGATACACCAGTGAAATGGTGACCCGAGCAGGGTGTGAGTAAAAAACATAGTAGGAAACCAAAAACATGGTTCCGTACATAGCCAATAAAAATTTAGTGTAATTATATGTGATATACTCAATAGCATTGAGAAAATAAAAAAAATAACTATCTTAAAAAAAACAATTCCACAACTGATCCTTGGGTCTGGGATTACGATTTTCTAAACACAGAACCATATTTTACAAGTATATATATGAATGTATATTTATATATCCCCATAAATATATATGTGTGTGTGTGTGTGTGATCACATATACATTTATATAAGCATGGTATTAAAACATAAATAACTCAATCTATAGTGGATCCATAAAACCATGATCCAGTAAATGGGACATCCTATGAGTAGTTAACTGAGTTGGATGTTGTACCACCCAAGTAGTTCATAATTAAGTTGATCCTCAGGTCTGTAATCCTATCCAAAAATACCTGTTATGTCCAACGCTAGAAATGTCTCTAAGAAAGATACATCACCATAGAGGGATACATGTCCTAGCCCAAGGATCACCCATACAAACCATCGATAAGTAAGATGAAGAATGTCATATACTGATGGAAAATCCAAAAAATGTTGTTTGAGAAAGATTTCATGCCACAAAAGTCATATAAATCTACTCTGATGTTTGATCCCTAGGTCCCGGTCTATAGGTAGTCATGATATTAGAGCTTGGATGAACCCTAAGGGGTTAACCCTTAGGTTATCTATAATTAATGATATGTAGATCAAAATGAATACATGGTATTGCTTCATATAAATATCTCATTATCCCCATCCCCATAAATTACATTGACGTGATGTGATAATAGTGTGTCCACCCAACCCTAGGGAGCATCCTAATTATCTCTCTAGGAGAGTGTAATCATCCATTGACTATATCAATGATGTGGAGCACCATGTACAACACCACAGTTAAGTAATTTATCATGGATATCCTAATAATCCCCATCACTCAGGTGAGCATAGTTACCCATGAGTATATACCACATCAATGAGGACAAGTGAAATGTCCACTACTAAAAACAAGTAATTGATCAGGGAGAGTGTAACCATCCCAATCACTCTAGTATCAAATTCAAAAGGGATTCAATGCCCAAATATCATAATCAATAAGGATCAATAGCCAAATCCTAGGAAGTATATTTGATCATCCCAATAATTATTTAACAACCTATAAAAATATTAGAAGGTGTATCCCAAATAATATGACTAGGAATCCTGCAATGTCCAGGTTCCAGAAGCCACCAAGAGGTGCCCCGTACTCGGTTGGTCACATGGCCTCAAGCGCCTTTCCCCTAATGCCAGAGGCTGCCGACTAGCAGTGAGGGCCTTGAGTGTGATAGTGGGGAAACTATTCCCTCATTGGCAGAGTAACTCAACAGATGTAAATGGATATACAATAGTAGAAGAAGAAAACATACATACAAAAATAAACAGTGGAAGACTAGAAACAATAACCACTGGATCACATCTATATAAAATGATGCGTGATACATATGTCTAGGAAAGCATCCAAACAAGTCACAATGATGAAATATAGTAGTAATCCAAAGTACAAAGGAAAACAAATAATCTCCTCAGCATCGCATGCCTTAGCTTGGTCCCATTCTCTCTTGCTCCATAGTACTCAAGTACCTGAAGTTGAAGGGAACCTGCCCTTATCTATGCCTACAATAATAAAATCTGTTTGGGCCCAAAAGAATGACCCAAACAGGCTATGAGAATAAATCCCAGCAGGTAACCACTAAAAGATCTATTCCTAACAGTCAGTGAGTATATAACAGGTAATAAGAAAAAGAAAATAGTAAACAAGGAAGTACACATCAGAAACAATTCCTACAGTTCAAGCAATAAAGTAAGAAGCTAATCAAAGAAGGTAACCCTATGGGAATTACAGACATCCTCTCCCCTCTAGTTCAACCAAACTAACACAAGCAACCCTCTGGGAAGTACACACAGTCTCAACCCTATGGTTTATCGAAAGTATAGACTCTCTGGGGAAGCAGTCACCGTCAATTCCCCCTATAATATTGTATCGGTACTAAAGGCACTCGGGGGAAACAATCAATGTCTATTCCCCATGTGGCCTACATCGAGGAACTACAAACACTCTGAGGAAGCACTCAATTTCAATTCCCCATGTGGTCTCGAATCATAAATTATAAAGACACTCTGGAGAATCCCTTACGTCCATTCTCCCTATGGTCTACTACACTAGGTTCTCACGACCCTATGTAATTTAACAAGTATCGCAAATTGTAACGGCCCAAGTAAACCTCAATAACTACATGGATAATATTCTATATCACCTCAGCATATCAGATAAATAATCAATCCATCCTACAGTGCTAGGCATGAGAAAATGGAAAAAGCCTAACAGGAAAATCTAGACCAAACAGTCATAAACAATACAAGCATGGGAAAACAGATCCATAGCATAATAATCAGCCCTAATCACAATCAATTAACCTCTACTCAGGCATATAAGCAAGTCTAGAAAACAACAGGGCTAAAACATTAAACGTGCAATACCCCGTTCAAGGGTATTGGGCGCAATTACACATACTACTCAAATACTTTCAACAGAAAAGAACAAACCACCTACCTCAGCGTTGGGATATTGATATAAGTGAACCTCAAGCATTGAATCTCCCACGAACACCATAGATCTACAAAAATAAACAATATTCTCAACCGAGAAAATCTCATGAGAGAAGATAAATCAAGGGCTGGTGTTCTAGGGGAACAGAGAACTGACCGATACAATTCCAATGCAACCAACGGTGTTCGATTCAGAGGACAGACGCACATTTGGGAGCACAATGAAGATTTGCATCATACAGATGCTCTCAGATGAACCAGACCTAGAAGAAGGTGTTTATGTCCATCAGACGTGACCCTGATACATTTAATGGAAAAACATTACACGATGAGTACTGTATAAGTACACGGTGTGTACTTTCCTTTTCCGTACTCCACTTTAGGCAGCCTCCAAGTCACCTCACACGGCCATGTGCATGGCCGCTACATGTCCAGCACATGGCTACCCACCGAAACCTAGTACACAACGTGTAATCATAAAGTACATGACATGTACTTAAGAAATTTCTAGAAATTCATCTTTTTCTCAAAAAATGACCAGAAAAATGAAAACATACCTGAAAATAAGGTTTGGGGTCTTATAAACTTCCCCCCTTAAAGAAATTTGTCCCCAAATTTCCCTAGCAAGGTGGCGCAGAAGAAGAAACCTCGAATAGCTCTGGAGACTGCAAATGTTCATTAGCCACCCCCTCCCATGTCTCATCTTGTACTCACCCGTGCTATCATAACATCCTACTAGAGGAATAGACCAGCCATGGAGAACCTTCATACATCGTTCAACAATCTGGGTAAGATTCTCTTAAAAAGATGCATCCACCTCTAACTTAACCTCCTTGGGTTGAAAGACATGAGACGGGTCTGAAAAGTAATGTCGAAGCTGAGAAACGTGGAATACGTCGTGCATAGCCCGGTACCTCTGAGGTAACTGCAACTGATAGTCAACCGGTCCAACTCTCCCGAACACCTCAAACGGCTCGACGTACCTCGGTGTAAGATTACAATGTCTTCTAATCCTCTTGTGTCCCAACCTTGGTCTAACATGAAGGAAAACCCAATCCATGACCTCAGACTCTAGAGGTCATCTCCTTTGATCAGCAAAAGACTTCTATCGAGACTGTGCAGTAGCCATCCTCTTCCGAATCAACTATATCTGCTCTGTGGTCTCCTAAACAAGACGAGGTCCCAGTATAGCTGCCTCTCCTGCCTCCAGCCAAAATAAGGGTGACCGGCATTTCATACCATTAAAATCCTCATAAGGTGCCATAGGATTAGTTTCTTGAAAACTATTGTTGTAGGAAAACTCCACAAGAGGTATGTGTCTCTCCAAAGAGACTCCAAAATCTTGAATGCATGCTCGGAGCATGCCCTAAATAACCTTACTCATATGCTTGGACTGACCATCTGTCTGGGGATAGAAAGCTGTACTCAAAAGTACATGTGTACCCAAAGCAATCGGAAGCCCCTTCCAGACCCGAGAAGTAAAACATGTATCCCTGTCTGAAACAATTGAGTGTGGAACTCTATATAGACGTATAATCTCTCGGATGTACAAACATCCCAAATCATCAACACTGAAGGTATTCTTGATTAGAAACAAGTGAGTGACCATTGTAAGTATGTCAATGACAACCCACACTACATCATTCCCTCGAGGAGACCTCGGCAAACATGTGATGAAATACATCATGACATCATTCCACTTTCACTTGAGAATGGGTAACTGCTGTAGAAGCCCAGTTGGTTGCTGATTCTCTGCCTTCACCTACTTACAGGTGGAAAACCTCAAGAAAAAACTAGGAACATCTCTCTTCATACCTGGCCACCAATACTGATGGTGTAGATCACGATACATCTTGGTGACACAATGATGAACTGACCAAACAGAAAACTGAAAGTCCCACATCAGATCCTTGCATATGTCTGCTGGAAACCATAAGTGTCCTTGGAAATGTAAGGTCTCATCCTCGCCTATGGTCTAACCAAGAATAGGGTCTTATCCTGACACGCTTTCCCTTAGGACCAGGCCTTCTGAATCTGATAACTGCCTCATTTGTACTCGATCAGGAAGGGTAGTGGTAACATCTAAATAAGATAGAAACATCTACCCCTATCTTTCATGCACCTCCAAATGCATCTCAGAGAATAGAGCCATAAGTTTCTACTCACTGTTGGTCTCCTAAAAATCATGTATTGAGTCCTCCTGCTCAGTGCATCAGCCACAGTGTTGACTTTCGAAGGAGTATAGGCAAGCTCAAAGTCGAAGGACTATAGGTACTCAACCAACCTTCACTGTCTCAAATTCATATCACGCTGAGTGAAAATATACTTGAGACTATTATGGTTGGTGAAAACCACAAAATGATCTCCCAGAAGGTAATTTCTCCAACAACGTAATCCATGAACAACTGCAGCCAACTCGAGATCATGCATCGGGTAATTCCTCTAATGTGGCCTCAACTACCGAGACCCGTACACAACAAATCCTTCTCCCTACATAAGCACAACTCCCAGCCCGATACCTGAAGCATCATAGTAGACAGTATAGCTCTTTCCTAGATCAAGAAATACTATTATTGGTGCTGAATTCATTCTCCCTTTTAGCTACTAGAAGGCCGACTCACAAGAATATGACCACAAGAACTTCACACCCTTCTTAGTAAGGCCCGTCAATGGCGCTACTAAGTGAGAAAAGTCCCGTATAAAGAGTCTGTAGTATCCATCCATCACTAGAAAACTCCACACCTCAAATAAATTCTTCGGCTGCTCCCCGGAAACTACTACTCTCACATTCTATGGGTCTACTAATACTCTAGTCTCTGAGATAACATGACACAAGAAGTGAATATGGTCTATCCAAAAGTGGCATTTTGAGAGCTTAGAATATAACTGATGCTCTCTCAGTGTACTCAGAATAATCTCAAGATGTGAAGTATGGTCATCTCTAGTGCGAGAGTACACCAATATATCATCCATGAATACTACCACAAAATAATCCAAGTATGGATGGAACACTTGGTTCATCAGTGCCATGAAAACTACAGGCACGTTCGTGAGACAGAACAACAAAAACACATACTAATATAGACCATACCTGCTCTAAAAGGCTGTAATAGGTATATATGATGGTCTAATGCACAACTAATGGTAACCAGACATCAATTCAGTCTTCGAGAAAACCTAGGGTTCTCAAATCTAATAAAATAGATTATCAATCATCGTCAAGGTGTATCAGATCTTGACCGTCAACTTGTCCAACTTCCGATAATCCATGCATAGACTGGGAGTACCATCGTCCTTATTCATAAATAGGATTGGTGAACCCCAAGGGGAAGTACTGGGTTGGATGAAACCTTTTTCCTATAACCCCTCCAACGACTTATTGATCTCCTGCAACTTTGGTGAAGCCATCCTATAAGGAGGAATGGACACTGGTGCCGCTCCTAGCACAAGCTCAATAGAAAAGTACACCTCTATCTTTGGATGAAAACCTGAAAATTCATCTGGAAAGACGTACCTGAAATGATCCACCACTGGAAGAAAGTCCATCCATGAATTCCCCTGGTCATCCAGATACAGAATAGAAACTTGGGTTGTAACTCCTCTTCACCCATGATGCTCTGGTCCCACTCTGCTCATTTAGAAATCTCGTTGGCCCTTATGAAGAAATGATTCACCCTCTAGTGATATGAAACTCACCCTACGATGATAGAAATCGACAAAAACCAGAAAGCGAACTGACCAGTCCATTCTGAGAATGACATCATAGCCTATCATCTCTAGGACATAGATATTGAAAAGAAAGTTACACCCACAAACCTTAAGAGGGAACTCCTTGCACTGACGCACACTAGATGTTCTCATCCCCAACGGTGTGTCTAGTGTCAAGATATCAGATGAAGAAAATATACAGACCCCAAGGCTCTCCACAACAACAATTGATATAACGTTATGAGAAGCACCTGTGTCAAAAAGAGTAGAATATAAAACTGAGGCAACTAGGATCATACCTAAAACTGTAGAGGGTCCTGGATCCTACTTCTGATGGATCTTCTCCACTGCAAAAGTCTGGCCTGCTCCACATCCATGTGACCCTTCCTGAACACTCTAAGTTTATTCATCCTGCTGTCGCTGATAGCCCGGTGCCTGACCACCATGGCTGATGCCTCTACCTAGGCCTGAACGTCTAGAATAACTCCAATTCCCAGACTGGTGAGACGATGGTGGAGCTTCTCATGTACGAGGAGTCATAGATGAACCCAGGTAACTAGCTTTTAGTTAGAAAACCTGATAGAAACGCTGAAGGTGTCCCATCTTGCCGTAAGATCGGCACTCCACTGGGTCCCTATGGCACTACGGCCTCGTATACCCGCTCCTACTGCACTGGTAGCATACCACCTGGCTACCATAAGATCCATACCACCTACTCGGATCCCCTCGAGTATTCTCCCTAATATGCTTCATGATATCTATTGGAGAAGCACTAACTCTGGATGTCAAGCTTCTCTGGATCAAAACTTCATATTCCCTTATATTCTTCTCCATGATCAGTTCCTGATTGTTGATAGAAGCAATGGTAGTCAACCCGAAGATATTCATCTGTGAGCAGATGTCCTGTCTGAGACCATCCTCAAACATTCTTACCAGGAATAACACATATCCTCCTAGGAATGGTGTGAAATGATGATGCTCGGTAAAACGAGATGAATACTCAATAACCGACAGGGTACCCTATTATAGGCTCATGAACTCTCAGGCTCGATCAGCCCTCAAGGTCTTCAGATTGAAGTAATCATAGAAGATGCGCTGAAACTCCTCCCAAGCCATAACCTGTTGATGACCTACCTGTGAGACCATGTCACACCGTCCCTTGGAAAAATCATGTTTCATGTATGTAGGGATCTTGACTCTCATTTCAGGAGGTGTCTCCAGATGCTCAAAGATCGTCTGCATGGATTCCAGCCATGACTCTGTAGCTTGTGGTCCTCCTTCCCCAAAAAGAGTGGGAGGATATTGCTGCGGGAAAACCCGCGTCAAATCTTACATAGAAGAGGAAGGAGGAGATGCTACCTGGAAGGAATACATCATCATCATGAAGCCTTCCCTGAATTTTGCATCCGCTCCTGCCTCTGGTTTAACTACTGGTGCCAAGACTGGCACAATAGGAGAATCTATAGGAAGTCCCTGATCAGCCATATCCAGTGTCTGATCATTGCCCCATAACTGGCGTACAATTGGAGGACGTCTCTGTGGAATGACTCTGTAAGGTCAGATGCACACCTTAGATCAAGATTATCTGTAGAGACCCAAAGCTTGACGTACTTGGACAATACATTACTTTTGGGGAATACTGAATACATAACAAAAACCAAAACTCAAGGATTGTAATAGTTTAGTGTCTTTGGAGACTCGGAACATAATCTTCTCATCTTTGTGAAATATCTTCAACATCTCCCATAACGATCTTCCCCTTTTGGTTTTCTTACCTAAAACCTTTCTTGAAATCCTGGGGAAAAGAAAACATATAAAGGGTGAGCTAAAATGCTCAGTAAGAGTAAGCATGGAGAAAATAAAACAAACCATATACAATTTAACATAAAAACATGAACATAATGTTTTAACATCAAAATCTTGAGAAAAGACATAAATCTTGGATGTACGTAAGACATGTATCATAATAGAACATCAATCTTCATAAAATAGCATGGGAATAAATCATGTAATTGTGGAAACCATTCAACACTTGTTATGATTTCCATAGTATCCATGGAATTGCTGTCAAGACCATCTTAGTGGACAAATTCCCTTTCTGAATCGAGTTCACTCCTCATTCCAGTCCTGTATCACTGAACTGGATTAACTTACCATTCTAGCCATGTCTATCTCATGAGATATAAATCCTTACCCAATGCATTGGAGGGAGATATAGGTCCCACCCATCTCATAATGAAATCATTCTTACTTGTGCTAGAACATAAACATAAATCATTCATCATAACCCAAAGAACAAAATGGGGTTCAAAAACATCATCCCATCATAACATAATCCAAATAAAAGAATGGATATCATTTCATCATAACAAAAGTGAAAGCATGTAAATCATAGAGACATTATACATGAATCTTACACATATGAAATAATTCCATCTTAGATGGAAAATGGTTTTGATAAAACACTTGAAATGAATTCTTGAGGAAAATATCCTTTCTTATTCAAAATCAGTTTATTTTCAAAAAAATCAATGAAATTTTAAAAGAAAAGGATTTTTTTGAAAATAGTCATAAAATCTTTTAGAGTAAGCTTAATGAAAATAAGGTGTTATGAAAACATAAAAATTTGTTCATGTCGTATAAGTAAAAAAACATTCTCCTCGTACTTTTGTCATAAAAGTCAAAAAGTACCAAGTATGGTAAACAAAATAATGATTCCATCCATAACATAAATTAAAAGTCAAAGAAGGGTAAACATGACTTTAAACATACATGGAATAATATTAGAAAACATTATGAAAAAAATTTTATGGACATGGATGAAAAATATAACCCCATTAAATACTTACGTATAATCAATCTCGGATGAAAATGAGATTGAAATATTATCCCTTACCTTATGTCTGATAGGCTTCGTTTGTTTCCGAACCTCCTGTATAATGATTTAAATAATTTCATTGACTTATTACAGAATCATATTCATTGTTATGATATCATATATGGTTCACTTATGTCTTTATATTACCCGTTCATTTCTAAATTCCATGTTAGAGCAACGTTTTGGGTAAAATTGTTTCATTTATCGTACGAGTTTCAACTTGTTGTTCTTGATATTCTTACTTATATCCTGATTTACATAATTCTATAATGTAAAACATTATTTATATATAATATATATTCTGCATATAAATATATATGTGAGATCGATAAATGGAATGAAATACACCGTTCATGGAGACGGTAGGCCGTACGTACGCATGAACGCTGTTTTCGTTTCCTTATTGAATTGAATGGAATTAAGTAGATGAAATACACATATATATAAATAAATCTAGTATCATTATTATGTCATATATTTCAATATTATTCATTATATATACTTTATAATCATTCATGAATGTTTAACATGGAGAATGAATCTCATCGCGTCGTGGAGACGGTAGTACGTACGTATGAAAGAGCGATGATATCATTCCAATGATCATGGAATCGTATTGAAGTGTATATATAACATTTCAGAATCAATATCACTTTAAAATAATCATATATAGGTATTTATTTACACCATTATACCCATCCAAGTAAGGTGGTAGTCGAAAACAGATTACACCACGGCGTGGAGACAGTATTCCGTACGTACGCATGCGCGGTGATTTAGTTTTCTGTAGGATGGATAGAAGGTGAAATAGGGTTTTTTAATATTTATAATAAAATATCAGTATATAAGTAATACTAATTTTATTACTTTATAATGAGACAACTAAAGAAGAATAGTGAAGAAGAAGAATGAAACTTGAGGGAATCGGAAGAAGAGATTACCTCTTCTTCGACACACCTCCTTTAAGATTATTCTTAAGGAAATAGAGTTGGTCTTTTGAGAAGAACAGAACCTCTAGAATGTTTCTAGGGAAGTGGAGAAGATAAATGGGCAGAGGTTGGCCGAGATTCAAGGCTCAAAAGGGTGTGAAGAGAAGAGGTCAGGGGTGCCCTTTTTATAAGGGGGGAGAGGGGCACCTTAGGAAAACATAAAATATTATTTTATAATGAAGTCATATTTGGTTTTTAATAGCTCCAAATTAATTTATTTGGAAAATAAGGTGGATATCGGTATAAATAGTCTCATCCAATTGGTTTTATACAAGTTTAGGTTTCTATTTGATCCTTATCATTTGTATTTAACTCTATGTTAAATAATTTAACTTCTACCGTGTCTTTTTGTTTTCTTACACTATTTGGTTAATAAACTTACTATAACAAGACAAAAGAACCCCAAGTGGTACATTATTAATATATATATATCCTTATGTAAGTCATTTGGATGAACCTTAGATTTTGATGAATAAAATAACAATTAATAATATAATATTGTTTTTAAAAACTATTTTATGTAAAATTTGACACTATTTGGTAGTTGATTTTTGTGAAAAATATAACAGCATGATCAGTTCAAAAAAAGTTAATTAAATCAATAATAACATGTAATATTAACCTATAAAAATATTTTAATTCATAAAAAGTCTAAAATTACATTTATTTGGGTATTTATAACATCAATTATGTTAATATTTCATTAATAAGGTAATTACTGCATCATCATTGTGTCATTAATAAATTAAATTATTTAATGTCTAAAAATTATAAATAAAATATGATTATTTACTAAATATTTTTATACTTATAATGAATATTTATAGTCTAATTTATCTTATTTATAACTCCATATTAAAAATGATTTAGTTATTAAACTTTGATTTTAACTATTTTAACCCTTCTTTAAATAAATTGATAATAAATGTCCAAATCTAATCCAAGTGGACCTAAATGGTCATATTTTATTCCTAAGGTTCTTTTTGGTCGAATAACACTTATACAATAGAATTAGGACATGTGTTAGGGTAATAATAATATCATTTTTACCCCTAATCACCCTATTTACTTTTAACCATGGTAAATAAAATTATAAAGTTATTATTCACCAAAAATTATTTTCATCTCATTGAACGAAATTTTAGTCCTTAATATTAACTGTGTCTCTCGTATTTTAGTAATTCCACTCACAGAAGCGGTAAAATTATGTTTTATGTGAATTTCCAAATTCTCCTAGGAGGTGGGTAAAAGACGGTGAAAAGTTCAATAAAATTTCTATATATCTAAAATTATTATAAAATGACTCCAATGAATTACATTGAACTTATAGAGGTATTATGTATCAATTTTGACCTAAAATAAATTTAAATAAAATAAATAATTCTTTAAAAAAAATTCGGTTTTTAAATAGTAACCCAGTGTCTTCACTATTCATCAAAAATTGAAAGTTTTCAGAAAAAACAAAAAATTCACCCTAGGATAATTTTGATATTCCGAATACAAAAATGAAGTCCATTTTGAAAGATAAAATTTATCAATTCCAAAATGTGGGTATTACTATTCATAATGGCTAGTTTATATAATATTTTAATAACATATCTTTGTTCAATGAAACTCGGTATTGCGTACCACACATGCTATCATGGAAGGTCGTGATTGCATGTAATGTAAGCCATGTCAGGGTTGCATATAGTGCAAGACTCCTTTGTTGTTTCTTATAACATAATCCAACTATATTTCATTTATACATTGAATATATATATATATACACACACTCAATGTTGCGTAGAATAACACCTATCAAATGAACATGAAATTGTGTGTAACACGATCCAAGAATAGTGTTGCGTATACTGCAAGCTAATACGGTCTTCCGTATAGTACAAGCTAAAATTGGTTTAGTGTATAATACAATACATCAATTGGTGTAGTGTATAATAAAAGATTATTCGGATATGGTTCCAAAATGGACTTATACTTCATTTATCATCCTACTTAATATAATAAAACTAGTTTCTACTAACTAGGGACTTCCTGTAGGCTAGTGGTAAGCGATAAAGTCCTATTAAACTTTGGTTGTGGGTTCGATTCCCGAATCCTTCTCTGATGCGACGGGTTGTCGCCCGTTCTTCAGGCTGTCCCTTTTCTTAAACTACACTATTATAACATTATATCAATAATATCGAAAAAAATTTCTATCCTTAAACAATACTAACTTATGTTCAACATAATCCATTCCAATCTTTAGGCTTATCCAAAATACTTCTCATAGTATAAACAGAACGATTACAAAAAAAGGTCATATAACTAGGAAGTGAATAACATCATTTATCCCCCATATATCAAAAGATATATCTTTTTGATCACATTCCAAACGTGTGAATACCTTAATCTTGTATTCTCTTGAAAAATGAATACCCATTGAATCTTAGTGAAAACATGAATGCTTTCAAAAGTTAACTCTTTCCAGATACCAAAATCCAAATATTCTATATACTCAAACCATAATATAACTTTTTCCTTATATCAGTCATGAGCTCATGAATATTGTCAAACATTTCATTTTCTCCTTATCCCTTCATTATGCGCATATAATCTTCTTTCCAAAAATATATCAATCAAATTCCATGGTTACCGGTACCATAAAATTATTGAAAACCACAATAGACCAATACATAAATATTCCAATATTCCACGATACTCTATACAACATTATTTTGGAATCCCATTACATAAACACTTAATCATTCCACCACATCGTTGTCATATTCAACATCTCCAATAGTGATCTCATGTGACTTCCCTTTCTCCTTTTCCTTAAGTGGTTGCTCATGTAGATCATCATTAACCCTTGGATTAGGGCATTGATTAGCAAAATTCTCCATTTCCTTGCACTTGAGGCATTGAAGTGTTGGTGGTGCGTTCTCTGCAGTCTTTTCTTTATTCAGATCATTAGCAACGCTTTTTCTATTAATTCGACAATCATCTACTCGATGAACTTATTTTCCACAATTAAAACATTTTCTAGTCCCTTTAAGGCAATCTCCACCGTGCTTCTTTCCACACTATGAGCATAAAGAAACATTCATCTTCTTTTCACCATTATTATAAGATTTCTCCTTGAACTCCATCTTTCATTTCTTGTCAAAACCATGAGATGGATATGTAACAACAACTTCCATTTCTACCTTGATAGCACAACGCACAATTTATTCATATCTACTGAAGTCTCTTATAGCTAATTCCCTTCAAAGACTTGGTTTTAAGCCACTAATGAATTGATCAACTTTACATTCAGGTTGGATGATAAAGCTAGATTCATACCTTGAAAGCCTTGTAAAATTTTCTTCGTATATACCAACAGATTCATCATCCTTTTGCTTAATCTCAAGGAACTCCTTTTCCATATTTGATCAAAGAATACGAGGGAATTACTTACTGAAAAACAAGTTCCTGAACTCATCCCATTCCATGGATTCAATTTCATCTTGGGGCCTTATATTCTTAATTAGAGTCCACCACTGGTCTGCTTCACCTTCTAAATGGTAAACAGCTAGAATGACTTTATCATGTTCGAACAGCGAAGTATGGAAAATATCCTTTCAATGGTACTGATCCATTGTTCAGCAATAAGTGGATCAGAAGACCCATTGAAAGAAGGTGGATGTTGCCTCATGAAGGACTCAATAGAATATTGTTCCCTTCTCTGCTCATTCGGATGTCTAGAATGATTCATAGCTTGTGCAAGTATAGAAATAAGATTTTTCACTCCATCTCCCAAAACATTGGTTTTTTCTGGAGGATAATCATTGAATTTACCATTACATTGATCAACATGGTTCCTTCGGGTTCCATCCATCGTCTAAAACCCAAAAAGAATAGTGTAAGTGGCAAAACTTATGCTAGGAAAACAAAATAATAAAGGGGGAGTACCATTAATATCTAACATATTAGGTTATATTCTAAGATCATTACCATAATTCTAGTACGATAACCTATACTTACACTTAACCTTAGGGAAATCCCTAGACATACCTTAGAAATTTCTCTAGGGATCTCACTAAATTTTTCGCATCCTAGTTTCCAAAGGTTAACTAAACCACCCTCTAACACCAACTATAGAAACCCAAATATTGACGTACATGGACAATACATTACTTTTGCAGAATACTTAATAAATAACAAAACCAAAACTCAAGGATCATAATAGTTTAGTGTCTTTGGAAACTCGGAACGTAATCTTCTAATCTTGGTGAAAGATCTTCAACATCTCCCATAAATATATTCCCCTTTTTGTTTTTTTACCTAAAACCTTTCTTGAAATCCTGGGGAAAATAAAACATATAAAGGGTGAGCTCAAATTCTCAGTAAGGGTAAGCATGAAGAAAATAAAACAAACCATATACAATTGAACTTAAAAACATGAACATAATGTTTAAACATCAAAATCTTGAGCAAAGACATAAATCTTGGAAGTACGTAAGACATGTATCATAATGAAACATCAATCATGATAAAATAGCATGGGAATAAATCATGTAATTTTGGAAACCATTCATAACATGTTATGATTTCTATAGTAGCCAAGACATTGCTGCCAAGACCATCTTAGTGGACAAAGTCCCTTTCTGAATCGAGTTCACTTATCATTCCAGCCCTGTATCACTGAACCAGATTAACTTACTATTCCCACTATGTCTATCTCATGAGATATAAATCATTACCCAATGCATTGGAGGAATATATAGGTCCCACCCATCTCATAAAGAAATCATTTTTACTTGTTCCAAAACATAAACATAAATCATTCATCTTAACCCAAATAACAAAAGGGGTTTCATAAACATCATCCCATCAAAATATAATCTATATAAAACAAATGGATATCATTTCATCATAAGAAAAGTGAAAGCACGTAAATCATAGAGACATTATACTTTAAACTTACACATATGAAATAATTCCATCTTATATGGAAAATGGTATTGATAAAACACTTGAAATGAATTCTTGAGGAAAAAATCCTTTCTTATTCAAAATCATTTTCTTTTCACAAAATGCCATGAAATTTTTAAAGAAAAGTAATTTTTTGAAAATATTCATGAAATCATGTAGAGTAAGATTCATGAAAATAAGGTGTTATGAAAACATAAAAATATTTTCATGTCGTATAAGTGAAAAAACATTCTCTTCATACTTTTTTCGGAATAGTCAAAAAGTACCATGTATGGTAAAAAAAAGAAAGATTCCATCCATAACACAAATTAAAAGTCAAAGAAGGGTAAACATGACTTTAAACATGCATGGAAGAATATTGAACACTTTATGAAAAATATTTTATGGGCATGGATGAAAAATACAACCCCAGTAAATACTTACGTATAAGTAATCTCGGATAAAAATGAGATTGCAAAATTATCCCTTACCTTATGTACGATATGTGTCGTATGTTACTGAACCTCCTGTATAATGATTTAAATAATGTCATTTACTTACTATAAAATCATATTAATTGCTATGATATCATATATGGTTCACTTATGACTTTATATTACCTGTTCTTTTGTAAATTCAATGTTAAAGCATCGTTTTGGGTAAAATCGTTTCATTTATCGTACAAGTTTCGACTTTTTGTTATTGATATTTTTACTTATATCCTGATTTACCTAATTAATGAATATAAAAAATTATTTATATATAATATATATTCTGCATATAAATATATATGACATATCGATAAATGGAATGAAATACACCATTCATGGAGACGGTAGGCCGTACATACGTATGAACGCTGTTTTCGTTTCCTTATTTAATTGAATGGAATTAAGTAGATGACATATATATATATATAAATAAATACAGTATCATTATTAAGTCATATATTTCATTATTATTCATTATATATACTTTATAATCATTCAGTAATGGTTAACATGGAGAATGAATCTCATCGCGTCGTGGAGACGGTAGTCCGTATGTACGCACGAGCGATGATATCATTCCCATGATCTTGGAATTGTATTGAAGTGTATGTATAATATTTCAGAATCAATATAACTTTAAAATAATCATATATTGTTATTTATTTACACCTTTATACCCATCCAAGTAAGGTGGTAGTTGAAAACAGATTACACAACGGCGTGGAGACGGTATTCCATACGTACGCACGCACGGTGATTTCATTTTCTGTAGGATGTATAAGAATGTGAAATAGGGTTGTTTCAAATTTATAATAACATATCAGTATATAAGTAATACTAATGTTATTAATTTATAATGATACAACTAATGAAGAAGAAGTAGAAGAAGAAAGAAACTTGAGTGAATCGGAAGAAGAGATTACCTCTTCTTCGACGCACCTCCTTTAAGCTTTCTCTTAAAGAAGTAGAGTTGGTCTTTTGAGAAGACCAGAACCTCCAGAATGTTTCTAGGGAAGTGTAAAAGAGAAATGGTCAGGGTGTCGCTGAGATTCAAGGATCAATAGGGTGTGAAGAGAAGAGCGAAGGGGTCCCCTTTTTATAAGTGGGGAGAGGGGCACCTTCGGAAAACTTAAAATATTATTTTATAATAAAATCATATTCGGTTTTTAATATTGAAAAATTGATTTATTTCAAAGATAATGTGGGTATGGGTCTAAATAATCTCATCCAATATGTTTTATACAAGTTTAGGTTACTATTTTTTCCTTATCATTTTGATTTAACTATATGTTAAATAATTTATCTTTTACCGTGTCTTTTTGTTTTCTTACACTATATGGTTAATAAACTTACTATAAAAAGTCAAAAAAAAACCCCAAGTGGTTAATTATTAATATATATATCCTTATCTAAGTAATTTGTCTGAACCGTAGATTTTTAAGAATAAAATAGAAATTAATAATTTAATATTTGTTTCAGAAACTGTTTTATGTAAATTTTGACACTATTTGGTACTTGATTATTTTGAAAATTATAACAGCATGATTAGTTCGAAAATATTTAATTACATCAATAATAACATGTCATATTAACCTAAAAAATTAGTGTAATTCTTAAAAAGTCTAAAATTACATTTATTTGGGTATTTATAACATCAATTATGTTAATATTTCAATAATAATGTAATTACTACATCATCATTGTGTCATAAATAAACTAAATTATATAATGCCTAAAAATTATAAATAAAATACCATTATGTAGGAAATATTTTTATATTTCTAATGAATATTTATAGTCAAATTTATCTTACGTATAACCCTATATTAAAAATGATTTAGTTATTAAACTTTGATTTTAACTATTTTAACCCTTCTTTAAATAAATTAATAATAAATGTCCTAATCTAATCCATGTGGACCTAAATGGTCATATTTTATTCCTAAGGTTTTTTTCGGTAGAATTACACTTATCTAATAGAATTAGGACATGTGTTAGGGTAATACTAATATCATTTTTACCCTTAATTACCCTATTTACTTTTAACTGTGGTAAATAAAAGTAAAAAAGTTACAATTCACCAAAAATTATGTTCATATCATTGAACCACATTTTAGTACTTGATATTAACCATGTATCTAGGATTTTCTAAATTCCACTCACAGAAGCAGTAAAATTAAATTTTATGTGAATTTCCAAATTCTCTTAGGAGGTGGGTAAAAGACGGTGAAAACTTCAATAAAATTTTTATATATCTAAAATTATTATAAAATGACTCCAATGAAATAAATTGAACTTATATAGATATTATGTATCAATTTTGACCTAAAATAAATTTAAATAATATAAATAATTATTTAAATAAAAATTCGGTTTTTAAATAGTAACCCAGTGTTTTCACTATTCATCAAAAATTGAAAGTTTTCAGAAAAATACCAAAAATTCACCTTAGGCTAATTTCGATATTCCGAATCCAAAAATGAAGTCCATTTTGAAAGATAAGATTTATAAAATTCCAAAAATTCGGTATTACTATTCATAACGGCTAGTTTATATAATATTTCAATAGCATATGATTGTTTAGTGAAACTCGGTATAGCGTACAAAAGAAGCCATCATGGAAGGTTGTGATTGCGTGTAATGTAAGCCAAGTCAGGGTTTCGTGTAGTGCAATACTGCTTTGTTGTTGCGTATAACAGAATTCAACCATATTTCATTTATACATTGAATATATATATATATACACTCAATGTTGCGTAGAATAACAACTATCAAATGAACTTGAAATTGTGTGTAACACGATCCAATAATAGTGTTGTGTATACTGCAAGCTAACATGGTCTTGCGTATTTTAGAAGCTAAACATAGTGTAGTTTATAATATAAGACATAAATAAAATTAAAAGAATATTTTTCATAAAATCTCGGGGTGTTACATTATCAAGGGCTGAAAACTGGATGTGTAAGAAGAAAACAAGAGAAAAAATGTATTCAAGATTTTCAAAACATGACTACATGGAGTGTATTTACCATACACGACATGTTCGCATAAGCCATTCCCATGGGCGTGTACTCTTGCCACAACTGGTCATGTAACATCCCAGACACACAATGTGTTGTCCTAACACACGGTGTGTACTTGAATCCTTTTCCCTTGGCTGAGTCCCCTTACACGGCTATCCCACACGGTTCTCCTAAAATAGGACTACATGATGTGTTTGTTTCAGACAAGACGTGTACAAGACGAGATTCCCCGACCCGTGTCGTTAGTGACACGACTGGGTACATATCTCACTCTACACGGCGTGTTCTAGGTGGAAATGGTGTGTATGAGAGGAGACTCCACCGACCCGTGTTGTTAGATACACGACCGGATACTAAAGTTACACTATATGGCGTGTTCCACATTGACATGGTGTATTTTTGAAAAGGCTCAACCGACTTGTGTTGTTAGTTACATGGCTAGTGATACAGTCTTATAACACAACATGTTCCTCCAGTACACGACGTGTTTTTTAAGGATTTCCCAACCCCGTGTCTCTACCCACGCAGTTCGAGACACGATTAGAGACCACACGACGTGTACATAAGTACACGACGTGTATTGAAGAAAAACTATTTATTCCTGAATAGAAGGACACACGATGTGTGTTCATAACTACACACCATGTATTCTGGGTTTTTCCAGATAGTAAGCCTAAAAAACTACTCTGAAGCCATTAAAATACTGAAAAAAACATTAATGTACCAAATTTTGATCCGTGAGGGCCCATAATCCCCAAGAATCAAAGTTTAGAATCATATACATGTCATAAACAAGAACAACAGTGTGATCCACCAAATTCCGGACTTTGAAGGACCATAAAACCTCAATAACCAAAGTTTGGCATTCATCCAAACAAAACCTTACACAAACAATACCCTATCAAAAGTAGGTATTCTATCAAGGAATCTATCACAACAACATGAATATCTAACACAACTTCTATCTCAACAACATACAATAGCTAATGCACCCTAAATGGCATGGCAATAATGCATGACATATGATTTCTAGAAAGTTCCTATATGAAGCATGAGATGGAATACCCTCATATCATTGGGTTGAGATAGAAATAGAACTATAGTAACATCAATAATAACAACACAATACTTGTGAATCACCATACGGTGAAATCAAATCAACTATAAAATTGAAAAACAGAAAAAATTGCAATAATCGAGGTAAATTTTCTTTTCCCTGTACATGGGTTAGCTACATCAGGGAAAAACTTATTACTAATTACCTATTCCAGCCTATCCCTATATATAGGCTCCAAATAGTAAGTCAAGAAGAAAAAAAACCTACCTCTGATACCACTTTGTAATGTCCCAGTTATGGAAGACACTAAGAGGCGCCCTGTACCCGGTTGGTCACATGGCCACAAGAAGATTTCCCATAATTCCAAAGTTTTCTGACTAACAACAAGGGCCTTGGGTGTGATAGTGGGGAAACTATTCCCTCATTGGTAGAGTAACACCACAGAAGTAAACAGATATACAATAGCAGAAGAATAAAACATACAAACAAAAATAAACAGCGAAAAACTAGAAACAATAATAACTGGAGCACATATATATAAAATGATGCATGATACACATGTCTAGGAAAGTATCCAAACAAGTCACAATGATTAAATACAGTAATAATCCAATGTACAAAGGAAAACAGATAAACTCCTCAGCATCACAAGCCTGAGCTTGGTCTCATACTCTCTAGCTCCACAGCACTCATGTACCTAAAGTAGAAGGGTGCTTGCCATTATCTATAAATAAAGCAATAAAATCTGCTTGGGCCCAAAAGCATGACCTAAACAGGGTGTGAGACTAAATCCCAGTAGGCAACCACCAAAAGATTTGTGCGTAACAGTCAGTGATTATATAACAGGTAATAAGAAAAAGAAAATAGTAAACAAGGAAGTACACAGCAGTAACAATTCCTACAGTTCAAGAAATAAATTAAGTATCTAATCGAAGCAGGTAACCCTATGGGAAGTACACACAGCCTATCCCCTCTAGTTCAACCAATCTAAAACAGGAAACCCTCTGGGAAGCACACACAGTCTCACCCCTCTGGTTAAGCTAATGTATAGACTCTCTGAGGATGCACTCACTGTCAATTCCCCCTATAGTCTTGTATCTGTACTAAAGGAACTCTGGGGAAGCACTCAATGTCTATTCCCCCCGGTGGTCCATGTTGAGGAACTAAAGACACTCGGAGGAAGCAATCAACTCAAATTCCCCCTATGGTCTCACATCAAAAATTATAAAGACACTCTGGAGAAGCCCTTACGTCCATTCTCCCTATGGTCTACTACACCAGGTTCTCACGACCCTGTGTAAGTCAACAAGTATCGCAAAGCGTAACGGCCCAAGTAAACCTCAATAACTACTTGGATAATAGTCTATGTCATCTCAGTATATCAGATAAATAATCAAACCATCCTACAGTGCAAGGCATGGGAAATTGGAAAAATCCTAATAGGGAAAGCTAGACCAAACGGTCATAAACAGTATAAGCATGGGAAAAAGATCCATAACATAAAAATCAGCCTAATCACAATCAATTAACCTCTACTCAGGCATACAAGAAAGGCATGAAAACAACAGGGCTAAAACAGTAAACACGCAATACCCTGTTCAAGGGTTTTGGGCACAATTGCACATAATACTCAAAGACTTTCAACAGAAAGGCACAAACCACCAACCTCGGTGTTGGGAGATCGATATAAGTGAAACTCAGGCCTTGAATCTCCCAATAACACCATAGATATACCAAAATGAACAAAACGCCCAACTGAAAAAATCTCATGAGAGCGTAAAAATCAAGGGCTCATGTTCTATGGTAAGAGAGAACTCACTGATGCGATTCCAACGCAACCAATGGTGTTCAATTCGGAGGATGGATGCACTTTTGGGGGCTCGATGATGATTTTCGGCGTATATATGCTCTCAGAAGAACTGGACCTAGAAGAAGGTGTTTCTGTCTGTCAGACGCAACCTCGGTACGTTTAATGAAAAAAAAAGAAAATACACGGCGTGTACATTATAAGGACACGACATGTACTTTCCTTTTCCGTACTCCGCTTTAGGCATCCTCCAAGTCACCCCACATAGCCATGTGCATGGACGCTACATGAC
The DNA here is from genome assembly GCA_963277665.1 of Viscum album. Classification (NCBI taxonomy): domain Eukaryota; kingdom Viridiplantae; phylum Streptophyta; class Magnoliopsida; order Santalales; family Viscaceae; genus Viscum; species Viscum album. The sequence goes on from OY728165.1 coordinate 4,167,169, forward strand.
CAGCCCATGGCTACCTGCGGTAACCTAGTACATGGCATGTACTCATAAAGTACACAATGTGTACTTAGTAAATTTCTAGAAATTCCTCTTTTTCTAAAAACGACCAAAAAAGGAAAACATACCTAAAAAGAAGGTCTGGGATCTTACAAATACCAATAATAATATAATAATAAAATAAATGTCTTAAAAGCTAGACCTGAAGAAATATATTTTGGAATACCAATAAAGTAAGTCACACCATATTAGGATCAGCAACCAACTACCATGAATCACCTATGGTAATCATAGATACATCAATAATAATCATGTGAATTCATAAATAAAATAGTGAGGGTGGAGGAATTCCAAACCCATCACTATTTACAAAACTCCATGACTTACATGTTTAGTGTGGGTTATAAGGATACACCCTCTAACATCTTTAACAAAACCCATAATTCACTAGCTTAGGTTTGGTCAAAAATAGATCCCCCATTGAATCCCCTAGATAAAATTATAGAGATGCATCATACCTGGGATTCTCAAGGTTTGTGGTAAACAGAGGCATCCCTCTTAGGGTCCTATGTGTCAGTATGTAAGTACTGCATCCCTCTTGGGATTAAAAAAATGAATACATAGAGGCATCCCAAAGGGGTTCCATGGTCGTTGTAACCACCATAAGTCATGGGATAAAATTAGTGCACTGGGGTTGTTTGTGACACCAGACATTCATCTAGTAAAATATCCCTATTTAATTTAATTAATCTATTCATCATATTGAATTTAAGTAGTGGTGTTTCCATCAGGGGAGATCTCGAGCATCCATCTAATACTATAAGAATTCATAAATACTAAAGGGGAGTTATGAAAGTACAACTACCTTTCTGAAGATCTAAACCATTTATAAATAGCCCACGGTAGCTCAATCTAGTCTTGATGATGTCCAATCCAAGCCACATATATGCTTAAACCTAAAATTGGATAGCTCATGTAATGTCCACAAACATTAGTTTCATCATTAAACAATTTAATATAAAAATAAAAACAAAAGGGAATAACGGGTGGCATCTCATCATATGACTATTCCGTAATGAAAATATGAGTAACGAAATTTCAAATGTCAACCAATTACCTCCAAGTCCATTCCTAGTAAAATCCTTAGACAACAACGTCAAAACAACCACTCATTAGTTTAAATTTAAGAATCAAAGTGTTAGGAAAACACTGTGGAAACATAGCTCAATCAATTGGCATGTGGTGAGGTGCATAAAATCTCTTGGGATGTATATGATGTAGTCATAGTAAAATCCTAAAATGAAATAGTTGACTCCACCATGCTCTGATGGATCCGATGAATACCCCTAAATGGGAAGTCCTAAAATAAGTAATGATGGAAGGGAAATAGTGTAGAGGGTGGAAGGAGGAAGATCTTACCCATTGTTTTCATCGAATCAAACCCAATATCTTCTCAATAGATGAAAAACATAGGCATAGAGGATGAAGGATTGGTCGAGAGCTCCCATGCAGGCCCTCTAATTGCCCGATGATTCAAATGGGGTGAGCCCCGGTTTATCCATTTTAAAAATACATTCCCATGGGTTTCACATCATGTACCTATTTCACGGTGTGTAAAATATTCATGACATGAACTAGATAAACATTGTGAATTTTATAGGGAAATCATTGGGAGTTTACATCATGTATTCCATAGGGTGCATCCCATGAAAACAATTCACACCATGAATTAAATTAATGGCATGAATCTCTTGTTATATATTCATTCAGTATCCCAGTTTCCCATTCCTCCACCAGTACTTCCCCATAACATTTTGGAAATCCATTGGTACATATAACACATCCAAAAAACACCATGTTTGTGTGTTCAAACAATTAGAACCTCGTTCAAATCTTCAGTTCATAATAGGGCTCATCTACAAATAGAGAAAATTTCAAATCTTATCAAATTTTCAATGTAATGACCTGATCTTTTTGAATGATAATTGTTTCCTGAAATGGTGTGTTATATTATATTACACAACAAAACTATATCTCAATAATATTGAAGTAAGTATATTTTAATGTGACCATCAGGTTTCAAAAATAATATAAAGGTTATTCGATTATGATCATTGGTCAATATGACCCTTGGTCGATATGACCATTGGTCAATAAGAATGTTGGAATCTATACTCTAAACATTATGATTATTGTTTATAAATAGGAATGAAAATGGTTAATTAATGGAGAAATATAAGTATATGGCCTCATCTAGTAGAATCATGATTTAAGAAGACCATTTTTGGATCTTGGGAAGTAGGTGGAATCACTAGGCATTGTTATTGACCATTCCCAATCCAAACCTCAACATGTTAAGCTGGAACGAAATCACAAATGGGATATGTTCAAGTTATTGGAGATTACCACTCAGATGATGATATCAAAGCCGCCCCAATAGTCTATCTCTATTGAAGACATTACCCTTAGGTCGTATGATGGTTTTATTAGGGGTTATGTGTCAAGGCCGTAGTCACTAAAAGTGTAATCCCTTTGTTTAAATAAAATTTTTATTCCATTATTTCTGTTTTAAGAATAGATTTCCTCAAAAAATGAGATAGAATTTTATAGATTGATTTTTCAGGTAAAAATTGTACTTTTCAGAAAGATATAAATTTTCATATTATATTAATTTTTTAATAATAATGTTTATTTTTATTAAATAGTGTTTTAAAAACATTCCATTTTTATTTGAAATTATAAATAATTTTTTTTAAAAAATGTCAAAAAAAATACTATTCATTCACTATGCATTTTTCAATCTACTATTATTTTTAATAAATAAGTAATTTTATAGTTAAAAGATAAATTTATACAATTTAGAGAATTATTATGATAAAATAAATTTCATTTTTTAACTTAGAACATCGATATTACTTTAGTGTGACTTTATGAGAATTTTATAAAATACTTTATTTTTTCATGAATAATAAAAATACAGTTTGAGTTTTTCGATATGTTTAATGAAATTATTAATGATATAATAATAAATATAAAATTATGGTGGACACATGTGTATTAAAATATTATAATATTGTCCCAAGAGACCATCATCCTGATAAAGCACATGGTTTTTCAAATACCACAACTAAGGTGTCCAAGGAAATTAATAAAAAAACTCCCTCACATTTTCTATAAATACACACCCATTACTCCATTATATTTCACTCCCAGTTCTCTATCCATGAATCTATAATAGTATTACCTCCCAAAGAGTCTTCCCATGTCTACCTCAGTCCCCCAACGTCCCTATCTTTGAGTTTTAAGATTCACTCACCAAGGTAAGAGAAATCCCATCTTCTCATTTCCTTTCATGTTCTCTTTTTATGTGGTACGTCTTTCAAATATCCATACAATTTTCTTATTTAAATTTTATTCTATAACTTAACTTTATTAAGAGTATTTTATGAATGGGATATCTATATCCCCTGTTTTTTAATTTTTTCTAAAACCCAGATTCTTACCTATTATGTTGTAGGATTTTCATCTCAAAATTTCTCTCTTTTTATTAATAAATTATAATATTTTATTTTGTAAATAATCAAACTTATTTATTTTCAAAAGGTATTAAATATATGTCAAAATTTTCTATTTTAATCTCCTATTGACATACTTGAAAGCATCCTACAATTACTATGGGTTTAAAATGAAAAAACAATCTTGTTTTTAAGCACTTTCTAAAACACCGTGATTTTTATATGAAACATATTTTTTTATTCTATACAGGTTATTTATGAATTTTATTATTATAATCTATGTGGGTCATAGTAATTAATAAAAATTAAGGGTTCACCCTAATAATTCTCCAATGAATTGGCTAAATAATTTAATCTCTATAAATGACATGTTATATGATACCCTGGTGAATAACCTAGGTAATTTTTGTTACAATTAAGTGATAAACCTTGGTGATATTATATTGAATGACTAAATTAAATGTTTTAGACACATTTCCATGTTATTATTCATATTTATTTTATTAAGATATTCATATTTTTTTCTTTGTCATGCCTTTATGTATTTCTTTATGTTCTTATTGATATTACTCGAGATCATAAGTAAACTATTTCACTTGTTTTCCCCTTACTAGGCCTTTGACTCACCCTTTCCTTTGATCTATATCCCCAGGTTATGAGATGTAGTAATTTTATATAGGATAAACCTATGATGATTCATTTCAATTGGATTAGAAATAATTTTTATTTTTTCATGTATTACGTACCTTTTTTCCAAGACACTAACTTTAAATGATTCTCTATTTGTAAAATGTAATGAAAAGTTGTGTAATAAAAAGAAATGATACCATATTCAACCTGATCAAAAACACAATACGTTATACAAATATTTTTCAGCATAATGGAATCAATTTCATCATTAATTCATTATTTCATTAAGAAACTTCTCTAAAAGTCATATCTTTATTATTTGTCTTTGGGTCATCTTTTATAGTCAGAACTATAGTATACTTATTTAGAAGATGATTATTTTGATCTTCATCAAAAAGGAAAACTATGGGATTATGAGAAATAAAATTTAAATGTACATGTTTTTCCTACTTAATTGTTTTACTCCATTTAGGTTCAACTCAATAATCCTCATTATTATCAACAATTATATTTGAACTATATGAAGTAAAAGAGATGTGGGGGTGAGGAATAACCTCCTACACATAATATTTATGAAATTTATTTTTCAAAATATCTACATCCCATGATTAAGTAATTAAATTCTATTCTATATCCATAACTCGATATGTTTTTATATTTTCTTTATGTCAAAAAATACCTTTAATCTCTCTAGGACCTATTTTCATTCTTTTTGGATCAGGAACTCTATACTAAGCTAAAACCCCCATACATTAAAATATTAATTATTCTATATTCTAGAATTCCAAATTTCATAAAGGGATAACATAGTTTTGAAAGAATCAATCCTATTGTAAATAGTACATTAAGCCAATAAACCTTCTCCCCATAATTTAATGGCATCATAGATTTATTAAGCATCTAATTTTCCATTCTACTAATGTTTGACTTTTTATTTTAAACTAAGTCATTTTTTGGAGGTGTTTAAGGATAATTACTTTGATGAATTATACCAGTTTCTTTACAGAACACATTATATTCATTCTTAAACATTTCACCACCTTAATATAATCATTATACTATAATCCTTTTTTTTAATTGGTTTTCAACATTAGCTTTATACTTCTTAATCATATTTATTGCTTCACCTTTTATTCTATGATGATATATATCTTAATATCTACTACAATCATAAACAAATGTAAAAAAATCATTTTTCCTCCATGAGTTAGCAATCCATTTAATTAAAAAATATAAAAATGTATTAATTATAATATATAATAATTTCTCTCAACACTTCGAAATGTTTTTTAACTATTTTAGATTTTAGACAGGTTTCATTTTTATTAAATTCATTTAAAAGGTTAATTAAGTATAATTAATTCATTACCTATAATGAATTATAATTAAAATGTCACAAAGTATAATTCCATAAATTATAAAAATCAATTTGTTCAAAGAAAATTAAATCATATTATTAATTGATAGTTGATACATGCCTTCATTTGATTATCCCTTCTCCAGAAACATGACTCCCTTTGACAAGATTACTTTTCAAATTTGAATGAGACTAGAAATATTCTCTACATGGATGATCAATAGAGGCTAGATTATTTTTAATCTCGAGTATATACAACACATTTAGAAGAGACAACTTATTACTAGAAGTAAATTATATTTCCACACTTCCTTTATTGTGATACGGATGAATGCATTATTTATGATGTGTGCTTCCTTCATGAAAGTACTTTTGTCAAATGTTATGATCATTAAATGATCCTTTCACACATGCATTGTTACTATAGAATCAAACCAATATCACATCTTCATCCAAGTCATATTGACATCAGATATCATGACAAATATATTTTCTTTTACCAACATATTTTCATTGGGTTTGTTTACTTTCTTAAAATGGAAACAATATCCTATGAAATTCACTGGTTTTCCATAGAAAAAACATTATCCTTTAACCTTTTATGGATTTTATTTCATCTTGAATTTTTGAACATTCTTCTTGACGTGTAAGGAATTTTTCATTGGTGTCTTTTCATCAATGATATAAGCCTTTTTATCAAATACAAAAGTCATAATCATGTCTCTAAACATTGATTCTTCTTCAATGTGAAGAAGATTTTCAAAATGTTTCAAGGAAATATTCTCATTATTTTTAATGTGTGATTTACCAAATTAATTCCACATGGGTGGTAATTTAGAAATAATTTCACCAAAATGGAATGTGTATGGTATATTAATTTTAAGGTAAATAATCATGTTTGTTATAATTCTGAGCTCAAGAATTTTTTCCAGTAGAAACTTATTATAAACCATCTTGAAGTTAAGATACAATGAAAAAAGAAATTTATGGTACCTTATTTGATATATTTATAATTAAATTTGAGTTAATTCCATGTCTCTTGAGTAGAATTCATTTGGAAAAAATATTCATAAAGGAGATTATATAATGTGTTATTAATATTTCCTTCACACCAAACCTCATCGTCCTTACGTTTTTCCTCATTGCGTGGATGTATTCAACTTGATTCATGTCAATGGACTTTTCATCGGGATTTGGAGTAGCTAGTTGAGATGAGAGGAAGGTTTGGTTCTAGAATTTATAAAATATTCAAAACTGTTAGAAGAAGATTTATCTTTTCTTTCAATCAGGATAAGTTATTTTCTCCAAAAAGTTTAGGTTTGACTATATATTTGTTCGTCACTAAAAGGGATTCAGACTCCATATTCTATGGTCTGCTTTGTTCAAAAAATTTAGATTATTGGAAATTAAGAAGGTAGATTGTGAAGATAGTGTATATTTTTAATATTTATTCATGGATGATATTCACTATTCAAAATGTTTTCATCCACCCCCCCCCCCATTTATGTAATAGGGTTCTCGATGGTAATTTCCAAAAAGGATTTCACTGTGATGTTGGGAATGTCAAACATTAAAATTCAGACATCTCCACAATGTCAATTCTAATATAATATATATACATAGTTTTAGATTTACGATATTAACTAAATGATCTCATAATTCCTCTTATTTATATATCAAAAAAATATGTGATTCACACCAATTAGATCTCACCATTTTGGACAAAATACACTTTTATTCAATCAAAACAAAGCAACTTTTGGAGAGAGGAAACATATCGGATTTTATATTTCGAAATCTGATAATTATAAATAATCTCTTAATTAGCCAGTTTAATAATAAAATTGTTTTCTTTTTTTATATATTTATATACCAAAACCTCTTACAAAAAATATATATTTTAAAATAGTTTCAAAACCAATTTGGGATATATATTCTTTTGTGTAAAAACCCATTTCAAAAGATCTTTTTAATAAGGAATGAGAGTTTAATCATATTTCCAATGTGTTATTCTACATGTTTGTTTCCAACTCATAAATCCTCACCGCCATAAAATGTGGGTCCCACCAAAAACGGTTTTGTTTATTTATTTTAATAAAACTATAACATCTGATACTTTTGTGAGTCCCTCTTCCTGATCCACTCCATGTTTCGCATTTGTGTAGTTTGTTCTATGATTCATAGTCTTCTTCCATTTTCTAATTCCCCAAGTTCCCCAAAACCTCTCTTCAATGATCTATGAGGTGTCAATTTTTTGTGATCTATGACAAGCATAACTTCCACAAGTGGTGAACCCTTTCCGATAACCGAGATTTTCCATTAGTGGAACACCTCTTCCATGGTCCAATATTTGGTAAACAAAGACCACTTTTTCATTTTTTTTTATTATATTCCATTAATTTATATGATATTTGCATTGTCATCCAACTACTTCTTGAGTTCATGGAGCTCTATAGGTTCCATCCTATAAGGAGTAATGGACACCGGTATCACATTAGGCACCTGGTTGATAGTGAAATAGACCTATCTCTCAAGAGGTAAGCTAGATAAATCATCCAAGAATACATCCCTAAAATGATACAAAATAGGAGGGAAATCATCCAGTTGAATTCCCAACTTATTCATAAACTGGATTTCCATCTGGTTTATCACCCTACATAGCCTTTAATTCTTGCGTCCATCTCAAATAGCTTGAGTAACCAATTCATCTCTATGAATATACGTGATACCCTCAAGTTATTTAAAGTAACCCTGTTGATAATTGTATTGCAATTGGAAATAATAAGGAATAAGAAATTCCATAACAAGAATGAAATAAAAGTCGTTCATCTTTAGGAAAATAAAATTCCACAGTAAATGGTACCCACCTATCTCAAGGGGAACCCCTTGCACTGGTGTATACCCTCATAATGAACTCCCAAAGGCATGTTGAGAGCCATGATTCCACATAAGTACTCTATAGATATGCCCATACTCTTTGTAACTGTAGAAGATATGAAGGAAATTAATGGACCTATATAAAGTTGGGAAAAACTGAATTATAGTTTACCATGAGAATACCTATTATAGTTTAAGGTCTCAAACTCTACTCTTATAGAGTAGGATTCACTGAATAGATATTGTCTAAACCACGACCCTAAGATACTACATAACTAGCCCAGGTAAGTCCGTTCTACCAATTCTTAATCTCTGAGGCCTGACTACCTCTTCCATGGACACCTCCTCTACCTAATCAGACAATAGAAGACCAAATTCTATCTTCACCTAAAGTCACTGATCTTGTGCCTAATGTTGGTGCTAGCACATAACCCTATTCACTAGTCACAAGATGAAGGGGTCGATAAATTCCCTTTAGGTGTCCCATCCTTCCACAATCTCGAAACTTGATCAGGATCCTCATAGATTAGGGATTACAGTATCTTTCCTGGCCACACTCGTGACACGCCACTTAGTTGTTTGTTCATGACTCTAGGCTAGTATTTACCCCACATGAACCCTTAAACCGACATTTCCTATTGCTTGAAAAACCACATACTTATTTGGATACTGAACTGACCTGACTCACATTGTCATATTCCTTCGGGTACTGCCCATTGACGAGGGTCTGGTTCACAATCTCAGAAACTGTGTCCATCCGAAAAATGTTCACCTATGATCGGATATCATAAGAAATCCCATCCAAAAATTACCTCCCAGTAGTCATCTGATCACTAGTCAAGGTCGGTGACAAAATTCAGTAAATCATGATGATTAATCTATCACCAACATTTCACCTTTCTAAAAGTGCATGATCTCCTAACATCCCCCAAGACACTCATTTCTCCCCACCTTTCCCCCTCACCAGTCACCGCCACTCCCCCATTCTCCCCTCAGCATCCCCTCCCCTAATCCCCCACTACCACCTTGCTGTCGTACCCCTTTCCCCCTTTCCACAGCTCCCTAATCCCCCTTTTGTAACTACCAACTTTTCCCTTTCCCCCTTATTGTGGCTCATCACCACTCCCTTTCCCCCAACAGTATCTCTTGACTGGGCCCTAATTGTCTATACCTAAGCCATCGTTGCTACAGTTAAATCATGCACTGTCGTAAATTTTTCATATTTTTTATATTTTTGTTCCTATAGTGTTTTGAGTTGATTTATTATTTACTAGGGTTGATTTAGTATGTATTATGGTGTAATTTATGGGTTATTTTTATTATTGTCATTGAATTGGTTTGATTATAGTAATGGAATTATAATAAGAGTTTCCAAATATAATATAATTTTATGAATGAAGTAATTTTTTGATGTTTTTTATATCTAAAATGAGATTTAGTAGTTAGAAAACCATTATTTAATAACATAATAATTTTAAAACATTTTTTCTAAATTTTATATTGAATTATTTTTTATTTCCCTGAATTATTTAAAAACATTAATAGTTTTAATGGTTGGTGTTTTATGTATGAACGATTGTTTTTTATTGGGTTTCATAATGGATTTGAAAAAGGTTTTTAATGTGAATAATATTTTAAAATATTTAAAATAGTATTGATTATTTAAAAAAATAAATGTTATTTTAAAGAGTAAGTGAAGTTATAGAAATTAAATTTTTCTTGTTTTCTAAATGATTCAAAATACATTTATGTTTAAAAAACTGAAAAAATTTTATGGTGTATTTACATGTATGAAGTTTCTATTGATCTTTTTATTTAATGTTTTTTTCTTTTAAGTGGAAAAGGAAAAAATTTAATGGTCTTTTAAATGTCATGGGTTCTATTTCTTGTAATTTTTATTTGATTAAAAAGGATTCATTTAATTTGTGTCATGGAGTATTTCTTATTTGGGACTATGTTTTCTATTATTTATAATTTTCATTCTATATTTTTTTGAGGAAAATGGTGAAATTAATTTCTTTAAGATAGTCCAAAGGGTGATTCCTTTTTCTATCTAGGTATATTTTCATTTTAAAATATTCATGGTTTTCAGTTTTGGGTGTTATTCATCCTGAGACTTGAGTAGATGAATTTTATTTAGTGGTTCTTGATTGGTGTGATGATTTGGATTTTATAGATGCCTTTTTACCAATGGAATGATGATCATCTTGGTGATGCTTTAGTTTTTATCCTATATTTTTAAATGAATTTACATTTACTATGAATATATTTTATATTTCAGAAATCCAAGAATATTCAAGATAGTCTAAAAAAACTATTTCACCAGTTATCATAGTGTAAAGTTCTTTTTTCAAGATACAAAAATCATTAATTTCTATTAATCAAAGAATGATATAGCTATAGATATAATAATGTTTCATCAATATAAAATAAAAATTCATAATATGAGAAGAATAAAAATTAGAGTTATTTTAATGTTGTATAGAATCATATTTATTTTTAATTTGTGTTATGACGATTGAATACCCTTCCCTGGTCAATGAAAAAGTTGTGTGATATCTAATTTTGATTGCACCTATTTGATTTACCATTTATATCTTAATATATGAATATATAGGGAGAATTTTGAAATCTAATACCAATAGATAAAAATTGGATTAATTTACCTCGAAACAATCCTCGGTAGGCCAACGTTTTGGATGAATATTTATATCATGAAATTGCAAAACGATCGGTGGATGGTAGAATAAAAAATAATTATCCTAATTGAAAATTCAAGTGATTGATTAATAAAAACGAGGTATACGATAATTTGCAATGGAAAAGGGTTCCGTCTCAATATGTACAATGGATTTAGTGTGGTAAAAATAATTTTATCGAAATTCAAAATAATACGAATCCTGTCAAAAAAATACCAAGGGACCCAAAAAAGGACAATTTAGTTCAAAATTTTCTAAATGATGCATTTGTATATAGAAGAAATAATTTCCATGATTTTAGTAGATCCAAATAACCTTTAGTTGATCCTAATTAGGTTAATATTTCTCAGAAAATGAGGGACAAAAAAATGAGTTTTATGAATTAGTTAAAGACTTACAACAAGAATTTTATGAAGGTTAGGGAATGTATTCAACGTTATCTTTTCTAATTAACTTGTATCATATCATGTTACTCTGTGGAATTAATAAAAAATAAATTTCTAGGATTTTATATTTTCATCATGGTGAATTTCGTAAAGATAAAATGCATAAAACATTATATGTATAATGACCCATAATTTACATACATTGTAAATACTTCAAAATTAAAGCACACTTATTAAAACATATAACAAATCCATGAAAGGACTATATAGGTATAGTGTATTTAGAAACTAGGAGACATAAACAACTGGTTCATAAAGCATTTACATTGTCTCCCATTTATTTCATCATATCTAGAGTCCCATTTGGCATATCCTAAATAATAACCTTCTTCCGAACCTGGGGAATGAAAATATACAAAAGAGGGAGCTCAAATTCTCAGTAAGGGTATACAAAAGAAATATCAATCACATCATATTCATAAGAACATAACATTTTGGAAATCTTAACCTGCAAATGAGAACATAATTTCATATCATGGGATAAATCATAGAAGTGAAATGTAATCCAAATAATCATAACATAAAACATGAAACTTTTTGGCATACACACATAATCATAGAGAATCATTTCTTAGTAGTCAAGACTCATAGCCAAGACTATCTCAGCGAACAAATTCCATTTCTGAACCGAGTTCACTCCTCGTTTCAGTACTGTTTCACTGAACCGGTTTAACCTATCATTCCAGCCATGTCTATCTCATGAGATATAAATCTTTACCCAATGCATTGGAGGGAAATATAGGTCCCATCCATCTCATAATGAAACCATTCTTATGTGTGCCACAAAAATCATAAATCATACATCATTGCATAAGCCATGTAATAAAAATGGGATTCTTAAACATCATGACATCATAAAACAATTCATATAAGAAAAGGAATTCATAAAAATAATTCCATCACAACATAATCAAATCGATTTAATAATAGGGATAGAAACAGAACCCTATATTATCTTAGAAGGAATATAATTTTGATAAAACACATGAACTCCATTTTTGAGGAAAATATCCTTTCTACTTCAAAAATATTTTTCCTTTCTTAACAAGTCATAAAATTTTAAACTAAAAGAAGTTGATTAAAAATATACTTGAAAAATTGTAAAGGAAGCTTCTTGTAAATAATGTTTTAAAAATCCATTCATGCCGTATAAGTTAAAAAAAACATTCTTCTCGTACTTTTGTCGGAAAAGTCAAAAAGTACCTCGTACAAAAAATGACAAAAGATTTGTTTAATATCTTTTTCTAAAAACTCACTGAAGGGTAAAATTGGATATAAAAAATAGTATAATGATATAAATATTACATATTGAAGAAACATGGATGTGGATGATAAATATTCCCTAGTAAATTATGACGTATAAACAATCTCGGATGAAAATTGAGATTGCGAGGTTGTCCCTTACCTTAGGTCTGATTTGCTTCGTAAGTGTCCGAACCTCCTATATAATGATTTAAATAATGTAATTGAATTATTCCAGAATCATAATCATTGTTATGATATCATATATGGCCATATTCTTAGCTTCTTATTAGTAATATTTCATTGCTACTTGTTATTCGGGTGTTTATTACTTTTTGTTCTTTTGCGTGTTTTGTCGAATAAATTCTTATTCTTCTATTTAGGTTATAGATACATCATTTCCAGAATGGTATTAGTGTAATTTATATCATATTCATTCATTCAATTCATTTATATAATCATTATGCAATGAAGATCATGTAGAATGAGTCGCATCACATCGTGGAGACGGTATTCCGTACGTATGCATGATCGATGATATCATTCCAATGATTGTGGAATTGTATTAGAGTGTATGTATACTAATTTAGAAACAATATCACTTTACAATAATAATATATAGTTATTATTTACACCATTATACCCATCCAAGTAAGGTGGTGCTGGAAAATAAATTACACCACGACGTGGAGACGGTATTCTGTACGTACGCTGGCGCGGTGATTTCATTTTCCGTGGGATGGATAGATGGTGAAATAGGGATGTTTAATACCTATAATATCATACCAGTATATTAGTGATACTGATTTTATTACTTCATAATGAAACAACTAAAGAAGAAGAAGTGGAATAAGAAATAAAATTGAAAGAATCGGTAACAGACATTACCTCTTCTTTGAAGCGCCACTTTGAGACCTCCTCTTAGGGCACTAAAATTGGTATTTGAACAAGACCAGGACCTCTATGATTTTTCTAGGGAAGTGTAGAAGAGAATTTGGCAGGGGTTGGCCGAGCTTGAAGGCTCAATGTGGTGTGATGAAGAGATGGGGGATTTGCCCTTTTATAAGGGAGGAGAGGGGCACCTTTGGAAAAACAAAAACTATTATTTTATTATAATGTCATATTCGGTTTTTAATATCTCAAAATTGATTTATTTAGAATATAAGGTGGGTATGGGTATAAATACTCTCATCCAATAGAATTTAGACAAGTTTAGGTCATTATATTAACCTTATCTTTTAGTTTTAACTCTTAGTTAATTAGATTGACATTTACCATGTCCCTTTTTATTTTTATATTATATAGTTAATAAACATACCATATACATAAAAGAGACCCCCAAGTGGTCCATTAATGATACACCTATCATGATATAAGTATCTTTGCCGAACCTTAGATTTTTAGGAATATAATAACAATTAATAATATAATATTTGTTTTAAAAAATATTTTATGTCAATTTTGAAACTATTTGGTATTTGATTTTTGTGAAAATCATAACAGAAATATTAGTTCGACAAAAGTTAATTACATCAATAATAACATGCCATATTAACCTATAAATTTATTTTAATTCATAAAAAGTCTCAAATTATATTTAGTTGGGTATTTATAACATCAGTTATGTCAATATTTCATTAATAAGATAATTACTGCATCATCATTGTCTCATAAATAAATTACATTATTTATTGTCTAAAAATTAAAAATAAAATACCATTATGTAGTAAATAATTTTATATTTCTAATGAATATTTATAGTCGAATTTATCTTATGTATAACCCTATATTAAAAATGATTTTGTTATTAAACATTGATTTTAACTATTTTAACCCTTCTTTAAATAAATTAATAATAAATGTCTTAATCTAATCCAAGTGGGCCTAAACGGTCATATTTTATTCCTAAGGTTTTTTTTGGTCGAATTAAACTTATCCAATAGAATTAGGACATTTTTAAGTTAATAATAATATCATTTTTACCCTTAATTACCCTATTTACTTTTAACTGTGCTAAAAAAAGTAAAAAGTTACTATTCACCAAAAATTATTTTCATCTCGTTGAACCACATTTTAGTCCTTGATATTAACCATGCCTCTCATATTTTCGAAATTTCAATCACAGAAGCAGTAAAATTATGTTTTATGTGAATTTGGAAATTCTCCTTGGAGGTGGGTAAAAGACGGTGAATAGTTCAATAAAATTTTATATATCTAAAATTATTATAAAATGACTCCAATGAATTGAATTGAACTTATATAGGTATTATGTATCAATTTTTACCTAAAATAAATTTAAATAAAATAAAAAATTATTTAAATAAAAATTTGGTTTTTAAATAGTAACCCAGTGTTTTCACTATTCATCAAAAATTGAATGTTTTCAGAAAAATACCAAAATTTCACCCTACAATAATTTCGATATTCCAAATACAAAAATGAAGTCCATTTTGAAAAATAAAATTTACAAAATTTCAAAACGTGGGTATTACTATTCATAACGGCTAGTTTTAATAATATTTTAATATCCTATCGTTGTTTAGTGAAACTCGGTATTGCGTACGACGCAAGCTATCGAGGAAGGTCGTGGTTACATGTAAAGTAAGACAAGCTAGTTTTGTGTGTAGTGAAAGATTCTTTTGATGATTTATATAACATAAAAACAAAATATTTCTCCTAAAAGTCTCGGGTGTTACATTCTACCCCCCTTAAAAATGAATTTCGCCCTTGAATTTCATCACTTTGTAACAAACGGATGAGGATACCTCTCCCTCATAATATCATCAAGCTCCCATTTAGCTTCATCAAATTGGTGGTTCCTCCACAAAACTTTCACCAAGCGAGTGGTCTTGTTCCGTAAGACTTTTTCTCTATGATTCATAATCTCTATTGGCTGTTCTTCATAAGAAAGATCTTTCTCCAGTGGTATAACTTCTGAGCTAAGTACATGTGAAGGATCAGGTATGTACTTTCTCAGGAGAGATACATGGAACACATCATGAACTTGGGAGAGATTTGGTGGAAGTGCCAATCGGTATGCTACCATCCCAACACGATCCAGTATTTTGAAAGGACCGATATATCTAGGGCTCAACATTCCCTTCTTCCCAAATCTCATAACCCTATTTCAATGAGATATTTTTTAGAACACTTTATCACCCACTTCAAAGTCTAGGTCTTTTCTTCGTTTGTCGGAATAACTTTTTTGTCGACTCTGAGCTGCTCTAATGTGTTGTTGAATAGATCTGACCTTTTCTGCCATCTCATCAACAAGATCAGGTCCTAATAGCTTTCTTTTCTCAACTTCATCCCAGAAAGTTGGAGTCCTGTATTTATTTCCATATAGAGCTTCATAAGGAGCCATCTGAATACTAGATTGAAAGCTATTATTATAAGAAAATTTCACCAAAGGTAGCTGTTGATACCAACCACCTTTTAATTTCATAGAGCAAGCACTCAACATATCTTCTAGAGTTTGAATTGTCATCTCAGACTGACCATCTGTCTGAGGATGATAAGCAGTGCTGAAACTCAACTCTGTATCCATAGTATGCTGAAGACTTCTCCAGAACTTCGAGGTAAATCTTGGATCCCGATCAGATATAATGGAAATTGGTACTCCATGCAATCTTACCACTTACTTTACATATATCCAAGCAAGCTGATCTAGAGAGAAATCCTCTCTAATATCAATGAAGTGTGAAGACTTTGTAAGACGATCTACTATGACCCAGATAGCATTATTGCCTTTGGATGTTTTAGGATGTCCGGTGACAAAGTCCATAGTGATGTTTTCCCACTTCCATTCAGGTATGGGTAATGGTTGTAACATCCCTTTAGACATCTGTCTCTCAGCTTTAACTGGATGAAAAACCAAGCATCGAGAGACATATTCAGCAACGTCTCTTTTCATGTCATCCCACCAGAAGTACTCTTTTAGGTCACTATACATCTTCGTGCTTCCAGGATGAATAGATAATGAAGAACTCTGAGCCTCATCCAGCAGCTCCTTCTTTAATTTTGGTATGGGAGGAACACAAACCCAATTCCTAAACATCATTATCCCATCACAATCAAGGTTGAATTCAGGAATATTTCTCAACTTGTTTTGTAACTCTACATCTTCTTTCTGCGCCTCTTTAATCTTCACATGTATAGATGGTTGAATATTCAATTGAGAAAGATACGATTTTCCCCTTTCATTATAATTCCAAGATCCATCCTTTTTAAATCCATAAATATTGGATCTTTTGTGATCCTCATCATGGATAAACTAGCATGGTCTTGTCGACTTAATGCATCTTCCACCCTGTTTTCTTTCCCAGGGTGGTAATGAATTGAGCAGTCATAATCCTTAATCATCTCCAACCATCTTCTTTGGCTCATATTCATCTCCTTTTGTTTGAAAATATACTTTAAACTTTTATGATAAGTATAAATATCACACCTTTCACCATAAAGATAATTCCTCCAAATCTTTAATGCAAAGATTACCACAGCTAACTCCAAATCATGAGTTGGGTAATTTTTCTCATGGATTTTCAACTGTTGTGTGGCATAAGCTATCATCATATCATTTTTCATAAGAACACACCCCAACCCCTTCTTGGATGCATCACTCTAGATCACAAACCTTTCTCCACTACAAGGCAGTGTGAGAACAGGTGCACTGGATAAACCTCTTTTCAACTCCTTGAAATTCACTTCACATTCCTCCGTCCACACAAACATAACTCCTTTTAGAGTCAACTTGGTGACTGGATTAGATAATCATGAAAAATATTTCAAAAAACGTCAATAATATCCAGCCAACCCAAGAAAACATAGGATCTCGGTTAATATTGTTGGTCTCGACCATCTTTCGATAACCTCTATTTTTTCTGGATCCACATATATCCCCTCTTTTGAGATTATGTGACCCAAATATGAAACTTTTTGAAGCCAAAATTCACACTTGGTAAATTTGTCATAAAGCTTCTCCTTTCTTAGGGTCTTCAATACAATTCTAAAGTGATCGTCATGTTCTTCCTTGCCCTTTTAATAGACAAGAATATCATCTATAAAGACTACCACAAACTGATCAAGATAGTCTCTAAAGACTCTATTCATCAGATCCATGGAGATAGCAGGGGAATTAGTAAGGCCAAATGGAATCACTATAAATTCATAGTGTCCATACCCTGTACGGAAAGTCGTCTTTGGTATATCCTCCCTTTTGACCATTAATTGATGATACCCTTAACAAATATCAATATTGGAAAAGTATTGAGCTCCGCATAGTTGGTCAAATTAGTCATCAATACGCGGGAGAGGATATTTGTTCTTGATAGTGATCTTGTTATGTTCTCGATAATCAATGCAGAGTCTCATTGATCCATATTTCATCTTAACAAACAGAACAGGTGCTCCCCAAGGTGACGCACTAGGGCGTATGAATCCCTTATCAAGATTCTCTTGAAGTTGCTTCTTCAATTCCTGCAACTAAATTGGGGACATTCTATAAGGTGTCTTTGAAATAGAAAAAGAACCCGGTATGAGTTCTATTGAAAACTTGACTTCACGATTTGGTGGAAGACCCGACAATTCCCCCAGAAGGACATCATCAAACTCCCGTACAATGGGAATATTATTAATCGTGAGTTTCTCACCAACCATTTGAGATAAATAACCTTCATTTAGTGGAATCAAGACCTATAAGATGGAAGAAATTTCTATTGGAAGTTTATGTTCATCCTTGCATCGATAGACGATCATAGATTGATCTGGAATATGAAATGTGACATCCATTCTTTGGAAATTGATATGAGATCCATATAGAGAAAGCCAATCCATGCCAAAAATCACATCAAATTCCACTATAGGAAGGATCACAAGATTTGCAGGAAGCACATTCCCAAAAACTTCAATCGGAGAAGAATTATAAACTTCTGATGAAACTGTTGTGCCATTAAGGGTTGTCACAGCTAACTCAATATCTAATTGTTGAGGTAATACGGTGATACCCTTATAAAATTCTACAGAAATAAAAGAGTGGGTGGATCTAGAATCAAATAAAACATTTGCTACTTTAGATTGGATGGTATGTGTACCTTTCACCACTTCGTTGTCGTACTCTATATCACTGATAATAATTTCATGCGACTTTCCTTTTCCTTTTCCCTTAAGAGTTTGTTGACGACGATCATCATCATCCACCCTTGGATTAGGGCATTGATTGGCATAATTCCCCATTTCCTTTCACTTTAAACAGTGAAGTTAATTAGGTTCATTCTGTGTATCCCTTCCTTTATTTGCATCCTTAGACATATTCTTCCCATTATTTCGACATTCAATTTCTCGATGACCTTCTTCTCCACACTTATAACATTTTCTTGTCCCCTTAAGACAATTTACTCCATGTTTCTTTCCACACTTTGAGCATAAGGTAAAACTCATCTTCTTTTTAGTGTGCTATTTATATTTTCCTTTGAATTCCATTTTCCTCTTCTAATAAAACCCATATTAATGATGGGTTACTCCAATCTCCATCTCAACTTTGAGATCACATAGAAATATTTCCTCGTAGCTATTAAAGTCCCTTAAGGCTAATGCCCTTCGAAGACTTGGTTTTAAGCCACTAATGAATCGATCGATCTTACTCTCAGGTTGGATAATACTACCAGAAGCGTACCATGCATGTCTGGTAAAATTTTCTTCGTAGGTACCAACAGATTCATCATAATTTTTCTTTAGTTCATTAAATTCTTTCACCATATTTGTTCGGAGAATACTAGGTAAGTAATTATTGAAAAATAAGTTCTTGAAATCATCTCATTCCATGGACTCAATTTCATCCATTTTCCTCAAATTTTTATAAGATTCCACCATTGGTCTGCATCTCCTTCCAAACGATACACTACTAATATGACTTTATCATGTTCAGAACATTGAAGAACTGAAAATATCTTTTCAGTGGTACTGATCCATTGTTCAGACACTAATTGATCAATAGACCCGCTGAATGAGGGTGGACGCTGCCTCATGAAGGATTCAATAGAATGTTGCTCCTTCTTTTGCTTGTTTGGAAGTATTGCATGATTCATAGCTTGGGAAAGTTGTGTGAGCATGGCTACAAGATTTTGCATTCCAGCTCCCATAACGTTTGGTTGCTCGGGGGGACAATCATTGCATTGCCCGTCGCATTCCACATTAACACGTTTCCTTCGGGTTCCAGCCATTGACTAAAACCAAGAAGAATTGTGTGAGAAACACTAATTATAATAGGAAAAACACATAATCAAGAATAAAATTTCACACTTAAGGTCTTATCATAGGTTGTTCATGGCCATTTCTAAAACACTATGATTGTGTTCTATGCTTAGACTTATCCTTAGGGTTCTTACTTAGGCTTTCACATCCTAATTTCCAAAGGATAAATATACATTTCCTCTGATACCAACTATAACGACCCATACATTACATACATTTTTAATACATCAAAATTGAATCACACTTATTAAAACATATAAAAAAACCATGAAAGGACCATATAGGTATAGTGTCTTTAAAAACTGGGAAACATAAACAACTGGTTCATAAAGCATCTATATTGTATCCCATTTATTTCATCATATATAGAGTCTCTTTTGGAATATCCTACTTAATAACCTTCTTCCTGACCTGGGGAAAGAAAAAATACAAAAGGGTGAGCTCAAATTCTCATTAAGGGTATAAAAAAGAAATATCAGTCACATCATATTCATAAGAACATAACATTTTTGAAATCTTAACCTGTAAAAGAGATCATAATTTCATAACATGGGATAAATCATAGTAGTGAAATGTAATCCCAATAATCATAACATAAAACATGAAACTTTGTGGCATAAACACATAATCATATAGAATCATTTATTATTAGTCAAGACTCATAGCCAAGGCTATCTTAGCAGACAAAGTCCTTTTCTGAACCGAGTTCACTCCTCGTTTCAGTCATGTTTCACTGAATCGGTTTAACCTGCCGTTCCAGCCATGTCTATCTCATGAGATATAAATCATTACCCAATGCATTGGAGGGAGATATAGGTCCCAACCATCTCATAATTAAACCATTCTTATTTGTTCCACAAAAATCATAAATCATACATCATTGCATAACGCATGTAATAAAAATGGGATTCTTAAACATCATGACATCATAAAACAATTCATATAAGATAAAGGAATTAATAAAAATAATTCCATCAAAACATAATAAAATAAATGTAATAATAGGGATAGAAACCGAACCCTATATTATCTTAGATGTAAAATAATTTAGATAAAACACTTGAACTCCATTCTTGAAGAAAATATCCTTTCTACTTCAAAAATATTTTTCCTTTCTTAACATGTCATACAATTTTAAACTAAAAGAAGTTGATTAAAAATAAACTTGAAAACTCGTAAAGGAAGATTCTTGGAAAAAATGTTTTAAAAATCCATTCATGCCGTATAAGTTAAAAAACATTTTTCTCGTACTTTTGTCGGAAAAGTCAAAAAGTACCTCGTACGAAAAACGACAAAAGATTCCTTTCATATCTTTTTCTAAAAACTCACCGAAGGGTAAAATTGGATATAAAAAATTGATAAGGATATAAATATTACATATTGAAGAAACATGGTTGTGGAAGATAAATATTCCCCAGTAAATTCTGAAGTATAAACAATCTCGGATGAAAATTGAGATTACGAGGTTGTCCCTTACCTTAGGTCTGATTTACTTCGTAAGTGTCTGAACCTCCTGTATAATGATTTAAATAATGTAATTGAATTATTAAAGAATCATAATCATTGTTATGATATCATATTTAGCAATATTCTTAGCTTCTTATTAGTAATATTTCATTGCAACTTGTTATTCGGGTGTTTATTACTTTTTGTTCTTATGCGTGTTTTGTCAAATAAATTCTTATTCTTCTCTTTAGGTTATAGATAACTCATTTCCATAATAGTATTTGTGTAATATATATCATATTAATTCATTAAATTCCTTTATATAATCATTATGAAATGAATATCATGTAGAACGAGTCGCATCACATCGTGGAGACGGTATTTCGTACGTACGCCCGAGTGATGATATCGTTCCCATGATCGTGGAATTCTATTGCAGTGTATGAATATTATTTCATAATCAATATCACTTTAAAATAATCATATATAGTTATTATTTACACCATTATACCCATCCAAGTAAGGTGGTGGTGGAAAATAGATTACACCACGGCGTGGAGACGGTATTCCGTACGTACGCACGCGCAGTGATTTCGTTTTCCTTAGGATGGATAGATGGTGAAATAGGGTTGTTTCATACTTATAATAACATAATAGTATATGAGTGATACTGATGTTATTACCTCATAACGAAACAACTAAAGAAGAATAAGTGGAAGAAGAAATAAAGTTGAAAGAATCGGTAACGGACATTACCTCTTCTTTGAAGAGCCACTTTGAGACCTCCTCTTAGGGCACTAAATTTGGTCTTTGAAGAAGACCAGGACCTCTAGTATGTTTCTAGGGAAGTGAAGAAGAGAATTTGTTAGGTTTTGGAAAAGCTTTAAGGCTCAAAGTGGTGTGAGGAAGAGAGGGAGGAGGTGCCCTTTTATAAGGGAGGAGAGGGGCACCTTTGGAAAAACTAGAAATTTTATTTTATTATAAAGTCATATTCGGTTTTTAATAGCTCCAAATTGATTTATTTAGAAGATAAGGTGGGTATGGGTATAAATCATCTCATAAAATAGAATTTAGACAAGTTTAGGTCATTATATTAACCTTATCTTTTAGTTTTAACTCTTAGTTAATTAGATTGACATTTACCATGTCACTTTGTATTTTTATATTATATTGTTAATACACTTACCATATACATCCAAGAGACCCCCAAGTGGTCCATTAATTATATACCTGTCATGATATATTTATATTGTCTGAAACATATATTTTTAGGAATATAATAACAATTAATAAATTTATATATTTGTTTTAAAAACTAATTTATGTTAATTTTGACACTATTTGGTAATTGATTTTTGTGAAAATCATAATAGAAATATTAATTCGAAAAAAGTTAATTAAACCAATAATAACATGTCATATTAACCTAGGAAATTATTTTAATTCATAAAATGTCTAAAATTACATTTATTTCGGTATTTATAACATCAATTATGTCAATATTTCATTAATAAGATAATTACTGTATCATCATTGTGTCATAAATAAATTAAATTATTTATTGTCTAAAAATTTCAAATAAAATACGATTATTTAGGAAAGCGGTTTATCTTTCTAATTAATATTTATAGTTGAATTTATCTTATTTATAACCCTATATTAAAAATGATTTAGTTATTAAACATTGATTTTAACTATTTTAACCCTTCTTTAAATAAATTAATAATAAATGTCCTAATCTAATCCAAGTGGTCCTAAATGGTCATATTTTATTCCTAAAGTTGTTTCTGGTCGAATTAAACTTATCCAATAGAATTAGGACATGTGTTAGGGTAATAATAATATCATTTTTAACCTTAATTACCCTATTTACTTTTAACCGTGGTAAAAAAAAGTAAAAAGTTACTATTCACCAAAAATTATTTTCATCTCATTAAACCACATTTTAGTCCTTGATATTAACTGTTTCTCTCATATTTTCTAAATTCCACTCACAGAAGCGGTAAAATTAAGATTTATGTGAATTTTGAAATTCTCCTAGGAGGTGGGTAAAAGACGGTGAAAAGTTCAATAAAATTTTTATATATCTAAAATTATTATAAAATTACTCCAATGAATTGCATTGAACGTATATAGGTATTATGTATCAATTTTGACCAAAAAAATTTTAAATAAAATAAATAATTATTTAAATAAAAAATCAGTTTTTAAATAGTAACCCAGTGTTTTCACTATTCATCAAAAATTGAAAGTTTTCATAAAAATACCAAAATTGCACCATAGGATAATTTCGATATTCCGAATCCAAAAATGAAGTCCATTTTGAAAAATAAAATTTACAAAATTTCAAAAAGTGGGTACTACTATTCATAATGGCTAGTTTTACTAATATTTTAATAGCATATCATTGTTTAGTGAAACTCGGTATTGCGTACGACGCAAGCTATCGAGGAAGGTCGCGATTGCGTGTAAACCAAGCCAAGCTAGTGTTTTGTGTAGTGAAAGATTCCTTTGATGGTTTATATAACCTAAAAACAAAATATTTCTCATAAAATTATTGGGTGTTACAATATGAGATGAAGAAAGTCTTCAACAAACATGGACATGATTATAAAAAGACACGTGCATTCCATAATTATTTCATTATTTATTAGGGAGAAGAATATGATAAAAAAATATTTCATAAGATTTTATAGAATTATATGGATGTCAATGAATAAAAATTAGAGTATAAATCATTGTACACCTATGAGGAAAGAGAATAATAAAACTCATGCAAAGGTATTGAGTTACTATCCTCTGAAACCACACTTCAAATGATTCTTCATGTCATATAAGACTACATATGAAATGAAGTGGCATGGCCAAGTTGATGAGACATCCACAAGATTCAACATCACATAATATGTTTTATTAAATATATCTAGATTATTTTTTAGATCCTAGGAATATATGTTTGGGATTAGATTATTGATAGTTTTAGCCTTTTTGTTCTTTAAGTACTAATTATAGAATTTCGCTAGTTTTTTACATCCCCTATAATCTACCTCCAATGATCTGTATGAAGAATATTTCTTTCATTATTTAAATGATTATTACAAAAAATAATATTCCAAATGACATTAATGTATACCTTTAACCTCTAATCAAATAATTATTAGAATAATTTGATGATTTAATGGAAACAAATAAGGATTCAATGACGAAACTATTAAAATTAAATGTAGCTTTAATATGAGAAATTATTGACTTTCTTGGATGAGTAAATTTATATGGTTGCAACACTCTTACTAGTTTGGATTTTCCAGTTCATAATTTTTTTTTGAACCTCATAAATTACCTCACAGAGGAAAAATATGTTTTATGTGTCATCCTCAATTTATTAATGATTCCCATAAATTTAGGTTTAACAAGACATGATTCAATGGTGATATTAAATTGAAAAATTTGGTAAAGGTGTTATCTGAGTCAGAAATCATGGGGAAATAATGATTGTTACTAAAGAATTTTAAAATTTTCATCAGTTTAATGATGTGGGGAATGGTTACGAGGTATTGTATCTGAAGTAGATGGAACACAAAAATGTAATAAAAGTAGTATATTTTTTAAAATTCCTTTTTGGGAGTTTAATTTGATATGTCGTAATCTTTAAATAATTCATATTAAGAAAAACCTCTATGAAAATGTAGTTTTTTACATAGTTTAACGAGAAGGGTAAATATAAGGATCACCATAATGCTCATAAGGATTTGGCGTCATTGAATATAAAGCATGGTTTATGTGGAAATGAGAATTGAAATTATCCTTCGGCTATTTTTATAATGAAAAATCATGATAATTATATATTCCTTTGAACTTTAAATAATTTAAAAGTTTCATATTTTTATTCGAGTAACATATCAATGAATGTTGACATAAAACATCAAAAGTTACAGGGATTGAAAATTCATGAATCACATATTCTGATAGAGATGTTGTTGTCATTGGTATTGTGTAAAACATTACCTGAAAAATTAATTGTGGTTCTAGTCGATTTGAGTACTATTTTCTGAGAGTTTTTTTAGAAAATCTATAAATCCAATTGATCTTGATAAATTCTAGGAAAGATGTATTTTGACACTTTTCCATTTTGATATGTTATATCCCCCCTTCATTTTTCACAGTCATGGTTATTTTGACTATTCATTTAATTTAATAAGCTAAACATAGTGGACATGTACAATATTAATGTATGTATCTCAGTGAGAGTTATGGTGAAATAATTTTCATTTTTATTAGTGAATTGTATTTTATAAAATCAATGTATAAATATTTTTTAATATGTTTCTTATTTTTTATCATGTACTTAGGTCATTTGAAATCATATGTTAGGAATAAATCTTAACCAGAATGATTTATTTCTAAAGGATACATAGATGAAGAGTTCTTGACCTACTATTCTAGGTATTTGAATTAGATTGAGACTAGATTCAATTGTGTTGGGCATTTTGATGACATGTCCACTAATTCCCATTCGGAAAAAAATTCATTGGTATTTCCAACTATGGGATGACCAATAGAAAATGGGTCTAATTTTACAATGACAGAATTAGAGTTACTATAAGCACATAGATATGTACTCTTCAATAGTGTTATTTTAAATCCATTTCTTGAATAATTGTGATTGGAAACAAAGAGGCAAATGAAGGGTTGTTCTCGAAATGAGTTGGAATTAACCAAAGATCTTAATAAAGAGATTGTACAATCATTCACTCATTGTGTAAGTATATACTTATATGGATCTTATTGATGTGTAGTTATTTTTTTCAATTTTAAAAGAAACACCTTATTTATTTTAATCTAGATAATGAATGTTGAGAAATAAGATGAAATATAAAATGATTTGATATTTTTGGCTCGAGGTCCTCTAAGGAAGGCTAAGAGACTTTATGCCTACAATATTCATGGCTTCATGTTTCATATAATTTATCTTAAAGAAGACATTAAAACCCAAAATAGAAATGTATTTACACTTTTATTAGTGGGATAATATAGAGAGATGGATGATATAATTGAATTAAACAATCATGGTCAGTTTTTTGTTTTCATATACAAATTCATGCTGGTCAACATTGATAAGGGTATAAGCTTAGATTTTTTACATTTTACTTCTATCAACATATCGGAATTGATCCATTTCAGTAATCGTGCCTAGAATGATCCACTTATCTTTGATTCATAAGCGAGGACGGTTTATTATGAGGATGAGGAAATAAATAATGTATGGAGTGCTGATGTACACTAAAAGTATAGAGACTTAAATGATTTGGGTGATGAAGATCAATAGGTAACTCTTGACAGGGAAACTCGTCAACCACAAAACATTGAATAGTTTTTTCTGGGCAATATCGAATCAATAGAACATTCAAGATATAGTGAAAATGAATCACTCACATAATTGAAGTTGATAACAATTATGAAAATAAAGATGAATATAAATGAATTTATAAATTAGTAATGAAAATATATTACAATTTCTCATTTATAAGTGTTTCATACATATGTACATTGTTTTGGTTTTTATTTTTTTATAAATCTCATTTATTTTTTATTTTTTTTAGATTTAAAACATTTGAACCATTTGAATTGTAGGAATTCAAAGAACAAAAAATTTTCAAGATCCCAGTCGATCAACCTCTAGAAGCACTGCACCCCTACCGTCATCTATAGTGGATCTAAGTGATTCCATTGTACCTGAGACTACTAGTGATCCATCCATTAACCTAGAGGTTGATGTTATCACACCACTAGATTCACCTTTATTGATTAAGTAGTTTGTCACCCCTCTATCTATGGGATATTAGAGAGTTATTGTAACTGGTATGTATGTCATTGTGAAATATATATATATATATATATATATATATATATATATTAATTGTATAATTAATTTTTAAAACAGAAAAATACAACCATATAATGGATAAAATTATGAACATGGAAGATGTACTAGACCTAAAGGACTTCAATATTAAAATTCCATTTGATGAGGTCAAGGTGCCTATGGGTGACGATTTAGGAATCTATAACAATATTCTTATGAATCCTTCTTACGAGACAATAATATTTCCAATTAATTATAAATATTTAAGGGATATTTCTATACCTTGAAAAAATTAGTTCTGTGATAATGACTTAAAGGTAATATTAATTTAATATTCCTTGATAACTAATTTTAAAGACATGAGTAAAATTTTGTAATATACTTATAAAGCATTATGTTTCTTATTTTTAGATGTTTTTTTCATTTTTATGTCCTGGCTTCATTTTACACCCATGGACTGTGAAATTATTTTTCAATAAATTAAGATATTTTAAATGGAGATTATGTAATGAGATTAATGAAACTTCTCTGAGATCATGACAGATATATGAGAAAGTGGATGAAGGCATTTATCATGAGACATAGAAGTTGTTTGTCTATATTAGCAGAGATTCATATCGAAAGGTAACTTCATATTTTAAAATATAATAATAATATAAAAAACAATAAAATTATATTTTTTATTGATGTTTCTAATTTTGGAGGAATTATATAAAAAATATTTTGAATGATGATAAACAAGTCATTCCTCATATCACTAGGTCATAGTGTTTTTTGAGAAAAAGAACATTTTTTCTCTATATAGTATTCATTATTCATTATTTAATTTTATTATAAGTCATATTTTTTTATAACTTGTTTATATTTTATATAAATTTTGATGAATTAGGTCACCTTTTTGGATAAACAGAGATGTTGTTTAATGTTATTAGGAATCCCGAAGGTTGTAAAGTAAATTACCCTACTAAAGAGGATGTGGTAATTACATTTCATTACCATTTCATGTTGTTTAATTGATGTAAAAACTTAATAATGAATCATATATTATAAAAAATAATACTTAAACCTTATTAAATGGGGTCGGTTTCACTTATAAAAAAATGACGATTTGGAATCATTTGATACATCTATCTAGTCCTAATTAATTGGGGTTCAGAATTTTTTGTTTTCATAATTTTTTGTTCAATATTATATTTTTATATTAATAATATTACAATAAATAGTAATGAAATTTTTTAAATTAGATAATATTATGATTTTTGGTTAGTTTTTAAAAATCCATTTTAATAATTTTTGACAAATATATTAAAAATCTATGACTTTGATGAGAACCCTTCACAATCGTTATTGGTTTCCTAGAATGATATAGTTGCAATTTTTTTAGGGAAGGAGGATCTCAGACATGTGTGGTGGATGGGTCTTGGGCCAACTCCATTAGTATTATTTAGTAGGGAATCATCATACATTACTTCTACATTCGGTGGGGTTTTGAGTAGTTCTATATATGGGGAATCACAAAGATAAATTTCAATATTGAAAGAAAATATGAAAAATAAAACTCTTATAAGAAAAAATGGGATCAGTGGTGTTCATAAATGAAAAATGATTTAGTTTTTGAATTTTAGTGTATGACCTATATGATCCATGACGAAATTTCCAGCCTTATAGCTCAACATGAAAAGGTAAATTCAAAATTCCATAGATCATTCACACATTTGAAAACAATATATAAAACATAAAAAAATAAAACTAAAATGACACTTTAATATAGAAAACATGTACTTTGAGTCACACTTACGACATATTTTTCCATATTGTTAAGTGGGTGATTCCAACACATCAAAAATAAATTACAGATCGTTATCCTTGAGTTTTAATACAATCCGATCCCATTTCCTTGGTTTTGAATCAATAAAAAGATTCTAAGTCACTAAAGCCTTTAAAACATGTGTTGAGGGCTTAAAATCATGAACAAATGTCATATTTCTTTTGACTCATAAGAAAACATCCATATATTGATTTTTAAAATGTTGGAACCCATGACAATTCATTCCAAGTTATGGTTTTCCTCAGATAACCATAGATATGTTATAAGTGTTTTAAAATACTAAAATGTACATGTAATGGACTGAACTATATAAAATGACCTAATATTGATATTAAATATTTTAAAAACAACCCTTGTGTGATTTTGTATTTGTATGTCCAAACAAATTTTCAATTTGACATTCGTTGTGGTCGGGATGGCTTAGTAAACACCTTTTAAAGGTACCAAATACTTTAAGAACATGTTTGAAGGAGTCAAAACCAGAAAAAA
The DNA here is from genome assembly GCA_963277665.1 of Viscum album. Taxonomy (NCBI): domain Eukaryota; kingdom Viridiplantae; phylum Streptophyta; class Magnoliopsida; order Santalales; family Viscaceae; genus Viscum; species Viscum album. The sequence goes on from OY728165.1 coordinate 4,196,803, forward strand.
TACATATTGTCATGACTCGTCCCCTGGGGCATGTGTCTTGACTACCCCAAACCCGCCTTCCATAGGCCAGGGGTATGCAACTAGCACAGAAAAGGAATATCCCTAAAATGGGAAGGCATTGCCTTTGAACCTGCCAACACATAGACAGAGAACACAACAAGATGTAATCCACATAGTAAAAACTGCAGTAGTAAAAGTGTGTACTTAATGTAAAGGGGGAAGAGTACAAGACCAACTGAAAAGATAAGACAACAATAGAAAACAGCTCATGGTATCATCCACCAAGGATCCTACCAGAATAGTAGGTACAGCTCATCTACACAGTTCTCCACGTCAACCTGTCACCTCCGTGTACCGCCTGGTCCTCGCACCCTAAAGTCTCAGCCAAGCTGCTCGTCGTCTTCATAAGACACAACAAATTTTGGGCGATTCCTATGCTGGGGTGAGTATAACAATATCCAGTTGGGACCCTGAGACCACCGAAGGTCTCTCAAAATTGCACAATGGAAAACCACAAAGCATGATATCAATCACAATGAAAAAAGCAAAAGACTCAACTCAAACTAGTTATACAACTCAGAGACTAGGAATACATATGATCAGTCTTAAGATATATCATTTTTTCCATTATGATGTTCCAAAACAGATCCACAAAGAAGTTGTTCCATTGTCGATCCAAACCGGGTCGTATGTCGCTGATCCACGATGGGCCGCTCCAAGGCTGGTCCTCGTATGGTCACGCACTATTGATCCACACGAGGTCTCTAGGATTCTTATCGATATAGGTTCGCTATGATGCTGATCCACACAGGGTCTCTATGGTTCTGATCTACATATAGTCGTTATGATTCTCATCCACACAGGGTCGCTGTGATGCTAAACCACACATGGTCACTATTCAATTAACAGCCATCCACAGGATTCTCCACACCTGGTGCACTTGACTTCCATAGTATATATGCTCCTCAAGGTATTGTTCATGCCTTACCTTCCACGAAATTCCATAAAGAAGTAACCCAAAGGACCACCATGTCATAAGGGCCCAAACACGAAAGACATTATGCCAATTGAACGCCCGGTCTGGGAGTTATAGGCTTTTTTGTGACGAGGTCCTGGTTGGATTCAGGTTCGATCCAACCCAGTCGTACTCTAACTTTCTCCAAAACGTAGGTGGAGTGTCTCAAAATTACCTTCTCATTCCAAGGATTCTAGTTTCATATATGGTTCATCAAACATATGTCTGGTTTGTGAGATACAACTTTTTTAAGCGTATCTGGGCCGAAAAGGGTCTGGGTTCTGTCCGGCCCAGTTGGACCGAACCGCCCCAACCTGAGCCGACCCGACCAGGGTCTGACCCGGCCCAGACCGAACCAGATGGGCTGGCCCGAGTGGGTTGGGCCATGGAAGCTGGGCCCACGGACTCGGCCAGCTGGGCCGCAGACCGGCCCTGCCATCCTTGGATGGGCGCGGGCAGCTGGTTGGCGTAGCACCCAGCTGGGTGGCCCAAGATAGGGGTGTTTCTCCCTCTTTCGAAATGGCTAAAATCCGTTCGGTCTTGCAATGGACGCACCATGTGGTACTGCCCTCTTATCAGCGGGACCCATGGGGCGCAGGTCCGCTTCCCCACATCTCAATGTCGTGACTTCCCTCCGCGGCTTGCAACGGCACGCCACCTTCCACCAAAGTGTCTGGCCAAGGGCCGACCATCATAGATCTATTTCTCTACAAGTAATGGCGTGCCACCTGCTGCCCCCGCGGCTGGTCGCCGCCATCGCCCACCGAAGTCAGTCACCGATTTCGTGCCGACGGAACTTCCACATGACACTGGTTGAGCTGTGGTGGTCCGTTTTCCATTCCAAACATGCCTACGGGTCTCTCGGGTTGCTGGCGTCACTGCGTGTCTCCCAGATTCAGGATTCTGTGAGGTTCAAAAATCTGTCTCCGAAGAATGCGATAAAAACCAAAGCGGCAGAGGGTCTGGGCCTTTTTGTTTGGCTCACTCCCTCCGCATTAGCATCGTAACAAGAGGATAGTAATTAAATCATGAAAATAAAATATAACTCATTCAGAACATCTGATATTCTCCAATCTTTTCCAGAATGAGGGAAATGAACAAATTCTCGTGAATTTTAACATAAAAAACCCCTACCTCGGAATCAAAGGAGACATCGCAGTTGTGGAAGAAGAATCCAATCTTGAAGAAGCTATCAGCATTTTTTGTTTCTAGTTTTATTCCTCCAACGTTGCTACTCAAGCCATTATTCATCATTGGTGGAGGACACTACGACACTTCATCATAGGTTCCTCCCTTCCATGTCAAAAATCCAAGCCCGAGCTTCACTTAAATAGAGAGGAAGGGTGATTAATGCAACTAAAGATTAATGTGGTTCATTAATGAATGAACCTATTAATCTCTCAATATCATGGCTACAAAATAGAAATGTGAAGCCTTTAGATGGCTTGCAAACATCATGGTCCCACCACCACCGCTCAACAGATGGTAGAAAAAATTAAAATTAAATTTTTATACTATTTTATTATTCTTCAAAAAGTCTGTAAAACTAACTAATTCTCCCAACCGACTTTAGTCTAAGTTAAGCCTCCCTTAATCGAGTCCTGACGCTGGGGATTCAACAGTGCTCTCGGATTTTTAATCCGAGCACTGGTTAAAAATATATAAAATGTTGCCAGTACGTTTACTAAATGTACCATAAAAAAGTTGAAAATTCTATTTTGGGAACCCCAGGCCTCGGAATCAAGCGCCATCAATTTTCACAGACTTGTAATACACCCAAATAATATAAACAATATATGTGTAATTCGTGTGTCTTTAAAGTCTCCCCCCCTTATGAATTTTTGTCCCTGAAAGCTATAACAAAAATAGGGGAATAAATGGGGGTACTGAGAACGTATCTGAGCCTCCCGCTCCCATGTGCTCTCCTAGAGATTCCTACGCTTCCAACGAACTCGTACCAGATGAATCGACCGACCACAAAGGACCTGATCCTGTCGATCCTCTATCTCCACAAGGAACTCTGAAAACGTCTCCCCATCATTTATGTCCAACTCTCCCTAGTCAATAACATGTGATGGATCATGAACGTACCTCCTCAGCTGTGACACAAGGATGACATTATGCACCCAGTGCATCTGTGGGGGAATATCTATATGGTACGCCACCTCGCCTACTCAACTTGGGATGTGGAATGGTCTGACAAACCTCGAATATATCTTTCTGCCCCGGCCACACCTCTATAATCCTCTTAGTGATGAGACCCATTGGAATAAATGGTCTCCCTCCTAAAACTCCAAGGGTCTCTGTCTCCTGTCAGCATAAGAATTTTGTCAGCTCTGTGCAGTCTTCATCCTCTCCTAGATGATTTTCACCTTCTCTATGGTAGCCCATACCAACTCTGGACCCAAAAGTGCGGACTCCCCTGGGTCTTTCCAGCATAGTGGTGACATGGAAGGTTGCCCATACATGACCTCAAATGGGGCCATGCTGGTGGTGGAGTTATAACTATTGTTGTAAGAAAACTACACAAATGGAATGTGGTCCTCCCAACAGCAGCAAAAATCAATTACATAAGCATAAAGCATGTCCTCGAGTGTATGTATGGTTCTCTTTGTCTAACCATCTATCTGAGGATGGAAGGTGGTGCTTAAATTTAGATGATTCCCAAACACCTCTTGGAATCCCTTCCACAACCAAGATGTAAAACTAGTGTCATGATCTGAGACGTTCATCGATGGAACCTCGTGAAGCCTTAAAATCTTCTGTACATAGAGGCGTCCCACAATCTCTACTGATCCCTGCTCTTTGATGGGTAGAAAGTGGGCCGACTTGGTGAGTCGGTCAACAATCACCCAGATGGAATCATGTCCCCTGATTGTATGTGGTATCCCTATCACGAAGACTATGGATATACCATCGTACTTCCAATTTGGTACCTCAAATGGCTGAGCTAATCCTGCTTGTATCTAATGCACGACCTTCACTTGCTGACAAATGAGGCATCACGATATGAACTCCGCCACCGCTTTCTTCATCCTAGGACACCAGCGCTGACGCTAGAGGTCCTGGTACATCTACACTACACTAGGATGTACACCCAAAGTGGATGTTTGGAACTCCCTCAATACCTCCTCTAGTAGCATCATTGGTACCATTGTGCATCCTTTGAAAAGGATGACGTGCTACCCACCTTTAGAAATAAATCAGGAGCATGTCTTGAGGATAACTGAGAACGTAGGGCCTCACATTCTACATCCCCAAGTTATTCCTTCCTGACTCCCTGAAGGAGTGGGAGAGTAACTTTCATATAGTGGAGGAAAGCTTCTCCATCACTGTCCAAGAAGGATAACTGCAACATGGCTAGATACTATGTCTTCTCACTCAGAAATTGTAGACTAGACCTCCTGTTGAGTGCGTCTGCCACCACGTTCCCTTTCCCATGATTGTAGACTATCTCAAAGATAGATTCATGGAGGAACTCTAGCAATCATCATTGTATTACGTTTAGGTACTTCTGTGAGAATATATACTTGATACTCTTTTGATTAGAATAGGCATTAAAATGTTCTTCCATCAAGTAGTGTCACCACATCATCTGCGCGAAGACCACTTCTGTTAGCTCCAGGTCATGGGTTGCGTAGTTCTACCTGTGTTGTCTCAACTGTCATGAGCCATCGGCGATCACCACTTGATCCTTCATCATGAGACAATCTAGTCTGTTCCTTGATGCATCGTAGTATATTAAATACCCAACACCCTCTTCTAGTATCCTCAAGATGGGGGCACTCGTTAGTCTCCTCCTCAGCTCCTAGAAACTCTGCTAACACTTCTCTGTCCACAAGAAAGGACACCCTTATTCACCAAAGTTTACGAGGGTGATTCTACCCTAGAGAAGTCATGTACAAATCTTTGGTAGTAGCCAGTCAATCCTAGGAAACTCCGCACCTTGGTCATTCTCTTAGGCGGATCCCAAGTAAGCACTGCCACTATCTTCGCCTGATCCAATGCAACTCCGGCCTCCAAGATAACGTGCCCCAGGAAGTGGACTTCCCATATCCATAAATGGCACTTCGAGAGATTTCCATTAATCTGGTTCTCTTAGAGTGTATCCAGAACTATCTACAGGTTCTTGGTGTGCTCCTCCTCCGACATTGAGTATATCAAGATGTCATCATTGAAGACTACCATGAAGTGGTCAAGGTCAGGCTGAAAGATTCTATTCATGAGCCCCATAAATAGTGTCACAGCATTGGTCACACCGAAGGGAATTACAAAGAACTCATAGTATATATACCGACATCTGAAGTCTTTCTTTGGTACATCCTTGTCTCGTACCTTAAGCTGTTGATAGCCTATTCTGAGGTCTTTCTTTGAATACCATTGTGCTCTCTTGAGATAGTCTAAGAGATCATCAATCCTTGTTAGAGGATACTTGTTCTTCCCTATCACCTATTTTAGGTGCGGATAGTATACAGAAAGCCTCAAACTCCCATCTGCCTTCTTGGTGAACAAAATCAGGGATTCCCATGGAGAAACTCATGGCTTTATGAACCCATTCCTATGTAAGTACTCCAACTATACCTACAACTCACCAAGCTCCACAGGATCGATCTGATATGCTGGTGTAGATATCAGGGTCTACTTAGGGTACATGTAGATGTAGAAGTCTACCTCTCTTTGAGGAGATAGTCCCCGAGCTTCATCGAGAAAGACTTCAGCATACTGGTCCACCACTATGTGATAGCTCAGACTCCTATCATTAACTACTCCAAGGGTAAGGCTACACAACTGATGAGTTATTAGTTGTACCCTCTTTTGGGAGAGTCCATCATGAGATACAAAGGTTCCCTTCTCACCGGTGAAGGAAAACCTGGTCCCATCCTCATGGACACACTACACTATGTGCCTAAAACAGTCAATCTGATCCTAGATTGTGGACAACCATTCCATACCCAATATGACATCGTAAGGACTCAAAACTACTACTATGAGATCCCAGCCTAATCTCTTGCCTCCTAGAGTAATATCACACTACCCACACCAGTGTATGATCGTCAAATCTTCTCCCGTAGGGGTCTCTAATCATAAGGATTGATCCAATGGCTCTATTGGATTCCCCGATCTCTGAACGAGAGTCATGTCAGTGAAAGAGTGACCGACACCTGTGTCTATAAGTACTGAAACTAGGGTGGAGTAGACACAAATTGTAAAGACCCGTAAATTTCAAGTAATTTTTTTTTCTTATTTTTCTTTGGAATTTTACAAAATCGCAGTTTTTGATGGCACCTGATTCCGAGGCCCGGTGTGCCCGGAATCATTTTCTGAAGTTTAGCACGGGTACGTTCAGTAAACGAACAAGCTGGTTTTTCTAACTTTTAAACCGGTGCTCGGAATCGAATTCCGAGGGCACCGATGGAATAGTAGCGCCGGTTTTTGCTTAGAAACGCCTTTTCCGGAGTTGCGTTTGCTCGGGTGTGGTTTTTAATATTGGGGGTTCAGTGAAGAAAATAAAATTAAGTGGTGCAACAACTTTATTTTATTTCACTTAAAGACACTTAAAGCCACATAAAGCTACTTAAGCTGAGTTGAAGCAAATAGGGTGCAATCCACAATATCCTACCCTCTTGGTAGGATATTTGTGAGGTGGGGCCCACACGAGCCCCACCGTTTATTTTCCTCTAAGTAACACACCAGCGAAAACCCCTCATTAATGAAAGGCAATCGTGCGTTGTTTTGGATAAGAAACGCCTCATTAATTGGGCAGTTAAATTTTTACAATTAATTCATTGAATTAATTGTTCGTTTCCTTTCTTTTGAAATTCAAACTTGTCTTGTGCGTTAATAAAATAATATAACTCTTATTTTATTTTTTTGTTGGATCTTGTGGCATGGAGAGGATTTGGAGGAAAGCGTTCTTCTTCGACAAAGAACACGAAGAATGCGAGAAAAATGAAGAACCCTCCGACCTCCGACAAAGAATGCCAAACCCTCGGAGATCGACGTCGCGGCGCCGTGTACCGCGATGTCAACGACGCTTATTCCACGACGCTTCTTCCACGACGTTTCCTCCGCGACGATCCTGCTCTTCCGCGACGATCCTCTTCTTCCGTGACGGTTAATTCCATGACGAACTCACGTTCGACGACAACTCTTGAGGTAGGGGAATTTATTTTGGTGTTATATTATCTTTTGAGAAAATAACGACGAGCGCGGACCAACTAATTCCAGGTTGATCCGCGAATCGTTCGTTCATGCGGATTGATGTTGAGGATTATTATTTATTTTGTTCATGATTATTACCTTGACGATCTTCGTGAAATATGACCTTTGCAATCAATTAAAGAGAGGGGGTTGGACCACACAAACACGGCCGACCCTCCTCCTTATCCTTGTGGATTTTTTTGTGGATTGAAACGGGGATGGCACGGTGTCGTCGCACCGCACGGAAACGTGCGGCAAGGAATGCGCGGTGCCGTCATGCCACGTTGTGAAAACGAACAAGGGCGCGACGCCGTCGCGCCACGTCGAAGAAACCCGAAGACACCCGCGGACGGAGTCGGGCCACGGAGAAGGGGCGCGACGCCATCGCGTCGCGCCAGAGAACCACGAAGATGGCGTGTTTTGTTAATTGACGTGTGGATCGTCGGGCAATGAAAAATGGGGCCGCCATGGCGATTTGAGGTCCTGGCTGTGAAGAATGGGACCTAGGAGGAGCCACGTCGCAGACAGAAGTGGAATCGGTCCACCGGAACAACTCCGGTGGCCCGCGAAATCGACCGGCGGCGCGGCGGCGCCGGCGGCGGGAGGTGGCGGCGCCCCGGCGCGCCTACCGGATGGAGCCGCCCTGGCCGAAGCCGCAGTGGCGGTGGCCGACCAGACCCGCGACCGTGCGGGTCCGGCGACACACGGGACGTAGCAAAGCCGCGCCCGCTGACCCAGTGTGGCCCCACGCGGGGCCACGACGCTTCATCTCGCGGGGCAGCGACCCCGCGGCTCCCCTTGCTCGGCCGCTCAGCCGAGCCGAGCCGGGCCGACCCGCTCGGCCGGGTCGCGCCCCAGCCCGGGCGGGTCGCGGAAAACCAGGTCGGACCCGGACCCGGGTCGGGTCGACCCGCTTCGGGCCGACCCAGTGGGTTGGGCCGGGTCGGTCCGGGCCCAGACCCCCCGTTTCCGGACTCCTTTCAGTCTTTTTCTCATAACATGAGCTACATGCCTCCAAACGACGCGCCATCAGTGGCGATGCGATCTTTGGATCAAGACAGTCATTTTGGTATATCACACTCAAGGTTTTGAAATACTTTGGGTTTGGCCGGGTTGGTTCGTACACGAAACCAACCCAGCCCTCGGAGCGGAAACGCTCATATCATGAGCTCCGGACGTCCGATTGACGTGTCGTCGACTTTGTTGGATTTCTCTAAGTGAGAAGGATCTTTTGGCTTACTCCGATCGTGGTTTGAATGCCGTCGGAGTGCGGTCGGGTTGGTTCGCTCACGAAACCAACCGGGCCCTAGAACGGAAAAGCCAATAACTCACAGACCGGGCGTCCGGTTGACGCGCCGTCCGTCTCGTTGAATTCCTCTAGATGAGACGGAACTTTTGGCATACTTCTCCCGAGTATTGGATGTTGTTGGATAGTGGCCGGGTTGGATTGTACCCGAAATCCAACCGGGCCCTGGAACGGAAAAACTGATATCTTTCAGGCCGGACGTCCGTTTGACGAACTGTCAGCGGCATTGGTGATCGCGTGGAGAAACAGTCTCTTTGAGTATACCCTATGAGAGTTCAGGGTACCGTTGAGATATAGCTGGTTTGGTTCTCACTCGAAACCAACCAGGCCCCTGGGACGAAAAGGCTAATAACTCATAGACCGGGCGTCCGATTGATGCACCATCTATTGCGTTGAGACCCCTATGACGAGGCGGTACCTTGATATACTTCTTCCTGGGACTTTTAGATACTTGTAGTATCGACCTGTAGCTCGTGGAGCGGACCCTCCCAGAGATGAGCATGCGGTGTACGGAGACCGTGAAGCCGACTGAGACCTTACGGCTGCCTGACCGACTCGACTTGGAGTGAGTTGACTATCCTTGTGGAAGGAGCACTACTTTGTGAGGTGTAGACCCATGGCGGACGGCGCACTACCTGTGTGACAGTGAAGACCCGTGGTGCTCGTCTGGAGAGTACCTCTGCAGGCTACTAGGGGGTGTGCACTACTGTGTTTGGGTGGAATACCCCGGCAGGAAGCACTACTGTGTTTGGGTGGCTGACCCGCGATACTTGAAAGGAGGAGTACCTCAGCAGTCTTAGGTTAGTGAGAAGTACCTCGGAGTCATGACAGGACCACTATACACTCCATAGACGGGGCCCTTCAGCAGTTGCGGTTTCGATAATGAAAATCCTGGTTTGAGCTGAGACTTTTGACCTTTGTATTTACCTCTTGATTAAGATGGGTTAGTTGATAACTGGGGTATATGTATGGGCATATACCTGAGTGGTGGTTATCCTTTGATTTCATGATCTTTGTGATTCCTCATGATTGAGATGGGTTACTTGATAACTTAGGCGTATGTATGGGCATATACCTAAGTAGAGGTTATCTATTGAGATCTTATTTTTGGTTATCCTTGTTGGATTTAGAAAGACCTTGAGGGTCTCGGGCTCCCTAATGATTATCGTTATACTCACCCCTACACGGGCTATGGCCGCACCTCGTTGTGTTGGTTGCAGACAACGGACAGTGCTGACGGAGGCCGAGTGTTCGAGGATGGGACGGTACCCGGAGGTAGACTACATGACGAGTCAGTATGCAGAGGTGGACGTCACGTCGAGATGACACTCGGAGGAGGTTGATGGGAGAGAGCGTTGTGGAGGCTATCTGTACCTACCCTTCAGGTAGGATCCATGGTGGATGATCCAGGAGCTGCGCCATCTGTACCTACCCTTCAGGTAGGATCCGAGGAGGATGACCCAGGAGCCGCTTCCATTCTTCTAGCTGTTGTCTTTTTCTGTTATAATTTTGTTCAGTTGTAGTTGTACTTTCATTTGGGTTTGTATTCTGGCCCATTTACTTTTCAGCAGTTTTCTTTGTACTTAGTGTTTTACTTCCGCTTGTACTCTGTGGTGTTTGTTTACTTTTATAAAGGCAATGCCTTCCCAGTTATTGGGATTTACTCCTTTGGTGCTAGTTGCCAGCTCCTGTCCTATGGAAGGCGGGCATGGGGTAGTCACGGCATGGGCCCCGATGGCGGGTCGTGAAAAATTGGTATCAGAGGAGTTCAGTTCTACCGCAGAACATATAACTCTGATATTTCCTTTCTATGAAGCAATAGTGTTAAGAGTATCGAGTGTGGTTTTCAGTTCAGGGGGTCCAGTGTTGGTGCGGGCGGCCGACGTATCCATACACCATGACCCTGACAACTGATTTCCGACTTTGTGCACGAAAAAACTGATTGCGTGTGTGTTTCCAGAAGTTTTTTTTAAATACCAGCTCAAGCCAGGTCAGCTCACCAGGTATAATCGTTTGACTATGTCACATTGTTTCTTTCATGATGACTTTTGTCGGATGAATAGATAGAGCCCAGAGGGATGTGTGTACTGACAGCCTGCCGAGCGACGAGGCTTCAGTACAGGGCCCTCTTGCAGTTGAAGAACCAGCGGAGGCACCAGCAGTTCTACCATATGTTGGGCCACCGATGCTACTAGCCCCAGCAGTAGGCAATACACGCCACTTGAGTGCACTGCACGAGTTCCAGTGCCAGAGGCCACCCAGGTTCTGGGTAGAGACGGACCCGCAGGCGGCTAAGGTTTGGCTGGAGGCTGTGGTGAGAGTCTTCAGGTTAGTAGGGATGCCTGCAGACTTCATGGTGTTCTTTGCTGCCAGCCTTCTTCAGGCAGCAGTAGGCAGGTGGTGGAGCCACTTGTTCCAGTTTTTCGACGGGATGACCTTCGCATGGTAAGACATCGACACCTTCTTCAGGGTGGAGTTTGTGCCAGTAGCTCTACACCCCGAGCATGTTCAGGAGCTTCTTCCTTTGCCGCATGTTTTTCGATCAGTAGTTGAGTCATCTGTGGGCAGTAGATAGATGATGCCGAGGTCCGGGAGGACCAGACCAGCAGTTGGACGATCTCGGGTTTTAGGACCGGTGGTGCGGGGCACCTGGGGTGGGGTTAGAGTCAGGCGTGCCAGAAACAGACGGTGTTACTCTTGCGGCGGGAAGGGTCACCTAGCACGTGACTGTCCGACTCCCCGCACAGTTGATCCGCGGGTGTTGGAGGAGCCACCGAGACAGAAGCAGCGGATGGTGCATGAGCAAAAGCCGAGCAGTGGACGAAGCAGTAGAGCTCCGGGAGCAGGTGGACAAGAGCGGAACTAGTAGATACGTCCCTTGTACTTCTAGTTCCATGTTGCTTTTGTATTCATGTCTTTGTACTATGAGCTGCAATAATAAAAAGACACTTATCTTTGTAATGTTTGCTTTCATGTCCCTTTTGTTTGGTTGATACTGTGGTCCCGGTTAAGACTGTTGAATTGACCCTCACTTTCGAGATTTCTACTGGAGGAGACCCAGTGACCTCAAACTGATGCCGACAGTGTGACTCAACCCTTGGAGGCGATAGTGACAGTTGGATCTCTTGGTAGTTACGTCGAGGCCTTACGAAGTCATCCATGGCATGAATTCATCATTCATGTCAGGATTGACTGTATTAGGCAATAGGCGTGGTTCATCCAGGGGATGAGACTGAGTTTCTCCTTTCGTCAAAGGAGAAATTTTAGCCGCTCTTTCAGATCGTAGGCAAGGAAGGTGCAGATCATCCAGGGGTGGATGAAGGCTGTACAGTGCAGTAAGAAATAGGAAACTGACACCATTCTTGGAGACTCAGGCATGTTAAATGTTTCAAGAAGAGGAAGCTGTTAAGGAGAGATGAGTCTGCGATGCAGCAGGTGTGGAGGCCGAGCATGGAGAGCAGCATGAGGTGGTGTACGTCTTAACATGCTACAACCACCGGCCTTAGTTTTCCCTGCCAGGCTCAAGAAGCTGGAGGGCGGAGGAAGAGAGTAGCTGCTTGCGGACAAGGAGTGTGACCCAAGGGCTCTAAAAATGATTCAAGGGAAAATCTGTGTCCACTGCTATCTACTGTAGTGATGGACGTCGATATGAATCATTCCTTGATTTCACAAATCTTGTTCCAGACCTAGAGTTTCCGGTAAGACATGGACTTGACCCTCACGTCTGGAGATACCTTGGGAGGAGACTCGATAATCACACTTACACCGACAGTGTTGTCAGACCCTCGATTTGAGAGTTTCGGTTGAAATCTCTTGGTGGCAGCGTCGAGGCCTTACGACGTTGGTCTAAGTATGGATTGTATCCATAGTTCATACACAGATTGACTGTATTAGGAAAGAAGGTTGTGGTTTAACTACAACGTCGGGATGGGTTTTTCCTAGGTCAGCGAAAAAGGAAACCCCAGGAAGCACATGGTAACTCATGCACAGGAGGGTGCGACCAATCACTCTTGGGTCAGTCAACCTTACCCTCGTGGCAGCAGTCGTTTTGAGTTCCAGTTCTAACAGGAATTGGAGACCTCTAGGGTTCGAGGATGGCGACCACGTCCTTATACGGGTCTCACCTCGACGAGGTTTGCGGAGATGTGTCCAAGGCGGCAAGTTATCTCCGAGGTTCAATGGACTTTTATAGGTCCTCAGATGGGTAGACGAGGTGGTTTATCGCTTGACCCATCCACCTCAGTTGCACCAGGTGCATGATGACTTCCACGTATCTCAACTGAGGAGATATGTGCGTGATCCTTCACATATCTTAGACCATGGGGAGCTGGACGATGGTGATGGGGTTTCTTTCACGGAGGTTTTAGTGGGGATCAGGGATCGACAAGAGCGGCTCCTACGAGGATTATCAATTCCTTGGGTGCACTTTCTTTTCCAGTACGGGATCCTCCAAGTGAGCACATGGGAGCGGAAGGCTCAGATGCGTGCTCTGTACCGCTTTTGTGACCATGGTTTATGTTAAAGCTTTACGAGGACGTAAAGCCCTAAGGTGGGAGTAATGTAAAGACCCTTAAGTTTCGAAGAAATTTTTTTTCTTAATTTTCTTTGGAATTTTACAAGATCGCAGTTTCTAATGGAACCTGATTCCGAGGCGTGGTGTGCCCGGAATCATTTTATGAAGTTTAGCTCGGGTACGTTCAAGAAACGAACGAGCGGGTTTTTTCTAACTTTTAAAACGATGCTCGGAATCGAATTCTGAGGGCACCAATAGAATCGCAGCGCTGGTTTTTGCTTAGAAACGCCTTTTCTGGAATTGCGTTTGCTCGGGTGTGGTTTTTAATTTTGGGGGTTAAGTGAAGAAAATAAAATAAAGTGGTGCGACAACTTTATTTTATTTCACTTAAAACCACTTAAATCCACTTAAAGCTACTTAAGCTGAGTTGAAGCAGATAGGGTTCAATCCAAAATATCCTACCCTCTTGATAGGATATTTGTGAGGTGGGGCCCACACGAGCCCCACCGTTTCTTTTCCTCTAAGTAACGCACCCGCAAAAACCCCTCATTAATGAAAGTCAACCGTGCGTTTTTCTGGATAAGAAATGCCTCATTAATTGGGAAGTTAAATTGTTACCATTAATTCATTGAATTAATTGTTCATTTCTTTTCTTTTGAAATTCAAACGTGTCTTGTGCGTTAATAAAATAAGATAACTCTTATTTTATTTTTTTGTTGGATCTTGTGGCGTGGAGAGGATTTGGAGGAAAGCGTTCTTCTTCGACGAAGAACACGAAGAACGCGAGGAACGCGAAGAACCCTCCGACCTCCGACAAAGAACGCCAAACCCTCAGAGATCGACGTCACGACGCCGTGTACCGCGACATTAACAACGCTCCATCCACAACGCTTCTTCCGAGATGTTTCCTCCGCAATGATCATGCTCATCCGCGACGATCCTCTTCTTCCGCGACGGTTAATTCCGCGACGAACTCGTGTTCGACGACAAAGCTTGAGGTAGGGGAATTTATTTTGGTGTTCTATTTTCTTTTGAGAAAAGAACGGCGAGCGCGGACCAACCAATTCCAGGTTGGATTGATGTTGAGGACTATTATTTATTTTGTTCGTGATTATTTCCTTGACGATCTTCATGAAATATGACCTTTGCTATCAATTAACGAGAGGGGGCCGCACCACACCAACATGGCCGACCCTCCTCCTTATCCTTGTGGGTTTCTTTTCTGGATTGAAACGGGGATGGCACGGTGTCGTCGCACCGCGCGGAAACATGTGGAAAGGAATGTGTGGCGCCGTCGCGCCGCGTCGTGAAAACGAACAAGGGCGCAACGCCGTCGCGCCACGTCGAAGAAACCCGAAGACACCCGCGGACGGAGTCGGGCCATGGCGAAGGGGAGAGATGCCATCGCGTCGCGCCAGAGAACCACGTAGACGGCGCGTTTTGTTAATTTACGTGTGGATCGGCGGACGATGACAAACGGGGCCGCAATGGAGATTTGAGGGCCTGGTAATGATGAATGAGACCTGGGAGGAGCCACGACGTAGACAGAAGTGGAATCGGACAACCGGAGCAACTCCGGTGGCCCGCGGAATCCATCGGCGGCGCCGGCGGCCGGAGGCGGCGGCGCCCCGACGCGCCGACCGGATGGAGCCGCCGCGGCTTCAGCCGCGGCGGTGGCGGCTGACCAGACCCGCGACCGCGCGGGTCCGGCGACACAAGGGACGCGGCAAAGCCTTGCTCAGCCCGGGCAACGACCCCGCGGCTCCCCTTGCTCAGCCGCTCGGCCGAGTCGAGCCGAGCCGGGTCGACCCGTCGGCCGGGTCGCGCCCAGACTGGGCCGGGCCGCCCTGGCCGGGCCGGGTCGCGCCAAACCCGGTCGGAACCGGACCAGGGTCGGGTCGACCCGGTTTGGGCCGACCCAGGGGGGGTTGGGTCGGGTCGGTCCGGGCCCAAACCCCCCGTTTCCGGACTCCTTTCGGTCTCTCACTCATAACATGAGCTACGGGCCACCGAACGACGCGCCGTCAGTGGTGATGCGATCCTTGGATCAAGATGGTCGTTTCAGTATATCACACACAAGGTTTCGGAATACTTTGGGTTCAGCCGGGTTGGTTCGTACACGAAACCAACCGGGCCCTCGGAGCGGAAACACTCATATCTTGAGCTCCGAACGTCCGATTGACGTGCCGTCGACTTTGATGGATTTCTCTAAGTGAGATGGATCTTTTGGCTTACTCCGATCGAGGTTTGAATGCCGTCGGAGTGCGGTCGGGTTGGTTCGCTCACGAAACCAACTGGGCCCTGGAACGGAAAAGCCAATAACTCATGGACCGGGCGTCTGGTTGACGCGCCGTCTGTCTCGTTGAATTCCTCTAGATGAGACGGAACTTTTGGCATACTTCGCCTGAGTTTTGATTGTTGTTGGATACTGGTCGGGTTGGATTGTACCTGAAATCCAACCGGGCCCTGGAACGGAACAGCTGATATCTTTCAAACCAGACGTCCATTTGACAAACCATCAGCGGTGTTGGTGATCGCGTGGAGAAACAGTCCCTTTGAGTATACCCTAAGAGAGTTCAGGGTATAGTTGAGATACGGCCTGTTTGGTTCGCACCCAAAACCAACCAGGCCCCTGGGACGAAAAGGCTAATAACTCACAGACCGGGAGTCCGATTGACGCGTCGTCTGTTGCCTTGAGACCCCTATGACGAGGCGGTACCTTGAGATACTTCTTCGTGGAACTTTGAAATACTTGGAGTATCGACCTATAGCTCGTGGAGCGGACCCTCCCAGAGACGAATGTGCGGAGTACGGAGACCGTGTAGCCGACTGAGACCTGACGACTGCTTGACTGACTCGACATGGAGTGAGTTGACTAGCCTAGTCGAAGGAGCACTACTTTGTGAGGTGCAAACCCATGGCGGACAGAGCACTACCTGTGTGACAGTGCAGACCCGTGGTGCTCGTTCGGAGAGTACTTCTGCAGGCTACTAGAGGGTGTGCACTACTTTGTTTGGGTGGCATACCCTGGAGGGAAGCACTACTGTGTTTAGGTGGCTGACTCACGGTACTTGACAGGAGGAGTACCTCACCAGTCTTAGGTTAGTGAGCAGTACCTTGGAGTCGTGACAGGACCACTGTACACTACAGATACGGGGCTCTTCAGCAGTTGCAGTTTCGATAATGAAAATTCTGGTTTGAGCTGAAACTTTTGACCTTTGTGTTTACCTCTGGATTGAGATGGGTCAGTTGATAACCTAGGTATATGTATGGGCATATACCTGAGTGGTGGTTATCCGTTGATTTCATGATTATTGTGTTTCCTCATGATTGAGATGGGTACCTGATAACTTAGGCGTATGTATGGGCATATACCTAAGTAGAGGTTATCTGTTGAGATCTTCTTTGTGGTTATCCTTGTTGGATTTAGTGAGACCTTGAGGGTCTCAGGGTCCCTACTGAGTATCGTTATACTCACCCCTGCACGGGCTATGCCCGCACCTCGTTGTTTTGGTTGCAGACGACGGACAGTACTGACGGAGGCCGAGTGTTCGACGACTGGACGGTACCCTAAGGTGGACTACACGACGAGTCAGTATCCGGAGGTGGAATTCATGGCGAGATGACACTCGGAGGAGGTTGACGGGCGAGAGCGTTGTGGAGGCTCTCTGTACCTACCCTTCAGGTAGGATCCGTGGTGGACGATCCAGGAGCTGCGCCATCTGTACCTACCCTTCAGGTAGGATTTGAGGAGGACGACCCAGGAGCCGCTTCCGGTCTTCCAGCTGTTGTCTTTTTCTGTTATAATTTTGTTTAGTTGTAGTTGTACTTTCATTTGGGTTTGTATTCTGGCCCATTTACTTTTCAGCAGTTCTCTTTGTAGTTAGTGTTTTACTTCCGCTTGTACTCTGTGGTGTTTGTTTACTTTTATAAAAGCAATGCCTTCCCAGTTATCGGGATTTATGCCTTTGGTCCTAGTCGCCAGCCCCTGGCCTATGGAAGGCGGGCTTGGGGTAGTTACGACACGGGCCCTGAGGTCGGGTCGTGACACAAATCATACCTCTAATTATATCTGAAGCACCATCGTCATAGGCATCAACTACCTGAAGCTAAGCTCGTCCTTATCCGCCTGCTCCTTGAGGTTAGGGTGGACCACCTAGAGGTGGTTGTGGTAGAACCTCAATTCTCTGCCCACCGCCTACTGCACAACCTTCCCCTCTATCACATCCACCGCCATGCAGATATTCTCAATTGAATCTTTTCCTCTTCCTCGGCGGTCCCTCTATTGTCTGCTGATTGTCAGTATGGTGGGTCAGGCAGTCATGAGCCATATGACCCTACCCGTCGCACATGGAGCACATTCCACTCCTCTTCTGGCCTGATCTACCTCATGAGTTACGAACCTCTGACCCTATTTCATGGGGTTATACTCGGGATGGTCTTTCCCACTTGGACCTCTGCGTCATCTTCATAATTCCTACTATAAATGACTTGGCTACCTATCATCCAATGGCGGCTCTCACCATCAGTGCTTGATCAACTAAGAATCTCTCCACAAATAACGCTCACTCGAGTACTCCAGCCTGTGTCCGGATACTGATTGATATCATCGACACTCTGATCTCTTATCAGAGACCCTGCTCCAAGGTCCCGACCCTGAAGAAAGGATCTCATACCATGTCAGTGGAGTAGCACGAGAGGTCAGTGAATATCTTTGGGTACTGGGCTACTATTAGGCTACCCTATTGTAAGTGCATGACCTCCTAAATACGCAAAGAGTGTAGTGTTGCAGGAATGAACTCCACCCTAAAGAGGCTCTCGAAGACCATCCAGGTGAGGGCCGCCTCATCGTGTAACTAGATTTTCAGGATCCACCAACTGCCTGATGTTCCCTAGAAGAGGATAGAGGCTAGGATCACCATCTGCTCTCTTAGTGTCTCAACTAAGAAAAAAACATGTGCCACAGCCTCCAGCCAGTCCTCCGCTGCCTAGGGATCTATCTCGCCTCGAAACCTCAAAGGCCTTTCCTGCTAGAACTCATGAAATGTGCTCATCTAATGTGCACCGTCCACTAGTGGGGCTAGTGGAAACTGCTTCCCAACAGGTGATGGGGCTGCTGGTGCACCAACTGAAGGTGTTATTGCTGTAAGGGGGTCATGCACCGAAGCCTCATCGCTCGGTGGTCCATCATCATGAACTTTCTCTAGATTCCTGGATGGCAATATATGTGGAGTCATCTGGAAAAGATACAGATGTGCCACATCCAATAACTTATACATGGTGAACTGACTCAAAAGAGATCAAAAGTAAAACATTTCAAAAACACACACAGTCGTTGTTTTCGTGCACCTTATCATAAATCATAATTTAGGGACATGGTGTATGGATACGTTGGCCGCCTCACCAAAATTGGACTCCCCGAACTAAAAACCACACTCAAAACACATAACACTATTGCTCTATTGGAAAGATCAGATTCCTAGTTCTTCAGTAGAACCGTCTCCTTGATACTACTTTGTAATGTCCTGTCTAATGACCCAAAGTTTTTTAATGGAAATTCCCTTCTTATATTTATGTCATAAAATCACACGAAAACACAACATAATGAACTAATATGTGATAAGTGACCTTTAAACATATTTTTATCACTTATGTGTTTGGAATTTCGAAAATCTGGCATACACAGTTGTGTTCACGATGTTTTTTGGAGTCTGATAAGAAAAACGTAATTTTATTATGAATAGTAACCTACCCTAATGAATAGTAACATTCCCTTATGAATAGTGATATACCCTAATGAATAGTAACCTCACCTATAATAGTATAAAAATAATATTCAAGTTCTAAGTACAATATACCTATGTTTTAGAATGAGTTAATTCATGTTTTAAATCAGGTTTTTGATAATAAAATCTAATTTTAATTAAATATTAAAATATTCATATTTAGAAAATTATTTTTTAATAATGGACTTCATTTTTGAATTCTACATGTCGTAAAATGGTTAGGTTTAATTTTTTGGATTTTTCTGAAATACTTGATTTTTTGATGAATAATAAAATATAGTAATTTACCGTATATATGCATTAGAAGCTAAATAAACTATTCCTAGAATAATGGAAAATTTCACCACCCATGGTTCAAGTTCACATGACCCATTTAAGATTCTTGGTAATGGAATACTTACTATTCTTTTTCTTGGGAAAAAATAATAAATTAATGATTATTATATTATGAAATCCCTCCTCTCCTCCACTATAAAAACCCCCTTCACTCCCTCTTCTCTCCACTCCTATCAAGCTCCAAGTCTTCTCTAAATTCTGACCAAATCCCTTCCCAAGGTCCTCCCCCACGTCCAAAAGGTCTCAGTCTCCTCAAAATACCAAAACCTCTCCCTTTAAGGGGTTCTCAAAGGAGGAAGTCTCAAGAGGTAAATTTGTCTTCCCAAATTTCTTCTTTTCTTTTAAGTTCTTTTCTTTTTTATTTTCTTTCCTCGCCTCCATTCACCATAAAAGTATGATAAATCTAGTAAAATACATGTACTGTAATTTCTTCATGCTAGTGGTATATTTCATTATCGTCTCCCCTTTACCCACCCTTTTATTTGAACGAAATGAAAGCACCGTTTGAGATGTGCTAATTTAGCACATTCAAGGACAACAGTTTATCAATTTCTATTATTATATTTAATTATGGTCATGAAACAATTGGTGTTATGGTTGAACCAGATTATTATATATGTTATATATCTTATTTTTGGTTTTGTAATCTTTTGGTACAAATGGAATTAAGTTATAAATCAAAACACATTCTTTTAATCAAACTCACCAAATAACAAAAACGGTTATCACTAAGGTTATATATGTAATAATTCAACATCACTCTATGTAACCTAATTAAAATTAAAACCATGTTATCTCCTGGATATATACTAAAGAATATAACTTCAATTTTGGACAACCACTTTCATCTAGCATATAATTTAAACTTAAATATAAGTGAACTGATCTTTAAAGCCAACTAAACAAATGAGCTCGAACAATGAAATTAAACATTATAACTAATCAAAAAGGCTTTGAATGAACTAAAAAAGGGTTATAATAAATAAATTAAATTTATAAGAGGTTCTGTACTTATGAATTAGTAATCCTAATTTGTTTATTCAGGTCATTAATAACAAGTGGAGAACACCACCAGATTTAAGGTAAGGGATCATCCCCTCTTCTCTCTTAATCAAGATTTTCCTATATTCTTTACCTTTTTATGTGTACTAGAAAATGATGGGTTATGTTTAAAAACATCCCCCATAAATCCTTCTGGATTTATAAGTGATGAGAAACCCCATTTCTCTCTCATCAATCCCTCTTGGTCACACCCGACATCATGCCGATAAAATCATAACAAATTCTACCTGAACCTTCTTTGTTCGTTCAGGTTGCCTTATCTTTCTTGAAAAATGGTTTTATATTATCTATCTATGTGAGTCTTATGACTTTTGGTTATTTGTTCAATATTATTATATCCTGACCCTTTCATCACATTCTTTCAGGGATATACATGACTTTGAATGATTCCCTCCTTATAACATTCCAATAAGAAAACATGTTTTAAGGGGACTTCCCAAAATTTTTACCCAAATTTCAAGTGCACTCTATCCTCTGTTTTAAAAAACCATTGTATTTATAAAATCATTATTATTATTATTAAAACCTTCTTGGTTAAATTATGGTTTTATATAAAATAATGTCATCATTTCTATTT
This sequence comes from Viscum album, assembly GCA_963277665.1. Lineage (NCBI taxonomy): Eukaryota > Viridiplantae > Streptophyta > Magnoliopsida > Santalales > Viscaceae > Viscum > Viscum album. Next base: position 4,217,599 of record OY728165.1, read on the forward strand.
AGAATGCTCAAGAGTGTTTTCCTTAAGACCACACAAAATTGTTTTAATGCTAATATTTATAAAATACATTTTTTGTATGTTGTCACTTATATTTGACACCAATTACCATGTTATATGCCTATATTACCCTATGAATGTCTGTTTATGTTCTAATACTTTCCTTTCATGGACACTTTCATGATACACCCATTGGATATATTTTATGCCATTACTGTGGTACCCAATTATTTCCATGGGTACCCTTATGTTTGTGTATGGTTCATTATGTATGATCGTATATGTGGTAAGAATATTTATGTGGAAAGAATATTCATGAAAATGTTGAGATGGGTGTGCCCAGATATCACTCCAATTCATTGGGTAAGGTTAAGTCTCATGAGATGCGATGTGAAACGAGATTGGCATTTAGCCTTGACCCATACTAAAATGGGAAACGGGATTGAAGGTTAGCCTTGACCCATACGAAAGATATGATTTAAGATTCTTCCAAATTTATTTGATTACATGTTTATATGATCCCATGATTATGATTTCATAAGTTTCATGATTTTGATATCATTATGCCATGCCTCTTAATTCATGTGCTTGAGGTGTATCCTTTTGTTCAGTCCCTTACTAGGAATTTTTATATCATCCCTTTGTTCATGTGTTCCCCAGGGTACCCTATGCAGATGTAAGGGCTCAAAGAAAGTTAGGAGCTCATTATGGAGATTAAATAAAGAAGTTTTTTATCCCCATGATTTATGTTATGTGTACCTAGTCTTCCAAGACACTAGACTTAATGATCCTTGGCTTGTACTCTGATTGTTATTTATGATTGAAATAATGAAATGTTTCTGTAAAAGGATAGGGGCGATATATCCTGTCTCTCAGGGCCCATGATGTGACTACCCCAATCCCGCCTTCTATAGGCCAGAGGTTGGTGACTACCACCAAAAGGCGTATCCCTAAAACTGGAAGGCATTGCTTTGAACCTGAAAACTCATAGACCAAGAACAAGTCAAGATGCAATCCACGTAGTAAAAACTATAGTAGTTAAAGTGTGTATTGAAAGTAAAGGGGTCAGAATACAAGCCAAACTGAAAAGATACGACTAAATAGAAAACAACTCCTATAATCATCCACCAAGGATCCTACCGAAAGAGTAGGTATAACTCATCTTCACATATCTCCACGTTAAGCTGTCACCTCTGTGGGCTGCCTGGTCCAGGATCCCTAAATTATCATCCAAGTTGCTCGGCTTCTGTAGAAGACACAACAAGGTGAGGGTGAAGCCTGTGCATTATTGAGTATAACAATACCTAGTAGGGACTCCGAGACCCCTGAAGGTCTCTCAGAATTCCACAAAGAAACACCATAAATCATGATCTAAATCACAAACCACAAAGAAAAAGACTAATCTCAAACCAAGAATAAAACTTAGAGACCAGAAATAAAAATGATTAGTCTTAAGCTATATCATTTTCTTCCCTTCAGAAGATCCATAAATGAACCACAAAGAAGTTGTTCCATTTTTGATCCACACACAGTCGTATGTCTCTGACCCATGACGGGCCTCTCTAAGGCTGGTCCTCATCACGTCGCGCACTGATGATCCACACAGAGTTGCTAGAATGCTCATCCACATAGGGTTTCTGTGATGCTGATCCACACTGGGTCGCTATGATTCTCATCAAAAAATGGTCATTATGATGTTTATCCACATAGTTTGGCTATGATATTGATCCACATAGGGTCTATATGATGTTGATCCACACAGGGTCTCTATGACGATGATCCACATACGGTCACTATTCAATTGACAGCTAGCCACGAGATTCCCCACACTCGGTGCACTTGAGTTCTATAGTATATACTCCCCAAGATATAGGTTGTACCTGAACTACCATAACGTTCCACAAAGGAGTAACTCAAAGGACCGTCATGTCACAAGGGTCTAAACGTGACAGATTTCACGTCAATCGGACGCTCGGTCTGTGAGTTATAGGCTTTTAGTGTCGAGGGCCTAGTTGGATTCGGGTTTGATCCAACCCGGCTATACTCAAACTTTTTTCAAAACTCAAGTGGAGTATCTCAAAAGTAGGGTCTTGTTCCTAGGATTCCATTGCTACAGACAGTTCATCAAATGAACATCTGGTTTATGAGATACGACATTTTTAAGCGTATCTCTGCTGAAAAGGTTCCGGGTCCGGTCCGACCTGGTCGGACCGACCCAACCTTCGCTGACCTGGGCTGACACAACTTCGTTCAGGTCCACCCACCCCAGTCTAGGTCTGATCGGTGTCCGACCAGTCTCGGCCCAAACTGGCTCGGTTGGCCCGAGTGGGCTAGACCACGGACAGGCCTGACCCGCCTTCACTGGGCGCGTCCCCCAGGTAGGTGGCCCGCATGGGGGTGTCGCTCCCCTATCTAGAATGGATGAAATCCATTCAGTTTTGCAACGGCGGTGACACGTGGTGCCACCATCCTGTCAGCAGGACCCACATGGCTCGTGTCCCCTTTTCCGCAGCTCGATACAGTGCCTTCCCTCCTTGTCATGCGATGACGCGCTGCCTTCCGCTAATGCGACCAACTGAGGGCTGGCCACCCCTACTGACCACCGCGACTTCCCTCCACGGCGCACAATGGTGCGCTGCCTTTCATAAAGGAAGACAACCAAGAGTTGGCTGCCTCTACTGACTGCTATGGCTCAATGTCGCGGCATCCCTCCGCGGTGCATAACGGTGCGCCACCTGCTGCAATTATAGCCAGTCACCGCCGACAACCACTGTTTCCCACCAGCGCCGGTGAAACTTCCATGGGCCACCGGGTTTTCTTTGGTGGACCATTTTCCCTTCCGATCACACCAATGGGCCTCCTGGGTTGCTTGCGTCGATGTGTGGCTCCTAGATTCCAGATTCTATCATGTTGAACAAACTTCCTCTAAAGAATGCGATAAAAAAAAGCGGTAGAGGGTCTGGGCCATGTTCGTTTGGCCCATTCCCTCCACATTAGAAACGTAACAAGTGGTTGGTAATTAAATCATCAAGATAAAATAGAAATCATTCAAAACTTCCAAAATTCTCCATGATTTTTAAGAATTAGGGAAAAGGAACAAATTCTCGTGAATTTAAACATAAACAACCCCTACCTCAGAATCAGAGGAGACGTCACAGTTGTGGAAGAAGAATCCGCACTTGATGAAGCCATCAGTGTTTTTAATTTCTGGTTTGATTCCTCCAATTTTGCAGCCTAAGCATCAATTCTTAGTTGGTAGAAGACGTCGTGACACTTCGTCAGAGGTTCCTCCCTTTCTTGTCAAAAACCCATGCTCGAATTTCACATAAATAGAGGGGAAGGGTGATTAACACAATGAAAGATTAATGAGGTTCATTAATGAATGAACCTATTAATCTCAAAAAGGAGTGGTTAAAACATATTGGAGTCAATCCATTAAATGTCTTGACAACTCAGCGGTCCCTCCACCGCCTCTCAACATATGGTAGAAAGAAAGAATTTTTATGTTATTTTATTATTCTTCAAAAAGTCCATAAATCTATTTTTTTCTCCCGACCTACTACAGTCGAAGTTGAGCCTTCCTTAAGTGAATCATAGGGATATGAATTAAATGGTTCCCTTGGATTTTTAATCTAATCATCAGTTCAAAATATAGAAAACACCGTTCGCATGTTTACTGAACATACCTTAAAAAAGTTCAAAATTCTGTTACGGGCACACCGGGCCTCGGAATCAAGCACCGTCAGTTTTCAAAGAGTCATAATAATCCTAAATAATTTTAAAAAATACATGTAATTTTTGGATTTTTACACATATAATATCCCTAAACTCATATTACAATGAATTTAGATTGATTTTGAAATGTAGGAATTGTGGGAAAATCATTTTGAGTAACGGTTATCCTAGGATTCTCGTAAATGGATTTTTAGTGTTTTAAAAAACTAAAACATGTAAGGGTTAAAAGAATATATAATGACCTAATATTGATGTGAAATCATGGGACAACCACCATTTAGTTATTTTTTATTTGTATTCATAGATAACACAAATATCCGACATGTCATGTGGTCAAAATAACTTAGTAAAAACTTTTTAAAAGCCTTTAAAAATATTTTTTGGGGGTAAATACCATGAAATTGACCTTGAAATACCCTAAAATTAAATTACTTTTACTATAGATTCATTTTTTAAATGTAGGAACACACAACATGTCATTTTGAGTATTTATTTTTCAAAGATGTCTGTATTCTCAGTTTTACAATTTTAAAACACTAAAATGAGTCTGTAATGATCATAACCATAGAAAGAAACCTAAAATTGACATCAATAATGGGAAATCCAACATTGAGTTATGTTTGATGTGTACACATAGACAACATGTCAATCTAATGTATGGTGTTGTCGGAATGACTCAGTAAACACTTTATAAATGCACTAAAGCCTTAAAAAACATGTGTCTGGGGTCAAAACCAAGAAAAAAACATTTAATTTCCCTAAAATTAGAGTAAAATGACCATTGATTTATTAGTTAAATGTCAGAACTGACGTTACACCTTTACATGTTATTATTTTCCAAGGATGGTCATAGAGGCGTTTTAGTGTTTTAAAATACTAAAACATTTGTGTAATGGTAATGAAAATAGAAAACAGCATTAGATTGATTTTAAATAATTATATAACTACCTTTGTGTTATTTTTGAAATTTACATGTAGAAAACATGTTAATGAAATTTATGGTGTGGACAGAATGACATAGTAAACACCTTTTCCTAGGATGGTCGTATATGAATTTTTGGTGTTTGAAAACACTAAAACATTCATTTAATAGTCACAATAATAGAGAATAATCTCAAATTGAAGTAAAATAATGGGAAAACCACTATTGAGTTTTTTTATGTGTGCATATAGAAAAAATGTCAATCTGATGTGTGGTGTGGTCAGAAAGACTTGGTAAACACTTTTTAAAGGAACTTAAGCCATTTAAAACTTGTGCCAGGATAGTAAAAACAAGGAAACAACATTCTATTTCCCTAAAATCATATTAAAAAAACTATATATTTTTTATTGAAATGTAAGAACTAGAAACACTCCATTATGAGTTACAGTTTTCTCAAGATGATTACAGACACATTTTTAGTGTTTTAAAACACTAAAACGTGTGTCTAACTATCAAAACCATAGAAAACAACTTCATATTGAAGGAAAATTAGGTTAAAACCAAATTTGAGTTCTTTTTTATGTGTATTAATATAAAACAGATTAGTATGACATGCGGTGTGGTCGCAATCAAATGGTAAACACTTTTTAAAGGATATAAAACCACTAAAAACAAGTATTGGTGGATCAAAACCAAGAAACTGATGCCTAATTACCTTGAAATCAGAGTAAAATGACAAAATATTTATTTTTGAAATTTGGGAATGAATGAAACATAATGTTGAGTTACGGTTTTCTCAGGATGGTCGTAGACATGTTTTTTGTGTCTTAAAACACTAAAATGTTCTTGTTACAGTCATAACCATAGAGAAAGACCTCATTTTAATGTGAAATCATTGGAAAACCATGTTAAGTTATTCTTGACATGTACGCATATACAACACATCAATTTTATGTGTGTTGTGGTCAAAATGACTCGGTAATGACTTTTTAAAGGTACCAAATCCTTTAAAAATATGTGTAAGGGGGTCAAAAATAGGAAAATTATGTCGGTGTGGAATGTTGGATTTCCCATGTATTGTTTTTGGATGTTATATAGATTATTTTCGAGACTAGGAACTAAGACGATGTGAAATTCTTTAGCTTGATGTGTCCGGAATAAATGCTCGAAATATATTAAATATATTAATTGCACACACATGGAGTTTTCATGAAATTGTATAATAACTCTCGATCAGGTTACCAAATAAAAAATTTGAGGCACCATTGAGTTCAATATGTCACTTTTACCCAAGATGCAACCTATTCTTTATCGGAACATACCATTTGTGAAAAATTTATCATGGGTGTATATAAAAGAAATACATTAAATAATTAATTTATCTTATTTTTTTCAACGTAGCAACCTACATCCTTTTTAAATATATAGCTATGGATTTTGTCTCGGGGTTGGACACTAAACCCTGGAGGCCTAGGAGATGTTGGTGGAGATTTTTCTCGGAGAATGATGGATGATCAGGATCAGATCGTGGATCGTTGCACAGCTAGAGTTGGAGGATCTCATCAACAATGGAAACCCAAGAATTCTTCGTCAACGATTGATCCAAACATCATGTAGGTCATTTGTTTATTTGGATTTATTCCATGTTCTCGATTTATATGATGAAATCAAATCAGTCATCAAATATATTGATCAACAATTCGAGCATCTTTCTAGATGGGTTAGATTTATTTTGGTTTGGGAGAATTTATTTGAAGTTATTTATTTCATTGTTGTTACTCTCACACCAATGAATTGAGATAAACTCAAACATCAATCGATGTCTATTCCTCTGTTTGTTCTTTTACTTTTCTCTCCTGACTCTTCATTCACCATTGGAGCCCTTTGTTTGGTCTAGGGTTTGACATATCCTGATCAATCGATCGTTGTTCACCCATTTCTTGGCACAAAAATCCTAAATCATATATTGGAGATCAGTAAGACACGACATTGGTACGACGATTAAAGCGATGAAGAATTAGATGGTTTTGGATACCTGATTTTCCCATTTTCAGAGTTCTTGAGTCTGTAATCTATAATGAAGTGTATATCTATTTTTTTGAGTGGATTTGAGTCTGGTTTCCCATATATAAACATTGGAAAGGGCCAGATGAACCCCAATCTTCATGTTCCGGTGAGGTAGGTGAATCTTGTGACACATAGGACAATGTGTAATAGATCCCAGTCGATTTGGAAAAACCTAATCAACACAATGTGTACTCCAGGATTACACACCTTTTGGGGCCCCTAGTTACGGATATTGGGTTTCAGTCCAACATATTGATAACATAGTTGATTAACCCTATCACATGGTGTGTGACCCCTATCACACGGCATGTGACCCCCATCGTGTGACTCACTGTGTACTTTGGAGAGTACATGGATACAAAGAGAAACAACATGGACAGATGGCATGTTGTGTACTTATAAACGGAAACAACTTGGCATACAATGGTCAACACACAGACACAGCCATGATACATAGACAAGGCCATGAAACATGGGTCGGATCCTGTGTGTCTCTACATGCTGTGAACTCCTTCTACATTACGTTTATATGAAGGATACATGTTGTGTGAGTCTCTTCCACACAGGATTTAATGGGGATAGATGGACACACCGTGTACCCCATGTTACATGTCGTGTACCATGTCAAGTGTTCCTATAGATCTTAATTTTATAGGTTGGACTTGTATAGGTTGATTGTGTTTCCCTTGGTCCTTTACCTCAAGGGTACAATGTATCATTACATCCATGTCCCAAGATTGTGATCCATCTAGAGGTTGAGTCTCAGATAGTGTTGTGGTGACCCTCTATGATACAAGAGCACGATCATCTGTCACCATTGTTCCCTATGTTGGGTTTATGGAATCATCATAACCTCCCTGAGTAGGGTTTTTATCCTCTATCTAGTATGATGTATCGATATGGTTAATGAAATCATTGTAATATGATCCCCTATGTGGTGGGTTAATCCAGATTTTGTTTGTGGTGTCTCCCAACGGTTTTGGGCATGACCCCCTATCTACGTATCAATGTCTTCTTAGACCAGTGATCATTCATCATGGGGACCAAAGATCTAGACATATTCTTCGAGTGTCTCTGATGATAGCATGTCTCATGGAGTGGACGCTATTGGAATGAAAATTTATTCGAACAGAATCCCATTGTAGGGAGTTTTCTATGACCTCCTGGTGGTGTGGTGTCTTTCGAGAGATATGGTGATTCAGTTATACATTTATTTTTATATCTTGTTTGGAGATGAATATATTTGGTGCTTCAGGTTTAGTGTTTTCATGGTATGTTATTGATTATTGTTATACTCACCCATGTATGGGATTTACCAACATGTGTCATGTATTATGCAGATGATGACTGTTGTGACGGTGTTTTGGGAAGATAGAGAGAGGGTGGAGAATTAATGGAGCTATCAGAATGAGGTGCTTTACCAAGATCATTCTTTTGACTTTTTTTCTACACCCTTGGAGCAGGTTAGACTCTTTAATGTTTTTATTTGGTCTTATATTTGGACCCTTTTTATATTTCAGCACTTTTACTATCATACCCTATTATGGGATCTTAGATGAATTCATTCATTAATTCAGTAGATTTATATTTCAACTTTGTGTGGGATTGGATATGCATGAATGTGTACAGGTAATGTTGGATAATGCCTCCCATTTGTGGGATATTCCGACTCGACACTGGTCTCCATTCCTTGGCCTATGGGAGGTGGTATGGGTAGTCATGGGTCAGACCTCAGTGGGCTGGGTTGTGATAGAGTGGTATCAGAGTAGTTTTACCTTAGGACTAGAGTTGTTGAGATTGGTTTGGGGGGAAATTTTAGTTGTTTGAGTTCGGTTTTTAGGTCAGGGAAATTTTTTTTGGTGGTAAATTATGTATCCATAAACCAGGACACTAATCACCAACCTTTCAACTCACTACATGTAAACATTTTTTGTAGTGAATTTTTTTGGTACATGAATCATATAGGAATTCTTTTTCTTTCCATTTAATTCATGATTACCCTCTCTATATAAACTCTTTTGACCATGGTGCATTTCATTTTATTTTAGTATGCCTCCATGTAAATAGAAAACCATGATTCCACAATGTGATCACAAGGATGATCTGCCTAGTGACAAGGCATCAGTACAAGGGAATTTACCAGAGATATTACCTCAGGGTGGTTTACTATCTATACCATCACCTATTAATCAGCAATTATAGTTGGTACTACCAGCCGAGGATGCACACAGGCTGAGTGAATTTCATGAGTTCCAAAGGTGGATACCTCATAGGATTCAGGGTATGACAGACCCCAATGGGGTTGAATAATTTCTAGAGGTATTCATTCATGTTTTTCTCTTAGTGAGGATTTATGCCAACCAGATGGTAGTCCTCATGGTGAGTCTTCACTAGGGTTATATTGGGCGATGGTGGAGCTTGGAGACTTAGTCAAATGGAGATACATCTCACTGCTATAAAGGCATTGACCATATATTCATATTGTACTTCTATCCATCCACATTGTGATCGATACACCTACAAGAGATTATACATCTAAATCAGGGAAGTATGAATGGGGATGAGTACTCACCGAGGTTTACTGATATCTGACATTACACCTTGGAAATGGTGCGAGACTAGTTCTTCAGATCTTGGACCTTTTATAAGTTGGGACATCATGGATTCTATTGTATTTATTTTCATTTGAAACTATGCTTCAGTGACTGAGTGAGACTTGTTGGTGGTGATCCTTTTGTAAGAGAAGAAATAGGTAGTGGAAGCTAACTCTAGGAACCCAGCAGTTGAGACTTTAGAAGTTGGTATTTGATAGTTGTCAAAGGGATCCAACCACATCAAATGATTCAGGATGAAATATCAAGACTAAGTGATAGTAGTGTAAGGCTCTCAGGGTGTCTCAAATAAGACGAGGGAGTGGTGGTGTTTCTCTTTCTATGGTCTGAGAAATTTGGAATTAGATTTTACAACCCATTGTATAGTTGATCATGAGATGGTCGGGGGACCTCCGAGGTAGAGACTGATGTAGGTGCAGGGTGTCTTGTAAGGCATCAGGCATGGAAGAGGGGAACGTAGGATAACAGGAGGTGGTAGAAGGTTTGACCTATTACCACCACCACCTCCAGGTGGTCCATGCTAGGATCAGGGAGCTGGTATAAAATAATGAGGCAAGTCGTAGGCTATAGAGGCCTATATCCCCATGGCCCCAGGGATGATAAGAGGTATGATACATGTTATTTCTAATTCAGTTATAGTATAGATAGGTATAGGTTCTAGAAATTCCCTTTATCCCACTTCTCTAGTTTGAGAGTTAGGGATTATGGTTGAGCCATTGGCTCAACCCTTACGATTAAATGCTCTGATAGGTGGTGATGTAGTGATTTCACACATATGTTGATAGTGCAATATGACACTTGTAGGAGAGAGTTTTGTTTAGAATCCCTTATTTTCGGTAATGAGGCCTTGTGACATAAACTTATGTTTAAAATGTCTATCCACAGTACATACCCATATTGAGTACTTTAGGCAGAGGATGTATAGTGTCTACAACGATGGAATGAGGTTTTCATTTGTGGGTGAAAAGGAGACCTTGGTGGTGAAATATGAGATCTGGAATAGGAGAGTGCATTATATTACTCATCAATTCACTAGCATGACTATTGGACAAGTGGTTGGTTTAGACTACTGTTTTTCTATAGTGGTGGAAGAGTACAAGGACGTCTTTCCTGAGGACATACCAGGATTACCTCTCCACCGAGATATGGAATTCTGTATCAACCTACATCCTGATATGGAACTAATATCATCACTGGCATATCATATGGAACCTATAGAGTTTTGAGAGCTGAGGATTCATTTTGAGTACATGTTGAAGAAGTGATTTGTGAGACCCAAAATTTCTCACTGGGTAGCCCCAATGTTATTTTACATGAAATAGGATGGGAGCTTAAGGGTATGTGTGGATTAATATTGCTGGAATCAAGTGATTTTGAATAATAATTACACACTAATGAGGATTGAAAATCTCTTCTATTAGTCGATATGGGGAAAACGGTTCTCAAATATTTACCTTTGGCCAGGTTATCACCATCTACTAGTACGACATGAGGATAAACTAAATAAGATATTCATATGTCACTATAGTCTCAATGAGTACTTTTTAATGTTATTTGGCATGAAAAACGTCTGGTCAATTTTCATGGGACTAAAGAACTAGTTCTTTCATCCATTATTAGACCGGTTCAAGGTAGACTTCATCAAGGACATCCTAGTGTATTCTGTATCTGAGGATGAGCATCTGAGACACATGAGGATGGTCCTAGACACACTCTAAGAGCACTAGCATTACATAAAACTCATGAAGTGTCAGTTTTGGATTCAACAGTTTCTATTTTTGGGACACGTCATCTCAAAGGCTAGAGTATTAGTGGATATAGTGAATTTTGAGGTAGTTATTTCTTTGGAACCACCCAAGAGTGTTACCAGGTTGTGAAGTTTCCTTGTGTTGTAAGGATACTATAGAAGGTTTGTACTTGACTTATCTAGAGCTGCATAACCTTTAACAACATTGACTTGATAGGGGAAACCTTTCATGTGGTTATAAAGGGTCTAGAAGAGCTTGCAAGAGTTGAGGCAGATATTGACGTGAACTCCCATCTATAGATTTATATTGGGGGTGTCGAGTATGTAGTGTTATGCGATGCATTAGGGATCAGACTGGTTTGTGTGTTGATATATAAAAAAGTGGTTGTTCTCTATGGTTCACGCTAGTTGATAAAAAATGAGGATAACTACACAACCCTTGATATTGATTTAGTAGTGGTAATCTTTTCATTGAAGAAGTGGTGATACTACCTGATTGATGATGATTTTATCATCTACTCTGACCATAAGATTCCCAAATATATATTATCTTAGAAGAATCTTAACTTGAGATAGAGGTGATGGATAGAGTTCCACTAAGATAATGACTTTGAGATTTTCTGTACTATAGGGAAGGGGAACATGGTGGTAGATTCTCTTAGAAAGTGATATTGTTCTCAGTTTTTGGCTGAGGTGTGAGAGTAGCTAGCCTTATTGTAGTTTTCCTTCATAGAACATGATCGTGCTTCAAATATTCAGTTGATGGTTTTTACCCTACCTCTATTACAACATTTTAGGGATACTCCACATGAATATAATGACTGTGAGATCTTACATACTAGGATATCCACTGGACATGCTCCTAAAAGATATTTTGAAGGTGGGGATCATGTTATCCTTTTAAGTGGGAAGACAATGGTACCTTTTAAATTGCCGGAGGAGGTCTTACAGAATATTCATACAACTCCTTTAGAAGTACATCCATGTGTGGAAAAGATATATAAATGCCTTTGAAATCATTTTTTGTGGATAGGTATGAAGAAAGGAGTTACATAGATTGTCTCTCGATGCCTCAATTTTCCGCAAGTGAAAGCTTAGAACAAAATTCAAGTGGGTTTCAATCAACCCCTTGAGGTTCTAATGTGGAAGTGGGATGAGATATCCATGGACTTCATTATGGGATTACCACATACAAATAAAGGACCTGATTCCATCTGGGTGATCATTATAATGACTCGCCATGTCATCCCACTTCTTAGCTATTCAAGAGAAGAGTTCAGTAGAGGGATTGGGAAACCGATACCAATATAAGATAGTCTAAATACATGGATTTAAATCAAAATACATATTTTACCATGATTCTCACTTCACATCCTGATTAAAGAGAAGATTAAATTGGGGTTTTGGGACTTGGTTATGCTTGATCATGATGTTTCACCCCCAGACTATTGGGCAGATAGAGTGCACTATCCTGGTCTTTGATAACATGATATAGGCTTGGTGCTGAGTCTTTGTCCATGGTTATGAGGTTCACCTACCCTAAGAATAGTTTTCATAAAAAAATTATCATTCCACCATTGGTATGCCACCATTCAAATATTTGTACGAGTGACCCTACATGCCACCACTTTGTTGGACTGATCCAGGTGAGTCAGCACTCATGTTCCTAGAGTTGGTGTGGGCGATAGTAGAGATGTTGAAAATCATCCGGTAGTGGATTAATTCTACACATATCCTTCAAAAGTCTTATGAGAACTAGCGATGGAAACCACTAGAGTTTGAGTAAGGAGGGAATTTTTTTAGGGTATCACCATGATATGGATTGAGAATATTTTTCGGCGGTGGGAAATTATCTCTGAGTATCATTGGTCCCCTCTAGATACTGTGTATATTTGGTTAGGTGTTGCACTACTTAGTTATGCTTCCATAGATAGGTCGGGTAAATTAGGTCTTCCACGTGTTGTAGTTGAGGACATGAGTGCATGACCCACTTCACATTATCAACTTCGGTGAGATGGATATCGAGGATGGAGCAACCTTGGTAGATTACTTGGTATAGAAAAAGGATCAGCCGGTGAGGATCCTTTATGGGAATTCGATTCCCCTTGTGTGTGTCATGTGGCATCACATGAATCTTCTGGAGGGTACATGGGAGCGAGGGGCTCATATTAGTGCTCATTACGCACATATTTCTTTGTAGCCCATGTTTTGGCTTTGTAGAACATAACTCCATAAGGTGGGGAGAATTTTACATCTTTATTTTTTGTGTATTATTATGGTATATTATATGGATTGCTTTTTAGAACAAATACTAAGACGATGTATGATTATGAGGTAGGGTGTTCCCAGAATAAATGATTAAAATATATTAAACATATTAATATAACACGTAGAATGTTTTCCTGAAAAGTGTAATAACTCATGAATGGGTTCTCAGATAAAAAATAAAAGGGTGTTGTTGATTTTATGATGTGGGTATTACCATATATGTTATATAATTCTTTTTTGGTGTGGGATTTTTGTGAAAAATTCATTGTAGGAATAATTAAATAAATTAAATTAAACAAATTAATAAATTAATTTTTTTTTCGACATAGTGAACTATTTTCTTATTTTAATATACGAATATTGATTTTGAATTGGGGTTAGCCACTAAACCTTAGAGACCTAGGAGCCATCGGAGGAGAGCATTCTCGGCGAATGGTGGCAGATCGAGATCAGATCATGGATTGTTGCACTAATGAATTTGGATGATCTCGTCAATGATGGTAACACAACCATTAATTCTCAACAATTGATCCAAAATCAAGATATGGTGTTTGTTAATATGGATTTACTCTATACTTTGGATTTCTATGATTAATTCTAATCTATCATCGAACATATTGTTCCATGGTTCAATCATCTTGAGGGGTGGTTTAGATTTAATCGGGTTCGGTTGAATTATTTTGATGTTATTGATTTCTTCATTTTTATTCTCACAAAAACAAATCGAAATCAACATGAATATATATTGAGGTATATTTTTCCACTTTTTCTTGTTCTTTTCTCCCCCAGTTAATTTTTCACCATGGGCATCCTTGGTTTGGCCTAGGGTTTGACATATCTCAATCAATAAATTGTTTCTCACCTATTAATTATATAAATAATCGAAAATCATAGATCATGGAGTAGAATGAAACAATGTTGGTGGGATGATGAAATTGGAGGTGAATAAAATGGTTTTGGATACCATATTTCACGTTCTTCATCATTATTTGGCGCCAAATGAAGAAAGATGTTTAGATCTATTTTCTGAAATGATTTGAGTAAGATATTCCTTATATCGACATAGAAAAGGGAAAGGAAAAACCTGATCGATATGCTTTTCCAATGGTGTGAAATAAATCATAATTTATATAAAAAATCCCATGAAACATGGTGTGCATATCAAGATTAAACATCATGTGGAGCCCCTTAATTGTTGAGCTAGGATTTCAGTCCGATTTAAGGATTACATGGTGTGGGACCCCCATCACATAGTGTGTGACCCCCTATACAAGACTCGATGAGTACTTCATAGATTACATTGAAATAAATATTTAGAATGATTTATCTAATTAATAACACACCACTTAAATAAAATCTAACTGTAATCAATATTTTTTATACCAATATTTTCAATAGGTTCATCTACATAGTTTTCATTGGATTTTCTGTTCACAACCAACAATAACACGGTTTGACTAACCTAATGAAAAACTTATTATTCCTATATCATAAAAAAACAACTATAAAAAGTTAAGTACATTAGATAAAAAAATTAAATTTGTATATCTTGAAGATTATAATGTTTTATCATATCCTATAAATAAAATTGAACCATTTTTGTGTTGAATGACTAGTTTCATTAATCTTGATAAGTTTTCTTGAGGTGATTTCTAAAAAAAGAAGGTTATTAGTAATAGAAATTTCATTACATTTAATATATTAATATCAATGTACTGAGATAATATAAAATATCTTATGTTAATTAGAATGATTCAAATCCAAATATTAATTCTATTGATCTTTTGATATCCCTTTAGAGATCTTTTTTTACATCCAATTAATACTTTATGATGTTCTATTAAACTCATACAACAACCTATACGTAAATTTATTCAACTTTCCCCTCAAACATTTCAATGAAAATTGATGAACTACAATTTAATGAACCTCAAAATGAAAAATCATCTACATTTTAGATATGAAATTATAATTTAACTTACATATGATAAGAATATAAAATAAAATTAACAATAAATATTTATTTTAACTTTATTTTACATGTTAATTAAAATATCATTCTCCCAATTGATTGGAAAGTGCCTCTAATAATGACACATGATGTGAAGGGATGTCATATCACATGATAACTTACACTAGATATTCCAATATAATCCAATGAAATTATCTATAAGCACACCATAAATATCAAATGGAACAACTAATTTTAATTATTTTAGACACCAAACATCCAATGTATTATTGTTCATTTTTATCATCTTATTATTTGAATATTTTCATTTTATATATTCAATAATTAGTATACATAAGTAATAAATTATTTTTTCACATTAACAATTACAAACCAACCATGATCACCATATAAATCCCTTTATGATCATAATTGTGAAACCATATACTTAGTAGATGACCCCACCGCAACTACTCCATTTGATCCCTCAAAAATCCTTCAAGTATAAGGAAATATACTAGAGGTTGAGATCATACCTTTTGAATATGGGTGCATATAAGATTGAATCAAATGGAATAAAGAGGTATAATAAAATTAAAGAGAACATGTTGTTATGGTAGGATCATATTGGATGGGTCCAAAGAAATAATATTGATGGAATACCTGCTCATATATTTTTTCCATTAACTTTTTAGAATTACTATACTTGAAAAGACAATAAAATAAGTTAGATCAATTTATATGATATAAAAAATAAAATGTACTGAAAATTTTATACATATATTAATTGAATTCATGTATTATTAATGAAAATAAAAATATATAAGTAAAAGGAGGACTGAGCATTTAATCAATTAATTCATTACTGACCATATTATTTTCACCCTCTACCATTAATATTATTTCATTATCTTTACCACCCCTTGTAAGTTTAACTATTACAATGTCTTCATAAATAGATATATCAATATCTTGTTATTGATGATGATCTTTATCACAAAAAAATTCTTCAACATCATCACCCATATTATAAAAGTATCCTGGCTTGACATGGACTACAAAATCCACCCTTCATTACCTCTATAATCCACATAATAGACCATTATAACTTGCGAATCCAAAATATAGGATCATGTTATTCACACTCACTGGTATTGATCAACCAAGATAAGTAAACATAATTAATTTTTGATGATTCATTTATTTTCCCCCTATAAATATTGACCCACTTAAATTTGAATAACATAATGACATTTTAAATCAACTTTTAACACTATATGAAATCTGTAAATTTTATGAAGATGCTACGTTTTTTGTTTTCAAACCTTCTTCATGAAAAATGATAAAAACAATTGAATCCATTGATATTATAAGCATAAAATATCCTATAATTTTTTGAAGTTCCCCGAGTAAAATATTTCAAATCATCTCACACTATAGCTCTATTATCAAAATTCATGATATACATATGTAAATATAAAATATCATTAGTTATATAAGATAATGTATTTGTGTATTTTATTATTGAATGAACAGATTAACAATATCATTATTGAGTAGCACATATTTATGTTATTATGTGAACTCTATTTATTTCAATGAAACTAATGATATTTTACAAACCTAATGACGTACTATTAAAATGTTTTCTAATTTATTGTAGGACTTCAATTGATTTTTATTATCATATACAAGTCTACCTTGTTTACCTTTAAGGAATGAGCATTCTAGTAAAGATTTAATTCTCATTAAAGACATCAAATGACCAAGATACCTAATTAAAGAAAGTAACATATTAGAATAAACCATATGAGTAATTTCATTCAAAATTTAATGTAGTAATTATAATGAAGTAATATGATAATAACTCTATATGGGATACATCCATCAATAATGTATTCTCCCTCAAAATTTAACTTACTTGGTTAAATACATAGTTATATAAACCATAAAATTCAAAAATTATAGGGAGGATATTATCTCTAAAATACAAAGTGTCATAAAAATTATTTTTTGAAATTTTTTGAGATCAATTGGTTTTAACATTTTCTCATTAAAATGTCTAAAGAATTTTCAAAATTGAATATCAACTATTTTTAATTTATCAGGTAAGAATTTATTGAAGGCTAATGTTAGAAATTTCTATACCAAAATATGTGAGTCATGAATTTTAATACCATGTAATTTAAAATGTTTTAAGTCAATAAATATTAAAATGTTACTTAAAATCCATCATGAAGTTTAACATTTTGTAATCTTCAAAGGAAAGCATCTTATTATTTATTTTTTGAGTAAAAATTTACTAACATATAATTTCCATTATCATTTCCCGATATATAATTTTTTATATTCATTTATTCTAAGACATTATGAGTGTTATGTAAATATTTTGAATTTTTATACTCATTAAATACTGTAAAAAACATTCACAGACACTCATTTCAATACGCATAACATCACGATTGTGATTTAATAATATAAATTCATAATAATTCTATTTGAAATAATTAATATGTTTTATCCATTTTTGTTCCCTAATTATATTTGATGACAGTTAAAATATTTTCGTAGAAACGTTCAACTAAAACTCTTTCCCAAATTTCGATAGAATGGTTGATAATAATTACAAAACTTCAGAGCCTGATAACCATTTTTGAGGTGACCTCAAATCATTTCATCTAATAAATCTTGACTTTTAAAACTGATATTTTTGAGAAGCATATAATAATAGATGATGACACATAAAACAAGACATTTTTATATGTTGTGGTCTTCTAGGATCAAATTCATGGTTACAAAATAAAACTTTCTAGCTAGTGAGTGTTCCAATAAAACATATTTCTGGGTCCAAGAAAATCAATAATCTTCCACATTATAGAAACACACATTTTTAACATTTTAGTTGTAAATGAATCATATATATCTAATCTAGTATCCCATAAATCATGAAATGAAATTGTAAGAGTAAAATGGTATACATCAATGTCATTTAAAAGAATTTTATTTCATAGAATGATAGTCAAACTAAGGAAATAATTTTGTCATTTAGATATCCAATAAGGTTGATTGCAAGGAATCAATGTAACTCTTCATATGCTATAAGTAGTAATTAGAGTCCTGGATGTATTTTATCCACTAGTAGTAAATCCCAAATTCCCATTCATAATATCTATATAGAATTTATAATATAAATAATTAGAGGACTTCCATGATTTTAAATCTATTGAATTCATATAAATCCATTATTTTTTCCCATAGCGCGCCACTTCATTTTCACTATTGTCAGAGAAGACCAAAAAAATATTTGAAATCATGATTTTAATGGAAAGTGTTATATAACCTTCATTATAGTTTTATTTATATTTTTCTTCATATTATTTTCATTGAAACATTAGTCAGGTATCACTGATTTATGTATTGAAGTATAACATCTTTTACACTCTTATCCAGATGAATCTCCTTCCTAATAAAACATGTAGTCATTGGGACATGCATATATCTTTTTTATAATTGAGAATAAACTTGTTAAAAACATTCTTTATCTCATAAAATATTAGAGGAATATTATCTCCAACAAATTCATCTTCCAACATGTTAAATATAATTGATATTTATTTATCTATAAATCTACATAAGAACATGTTATGGTAAAAATTTAGTAAAAAGAACAATTATATATTTTTTTTCTATATCCTTTCTGTAAATCCTAATTTTGATCATACACTAATTTATAAAACTCAGTTGATTTTTATGCTATATTTCTTATTATATTAATTTCTATAAAATCAAAACGATATCCCACTTCTATGATAAAATATTCATTATTTCATGTTTCATGTCCAAAAACATCATTAATAATGTTATGAATTTTATTCTCTACTATTATGGTGGTATATTGTTCCTTCTATTGATGGTTACACATTGAACATTTTACAATGTCCAATTAACCTTTATAAATATATCTCACGTAATAAGAATGAAATGGTTTCAATATCAAGTACTCATAGACTTCATGTTTTATCAACCATCATCTAAAATTACAATCAAAACATATGCATTCTATTCATTTATCTATAGATCAAGTTGTAACTGAAAAATCTAAAAATTCATCTAACCCCTTTAAATATTGTGTTGTATTGTAGGGTAAAATATTCTAAATTTTATTAATTTTTAACCTATTAATAATAATCTATATCAAAAAACAAAACATATTAATTAAATTAAATAATTTTAATAATAAAGCATAACTAAGAATGACATATGTGAATTACTAAAATTTTACTAGAGAATAAATCATCAAATGAAATATTGTTACAATCATTTGATATTATGATTTCATATTTTTATTATTTAAATATATATTATGACCCATATAAAATTATATATGAAATAATAATTGAATGAATATTGTACAACATATTAATAATAGAATACTGAAAATAAAAATAAAATCATAATTCATAAATTCATCAAATATAATAATTCAAAATAAATCATCCCTAGAATTTTTCCATGATAATCAAATATAAATTAACAAATTATTACTTATTTACTAAAATTAATAGTAAATTAAAACATAAACTCATTATTGAGTCATATGAGTTGGACTAGTAAGGGGGAAAGAGAGAATGAGAAGGTAGACACCAGAATTTAGGTATCGATAAATTTCTTAATAAGTGAGTTTTTGATAACATCCAATAACCTGATAAAACCAATATTTTAAAGCCCAACAAGACAAATACCGAAATCCCCAATTTGAGATCCATATATAAATCTCTATATGGTCATTGGAATCATAAAATAACAAATACAAGATAAGAGTAGATATCATGTGAACATACATTGTACATAAAAACGAAGGAAAGATTAGGGGAAGAGGATCAGACGAACCATGAATGAAGATGGGGAGTGGAATCTATTGTAAATAAGAATAAGGAATGATTGTTAAGTTAAATACGAGGTTCAAGAAATAGAGGAAGAAAGATAAGGGGATGAGAGGAATAAACAGTAGATGAAGAAGGAGAAGGGGAGGGAACAATGGAGGAAGAACGAGAAGGGGATGGTGTGATAGTGGATGAAGTAGGTGGGAAGATAGGTTTCACATGTTAGTGGGAGGATAATGATAGAGTAATACACTACCAAAATAAGGTTTAAATAGTGGTTGTTTTCTAATAACCACTAGTAATATGTATACGAGCGACAATTTATTAAATAACCATGATTAATATTTAATTACATGATGATTTTATTTAACAACCAGTAATAATGTGTGCATAATTTGTAGGAGACTTTGCATTTTTTTAATTAGTGTCATTTTTTTGAAACCACTTCTAATAAACCAACACAAATTATACTTTTTCTAATAGTGTTTTATTTTCATCCTCATTACGAACACATAGATGTAGGTTTACTAGCTCTCCATGAGTGAATTGATTTATTGTATCACCACCAATAATGATGTAGTTTTACCAGCTCATCACTAGTAGGTTTATTCTTTTTCCTGTCATATAAAAAATCACTTTACTAGATCATTATCAATGGATTGATTCACTAGAATATCACACACAAAGGTACAGGTTCACCATATTTCCACCAACATATTTAAGGTTTAATGTATCATCACAAATGAAATCGGTATTTACGAGATAATCATTAGTGGGCATGGGGTTCACTGGATCATCCAAAGCTAAAACATGGATTTACAAGATCCTCATAATTAAATTGGTCTATTTTTTCATAAAAAAAAATATTTATGGGTCATTAGATCACCACCATATGTTTTATGGTATACATTCTTGTCACCTATATATTTGTCTATTTTCTCATCACCATAATATGCATGGGTTTAGAAATTTAATATTATCAAGTGGATAATGAGTAATAAAGGTTATAATGAATTTTCATGCCATCAAATAAGTCTTAAAGTTTTACATTGGGGATTTAAGGTCTCTCAAGAATACTCAAGGTTACATAGAAGTTTCATTCCATCCAGGAAGGCATACATGTTTAAAAGAGGTTAGAGGTGGGATTTTGTTGGTATTAGGCCATGCCCATTAAAGGGTCTTTCAATTTATCCCTAGAAGGGGAATAAAAAACAGCATAGATTTAGGGAACAATCTAAATCCATGTGATAGGAAAATTTTCTCTACTCATGTTTATCTAATGAGTAACAAGGGTTTTGTATTTTATGCTAGTGAAATTAGGTCCAATGGTGTAACATTTAATATCATATTGATATGACCACTGTTTCTTAGTGTTTAAGGTCATATAACTAGGACCACTAGGAAATATATTCTTATTATAGGTTTTTTGTGGGACCTACCAATGACTATCTATTTTGGTTTATCTTAATAGATGATTTAAGTGATGGAATGGAAGGACATATAACAAAAGGGTAACCATTCATGATTATATTCTATATTAAGTGTGGGGAAATATGAATAAATCCAAAGGAGTTGGGAAATGATAGGAGAAAAGTTTGGATTACACCAAAGAGGTAGTATGTTCAATGTACATTCCTCAAATTTACAAAGTTCAACCAGTATATGTGGTACATGAAATAATCATAACATTATTGGGTCTTGTTTGAGGATGTTCCAATGTGAATCAAATCTCATGTAGAAAGTGGGATTTGACAATCAACCACATAAGAGTTCCACATAAAATTAGTAGGGCTAATACAATGGAAACACAAGAGTTGAATCCTATAGAAAAATTTAGAGAGGTAGATAAACTTCTTTTGGGTGACCCGGAATAATCCTTAGTCCATAAATAATGAAAAAAGGTACAAAATATCTTATGTAGGGTTTTCATCTATTTTAGGAATGGGTATACATGAATATCTGGAGTTTTTTCCCTTTTTTGAAGGCGTTTGGGAGTACACTAAGGGAAAACCGTTCATTTTCAACATTTACACTCATATCATTATTGAGTATGAAAACCTATTATGTAGGTTTAGTTTTATCATGTTTTTGAATTTGGGAATGGTTTATGTTAATTAATATCAGTAATATCATTTTCTAGGAATTAACATATGTGTATATAGAGAATAAGTCCCCTGATCTTTTGTTCTTTGGGTTCCTCAAGCACAAACACTTAAACATTTTATTGAGGGGCCATGATTATATGTCCCATGTTAGAACCTATACATGGAACATGGTGTATAAGTCTATCATTTTGGATAATATATAAACCTATGGGAGATAATTTATAATTATAGACTTTCTCCCCTATGGGGTCGCACATATGTGAAATGTTGAAAAAAGTGATGAGTTTTCCCTACACATAAAATTTTTTCCTTGTATATATGGTTAATGATCTTTTAATTAATCTATTTCTGTCATTATAGGGTGATTATAATAATCAAAGTAGTCTTATGAAGTGATAAATCAGGTGAAGAGTTGGCTCACACATGGCAATGTTAAAGGTGCAGATGCGAGGCTACAATGTGTTGGGGAATGTTTATGCAAAGAGTACTTCTCACAATGGCATAAAATACATTAGTAGTAGTGAAGCTACATGATACCGAACTTATATGATGGTGGAAATTATTGCATCAGTGTTTGGTGGCATTCTATTATTTATTACAAGATAACCTCATGATTCAAATTCATCTTAGAACCCAATATCATTTTCTCTAGTTCATTTCAACAGTGTTTAACTTATACATATGTTTCAAGGTATGTTTTCACTTCAACAATATCAACGTATTGGAATATCATGAAGGTCCAGTTCTATGGGAGCATTGTCTTTTCATACATATATTTTTTTATTTATGAACTTTACCCATACTTCTATATATTTCTTTTAAAATAATGTTTTCAACTTCAAAATACCATAACTTTTGATGAAACTATATGTTTATATTCATAAATTTTCAAATTGAAGCTGACATAATGATTTTAACTTGGCTATGGTGTAGGCCCATATATTTAGTTTTTAGTGGGAAAAATTTCATGAATTAAATAAAAATGAACCATAATATTTTTGGAATATTTACTTCAATAATTATTGTAGTTCATGGATTACTCTAAATGGGAGGTTCTCACAACCACATAACCAGATTCGAAAATGTTTTTTAAAGATCTCCATTATTCAGTGAGTGAAAAATAATTTAAAACATAGATTCCCAATTTGTATCTTTATTATTGAGTAAGGTACTATTTCAGCTTCAAGACGTTCAAGTGAGGATTATATAATGATTTTAATGGAAAATTGTGTACCATATTTTTTGAAACCTATAATTTTGATGATAGAAAATATTATAATTAAAAATGGATCCTATAATATATGATTATGATGTATGTGTATAATAAATAACATGGAATGTGCCACTTTATTTTCATTTCACCTTTCCTTGATGTTTAATTGACATCAGGACTTTGAGTAGTGAATAATTATCAGGTGTAATGAGGGGAAGAGTTTATCGAAGATACACTATAATGGATGAAAATAATAGGAAGATTTATTTTACGAGTTAGAAATACTATAAAAATTTACTGAAAAAAATATAAGATATAGAATAGAACAAGAGGGATTGTGTAACACTCTATATATTATAAGGTACACCTTTATTGAATTTTTTTACCAAACCATAAGTATTTTGGTGGTTTTAGGCCATTATAGTATTTGGTTGAGGCTAGGGGTCAATTTACAAGGGGATGAACCCGATACAAGATCTTCCCACTTGTGGAAATATAGAACTGGGTACCTGACATAAATTTCTAGGCACATAGTGGCTATTATCCAAGAGGAAAAATCAGTATAGTGAAATTAACCACTCGGTGGCCCTGACGTAAGAACTTGGTGGGTATCAGGTACTCGATGAAAGGTGTTAGGGTACCCAATAGGCCCCTATCTAGGTTCTTTTATTTTAATTTTTATAATGTTAATAAATAAGACTCCCTCATTTTGTTTTTTATAGTCACAATACCCCTTTTGTTTCACCCTTCTTATAATTTAATTTGTGTAATCTCTCCATATTGAGCTCTGATTATTAGGTCATCTATCCCAAGGAATCACTAGAGGTAACATAATAAATCATCTCTCATATATTATTATTTTTAATTTTTATTATATTATTCAATTTTGGATGTCTCTAATTTATGTGTTTATGTATACAAAATTTAAATCCATTGATTAAAGTCAATTCATCTGATGATATTTTATGAGAGGGGATATACTAAGATAATGTGGGTGTTTCCAAAACTTTCTTATCAATGTATATTATTTTTCATGCAATTTGTGATATGTGGGATCATTGGGTATGTGTGAATGTCCTGAAATGGTACCAACATTGGTTTCCTTATGTATAATGTGAATAATTATGGTGGTTTAGATTGTGAGTGGTCTTTTGTGTGTTGTAATTGATTCCATGGTCATTAATGATCATTCGATTTAGGTAACATGTGAAGGAACATGTAAACCAGACTAAATGTGGTGTTATTTGAGATATATTATGATATACAAGACTATAATAGGTTCCCTATATTCTTATTTGATAATTGTATCAGAATATACGCAAGATAGTGCTTGAGTTTTACCTGGTAATGGGTTTTTTTTGGATACTAATAATCAGTTTACTTACTTTGATGTTCATGAGAGGTATTGGTTTCCCACCACTAAGACTTACGGTTCTATGTGGAGGTACCCTGAATGTGGAATATTAAGAAGGTATTATGAGTATGGGACTAAACATTATGTTAAATTTAGTATGTATTGGCCATTATAAAAACCTTATTTTCAATTATTTATGATATATTGGTTTAGTTTTTTATTATTCCATGAGATAGTTTTATTATTGGACACCATGCCCATTTATTTTATTGACGATATGAAGTGGAAACTGATGCCACTTTCTTATGTGAATTTTTGGATAATGGGAAGATATTCCCATTACTCAGGTATTTCCTATGACATAAGTTGACATGAATTTTATATTAATGATGACTATAGCTTGGGATGAAAAGTCCATTATGAAATTATTGTGCACACTACACATGTATTGTCTATAGAACATGATGACATTCTATTTTATATGGATTATTTCTATCATGTGAGATAAAAATAAATTTTGGGATACTATTGATTATAGTATAGGGAAAAAGTTCCATTTACCATATATTGCTTTTTATAAGGGATGATATAGACATTCTTTAATAAGCCTATGGATCGGGATAAAATGATCATAATTATTGTTGTTGCTAAAGTGGAATATAATTCCCACTTAGTCATGGAACTTAATACCCAAAAGACCTAGATATTGATAAATGAATCAGATATACTACTTGTTGCCCATGTTTTGGTTATGGAAATTGAATGATATACCCACCTTTAATATTTTATGTTATTATCGGATTCCATGCCCTCATGTTGATTTGATATGTTATGTGACATTGTTCCTATTATCAGGTTATTATAGTTATAAAAGGAATGATATTTAAATTATTTTTTTAATAGGGTGATATGCCTAAAATTATAGTATAATGGGATGTGGTGGGTATTCATTCTCACTAGAGTCTCTTTGTATCATTCATGGGTGTGCCATATATTGTTATTGTCTGTCTTTTTTTATGATTATGAGATTATCAGTTCAATCATGCACATATATATTATATATTTATTTAGGTACACCATGGGTGGTGGCCTATTAGGTTGTAATAACACCCTACATGGGTATATTAATGTGAATAAAGATTTCATGAAAATGGATGAACGTAATTAAAAGGTCCCTACAATTAATGGGTAAGCTGGAACTACATATTCGAGGTTGTTAGAAGATATCAGGCCGAGCCTCATACCCATATTTTGTAGTAAAATCATTTATTTTTTTTATTTTATGCCATGTGGTATACAATTAACCCAAATATAATTTTTATATTTTTATATGACTCTTATGAAATTATTGTTCTTTATTTTGATATAGCATGTGGTATGTTACTTCATTTGGAGGTACCTTATTACTGTAATGACAATATTCTCTCTTTATGTTGTGGTGACACTTTATTATTGTTTATTCTAATATTATTTATGGTTTTTTGATCCATAGGGTATATATCATGACCCATCCTATTGGGGATCATACCACAAGTCCCCTAACCAATCTCAAAGAGGCAAGGGGCTAGTGATTAGCATAGAGTAGACATATCACTAACATGGGAGGCCTTATCCTAATTATGTATACACATGAACACATCTTCAAACCCAAACAATGATGAAATGTAAAAAGAAACTAAACAGTGATTCAGTCATAAATCTAAATCCCACAACCAGATTATGATAAGAAGTGATGGAATGTAAACTGAACAAAATAAATCCCAGCACAAAGTGTCTAAAAACAAGTCTAACCTGAAGGTAAATACGGGTACTGCTGTAATGATAACGTAGGAACACACCCCACTCTGTCTGGATCACTAAGAACTGTATATCCCTAGTCCATCTAGGACTATGTCAAAAGGTCGATCATCTTCAAAAAACACAACATGTTCAGGAAAAGTCCATGCATGGGGGATTCTATCAATACCTTGTAAGAAACCCCGAAACCCAAAGCATATAACAAAATAATAATTCTCAACTCTACATAGGTATATGTATAAAACCCATATAAAAATAATATCAACATACTCTCAACAATGACACATAGTCTTAAGGTAAAGTCACAACCTTAATGCTAGACTAGGATTCCTACTCGAAGATTCCACATAGCACTTATCTGGGAGAAAAAACACCATGAGTCAGATAGCACTAATGAAATCTGATCGAGAGGTAGTGCTTTTAGGGTCTCACCATGATATCTATATGTTTGAATTCTGGATAAATATGATACACATATGAGGATCACTCACGAGGCCATGAGGTATCCCAATAACTCAAAATGGATTATCCTACTAAGTAGAAGATCAACACAAGCATTGTGTTGGTCACGATGATATCAAGAACTCCACATAGGGAAAAACGATGATAGAGGTTCTTACTTTGGAACATACAAATCGATTCCAAAAACTCTATATAAGAATTATTTCTAAAGGGATCACCAGCATATGTCTAAGACATAATTCCATACTAACCGTTAGGGAATGAATATATGGAACACACCATAATAAAACTTTTCCAATATATAGAGGAAAATGGCTCCAAGACATCATTGAAGAGTACATTGTGTGTACTAGGAGTAAATAGTGTGTCCCTTCAGCATCATGTCCCTCCCATATAAAATATCATGTTCTCATGTCTGTGAAGAAGTACATGATGTGTCCATTCTGGTGTACATCTTCTTGTTTCCAAGTACACAGTTATGCCATGTAGCCCAAGCCAGGACATGTCCATGTAGGAGTACACGACATCCCCATACCCATGTACTCGAATATTTGTTCATGTACCATCTAAGGTATATGCTGATAATAGATAGAAGTGTCACATGTCATGAGATAGGGTAAAATTATAGGTGATACTTATATTCCTCTTGAACCCCTTTAATCAATTAATAGGGTCCCACATGGTGTGTATCTCTACAGTACACTTCGTGTTGTTTGAAAATTTTTATAGTTCCATATCTATAATTTTTCTTCTACTTCGCTTATTCATCCATCAATATGTTTTTCCTCATTCCCAAATTAAGAATAGTCATCAGATGGTCCTTGTTGTTGTCGAATCAATGATGTTCAACCATCAAATATGTTCTGAAAATGCACTTGAAATTCATTCATATTCACACACAGAATAAAATAAAAAAAATTATCTGCACTATATGATCATCAAACTCATCCATCATCATATTACCACTATGTTGTACCGAGATTGAATCTATGATATCGAATCGTTTCACTAAGAAACAGGTTCACAATGTTCTATTTTCCTTGGTATTCATCAAACCATGGGCCAAAGGAATGCATGTGATAAATAATGAAATAGAGAAGAAAACCAAAAACACAACCATGAGAAATTAACCTCCTCCAATGATCATATTGGCCTCAATTTATATATTTTAGAGAGAATAATAAAGAGATAACATATATTCATAATGAAATTCTCCCAATTCCCAGATAATCTTACCATCATTCGTAATACGCATGATCCATGAATTAATTCATTAGATTTATTATTTAAATGCTTCATAGGAATCATAAGCAGAAAGAAAATACAAACATAAAAAAGTCCAACATTGATTTTGGATCAATAATTAATGAATAAAAAAGCTATATAATTGTCATTTTTTGAGTTCCTTTGATTATGTTTCACACACATTGTCAAAATATGATGTGGTTTTCATTCTTCTAAGAGAGATTATCCAACTCACTCTCCAAAATTTTTCTAATGGCTCTTGGGTTATGTATATAAACTTATAATTCCATCATAATTTTTCACTTATAGATGTATTTAGGTCACTGAATCAATGAAAAAATAAATAAATAAATTTACTTTATTTAATTCATTGTTACAATCATGTTGAATTTCCATAAACACCTTGTGCCGATAAATGCAATGTCAAACCTAAGGTAAAACCCATGTTTTGAACTCAACGGTCCACTCATATTTCTAATATGGTCCCTTTTTTAGAAGTTATTCCACTTTTTATTAAAATTGTTCATCTGTTCTATTTAACATAAATAATATATTTGAAACTGTTATTCTGGGAAAACTGAGCCTCAGATTTACACACCATCTCAACACCTAGTTTCGAAAATAATCCATACAATATCAAAAAATAATACATGGAAAATTTCATTCATTGCATTATAGTACCCCAAAATACCTAAAACCCAACACTTCTATTTTAAATACTCTGTAATATCGGGAAAAGTGTATGAGGTCCTGTAATATTATCAGTTCTACCATGGTTTGGGTGAGCCATGAAGGGACAATAAAAAGGGGAATTAAATCATTTTTTGAGGTTTATTACTGTTACAGAATGATATTTAGAGGTATAATATCATTAGATCTTGAGATAAACTTTATTACAAGGTGTAGCTAACCCGTGTGTAGGGAAAGTCGAAGTTACCAAGGGTGTAATTTTTTATCTTGATTTCCGTGTGATATATTTTAGTATTTACAAGGAACATGATATGGGATTTATGGTTTATCGATTTACTCTTGATCCATGTTGGAAAGACCCATGTTTCCATTAATTGTATTGGGAATGTAGGATTAACATCACATTTGTGTTCTTGTGTGTGGTGAAATATTTTATTATGATATACGTATTAGTTATTTAATGTTTCAATAATAACTTTTATAATGTTTCCCATACAACATGTTGGTCGAATTTTATATGTATGGGTTCATATTTTTGGTCATTTTGTTATTATTTCATTATTGGTTATTTTGATCATATGTGTATTACCCTTGAGAGTGGGTAACCAGGGCTAGAGATATCACTCAAGTTGTGTGGTACCCATATATTGAAGATCATGTGTATAGAGTAGTGGTATATAAAATTTGATACTAATTATCCAAAATTATGATATTAATAATCATGATAGAAATGTGTTCTAAGATATTTGTGTAAAATTTTAACAATATGCACCCATAGAGACCACTAGTGGAGTGCTAGGAGGGTTGGGATGAGCATGCCCCACGAACAGTTGATTTATTTCCCCCTGTTACAGCAACACCTCCTATAGATTAGAATATCTAAGAGTGTTTTCCTAGTATTATTTAGTCAATGAGATGTAGAGATCCATGGGTTGGTTCGTCCATGTTATATTTGACCTAAGAGTTTCAGATGAAAAATCCACCTATATGTATTTGATATACCTATTTAATTTTTGTTTTAATCATTACTAATCATATTCTACTAGATTGAGACACCCCTTGAGATGAGGGTGAACTTCTCTATGCACTTTCTATGAAGAATATCCAAGAACTTGTGGGATATGTTAGTCTAGGTAGGTCAATATGTTTTGGAAATTGGAGAATTATTTTTAGGGTCATTTCATCAATCAATTCTTTTCCATGATGCTGAGAATTTCTACTAATCAAGAGTTTATTCAAATCATTCAGGGGATCATTTGAATGATTGATTATACCACCTCATTACCCAACATGTTATATTTTTCACCCATGTTGGAAGGTAATGAGATTTTTACGGTTCACCATTTTTATGATTGATTGATTCATCTGATACTGGTTCAAGTGAACTATTTATTTTTGACTTCTTTTAACAAGGTGGTGAAACATACTCTCATCTCAAAGAGGGTTCTATTTGGTAGCGTTATGCAAATGTATCCTTATATATATTCAATTTTTGAATAAAGATACTCTAGAAGTAATAAGTAGTAATTTGAGGATGTATATTATACCTTTTTAGAGAGTGGGATTTATAGAAAGGATGTCTAAAACCCGAGCATTAGTAGTTGGGGATGATTCATTCCTTATTTTATAGTGTTAATTTGGGAGATAAAAATATATGATAGTGGGTATTTCATATTTATATTGACAAATTTCAGGATGTATTTCATAATTAATTCTTAGGATTCCATTAAATGAAAGACTTTTATTTTACTATTAAGAAAATTCTAGGTACAAATCCAATATCCATTTCAACAGAGATGATAGATCTTATCAATCATAGAGAGTTAATGATATTTCTAGAGGAACATAAGGTGAAGGGATTCATTCACCCGATTATGTCCCCTCAGGGTGATCCTATTTTATTTTTCAATAAGGATGATGTTTCGGTGTTCATGTTTTTGTATAAAAATATTTTGAACTAGGTAACAATCAATAGATGATATCCTCTTAATCCTATTGATGATTTTTTCGATCAGAAGAGGGGAGACAAGTGGTTCTTTAAGACAAAATTGATATTTTGATATCACCAATTTCAAGTGAGGTTATATAATATTCTTTTTCCTTATTTTATTTGAATGTATGTTTTATAATGCATTCTTGTGACCCTATTAGTTTTGATGAATACACCAATAGTGTTTATGGCCTTAATGAATAGGGTTATCCATCTGTATTTGAATTCATTTATGATATTATTATTCAGGATATTTTGGTATATTCCTAGTTGTGGGAGGAAAAATAAAAATATATAAGACTTTATTTAACACATTGGGAGACAATAAACTACATTAAGGACTCTTTAAGTGTCATTTTTTGATTAGAAAGGTCCTCTTATTAGTGAACGTTATATCTGAGGAAGGTATATCAGTGGGCCCTGAGAAGGTAGAGGTGGGGGTTTCATGGGAGTTATCCAAGAAAAATTTTTAGATTCATATTTTTCTATCATTTATAGGGAAATATAGGATATTAATTCATGACTTCTACAAATTAGTAGCACCACCAATGACATTGAGAAAGAAGGGTTGAAGTTTGAGTGGTTCGATCCTTATGAGAGAGCCTTTCAGGAGCTGATGTGAAGGTTGGAATCCCTTATATAAAATAATTAAAGAATATAATCTATATTTTGATGCCTAAATCATTGGTATTGGTTTAAATATAGTGTATAAAATTTATTTTTTACTTATGGTTCCAAGCATTTGAGGCCACATGAGCGAAACTACATAACACATGATGTATAGAAAATAGTGTTAGAGCATGTGTAAATATGCTAGCATAATTACCTGTTGGGTGAGAGGTGTATGTATATATTATCTATAAGATCCTCAATTATATATTTTCATAAAAAAGAATAAGACTTTTATATAGAATGTGGGTACGTTAACTCTAATCCATTGACTTTAATATGACATACACTGTTAGGAAAAGTAATATGATGGTTGATTCCTTGAGTAGGATGAATTGGGATTAAGTTGTTCATAATTTTAGTACCGAGTGGTAGTTGATGATCCTATTATCTAAAATTCATCTTGATTTATAGGATCATCGAGGAATAACAACCATCATGACCAAGAATATTATCTCCTCACTTATCGACAGAGTGAAGGAGTGTTAGTTTTCTAACATTTATTACCATAATATTAAGGAAACTATATATGGTTAAGATCCACCACTATATTTTTTCTATGATTATTATGGGGTCATTTATATTCAAGTTATATTTATGGAATCTATAATAATTCATTAAGAGCTATTTCAAGACTCACATTCCTCAAGATGACATTTTTACCTAGGGCTTTCCATGTTGTATCAATGAATCAATATTCATTATTAGTGTCCTATGAAAATGAAGGACATGATATGATTTGTTTCATGTTACTTGAACTGTCATCATATAAAAATTATGAACTAGATACCTATAGGTATTATCTAACCTATACCTATTACCCAAGAAGAAATTAGATGATGTGATAATGGACTCTTTGAAAAGACTTTTAAGGTCACCTCTTGTAAGTGATATTGTATGGGATATTATTTATTGTTTGAACAAAGAGGGTCATTTATTATCAATCAGAGAGATCCAGTTAGTTGAAAATACATATAAGATATACATTTTAGAGATAATAAAATTTCACAAGGTATTGATGAATATGTTATCTAATCATGATGGCTGATTTACTTCATCATTCTATTTGGGATTTTGGAAGATATTCGATAACCAGGTGAAGTTGGTCACAATATACCATACATAGACCAATGGGTGGTATGAGCATACTATTTAGGTGTCAAAATGAATTATTTGAGAATGTTCCCTAGATTTAGGTGATTTATGGGAGAACCATCTCATGGTTATTGAGATAAATTATAATAATAACAATTATGTGTCTCTTTAGATAGAATAATTTGAGTCCTTGTGAGGTAGGCCATATCGATCACCTCTATGATGGATATAGGTTGTCAAGTATTCTTTTATTTTGGATAAGTCTTGTGAAATATTTTTTATATAAAATTTTATTAATTAGAAAGTTTCTAGAAAACAATCTTTGTAGGTAGAAATCATATATAGATTGAATACACCATCCTCTATAGTTTGTGTTGGGTGAGTGAGTTTTCCTTAGAGTGTTACCTAATTTGGGGAACCAATGGATATTTATCTAGAAGAAGATAATTCCTAGGAATGTGGGGTCATTTATGTTTATGAAGAGGATCAATACTATAGAATACCATTTAGTGATTCCTTATAAATTTCCTTTTATGCCTGTTATATTCCATGTATCATAACTTCAGATATATCACCATGATCCTTCTCATATTTTCAAAATTAATGATGTTGATCTTGGGGATAATGTGTCATTTTATGAATAATCAATTTATATATTTTTTTGTAATGAAAATGTCTTACTGGGGAAGATGGAACCCTTGTACATGTTCAATGGAATTATAGGTGTATTCAAGAGGATATTTGGGAATGGGAGGGTGATATGAAAGAATGGTGGTTGAAGATTTTCACTAGAAATTCTTAGTGATTAATATATAAGAAAATGATCTATTAGATGGTGAGTTTATATCATCCCACATATTTTAAGGTATAATTTTTAATTAAAAAACTCTATAAAATGCATGTTTTGATGTTTTTAGGCCTTTTAGGATATAAAAATGATGGGGTCTGATTTATAAGCGGTTAGACTTGATGTGGGATCTATCCACATGATTATAGATAATAGTTGGTACCTAATGTGGTGGACTGTATACTTGGTGGACATAGGTAGAGAGAAGGCCCAAGAGGGATACCATGAACCCAGTGGCCCCACGACAAGTAGAGAGTGGGAGTAATGTAACTGATTATGGGGGATTGGGTAACTTGTAGGTAACTATCAAATTTTTTTTAAAAAAAATATTACATTTAATTATTAAATTTTTATTCAAATTTTGACCCCCTCATTTGTTTTTCTATAGTTTTATGACCCCCTTCATTTATCCCTTAATTCTTATTGTTCAAAGTATCGAATATCCTCTGATTGAGCATTGATTCATTGATCACATATCACAATAGATTGTTGGAGGCGAATCTATCAATAAACATCCATATATTTTTTATTTCCCTCATTGGTAAAAAATTATTCATTTGATATCCCTAATTTAGGTGTTTATATCATATTTTGAGAAATCCTTTAATTAAAGTGGGTTCATTTGATTTTATTTTATTATAAGGGATATACTAATTTATGGTATGTAGTGCCAAAAATTAATTATTGATTTTTATGAGTTTTCATGTGATATGAGATAAATATGCTTTTTGGGCATATGAGAATATATTAAAATGATACCAACATTGATTTCTTTATATCCAGTGAAAATAATTATGATGTTTAAGGCATTGAGTGATCTTCTATGTGTTGTAATCTATCCAACAGTCATTGATGACCATGCACTTTAAGTAACGTGAAATGAACCATGTACTTTGGACCCAATGTGGTTTTTTTGAGTTAAGATACAACATAATTGGACTTTAATAGATTCCCTATATACTCCTTTTATAAGTAGATGAGCATTTACATTAGAGGTATCATGGGTTTTTCCTAGTAATGTGGTATTTGAGTTAATTATATTTTATTATATTAATTTTATTTCCTTGAGAGGTATGGGTTTACCACCATTGATATTTATGGTTCCATGTGGTAATACCAAAGATAAAGAATATTTAGAAGGGGTTGTGAGTGTCATACATGACCTTATATTAAATTTAGTTGGTGTTGAACTTTATTTCAATATTTTTATGAATTATTTATTATATGTTGGTTTATATGTTTATTATTCTATTAGACGGTTTTATTTATGGGACACCATGCGCTATTTTATTAATATTGATATGATGTATAACATGATTCAACATGATTATGTGTTTGTTTCAAGTATGCGATGAATTTCACACTACTCTATTATTTCTGAGGGAATGAAATGACATGCCTTTTTATATTGATTACACTTATGGTGTAGAATGGAATGAACATTATTAAACTTTTTTTCCTACTACATAGGTATTACAGATGGATCAATTTGACATAAAATTTTATATTAATGATTATTATGGTGTGGGATGAAATTCCTGTTATGATATTATTGTTTATGGTATGGGAAATACATCCCATAAATATTATAGTTTTTATAATCAGGGACACTATGTCCATTATGTGATAAGGTTGTGTCTTGGTATGTAATTCACATCATTTTTGTTGTTTATATAGTGGTATATATTTCCCACTTTTCCATGGAATGTAATACCCCCTTCACTCAGATGCTGATAAAGGCATGGTGTATATTGCATATTTCCCTTGTTATGGTTATAAACATGGGATGATATAAACACATGTCATATATTATTGTATTATATATTTCTATGTCCACATGTTGATTTGATATGTTACAAGATGTCATACCCATTCAATCAAGAATACTGTTATAGAAGGAATGTTATGTTGATCCATTTTTTTATAGGGTGATATATTCGTATTCATATCAACATTGGCCTTGGAAGGTATGATCACTCATGGGGGTAGCCTATTATCTCCCAAGGTTGTGTAATATACTGTTATTGTTTAAGTTTGTTTATTATTTCAAGAATATTATCATGTGTATATAATTATATATTCTATATTTGATTAGTGAAATAATTGGTGGCGACCTACTGAGTTGTACTCACGCACTACACAAGAATCTCAATACATGTATGTATTTCTAAATTAGGGATGTAGTTAGTGGGTAGAGCCTTATAGTTAATGGGTAAGCTAGATTTTCATAGTATAAGTTAGGATAAAGAACTAAGCAAATCCTCAAACCCATATTATTTATTTGTATCCATTATTTAGTATATTTTGGATAATGTTTTATATAATAGACACATGAATGATCTTGTGTATTTTTTTATGTATGGTATGTAATTACTATAGTTAATTTGGATATAACACAAGGTTTTTTATTTATTTTATTTGTAGATCATAGTTTTGGTGTATATATTTTATCATAATAATATGATGACCATTTATTACTATTGCATCCACTCTTATTTATAATTATCTTATCTATAGGATATAATTTCACCATGATACCTATAGACCCACAATACTAGTTGGAAATATATGACATATGTGTAGGCACATAAGAATGTCATGTAATTTTATCAGTAAAAAAATATTCGGGTGAGCCAAGTTAGGACATTACAACTTTTAATGCATATGGAAACTCATATCAAGAATAATAAAACTACGTTAAGGTTTATTTAATTTGAAGGAATTTTTTTGATTTAAAGCTATATTTAAATATATCATATATATAGTGAAATAATGAGGATTAAAATAATGATATAAGGAATATATTTTCCATAAAATAAATAAAAATATATAAGAAAAATATTTATTGTAATATTTTTGTTTTATAAATTTTTAAAAATACTAAAAAATATAATGTTATTAGAGTCATAATTCTAGAGAAATCTAATTACACTAACATAAAATTATTAAAAAATTGAAAATAACATATAGATCCAACAATATATATAATGGAACTAACCAAATAATTAATTAGTCCTTAAATATTAATAATTAATGTAATCCTTATCAATATGTATGATTTTTTTTATTTTTTGGAATTGTTCTATTCTTAAAAATAAATATTAACAAAGTATAATATCCCTAAAAAGATATTCCAAATGATGATTTATCAAACTCTATTTCATATCTTTTTAATAGTTTTAAGTAAATACAATTTTAGGGGTTGAATGTGAAAACTAATAAAGCATTATATCATACATACCAATAAAAATATCATCAATAGTTGAAAAAATAAAAGAAAACTATCAGAAAGTTTCATTAGTTCTCGACATAAGAGGATTATAGTTATATTTTTGTGATAAATTCCTGGTATCAACCTCAAGATCAAGCCATAGGTTTTTTTTAATGGTATATGATATGAAATTCAAGACTACAAAGTAGTCATCATAAGTGAAGAAATCTAGTTTCACCATTATATAAATCTATTCAGCTTCTAAGTCAAACCATTTAATGATTTCATCATTGAGGACCAAAGGTAATCTCTCCCACTCAGTTTTCACTTGATACTTTGATGAAAACCAGAACTTGGTTTTGTTTTAAATAGCCTCATCACATTCATCATTCAAAGTCTTTCCAAAATTTTAAAGGATGATAGTTATCATTTTAGACAAATGAGGGGGGTAATAAAGATTTCTTGAGTCTTAACCATCAAACACAACACCAGAAACCTAGGATGTTGGATAATCAGGTTTTAGTTGTAATGATTTTTCTTATACTAAATGTCCTTCAAACTCTTTACTGGATGAATTATAAGCCTCTATTTCTATAATAGACTAATCCAATAAAAGAGTCTCCATTATTTTAGGAAAGATGGAGTAGTCCTTTTATCACATGATTTATTTTTTAACCATCATATTCAATTGTTTTTTTCAATTTCATATTACATGATTGAAAAAACTCATTGAACTATAATTATGCTTCATTTTATAATTAATTCTATGGGTCATCATCTTCTTCCTTGTGATCATCATTTGAATCATCAATCTTCACTTTTTGATTAGGATTCGATGCTTGACCAGACTTTGAATCTTCATCCTGAACATGTTTATTCCTTCTTACAAACCAGATAAATTATCACCCCTTGTACTTTTTATCCATTATAGCCTCCTTAAATTTATCAAATTGTTTTCATAACTCAATTTTATGGGTTCACGTAATCTAAATTTTTATGATCGCGTTTTTTATAAGTCCTTGTTACGTGATCTATTGTCTTGTCGATAATACAAAGGCTATGTTCCTATTCAAAAATCAACTCCTTATCCATAGGTGATTCTCCATAAATGAGATCCTTCATCCATACTTAATCCCCTAACTGCATGTATATAACTTGAATACTAAGGGACACAACTCTCACCTTATATACTCAAACTTCATTCTATAACACTATATCATACAACAAATCATAATCTCCCCTAAGTCTTCAAATAACTATATACACCAAATTGGGAATTCTATTTTTTTGTTGGTTGATAAGTTTCCTAGAACATGACGACTATGAACATATCAATGTATCTATCTCTAAAATAATTAATTTCATCATGAGATCATGTATTAATAGGACTTGAGTAACAAACAAGACCACAATTAGAATATTGGTTTCAGTTACATATCTAATTGTAAGTAGAGTAGTAATCTATCTAACAATTGTAGCTAACATGTCTCTTTTAATGGTATTACCCAATGATTTTAATGTAGATAAAATACAAGGGAGGTTTTGAAATATCATGTTCAACACAGTGAAAAATGTTCAAGTCATTATGGCCATAATGACTTGAACATTTTATGGCCATAATGTTTGATCCGAATATCTATTTGAGCTCTACCACATATCAAATCAAAGTATATGAAGATATCTACACCATGTTTACCTTGGAGGATCTTGTCCACTATATTTTCAAG
The DNA here is from genome assembly GCA_963277665.1 of Viscum album. Lineage (NCBI taxonomy): Eukaryota > Viridiplantae > Streptophyta > Magnoliopsida > Santalales > Viscaceae > Viscum > Viscum album. Next base: position 4,256,186 of record OY728165.1, read on the forward strand.
GTCAAAAAAGGACCAAAAGGCCTCCAAAACTGAGTTTGTAGTTGGGATATCCTAATTGTTTTATATTAGATAGTATTTCAGCTTCTTTTAGGAGGATCTCTTTATCATTCATCCATGGAGACTGAATTTATTCCTAGGGATTTAATTCATATAGATGTTATGGTTTTCAAATTTTATCATTTTTAATATTTTAGTTTTATTTATAATTAAATATTTGCAAAAATTTTTATATTTACTTATAATAAATTGATGGTATAAATACATATTTAAACATATTAATTTAAAATTATATTTCTAAATATATAATCCAATGGAAATAAATATTTTATATACCTCTTATTAAAAATAAAAAAATTATCCATTTTATTTACCTAATAAAAATGTATTAATATGTATATATATACCTATATAGGTAATGTTTTATATATAAAAATGTGTGTGTCAATAAAAAATATATTTATATTTATATTCTAATATATGTAAATTAATACAAATATATATATATATATATTTGTACATGTATTTGATAAATAAAAATGTATACTTGTGTGTGTAAATATGTGTGTGTGTCAATATCATGTTTATACAACATATATAAATTTTTTTTTATAAACAAGTCATTATCATTATCATTAAATATAGTTTATAAACATATTTTCAGTAAATATATATAAACAAATTATATAAAATTTATTTTAAATATTCAATTATATGTGAATATGTATATATATATAGTGTATAATATTTATATATAAATATATAATACATATATATATATATATATTCAAAAATGATTTAAAAAAAATATCTCACAATTTTTTATATTATAAAAATATATGAATATATATCTATACTTATAAAATATATATATATATATATATATAATATTTATATATACATGTGCAAGTGTATTAATAAATGGATATATATATATATATATTTATTTATATTCTAATATATTTAAATGTATATTAATATAAAATAAATTTAAATAAATATATGTGTATATATATCACACACATATAAACATATATTTTGTAAATATAATTAAAAATAATTATATAGATATATGAATAAAATATATATATGTATATATATATTTAAATGAATATAAATATCATAAAATAGACAATAAAACACTTAGTGTGGTGCTAAGGGAATTTTAGTTAAAAAACAGTGGTATATGGATCAAATCCTGGCCAGTGTGGGTGGTGAACAGTAGGTTGGAATTTGGAAAAGCATTAAAAAATGACCATTTGAGCACTGATGAGGGGGTGTGGAAAATTGGGTTACATTTGGGGTGGGGGTGAGTGGGTGAAAATCACTAAAATGGGGGTGGGAGGTAAAGAGATCTTAATGGGGATTGCAATGGATAACACTAAAAATGATAATTTTCCACCTTTATCAGCACTTAAAAAAAGAGCTGACAAAGGGAAACTTTATCAGGGTTTTTTATGTACTGAAAAATAGGGCCATTACAATCACATTTTTTTCCAATAAAGGTTCCCATTATCTATGATTTTATGGTGATGATAAATTATTCCATTTTTTCTAAAAACACTGATAATGAACCCCTTTATCAGCAATGAAAAACTCTAATAAATGCCCCATTTATCAACATTTTTTAGCACAAGTAAAGGGAGTCATTTAATAGTGATTAGATTAATGATTCTATGAAAGCACTGTTAAATCCATTTTTTAGCATTGTTAAAAGGTAAACCTATAGTAGTATATCTTTTAATAGTGATTATTTATAGATCAAAATCTATTTTTATTCACACCGATTCGATCTTAGAATTTTGATCAAAAGACTATTTGATTCGATCGAAACAAGGTAACATTTGGAGGGTGGAAACTAGTTGGATTTCAAATTTTCAATTCTCATTATCATGAAAAATCTCAATATTATTCAATTTAATAAAAAAATAATTTTATTTCATTTATTTATTTTATATATATAATAATTTTTTTAATAAAAATATATATTTTAATGTTATTTAAAAATAATATTTTACTAATGTTTTAAATAAGAAAACACTTCCAATTCCCTTTTTATGGGGGGCAGGGGCTTGAGAGATTTATCATATTTATAATTTGGGATTCGACAAGTGTTTTTCCATCTCATCAATAAACACCTCCAAAATATATGGGACCCACCAAAAACACATTTATTTATTTTTATGAATAAAATTATAACAATCCCATGCTTTTATTCATAAATATTAGATCTCCATATCACAAATGAATCATTATACATGATAATGATAGTTTTCAATTTAAACCATTACTTAGTATAAATATCTCAAACTATTATCTGATTTACAAGTTGTTGAAACATTAAACTTGTTCATATTTCAGATAAAATAGAGATATCATATGTACAATGAACATTCAATCCAATATCTCATTTTGTATCACTTCTATACCTATGTGCTTATATCCTTTTCAAGAACTCTTTGAGGAGTAAACCCATTAAATCTTATAAGAAGTGACACAACTTCTAAGTTCACATATGATAGATATTACAATGTGTTTCTATTATTAGAACATATAACTTATTAAGTCTTAATATTTTTTAAGAGTATATAATTCATCCTCTGGTCATAATGGATGATATTGACTCCAAGTAGTTGTAGTTATAATTTTCAATATCAATAATCGGCTTTATAACTTGTTTTTACCAATTAAACAGAATGATTATGAACTATATTAATAAATTATTGAATTTACATTTAAAAAATGATTTATTATATGTGTTTTAACCCCATATCTTTATTAGTTGTATCAGTGATCTATCTCAGATGTGAATTTTTAAATGAATCTACATGGTTTTTACATGATATCACATAGGCAATTATTATGGTACCATCTGGTAACAATTATCACACATAGTTATGTCTCAAACTTATTTATCTCATCTTTTGGTTTTATATGAAAATATATAATTTAGATAATTTTTATCCAATATCACAATTGATAGAGATATGAGGCATTATAATAGGCCACTATCTGAAATCTGATAATATATACTTATCCATTCATCTTCTTTTCCACATATTGCTAAGATGATAAACTCTAACTCCATGGTTAAATTTGAAATTATTTCTTGTTTCTTCCTATCCTAAGAAATTGTACAACCTATAAGAGTAAAAAACCTTATAGATATGGATTGTTTATCTTCAATACTAGTAATACAACATTCATTGGTGTATCCTTCTACTACAACTGGATAAACAATTTAGTATAAACTTAAATATTTTGTCCTCCTTCATGTATCCTAAGATTATCATAACACATTTCCAATAATCCACACTAGAATTACTAGTATATCTACTTATTTTATATATTTAAAAAAGAAATCTCAGGTCTAGCACAATGCATTTCATACATTAAATAACCAATTGAACTAGAATACTCAAGTTGTACTATGGATATTCGTATATTCATAAATAGATTAACATTAGAATAAAATAGAGTATTAGAATCCTTGAAACTAAGGTGATCAAATTTATTTTACAATTTTTCTATATAATGAGACTAAATAAATTAATAACCCCCACTATGTTCTATATCATTAATACCAAGAATAGTATCAACTATTTCGCGATCCTTAATTTGAAACATAGAAGACTAATAATTCTTTGACTCATTTACACTAATCATGCTGCTACTGAAAAATAACATAACAACCACATATAGACACACAATAACTCCATATTATTTTGTAGGATTTCAATACAAAAAATTATCCACATTACCATGAGTAAATCCATTAGATATAATAATTAAATCATATTTTTCTTATCATTGAATTGGATATTGTTTAAAGAGATAAAGATATTTAACTAGTTGACATACATTCATGTCATTACCTTTTGAAACAAACCCTTTTGGTTGTTCCTTGTAAATTTATTTATTTAATTCTCTATTTAAAAAATAATTTTTGATATCTATTTTATGTACATACAAATGATCAATCGAAGATAATGAAAAAACAATCTGTATTAAATTAATCTGAGATAAAGGAGAATAAGTATCAAAATAATCAATTCCTTCTTTTTTTTGAACCACAAATGCATTAATGTTAACATTTGAATCATACTTCTTTAAAAAAACCAATTTACCACAGATAGGTTTTGAACCTCTTGTAAAATCCATAATGACCCAAGTTGTAACATCCTGACCTGGGTGACACTAAACCAATTCCACACACTGGTTCACAATATGACCTTAAATGTGCTTACCTATATTCCAGAGGCTAACTACTAGTAGAGGGGGTATAATGGAGCAATAGTGGGGAGAATATACCCCCATATTATAGTGAAAATAGTAGAAATTACCAGATATTATCCATAGTAGTGATAAAAAGACTATAAAATTTGTAATTAACTAAAACAGAACATGCAATAATAATAAATGAAATGTTATGAAATCTCCAACATTCATTTCATACATACATCACTGGTCACCCTCTAGGATGACTATACATGTAGGAATACATGAAAGAAACTATAATAAAATTACAAGTCTCTACAACTATCACTGATCCAAACCAAATAACCAGTCTCCACATACAAAAATGAGCCATCGTACTAAATCTTCCCCGAGCCTCAACCCAATGTGATCCTACAATCAAGTGAAAAAATGATCAGTTACCCTAGTTCAATGTCCTCTTGAGCACGGTGTGATTAAAAAACATAGTATGGAACAACTATTACATCCCCATATATCTATAATAATAATTTAGTGTATGTTTATATCATCTAATTAATTGGATAAAAAACTTACTGATGAAAAAAAGGAACAAGTCAAAAATAGATCCTCAGGTTTGTGATCCTGATCTCCTAGATGTTGTTTTATCTTATAAAAATATATATATTCAGGTATATTTATATATCCTTGTAAATATATATATACATTTTCCCACATATACATTTATATAAGCAAAGAAGTAAAACATAAATAACTCAATCCACAAAAAATCCTCGAATCCATTATCCGGTCTACAAGACATCCTTCGAGTAGAGTACTGAGTTGGATGTTGATCCACTCAATCCAGGTATAATTATTTCAATCCTCAAATCCATAATCTAGATTGATAATACCATTTACGTCATGCACATGAAATGTCTCTAAGCAAGATATGTCACCAAAGTGTGATGCATGTCCTAGCCCTCGGATAAACCATACTCAACTCTAACAACTAAGATGAATATTTTTGTATACCAATTGAAAATTCTATAGCTGGAATCTATGATATATTCCATGCCGCTCAATCCATGTAAATTTACTCTGCTGTCTAATCCCTAGGTCCATAGGTGGTCATGACATTGGAGCTTAGATGGATCATAAGTGTATAACATTGAGGTGGTCTATAAAGAATTCCATTTTAAGCCATGTACATTATCGATATCCATTTATATAAATGGAACATCATCCCCATCACTATTAGGTAGCTTGGGGTGATGTAATAATGGTGCATCCACCTGACCCTAGGGAGCATCCTGGGCATTTTTTTAAGAGAGAGTAATTATCCATCGAATATGTCAATGATGTGGAGTGCCATATTCAACACTGTTGTCAAGTAATTACTCAGGGTGATTTTAATCACCCCATCACTTCAGGTAGTGCAATCATATGTGAGTATATGCCTCATCAATGGTGTGGAATTCCATGTCTACCACTCTGATCAAGTAATCAATCAAGGAGAGTGTAATCATCTCCATCCCTATAGTACCAAAGTCAAAAGGGATTCCACACCCTAATATCATAATAAACAAGGATCAAAATCCTTATACATGGTAGTATATATAATAATCCGAATAATAATATACCAATTAATAAAAATCATAGAAGTTGGATCTGAGTAAATACACTTGGGAATCTTAAAAATAATATAATAATCAAGTAAAATGCTCAAAAGTAAGACCCATGTAAATATGTCTATGAATCCTAATAAAGTAAGTCAAACCATTTATGGATCATCGTCTAAGTACCAGGAAGATCCTCTGGAAGTCATAGTTGAATCAACAATAATCTAGTGAATTCATAAATTAAATATTGAGGGTGGTCGAATGCTTAACCCACCACTACTGCCTCAACCTCATGACTTACAAGTTTAGTGTAGGTTATATGGTTTCAACCATAACCATGATATATGAAATTTAATCCTCATTAAGTTCGATGGTCCCTTGAAACTCGTATTCAAAATTGGGCACCAATTTTGGGCCCCAATAATCCCATGACAACCAATCACCTATCATCATTCTAGTAATTAGTGTCATTATGTTCTTTGACTAAATTAGTATTAGAAGAAAAACTAGTGAATAGGGTCAGGCATCTGAATAGTCTTACTTACCAAATCCAGTATAAAAAAAATCACCCTAGATTCTTCCTCAAAAGGTTAAGGCATCTCATCATGAATAAATAACAGAACCCAAGACCCTACTGTACATCAGTCCTTAATGGGTGTACAACTAATCTCATTTCCTAAAAAAGACATCCATAGACATGGGAAAACACCACTCGTAGGGTTCCCTGGATCAAATTGAATTTTAAACTACAAGTTTTTTATTCAAAAATTGGTTCCCCTAGGTGTAATGACCTGACCCAGATGTCACATAGTGGTGCCCTGAGATTGAGGCCACAAGACCACAAGTGCACCTCCCCAGATGCTGGAGGCTCCGACTAGAAGTGAGGGTCGATGGTGTGTCTATGGGGAGAAAAAGACCCCATTTATTAGAGTGTAGAGTATTATTTTATAAGAAAGAAAATATATAATATGTAGACCCTATATGAATTAATGAGAAACCTATCATAGCAGAAGTAGTATTAAGAATCAGATAACTGTAGAAATAATAAATTAACAATATCCATGAGAATTAAAATTTTTGTAAAAGATAAATAAATAATAGATAAAAAATGATGATTATGATCAATTATCTATAAAAACAGGTAAACAGAGGTTAGGGGATATGGGTATATACCACATGCTATAAAAAAATAAAAAAAAATCCAAAATAGATTCTAGTAGAATCATGATCATAGGATCAATCCTTTTATCCCATTTACTATCCTAGTAATTGTAATAAAACATTATAAGCTAACCACTAACATTAATTTATATATAAAATCATGATGCTTTCTAGGGTACCAAAGGATGACCAAGAAGGGTGTGAATATAATCAGTAATCCACCACCATAAATGTCTAGATCAATACATTACATGAATTATAAATGAATAGTGTTCCAAAGATAAATAAATAAATAAATACAAGACCAAAAATATATAAGAGGCACTAGAAAGTGACACACCCATCATGATCTACCTAATTTGACCTAAGTTAGTTGTGTCTAAACTGAGAAATAACACACGAGTATGGTGAGTAGTATAATATATAATTTTTTGTACAATCCTTAATCATTTGATTCATCTTGGAGGAGACATCCCTAAATTTAAATTTTCAACATTTCATTTCTTAATAAATATTATTCATTGAGTTTAAGATGATGCACACTGAGCCCATCCAAGGAGGTCCATTTGGGACCCAATGTATCACTCTGGGGTCTACGAATATGACCAATTCCATTAGAGTATGTCTGAGGTTACTCATGTATGAAATCCAAAGTTCCACTCCAAGCAGGGTGTGATAACATTTTGAACTATCCTCCATGTCCATCCTTGGTATCACACATAGGGGTCTAATTCTCGCTCATGTCATGGTACAACCATTTCCCCCACTGAGCCCTTCTATGGGGTATCCCCTATGGAATCGATGTCACTCATCTGGAGGAAAAATTGAAAACAGATGGTGATCCCTTCCCTGAATTAGCAAGTTTCTCCCCCAGCCGGATTAAAAAAAATTAAAAAATTATATCGAAGGCATGATGATCTCATCCAAATGGTCCTTAAGTTGGAACCCCTTGTATCTCCCTCCAGTAAGGTGAGGGTTTGGTTTGGTTTAGAAAACCATACAACTTAACAACAAATCAATTCTATTATTTTATATAGTTTATCCATTTCATTTACAACTTGGGAATAAGGGGCCAATTCATGGCCCATCACTTTAATAAATTTAATGAATTATTCCAAGGATTTTATTATATGAGTAGGAATCCCAAAATATGGTGTTTAACATGTAAAAAAAGTGGACGATAGGATATAACAAACTAGGATTACCCAAATGGGTTTCTTTAATCAATGATATTGATATTAGATGTAATTATACACTTGTTATGATCATTATCAACAAGAGAAACTATATTAAATAAATTATTAAAGGTTTTGGAGGTTTCTTTTGAGTGGTCTGGCACGTAGAATAATGAAACATGTTGTGAAATGCAATGAAACTTTTGGTAAAGAACTCGACCACCTACCTTATTTTTTAGTTATTTTTTAATCCAAATTCATCCTTTAAATAAATCGAGAGTGAGATTTTTTGGAAAAAAAATAAATTCCCCAAAAATGGGGAAAATTATCTTCCACCAAAATAGCACAATAATGGAGAAGAGAAACTAGAAATAAAATTAAGAGTGTATAGATTACCTTAATATTTCCAATGGATCTGATGATGAGTGATTTGGAGACCAAATGGAGTAGATGGCTTGAACCATAGGAGAGCATGAATGAAAGCTTACGGGAGGAGAGGAGGTGAGGAAATATACTGGATAAGAAGGATGAAATAAGGGGTCTAAATTAAAAACATTTTAAGGGTAGTTTTATAAAATCACACACACATATAGGGGTTCATGGTTTATCCACACATTTGTCCAAATAGTGAACCAACCGTGCACTATGGAACTGCCAAAAGAGGACCCTCATATGGATAGATGAATGGTTTTGTTAACCATGTAAATCCCACAAAAAATGCCTTTTCAACATGTCTCAGACAAGTTTCATGGGTGTACAAGCCTCCTAACATGATTTCAAACAAACCGTGAAGAGCCTGGATCCCATACTATATGATTCCACATGGTTAGGGAAACTATGTGGGCTAGGAAACATGGTTTTTCCAAACCTTGCAACCCAATCTTATTCTTCAATCATCAGGCCTCCAAGATCTGAACAAACCCTAAACACCCCTATGGCCTCCATGACTCCCATAAGAAGCATTTAAATGGCCAAATAAAATAATTTAAACTAAAAAACAATGGTATATACCTTTCATAAAATTTAAGACATTAAAACCTCCCCTCTTTAAGACAATTCATCCCTAAGTCTCCCTTTAGAGAGGGGTGAAACATCTTTAATGAATATCTTTGTCCAATGCACACATACATCGACTTGCTGCTTCCAGGTCCCATATTGTACGTGTTTGTGCTTCCATAGAACCTAGACCAAAAGAATCAACCTTCCTCAGAGAGCCTCAATGCTCCAATTAACGATACATACGAGATGATTCTCAAATGAAATATATGTCTCTAATTAGATATCCTCAAGGTAAACTAATGAGATAGGTCAACCTGATAACGATGAATATGTGTTATGTGGAAGTCATCGTGCATGGAATGGTACCGATGGGGTAGTTAGAACAGATAGGCTACCATCGTTACTCTCTCCACTAACTTGAATGTCTCGATGTACTAAGGTGATAACTCTCCCAAATCTCCATATTTTATTTATGACCCATCCTTGACGATACTCGCAGAAATACCAGATGTCTCACCTTGTACTCTAGAGCTCTACGGTGATAATTGGTATAACAATTATACATATATTGAGATGTATCCCTACTATTATGAATCAGTTGGACTTCATTTGAGGTCTCTTCAATGATATGAGAACCTAGTAGTAATGCCTCTACTTATTCAAACTAGAACATAAATGAACAGAATGACCAACCATATAGGGCATCATATAGAGCCATCTGTATCATTTAGTAAAATAAATTTTTTGTTAGAAAACTCAACAAGGGGGATATTATTTTAACATGAACCTTTAAAATCAATGATACATTCTTTAACCGTATCCTCCAACACCTGAATCGTCATATCAGACTCCCCATTATTCATAGGTTGATAAGTTGTACTTAAGAGCACATGTGAACCTAGTTCCTTCTATAGTCATTGAAAAAAACCACGAGGTAAAGTGGGTGTCTAAGTATGATACAATAGAATATAGAATAATATTAAGGCACACAATCTATCAGATGTAAATCCTCTGAAGCTCATAAATTGATAAGGCTTCTTGGATTGATAGGAATTTTGCGACCATAGTAAAAAATTCCGTGATCATCCATAGGACAACACTACCTCAAGGGAATCTCAAGAAGCCTGTCATGAAATCCATAGTGATATTATTACATTAAAAATCAATAATAGATAAATATTGTTGAATTATAACATGTTTTTGGTGTTATGACTTCCCCAGATGATAGATGGAACACCTCATAATGAAGCCTTTAATCAATCTCTTAATGTCTGGACAACAATACTAATAAAGAATGTCTTGATACATCTTTGAAATACCAGGGTGAACAGCCCAAAACGAGGCATGATATTGAATTATCATATCTTCCCATATATAAGAGGGAACCCACACATGCCCACAAAAGAGAAGGATCACATTCTTATCAACAACCCAACCAAAATTTGGGGTCTCACCTTTGAAGATCTCCCTCCAGACAAGGCCCTCGGAATCAGATAGATGCCTCATCCAAAAATACTCCAAAAGAAAGTATGTCACTTCTAAAGAGACTAAAATAGGTTTATCATTATACTATTGAACATCTAGGTGCATCTCTAAAAATAGATCCACCAACAGCCAGTCACTACTGGCCACATAGATAGCTCGTCTCTATGTCAGCTAGGTCAAAACATCAGCTATGACTTTTCCCTTTACCAGTGTATAATCAAGATCAAAGTCAAAAATATTGTAGGAATTTGATCCAAATATGTTGCCTTAGATTCATGTCTTACTATGTGGGGATTTATTTGAAACTCTTTTTATCCGTATAAATGATGAATCGCTCTACCAAAAGATAATGCCCCCGACAACATAAGCATGAACCAAAGGATTCTTGATCGAGTTCCTGTGTAGGGTAATTCATCTCATGAGGCCACTAGTGGTGGGACCCATATGAAATAACCAGATCACCCGAAATTAGAAATTATCCATGATTGATCCTTGAAGAATCACCCTACATAGTATAGCCTCTTCCCAGCTTTGGCAGAATGATGATCGGTGTAGAAGTCACTCTCCCCTTTAACTTCAAAAAATCTAGCTCACAAGCTTTAGAACACAAAAATTTCATTACCTTATTAGTCAATCCTATATATTATGCTTCAAGGAATTATAAATATTAAATGAATCCCCATTAATATCCATTTATCCCCAGGAAACTATGTTTTTCAAACACATTATTGGGTTTTTCTGAAGAGTCCAGGGTGCTCACCTTCCCTAGGTCAATAGATAGGAATGTCTTTGAAATTATATTCCCCAAGATGTGAACCTTACTAATCCAAAAGTTTAATTTTTTTGACCTTCACATATAGAACGTTCTCTCCTAGTTTATTTATAATTATCTCAATATTGTTAGAATGATTGTGTCTTATGCGCGAGTACACTGAGATTTCATCTATGAATGCCACCAGAAATAAATATAATTATAGATGGAAAAGCTGAATAATTAGAGAAATAAAGAGTTTCAGAATGTTCATGGTACTGAATAGAATGAACAAATACTCATACAAGTCATACCTTATCCTAAATTTTATATGGGAAATGTCTGATGGCCTCACATGCACCTGATATTAGCCTGACCTAAAATAGATCTAGGAGAAAACTGTCACTCCTCAATTCTAGTAAAAGAGGTCTTCTATAAAATGAAGTGGATACCAGTTCCTAAACATAATCTAGTTCAATCAGTGGTAATACATGCACAAATATGGGGTATAATTATCCTTTTGGTCAAAAATGATGGGTGATCCCCAAGGTGAAGTGCTAGGTTGGATAGAATCATTTTTCATCAAGATATTTAAGTTGCTTCTTGAGTTCTTGTAGCTCTATAGGTTCTACACTATAGGAATTAATGGACACTGGTGCTCCACTAGGTAATATCTTGATAGTGAAATCAACCTCTCTCTCTCTCTCATGAGGTAAACTAGAGAAATTGTGAAAGAAGATTTCCCTAAAATGATCCATAACAGGAGGGAAATCCACCAGTTTCATTCATTACTCGCTCGTAAAGAGGATTTCAATCTGATCTATCACCATACCTATACCTTAATGCTTGGGTATATCTCAGATAGACTGAGTTTTTCAATTGAATCTATGGATATACATTCTTCCCTCGGGTGATGTAAAGGACACCTACTTGTGATAGAAATCTACATATGTATGATAAGGCAGAAGCCAGTCACTATCGTGAATGATGTAAAAGGAAACCATCTCATGGACCAAGAAATTCCACATAAATTTGTACCCACATATCTCAAGGGGCACTACATTCACTGAAATATACCCTAAGAATGAACTCCCAAAGGAATGTCAAGATTCATTATGCCAAAGAATTATTCTATCGCTAGGCCCAAAATTTCCATAATTGTGGCTGATATGAAGGAGTGTGAGGTTCCTATATCAAATAAGGGGAAATAAAGTAGAGGTTAACAAGAAAGTTCCTATTATAATATAAGTACACAGACTCATATTCTATGGAGTAGGATGCACAACATAGATATGGTCTGAACTGTGGCCCCGAGATGCTACCTGACTAGCCTAGGAAGGTCCACTCTATTGATGTTGAAACAAGGATGCCTGACTACCTCAGCCATGGATTCCTCCTCTGCCGGATCATCATGTAACATTCCAAGTATTTATAGAATAATAAATTTTCATATATAATAATAATAATAAATTACACATTGGTTTTACCATAATGGGGAATATATTTTCAATGGAATACCCAACATTCAATAATGGGCTTCTCCAAAATCTTATGTTGCACACAACATTATGTTATACTAAAAAATAATATATTATTATTATTATTTTAGATGGTAATTAATTCCTCTCCATTGTATTGGTGGGAATGAAAATAACAAAATACAATATGATTATTAAATGTATTTTCATTTATCCAACAATTTTAAAGACTTAAAATAAGAATAAATCCGATTTAAGCATCAAATACTATAATATTTTTTAAAATGTCATTTTACGACCTTTTGATGAAGATAACTTTTTAAATCTTTCTTCTGTCACTTTTATATGTTTCATTTGAAAAAAATTAAATTTTTATTTCGAATAGGGACATCAAGATTTACATTGGATGAATGTTTTGTAATTTTTTTGATAAAGTTCATTTTTTAATGAATACTGAAAAATACTGAATTTTAATTCAAATCTGGCTTTTAATCTAATATATTTATATAGTAATATTATAATTTTAATTGGGTTTAATGTTTAATTTGATTATAATTTTATCATTTAATCCAATTTTGGTCATTGGAAGTTATTCCACTTTGAAATTGGACATAAACGAATGTCAATATTTTTGTAGTTTTTACTTCTTAAAAACATGCTTTTTTGTTTTGACAACTAGAATTAATTTTAAATTAATTTCTGCTAATTCTATGTTTTTAATTTGGAAAAATGGAATCCCTATTTGGAATCATGGGTTCCATGTTGTTTAAATATTTATCTTTTATTTTTAGACATTATGAATAGTATCTCCACTAAATATTTTATTTACCAAGGCTAAAGGGTAAATCTGGTAAATAAGGGTAAAAAATAATATTATAATAATACTAAATTATCCTAAATCATGTCTTAACCATATTGGATGAGATATGTACAACAATGGAAATCCTTGGGATGATTTTAGGACGCCATGGTGCCACTTGTGTGTGAAAATGACATTTAATTACTTTTAATTTAAAGTTATGGAAAATATAACCTAAATATATATCTTTAATTAAAAAATAATTTTATGGATTTATATAAGTGATATCTTTGACTATAAATAATAATTTTAAATCTAAAACTATTTCCTACATCATGGTATTTAATTTATAATTTTTAGACATCAAATAAATAAATTTAAGTATGACACAATGATGATGGAGTGATTGCATAATTAATAAACAATTGAAATAAATGATATTATAAATTTTAGAATAAATGTTATTTTGATATTTTTAAGTCATAAATGAATATTTTGGATTATATTTACTTTTTATCTTTTTATTAATGAGCTTTTATCGAAGTAATCATGTCGGTATGGATTTAAAAAGAATTCATGATATGCATAGTGTCAAAATTTACATAATTTATATTTAAAAATATAAAATATTTTATTAAATATTATAAAATTCCAAAAAGATAATATTTAGACAAATAGTTATCAAAAATCCAAAAAAACATATTATTTACTCTTTAATTGGATATTTTTCATGTTTTGGTAACTATTTTGATTCTCAAAGTTTTAAATGCTTTACAAAACGGTAAGAGTAAAAAGGGGTTAAATAAAAAATATAAGGATTAAAAAATATGCAAAACCATTCTAATTCTTGTTGGATGATTTTTTTTCTAAATTTATTCATCTTATATTATAACTAAATTTTTTTGACTTATTAATAATCAAAATGCAATTTATAATAAAATAATATTTCAAGATATTCCTTAAGTGCCCCTCCTCCCTCTTATAAAAGGCAACCACCTCTATCCCTTACTCACACCTCTCAAGAACCATTGTATTATCCAGAATATACCCAAATAATCTCCCAACATCCCTATATTAATCCTAGAAGAATTACCCTAGGAATAAGGCAATTCAATAATTCCATTTAGCTTAACTCAAGAGGAGTTACCCGATTTGAGGTAATGTCTTCTCTCAATATTCTTCCATTAAATTTTCCTTCTCCAACTCCCAAAATTGTATTTATTCAATTATTTCATACCAAAAAGAGTATATTAAATATTATAGGATTTCTTTTATGAGAATGATTTGAATTACCCTCGTACACACCTCCATCTAATGGATTTAGAACAAACTGTTTCTGTGGACGGCAAACTACTACCTCACGAAATGATGATTGTTTAATTATCTCATACCACCTATTATGGTGGATATTATGAGGTAAATTAAATTATATATGATACATATTATATTTATATTATCTCTATGATTCTTTAATTCTCATTTATAACATACCTTTATTCTTTTCATGTTTCATAAATGCGATAATTTCATTTCAGAAAGTGTGCACTACTACCCACTCAAAGTGACATGACTCGTTCATGTTATACATGGAATTTATAAAGGATGGAATTAATGAACTTATTTAACTTATATAACATATATATTATAATTTAATTATAATATTCCTATGTATAATTTATTGTCCATTCCATTAAATATGAAAAATAAATAAAAGCAGTGTTCATGGGTACGTACGACTTAGTGTCTCCATGAACGGTGAATTTCATTTATTATATCCAAATGTTATGGTCTATTATAAATACATATATACTGGATAAAAATACATATAAACTAGATATATATGATATTTAAATAAATAATACGATTTTAGAGATTATGGACTTTTGACCACATGGAAAATTTGTATTTATAACACATTCACATTTTTCTCAAGTACCGAACATCGAAAAAAAGACTGATATAAAATTGAAAAATTATATGATCTTTATAGAAAGGTAAAAAGCTATATAAAAATAAAAATAATCATTAAAATGTTTCTGAATCAAGTATAATTAACTTGAGTTTATTATTCAATAAGATAAAGAACGAACAAGACAAGTCGGAAATAAGGTAAAGGAACTTCTTAACCCAATTTCCATCTTTGGGTTAATCCTCTACTTTTAATTATGTCATGCTATGATTATGTAAAAAAATAATGTTTTATTTCCAATATTGTATTTATAAATTACTTATGTGTACTTATAGTGAATAAACATAGTTGATCTATTTTATTTACAAAATGATATTTGTAAGTGACTTCATCTCAATCTCCTTTCATTGAGTCATACATTGATTTATACATGAAATTCCTTTATTTGGTGTATAAAACCCTTTGACTTTTTGTTTCATTCAAAGGGAATCTTTTTTCTATGAAGTGTTTTACTAAATGACCAAGGGAATGTTTCTTTTTAATGTACTTAGTGAGAATGACTTTTCTTTCGTCGTGATCATTATATGATATTTGGATTCCTTAAGAAGCTGTAATGTTTTTAAAAAGAAAATAAATACCGTATACTATTTTTACGTATTTTTTTATTGAAAATAGTTTTGAGAATGGATTGATTATGTCAATATATTTTATTTATATAATGTGATTGAAATGTTTTAATTTTATCTTTTCTTTATGATTGTATTATATGTTATGATTTTGTTATGGTTCTTGGACATTGTTTACGTATACGGGTGGTTCTGGGATAATCCTGGGATGGGTGAGCCTGATATAGCTCACCAATTCATTGGTTAATGTGATAGAGGTAAATTTTCATATTTCTCCTAAGATATTTATGGAATATACTGTGATGGGTATTCGAAATGTAACTCACTATGTAGCTGTGAAATCTATAGTGTAATTATGATATGGATACCACAAGTTACCTTTATGATTTATGATTACAATGTGTTATTCATAAATCTTATGATTTCATGAGGTATGTTAAATATATTATTATTTATATGTATTGAAGGACTGGTGTTTTATTTCATTATTTTATAACCCTTATTGAGCTTTTTATTCTCATCCCATGATTTTGAAATGTCTTTCATGGGGTACAAAAAGGGTAAGAGAAAGAAAGTATTCAATAATATTTATGTCAAGAAAATAACTATTGTTTTATTCAAAGAGATTTATTTTTTGTGAAAAAATTGGATAGATTATAAGTGTCTACCTCGTAATATTAAGATGTAATGTAATAGTTGTGGCCTAATTCTCTAAAACACTAAACATGAAAAGTTCCTCAATATGAATTCTTGATTTTACTCAAGATTATGTAATCTTTAATGTTTGGGCCTTATAGTTGGTATCAAAGGTCAGTTTAGATAACATTGGGGTTAGGGATTTATATGGGTGTAGGTAAAGGATGCCACATATCCAAGAGGGTTATTATCATATAGAAACATTTGGATGGACATGGTAAAATAGTTTTTTTGGATAAATAGTTGAACAATGGAGATATAAGGAGGTTTGTGTATTACAGTAATATAAAAGTTTCTATGTAATCTTTACCCTATATAGGATTATTTTTTTAATAATAATTCACTTCATGTTTAATTGTTGACTACTTTAATTATATTAAAGATCATTTGTAATGATGGAAGGAAATAGATCTTTCACAACCTTCTTATCCCTCCCTGGCGATTTGATCGTCACTATTATGGAAAAAGCATGTTCAAATGATTTTGACAGCTTCTTGAATATTCAAATCACCTATAAGAAGTTTTTGGAGCTACCCAACACATACTCATTTCTAAAACAATTTTTGGGTCATGGTATATTTTTGATATGATTAGAATATTTGAAATTTTAAAACTCTATCGAAAACTAAAATTACCAAAGTGGAGAAAACATTTTATTTTTGAAAGTATGACAACATTCCAAAAGAGAAAGGGAACATCCTGAAGATCGTGATATCTGGATTCAAGGTCTGATTTCTTTTCTTATCCATAAATAATGAATCATCATTGGACTGATATTTATAAATGATGAGGATATTCGATCTGTATGAATTTTGTATTAACAAATAAGGTGGAATGAAGAGTTAGTGGATTATGAAGAGCACTGAATGTGTAAGAAGTCAACATGTAAGGGATTCAAGAGTTATGGTAGATTGTAGGATGTTGAAATGTTTTAAAGTATTAATTCTCTTTTTATGATGGGATTACTTTGGGAATACTTTTTCTAATATGTGTAACCCTGATGTTTGATATGTGAAAACTTAATTCAAGGAATCGTTAACTTTTCTTGTGTGGACATAATGGATAACTTTATGTGTTCAAATTAATTTTTTTAGGTGATTAATGGCTATTACATTTTGGGATACAAAATGAAGGGTATTAGATAACCTTTGAGGATAAATAATTTTATGGAAATTTTTGAGGAATTTATCTAATTTTTTGGGGTTTTATAAAACTATATAGTTTTTGAAAAAAAGATAGCATCCATACTGTGTGACAACCCATCACATCAAAAGAAGCTGTGGGAATCAAACGCATAACCAAAGTGCGATAGGAATTTATCACCTACCAATGGCCTACGTGAAGTACCTGGTTTGTATGACTTATTCTTTTTTGTTAAATGATTTTATGAATCAAGAATAAGTTTATTTTGTAACTTATGTTTTATATAATGGATATCCTTAGTATATGAAAATGATTTGTTGATTAACTGATAAATGTTATTTTGGAGGAACTTATCTCTATTAGTAACACTATATACCTAAGGAAAATAGAATACTATGAAATTTAACATGTGGCGTAATGGTTGAAATATTATTTTGGAAGAATATATGTTTTATGGTGCACATATGGATATTTGGGGTTTTTAGGGAAATGATTAACCTATCATAGAGAATATGTGATTAGGTTAATTACTTTTCAGTATGAGACATTAAGATTAGTCGATGTTATTTAGAGATAAATGATAAGATTTATCGTTGAAGAATATGTGATAAAAAACATCTAAAATTTTGGGTTTCAATATTTGTTGGATTAATTTGATGAATTTTAAGGAATGTTTTGTATTGAAAGGACTTTTTTGAACTTTGGGTATTGTTTGTTCAATTTTGGAGATTAAGAGTAGTATTTTCTTTTATAAAGGATTATCATTTTTGGGGATTATTTGATCTCGTACTAACAATTTTGGTATTGGTTAATGTCTAAAGATAGGGGAAATATATAGTTAATCTTTTGTGGATTATTTAATTCTTTAGAAGTTGATTCTAGTGCTTCAGATGTGACCAAGTCATCTTGAATACTCATAGTTTGGAGAAATGATGTGTTTGTGGTATAAATTTATTAAAAGATGAAACACTAATTGAAAAGTAAGTGTATTTCCTTAAATTATTAGTGAATATAATAAATAAGTTCTGAAACATTATGGAAAGGAAATTAAAACAAAAAACCATTTTCCATTCACTTTTTCTACTAGGAAATCAAAGACCGTTTAACCTATCATAGGTTTGTAATTTTCTGGTAGTTAACATTCTTATGATCATGTTTTATATCACTCTCCATCAGATCTTGATTGTTTTTTTCTCTTCTATATCCATGTTTACTTACATGGAACCCTAGTATGAGTTATCCCGGGTGACCTTTGTACTTATGTTTCATTCTTTTAAAGTGATAGTTTTATTGAATCTTTTTCCAATGTAAGATTTCTTTACCAGGCCAAATTTAACATTTCAATGATGCAATTTCGAAAAAAGGGGAAGGGTATAACATCCCAAATAATTATAGAGTAATAAAATTTCATATGTATTTATATTAATAAATTATATAGCAGTTTTACCATAATGGGGATTGTATTTTCGATAGCGTACCCGACACACAACAATGGGTTTCTCTGAAATCTTATGTTGCACACAAATTTGAGTTATACTAAAAAATATTATAATAATAATATTATTTTAAATGGTAATTAACACCTAGCCATTGTGTTTGAGTAAATTAATACAACTAACTAAAATATTTTTTTTAAAAGGTTGGGGTCGAAGCCTCATTATTTTTATTAAAACAAATAAAAGACCTCTTTAACTGGGTAGAGGGAGACCCATTAAAAAGACTGAAGGCCCAGTGGGAATTTATCCCATAACATATCCAATAGGCCCAAGGCCCATTCTGTGAATATTAATGCTACAGTACCCGCACTGCTACAGACCCGTCGTTGCTACAGTGCCCCTGCCGCCGCTATAGTGTCGTTGTTAAAACAGTATCTCGGCTGCTACAGGAGCGCTACCGTGCTGCTACAGTACCTGCACCCAATGGGTTTTGAACCCCCATTTTCCATGTATAATTATGGGGTTATTAAACTTATAAAATGTCATTTTATAGGATAAAAAGAAGAATAAATCTGATTTTAAGCATGAAATACTCTAATATTTTTTAAAAGGTCGTTTTACTGCCTTCTCATGGGGAACTCTTTTTAAATCTTATTTTTGTCACTTTTATATATTCTATTTGACAAAATAATATTATTATTTAGAATAAGGACATTAAAATTTACATTGGATGAAATTTTGTTGTTTTTCTGATAAAGTTCATTTTTTAATGAATAGTGAAAAATACTGAATTTAAAATCAAAATTGCCTTTTAATAAAATTTATTTTATAGTTATATTGTAATTTTAGTTGGTTTAAAGTGTAATTATATTATATTTTTATCATTTAATCCAATTTTGGGCATTGAAATTAATTCCACTTTGAAATTGGACATAAACACATGGAAATATTTTGGTAATTTATATTACAGAAGAACACACTTTTTGGTTTTGAGAACGAGGATTAATTTTAAATTAATTTCTGCCAATTCTATGTTTTGATTTTGGAAAAATGGATTCCATATTATGAATCTGAGGGTCCAAATTGTGTAAATAGCTAACATTTATTTTTGAGACATTATGAATAGCAACATCAGTAAATATTTTATTTACCATGGTTTAAGGGTAAATCTGGTAAATAAGGGTACAAAAAAATATTATAATAATATTAAATTACACTAAAACTTGTCCTAACCCTATTGGATGAGACATGTATGACCATGGGAATCCTTGGGTCGATTTTAGGACCCCATGTAACCACTTGTGTGTGAAAGTAACATTTAATTGATTTAAATTTAAATTACAGAAAATATAAACTATACAAATATCTTTTAGTAAAACAATTTTTATATGGATTTATATAAGTGGTATCTTTGACTATAAATATTAATTTTAAATCTAAAACTATTTCATACATTATTTTATTTTATTTATAATTTTTACATATCAAATAAATAAATTTAAGTATGACACAATGATGATGTATTTATTGCTTCATTAACAAAGGATTCTAATAAAAGATATTATAAATGTTAAAATAAATGTAATTTGGTTATTTTGATGTAATCCACGAAATTTTTGGATTATATTTACATGTTATATTTTTTATTAATGATTTTTTTCTATGTAATAAAGTGGATATGAATTTTTAAAAATTTCATGATATGAATTGTGTCAAAATTGACATAATTTATATTTTAAAATATAAAATATTTTATTAAATATTATAAAATTATAAAAAAATATAAGATACAGGAAAATAGTTGTCATAAGTATAAAATTTTATTATTGACTCTTAAAATGTATAGTTTTTATGTTTTGTTAACTATTTTGTTTTTCAAAGTGTTAAAGGCTTGATAAAATAGTAAGAGTGAAAAAGGGTTAAATAAAAAAAATATGGATTAAAAAATATTTAAAACCTATCAAATTCTTATTGGATGATTTTATTTCGACTCATATTCATCTTATCATAGAATTAAATAAATATTTACTCATTTATTATCTAAATAGAATTTATAATAAAATAATATTTCATGATATTCCTTATGCGCCCCTCCTTCCTCTAATAAGAGGCGACCACCTCTAACCCTTACTCACACCTCTAAAGCCCCCATGGCTCATCCAAAATCTACCCAAATAAGCTCCAAAAATCCCTGTATTACTCCTAGAAGCCTTAATTTTGGCAGAAAGAAATTCAAGAATGCATTTTAGCTTAAATCAAAATTAGTTACATGATTTGACGTAATGTCTTCTCTGAGGCTTCTTTCATTTATTTTTCCTTCTCCAACCCCCTAAAATCTCTTTATTTTATTCTTTTATAAAAAGAACTGTATCTTAAATATACTAGGTTGTTTTTATGATAATTATTCTACTTAAACTCACACACACCTCCATCTAATGGAATTAGAACATACTATTTCTATAGACGGTGAACTATTTCCTAATGAAACGATGATTGTTCAATTATCTCATACCACATCTTATGGTGGTCATTAGGTTGGAACTGAAATTATATATGATATTTATGATATTCATTTTATATCTATGATTCTATAATTTCCATTTATAACTTACCTTTATTCTTTTCATGTTGTACAAATATGATAATTTTATTTGAGGAAATGCGAACTACCGCCCCCTCAAAGTGATACAACCTACTAATGCTATACATGGAATGAATAAATGAAGGAATTAACAAACTTATGTAACTTATATAACAAATATATTATACTGGAATTATTATATACTTATTTACCATTTATTTATCATTCTTTTAAATATGAAAAATAAATTAATGTAGTGTTTAAGTGTACGTACGGCTTACCGTCTCCATGAACGGTGCATTTCATTTCTTTTATCTAAATGTTATGGACTATTATAAATATATATATATACTGGATCTAAATAAATATATAGTGGATATATATGATATTTAAATCATGAATACAATTCTATAGATAATGGATTTTTGACCACATGGACAATTTGTAATTACAACATGTTCATTTCTTACTCAAGTACTGAACATCAACAAAAATATTGTTATGAACTTGAATAATTATATTATTATTATAGAAAAGGAATAAGTGATATAAAAGGAATAATAAATATGAAAAATATTATGAATCAAGTAGAATTACCTTAATTTTATTATTTAGGGAGATAAATAATGAACAGGACAAGTTGGGCACAAAGTAAGGGAACTACTTAACACAATTTTAATTCTTTAGGTTAATCTTATTATATTAATTATGTCATACTATGATTATGTAAAAAAATTACATTTAATGTCCTATTTTTTATTTATACATTAATTATGTGCACTTATTATGGATACGTATAATAAATCTATTTTATTTACAAAATGATCTTTGTAAGGTACTTCGTCTTAATCTTCTTTAATTGAGGCATAATTTTATTTATACAAGACTTTTTTTATACGGTGTATAAATCTAAAGATTTGGATTTTTACATGTAATTTTTTTAATTGTATTGAAATTTTACGAGTCCCCGAAAATTAACAGTGCGTGATTATGAGGCCCGAAATTCCTGGAATAAATATCTGATCTTTTTTTAGGAAAGTTTAGTAAATATGAAAGTGGGTTTTTTTAACTTTTTAACTAGTTATCGGAATTGAAATATGAGGACACCGTTGAACTTGCAGCACCTGTATTCGCTTAAGGAGACCTTCACCTCGGGTGCATTTGGTCATGGGTGGATGATAGTTTCTACTACCCATCATGTTAAAATGAAAAAAAGTGAAAATAAAAATAAACTAAAATTATTTTTATTTAACTTTTGAATTCTTTTGAATACTCGGTGGGGACCACCCAATCTCTTCAAACCATCATTTTAATTGTACCAAACCCCCAAAATTTAATGACATCATTAAATTTGGTCATTAAACTCAATTAAGGATGAGGCTCTTCATCACCTTGATTAGGCTCTTACTGGATGAAACCCCCCTATAGAGTAAGAACACTTCTCCTTCAATGAACATTTCGCCAACGAAGAAGTCCATCGAAGGATCTCCAACAAGAATCCTCTTCAATGATGATGAACCAACATCCGTATTTTCCTCTCTTCATCGACATCAACAAATCATCAAGGTAGGTGTTGTTGCTTCTGTATACACCTCACTATTCTTATCATTATTCTTGGTTCAAAACAACTATGATGCTTTCTACCGTTCTAACGCAGAGAGTGAATGCCAAACAAACACGGTCTGACCTCTCCACAACCCTTTTGGAATTTGGCGTTCTTAGCGGTTTGTTTTCGGGTTGAGAATTTTCAAGCCGTGGTGGTCTTGAATCGAGGGAGATATCACAAGATGAGTGCGGGAGTTTTTAGAATGAAGAACAGGCCACCGGGGTGTGCGTGGTGACCTGATGATCGTCGTAGGAAACCAGTGCCAGTGACTGACACCGAAAGGGCTCGAGTACGACGGCTGGAACTCCGGTCGGTCGTGACGATGGCGGCGGCACGATTGCGCCGCCATATAATGGATGCATCTCGTCGTCTATGGCGGATCAAGGATGGCAGCCAGCGCTCGGCCGACCGCGTGAAGGGGGTGGTGGCACGCGTCCACACAACTGGGCGTGCAGGGGCCACAACATGAGGCCGCAGTGGTGAATGAGGGGCGGTCGGCTCACCATCGGCCGCCAATGATGGCGCAGCGCGCGACCGCAAAGCACGGGTGGGTTGGCCATCCGGCCAGCCAAGGAGCCGAACGGGACCCCGTGTCCCACGTGCTATCTACCAGTGCCACGTCGCGCCGACTGGTCAGCCTCCCAACCCAAACGGCCCAGCCGTTCGGGGTCCGCAGGGGGCGCCTCCCCCTAGGGTAGTGGCTAGGGTGGACCCCACCATGGGTCCACCCAACTGCGGGCCACAGCAGGCCACCCAGCATGGGTCGCGCCGACAGGGCGGGCCGGACCCAGGGCTGGACCTGGGTTGGGTCGGCCCAAGCCGGGTCGGGTCGGGTTGTTCTGATCGGGTCGGAACGGACACGGACCAGCTTCGAACCTTTTTTCGCTCTTTTGGTCATAACTTGAGCTGCGGGCATCGATTTGAAAAACCGTTTGTGGACCTGTAAACCTTGGGTCAAGGAAGCCCTTTTGGTATACCACAAACGAGTTTTAGAAAAAGTTGTTGTATGGCCGGGTTGGATCGAACAAGAATCCAATGGGGACCTCAGGACTAAAAGGCCAATAACATATAGACCAGGAGTCCGATTGACGAACCATCTCTTTAGTTGAGACCCTTATTACATGGAGGTACTTTGTGATACTTCTTCATGGGACATCATGGTATTTGGAGTATCGACTTGTGGCTTGAGGAGAGGAACCTCCTAAAATCAAGCGAGCTTTGTGTAGGAACCTTGTAGCTGGCTGTAACATGAGAAAGGGATCCTATGTGGGTCTATGCTTTGGGATCCTACATGGGTCTGTGTTCCAGTATTCCACTTGGATCTGTTCTAGGAATCCATGAGGGACTACTCTAGGATCCTACATGGGTCTGATGTACTAGGATCCTACGTGGGTCTGATGATTTAGGATCCAAAATGGGTCTGCCTCTCAACATAGTAAGATGATTCAGTAGTTACACCAAATCATATTTACTACCGTACATAAGTTATACCCAGTGTGAGCTAAGTCCTTATCATTGTGGTACAATTCTGTGTGATGTTGCCCTTACGATATATTTCTGAGTTGTGTTACCTATGTGGAACTACCTTTGTTGTTATCACCTTTGTGGTATTAATTCCTTCATGGAATAGCTCAGATTTGGGCATTGGGTTGGGCCTTGTGTTTCCTCATGGTTGAGATGGGTATAATTGACAATTTTGGTATATGTATAGGCATATACCTATGTAGGGTTTTCAGTTGTTTTCATGATTTTTTGTTTATCCCCTGAGGAGTTTTTGAGTCCTTCGAGGGTCTCAGGGTCCCTATTGAGTATTGTTATACTCACCCCTTCATGGTCTATGCCTGCACCTTTTTGTGTTTGGTGTAGATGACGGATAGTGCTGATTGAGTTCGGGAGTACTAGGACTGGAGGTAGATCGAGGTGGACATTAGACGAGGCATACCATAGAGACAATCATTATAGAGCTGTAGCAACCCTTCATGTAGGATCCTTGGCGGGTGTTCACTGAATCTGTTTTTAGTTTTACTTGTACTTTTCAATTTCACTTGTACTTTTTAGTTTGGCTTGTATTTTGACCCTTTTTCTTTCTATACACACTCGGTTTACTATATAGTTTTTCAATGTGATTGTATCTTTCTTTGTGCTTAGTTGAGTGTTTTTACAGGTTATAAAGGAAATGCATTCCTAGTTTTAGAGAACAGGCCTTTCTGTGATAGTCGCCAGCCCCTACCCTATGGAAGGCAGGATTGGGGTAGTCATGGCACGGGCCCCAGGGGACGGGTCATGACAAATTGGTATCATAAGAGTCAGTTCTACCATAGAACATTGGTCTCTGATCTTTTAACGACAGTAGTGTTAAGTGTTATGAGTGTGGTTATCAGATTAGGGAATCCAGTGTTGGTGTGGCGGCCAACGAATCCATACACCAGGACCCTAACATCTGATTACTGACTTAGTGCATGAAAATATTGATTGCATGTGTGTTTTGAAAAGTTTTCTTTTTGATCTCTTTGAGTCAGCTCACCGGGTATAACTTATTGACCTTGGCACACCTGTTTCTTTTCATGATACCTCTACGTAGACAGCCAGCACAGGTTCTGGGTAGAGGGTGTCATGACTGCCCACCAAGGGATGAGGCCTCGGTGTAGGGACCTTTATTAGTAGAGGCACTAGCGGAGGCACCAGCGGTACCATTACTTGTCGGGACACTAATTCCACCAGCCCCAATAGCAGAGAGTACACACCACTTGAGTGCATTGCATGAGTTCCAGCGCCAGAGGCCACCCAGGTTCAACGGTGAGATGGACCCACAAGAAGCTGAGGATTGGCTGGAGGCCGTGGTGAGAGTTTTCTGGCAGGTAGTGACACCAACTGATCTCATGGTGATCCTTTCCACCAGTCTTCTACAGGCAGTAGCAGGAAGATAATGGAGCTTGATGCTCTAATTTCACGACAAGGTGACACTTCTCTCGGTTGACTATGAGAGCCTATTTCGGGCAGAGTTTGTCCCAACGACCCATCGCGCAGTGCTCATACAAGTGCTTCTTAATTTGTAGTAGGGTAGCATGATTGTGGATCAGTACTCAGTGAGGTTCACCGACCTCTCACGCTGCTCCACTGATATGGTGCAAGACCCATTCCTTAGGGCCCGAACCTTCCAACACGGACTCCGGAGGGAGATCAGGGATTTAATTATTTCTCTCAGCATCCCGATGCAGAAAGGAGTGTTAGAGCGAGCCCTCTTAGTGAGGAGTTTTCTTGATGAGTAGTCACTAGTACCAAGACCCACCACCAGGCTTCACGTAGCAGATTCTTCTGTAGCTGGCAGTAGACATATGTCATATAGGTCCAAGAGGACCAGACCTACAGGTGGACGACCGTAGGATTCAGGGTATGTTGTTCGGGGCACACAAAACAGAGCCAGTCATGCGAGGAGCAGGCAGTGTTACACATGCGGTGGGTAGGTTCACATGGCTTGGGACTTCCCAACCCACCATACTGATGAACAGTAGATGGTCGAAAGACCGCCCAAGTAGAGACAGAGGTTCGACCGAGGAGGTCTACAGGGAGTAGTCAGACATGGCAGGGGAGCTAGCCGTGCATCTGGCAGTGGGTGACGATTTGAGGTGTTACCGCCACCATCACTAGGTGGTCCACCCCGAAAATATGGAGAAGGTGGACAGGGGTGAGCTCAGCTCCAGGTAGCTGAGGCCTACAACCACAGTGCTCCGGAGATGATACGAGGTACGATCTGTGTCTACTCCACCATAGATGCAAAACTTATAGACATAGGTTCTAGTCATTATTTTATTTCCACTACCCTGTTTCAGAGCTTGGAGATTACGATGGAGCCTTTGGATGGATCCTTATGGATAGAGACTCCTACGGGAGATGACTCAATGATTACACACTGGTGTAGGTAGTGTGAGATTACTCTAGGAGGCGAGAACTTTGGCTGGGATATTCTAGTAGCAGCGTCGAGGCCTTACGACATCATCTTGGTTATGGATTGGTTATCTACATTCCATGCCCAGATCGACTGATTTTAGAGAAAAGTTTTATGTATCCGCAAGGATGGGACTACGTTTACCTTCACTGTCGAGAAGGGAGCCCTTGCAGCATAGGATGGACTTACCCAGAGGAGAGTGTAGACGATCACTCATCAGTTGGCTATCCTTACCCTCAGAGAGGTTGATGTGGAGAGTTTGAGTTATCCTATAGTGGTGGACCAGTACGCAGATGTCTTCCTTGATGATGTTTTAGGTCTAACTCCTCGCAGATAGGTGGACTTTTACGTTGACTGGTACCCTAGGAAGACACTGATATCAACACCAGTGTATCGGATGGCTCCCGCAGAGCTTCATGAGATGTAGGTACAGCTGGAGGACTTATAAGGTAAGGGGTTCATCCGGACCAGTGTTTCTCCTTGAGCAGCCCTGATTTTTTTCACCGAGAAGACAGATGGGAGCTTGAGACTTTGTGTTGACTATTGGTGCCTGAACTAGGTGACCGTGAATAAAAAGTACCCACTTATGTGGATTGACGACCACATTGATCAGCTGAAGGGATCACAGTGGTTCTCGAAGATAGACCTTTGGTCAGGCTATCACCAGCACAGAGTACAAGATGAGGATGTGTAGAAGACAGATTTCAGATGTCGGTATGGCCACTACGAGTTCTTGGCTATGCCATTCGGCATGACCAACGCTCCGGCAGTATTCATGGAACTCATGAACAAGATCTTTCATCCATACCTTGATCGATTTTTATTAGTCTTCATCGACAACATACAGATCTACTCGGCTACTGAGGAGGAAAATTAATATTATTTTCAGATAGTTCTAGACACAATCTGAGAGAACCATCATTATGGTAAGCTCTCGAAGTTCCAGTTATGGATCTGAGAAGTTCACTTTATGAGACATGTCATCTTGGATGCTGGAGTTGCGATGGATCCAGTGATGATTGAGGCGGTACTTACCTGGGAGCCACCGAGGAGTGTGACAGAGGTATGGAGTTTCTTGGGTTTGGCTAGATACTACTGGAGATTTGTACCATATTTCTCTAGATTTGTAGCACCTTAATCAGCATTGAAAAATATGGGGAAACCCTTCATGTGGTCGGAGAGATTCCAGCAGAGTTTACAGGGGCTACGGCAAAGGCTGACTAGTGCCCCCATCTTGAGTCTTTTGGTGGAGGGCATTATGTACGTAGTCTAATGCGACTCATCAGGGACCGGGATCAGATGTGTCCTGATGCAGGAGTGAGCATTGATCGCATATGTTTTTCTACAGTTGAGATAGCATGAGTGGTACTACGCTACCCCTAACCTTGAGTTAGCAGCATTGGTCTTCCCTTTGAAGATTTGGCGACACTATCTGATGGGTGAGCATTTTACAGTCTACTATGATCACCAGATTCTCAAATATATCTTCTCTCATAAGGACTTGAACCTGAGACATTGACGTTGGATTGAGTTCTTATAGAATTACAACTTTGAGATAGTTTATACTCCTAGGAAGGGGAACGTTGTAGCAGATTCACTCAGCAAGAGATCTGGTATACAGTTGATAGGTGAGAAGACATAGTAGCTAACCACTTTGCAGATATCCTTTGTGGATCAAGATGGAGAATCTTTTCTTCCATATCTTAAAGTCACTCCCCCACTCATTCAGTGAGTCAGGGTGGTGTAGTGTGGGGACACTGACTACGAGGCTTGACATGCTCAGATATCCACAGGATAGGCACCTGATTGATTTTCTTAAGGTGGGGAGCACATCATCCTTTTTAGAGGACGTACCATGGTACAAGTGTCACTTCAGGAGGATGTTTTGAGGGAGTTCTACACATCCCCTCTAGTGGTACATCCAGGAGTGGTAAAGTTGTACCAGGACCTCCAACGACAGCACTTGTGGCTAGGAATGAAGAAAGAAGAAGCAGATTTTGTCTCTCGGTGCCTCACTTATTAGCAAAAGAAGGCAGATCATCGGGTTCCTGTAGGCTTAGTTTAGCCATTAGAGGTTCCAGAGTGGATGTGGGATGGAATTTTCATGGACTTCGTGATAGGAATTCCACGTACAACTAGGGGTCATGATTCTATTTGGGTGATAGTCGACTAACTCACCAAGTCATCCCACTTCCTACCGATTAGAGAGCAGGGATTAGTAGAGAGTTTGGGATGCCTCTATGTGCAGGAGATTGTGTGGATACATGGAGTAACCTTGATGATTTTCTCCAATCTAGATGCATTTATCTCTTCCCAGCAATTGAAGGGGTTGTAGGAGGATTTCAGGATGCAGCTTCATTTGAGCACCACCTTCAATCCTTAGATAGATGGATAGACTGAGAGGACAATACAGACCCTCGAGGACATGTTTCATGCTTGCATCCTCGACATTGGTTGCAGCTGGGAGGATCACTTTCCCTTGGTGGATTTTGCTTACAACAACATCTACCACTCCACCATTGGGATGAAACCTTTTGAGGCTCTGTACGGCCGACCAAGCAGATCACCTTTATGTTGGACTAGCCCAGGAGAGTTAGCACTTGTGGGACCGAAGATTGTATGGGCTACCACGAAGAGGTGCATATCATCCACGAACGGATGAAGACTGCACAGAGTAGGAAAAAATTCTATGCTGACAGGAGACGGAGACCTTTGGAGTTTGATGATGGTGACCATGTCTTTCTACAGGTCTCACCCCGATGAGGTTTACGGAGATTTGTCTGGGGTGGAAAGTTATCTCTATGGTTCATCGGACCCTTTCAGGTCCTCAGTAGAGTGGGCGAGGTGGCATACCACTTGTCTCTTCCACCTCAGTTGCATCTGGTGCACGACGTTTTTCATGTATCCCAACTGAGGAGAAACATACATGATCCTCGCACATCATTGACTGGGGCGAGCTAAACATTGATGATGGGGAGAGGTTTACGGATGTTCCAATGGAGATTGAGGGTTGACAGGAGAGAGTCCTTCATGGGCGATCAATACCTTTAGTGCATGTATGTTGGAAGCACGGGAACATCCAGGAGAGCACATGGGAATTGGAGGCTCAGATTCATGCTCAGTACCCAAACATTATTCCATAGTTTATGTTGTGGATTTTAGGGATGAAATTCCCTGAGGTGGGGAGAATGTAGAGGCCCATATTTTTTTCAGGTAATTTTTTTAATTCTATGGGAATTTTATGAGTTTTTGAAAACTAACAGTGCGTGATTTCGAAGCCCGAAGTTCCCGAAATTAATTTATGAACTCCTTTTAGGGTATGTTCAGAAAACGTAGGAGCGGTTTTGTGTAACTTTTGAACTGGTGCTTGGAATTGAAATCTGAGGACACCATTGAACTCACAACGCCATTATTCGCTTAAAGAGACCTTCACCTCAGGTGCAGTTGGTCGTGGGTGGAAGATAGTTTTTTCTACCCATTGTGGGAAAATAAAAAAACGTGGAAATAAAAATAAACTAACTTTATTTTTATTTAATTTTTGAGTTATTTTGAGTACTCGGTGGGGACCACCTGAACTCTTAAAACCATCTTTTTAATTATTCCAAACCACCAACATTTAATGACTTCATTAAATTAAGTCATTAAACTCAATTAAGGGGTAGGCTCTTCATCACCTTGATTAGGCTCTTGCTGGAGGAACCCCACCACCCCATAGAGGAAGAACTCCTCTCCTTTGACAAACATTTCTCCAATGAAGAACTCTGTCAAAGGATCTCCAATGAGAAGCATCTTCAACGACGATGAACCAACATCCGTCTTTTCCCCACCTCACTGATGTCAATGAATCTTTGACATAGGGATTGTTGCTTTTGTGTACCCCTACCCATTCTTTTCGTTCTTCTCGGTTCAAAACAACTATGACAGCTTCTACAGTTCTAACACGGAGAGTGTGGGGAAAATGAACATGACCACACCTCTCCGCAACCCTTTTGGATTTTGGTGTTCTTCGCAGATAGTTTTTGGGTTGACAAATTTTTAACCGTGGTGGTCTTGAATCAATGTAAATGTCCCGAGACGAGTGCAGGAGTTTTCATAATGAAGAACGGACCATCGGGGGACGCCCGGTGCCCCGAGGATCGTCACCGGCAATCGGTGCTGGCGACCGGCGCCAGAATGGATCAAGAGCGGCAGCTGGCACTCCAGCTGGCCGGGATGATGGTGGCGGCGCGCCGCGCTGTTGGAGAAGGGTCACCACCTGTTGGCTGTGGCGGGGCAAGGGCGGCGGCCGACGCTTAGCCGGCCGCATGAAGCTGGTGGCGGTGCGCGTCCGCACCGCTGGGCGTGCAAGGGACGTGACATGAGGCCATGATAGTGAAGGAGGGGTGGTCGGATCCCTGCCAGCCACTAGTGATGGAGTGGCGTGCGACCAAGATGTGCGGTTTGGCTGGCCGTCCGGCCAGCCAGTGAGCCAAGCGGGACCCTGGGACCCGCATTCCAGCTGCAGATGCCACGTGGCTCCAGCCGGTCGGCCTCCCAACCAGAACGGCCCAGCCGTTCGGGGTACCCAGGGGATGCCTCCCCCTATGGTGAAAATTAGGGCAGACCCCACCGCAGGGTCACCCAGCTGTAGGCCACAGCGGGTCGCCCAGCACGGTCCGCCCAGCGGGCCGGGTCGCGCCTGCGGGCCGGGTTGCACCGGCGGGCCGTGCTAGACTCAGCGGGCTAGGTCTAACCCATTGATCCGGGCCAGAACTAGGCCCAAACCCTTGTCTCATCAACCTAGGCCAGGTTGGGTCAGGTCGGGTCGGGTCAGACCGGACCCAGACCAGCTTCTACCCATTTTTCGCTCTTTCGTCCATAACTTGAGCTACATGCGTCCATTTGAAGAACCATCTTAGGAGTAAAAAACCATGGATTGAGACGATCCTTCTGGTATAGACCACTAAAGTTTTTTATATTGTTTGGTTATGGATGAGTTGGATCAAACATGAATCCAACCGGGCCCTCGGGACTAAAAGGCCAATAACTTACAGATCGGGTGTCTGATTGACGCACCATTTGTTGCATTGAGACCCCTATTACATGGCGGTCCTTTGGGATATTTATTTTTGGGACATTATGGGATTTGGAGTATCGACCTGTGTCATGAGGATAAGACCCCCCCCCCCCCCCCGAAATCAAGCGATCTTAGTGCGGGAACCCTGTACCTGGCTGTAACATGAGAAAGGGATCCTATGTGGGTTTGTGCTTTGGGATCCTACGTGGGTCTGTGTTCCAGTATTCAAATTGGATCCATTCTATGAATCCATATGGGACTACTCAAGGATCCAACGTGGGTTTTTGGTCCTAAAATACTAGTAGGTCTGATGATTTAGGATCCTATGTGGGTCTGACTCTCAACAGAGTAAGATGATTCAGTAGTTACACCTAATCATCTTTACTGACATACCTAAGTTATACCTGGTGTGAGATGAGTCCTTATTTTTGTGGTACACATATGTGAAATGATTCCTTTGTGGTATATTTCTATGCATCTTTACCTATGTGGTACTACCTTTATGGTTCTCACCTATGTGGTATTCCTTACTTCGTGGAATAGTTGATCTTTGGGCATTGGGTTGGGCCATGTGTTTCGTCATGATTGAGATGTGTATACTCGAAAACATAGGTATATGTATGGTCATATACCTAAGTAGGTTTGCGAGTTGATTTCATGATTTGTGGTTTATACTCTATGGATTTTTTGAGACCTTCGAGGGTCTTGGGGTCCCTACTGAGTATCGTTATACTAACCCCTGCACGGGCTCTTCCCGTACCTTGTTGTGTTTGGTGCAGAAGACAGAAAGTGCTGACTCAGGATGAGAGTGCCAAGACTAGAGGTAGCTCTAGGTAGACATTAGATGAGGTGTATCATAGAGACGAACTTTCTAGAGTTGTACAAACCCTTCAGGTAGGATGTAACACCCCAAGATTTCATAGTGTGTTATTTCTTCAAAATAATTTAATAACTTGCACTACACGCAACACCGAGTTCAATTGAACCATGACTTACCCAAAAAAAAATCCATTAAAAGAGGCCATGAAGAGTATTAACTAAATTTTAAACTTTATATAATCCTTATAATTTTAGAATCCATATTATGAGTTTCTTAGTCATAATGCAAGAACAGATTCATTTTCAGTATTGCACTTTTATCAACTTTTGATAGTGAAACCTTTTTAAATACAATATTTTAAACTTTTTGACTAAATGGAGACATCAAAAAATTTAAAATGAAACATCACAAGCTTCCACGGTACGCTTTCCTTTGAATAAAATAGTAGCGTGTGTTGTACGCAACTTCGAGTTCTAACATACCGTAACCAATCAAACTAGCTGTTATGAATAGTAATACCTACTTTTTGAAGTTATATATATTTTATATTTTAAAATGGACTTCATTTTTGGATTTGGAATATCAAATTTAGCCTAAGGTGAAATTTTGGTACTTTTCGGATAACTTTCATATTTTGATGAATAGTGAAAATTACTAAATTTTAATTAAAAACAACTTTTTTAATCAAAATAATTAATAGTGATAAATTATGAATTTGAGTGGTTTTAAAGTATATTTAGAATATATTTTTACCATTTAATATAATGTTGGTCATTGGACATAATTTTACAATTAAACCAAACATAAACTAGTGTCAATCTTTTGATAGTTATTATCTCTTAAAAACACGGTTTTTGTTTTGACAGCGGGAATTAATTTTAAATTAATTTCTGCCAATTCTGTGTTTTGAATTTAGAAAAATGGATTCCATATTTAGAATCAGGATGTTCAAATTGTGTAAATAGGTAACTTTTATTTTTAGACATTTTGAATAATTACTGCGGTAAATATTTTATTTACCATGGTTAAAGGGTAAATCCGGTAAATAAGGGTTAAAAAATAATATTATAATAATACAAAATTACCCTAAAACGTGTCCTAACCTTATTGGTGGACACATACCCGACCATGGGCATCCTTGGGTCAATTTTGGGACCCCTTGGAGCCACTTGTATGTGGTAGGGACACATTATATTAATAAAGTTAAAATAAAAATAAAAATGGCATAAGCTTACATCTTTTAGAAGAACAATTTTTACATAGGGTTATACATGTTGGATTTTCGATTATAAATATTCATTAGAAAGATAAAAATATTTCCTACATAATTATATTTTATTTATAATTTTTAGACATTAAATAATTTATTTTATTTATGACACAATGATGATTCAGTAATTACTATAATAGTGAAAAATTAAAATAATTGATATTATAAATACCCAAAAAAATATAATATGAAACTTTTAATGAATTAAACTAATTTTCTAGGATAATATGATATATTAGGATTGATTTAATGTACTTTGTTTTAATTAATCAATCTGTTATGAGTTTCAAAAAAATCAACTATTGAATAGTGTCAAAATTGACATAAAAGAGTTCTTAAAAAAAATATTATATTATTAATTTATATTAAATTCCTAAAAATCAAAGGTTCGGCCAAGAGACTTATATAATGATAGGTTCATCATTAATGGACCACTTGAGGGTCGCTTGGATGTATATAGTAAGTTTATTAACCATATTATATAAAAATACAAAGAGACATTGTAAAAGTGAAACTAATTAAATTAGAGTTAATACTTAAAGATAAGGTTAATATAAGTACCCAAACCTGTCTAAATTCTATTGGTTGAGTGGTTTTCGACCTATCCCCACCTCATCCTTTGAATAGTCAACTTTGGAGCCTTTGAAACCGAATATGAATTTATTATAAATTAATATTTCTAGATTTTCCAAAGGTGCCCCTCACCCCTCTTATAAAAGGGCACTCCTCCTTCTCTTTTCCTCACACCTCTCAAGCCACTTGGCTCGTCCAAACTCTGCCCAACTAAGCTCCCCACATCCCTCTCCTCCTCCTTGAAGCTTCCCCTTAGGCAGAAAGCATTTCAAGAAGTCCTTTGGTTCCAACCAAAGTGAGTTACCTAAATTAAAGGTAACATTTTCTCTTAATGTATTTTCATTTATTTTGCTTCTCCAACCCCCAAAATCTTTTTATTTCCTTTCTTTTGTAACAACACCAGTATCCTAAATATACTAGGATGTTGTTATAAGAAGGATTCAAACTACACATACACACAACTCCATCTAATGGATGATGAACATAATGTTTCTGTGGATGGAAAACTAACGCCTCACGAAACGATGATTGTTCAAATACATCTTACCACCTCTCATGGTGGCCATTATGATGGCACTGTAATTAAATATGATATTAACGATATATATTTTATATATAAGCTTCTGTAATTCCATTTTATTTCATACCATTATTCGTTTCATGTTGTATATATATACGATAATTTCATTTGAGGAAGTGCGGACTACCGCCCCCTTAAAATGATATGACTCGTTCATACCACACATGGAACGTATAAAGGATGGTGTTAATGAACATAAGTAACATATATAAAATATTATATTATACAGGAATAGTAATATACCTATGTATCATTTGGATTTGATTCTTTTAAAATGAAAATTAAATGGAAGTAGCGTTCGTGCGTACGTACGGACTACCGTCTCCACGAACGCGATAAGATTCATTCTCCATCATATCCATTCAAGTATTATTCTCATTTTAGGGTTAAAAATAATGTTAATATCATTCTGATTATGAATAAGATATTATCTATCCATTACAAACATGTCTTACGTAACCAAACATTTAAGAAGAATGAATCGATTATCACCCGAAACGACGATAATACTAAGATATTATTAATAAAGCAATGTTAAAAGATCATATATGATATCATATTAATGTATATGATTCTTGTATAATTTAATAACAATTATTTCACCATTATACAGGAGGTTAACCTACCCCAACAAAGGAAAAGTACAAGGTAAGGGTTATTTCACGATCTCTTCATTATCCGAGGTTGTTTATATGTAATAATCTACTGGGATCTCTTTATCATCCACATCCATGTTTCTTAAAAATTTATTTAAAAACATTTTAACTATTTACTAGAATATGAGTTAATGTCATTTATACCCTTTTTGACTTGTATAAGTGGTTTATAAAGGAATCTTACCGTCGTTTTCAAAACAAGGTCCCTTTTTAACCTTTTTGACAGAATTAAGATAAGAATGTTTTTTTTAACTTATACGGCGGGTGCGGTTATTTTCCGCCGTTATAAAATCGTCAAAGCTTTCCTTACAAGCTTACAAGAATATTTTCAAGAAAATGTTTTATTTTATATGGCTCTTAAATGATTTCAAAAATAGAAAGAGATATTTCTCTAAAAAGTGCTTTGATTTCATCTATGTCAACATCCTTTAATGGATTTTACGCTTATTTGAAGTTGATTTATTATAATACAAAACTTCTATATTGTATTGAAGGTTTTGTGATATGTTTGACTGTGGATGTGCTATTTTATACCATTCATAGTTTATGGTGAAACTATTGACATTTCGTATGCTAGTTTTAATCCGAATGTTTATGTTATATTTCAAACTTTTCTTCAGATGAATGTGCTAAACAAGTATGTTCCGGGTTGGGGACCGGTAAAATTAAGCCCTCCAGGTTGGGGACTGGTTAAAGTAAGCCCTCCAGGTTAGGGACTGGTAAAAGTATGCCCTCCGGGTTGGTGTCCGGTTATTAGAGGCACTCCGGGTTGGTGTCCGGTTATTAGAGGCACTCCGGGTTGGTGTCCGGTTATTAGAGGCACTCCGGGTTGGTGTCCGGTTATTAGAGGCACTCCGGGTTGGGTTCCGGTTAGAAGTAACCCCTATGTCTTGGGATGAGGCCTAGACAAAGAAATTAACGTTTAGCATTATGCATTCCAACATTATGAAAGTGGTTATTGATATTGCATGTGATTATTCGATTAGTAGAATATCCATGTGAACAAGTAAATGGCATTATTTCATTTTATTTATGCCATACCATGTTGAAAGTTCAATTTTAAAAGGATTTTGTTTTAGTAATTCATTGCCTTAAATGTTTATGCTTATTTTGAATGTTCCGCTATATTGTTATCCTTACTGGGCATTTGAGCTCACCCCTTTTTTATGTTTTATTTTTCCCAGGTAGTGAAGAAGTAAATTATGATTGACTTGCAGGGATATTATGGGTTTATAGTGTGGACGTTGGAAACATTATGTTGTTGTAGTAGTTTTTCATTTTATGATGTAATGTAAAACTTATGAATATATCTAGTGTTTCCAAGGCTACTAAACTAATCGGTCTTTCGAGATTTGATCTTTCTTGTGATCATGCCAATGTTATGTAATAATGCACTGACTCTGGGTAGCTGGGGTCGGGGCGTTACAGTTGGTATCAGAGGAAGTTTAGTACAAACCTTGGAAGCTAGATTTAGATAAACTTTGATTAGAGCACGTAGACCTAAGATTAACTTTGAGGATTAGTATAGAAGAACTTCCTAGAATTTTGGTATTGTAGAGATTTTGTGAGTTTTCTGAGCAATACATCCCTGTCTGGATACGAGCAGGTAGAGGCGGCTCTGGCACAGATGTACCTAGGGGTAAAACCCGAAAACACCGCTTTGAGCTAGACTCGAACGGGAACTGGTGCACGACAACGGGCCTTGCTGCACTCTTGGTTACGACACTCCCGGGGGATATGCTTAGGATAATTCTCATTTTCTTTACAAACCATTATGAAGGGTTAATGAGTATATACATCCTCAAAGGAGACATTTTTATGATTATGGATTATATCCATAAATAGTTCAATTTATGTTAAGTGTTTTATAAGTATGGGATTATGTATTTTGATTCATAAACTGATCTAGTGTATGCCATTGTTTAGAAATGGCGCCCAGTAGAAGGAATGAGACCTCCAGAAATGCACATGATCCATAGAGAAGGAAGGATCATATCTTTCATGGTATTAAGCTAGAATTTATAAGAGAAATAGTCTCCCATGTATTATCATCATATGAAGAAATAATATCATGTGTTGATAAGATAAGTAAAGAGTTTTACTGAGTCCTATGGCTTTGAAGGGAAGCAAGAGAAGAAAAGTATGGAAGAGAGAAAATGGATAAAGGGAAGAGGGAAAAGAATAATTTTCCCATATGTGGTAACTGTGGAAAGAAACACCCTGGAACTTGCCTGAAAGGAATGGGAGTTTGTTATAAGTGTGGAGGAAAAGGGCACAAAGTACGTGACTGCAAGGGTAAGAAAATTGTTTTAAATGTACAATGCTTCATTTGCAAGGAGTTTGGACACTACGCGAACCTATGTCCCAGTCATCAGACTATGCCACAAATGATGTTATTGGATAATAACCAAGTTATGATACTACCACAGATGAAGAGGAATGATTAGAGTTCTTATGTTGATTATGTCAATTGAGTGTTGTATCAACAATGTACTTGTTATAATAATTATGGAGTATATAAGGATTGTACTGCAGTACTATTTCATTAAGGACTTGAGATTATGTGGAACAAAGAAAAGTGACTCAATAGCAGGATAAATTTTTGGAAAATATATGGTTGAGAGAATGATAAATCA
This sequence comes from Viscum album, assembly GCA_963277665.1. NCBI lineage: Eukaryota > Viridiplantae > Streptophyta > Magnoliopsida > Santalales > Viscaceae > Viscum > Viscum album. The sequence goes on from OY728165.1 coordinate 4,295,381, forward strand.
TAATATAGTTCTGATACTGAGGTAGTGATTTTGGAATAATATGTGATTGTTTTGGATAAATTATATTGGATATTCTTGACTACCTTGAAACTGATTAATTATTTGTATATTCCATCATTTTTTTTTGGGGTTTAAAACATTTTTGGATTGATGAAGTATATCCGGCATTCTATATGGAATAGGGGAGCATGAATGTAATCAATAAGGAATATGGTAATTCAAGATGTTTCAGTTTATTAAAAGAATACAAGATGAAGGTATTCATATGCTATTGCGGGGTAAAAAGGATCTATATTATGTTTACCTTCCTTATAAATGTTGGACTGTGAGTTTGGACAGAAGTATTTTGGATAGTTCTAGTTTGGATTATTTTGGATTACCATAAAAGGAAAACTCGGAGGTTGGGCGGCAACCCATCGCGTCCGGCAAGGCTGCGAGACTTGAACCCGCAACTGAAGGGCGACAAGGGTGTATCACCTACCACTGGCCCACGAGATGTCCTGGATTAAATAATGTAGTTTTTATTAAAAGATCTTGTAGATGAATTATAAATTCGTTTATTTTGGAACCCTATACGAATAGTGTAAATAGAATTTTTTTTAAAATTCTATTATCTTTTAGAGTGAAAGATGAGTTTGTGGTAGAAATTTATTAATGGATAAAACTCTAATTATAAAGTAAGTATATCTCCTTATTATCTTAGCCAATCTCATAAATAAATTCCTCTATATTAAGAAAAGCAACTTAGAACAAAATTTTTTTCCTAGATGGTACCTTAAATCATCACTAATTTATGGCTTTTGGATTGTTGGCCTTTTCATAGCCATGTTCTCTACCACTCTCCATCAGATAAATGATGGTTAGATTTTTCTTCCATATCCATATTTTATTACATGGAACCCTAGTATGTGTTATTTTCGGTAATCTTCATACTTTCGACTCTTTATTTTAAATAGAGGCCTCATTAATTCATTTTTCGATGTGGGATTTCAACTAAGATATTTTGAAACGTCAAAAATGTGTTATCCTAATACCCTATGTTTTGTTGAACCGATGGTATTTCAAATCATCATAGATTGATGGATTTAAGGACCTCAATTTTATACTTGTTTGTGATTGATGACCTCAATCACTACCTATAAATATTTACGTTTTTCCTCCAATTATATGTCTCAAATTGCCACCAATGTTCTCCTAATCGAGATCATAATTTGGTGGTGACCCTTTCATTTCTCTTTTCCTCATATTAAGACTAAATTTTAGTAACCCAATTTCTGATGTGGGGTTTCCCACAAATATATTATCTATTTTCAACCTTTTATTTTCGAAGAACAATTTCAAATTGCGAGGACTCAATTTATTGAAGGAGGGGAGAATGTAACACCCCAAGATTTCATAGTGTGTTATTTCTTCAAAATAATTTAATAACTTGCACTACACGCAACACCGAGTTCAATTGCACCATGACTTACCCAAAAAAAAATCCATTAAAAGAGGTCATGAATAGTATTAACTAAATTTTAAACTTTATATAATCCTTATAATTTTAGAATCCATATTATGAGTTTCTTTGTCATAATGCAAGAACAGATTCATTTTCAGTATTGCACTTTTATCAACTTTTGATAGTGAAACCTTTTTAAATACAATATTTTAAACTTTTTGACTAAATGTAGACATCAAAAAATTTAAAATGAAACATCACAAGCTTCCACGGTACGCTTTCCTTTGAATAAAATAGTAGCGTGTGTTGTACGCAACTTCGAGTTCTAACATACCGTAACCAATCAAACTAGCTGTTATGAATAGTAATACCTACTTTTTGAAGTTATATATATTTTATATTTTAAAATGGACTTCATTTTTGGATTCGTAATATCAAATTTAGCCTAAGGTGAAATTTTGGTACTTTTCGGATAACTTTCATATTTTGATGAATAGTGAAAATTACTAAATTTTAATTAAAAACAACTTTTTTAATCAACATAATTAATAGTGATAAATTATGAATTTGAGTGGTTTTAAAGTATATTTAGAATATATTTTTACCATTTAATATAATGTTGGTAATTGGACATAATTTTACAATTAAACCAAACATAAACTAGTGTCAATCTTTTGATAGTTATTATCTCTTAAAAACACGCTTTTTTGTTTTGACAGCGGGAATTAATTTTAAATTAATTTCTGCCACTTCTGTGTTTTGAATTTAGAAAAATGGATTCCATATTTGGAATCAGGATGTTCAAATTGTGTAAATAGGTAACTTTTATTTTTAGACATTTTGAATAATTACTGCGGTAAATATTTTATTTACCATGGTTAAAGGGTAAATCCGGTAAATAAGGGTTAAAAAATAATATTATAATATTACAAAATTACCCTAAAACGTGTCCTAACCTTATTGGTGGACACATACCCGACCATGGGCATCCTTGGGTCAATTTGGGGACCCCTTGGAGCCACTTGTATGTGGTAGGGACACATTATATTAATAAAGTTAAAATAAAAATAAAAATGGCATAAGCTTACATCTTTTAGAAGAACAATTTTTACATAGGGTTATACATGTTGGATTTTCGATTATAAATATTCATTAGAAATATAAAAAGATTTCCTACATAATGATATTTTATTTATAATTTTTAGACATTAAATAATTTATTTTATTTATGACACAATGATGATGCAGTAATTACTATAATAGTGAAAAATTAAAATAATTGATATTATAAATACCCAAAAAAAATATAATATGAAACTTTTAATGAATTAAACTAATTTTCTAGGATAATATGATATATTAGGATTGATTTAATGTACTTTGTTTGAAGTAATCAATCTGTTATGAGTTTCAAAGAAATCAACTATTGAATAGTGTCAAAATTGACATAAAAGAGTTCTTAAAACAAATATTATATTATTAATTGATATTAAATTCCTAAAAATCCAAGGTTCGGCCAAGAGACTTATATCATGATAGTTTCATCATTAATGGACCACTTGGGGGTCGCTTGGATGTATATAGTAAGTTTATTAACCATATTATATAAAAATACAAAGAGACATTGTAAAAGTGAAACTAATTAACTTAGAGTTAATACTTAAAGATAAGGTTAATATAAGTACCCAAACCTGTCTAAATTCTATTGGTTGAGTGGTTTTCGACCTATCCCCACCTCATCCTTTGAATAGTCAACTTTGGAGCCTTTGGAAACCGAATATGAATTTATTATAAATTAATATTTCTAGATTTTCCAAAGGTGCCCCTCACCCCTCTTATAAAAGGGCACTCCTCCTTCTCTTTTCCTCACACCTCTCAAGCCACTTGGCTCGTCCAAACTCTGCCCAACTAAGCTCCCCACGTCCCTCTCCTCCTCCTTGAAGCTTCCCCTTAGGCAGAAAGCATTTCAAGAAGTCCTTTGCTTCCAACCAAAGTGAGTTACCTAAATTAAAGGTAACATTTTCTCTTAAAGTATTTTCATTTATTTTGCTTCTCCAACCCCCAAAATCTTTTTATTTCCTTTCTTTTGTAACAACACCAGTATCCTAAATATACTAGGATGTTGTTATAAGATGTATTCAAACTACACATACACAAAACTCCATCTAATGGATGATGAACATAATGTTTCTGTGGATGGAAAACTAACGCCTCACGAAACGATGATTGTTCAAATACATATTACCACCTCTCATGGTGGCCATTATGATGGAACTGTAATTAAATATGATATTAACGATATATATTTTATATATAATCTTCTGTAATTCCATTTTATTTCATACCATTATTCGTTTCATGTTGTATATACATACGATAATTTCATTTGAGGAAGTGCGGACTACCGCCCCCTTAAAATGATATGACTCGTTCATACCACACATGGAACGTATAAAGGATGGTGTTAATGAACTTAAGTAACATATATAAAATATTATATTATACAGGAATAGTAATATACCTATGTATCATTTGGATTTGATTCTTTTAAAATGAAAATTAAATGGAAGTAGCGTTCGTGCGTACGTACGGACTACCGTCTCCACGAACGCGATAAGATTCATTCTCCATCATATCCATTCAAGTATTATTCTCATTTTAGGGTTAAAAATAATGTTAATATCATTCTGATTATGAATAAGATATAATCTATCCATTACAAACATGTCTTACGTAACCAAACATTTAAGAAGAATGAATCGATTATCACCCGAAACGACGATAATACTAAGATATTATTAATAAAGCAATGTTAAAAGATCATATATGATATCATATTAATGTATATGATTCTTGTATAATTTAATAACAATTATTTCACCATTATACAGGAGGTTAACCTACCCCAACAAATGAAAAGTACAAGGTAAGGGTTATTTCATGATCTCTTCATTATCCGAGGTTGTTTATATGTAATAATCTACTGGGATCTCTTTATCATCCACATCCATGTTTCTTAAAAATGTATTTCAAAACATTTTTACTATTTACTAGAATATGAGTTAATGTCATTTATACCCTTTTTGACTTGTATAAGTGGTTTATAAAGGAATCTTACCGTCGTTTTCAAAACAAGGTCTCTTTTTAACCTTTTCGACAGAATTAAGATAAGAATGTTTTTTTAACTTATACGGCGGGTGCGGTTATTTTCCGCCGTTATAAAATCGTCAAAGCTTTCCTTACAAGCTTACAAGAATATTTTCAAGAAAATGTTTTATTTTATATGGCTCTTAAATGATTTCAAAAATAGAAAGAGATATTTCTCTAAAAAGTGTTTTGATTTCATCTATGTCAACATCCTTTAATGGATTTTACGCTTATTTGAAGTTGATTTATTATAATACAAAACTTCTATATTGTATTGAAGGTTTTGTGATATGTTTGACTGTGGATGTGCTATTTTATACCATTCATAGTTTATGGTGAAACTATTGACATTTCGTATGCTAGTTTTAATCCGAATGTTTATGTTATATTTCAAACTTTTCTTCAGATGAATGTGCTAAACAAGTATGTTCCGGGTTGGGGACCGGTAAAATTAAGCCCTCCAGGTTGGGGACTGGTTAAAGTAAGCCCTCCAGGTTAGGGACTGGTAAAAGTATGCCCTCCGGGTTGGTGTCCGGTTATTAGAGGCACTCCGGGTTGGTGTCCGGTTATTAGAGGCACTCCGGGTTGGTGTCCGGTTATTAGAGGCACTCCGGGTTGGTGTCCGGTTATTAGAGGCACTCCGGGTTGGGTTCCGGTTAGAAGTAACCCCTAGGTCTTGGGATGAGGCCTAGACAAAGAAATTAACGTTTATCATTATGCATTCCAACATTATGAAAGTGGTTATTGATATTGCATGTGATTATTCAATTAGTAGAATATCCATGTGAACAAGTAAATGGCATTATTTCATTTTATTTATGCCATACCATGTTGAAAGTTCAATTTTAAAAGGATTTTGTTTTAGTAATTCATTTCCTTAAATGTTTATGCTTATTTTGAATGTTCCGCTATATTGTTATCCTTACTGGGCATTTGAGCTCACCCCTTTTTTATGTTTTATTTTTCCCAGGTAGTGAAGAAGTAAATTATGATTGACTTGCAGGGATATTATGGGTTTATAGTGTGGACGTTGGAAACATTATGTTGTTGTAGTAGTTTTTCATTTTATGATGTAATGTAAAACTTATGAATATATCTAGTGTTTCCAAGGCTACTAAACTAATCGGTCTTTCGGGATTTGATCTTTCTTGTGATCATGCCAATGTTATGTAATAATGCACTGACTCTGGGTAGTTGGGGTCAGGGCGTTACATAGGATCCTTGGCAGGGGGTGTTCGTTGGAGCTGTTTTCTATTTTACTTGTATTTTTTAGTTTGGCTTGTATTCTAGCCCCTTTTTATTTCTTTACACAAACAGTTTACTATATAGTTTTACTTTGTGCTTGTATCATTGTTGGTTCTTAGTAGTGTGAGTTTACATGTTATAATAGCAATGTCTTTCCAATTTTAGGGAACATGTCTTTTGGTGCGAGTTTCCAGCCCCTGGCGTTTGGAATGCGGGCTTGTTGTAGTCACGACTTGGGCCCCGAGGGATGAGTCGTGTCAATAGACCCCTTTGGATTTTAATTTAATTCAATAGTAATTTTTTTTTCTATGAAGAATTTTACTAAATGACAAATGTAATGTTTCTTTTTAATGTACATGGTGACAACATATTTTCCACCACCATGAGCATTATTTGTTATTTGGATTCCTTTACAAGTATTAATGTTTTCAAAAGGAAAATAAATACCATAAAATATTTTTATGTATTTTGGTATTGAAAATGGTTTTGAGAATGGATTGATTATATCAATATATTGAACTAATATCTTGTGATTGTAATGTTTAAATGTTATATTTCCTTTATGTTGGTGTTATGTGTTATGATTATGTTATGGTTATTGGGAAATGTTTACAAATATGGGTGGTTCCATGATAAAGAAAGGGTGGGTGAGCTCGATATAGCTCTCCAATGAATTGGGTAACATAATAGTGGTAAATGCTGATGTTTCTACTAAGATATTTAGGGAATATAATATGATGGGTATTCCAAATGTAACTCCCTATGTAGTGATTAAATCTAAAAAGTAAGTATGATATGTATGCCACAAGATACCTTTATGGTTTATGGTTACTATGTGTTATTCATAAATCTTATGATTTCATGAGGTATGTTAAAGAGATTTTGTTTTGTATGTATTGAACGAATAATGCTTTCTTTCTTTATTTTAAAACTATTAATGAGATTTTTATGCTCATCCCATGTTTTTGAAATGTCTTTTACACGGTATAAGAAAGGGTAAGTGAAATAAAGTATTCAAGATGATTTATATCAAAAAAAATAAAACTTGTTTTATTTAAGGTGTTTTATTTTTTGTGAAAAATTTGGATAGAGTATAAGTGTCTACATTTTAATATTGAAATGTAATGTAATTGTTATGGCCTAATTCTCTAAAAATCTAAACCTAAAAAGATCCCCATTGCGAATTCTGGATTTAACTCAATATTATGTACTGTTTAAGGCTAGGGACTTATACATCTAGTAGAATACCAACTTCTAGCCTGACCTGTAGTCACTGATCATGTGCCTGATGTGGGTGCTAGCATAGAACCCTATTCTTTAGTCACTATATTGAAAGATATACAAATAACATTGGAGGTATCCCATCCTACCACAATACCGAAACTGGATCTAGTTCCTTATACACTAAGACTTTTTATAGCCTAACCCTCCACACTAGTGACACAATACATATCTATCATTTCGCACCACCTGGATGTTATTATCCCCATATATGCCCTAAAATTAGCTTTTCCTACTTCTGGATAATCCACTTCAATTTCTGGATGCTGAAATAATTAGACTCATATAGTCAAATTCTCTTAAGTTTCACTCAGTGATGAGGTCCTCATTTACAATCTCAGAAATTGGGGTCATCCATACAATGTTCACCAACGATCAAATGATGTAAGAATCCCATCCTTAAATTTCCTCATTGTAGTCATCTCATCACTGGTTAAGGTTGATGAAAAATGTTTTAATTCAATTATGTGAACTAATCACTCTATCACCAACAAGTCACCCTGATAAAGGTGCATGAACTCTAGAGGAGAGTCTATTTTCAAGGTTTGTGGGAAGAAGAAGTCAAAAAAGGATGTCCAAAATTCTTTCCATACCATTCTATGAAGTTGACCAATCTAAGTATGGATGTCCTACTAGTTCTTAGTAGATTCACATAGTATATAAGTAGCGATCATAACTCCACACTTTGGATGCATCTTGATATAATTACAGATTAAAAAAATAGAATGTATCCATGATTCAACAGATTTTGGTCCTCTGTCTACCAATAAACTGGGATAATGTTGTTGTTGGAACTCATAGGTCGTCTCTTCCATGGTAGGAGCCAGATGAGAAGCACCCTGTATAGATTCCATTAAATGGAAGAAGTTGTCACATAACTGAGCATTATCTCCCAGTATAATATCTATAGGAGGTGCATCATGTGATACTATAAAAGGTATCACTGGTGGATCAGGGGCCACCACCTCCAGATTGTTCTCTTATCCACACTCTTGGAACACAACATGAGGAATTAATATTTGCGTAGCTTTAAATTTTCAAAGCACACTCCTCAAATCATATTTATAATAAATAGGGAATAGAAATATCAAGAAAATATTTGATCAAATAATTTCTAAAACAAATCAAACTTATCTACCTACTCCTAAGGGATGGTCTAGGTGGTATAGAAGAGTCAGAGAAGAATCAAGCGACACAACCTAATTCTCACTACTAAGGCTAGGTTAGGGTCAACATCCCATATAAAACCTATGAAGGGGCCATTTCATTTTAATGTTTATGTTTGTTTTAATTTCTTTCTTATTTAAGTATTTAAATCAAGTTAAATGATTGAATTATATGTATATACATTTCCAATTTATAAGGGACCATACACCTTAGAGGTTTGAATGTGGTATCTAGTTACTCTAAACCATAACATGTTCCAGCCCATGTGACCAATGATCCCTTTCTCAACATGCCATAAATTTCTAAAAAAGGTTTCTGATTTAACCTATGAAGGAAAAAACTATTAGGTTAAGGTAGAAACATTATGTTTCAATTATATTTTTATCAGTCCACCAGGGAATGAAAGAAAATTTTGATATATATATATATATATATATATTGATCAATACACTACAAAAACAACATGTATCATAGTATATTCAAAGAGAAAAATAAATATGGCATGGTATAATTCATGACATTTAAATCCTATGGTTCCTAGTTTAATGCTTGATTTTTAAAATTCAGACCCATTCCTGGGATAGGGTAAAGAAACCCATGATATTAATAGCTTATATTAATAATAATAATAGAAAACAAGTGTCTTATCCAATAGTGAAATCAATGAAACTTCCACAAGAACAAGAAATAACATCATTTACCAATCCCATATAATTTGGGTTTCCCCAGTACGTGGGTTAGCTACTCCCAAGAACAGGATCATTACCCAATTCCAAAATCATAGCCTTTTTTATAATACCCAAAAAGTAATAAAAAAGGAAAAGGTGCTCTAATACCACTTTGTAGCATCGCTACCGAGATTCAATTTAGCAGTGCCCCGACACGGTGGCCACATGAACTCAACCACGCATTCCCAAATTCCAGAGGCTACCGAATAACATAGAGGGCCTATGGTGTATTTGTGGGCAGACTATTTCCTCATTCATCAAAGTGTAGTGTAGAAGTATATAAGAAATATGATATAGTAGAATCGGTCCCTACATGAATAGACCAGTAACCTATCGATGTGGAAACAGTATTAAGAATCATACAACATCGAAAATAGAAAATGAATAACATCCACTTTTTGTAAATAGTTGGAAGAATATGAACAAATAATAGATACAAAATGATGACGATGATTAGGTAGCGATACCAAAATGGGTAAAAATGGATCAGGGGATAGAGGAATATACCACATACTATAACAAATAAAGGATGTCCAGAACAACTGGTACTAGCATCATAGGTATAGGCTTGGTACTCTACTCCTGTTCACCATCATAGTACTGATAATCAAACATCATAAGTTGGCCACATCCCTTAATCTATACTTTTAATAATGATATTCTATTAAGTACTGGAGGAGGCCCAATATGGGAGTGTGATATACTTAGTAGGTCACATGCATCATTTTCTAGATCAATCCATTATGTGCATTATAAATGAAAAATATTTCAATGGAAAATAAATAAATAAATGCAGGATGAAAAATAAATAAGATTCACCAGATAGGGACCCACATGGGACACCCATCATGATTTAACTGCTTTGTCCAAAGTTAGGTGTGTATGAATCAAGAAATCCTTCAGGAGTAAGGTGTGAGGAATAATATATAAAGAATTGGACTATCCCCAAGCTGTTGATTCAGCAAGGATGACATGTCCATAAATTTAAAATTTAGACATATCATTTCCTAATTAAATTTATTCATTGAGTTTAAGAGGATTCACCCTGATCCAAACCAAGGTTTTCCAGATTAGACCCCAAGTATCACTCTTAGGGCTCCAAATATGACCAACATTGTAGGAGTCTATCTGAGGTGACCCATGTATGAAATCCCAAGTGTCACTCCATGAATGGTGTGATAACATCATAAACTAAACTCTGAGTTCATCCTTGGTATCACACACAGGGTTCTGAGTCATGTTCATGGAATGGTAGAACCATTGTGCCACTAAGCGAGTCCATGGGGTATCCACTAAGGAACTGATGTAACTCATCTGAAAAAAAAAATTGAAAAAGAATGGTTATCTCATCCCAAGAATAGCTAGTGTCACCCCTTATGTGTTTATAATCATTAACAAAATTTTATGGAAGTCATGATGAGCTCTTCCAAAGGGTTTTTAAGTCGGAACCCCTTGTGTCACCATTGAAAAAAGGTAAGGGTGTGGTTTGGTTAGAAAAACCATACCACTTAACAATCATGTAATTCAGATATTTTAGATAGTTTATTCATTTCAATTATGACTTAGTTATAAGGTCCTAATTCATGGCCTTTCACTTTAATCAATTTAATTCATTACAATAAGGCTTTTATTACAAGTGAAAAACACAGCAAAGATGGTGTTTAAAAAGTTATAATAGAGGATGATATGCTATAACAAACTAGGAATGCCCAAATGGGTTTATTAGGTCAAAGGGATTGATCTAAGGGGTTCTTATCCTCTATTTTAGATCATAATACACAAATGAAAACATTTTGAATAAATTATTGATGGTTTTGGAGACATTGTAGGAGTAAATCGGTGCACAGAACAACAGTTCATGTTTTGAACTATAAAAAAACTTCTGGGAAAAAACTAGATAACCTATCATAGGTTCATAGAGCTTTCCTCATCTAGCTTTTATAGTTGAATCTAGATAAAATGAGAGTTATTCTAATAATCATTGAATTTCATAAAAATGGGGGAAATGAACTTGGACCAAAATAGCACAATAGAGGAGAATAGAAACTAGAAATAGATGAAGTAGGAGTGTGAGAATACTTCAAGATTTATGATGGATCTAAAATTTAGTGATTTGGAAACTGGACAGAGGATAAATATTGATCCTTAGGAGAGCATAATGGAATGATTTCAAGAGGACATGACTAGAAGAAATCCACTGGAGAAGAAGGGAGAAATAAGGGATTTAGCTTAAAATAATTCTTGGGTTGTTTCATAAAATCACCGACATTGACATGGGTGCATGGTATGGCTGCATGGTTGGCCAAACCATGCACCAACCATGAGCTATGGAACTACCCAAGGAGGACCCTGGCATATCTAGGAACACCGGTTTGTTAACTGTGTGTAGCCCATGAAAATTGCCTTTCAAAATTGTCTAGGAAATTTTACATGGGCGTGTGGGCCTCCTTGCATAGTTGTAGAGAATCCCCGAAGAACCCTACTCCCTTATTGTCTGATGTTTCATGGTTAGGGAAATCGGGTGGGCTGTGTACCACAGTTTCTCTAAACCATGTGACCAAATCTATTTCTTCAATCTTCTAGGCTCCGGGCTCCGAACAAGCCCAAAACACAACTATGGACTCCATGACTCCCTTAGGAATCATTTAAATGGTAAAATAAAGGAATATAAATAAATAAGCAATGTTTCATACCTTTTATAATTTTCAGGACCTTACAGTAGGACTTCCACCTAAACCTACCAATTGAGTCTTATAACAGAGTCTCTAAGTCTAACCACCTAACCCAAAGATCAATACAATATAAGGTAAATGTAAAATAGATCTATAATGGTAATATATATCAATAATAGACCTAATAGGTCCCCAATACACTCTAATAATCTTCATAAGTACTGCTCCCTAGAGGCCATGATGTTAATGTAGGAAGAATGATGAACTGACACTCACCATGAATCCATATATGGTAATACCACCAATAGTTCTGGTTTTCTATAAATGTTTAGGTATCCATTGGAATAATAAAAATAAACCCAATTATATCACATAAAACAAAATATCATCTTCTAAAATTAACCTTTTAGGGTAAATGTTATGAGAACAACATCGTATCAATGATCCACATCATATCATAAGCACGCGGTCTAGTTAAGTTGAATTGAATACAATCTATGAAGGGAAACATTATATATGTTGTTAATGAAACTTTAAACAATGAAAACTAAGAAACAACACCCTATGAAGGGTTAATCACATGGGAATCATATGACCTATCGACATACTAGGGTCACAACACCTCATGTTCATGAAGACTAAGTCATCAGTTTCACCGTCAAATATCTCAATGCAGATTCACATCACCTACCATCAGAATAAAATATATACGCAAGTTGGATCAGTTGTATAGAATAATACTAATGACCTTCATGGGAAATCACTATTTCGGTTTTTGTTTAAAACCTAAGAAATTTTAATATTTCATCACCAATAATCATACAATATGAGGCGTATAATATGTGTATCCTACATGACACGTATGATGCATGAGCTTCCTATTACCTTTTCCATCCTAGAGTCAAAATCAATCAATGACACCTTTAAAATGGGAAAAGGTCTATAAATATATAATAAATCATAAAATCCAAACAAAATTTGAATCAATCAATGAAAAAATCATACACAATAGTAACGTCACAGATCAAGAACTACAATCCCATTTCATGGAAACCTAGACTTTTTTCCTGAAATAAGTGTTCTCAACGCACCGTTACTATATCCATAATAGGTTCTGAAGCATTCCTAATAATCCTATATACTATATTCAAAATATTAATTCAATATGAAATGAAATACCACAGATACCAATTTCTAATGTCCCATCCCGGGTACCACTAAACCGGTGCCCCAAACTGGTTCACCATAGGGCCTCAAGTGCATTTTTCTATATGATAGAGGATTAATACTAGTATCAAGAGTTTAAAGGTGGTATATTGGGGAGACTATACACTCATAATAGATTAAAAATAATGAAAATTACTAAATATCATCCATTTCCATAATAAACAGAGATTGGAAGTAGTAAAAAACTAAAATAGAACATGGAACAATAATAAATGAAATGCTATAAAATCCTAAATAGCCAGGTCATATATACATCATCGGTCACCCACTAGGATGACCATACATGCATGAGTACATAAAATAAAATTAAATAAAAGTAAAATGATCTACAAATAACTTAAATCTAAACCATATACTTGTTATCCATATACAATACTGAGCCATCCTACTCAATCAACCCAAAGACTCAGCCCATCCTCTGTCTCCAATCAAAGGAACATCTATTGAGATACATTAGTGCAATGGCGACCCGAGCATGGTGTCAGTACAAAAATTAGTAGGAAACCAAAATCATGGTCCCATACATAGACAATAAAAATTTAGTGTAAGCATAATTGATATACTCAATAGGATGCAAAAATAAAAAAATAACTATATTTAAAAAATAACAATTCCACAACTGATCCTTTGGTCTGGGATTACGATTTTCTAAACATAGAATCATATTTTACAAGTATATATATGAATGTATATTTATATATCCCCATAAATATATGTGTGTGTGTGCTCACATATACATTTATATAATCATGGAATTATAACATAAATAACTCAATCCATAGTGGATCCCTAAAACCATGATCCAGTCAACGGGACATCCTATGAGTAGTTAACTGAGTTGGATGTTGTACCACTCAAGTAGTGCATAATTAACTTGATCCTTAGGTCTGTAATCCTATCCAAAGATACTTGTTACTTCTAATGCTAGAAATGCCTCTAAGAAAGATACATCACCATAGGGGGATACGTGTCCTAGCCCAAGGATCACCCATACACACCGCCAATAAGTAAGATGAAGAATGTCATATAAAGATGGAAAATCCAAAAAATGTAGTTTGAGAAGGATTTCATGCCACACAATTCATATAAATCTAGTCTGATGTTTGATCCCTAGGTCCCGGTCTATATGTAGTCATGATATTAGATCTTGGATGAACCCTAAGGGGTTAAACCTTAGGTTATCTATAAGCAATGATATGAATGTCCAAATACATACATGGTATTGCTTCATATAAATATCTCATTATCCCTATCCCCATAAATTACATTGACGTGATGTGATAATAGTGTGTCCACCCAACCCTAGGGAGCATCCTTATTATCTATCTAGGAGAGTGTAATCATCCATTGAGTATATCAATGATGTGTAGCACCATGTACAATACCACGGTTAAGTAATTTATCATGGATAGCCTAATAATCCCCATTACTCGGGTGAGCATAGTTATCCATGAGTATATACCACATCATTGGGGACAAGTAAAATGTCCACCACTATAAAAAAGTAATTGATCAGGGAGAGTGTAACCATCCCAATCACTCTAGAATCAAATTCAAAAGGGATTCAATGCCAAAATATCATAATCAATAAGGATCAATAGGAAAATCCTAGTAAGTATATTTGAGAATCCCAATAATTATTTGACAACCTATAAAAATATTAAAAGGTGGATCCCAAGAAATATGACTAGGAATCCTGCAACCTCCCGGTTCCAGAAGCCACCAAGAGGCACCCTGTACCCGGTTGGTCACATGGCCTCAAGCGCATTTCCCCTAACTCCAGAGGCTACTGACTAATAGTGAGGGCCTTGAGTGTGATAGTGGGGAAACAATTCCCTAATTGGAAGAGTAACTCAATAGATGTAAATGGATATACAATAGTAGAAGAAGAAAAAATACATACAAAAATAAACAGTGGAAGACTAGAAACAAAAACCATTGGAGCACATATATATAAAATGATTCATGATACATATGTCTAGGAAATCATCGATACAAGTCAAAATGATGAAATATAGTAGTAATCTAAAGTACAAAGGAAAATAGATAATCTCATCAGCATCGCAGGCCTTAGCTTGGTCTCATGCTCTCCAGCTCCATAGTACTCAAGTACCTGAAGTAGAAGGGAACCTGCCTTTATCTATACATACAACAATAAAATCTATTTGGGCCCAAAAGAATGACCCAAACAGGCTGTGAGACTAAATCCCAGTAGGTATCCACTAAAAGATCTACACCTAACAGTCAGTGAGTATGTAACAGGTAATAAGAAAACGAAAATTGTAAACAAGGAAGAACACATCAGTAAAAATTCCTACAGTTCAAGCAATCATGTAAGAAGCTAATAAATGAAGGTAACCCTATGGGAATTACACACATATTCTCCCCTCTAGTTCAACCAAACTAACACAAGAAACCCTCTGGTAAGTACACACATTCTCACCCTTAGGTTTTAGCGAAAGTATAGACTCTCTGAGGAAGTACTCACCGTCAATTCCCCCTATAGTCTCGTATCGGTACTAAAGGCACTCTGGGGAAGCACTCTATGTCTATTCACCTTGTGGCCTGCATCGAGGAACTAAAAACACTCTGAGGAAGCACTCGATGTCAATTCCCCCTGTGGTCTCGAATCATAAATTATAAAGACACTCTGGAGAATCCCTTACGTCCATTCTCCCTATGGTCTACTACACTAGGTTCTCACGGACCTATGTAAGTCAACAAGTATCGCAAAGTGTAACGGCCCAAGTAAACCTCATGAACTACATGGATAATATTCTATGGCAGTTCATCATATCAGATAAACATTCAATCCATCCTACAGTGCTAGGCATGAGAAAATGGCAAAAGCCTAACAGGAAAAGCTAGACCAAACTGTCATAAATAATACAAGCATGGGAAAACACATCCATAGCATAACAATCAACCCTAATCACAATCAATTAACCTCTACTCAGGAATACAAGCAAGGATGGAAAACAACAGGGCTAAAACATTAAACGTGCAATACCATGTTCAAGGGTATTGGGCGTAATTGCACATACTACTCAAATACTTTCAACAGAAAGGCACAAACCACCTACCTCGGTGTTGGGAGATTGATATAAGTGAACCTCAAGCCTTGAATCGCCCAAGAACACCATATATCTACAAAAATAAACAAAAATTCTCAACTGAGAAAATATCATGAGAGAGGAGAAATCAAGGGTTGGTGTTCGAGGGGAACAGAGAACTAACCGATGCAATTCCAATGAAACCAATGATGTTCGATTCAGAGGACGAACACACATTCGGGGGATCAGTGAAGATTTGTAGTATACAGATGCTCTCGGATGAACCAGATCTAGGAGAAGGTGTTTATTTCCATCAGACGTGACCCCGATATGTTTAATGGAAAAACATTACACGACATGTACTTTATAAGTACACGGCATGTACTTGCCTTTTCCGTACTCCGCTTTAGGTTGCCTCCAAGTCACCTCACACGTTCGTGTGCATGGCCGCTACACGGACATCACACAGCTACCCACGGTAACCTAGTACACAAGGTGTACTCATAAAGTACACGACATGTACATAAGAAATTTCTAGAAATTCTTCTTTTTCTCAAAAAAACTACCAAAAAAATGAAAACATACCAGAATAGAAGGTCCAGTTTCTTAAAAACTTCCCCCCTTAAAGAAATTTGTCCCCAAATTTCTCTAGGAAGGTGGCACAGAAGAAGAAACCCCGAATAGCTCTGGAGACTGCAAGCGTACATCAGCCTCCCTCTCCCAAGTCTCATCTTGTACTCACTCATGCTGTCATAACACCCTACTAGAGGAATAGACCGGCCATAGAGAACATTCATACATCGATCAACGATCTGGAAAGGATGCTCCTAAAAAAATTCATCCACCTCTAACTCAACCTCCTCGGGTTGAAAGACATGAGACGGGTCTAAAAAGTAACGTCGAAGCTGAGAAACGTGGAATACATCGTGCATAGCCCGGTACCTCTAAGGTAACAGCAACTCATAGTCAACCGGTCCAACTCTCTCCAACACCTCAAATGGCTCAACATACCTCGGTGAAAGATTACAATATCTCCTAATCCTCTTGTGTCCCAACCTCGGTCTGACATGCAGGAAAACCCAATTCATGACCTCAAACTCTAGAGGTCATCTCCTTTGATCAGCAAAAGACTTCTATCGAGACATTGCAGTAGCCATCCTCTTCCGAATCAACTCCATCTTCTCTCTGGTCTCCTACACTAGACGAGGTCCAAGTATAGCTTCCTCTCCTTCCTCTAGCCAAAATTGGGGTGACCTGCATGGACTACCATTAAAATCCACATAAGGTTCCATAGGAATTGTTTCTTGAAAACTATTTTTGTAGGAAAACTCCACAAGAGGTATGTGTCTCTCCAAAGAAACTCCAAAATCTTGAATGCATGCTCAGAGCATTCCCTCAAGTACCTGAATCATATGCTTGGACTGGCTATCTGTCTGGGGATAGAAAGCTGTACTCAAAAGTACATGTTTACCCAAAGCATTATGAATCCCCTGCCATACCCGAGAAGTAAAACATGTATCCCTGTCCGAAACAATGGAGTGTGGAACACTATGTAGACGTATAATCTCTTAGATGTACAAAATCCCAACTCATTAACAATGAAGGTATTATTGATTGGAAATAAGTGAGAGAACATCGTAAGTATGTCAATGACAACCCACACTACATCATTCCCTTGAGGAGACCTCGGCAAACCTGTCATGAAATACATCGTGACATCATTCCACTTTCACTTGGGAATGGGTAACTGTAGTTGAAGCCCAGCTGGTCGCTGATTCTCGGCCATCACCTGCTGACAGGTGGAAAACCTCATGAAAAAACTAGGAACATCTCTCTTCATACCTGGACACCAATAATGATGGTATAGATCACGATACATCTTGGTGACACTAGGATAAACTGACAAAACAGAAAACTGAAAGTCCCGCATCATCTCCTTGCGTATGTCTGCTGGAAACCATATGTGTCCCAAGAAATGCAAGGTCTCATCCTCGCCTATGGTCCAACCAAGAATAGGGTCTTATCCTGACACGCTTTCCCTTGGGACTAGGCCTTTTGAATCTGATAACTGCCTCATTTGTACTCAATCAAGAAGGGTAGAGGTAACATCTAAAGAAGATAGAAACATCCACCCCTATCTTTCGTGCACCTCCAAATGCATCTTAGAGAACATAGCCATAAGTTTCCACACTCTGTTGGTCTCCCAAACTTCATGTATTGAGTCCTCCTGCTCAGTGCATCGGCCACAGCGTTTCCTTTCTCAGGTGTATTTTCAAGCTCAAAGTCGAAGGACTATAGGTACTCAACCCACATTCACTGTCTCAAATTCAGATCACGCTGATTGAAAATGTACTTAAGACTTTTGTGGTCAGTAAAAACCACAAAATGATCTCCCAGAAGGTAATGTCTCCAACAACGTAGGCCATGAACAACTACTTCCAACTCGAGATCATGTGTCGGGTAATTCCTCTCATGTGGCCTCAACTACTGAGACCTGTACCAAACGAATCCTTCTCCTTGAATAAGCACAACTCCCATCCCGATACTTGAAGCATCATAGTAGACAGTATAGATCTTTCTCGGATCAGGAAATACTAGTATTGGTGCTGAATTCAATCACCCTTTTAGCTCCTGAAAGGCTAAGTCACAAGAATATGACCACAAGAACTTCACACCCTTCTTGGTAAGGCCCGTCAGTGGCGCTATGAAGTGAGAAAAGACTTGTATGAAGTGTATGTAGTATCCAGCCATCACTAGAAAACTCCTCACCTCAAAGACATTCTTCGGCTGCTCCCAGGAAACTACTAATCTCACTTTCTCTGGGTCTACTAACACTCTAGTCTCTGAGATAACATGACACAAGAAGTGAATCTGGTCCATCCAAACGTTGCATTTTGAGAGCTTAGAATATAACTGATGCTCTCTCAGTGTACTTAGAATGATCTCAAGATGTGAAGCATGGTCATCTCTAGTGGGAGAGTAAACCAATATATCGTCCATGAAGAATACCACAAAATAATCCAAGTATTGATGGAACACTTGGTTCATCAGTTCCATGAAAACTGCAGGCGCGTTCATGAGACCGAACATCAAAACCACATACTAATATAGACCATACCTGCTCCGAAAGGCTATAATAGGTATATCATATGGTCTAATGCACAACTAATGGTAACTGGACATCAATTCAGTCTTGGAGAAAACCCAGGCTTCTCAAATCTAATCAAATAGACCATCAATCATCGTCAAGGTGTATCAGTTCTTGACCGTCAACTTGCTCAGCATCCTATAATCCAAGCATATCCTGGGAGTACTGTCTTCCTTATTCATAAATAGGATAGGTGAACCCCAAGGGGAAGTACTGGGTTGGATGAAACCTTTTTCCTATAACTCCTCCAACTACTTATTGAGCTCCTGCAACTTATGTGAAGACATCATATAAGGAGGAATAGACACGGGTGCCACTCCTGGGACAAGCTCAATAGAAAAGTCCACCTCTCGCTTTGGTGGAGAACCTGAAAATTTATCTGGAAAGATGTACCTAAAAGGATCCACCACTGGAAGAAAGTCCATCTGTGAAGTCCCCTGGTCATCCAGACACAGACTAGAAATCTGGGTTGTAACTCCTCCTAACCCATGATGCTCTGGTCCCACTCTGCTCATTTGGAAATCTCGTTGGCCCTTATGAAGAAACGATTCACCCTCTGGTGACATGAAACTTAGCCTACGATGATAGTAATCGACAACAACCAAAAAGGGAACCAACCAGTCCATTCCGAGAATGAAATCATAGCCTATCATCTCTAGGACATAGATGTCCTAAAGGACGTGACACCCACCAACCCTAAGAGGTAACTCCTTGCCCTGACGTACACTAGATGTTCTCATCCCCAACGGAGTGTCTAGTGTCAAGATATTAGATGAAGAAAATATACAGACACCAAGGCTCTCCACAACAACAATATATATAAAGCTATGGGAAGCACCTGTGTCAAAAATAGTAGAATATAAAACTGAGGCAACTAGGATTGTACCTCAAACTGTAGAGGGTCCTGGATCCTACTTCTAATGGATCTGCTCCACTGCAAATGTTTGGCCTGCTCCACAACCCTATGACCCTGCTTGAACACTCTAAGGTTATTCAACCTACTGTCATTGATAGCCTGGTGACTGACCACCATGGTCACGACATCTACCTAGGCCTGAACATCTGGAAGAACTCCAATTCCTAGACTGGTGAGAAACTGGTGGAGCTTCTCATGTACGAGGAGTCGTAGATGAACCTAGGTCACCAGCTGCTAGTTAGAAAACCTGACAGAAATGTTGAAGGTGTCCCATCTTGCCGAAAGATCGGCACTCCACTGGGTCCCTCTGGCACTGTAGCCTCGTATGCCCTCTCTTACTGCACTGGTATCATACCACCTGGATACCATAAGATGCATACTGCCTACTCAGATCCCCTCGAGTAGTCTCCCTAAGATGCTTCCTGATATCTATTAGAGAAGCACTAACTCTGGATGTCGAGCCGCTCTGGCTAACAACTTCGAATTCCCTCATATTCTTCTCCATGATCAGTTCCTGGTTGATGATGGAAGCGATGGTAGTCAACCTGAAGATATTCAACTGTGAGCAGATGTCCTGTCTGAGACTATCCTCAAACTTTCATACCAAGAATAACACATCTCCTCCTAGGAATGGTGTGAAATGATGATGCTTGGTGAAATGAGATGAATAATCAATAACCGACAGGGTACCCTGTTACAGGCTCATGAACTCTCAGGCTCGATCAACACTCAAGGACTTCAGATAGAAGTAATCATAGAAGATGCACTGGAACTCCTCCCAAGCCATAACCTCGTGATGACCTACATGTGAGATCATGTCACACCATCTCTTGGAGGAATCATGTAGCATGTATGTAGCGAGCTTGACTCTCATTTCTGGAGGTGTCTCCAGATGATCAAAGATCTTCTACTTGGCTTCCAGCCATGACTCTGCAGCTTGTGACCCTCCTTCCCCTTAAAAATTGGGAGGATATTGCTGCTGGAAAAACCACGTCAAATCTTCCATAGAAAAGGAAGGAGGCGATGCTACCTGGAAGGACTACATAATCTTCATGAAGCCTTCCCTGAATTTTGCATTAGCACCTGCCTCTGGTATAACTGCTAGTGCCAAGACTAGCATAACATGAGAATCTGTAGGAAGTCCATGATCAGCCATATCCTGTGTCTGATCGTCGGCCCAAAACTGGCGTACAACCAGAGGACGTCTCAGTGGCATGACTCTGCAAGGACAGATGAACACCTTAGATCAAGATTATCTGTAGAGACCCAAATCTTGACGTACTTGGACAATACATTACTTTTGTGGAATACGTAATACATAAAAAAACCCAAAACTCAAGGATTGTAATAGTTTAGTTTCTTTGGAAACTCGGAATGTAATCTTCTAATATTTGTGAAAGATCTTCAACATCTCCCATAATGATCTTCCCCTTTTGGTTTTCTTACCTAAAACATTTCTTGAAATCCTAGGGAAAAGAAAACATATAAAGGGTGAGCTCAAATTCTCAGTAAGATTAAGCATGGAGAAAATAAAACAAACCATATACAATTGAACTTAAAAACATGAACATAATGTCTAAACATCAAAATGTTGAGCAAAGACATAAATCTTGGACGTACGTAAGACATGTATCATAATGGGACATAAATATTCATAAAATAGAATGGTAATAAATCATGTAATTGTGGAAACCATTCAACAATTTTTATGATTTCCATAGTATCCAAGGCATTGCTGCCAAGACCATCTTAATGGACAAAGTCCCTTTCTGAATCGAGTTCACTCCTCGTTCCAGTCCTGTATCACTGAACCGGATTAACTTACCATTCCAGCCATGTCTATCTCATGTGATATAAATCTTCACCCAATGCATTGGAGGGAGATATAGGTCCCACCCATCTCATAATGAAATCATTCTTACTTGTGCCAGAACATAAACATAAATCATTCATCATAACCCAAAGAACAAGATGGGGTTCATAAATATCATCCCATCATAACATAATCCATATAAAACAAATGGATATCATTTCATCATAAGAAAAGTTAAAGCATGTAAATCATAGATACATTATACTTGAAACTTAGACATATGAAATAATGCCATCTTATATGGAAAATGGTGTTGATAAAACACTTGAAATAAATTCTTGAGGAAAATATCCTTTCTTATTCAAAATTATTTTCTATTCAAAAAATGAAATGAAATTTTAAAAGAAATGGATTTTGTTGAAAATAGTCATGAAATCTTGTAGAGTAAGCTTAATGAAAATAAGGTGTTATGAAAACGTAAAAATATGTTGATGTCGTATAAGTTAAAAAAAATCTTCTCGTACTTTTGTCAGAAAAGTCAAAAAGTACCATGTATGGGGAACAAATGAATGATTCCATCCATAACACAAATTAAAAGTCAAAGAAGGGTAAACATGACTTTAAACATACATGGAATAATATTAGAAAACATTATGAAAAACATTTTATGGACATGGATGAAAAATATTATCCCAGTAAATACTTACGTATAAGCAATCTCGGATAAAAATGAGATTGCAAAATTATCCACTACCTTATGTCTGATAGGCTTCGTATGTTTCCGAACCTCCTGTATAATGATTTAAATAATGTCATTGACTTATTACATAATCATATTCAATTTTATGATATCATATATTGTTCACTTATTACTTTATATTACCCGTTCATTTCTAAATTCCATGTTAGAGAACCGTTTTGGGTAAAATTGTTTCATTTATCGTACGAGTTTTGACTTGTTGTTCTTGATATTATTACTTATATCCTGATTTACATAATTCTAGAATGTAAAATATTATTTATATATAATATATATTCTTCATATAAATATATATGATAGATAGATAAATGGAATGAAATACACCATTCATAGAGAAGGTAGGCCGTACGTACGCATGAACGCTATTTTCGTTTCCTTATTGAATTGAATGGAATTAAGTAGATGACAAAAACATATATATACATAAATATAGTATCATTATTATGTCATATATTTCATTATTATTCATTATATATACTTTATAATCATTAATGAATGGTTAACATAAAGAATGAATCTCATCGCGTCCTGGAGATAGTAGTCCGTACGTACGCACGAGCGATGATATCATTCCCATGATCGTGGAATTGTATTGAAGTGTATGTATAATATTCCATAATCAATATCACTTTACAATAATAATATATAGGTATTTATTTACACCATTATACCCATCCAAGTAAGGTGGTAGTCGAAAATAGATTACCCCACGGTGTGGAGACGGTATTCCTTACGTCCGCACGCGCGGTGATTTAGTTTTCCATAGGATGGATTGAAGGTGAAATAGGGTTGTTTCATATTTATAATAACATATTAGTATATAAGTAATACTGATTTTGTTACTTTATAAAGAGAAAACTAAAGAAGAAGAATTAGAAGAAGAATGAAACTTGAGGGAATCGGAAGAAGAGATTACCTCTTCTTCGACGCACCTCTTTTATGCTTCTTCTTAAGGAAGTAGAGTTGGTCTTTTGAGAAGAAAAGAACCTCCATAATGTTTCTGGGGAAGTGGAGACGATAAATGTTCAGGGGTTAGCTGAGCTTCAAGGCTCAAAAGGGTGTGAAGATAAGAGGGAAGTGGTGCCCTTTTTATAAGGGAGGAGAGGGGCACCTTAGGAAAACTTAAAATATTATTTTATAATAAAGTCATATTAGGTTTTTAATAGCTCCAAATTGATTAATTTAGAACATAAGGTGGAGATGGGTGTAAATCGTCTCATCCAATTGGTTTTATACAAGTTTAGTTTACTATTTTATCCTTATCATTTTGATTTGACTCTATGTTAAATAATTTAACTTTTATCGTGTCTTTTTGTTTTCTTACACAATATGGTTAATAAACTTACTATAACAAGCCAAAAGAACCCCAAGTGGTTCATTATTAATATATATATCCTTATCTAAGTGTTTTGGATGAAACTTAGATTTTGAAAAATAAAATAACAATTAATAATATAATATTTTTTTAAAAACTATTTTATGTAAATTTTGACACTATTTGGTACTAGATTTTTTGTAAAAATTATAAGAGCATGATTAGTTCTAAAAAATATAATTAAATCAATACTAACATGTCATATTAACCTATAAAATTAGTGGAATTCATAAAAAGTCTAAAATTACATTTATCTGGGTATTTATAACATCAATTATGTTAATATTTTATTAATAATGTAATTACTACATCATCATTGTGTCATAAATAAATTAAATTATATAATTTATAAAAATTATAAATAAAATACAATTATGTAGGAAATATTTTTATCTTTCTAATGAATATTTATAGTCGAATTCATATTACTTATATCCCTTTATTAAAAATGATTTCGTTATTAAACTTTGATTTTAACTATTTTAACCCTTCTTTAAATAAATTAATAATAAATGTCCTAATCTAATCCAAGTGGACCTAAATGGTCATATTTTATTCCTAAGTTTCTTTTTTGTCGAATAAAATTTATACAATAGAATTAGGACATGTCTTAGGGTAATAATAATATCATTTTTACCCTTAATTACCCTATTTACTTTTAACCATGGTAAATAAAATTAAAAAGTTACTATTCACCAAAAATTATTTTCATCTCATTGAATGACATTTTAGTCCTTGATATTAACCATGTCTCTCATATTTTCGAAATTCCACTCACAGAAGCGGTAAAATTAATTTTTATGTGAATTTCCTAATTCTCCTAGGAGGTGGGTAAAAGACGGTGAAAAGTTCAATTAAATTTTTATATATCTAAAATTATTATAAAATGACTCCAATGAATTAAATTGAACATGTAGAGGTATTATGTATCAATTTTGACCTAAAATAAATTTAAAAAAAATAAATATTTATTTAAATAAAAAGTCGGTTTTTAAATAGTAACCTACTGTTTTCACTATTCATCAAAAATTGAATGTTTTCATAAAAATACCAAAAATTTACCCTAGGCCAATTTCGATATTCCAAATCCAAAAATTAAGTCCATTTTGAATGATAAAATTCATAAATTTCAAAAAGTGGGTATTACTATTCATAACGTCTAGTTTATATAATATTTTAATAGCATATCTTTGTTTGGTGAAACTCGGTATTCCGTACAACACATGCTATCGTGGAAGGTTGTGATTGTGTGTAATGTAAGCCAAGTCAGGGTTGCGTATAGTGAAAGACTCCATTGTTGTTGCGTATAACATAATCCAGCCATATTTCATTTATACATTGAATATATATATATATATATACACTCAATGTTGTATAGAATAACAATCATCAAATGAACTTGAAATTGTGTGTAACACGATCCAATAATAGTGTTGCATATACCGCAAGCTAATATGGTCTTACGTATAGTACAAGATAAAATTGGTGTTGTGTATAATAGAAGACATCAATGAAATTAATAGAATATTTTTCATAAAATCTCGAGGTGTTACATTCTACCCCCCTTAAAATGAATTTCGCCCTCGAAATTCGTTGGGGTTATAAATGGTTTACTACTTGAAATTTTCTTTAATATAAACTCATATCGTAAAAAGGAATACCAAAACATGACTTTAAAAACTAAAGCATGAAACGTAACGGTTACCGAAATTAACTAATCATTGGGTTTCCACATAAGTGAACATAGGTGAAAATATGGATATGGAAGAGAAATATAACCATCAACTTCTGATGAAGAGTGGTAGAGGACATAGCTATGAAAAAGCCAACAATCACAAATCCATAAATTTGTGATGATCTAAGGTACCATCTGATTCATCATATATAAGAGCACTAGGACAAAATTTTTGTTTTCAAGATCATTTCCCTAAAGTTGAATAAATTTTGAATTAAAAGAAATACTCACTTGATTTTGGTACAATCTCAACATTTCTCGTGCCCTGAACAATTTCCACTTCATATCTTAAAGAAATGAAGTTGAATTTTTCTTTCGTGAAGTGTTAGCAGAACATGCGATAGAAACATAGGTCATTCCATCTGTCTCAAAAATAGGGTTAGAAAAAGTTATATACATAAGTCCATCTATGGTGAGATTAATTGGATATGTTTCCAAAATGGACTTATACTTCATTTATCATCCTGCTTAATATAATAAAACTAGTTTCTACTAACCAGGGACTTCCTGTAGGCTAGTGGTAAGCGATAAAGTCCTGTCGCACATTGGTTGTGGGTTCGATTCCCGCATCCTTGTCTGACGCGACGGGTTGTCTCCCATTCTGCAGGTTGTCCCTTTTCTTAAACTACACTATTATAACATTCTATCAATAATATCGAAAAACATTTCTGTCCATAAACAATACTAACTTATGTTCAACATAATCCATTCCAATCTTTAGGCTTATCCAAAATACTTCTCATAGTATAAATAGAACGATTACAAAAAAGGTCATATAACTAGCACGTGAATACCATCATTTATCCCCCATATATCAAAAGATATATCTTGTTGATCACATTCCAAACATGTGAATACCTTAATCTTGTATTCTCTTGAAAAATGAATACCCATTGAATCTTAGTGAAAACATGAATGCTTTCAAAAGTTAACTCTTTCCACATACCAAAATCCAAAAATTCTATATACTCAAACCATGATACAACTTTTTCCTTAAATCAGTCATGAGCTCATGAATACTGTCAAACATTTCATTTTCTCCTAATCCCTTCATTATGCGAGTGTAATCTTCTTTCCAAAAATATCTCAATCACTTTCCATGGTTACCGGCACCATAAAATTATTGAAAACCACAATAGACCAATACATAAATATTCCAATATTCCACGATACTATATACAACATTATTTTGGAATCCAATTATATAAACATTTAATCATTCCACCACATCGTTGTCCTATTCAACATCGCCAATAGTGATTGCATGTGACTTCCCTTTGTCCTTTTCCTTATGTGGTTGCTCATGTCGATCATCATTAACCCTTGGATTAGGGCATTGATTAGCATAATGCCCCATTTCCTTGCACTTGAAGCATTGAAGTGTTGGTGGTGCGTTCTCTGCAGTATTTTCTTTATTCACGTCATTAGCAACAATTCTTTTTTCTTAGACACTCATCTACTCGATGACATTATTTTCCACAATTAAAACATTTTCTAGTCCCTTTAAGACAATCTTCACCATGATTCTTTCCACACTATGAGCATAAAGAAACATTCATCTTCTTTTCACCATTAATCTAAGATTTCTCCTTGAACTCCATCTTTTGTTTCTTGTCAAAACCATGAGATGGATATGTAACACAAACTTCCATTTCTACCTTGATAGCACAACGCACAATTTATTCATAGCTACTGAAGTCTCTTAAAGCAAATTCGCTTTGAAGACTTGGTTTTAAGCCACTAAAGAATTGATCAACATTACTTTCAGGTTGAATGATAAATCCAGATGCATACCTTGAAAGCCTTGTAAAATTTGCTTCGTATATACCAACAGATTCATCATCCTTTTTCTTAAGCTCAAGGAACTCCTTTTCCATCTTTGTTCAATGAATACGAGGGAATTACATACTGAAAAAAAAGTTATTTAACTCGTCCCATTCCATGGATTCAATTTCATCTTGGGGCCCTGTATTCTTAATTAGAGTCCACCACTGGTCTGCTTCACCTTCTAAACGGTAAACAGCTAGAATGACTTTATCATGTCCGAACAGCGAAGTATGGAAAATATCTTTTCAATGGTACTGATCGATTGTTCAGAAACAAGTGGATCAGAAGACCCATTGAAAGAAGATGGACGTTGCCTCATGAAGGACTCAATAGAATATTGTTCCCTTCTCTGCTCATTCGGAAGTATAGAATGATTCATAGCTTGTGTAAGTATAGCAATAAGATTTTTCACTCCATCTCCCAAATCATTGGTTTGTTCAGGAGGACAATCATGGCATTGCCCATTACATTGATCAACATGGTTCCTTCAGGTTCCATCCATCGTCTAAAACCCAAAAAGAATAGTGTAAGAGGCAAAACTTATGCTAGGAAAACAACATAATAAAGGGGGAGTACCTTTAATATCTAACATCTTAGGTTAAATTCTAAGATCATTACCATAATTCTAGTACTATAACCTATATTTACACTTAACCTTAGGGACATCCCTAGACATACCTTAGAAATATCTCTAGGGATCTCACTAAATTTTTCACATCCTAGTTTCCAAAGGTTAACTAAACCTCCCTCTAATACCAACTATAGAGACCCAAATCTTGACGTACATGGACAATAAATTAATTTTTCGGAATAATTAATAAATAAAAAAAACAAAACTCAAGGATCGTAATAGTTTAGTGCCTTTGGAAACTCGGAATGTAATATTCTAATCTTGGTGAAAGATCTTCAACATATCCCATAAAGATATTCCCCTTTTGGTTTTCTTACCTAAAACCATTCATGAAATCCTGGGGAAAAGAAAACATATAAAGGGTGAGCTCAAATGCTCAGTAAGGGTAAGCATGGAGGAAATAAAACAAACCATATACAATTGAACTTAAAAACATGAACATAATGTTTAAACATCTAAATCTTGAGCAAAGACACAAATCTTGGAAGTACGTAAGACATGTATCATAATGGAACATCAATCTTGATAAAATAGCATGGGAATAAATCATGTAATTGTGGAAACCATTCAGCAAGTGTTATGATTTCCATAGTATCCAAGGCATTGCTTCCAAGACCATCTTAGTGGAAAAAGTCCCTTTCTGAATCGAGTTCACTCCTCATTCCATCCCTGTATCACTGAACCAAATTAACTTAGCATCCCCGTTATGTCTATCTCATGAGATATAAATCATTACTCAATACATTGGAGGGATATATAGGTTCCACCCATCTCATAATGAAATCATTCTTACTTGTGCCACAACATAAACATAAATCATTAATCATTACCCAAAGAACAAAATGGGTTTCATAAACATCATCCCAGTATAACGTAATCCATATTAAACAAATGGATATCATTTCATCATAAGAAAAGTGAAGGCATGTAAATCATAGAGACATTATACTTGAAACTTAAACATATTAAATAATTCCACCTTATATGGAAAATGGTTTTGATAAAACACTTGAAATGAATTCTTGGGGAAAAAATCCTTTCTTATTCAAAATCATTTTCTTTTCACAAAACGACATGAAATTTTAAAAGAAAAGGATTTTTTTGAAAATATTAATGAAATATTGTAGAGTAAGATTCATGAAAATAAGGTGTTATGAAAACATAAAAATACGTTCATTCCGTATAAGTTAAAAAACATTCTCCTCGTACTTTTTTCGGAAAAGTCAAAAAGTACCACATATGGTAAACAAAAGAAAGATTCCATCCATAACACAAATTAAAATTTAAAGAAGGGTAAAAATGAATTTAAAGATACATGGAAGAATATTAAACACTTTATGAAAAACATTTTATGTACATGGATGAAAAATATAACCCTAGTAAATACTTACGTATAAGTATTCTCGAATAAAAATGAGATTGCAAAATTATCCCTTACCTTATGTCTGATATGCTTCGTATGTTTCCGAACCTCCTGTATAAAGATTTAAATAATGTCATTGACTTATTATAGAGTCATATTCATTGTTATGATATCATATATGTTTCACTCATGACTTTATATTACCTATTCTTTTGTAAATTCCATGTTAAAGCATCGTTTTGGGTAAAATCGTTTCATTTATCATACGAGCTTCGACTTGTTGTTATTGATATTTTTACTTATATCCTGGTTTAAATAATTCAAGAATGTAACAAATTATTTATATATAATATATATTCTGCATATAAATATATATGACATATCGATAAATGGAATGAAATACACCGTTCATGGAGACGGTAGGCCGCACGTACACATGAACGTTGTTTTCGTTTCCTTATTGAATTGAATGGAATTAAGTAGATGAAATAAATATATATATAAATAATTCCAGTATCATTATTATGTCATATATTTCATTATTATTCATTATATATACTTTATAAACATTCATGAATGGTTAACATGGAGAATGAATCTCATCACGTCGTGGAGACGGTAGTCCGTACGTGCGAACGAGCGATGATATCATTCCCATGATCGTGGAATTGTATTAAAGTGTATGTATAATATTTCTGAATCAATATAACTTTACAATAATCATATATAGTTATTTATTTACACCATTATACCCATCCAAGTAAGGAGGTAGTCGAAAACAAATTACACCACGGCGTGGAGACGGTATTCCATACGTACGCACGCGCGGTGATTTCATTTTCCGTAGGATGGATAGAAGATGAAATAGGGTTGTTTCATATTTATTATAACATATCAGTATATAAGTAATACTGATGATATTATGTTATAATGAGAAAGCTAAAGAATAATAAGTAGAAGAAGAAATAAATTTGAGAGAATCGGAAGAAGAGATTACCTTTTCTTCGACGCACCTCCTTTAATCATTCTCTCAAGGAAGTAGAGTTGGTCTTTTGATAAGACCAGAACCTCCAGAATGTTTCTAGGTAAGTGGATAAGAGAAATGGTCAGGGTTTTTCCGAGCTTCAAGGCTCAATAGGGTGTGAAGAGCAGAGGGAAGGGGTTCCCTTTTTATAAGGGTGGAGAGGGGCACCTTAGGCTAACTTAAAATATTATTTTATAATAAAGACATATTCGGTTTTTAATAGCTCAAAATTGATTTATTTCAAAGATAACGTTGATATGGGTCGAAATACTCTCATCCAATAGGTTTTAGAAAAGTTTAGGATACTATTTTATCCTTATCATTTAGATTTAACTCTATGTTAAATAATTTAACTTTTACCGTGTCTTTTTGTTTTCTTACACTATATGGTTAATAAACTTACTATTACAAGACAAACGAACCCCAAGTGGTTCATTATTAATATATATATCCTTATATAAGTCATTTGGCCGAGCCTTTGTTTTTTAGGAATAAATTAACAATTAATAATTTAATATTTGTTTTAAAAACTATTATATGTAAATTTTGACACTATTTGGTACTTGATTTTTTTGAAACTTATAACAGCATTATTAGTTCGAAAACAGTTAATTAAATCAATACTAACATGTCAAATTAACCTAAAAAATTATTGGAATTCATGAAAAGTCTAAAATAACATTTATTTGGGTATTTATAACATCAATTATGTTAATATTTCAATAATAAGGTAATTACTGCATCATCATTGTGTCCTAAATAAATTAAATTATTTAATGTCTAAAATTATAAATAAAATTCCATTATGTATGAAATCATTTTATATTTCTAATGAATATTTATAGTCGAATTTATCGTACATATAAACCTATATTAAAAATGATTTAGTTATTAAACTTTGATTTTAACTATTTTAACCCTTCTTTAAATAAATTAATAATAAATGCCCTAATCTAATCCATGTGGACCTAAATGGTCATATTTTATTCCTATGGTTTTTTTTGGTCGAATTACACTTATCCAATAGAATTAGGACATGTGTTAGGGTAATAATAATATCATTTTTACGCTTAATTAACCTATTTACTTTTAACAGTGGTAAATAAAAGGAAAAAGTTATTATTCACCAAAAATTATGTTCATCTCATTGAACCACATTTTAGTCCTTGATATTAACCATGTATCTAGGATTTTAGAAATTCCACTAACAGAAGTAGTAAAATTAAATTTTATGTGAATTTCCAAATTCTCCTAGGAGGTGGGTAAAAGACAGCGAAAACTTCAATAAAATTTTTATATATCTAAAATTATTATAAAATGACTCAAATGAATTACATTGAACTTATATAGGTATTATGTATCAATTTTTTACTAAAATAAATTTAAATAAAATAAATAATTATTTAAATAAAAAGTCGGGTTTTAAATAGTAACCTAGTGTTTTCACTATTCATCAAAAATTGAATGTTTTCAGAAAAATATCAAAAATTCACCTTAGGCTAATTTCGATATTACGAATCCAAAAATGAAGTCCATTTTGATAGATAAAATTTATAAAATTCCAAAAAGTGGGTATTACTATTCATAACAGCTAGTTTATATAATATTTTAATAGCATATCTTTGTTTAGTGAAACTCGGTATTGAGTACAACACAAGCTATCGTGGAAGGTCGAAATTTCGTGTAATGTAAGACAAGTTAGGGTTGTGTGTAGTGAAATACTCCTTTGTTGTTGTGTATAATAGAATCCAACCATATTTCATTTATACATTGAATATATATATATGTATATACACTCAATGTTTCATAGAATAACAACTATCAAATGAACTTGGAATTGTGTGTAACACGATCCAAGAATGGTGTTTCGTATACTGCAAGCTAATATGGTCTTGTGTGTAGTAGAAGCTAAACTTGGTGTAGTGTATAATAGAAGACATCAATGAAATTAAAAGAATATTTTTCATAAAATCTCAGGGTGTTACATTATCAAGGACTGAAAACTGGATGTGTAAGAAGGGAACAAGAGAAATAAAGCATTCGAGATTTTTAAAACATGACTACATGGCATGTATTTACCATACATGGCATGTTCGCAAAAGCCATTCCCATGGGAGTGTACTCCTGCCACAACTGGTCGTGTAATATCCCAGACACACAGTGTGTACGTGAATCCTTTTCCCCTGGTTGAGTCCCCTTACACGGCTAACCCACACGGTTCTCCTAAAACAGGACTACATGATGTGTTTGTTCTAGAAAAGATGTGTACAGGACGAGATTCCCGAACCCGTGTCGTTAGTGACACGACTGGGTACATAGCTCACTCTACACGGCGTGTTCTAGGTGGCCACGACATTTATAAGAGGAGACTCCACTGACCCGTGTTGTTAGCTACACGGCCGGATACTCAGGTTACCCTACATGGCGTGTTCCACATTGACACGATGTGTTTTTGAAAAGGCTCAATCGACCCGTGTTGTTAGTTACATGGATAGTGATACAGTCTTACAACACGGAATGTTCATCCAGTACACGATGTGTTTTTGTAAGGATTTCCCAACCTAGTGTCTCTACCCACATAGTTTGAGACACGATTAGAGACCACACGACGTGTACATAAGTACATGGCGTGCACTGAAGAAAAATTGTTCCTTCCCGAATAGAAGGACACATGGTGTGTGTTCCTAACTACACACCATGTATTCTAGGTTTTTTCAGAGAGTAAGCCTCAGAAACTACTCTGAAGCCCATAAAATAATGAAAAAAACATTAATGTTCCAAATTTCGATCCGTGAGGGCCCATACTTCCCACGAATGAAATTTTAGTATCATATACATGTAACAAACAAGAACAATAGTGTAAGGATCCACCAAATTCCAGTCTTTGAGGGCCCATAACACCTTAAGAACAAAAGTTTGGAATTCATCCAAACAAAACCTTATACAAACAATACCCTATCAAAAGAAGGTATTCTATCAAGGCATCTATCACAACAACATGCATATCTAACACAAATTCTATCACAACAACATACAATAGCTAATTCACCCTAAATGGCATGGCAATAATTCATGACATGTGATTTCTAGCAAGTGCCTATATGAAGCATGAGATGGAATACCCTCATCTCATTGGGTTGTGACAGAAATAGAACTAAAATAACATCAATAATAATAACACAATACATGTGAATCACCCAACGGTGAAATAAAATCAACTGTAAAATTGAAAAACAGAAAAAGTTTCAATAATCGAGGTAAATTATCTTTTCCCTATACACGGGTTAGCTACTCCAGGGCACAACTTATTACTAATTACCTATTACATCCTATCCCTGGCTATAGGCTCCAAATAGTAAGTCAAGAAGAAAAAAACCTACCTCTAATACAACTTTGTAATGTCCCAGTTATGGAAGACACCAAGAGGCTCCCTGTACCCGGTTGGTCACATGGCCTCAAGCACATTTCCAATAATGCCAGAGGTTTCCGACTAATAACGAGGGCCTTGGGTGTGATAGTGGGGAAACTATTCCCTCATTGGTAGAGTAACACCACAGATGTAAACAGATATACAATAGCGGAAGAAGAAGGCATACAAACAAAAATAAACAGCGGAAAACTAGAAACAATAATAACTTCAGCACATATATATAAAATGATGCATGATACACATGTCTAGGAAAGTATCCAAATAAGTCACAATGATGAAATATAGTAATAATCTAAAGTACAAAGGAAAATAGATAAAATCCTCAGCATCACAAGCCTGAGCTTGGTCCCATACTCTCCAGATCCACAACACTCATGTACATAAAGTAGAAGGGAGCTTGCCCTTATCGATATGTAAAGAAATAAAATATGTTTGGGCCCAAAAGAATGAACCAAACAGGGTGTGAGACTAAATCCCAGTAGGCAACCACCAAATGATTTGTGCCTAACTGTCCGTGAGTATATAGCAGGTAATAAGAAAAAGAAAATAGTAAACAAGGAAGTACACAATAGTAACAATTCCTACAGTTCAATAAATCAAGTAAGTAGCTAATCAAAGAAGGTAACCCTATGGGAAGTACACACAACCTATCCCCTCTAGTTCAACCAAACTAACATAGGCAACCCTCTGGGAAGCACACACAGTCTCACCCCTCTGGTTTAGCTAATATATAGACTCTCTGAGGAAGCACTCACTTTCAATTCCCCCTATAGTCTTGTATCTGTACTAAAGGCACTCTTGGGAAGCACTCAATGTCTATTCCCCCCTGTGGTCAATGTTGAGGAACTAAAGACACTCTGAGGAAGAAATCAACTCCAATTCCCCCTATAGTCTTGCATATTAAATTATAAAGACACTCTGGAGAAGCCCTTACGTCCATTCTCCCTATGGTCTACTACACCAGGTTCTCACCACCTTGTGTAAGTCAACAAGTATCGCAAATCGTAACGGCCCAAGTAAACCTCAAGAACTACTTAGCTAACAGTCTATGTCATCTATGTATATCAGATAAATAATCAAACCATCCTACAGTGCTAGGCCTGAGAAACTGGAAAAATCCTAACAAGGGAAGCTAGACCAAAAAGTCATAAACAGTACAAGCATGGGAAAAAACATCCATAACATAAAAATCAGCCTAATCACAATCAATTAACCTCTACTCAGGAATACAAGCAAGGCCGGAAAACAACAGGGCTAAAACAGTAAACATGTAATACCATGTTCAAGGGTTTTGGGCACAATTGCACATAATATTCAAAGACTTTAGATAGAAAGGCACAAACCACCTACCTAGGTGTTGGGAGATCTATATAAGTGAAACTCAGGCCTTCAATCGCCCAAGAACACCATAGATATACAAAAACTCACAAAACTCTCAATTGAAAAAATGTCACGAGAGAGGAAAAATCAAGGGAGCATGTTCTATGGTAAGAGAGAACTCACTGATGTGATTCCAAAGCAACCAATGGTGTTCAATTCAGAGGATGGATGCACTTTTTGGGGCTCGACGACAATTTTCGGCGTACATATGCTCTAGGAAGAACCAGACCTAGAAGAAGGTGTTTCTGTCCGTCAGACACGGCCTCGGTACATTTACTGAGAAAAAAGAAAATACACTGCGTGTACTTTCCTTTTCCGTACTCTACTTTAGGCATCCTCCAAGTCACCCTACATAGCCGTGTGCATGGACGCTACACGACCAGCACATGGCTACCCGCGGTAACCTAGTACACGACGTGTACTTATAAAGTACACAGCGTGTACATTAGTAAATTTCCAGAAATTCCTATTTTTCTCAAAAATGACCAGAAAAGGAAAATATATCTAAAAAGAAGGTCCGGGTTGTTACAAATACCAATAATAATATAATAATAAAATAAATGTCTTAATAGATATACCTGAAGAAATAAATTTTGGCATACCAATAAAGTAAGTCACACCACATTAGGATCAGCAACCAACTACCATGAATCACCTATGTTAATCATAGATACATCAATAATAATCATGAGAATTCATAAATAAAATAGTTATGGCGTCTGAATTCCAAACCCATCACTATTTACACAACTTCATGACTTTCATGTTTAGTGTGGATTCTAAGGCTACACCCTCTACCATCTTTAACAAAACCCATAATTCAGTAGCTTAGGGTGGGTCAAAAATAGATCCCCCATTGAATCCACTAGATCAAATTATAGAGAGGCAACATACATGGGATTCTCAAGGTTCGTGGTAAATAGAGGAATCCCTCTTAGGGTCATATGTGTCAGTATGTATGTAGTGAATCCCTCTTAGGATTAAAAAAATGAATACGTAGCAGCATCCCATAGGGGTTCTATGGTCGTTGTAACCAACATAAGTCATGGGATAAAATTAGTGCACTGGGGTTGTTTGTGACACAAGACATTCATCTAGTAAAATATACCCATTTAATTTAATTAATATATTCATCAGATTGAATTTAAATAGGGGTGTTTCCATCATGGGAGATCTCGAGCATCCATCTAATACTATAAGCATTCATAAATACTAAAGGAGAGTTATGAAAGTACAACTACCTTTAGGAAGATATAAAGCATTTATAAATAGCCCACAGTAGCTCCATCTAGTCTTGATGATGTCCAATCCAAGCCACATACATGATTCAACCTAAAATTTGATAGCTCATGTAATTTCCACAAACATTAGTTTCATCATTAAACAATTT
Organism: Viscum album; assembly: GCA_963277665.1. Taxonomy (NCBI): domain Eukaryota; kingdom Viridiplantae; phylum Streptophyta; class Magnoliopsida; order Santalales; family Viscaceae; genus Viscum; species Viscum album. The sequence continues at coordinate 4,332,137 of OY728165.1, forward strand.
AATATAAAAAGAAAAATAGATTGTAATAACGGGTGGCATCTCATCATATGACCATTACATAATGAAAATATGAGTAACAAAAATTCAAATGTCAACCAATTACCTCCAAGTCCATTCCTAGTAAAATCCTTAGACAACAACGTCAAAACAGCCACTCATTAGTTTTAATTTAGGAATCAAAGTGTTAGGAAAACACCGTGGAAACATAGCTCAATCAATTGTCATGTGGTGAAGTGCAGAAAATCTCTTGGGATGTACATGCTGTTGTCATAGTAAAATCCTAAACTGAAATAGTTGATTCTACCATGATCTGATGGATCCGATGAATACCCCTAAATGGGAAGTCCTAAAATAAGGAATGATGGAAGGGAAATAGTGTAGAGGGTGGAAGGAGGAAGATCATACCCATTGTTTTCATCAAATCACTCCCAATATCTTCTCAATCGATGGAGAATAGAGGCATAGAGGATGGGTGATTGGTCGAGAGCTCCCACGTAGGCCCTCTAATTTCCCGATGAATCAAATTGGGTGAGCCCCGGTTTAGCCATTTTAAAAATCCACTCCCATGGGTTTCACATCATGTAATTATTTCACGGTGTGAAAAATATTCATGACATGAACTAGATACACATTGTGAATTCTATGGGGAAATCATTGGGAGTTTACTTCATGTATTCTTTAGGGTGCATCCCATGAAAACAATTCACACCATGAATTCAATTAATTGCATGAATTTCTCGTCATAGATTCATTCAGTATCCCAGTTTCCCATTCCTCCACTAGTACTTCCCCATAACATTTGGGATATCCATTGGTACCTAGAACACATCCAAGAAACACCATTTCAGGGTGTTCAAACACTCCGAACCTCGTTCAAATATTCAGTTCATAATAGGGTCCGTCTATAAATAGAGAAAATTTCAAATCTTATCAAATTTCAATGTAATCACCTGAACTTTTAGAATGATAATTTTTTCCTGAAATTGTGTGTTATATTATATTACACAACAAAACTATATCTCAATAATATTGAAGTAAGTATATTTTAATGTGACCATAAGTTTTCAACAATAATATAAAGGTTGTTCGATTATGATCATTGGTCAATATGACCCTTGGTCGATATGACCATTGGTCAATATGACTGTTGGAATCTATACTCTTAACATTATGATTATTGTTTATAAATAGGAATGAAAATGGTTAATTAATGGAGAAAGAAGAGTATATGGACTCATCTAGTAGAATCATGATTTACGAATACCATTTTTGGATCAGGGGAAGCAGGTGGAATCACTAGGCATTGCTATTGACCATGCACAATCCAAACTTCAACATGTTAAGCTGGAACGAAATCACATATGGGAGATGTTCAAGTTATTGGAGATTACCACTCAGATGATGATATCTAAGTCGCCCCAATAGTCTATCTCCATTGAAGACCTTACCCTTAGGTCATATGATGGTTTTATTAGGGGTTATGTGTCAAGGCCTTAGTCACAAAAATATTAATCCCTTTGTTTAAATAAAATTTTTATTCCATTATTTCTATTTTAAGAATCGATTTTCTCAAAAATTGAGATAGATTTTGATAGATCGATTTTCAGGTAAAAATTGTACTTTTCAGAAAGATATAAATTATCATATTATATTAATTTTTTAATAATAATGTTTATTTTAATTAAATAGTTTTTTAAAAACATTTCATTTTTATTTTAAATTATAAATAATTTTATTTTTTTAAAATGTCAAAAAATTACTATTCATTCACTATGCATTTTTCAATCTTCTATTATTTTTAATAATTTAGTAATTTTATAGTTAAAAGATAAATTTATACAATTTATAGAATTATTATGATAATATAAATTTCATTTTTGAATTTAGAACATCAATATTAGGTTAGTGTGACTTTATGAGAATTTTATAAAATACTTTATTTTTTCATGAATAATAAAAATACAGTTTGAGTTTTTCGATATGTTTAATGAAATTATTAATGATATAATAATAAATATAAAATTATGGTGGACACATGTGTATTAAATATTAAAATAGTTGTCCCAAGAGACCAACATCCTGATAAAGCCCATGGTTTTTCAAATACCACAACTAAGGTGTCCATGGAAATTAATAAAAAAAATCCCTCACATTTTCTATAAATACACACCCATTAATCCATTATATTTAACTCCCAGTTCTCTATCCATGAATCTATGATAGTATTACCTCCTAAAGAGTCTTTCCAAGTCTACCTCAGTCCCCCAAGGTCCCTATCTTTGTGTTTTAAGAGTCACTCACCAAGGAAAGGGAAATCCCATCTTCTCTTTTCCTTTCATGTTCTCTTTTTATGTGGTACGTCTTTAAAATTTCCATACAATGTTATTGTTTAAATTTTATTCTATAACATAACTTTATTAATAGTATTTTATGAATGGGATATACATATCCCCTTTTTTTTTTGAAACCATGTTTCTTACCTGTTATGTTGTAGGATTTTCATCTCAAAATTTCTCTCTTTTTATCAAGAAATTATTATATTTTATTTTGTAAATAATCAAACCTATTTATTCTCCAAAGTTATTAAAATAGATGTCAAAATTGTCTATTTTATTCTTGGATTAACATACTTGAAAGCATCCTACAATTTCTGTGTGTTTAAAATGAAAAAACAATCTTGTTTTTAATCACTTTCTAAAACACTATGATTTTTATATGAAACATATTTTTTTATTCTATACAGGTTATTTATGAATTTTTTTATTATAATCTATGTGGGTCATAGTAATTAATAAAAATAAGGGTGCACCCTAATAATTCTCCAATGAATTGGCTAAGGAATTTAATCTCTATAAATGACATGTTATATGATACCTTGGTGAATAACCTTGGTAGTTTTTGTTACAATTAAGAGATAAACCTTGGTGATATTATATTTAATGACTAAATTAAATGTTTTAGACACATTTCCATGTTATTAATCATATTTATTTTATTAAGATATTCATATTTTTCATTTCTCATGCCTTTATGTAGTTCCTTATGTTCTTATTGATATTACTCGAGATCATAAGTAAACTGTTTCACTTGTTTCCCCCTTACTAGGCCTTCGACACACCCTTTCCATTGATCTATATCCCCAGGTTATGAGATGTAGTAATTTTATATTAGATTAACCTATGATGAATCATTTCAAGTGGATTAGATATAATTTTATGTTTTCATGTATTATGTACCTTTTTTCCAAGACACTAACTTTAAATGATCCTCTATTTGTAAAATGTAATGAAAAGTTGTGTAATAAAAAGGAATGATACCATATTTAACCTGATCAAAAACATAATACGTTACACAAATATTTTTCTGCATAATGGAATCAATTTCATAATTAATTCATTATTTAATTAAGCAACTTCTCTAAAAGTCATATCTTTATTATTTGTCTTTGGGTCAATTGTTATAGTCAGAACTATAGTATACTTTTTTAGAAGATGATTATTTTGATCTTCATCAAAAAGGAAAACTATAGGATTATGAGAAATAAAATTTAAATGTAGATATTTCTCGTTCTTAATTGTTTTACTCTATTTAGGTTCAACTCAATAATCCTCATTATTATCAACAATTATATTTGAACTATATGGACTAAAAGAGATGTGGGGTGAGGAATAACCTCCTACACATAATATTTATGAAATTTATTTTCCAAAATATCTAAATCCCTTGATTAAGTAATGAAATTTTCTTCAAAATCCATAACTCGATATGTTTTTATATTTTCTTTATGTCAAAAAATACCTTTAATCTCTCTAGGACCTATTGTCATTCATTTAGGATTAGGAACACTATACTAAGCTAAACACCACTACTTTAAAATATTAATTATTCTATATTCTATAATTCCAAATTTCATAAGGGTATAACATAGTTTTCATAGAATCAATCCTATTGTGAATAGTACATGAATCCAATAAACCTTCTCCCAATAATTTAATGGCATCATAGATTTATTAAGAATCTAATTTATCATTATACTAATGTTTGATTTTTTTCTTTTAAACTAAGTCATTTTGTAGAGGTGTTTAAGGATAATTACTTTGATGAATTATACCAGTTTCTTTACAGAACTCATTAAATTCATTCGTAAACTTTCCTCCACCTCAATATAATCATAATACTATAATATTTTTGTTTAATTGGTTTTCAACTTTAGCATTATACTTCTTAATCATATTTATTGCTCCACCTTTTGTTCTATGATTATATATATCTTAATATCTACTACAATCATAAACAAATATAAAAAATCATTTTTCCTCCATGAGTTAACAAGACATTTAATTAAGAAATATAAAAATGTATTAATTATAATATATAATAATTTCTCTCAACACTTTGAAATGTTTTTTTAACTATTTTAGATTTTACACAGGTTTAATTTTTTTTAAATTCATTTAAAAGGTTAATTAAGTATAATTTATTCATTAACTTTAATGAATTATAATTCAAATGTTCCAAAGTATCATGCCATAAATTATAAGAATCAATTAGTTAAAATATAATTAAATCATATTATTAATTGATAGTTGATATATGCCTTCATTTGAGTATCCCTTCTCCAGAAACATGCCTCCCTTTGACAAGATTTCTTTTCAAATTCAAATGAGACTAGAAATATTCTATACATGGATGATCAATAGAGGCTAGATCATTTTTAATCTCGAGTATATACAACACATTTAGAAGAGTCAACTTATTACTAGAAGTAAATTATAGTTCCACACTTCCTTTATTGTGATACGGATGAATGCATTATTTATGATGTGTGCTTCCTTCATGAATGAACTTTCGTCAAATGTTATGATCATTAAATGATCCTTGCACACATGAATTGTTACTGTAGAATCAAACCAATATCACATCTTCATCCAAGTCATATTGACATCAGATATCATCAAAAATATATTTTCTTTTACCAACATATTTTCATTGGGTTTGTTTACTTTCTTAAAATGGAAAAAATATCCAATGAAATTCACTGGTTTTCCATAGAAAAAACATTATCCTTTATCCTTTGATGGAATTTATTTAATCCTGAATTGTTGAACATTCTTCTTGACGTGTAAGGAATTTTTCATTGGTGTCTTTTCATCAATGATATTAGCCTTGGTATCAAATACAAAATTCATAATCATGTCTCTCAACATTGATTCTTCTTCAATGTGAAGAAGATTTTAAAATTATTTCAAGGAAATATTCTCATTATTTTTAATGGGTGATTTACTAAATTCATTACACATGGGTGGTAATTTAGAAATAATTTCACCAAAATGGAAAGTTTATGGTATATTAATTTTAAGGTAAATAATCATGTTTGTTCTAATTCTGAGATCAAGAACTTTTTCTGGTAGAAACTTATTATAAACCATCTTGAATTTAAGATACATTGAAAAAAGAAATTTATGGTACCTTATTTGATAGGTTTATACTTAAATTTGAGTGAATTCCATATCTCTTGAGTGTAATTCATTTGGAAAAAATATTCATAATGGAGATTATATAATGTGTTATGAATATTTCCTTCACACCAAACCTCATCGTCCTTACATTTTTCCTCATTGCGTGAATGTATTCAACTTGATTCATGTCAATGGATTTTTCATCGGGATTTGGAGATAGCTAGACGAGATGAGATGAAGGTTTGGTTCTAGAATTTATATAATATTCAAAACTATAAGAAGAATATTTATCACCTCTTTCAATTAGGATAAGTTGTTTTCTCCAAAAAGGTCTGGTTTGACCATATCTTTGTTCATCACTAAAAGGGATTCAGACTCCACATTCTATGTTCTGCTTTCTTCAAACTATTTTGATTATGGGAAATTAAGAAGGTAGACTGTGAAGATAGTATACTTTTTTAATATTTATTCATGAATGATATTCAATATCCAAAATTTCTTCATCCACCCCCACCCCCTTGATGTAATGGGGTTCTCGATGGTAATTTCCCAAAAGGATTTCACTATGATGTTGGGAATGTCAAACATTAAAATTCAGACATCTCCACAATGTCAATGCTAAGATAATATATATACATAGTTTTAGATTTTTGATATTAACTAAATGATATCATCGTTAAACTTATTTATATATCAAAAAAATATGTGATTCACACCAATTAGATCTCACCATTTTAGACAAAATACACTTTTATTCAATAAAAAAAAAGAAACTTTTGGAGAGAGGAAACATACCGGATTTAATATTTCGAAATCTGATCATTATAAATAATGTATTAATTAGTCAGTTTAATAAAAAAATTGTTTTTTTTATATATTTATATATCAAAACCTCTTACAAAAAATATATATTTTTAAATAGTTTCAAAACCAATTTGGTATATATATTCTTTTGTGTAAAAAACCATTTCAAAAGATCTTTTTAATAAGGAATGAGTGTTTAATCATATTTCCAATGTGTTATTCCACATGTTTTTTTCCAACTCATAAATCCTCACCGTCATAAAATGTGGGTCCCACCAAAAATGATTTTATTTATTTATTTTCATATAACTATAAAATCTGATACTTTTGTGAGTCCCTCTTCTTGATCCACTCCATGTTTCGCATTTGTGTAGTTTGTTCTGTGAGTCATAGTATTATTCCATTTTCTAATAGCCCCATGTTCCACAAAAACTCTCTTCTATGATCTATGAGGTGTCAATTTTTTGTGATCTATGACAAGAAGAACTTCCACAAGTGGTGAACCCTTTCCGATAATCGAGATTTTCCATTAGTGGAACACCTCTTCCACGGTCCAATATTTGGTAAACAAAGACCACCTTTTCATTTTTTTATTATATTCCATTAATTTATATGATATTTTTATTGACATCCAACTACTTATTGAGTTCATGGAGCTCTATAGGTTCCATCCTATAAGGAGTAATGGACACTGGTATCACATTAGGCACTTGGATGATAGTGAAATAGACCTCTCTCTCAAGAGGTAAGCTAGAGAAAAAAAATCCAAGAATACATCTCTAAAATGATACAAAATAGGAAGGAAATCATCCAGTTGCATTCCCTACTTATTCATAAAGAGGATTTTTATCTGAGTTATCAACCTACATAGCCTTTAATGCTTGGGTGCATCTCGAATAGCTTGAGTAACCAATTTATCTCTATGTATATACGTGATACCCTCAAGTTATGTAATGTAACCCTATTGATAATAGTATTACACTTGGGAATAATAAGGAATAAGAAAGTCCTTACCAAGAATGAAATCAAAGTCATTCATCTTGAGGATAATGAAATTCCATAGTAAATGGTACCCACTTATCTCAAGGGGAACCCCTTTCACTGGTGTATACCCTCATAATGAACTCCCAGAGGTGTGTTGAGAGACATGATTCCACATAATTACTCTATAGATATTCCCATACTCTTTGTAACTATAGAAGATATGAAGGAAATTGATGGACCTATATAAAGTTGGGAAAAACTGAATTAGAGTTTACCATGAGAATATCTATTATAGTTTAAGGTCTCAGATTCTACTCTTCTAGAGTAGGATGCACTGCATAGATATTGTCTAAACCATGACCCTAAGATACTACATAACTAGCATAGGTAAGTCCATTTTACCAATGCTTAATCTCTGAGGCCGGACTACCTCAGCCATGGCCACCTCCTCTACCTAATCAGCCAATAGAAGACCAACTTCTATCTTGACCTAAAGTCACTGATCCTATGCCAAAAGTTGGTGATAGCATAGAAACCTATTCATTGGTCATAAGATGAAGGGGATGATAAAGAATCTTTAGGTTTCCCATCCTTTCACAATCTCGAAACATGATCAGGATCCTCATAGATTAGGGATTAGAGTATCTTTCCTGGCCACACTAGTGACACACCAATTAGTTGTTTGTTCATGACTCTAGGCTAGTATTTCCCCCACATGAACCCTTAAATCGAAATTTCTTATTTCATGAAAAACCACATACCTATTTGGATACTGAACTAACCTGACTAACATTGTCATATTCCCTCAGGTTCGGCCCAGTGACGAGGGTCTGGTTCACAATCTCAGAAACTGTGGCCATTCGAAAAATGTCCACCTATGATCGGATGTCATAAGAAATCCCATCCTAAAATCACCTCATGGTTGTCATATGATATCTATTCAAGGACGGTGAAAAAATTCTATAATTCAGTAAAGCATGCTGATTAATCTATTACCAACATTTCACCTTTCTAAAAGTGAATGATCTCCTAAGAATAGTTTGTTCTCAAGGTCTGCGGAAAGAAGAAATCAAAAATATTTGTCTGGAAGTCCACCCATACCATTCCCCCGATATCAAATAGCATAATTAAGGATGTACCAAAAATTATTGGAGGATTCACAAAGCATATAAGTATAAATCTTAACTCTCTCCTACGGAGGTGTCTCGATATGCTCAAAGATAGACATCACGACCTCTTGCATTGATTTAATTGCCTATGGTATTCCATATCCCAATAAAGTGGGAGGATATTAATATTGGAACTCGTGAGTAATATCATCTATGGTAGGGGTATGTTGAGAAGCACCATGTACCGATTGCATGAAACAAAATTAGTTGTCATGGAAATGAGCATCGACTCCCATTAGAAGATCTGTAGGATGTACCCCATGTGGATATGTAGGAGGTATCATTGGTTGGTCAGGTCCTACCACATATAGAATGTTCTCATCCCCACCCTCATGGAATACTACACAAGGAATTCATGGTGGAATATCTCTATATTTTCTTAGCACAATCCTCAGACAAGGTTTATAATAGATAGGGAAAATCAATAACAGGAAAAGGCATGATCAAATCCTTTTTATAATGAACCACGATTATTTTCCTACTCCTAAGGCCAGCTCTAGGTTCCATGTAAGAGTCAGATAATAACCAGGAGACACATCCAACTTACCTTTACTAAGTTCTGGTCAAGGTCAAGGTCTCGTATTAAACATTTCAGGTGACCATTTAATTTTAAAGGTTATTTTGGTATTATTTTTTTCCTTATTTACGTATTTAAATCCATTTAAATGGTTGAATTAGATGGATCACAATTTCGAATTTATAAGTTCCCATACACCTTATAATTTTGAATATGGAAATCCACTTAATCCTAACCATTACACATTCTAGCCCATGTGATCAAGGGGGCATGGCTCCACATTCCATAACTGGATACTTATGGTGATGACTTTAACCTTCGTAGGAAAACACTGTTAGGTTATGGAAGGAAAAATTATTTTATATTATGTTTTTCATAGTCCACCAAGCAATGTAATCACATTTTGATATATATATATATATATCAATCAGGGAACTACAACAAGAACATTAACCACATGAAATACACCTAGAAACCTAAATATGGAATTGCATAATGCATGACATTTAAATCATATGGTGCCTAATATGATGCAAGATATTTAATATACCCTCCTATCCTTGGTCTAGGGTAATGCAACCCATGATATGAATAATTTTTATCAACAATAATAACATCACAAAAAAGTGTGTCATCCAAAGGTGAAATCAATGAAACTACAATAAGAACATGAAATAACTACATTTACACATCCCATTTAATTTGGGTTACCATTGTACATGGGTTAGATACTCTCAGTAATAGGATCATAACCAAATTTCTATATCATGGTATCATTTATAATACCCAAATAGTAAGACAAAAGGAAAAAGTGTTATAATACTACTTTGTAGCATCCCTCCTTCAATTCGACTTGGTGGTGCCCCGAGACAGAGGCCACATTACCTCAAGCGCACCTCCCCAAATTCCAGAGACTACTGAATAGAAGCAAGGGCCTATGGTGTGTTCGAGGGGAGACTATGCCCTAATTGATTAGAGTGTCATGTAACAGTATATAAAAAATAAGAAATAGCATAATCAGACCTTATATGACTGAAATAGAAACCCATCATAGTGGAAGTAGTAATAAAAATCATGCAATAGTGGAAATGATAAATTAATAGCATCTAAACTATGTAAACAGTATGTGTAAGATGAATAAAATATAGATAAAAATGGTGATTGTGATCTGGTAGCTATAAAAAAATGGGTAAACAATGATTTTTGAATACAAACATATACCACACGCTATAACAAAAATATAAAAATACAAAAAACAGTTACTACTAGCATCGCAAGCATAGGCTTGGTCCTCTTCTCTAGTTCACCATTCTAGTACAAGTAATCAAATATCAGAAGTTGGCCAATTCCCTTTATCTATACCAACAATCATGAAGTCTTATTGGGAACCAAAGGAGGCCCAATATGTGTGTGAGAAATACTCAATAGGTCACCACCAACAGTGTCTAGATCAATCTAGTACATATATTAGAAATGAATAGTTTTCCAAAGCTAGATAAATAAATAAATTCGATATTAAAAATAAATAATATGAACTACATAGGGACCCAAATGGGACACCCATCATGATCTATCTGCTTCATCCTAAGTTGGGTGAGTATGAACCAAGAAATCCTACATGAGTAAGGTGAGAGGAATAATATATAAAGAGTTGGACTGTCCCCAAGCTTGTGATTTGGATTTGCAGACATGTCCCTAAATTTCAAATTTCAACTTGTCATTTTTTAATTAAATTTTTTCATTGAGTTTAATAAGATGCACCCTGAGCTCATCCAAGGTAGTCTAGGTTGGACCCCAAGTATCACTACACCCATTTGTGAAATCCCAAGTGTCACTCCAGTCATGGTGTGATAACATCGTGAACTAACCTTCAATTTCATCCATAGTATCACACATTGGGTTATAAGTCTCACTCCTGGCATTGTACAACCATTGTGACATTTATCCCATCCATGGGGTCTCGCATAGAGAACCAGTGTCACTCATCTAGAGTAAAAATGTAAAACGCAAGTTGAGCTCATCCTATTCTTAACTAGTGTTTACCCAAATGTGTTTACAAATCATTAACAAAATTCAATCAATGGAATGATGATCCCAACCAAAAGGTCCTTAAGTTGGAACTCATTATATCACCATTGGCATAAGGTGAGGGTATGGTATTTTTATAAAAACCCTACCACTTAACAAGAATGTAATTCAGATATTTTAGATATATTATCCATTTAATTTATGACTTGGGTATAAGGGACTAATTCATGGACCATCACTTTATTCAATTTAATTCATTAATCCAAGGAATTTATTACAAGGGAAAAAATCCAAAGATGTGGTTTAAAAAGTTACAACGGAATAATATAGGGTATAAAGTACTAGCCATTCCAAATAGGGTTTCATAGAAAAGGATTTCATCATATAATGTGATTCTCTGCTAGTTAGAATCATAATACACAAATGAAACCATTTGGAATAAATTATTGAAGGTTTTCGATGCATCATAGAAGTGGTTCATCATAAAAAATAACATATCATGTTATTAAATGAATTAAAACTAGTGAGAAATAACTATACAACATTAAATAGGTTCATATCACTTGCCTCATCCAACTCTGAAACTTGAATCGAGCCAGAATGATAGTTATTGGAAGAATCATCAAATGCCCGAAAATGGAGAAAATGATCTTGCAGAAAAATTGCTCAAAAGAAAAGAATATAGACTATAAATATAAAAAATATAATTTTAGAGATTACCTCAATATTTTTTATGGATCTTATGGCTAGCGATTTGGATACCGGAGGGAGGAGATAGCTTTATCCCTAGGAGAGATTAAAGGAAATATTTCTAGAGGATATGAGGAGAATAAATCCACTGGGAAATATGGGATAAATAAGGGGTTTAACTTAAAAAAAAGTCAGTGTTGTTTCATGAAATCACCCACATATAAAGGGGTGCATGGTTTGGTTTCACGATTGTCTTAACTGTGCGCCAACCATGCATTGGGGCACTTCCCATGGAGGAAACATGTAGAGCTAAGCCTAGGGTTTTGTTAACCATGTGAAACCTGTGAAAAACACCATTTCAAACTGTCTAAGAAACATTTAATGGGTGTGAGGGTATCCTATCATGGTTGAAAGGAAACTATGTGGATTCATAATCCCCTATTGTTTGATGTTTCATGATTAGAGAAACTATGTAGGTTGGGAAACACTATTTCTTCTAACGGTGCAGCCCAATTTGCTTCTTCAAACAATGGGGCTCTAGGCTAAGAACAAGACCCAAACACCATTGGGACCTCCATAACACCCTTATGAAGCATTTGAATGTCAAAATAAAGGAATTAAAAAGGAAAAAATTGTCCTTACCATTGATAAATGTGTGGATGTCACACTACATTTCCGGACTAACCCTGCCAATTGAGTCTCATAACGAGGTCACTAATTTTAACAACCTAACCCAAAGATAAAAAATATATATGGTAAAGATAACATAGAGATATGAGGGTAAAACCTTTCAAGAATCAACCTAATAGGTCCCTGATCCTCTAAAATAATCCTCATAAGGACTGATCCCTGGACGACATGATGACAATGTAAGAAGAACGATGAACTCGCACTAACTAGGCATCTGTATATGGTAAAACCCCCATATAGATCTATATTTCTATAAAAATTTATGTTTCCATAAAAATAATAAAAATAAAACCAACTATATAAACTAAAAAAGTATCATCTTCAGACGTTGACCTATGAGGTTCAATGTTATTTTCACACCATCGTCTCAACGATCTACATCATATCATAATCATGTGGTCCAGTTAGGTAGAATTTCATTAACAGATATGTCCAAAAACAATTTAGATATTGTTAATGACACATTAAATAACGTAATATTTGTAATAAACCCCTATTGGGGTCCATTAGATGGTAATCATATTCACTACCGACCTACTAGGGTCACTGCACCTTCTATTCATTGACACCGAGCCATCAGTTTCACCATCAAATGTCTCAATGTAGATCAACATCACATTCCATCAGAATGTAATATAAATTAAAGTATTCCAAATTTTGTATAATTATACCTAGAACCTATATAGGGAATCATCATTTAAGTTTTTGTTGAAAATTTAAACAATTGGCATATCTTATCTGTAATAATCACACAATATGAGGTCGATAACATGTGTACCCAACATGTCAAGTACAATTCAAGAGATGCCTCTTAGATTATACATCCAAGAGTCAAAACCAATAAATTTCCCATTGATAATGTTCCAAGATCCAGAAATATATAATAAATCATAAAATAACTACAACATGTGCATCACTCCAATGAAAATCACATCTAATAGTAACATCACAGATGAAGAACAACAATCCCACCTCTTTGTGAACTATGACTTCTTACTAGAACAAGTATTATTGAAAATCCATTACAATAACCATAACATGTTTCCATTAATTCCTAGTGCCCCAAAATAGTATATCATATATAACAATACAACAAGAAAATAAATACCACTGATACCAATTTTTAGTTTCCTAACTGGGGTTCCACTAAACCGGTGACCCAAGCAGGTTCACCACAAGTCATCAACCACATTTTCCCATATGACAGAGGCTTATAACAAGTAGAAATGTTTAAAGGTGGTATATTGGGGAGATTATACCCCCATATCAGTGTAAAAATAGTGTAAATAACTATATATCATCCAATTCATTAATAAATAGAGTGTGGAAGCATTAAATAACTGAAATAGAACATGCTGCAGTAATAAATGAAATGCTACAGAATCATAAATATACAAGTCAAGAATACATCACTGATCACCCACTAGGATGACCATACATGCATGAGTACATAAAAGGAACCAAAATTAAAGTAAAAGTATCTAGAAATAACTTCGACCATAACCACATACATGGTATCCACATACAAAATCGAGACATCAGGATCGATCATCCCCGAGCCTCATCTTATCTTGTGTCTATAATCAAGGGAATGTCTACTCATGTACCCCAGTGTAATGGTTTCCCAAGAAGGGTGTCGGTAAAAAACACGATAGGACCCCATAAACGAGGTTCCACATGTAGCCAATAAGAATTTAGTGTAAGTATATGTGATCTACTCAGCAGGATAAAAAAATATTAAAAAAATAACTAACAATTTAAAAAAATAACAATTCCACAACTGATCCTTGAGCCTGTGATACCGATTATCTAAACGTGAAAACCATATTGTAGAAGTTTATATATGAATTTATATTTATATTTCCTCATAATTATATATATATATACTTTATTCGCATATATATTTATATAGGAATGGATGTAAATTATAAATAACTCATACCAGAGTAGATCCAAGGATACATGATCCATTCAACTAGACATATTACGAGAAGTTCATTAAGGTAGATGTTGTAACACTCAATCAATGTATAATTAAGTGGATCCTCAGGTCTATAATCATGATTAACAATACCTACTTTGGATAGTGTTGAGAATGCCTTTGAGAAATATACAATCACCATATGGGGGATACATTTCCTAGCCCAAGTATCAACCGAACACACCTCCAATAACTAAAATGAAGAATGTATTATACTAATGGAAAATTCTGTAAATGTTATCTGAGATGGATTTTATGCAATAAACTTATTTAAATCTATTTTGATGATTGAGAACTAGGTCTCGGTCTATAGGAGGTCAATATATTAGATATCAGATGAACCCTAAGGGTTTCACCCTTAGGTGATATGTAAGTGATGTTCTCAGTATCCATGTACATTATCAGTATAAATTAATGAAAAAAATGTATCATCAGCCCCATCCCAAAGAAAGTACCTTGAGGTGATGTGATAATAGTGTGTCCACCCAACCCTAGGGAGCATCCTAGGTGTCACTCGAATATATTGTAATCATACATCGATTATATCATTGATGTGAAGTGCCATCTATAACACCAAAATCAAGTAATTAATCAGGGAGATAATAATCTTCACCATCACTCAAGTGAGAATAGTCATCCATGATTATATGTCATATCAATGGGGAGGACTTCAATGTCCACCCCTGAAATTAAGTAATTGATCAGGTATAGTGTAATCATCCTCATATCTCTAGTATCATATTAAAAATGGATTCCATGCCAAAGATCATAATCAATAAGTCTCCAAAGATATATCTCATGAAGTAAATCCATGTATTCCAGAAATAATTTAAATAAATAAAAATATGAGAACCTGGATCCCAATAAATATGTCGAGGAACCCCAATAATTATATAATAATAAAAAAATTCTTAAAATATAGACCTCAGGATATATGTCCGAGCATCTTAATAAAAAAATTCACACCATGTTAGGCTCATCGGCCAACTACTCAGAAGAACCTATGGTAATCATGACTTACAATTTTGGTGTTGGTTTTAAAGTGACAAACACTATCATCCAAAACAAAACTCATAATCCACTACCTTGAGGTGGGTCAATCATCGAGCACCAACTTGGTCCCCTAAATAAAATATAGGAGAGGCATCTTACCCAGGATTCTCATGGTCCACGGTAAATAGAGGCATCCCAATTAGGGTCCTCTAAGTAATTATGTAATAATTTCATCACCCTTTAGATTATAAAAAAATAATTAGAAGAATCCCATATGGGATCCTTAGTCGTTTTCACAACCATAAGTTGTAGGGTGAATGTAACACCTCGACCCAGAAGCCCGAATTCGGTGCATTACATTATTACATTGGAATTATTACAAGAAAAAAATATCAATGGGATGATTAGTTTATAAATATTTTATGACTAGATTAAATACATGATAATTACGTTACAACATGAAATGAAAAAACAACAACATAACAACTCCATTGGAAACCTTCATAACTCCAAGATGATCCCTACAATTTATCCATAATATACATCTTCACATTGTGGGGAAAAATAAATATAAGAAAGTGGTGAGCTCATTTGATTAGTAAGGGAATTTAATATAGTGAATGTAATAATATACATAAACACCAAGCATGGTGAGAAACTGCAAACACATGGCTTTAAACATATACTTAGACATAGTATGGAAGGAATAAAAGATGAATAAAAAATTCCATAATAACCATGGATATTCTACTTGTTGAATATTCACATGGACTATCAGATAATAGTTCCATAATTAGGTAATAAATATGATAGACATTATGAAACATACCATCAAGGCCTATACAAATTCACTTGAAACTGATTAAGGTCTCACCCAAAACCATATCCGAAAATGGGAAAGTCCTCGTCAATGTCCATATCTATTTTGTCTCATGAGACCAACTGATGCATCGAGGGGCTATATAAGGACCCAAAAACAACTTTCCAAGCCCAATTCATTCCTAATATAAATTATATTAAACAAAAACATCATATACATATGTAATGTAAATAACATTCCATAATTTGTAAACATAATTACTAACCATCTTGAGTAGTATGTTGAATGGTAACAAGATAGAAAAACCACAGTCCAACTAATCATAATATATTTAATAAAATATAGTAGATTATAATCATAATATATCAATATCAATAAATAATAATAATCAATAGTGTTTTTGAAATAGATGAAAATACTCTAATAAAATCTTCAAGGAATTCTTGAGAGAAATATGCAGTTTACATAGCAAACAAGAGTTCTTTTAAGAAAACTCATTTTCATTTTTTATGATAGTTTGTATATAACTAATAATGAAAAAAAAATATTTTTTTCATGAAAAAATTAGTGTTTTTCTAGAAAAATAGTTTCTTCAAATAGATTATGGATGGTACTTGATAATGGGTAAGAAACCAAGATGTTCCCTTTAATCAGGCCTGCGTATCGTGAATAATTAAGAGGGGAGCCTTGAAAAAAAATTATTATCCCATAAAATATTGATGAACTAATATAGATATTAGATATTGGAATAAATATATATATATATTATTGAAGAATTACACAAAAAATAAATAGGAATTACAATAGGTTAAAGATAGAGAAAGAATAACCTGATGAAAAAAATGAAGGTTCGGGTAGAATCCCTTACCACTTTGTAATAAATCAAATATTATGCCCCAAAATTAATAATCATCAAATGATTAATTAATTACCATGAAAATAAATAGATTAATTATATGATTCATCAATTGTTAGTAGACATACACCATACACAAGAAATAATGGTGGACAAAGAATATCCAACAAAAATTGAAGTGTGATGAGAAAACCCTAACCTTATATCTGAATGAAATCAACACTTGACCATAACATCTTGGATAATAAAATTAAATCCATTAATTAAATTAGTTAAAATCTTATATTAATTTATTTTATTTATAATATTTTTATTAAGTTCATTCATGGATTTTTTTATGAGCTATACGATATAATTTTATCGCTCCAGTGCGTTCATTTTCATGGTTTCCATGATTTGTTCGCTTGTTTTTATGTAATGGAGTTCATGTAAAATGGTTATAATTCTACAGAATTGAAATTAAATGTTATTAATGAAAAAAATAATTTTAATTGATTGAATGAATCAATTTTTTCCATATATGAGGATGAATTATTAGATAACGTGTTAATGATAATCATTTATCTTAATTTTAGCGGTTTTTTGATCACAATAAACTAAATTTGTTATATTATTTAATATCATGTATATAAAATTATTCCAAAACCAAAAAGAGTATACAATTATTATTTCATAATCTTTTTAAACCATAAAAATGGTTTCATTACCTGCCTTATAGGATGAATTGAAGGACTAATGTTTGTCATCCATGAAGGTTATAAATCTGCACCTCCCAAATGAGGGTTTTTTTAAATAAAAGAGAGAGAGTAAGGAGATTCGATAATGGATATTGAAATAACCTAAAACCATTACAGAATATATATGATACTGGAGTTATCATGATCATTTTTATAGAGTATGTGATGATCGGACAAGAAAATTGAAATAAATTGAAATGAAATTAAAAGAAAAAGGAAGAGGATTTACCTCTTGAATTATCCTCCTTGAGAACCTCCTTAGGGGAAGGGGTTTCGGTCTTTTGGAAAGGCAATGAGATCAAGGATGTGGAGAGAGACTAGAGAATAGTATTTGGGTATAACTATGATAATATTCATGGATTATAGGTGTGAGGAGAAGAAGGGGTGATGGGGGATATAGTGGAGTAGAGGGGCGATTTACCATTATTTTATTCATTATTTTATTATTTTTCTCAATAAAAGAAATAATATTGATTATTTTGACTCAATATAGTAGTGAGTGATTGTGAGTTAAAATTAATGGTGCTAAAATGATGAAAATATCACCCATGACATTATAATTCATGTATTTAGAATTTATCATAAATTATCATATTTTACTATTTACAAAAAATTCAAGTGTTTTAGGAAAAAATTAAAAACTCACATTATACACTTTTCAATGTTTATAATTCAAAAATGAAAAATATTTTTAAAAAATAATTTTTTAAATATTAGAAATTTAATTTTTAATTGAAATCATCATTTACTTGAAAAATACAGTTTTTAGAATTAAAGCTGCTTTTATAACACCCTGAAAAATTAACTAAGGTCTTATTAAATTATCCTAAAATCATAAGAAAAAAATACTGTTTTCGGAATACATTTATGAAAATTAATTTTCTTTTAAATTAATTTATGAAATATAAAAATGTAATTAAATATATATTTCTCATAAAAATACCAACACTTAATTAAATATTTTTAAAATATTTACTAACTTATACCATGATATATTTATATCATACATTCATTTATAATGTACCTAAAATATATTTATACTTTAATGGGTGAGGTTTCTTTTAATAAGGGTTATATTACTTTTCATAAGGATAACATTCCTTTTCATTAGGGTCAAGTTACTATTCACCAAAAAATAAGTTGATCCTATCAAACTCTTAATATCTTACTGATCATAACTGTGTATGTCTGTTTTTCGAAATTAAATTTGTAGAAGTACAAAAATAATTTATATTGTCTAGGTTATAAAAAATGTTGTTTAAATAATTAAAAAGTGTTGTTTCTTAGAGGCCCAGTTTTGTTTGCATTACATTCTATATTAAATTTATTTTTAAATCATTGGGGCATTAAGTTCTCCCCTCCTTCAATAAATTGTGTCCTCGCAATTTTGAAATTTCACTTTGAAAAAGGAATAAATTGATACTATAAAATACCATTGTGGAAAACCCACAAATGAAATAAGGTTAATAAATTATACTCTTAATGCGAAGTTCACCACCAAATTAGACTTTTGAATAAGAGTTCATTGGTCAAAAGTGAAAACACGGACATGTAAGAGAATTATAAATACAATGTTCTTATGGATTGTGATAGAGAACATGGTCAAGAGGAGGTTAACAATCACAAATCCATAAATCTATTTTGATATAAGGGACCCTTTGATTCATTAGAAAAGAAGGCACGAGGATAAAATATATATTTTTGGGTTGTTAATATCCTTTCCCAATAGCCGAGAAATTATTTCACTCTATAATAATGTACGGAAATATAAGTACATGATACGTTTCTATTAATACAATCTTATTCTTCTACTGTTCCTTTAAACATTCCTACATCAATTCATGGAACAAGCTATATCATAGGGTGATGTAATAAAATAATCTCTAAAACCTTTTCCAAAGATGAAATTAACCCATTTTATAAGTGGTTAACTTTTCCAAAATAGCATGATCCAAAACTTTAGAAATAAGGTCACTGAATTTTCATAATGAACATATTAAAAAACATGAATTGGTCTTAATAATCACATAGAAACATGTGGCTAAATTCTCCTTTTATTAACCTAAATCATGGTAATAACAAGAATTACTATAAAACCATATTTAATACGTTCATTCTTCTTTATTAATTATGTAAAACATAGTAATTTGGATATATTTTTTATATCCAAACTGTTGTAAACTCTACCACTTGTTCAAAATTCCATTATTTAGATCCAATATAGTAAGTGATATCCAATCTATGTTTTCCTTATCAATCATCTCTTTTATCCAAAATTGATATCTTAGTATCAGGAACATATTAATGGTTATCTTTCATCAACCATATATTTTTCAAGAAGTGAAACCTTCCACTGAGTCACTTTTCCTTTGTACCATCCATCATACAACCTCAAATCCTAAAAGAAATAGTAATATAGTATAATCCTTATATATTTTTTAATTCATAAAACCAATAAATCATTGATTAAAATACTCAAAAACATAATTCTTGTATATAAACATAAGAACATTAATCATTCCTCCTAATCCATGGTAGTATCATAATCATGACCCTAATACATTTTTTTTCTTTTTGTGTATATTCCTTTTATGCATGGGAAGTTGATATGTGTTGTCTCTGAGATCCTTGCAATTGAATAATTTTACATTGAAAACCCTTTTTTACCCTTTAAAACCCAATCATAGTGGCCTCTATCTCCACACATGTAGCATACTACTATTCCTTTCAATCAAGTACCAAGGTATTTCTTTCCACAATTATCACATGTGGGAAAATAATACTTTCCCTTATTTCCTTTATCTTTCAATTTCCCAGCTTTCCTCTTCTTTTCTTGCTTCCTTATGAATCCATATTATTTAGGAAAATTTATATCCTTCTTGTTAAAACACTATATTATCTCCTCATATGATGGTAACGTTTGAGAGACTTATTCCCTTCAAATGATTTTCTTAAACCCATCATGGAAATTACCATTCTTACTCTTGGGATTATGTGCATTGATGCAGTTCCCATTCCATCTAGTATAAGTCATTTCTTAAGAATGTAATACTCTATATTTGATATTAACATTGTCAAAAAATATATAATCCCAATAATAGTGAAATACATAACATAAATTGATAAATTTATGCCTAACTAATCTCATAATCATAAACATGATTTATCTAGTGAAATATTTTCTTTTAATCATTTTAAATTTTTTTTATGGAAAATGTAAATTATATTAAGAATATCCCCCATGAGTGTCAGACCAGATTCATAGTAAGTCATGTTATTGAGTACTGTGTTACCCTGAGTTAGGCCCGAAATACCTTGTCGGAGTTGCTACCCCTATGTGCATTTGTTCTAGAACCATATCAACTTGTAGTATCTAGATAAGGATACCTTATCCTGGAAGGTACATATAATCTATACCTTACCACAATTATATTGTTGTATTTTAGGCTTAACCAAAAATTCAATCTTAGGGTTTTTTTTCAATTCTATGTTTTCTAAATCTAGTTTCCAAGGTTGATGCTAAACATGCTTTGATACTATCTATAATGCCCCGACCCCAGAAGCTTAGAGCCAGTGCATTCCATTATTACATTGGAAATATTACAAGGAATAAAATCTCAAAGTACCGATAGTCTAAATGTACTAGAATACCAGATTATATAAATAAAAATTACATTACAACTTGAAATGAATATAGAAACATAGTAACTCCAGTGGAAACATCCATAATTCTAAGATTACCCCTACAAGTTATTCATAATATACAACTTCTTATCCATGGGAAAAATAAACATAATAAAGGGGTGAGCTAAAATGACCAGTAAGGGTAAGTAATAAAATGGAAGTAATCATAAACATAAACACTAGGCATGGTGAGAAACTAAAAACACAGGCCTTTAAACATATTCTTGGGAATTATAAATAATTCCATAATAACCATGGATATTATACTAGATAAATAATAACATGGAATATCAGTTACTTATTTCATAATGATGGAATTAATATGACATAAATTATGAAACATGCCATCAAGGCCTTATCCAAGACATCTAAAAATGATTAAGGCCTCGGCCAAAACCATATCTAAAAATGTGCAAGGCCTCAGCCAAGTCCATATCTGTTTTGTCTCATCAGACATATCGATGCATAGAGGGGATATACAGGACCCAAAACATCAATTTATTTGTCCGATTTAATCCTCATATGAATTGGATTAAATATAACAACCATATACATAATCGATGTAAATAACGTTCCTCAATAAAATAAACATAATTACAAACCATTATGAGTATTATGGTGAATGGAAACAAGATAGAACATCAACAATAAAACTGATCATAAACCATTTAAAAAAATATGTTAGATTATAATCATAATATATCAATCACAATAAAAAATATAATATAAAAGGTGTGTTGAAATTAATTAAAATTCTCTAATAAAATCATCGAGAACATTGTGAGATAAATACACTTTTTTACTTTACAAAGAAGAGTTCTATTAGGAAAATTATTTTTTATTTTTGTGATTTTTTGAATAAAAATTACAGTGAAAAATATAGTTTTTAATGAAAAAGTGGTTATTTTTTAAAAATAGTGGTTTCTTAAAACAAATAATGTATGAAAGCTGATAATATGTAAGAAATCGAGACATTCCCTTTAATCGGGCTTGCGGATCGAGAATAATTTGGAAGGGAACCATGGAAAAAATTTATTATCCCATAAAATATTAATGAAATTATCTAGATATATGATATTAGAAAATATAAATAGATTATATAATAAGTAAACAAATAAATATGGATTACATTGGGGTAAAGATAGCAAAAGAGTAACTCTATGGAAATAATGAAGGTTCAAGTAGAATCCCTTTCCACATTTTAATCAATCAAATCATACTCCCCAAAATTAATTACCATCAAATGATTCATTAAATACCATGAAAAAACAATATATTCAGGATATTATTCATCAATGGGATTTATACATACACCATACACAATAAATAGTGGAGAATAAGTAATAGCTCCAAAAATAGAAGTGAGATGAGGAAACCCTTACCCTATGTCCGAATGTGTTCAACACATGACTTTAACATCCTGGATAATAAAATTAAATCCATTAATTAATTAATTAATAACCCCATGTATATTTATTTTATTTATTATAATTTTATTAATTTTATTCATGGTCTTTTTTATGAGTTATAAGATGTAAATTTATCACTCAGGAGCATTGATTTATTTGGTTTCCATGATTGATTCCCCAGTTTATAAGTAATGAAGTTCATGTAAAATAGGGATAATTATTCAAAATTGTAATTACATGTTATTGATGAAAAAATATAATTGTAATTGGTATTATGTATTATTTTTTCTATAATTGAGAATAAATCATTATATGAAATTTTAATGATTACCATTTAGCTTAATTTTAGCATTTTTTCGATCACAACGAACTAGTTTTGTTCTATTATTTAAGATCATGTCTATAAAATGATTATAGAACCTTAAATAAGATATAATACATATTTTATAATCTGTTTCAATAATAAAAAATGGTTTCATTACCATCCTTGTTGGATAAATTGAAGAACGAAAGTTCCTCATCCATGAAGGTTGTAAATTGGAACCTCCAATATGATGATTTTTTTTAAAATAAAAGAGAGAGAGTAAGAAGATTTGATAATGGATATTCCATCAACATGATATAATAATAGTACATAGATTATTCTATAGTTATCATGATCATTTGGAAAGAGGAGGTGATAAGAGGATATGAAATGAAAAATAAATTGAAATTAAATTATATAATATATGAAGAAGATTTACCTCTTGAATTATCCTTATTTAGAACCTCCTTAGGTGAAGGGATTTTGGTGTTTTGGAATGAACAAGATCTCATGAACATGGGGAAAAACTACATAATAATATTTGGTAGGAAATTTGACAAGCATCTAGGGTTAGAGTTTTGAGGAGAATAGGGGGTGAGGTGTGGTTTTTATAGTTCCAGAGACGGTTGATTTTTCATTATTTTATTCATTATTTTATCATTTTTTCTCAAGACAAGAAATATTATTGATTCTTGTGACTAAATATTGTACTGAGTGAATTTGAGTTCAAAACAATGGTTCTTAAATCAGAAAAACATAATCCATGCCACTATAATTCTTGTATTTAGCATTTATCATAAATTATCGTATTTTACTATTCACCAATAATTCAAGTCTTTTCTGAAAAACTCAAAATTTCACCCAAACCGTTGTTCAAGGTGTAGAATTAAAAAATGAATTCTATTTTAGGAAAATAATTTTCTAAATCTGATAAATATAATTTTAAATTAAAATCATCATTAACTCAAAAAAATATAGTTTTTAAAATTAAAACATAGTTTATAACACCACGAAATTTTAACAAAGGTCTTATTAAATTATCCAAAAATCATAGGAAAAAAAACCCATATATGAATACATTTTATGAAAATTATTTTTCTTTTAAAACAATTTGTTAATTATAAAATTGTAATGAAATATTAATTTATCATTAAAATACCAACAATTAATTAGTAATTTTTAAAATTTTCACCAACTTGTACCATGATATATTAATATCACACTTTCATTTATAAGGTTCTTAATTTTTTAATACTTTCATGGGGGATGTTACTATTCATAAGTGTCATATTAATATTCATAAGGGTAACATTACTATTCATTAGGGTCAAGTTACTATTCCCCAAAAAATTAAGTTGATCCAATTAGACTCTAAATATCATACATATAAAAACCATGTTTGTACATTTTTTAAAATTCAATTCACATAAGTGAAAAAATTATGCCTAATGGCTAGGTTTTAATTGTCTTGTTTAAATCATTATAATGTGTGTTTCCACAGAGGCTCGGTGTTGTGTGTATTACATTATATATTAAATTTATTTTTAAATCCTTGAGGTGTTATAATGAAGCTAGAAAATTGGGGTTTTAGTGAACTTAGAAATTCATTTATTAATATCTACCCATTTTATTTTATTAATCAATTCATCAGATTTAACATCAATAGGGGTGTTTACCTCATGGGAGATCCTTATCATCCATATAACACTATAAACATGCATAAATACTAAATGGGAATTACAAAATTCCACCTACATTTAAGAATCTTTAAAAAATTTATAACAGCCCACGGTAGCCCTATTCATGATTGATGGTGTATATGCCATGACACATCGAAGCTCTTACCTAATAATGTATAGCTCCAGTAGTCCAAAGACATCAGTTTTATCATTAAAAATTAATATAAAAAGAAAACCAGAATGGAATAATTCGTGATATCTCATCATATGCCTATTGCTTGATGAAAATATGAGTAACCATGTGTTGAAGGTCTACTGAGTACCCACGAGAGCATTACCTGGAAAAGCTTTAACCAACGGTGTCAAAACAACCACTAAACATTTTTCGTTTTTTCCTCAATGATTTTGAAAAAATATTGCGGCAAAATACCTCAATTAATCGGCACACAGTGAAGTTTAGATGGCATCTTGGGATGTCCTTGACCAACTTAGAGTAAAATCCTCAACCAAAACAATTGATTCCACCATGCTCTGGTGGAATTGATGAAGAAACCAAAACCAAAACAGCTGAAAATAGGATAAAAAAAAGTGAAATATCATAGAGGTAGGAAGGTGGAATATGTTACCCACAGTTTTCATTGAATCAAACCCAATATCTTTTCAATCAGTGAAGAATGGAGGGATAGAGGATGGAGGATCGATCAAGAGCTCTCATTCATGCCCTCCCACTTCCTGATGAATCAAATGAAGAGATCCCATGTTTAACCTTTTTAAAAATCAATTCCCTTGGGTGTCAAATCATTTACCTATTTTACGGTGTGTAAAATATATGTTACATGAACCAGATACACATCATGAATTCCACAAGGAAATCTCTGGGCTTTCACATCTTGTATTCCCCATGCTACATCCCATGAAACCATTTCACTCTGTGAATTCTATTCATGATGTGAATTTCTTGCAGTATATTATCCCAGCATCCCAGTTGTATGTTCTTCTTTTGGTACTTCCATTAAACCCTTAAGAAATCAATCAATACTTAGAACACATCCAAAAACACCATGTTGGGGCATTAAAACACTCCAAACCACATTCCGATCTCCAGTTCATAAGAAGTCTCATCCACCAATGAAGAAAAATTCAAATTCTCTCAAATTTTCAACCAGATCCAAAACAAAAGATGTTACAAAAGTATTATTCCCGTAATGGAATCAATTTCATCATTAATTTCTCCTTTCATAATGTAACATCTCCAGAAGTCATATCTTCATTACATGTCTTTGGTTCATCTTCTATTGTCAATACCACATGATACTTATTTAGACCATGATTATTTTGATCCTCCGCAATACAGATATGTATGGAATTAGGAGAAATAAAATAAAAATGTATATTTTTTACTTCTAAATTCATGTACAACATTTAGGTTCAAATATAGAATCTCTATTATTCTATAAAATTTTAGTTGAACTAGATTTAGTAATATATTCATGGGTTTGAGGAGTAGTGTCCCCGACATCAACTCTATGATTTTTTTCCAATAAACACTACATCTCTTGATTCAGTAATGGAATTGGATTCCAAATCAATAACCCAATATGATTTTAAATTTACTTTATATCAAACTAAAATACCATTAATCTCTCTAGGAATTATTTTAGGTATTTTAGGATAAATAACTCTATAGTAATCTAAACACCCCCACATTTTAAAATATAAAACATTGAATCTTATACCATTCCAAATTTAATAATCAGATAACTTAACTTTCATAGAATCAATACTATTATGAATATGAAATGCATCCAATAAATATTCTCCCCATAATTTAATAGTAACATAGATTTATTAAGAAAGAAATTTACCATTTCTTCTAATGTATGGTTTTTCTTTTATTCTATCCATTTTAAAGTGTTATGTTTGGAGTAGAACATTAATGAATTATACCAATTTCTCTATAGAAGTAATTAAATTCATTAATAAATTATTCACCACCTATATGTAAGAATAATACATTAATCCTTTTGTTTACTTTATTTTCAACTTCATCTTAATACTTATTAAACATATCAAAATCATCTCCTTTTGTTCTAAGAAGATATATATATGTAAAGATCAACTAAAATCATAAAAAATATTGAATTTTCATCCATGTGATAACAAACCATTTAATTAAAAAATATCAAAAGGTACTAATTCTAGTATATCATAACTTCACTCAACACTTGGAAATATTTTTTAACTACTTTAAATTCTACACATGATTCACATTTATTAAATTCAATAAAAAAATATAATTAAGTCTAATTTCTTCATTAACATTAATGAATTATAATTAACATGTGAAAAATGAACACTCCATAAATTATAGTAATAAATCAGGTAGTAAAAAATTCAATAATATTATTAATTTATAGTTGATAAATTCCATCATTTGAGTACCCCTTCCGCACAAACATTCCTCTATTCGACAATATGTCCTTATCAGAGTCGAATAAAACCTAAAATCACTTCTTACATGGAAGATCAATAGACACTAGATTCATTCGAATATCGATTACATACAACACATTTAGAAGATTTACCCTTTTACGCAAATTAATGTCTAGTTCCACACTTTCTTGATTGGTAACATTGATGCATGCATTATTTATGTTACGTACTTCCTTCGTGATAGTGCCTTCATCAAATATTTTAAACATTAAATGATCCTTGCACACATGCATTGTTACTATAGAATAAAATCAATATCCCATCTTCATCCAAGTCATATTGACATTGGATATCTTCACAACTATATTTTCTTTTACCATCATATTTTAAACGTTTTTGTTTACTATATTCCGATGGAAACATTCCATTACAAAATGAACTCGTCTTCCATAGGAAAAACATTTTCTTTTCTTTTGTGAATGATTTCATTTATTTTTGAATTGTTTAACATTCATCATAACATTTAAGGAAGTGTTAATTAATGTCTTTTACTCAATGATATTAACCTTGGTATCAAATATCAATGTCATACTCAGGTCTCTAAACATGGATTGTTATTCAATGTGAAGAATATTTAATAATTTTTTCAAGTAAATATCCTAACTTCTTTCAATGTGTGATTTACTAAAGGGGTTCTAAATGGGTGGTAATTTAGAAATAATTTCATCAACATGGAATGTTTATGGTATATTAATCTTAAGGTAAAAAATATTATTTTTTATAATTTCGATCTCATGAACTTGCTCCAATAATGGATTTTTATCAACCTTCTTGAAGTTAAGATACACTTCAATAAGAAATTTATGGTACCATCTTCCACTACTATATACTTGAATTCGGTTGAATTCCATATCTCTTGATTGGAGTTCATTTGGAAAAAGTAGTCATAAAGGTGACTTGATAATGTGTTAAGAATATGTACTTGACAAAAAACCTCATTGTCATTATGTTTTTCCTCATTACGTGAATGTATTCGAATTGATTCTTGTCAATGGGTGTGTCCTCGGGATCTGGAGAAGGCTCATTGAAAATGGGATGAAGGTTTGGTTCTAAAATTTATTAAATATTCCACACTGTAAGAGGAAACATAATCTTTTCTTAACATTGGTAGATTTTATTTTCATAAAAAAGGACAAGTTTGACCATTTCTTGTTTCATCATTTTAAGGGATTCAGACTCCATCTTCTATGTTCTACATTTTTAAAATGCTTTTTTTGTTGAAAATAAGAAGGTAGATCGTGAAACTTGTATATTTTTTTAATCATGATGTGTGAATCATATTCCCTATCCAAAATGGATTGATCCACCCCCACTTGTTGGTATATTATTCTCGATGGAAAATTCCCTGAAGGATTTCACCATGATGTATGGAATTTCAAACATTAAATTCTAACATCTTCATACTTTCATTGTTGGGAGAATTTATTTTTTGAGTTTTTTTTAGGAGATTACCTAAATAATATCATCATTCAACTTATTTATAGATCAAAAACTGATGTGATTCACACCAATTCGATGTCTCCATTTTGATCAAGAAATTTTAATTCGATAAAAAGAAGAGATCTTTTAGAGAGAGGATGCATATCATATTTTGAATTTCGAAGCCCAATCGTTGGGACTAATCTTATAAATATCTAGTTTAAAAAAATTATTTTCTTTTCTTTGTTATATATATATATTACAATATTTTATAAAAATTTATATTTTAAAATACATTCAAAACCATTTTGTCATATATATTCTTTTATGGAAAAACCATTTCCAAATCCCTTTTTTATATGGAAATAGAGTTTTATCATATTTCTAATGTATGATTCCACATGTTTTTGTCCAACTCATCAATCCACATATCTATAAGATGCAGGTCCTACAAAAATGGTTTTATTTATTTTTTGGCAATAAAACTATAACATCAGCTAGTTTTGTGAGTCCCTATTCCCGATCAACTCCTTGTAGCGCATTCGCACAGTTTGTTTAATGACTCATGGTCTTCCTCCAGCTTTATTGAGACCCCCAAACTTTTATGATCCCACTCTTTTCCTAAGGGATCTATTTTTTGATCTATCATCCCCTTTTTCCACAAGGTCTCTCTTCCACGATCCATGACATGTCAATCTTCTATGATCATTCACTAGACAATATTTCATGTGTGGTGCACCCCTTCAGAGAACCGGGGTTTTCCATGAGTGGCACACCTCTTTCGTGATATGATTTTTGGTATAAAAACACATTTTTTCCAGATTTTTTATTATCACTAAGATCTGAGCAAGGGATGTGCTGGATTTTATCAGCGCTAAATATAAAGAGATGATAAGGGGGGATTTATCAGTTTTATATAAAATAATTGATAAATTTTTTTAATAAAGAATATTATTAATTTATATAAAATTATTATATTTATATTCAAAATTATTTTCATTTTTATAAATGAAATAAAAAATGTTTTTTATAATTAATATATTTTTATAATAATTTAAATATATATATATATATATATAATGTTTTTAAAAATTATTTCTAAGATTATTGTTAAATAAATATATCTTTAATTAGTTATAATATTATAATAAATTACATTAAATAATAAATATATTTATTATATTTCTTATATTTCTTATGTTCATTATATTAATAATTATATATAAATAGTTTTTAAACATATCTATAATTCTATTTAAAAATAAATAAAATTTTGGTTTCCCATTATTTTGGTCAAAAAATATATTCATGTGTGAGTATAATTGATGTGCATATATATTATGTATTAATCATGAATGTCCATTTATACATTACACACTTCTTATTTTAAATTTTTTCATATGTGATGACTCATTTTATTATCTATACTTAACTAGGTATTCGAGTCCGTTCTATGACAATACATGATTTGCCTGAATAAATCACTCATGGGCCCTCTACTCCAATATGGAACTGGCCCGAAAGCCCAGGTTTCATTACACATGGGAATATGGATGGGAAGTACATAAAGTCTCTTGTTGGTGGGTGATGGCCCACCAATACATTATAACCCCTGGTCCTAAAAACACAGTGTACGTTTTCCTGTGGGGGCATGATTGAGTTGGTTGCGGCTGTGGAGTCAATCGCCAAGGTTTTGGGTTCCAGTCCTTGATATGGAAACACCAGAGATGCCTAAATAAATCACATGTGGGACCTCTACCCCCATGTGGAATTGGATCGAAATCCCAGGTGTTGTTACACTTTGGCATATGGCTGGGAAGCGCATAAAGGCGCTTAGTGGTGGGTGAAGGTTCACCAATACCTTGTAACCCCCTGGTCCTAAAAACCCTGTGCACTTTTTACCAAGGAGGAACATTTGAGTTTTTTATGGCTGTATAGTTCTTCACCAAGATTTTGGGTTTTATTCATTACTATAGAAACACCTGAGATGTGTGATTAAATCACTCGTGGGCCCTCTAATAAGTGTGGAACTAGCCCGAAAGCCCAGGTTTCGTTACACTTTGTCTGTTGGATGGGGAAGTACATAACGTCTCTTGGTGGTGGGTGATCGCCCACCAATACCTTATAACCCCCTGGGCCTAAAAACACGGTGTACTTTTGTAGTTGGGGGCTTACCCTAGTGGTAAAGGCTCATTATAATACCACAACAGACCCGGGTCCAAATCCGAGTGGGAGATAATTTTCGCAGGCATGACTCATGACGTAGGAAAGCGGTGACGTATGCATGACACATACTTGGTGACATAGGAATTATGATGTAGGCATGACACTACACTGGGCCTTCCAGTCAGTTTTTCAATCTTTGGGATATGTTATAGGTCTCATGCCCACTAGGCCTTCGGGCCATGTAATGAACAAACAAGGCTTGATGGGTGGGTTATCCATTAGGGGGGGGTTATGTACCGCCTTTCCATGAAGTGTGTGTGGTGTGTGTGTGTTTAATGTAATTTTACCCCTAAAAACATTATATTTATATTTATAATTATATACAAATATTTAAAAATATATTTAGTTATAGTTATAATTATATATATATATATATATAATTATAAATTTATAATAAATATATTTATTATACGTATAAAGTTATAAATATAATTAAATATTTATATTTTTTAATATATACAAATATTTGTAATAAATAAAAATAGTTATAATTATAATTCTAAATAAATATACACATATTTTTATAATTATAAAATTATAATAAATATTTTACTTATATATATTAATAGAATTATAAATATATTTTTTATAATTTTATAATTATATGTATAATTATAATTATATTTATAATTATAACTCTATATAAAAATATATTTATTCTAATTTCTTATTAAAAATAAATATTTATTTATTTATTGTTATAATTATAAATAAATAAATATATATTTAAATAATTTTAAATTTATAAAAAAATATATAAACTTTTCTTATAAAATTTTATATATTATTAAATAAATATATTTGTAAATATATAAAAGTATTGACAAGTAGAGATAAATATTTATAATTTTAATTATAAATAAATATATATATATTTAAATAATTATAATATTATAATAAATATATTAATTATATATAATAAAAAAATATAAATATAATAGATATATTTTTTATAATTTTATAATTAAATAAATAAATAAATTTATTTATTTTTAGTTGTAATTATAAATATATATATATACATATTAATTTAAATAATTATAAAATTAGAAGAAATATATTTATTATATCTATAATATTATGAATATATATTAATATATTTAATATATATTTAATATATTAAATAAAATAAATATATTTCATATAATTTTATAATTAATTAACTAATTATAAAATAATAAGAAATATACTCATTATATTTATATTCTTTGAAATATATATACTAAATATATTATTTATATATATTTATAAGATTATAGATATAATAAATATATTTCTTATAATTTTATAATTATATAAATAAATAAATATATATATTTATAATTATATTTATAAATAAATATAATTTTTTTAAATAATTATAAAAATATTAAAAATATATTTATAATGCTTATAATTTTATTAATATATATAATTAAAAAAATTATTATAAATTTATAATTATTTTAATACATCTGTATTTATTTATAATTATAAATATATATATATCTCATTAATATAATTTAACAAATATATATTATAATATAAATAATGTATTAACATTATATTGTTTTTAGCACTTGTTAGCATTGATAAAGGTGTGTTTTATTAGAACTTTTGATTTTAGCACTGATAAAACAGACATTTATCGATGTTTTTTAACTAGGGATGTTAAAAGCTTTCCACGATTTTATAAATGAACCTTAATAGTCGGTTTATTCTATGGCACACCTTAAACTTTTATGGAAGTCGACCCATGTGGTGTCGACCCCTCCTCTGTAGCCAACGACCCCTCCTCTACCATCGGCCCCTCCTCTACCACCATGAATCCCTCCATCGCCGCCGCAAAACCCACTTCTACTGTGAACCCATCTATGCTGCGAACCCACCTCCACTGTGCACCAAACCCACTTCTTATAACAAACCCCTTTACTTCTGTGAGCCCTACCTCCATTGTGGAACCCTCTGCGACCTCTACTGTTGATTTCACCACCACGCACCTTGACTCCTCCACTATCGGACCATACTGTCGCCGCCAAGGAGGTTTTTCATTTTTCTAAATTATTACGAATTCCTAATATATAGATTTATTTTGGATTAGTTTTGGTATGTTGACCCCCATTATGTTTTATAATGATGTTTATGTGTATCCCTATGATGGATTTTCATGATGTGATTCATTTTGTGCTTATGGGATATGGAAATTTTTAAAGGAAATGAATGTGGTGTAAGGGATAGGATTTTGATGTTAAACTTTGGGAATTTTTATTGTAATAAACATCCTTTGTTTATTTCAAGAGGAATCATAGGCTAGATACTGGGAAGACATTGGAAATTTCTTGTCCATTTGAGATTATGCAATGGATAGTCTCCCTAGTTGTACGTAATACCTGGATAGTGGGAGGGTTACTAATGAGATAAGGTTTGAGTGATTCAATTGATGAGATGTGTGAACATTCACCCACTGGTAGTAGGTCCACCATTTCATGTATTTTACATATCCCATTAATCTCTAAGGTGGTGTCTCGTTATATGTATCGTATGTTATTCCATTAAATATTTTTTGGAATCTATGTTGTTTATGACTTGGAATGATATGATTTGATGTATTTATCATCTCGTGATTTAGTGTTGATATTAAAAAGTATTTTTCCATCTATTTAGTCAAATTATTAATGAATACCTTTGGTTTTTTTAATTATATTTTACCTTGTTCCTATATTACCTTTCTATTTTGTGTGTTAATGGCTTCAATGGATAGTGGAATATTTTTTTCAAAGTGTCGACCTTTATTAAAAATGCCTTTGAAGATTTTTAAAGCATGGGTGGTTTTTTATTCAAAATAATTATATTTTAAATGTAGATGAATGGGTTTTTAATTGTCATTGTTTTTGTGAAAATATTTTTATACAATGTTTAATAAATGTGGTTTTTGAGAAACTCAATGTTTTATATTTTTTTCATTCTTATATCATATAAATGAAATGAAAACTGATTTTTTTATATTATTTCCAAACTATCATTTTTACTTTCATTTATAAAAGAAATGAATTGGACTCATAGTGGTATCCAACTATGCTATGTCTCACTCACTATATAGCCACACTGGTTGGTATGTAGTCTTCATGTATTATGCATGTTTCATCCATTCTTGGCCTTAGTTCTTGATTTGGTTCCATTATCCTTAGGATGAAGATAGTTCTTGTGATTACGGTTGTGTCTCAAGTGTCACATGGAGATGGAGGTTGGTCCATTAGTTTCAAGTAACCATTTGGCTCATGTTATATTTCAACCTCTTTAGACTCTTGATAATTTTTTAGCTTATTATTTTTGGATTTTTAATGTTATATTAAATGGTAATTTATTGAAAATGACTTTGTTGGAATTTTTTTAATTATTTTTAGCTTTTTATATTCTATTTATGGATGTTTATGATTGAGTTCAATAGGGTGAGGTCATTCGCAATGGTCCTGCATGCCACCCATGATGCTTATTGTCATCCTCAAAGGATCAAGAATGTGTATGTAATTTAGTGGGATTTTTTATTTTTTTATGATTCAACATATTCCAACTATTGGCCTTATTATATTGTGAGTAAAAAATGATGGAATAATTGAATTATTTATATGATTTTGATACATTGTAGATAATATAATTGTAACCAGGAAATAGGGATCTCTAAGAACAATTAGATTTATCTTCTAAAGGAGAATGTGGATGATAGGATATAGTACTATGTGTTTGTAGATGTAAATGTATTTAAATAATTACAAGGATAAAATTTCATGTAGATTTTATCTCCTAATTCAATGAATATAATAATTTAGATAGTTCTTGTCTTGGTATCCATTGAAGGATTATTTCTAGAAAAAATAGATGTCATGGTTATATTCCTTCATGGAGATTCAGAGGAAGAGATATACATAGATCAACTTGAAGTTTTTATACTAAATGGACCATAATGTTCAATTCCAATCTCAAATGGAGTTTTTGTAGTCTTAAGTAGGCACTAAGACAATGTAAATGAAATTTCAATGATTTCATGGAAGAATTAATGTTCAGGTAGTGTAATGTAAATAATTTATAATATATGAAGGTGTATTATGATGAGATTTTTTAAATTTTACTACTTTTTGTTGATGAATTTATCTTAGTTGGATTAATGAAGGAAAACTAGAATAATTGATGATTTATTTATCTAGAAGATCCCAAAATAAGGAGCTTGGTTCTGAATGTGGATATTGGGGATAAATATTGAAAGAGGCATAAATTCTATAACTTTTTTTTATTCTTGTTTAATTATTTTATCAATGTTTTGTGTATTTATTTTGTTAAATATTACTATTACTGAATATAATGGGGTGGATATGAATAAAGAATGGATGGATTCTAATCAAATGAAAAAAGAGTATGAATATGGAGTGAAAGAGTTCTTCATGTTTTCAAAAGAGCATGAATATGACCCTTCTCAAATCCTTTGTCTATGTTTACGCTGTTGTTATTCAAGAAAAATTAGTCAAGAGGAGTTGGAAGAACACTTGATCCGACAT
Source organism: Viscum album (assembly GCA_963277665.1). Classification (NCBI taxonomy): domain Eukaryota; kingdom Viridiplantae; phylum Streptophyta; class Magnoliopsida; order Santalales; family Viscaceae; genus Viscum; species Viscum album. The sequence continues at coordinate 4,367,608 of OY728165.1, forward strand.
TGAATTGATCAAAGTTCTAAATTTTGGAATAATCACCGGTTAAAAGTGAATGTAGCTAGAGGATAGGATATGAATTCATTTTATATATCATCTGATACGATTACAAGTGTGGACAAAGAAGAAGACCATATCAAGGATTTGATTATATATGTGAATGATGATGAAGATCATATTGAAGAAATGACAAGGACAATTGTATATGATTTTCTAGATTTCTAAAAAAAATTATAAGTTAAAGAGTTGTGTAATGATTCAATTGTATACGGGTTTCACTAAATATACAACACTATCAACCATAATGAAGTTTTATAATTTTAATGTAGGAAATGGGTAGATGGATAATAGTTTTTTGTAACTACTTTATCTCTTGAATGACATGCTCCCAGAAGATAATGACCTCATAACCCAAAACATATGACATGAAACGAATGAAATGCTCGATGGGTATGATATCTGAAAGAATAAATTCCTTTCTGAATGATTTAATTCTATTTCTTAAGGACCAAAAATAACTTATAGAATTCCAAAAGTGTGGAACTTCTCCATACAAGAAAGATGAATCTGGTCCTATGAAATTTTTTATGGTACTTTCAAATCATTCCTAGAATTAAGTACCTATATGGAAGTGAGGAGACTACAGGGAAATTGATGTTGCACACAAATAAAATAATTAAATATGGGAAACTATGTCACCCCAAAGACTATCCTCATTGGAAGAGAATTGATCATGAATATCTTCACTTTTGAAATGATTGAGAAACCATTGTCTTGAATTATCTACAGATGGAGTGAATCATTTTGGTTTTTAAAGACGAACTCATAATACATGGATGGTTATGTTGGTAAATTATAACATTCCATCATGGTTATGCATGATAACAAAATATATCATGTTATCTTGGCTTATATCCGGAACAGAACAATAGGGTATTGATAATCATGTTCATTTTCCTCCATTGATCATGGATTTCAAATTATTGTGGGATTTATGTGTTACGATGTATGATGCTTCTAGAAATGAAGATTTCACGTTTGGAGCCATATTGTACGGGATGATATATGGATTTTCATCTTATGGAAATTTTTCCAGATTTAGCATTAAATGAACTCAAGGGTTTCCCATTTGTGAACAAGGTATACAGAAAATTAGGTTGAAACATTCATGGAAACCTATGTTTCTAGGACATCGAAGATTTCTTCCCTGATGGTATAAGTACCTATATTGGATGACATAATTCGATAGAAGTTCAGAAGAATATAAAACATTGTATCCACTAATAGGTGATCTAATGTTTGAGAACGTAAAATATGTGTACAATGCTTTTGGTAAACCAACTGGCAAAAACCATTCAAGAACCGATTGTAAAAAGAGATCAGTTTTTTTTACCATACTAGAATCGTATTTACATTAGGAATTTTCTTGATGATATGCTTGTTGAAAAAAAATAATGTGATGGTGTCATTGGAATGTTGCTAAATGAACCCAGCAAAACAAAGGATATACTTTTAGATAGGATGTACATGGTTGACATCGAAATACGAGAATAGATAGCACCAATGAAAGGTGAAAAACAAAATTTTATTCCTCCAGCTGCATACAGTCATTCCAGGAAGGAGATATATCAGTTTTCTAACTTCTTAAATGACGTAACGGTTCTAGAGGGTTATTTATTGAATATCAATAACATCTTGTCAATGGATGATTTAAAATTAAAGGGTCTAAAATCACATGACTAAGTTGTTTTATACCATATCTAATGCCTATATCTTATGTTGCATTTTTTCTAATAATTTTCATCATAGATTAACCAAGCTCTGTTTCTTCTTCAAAGCTATATGAAGAAAAGTTATAGACTCGGTGAGATTGTTCACTATAAAAATAAAAATTTTAGTCATATTTTGGGAATTCAAAATGTTGTTCTCATCCAGTGTTTTTGATAAAATGGTTCATTTGATAGTTCAATAGGTGAGAGAGTATCAATAATGTGGTCCTTTACACTATAGATGAATGTACCCCATTGAAAAATATATGAAACCTTTGAAAGGGTATGTCAAAAATTGAAGTCGAATAGATTGTTTTATTGAAGAGTGATATATCTTTGGGGAATCCACTTAATTATATACTGAATACCTATCTAGTGTGGAATGAATTGATCTACCTAAATCTCATCACACTGGGTAGCTTACGGGTGAATGAATATCTGGGAGAGATGTTCTCACAATCAATATTACAGATCAGATCAGGCCTAACTTTACATTTTTCATAACAGTTTGGAGGATTACCTATATGTCGAAACCCACAAATAATCTCTTATTCATTTGAATCCATAAATGGATAAAATATTGATATCAAATAAAAATAATCAACAGTTTATAGTATGGTTTTGTAACCATATTTTTATGGTGTCTAATGGAAATCCGGGTCCAATTTCTGAACTGCTTCAATGGCTACTGAACGAACCAAGTGTGTATGTATTATCCGAAAATGGTTAAGTAATTAATATTTATAAATTCTATACAAATGAGCATGATGAATACAATACCATGAAAAATAGTGTAGTTACACTTGTAGTTGAAGAGATTCATGTTTCGGGAACTAATGACATAAATCTAATTTACGAAAATATGTCACACTTTGGAATCATCAAAAAAATATGGGAGTTGGATTATACATAATTTCAAGTGATTTTTTTTACTAAAAGTGGGTTGATAATATAAGTTCTATTAAAATAGATGAATTTGGATTCATAAAAGATGATTTTAGTAATGAAGTGTACAAATACAAACCGTTTATAATGGAATCACAGCCAGTACAAGTATTTTATGTTCCATATCCCACAAACTAAAAGGGGTCAATTGTTCTGTTATAGACAAAAATCACTAATGGGGTATATGGAAATTCAATTGAGGATGACCCTTTATTTAGGATGTCACAGTCATTTCACAGTGGTCCTAATATGGATGGTTTTTTGAATTTCATAAGAGACCACAATGAAGGGATTTGGATAGTAGATAGAGGGATCAAATCCCTTTATACTTTTAAAAAGAAAAGAACAGTTCAATAATTAGGCTATATTTTTTGTAAAATTTGTTTTGTTAACTCCTGTTATTACCTATTCGTCATTGTATTTATGTAATCTAAATTAAATGCTAAACCACCTCTATAGAGAATGACTTTTGCAAATGGTGGTTCTCTCCCTCCTAAGGAACAACAGGTCTCTCAATCATCAGTTACTCACATTTCATAGGAATAACAACCTTATACACATGTTGTTTCTCCCCTTTCTGCAGATCAATAGGTTTCTCGACCTGATATTTTATGTATTTTAGAGGAATAATGACCATATGCACATGCTGGTGCTCTGATTCCTGAGGATTAACAGGTTTCTCAACCAACTACTACTCCAAGTTCAGAGGTACAATGACCATCTGCAAATGTCGATGCTACTTCTATAGATGAACATATTGTTGATGTTTAATATGAGGAAATGGTAGTCAATGAAGGAATGGTGGTACAAAAAAATAGAACCTTAGTCTAATTATGTTAGCAAAAATCATGAAGGTGAAAGTCAAAAGCATCAAGTACGAGGTTGGATGGAATGTGCAGGGCCAACATATTAACCCCAACAAGGCCATGTTCAGTAGTTATAGAAGAATCATCACTCATAAATACATGTCTATTGATATATATTTTGGCACCATGTTTTTCATATGCTTAAGAAAATTATGTGTGAAGAGATTATGATAACATTATGATATCATTTCTTTATTTTAGTAAACAAATAATGAAATATTCATTTACTCTTCTTCATCCACTTAAGGGTTCGTTTATAGTAGATTACGCCCACAGGAAATATGTATTAATGATTGGTATAAGGATTCATGTAATATTTCTTATAATTCTAACAAGACATCATTTTAAAGATACTTAAGGGAAAATACACATGCACTCACCACTTATCTATGAACACCAGATAAACCAAGAAATTTGGGATGTATTTACTGGTCATTGTGTGGATGTGTCTTTTAAAGTACATTGTTTCTAGTAATTACTTGTTTGAAGATAATTGTATTCATCAAATTGATTTATTTTTTTATTTATGAAACATCAACTGACTTTTAGAAATAAGGAACGATCATAAAACCTAGTGTTCCTCTACCGTAAAGCAAGTATGGGGTGCACTTCACATAAAAAAATGGGTATATATTCTAAATACACCATAATACTTTTATATGACATGAAAAAACACTATAATTATGTTCCTCTATTTATATTAGTATTGATGACTCCAAATCCATATCAAATTCTATCCCACACCAAGTTTTATGAAAGGAGGCATGTGTAAATAAAGACGGGATAAAAATAGATGAAAATACCAAAAAAAGTATGGGGAACTTGTGTATGTATTATATAATAAAAAAATTATACTTTAAATCGCTATTAAATAACAACAATCACTTATTTTCCTATATTTTATATCCAACCTAGTCATAGGAATCAACAACACATGTACCAGATAAACGCATACTATTAGTGGCCTTGAAGTAGTTATAACAGTATGGCCATGTCAAAGGTGAGAGTTTTTGGGTAAAACCTTAAACATATTATAGAAATAAGTAAGATGGGGATCAAAGTGAAGAAATGAAATGGATGATAGAAAGACTAGAAACCCTTGAAGAATAATTATAATGGTAGAGAGATATGATGTAAACATTAATGAGTGTAATCAAAGAGAAGAAAAAAAATTGAGAAAAATCACCACTTTGAGATCCTGACCCACCCCCAATGAACTATTAGTCATGCCATTACCCTTACAGATAGGTATTATATAAGGTAATCAATGTTATAATAATTGATTTTTTGAAACATGAATCAGACAGATACTTATACCATTCTTGTTAACATATTCTACAGGGTGATTATTATTTTGATTTATATTAATAAACACCCACCCATCACCTTGCAGTGAGGGCTATGGTGTTCACTATTTAAACAAAAATCTACACAACAGACCAATCCTAACAGGTCACGTGAGAGTGTCAATTAGCATATCACATGACCCTAGCTCTTAACTTCCTGTTCCAAAAGATATGGAATATATTCATAAGATTGAAAAATCATTTTGGAACATTCATCACATAGCCGTCACATCATTTAAAAAAACATACCGATAAAGGGGTATTTCTAATTTATTTTTCAAGAGAAACCTTTAACAATTAATGAAAAAATGGCTTGAACCGATGAATATAATTATAGATATAAAAAGAGAAGGGGATGAAATGAAAGACCATCTCAAAAACATCGAATGTATCGGCCACTTGATTGAAAATATCTACCAAAATCACCATTACCCTACAAATTATATATCCTCATTTACTATCATTGATGGTTCATGTGGATACAAAGATTAATAATGGTCATAATCACATTGTTTATTTTGAATAAAATATGTACGGAGAGGATGTTAAAGAATTCATTGGTGTTTTGAGTGTAAGGGAAATACTTGAATATGATTGGCTAGGTATCATAGTTGTAAATGTATAATTGAGGTATGTTTTCATTATTTGATTTTCCAAAAGATGATATACTACGTTAATTATGACTGAATACATTTCATATTTTTCATAGGAATATATATGAAAAACAATTGAATGGATTTTCTAGTGAAAAAATTTCGACTCATTATTCCTCACATCTCTTCTATGGAACAACAAAAAATAGATAACAACAAAAAAGGATGAAATAGTGGCAGGTTTGATAAAATCATTTTAATGAAAAATTTTGGATGACATAAAGTATTTAATACCAACGATGCAGGGGTGAAACTATGTAGTTTAATCATATCAAATATATTTTCATTTCATTCATTACTTATTCCTTTTTTTAGGAAACATTGGATGCACATTGAGGTAAAATTGGATACTTCAAAGTTATATTTCTTTGATTCAATGAATGGATACCCAAATAATCATCCAGACATGATGGTGTTTTTCAATTTTTAATAAACTACATCCAAAATTTTATAAGTAAACATCAAGTTACATAATTGATATTATATTTTAATAATAATTGTGTTATGATTGGGTGATGCATCAATAGCATGAAAAATAAGGAATGATGCCCAGTGCTAAGGATAAGAAAGAAGACAAGCACTGAAACTGGAAAGGTATTAGGGTATATATAATATGTTTTCACTATCCAAACACATATCAAAACAAATTTCTTATTATACTCAATGTTTCAGCAGTGTCCGAAACAAACCAATGGAAAATATTTTTGCTATTATGTTTGTAAATTTTTGAGAGATATTATATTTCATGTACAATATAGCATCCCTAACAAGGTATTTTGGAAGATAATTACTATTTCATTTAAAATATTTATTAATATTTTTTGTATTTACATTTTTTCAATACTATTATGACTGTCAAAAAGACTAATATTCACAAGAAAATATAGATGTTCTCAGAAACGAATGGGAAGCATACCTGATGGAAGAATGTACAAAAATAACATGAATATGTGACTACTATAGAAGTAGTGGATTGTTACATAATTATGTTTAATTTAATTTTTTTAGTGTTCCTGACATAATAATTTTTTTCTTATACAAGTGGATTTCTTTGTTCGAGATCAGGTGGTTTTTTGAATCAAATCATGCTCATGAGATATTGGACATCGATGCTACAATGGAGATAATGAAAACAAAGAAATTGGTCTATCATGTATAAAGGTGAATTCCTACTACCTATGTAATTAATTAGTTTTTCATAATTTTATCTACTATTTTTATGTTAATTTCAATTCCATTTATATTTATTACTTATTTAGTTTTTTTTCTACAGATATTTTGGGAAGATAAATTTCCCTTTTAAATACCAACAACAAGCTAGAAAAGAGAGAACATGTTGAATGAAAAGTATGACTTCTCAGTAGTATAATGAAAATTTTGAATTCCAAAAATATGTTTCATGAATATTTTCTTGAATTGTTTACTAATCAGTCTTAGCTCCACCAACTGCACCTCAATCTGATACACTACATTCTCTGTATGAATCGAAATATATTTTTTTAGTTTATAATATTCTTTGATCTTTTTTATTCATGTATTCTAAACTACCATTCTTTGATCCATGACTCATGATTACGACCTATGATATGAAATGTATGAATTTATAATGTTAATATAACCTTCTAACATATCTATGATCAGTTTATCCTTATATGATCTTTGATATCTCCTTTGTTTACACTTATTGAGCATCTATGATCACCCTTTATTATGTTTCAAATCCTTAGTTTATTAAAAATGGTCTTATTAATTATATTTCTAATAAGGTTTGAGGTAATTAATAAAATAATTAGTGACTTCTATAAACTTTTTTTATGTTTTAATGTTTCCAATAGCACTACACCTAAACTATTCTAGAAAGGATCATTATGTTATGTAAGGAATATTAATTTAATAATATGTGATATCTATGTATGAAGCTTCTTGGTCAATATTATGTGTATCATAGAATCTTACCTACTTAAAATTGATCAAAAAGAACAAGTGACCGATATGACTCAAAGTGTATCATTTTATGTAAAATTGACAGTAATTTAAGTAAAAACAATATGTGACATACTGAAATCCAAGATAATTCATTAGGTTTTTATTTATATTTTAATTCAATGATCCATGAGTCATTTTTGATGTGTAGGAGTCAACCGCAACTTTATATGATGCATGGTGTGACCGATAATACTTCATGTGTGTCTTTTTATTTAAATAGACATTAATTTAAGTAAAAAAGAAAAAGTGACATATTGAAACCCAAGAAAATTTATTTTGATTGTTTTGATGCTTTAGAAAAAAAATCCATTTTCATTTGTGGCATGAAAAAATCAATCACACCTCAATTTTATGCAGATTGAGATTTAATGATAAATAGTGTCTGTTATTAGTTTAGAATTGACATTTTAGATCAAAACTTGTCCCTCACTAAAAATCATTCAAACATCCTTCGATTATCTTGATAATTTTGGACAATGATTTATAATTCATTTTTGATGTTTATGAATCAATATCACATAAAACTAATGCATGATGTGAATATTAGTACTAATAATGTGTGTTTCTAGTGTGAAATCACATTTTAGTAAAAACACACAACTGTCATACTGAAAACTGAGAAAACACATTCATATTGTTTTGATACTATAGTAAAATGATATATAAGACATTTTTGATGTGTAGGAATCATATGAACATCAATAAGATGCACGGTGTAACTAGTATAACTAAAATTATGACTTTTTATTTAGAATTGAAAATAATTTAAGTAATGAGAACAAGTGACATAGTGAAAACCCACAAAACACGTTTGGATTGTTTTTATATTTTATAAAAATGATCCATCAGTCTCTTTTTGTGTGTATGTGTCAACGAAACCTCAGTACGATGTTTGTTGTTCCCATTATGACTCCAAGTGTGCCTTTTAATTTAAAATTTATGTTAATTTAAGTAAAAAATAACAAGTGACATACTAAAACTGAGAAAATGAATTCATATTTTCTTGATACTTTAGAAAAACAATACATGCATCTTTTTTTATCATTCAGAATCAACCAAAGATAAATCTTATGCATGGTGTGATTGGTATGACCAAAAGTTTCTGTTAGCAGTTTAGAATTGACATTTTAGTTCAAAAACATTTCACTCACTCAAAAACAACATGATCTGATTATCTTTATAATTTAGGAAAATTGTTTATAATTAATTTGTGACATGTATGAAGTATTATCACATTAATCTGATGCAGGATGAGACTGTTATGACTCATAATGTTTGTTTCTATTTTGAAATGACATTTTACTAAAAAATCACAAGTGACATATTTAAAAGTAATAAAATGAATTTGGATTATTTTGATACTTTATTACAATGATCAATAAGTCATATTTTGACATTTATGAATCAGCCTTAACTCAATAGGGTGCCCGGTGTGAGTGGTATGACTCCAAGTGTGACTTTTTTATTTAAAATTGAAATTAATTTTATTAAAAGGAACAAGTGAAATACTAAAAATTGAGAAAACACATTCAGATTGTTTTGATATTTTAGGAAGATAATAAACTAGTCATTTTTCATGTGTAGGAGTCAAACACACCTTAAAATGATTCACAATGTGACCGGTATGACTCCAAGTCATTTAGGACATGTAGGAATCAACCCCACCACAATCTGATGCCATTTGTGACCGTTATGACTAAAAGTGTATGTTTTTAGTTTAAAAATGACATTTTAGTTCAAAACATATCACTCACTGAAAACCAATTAAATGTGCTCCGAATTTTCTTGATACTTTTGAAAAGTTATTCATAAGTTATCTGTGATGTGTTTCATGTAGTCTCACATCAAATTGATGCATGGTGTGATGGGTATGACTCATATTGCGTTTTTCCAGTTTAAAATCACATTTTATTAAAAAAACAAAACCAACATACTGAAAACCAAGAAAACACATTCATATCATTTATATGCTTTAGTAAAATGATCTATAAGTCATTTGTGACATTTAGGAATTTGAATCACCTCAATACGAGTCATGGTGTGACCAGTATGACACAAAGTGTGTTTTTTTATTTAAAATTGACATTAATTTTAGTAAAAGAACAAGTGACATACACAAAACTGAGCAAAGACGTTCAGATTGTTGTGATATTTGAGAACAATGATCCATAACTCATTCGTGATGTGTATGAATTAACCCCACCTCAATAGGACATATGGTGTGACCGGTATAACTCCAAATATTTCTTTTTTATTAAATATTGAAATTTTATTAGTGTATTCATTATTATTAATGGTTAATTTATTTCTTTATAGTATTACTAACATAATATTTTTTTATTATGTAGGAATAATCTTTTTCTTAGGTTGAGATGATTTTTTTGGAAACTGATATCATGGGAGGAAATTTTTGAGAGGGGATCATTGGCATCAAAAGGTGAAATATTGGTGTTTTAAAATATTTTTTGGGTAATTATAAATTTAATTATATAAAAAATAATATGTAAATAGTAGTTCTTTTTTTATATACCATGGGTGTAATTTTTATATTCATGATTTCAATTAAATGTATATACCATTGTTTGATATTAAAATTTGTATATAGAATTTTTTGAAATTCCATGTTTTTGTTGTGTGTGATGTTATATTAACATCACATTACAGCCAGCAAGGCCTTTATTAGCACTAAAAACAGCACTAATAAAGGGTGTCCTTTATCGGTGTTTTTTTCGGCTAAAGGGGACCGCCCCCACTATCAGTGTTGTGATTAATAACCCTTTTTTAGTGCTATTAAAAGCTTATTTGCATGCTGTTAAAGCACATATGAGTAGTAGTGTATATTCCATTAATATATATGATAGTTTTCTTATAGATGTTTTACTGTATTATAAATAATATGGTTTTTAAAAAAACTGATTTTATTATCAAAACATTACTCTTTTGAATTGATTTTTATAAATTCATTTTTGTGTAGTATTTTTTATTTTTTGTTAATTATAAAAATTATGGTTTTTTTTATGTTTTTGGTTGTGGTTATTTTATTTTGTGTTCTGTTTTTTGAATTGTGTAATATATTTTTTGTTAGTTGTATATATGTATGATTATCAATTATTTTGTAGTGGAGTTATTATATGAATATTTTTGTAAAAAAATATACATTATTATTCAAATAATATTAATCCAATATTTTAATTTATCTAAATTAATTATTTAATTCTTCAAATATTTTAATTTAATATATATATATATATTATTTCATTGTATAATATATATATAATATATTTTTTCATTGTAATTACTATATTTTTAATATTTCATATAACTATAATTAATATATATATATACATGTTTTTGTATATATGTATATGTTATTTCATTATATGAAATATAATATTTGTTAACTAATTAGTAATTTTTTAATTCATATATTTTTTCATTGTACAAACTATATAGTAATTTAGTATTTTTATTATGTATAAGTTAATTTCAGTTGTTAATTATTGATTATGGTGCAAGGAAAAAATTGGATCATATCTCATGAGCGATGACGACTTTAATCAAAATTAGGATTGGAAGGTTTTCAATTAAATGAATTCAACAAGAAAATAAAAAGGGGTGCACATTTTATCCATTATAATATCTTCACCAACATGAAGAGGTGCAGAGTGCCATGGCACATTCCATATATCAATGGAACACGTCATTGAAAACTATAATAAACTATATTCAATAAAATAAAATTTAATATGTTATTAATTAAATTTGGGAAAAATAATATGCTTTGAGATTAAATTTTTTAATTTAATTAAAATATTCAAGTAAATAAAAAACTTAATGTTTTATAATAAATTGGAATTTTTAAAAATAAAATTGATAATTAAATGAAATTTAAATATTAATTTGTAGTTTTTTAATTTATATGTAAATTTTTGTTGTTAAATATTTTTGTGTATTAAAAATTTATATATTTATATATACATGAAATGTATTTACATTAATTATATCTATACCAAAATATTTTTAGTTAGTGAGAAAATAATATTTTATAGTGCTAGTATATCTAGATGGGAGGAATTTTAATTTTTTGAATTGTATATTAATATTTTATATTAAATTTTATCTTTTTAGGGCCTACCAAGACCACTTCTATCTTCTTTAAATACTTTGTTAGAATATTCAATGCAATTGGATGGTAAGTGTAACATCTTTGTGATGAATGAAAATAGGTATGTTGAAAAAATATAGAAAATTAAATATAATGGATATAAAATAAGTAAATAAAACATATGCATAGAATAAAAAATATTACTAAATAGAGAATATAAAGACATATATATAATAGATAAAAAACTAATAGTTCTGAAACTCATGTAAATACAAAATCAGGAATATTTTAAAAGAAAATGTTATAGAGTGGTTTTATTCAATTTATTAGAGGAAATATAATCAAAATAATATTATTTAATTATAGTTTTATATAGAAAGTGATTTTATATTGTTAATATGTGTATGTAAAATTTTTCAGTTGTAGTTTTATTTTAATAAATGTTGTTCTATATATTTAACTTGTAATTTATATTTAATTAATAGTATCATAGAAATGACCAAAACTTGCGTAAATTTAAAAATCATGGAGGTGAAATTGAAGAATGTGATAATATCATATCATTTATTGGTGGTCATGTAAAATTAGTAAATATTGTTGGATGTGATATGATAAACGTAATTAAAAGTAAAATTAATGATTTATTGAGGCTTAGTGAGAATCAATATATGGAATTTATCATATATAGATATCCTCAAACTCGGGATAATTATTATTACATGCATCATCATTTGATCAATGAAAAATATTTGAGGCTCTATTGTGGTACATATCATGAGTAGCGAAGTCTAAGTATGGTGAAATTATATATTATGGTTAGTAATGTTTAGGAAACCATAAAAATTAAACAAAAAATATCATACGATAGTCAATTTATTGAGGGATATATGTTCACATCATAGTCGGTTCTTCAAGGTGGATCAAGAGAAGAGTATAAATGTAGTGCAGAGAGAGGATTTCAGATGATCGTATAGGTAGATGTTCCTAAAAAAAATTGTTACAGCTGATCCACCAATGGTTACAATCCATGATGCATACAATGATATTTTTGAGGATAAGGAAGTGTATGATATATAACATCATTCGATGTTGAAATATTATCCTAAAAGAAAAAATACATGATCAGTGTAAACATAACGTGTTATTAAACCAATGATGCATGAGTTTGATTGGTATACAGTGATGTTGATAACCAAGTTTCCTATTATTTTCCAAAAAATAAATTTTGGATGGATTTATGATTTACTCTACGTTTGAAGTCAATTGGAGAGAAAATGTAATTACAAGAAGTCATTAATCATTAATATGTTAAGAGAAATTATTTTTATATTATAGATTAATCTATGATATCAACATTTCCAATATATTTTTAATACTTTTGTGACACATGCAAGATGTGATTACAAGCATCCATTGTTATAAATTCAACTAATTAGAAAATTTAAAAAAACTAGACCACAAACCTGTTTAAATGTTATACTGACACATGATCATAGAAAATACACATCATCATCACATTCAGTACATATAATACCTTTATTATAATAGTTCAAGATAATAAATTTATATAATTGGGTAGTTGTTTAAATTTTTCTTCCATTCCTATATAGGATACCAAACAAGCCAATAGTTTTTATTTCAAGTATTGAAAGAAACAAGTTGAATTAATGAATAATTATATAACTACATGATGTACCTTCCATATAAGAACTAGTAATTAAAATTTGATGACATTAAGAAATATGGGCACATGAATAAAAACATTTCTGAATGCATCAACAATGTTTTCAAGGGGTATTGAAAATTTCCACTCATATGGATTTTTTATCAAAATATTTAATGGTGTATTAAATAATTTGTTCACATATCAAAGGATGTGGAGAAAGAGCTATTATAAATTCATTAATAAAATACAAATTATAGAAAGGATATAATAATTAGTCGAACCCATGCTATATCATTCTAGGTGAATCATTTTCATAGGTTGGGAAGTCATGTTGAATTTGAAGAGGGTCAGGATGCTTTGACCAGAGATAGTGATTGGTTGATAACCATTCTTCTAGAAAATCACACATGTGAATATAGTTACTTCCAAGCTTATAAGATGTTTTACTCACATGTACTTATAGCATGTTCCCATCTTCAATTATCATGGGATAGTTATATAAATTTGGTGTATTGATAGATATATTATGATATTGATGTAATACATAGTGGACCCTGATTGGAAATGTATCAATATAATATTCCCCTTTTCAACTTACAATTTTAGACTAGAATCCATTATGGATTAATAGAAAAGGTCACTCAAAATTTATATCCATGAGAAAAAAATGGATTAGCCCCAAGATAAAGAGATTTGAAAATGTTATGGTAGATGTAGAGTGGGGGGAATAATCATAGACAGTGTCATCAGAATGATAAAATCGAGGGTTCATCATCATGCCCAACATGATTTTTGGTAGTTTATTTGATTATTGTAATTATTTAATTTTCTATCTATAAATGATTATAAAAAGAGTATTTTAATTTTATTTTTCAGTAAAAATATATATTATTTAAAATATTTAAATATCTGCAATTTTTTAACCAATTACATAGATGACGTCGACAAAACTGCATTTACGCCCCAAGGATCTACTACTTCTTACCGCATGAAGTGATCACAGTTCATGAATGTAATGGGATAATGATGAAGAGCGGATACTAAAAGTATATTGAGGACACCACTTCCACTATGAGAGACCAAAAAATCCTATCATCCCTTATTTATATCAGTCAGGCTTCTATGGGTTGATAATTTTTGGGTATGTACCCATTAAAAGTTTCCTCATTTCTGCTTTGGTTGAGAGCTAGAGAGCAAAGAGATATACGTTTCATATGACTCGGGGGAGACAATGGTTACAATAGAGGATTTCTCTATATTTTCAGATCTTTCTATATATGGGGATGATTTTACCATTACCAAACGTGTTTAGGAACCTTGTAGAAGGTAAACTATGGATGATTTTGTTAGAAACTCATTTCACCCCTTTGGATCTAGATGTGGATGATGTGAAATTATATAGATATGAACAAGACTAATTTTTTTATTGATTGGAAATAATTTATTTCTAGATCAGTCTAGATCATATTCTCATTTGATGCCCCTCCCTATGTTTGGGTATTTTGAGAGTTCTGATTGGTATAGTTGGGCTTTGGCATGTTTTACATATTTGTGAAGATAAATATTTTAGGAATCATGAAAGGAAGAAAATAATATTTTTGGTTGTTTTTATTATTACATGCATGGGAATAGAATTAGTTCCAAAAACTTTAAACTTGGCTTTTAATTGAATTACTAGTTGATCCACTGTGTATGGATCCTTTTTATTGAAAATACATTAACCCTTTAATAAACACTTTTATTACAATCACATATTCTGATAATATAATTTTAAAAATTATGTTACTTGTAATTTATAGGTGGAGATACTCAATGACACACACACACATATAGAGATATATATATATATATATCCCCTCACGTTATATTTCATATTATCACCTATTATTTGATCACCTTGTCATTGTGGAGCTACGCACAAATCAAAATTGATATAATTGTGTGTTATTTTTTTGACAAATAAACCTAATTTATTTGTTTTCGTATAGATTTTTTAGATACAATATTCAAGTGATATTATTGTATTATCACGACCTATCCCAGTGAGGCCCGCGCTGTGACTCCCCACGCCCGCCTCCAATAGGCCAGGGGCTGGTGACTAGCACTGAGTAGGCATATTACTAACATGGGAGGCATTGCCTATGTACCTGTACACATGCACACATCCCCAAGCCCACAATGTTGAAATGTAAAAACCACAAAGGAACAAAAAATTCCTGCATAAAACTAAACCCAACCAACATAGTATGACTAAAGGTAGAGTTATAAAAGTAAACTGGTCCAGAATACAAGCCCACCAAAAAAAAGAGTATTAAAACTGCAAAGTCCAACCTGTAAACAAAAAAGGTACTAGGACTGCTGCTCGTAGCCGTAGGAACACCTAGGCCTATAGGGAACTTAGAAAGCTCGGTCATGTCCTGGTCTTCCCTAGACTCTGTCAAAAAGCTTCTTGTCTGCACAAGACACTAGACGTGCGGGCAAAGCCCGTGCAGGGGTGAGTATAACAATACTCAATAGAGGACCCCGAAAACCACAAAGAGGTATACAAAGTAAAGGTACAGTCAGATATGCACAATATATGTCTACAGAACGTATAGAACAAACCAGATATACTAAAAACCCAGACATGTAGTCAAGAGACAAGTCACACAACCGTATACCCTCGTTAAGGATTTAGTTCCAAGATTTCGCGAAACACTTATCCCGAGAGAACACACTCCACGAGTCTTAAAGCTCTGATGATCTACGTCCGAGAAATACCATTCGTCGGGAACCCTCACGGGAGGTAGTCACACTCATTATTGGAGACACACTCCTGAGTGGGAAGATTTCTGATAAATAGAATCACTCATTATGGTTGACACACTCTTGAGTGGGAAAGATCATGATTCACATATGAGGATCACTGCCAGGGCTATAAAAGATATCGCGACTCATTTGGATTCACCAGTTAGGTGATACACTAGCTAGGTAGAGGATAAATTCCCAGTAGAGTCAGTCACGTCGATTCCTGACTCTACCTAGGGTCGATATTGGATAGAGGATCTCGATCTGGGCCTCTCGGAAGGATGCCTGACTCTATCACAGAAATTACTGGTGAAGGGGTCATACTCCTATGTGGGGAAATGATTCCTGACCTTCAGGTGAATGAGAAGAAGGGTCACTAACCCAAAATAAAGATTACTAGGATACAATGAACAAGAGGACCATGCCGTTTTCCAAAAAGTACACGACGTGTAGAAAAGTCACACATCGTGTCGTCTGACCCCAGGTACTGCCCGTGTACAACGGCCCGTGTCATAAGGATGGTCGTGTAGAAAAACTGGGTACATGGCGTGTAGTACGATGTACACGCCGTGTCTGGGTAACTGGGGTTGGCTCCATGTACGCTGGCCATGTGCCCGTACACGGTCATCAACCTGTGTAATCGGTACATGGAGTGACCCACGTTTCCAGCCTCGTCTGGCCGTGTGATGGAGATCATGGTCATGTACTCCATCCTGTGTCCGCGTACCTCCTGGATACACACCGAGTTCCATGTAGCTGCCTCTTCCATGTTGTACACATCGTGTCTCCTGAAGAAGTGTAAATCATCCTGTGTCCCAGTATTTCCCAAAATACACGCCGAGCTTCGGGGAAAGCCTTACACACCATGTGACCAGAGTCACACGCCGTGTGGTCCCTTTCTGACCCTCAAAACCCTATCTGCTGCCAGTACTACACTGCGGGTTCTTCAGAAGTACACGACGTGTATTCTGGAAATTTCCAGAAACACAGACTTCCGCTGTCGCGCCTCAGGTGATGATCTGTTCATTGATCATGTCGTCCGATCACTACAAAACTTCCAATTTTTGGTTGACCCGACACCATGAAGCTTCTCCTTGTGTTTTCAGACCTCCGATCGGCTTCAAAAACATGATTTGATCTTCCTGCACAAAGAACGGTCGTAGAACACCCTTTTCCGATTCATTCTGATTCGTCGTCCACCATCATCGCTGCACCTCTTCAAGGCCTTTGCAGTGCCAAACCTTCAATTTGGGATCGTTGCATCGTAGAATGGATGCACAACGATCCATTGTTCATCACCTCGACAATAACACGAATAACGCGTAAGAAAAAGAAGTGGGAGAAATACAATAAACAAGGTGAGGAATGAACCCCCGCCGTCATTCATCACGACATTGATATTCTCCCATTAGTAGGATTAAACGAAGAAGGAATCCACAATAACAAAACAACATGGATCAATTCCCTGAATCATCCCGATAAAACCCTCCCGTAATAACGAATGAATCCACGGATCAACTTGTTCATGGTTGATCTGCATTCATATTTTAAAATCAGCAATGGGGAAAAGAATTCAAATAAAAAACCCTACCTCGGCTGGGATCGATCGCTGACAAAGGTGTCGCACTGCCGTCGTCATCGATATCCTTCAACGTCGTTGGCGCAATGATTCTCAACTCTGATCCTTCATCGTTCGACGTTGAGGGTTCGCTCCAGTGCTTCGCGGATCCTCCAACGATTTCTCCCAAAAGTGCGACAATGATCACCAATCACATAAACCATTAAAAAGGGAAACATGATTGTAATTTAAGATACATTGCAGTATTAATGACTCCATCTTTCCATTCTTGAGTCATTATGACGCGTGATTAAATAAGGAAACAGATGTCCTGTCTCTGCGCTACAGTGGATGTTTCCATTAAATAAAGTAAACATTTAGAATTTTATTTTTTTTATTTTACAAAAAAACGTCCAAAAGTTAACTTTTTCCCTAAAACTGAGCCGTTCAAGGTTAGGCTCGTTCTTAGGTAAAGTCGTCTCCCTGGATGCAACGGTGCCTTCAGATTTTTAATCTGGGCATCCATTTCGAAACTTCCACAACCGCACATAACTGTCGACTCACTAAACGTAAAATAATTATATACCACCATTCCGGGCTCACTAGACCTCAAAATGATGTGTCGTCTTCATGCCCAGTCGTGAAATAATGCATCTAATATTTAATAATACACGAAAAAATACGATACATTAAATTCTCTTGACCTTTGGGATTTACGTCCCTGAAAAGCCAAAACAATGGCTACTCAAAAAGATGGTGGTACGGGGCACGGATCTGGGACTCCTACTCCCACGTGCTCTCCTGAAGATTCTTGTGCTACCACCGGATGCGCACCAATGGAATCGTTCACCCAAGAAGGATCCTCTTCTACCGATCCTCGATCTCCACCACATAATCAGCAAAGGTCACTCCATCCTTGATGTACAGCTCGCCCCAGTCGATGAGGTACGACGGGTTGTGCACGTACCTCCTCAACTGCGACACATGGAAGACATCGTGTACCCGATGCAACTATGGCGGTAGAGCTAGGTGGTACACCACCACTCCAAATATGAACAGTATCTAGAAGGGTCTAATGAACCTAGGAGATAGCTTTCCGCCTCAACCAAATCTCTATAACCCTCGTCAAGGTGAGACTTGAAGAAAGACATGGTCTCCCTCTTCAAACTCTAGATGCCTCCGTCGTCTGTCACCATAGGACTTCTACTGGCTTTGTAATGTCTTCATTCGCTCTTGGATGATCTGCACCTTCTCTATGGTAGATCTCACTAACTCTTGACCCATGAGTGATGATTCTCCAGGGTCGGTCCAGCAAAGCGGTGACCGATGGGGTCTCCCGTACAAGGCCTCGAACGGTGCCATACCAATGGTGGAGTGGTAGCAGTTTTTGTATGAAAACTCTACCAGTGGTAGGTGGTCCTCCCAGCTACGACCACAGTCCAAGATATAGGCCCACAACATATCCAATAGAACTTGAATGGTCCTCTCCATCTGACCATCATTGTAGGGATGAAACGCTATTCTCAAGCGTAGCTGAGTCCCAAAATCCTCATGCAATCCCTTCCACAACTGGGATTTAAAGGGGGCGTCTGGATCCGATACTATCATCAAGGGGAATCCATGAAGCCAAACTATCTCCTCCATGTAGAGGTGTCACAAGCTCTCTACGGAACTCTTCTCCCTGATAGCTAGGAAGTGAGCTAACTTGGTGATTCGGTCAACGATCACCTAGATAGAATCATGCCCCTTGGATGTCAATGGTAAGCCTGTCACAAAGTCCATCGATATTCCCTCCCACTTCCACTTTAGAACTTCCAGGGGTGAGCTAATATTGCTGGAACCTGGTGCTCAGCCTTCAGCGGCTAGCATGTGCGACATCGAGAAACGAACTCCGCTACTACTTTCTTCATACCTAACCACCAGAACTATTGTTGGATATCCTGGTACATCTTTGCCACCCCAGGATGTACTGCTAAAGGCGATGTATAAAACTCCCTCAGGACGTCCTCCTTCAACGCCACTGGTACAACAATGCATCCTCTGAAGAAAAAAAATTACGTTCTCCCCACCTTGTGAATATCCATCAAGAGCATGTCCTGTGGATAACTGATCATGTAAAGCCACATAGTCAACATCCCCAAGCTGTGCCTCCCTAACTCGCTGTAAGAGTGGAGGGGTGACAACCATCGACTGCAGGTAATATTTATCATCTCCATCCATGAAGGGTAACTGCAACACGACTCACTATTGTGTCGCCTCACTCAACAACTGTGAGATCGACCTTCTACTATGAGAATCATCCACCTTATTCCCCTTTCTAGGAGTATAAATGATTTCGAAATCATAGTCATTGAGGAACTCTAGAAATCGTCTATGCCACAGAGTTAGATCTTTCTGCGAAAATATGTTTCTGGGGCTCTTGTGGTCAAAGTAGATGATAAACCGCATGATCATGAGGTAGTGTCCCACATCATCAATGTGAATACCACCACTGCCAACTTGAGATCATGCGTCACATAGTTCTTCTCATGTGGTCTAAGATGGCGCGAACCATAAGCAATCACTGCATGCCGCTGCATCAGGACACAGCCGAGCTCAGTCCCAGATGCGTCGTAGAAAACTACGTACTTGACACCCTCCTCTAGCAATGTCAAGACTGGGGTGATCGTCAAACTCTGTCTTAGCTTCTCAAAAGCTTGTTGACACTTCTCCGTCCATATGAAGGGTTGCCCCTTCCTGGTCAAGGATATCATTAGTGCTGATATCCGTGATAAATCTGGAATGAATCTTCGGTAATATCCTGCCAACCCAAGGAAGCTCTGCACCTCCATCACGCTCCAAGGTGGCTCCCATGCTAACAAATCCTCCACCTTGGCTGGGTCCACACCTACTCCATATGATGAGATGAAATGTCCCAGAAAGTGGACCTCCTGAATCCAAAACTAGCACTTTGAGAGCTTCCGATAAATCTGGTACTCTCGGAGTATGTCCAGAACCATCCAAAAGTGTCTCACATGATCCTCCTCTGATGCCGAGTACACAAGGATGTCATCGATGAAGACCACTACGAAACAGTCCAAGTATTGCTGGAAGATCCGGTTCATCAGTCCCATGAACACTGCAAGGGCGTTCTTCATGCCAAAAGGCATCACCAAGTACTCATAGTGACCATAGCAGCATCTGAATGCCACCTTCGGTATATCCTCATCCCGCATTCATTGCTGGTGATAGCCTGATTCAAGGTCAACCTTCGAGAACCATTTTGACCCTCTTAGCTGATCAAAGAGGTCATCGATTCTCAGCAGTGGATACTTGTTCTTCATCATCACCTAGTTCAGGTTCCGGTAATCCACACACAACCTCAAACTCTAATCTTCCTTCTTGGAAAACAAGAATGGGGCTGCCCAGAGTGAGATGTTGGGACTCACAAAACCCTTTCTCTACAAATCCTCCAACTACACTCTTAGCTCCCGAAGCTCTTCGAGAACCATCGGATATGCGGATGAGGAAATCGGTGCCATCCCGGGGTGTAAGTCGATGTAGAAGTCATTCTCCCAGTGGGGAGGTAATCCTAGAACATCTTCGGGAAAGACATACTTGTACTCCGCCACTACTACTGGAAACTAGGATCTCACAACATCCAATGCTCCGAGGGAAAGGCTAGACAACTCATGAGCGATTGGATGCACCCTCCTCTACATAAGTCCATTCTTTGCTTCCTGGGTTTCCTTTTCTCTGACAATGTAAAACCTTGTTCTATCACGGTAGACACACTGCAATCTTCGCCTAAAATAGTCAATCTGGGCATGGACCGAAGATAACCAATCCATACCGAGAATGACATCATAAGGCCTCGATGCTACCACCAAGAGGTTGCAACCAAAACTCTCACCTTCAAGCGTAAGATCACACTATCTGCAAAGGTGTGTGATCATTGAGTCTCCACCTATAGTTGTCTCCAAACATAAGGATCGATTCAACAGTTCTATAGGACTCTCGAGGATTCATGAAAGACATGTGGCTATGAAGGAATGACTGGAACATGTGTCTATAATCACGGCAGCTGAGGTAGTTAAGACACAGATCATACCTCGAATCATCCCATCAGTCTCTGTGTCGTATGCCTCGACCGCATGTAGTTGTCCCCACCCCTGTCGGCCAGCTCCCTAAGCCTTGTACGGACCTCTTGGGGTGGTGGTGGAAGTAAGTCGAAGCGTTTTCCACCACCTACAGCTCTCCCTACTCCTCTTCCACGTCCGCTGCCTAGCGGGTCTACATGTTCTATTCTCTGCCTCTGCCTCGGTGGCCCGTCCACCGCTTCCCTTTCAGTAGCTCGACGGGTTGGGTAGTCTCTAGCGAGATATCCCCTACCGTCACATGTGTTGCATCGATTCTCCCTAGGATTACTGGATCCATCCTGAGAGTCTTGGACTGTCGATCCCCTGTCATGGGTCCCCCTATGATGTTTTCCATGTCTAGGTCCCTGTGCCTGATGTCGGCTCCCTGCTATCGGGGTCTCTGCACCTGTCTGCCTGCGGTTGACTACTGGAAGCTGTCTATGCTCCACCAAGAAGCTTTCGATCACCAAGGCCTACTCGAGCACTTCAGAATAAGTTGATATGCATAGAGGTACGACACTAGATTAGATGTCTCATCATAAACCTCTCTCTATGGTCCGAGCTCTGAAGTACTAATCCCTGACCATATCCATCGAGTACCTGGCAAGGTTAGTGAACCTCAATGAATTGTCACCTATTGTCATACTACCCTACTGGAGCTAAAGAAGCTCCCAGATGCATACAACTCTCAACATAACTGGAGAGAACTCCTCCATAAAAAGTTGCTCAAACTCCATCCATGAAAGAGTATCCTCATCGTGATTTTGTGTGGTCAGACTCCACCATCATCCTGCCGAACTCTAAAGAAGGCTCGCTCCTAGGATCATCATATAGTCTGCTAGTGTCCTCACTAGATGGAAAACTCTTATCACCGCCTCAGGACAGTCCTCAGACACCTGAGGGTTGTGCTCGCCTCAGAACCTGAGGGGTCTCTATCTTTGGAAGTCATGGAGTGCACTAAGCCTGCGCTCCTCACCGGTCGGTACTGCAGGTACCACCGGTTGCTCCTCTAGTGGTGTAATAACTGGTTCACCACCTGGTAGAAATACCTGAGGAACTAGTCCATGTTTCGAAGCCTCGTCACTGAGGGGGTCATCCTTGTGATCATGCTGTTGAATCCTAGTAGGTATGCGTCGTGGAGGAATTTTGTAAGGAAACAAGATGTACCATGGTCAAAGAGTATATCTAGATAGTTGACACAAAGGAAATGGAAACCACTAACCATTCTTATATGATGCATGTACCTTTTTATTCCCCGCAACCCATGTTTTCATGTACCGAGTCGAAAAGAAGGTTATTAGAGTCCTGGTGTATGGATACGTCAGCCGCTGCACCAACAATGGAGTCTCTGGCTTAATAGCCGAACCTGAAACACGCAACACTATTTCCCCAAAAAAAACTCACATACTCTTGGTATTAAGGTAGAACTGACCTTCCTCTAATACCACTCTGTCATGACCAGTCCCAGTGGGGCCTGCACCGTGACTCCCCAAGCCCACCTTCAATAGGCTAGGGGCTGGTGAACAACACTGAGTAGGCATATTACTAACACGAGAGTCATTTCCTATGTACCTGTACACACACACAAATCCAAAATCCCACAATGTTGAAAATATAAAAACAACTAACGAACAAAAAATGCATGCATACAACTAATCCCAACCAACAGAGTACGACGAAAGGTAGAGTACTAAAAGTAAACTAGGGCAGAATACAAGCCCACCAAAAACAAGAGTCTGAAAACTGGAAAGTGAAACCTATAAACACAAAGGTACTAGGACTGCTACTCGTGGAAATAGGAACACTTTGGCCTATAGGGAACTCAGAAAGCTCAGTCCTGTCATTGTCTTCCCTGGACTCTATCAAAAGGCTGCTCATCTTCACAAGACACCAGAAGTGCAGACAATGCCCGTGTAGGTGTGAGTATAATAATACTCAGTAGAGAACCTCAAAAACAAAAAAGTAGTAAAAAAGTAAGGGTAAAGTCATCTATTGACATTATATATCTACAAAACATATAAAACAAACCAGATATACAAAAAAGCTTGACCCGTAGTCTAGAGACAAGTTGCAAAACCGCATACCCCTGTTAGGGATTCAGTTTGAAGATTCTATGAAACACTCATCCTAGGAGAACACACTCCATGATTCTTATAACTCCGATGACGTTCATAAGAGAAATACCGTTCTTCGGGAACTGTCACGAGAGGTAGTCACACTCATTATGGGAGACACACTCCTGAGTGAGAAAGATCACGATCCACATATGAGGATCACTGCCAGAGCCCTGGCAGATACTGCGACTCTTCTAGATTCACCAGTTATGTGATACACCAGCTAGGTAGAGCATCAATGCCCGATATATTTGTTCATGTCAATACCTGAATCTACCTAGGGTCAGGAATGGATAGAGGATCTCGATCTGGGCCTCTCGGATGGATGTCTGACTCTATCACGGAAATTCGTGCTGAAGGGATCAAACTCCTATGTGATGAAATGAGGCCTGAACTCCAGGGGAATGAGAAGGGGGGGGGGCACAACCGAAACTAAAGATGTCCAAGATACGGTGAACAAGAGGACCATGCCATTTTACAAAAAGTACACGGCGTGTAGAAAAGTTACACGTCGTGTCATCTAACCTCGGGTACTGCCCACGTACAATGGCCCATGTCGTAAGGCTTGTCGTGTTGAAAAACTGGGTACACGGCATGTAGTACGATGTACACGCCATGTCCGAGTAACTGGGGTTGGCTCCATGTATGCTGTCCATGTGCCCATACACGGTCATCAACCAGTGTACTCCAACCCGTGTAATTGGTACACGGGGTGACCCACATTTCCGACCTCGCCTGGCTGTGTGATGGAGTACACTATTTTGTACTCCATCCTGTGTCCATGTACCCCCTGGATACACACCGAGTTTTGCGTAGCTGCCTCTTCCATGTTGTACACGCCGTATCGCCTGAATCTGAGTAGATCATCCCGTGTCCATGTATTTCCCAAAATACACACCGAGCTTCGGGGAAATCCTAACACGCCGTGTGGCCAGGGTCACACGCCATGTGGTTCCTTTCTATCCTTTGAAACCCTAGATTCCACCACCCGTACTACACTGCGTGTTCTTCGGAAGTACATGCCCTGTATTCTGAAAATTTCCAGAAACACGGACTTCCACCATCGTGCTTCCGGTGATGATTCGTTCATCGATCCGGCTGTCCAATCTCCATGAAACATTCAAGTTTTGGTCACCCCGACACCACAAAGATTCTCCCGATGTTTTTGGACCTCTGATCAGCTCTAAAAACAAGATTTTATCTTCCTGCGTGAAGAACGCTCAAAGAACGCCCTTTTCCGATTCGGTCTAATTCATCATCTGTCATCGTAGATGCAACTTTGTAAGTTCGTTGCATTTCCAAAACTTTGATTTGGGATTGTTACGTCGTGGAACAGATGCACAATGATACATTGTCCATTTCCCCGCGAAGAACATGAAGAACGTGTGAGAAAATAAAGGTGGAGAAATACAATAAACAAGGTGAGGAACGAACCCCCGCTGTTGTTCATCACGGCGTTGATCCTCTCCTGTTAGCAGGATTAAATGGAGAAATAATCAACAATAACAAAAAAACAAGGATCAATTCCCCAAATCATCCCGATAAAACCCTCTCGCAAGAATGAACGAATCTTTGGATCAACATGTTTATGGTTGATCCGCGTTCATCATTTAAAATGAACGACGGGGAAAATAATTTAGAAAACAAACCCCTACTTCAGCTGGGATCGATCACTAATGAAGGTTTCGCGCTTCCGCCATCATCATGATCCTTCAATGTCGTTGGTGCAATGATTCTCAACTCTGATCCGTCGTCGTTAGCTGTTGAGGGTTCGCTCCAGTGCTCCACGGATCCTATAGCGATTTCTCCCAAAATTTCGTCAACAATCACCAATCACTTAACCCATTAAAAAGGGAAACATGATTGGCATTTAAGATACGTTGCAGTATTAATGACTCCATCTTGCCATTCTTGAGTCATTATGATTCATCATTAAATAAGGAAATAGATGTCCCGTCACAGCACTGCAACGGATGTTTACCTAAAATAAATTAAAAATTTAGTAATTTATTTGATTTTTAGTTTACTAAAAACTACTGAAAATTAAATTTTTTCCCTCGACCCACGCCAGTCAAGGTTAGGCTTGTTCTTTGGTAAATGCATCACCCCATACGCAATGGTGCCCTCAGATTTTTAATCCAGGCATCCATTTGGAAACTGCCACAACTGCGTACAAGTGCTGACTCACATAACTTGAAAAAAGTTCAAACCACCATTACCGGCTCAGTGGACCTCGGAATTATGATCCATCTTCATGCCCGGTCTCAAAATAATTCCATATAATATTTAATAATACGCAGAAAAATCTGAGACATTACAATCTAATAAATTCTTGTACTCAAAGGTTTCTTCATTCTAATATTATGGTTCCACTAATCCGTTATCATATTGTTGAGTGGAACCAACCAAATAGGATCCTGATGTAGTTCAGGTATTGATGGACTATTCTGAATCCATCGAGTTGGGTGTAGAGGTGAATGGTATAAAACTTACAAAAAAGAAGGATCATTATCATAATATTATCCATTACCCATATATATCCATAAGGGATTCATGTGAGAAATATTGTGTCACTAGATATCTTAGATTAAGTCTTCACCATGACCCCCATAATGTGTAAATGATTTGGTATATGCGAGTGACTTGGAGATATATCACTAGACATGGAGGGTTTTACAATACTCAGGTAATTTAAGTTTATCTCACTTATCAATTAATTATTATGAAATTTCCATTATATTATTTAATTTTTATCATTTTTGAACCATTTTCTTCTAGGGGGATTAGATTTATTATGTTTATGATATGAACACACCTAATAAAAATGGTACATTAAGTTATTTGTAGTTGTATTTAGTTATTCACTCAATGACAGGTGTGCTACACAGAGTCAAGAGTAACTATCTATAGTCTATGAGTGAACCTCACCCTTGACCAATACTACCACAGGTCATGCCTAATCTATCAGCCACTGATGTGGACCAACCTTCCCAATGAAATCATTTTTTTCATTCTAATACATATAATGTTTTAGATACCATTACACAACAATTTACTAGAATTTCATTATCATACATGGTACCACCCATGAAATTCCCCATGTACCCTCTTTTAAAGTGGGGAACTGGCTATTGTTACGATTGGGGAACTGTTTAGGGAATTTAGTATCATATTCCATCAACTTATTTCGCTAATGAGTTAGATAATGGAACCCATGTAACATATGCATCACATGTTGGGCCACATTCCTCAGATTGAGGCACTGATTGGGGGGTACCACCTAGTGATTTTTTTCTTTCCCAGATCCGACTAGCTTTCAGTTCCCTGTACAAATCTTGAATTGATGGAATGTTGGTTCTTGTTCTGCTTTTAAACCCACTGCCAAGGAAATCACATTTTGGACCTATAGTTGAGCACATTAATGATCCTACTGAATGGACTAGAAATATGATAATACCATTTGAGAGCCTAAATATAGGACTAGAGGACACTTACATACAAATTAACATCGATGTTGTATTACTTTTACATTTTATCAATTTCAAAATTTTAATTATGTCTAATATTATAAATTATTCAATATTCATTTAATATATTTATTATGTATAACTGTATACTAGAATTAGTTATCTAACTACTACTGAAATCTAATCCATTAAAAAATATAATAAAATTAAAAATTAATGTTTCCCTCAAACAATATATAATTAACATATATTATAATATTATATATCTTAGGAAGTGATTGAGGGTAAATCTTTATAGAACCACTTAATTAGAAAGAAATATGGTTATGAATTAAGGGAGACGGGTAGGAATCCTTCCTCACTATGGAACTCTCAAAACTTACACATCTTGTTTCTCCATGAACACTCTCAATGGATTCTTAGTCGGGGTGACATCAATTTTTAGGAATGAAACTAGGGAAAAAGACTTCTAGACTTCCCAGGAAGCCCACCTCCTGAATTCTCTTACAGGGAGACATGATACCATCCCTCCTTCATCAAAGATATTCTCAAACTCATACAGGTGAATATCATCAACAAATTTAACTTGCATGGATCCATCGACATGTTCAATTTATCATACTCCTCCTTTGGTAAGATTACAGCCAAGGAATATAGGATGGTTATGATCTCTCAGCCGGTTAAAGAACCCTGGGGTAAGAGTCTCTTGAAAAAATATATCCCAACCAAGTACTATTTTCTCGTATAGATATCCCTCTCTAACTATATTCCCATAGTGATGAAAATTAAGTCCAATGGTATTACACTTGTGTCCAGATGTACATGCTGCCTTTCTCCTAAGGAGAATACCTCACTTAACCACTTCTTCCAAACTGAATGGGCAGTCTATATCTGGAGAGATCTTGGTGAGTTCATGGATATATTAGGAGTGGTTAATTAATATGAGGAATTTTTTTCATCACTAGTACAGAGGGGATATTAACAAAAAAAGGATGATTTCTGACCCATCCTCCAAGATATGGGTATCTGGTTCATCTAGTAGGTGTGAAATAATCAAGACACCATGAGGCTCATATTTCCTTCCATAATTTGGTATTCAAAACCTGGTGCATCATGAATGATATGGATAACCTTCATAGAAATTGGGATATGGTTCTATACCTTAGGTTTTTTTCCACTGGCATGTGTCCATCTAAATCTTTAAGCCCCATGAAGACTGACACATGGGTGAGCTGGTCCCCTCCCTCTCATGGATTTAAACTTCATATCATTTGAGCTTGTGGACATGGAATCAATTGGGGAGGTGGAGTTGTATGATATCAATCTAGTTTAGTGTACCTAGCCTTCAACACACATCATAAGACTAGAGAATCATTTTTGGCATAGGTAAGGGATGTGATTGATGGTTTAGAACATTGTAACTAAATGAATATCCCCCTCACTATGGTGGACATGGATTCAAGAATCATTTTGATTTCTCTTAAGGGAATCACCTCTCATCCTTGGAATATCATGTACCCCATACACATATGTAGGTCTCCCCTCTCCAATGGCAGTGATATTCTCAATACATGGAATGAGGGTAACCGATTGGTGGACTTTTTGTCCTCTAGAGCTTCCCAAAATTCCCCCCTTCAGATTTTTAATTCCCTTGGTTCTCTCCCCTTGGGTGGTATGTAAGTGGTTATTGGGGATTCTCTCGGTCTCTATTTATGTAGACCACCTTGATTTTTCTTCATTGGATTTCTCTTTTTACATTAAATAAATAAAATTATTGATTATTAAAAACAAGTATAAAATATATATATATGTATATATATAAAGAGGGGATTACAAAACCCAAACAACACACACACACCTAAGAACATAGTGGATGAAGCCTCATACCTCCCCACAAATAATGATAAGCACCAACTGACCCTATTTTATTACATATTAATGAATCAAAGGTCCATGATCCTGGTAGCTCTAAAGATCAACTGAATGTGGATTGATGTCCATTAAAATATACCACTTGAAATCCCATGTATGAAACCTGCATCATTCCTTTTCATCGGTACTTATGATATGTCTCTCCCATGTCAGTAGTTGTGACATCATGTTACTAGACTGAATGTTTCATTCCCCCTACCTTGAAACATTGTGTTGTGCTTCCCTCCAAAACACCATGTAAGGGAACCCCTCCATCTCACCCCATATATCCATATTGGGAGAGGGTCAGATAATATGTTCCAACACAGTTATATCTCTTTCCATCAACCCACTTAGTGATGCATGTGTGGCACCCCACTGCATCACCTTCCTATCCCATAACATCATTAAACTAGTCCCACTATATAGATAGTTATGTGGAAGGGAACCCCTATATCCCACATAAAAATCGATGATTAGATAAGGCTTTCTGATAGGTACCAACATGCCTATCCTTAATTCAAGTTCACCCACTTGGTGATGTATACATGTCTCTATGCTTCACAATCTGCCTGTTAAACAGAGCCAATCCCTTGGTCCAAATATTCCACCTACCGCCCAATAATGATGGGAATGTGGACCGAAGGACTTTAATGTCAAAGAGGCCTAGTGGAATGAAGTCCCAATATGTGGTTGGACTAAAGGCCCCCTATTTTAGTGTTTTATAGTAAACTGCATCGACAAGTACATGGGTTTACACTATTTATCTTTACACTTTCTACATCAATACTCATGTCATCATCCATAAATGACCCAACCCCACCCCCTTTCCCCACTTCCACCAAGAGAGTCTTCTTGGGTTTGAACATGGGTCATATACAGAATTACATGGTGAAATTACTAGCCATGCAATCCCCCAATTGAAAAGTATAATAATATTAGCATTTATTATAATATATAATAACATTATCGTATATTAACAAATATTATAATAATATAAATAATACAATACATATTTTAATAAAATAATATTCATTATTTATTTCATAATAATAAATATAATTTCATATATAAAAACAAAAACAAAAACAACAACAACAATGATATCTTAGAAACTAGGACCATAGCCTAGTCATAAAGGTGCCCCATTAGACTGCATGAGGTTGGGAACATAACCCACATAGACCCCAAATTGGGGGGGGGTCATATGTGTACTGGAAGCACTATAATAGTGAAAAGTACTATAGAAAAACTAATCACGTAATGGACGTTTGGGTAAAAAATGTGCCTTCGGGCCAAGAAAATGGGTTTTCAATCTATATGGCCTGTATGCCATTAAATAATAGATATATATTTTATTTGTATGTCATAAGTTTGTTAGGGTTGGTAAATGGGATAAATCCCTAAGGTCTATTCGTTGAGAATTCATTATGGTTTTCCACCCCCTCCGGTGGTGGAGGGAATGGTCTTGTGACCATCACCACCTAATCTATGAGAACCTAAAGTGGATAGTTTGAACATGAAATATAGATTTTAATACATAAAACTTTCTCACAAAAAACACATTTTAGTATATAAATTACACCCAACATATTTCCTTTATTCATTATCAAAACCAAGATTATAATAGTTTTTCAATAGTTTAATTTACACATCAATAATTTTTTTCATTGATTTTGTGATTATCAATACCTATAAATATATTGAAAGGAATAAATTTAATACTTAACACATTAATTTTTTGAAATTATGATAAAGAAGTTCCCCATAATTGTTTTCAAGATATAAGGAACTCCAACAGTAAATGGATCGAAAGATATTTGGTGATGATGTTAATGTACGGTGAAGATCATGTAAATAGAGATTTTTTATCTATTTATCTTCTGCACTAGTGTCAAATCAATTATCAACTTACTGAGTTGACATCAAGACTTGGAGAAGTGATTAAATATCAGGTGGAAGGATGGAAGTTTATTTGTGAAGGTACTTTAGAAAAGAAAACTACTAAAAAATAGGTTATAGGTGTGGTTGAGACTAACCATGTTTTCATGTCAACTATGGTCATCTTGTGGCCATGGACAATAGGGATTTTAACAATAATCCCCTTAAAACCACAATTGACTTCATATGTGGCCATAGGGGTCACCATAATTATTTACATAATTATATAAAAATAATCACAGTAATTGATGTTGTAATACTAATACTGCTACTAATTATTATAATTACATAACAAAAAAGAATGAATATTTTTAAATGAGTAATTACTAAAACATGATAGGATCTATGATAGTTTTTATAAAGGAAAGAAACACCATTTTTAATTGGTTTGAGAGGTAAACCATCAGATGACTTGAAGTCCTAGAGGCAGAAAGCACTTTTTTATTACATAGATAGTTTGTAGACCCTAGATCTTAAAGTCTAAATATAAATGACCTAAGGCCTGAATATATATATATATATATATATCATTAATAATTTATTAATATTAATTAATAATATATAAATATTTATTATTAATTAATATTTAATTACTAATTATTAATTATTAGTTAATATGTACTAACTATTATTTTTTATTAATAATTACTATTAATTATTAATTATTAATGAGTAATTATCAATTATGTTCATTAGTTACTAAATATTAAAAATTAAAAATTAATTATTAATCAATAAATATATATTTTAGGTGTTAATTAGTAAATAAAAACTATTAATGAATTATGAATTAGTATTTATTATAAATCAGTGATTATCCATTATCAACCAATTATTAATTATTATTAATGATTATAGTTTATAATGAATTTCTAATTTAGTAACATATAATTATTATTTATTTTTTATTATTATTTATTTTATAAATATAGGTAATCATTGATAATTAATTATAAATTAATAATAGTTTTTTATCAATTTTTAATTATCAATTTTTAATTATTAATTAATTATTTATAGTTGTTTAAAATTTATAATCATTTATGAAGGGATAATTATTAATTTTTCAATCACGGGTTAATAAAAATTATTAAAAAATTAAAATAAAAAAAATAAATGTGGATTAATAATAATTACATAATAATTATTCATTATTATTTAATTATTGAATATGAATTTTTTTATATTCTAATTATTACAAATTTATAATTAATAATTAATTACGAGTTATCGATACTTATTCCTCCCATCAAATTCCATTTTTATTTTATTATCATGAGAATCCATATTTTTTACTATATTGAGAGGGAACCCTACATGACCAAAAAGCCTTAGAATACATGGTGCAAAGGCTTAGGGTCACTAAAGCATAAATAAGATACAAAAATCCCCTAAAATGCAACAGACCCTACCTATCATTCTTCCAACCACCCATTCCAACTTTCCACCCCAAAGTCTTGTATGTGAATTATCATCACTACCTTAGAGTGAGAGTGAGCCCATCATCGAGCGAGTTCCTGAAATCCATTCAATGCTACTAGTGATTGGCCATTGTTCTTGATGATTTTCATGCATTCTTTCATTTTAAGATGACTACATTCTCACTATCTCACATCCTACGGGTTTTAATCTTCAACAGTATCATCCCAAAGGTCCAATATTTGATGACCTGGGGGCCCTATGACCCAAATTCCCAATTACATGGCCCAAAATCCCATTTTTTATGAATAGTAAAACTACTGTAGTACATTCTCTATAGTTCCAACTATAGTACCTACACTGCTACAATGCTATTGTGCTATTACACCACTTCATAAATTCACCACTACCTGTATTTGAGACTATATTTGATGCTACCAAGATACAATACTAATATTAACTGATACTATTTAATAATAAGTAATATATAAAAAATAATATTTATTTGTTAATTATGAATATATATTTTATTTATTAATTATTTGAATAATTTATTATATGTCTAAAATAATATTAAATACATTTATAATATATTAATATTAATATAACTCCTCTGGAGTGGCTTCTAAGGTCCTATGAAGTTTCTCATACTTTGTCTTGAGTAGTGTGAGTATTTTTGACCTCTTGGAAAGAAGTTTTATTAATTTTAAATGAAAAATAAAAAAATAAATAATAACTTAAAAAAATTAGAATCATTTTTTATAATTCATAAATATTAATTTATTATTTAAAATCAATAAATCATGATACTTATTTTTTAAAAAAAATTATATATTTTATAAATACATGTGACCATGAGCACCCCCTGACTATGGTCTTAGCCTTACTACTTTTCCGAAATCGACCATGGGTGCCATGATTATGGATGAAGGATATGGCCATTAATAAGTGATCTATTTCCAGGGTTTTGAATCTTGCCAATAGTTCATTTTTCTTATTATGGAAGAGAATACACAGAGGACAATTTGATTAATTCACATGGTAAAGGCACTGCCTTCCAACTCTAGTGGAAACGTTGTATGATATTGAATAAGAATGTGGGGGCGTTCACCACATGCCTAAACAATTTTCATCGATAAAAAAACAATAATTTGGTTTATTTTAGTAACAGTATTTTCATAATTTAAATCCATTTTTTAATATTTATTATATAGAGTATTATATAAGAGATTATAATGGTGATATAAAGGTTATATTCACAATAATCATATTTTCCAAAGAAAATACTAAAAATTGCGCTTAATGTAATAATTTTATTTTATACATTTTAGAAACAACTAAAACATTACAAGTTTTTTATAATCATAAGTAAATAATAACTAACATCGTGAACATAAAATCAATCAAATGTTTAAAATAAATAAAAAAATAAATGTTAATGATAAAATGAAACTAAAAATAATAATTGACCCTAAAAACAATCAAGATTTTTATTTTCATGGTTTTAAATTATTTTTTTAAAATATTTTTATAAGTGAGTTTGGTTTTGTAGTGTTTCTAAAAATGGGTTCTTGGAAGTGTTAACTATGTTCACGTGTCGACGTAATAAAGAAGTTTGAATGTGGTTCAATCTTCTTGAAGTTTTTTTAAAATTTTAAAATTTTAAAAATTGTAATGTTTTAAAAAATATATTTGTTTTAGTTTTAAAAAAATTAGTAAAATAAATAATTCATAATATAAATAGTAAAAATAAAAATTTAACTATATAAAATTAGTAACATCTTAAAATTAAATTAAGTTAATTAATAAGATGATTTAAATAATTAAAAAATCGAAAATATTTTTTAAGGTCATGGAGGTTACAAAAAATGAAACAACACACACAAATGGGCTATAAAGGATAAACCACACCAACTTCCATTGGTTGAACCCATCAAAAGGCCCCTACAAGCATCTACTCTAGGCTTGTAAGTGGAAGAGAATATTGATGATCAAGTAGCTTATAATCACCAATTTCCACCACAAAATAATCTGATATAGTAAGGGAGTGTGCATCAGAATCACTAGAAGAATTTTCATGGACCTATTTATGAATAACTAATGGTTGTTAGACGTCTATTGTAGAAAGTGGAAGGGAATCTGGAAAATCATTCTATAAATCATCTTCATGCACCACATCCTCTTGTGGAAAATAAAAATGAGGCTAATCACCCTCTAGCACATTGATCTGGGGATCCACATCATCTGACGCATCAAATAAAATATCATGATAAATCTCATCCATGGGAAAACAATGGTCTTATACTACTCTTTAAAAATGTGAACCCCTCTATCAACTCAGAGATGTGTAAAATGTGTGCGATATGAGTATTCTAATAAAAAAATTAAACATTTAATTATAGTTAATAAAATATATATTCAAATTTGAAATAGTTTTTACCATGTCATGATTGTCTTGTCCATGCCATGTAAGATATACAGTGAGTTCATGTAGTACCAGAGAGAATAATATAGCTATTTTGATTGAAGCATGCACATCGCAACTGACCCTTGCAATCGAGACTCTTTAATTCCTTCTCACTTCTAAATGTATCACTCATGATATCACCTTTAATCAAAGTCTCACATCTCTAACATCTCTAGTGAATGAATTTAAGTTAATTGATTGGGTGGTTTGGGAATGGGATCAATGATGTTGAACTTCATCATAAAAGAGTCAATATGGTTCCAATCAACCATGTGAAAATGAAAAGGAGGAATTTCACAAGTGTTAGTAGTAAGAATCATCATGCAGTATGTTATGAGTTTATGAAGAACTAGCCTGACATATGATATCCATGAAACTTGGAATAACACAAAATAAATATGCATATAATTTATAATATAGAATAATAATTTAAGTATATAACTAATTATTATATACATTATATGGATGGAAACTAACTAGAATAGTTCTAAAATTGTGTAAATAAATTATAGAAGTATCTAAATGTCTACGGGCCTATCTCCACCTATAAATATCATTATTGAAATTATATTTTCAAAAAAAATTATTGATTTGACATTCTCATAATAAGGATGGATAAACATGCAATTTTCCTTATTGAGAGTCTCGTATATCTATAGGAAATGGTGTGAGAAAATGAAAAACTAAGTGAGGGCTACACTACCATACCCACATCTAAATATGATTAACATTTCATATAATAGTATTTTATCGACGTGACATGCACTACATAGTGGTTTGTATGTATAAGAAAGACATGCATACACCTAGTAATATCTTCATGTCTATTCTAGGTCCTAAAGTAAAGGTAAATACATCAGAAGAATTAATATCGTATAATGTTTGAACAATATTATTCCTATAATAAGTCACATAATGTATGCATGTGTGAATATTAGGATAATGAACACATTAACACCATTATCCAAATGGGTGATGTGCTTTTCTATCCATGAAATTCATAGATAATTACCAATGATATTCTTTCCATCATCTCAAAACCCAATGCCTAGTATCCACTATTCCATATCCTACCAATCACTCATAACTGAACCTTTCATAGCCACACCCTCAATAGGGATTCCTAATATAAGGGTTACATTCTCAAGATTAATCATTATCTATCCTTCTATTAGGAGAAAAGTATGTATCCCTGACCTACATCTGTTTACAAGGGATACAATCAGCTAGTGATTGTAACACCCTGATATTTTATGAGATATATTCTTTTAATTTCTTTCATATTTTTGTTGTACGCTAAACGAAGATTATCTTGGGCTATACGCAACACCATATTAGCTTCTAGTATACGCAACACTATTCAGGGATTGTGTTACACACAATTTCAAGTTCGTTTGATAGTAGTTATTCTATGCTACATTGAGTGTGTGTATATATATATATATATTATTAATAAATGAAATATGGTTGGATTCTATTATACGAAACAAAAAAAGAGTCTTTCACTACACGGAACCCTGACTTGGCTTGTGTTACACGCAATCACAACCTTCCTCGATAGCGTGTGTAGTACGCAATACCGAATTTCACTAAACAACAATATATTGTTATAATATTATTATACACTAGATACTATGAATAGTAATAACTGAAATTTTAATTTTATAACTTTATTATTCATCTTACACATTTTCTAAAACATGGTATGTGAACAAAATAAATTTTTCGGGTAAAATAAGTATTTTTCAAATAATACAGTTTTGTCGCCTTTTGATTGCGCACCTACTTTAAATCTAGTTCATGATAGGTATATAAGTTCAATTTTACAAAATAAAATTCTTATTTGGAATCAGGATATGAAAATTTACTTTGGATAAATTTTTCATATCATTCTGATAACTTTCATATATTAAATAATAGTAAAAACACGGTATATTTTAATTAATAACAACTTTTTCCATCGTAATAATTTATATGGTTAAATTATAATATTTATTGATATTAAAGTATAAATAGAATATATTTTTACCATTTAATATAATTTATGTCATTAGCATTGATTTTACATTGAATTCATAGGTAAAATCATTTCAATCTTTTGCAATGTTTTAACTTTTAAAACCTGTTTTCTTAACAACGGGATTAATTTTAAATTAATTACTGAAAATTCTGTGTTTTTAATTTTGAAAAATGGATTCCATATTTGAATTAAGTGGGTCCAAATTATGGTAATAGTTTACTTTTATTTTTTTGATATTATGAATAGTAACTATGGTAATTTTTATTTACTCCAGTTAAAGATAAATCAGGTAATTAAGGGTAAAAATAAGATTATAAAATTACCCTAACACATGCCAAAATTATATTGGATGACTAAATGTCGACAAATATCACCTAAGGGTCGTATTATATTCATTTTATGGACTTTTGACCATGAAAATAATTTAATTATTATTAAAACCAAAGAAAGTGACAACATGTCACTCTCTTAAATCTTATAAGTATAATAATTTTAATTTAGTGATAAACGTCATGAAACATAGGACATGAATAGTCTCCAGAAAGGTAATAAAATTATCTACTTCATGAGAATTTATTTAAAAAATTTAGGGATTAAATAATTATCATTAAAGGTGACACAATAGTGATGTTGAAATTATTTTATTGGTTGAAATTATTTTATTAATTGAAATATCAAATAAATGGTTTTAAAAATATTAAAATAAATATTACATGAACTATTTAATGTTTTCCACTAATTTTATAGTCACATATTACATATTATTAATCTATTAAATCTTTTATTTCTAACATATCTTGTGTGGGGATTTTATTTAAATTCAAATAAATGAATAGTGTCAAAATTGACACTATTGTTATTTTATAAAAATTACTTATTATAAAAATGTTTAAAAATCAAAAATATATTTAAAAATTATAAATAAAAAATTATATGGTATAAAATATAATAAATCATACAATTATGGAAAATTAATAACATATAAGAAACTAATTATAATTATTTAAAATTTATATTATTATTACCACAAATAAAATTGAATAGATTATATAAGGATAAATCAAGTTGATAATGTTTAAACTAAATCCCCAACATGTCTAAATTTTATTGGTTGATGATATTACCACCCTATAACATCTAATATTATTATTTGAGTCATTTTGGAGGTTTTTAAGTGGTTTTGGGATTTATTATAAATTAATATTTTTTATAATTCCAAAGGTGCCCCTCTCCTCCGTTATAAAAGGGAACTTCCTCCCTCTCCTCCTCACACCAGTTTGAGCCCTGAAGCTCAGGAAAACTCTTCCCATTTCACTTACCCACTTCCCTATAAACTTTATAGAGGTAATTTTCCTCTCAAAAGACCAACTCTAGTGCCCTAAGAGGAAGTTCAAAGGAGGCACTTCGAGAAAGAGGTAATACCTTCTACCGATTCATTCAAGTTTCTTTCTTCTTATACTTCCTCTTCTTTAGTGGTTTTATTATGAAGTAATATCATCAGTATCCCTAATATACTGATATGTTATTATAAATATTAAACAACCCTATTTCACCTTCTATCCATCCTAAGGAAATTGAAATCACTGCGCGCGCATACGTACGGAATACCATCTCCATGCCGTTGTGTAATCAGTTTTCCCACTACCACCTTACTTGGATGGGTATAATGGTGTAAATAATAACTAAATATGATTATTATAACATCAAAGTGATTCTAAGATATTATATCATTGACTCCAATTCCATTCAACAAATATGGTAATGATATCATCGCTCGTGCGTACGTACGGATTGCCGTCTCCACGACGCGATGAGATTCATTTTCCATGTTAAAAATTCAATAATGATTATAAATTATATATAATAAGTAATCACGAAATATATGACATAATAATTATACTGTATTTATTTATATATATATGTATTTAATCTACTTAATTCCATTCAATTCAATAAGGAAACAAAAACAGCGTTCATGCGTATGTACGGCCTACTGTCTCCATGAACAGTGTATTTCTTTCCATTTATCAATCTATTATATATATGTATATTCTGAATATATATTATATATAAATCATGTTTTACATTCTGTAATTAAGCAATCATGATCCATGTAATCATATTAATAATTACAAGTCAAAACACTGATGATAAATGAAACGATTTTACCCAAAACACTACTTTAACATTAATTTACAAAAGAACGGGTAATATAAAGTCATAAGTGAACCATATATGATATCATAACAATGAATATTATTTTTTAATAATTCAATGGCATTGTTTAAATCATTATATAGGAGTTTCAGATACATACTAAGCAAATCAGACATAAGGTAAGGGATAATTTTGCAAATCTCATTTTTATCTGAGATTGCTTATACGTAAGTATTTACTAGGGTTATATTTTTCATCCATTACCATAAAATGTTTTCCATAAAGTGTTCAATATTATTTCATGTATATTTAATGTAATTTTTATCCCTGTTTGACTTTTAATTTGTGTTATGGAAGGATTCTTTATTTTGTTTACCAAATGAGGAACTTTTTAACTTTTCCGACAAAAGTACGAGGATAATGTTTTTTTAACTTATACAGAATGATTGGATTTTTAAGGTTTTATAACACCTTATTTTCATGAAGCTTACTCTACAATATTTCATGACTATTTTCAACAAAATCATTTCCTTTTAATATTTCATGGAATTTTGTGAAAAGAAATTGATTTTGAAGAAGAATGGATATTTTCCTCAAGAATTAATTTCAAGTGTTTTATCAAAAACATTTTCCATCTAAGATGAAATTACTTCATAGGTGTATGATTCAAATATAATGTCTCTATGATTTAAATTTTTTCACTTTTCTTATGATGAAATATCCACTTGTTTTATATGGATTATCTGATGATGGGATGATGTTTATGAAACCCATTTTAGTATTTGAGTTACGATGAATGTTTTAAGTTTATTTTGTAGCACAAGAAAGAATGGTTTCATTTTGAGATGGGTGGGACCTATATCTCCATCCAATTAATTGTGTAAAGATTTATATCTCATGAGATAGACATGGATAGAACGGAATGTTAAACCGGTTCAGCAATACAAGACTGGAACGAGGAGTGAACTCGATTTAGAAAAGGACTTTGTCCACTAAGATGGTCTTGGAAGCAATTCCTTGGTGACTATGGAGATCATAACATGTGCTTAATGGTTTCCAAAATGACATGTTATATTCCCATTATATTTTATCATGCTTAATGTTTCTTTATTATCTATGCCTTATGTACTTCCAAGTTTTATGTCATTGCTCAAGATTTTGATGTTTAAACATTATGTTCAGGTTTTTAAGTTCAAATGTATATGATTTGTTTTATTTTATCCATTCTTAACCGTAATGAGCATTTTATCTCACCCTTTATATGTTTTCTTTTTCCCAGGATTTAAATAAAGGTTTTAGGTAAGAAAACAAAATCGGAAGATCTTTACGGGAGATGTTGAAGATCCTTCCACACGATTAGAAGATTATATTCTGAGTTTCCAAAGACACTAAACTATTATAGTCCTTCGTTGTTGGTTCTTATTATGTATAAAGTATTCCACAAAAGTAATGTAATTTCTATGTACGTCACGCTTTGGGTCTCTATAGTTGGTATCAGAGGAAAGGTTTAGTTACCCGTTGGAAACTAGGATGCGAAATCTTTAGAGAGATCCCTAGATATATTTCTAAGGTATGTCTAGTGATATCCCTAAGGTTAAGTATAATTATAGTTTATAGTCCTAGAAATATGGTAACAATATTATAATTAACCCTAAGATGTTATATATTGAAGGTACTCCCCCTTTATTATGTTGTTTTCCCTAGCATGATTTTGGCCTCTCACACTATTCTTTTTGGGTTTTAGACGATGGCTGGAACCCGAAAGAACCGTTTTGATCAATGTAATGGACAATGAAATGATTTTCCTCCTGAACAACCAAATGTGATGGGAGATGGAGTGCAAAATATTATTGCTATACTTACACAAGCTATGAATCATTCTGGATTTCCAAATGATCAGAGAAGGTAACAATATTCTATTGAGTCCTTCATGAGGCAACGTCCACCTTATTTCAGTGGGTCTTATGATCTAATTGATGCTGAAAAATGGATCAGTACCATTGAAAAGATATTTTCCATACTTCTATATTCCGAACATGAAAAATTCATTCTGGCTATTTACCGTTTAGAAGGTGAAGCAGATCAATGGTGGACTCTAATTAAGAACACGAGGCCTTGAGATGAAATTGAATCCATGGAATGGGATGAGTTCAAGAACTTATTTTTCAATAAGTTCTTCTCTAGTATTATTTGAACCAATATGGAAAAGTATTTCCTTGATCTTATGAAAAAGGATGATGAATTTGTTGGTGTATACGAAGCGAATTTTACAAGGCTTTCAAGCTATGCATCTGGATTTATCATCCAACCTGAAAGTAAAGTTGATCAATTCTTCAGTGGCTTAAAACCAAGTCTTCGAAGGGCATTAGATATAAGATACTTCATTAGTTATGAAGAAATTGTGAATTGTGCTATCAAGGTAGAAATTGAAGTTGGTATTACATATCCATCTCATGGTTTTGACAAGAAACAAAAGATGGAGTTCATGGAGAAATCTCATAATAATGGTGAAAAGAAGATAAATGTTTCTTTATGATCAAAGTGTGGAAAGAAGCATGGTGGAGATTGTATTAAAGGGACTAGAAAATGTTTTA
This sequence comes from Viscum album, assembly GCA_963277665.1. NCBI lineage: Eukaryota > Viridiplantae > Streptophyta > Magnoliopsida > Santalales > Viscaceae > Viscum > Viscum album. The sequence continues at coordinate 4,409,491 of OY728165.1, forward strand.
AGTGTGGAAAATAAGGTCATCGAGTAGCTGAGTGTCAAAGTAATGGAAAAAGGGTTTCTAATTTTGTGAACAAAGAAAAGACTGTATAGAACGCACCACCAACACTTCAATGCTTCAAGTGAAAGGAAATGGGGAATTATGCTAATCAATTCCCTAATCCAAGGGTTAATGATGATCAACGTGAGAAACCTCTTAAGGTAATGGAAATTATGGGAAGTCACATGCAATCACTATTAGCAATGTTGAGTATGATAACGATGTGGTGGAATGATTATGTGTTTATATAAAGGGATTAAAAAATAATGTTGTGGAATCTCATTTATAGTATTGTCGAACATTGGAATATATATGTAATGGTTTATTGTGGTTTTCGATAATTATATGGTAGCAGTAACCATGAAAAGTGATTCAAATATTTTGGAAAGGAGATGATATGCACATAATGAAGGGATAAAGAGAAAATTAAATGTTTGATAGTATTCATGAGCTCATGACTGATATAAGGACAAAGTTATATCATGGTTTGAGTATATATAATTTTTGGATTTTGTTATGTGGAAAGAGTTAACTTTTGAAAGCTTTCATGTTTTCACTAAGGTTCAATGGGTATTCATTTTTCAAGAGAATACATGATTAAGGTATTCACATGATTAGAATGTGACCAACACGATATATGAGGGATAAATGATGGTATTCACGTGCTTTTTATATGACTTTTTAGTAATCGTTCTCTTTATACTATGAGTTTGGAAAGAAGAATTTTGGATAAGCCTAAAGATTGGAATGTATTTTGTTGAACATAAGTTAGTGTTGTTTAAGGCTAGAAATTTTTTCGATATTATTGATAGAATGTTATAATACTGTAGTTTAAGAAAAGAAACAACCTGCAGAACGGGCGACAACCCATCGTGTCGGACTAGGCTGTGGGAATCGATCCCACAACCGAAGTGTGACAGGACATTATCTCATACCACTGGCCTAGAGGATGTCCCTGGTTATTATAAATTAGTTTTAATTTATTAAGTGGTATGATATATGAAGTATAAGTCCATTTTAAGAACCATATATGACTAATCTCACTATAGATGGACTTATGTATATTTAATAACGTTTTCGAACCTTTTATTTGAGATAGATAGAATGACCCACCGTTCTATCATATGATCTCCTAACACTTCATGAATGACAAATTCAACTTCATTTATTTAACAAATGAAGTGGAAATTGTTCAAGGCAAGAACAACAGTGAGATTGTACTAAAATCAAGTAAGTATTTCTTTTAAATAAAAAATTATTCAACATTAGGGAAATAATCTTGAAAACAAAAATTGGTTTCCTAGTTCTCTCATATCTAATGAATCAGATGGTTCCTTAGATCATCACAAATTTATGGATTTGTGACTATTGGCTTTATCATAGCCATTACCTCCACCACTCTCCATCAGAACTTGATGGTTATATTTCTCTTCCATATCCATATTTTCACCAATGTTATCCTATGTGGAAACACAGTGATTAGTTAATTTGGGTAACCGTTACGTTTCATAAATTAGTTTTTAAAGTTCAGTTTTGGTATTCCTTTTTACGATGTGGGTTTCTATGAAAGAAACATTCAAGTAGAAAACCATTTACAACCTCGACGAATTTCGAGGGCGAAATTAATTTTAAGGGGGGTAGAATGTAACAGCCCGAGATTTTAGGAGATATATTCTTTTTAATTTCGTTAATATCTTTTTTTTTACTCTACACCAAGATTATCATGAGCTATACGCAACACCACATTATCCTGCAGTATACGCAACACTATTCTTGGATTTTGTTACACACAATTTCAAGATTGTTTGATAGTAGTTATTCTACACAACATTGAGTGTATATATATATATTCAATGTATAAATGAAATATGGTTGGATTCCATTATATGCAACAACAAAAGACTATTTCACTACACGCAACCCTAACTTGGCTTGCGTTACACGCAATCGCGACCTTCCTCGATAGCGTGTGTGGTATGCAATATCGGGTTTCACTAAACAATGATATATTGTTATAATATTATTATGGACTAGATGATATGAATATTATTAACTACATATTGAATTTTATAACACTATTATTCATCTTACACATTTTCTAAAACATGGTATGTCAACAAAATAATTTTTTTGGGTAAAATATGTATTTTTAAAAAAATGAAGTTTTGTCACCTTTTGATGGCGTACCCACATTAAATCTAGTTTTTGATAGGTTTTAAGTTCAATTTAACAAAATAAAATTTTTATTAGGAATCAGGATATGAAAATTTACTTTGGATAAATTTTTCATATTATTCTGATAACATTCATATTTTAATGAATAGTAAAAACACGCTATATTTTAATTAAAAACAACTTTTTTTCATCGTAATACTTTATTTGGTTAAATTATAATATTTAATGATTTTAAAGTATAAATAGAATATATTTTTACCATTTAATATAATGTATGTCATTATCATTGATTTTACATTGAATTCATAGGGAAAATCATTTCAATCTTTTGCAATGTTTTAACTTTTAAAACCCGTTTTCTTAACAACGGGATTAATTTTAAATTAATTACTGCAAATTCTGAGTTTTTAATTTTGAAAAATTTATTCCATATTTGAATTCATTGGTTCCCAATTATGTTAAAAGGTTACTTTTATTTTTTTGATATTATGAATAGTAACTACGGCAATTTTTATTTACTGTAGTTAAAAGTAAATCGGGTAATTAAGGGTAAAAATAAGATTATAAAATTACCCTAACACATGCCAAAATTATATCGGATTACTAAATGTAGAAACATATCACCTAAGGGTCATATTAGATTCATTTTATGGACTTTTGACCCTGAAAATAATTTAATTATTATTAAAACCAAAGAAAGTGACAACATGTCACTCTCTTAAATCTTATAAGTATAATAATCATAATTTAGTGATAAACTTCATGAATCTTCGAACATGAATAGTCTCCAAAAATCTAATCAAATTATATACATCATGATATTTTTTTTAGAATTTTTCGGGATTAAATAATTATCATTAAAGGTGACATAATAGTGATGTTGAAATTATTTTATTGGTTGAATTATCAAATAAATGGTTTTAAAAATATTAAAATAAATATTACATGATCTATTTAATGTTCTCCACTAATTTTCTAGATACATATGACATATTATGAATCTATTAAATCTTTTATTTCCAACATATCTTCTGTGGGGATTTTATTTAAATTCAAATAAATGAATAGTGTCAAAATTGACACTATTGTTATTTTATAAAAATTACATGTTATAAAATTATTTAAAAATCAAAAAAATATTTAAAAATTCTAAATTAAAATTTATATGGTCCAAATTTTAATAAATAATGCAATTATGGAAAATTAACAACATATAAGTAATTAATTATAATGATTTAAAATTTAGAATATTATTACCACAAATAAAATTAAATAGATTATATAAGGATAAAGCAATATGATAATGTTTAAAATAAATACCCAACTTCTCTAAATTTTTTTGGTTTATGATATTACAACCCTATCACATCTAATATTTGTATTTGTGTCATTTTGGTGGTTTTTAAGTTGGGTAGGAATTTATTATAAATTAATATTTCTAATAATTCCAAAGGTGCCCCTCTCCTCGCTTATAAAAGGGCACCTCCTCCATCTCCTCCTCACACAATTTTTATCCTTGAATCTCATCCAAACTCTGCCCATTTCACTTCCCCACTTCCCTAGAAACCTTATTGAGGTACTGGTCTTCTCAAAAGACCAACTCTAGTGCCCTAAGAGGAAGTTCAAAGGAGGCACTTTGAGAAAGAGGTAATACCTTCTACCGATTCATTCAAGTTTCTTTCTTCTTATAATTTCTCTTATTTAGTGGTTTCATTATGAAGTAAAAACCTCAGTATCCCTAATATACTAATATGTTATTATAAATATGAAACAACCCTATTTCACCTTCTATTCATCCTAAGGAAAATGAAATCACCGCACGTGTACGGAATACTGTCTCCACATCGTGGTGTAATATTTTTTCCCACGACCACCTTACTTGGATGGGTATAATGGTGTAAATAAGAAATAAATATGATTATTATAACATCACACTAATTATAATATATTATATCATTGACTCCAATTTCATTCAACAAATATGGGAATGATATCATCGCTCGTGCGTACGTACGAATTACCGTCTCCACGACGCAATGAGATTCATTTTCCATGTTAAAAATTCATGAATGATTATAAAGTATATATAATAAGTAATCATGAAATATATGAAATAATAATTCTAATGGATTTATTTATATATATATTTATTCCATCTACTTAATTCCATTCAATTCAATAAGGAAACGAAAACATCGTCCATGCGTACGTACGGCCTACCGTCTCCATGAACGGTGTATTTCCTTCAATTTATTGATCTATTATATATATGTATATTTTGAATATATATTATATATAAATCATTTTTTACATTCTGGAATTAAGTAATCATGATCTAAGTAATCATATTAATAATTACAAGTCAAAACATGGATGATAAATGAAACGATTTTACCCAAAACGCTACTTTAACATGAATTTACAAAAGAATGGGTAATATAAAGTAATAAGTGAACCATATATTATATAATAACAATGAATATGATTCTATAATAATTCAATGACATTGTTTAAATCATTATACAGGAGGTTCGGATACGTATGAAGCATATCGGACCTAAGGTAAGGGATAATTTTGCAAATCTCATTTTTATCTGAGATTGTCTATACGTAAGTATTTACTGGGGTTATATTTTTCATCCATGCCCATAAAATGTTTTTCATAAATTGTTTAATATTCATCCATGAATATTTATTGTCATGTTTACCCCTCTTTGAATTTTACGTTGTGTTATGGAAGGAATCTTTCTTTTGTTTACCAAACGAAGAACTTTTTGACTTTTCCGACAAAAGTACGAGAATAATGTTTTTTTAACTTATACGGAATGAACATATTTTTACGGTTTTATAATAACTTATTTTGATGAATATTACTCTACAATATTTCCTGACTATTTTCAACAAAATCATTTTCTTTTAAAATTGCATGGAATTTTGTGAAAAGAAAATGATTTTGAAGAAGAAAGGATATTTTCCTCAAGAATTCATTTCATGTGTTTTATAAAAACCATTTTCCATCTAAGATTAAATTATTTCATATGTGTGTGTTTCAAGTATAATGTCTCTATGATTTACATGGTTTCACTTTTCTTATGATGAAATATCCATTTGTTTTCTATGGATTATGTGATGATGGGATGATGTTTATGAAACCCATTTTATTCTTTGGGTTATGATGAATGTTTTAATTTTATTTTGTGTCACAAGTAAGAATGATTTCATTATAATATGGGTGGGACCTATATCTCCATCTAATGCATTGGGTAAAGATTTAATCTCATGAGATAGACATGTCTAGAATGGAAAGTTAAACCGGTTTAGTAATACAGGACTGGAATGAGGAGTGAACTCGATTCAGAAAGGGACTTTGTCCACTATGATGGTCTTAGCAGCAATGCCTTGGCTACTATGGAAATCATAACATGTTCTTAAGGGTTTCCACAATTACATGTTTTATTCCCATGATATTTTATCATGCTTAATGTTTCTTTATGATCTATGCCTTACGTACTTCCATGTTTTATGTCATTACTCAAGATTTTGATGTTTAAACATTATGTTAATGTTTTTAAGTTCAAATGTATATGATTTGTTTTATTTTATCCTTTCTTACCCATACTGAGCATTTGAGCTCACCCATTATATGTTTTCTTTTCTCCAGGATTTAAAGAAAGTTTTTAGGTAAAAAAAAGGGGAACATCTTTATGAGAGGTGTTGATGATCTTTCACAATGATTAGAAGATTATATTCCGAGTCCCCAAATACACTAAACTATTACGGTCCTTGAGTGTTGGTTCTTATTATGTATATAGTATTCTACAAAACTAATGTAATGTTCATGTACGTCAGGATTTGGGTCTCTACAGTGATCAACAAAGTTAAAATAAAATACATAATTACACCATATAACTTTGTACGATGACGATGAGGGATTGTGGTTATAGGGGGTGTAAAGTGATCAAATGGGTGTGAACTATATATGCTCAGAGGTGGAACAAGATGATAATTTAAGATAACACATGGTATATGAATGTCATGAATGATGAGAAAAATAATTTCTATCATATAAACAAATGATATAGTTATTATTATTTATAGGTAAGGTAATACATTTCCAAAAATATTTATTTAATAAAAATATGTATAAAAAATGAGGCACATATTTATAATTCATAATGAAATATGAAACAAGATAGTATAAAATAAAACATTTATATAATAATGGTAAAGTATATGAAAATTATCAACGTTGATCTGAATTAGAGATCATTCATACCATGTTGGGATATTTTTTATAAGTTTTACCTTCTACATGATATATCATGAAATATAGTCCAAATACTCATTCTCAAGGATAGTATATAATGTTTCTAATATGATTATACTATTTTAACATCCCAAACCAATTTTTTCACACTGGTACCCCGATTCGGCCGGTTTCATGACCTTAAGCATGCCTCCCTATACTCCAAAGGCTTGAAACTAGTAGATAGGGCCTAATATTCAATGTGGGGAGACTATTCCCTCTTTATCAAAGCAAAAAATAGAAGAAAACCGATAAAAATTAATAAATTGATAATAAAAAATTACCATAATAATAGCATAACCACTATAGACAATCATCACATGATGAACCAGAATAAGAAAGAGATTCCCAAAGCAATGACGTATATATGCAATTCCAGATATGTGTCAGGTGTCAATATGAAAAGAAAAATATGGACACACTAAATGATTCCCGACATCATGTCTGGTTCCCTCATACATGATCTATCCCAACTCAGCCATCTAACATTAGGACCTTCCCCTTTTCCTTTCCTTCGATCATTTTTTCTATCTGGGTATTGATCAAGAAGCCTGCGTAGGGTGTGAGTACAACTCAGTAGGCAACCACCAAAGGCATCTAAAAAATATGCAATCTATAAAGATATATGAAATTTTATAATGAATAAAATATGATAAATTAGGTGGACCATTTTTTAACATTTAATTTAATATTTAATTTACCACATAAATTTCTTGGGTTCATGATGACACCCAAACTATCTATACCTTTTTTGGTCCACGCTAGAGTCTTAATTGTATTTCATAGGGAATGAAAATTCATTAAATAGTGGTTTTTCATTAAATCATTTAATTATGGTTTCATATCAAGGATTCTTGTAACTATGATCCAATGCCAATGTTATGGGCCTAGAACTTCATGTCTAGAACCCCATGACTATTTTGATCATTAGTCCCTATCTCACACATCATTACTATTTATAGAATCTATCCCTATCACATACAATAATATTAACATGAATTAATTGGGGATTATTACATCATGTCTACAAAAACATGGTTATTTGGAGCGTTAGACCTTTTCTCACACCCCATTTATCATTCAATCACATATATCAAATATATCAAATTTATCCAGGATAATAATCATTAACCGTCATACCAATTATTCACATCATGGTAAACTATTTCAATATACCAAAAAAATATGCTTCATCACTTTAATCACATGGAATAATATGAACAACTCATAATTAAACCATTTATCAACATTTTATCATATAAATCATTAACCCTTCAAATTTAATTCAACCATCCCTTAATTTCCATTCTCAATCAATTCATAATCACATTAATTCAACCAAATTCACAATACCCTTAATCAATCAATTTTAGAATCCCTTTTATAAATCAATTTCACAATCCCATTAATTGACCAAATTCACAATCCCATTAATTTAAAAAATTTATAATCCCATTAAATGATTGATTAATTCAATTATAAAATTCAATTTCCTAATGCAGCTAATGCAATTGAAAAAATACACACACATGATTATAATCAAGGATATGGTAATTAGTAATTATACCATTAACCTCAAGGTCATTGACAGATATTTTACAAACCAAAACTCCAAAAATTGAAGTGGATTGATCTAGATTAAAATGGAGCTTACGATTTAGGACCAAGACCTATGTTCAAGATCAAACAGTTTAACAAACTTCAAAATCAATATCTAAACCATTTACAATGGATAAAAAATAACCCCTCTCCATCGAGAAAGAGATATGGCGGGGGGGGAGAGAAAACCATAAAAAGAAGGAATTGCATACCAACACAGAGATGATCCTTCGAACAGATCGTTGATTCTTTAAGAACAGGGTTTAAGGAGGATTAGAACCCTCCTAGAAGATTATAAATTAATAAGAATAGTTTTAGGGTCGAGTGGGGTATATTAGGGGTTAATACCAAGGGAGGGGTTTGGGATTTTTTATAATTCTTAAGAGGATTAAAAAAATTCATGCATGATTTCCTAGGCTGGGGAAATTTTTTTTTCCAAATAGTGTGCCCTGACCATGCACCTCATCGGAGGGGTTCATAGTTTCTACTAAGAGGAAAAATGGTTTGAAAAACTATGAAACAACTGTGAAATTCCACTATGTATGGGATTTAATGTTTTTATAGGGATTGTATCATGGTTTGGGAGAACCTTACGACAATCGTGAACTACCGCTTTTTCATAAAAAAATTATCAATTTTCACACAAAAAAACCTTGAAACAAAAACTAAAAAAGGTATACCAAAGAAAGAAAAAATGGTACATGAAAACGTTCATGGGGAATCTCTAGAAAGGTCAGAATCTTACAATATCCCCACCTTATAATAGATCATATTCAAGTTGTACTCCCATGAATCTCTAAAATTCAATGGGAAAAAGATTGTTCCACTAAGACCACCTATCTAATTTTCTTTCCTATGTTTCATCGTGAACATGATCATGTATACACAACACAAAAACTATCATAATGTTGTTTCCCATCAAAACACTATCAGTGTAATCCATAACACAAATTAGATGCCCCTCAAAGGACACATCGTTCTTAATCTCAACATCATCGACAACGATCAGCTGAGAAGGTTCGGGGTGATACTATTGAAGTTGTGACACAAAAAAAAACATCGTTCATAGAACTATACCTCTTTGAAAGATCCTATTGGTACACCACTAGATTTGTTATCTCAATAACCTCAAAAGTTCCAAAAAATTGGGGTGCCAACTATCCCTACCTTCAAATCCTTTGGTGACCCAATCCTTGTGAAATTTAAAGAAATGCATGATCTACCACTATAAAATCAAGGGGTCCTTGATGTCTATAAACATATTACTTCTACCTAATCTAATATGTATTCATAAATTTATGAATCAACATAAACTACTCTTATGTAACCTACATGTGACTCAATCTAAAAAAACACGAACTCTCCTACCTCCATCTTGTATAGAGGTTATCTTCACAACCTACCATAAAGTACCCCATATGGTTACATATGAATAGTAAAACAATAAATGATGTTATAGGGAAAATAAATGAGTTCCAAGTGATTCTCCCAAGACCCACTAAAATTGAGAACACATTACCATATCATATCCTCTAATATCTAAATACTACATTCTAATTTCACATCTCTTTGTCAGTAGAAATTAGTACTCAACAATACCTACGTACCCAACACATTTTTTAAAATCATCCTGAATAATTAAGTAAATATTGAATCATAGTCTGAAACAATACTCCCTAGAACCCCGTGCATATGTACTATCTCTCGTACATACATTTTGGCCAAACAATCCAATGAGAAAGTGTTTTGTATAGGTAATAAATGATCTACTTCGATCAATCGATCTAAAATCACCCAAATTGCTTCATTATTCTGAGGTGTCCTCGGGAGACCCACCATGAAGTCCATGGTAATGTGATCCCACTTCCATTCTAGAATACACAATGATTGTAGTAAACCACCATGTCGTTGCTTCTTGAACTTCACCTGCTAATATGGGTAGCATCATGATATGAACTATAAAATCTCCTTTTTCATGCCTGACTACCAATACTATTAGTGTAGGTCATGGTACATTTTGGTCAAACCAAGATTCTCTGCCAATATTGATGCATGAAACTCATGCATATGCTCATCTCACTTACTAGTTGGTATAACAATTTGGTATTATACATAAACGATCTCATCCTAATCTGTGGTCCAATCTTACAGTTACTTGCCGCCTTCAAGGATTTGTCTCAAGGACAAACACTCCAGATCCTCATAATTCCTACCCCTTATCCAGTTCAAAAGTTTAGATTCCAATTATGTCGATTTGCAGGTCATCTTATCTTCTCCCTCTCGAACCACAACATGCATCTAATCTAACAACATCATTATCTTCCACTCATTAACAAACACAAGAACTACCTATGTCTGAGTTTTCCAACATAATGTTTTGGAAACACTGTTTTCCTTTTTAAGTGTGTATCCTAGACCAAAATAAAATTAATTCATATACGTAGGCCTAAAAAACCTCTATATATTCAACTATAATTATAAAAAAATATATACTTTATGATTTTTTGACCGTTATGCACAATGAACTTTTCACCCAAAAAATAAAGATGCCAACACTGTAAGGAATAAACCACTAAACCAAACTCGAGGTCTTTCATATTGTAATTCCAATCATGGGGCCTCAACTTCCATGACCCGTACACCATAACGTGATCCACATACATCAACACTTCTCCATGTCTAAACCTAGATGTTCCAAAAAAACATCGTGCACTTCTCACCCGGATTGGGAATAATAAAAATTGGTTTAGTAATCAAACATTTCTTCTACTCTTGTAAATAATTACCACATGATTCAAAAAATTCAAACCTAATCCCCTTCTTGGTTAATCCTAAAAGTGGTTCTTCCAAGAGATAAATTTAATAGATGAACCTCTAATATTAAACTACTAAACCCATATATATTCTGATATCAAACAAATTCATGGGATTCTACCTTGAGACCAATATCCAAACCTTCTCTTGTTCTACTAAAACACCTTAATCAAAGATTATGTGACCCATAAAATTTACTCTTTCAATCCTGGATTGGGACATAGATTTCTTGGAGTATACATGATGCTATCCTTGTGTACTCATGACGATGTTAAGGGGTTTTTCATGATCTTCATGAGTCTTGGAGTGCACCAAGGTGTCATTTCAAAAAATAACCACAAACTGATCCAGGTATTGGTGGAATATTTTTATCATCAATATCATAAACACTTATTCATAATTCATCAGTCCGAACGACCTCACGATGAACTCATATAAGACATACCTTCTTCTAAAATTTGTCTATGCCATACCAAAAAGTTTAACTCTCAACTGATGATATCATAATCTCAATTAAATAATGGGAAACACACAATATCCTCTCAATTTTTCAAATATATCTTTAATACATGGAAGGAGATACCATTTATTCACATTCATCCATTTCATATTCAAGTAATCACCCCATAAGTGCAACATCAGATCATACTTATTAGAATAAAAATCATAGAAACCTTAGGGGATGTACTTGGATAGCTAAAACCATTATCCATAAAATCCTACAGCTAATTCCTAAGTTCCTGAGGCGTCGTTGGATTCATTATATAAGGTTTAATGGAAACTGACTCATGTCTAAGAATGATCTCAATCATAAACCCAACAAACCTCTTAGGGGGTAGCCTTGATAAATATTTAGGAAACATGACTAAAACTGATTCACTATGGGTGGAAGGACACCATACTTCACACCTATTTCATTGAACAAAATAATTGAAAACTGGGTGATGTTATCCCTTAGTTGTTGAGGGACTTTCCCCACATGGATTTTCTATATATTCCATTACCCATGATGAACATAATTGTTACCCTATAGATATATAAAATTCACTCTCCTATGGTAACAATCAATATAGGATTAGTGTGGTACTAACTAGTCCATACCAAAAAATATGTCTATTTGTGAAATATAATGTATGTAAATATACCAAGTAAAATGATAATCCCAAACTTTGGGAGAACACCCCTTTCATAAACAAATGTCTTTCAACCATACTTCGAATGGTTTTTCGATCATCATAACCCCACTAAAAAACTCCACTGCAAAACTCAAACCATTCCCAGGTTCTGAAAATATAAAAGGGTGAGAGGCTCTAATATAAAATATGGAACTAGAAATCATAAAAGCTACAAGAATAGTACCTAGGACGGTCAATGTACCAACCTCACTATCCACAAGTGTGGGTTGTATTGCATGCACCTATCCTTCCCCTATTTCCTATTCTACTATCTATGTCCTCTAAGCCGCAACACTCTTTTGATATGGGAGATCTTTTCTTAATATAATTCATCCAAAGACTCCAACACTACAACCAAAATAACTCCAACTGGTATAATTATATGGGGTAAAATAATCCCTCCCAGTACTCCGATTCTTCCTCGATCCTTCATCATTACCCAGCTTCTCTGGGTTCCTGTAGAACCATTGTTGATGTCCCATCTTTCCAAAATCTCGGTACGCTACTAGTGTTCAGGGGAACAATATAAAAATGTGAATTGGCCTACCACACTGGTGGCAGAGATCTTGAGTAATATCTTATGTTACAAAACCTTCCCCCTGGCCACTCTGCTTTCCATATCTCTAGATAAAATTATCATAGTGATGCTTCCAACCCTTAGAATACACACCTCATATTAATCTATTAGAAACCACCTCTCCTTAATTGTAAGCCTCCTTTAGGTTCCCCTTATATATGAGATATTTATTCACCACATCTGAAAACTTCTTTATCTTAATGATATTGATTTGGTAATTAATCACATATTTAATTTAATCTTGAAAATAAATTGATGCAGTAGCCTCATATCCATAGAACATTGGTAGAAAGCATTGCAAATAAATAAAGTGACCAACATAGTCCATCGTAGACATACACCCCAAGTTCAATCTCATAAACTCATATACCCTCTCCTTAATGAGTGTCTCACGATAGAATTTCTCCAAGAATTTATCCTAAATGTCCTTCCTCTCCAGAATATCTAGTTATCCATCCTGAGTTAGGGTGTCCCACCGACACTTCTCTTGACTACATAACATGTAATAAGCTATTTTGAATCTCTTCCTAGTATGTGACATTAATTTTTCAAGGATCATCTAGATAGAATCAATCCATTACTATGCTTCCTTAGCTCCACCCCTCTCCAGTGAATTTTAGAGGGTGCTACAACTTCAACTCCCATGTCACGTCATACATTTTACACACAACCCTCCAAGTGTCTCCTTCCAGAAACTGCATAAAGCGGGAGAAATTATCTCATTAATTTTCTCTATCTTCATCACATGGAACAATCAGAACCTCTTGTTCCACTACAATAGGATAATTTCTATCCATGTCATCTTATCATCCTATCAACATGTGTCATCCTATAGGAATATCTCACAATTTGAAACACATGTACTGGGATACATAACACATTATTAACAAATTTAAATAATAGGTATTCACATAATGGTACAAAAATCCAACCTCCTATCTGGCCACCTGGACAAGACCGATGAATTATCACTACCCTAAACCATCCCTCACCTAGATAATGGATCGCACAGGGTAAATATTTTCACAATTCATGTTTATCATTAGATCCACATTTATCATTTTAAAATTAAAATTTTAATCATAATTTATATTTTTAAATTTCATATTACTAACCTTTTTAATTTTAATTACACCAATAAGAAAAAAATATTCATTTAAACAAAATACAGTGAAACCTAGTTTTCTATGTGTTCCTAAAATGATGAATGTAACAATAATTTATGAGTACCTAGAATGAGGTATGTATGCTCAAATTCCATTCCATATCAGGGCATAATAAAATATAAATAAATAATAATATCACACAGAAATTACATCACTCAAGGTCAAATAACATTCAACTGTAACAACAGACATAAATAACAACAATCCCACTATAGGTACGTGTTTTTTACCCCAGAAAAATGTGGTCTAGATTCTACCATTCACGATTGTTTAAACAAGGCATGAATCATCCTAGTTTCTTTTCTAGATTTCCCAAATAGTACAATAAAATAAAATAAATGAAAAGAAGCAAGACTTTGGTACCACTATGTAAAGTCCTGACCAGGGTGCCAAACACTAGTGCTCTGAGCTAGTCAGTTACATGAAATTAGGCATGCCTCCCCTTATTCTAGAGTTTAATGACTAGTAGTGAGTGTATAATATGAAATGTGGGGAGGCTATGCCCATTTTATCAAAGAATAAATATATTTTAAAGACAATATACAATAATAAATTGTTAATAAACAATAACTAGAATAATACCATAACCAATACAGATTAACATCACATGCTGAACCAGAATAGGAAAATGATAACCAAATAAAAGTATTATATTTTTCAATCCAGATATTTGTCAAATGTCAATATGAAAAAAATAAAGATGCACTTACAACCCCCCCACCCCACCAATGGGTTTTTATATCACATTATATTATCTTAACCATGCTCTATCCCAACTCATGTGTAAAAAATGTGGCCCTTTCACTTATCTTATCCGAAAAACATGATGTCTATTCGAGTACTGATTATGAAACCCAAGTTGGGTTTGAGTAAAACTTAGTATAACACCACAATTGATGTCTCAAACAATATATAGTCTATAACAGTGTATGTGGTATTATAAAGTATAAAATATGATAAATAAAGTAAGTAGTTCTTCACATTTAATTTATTCTTTAATTAAGACAAAAATTTATCGTGTTTGTTATGAAACCCAAACCATCAACACATGTTTTGGATTGTTACAGAGTTTGAATCATATATCATAGGGAATCACAACTAATTACATCATGGGTTTTCATTGAATCATTTGATTCAAATTTCATATCATGTCTACTTGTAACTATGGTCCCATGCCAAGGTTTTTTTACTAGAACATCATGTATAACACCATGTGAGTATTTGGAGCATTGATCCATATCTCACACATCATTGGTATTTGGAGAATCGACCCCTATCCCATACAATAATATTCACAAGAACGCATTTGGGTGTAGAAAATCAGTTATATCACCCCATGGGTATTTGGAGTGTCTGTCCTTTTCACACACCATATTTATAAAAAATTATCATATATCACCCATATCAAATTTATCAAAGTTAACAATATTAAACCCTCTTATAAATTATTTATATCATAGATAACCATTTTAATTTATCAAATCAATCATGTTTCATCATTCTAATCACATGGACTAATATAAACAACTCACCATTAAACAATTTATTAACATTTAATCATATAAACCATTAACTCTTCAACGTTAATGTAACCATCCCTTAATTCCCATTATCAATAATTTCATAATAACATTAACTCAACCAATTTCCCAATCCCCCTAATCAATCAATTTCACAATCCCATTAATCTACCAATTTCACAATCCCAGAAATTGAAAAAATACATAATCCCATTAATTGAACAAATTCATAATCCCATTAATTGATTGATTAATTAAATTTTGAAATGCAATTTCGCAACATGGAAATTGAAATTTCAAAAATAAATATAGACATTTATAATCAATACAATGGTATTTGACAAATAAACCACCTTCCTCAAGGACAATTATGGAATTTTTCCAAACCGGAAATCCCCAACTTGAAGTGGATGATCAAAATCACAACAATGGGGAAGATCTAGGACCAAGACCTAAGATCAAGATAAAATGGATTAAAATCCTTCAAATCCTCAATATAAAAAATTTCAAATGGAGGTAAAATAATCCCTCTCCATTAGGAATGAGATATAAGATAGATATAAAACCATATAGGTTAGGAATTACTTACCAACATAGAGGTGATCCATCAGATGAATCATGGATTCATCAAGAATGGGGTTGTAGGAGGATTGAAACCCTTCTAGGAGCTTCAAAATTTGAAGGAGTTGGTTTTAGGGTTGAGTGGAAGAAATTAGGGGTTTATACCATGGGTTAGGTAATTTTTTATAATTTTTGAGATGATTATAAACTGACATTCATGGTTTCCAAGGAAGGGGTGCACTGTTTTACCAACCATGTGCCTCATCTTAGGGGTTCATGTTTCTATTAAGTGGGATGAAAGTTTGAGAAACCAATAAACAACCATTAAATTATCCTCTTTTTAGTGTTGCATGTTTTATTGGGGTAGTCACATGGATTGGGAAAAATATGCTCCAACTACACACTGCCCATTTTTCTTCCAAAATTATCAATTTTCACCCAAAAAAACCCCTAAACAAAACACACCTAAGGTATAAAAAAACAAGGAAGAAAGAATACCCAAAAAACTTGCATGTGGAGTCTCTAGAAAGGATAGTATCTTAGAAATATGGCCTTTCATGAGGGAAAAACCTAGTAATATCAGGGACCATAGTCGGCTAATCCGCAAGAAAGTTAAAATACGGAAATTTACCAAAAATCATCCATGGCCTACTTTAACCTTAAACAATAGTGCTCAAGAAATATATTAATTCAACATAGGGCTCCTAGAATAATTTAATAGTTGAAAAAGTTTAAATGGAATATTCACATAGATATGATAGTTCATAGAAATAACCACTATCACAATACATATGTTCTAGTAAGACCTCTATCAATAAACCATTATTTACTATGGAGTCAAGAAACTCTATTAGCTTAAAGTGGATCCCTTCTAAGTCAAAGATTCAAATATGAAATGATTAATTGTCCTATAAAATATTATAAATGTATCTTTGTATGTTTTGACCAATGTAAATCCCATGGTTTATCCCCTGATAATACTATTGGTAGAATTTGAGAAAAAACATCCCACATTAATAAAATAAATCCTAGATTAATCCCAAAATAGATAGTTTATAAAAACCCTTAAAAGCCCGATTTTTGTGCTCAATAATATTAGTGATCGTATGGCCATTTCTCATACCACCATAATATGCTAATTAATTCATTAATTTCAAAATATGTGATGTTCTGAGGTCTAGTGTGATCCTTGAGATGGAAGGGGGTGAATCAAATATACCATTTTTTATGAATAAAAATTATTAATTCAATCAATATAGTTTATTAAATCATTTATCCACTCATCTTGTATCACCTCACCGCCTAAATGTTGTAGTATATAAAGTTATAAAATAGAAGGATTTATATGGTTCTTTATTAATGTGATCCTACACCACGGCCAGTTTGGGTTAGTTTTGAGACATGGTTTCTTCCCTAGTAAGTCAATTGAGGACAGTTACAAGCTATACCCTGAAAATATTAATAGATAATATCTTCAAATACCTTGAATACATCTCATAAAATGTATGGTCCTCAATGTTTCCAGTGGATATCATCTAATGGGTTCTTTTTATAGGGACCCACTGGTTGAATCCATCTTGTTAAAAGATTTTTCCACCACCTAGTTGGGTGTTTATATTAAATCATAATAATTAATCAAGGGTCCCTTTAACTCTTAATTGAACAACCCATTAACCATGGATTTCTCATGATACACTACATGAGTTTGAGTTATTCTATATCAATTTCACACATCCAATATTTTTTATATATCTTGGATTTCTTGGATTCATAACTTATATGATTCATTTGTTGCGTTGATCATCATCTAATTTTCTCAATTCATATGAACTCCTAGATGAAGCCTTCCTATATTCATTATTCTTTAAGGTATAGGTGATTCATGGATTCATTGTTTTCTATAAATATATAAAAAACAATTCTGTATCTACAATAGTATCATGTTTTTCTCATGATTATCCATTGACTTAAAATAAATATATTCACATAAATTTTGTGAATACAATTTCTATATAAATTATGGAAACTCTTCTTAACATTCAGTAGGAAATTGTTCCTCTTTTAAACTACATATCTCTTTCAGTTTTTTAAATATCATAATAATATTGATCATTCTATATCCTTGAAAGGTAAAGGATTACAAGGTTATAATATTCTAATACATCTCCCATAATATTATTTTTTCAATTGGTCTGACATCACGGTCATCACGCTACTTTAAAATAGGTAGAAAAATATATCCTATCTTATAATTTCAAATCACTGATCAATTATCATTTGAGATATCTATGATTTTTTTGTTAAAAGAACCCAATGAGACTAAATATATTTTTACTTCTTAAACAGATCCATAAAATCCATGTCATTTATTTTTCCTTTAAAAGACATTATGTGTGGATTTTTCTACAACATGGAACTTTAGCTTGAAAAATGGAAATCATCTCAATATTAGATTTTTCTTGACTCAGTTCTAATTTTTTCCCATCTTGAATCTCTATCCATGTGTTATCATGTTATTTTATTTTTGAATAAAATCCCAACAATATTTATCTAATTTAAATTGTATTCTATAAAATCTATAATCTAAGAAATATTTATTTTTAGTCTACAAAAGTCTTCAAAATTATCTAATTCATGAATCTTAAATAATGATATTAGTGGTTCAAAACAGAATTTTATGGCAATATATAGTAAATTCATGTTTATGAATCTCTATTGATGGTTACATGATAATAGATTCATGATTATGAGGATTGATCCCTACATAGATAATGCTTATGTAGTTCCCAATTCATGCTTATGTTGACTAGATTAATACTTTCAAAACATAAAATGTTGGTCATGAAGAGAAGATTTTATGGTTACATAGACTCAAATAATATATGCATAGAGGAAAATAATTTCTATATAGATGATATTTCATGATTTTTTAGAATCTAGCACGTAGCCAATTTTTCGGTTCCTATTCTATAATTTCATTAAATTTTGAATTAAATCTAGAACTACTCAATAATTTTTTGAGATTCTCCAGACTTCTCAAAACATACTCAAATATATTCAGCACTTATTTCAATAAAAAAATGTTAGAATCTCCAAGAATAGATTATGCAATTCTTAAGATAGATTATCTATAAGATTTGATCATTCATTAACCTTTTAATAAATCTTATACAAGCTATAAAACCCATTTTTCAACAACCAAATATTCTTTTATCAACTCCTCCATTATTAAAATTTTTTATACACTACTTTTCTAAACTTCATACCTTTTTATCACTATACATAACAACTTTCCAATCATTAGATGTATAGGTAAGTTTCTTTACCCTATCTAACAAGTTATTTCAAGTACCAACCTATACTTATTCCTTTTAAATATATGGTCGAAAATTATTATTAGCACTTACCTTATGTATAAAATACATATTTAATACTTCTCATATATTCCTTATTGAAAAAAACAAAATAAATTCATAAACACTTCAATCCACTACTTTTTATTTTTTATCAATACCATAAAAACCTCTAAAGTCAATATGTGTGTCATTTATTTTCTCCCCTTTATTGACAATTAAATGAAAATTTCATGTAGGAGATTTTACATCACTCATTATATCATTATTCATCTTTAGAAAATGGTTTTTGATAACTTCTTAACAAAATTTATTCTCCCCCTTTTCATTTCTAAATTATTCTCAATTGACTTGTTTAACTATGTATGATACCCCATTATTTATTAATAGTGAGACATTAGTTACCCAAATCAAAGTCCACATGGGAACAATCGGTGTAGAAAACAATAGTGAATAACCAAGGGAATCGATGTTTTTTTATAAATTCCCATTCATGTGATAACATTATCTAACTTTCCATTTTACGGGTTTGTACAATATATCAAACATAAAATCTATATTTTTCACTCAACTAAAAAAATGTTTTAGAAAATTTCAAGTACATGAGAAAATAACACACACATTTTCTTTAAAACTCACCAAACAACAATCCCAATTTTGAAAAATATTTTTCATAATCAATATAATGGTGAAAATATGATTTGAATACCTCAAAATTAAATAATTACAGGGTTTTTCATAATTCTATAATTTGTGTAAAATTATATTTAAATGGATCATTTTCAAATATACTCCCCTTCATGGGAGTTTAGTTAATTTTTGTTCATTATGATACAAACCACATCCCATGAAGGTTACCCTTCCCTTTTTGATGTATAGTATTTACAACCTTATCAGTTCCCACTGAATAAATTTTATTCAATCCTCTACTTGTTTGTAAAATAAAATAAATATAAAGGTAATAATGAGGGGAGGATGATTTCCTTTCTTTTCACTGATACCAATGTGATTAGGAATTTATTAACAACCATGACTCTCTATTCTCTTTAGTTGTGTATTTTAAATAACTCTTTATGATTTCATTATTTTAAACATCATGCCTTCAGTTCCGTTTGGTAAAATGGATGTGCCCTTATTTTATTCAACACATACTTTATGTGCATGTACCTGAATATGATGAGAAATGAATGTACACTATTTCTTGAATGCTAATTTCTTCATTTTCATATTTTTAGCATGAGATGGAATAACTAGTGAACCGCTCTTTCAACCTTTTCTGACATGGTAATTATCCCTATAAACTAATTAATTTTTATTTTCCCCCTTTAGTATAATAATTTCTTCTTCATTTCTATCTATTCATTCTATGAAAACATATTCTAACTAGAATGATTTTATTTAACTTTTTTTGTCCTTTGTTTCTTAGTTCCAATAGTTTTTAGTGAATATTATTGAAGAAATATTATGGATACTTTAGTAGGGTGACCCTGTTTTTCACAAAATCCATATATTTGTTTCATTTTTTCAATTTTTTTTTAAATGGGTAGAGTTTTGACTTCTCAGAAATAAACTTCTTCTTCTTGAGTATATTCTATTTTATAACAGATTAATTGTTTTCTCATCTATATTTCTCCCCATTTATTCATTATAGTTTCTTAGTAATGAAATTTTTGTTCCAATATTCATAGTATTTGTGGCCAAATATTCTAAAAAACAAGAAATGTCCTTTGAAACCCGATCAAACAAAATATTTATGTAATTTTTTAAAATATACTTTATATACGATTAAATAACTATGATTTTTTATCCATTTTATTAGGGTGATTTCTTTTAAAACACACCACTATATCTCCATATTTTAGGAACCCATTTTTATGTCCATAATAAACTTGAATAAAATAATTTTGAGTCCCATAATCTATACAACTAAATGAACCAGATTCAGTATTAGTTGAAAATTTAGAAATAGTTTTGATCATTTTTCTAGGGATTGTATTCTCAGTAATCTTGAATGATTTAGCTTGATTACCCATTGTTTTCTTATAATATTTTATCATGGAATTCCAAATTTTTTAGATTTATGGAACCTTGACTATGCCTCTTCTACCTCTTTTTAATTTTTTAATAGTTTTTTACTAAGATCTTATAGCATCTTTTCATATTATACAATATTAATGGATATTTTTATCTCTTTTTTGAGATCAATATACTTAACTTCTTCACTTAAATTATTATTTTAGAAGCTCTATATTATTCATGAGTTTGTATTCTACTCAAGGCTAGAAACTATTCCCAATATCAATATATACTTAGTGTAGCCTTCTCTTTCATCCTAATCACTTCTTGATGAGTATTTATATCTCAAAACTTGATCAATGAATGCTCTATGATATTAAATTATTCCTTTATCATCTAAATTATTTTATATTAATGAGACCTCCCTTTTTCTCCTTATCATCATCTTTCATATATAATTTATTTATAACTAATTACTGTTGCTGTTGTCAGTTATTTTATTTTTCTTCTAGATCTTCTTTTAGAAAAGTCCTTTTGTTTGTGATTACATTTATTATTTTTGTATTTATTATTTGGGTAGTTAATATACAATTTCACAATGTATCAATAATTAAAATGTTTAATATGAAGAATACCTTTCTATTTTCATTTATCTCTCCTTATGTTCTTATAGAACAAATACATGACCTTATTATGTAGATTAAATCATTTATCATCACTTTCTTCATCCTCATTAGAATTTGAGAATGTATCATCTCTTTTCTTTTTTAGTTTGATATTTATAATGGATTTGAATGTCATTTATTTATTTTTACTCAATTTACATATCATGGATTTACTCATCACATAATTGAGGAGTGTATTATTTAACTCATCAAGTGGAAAGTCAACAATTTCTTCCAAGGTATATATATATTGGAAGAATATGTTAGAGAAATGTTTCATCATATTCATGAAATTTTTTGAATCTTTTAAAGCATTGCAAAATCCTAGGGTGTGACTAATAATTTCATTTATCCTTATAATGTATTCGTCAATACACTCATCATAATCCATCAAGACATCTTCAAACTTTTCTCTCTAAATATGAAGATTGGATTCCTTAATCTTAGAAATTCCAACATATATATTTTCCAACTTTTCCAAAATTTATTTAGATGGTCTATGTCCCATTTTCTTGGTATATAATTTATCATATATATATGTGAGAATTAAATTAACAGTTTTCCTATATTCTTTAAATTTTAGCTTTTTCAGTATAATTCATGGAAGTACCTCTTCTATGTGGGGTAAATCCCACTGTTATGGTATCACATACCTCAGGACCTAGTTACTGAAGATATGGAAGAACTCAATTCTTCCTTGCATAAATTTTTTTTCCATCAAAAATATTTACTCCTCAATTGTTTAAAGGGTTGAGATCAACGATGCACCTACCTCAGTTGGATATTTTAGAAGGTAAATTTTCTTTGATACCACTTGAAGTTCTCAAGTCTGATGAGATCACTGAGAGGGGGAGGGTGAATCATTTATCCCTTTTTTATTTTAAAAAAAATATCTTCTTAATTCAACCTCTATATTTGGTTATGGTTTTGACCCAATACTACTATATCACAACCTCACCCAAATAATGTAGTAAGTGAATGGAATAGAACATAACAATTTACATGGTTCATAATCAATGTGAGCCTATTCCTTTCTGTGTTTATGTTAGTTATGGGGATTAGTTTAATCCATTATAAGTCACTAGAGAACTGTTAAATATATCTCTAAAAAATATTTAAGTATAATATCATTAAATACCTGGTAGATAATCTCTATGAATGTATTTTCACGATGTGTTCATGTTTTCATCTACCTATTGATTATTTATACTAGCTCTGGTTCGTTGAATATATCTCTATAATAGAATCTTTCCACCATTTGGTGATGTCTTTATCCAACCTTCAGAATGTTCTTCAAGAGTCATCCTGAAATCCTCCTTAAAAAGGACTTCAATCCCAACTGTATCATGATATAGTATGTGAGTTGGACTTATTCTCCTTCAATTACACATATCTATCCTTCTTCCTATAGCATGGAGCACTCGGTCTTACTAACTTCAATACTATATTTAAAGTACATTTAATCAACTAAATTTCTCAATGCATATGAACTCCGAGATGCATTTAGTCTACCTTCTTATTTTTTCAATTCATAGGTGATTATTGGATGTTTTGGATTATATTCTTCGATAAAAATCAATTATCTCTATATAATAGTATTGGATTTTTCTCACTCTTATTTATTTCATGAAAATAAATATATTTTTATATATCATGTACATATTTTTTCTATATAAATTATGTAAACTCTCATTAACTTACGATAGTAAATATTTTTTCTCTCAAATAAAATATCTATTAAAGTCATTTTAATATTATTTTAATATTGAGCTCACTGGATCCTTCAAATATGCAGGATTATGGGGATATAATATTCCAACAGATATCCCATATTCATCTATTTTTAGTTGAGTCAACTTATAGATTATCACACTACTATAAAATAGGCATCAAATGTGACATATCTTCTCATCTCATATCATGGATTGAGTATCCTTTGATATCTCCAGGATTCTATAAATTTATATACTTATACATGAATCAAGATATTTACACTTATCAAATGGATCTAAAAAATCTATGTAATTCATTTTCAATTATAAAACACCATTTGTACACGTTTTTTTAACATGGCACACTAGCTTGATGTTTGCAACTAATCTTAGAAAAATGGTCTTCCCAGACTAGTTCTTCTTTCATATCATCATGAATCATGGTCTATAAAAAAATATTTTGGGAAGCCATCTATACAAGCACTTGACCCAAAAATTCACTATCTGATAGGGCATTCTCGATCCCCATGGATTGGTAACTAGTGCCTAGGAATAAAAGGAACACACATGGTAATGAATTTACCTTTGAAGAAAAGTTATGGCATAATGAATTTTATCTGGATAATCTAGCATAAACCACCCATAAAATGGAAATCCATTCCAAAATTAGTGACGCCAAAATAAATAAATAGGCAAAAAATATAACAATTTAAATAATTTAAAGTAACATCAATACCATGACCTACCCTCTAAACTCCCACAACATGATGCAGTTCTGATTCCTTTCCCCTTACTCTCATATATAGAGTACAATCCACCCATAACCATAAATAAAATTAGTAATGAACTAATTTAAATGGTACAAATGGTTAAAAATTCTATAAAAATACAGGATTGTTTTACATAATCATTTAAATAGAATAACTAGTAGATTAAATAAAGAAAATTGAAACTAACATCAAACCCACAAATTAGTCAATGCTCTATGATCAGTCACTAAGTGAACTAGATTATTCCATTGAGACATGATAGGAATAAGACCAAAAAAGCTTCTTAGGATAGCACCCTCCTTTAAATATTCCATAAATTTAATTACAAAACCATTTTCAATTTAGTTAGAAGTAAAATTCAAAAATATAGTTTCTCAAATGATTTATAAAACAAATATAACCACATAAAAAGTGAATATTTTACAAACAAAAACCTTTTTACTTTAATAAAAAAATAAGGATGGTTAGTTAATTAACTAAATAATTTGAAACCATAAAAATAAGCATTTTAAAACCAATTTAAACTAGAAAAATCCCCATATATTCCTTCTACACAAAATTTCTGAGAAATACATTTTCATGAACAATATTATCAAAATCCATATCTTAAAACACATTTATGAAATAACCAATCCATATCCATCTTTAAACAAACCATCCAAATCATTTAAAACTTTATTTTCAATTGAATCCAATGCTATAAAATGTAACAACTCACAATAGGCACCCACAAATCACAAACATACTGAAAATAGCTGAAAAGAACACATTTCCAATAATCAAAAATAGGTAGGGGTGAAATCAATGAAAAAGTGAAATCTCAAAAAATATCATATGATGGACCTCAAACACTTGGGAAACATACTATGGATTTTGTTATAAATACCTAAATTGTCAATAAAGGACATATTTTTGCACTATTAAACATGTAATGTACCGATTAGTCTCATCAGACTAACTACAAATGAATGTCTCAGGGGCTCGTTCACTAGCCAAGAATAATAATTTTCCTTGATGATAAGGGGTTGTGTTAGAAACTTATTCTTTTAAATAGTCAAAATTAATTTTTATTTTTTCTATAATGAATTTAATGTTTTATGAAATTATTTTATAATATAAGGAAAAGTAATTAAAATTTTGCTAAGTGTTGGGATGAGTCACGATTTTTTCAAAATGAATCACTGCTAGAATTGTCTTATAGCTAGAAATGACTCACCATTAGTTCTAATGAGTCACATATAGACATGAGTTACTACTATGATTCAACATCTACTTGAAATGACTCACTGTTACTATAAATCTCTCAGCACTAGATGAGAATATTTCAGGCTTAGGTGTCCATTAGACTAAGTCACCACCAGAATGTCTAATCACCAGACAAAGTCACTTCTAGAATGTTTGACCACTAGACCGAGTCACTGTTAGTTGAAATGTATTAGTGCCAGTTCATCTATGTCACCGCCATCGTGAATCATGACTAGGATGGGTCATTTCAAGAATGAATCACCATAATTATGCCTTACTTCCAAGATGAGTCACCAATAGAGATACCTTTCCACCAATATATCTTGCCACTAGACAAGATGAAATCACTATTACCCATGATTTGAATTAAGTACTCCCAATGACTATATAAAGGAAGTTAATTAAAATGAATATTTTATGATAAATTTATTAATATTAAAGTCATGAATTAATGTTAATTTCAGATCTTAGTAAGAGTATGTATAAGATCTAGATGATTATACTTCCAACGGACACTCCTTTGTGTAGTAAATTTATTCTTAGAATAACCGCTCATGCATTCAATATTTGTAATAGCTGTATAATATGAAAAAGAAGTTATCTTAATAAATACAAAGAGGATAATCATATGATATCTTAACCACAACATTCATATTGAAATTTATATGTGAAATTGGGGAAACAATTGATGATCAATATCCTTTCCTATAGTTTGAGAGAATAGAGCCTTGTGATGATCTATTTTAGTGAAAATATTAGAGAAATAGCTCGACCTCCTCACCGATCCACATCTGATGACACTCAATCATCTAAAGCACCTCAAATAAAGATAAAATATTATTTCTATATAATATTTGTTCTCCCTCTATTATTTACTTTTACGTTTGATAATTTTTTTGTTTTCACCAGTTATGAACACACAATGTGTCCTTCATTAGAACTGGAGAATACTTGATATTATATCTCTCCCTTTTCATCTTCTTAACCATGAGTTTTTTGTAAGAGTTCTATGTCTGTCATAAGTTGTTTTCTACCCACATATGATTATAGAAGTGGCATTTGAGCCTGGAAATATTTTAATATGTTTTTTGGTTACATGATTCAGGTTTTCGATTCTATTATAGTCATACAATCTTATTGTAAGTGTTTTATTTCCATGTGGAGGGGATATAGTCTCATCTTGATATTGAACCTCTTGTTTTATCTCATTTTGTGATTTTTTTCTCAATTTACATACATTTAAATTCAATTGATTTAAACTATAAAAACATATACTTTTATAGTTAGTCTTAACCAATTTTAATATTAGGATTTGTTTGAGTAAATTTATTACAAAAGTTAATGTAATTTTCAATATTTTTTCAATTGATCACTAATCAATATTTGAGGAATCTTTTAAAACAACAAATTTTTATCAAACTACTTTTTTATTAACTAGGTTATTGTTTTTAGTTAGGGGTTAGAGGGTTTAATTGAACTTTTTTTAACATAAATTATTTTTGCGAACCCAATTCAGCCCTCATTAATTACTCACTTCGACCAACATTTGGAATAATAGGTTTTCAAAATCTTTTCATCTATGATTTTGGTTCTTTTTAAAAGATCATAAATTTATATTAGTTCTAAATTTAGTTCTTTAATGGGTAATATTAAAAAGGGTTATTATAAAAATAAACCTCCCTTATATAATGTAACAAACTATGCTCAGTGGAAAATACTGATGAAAATGAACATTAAGAGCATTGGTTTTGAAATATAGACTGTTATTATAGATAAATATGAGACTCCTAAGACTGCTATAAATACATGGGTTGATCCTTCAAAATTTTTATATAATAACAACTATAACACAAGTAGTTATCTTTAATTTTCCTTGTGAGATGAATAAGTCAATTGAATATATTCTTGCACCAATACTTTTTATATCTGGGACCACTTAGTTGTTTCTAATGATAAACCAACAAATGTTAAGGAGATTAGATTACATATATATATAATTAAATATAATACATTTATGATGAAACTTGATGATATTATTTCTAAAATATATCTTAGGTTCAATGAGATATTAAATTCAATGCCTTCATTGGGGAATCCAGTTTCAGATAAAGACCAAGTCATGTAACTTTTGAGGTGTCTTCTAGAAAGATAGATAGGAACCTCAGTATCAATAAGAGAATACTGTGATATTAGTAAGATACCTATCAAGGATATTATTAGAATTTTTATGATGTATGAATAGGAATATATAGTTATCCAATAATATTCTAATGCACATAGAAGTAGGTCTATATCATTGAAGTCTACTACATCAAAACCAAAAGGGAATGTTCATGATGAAATTTCAAGTGATAAAGAATCAACAGTTGATAGTGATAAATAGATACCTATATGGATAGAATATTTAATATTTATTATAGGAAGAATTAATTCATTAGAAAACAAATATATAAAAGCAAATTTAAAATAGAAGAAATTGGAAGAATCATTTGAAGAGAGATGAAACCATAAATGAGATTGTTTTCTATGAATGTAAAAGGAAAGTGCATATCAAAGCTGACTATCACTAAATAAAGTATAAAAATAAATATGATGAAGTGTATGGTAAATAAAAGAAATAAATGAAAGAAACATAGTGTTCTTATGAATATATCTCATGTGATTCAGACACTACCAAATAGGAATCACATGATAGAGAAAACATGTGTTTTATGAAAAACACACATGAGGTATCAAACATATCATCTTCTTCTCCTGCAAAAAATTCTAAACATTATTAAGATGAATATATTGAAGAAAATATATAAAATTAGGAGATGTTTTAATATTGTAACATGTTATAAGATACACTCAATGATATTAAATATAATTATAAAATTTTAACGAAACAACATGCTTTGATTGTTAATTTTAAATATGATCTTGCTATGGAAAAAGAGAAAAATGATCAATTGTTGAAAGAAAATATTGAATTAAAATTGTCTAATGAGAAACTAAAACAATAACTATAAGGACTTACTAATGGTAAATATAATATGACTTAGATAATTTTAAAATAGATATCATTTAAACACATTATTGGGTTGGGCTATCAACCTGGAAAGAGGAGTATTTTCAAGAATAGTTTTATTCCTAAATCCAATTTTGGAATATATGATGCTAGTTTTTATTCATTTGGACCTAAAGAAATATATATTTCCAAAATTTTACAATATTATTATAAAAAACCTATTAAGAATTTATGTTTCATTAAAGCCTTAATTACTAACATTTTTGGACTTAACAAAATTTGGGTACCAAGACCATTTTTGGTGTAAAAATTATTTTTAATGGAACCTACATGAAGTGATCCAATTAAAATCTATGATACCCAGACAATGGATATTCCATACATAGGATTGTATATTATTCAAGATTCAAAAAAATGATAAAATTGGATGGTGTACATGTCACCTTTGGTGGGAATTTTGAAAGGAAAATAATTGACCATGCCCAAATTGGTAATTCTAACTATGATTTAATTTATAATGTATTATTTATTTATAGATTAAAGTATAATCTTATTATCATTTCAGAATTTTGTGATGATTGTTTTTATGTGAAATTTAATATTATATTTTCTATATTTTTTACTCTAAGAATGCTTTAGTGTTTACTACCATGAGAGATTAAAATTCTTATTCTATTAATTTAGACGCTTTTTTCAAATATTTCATGTCTAACTACCTTTCATAAGGAATATTGGCATTGAAATAGGAGACTAATACATATAAATATTCCCTCATTTATAAAGATAACTGGGAAATAATTAGTCAAAGATCTACCTAAACATGAACTCACAAATGATGACGTCTATAACCCCTGTTAAAAATGGAAACAACACAAAATATATATCAAATTAAATAATGATGTTTCAACTTCGCAACCCCATGATTTGGTGAACATGGATTTTTTTTGGACCATCTAGAGATTCTAGTCTAAATGGGAATCACTATTTCTATATCCTTGTAGATTAATTTTCTATGTATACATGGTTATTATTCCTAGCTCAAAAAAGTGAAACATATTCTTTCTTTACTGAGTGTGATAAATATATAGAAAATCTATGTGGACATAAGTTTAAGACCATAACAAGTGTTCATGGACATGAGTTTTAAAATCAATTATTTGAATCTTCTTTCTAACGAAATGTATATAATAATAAATTTTATACATATAGGACCACACAATAGAATGGAGTTTTAGAAAGAAGAAATTAGAAACTTCAAGAAATTTCTCATATAGTGCTTAATGAATATAACTGTACTTTTTAATTTTGGGTGGTTGTTGTGAATACAACCTGCTATATAATTAATAGAGTTTTAAATGGACATATTTTAAAGAAAATATCATTTAAACTTTGGGATAATATAAATTCTAGGTTTAATTCTATTTGATTTGTTTTCTTCAAGGTATTTATTCTTAACACTACGGTTAATCTTGAAATTTTTTCTTCCAAGAGTGATGAAGGAATTTTCCTGGGTTATTAAACCTCTAGTAAATCATATAGAGTTTTTAAACATAGATCCAGGATTTTTGAAGAATTTGTTCATGTCTAGTTTGAGAAAACAAATCCACACGAGGATAAAATATCATTCAGGAACCTTGAGGATGATTTATTAACTCTGAACATTAATTTCAAATATTCTAACACTTCTGTGGAACATACAGAAAAATCATCCAGTTCTGAGATTTATCTAGAACCCAAAACTAAATATGGAGAAGGATTTGAGATGAAAATCCCTTTTTTAAAAGATATATTAGGATTCTTAAATATCATACTATAGATTATGTATTTGGATACTTGGTAGAGGTAAAAAAATTATAGATTCTCTTAGGAATTAGGTTTAACATCAAGCATTCTTATCACAAATTAAAACTATAAATATCAATGATTGAATTAATGATGAATTTTTGTTGTTCTCTAGGTAAGAGGAATATAATATGTTTGAAGTAAATTAATTTTGGGAAATTGTGGTTAGACCATAAAACAATATCACTATTGGCACTAAATGGGTGTCTAGAAACAAGGTTGATGCATATAGAACTATAGTAAGAAATATAGCTAAGTCGGTTGCATAAAGAAATAGTCGGGAAGAGGGTATTGTCATTGAGGAAAACATTTTACCAGTATATGGGGAATTTTTTTGTTTAAAACCCCCCTTGATTTAAAAATCCTCATGTTCCAAATCATTTATTTAAATTAAAAAATATTTATATGGTTTAAAAAAAGCTCATAGAGCTTGGTATAATAGGCTCAACTATTCTTAAATTTCAAAAGGATTTTAAGATGTTATAAATGAACATAAAATCATGATAAAAACAACTTATAAGTATGTTTTAGTTTTTAAAATTTATGTTGATGATAATAATTTTGGATTTTTTAAAAATTATTTTTTTCTCATTTTTCAAAGATGATGCAAAAAGAATTTGAAATGAGCTTAATGGGTGAACTAAAATTGTCACGAACCGAATTTGGTCACCATCATTAACAGCACCGAAACTAGACCATGGTAAGGCCCAAATGGGCGTTCCTTATCCCCTTACTATGTAGCATGTTCTCAGGTATCATGTATTATTGTTTGGGAACAATTTACCTGAGTTTAGAACCATTTAACAACAAAAAACAATCAATAAACCAAATCTAAAATTTTATGAAAAACATGACTTAAATAAAATCCATACATAAAAAATGGGTTTAAAATCTATACAAGATGTCCTAGTATACAACAAACTAGTATAAAAACAGCCCAAGGGACTCCATAATAGAAGGAGTTATCACCCACAGGCTATCTGTAAACACCACACCAAGGGAAGAAACTAGCAACCCAAACTGCCATCACCCAAGGCCTTGCCATTACTCGCGTCAAACATGATCAATTCTACTTACACCCAAGGGGTTTATGTAGGGTTTGATACTAATCCCAATAGGTTTCCACTAAAATGATTACATATAGTAAGTAATAAAAGATTAAAATCAATCTATTTTTTGATAAACAAGAAATGGTGGTAGTAAATTCTAAAAAACAAAACTTTTAAGGGAAAAAATTTTTTTAAGGAAAATTTCAAAGAGTGAACACATCTAATTAAAATATGTAAGCTACTTCATTTTTTCTCCAAACACACCCTATTTAAATGATAAATACAAAACCGCCAATAGGCACTAATCTCGGGAACACCCCCATGCACTAATTAGTTTTGGGCCCCATGTACCTCATATCTTGGTGTAATGTAACCATAGTAATATCCATTCTCATGAATGATCCACTAGTAGGGAACATAAAAATATCCTAGTGTTCCCCAAACATCATAAGTATAGTTTTTTTAGTATTTTCAATGTCCAACTTGCTAAGAGAAAAAGGGACAAAACCACTCTGGATCACTAGTGTACTAGTATACGTCCTCCAGCCTTGATACCTAGGTTTCCCCCATTGTGATCAAATGAATTACACATGTTAAAAAAATAAAATTGAATATAAAATAATTAGTTTTGTTCACCAAAATTCAAAATAGTAGTTACACATGCTTTTCACCACTTAAATAACTGAATAAAACACTAAGAATTTCCGTAAAACAACACCACAAAATATAAAAATGTTTTTCACATAAAATCCATTGAAAACACAACTTTCAACACCTTGTGCATACCCATATTTCACTAAAAAAGAATTTAAAACACTAAAACATTTTAATAAAATCATTTCATCAATTATAAAACAACCCCAAATGATCCAATATGGGATAGCCATGAAAAACAGCCATTTTCACACAAAAATGATATGTCAGCACCATTCGCTCAACAAACCCCACAAAAAATAGTTTTTTCACCAATGAAAAAGGAATATAAACATTCAAAAATTAAAAATTCCACAATTATAAATCATCCAATAGTTCTTACACATGGAATCACCTACCACAAGCGTCAAAACACTGAATCCTTGTGCGAAAGTTCACCCCCACAACCACCACACCATAATGGAGTTTAATAAAACCTAAAACCAAAATATTTGACCAATAAAACCAAGATAAAACCCTAGTTTAGAATCCCTACTTGTTGTACAATAGTAACATCAAGAAAAAATGGAAGAAACCCTAAGAAAATGGAAGAAACCCTAAGCAGATGGGGGTGGAAGGAATGAAAACGGCTTACTTGAGAGATCTTGAAGAAATATCACGAAATCCACGAAATTTTTAATCTCCAAGAAACCAAAACTAATTGGGAGGTTAGAAAGGGGATTATGAGGTCATGTGGGGACTGAAATGGGGGGAATACAGTGAAAACTTAATTATTTATGGACGAAACAAAATACCTTCTCAAATATAGATGATTTGAGAATCCTTGAGGAATCCATGTTGAAAATGAGATCCAAAAAGAAAAAAGAGATAATGGGGGTGATCCTAGGGTTTTTGGCTTTTATTGGGATGTGGAATCATTGAAAAAATTAAAATATTAATTAGATATTAATGAATTAGTTTTTTATTGTAGGAAATGGGCTCAAGGGTTAGCCCAATGCCTAACTAAATCACTCAAAACCAAAATTATAATGAGTTTTTAAGGGGTACAAATAGACATGGTGATTTTAATAGCTCACAGAAGGCCAACTGGGAAGTGGAATGGGTGAAAAATGATAAAAAATGAAGGAGTTAAAAAAGAAACAAATTTTGTTTTTAAATCTTGAAATGGGATCGTGGTTTGTCCCAAATCGTGATGAAACCCACATTTCTCAAAAAATACATGGGAACCCCCCCCCCCCCCACAAAAAAAAGAATGAATAAAAATTAAATAAAACTTTACTTTAAAATAAGTCATTTATGTGACAATTATCCTCACCATAAAAACATTCCTCCCTCAGAAAGTCATCTTGAAGTCTGATCAGATAAGAAAAATGGAAATTGCTCTTCCAACCAAGACTTCCGCTCTCATGTCGCATGCTCATCAGTACCATAAATCCAGAGGAATCAAACTATAGGAATAGTATTCCCCCAAATAATATGTTCTTGGTAGTCCACAATTCGCACTGGCTACTCAAACACTGATAAATCAGGCTCTATCTCTAGTTCTTCCCAATTTAGCCCATGGGATGGATCCGGTTTGTACTTTTTCAATTGGGAGATGTGGAAGATGTAATGAATGTAAGTAAAATAATAAGGGAAGGAAAACCTATATTCCGCCCTATTAATGAACTCATTGGTCTCAACAGGGCCTACATACTGTGGCATTAGCTTCCTTTTCTTTCCCAATCAGCGATGGCCTAGACGAGGAGCCACTTTCAAGAATACCCAGTCACCCACAAAAAAAACTAGGTCTCGATTCCTCTGGTCAGCATAATATTTTTAATGATGCTGAGATATAAATAACTATTTCTTGATCAACTTGACCTTCTTAGACATCTCGTACACAAGGATCGACCCCAATAGTGAAGTCTCACCTACCTTATCCCAACATAGGGGGACTGAAAAGGAAGACCATATAGGACCTCAAAATGATCCATTTGATTCGATTATTGGTAACTATTATTGTATTAAAATTCAACCAATCTCAAATTTCAATCCCATGAACCTCCAATGTAAAAAACACATACATATAGAACTTCCCCTAGGATCTGATTCGCTCGCTCTGTCTGACCATCTGTTTGGGGATGGTAATCTATGCTCATCTTAATCTGTGAACCAAATTCCTTCTGAAGGCCTTCCCAAAACTAAGAAGTGAAACTAGGGTCTCAATGTGAGACAACTATTGATGGAAAACGATGAATATTTACCATCTCCTAGATGTACAAACGTCCCAAATCATCCACTTTAGAAATATCTTTTTTTAGAATGAGGTGGGATGATTTGGTCAAACAATTAATCACCACCCAAATGGCATTCTTACCCCAAGGTGTACTAGGTAATCCAACAATGAAGACCATGGAGACCTCATATCACTTCCAGGTGGGAATGGGTAATGGATAGAGTGAACCAGAAGGCCTTTGTTGCTCCACTTTCACATGCTTACATGTGTAGCATCTTGACATGAAGTCAGTTATGTCATGTTTCATACCTAGCCACCAAAACTATCATCGCACATCATAATACATCTTTATGGTACCCATATGTATATCCCACTGAGACTGGTAGCTATCTTGCATCACCAGCTTTCGTAGAGACGATGACACTACTGAACAGCCCTTGAATTTCAAGATGGCCTCATGAGATGATGACTAATCAGAAGAGGTATCCCCACCCCAATGAAATAGCCTCGACTACTAAAAAATCACATCCCTAGGATATTCTCAAGGAATATACTCCAAGATATAAGGAGTGAACTAACTTCTTTCCAACAATACACCTCCACTGTGCTCCTTGGACTCCACATTTATTTGAGCAATGATCCAGATCAGAGTCCACTCATCAGTATACTTCCTTAAGGATTTCACTAGTACTTTTCTTCCCAAATCATTCTCCACCACATTACCCTTTACTAGGGTATATACAATGTCAAAGTAAAACCAATGCATGTACTCTATCCAACAATGATGCCTCAGATTGAGTTCCTTCTACCAAAAGATGTAGACCCTGATTTTGTGATCAGAATAGACTATGAAATTCTTCCCAATGAGGTAGTGACACCAAGCCATCAAGGAATACATCACTACAGCTAACTCCAAGTCATCATTCGAATAATTCTTTTCATGTGATCAGAGATGGAGATAACTATATTCCAATGCGTGATCACCCTGCATAAGCACACACCTAAGATTGATACCTAAAGAGTCACAATACACCACTTACCCCATTACAGCCTTCGGAAAAATCATCATGGTGGTGCTAGTAAACCGCCACTTCAGCTTCTAGAAGGATTCTTAACACTCTGGGCCCAATAAAAACATAACCCCTTTCTAGGTGAGTGCGGTCACGAGTGACGCAAGACAAGAGAAATCCCAAATAAAATGTGTGTGGTAGCTAGCTAGGCCGAGGAGACATCTAATATCAAAAACATTCTTCGGCTACTCCCATGACATAATCGCACTAAACTTCACAGGGTCCACTGAAACCCCCTACTCCGTGATCACATTCCCCA
Source organism: Viscum album (assembly GCA_963277665.1). Classification (NCBI taxonomy): domain Eukaryota; kingdom Viridiplantae; phylum Streptophyta; class Magnoliopsida; order Santalales; family Viscaceae; genus Viscum; species Viscum album. The sequence continues at coordinate 4,445,283 of OY728165.1, forward strand.
AAAACTTCACCTCACTGATCCATAAAGTGCACTTGGACAACTTTTGATAGAGGCGATTATCCTATAAAGTTCCCAACACAATCCATATATGATGATCGTGTTCCTCCTCGAATCCAAAGTAAACAAGGATATCATCAAAGAACACCACGATGAAGGAATCGAGATATCGGTGGAACACCCTGTTCATGAGTTCCATAAAGACCGTTATAGCATTGGTCAATCTGAAGGGCATGACTAGATTATCAAAGTGGTTGTACCTGCTTCGGATGACTGTATTTTTGATATCTACCTCTTTCACCCTGAGTTGATGGTAACCCGAAAAAAAAGTCTATTTTAAAGAACCAATATTCTCCCTTCAACTAGTCAAACAAATAATCTATTCAGGACAAAAGATATTTGTTCTTGACGTTTACTTTATTCAGGATCTGGTAGTCAATGCACAACCGGAGTGACCTGTCGACCTTTTTCACAAAGAGAATAGGAGTGACCCAAGGATAGACACTCGGGGGGAATTAATCCTTTGGTTTCTAAGTCTTCTAGATGAATATTAAATTACCCTAATTTTGAGGGGTCTATATGATATGAGGGAAGAGAGATCGACAATGTTCTCCGCACAAAATCAATCGAGAACACCACATCCTGTTCTGGATGAAATCCTAAAAAATAATCTGGTAATAGATTTGGAAACTCATCCACTACATGAGGAAGTCCATCTTCAGGAGCACGAACATCATCCTCAAGTGCCAGTGATAAAAACTAGAAGATATAATTCCCTAAATAAAGGAGTGGATGTCATACGTGACCTGACTGAGGATCCAATTCCCCAAGAAAAACATGACGACTACCATCAGGTTCCACGAAACTCACCCTCTGTCTATAGAAATCGATGTTCACTTGAAAGTGAACTAGACAATCCATTACAAGTATCACATTAAAAGGATCCATATCTATGACCTAGAGGTCCCCCTCTATATCAACCCCTGACACGGAAAGCACACACGACGGGAAATTGAGACCCTATTCCTTCTTATTTCCCAGCAGCATCACTAACTCCATCGCAAAGGAAAAAAGATCTGTTGGTAAATTCAGCTTGTTCACAGTACGGGAATAGAAGAATGAAATAGAAGCACCAATATCAAAAGGTGAATCAGCTATAGAAGATGAAATTAGAATGGTACCTCGAATAGTCGATGGTCCTACCTCTGATTCTGCTGGTTCTTGATCCACCGCACGAAGATTCCTAGTCTATTCTTGAGAATGGACTCTTCCCTATGGCTCTTCCCGGAACTACCTCTACCCAGAAGATGAACTGACCCTACAACCATGACCACTAAACCAATATCCACCTCTCCTCGATGTATTTTATTGAGCTATAACTCCCCTATAAGCCACTAATCCTACCCCACTTTGGATTAGAAGTTTCATCTTTCAAAAGTGCGGTAAGTGTCCCATACCACCACAAAAATAAGAAGAAATTTTTGATGTCCCTGACCTGGATGCCCCTCAACCCGAGCCCCGAGCCCGGTTGGCCACATAACTCCTGGATCGTCTCCCCATAGGCAGGTGGCTGCCGACTAGCAGCGGGGGTGTAATGGTAAGTAAGTGGGGAGAATGTACCCCCATGTTAGAGTACACAGCGGAATAGAAGCAAAGTAATAGAATAGAGTAAGCACAAACAATGGATAATCAGGAGAAAACCGAAACATACAACCAAACAACAGAAGTAAAGTAACCTTGTATAGCTTACAAAATCCTCATAGTCAGTGTCTGATACAATATGGATGCATGGCATGCTGAAAAAAAAGTAAACAAAACACTGTCATGCTAAAAGCAGTACAGAAGTTACAAAAGGGAGTCCACAAGCATCCCTAGCCAAGCTCAGTACTCTGCTTTGGATCTCTAGCTAGAATGTACATGTGTCAACCACCTGTAGCTGGGGCCTTTCCCCTACTAGTACCTGCGGCAGTAAAGTCTACATGGGTGCCCAGGGAGGTCGCCCGGGTAGGGTGTGAGACAAGTCTCAATAGGCCACCACCAACGATGTCTAAGCGTAATCCAAATTGGTGTTCTTAGTAATAGTGAGCAATAGAGTGCAAGTAAGTAAAACAAGAAATAAACAACAATCCCACTCAGGTTCCAGAAGGACACCTGGTGGGTCTATCTGCTTCAGCTCACGGCTAGTATGTCTGTATGAATCACCTGCTTTTTTAGAGAGAGAGATATATATATATACCTATATATATAATATGTTGGGTAGGACCGGGACGGAACTCACGGAAGTCCTTAACCCAGGGGCAGTGATCTCGATCCTACCCTTGGCCCGACCTTGGGGAAGCTCTCAATGTCTATCCTCAGCCCAAAGGCTTAAGAATGATTCAAGGGAGCTCTCACAGTCTACCCTTAGCACGAAGCCATAACATAGGGGAGCTCTCACGGTCTACCTTTGGCCCGAAGCTTTATCATTAAATTAGGGGAGCTCTCACGGTCTGCCCCTAGCATGAAGCCATATCACAGGGGAGCTCTCACAGTCTACCCTTAGCCCGAATCTTTATCATTTAATAGTATAGGTTATAAGGCATACAATTCTTATAACATTCATATTGAATAAAACATGTCATTTCCATCTCACAATATCACATAATCACATTTCAAGCAAACATGCTTTTAAAATAATAAAATGGGTTTAGGATAACTCATCCTAGAGAAACCATAACCAAGCCAATCCCATTTTCCTAACCTGGAAAATTCCTTTCAAGACATCTCATTAAGGATCAAAGGTGAAGAAGGGCTAATACTCAAGGTCTAACACCTATGGGTGCCCATTCTGGGGTCATACGGTACCCAAACACCCAAACGAGGGTAGTTCTCATACCCTCTTATCACAAGGTTCATTTAGACAGTAATCATTCAATATAAATAAGGGGTTTGGGAAAAGGAAAACCACAACATGACAAAATAAACTCAAGAATGATGAAAACCCAAAAGGGGAACACATGACCACCTACCTAGGGGCTGTAGATTTAGGCTCGCTTGATATCGACCTCAGATTTGAAGCAGATTGGGAGAGATCTGAGTTTCAGTCCAATGACCTAAAAATAGGGCATATGAGCCTGCATCAAAATAACATGACGGAAAGAAAGATTTGATGAGGAGAAAGGATTGCGTGAGCATAGCCTTACCTTGGGTGATCCACTTCCTTCGACGGATCGAAGATCGGACTCCGGATGAAGAATCAACAAGAGAAAGAGAGAGGAGAGGGTTTGGGAGCTCAAGGAGGAGTTCCTCCTCTGTTTTGTCCTCTGGAATGAAGAAATAATAGGTTTAGGATTAAATAGAACTTAAGGGAAATAGTGTAAATTCACCATATACAGGGTCGCACGGTTTAGGCGCACGGTTTACCCAAACCGTGCGCAAACCGTGCACACCTCACTTCCTCCAGAATGTAGGGCTGCATGGTTTATCCAAACCGTGCGACTTTACTATTCATTTCATCCGCAAACTGTGCGCCCTTGCAGGTGCCCCTGTCTTCAGCCGCATGGTTTATGCCAAACTATGCGCAGGTCGTGCGCCACTGTCTGCAAGTTCATTTCCCAAACTCCCGGGCTCCGAACATGCCTCAGACACTCCCTAGACCTTCCTTGGGATGTTACACACATTAAACAATCTTAAAGGAAAGATTTGAAAGAAAAACTAACGATCTATAACTTTGCCAAAGATTCGGGTCGTTACAACCTCCCCTCCTTAAAGCAACTCATCCCCGAGTTGTCCTTCCAAGGGTAAAGAGGTGTCACCAGTGAAAAGCTCCAGCCATTGAGATCGTATATCAGCCTCCCACTCCCAGGTCTCGTCCTGTACCCGGTCGTGCTTCCATAGCACCCATACAAGAGGAACAGACCTGCCTCGTAGTGTCTTCACGCTCCGGTCGACAATTCGCATAGGATACTCCTCTAAGGAAGAAGCCATATCCAGTTCAACCTCATCAGGCTGAAACACATGAGTCGGATATGAAAAGTACCTGCGAAGATGAGATATATGAAAAACATTGTGCATGACTTGATATCTCTATGGAAGTTCAAGCTGGTAAGATATCGGCCCGATCCGCTTCATCACCTCAAAGGGTCCTACGAACCTCGGTGAAATATTACCCTACTTTCGTATAGGTCTCTACCCCAACATGGGTGAGATCTTCAAGAAAACCCAGTCCCCAACCTCGAACTCAAGAGGTCGCTGATGCTTGTAAGCATAGGACTGTTGTCTAGACTTAGCTGTCTGCATATGCTTCTTAATAAGCTGTATCTTCTCAGTAGTCTCTTATGCAAGACATGGTCCTAGAACAGCTGCCTCCCCTACTTCAAGCCAAAACAATGGCGAGCAACAAGGCCTACCATATAAGGCTTCATATGGAGCCATCTCAATGGTAGCCTGGAAGCTATTTTTATAACTGAACTCGACAAGAGTAATGTGTTTCTCCCATGAACCTCCAAATTCAAGAACATAGGCACATAACATATCTTATAGTACCTATATAGTCTGCTTGGTCTGTCCGCCAATCTATGGGTGATAGGTCGTACTCAAGAGTAACTGTATACCCAAAGCCTTCTGTAATCCCCGCCAGAACCAAGATGTAAAATGAGGATCTCTGTCCGAGACAACAGATCGAGTTGCTCCATGAAGGTGCACTATTTCCTTGACATACAGCCTTCCCAAATCATCAACTGTGAAGGTCTCCCACAATGGTAAGAAATGCACAACCTTTATCAGACAGTCGATGATAACCCATACAGCATCGTTTCCATGAGGTGACCTGGGTAATGCAGTTACAAAATTCATAGAAACATCGTCCCATTTCCACTCTAGAATGGCCAACGGCTGCAGAAGCCCAGCCGGACACTGATGTTCCACCTTCACCTACTGACAGGTGGAACAACGTGTGATGAAACTGACTATCTCCCGCTTCATTCTAGGCCACCAGTACTATCGTCGCAAATCACGATACATTTTGGTGATTCCTGGGTGAACTGCCCATGCTGAGGCATGGAAATCCCACATCAGCTCCTCTCTGATGTCTGCTGGGCCCCATAAATTCCCACGAAACAATAAAGTACCACCTTCATCCATGGTCCAATCAGTAGAGGCCTCATCAGCGACACTTTCCCATAGTATAAGGCCTTCTAGATCAGATAACTGTCTTGCCCTGACCCGTTCCAGAAGAGTAGATGTCACTACTAAGGCTGAAAGAATAGTATGACCCTGACCCTCGTGAACCTCAATGTGAATCTCCAAAAACAGGGCCATCAGTTTCTATTCCTCATCAGATTCCCGAACTAACTGTGACTGGGTTTTCCAGATCAGTGCATCGGCTACTAAATTTCCATTTCTAGGAGTGTAGGACAATTCGAAATCAAAGGATTGCAGGTACTCGACCCACCTGTGTTTCCAGAGATTTAAATCCCGTTGAGTAAAGATATATTTTATTCTTTTGTGGTCAGTGAATACCACAAAATTCTCTCCCAACAAATACTGTCTCCAACAGTGTATGGCATGCACAGCTGCTACGAGCTCGAGGTCGTGCGTCGGATAATTCCGTTCATGAGGCCTTAACAGACGAGAACCATACGCAATGACTCGCTCATCCTACATCACGACAGCTCTAGGCCTGATACCTAAAGTGTCACAATAGACCGTATAATCCTTGCTCGTCTCCAGAAAGATCAGTATCAGCACCAAAGTATGTCTTTCCTTCAGTTACTGAAAAGCTGTTTCACATGGTTCCGACCACTCGAATCTCACCCCCTTTTTGGTCAAAGATGTGATTGGTGCTACTAGGAATGAAAAGTATTGAATGAACTGCCTATAATATCCAGCAATCCCCAAGAAACTTCTAATATCAAAGACGTTCTTGGGATACTCCCAAGAAACTACAGAACTCACCTTCTCAGGATCAACTAAAACTCCAGACTCAGAAATGATGTGACCCAGAAAGTGAACCTTATTTATCCAAAAGTGTAATTTTCTGAGCTTAGCATAAAGATGATGCTCTCTTAGTGTATTCATCATGATCTCAATATGGGTCTCATGGTCGTGTCTCGAGCGTGAATAGACTAAGATGTCGTCCACAAATACAACCACAAATGAATCAAGGTAAGTCTACAAAATCCGATTCATAAGAACCATAAACACTGTAGGTGCATTCGTAAGCCCAAACGGCACGACTAGGTACTCATAGAGACCATACCTACTCCTGAACACCATGCAAGGTATGTTTGAAGTCCTAACATGCACCTGGTGATAGCCCGACCTCAAATCTATTCTTGAAAACACCTTCGCTCCTCGGAGCTGATCGAAGAGGTCATCAATTCTAGGCAAAGGATACCGATTCTTGATAGTTAGTTGATTTAACTTATTGTAATCCACGCAAAGACAAAGGGTACCATCTGACTTCTTAGCAGAGAGAACCGGTGATCCCCAAGGAGAAGTGTCGGGATGTATAAAGCCTTTTTCTTCCAGGTCCTCCAGCTGACTCTTGAGCTCCAGCAGCTCCTTAGGTGCCATTCTATAAGGATGAATGGTCACTGGTGCTGCTCTTGGTACAAGCTTAATGGTAAACTCCACCTCTCAAACTAGAGGTAGACCAGAGAAGACATCAGGAAAGACATTTCTAAAGCACTCTACTATAGGAGGATAAGCAGTGGATTGTAACCCTTGGTCATCGAGATACAGACTGGAAACCTGTTCCATGACACCACCTAAGATCTGGTGCTCCGGTCCTGCTCTTGTCGCACTAAGATCCCATTCTCCATTTTTCATATGCGTGTCACCCTCTGGTGATGTAAACATCACCCTCCGACGATAGCATTCAATCTGGGATCTATAGAGAACTAACCAGTCCATCCTGACAATTATATCAAAACCTATCATGTCCAAAACATACAGGTTCCACATGAAGAGGTATCCACCCACCTCGAGGGGAAAATTCTGACAACGTCAAACGCCATCTTAACGGACACCTAAAGGGGTATCTAAGGTGATATCACCATGATATGACTCATCGTCGAGGCCCAAACTTCCAAAAAACACCTCCAAATAGGACTCCACAGCAAAAGGTCCGCCATCTTCTGTAAACGTAGTGGGATGCTGCGACTAAAACTCGTGGGTCCACTCTGCCATACTCGGGGCAGGTCGCACTCCACCTTGCACAGACTACATGAAACACAAAAATCTCTCACAGAACTGGGCATCGTCTCCCATCTCAGTAATAGAAAGAGGAGCCACCGGTGGATCGACAGGAAGATCAACTGGTGGGTTAGGGCCCGCCACCTCAGGAACATGGTCATCGCTGCCTTCAGCGCGTGCGACTCGAGGACATCTCGGAGGCATAGTGCTACAATGCCAAATGAACTTCTTAAAATAAAAAACCAAAAAATTAAAGGTTGAACTCTAGAATCTAGGACAAGTACTAAGCCTTCCTACCTCTAAGATCACCTACCCACACCTACAAGGGTTCTTAGAAAAACAAGCAAACATCTAAAATTTTCAAATCCAGTGATATGGCATTTTCAAGCCCATAAGGGCCCGTACTCCTCATGAACTGAAAGATGACGCACACTTGGATGTTATTTCTCATTTACTGGTGCTAATTAAGCATTCAAATTTCATTTTAATCAAAAGATTGGTTTAGTTAGAATGTCATTTTCTAATCCATAATGTCTCATACACCTTATGAACCAAAGAGTGAAACCCACTAAAACCACCTCAATATTCAATTCACAACTTGCAAGGAGGGTTATCATAGTTTCACACATATTAACAAGGTATGGAAACAACCACCAAGGAATGCTCGCTGAAAATTTAGACATGGAATGGAAAAATGCATGACTTAATCATATTGTGCCTACCATGATGCATGTTCTAATGCATAACCCTCATTTCATCGGGTCGAACCATGAAACCAAAATTTCAATCTCGCAAAAGTCATTAACATCACAAATCATTTGAAGCACCCAATGGTGAAATGGTATCAACAGTAAATAGCAGAATCAATAACAACATGATTTTAGAAACTTAGTCTTTACCCCGTACATGGGTTCACGACGCCCAAGCACAGATTATAACTAAGTACCTAAGCGTTCCCATTCTCCAAGTCTATTTTCACCAAATAGTAAAGTAAGAAAGAAAGAAAATCCTCTGATACCACTTTGTGACATCCTGGAACCAGCTGCCCCTCAACTCGAGCCCCGAGCCCAGTTGGCCACATAACTCCTGGATCATCTCTCCATAGGCCAGGGGCTGCTGACTAGCAGCGAGGGTGTAATGGTAAGTTAGTACAGAGACTGTACCCCCATGTCAGAGTACACAGCAGAATATCAGCAATGATATAGAATAGCGGAAGCACAAACAATGGATAAGCAGGAGAAAAGGGAAACATACAACCAAACAACCGAAGTAAAGTAACCATGTATAACATAAAAAACCCTCATAGCCAGTGTCCGATACAATATGGATGCATGGAATGCTGATACAAAAGTAAAAAAAAGACTGGCTTGCTACAAGTAGTACAAAAGGAACAAAAGGCAGTCCAAGAGAATCCCTATCCATGCTCGGTCCTCTGCTCTGGAACTCCAGCTAGAATGTACAAGTGTCAACCACCTGCAGCTGGTGCCTTTCCCCTACTAGTACCTGCGGCAGTAAAGTATACACGGGTGCCTAGGAGGCCGCTTGGGTAGGGTGTGAGACAAGTCTCACTAGGACACCACCAATGATGTCTAAGTGTAATCCAAATAGGTGTTTGCAGTAATAGTGATCAATAGAGTGAAAGTAAGTAAAACAAGAAATAAACCACCATCCCGCTCAGGTTCCAGAAGGACACTTGGTGGGTCTACCTACTTCATCTAATGGCTGGTATGTCTGTATGAATCACCTTCTTATTTAGAGATAAATATCTATATATATCCATATATATAATACGTTGGGTAGGACCGGGACGAAACTCATGGACGCCCTTAACCCAGGGGTAGCGCCCTCGATCCTACCCCTAGCCCAACCATGGGGAAGCTCTCACAGTCTATCCCCGGCCTGAAGGATTAGGAATGATTCAAGGGATCTCTCATAGTCTACCCTTAGCGTGAATCCGTAACATAGGGGAGCTCTCACGGTCTACCCCTGGCCTGAGGCTTTATCATTCAATTAGGGGAGCTCTCACGGCCTTCCCCTAGCCCGAAGCTGTATCATAGGAAAGTTCACACAGTCTACCCTTGGCCCGAAGACATATCATTTAATAGTATAGGTTATAAGGCATACACTTCATATAACATTCATATCAAATAAAACATGGAATTTCCATCTCACAATATCACTTAATCACATTTCAAGAAAACATTCATTTAAAATAATAAAAGGGGTTTAGGCTAAATCATCCTAGCCAAACCCTAACCAACCCAATCCCATTTTCCTAACATGGAAAATTCCTTTCAAGACATCTCATTAAGCTTAAAAGGTGAAAAAGGGCTAAAACTCAACGTATAACACCTATGGGTGCCCATACCGGGGTCATACGGTACCCAAACACCCAAACGAGGGTAATTCTCATACCCTCCTATCACAAGGGTCATTTAGACAATAAGCAGTCAATATAAATAAAGGGTTTGGAAAAATGAAAACCACGACATGAAAAAATAAACTAAAGAACGATGAAAACCCAATAGGAGAAAACATGGCCACCTACCTTTGGGCTATAGACGTAGGCTCGCTTAATATCGACCTCAGATTCAAAGAAGATTGGGAGAGATCTGGGTTTCATTCCAATGCCATGAAAATAGGGCACATGAGCCTGCATCAAAATAACAGATGGAAAGCAAGATTTTCTGAGGAGAAAGGATTGAGTGAGGTTAGCCTTACCTTGGGTGATCCACTTCCTTCGACGGATCAAAGATCAGACTCCAGACGACGAATTGGCAAGATAAAGAGAGAGGAGAGGGTTTGGGAGCTCAAGGAGGAGTTCCTTCTCTCTTCTGTCTATTGGAATGAAGAAAGAATAGGTTTAGGATTAAATAGAACATAAGGGAAAAAGTGTAAATTCACCATATACAGGGTCTCACTGTGTAGGCGCATGGTTTACCCAAACCGTGTGTAAACCGTGCACACCTCACTGCCTCCAGAATGTAGGGCTGCATGGTTTAACCAAACCGTGTGACTTTACTATTCATGTCGTGTGCAAACCGTGTACCCTTGTAGGCGCCCCTTTCTTCTGCCGCACGGTTTCTGCCAAACCGTGCACAGACCGTGCGCAGGCCATGTGCCAATTTATGCTCGATGTATTTTACTGAGCTATAACTCCACTAAAACCATGACCACTAAACCAATATCTCCCTCTCCTTGATGTATTTGACTGAGCTATAACTCCCCTATAAGACACTAATCCTACCCCACTTTGGAGTAGAAGTTTCATCCTTCAAAAGTGCTGCAATTTTCCCATACCACCACACAGATAAGAAGGCATTAGAGGAAAAGTGAATTCTGGCTGGATGTGCCCTGGCCTCCCACACAGGTGGCACATGACAGACCTCGCATTAAAGACCACTACATAAAACTTTCTGGAAGCTTGGCCCGAGCTACCACACCATTTCTTTCCCTACTCCTCCGACTTTTTTTTCTTCTGAGAAGATCTTCCACTTCCCAGATCTTATATTATCCATAAATAACTAGCCCTACCCTTGCGGTTGATCTCCACCATACATGCCTAGTCAAACACCTCTGTATAGTTTTTCATCTTTATCAAGAAGACCTAGGAATAGATATCTAGACATAGACCCCTCTTAAACTTATAGGGCTTCATCTTCTTAATAGAGACCATTTCTCGTGCATACCAGAACAACATAGAAAAATGGTGGGCATACTCCATCACATAAAGATCCCCCCTCAACATTCTCTATGAACTCTCTAGATCGAGGATACACTGAATCTTCAGGGCAGTTCTGGTCGTCGAAGATAACCTTAAAGTCCTTCCAGATCATCTGCTCATGCTCCCCAGTTTGAAGCAATAATTCCCACCACCTGCAGCTGGGACCCTCTAATAAGAACGATTCATAATTAACCCTAACCACATCAGGTGTGTTTAGAAACTCAAACATGTGCTCGAACTTTTCAAAACACTCTTCTTCTTCCTGGGGTTCTGTGCTACCTTAGAAAGTAGGAGGATTTTTTTTATAAACTATTGGTATTTGTACTTCCCAAGACTAGTATCATATTCCCTAACTAGAGATGTAATAGTATATGATCCCTGTCCTAGAGCATGTATAGCTCAAACCATAGCCTCTACTAGCCTCTGATCAAGCGGTGGGGAGAACTCTCCTCAACTTCCTCTTGTGGGTGCATGTGATCCTTTTAGGGAGGCATGTTTCTAAAAAAAGAAAATAGTCAAAAAAAATCAGTACAAATATTATCAAAATTTCATCAATAACAAAAATTATGAAAAATCAAAACACATTACAATAATAAAAGAAACAACTACATCACCCCCCACCTGATGTCCATGTGAAGTCTACACCCCACACGTCTCTCCTGGATGTGAATTCAAACAAACAATTCCAATGTCCCTTGTTTACTCAAGGTCTAACACAATAGGTGTGGAAAAAAACCCTACTCATAACCAAAACTCTAATCCCCAAATGTCCTATCCTTTTTCTAGCTTGACTCAACCCAAAATAATAATACAACCCAAAAACATTGGTCACCTCTTATACCATTTTTTCATGAACCAAATCTGGTTCCATCATTACTAGCACCAAAACCATCCCATGGAAAGGCCCAAAGGGTGTTCCCTATCCCCACAGGCTGTCACATGTTTTCTGGTATCATGTATTATGTTTTGGTAATTATTTACTTGAGTTTAGAACCATTTAACAAAAAAAGAAATCAATAAACCAAATCTGAAAATTTATGCCAAACATTCCTTAAATGAACTCCATAGCTAAACACATAGGTTTCAAAATGAAACAAGATGTCCAAAGATACATAAAATTATCAAAAAAAACATCCCAAGTTAATCGACATGACAAGGGGTTATCACCCACAAGTCGTCTCCACAACACCGCACCATGGGAAGAAACTTGCAACCCGAACAGCCATCACCCAAGGCCTTTCCTTTACCTGAATCAAACATGATAAAGTCTTCTTACACCGAAGGGGTGTAAGTAGGGTGTGAGACTAATCACAATAGGATACCACCCAAATGATTCCATGTAGTAATAAATATAAGAAGAAAATCATGCAAGTTCTTGATAAACAATAAATGGTGGCAATAAATTCTAAAGAATGAAACATTTGTAGTTAAAAACTTTTAAAATGGAAATTTTAATGAGTGAAAACATTTGATTAAAACATGTATGATACTGTATTTTTTTCATCCAAACACACCCTAACCCAATGATAAATAAAAAAGATCCAATGAGAACTAATATCGGGAACACCCCCATGCACTAGTTAGTTTTGGGCATCGTTTACCTCATATCTCGGTGTAAAGTAAACATAGTAATATATGTTACCATGAACGAGAAAATTTTACGGAACATAATCATAACCTAATCATCCCCAAACATCATCAATATAGTTTATCAGTGTTTTAAATGTACAACTTTCTAAGTGAAACAGGGACAAAACCACTCTGGATCACTAGCTTACTAGTACATGTCCGCCCACCTAGATACATGGGTTTCCCGCTTTGTGCTTAAATGAATTCCACATGATACCAAAATCCAGTTGAACATAAAATTCTCATTTCTTGTCACCCACATTCAAAATAGTATCTACGCATTCTTTTCACCACTTATATCACTAAATAAATCATTTTGAATTTTTATAAAAAAACACCACAAAATATAACAATGTTTTTCACATAAAATCCATTGAAAACCCCACTTTGAACACCATGTGAATACACATATTTAACCAAAACAGAATTTATATCACTAAATAATTTTAATAAAACCATTTCATTAATTATAAAACATCCCCAAATGATCCAACACGGTATACCCATGAAAAACACACATTTTCACACAAAAATCCAATTTTATCACTATTTTCTTAACAAATGCCACCAAAAATAGTTTTCACACCCATGAAAAGGGAATATCAATGTGAAAAAATTATGAATCCAGAAATTCTAAACCATCCAAGAGTGATTACAAATGGAACCACCAACCACAAGTGTCAAAACTCCAAATCCTTATGTGAATGTTCACCTGCACCACTGTAGCACCATAGGGGAGTTCAATCAATCCTAAAACCACAATATTAGACCAAGAAACCCTGTAAAAATTCCCAGGTTTTAATCCCTACTCCCTAGAAAATATGAACTTCATGAATAAATGGAAGAAACCCAAAGAAAATGGATGATACCCTAAGAAAATGGGAGGAGGGAGGGAAACCCACTTACTTGAGAGATGTTGAAGAAATCACCCCAAGTCCACCAAAATTAAAATCTCCAAGCAATAAAAACTAATAGAGAGGATATAATGAGTCTAAGGAGGTCAAGTGGGGAATGAAACGGGGGAAAAGAACGAAAATTGAAAGATTTATGGATGAAACAAGATACCTTCTCAAATCATGATGATGTGAGAAACCCTAAGAAATTTCTCCCTAATTCATGATGAAAATGATCTCCAAAGAGGAAAAATAAATAATGGGTGTGACCCTAGGGTTTTTGGCTTCGAGTGAGAGGTAAAATCACCAAAAAATAAAACATTAATGAGATATTAAAGATTTATTTTTTTTAATGTAGGAAATGGGATCACAGGTTGGCCCAATTAATAAATAATCACCAAAATCAAAAATGATAATGAGTTCTTTAGGGGTTCAAATATACATAGTTGTTTTCATAGGTCATGGGAGGCCAAGTGGGAAGTTTAATGGGGGAAAAATGTTAAAAATTGAAGGATTTGTAATAGAATCAAATTTTGTTTTTGAATCTTGAAATGGGCTCACTGTTTGGCCCAAATCATGATAAAACCCCCTTTCTCCAAAAATACATGGGAAAACCCCACAATCAAAGAAAGGCTAGAAATTAAATGAAAAATACCTATCAAATTATTCATAGATTTGGAAAAAATTATTTATTTCATTTCATATTTTTCAAAACAAAATATGAAATATTTTCGAATAAATGTTAGTACAATAAAGTTCTTTTAAAACATTTTGGTTTGGATAGAACTAAAAGTATTGACACTCCAATGAGTCATAAATATATGTTGGATCTTGATGATTGAGTAAAGTTAGTATATCAAAAAATAATATAGGTATGATTGGATTTTTTTTATAATTAATTCTAGCTAGCCTGATATTAGGTTTAGTGTGTGTATGTGTGTATGTTTTCAAGAAAACCCTTAAGAGTCTTATTTTCTAGCTATAAAAAAGAATTTCAAATACCTAAAATATACATCTAATTTAGGATTGTTCGATCTTAGAGAAAAAGAATTTTACTTAGGGTTTATTTAGATATTTATTTTGGTGGTTGTAAGATAGACTGAAAAAACACCTACGGAACATGCCATTTATTTGGAAAGTCACTAGTATCTTGGTGTAGTAAGAATAAAAATTAAGTTGCACGGTCTACTATTGAATATGAATACATAGTTAATGTTAGTTCTGTGTTCAAATTTTTTGGATGAAACACACACAATTAGAATATGGATACCAATTCAGACATGTCCCTATAAATTGTGACAATAGAATTGTGATAAACATTTCAAAAAATCTTGTGTCTCAATCTAGAACAAGAAATATTGATGTAAGACATTACTTTTTGAGGGATGATTTTCAAAATGGTGATATAAATCTTGAATTAAAAGTAACTAAACATAATCTAACAGATATTTTCACAAAACCATTATATTATAAGAGATTAAACTACATCAAACATGACTTAGGTACTCTTAATTTTGTTTTGACTATAAGTGATTGGTGAGTCATCATTCATAAGTCACCGTTCATTGGTCCCCGTTGGGGAGTCACCATTAGAGAGTCACTATTGGTGAGTCACCATTGGTGAGTCTCCATTGGGGAGTCACTGTTGGGGAGTCACCATTGGGGAGTCACCATTGGTGAATCACCATTGGAGAGTCACCCATGGAGAGTCACTGTTAGAGAGACGCCATTGGACAAGTCACTGATCCATATTTCAAATGTACTTCAGTTCCTAATTTTAGGATTTAATTTTTATTCTTTTTATTAATTTCATTAAATTATACTTTATTATTTAGAATCCATAAATTAAATATTATGTTTTATGTTCAAATCAAGATACTCTCACTCATGTGCCTGCTTTTAAACTGCTTCAGATTCCTTCTCTCTGAACCTTTAGACTTCTAGTGCACTCTCTTGTCCATCGATCCCCTATAATGGTATATGTTAAAAACCCTACAATGTTTTATCCAGAAGAGTGAAGGCTAGCTAAGAAATTTAAAGGATAACCAAGCTGACCAGTACAGGAATCTGATGTTGGTGAATTCTATAGAGGTTACTAAAAAATAAGAATATGTGAAGTGGTTTCTTTCTAATAGAACATTAGTGATAAAGGTGATCTAGGAAAAAGGATGTGTAGATTGGTTCTCTCGAAATGACCGACCCTTCTATCCTAGGTTGATTAACCAGTTCTATTAGTATGCCTATTTCATTTTTGGAAATAATAAAAATATTATTAGTAGTATGATTGATTGAAAATAGTTCACTTTTTTTGAAGGAATGGGAAAGTTTTTGAATGTACTACACCTAAGAGTATTTGAGGAATATTAGGGTATGATACCTAGTGATAGTGAATCAGTCAGATATGAGGATTCTTTTCTAGATTTGACTGGAGATAGAACTACGAGGCGACCTGCATCTACTAAGTTGGATGTGGAATGTAGGATTTTGTTAATGTCTGTTCAGCATTTGTGATGTCCCAGAAAAATGTACTTCAATACTTGAAATATGAATATGTATACCAAATATTCCTTAGGAAAATAGGGGAAATATCAACCTATTCATATTCTTTATGATATACATGCTTGATATGTTTAATACATCCATCAGATCCAACACTTCAACTCATCCTAAAATGATTACTTCATTATTGGAAACAATGTTTGGGACATATAAAGAAGAAGAAGTTGAGGTTAAATGTGATGGTTTCTATATGAAAAACATATTTTTTAGTAGGATGAGGGTGAGATAGAACCCTTGGATGAATAATTGAGTAAAATATAATGAGAGGTTATATGACGATTTTAATTAGATAGATCATCCTACCAAACCCAATAATTTAGTTGATCCTAGCATGGACCAGTTTAGTAGGTTGAGTACTATAATGAATGAGTAGAATTGGACATAGTTTTTGATGAGGAGTTCGATGCATCAGTGGAGGAGGGAAGTGACCCAGACATCCCAAAAATACATTTTGTGACTATTGGACCTGAAATTCCTCCTTTCTCTATGCCTATTAGAGAGATTCAATTATGTAGAAGGGATAGTGGTGACGATGAGATATAAGTTTCAGAAGATAATTAGAACAGAAGATCCTCTTATAGTTCTTCCAAATAGGTTGTAGAAGTTTCAAATGATGAAAGCTTAATTGATTAAGAAAATGGAGATGGTTATGAGGATTGAAATAATGATGGTGGAGGAATTGACCATGATGCTGATGTTTTTATGATTCTAACCCCTCATACACCCTCTTCTGGTTCTATGGATTCAGGTAGTTGTATGGAGATACATGGATCACCTATCCCTACAAATGTTGAGAAACATGGTTCTACCAGACATGATCCCTTGGAGAGGACAGTTCCATAACATTATGTTGATGATGATTCTTCTACCTGAGGGGAGACATGCATACCTACTGAGGGGGAGCAATCCACTAGTTCTATTAGAATGGCTACTGCTCATTCCAAATGGGAAACTTTTCTAGGGTATATCCATATTGGTTTGGACTATTCATAGTCCAAATATTATGATGATGAGGTTTTTTGAAGTGAATGGTGATGCTTAGGAAAAGGGTGAGGTATCCCTTATGGGGGAGCCTTCCCCATGTTCAAAGATTCCAATTATAGACTGTAGCGAATCATATGATGATCATAATAGTCCACCAAAGAATGGTGGACCCGTTTTCTATGCTAGTAGATCAAATCCTGTATTTTTTATTCTTACTAGTGTGGAGAGGTTGTTGATTCTTTACCTATGTCTGTAGTACCTACTTATTCTATTTCTAGGATAGATTTGGATTATTTTAGATAGATACTCTTTTATGGTTTTAGTAGTCTTTTGAGGTCTTAGGAACATTCGCAACTCAGTTGAGTGAGGATGTTGTGAGACACATGTTTGAGCTTGTGGGATGTCGTATAACACCAATAATGAATCATCATATTTAGGATGTTGAAATTGAGAACCACAGGTTTGCATGTGAAATGGAGATGATGAGTTATGTGATGGAGGAAATAAGACACTCTTTTTCTACCATCTAGGATTCTATGATAGAGAGGTCGGAGGGTTTAACTTCAGTGGTGTCTACTTCTTGTGATCCACCTACCTCAGTTTCATTTCATGAAGAGTTGGTTTCATCTATAGTTATAGAGGAACTTCATGTTACATTGGTTGATATCCATGCTACTCATTAGGGGGATCTGAGAAAAATAATCCATCATGGTTTTCATAAATAAAAACAAGTAAGGGAATGCTTAAATGAAGCCCGAAGTGATTGGGAAACCATTAAATATTACATTTCTATGGTTTATACCAAACATGATCTAAATTTTCAATTCATATTTTTGGATGAAAATCATAGAATTCCACTTATCACTGGGGAATTCAAGGAGAAGGTCAACTATTTCAAGGTTTTGAAACCCTTGTTTAAGATATTCATTGATTAAAATAATGTATTTTTTAGTGCTATAGATTGGGGAGGCAATAATATCAGGGATTTTAAATTGCATGGAGCCTTTCCCTTATTCATCTGAACATTTTAGTTTTCTATAGAGTCCATACCTATGACAACCTTCATAGCTTCACCTTTATCAGTTCCTTTACATCCATAATACCATATATTTAGTATTCCTCCTTGGGAACCTGTCCAACATCTCATGCAATTCATTATTCGAGAGATTCATAATCCTTCTTCACCATTATTATGTCCAACTATTACTACCACACCATTAGCCTCTGCTTCTGTCCCTCCTTCCTCTAAAAAGGAAAAATGACCTACTGATCTGGAATTGTGGGCTAAGAGTGACTTTGATTACCAATAATGCTTGATAGGGATTTTTGTTTTATTTTTTCCAATATCTTCATTAGGATGTAATATAAAAACTAATTATTCTTAATAAAACTTCTATATTCCTCTCTTTTATTAGTTCTATTTTGATTATCTTTTTATCTATGATACTTTTTATTTACATCTTTGTATTTACTTATTTCTTCGTTAAAATTTTTGATAATCACAAAAGAGGGATAATGTTGGATGCTATGATGGGATTTTATTTATTTTTGTTTCACTTATTCATTGATACCTTTTTAATTTTCTTATCCTTAACAAGTTACCCTATAAACTTCATTTTTCTATCCTTTTTTATGTCTCCACTGATACCCTTGTTCTAATTCTTTCTTTGATGCCATATTTATTTGGATTTATCCTTTGATGCCTTCCTTAGTCGATATTTGAAACCATTATTTGGCTATGATTTACTTTACCTTTGACAAACATAATTACTATTATATTTGACTTACCTTTCATACAACATCTCTTTATCTTTTATACCAATGTTATTTATATATCACATTTTACATTTGAAATTTTAATCCGACTTTTATTCTTTAAATTCATTTCTATATATTTATGTTTATCATATACATAGTTTATAAAAATTACATGATTTATGATCATAAAAAAGTGGGTGATTGTAGACACTTACTTCTATTAATTACTTATAAATAATGTTAACTATGTCTCTAATGAATTTACTATTTTATTAAGGTATTTTATAATATAGGGAGATCTAATGAAAATTTGGATAAGTGTTGGGTTGAGTCATCGTTCGTTTAAAATGACTCACCACCAGACTTATCTTACAACCTTACATGACTCACCGTTAGTTCAAATTAGTCACCGTAAGACAATATTTTACACCATAATTAAGCTGGTACAAGAAATTTCTCATCGTTATTACAAATGAATCATCATCAAATGCGGTAGTGCTAGAACTGAGTGATTTTCAGACTAATTCAACGCCAAAATGTTTGACCTCTAGAGTAACTCACCACCAGATTATTTGACCCCTAGAATAAGTCACTGTTATTTGAAATGTCTCACCACAAGTTCATCTGAATCACCACCAACCTAACTCACTACTAGGATGAATCACTAACATAATGACACACCACAGAGATTTATTTCCTACAAGATGAGTCACCATTACATATTTCTTTCTTCCATGATTCCTTTCTACCAGATGATCTACAATCTCTATTCTATTTTATTTGAATTAAATAATCCCAATTGATATATTATGATATTTAATGGAAATGATTATTTAATTATTATCTTCTTAACTATTGATGGAATTCATTAAATTCGATTTTATATCTTAGTATGAGGATGCATTAGATCCAAATTATTATTCAAAAATAGACAATCCTTCATGAAGTAATTTTATTATTAGAAGACTCCCTTATGTATGCATGATCTACAAGAGCTGTAGCATATGTAAAATCATTTCACATACTGAGAAAAAGAGGATCATTAATCAATTTCTTACACAAAACATACTAACATAATCTATTAAATAGAGTAACATTTTGTATATCAAGATATTTTCATATAGTCTGAACAAAGATAGAGTTTCAATGCTCAGTTTTAATGAAACACTTCGATAAATAGCTCGAGGTACTCACCAAGCCACATCCAAGGAAACTCATGCATTGGAATAACCTCATACCAAGAAGAACCATTCTTTCTATATCTTATTAATTTCTCCTATTATTTTATTTTACATTTGAATAGTGTGTTATTTACTTGGTTTATCATCACACACTATATCCTGCACTAGAACTAGAGAATACATTATATTATCTATATCTTTTCTTCTGATTACACACAGTGTTTTATCAAGATGTCCTTTTGTTTCCTGAGTTATTTTCTACCAATGTATGACTGTGGAAGAGACATTTGAGTCTAGAAATATTATAAGATGTCGTTTTTTTACTCGATCATGGTTGTGGATGAGATTATAGTTATATAATATTCTTAGCAGTAGGTAATTTCCATGTATAGGGGATTAGGTCTCATCCTGAGATTAAACAACTTATTTTATTATGTTTCCTGATTTTTTTTTGTTTTCTCAATTTTAAATATTTGAAATGAATTTGATTAAAACTGTAAAAAACATGTACATTGATAGTTAGTCTTAACAAACTTTAATGATAGGATTTTTTGGTAAATTTATTTAAAAAGGTAATGTAATTTTAAATATTGTTTCAACTGTGAAATAATCATGCTTCTAAGAAGGTTATAAAAGGAAAATATTAAATAAGTCTATTTTTAGACTAAAAGGGTGATTTCTTTTAATTAGCAGAATTATATTTGAACTTTTTGTAACACAAATTTTTATTGGAAACTAAATTAACCCACTATTGAGTTAGTCACTCTAAAAATAGCCTACTACCCCTTATGGTCAAACAAGGTCATAGTATCCAGGAAACACTTAGTAATCAATGAATAATCTATACTAGGGGTTTCACTCATAAAATTCTCCTGATACATTCCTAGGATATACCATGAAAAGTAAAATGGATGTGAGAAATCAAAAACTACACCCAATAATTAAAAATAATTTAAATGTTACCATTTCCTCACAACATACACCCATAAAATAAACAGAACTGATCACATATCCATGCATAATAATTAAAAAATGCATAATAAAAACTAAACATTCCTAAGGGGTTACCATACATAACAAAAAAATCATCACATAGGGGTAAAATAATGGTATCAAAAACTTTGGAAAATTAATTAATATGCCAAATAGGCCTAAAAACATAACACTTGTGATGCAAAACCATTTCAAAAATTTCATTAAATCATTTCAAATCTCATTTCAAATATCTCTTTGAAATCAATTGTTTGAAAAAACCTTGAACGATATTTAAAAACACCCTATTTATCCCAAACAATTTGGGAGATCAATCATTTCTCCCAAAAACTAAATTTTATTAAAAACATACAAGGTTCCAAATACCATCCTTCAAATTAATTAATGTCTCAATTGGGGTAAAACTGTTTGAAAATATTAAATTCTATTCAAATAATTTATTGAGACCTATTTATGTCCTGTGGAATCTCAAGTACCACTTGAAATACCAATTTACACATTTGTGATATCACCTTGAAAGGTTAAACATCCCTATTAATTTTAAATACAATTTTTATATTCCATTCACGCAATATCAAAAACACACGGTGTTCCTGGTCACACAAAATATGATTTTTACTAGACCTAAAAATAGAAAATCCTTCTTATTTAAATAAAAAATAAGATACAAACAAATTTTCACCATGTGAATTTAATAAACTGAATTAAAACCATCATATAATAAATAAAACATAAATTGCAGACACCGAAAATTCAATAATTCAAAAATTTAATGAATGGGTGATGAATTTTAACTCGAATCGATGATGATCGAGTCAGAATGCATTTCTATTAATAGAGAAAGATCCTATAAGAAATATGAGACTCAAAAAATACCTATAATCCTAAAAAGTAGAAAAATATTGAATCCTGATACCCCTAGGGTTCATCCAAACCAAATCATGGTGAAGGGAGATGAAAATTTAAAATGAAAGTGAAAAAGGATGGATTAGAGACTATTACGAGAATAATCAGCCTTAAGATATAATGAAATTAGTAAGATTCATTGTGTGAAGAGGTAGATGGAAGGTGGAGGCATGCATGAAATATGGGGGATCTCACAAAAGATATGGATTCTAGTAGAGAGTGGGATGTATGATGGGTAGGATGGGGGAGTGGGAGAGGTTTTTAAAAAATAATAAAAATATAAATCAAAATAAAAAAAATAAAATATTGGGGCACATCATACGCTTTACCCACACTGTTTACCAAATATTTTATGACTGTGTAACATACACTACATAATAAAAAATCCCCTTTTATGTTTTCCCCTATGACCCCACATGGAATAAATTGGAATATGTTAATTATTAAAAATGAAACCATTTTGATAACACCCAATTATATATGGTTATTGCATGATTACTCATAACCATATGTATCCTGTTCTCACAGTTCAATTGGATCCTTGATCCAATTTATTAGTATTTATTATAATTAAAATAATTCAAATTTATCATATATTATAAGATTCTTATTCTTTTAGTTTTTATGTATTCTAGTTAAACTGAGAAGTGATTATGTGTGAAATGTTTGACTAAATCATGAACTAATCATGGGTGAAAATTTGGACAAATCTGGAACTGACCATGAGTAAAAGAGTAGCTATGTATGGAACATCCCTTGAGTAAAAATTTGGATAATTATAGAACTATCTTTAAGTAAAATTTTTGATAAGTCTAGAACTAACCACATGAACAAAATGAATTGACTACATGACAAAAAATGAACTGATCTCATCAAAAAAATGAATGGACAACATCGAAAAAACTGAACTAACCACATGAACCAAAATGAACTGAACACATGAACAAAAATGAAATGAACACATGGGAAAAATGTACAGACCACATGAACTAAAATGAAGTAACCACATGAAAAAAATGAACTAAACGCATGAAAAAAATGAACTAACCGCATAAACAAAAATAAATGACCACATTAAGAAAAATGAACTGACCACGTGAACAAAAATGAACTAACCACATGAACTAAAATGAACTGAACTAATGAACCAAAATAAGGTTATAGAAAGATGAAAAATTAATTGACCACAAGTTTAAATTTTGAATATTTTTTCACATACCATATGAATTATGTACAGTCACTTAATTCCATTGTCATATTTTTTCTCAAGACATACTCTATTTTAATTTTACTTTTACATTTTAAATTACAATATTTTTATTTATCATGGTTAACATGATTTGATTTTGCCTTAAATATTTTTTAATCATTATAATTCTAAGGAATTTTATTTGAATTAATTTTATGCAGTATTAAATTCTTGTCACATGGGTTGAAGTTTAACACTATTTTCTTGGTAAAATATGAGTTTCAAATTAAATGTGTCTGGAATGTGAATAGATTAACTCAAATACATTATAATAATTTTCTAAGGGAATTTAACATTGAGTATAATTTTTGTTTTGTAAAATATTAGTTATTATTACATGATATCACTGTACAACATGATTTTAATGTTATATATTATCAAAGTGACCCATGTAGATATATTTTCCATGTGAAATAAATGAAGAAATCCCATGAAACATTGGAAATGAAAAACTAAAATGGATTTCAAATTTGAAATCTATTGTGGAAATGGAATCTCTATATACATATATTTGAAAAAACTAGTGTATGATATAATGAGGTTTAGGATTATCTTAAACTATACAAGTGGTGAATTATTTGGTGACCAATTACCACTCCCAATCTAACTAAAATCATTAGATATTTTCATGCTGAACAGTTCACTATTCTCTAAACACTCAGACATTGAATATTTCATCTCATTTATTGGAAATACATCTTCCTATACTTTTTCTATGTGAATATGTGGAGACCCATTTTTACCCTATAAGACATTGAAATATTTCTATATATATATTTCTAGATCTAAGCGCTATGATGTCATGTGATTCTGAGGCCCAGTGTTCCCAAAATTATTTTTATAAAATTATTAAAGATAGTTTTTTTCACATGTGTGAATTTTCTTAAATAAAAAGGGATAAATCTTAAATGGAATCTCAAATTATAAATACAAGACCATAGTTGAGTCTTGAACATGTTATTTACACTATGTGAAACCTAAAATAAGTCGTCATAGGGTGTTCAGACATCTCTCTCATTGGTGGTATGTTAAGTAGATTTAATTATTTATTTATTTATTTATTTAATCCATATAACCTATCAATTTTTCAAAAAATTCATCAACATGGTGAATCTTCTAGGGTTGGCCACATAATAATTATGAGGATTCTAGAGAATCTTCCCTTCCTTTATTTGGAGAATCGAATCAAATGATGATGAAACACCGGTTCAGAGAAGATTGGGATGAAGTGAACTCAATGGTGTCCTTCAATCACTTGAAAAAAAAATATTATACAATTAAGAATGATCCACTATCAAGTAAAGACTCACCAATTTGTGGGTTATTCCTTTTTTTTATTAAATTGATTGAGAAGATCGATCCATTTCTTGGATCTACACCAATAGTAGCCTTTTCATGCACCCATGTATCGATTAAATTGGATCATTGAATTTTTTCTAACCTCAAATATCCATGTTATGGATATTTGGACAAGGAAACTTTAAAACAAACTTCAAACAACTATTCATGTTCCTTTCTCCCTAAATTTCTATTCATTCTTCATCAGTCAGACCATGTGGTCCCTGTTCAATGTTTCTGTGTGGTACTAAGCCCGATCAGACCCTTGGAATCATGATAGTTTAACAAGAGAGAAACAGATCGATGAATCATGCACTTATATGTGACCGTTTTGGGTCATTATTGATTTTTTCGATGATCGTAGTTCATGTTCGGGGTGAATAAATGTGCAGAGTCAAGAGAAACTCATGAAGAATCTCTGATGGATTGATGGAGCTGATTTCCATCCAATAGATAGCTGAAAATGAAGAATGATGCATAGATCCACTAATGTCAGGTGGAGTTAATGTGGGATCTTCTGTAAAATGGAATAAATCAAAGAATGGATAGAATATCTAAGAATCCATGAAAAACCCAACTACACGTAATGTACTATGATGAAAACGTGGAGTGTATCCACTTTGCTATAACAGATATAGTTTTAAAAGTTTATAAGGATGGAATGGTGTGTATCCCTCCTATATGCCATGTAACTTATCCAAAGGTGGACAAGCTCTAGGCTGGATCACCAGAGAATAACTCTGCGTTAGAGTTCATGGCCAGGCACACTGTAGTGTACCAAAGTATATAGATATAGGTTGGTTACATGGACACGGCCATAAGGACACAGTCCGATCCAGGGTCGTTTGGATATGTCGTGTATTCCACCTATACAGTGTGTACTTCTACATTGATAGGGATCCATGTGATTTCCAGGCACACGTCCAGGTGGTGGAGTGGGAGCACACACCATGTGGATCCCCCCACACCCATGAACTACATGGGAACCTTCCTATAAACATACACCTTCCTTATCTCCCTCATTTGAACTCATATTTTATCCCATGAATAGTCTATCCTGAGTTTTCTTCCATTTAGAAAGTGACGGTTCCAATAGTTGTGGATTTTGGGATACTATGTGGAATTTTATGGGCATGGTTCTGGGTCAGGCAATGCTCTACAACAGTAGTTATCACATAGAGGATCACTGGATACACTAGAGTGTAACCCCCCAATAGCTTGGGCATGGGTCCTCTACAGTTACTTATAGAGTGGAAACCTTATCAGATAGGGTGTGGATCCTCGATGACCAAAGTGAAACCCCCTATCATACCAAGCTTTGAGTCAATGAAATTTATAGTAGAACCCCTCATCAGTAAGGGATAAGGTCCTCAACCTTTTGAGTGGAACCAGATATTAGATAGGGAGTGGGTCCTCAATGATGAAAGTGTAACCCACTATCACACCCGGGATATGGTCGTCAACCATTAGAGTGGAATCCCTAATCATCATAGGCACAGTTCCTCTACATTTCGATCATAACCCCTATCAAATAGGGTGTAGTTCCCCACAACACTAGAGTGGACCCCCCCCCCCCCCTCCATTAGCATGGGTGTGGGTACTGTATGGAAACTTATAGACTGGAACCCCCTGATGCACTTGGTTATGGGTACTCTACTTTGAGTTTTCCCCCTCAGTTGTACGGCATTGTGGTGAGGTGTGGTCCTACACATAAATATTTCTGGGTAAACACATGAGATGTCAGGCATCATTGATGGAATTTTGGAACTATTGGAGACTCTTAATCTTGGGATGATATTTGAGATGGTGATCCCCTTACTCTCTAATTTGGTCTTATTTTTATTGAGCATATATATATATATGTATATATATATTCATTTTTATCCATACCTTTCAATTTGGTTACTCTCCTTCCATGGGTTGTAAAGACATATGGGGTATGCCATGTGATTTCTATGTTTTGATTCTCATGGTTGTATGAGTATACTCTCTTTATATTAGTGTAAAATACTTGATGTGTAGTTAATCTACATTCCATGGAGATCCCCTTGTTTTTGGGAAAGGTTACTCTCTCTTTGTTTGGGTAGATTTGTTCTCTTTGACGGTATCTCTAATCTTGTATACTATCTTCTATATTTATATTTTTTGTATCTATTACTTCCCCCCATTCATCTTTTGGGGAATCCTACAGTGTATGTAAATACTCACCTCTATATGGGATTTCCCTATATGTGTCGTGTCTTATGTAGATGACGGACATGTTGGTAGTGAATTCCGAAGATCAAGGGATACCTAGTACTTTAGTCCACGTACGGTGGGCTTAGCTTGGATATTAGGAGTTGAGATCTCTTATTGGATTAATTTTATAGTTTCTTAAGGTTGGAGAATATTTCTATTTGGGTGTTTATTTTTTCCCATTTATTTTTATTTTACACTATCGTACTCTCGTACACCCTAGAGGTTATGCATGCTTGGTTTACTTTCTAGCTATTGAAACATTTTATTATTATTCCTATGAACTTATACATTTAGATGGTCAGGTGTGTGTATATAGGTAAATATACAATGATCTCCCATTTAGTATATTCCATTCAACACAATTTTTCACCCCTTTCCTATGTAGGTGGGATTAGGGAAGTTGTGGCTTGAGCCCCAACTTGGGTCGAGTTGAGACATATTGGTATCAGGATAGTTCATTAATTGGGGCGTTGTTTGGATTAGTTCTGTTATAGGATTTTGGAGGGGATTAGGGAAAAAATTTCTCTATTGGGACTCTTAGACCAGGAAATCTAGTGATGCTATGGGCGACTGATGTTACCATTTACTTAGACCTTGACTACCTACTTGTTGACATGACATACCAAGACATTGGTTGTAGGGATCAATGGTACATGAATCATATAGTATTGAGTATTTGACATTCATTATCCTGTCCACAATCCATTTTTTTATATATATGTTCTCATCATACCATGGTATGTCTTGATTAAATATTAGGATGCCTCCACCACACAAGCCAACTAGGATACCAGTTCTGGATCATGATGGAGATCTGAGGAGGAATGAGGCCTCAGTTTAGGGTCTATCCCACAATCCTCTTTTTCTATGAGGGAAGGTATTAGCAGATACACTTGTTTGTTAGAATATTTTTTTAGCATATTAGGATAAGGATGTTTGTAGGCTTAGTGCACTCCGTGAGTTGCTACACCAGAGGCCATTGAGGTTCCGCAGGGATCCAGATCCTCAAGAATCGAAGGATTGGTTAGAGTCAATGGTCCATATTTGTAGGCTTATTTAGACCCCAACAGATCGAGTGGTTTCATTAGAATCTATAATTTTCCATAGGGTAGTTGGACATTGGTGGATCCTTGTAACAAAAATTCATGATGATTCGACACTATTAGGGCCCAACTTCCATTATCTCTTCCATGAGTAGTACTATTGTAAGATCTCTAAATTCATAGAGGTATGTTCTTGTTTAAATTTTGGTTTTAATTCCTTAAAGTCAGATAATTCAATGTTTATTGGGTGTTTGAGAGGGTTTGGGGTGTTAAAGGTGTTTGGGACACGAAATAAAGGGAAGTCGGGCCAATCTGTTCATTTTTCATGATTGATGCATGGTTAGTGTAAACTATATGCTCATACTATGTTATCAAAGAGGAGGGGTTCACAATTAGATAAACCATGTATGGGAGAGAGACAAACCAATCAGTCTATATAGTTGGTGCATGGATTTTAAAACATTACAGATCTCCCCAGGTAATCGTGTGACCTCAACCCCTCTTGGGTAGTGGCAGGCCCATGGTTTTTGCACAGTTTTGTAAACCGTGCAACAAAACAATACACCCCATTAAAAAGTGTTAAATTACCATCCCCACCACCTCCGGTTTTTATGTTCCTTGCCTAATTTTCTACCCCATTGCTTCCTTCTGTATCCCTAGTGACAAACCTAAACCATCAAGACCTCCCAAGGATCAATCTACTTCATTTTTAGGCCATTTGGAGTTCCAATGGGTGCATATGAAAACTCCAAGTATGTATAATTCTCTGCTTTATTGTTTTTTTATTATTATGGATTATAGATTTGTTATTTTACTTATAAATCCCTAAAAACCTCTTATTTATATAAAATATTATGTTGGGGCTTCAAAGGGTCACTACTACAAAAACAGGAAAGGTAAGCGCCACCTTTCATCATAGATAAGAAAAAAGCGCTGATAAATAAGACGTGTATCAGCGCTAGAAAAGCACTAATAAAGAAGGCATGTATTGGCGCTAAAAGTTTAGCGCTGATACAGGGTTTCTTTATCACTGCATTTCTAGAACTGATAAAAAAATCCCCTTATCAGCACTAGAAAAGTGTAGATAAAAAATCCATGTATCAGTGCTAAAATATTAGCGCTCATAAAGGGCAACCTTTATCAGCGCTAAAAAATCACTGATAATGGATACCTTTATCAGCATTTTTTAGCCCTGATAAAACTGTACTCCCATATTTTATAAAATCGGCCGCACGGTATCTACTATGTATCACGCCCTAAAGCTCTCACAGTACTATACCCCTACGACAACTCCCCTCTCTCTCCCTGATATTTTCTTTGCCGAACCTCCCCACCACCCTCGATCTTCACGTTGCCAGACCTCCACTGCTATCCCTACTCCTTATCCTCCCCCTCGAACCCCTTCCATAGATCCTCTTCCCCGCAAACCCTAATTTTCTTCTTCTCCACTCGACCATACTCCCCGCGAACCCTACTACTCCATTTCTCAATGGTAGACAGCTCCTCCCATGACCCTCCCCCTCTGGCGGTCAAACTTTCCCCTCGCAAAAGGCTCCCTACTTCTCCTCCTTTAAGGTGAATTTCTTTTCTCTTCATCTTGATTCCTTTCTTGAACATTCATCTTAGGAAGGATGGGACAACAATGCTGATTCGGTTTTTGTGTTTTTTTGTTATGGTTTTAATGGTTAATGGTAATACATAGAACTTTTAGATGACCCACATGTGTTAAGTCATGTTTTATTTGACAATTCTTTTCATTCTTATGAAATATTTGTTAAATCTTTAGTTTAGGTTGGGGACATTTAATTTGTCCTTCTTTATTATGTGTAAATTGTGGAATTATCATGTTATTTTATTTCCATTGGATGGATAGTACTGATTAACCTAAATACTATAATGAATTACACTAAAGGAAATTGAAGTGAAGAGGGAGTTTTTCATGTGATTTATGAAGTTCCATAATATTTTTTATATATTTATGGATATATTGGTGTTTTTGCTAAGTGATTTATTCTGGATGTTGGGAAAGAAATTTCTTACTACTATTAATATGTTATAATCACCTTTCATTATTCTCTAGTCACTTAAAGTAGGTAATTAATTGGTTGTATGGAAATATGTTATTAAAGTGTTATATTTACACTACAAATTCTACTTTAATATGAAATAATTTTTAAGGGGGAGTTTTTAGTGTGAATTTCTTATATGTTTTCCCTTTTATGCCACTATGTATCTGGTATTTATCACTATGATTATAAGTGTGATGCTTGATTGATGTGGTTGGGAGCATGTGGTTTAGTAATTAATATAGTAGTGATAGATATATTATAGTGTGGTTATAATAGTAATGATATGGCTATTTGGGCATAAAATAAGTGGTTTTATGGATTTTAGAATTTGTTTAGTGGAATTTCATGTCATGAAAATTTAGTTGTTATTGGATGGTGTTATATTTTCTTTTTTGGCATGGAATATGGTTGGAATAAATAAAAACAGTAATGGGTGATGTGTTTGAAATGATAAATTATTGTTTGTCAAATGATTAAGGATAATGATTGGAATAATTATGTTTAATAAATGGTTAAATATAGAATAAATGTTATTAATGATTAATGAATAGATTGTAGTGGGTAGTGATTTAATGATTGGTTTTACATTAAAACGGTTAACAATTACAATGAATATGGTAATAAAAATCCAAGAAATGATATTGTTAAATGAAATGAGAAGTTGGTGATGTTGATGTGGATGCTTATGTGATTTGTTCATGATTATTTGTGTCATTATAATGGAAGTGGTTACTAGCGGGTGGTTGTAATAAGGAAATGGTTGATGAGGGTGTTTGTAGTGTTAGTTTTGTGTAAACCCTTAGGAAAGATTTATGTGTGACTATATAATTATTATATTTTCTTATTATTTTTTACGCACCACCACTTGAGATGTGTAACCTGATTGAAATCCACATGGTTACTTTGGTTCTGAGTGTTTTTCTCAATATCTAGGTTATAAAGGGAACCCATATAGAACCACTCCCTCTTCCCTTCTCCCCCTTCGCCCTTAGTATGAGTTGTAATGGCACATAGTGGTTCTATATATACAACCTATAAAGATTTTAGGTTTTGGTGTATATATATTCTTGTTGACATGATTATGTGTATTTGGTGTGGATACATAGTAGAGGTTGTGCATTGTAGGAGGAGAGTATGACTTTTATGTCCTTCATATTCATAATATCATACTGTGATTAGGATGTGATGTGTGGTTGTGATGTGGATATGGTTTTTTATGTGTTTGTGACATGTGTATGTGTGTATATACGGTAATGAGATTATATAGAAGGGGTTTAAGATTAAGAAATATTTCATTAG
Organism: Viscum album; assembly: GCA_963277665.1. Taxonomy (NCBI): domain Eukaryota; kingdom Viridiplantae; phylum Streptophyta; class Magnoliopsida; order Santalales; family Viscaceae; genus Viscum; species Viscum album. The sequence goes on from OY728165.1 coordinate 4,476,319, forward strand.
AGTGTGAGAATGAACAGATTAGTGGGGAAATGGATATGGGGTAATATATTAATTTGTATTCTTTTGATAATACACTTAAGATAGAGCTTGGAATTAGACACTCCTGGTGATTGAATGGGATTATAGGTCGATAATATTTGTTAAAATTTTAATTTGGAATAACATAGGAGACCATCTATTACACTAGCGATTATCCCCCCAGTGATTTAATGTAAGTAACATAAGCTTACCAAAAATATGAGGCATGATGATATTGAATGTAGGGCAGAGACCTAGGAGTGGTAGATGTATCATTCTTGATTATTCTTCTATTTGGAATGGGGTGATTTGAGGAAACTATAATGAATCTCACTTAATTATATTTAATTAATTCCATATTGTAAAGATATTGAGAATTCATTCTTTACTTATAGAGATGGATGCTCGTTTTAATCTATATGTATTTTAGGTTAGTGAGGTATAAAAGGATGGACTAGTAAACCATAAAAGGGTTAGCCCGATAGAGGAGGATGAGCTATAGAGGTTGATTCCGTGTGAGTTGTACCATCTATGACACAAGTGATTATCCCCGCAAACCCCTTTGTGTTTGGAAACTGTGTTGATTTTGATTGGGGGTCTATCATGGTTCTGTTGATTTCCAAATCATTATTGATAATGGTTAGGCTCAATTAAACTCTATTTTTATAAGGAAGTGATTCTTCTATACTATATTAGGAAGTCTTGTTTTGTATATTTGAACCATGAATACTAATATTTGTGATTCAAATAGGATGGAGATGAATAAATATTGAATAGATTTTAATCATTTGATAATAGAGTATGAGAACAGAGTGAAAGAGTTCATCATGTTTGCAAATAATCATGCAATAGATCCTTATTAAATGCTTTTTCCATGTTTATGTTGTTTTTATTCGAGACTAATTACTCCAGAGGAGTTGGAAGAACATTTTATATGTCACGGAATAGATTGGAGTTATAAATATTGTAATAAACACAGAGAAAAAGAGAATGTATCTACTGGCTGGGATAACACTATGTTTTATGGATCATCAGATATGAATACAAATATGGATAATAAAGAAGAACGTGTGAAGGATGTGATTACAGATGTCAATGATGATGAATATCGTATTGAGGAAATGACAAGTACAATTGAATATGAACTCCGTGATTGCCCAAAAGTGTTTGAGAAGTTAAAGAGTTGTGCAAAGACGCCATTGAATGATGGTTGCACTAAATATAAAGCATTGTCAGCTGTATTGAAGTTGTATAAATTGAATGTAGGTAATGGATGGAGTGATTTCAGTTTTATAGAGCTACTTTCTCTCTTTAATGACATGCTCATGGAAGATAATGAGATCCCAATCCAAACATATAAAGCTAAAAAAATTCTACGCTCAATGGGTATGATTTCTAAAAGAATACATGGATTCCTGAAAGACTGTATATTGTTTCGCAAGGAGAAAAAATTACATACAGAATGCCCAAAGTATGGTGCTTCTCGATACAAGAAAGATGAAACCAGTCCTATGAAATTTTTATAGTACTTTCCAATAATTCCATGGTTTAGGCGTCTATATGGATGTAAAGAAACTACAAGACAATTGTTGTGGCATGCAGATAAAATAAATAAAGATGGGAAATTATGTCATCTGGCTGACTCTCCTAAATGGAAGAAAATTTATCCTGAGTATCATAAAATTGGAAAAGAGCCGAGAAACCTTCATCTTGCATTATCTATATATGGAGTGAATCCTTTTGGTTTTCAATACAACAATCATAGTACATGGCCTGTTATGTTAGTAAATTATAACTTTCCATCCCGGTTATGCATGAAGTGGAAATTAATCATGTTATCTATGCTTATATTAGGACCAAAACAACCATGTAATGATATCGATGTTTATCTGGCTCCTTTGATCAATGATTTTAAGTTATTTTCGGGTTCAGTTGGTATTATGTATGATGCTTATAAAATGGAATACTTCACATAGAGAGAAATGTTTTATGGGACAATAAATTATTTCCCTACTTATGAAAATTTTCCAGGATATAGCATTAAAGTAACTCAAGGGTGTCCCGTGTGCGAAAATTATACAGAATCAATTAGGTTGAAACATTCATCGAAGTCTATGTTTATAGGACATCATAGATTTCTACCATGTCGACATAAGTGCTGATCTTGGATGACATCATTCAATGGAAGTTCAAAAAAACGTGCAGCACCGTCTCCACTAACAGGTGATCAGCTGTTTGAGAAATTAAAATATGTAAACACTATTTTTGGTAAACCCATTTCAAAAAACCATATGAAAATCGATTGGAAAAAGAGATCAGTTTTTTTTTTGAATTACCATACTGGAATTGTTTGTACGTCAGACATTTTTTTGTTGTGATGCATGTGGAAAAAAATTTATGTGAAAGTTTTATCGGAACGTTGCTAAATTCCCCTGGAAAAACAAAGGATGGAATTAAGGCAAGGTTGGACCCGGTTGACATGGAAATATGAGAAGAGTTGGATCCTGTGAAGGGTGAGAATAAAATGTTTCATCCTCCAGCTACTTACACTCTTTCTAAGGAGGAGAGATATCAGTTTTTCAACTTCTTCAATGATGTAAAGTTTCTAGAGGGGTATTCATCAAATATCAAGAACATTATTTCAATGAATGATTTGAATTTAAAAGGTTTTACATCACATGACTGCCATGTTTTCATGCAATATCTAATTCCTATAGCTTTACATTGCATTTTTTTCAATAATTTTCATCATACATTTACCAAACATTGTTTCTTTTTCAAAGCTTTATTTAGCAATGTTTTAGACCTAGAAAAATTGCCTGCTTTGGAAAAAGAAATTATCATCATATTATGTGAATTGTAAATGTTCTTCCCACCAAAATTCATTGATATGATGGTTCATTTGATGTTTCACTTGGTGACAGAGATTCAACTTTTTGGTCCTGTGCAGTATAGATGGATGTTCCACATTGAACGGTATATGTAGATTTTGAAAGGGTATATAAAAAATAGAATTTGGCTAGAGGGTTGTATAGTGCAGCGATATATTGTTGAAGAAGCCATTGATTTTTGTAGAGAATACCTATATGATGTGGAAATCATTGGTCTCCCAAAATCTCATCATACTGGATGCATTGAGGGTGAGGGAATTTCTAGAGGAGATGTTGTGACAATCAGTATTACAGATCGGGAGCAGTCCCACCTTTATGTTTTGCATAACATTTGGGAGGTTGCTCCATATATTGAAACTCGCAAATAAATTCTTAGTCAGTTTAATCCATCAAGGGTTGAAAAATGGACATCAAATACACATAATAACTAGTTTATAGGATGGTTTCAAGAACCTATTTTTAAACAGTTGGATAAAAATATGAATTCAATTTTAGAACGACTTCGATGGCTAGCCTTCAGACCAAGTGTGTATGTATTATCTTACAATGGTTATGTAATTAATGGTTATACATTCTATACAGATGAACATGAGGAAGATAGTACCATGAAAAATAGTGGAGTTACACTTGTGGCTGAAGCGATGCAAGATTCTGGTAGTAAGGACAGAAATCCAAATTATGCAAATATGTCATACTTTGGCATTATCAAAAAAATATGGGAGTTGGATTATACGACATTCTAATTGCTGATTTTTCAATGCAAATGGGTTGATAAAAACAATGGTGTTAAAATAGAAGAATAGAGGTTTCTGAATGTTGATTTTAGTAAAGAAGGGTACAAAGACGAATATTTTATAATGGCATTATAAGTAATACAATTTTTTTATGTTCCATATCCCAAAAACCGAAAGTGGTTGATTGTTCTGTTATCATCCAAAACTATTGAAGGTTCTGATTAAATTCAGTTGAGGATGATACTTTCAGTGGTACGTCCCAATCATTTCGCAGCGGTACCCATGAAGATGATGTTTTTTATTTTAGAGGAGACCACAATGAAGGGATTTGGATAATCGATAGAGGTGTCAAATCCCTTCAGCCTTTGAAAAAAAATAAAGAGTGTTCAATAAATAGTTTATATTTTGTTTTTCATATAGATCTTGTTATCTCAGGTTATTATCTTATCATTACCGAATTTAAGTAATCTAAATTAAATGTTCAACCACTTTTTCAGATAATGACATATTCATGTTCTGGTGCTCCTAAACTTGAGGCTGAACAAGTCCCTCAAGCTGATGCTACTCCTGCTACTGCTGCTCCTACTGTGTCTACTCACAGTGCAGAGCAACAACAAGTTTCTAAAACTGTTGCTTCTCTTAGTGTTGAGGTCCAAAAACCATTAGCACATGTCGTTTATACCATTTCATATGAACATATATATGATTTTGATATCGATGAAATGGATGGGGATGAAGGACGGACATTGCAGAAAACACAGGTGTGTCATAGTTTGACGTTGTTAGCCAAAGTTCTTAAGGCGAAAAGCAAAGGCATAAAATTTGATGTAGGATGGAATGCATGAGTCCAACATGTGAATTACAACAAGGATATGTTTATTAGTTACATTGGAGTTGTCACTCGTCAATGTGTGCTAATTGATATAGATTCATGGCACCATGTTGTGTCTGGGATGAAGGTTGTGATCTCGGAAGAAATAAAGGTAACATTATGATAGTATTTATTTAATTTACTTGAAAATAAAATAACGAAATAGTGTCGTACTCTTCTCAATATATTTCATAGTACATTTATAGTAGATGATTTACACAAGAATTATGTACTAAGGCTTGCAGGAAGGGTTCATCAAGGTTTTCACACTATTTTAACAAAATTTCACCTGAAATATTACAAAGGTAAAATATACCCGCACCCACCCATTGTCTACGCTCACTTGATAGCCCAAGAAGCATGGGATGCATTTACCGGATGCCGTGGGGATGAGATGTTTCAGGTACATTGTGGGTGATAATATATTGTTTGACGATACATGTATTTATCACTTTGATTGCCAATATTTAATTTATGAAACAACAACTCAATACTGAAAATAAGGAATGTGCATCAAAACCAACATACCCCTATCGTAAATCAAGGATGGGGTAGACTTCACTAGAAAAGAAAATGGTACGTATTTTAAATTTATAGTAATATTGTTAGTTTCTAATAAACAACATAATAATTATCTTTCTATATTTATATGTAGATTAATGAGTCTAAAACTAAATACACTTCCATCCCACATCATGTGTTATGAAAGGAGGAACATGTGAATAAGGAAGGGAAGATAGTAGATGAAAACACCCAAAAAGTGTGGGAAATATGTGTATATATGACATGATGATAACAATATTTTTTTTAAAATTGATATTATATAAAAATAATTAGTAATTTTACTATATCCGATAGTCATAAGAATCAACTACTCCTGTAGCAGATGCAGACCTATTATCGATTGCTTTGAAGCCCCCATAACAATACGGTCGTGTTAGTTGTGTTGGTTTTGGGGTGACACCCCGAGTATATTTTGAGAAAAAAAGAAACAGATGATATAGACGAAAAATTAAAACAAATTAGAAAAATAATAGAAACTCTTGAAGAACGATTTCAATGGCAGGGAGATTTGGTAGAAACTTTTATGGGTGGGAAGCAAGGAGAAGACACCACTCAAGAACAACCTACGCGTAAAGATCTCGCCCCACCCACCACCAGCTTTGAGGCGAGCCATTCCCCTCAAAGAGATGTCTTATCCATGGTAATCAATATTCTAATAATTGTTCCCATGAATTGTGAATCAGACAAACACTAATACTTTTCTTGTATTGATCTTCTACAAGGTGATAATGACTATGATTTATATCTGTCAACACCCACCTATCACCTTATAGCGAGGTCTACAGTGTTCAACATCCCAGATGACAAGCTGCATAATAGACCAATTCCGAAAGATCATCTAAAAGTGACGATTACTGTAGCTCATGAGACAAACTCAGAGCTACCTATTCCACTTGATGATGATGATATTAATATGGTCAAAAAGGCTATTGGAACATTCATTGCATGGCCATCAAAACTTGTAAGAGTACATGGGGACAATGAGGTATTTATTACCTTTTTTTCAAGCTAAACCATTAATAATTAATGAAAAAAGGGTTGGGACCAATGAATGTTATTATAGATGGAGAAAGGGAAGGGGGTGACAAACGTCGGCTCAAAACCATCTAAAGGATCAACCAACTGATCCGAAAGATCTACTGAAAGCACAATAACACCACATGTTCTCTATCCATATTTACTAGTATTGAAGACTCATGTGGATACGAAGTTAAGAGGTGGTAGTAGACATGTAGTGGTTTTTGAAAAGAATATATACGTAGAGGAAAGTCAAGATTTCATTGCTGCTGAAAATGTAAATGCGATCCTTGAAAACGGCTTGCTAGGCGTCACAGTTGTAAATATATATTAGGTATGTTTTCATGATTTGATTTTCTAAAAGCTGATTTAATGTGAAAATTATAACTAAATGCATTTTATATTGTTGACATACATATATATGAAAGAAATCTGAGGAATTTTCTCATCAGCCAAAATTTGGACTCATTAGTCCTCATATCACATCAACACATCTAAAGAAATTAGAGCCATAAAAAAAGAACGAAATAGTGAACGGCTTGCTGAAAACATTTTAAAGCAAGATTATAGATGACAGACTCTTCCAAATACCCACCATACAAGGGTAAAACTCTATGATTAAAGCATATCAATTATATTTTCAATTCATTTATTACTTATTATTTTTTGTGTTTTTAGGAAATATTTGAAGCTAATTGTGGGGAACTTGGATACTACAAAGATTTATTTTCAGGATTCAAAGCAAGGATGTCCAACAAACCGACCACACATGATGGAGTTTTTGAATCTGTAAGGCAATACATCCTAAATTTTAGGAATAAACATCATGTAATATAATATATATTATCTTATAATTAGGATTATGTTATGATAGGGTAGTGTATCATTATCGTCTAAAAAAATAATGAGGATAGGGGATAAGCATAAGGAGGCGAGCAAGTCCCACGTCTTGAAAAATATCAGGGTATATATAATAAAATTTCACTATCCAAACACATATCAACACAAGTTACTTATTCTCCTAATGATCAAATTTTTTACAGTGTCCAAAACAAACAAACGATAATGATTGCAGTTATTTTGTTTGTAAATTTTGAAACATATTTTTTTTCATCAACAAACTAGCATCCCTAAAGAGGTATTTTCAAAAACAACTACTATTTAATTTAATTTATTTATTAATTCTTTATTTTTATATATTGCAGTACTACTTTGACTACCTAAAATCCTCATACTCACAAGAAGATATAGATTTTTTCATAAATGAGTGGGCGGAATACCTGATGGCAGATTGTACACAAATAGGAGGAAGATCTGACTTGGGGACATGTACAATTGGCGGTCATTTTGGAGAGGGGTTAAGGGGATCAATAGATTAAGCATTTTTGTATTTAAATGTTCGTAGGAAAATTTTAATTGTTATTAAATAAAACATTATTTCTCCAGTGATTAATTTTCCCATTTTAATAGATGAAATGCACTAGCAACATGCTAGAAGGATGAACCACTCAAAGTGTCCCTCTTTTGTTTAAAATGGACAGAATTTTATGTGAAAACAACAAATGACCTACGGAAATCCGAACAAATTCATTCATATTTTTTTATCCTTTAAGAGAATGATCCATGGGTGCATTGGTGATGTGTAAAAGTCATCCCTGCCTCAATCCGAGGCACGATGTGGCTGGTATCACTCAAAGTGTCTCTCTTTTGTTTAAAATGGACAGAATTGTATGTCAAAACAACAACTAACCTACAGATTTATGAAATAACAAATTTGGATTGTTTTACCCTTTAGGAGAACAATACATGGGTCTGTTGGTGATGTGTACGAGTCAACACCACCTCAATCTGAGGCACGGTGTGGTTGGTATCACTCAATGTTTCTCTCTTTTGTATAAAATGGATAGAATTTTATATGAAAACAAAAAATGACCTATGGAAATACAACCAAATGCATTAAGATTGTGTTGATCCTTTAATAGAATGATCCATGGGTGCATTGATGACGTGTACGAGTCAACCATGCCTCAATATAAGGCATGGTGTGGCCGGTATCACTCAAAGTACCTCTCTTTTGTTTAAAATGGACAAAATTTTATTTGAAAACAACAATTGACCTACGGAAATCCGACCAAATGCATTTGTACTGTATTGAAACCTTAGGATAATGATCTATGGGTGAATTGGTGATGTCTTTGAGAAACCCCACCCCAATCTGAGGCATGGTGTGGCCGATATCACTCAAAGTGTCTCTCATTTGTTTAAAATGGACAAATTTTTGTGTGAAAACAACAACTGACCTATGGAAATCCGAGAAAACGCATTCGGGTTGTGTTGATACTTTAGGAGAACGATCCATGGATATCCCCCCTCCACCCCTGGACAACCCCCACCCCCTGGACGCCCCCATCCCCCCTAGAAACCACCCCACCCCCTAAACACCCCCACACATTGACGACCATGCCCACCCCCCTTGGACAGCCCCACCAACCCCCTGGACACCCCCATGGACCCCCCCCCCCCCCAACACCCTGGACACCAGCCGACCCCCCTGGACACCCTCATTGATAGCCCCCCCTGGACAGCCCCCACCCCTAGACACCCCACCACCCCCTGGATGCCCACCCCCCCCCCCCCACCTAGACACCCCCCTCCTAGACACCACCCCACCACCTAGACACTCCACCCCTTGGACACCCCCACCCTCATGGAGAGCCCCCCACCCCTGGACACAACCTCACTCCCCTTGGACATCCCACCAACCTCTTGGACCTCCCCCATCCCTAGACACCTCTACCCCCCCCCCTCCGGACACCCTCATCGCCCCATACACAATTCTCAGTTTCGGTGGCATGTACTTTTGATTTGTGACAGATTATAATTGGGTGATTAGAACCTAAGGTGTGGCCTTTCATTGAGTGAAAAGGCACATGTGGGAATGTTATGGGTTAAATGGAGTGCTGATATGTAAGAATTTGGGGCCTTAATTGAGTTATTAGGTATGAGTAGGGAGCTAATTATACCTTCCCTCTAGTGAGAAGATAATTATCGGGATACATGGGCACCTTGACTGATAAGAATGGGTTTATATGAGATTACTGACTTGGTGAAATACCCCCTTTTGAATAATAAGGGTCGTTATGAGACTTAGAAATGGGACATTATCTTATTCCTTCCAATAGTTTTTTTGACTTGTTGGGATCCATAACAGGGTACTTTAGGTATATTATTAGTTATGGGTATACTTGTTGAGATGCCGAATTTTTTGTAGGTGTTGTTTGGGTGTGCTGCTGTAGTTTTTTTTGTTGTAGTAGATAGGGCATTTATCATCACTAAAAGAGAACTGATAAAAAACACATTTATCAGTGCATTTTTATTGCTGATAAATGAGTCCTTTATCAGCACCTTTTTAGTGTTGATAAAGTCTCCCTTAATCAGCGTTGTTAAATCCCGTTTTTAGCGCTGATAAAGACCATTTTTTTAGTATTTGGTGATTGAATCCAAATATAAGGCTAAGTTTGAGTGTGCGTTCATCTTTAGATTCAAGTTTGGTGGACTAGAAGTTATATCCCATTTTTTTGTCATAGAATTGTGGATGCGTGTTTGTGATACTACTTTCCTCATGATGTGAAATTGATCCCTTTAGTAATATTTGGTAAAATGGTTGGATAAAGGATGAGTTAAACCCCTCCCGATTCCTATGGGGTGCATTGCGACTTATTTTATCAATTTAAGGACACCTATGGGGTGTGACAACATTATGAAACATGAAAAATTATATTGTTAACCATATGGTTGAGCTGTGTTGAAATAGTGGCTCTAATAAACATGTTGGCATGTTAGATTAAACTATAATAGACACTAATGGTAGTTGTGTATAGTTTTTGGAAATGGAATTAGGGATTGAATTCCATATTATGAGAAATTATTAAACTGACTAATGTGAATCTATCAAATGGCATATGAATTGTAATATAAATTCATAAATGTATTAAAGAATATAAATTTATGAATGTGATAAATGGGATAATTTCATGTAAAATGAGGGATCAGTTAAATGGGTTAATGTATGGGAATCGTTCAATATGCTAAATGGGTTAAGGTATAAAAAGTAAAATGGGTTAAATGAGTTAAGAGATATAACTCTTAAATGTGTTAATGGGTTGTGGATTGATATTTCATTATGAGAAAATTAATATGAATTGTGATTGTTATGTGTATTGAATATGTATGGTTTTTGATATTGTATATGTGGTTAATGGATAAATAATCACGTGCACATGGATTGGTGGTATGTGGGGTATTGACTTCAGGTTATACACCCACATGTTGTGTTGGACTGTGGATCTAGACCCCACCCATAGAATTCATTGGTTAGTGAGTTGGGATGAGGCTATATACCCCTAATGGTTTCATTAGATGAGACTACCTGGACTGAGGCTCTAAGTTAAGTGTGATGTGATTGATAGTGAAACGGTTTTCCCGAATGAGTCAAGGGACTTGACTGAAACCCATATACATTGAAAATGATCGAATTAGGCCATTTATTCAATAATTTAGGAGCCTAACACTTGGAAAATTTCATTAAAATGAGTCTAGTAATGAAGATTATATAAGAAATGATAATAGTATTATTGATGAAGTCAGTTAAAGTGAATATTATTAACTAATGGAACATGTGTTCTCCTTTATTTACCTTGTCATTTTTAGTAATTTCATGAACTATCCATTTAGATTTGATATTTTGTAGACACTATTGGTAGTGTCCTACTGATTTTTTCACACAACCTACTCGGGCCACCATTGCGTACTCAATTAGACTTCATTATTGTAGGTGAGGACAAGGGAAAAGGCCCTATGCTAGGTAGTTACATTGGGCATTGGATGTGGATTTATGAGGATCAAAATTTGGAGTAAAGTCCCTTTTGGGGATTTACCCATTTGTCTTTATTTTGGTTTTCCTTACTTTTTGAAAAATTAGCTTTGACATGGAATATTTATCATTTGATTGTGGTTATACCCTATTTGGGAAATTGTTAGTAATTCATGATTCACAGTTTTTGTTTTTTGATTCCTTTATTTCATATTTTGTGAAATGTGGATTAATATGGTGGATATTATATAGTCTCCAAATGTGATTTATCATACCCTCACTGATAGTCAGCAACCATTGGCATATGGGGAGGTACGTTTGACTTCTTGTGGTGACCCGGATCGGGGCACCTGTCCCGGGTTGAGAAAGTTAGAAAGTGGTATCAGAGAGGTTCTTTTCTATGGTCTTATTATTTGGGTATGGTAGATGATATATTAGGATGTGTCATGTCCTGCAAATGAGATCATTCTTGGGAGTAGTTGACCCATTTACAATGGAAAACCAAAGAAACCATGGTGGGAATTGTCATTTTTGATATGTGTTGTTACAGTTGAATGATATTTCACCATTGGGTGAAGCACTTGTTTAGTGATGTGACTATTTTATTATGTTTTTCTTGTGTCCAAGATGGCACGATGTTGTGCATTAATGCACCATTTTAGGCATCTAGGGATATAGGTGGGATGCATTATGATAAGCACGCATGGAATTGGTGTGTGGGACCAGAAGGGTATAATGAACATTAATTTCTTGGAAATTTGAAGAAAAAGGAATCTAATAAAGATGATGTACAGAGATAAATGCAAATAATTTTAAATAATGGATAAAGAACTGTGGTAAATGAAGGGTTTTAAATGAGTTATATTATTGGTTGTAAAAATTTGTGAAATAGAAATGTGCATAATAGAAAAGATTTATGTGGTGAGTGTAGAAGTAGTTTTAAATAAAGGTGTCGAGTTATAAACTTGTGACTACGTACATTAGATTAACCCATGTTATCCTTGACACGCAATTGGGGTGGTTGAGGGTAGTAATCTAGAAAGGACAAGGTTCATTTGGATAGTTTATGTGAAATTGGTTGTTTATGGCTAGTGGAGAGCCTTTCTTTAAATAAGTGTGGAATATTTAGGTTTTTTTCTCTAAGACATATGTTTTAATTGTAGTGAAATGATTCCATGATGATGTTTTCTAGTTGGGTGATAAGAGGATATCAAAACTATTGATCCTATAGAAGTGGAGTAGGGAACCCTAGAGATTCAAGATAACAGAGGAGATGACCAGTTTCATCAGAAATTCACTCATTTTATGGAAATGAAGAAAAATGACCTAGGCTGGGTTGTTCCAATTATGTTTGAGCTAACTATGGATATTCAACTACATATTCCTCTAAATTTTTCTAGTGGGGGTGGAAGTGAAGAAGATAAGTTCTGGATAGTGTCCATCTAGATGATACTTGGTCATCTAGAGATTCCTCTTGAGAATAGAGTCATGTTGGCAGATTACATGTTGAGAGGGAATGTAAAATGCTAGTGGGACATATCACGTTATACAGAGTAAGAAGAGGGAATTTTGTTGAATGGATTACATGAAAATCTTCTAAAACACTAATATCTAGAGACCTTGAGGCATCATAGGGCTGCAGAGTTTATGAGTTTGTCTTAGGGAACCATGAAAGTGAAGGATTATGCTAGCCATTTCAAAGACATTTAATTGTTCATTCCAGTATTGGTGGGCAATGAGGCTGCTATGATAAGTTGTTTGCGTGATGGAATTAGATAAGATATTATGTCCCAAGTGAACATATTATTTTTAAATAGATTTACTAAAGTTGTGGATCAAGAAATTATTTTAGAAGTAAATCTCAAAAAGGCTCCTGATAGTGTACATACAATATTTATTGGGTGATCTAGTGGTGTAGAATCTTATTGTAGGAAGTATTGCTTTGTGAGTATTCAACAGGGTGGTGGTGGACATGGTATCTAGAAAAGGGAACCAGTCTCTTAGGTAATCTATCATGTTATATCATATTTGTGCACTAGGAAGGGACACATGTGGGGTCAGTATCCCTGAACACTGATTAAGTGTCGAGCATGTCGAAGTTTGGGGCATGTTCAGAGGTTCTGTAGGAACTCTCAAAAGATGGGCCCTAGTGGAGAGATAAGGTTGGCATAAAGTGCAGGTAGGTGTAAGTTACCTCATATCAGGAAGGTAGTTAGAGCTATACTAGCCACCCCAATTGAGATGGTGGGTGTGGTAATTTGGGGAGAGAGCAATGATACCATCAAGGCAGTATAGCACGAAGAACATAGATTTTATCCCAGGGAAGAGGGGTTCTTCAGCTTCAAGTAGTTCAGTCTACACCTGGAGGTGGTGAGGATGAACCATTGAATGTTTGAGGTATGGTCCATATAGATTCTATGCATTCTAGTGATATATTTTATAGAGGTTCTACATACTATTTTATATCTGATCAGTTTGTCTCCTTGTTAGGTCTAGAAATGGAATGTATGTGTGGGGTTTTGTCGACTGACACATTGTTAGGGGTGCGAGCAGAAAATATCTGGAAATATAAGGGATGTGATCTTGATGTTGGTGGGTACCATTTTCCTAGGGAATTTTTGTGCTCGAGGTGGAACGTTTTATCTACTTTTTTTGCATGCAATATCTAGAATTATAGCAAGACAATATTGATTGTCACCTTCGTAGAGTAACATTCACGTATCTTTAGGAGGAAACCTATGTCCATCGTGGTGAATGGGATGATTGGGAATGTTGTGAAGGGATATTTTGTCAACAGTGAGATCACTGCTCAAGTGGCATGTATTATGCTTGATGATGGGGTAGTAGAAACACTATTATCTCATTCTTTGGGAATTAGTTTCAGGATGTGTTTCTTGAATAATTTTTTCGGTTGCCACAAGAGAGAGATGTTTAGTTCATAATAGAGTTGCTGGTGAGAGCCAACCCAATTTATATTCTATCGTACCGAATGGAACTAGAATAACATCAAGAATGTAAATGTCAATTGGAAGAATTGGAGAATAAAGGGTTTATTCGTCCATGTACGTCACCTTGGGGATCTATAGTACTATTTTCCAAGAAGGATGATGGTTCATTGGGGTTGTGTGTCGATTATTGGTAGTTAAATTAGATGAAAGTTATGAAATGATACCCTCTTCCAATAATTGATGATCTCTTCGATCAGTTGAGGGGTGCTTCAGTGTTTTATAAGACTAACATGAGATCATGTTATCATTAGTTGCGAGCGAGGCCTTCTAATGTGTTACAGACCTCCTTTAGGAGATGGTATGGTTTTTATGATTTTTTTGTTATATTGTTCAGGTTAACGTACACTATTACAAAAACGGGCATTAACAGCACTAAAAACGGGCTTTAACAGCGCTAAAAAGGAGCTGTAAAGCTTGGCGCTGATAAAAGGGGGTACCCTTTATCATCTCTAAAAGAGCTCTCATAAAACAACCCTTTATCAGTGCTAAAAGATCACTAATAAATGAGTGTTTTATCAGTGCTCCTTTAGCGCTGATAAACTGATCCTTTATCAACACTTATTTAGCACTGATAAAGGTGGAGTTTATCAGTGATTTTTTAGCACTGATAAAAGCACTATTTATCATAGCTAAAAAAGCACTGATAAATCCCCTCTCTGCTATTACGGAAAAATCTACAGCAGCACACTCAAACACCTGTAAACAAAATTAGCATCTCAATAAGCTAATTAACGCAAGTATACCCATAAAAAATTAACACATAAATCATAAGATAATTATACCAAGTATACCCATACAACAAGTATACCCGTACACCATTAACACATAATTTATAAGTTAATTAAGTACATAAAAATTCAATTCATAATTTAAGGGGTTGGGGGGCTGTTCTAGGGTTTGGGGTGGCTGTCCAAGGGGGGGTAGGGGTGTCCGGGGGGGTCTTTCCAGGGGGTGGGCTGGTGTCCAAGGTGTCAGGGGGCTTTACAGGTGGTGGGGGTTTCTAGAGGGGTGGGGGTGTCCAGGGGGTGGGGCCGGTCCAGGGGGTGGATTGGTGTCTGGGGGGCTTTCCAGGGGTGGGATGGTGTCCAAGGTGTCGGGGGGGGGGGGGGGGTTACAGGGGGTGGGGTGTCTAGAGGGGTGAGGGTGTCCATGGGGTGGAATGGTGTCCAGAGGGTGGGTGCAATCCTGGGGATTTGGTGTCTGGGGGGGCTTTCCAGGGGTGGGCTAGTGTACAAGGTGTCGGGGGGCTTTACAGGGGGTGGGGTGTCGAGAGGGGTGGGGGTGTCCAGGGGTGGATTGGTGTCCAGGGGGTGGGGGTGGTCCAAGGGGTTGGTGGGGTTCACTCGTACACGTCACCAAGGACCCTTGGATCATTCTTATAAAATATCAAGGCAGTCCGAATGCGTTTGGTCAGATTTTCATAGGTCAGTTGTTGTTTTCAATTAAAATTGTGTCCATTTTAAACAAAAGAGAGAACCTTTGAGTGCTATCAGCCCCACCGTGCCTCGTATTCAGGCAGTTTTTGCTCGTACACATCACAAAGGACCCTTGGATATTTCTCCTAATGGATCAAGACAATCTGAATGCATTTGATCGGATTTTCATAGGTCAGTTGTTGTTTTCAATTAAAATTGTGTCCATTTTAAACAAAAGAGAGGCCATTGGAGTTATAGCACCCACACCGTGCCTTGGATTGAGGCGGGGATGACTCATACACATCAAAAAGTACCATTGTATCATTCTAATAAAAGATCAACACAATCCGAATGTGTTTGGATGAATTTCCGTAGGTTAGTTGTTGTTTTCACTTAAAATCGTCTCCATTTTAAACAAAATAGAGACCCTTTGAGTGGTACCGGCCAAACCGTGCCTCATATTGAGGTGGTGTTGACTCTTACACATCACCACAGACCCTCATATCGTCCTTATAAAATATCAAGGCAATCTTAATGCGTTTGGTCGGATTTTCATAGGCCAGTTGTTGTTTTCAATTAAAATTGTGTCCATTTTAAACAAAAGAGAGGCCCTTTGAGTCCTAGCGGCCACACCGTGCCTCAGATTGATGTGGGGATGACTCGTACATGTCACAAAGGACACTTGGATCATTCTCATAAAATATCAACACAATCCAAATGCGTTTGGTCAGATTTCTGTAGGTTGGTTTTTTTCAATTAAAATTGTGTCCATTTTAAACAAAAAAGAGACCATTTGAGTTGTACCAGCCACAACGTGCCTCATATTGAAGCGAATTTGACTCTTACATGTCACCAAGGACCGTTATATCGTTCTCATAAAATATAAAGGAAATAAGAATGCATTTGGTAGGATTTTCGTAGGTCATTTGTTGTTTTCAATTAAAATTGTGTCCATTTTAAACAAAAGAGAGACCCTTTGAGTGATAGCGGTCACACCATGCCTCTAATTGAGGAAGTGTTGACGTATACACGTCAAAAAGGACCCGTGGATCGTTCTCCTAAAAAATAAATACAATCCAAATTTTTTTGGTCAAATTTCCATAGGTCAGTTGTTGTTTTCACTTAAAATCGTGTCCATTTTAAACAAAAGAGATACTCTTTGATTGTTACCGGCCATACCGTGGCTCGGATTGAGGCGGGGTTGACTTTTACACATCACCAAGGACCCTTGGATAGTTCTTATAAAAGATCAAGGCAATCAGAATGCGTTTGGTCATATTTTCGTAGGTCAGTTGTCGTTTTCAATTAAAATTGTGTCCATTTTAAACAAAAGAGAGACCCTTTGAGTGATAGCCATCACACCGTGCATAGGATTGAGGTGGGGTTGACTCTTACACATCACAAAGGACCCGTGGATCATTCTCATAAAGTATCAACACAATCCGAATGTGTTTGGTAGGATTTCCTTAGGTTAGTTGTTGTTTTCACCTAAAATCGTGTCCATTTTAAACAAAAGGGAGTCCTTTTGAGTGGTACTGGCCACAGCATGCCTCAGATTGAGGCGGGGATGACTCATAGATGTCAAAAAGGACCATTTGTTCATTCTCCTAAAGGATCAACAAAATCAGAATGCGTTTGGTTGGACTTTCATAGGTCAGTTGTTGTTTTCAATTAAAATTGTGTCTATTTTAAACAAAAGAGAGACCCATTGAGTGGTACCGGCCACACCGTGCCTCGTCTTAAGGCGGGTATGACTCGTACACATCAAAAAAGACCCATGGATCGTTATACTAATGGATCAACACAATATGAATGAATTTGGTTGGATTTCCATACGTCAGTTGTTATTTTCACTTAAAATCGTGTTCATCTTAAACAAAAGAGAGACCCTTTGAGTGGTACCATCCCCAACATGCCAAAAATTGAGGCGGGGATGACTCATACATGTCACCAAGGACCCTTGGATCGTTCTCCTAAAGGATCAAGGCAATCTGAATTCATTTGTTCATATTTCCATTGGTCAGTTGTTGTTTTCACTTAATTTCATGTCCATTTTAAACAAAAGAGAGACCCTTTGTGTTGTACCGGCCACACCGTGCCTCGGATTGAGGCGGGGATGTCTCGTACATGTCAAAAAGGACTCATATATTTTTCTCCTAAAGGATCACCACAATCCTAATGCTTTTGGTCATATTTCTGTATGTCAGTTGTTGTTTTCACTTAAAATCATGTCCATGTTAAACAAGAGAGACCCTTTTAGTGGTACCGGCAACATCTTTCCTCGTATTGAGGCGGGGATGACTCGAACACATCAACAAGGACCCTTGTATAATTATCATAAAATATCAAGGAAATCTGAATGAGTTTGGTCAGATTTCGGTAGGTCAGTTGTTGTTTTCAGTTAAAATTGTGTCCACTTTAAACAAAAGAAAGATCCTTTGAGTGGTATCGGTCACACTGTGCCTCATATTGAGGCTAGGATGACTCTTAAACATCACCAAGGACCCATGGATCATTATTCTAAAGGATCAACCCAATATGAATTCGTTTGGTTTGATTTTCGTAGGCCAGTTGTTGTTTCCACTTAAAATTGTGTCCATTTTAAACAAACGAGAGACCCTTTGAGTGGTACCGGCCACACCGTGCCTCGGATTGAGGCATAATTGACTCATACACGTCATCAAGTACCCTTTTATTGTTATTATAAAATATCATGGCAATCCGAATGCGTTTGGTCAGATTATCATAGGTCAGTAGTTGTTTTCAATTAAAATTGTGTCCATTTTAAATAAAAGAGAGACCCTTTGAGTGGTACCGGCCACACCGTGCCTTGGATTGAGGCGAGGATGACTCATACACATCGAAAAAGACCTGTTGATCATTATCCTAAAGGATCAAGACAATCTTAATGCATTTGGTTGGATTTCTGTTTGTCAGTTTCTGTTTTCACTTAAATTTGTGTCCATTTTAAACAAAAGAGAGACCCTTTGAGTGGTACCAGCCACACCATTCCTCCGATTGAGGTGGGGATGACTTTTACACGTCACCAAGTACCCTTGTATCATTATCCTAAAAGATTAAATAAATCCTAATGCATTTGGTCAGATTTCTGTAGGTCAGTTGTTGTTTTCACTTAAAATCGTGTCCATTTTAAACAACAGAGAGACCCTTTGAGTGGTACCGGCAACACCATGCCTCGGATTGAAGAAGGCATGACTCATACACGTCAACAAGGACCCGTGGATCATTCTCCTAAATTATCAACACAATCCGAATGCATTTGGTCAGATTTCCGTATGTTAGTTGTTGTTTTCACTTAAAATCGTGTCCATTTTAAAGAAAAGAGATACCCTTTGAGTGGCACCGGCCACACCATGCCTCAGATTGAGGAGGGGATGACTTGTATGCATCACCAAGGACCCTTTTATTGTTCTCCTAAAGGATCAAGGCAATCTGAATGTGTTTGGTTGGATTTCTGTAGGTCAGTTGTTGTTATCACTTAAAATCCTGTCCATTTTAAACAAAAGAGAGATCCTTTGAGTGGTACCGGCCACACCGTGCCTCGGATTAAGGCAAGAATGACACTTACACATCAAAAATGACCCATGGATCTTTCTCCTAAACGATCAACTCAATATGAATGCGTTTGGTCGGATTTACGTATGTCATTTGTTGTCTTCACTTAAAATCATGTCCATTTTAAACAAAATAGAGACCCTTTTAGTGGTACTGGCCACACTGTGCCTCATATTGAGGCGAGGATGCCTCGTACATGTTTCCAAGGATCCTTGGTTTTTTATCATAAAAGATCAAGGAAATATGAATGTTTTTTGTTGGATTATCATAGGTCATTTTTTGTTTTCACTAAAAATCGTGTCCATTTTAAACAAAAGAGAGACCCTTTGAGTGGTACCGGCCAAACCATGCCTCGGATTTAGGAGTTTATGACTATTACTCGTCACCAAGGACCCTTGGATCATTATCCTAAAGGATCAACCCAATCCTAATGCGTTTTTTCTGATTTTCGTACGTTAGTTGTTGTTTTCACTTAAAATCGTGTCCATTTTAAAAAAAAATAGAGAGCCTTAAGTGGTTCATCATTCTTGCATTTTGTTGGTTCATATCATCTGTTAAAATGGGAAAATGATTCATTAGAGAAAGTATGTTTTATTTAATAACAATTACAATTTACCTACGAACATTTACATACAACAATGTTTCATCTTTTGATCCCCTTAACCCCTCTACAAAATGACCACCAATTATACATGTCCCCAAGTCAGATCTTCATTGTATTTGTGTAAAATATGCCATCAGATATGCATCCCACTCATTTTTGAACGCATCTATATTGTCTTGTAAGTATGATGCTTTCGGTAGTCAGAGTAGTTCTGCAAAATATAAAAATAAAGTATTAAAAAATAACTTAAACGAACTAGTATTTGTTTTTGAAAATACCTCTTTAGGGATGCTAGTTTGTTGATGAAAAACGATCTTTTTCATAAATTTACAAACATAATAACCGCAATAATTATCATTTTTTTGTTTTGGAAACTGCAAAAAAATTATCATTAGGAGAATAAGTAACTTGTGTTGAGATGTGTTTGGATAGAGAAATTTAATTATATATACCCTTATATTTGTCCAGACATAGTACTTGCTCGCCTCCTTATGCTTAGCCCCTACCCTCATTCCTTTTTCAGAAGATAATGATACACCTCCCTATCATAACATAATCCTCAGTAAAAGATAATATAAATTATATTACTTGATGTTTAGACCTAAAACATAAGATGTAGTGTCTTACTGATTCACAAACTCCATCATGTGTGGTCAGTTTGATGGATATCCTTGCTTTTAACCAGAAAATTAAACTTTGGAGTATCCAAGTTCACCACAATTAGCAACCAATGTTGACTAAAAACAAAAAAAGGAATAAGTAATAAAATAAGTGATAATATAATTGATATGCGTTAATCGTAGAGTATTACCCCTGCATGGTTGGTATTAGGAAAAGTCGGTCATCTATAATCTTGATTTTAAATGTTTTCAGCAAGCCATTCACTATTGCATCCCTTTTTGATGGCTCTATTTTTTGTTAGGTGTGTTGATGTGATATGAGGACTAACGAGTCCAAATCTTGGCACATGGTAAAATTCCTTAAACTGTTTTTCATAAATTCATCTGTCAAAAATATAAAATGCATTTAGTCATAATTTTAACATTAGATCTGCTTTTAGAATATCAATTCATAGAAACATACCTCATATATACATTTACAACTGTGATGCCTAGCCAACCGTTTTCAAGGATCTCATTTACATTTTCAGTAGCAAAGAAATCTAGACTTTCCTCTCCGTATATATTCTCTTCGAAAACCACTATATGACTATTACCATCCTTTAGCTTCGTATCCACATGAGTATTCAATGCTAGTAAATTTGGATCGAGAACATGTGGTGTTATTGTGATTTCAGTAGCTCCTTGGGATTGGTTGGTCAATCCTTTAGATGGTTTTGAGCCGACGTTTGTCACCACCTTCCCTTTATCCGTCTATAACAACAATCATTGGTTCAGACCCTTTTTACATTAATTGTTAAGGGTTTAGCCTGAAAAAAATGAAATAAATATCTCTTTGTCCGCATGTACTCTTACATGTTGTGACGACCATGTAATGAATGTCCCAATAGCCTTTTTGACCTTATGAGTATCATCGTCATCAAGTGGAATAGGTAGCTCTGTATTTGGATCATGAGCTACAGTAATCATCACTTTTAGATGATCTTTCGGAAGTGGTCTATAATGCATTGTGGCATCTGGGATATTAAACACTCTAGCCCTCACTACAAGGTGATAGGTGGGTGTTGACAGATATAAATCACAATCATTACCACCTTGTAGAATATCAGTACAAAAAAATTATCAGTGTTCGTATGAGTCACATTTTATGGGAACAATTATTAGAATACTGATTACCACGGCTAAGAAATTTTTTTGAGGAGAATGGCTCACCTCAAAGCTGGTGTGGGGTGGGGCGGGATGTTCACGCGCTGGTTGTTGTTGAGTTGTGTCTTCCCTTTGCTTCCCAACCATAAAAGTTTCTAGAAACTCTCCCTGCCATAGCAATCATTCTTCAAGGGTTGCTATTTTTTGCTCATTTGTCCCAATTTTCCATCTGTATCATCCATTTTTTTCTTATTCTCAAAATATACTTGGGGTGTCACCCCAAACCCTACACCTCTGACACGACCATATTTATCTGGATGCTTCAAAGCCGTTGATAATAGGTCCATATCCGCTATAGGAGTAGCTGATTCCTATAACTGTCAGATACAAGAAAATAACTAATTATTTTTATGTAATAGCAATTTTGAACAAATATTTTTATCTTTGTGTCGTACATACTCATATTTCCCACACTTTCTGTGTGTTCTCATCTACTAACTTCCCTTCTTTTTTCACACGTGCATGCTTCAATATCACATGAAGTGGGATGGAAGTGCATTTGGTTTTAGACTCATCAATCTACATATAGACATAAAAATATAATTATGATGTTGTTTATTGGCACCGAACAATATTACTGTAAATTTAAAATACGTACCATTTTCATTTCTAATGAAGTGTACCCCATCCTTACTTTACGATAGGGGTATGTTGGTTTTGATGCACGTTCCTTATTTTTAGTACAGAGTTTTTGTTTCATAAATGAAATATTGACAATCAAAGTGATGAATACAGGTATCCTCAAACAACATATTATCACCCACAATGTACCTGAAACTTCTCATCCCCACGGTGGCCAATAAATGCATCCCATGCTTCTTGGGATATCAGGTGAGCGTAGACAATGGGTCAGTGCGGCTTTATTTTACCTTTTGAATCTTTCAGGTGACATCTTGTTAAAATAGTGTGAAAACCTTGATGAATCTTTCCTGCAAACCTTAGTACATAATACTTGCATGAATCGTCTACTATAAATGTACTTTGCAAGAGATTGAGAAGAGTGATACATTGTTTCATTATTTTATTTACTAGTAAATTAAAGAAATAAATTCACAATGTTACCGTAATTTCTTCCCAGATCATAGCCTTCAGCCCAGACACAACATGGTGCCATGAATCTATGTCAATTGGCGCGCGTTGCTGAGTGAAAACTCCAATGTAGCTGCTAAACATAGCCTTGTTGGGATTCACATGTTGGCCTCGTGCATTCCATCCGACTTCAAATTTGATTCCTTTTCTTTTCGCCTTAAGAATTTTGGCTAACACAGTGAAACTACAACGCACCTATGTTATCTATGACATCGGTCCATCATTCCTGACCATTTCATCGATATCAACATTATCTATATGTTCATCTGGAATGGTATCAACGGAATGTGCTGAAGGTTGTTGGACCTCAACATTAGGAGCAGTAGGAGCCGCAACATCAGGAGAAGCAGCATCTGCATCAGGAGCAGCAGGAGCAGCATGATCCATAGCAGGAGCAGCAGGAGCAACATGAGCAACAACAGAAGCAACAACAGCAGCATCATGATCTGAAGGAGCAGCAGGAGCAGCAGCAGCCGTAGCAGCAGCATCCTAAGAGACTGGTTCAGACTCAAGGTTAGGAGCACCAGAATGTGTAGAAGTCGTTATCTACAAAAGTGGTTGAATAGTTTATTCCGATTACATAAATAAAGTAATGATAAGATAATAACATGAGATAAAAAGATCTATATTACAAACAAAAAAAAAACCTATTTATTGAACTCTCTTTCTTTTTTTCAAAGGTTGAAGGTATTTGACACCTTTATCGATTGTCCAAATCCCTTCATTGTGGTCTCCTCTAACATAAAAACATCATCTAAATTGGGACCACTCTGAAATGATTGCGACGTACCACAAAAAGGATCTTCCTGAACTGAATTTTCATTGGAACCTTCAGTAGTTTTGGATGATAACAGAAAAATAGACCACTTTTGGTTTGTGGGATCTGGAACATAAAAAACTTGTACCTCTTGTGATTCCATTATAAACTATTCATCTTTGTACCCTTCTTTACTAAAATCAAATTTCACAAATCCTCATTCATCTATTTTAACATCATTTCTGTTATCAATCCATTTGCATTGAAAAATTGGCAATTGGAATGTCGTATAATCCAACTCCCATATTTGTTTTATAATGACAAAGTATGACATATTTGCATAAATTTGATTTCTGTCCTTACTACCAGAAACATGCATCGCTTCAGCCACTAGTGTAACTCCACTATTTTTCATGGTACTATATTCATCATGTTCATCTGTATAGAATGTATAACCATTAATTATATAACAACTATAAGATAATACATACACACTTGGTCCAGCAGCTAGCCATCAAAGTCGTTCTGAAATTGAATTCAGATTTTCATCCAAATGCTTTAAAATATGGTCCTGAAACCATCCTATAAATTGGTGATTATGTGTATCTGATAACCAATTTTCATCCCTTGATGGATTCAACTGCCTAATAATTTCTTTGTGAGTTTCAATATATGGAGAAACCTCCCAACTATTATGCAAAACACAAAGATGGTCCTGCTCCTGATCTGTAATACTGATTGTCACAACTTCTCTTCTAAAAATTCCCTCACCCTCAATGCGTCCAGTGTGACGAGATTTCGGGAGACTGATTCTTTCCACATCAGATAGGTTTTTAGTAAAAAATTCAATGGATTCCCCAAAAATATATCTCTCTACTATACATCCCTATGTCCGACTTCGATTTTTGACATACCCTTTCAAAATCATCATATACCGTCCAACAGGATACAACCATCTATAGTGCACAGGACCACAAAGTCGAATCACTCTCACCAAGTGAATCATCAAATGAACCATCATATCAATGAATGTTGGCAAGAAGAACATTTCTAATTAAAATAATATGATGACAGTTTCTTTTTCCATAGATTGAAATTTCCTCGGGTCTAAAACATTTCTACATATATCTTTGAAAAAGAAACAAAGTTTGGTTAATGTGTGACGAACATTTTTGGGGAAAATGAAACGTAAAGATATAGGAATTCGATATTGCATCAAAACATGGAAATCATGTGATTTAAATCCTTTTAACTTCAAATAATATATTGACACAATGTTCTTGATATTTGATTATTACCCCTATGGAACCGTTACATCATTGGAGAAGTTGAAAAACTGATATCTCTCCTCCCTAGAAAGAGTATAAGCAGCTGGAGGAAGAAACATTCTATTTTCACCCTTCACGGGAGCCAACTCTTCTCATATTCCAATGTCAACCACGTCCAACCTTGCCTTAATTCCATCTTTTGTTTTTCCAGGGGCATTTAGCAACGCTCCGATAACACTGTCACATACATTTTTTCCACATGCATAACATCAAGAAAATGTCTGACATACAAACAATTCCAGTGTGGTAATTCAAAAGAAACTAATCTCTTTTTCTAACCAATTTGCGTAATGTTTTTCTAAAATGGTTTACCAAAAACAGTGTTCAGATCTTTTACCTTCTCAAATAGCTGATCACCTATTACTGGAGACGGTGTTGGACATTTTTTTGAACTTCCATTGAATGAAGTTGTCCATGATCAGTACTTATGCTGACGAGATAGAAATCTATGATGTCCTAGAAACACATATTTTGATGAATGTTTAAACCTAATTGATTCTGTATCTTCTTCACACACGGGACACCCTTGAGTTCCTTTAATGTTATAGCCTGTCAAATTTCCATAATTAGGGAAATCATTTATTGTCCCATACAACATCGCTCTCAACGTGAAGTATTCACTTTTATAAGCATCATAAAACATTACACCTGAATCTCACAATAACTTCAAATCCTCAATCAAAGAATCCAGATAAACATCAATATCGTTACCCGGTTGTTTTGGACCTAATATAAGCATAGATAACATGATTAATTTCCACTTCATGCATAAACAGGGTGGCAAGTCATAATTTACCAACATAATAGGCCATGTACTATGAGTGCTAGTTTGAAAACATAAAGGATTCACTCCATATGTAGATAACTCAAGACGAAGGTTTCTCGGCTCTTTTCCAAATTCAGGGTACTCATGATCAATTTTCTTCCATTGAGGGGAGTCATCTGGATGATGTAATTTCCCATCTTTATTTATTTTATCTACATGCGATGATAATTATCTTGTAGTTTCTTCACTTCCATAAAGACGAATAAACCTTGGAATGATTAGAAAGTACCATAAAATTTTTGTATGATTGGATTTATCTTTCTTGTATTGAGAAGAACCACACTTTGGGAATTATGTAAGTGATTTTTTCTCCTTGAGAAACAATATACAGTCTTTCTGGAAGGCATGTATTCTTTTAGAAATCACACACATCGAGCGTAGAATTCGTCTATCTTCATATGTCCAGCTTGGGATCTCATTATCTTCTGGGAGCATGTCATTCAAGAGAGAAAGTAGTTCCGTAAAATAGACATCACTCCATCTGTTGCCTACTTTAAATTTATACAACTTCAATACAACTGACAATGTTGTATACTTAGTGCAAGCAACATACAATGGCATCTTTTCACAGCTCTTTAACTTCTCAAACAATTTTGGGAAATCATGGATTTCATCTTCAATTGCCTTTGTCATTTCCTAAATATGATCTTCATTATCATTGACATCTGTGATCACATCCTCCATATGGTCTTCTTCATTATCCATATTTTTATTCATATCTAATGATCCATAAAACGTAGTTTTATCCCAGCCAGTAGCTACATTGGATTTTTCTCAGTGTTTATTCCAACAATTATAACTCTGATCTATTCTGTGACATATCAAATGTTATTCTAACTCCTCTGGAGTAAGTAGTCTAGAATAACAACAGCGCAAACATGGACAAGGTATTTGAAAAGGATCCTCTGTGTGATCCTTTGCAAACTTGATGAACTCTTTCACTCCGTTCTCGTACTCTATTGTGAAACAATTAGCATCAATCCAATCTTTATTGATCTTCATCCTATTTGAATCTCAAATATTAGTATTTATGGTTCAAGTACACAAAACAAGACTTCCAAATACAGTATAAGAGAACCACTTCCTTATAAAAATATAGATTAATAGAGCCTAACCATTAGTATTTATTCATCTTCATTAAATATAATTACTTTAGAATCATTATAGTTTCCTCAAATCACCCCAGACCAAACACAAGAATAATCAAGAATGATACATCTACCACTCCTAGGTCTATACCCTACATTCAATATCATCATGCCTAAATACCCATATATCCCCACATACACATGTCACAAACACATAAAAAATCATATCCACATCAGAACCAATGTTCCAATATGGATTTCAATCAGGTTACTCGACTCAAGTGGTGGTGTGTAAGAAATAATAAGAAAATATAATAATTATATAGTTACACATAAATCTCAAACTGGTGTAAATAATCCCATAAACCAAAGGTATCATTCCATCTATCGAAATACTCTGAATGAGCCCATATGCGACAGTAGTCCCAGGTGGTGAAGGTTCCTGAGGAGGAAGGGGCAAACACGCATCTATCGGGGTTCGAGGTCAGGTCACTCAGGTTGAAGGTGGCTCGATACCCCTACAAGGGTTCATTCAATATTTCATAAACCATGTACTGGTACCCTAATATGTTAACCCACTAATGGTGGAAGTGAAACTGTTCATGATGATCATGCTAAGAAGAAATGGAAACCGAAAGGGGGGAGTAAATAAAAATGCATCAAGCAAGATGAAAAGGCATGGTATTTGAGAATAGGTTAGTGGCTTTCATGTTGGATAGACACCTATCCAATAGACTCCACAAGTGGTGATGGCCTCGGCAGTTGTTGCACTAGGGGAAACTATCAACTGAGAAGTTGATATCAATGAGGCCCTTCCCAGCCATGAACTAAACAAACTCCATGATTTCCTTCCTTGGGAATGGGCTTCTACCTTTCCTTTCCTTTGGGTTGGAAATGACATTAAAGTCACCCACAACAAAAAATGGATGGTGGCCGAGATCTAATGTATTTTGTTCAAAAGGACAATAAATCCCCCCCAATTTATTAAAGTACCAATACCATAAACCATTTAAAAACAAGACATTTTAATTTTTTTTGGAAATCATTCACAAAAAAAATCAATAAACAAACACATGACAAACCATTTGAATTTTTTTTAAAGAATAAACTTATGTTTATTTTAAACCATGATTTTCATTTATAAAATCAAATCCACCAACAGTAGAAGGAAACCTAATTTATTTCAATGAAAAAGTTAAATTCACAAAAAGATAGCATCCATTCCATATATTATTTTCATTAATAGGGTTATTTTGTGCATTAAAATGATCAAAACATGTCTAACTAACTTCAAATGGATAAAATATGAATTCATGAAACACATGAATCCCAAAAAAAAGATATAGTATAGAAACACCCAATTGGAATATTTGGGATCAAAACACAATGAATCTGAATGATTCTACTCAAATGAAGAACATTGAATCAAATAAAAGGGATCTCAATAAATGGTAAAAGAGATATTATAACCATAATTCCCCAAAAAAATTATAGGTCTATTAAATACCAAGTCTTCCATAGCCCCCATGAACAAAGAATCAAGTGATGGAGAGATATTGAAGTTCAAGAAAAGAAATAAATACCAAAAGAGTATCACCATTTCGAATGAAACTTCAATCCACCAAGTGATGAGGATAGAAGAGCGAAAGTATCCAAAGAGGCTCCCAAGGATTGAGTGGGTTGAGTTAAACTTGAGGGAGAATATAAAATAAATAAATGGGTGTTTTAGGGTGCAATTACCCTACTACCTCGATGCTTTCTCATATACAATGACACCACTGGCTAGATAGTTGACCTCACCAGCTTGACAGTGGCTATAGTATAAATGTTATAACCATAGGTTATCCCACTGGCTGGTCACTACAAACCCACCAGCTAGCTGATGGCTATATAATTTATATGTATCCATTGTGAATCCCATTGCCTAGAAAATTACCCTCACTGACCATTTGGTGGACCACATGAAGCTTTTCAACCTACATGTTCATGTCCACGCCTTCTATGACAGTCCGGGACATCCTATGACCCCTCAAGAAACCCAAAAAAACTCAAAGAGTATTTCTTTGATGAAAGAGATACTGAGATGTTACAATTCACCCCATCGTTCCCCTTTTTATCTAAATAAATATTCTATTATGAAGGATAGAAAATTATGATAAAAAAATAAATTCCACACAATAATTATTGTTTTAAAAATTCAAAAAATATAGAAAGATTCACCGAATAGAGGACCACTACGAAAAAATTAAAATGAACAGATAACCAATATTCCCAAGAACCCTTAATTTATATCCTCCATGAACATCATAAATCTCCAAATGACACGTCTACATCACTAAGAAGAGAGAAAATCCCAATAATGTTCAGAGACCTATCATAGGTCACCCAACCATTTAAATTTTCCCTAAAATGGTGGGACATAAGATGGAAATATACTAAGAACACGTCCCTTCACCGAAATAACAAACTACAAACACTAACCATGAAGAACCACTAAGAGCATAATTCGAACCCTAAGAAAAGGTACACCCAAAACTTACCAATGAATCCAAATGAAATAACATAATCAATATCCATCAATGATTCAACCAACAACAGAAAAATAAAAAACTAAAAAGGATTTATTCCTCGATCAAGTACTCGATGGAAACCTTGAATTCCCACTATAGAGTGTCACCAATAGACGGTCTCATTGAAGTGGAAACCAACACCTCCTAGTGCCTTGTTCATCAAGAGACTTCATAATCTTAGTCATTTGAGTACATACCAAAATCCTATCTATGTCCAACCATAAATAGATCATATAAAATGGTTTTTGCACAATGATGGAAAACTAATCTCTTAAAATGTAGACCACCCAACACATCAAGATTGATATCTAACCAAGAAGTTGTGAATCAGTGGACAATAAGGAATAATAACCACCTTAATGGTCTCAAACACCCACCCAAAGAAGATAACCATGGAAGGAAACATAAGGGATTTTAAATGTAAATAACCTAAAATATCCGTAGGTTTCCAGAAAAGGATGAATCATGTAGCCTACAAACATCACAAGCTCAAATATCCATTAAATCTATCATGCCAAGTCAACATATGGTTATGTGTGATGGGGGAGGAGAACAATATTAAAAAACAATTTGGAAAACATTCCTTAAAGGGAGGTCTAGAAAATCAAAGCTCGAGGGCGTTGTGGGCAGTGGAGGTCCAAAAAACCGAAGCTCAAGGGCGGCAGAGGTCTGGTAACGTGAACTCAGTGGGCGAAAGAGTTCCGAAAACAAGAAGCGAGGGTGGCGTAGGTCTGGCAACATAGACTCAGTGGGCAGCGGAGGTTCGGCAATGAGAAGCGAGGGTGGTAGAGGTTCGGCAACACGAACTCAGCGGGCGTCAGAGGGGAGTCACAGGGTTCCAGTACCGCGAGAGCTTTAGGTCACAATAAAACGAGGGTACTGTGTGACCGACTTTATAAAAAAATGGACTAAGGTTTTATCAGTGCTAACAAAGCACTGATAAAGACTACCTTTATCAACGCTTTTAAGTGCTGATAATGGTACTCTTTAACAGTGCTAAAAAGCACTGATAAATCCTTCATGTATCAACGCTAAAATTTTAGTGTTGATACAAGGATTCTTTATCAGTGATTTTCTAGCACTGATAAAGGGTCATTTTATCAGTGCTTGTTTAGCGCTGATAAAGGTTACCCTATATCGTTGCCAAATTTTTAGAACGGATAAAGGGATTTTTTATTATCTCTAGAGAAGCACTGATAAATAATCCTTTTATCAGCGGTTTTTCTTAGCGCTGATATAAGGGGGGCGCTTCCCTTTCCCGTTTTTCTAGTAGTGCAACGCTATAGTAATATTTATGGACATAATGAACCGAATATTTCACATATACCTAGACTAGTTTTTAGTTGTATTTTTTAATGACATCATGGTGTACACTAATACTCATGAAAAAAACTCCAAAAATCTTAGCATTGTCCTAAGTACACTAAGAGATAATAGGATTTATGCCAAGAAATCCAAGTTTAATTTCTAGATCGATATGGTGCATTTATTTGGTCACATCATCTCTATGGAAAGTGCATCTGTGAACCCATAGAATGTGTAGGAAATTGTTTCCTTAGAGCAGCCTAAGAATGTTTCTGATGTCCAAAGTTTTCTAGGACCGTTGAGCTATTACTAAAGGTTTATCACGGACTTTTCTCATTTGGAAGAACCACTTTTAGGTTTGACCAAGAAGTCAATCAATTTTGAATGATCTGGATCATGTGGGAATTCATTCTAAGAGTTAAATATTTTGTTAACAACCACAACCATTTTGATATTACATAATCCAAGTAAGAGGTATACCTTGTTTTTTGATGCATATGAATTTGATATTGGGATGGTATTGATGCAAGATGATCATGTTGTGGAGTACGGGTCACAAAAGTTAATAACTCAGGAAATAAATTACCCCACACATGATCATGAATTGGCCAGAGTGGTTCATGCCTGAAAATGTAGGAGACACTAATTATTGGGGGAATTATTTACTGTGTATACTAATCATAAAATTTTGAACTACAACATCTGTTAGTGTAATTTAAATTTTCATCAGAGAAGATGGGTTGAATACATGCATTCCTTTAATTTTGAGCTAGTATAAACATCGTGAAACGGAAAAATTATGTCAGATTCTTTGAGATAGAAGGCTCAAAATCATGTGGTTTAAGAATTAAGTTTAGATTTTAAGATGATGGCATTTTTTCTGAGATTAATTTGGTGGTACATGATGTCCAAGGGCATATGAACCATGACTCATTGGCAGTTGAGTCTACACATCTGAACTGGATCAAGGAGAGGAAAAATGAGGATTTTAGAATGATTGGATTTAAGGTAAATTCAAAAAGTTGGGTAGTGACCATCCTATTGGACCATTGATGATGATGGGAGAGTTTATGTTCATGGATCTGTGGTTGTTCCAACACGTATTTGATAAGCGTTGATGTGAGAGTTTCATACATTGAGGTGGGAAGTGCATCTGGGTTTGACAAAAACATATCATGATATTTTTAGAAAGTAGTAGTAGCCGTGGATGAAGAAATGGGTTGCATGTTTTGTAGCGTGATGCCTCAATTTTCAGTAGTTGAAGGCTGAGAATTAGCAGCCATGTAATTTTTTATAGCCATTTCCCATTCTGAAATGGAAATGGGATGACTTAACGATGGATTTCTTGGTCGGTCTTTCAAGGACTCATCTGAAGAAGGATTCTATTTGGGTAGTTTTCGATCAGTTGTCTAAGGTTGATCATTTCTCTCCATTTTTTGAGACCTTCACCATGGATCTATTGGGTGAGTTGTATATTTTAGATGTAGTGTGGTTACATGGGGTACCACGGACAATAGTTTTGGATTTTGATCCACATTTCATGTCATACTTTTGGTAGGGATTGCAGAAGGTGCTTTGTACATAGGTGTTCTTGAGTATGGATTTCCACTCACATATGGATGGGATGTCTTATCATACCATTCAGGTACTAGAGGACATGTTTAGATCCTGTGTCTTGGATTTTAGTGGATCATGGGAAAAGTACCTATCACTTGTTGAGTTTTCCCACAAAAATACTTTCTAGGATATGACTCAGATGGTACCATTTGAGTTTCTCTATGGTCGATTGTATAGATCTTTGTTATGTTGGATGGAATTTGGGGAATCATAATTGTTGGGGATGAGTGTCATGCAGAAGATGTCAGAATAAATCGAGTTGATTCAGAAAAATATGGTAATGACACAAAGCTGGAAGAGGTCATATGCGGATCGACGTCGTATACTCCATGACTTTTTGGTGTGAGATCATATGTTCCTTTAGGTTTCTCCGACTTTGGGTCCACATAATATTCAAAATCAGGGTAAGTTGGTGCCCAAGTACATGGGGCCATTTGAGATTTTGGAGAGGATCGGGCTAGTAGCATACCAATTGAATCTTCCACAATATTATAGTGGTATGAACGACATTTTTCATGTGCCGCTACTTTGATGGTATCACCCTAAACCATCGCATGTGGCTGATGTAGAGGTTGTTGAGCTTGAGGCTGATGCATCCTTTTAGGAGCATTTAGTTTGTATTGTGGATCACAGTTAGAATGTCATGGGGGAAAGATGTTTCCCTTCATTCTAGTTTTATTGTAGAATGGTAATGTTCAGGAATAAACATGGGAGAGAGAGTTGAATGTGCATGCTTAGTAGACCAATCATTTTACCCTAGAATCTCAGTGATTTTTGGGAATAATAGATCCATGATAATCCATTATAAGGTGGGGAGGTTGTAAGATCTTAGACCTCATGTAGGTATGTTCTTTATATTTTTTTAATCCGTTAAATTTGGAAAATTAAATATTTACATGGTGTATAAGGATGATTGGGGATGTTCATGGGTTTGGGACATGAATGAAAAGGATGTCGGGCCAATCTATTCATGTTTCATGGTTGGTGAATGATTAGTGTATATTTTTCACCCAAACCATTATATCCAAGAGGAGGGTGCACGATTAGGTGAACCGGTCAAGGGGGATGGCCCAACTATTTAGGCATGGACTGAGGCATTCCATACAGTTGGTGAACGGTTTTTCAAAAAACGTGGAGCTATAATGTAACCGTATGAACTCAACCCCTCTTGGATAGTGGAAGGAACTTGTTTTGCGCATAGTTTGTAAAATTGGGCATCCAAACTATGTGCCCCATTAAAATGTAAAAAATTCCCTCCCCCCTTGTGGTTTTAATTTCCTCACCCGATTATCTCCCCATTTTTCCTATTCTAGCCATAGTGATTAACCTAAACCCTTAAGACCTCCCAATAATTAATATCCTTTAATTATTGGTCATTTGGAGTGTCTTTTAGTGCATATTGAAGTCCCGGTAAGTCAAAAACTCTTCCTGCTTTTTTATGGATTAGAGCTTGTAGATATGTTCTTCTTCTTCCAAATACCTAAAAACCTATTTTTCTAACAGATCCTAAGATGGGGATTAAAAGGGTGCTTTAATACATATCAAATTCTAAGGTTAGCATGATTTCATCGTTGGATTTGAGGTAGGTGGCCTACAAGTTATATCCCATAGTTTTTCTGTAGATTTGTGCATGTGTGGTTGTGATATTTCTTTCCCCTTGGTTTTAAATTGATGTTTTTTTGTAAGATTTGGAAAATTGATGTCTAAAAGATGATTCAAACCCATCATGATCTCAATGGGATGCATTGAGACCTATTTTACCAATTTAAGGCCACCCATGGGGTGTGCCAACTTTCCCGTACATGGAAAATTGAAGTGTTAAGCATATGGTTGATTTGTGTTGAAATAGAGTCCAGGATAAATATGTTTACATGATAGTTTAAACCATAATAGGATCCAATGGTATTTGTTTCTAGTTTTTCGAATTGCTATAACGGATTGTCTGGCATGATGTGAAAATGGGTTAAATGTATTATTGTGAATGTGTCATATGGACTATGAAATGTAATAGGAATGTGTAAATGGATTAAGGAATATGAATTGATGAATGTGATAAATGGGAAAATGCATGTTAATGAGGGATGGGTTAAATTTCTTAAAGTGTGGGAATTATTGAATATTATAAATGGTTTAGGGTATAGAAAGGTAAATGGGATAAATGGGATAACCGATATAAATGGTAAATGTGTTAATGGGTTATGGATTGATATTGTGTTATATGAAAATGAAAATGAATTTTCATTGTTATGTGTATTGAATATGTACGGATTTTTATATGATATATGTGGTTAATAGAAAAATAAGCATGTTAACATGGTTTGGTGGTATGTGGGGTATTGTCTTGAGATTCCACGTACATGGGTCAAGTTGGAAAGAGTCTATAAACTCCACCCCAAGAATTCACAAGTTAGGGATTCAGACTAAGGCTCTATTCCCCTAGTTACTGCATTTGATGGGACTTCCTGGACTGAGGATCCATGTTAAGTGTGATGTGATTGATTTTTAAATGGTTTTCCCTAGTTAGTTAGGTGACATTAATTAATACCATATTCATTGTAAATGAATGGGTTAGGCGATTGTGTGAATAATTTAGGAGCCAAACTGTTGAATGTGTCATGAAAATAAATCTTATAATGAAGATAATATATAAAATCAGAATGGTATTAAAGATAAAATTTGATAAGGTGAATATTGTTAAATAATGGGACTTTGGTTTTCTTTCATTTACCCTTCGATTTATTTAGTAATTTCATGCACTATCTATTTAGACAGGATATTTTTTCGACACCGTTGGAGGTGGCCTACTAAGTTGTACTCATACACTACTTAGGCCGCCATTTGGTACCCAAGAAGACTTCATTATTGTAGGTTAGGACAAGGGAAAAGGCCCTATGTTAGGGAGTGGATTTAGGCTTTGGATTTTCATGGATGAGTATCCATACATGGAGTCAAGTCCCTTTTGGGGATTCAATAGTTTGTCTTTATTTTGGGATTACTCACTTTTGGAATAGTTAGGTTTGACATGACATATTTATCATTTGGTTGTGATTGTACCCTATTTGGGAAATGGTTAGTTATTAATCATTCTTGTTTTGTGTTTATAGTTTCCTTCATTTCACATTGTTTCTATGGTGGATTACTCTAGTACAGAGGGTATAGTC
Organism: Viscum album; assembly: GCA_963277665.1. Classification (NCBI taxonomy): domain Eukaryota; kingdom Viridiplantae; phylum Streptophyta; class Magnoliopsida; order Santalales; family Viscaceae; genus Viscum; species Viscum album. The sequence continues at coordinate 4,511,457 of OY728165.1, forward strand.
TCCTCATGTGATTTATTAGACCCTTTCTACTATTCGTCAACCTCTGGCATACCGGGAAGAATGCTTGAGGTCATGTGGAGACCTGACTCAGGGAATCGGTTAGTGGATCTTAGGATATGAATATTAAAACTACCCCTTATAATTGTGATCAATTTTGATCCATGGGCTTTTAGATATGAATAATGGCAGGATTATGTTAGATGAGTATGTCGAGAGGTTCAAAAACCTTACTCAGTACTTCATTGACATGATCTGGGACTTCTACTTCTGAGAAAGAAATTTTTTGTAGGGACTCAGTAGAGATATCCATTTCATCATGGTTCCCTTGTTAATACCTAGATATTTCTTGGTTCTAGAGGGAAACGAGTGTAAGATAAATTTATATTATAGGGATTCTATAAATAAATAACTGGCAGTGGGAACCAGAGGGCTATGTCATCTACAGCTGCTGACAGATACCAGATACCAAGATCACAATGCAGGAGACCTCCCCATTATCAGAATTATGAATGTGTTCATAGACATCATAGAGAACCAAAGAATACCATATAGAGGATGTGATTTTATTTTTATAGGTAGGGTCACACATGTGTTACTGCCTGTCCAAACTTGTCATGCAGTATAGGTTGATAACTGACAGACCACCATGGAAGAGGAAGCTCCATGATCCGAGATCTCCCCGGATAGGGTAGGGAGACCCCCAATAAGGTTGATCTAGAAGAGTAACTGAAGAAGTTATGGGTGGTGGAAGAAAATATGGGATCCTACCACCACCATAAAAAGGAATCCCTTGTCAGGCTCGGGGAGTTGGTGGTCAGTGACACGGAGAGATGAAGGCCTTGGAAAATTATGACCCCAAATCGCACAAGATCATTAAAGTTATGATATATGTTTATTATAATATTTCTTTAGTATTTTTAGACACATTTTATAGTCATTCATTTATATCTATACTTCTTCTGTGGGATCTGGAGCTCCCAGTTGAGTCACTAGCCCAATAGATTCATTTTGAGGTTTATATAGGGAACACTTCTAAGGTATATTTTATCTTCCAGAAGTGTAAGCTACCATTTCATGGAGAGAGGTTCATGTGGGATGTTATGGTCATCATGATGAAACCCTATAACATATTTTTGGGTATGGATTGGTTCTCCATAGTCCGAGCTTAGATTGACTTTAACTGAAGATGAGTCATATGTCAAAACAATGATGGGACGAGATTCACCTTTATGGGTGATATAGATCTCATAAAAAGAAGGGTGGGTTTTGTGGTAATGAGGATGGATCCCATCGCCCATTATTTGGAGATTGTAGAAATTTGTGCATAAGGATCTTCAAGAATGTAAGTTCTTTTAGATTTGGAGGATTATGTGGACGTATTCCCCAAGGATGTCTCAGGACTAAATCTGATGTGGGAGGTGGAGTTTTGTATTGACATACATCCAGGGACAAATCTGATGTCTTTTAAGAAATATATAATTCCCCCAACTGTGCTACAGGAGTTTTGGTTGGAGTTGTATGACCATTTAGAGAAGGGTTTCACCATACCTAGGATGTCCCCTGGGAAGCTCTAGCATTTTTTTTTTGAAAATGGAAGAACATATATTAGGACTTTACATGGATTATCATCACCAAAACTAGGCCATGATAAAGAAAAATATTCCATTTAGGAGGATTGATGACCTCTTTGGAAATTTCTGAGGCACTATATGGTTCTCAAAGATCAAGCTCCAGTCTAACTACCACTAGATAAGGGTCCATGAGGCTGACATTCCAAAGCATAAATTTGGATGTCCATACATACACTATGAAATCCTAGTGATTCCATTTGGTTTTATGAATACTCTTGAAGTGTTTATGGATTTTATGAACTAGGTTTTATACATGGACCAATTTGTGGTCATCTTCATCGACGACATACTCATTCACTCTTTATCATAGGAGGTACATGCAGAGAAATTGAGGATGGTTCCAAATTTTCTTTGATAGACTGACTTTATGGGATGTTCTTGAAGTTCCAGTTCTGGATTCATGAGTATCACTTTATGGGGAATGTCATTTTTAGCATGATTTATCCATAGAACCAGAAAATATTGATGTAGTGATTTCATAGGAGCCACCTATGAGTTTGTCATAGGTTTAGATATTTCTTGTCTTAGCGAGGTACTAAAAGAGATTTATGACAGAATTATCTAGAATTGAATCCCATTTTACCATCATGACATGGAAAGGGAATCTATTTACCTGGTATAAGTAGTGACAGAGGGACTTCAAGGAGTTTAGGATAAGGCTGATGGGTTCTCATGTTTTGAGACTACTAGAGGAGGGTATGGATTACGTAGTTTATTGATATTCCTTAGGATATGGCCCCGGTTGTGTGTTGTTGTAGCGGTAGGAAGTCATCACATACAAGTCAAGGAATTTGACACCCCATGAGTAGAACTATGTCAATTGTTACATAGATATAGAAAAGGTAGTCTTAGACTTGAGGATGTGGAGGCACTGTCTTCTGGGAGATCACTTTATGGTTTACTCAGACCATCAAAGTCTCAGGTACGTCTTCACGTAGAGAGAATTAAACCTAAGGCAATGGTGTTAGTAAAATTTTATATAGGACTATGACTTTTAGATATTCTAAACTCTAGGAAAGGGAGACATGGTATTATATTCTCTTATCAAGAAGTCCTGGGATTGATTGGTGTAGGAGGCTTTAGAGCAGTTTGCGTCCCTACAACTAACCCTAGTGAAACATGAGGATAAAACATTTATATTGTCGAAGGTGTTGAATCCCCCACTTCTCAATTTATTTATGGAGTCCCATATGGGATATATCGACTGTGAGGTATTAAATTACTAGATATTCATAAGTGATTCACCATATGGATATTCTGAAGGAGGGTACCATGTCATCTATCTCCAGGGATGAACGGTGGTTTCGGTCATGATACAGGATGACTTGATGTGATAGTTCCACACGTATCCCCTAGCCATACATTCTGATGTAGGAAATATGTATACATATATTTAATTAACGTTTTGGTGTCCTGGAATGATATAGGGTGTATCTATGTTTATCTCTCACATCCTCACCTATCAGCAAGTGAAGGTATCACACCATGTTCGGAAAGGTTTGTTATATCACCATGTGATCTCAGAGTGGAAATAGGAGAGAATATTGATGTAATTTGTTATTGTTATTCCACAAAAATTTAAGGTCTATGAATCCATTTCGGTAATAGTATATCAGCTCATGAAGTCATCACACTTTCTTGTTATTAGGGAACATAGTTCAGTGGAGAGTTTGGGGTAGTTGTACATGCATGATATTGTTCAACTTCATGGGTTTACCTCAATGATTGTATCTTATCATGACATGTGGTTTAGAAAATAATTTTGGAGAGGACTGAAGGAGGAATTTAGGACCTAAATGAGGAATATTACAACCATTCACCCCACAAATGGATGGTTAGACCGAGCACACTATCCGAGTGTTGGTGAATATGCTGAGGTATTTCTTGTTATACGTAAGTCAATACAGGGATGATTGATTTTCCTTGTTTGATTGTGTGTAAAATAACAATAACCAATCTACCATTATCATGAAACCTTTTTAGGCCCTATATCGAAGACCCTTCTAGTCACCCTTATGCTAGACAAAAATTGGAGAGTCATCTCTTGTGGTCCCAGATTTGGTTCATGCGAGGATAGAGAAGGTCTACATTTTCAATGGGTAGATGAGGATGACTCAATAAAGGTTTAAATATTATGCAGATCACCATAATAGACCCTTAGATCTCGAGAAAGGATACCTCCATTTATTAAGATCCTCCCCATGATGATGATTGTAGAGGTATGAACATGGAGGTAAGCTATCCCCAAGGGTTATCGGGCCGCTTGAGATCATGCATAGGATTGGAGAGGTTTCATACTACCAATCCTTGCCCCCATAGCTGGAGTGGGTGCACGATGTCTTCTACACGTCGTAGTTAAGAAGATACATGCATGTACCCATGCACATAATCAACTGGGGAGAGTTGTACATCGAGGATATATCCACCTTTGCAGATCACCCATTGGAAATTGAGGATCGATAGGAGAGGACCTGGTATGGATGGAAAATACCCTTGGTCTATGTGTTGTGGTAGCATGAGAATGTGTAGGAGAGTTCATGGGAGTGGGAGAGCCAAATGCAGGCTCTGTATCCCTAGTTTTTTTCTTAGTTTTTTTTGGGGATTAAAATATTGGAGGATGGAATGATGTAGAGACCCAGTTTTTTCTTTGTTATACTTTGAAATGTTTGTATATATATTTCTAGAGCCAGCGACTGAGGCTACATGTGATTACAAGGAATGGGGTTCCCATATTTAATTTTTTAAATATATTAAATTTATTTTATATCACACACACATTATCATAAATAAAACTGGATAAATCTTAAACAAAATCTCTGATTAGAAATCTGAGACCATATTTGATTCCATAATTTGTTTTTTACCTTAGGTGTGACCTAAAATAGTTCATAGTGGGGCGTTAAGACTTATTTGACATTTGTGGTACATTAAGTGTGTTTAATTAACTAAATAATTAATTCATGATTCCATTTAAACTAACAATTTTTCTACAAATTCATCACCATAGAGAATCCTCAAAGGTTATCCTCATAAACCATGGGAGGATTCTAAAGCTTCTTCCCCTCAGTCTAGTGGAAAATAAAATTAGATGATGATGAAATACCATATTGGAGCAGATCGGGATGTAGATAATGCAATAAGGTCCTTAAATTGTTGGAGAGAACGTTTTTTATGATGAATGATCCAATTTCAAGGAAGGACTTGTAAATTTTTGGTTTATTACCTTTTTGATTAAATTGATTGATCAGATCGATCGCTTTTTGGAATCTACGCTAATTGCCTCCTTTTTATGCACCCCTATATTGATTAAATTAGATTATTTCATTTCTTATTACCCTAGATATCCCCATTCTTGATCATTGGCCAATAATTCTTTGAAACCATATTTAAACAATTTTTATTATACCATTCCCCATCAATTAGTTTTTTTCCTCACTGGTCGGACCTCGCAGTTCCGGTTTGACATTGCCGGGTAGTACTAAGCCTGATCTGACCCTCGGAATCTTGATGTATTTCTGATCGAGTGATAGATCAATGAATCAGGCATTGATCTAGGACTTTTTCATGTCATGGATGTTTGTTTTGATGATCGGAGATAAAATTTTGGAGGAAAAATGTGCCAAGATGTGAAAAACTCACGATGAAAATATCGTGGATCAACGAAGATGATTTCAGACCATCGGATGGCCAAAAATGAAGAACAAAACTTGAATCCTCTAATATCAGGTTGAATGGAGGTGGGATATACGATGTAATATAATGAAGCATAGTATGAAGATGAAGGACCCTAGACCACACTAAGATTGGGGAGAATTAGGGTGTCAACATTTTATCTACTTTATTGGATCTTGTTTCCACATTGGTATAAATTTGTATAAACATGTTTGATGGATATGGGCAGAAATTAAAACATTCACATGCAGAAGATCAACACAACACTTTTTTACTTTGTAAAACACTAAGGGATACGTCCATTGAGCATACATCGATAGGTTTTTGGTCGTACCTAATTCCACTATTCATCACTAGTTGTGGATTACATAGGTTCAGGCACAATCACTCTATCTCAGGCTCATTGCCGAACTATTCATGGATAACTCACAGCTTCCCTCGGGTCACTCCCATTGACTCCCCTAGATCACTACCTTGGGTGAATTCCCACTCAATTTATAGACATGAATATATCTTCAATAGATAATCATGGAAGTATTTGTCTCCTATTCATCACAGGAAATTTCCTGCATTAGATTCCTGAATTGATGCTCTTTTGTATTCAATCGTCTCTCTTGGTGAAATAACTAAATGCACTAAATATCCTTGTTCACTTCTTGGCTAGAATCACAAAATCCTATGTGATTATTTGAGAAATTAATATCATCTCATCAAAGCATCAACAAAATTGCATTTCCCTAAATAATTCACAATCTTTAGTTGGGAACACTATATTATTCTTCTTCTTCTTCTCTTCCATTAATTCTTAATACCAACACCTAAGTGTATCAGTACAGTTCCTTATTTTTGGGCAGATCTGAGTTTAGTTTCAAGTATTTTTCTTCTTCTCTTCATAATTTACAAAAAGGGTTCTAAACCCCAATCATGTGTGGCTGGTACTACTTCTCTTCGTAAAACCAAATGATTCACTATATTTCCTTCTTCGTGAAGCCACTTCATGAGTGCTATGAACCTGTTAAAGGACTGTGGGACCCCGAATTTTTCACCCAACCTTCTTTGTTTCTTGTGTATAAAATTCAATCCTTGCGCATAAAAACACCTTTTGGCATGAAGAAATATTTTCGTGAAACTCTTCTTTTTTTCAAAGAACTTCTCTCTTTCGCGCAACACATTTTTTTCACGCGTCATTTCTTCTTTTCGTAAAGCACTCTATACATCAATTTTTACACATGTCAGAGCTTGGTATTTTTCTAAGTGTCGATCGTTCTAAAATGGGTGGGGGATCCTATTTATAGGCATTTGTTATAATGTGTGTAAAACCCCTTAATGTGCATAAAAGTTCCTCTCAATTATTTATATTATGCACCCCTTTCTTTTATTTTCACGCACCACCTAAAATTATCATGCACCTCATGAATTTTCCATTTTTCGTCATTCTGAACATGAAGCCTCTCTTTATCATAAAAAATCAAACCCAAATTTTTTGCATGACCAATTTTATGCAAACATGTCTGATGTTCCATGCACATTGTGTGAACATCTCTGATTTTTCTCTCTCCTCCTGCCTTTTCCAATTTTTAATATTTATGATCCGAGAAACTTATTGCATGAAAAAAAATCAACCAGCTTTATAGTGCAAAACATTTTTCTGTGCACATTCCCATTTTTTTGTGCACAGCTGTGTTTTTTCTCACACCTCTTTCCTTTGCTAAATATTTAAGTGCTTATCTTAAAACTCCACTTACACACAAAATATTTGGCCATTTTTTACATTGTGCATAATATCTTTTGTCAAAGTCACATTCTTTCCCTATCCTTCCGCAAAAAAAATCTTTTCAATAAAACCAGAATATGACTGACAATATCTTTAATCCACCTTTCCTTCATAATACATTCATCACAACTTCTCCAAACTCTTGATATTTGTGAAATACATATCATAAAATCATCTTCATATTTAGATAGAATGAGAATTGGATGGCCATCTCAGAATTGCAAGCCCTTCCACACTCTCTCTTCTTCTTCAACCATCATTCTCTACATCATGAAAATAATATGATTCAATTCTTAATATATTATCTTGAATGATTCTCTTTGAGCAGTGAGATGTTTCATGATAAATTTAAAACATGAATCCCTTCATCTCCTTCTTCATTTTGATATTTGTTGACAACTATTGACAACAAAAACAACCGTATACACCAATTGGTCCCAAAAATCTCCCCATTTGTATTTTGTTGTAAATAACATAAATTTCTCCTCAAATGAATGCGTCAATATCAAAATGATAATCCTCTCCCTCCCCTTACTTGAGAAATGTTCCATAAATCATTTCATTCTATGTCAATGTGAGTAATGCTCGATGTATAAAAAGACGATTTGATTTAGACAACAAAGATGACCATTATCCACTGATCATGATACCTCATGAGATGAGAAATCATGTACCTTTTCTTCAAGGTTTTTTCACTTTCTTTATAGGATGAAGAAATTGAATGTTATAGGGGATAATAAACTTGAAAATCATGCACTCACTTCAACAAACAGATCATAACCATTTATGTTAATTTTTCAAGATAAGTGGCCTTGGGGGACATCAATTCTTATTATGTAACTGATTAATTTAGTTACTCCCCCTTTGTAAAATAATATTTATTCTATGTAACCAAGGACAAGTGAATGAAAAATGACATACCATTTCCAATGAAATGTTATTCAAGAAATTTCAAGAGTAATTGAATTTAATACCACCTAAAGGTGATACTGATTGAAATATTAATTCTAGAAGCTTCATCATTTGTATCCCCCTCAAGGAAAACACTCCTCGTCATCTTTATAAAGGGAGATCCTTCAACATTATAATCTTTGAATATCTTTTGAAGAATATTACAAGGATGGAAATTTCTTCAACATAGCTATCAAGAGTTGACAACATTCACTACTTCTCAGGTTCTCCCCCTAAGAGCATGATTCACCTTCAATTCCATGTATTTTCAGCACAAATAGAAGAAACAAATGAATTAGGGAATAAGGTGGTTCCACCTTGATTCTTCAGTATGAGTTGCATGGTTGAGCTGACTTTATCAACCAAGTTCCTTCATTTACTCCAGTCTTCATGCTTGCATATCTGAACATATGTTCTGATCTATATTAATTTGGCATGTCTCTCTTCAAATTCTCTTCTAATTTGTATGGAGAATTGTTCTTCTTAACATCCATCATGAATAATATATTCTTACTCTTTTTAAGGAATACTTATTTCTCTGGTATTAAGGTTATACAACCTTTTGCAATGTGACCAGATTTCATAAATCTCTCAGACAGAACTTCTTTAACACGTGTTTTTATTTTGGTTTTCACTCTCTCATGCACTCTATCTTCATCACATGAATGTTTTTCTTTTCTATTATCACAAGCCTTGGCCTTTTCATCTTCATTTTTTCTCATTCTTTTCAAATATTTTTTCCAGATGACCAACATTCCATTTAGAACTATTGCTGCTTGTTTGGATCTTACACACGTTCTCATCTGACTACCATAACTCTTAGTTTCTATTTTGGATAAATTTCCCTTCAATTTGATGGATCTAAAATCTATGGTCTTATTAGTTTCCATACATGAGATCATCCTGGGGAAAATTGTTTTCATAATATTCTTCTGATTTTGTCTCATGGTAGTTTCTTTATACTTATCCTATATCAGAGGTCTTCTATTCTTATCAGCGATGAATGCATGTGGATACGGGCATATAGCTACATTGTGACCACTGCAATTGAATATATCATAAATTTTATCAAGAATTCAAAATCTTTTGTGGTAAACAGATGGTTCTGGACCTATGGATGTTGCATCTTATTCTATTGATTTCTCCCCCTTGAGGTAGGCTTCTTGTGTGATTTTACATTATGAGGATTGTACCAACAATTTAATGCACAATGGCCAAATCTGTTATTACACCAACATTGACCACAAATCTTGATTTCATTGTATTAGATTATTGGTCTTTCTTCTTATCTTATTGTGCTTCTTGTGTGCTTTTTCATGTTCTTTTCTTCTTGCAATTCCTCTTTGTTGTTGTTTACATTATAAAATAATAACTCTAATATATTATATATATTTTGATGTTATTAAAAAAATGGTACAACCATATTTGTTATTTTATCCATCCTATGAATTAAAAAGTCACCACACGTGCGTATGTACGACTTACCATCTCCACGTCGTGGTGTAGTTTGTTATTAAAGAATTTCATCATTTTGATGGGTATAATAATGAGTGTAAATGATGTAAATAATAAATATAACATTATAATGATTCTTTATATATGATATACCATCCAATTATATACAATTTTAATATCAAAAGAATGATATTGTTGCTCGTGCGTACGTACGGAATACCGTCTCCACAAAAGCGATTAGACTCATTTCCCCATCGTAACAATTCAAGACTAATTTTAATTTGAAGATTAAAAATAAAGATTAATGACTTGATATAATTCTTGATATGAATAAGATACATCCTATCCCTAACGAACACGACTTATTAAACAAACCATAAAAAAGAAGACGAGTAAGTTAACACACAAAATGACGATAATACTAAAATATTATTAACAAAGCAATATTATAAGATCATATATGATATCATATTTATGTATATGATTCTTTTATAATTTATTAAAAATTATTTAACTATAATATATAAGGTTAACTTACCCTTGACAATGGAAAAGTAAAAGGTAAGGGTTAATTTCCCAATATCTTTATTTTCTGAGGTTGTTTTTACGTAAGTATCTATTGGGACCTATTTATCATCCACATCCATGTTTCTTAAAAATGTATTAAAAACATTTTTACTATTTACTAGAAAATGTGTTAAAGTCATTTATACCATTATTTGACCTTTTATTTTTTTGAAAGGAATCTTTCCATCATTTTCCAAACAAGGTACTTTATAACCTTTTCGACAAATTTAAGTTAAGAATGTATTTTTTAACTTATACGGCGGGTGTGGTTATTCTCTGCCGTTATTACACATTTGAAGCATCCCTTACAATCTTATAAGAATATTTTTATAATAAAGGTTTTATTTTATAATTATTTAACTTTTAAATGATTTCAAAAAAAGAGATATTTCTCTCAAATAGTTTTGATTTCATCTATGTCAACATCCTATGATGGATTTTAAGCTTATTTGAAGTTGATTTATTATGATACAAAACTTTTATATTGTATTGAATGTTTTGTGATATTTTTTACTGTAGATGTGTTATTTTTATACCATTTATAGTTTATTGATAAAGTATTGACATTTCTTATGATATTTTTAATATTAATGTTTATGTTACGTTTAAACCTTTTCATATGATGAATGCATTGGACTTAGTAAGTGACGGGTGGAGCCCGCTATAACTTATCGATGCATCGGTATGTCTCATGAGACAAACTAGTGTCTTGGCACAAGGCCTTGAAAAAATCTTATTTGTAGTCTTTTCACAAGGCCTTTTCTATTTGGTTATGAAAGTATGGAATTATGCATTCCATCATTATGAAAGTGTCTATTTAATATTGCATGTGATTATTCGACTAGTATAATATCTATATGAATAACTAAATGGAATTGTTTGATTTTATCTTTACCATATTAGGATGAAGTTCAAGTTTAAAAGGATTTTGGTTTAGTATTATACATTTCCTTAAATTTTTATGTTTATTTATGAAATTTTCCTCTATATTATTATCCTTACTGAGCATCAGATCTCACCCCTTTCTATGTTTTATTTTTCCTAGGATGCGAAGAAGTATATTAGGATTGACCTGCAGGGATACTCTATGGGATATGAGTGTTGTAAGGACCCGAACCTAGTTTCTCGGAGTTGGTGCCTTATTTGATTATATTGGCATACATGCAAGGAATATGAATCCTGAAGGACCAAGTAGTTTAGTAATATTGGAAACAAGATACATACATAAGTTCAACTTTACATAAGGAAAGGAAAAAACAACACTAATTGATTCCACTAGAGTCATCACAACTTTTAGATTATGCTTTCAAGTCATTCATAAAATAATTCTTCATGACCTGAGAAAAATGAAACATAAGAAAGGGTGATCTCAAACTCTCAGTAAGAGTAAGAAATACAGAGGAAGATAATATAAACATTAGACATGGTGACTAATTGAAAACACATGCCTTTAATAATAAATGTGAACACGTTGCAGGAAAATGAGTTGAGTAATTAATTGCATAATAAAACATAATAATGGGTATTCTACTAATCGAATAACCACATGGAATATCAATAAATAAACTCATAATGATGGAATTCATAATGCCAGACATTCTGAAACATTTTTTCAAGGCCTTGGACAATATGTCTAATGATTAAGGCCTCAACCAAAATCCATATCACATTGGGAAAGGCCTCATCCAAATCCACGTCTATTTCTCTCATGAGACCTACCGATGCATTGAGGGAATATAGCGGGCCCAACCCATCACATAATAAGTCCAATGCATTCTTTATATGAGCTGAGATCAATATAAACAACATATACTATCATATGAAATGTAGCTAACTTTCCCCAATCATTAAACATAAAACACTAACCATTAGGAATAATATGGTGAATGGTTTTAGGATAGATCATCCACAATAGATTTTTTCATAATCCATTAAATAAAATATGGTATAATACTTCATAAATTATTAAACCCTAATAATACATGGAATCAACAAGAGTGTGGAATTATATGAATACACTCTTATAAAATATTTAAGCAATTCTTCAGATAAATACTCATTTATTTTGAAAAGATTATTTCTTTTGGATAATATTTGAATAAAACCAGAAGTGAAGTAAGATATTATTTTCCTAATAAATTTTTTATTTTTAGAAAGATAATGGTTTCTAAAAACATATTATACAGTGCCTTTGTAAATAGATATAAATTGGAGAAATTCCCTTGAATCAGGCTTGTATTTTGGAAACAATTTTGAAAGATCCTTTTAAAATGTGAAAATATCCATAAAATCAGGAAGGTTTCTAGTTTTTAAACATATATATGATACTCACTCATAATATATGATGAGTACATAACAATACATAAGAATTCCATCAAGGAAATTAGACAATAAAAGTAACCTGAATGAAAATGGAAGTTCGGGTGAAAAAACTCTTACCACTTTGTAATAAAACAATTCGTATGCCCAAAAAATTAATAACATAAATATTATAGATTTAATAACATGAAGATAAATATATTCACAATATGTGGAATCAATGGTTAGTATAAATACACCATAAATAAAGTATTAGTAGTGAATATGGAAAAATCACACGAAAATGGAAGTGAGATGAAGAAACCCTTACCTTATCTCTGAACGTGTTCCGCTCTTGTACTTAAGTTCCTGGAATATGAAATTATAAATATTAATAACTTATTTAAGAACCTATTATACATTTATTTAGTTTATCATAAATCTGGTTAGTTCAGTTTTGTCTTTATTGATTAGTTATTGTATTGACTTTTGTCATTCCGGAGTGTTCGTTTCTCTTATTTTCATATTTGGTTCACCTGTTTTTTAAGTAATGAAGTGGAATGGATGTGAAACACCAGAATTGAAATTATATATTATTTATGAACATAAATATGTGTTATTTTGTCATTTATATAACTTGGTTACATGGAAAGAGGATGAATTATCATATACAACTTTAATGATAATTGTTTCAGTTAATTTGAGGGTTTTGATTACAACAAACCCATTTTTCTTTATAACTTAATATCATTTTAACAAAGGGATTGAATAATCTTAAATAGGTTATATTATATATAATAATCTGGTTCAACCATAACAATATTGGTTTCATGACCAGAATTTTTAATGATAAAATAAATCGAAAGTCAATCGTCCTTGAATGTGTAAAATTGACACATCTCGGATGGTGTTCTTGCTACAAGCATAAAAAAGGTAAAAAGGGGAAAATGATGATAACTTATTACACTATCATGAAAACATTACTGTACATATAAGGTACTGGATTCATCACAAAATTTGGATAAAGAGAGGTAATTGAAAAAGAAAACAAATGAACTTGAAAGGAAGGACAAAGAATTGAAAAGGGGAATTTACCTCTTGAACCAAACTTCCTTTAGAGCCTCCTTAAGGGAGAGGTTTTGTTCTTTTTATGAAACCAAGTCTTACTGAACGTGGGAGAGGAGGTTGGGAGGGTATTTGGACAGAATTTGGAGAAGGCACAAGGCTTTAGAGGAGTGATTGGAAGAGGGGGTGAGAGGGGGTTTTTATAGTGGAGGAGAGAGGGGATTTCTTAATATAAAACTCATTAAGTTATTATTTGTCCTCAAGACTAGGAATAGTGAGTCTTCCATGACCAAGAATAGTAATTTTATCATGTTATCCAAAACCAAGTGGGATTACATCATCAGAACCTCACACATGACTCTATAATTAGTGTATTTATCTTAATTTTGCAATTTATGGCATCTCACTATTCATCAAAAATTCAAGTATTTCAAAAAAATCCCAAAAATTTACCCTGAACATTTTTTCACATGTAGAATAAAAAAATGAATTCAATTTTTCAAAAATAATTTGATAAATATTATTAATTTAATATTTAATTAAAATCATAATTTATTATCAAAAACTAGTTTTAAAACATTCATTAACTTATTCTAAAATATAGGTATATAGTACTTTCAACTTGAATATTATCTATATATTATCTTAGTTTAGGTTAATATTCATTAGGGTATATCAGTATTCATAAGGGTATATTACTATTCATAAGGGTAGGTCACTATTCACCAAAAATTATGTTTTTCTTATTGGACTCCAAATAACTTAGTGATCGCGACTATGTATGTCGGAATTTTTGAAATTCCCATCACAGAAGTGAAAGAATTATGTTTTAAGGGTCTCATATCACTTTTTAGTTAATGTGATTATGACATATTTATAAGAAAGTAATTTCCTTTAAAAAAATATTGGATCATTACATTCTCCCCTCCTTAAAAAAATATCATCCTCGAAATTCACAAAATATTACCTAAAAATATTTGGATATGTCTTTAACATAAGCTTCTCAGGCTCCCATGTTGCTTCCTTCATCTTATGGTTCCTCCATAGAACCTTTACCATAAGATTCGTCCGATTTCTCAATACGTGTTCTCTAGTATCAAGAATCTTGATAGGCTCTTCACAATAAGATAGATCGGTCTCAAGTTCCACTTTTTCATATGTGAGTACATGTGTTGGGTCTGGCATGTACTTTCTAGCATCGACACATGGAACACATTGTAAACCCTGGAAAGACTGGGTGGAATTTACAAATGGTAAGATACAGCTCCAATTTGTTTTAGAATTTCAAAAGGTCCGATGTACCTGGGACTTAATTTTCCCTTCTTACCGAATCGTATAATACCCTTCCACGGAGATACCTTTAAGAAAACGTGATCTCCTTCTTAAAACTCCATGTCCTTCCTTCGGTCATTTGCATATCTCTTTTGCCTAATTTGAGCTATTTTGATATGGTTCTAGATAATCTTCACCTTTTCCATTGTTTCTTCAACATGTTCTGGGCCCACGAGCTATCTTTCTCCAACATCATCCCAGCAAGTTGGTGTACGACATCGCCTCCCATATAATGCTTCATAGGGTGCCATATGTACACTTGAATGGAATCTATTGTTGTAGTAAAATTATATGAGAGGTAAATACTGATCCCACATGACTTGAAAATAATGTGAACAAGACCTCAACATGTCTTCCAATGTTTGAATTTTCCGTTCCGATTGTCCATCAGTTTGTGGGTGGTATGCAGTGATCAAACGAAGATCATTATCTAGGGAATTCTGAAGACTTTTCCAGAATCTTGATGTAAAACATGGATCATGATCAGAAACAATCGATAGGGGTACACCATGAAGTCTCAAATCTTCATTAATATATATTCTTGCTAGACATTCAAGTGGTAGATCTTCTTTTATAGCATGAAAATGTGCTGACTTGGTAAGACGATCAACAATGACCCATATTGCATCGTTCCTTCTAGGAGTCTTTGGAAGTCCCATCACAAAGTCCATCATGATATTATCACATTTCAACTCAGGCATGGGAAGAGGTTGCAATACTCCTCCAGGCTGTTTCCTTCCAGCTTTCACTTGTTGACAAACCATACATCTTGAAACAAAATCTGCAATCTCCCTCTTCATGTTGTCCCACCAAAAATGTTCCTTCAAATCTCTATACATCGTAGTGCTACCAGGGTGTATAGAGAAATTGGAACTATGAGAATCATCCAACAATTCCCTCTTTAGATCTGGTATATCAGGAACACAAAGTCTCTTCCCCAATTTCAAAATTCCATCTTCATATACGAAGTCACTCAATCTCCCATCAGTCAGAACTTTAATATTCTTTTGGAACTCACTATCATCAGCCTGAGAACTTTTTATTCTTTATAGTAATGATTGTTTGGAAACCAGTTTAAAAGTTATTGATGTTTCACCTTCCATGGTTATTTCCATATCCATATTTACTAAATCCATGAAAATAGGATCCATTTAAACTCTCATCTTGTTCAAAACTCCGTGATCCTTTCTTCTCGAAGCTTCTTCCACCTTATTTTCCTTCCCCGGGTGGTAGTGTATTGTGGAATCATAATCCTTGAGTATTTCAAGACATCTCTTTTGCCTCATGTTGAGTTCTTTCTGGGAGAAAATGTACTTTAAACTCTTGTGATCAGTATAAATCTAACATTTTTCACCATAAAGATAATGTCTCCATATCTTTAAGGCAAATATTACAGCAGCTAACTGAAGATCATGACTAGGATAGTTTTTCTCATAAATTTTTAGCTGCTGTGATGCATATGCAATAACCCTATCATTTTACATAAGGACACAACCAAGTCCTTTCTTTGAAGCATCACTATAAATAACAAACCCTTTATTCCCCAATGGTAGAGTCAATATAGGATCATTGACTAATATTTTCTTCAGTTCTTCGAAACATTCTTCACAATCTTTTGTCCAAACAAATTTAACCCCTTTACGTGTGAGCTTCGTTAGCAGGTTATCCAGTCAGGAAAAATTATGTACGAAACATCGATAATAACCTGCTAAGATAATAAAATTGTGTACCTCAATTCTATTTGTTGTCATGGGCCAATCTTGGATTGCCTTTGTCTTTGTAGGATCAACTAGGAATCCATACTTAGAGACAATATGGCCATGAAATGAAATCTCCTGAATCCATAATTCACACTTCTTAAACTATCCATATAATTCATGTCTTCTAAGAGTCTTCAAGATAATCCTCAAGTTATTTTCATGATCTTCATAGCTTTTGGAGTATACCAAGATATCATCAATAAATAACACTAAAAAACAATCGAGATATTCCTCGAAAACCTTTTTCATTAGATACATGAAGAAAGAGGGTGTATTAGTCAATCCAAAAGGAATTACTGTAAACCCGTAATGCCTGTACCTGGTTCGAAATTCTATTTTCGGAATGTCTTCCTTCTTTACACTCAACTAATGACATCCGGATTGAAGTTCAATAATTGAAAAGTATTGATCTCCATGCAGTTGGTCAAATAAATCATCAATGCGAGGTAGGGTATGCTTGTTCTTTATTTTTATAGCATTAATCTCCCTGTAGTTGATACATAACCTCATAGATCCATCTTTCTTCTTAACAAAAATGACAGGGGCTCCCCATGGAGAAATAGTTGGGTGGATAAATACCTTATTACTCAATTCCTCTAGTTGTGTCTTTAGTTATACTAATTCCACAGTATCAATTCTAGATGGGGTCTTCGATATGGGCCTTGAACTAGGAATTAAATCAATAGAAAACTCAATTTATTGTTAGGGAGGATGTCCAGGTAAATCTTCTGGAAACACATCAACATATTCTCTCACAATAGGTACATCCTCTATTTGAACATTCCTTTTCTCACACACAATTATTTCATTCTCTTCCTTCCCAATAATTGAATTTAGTTGAGCTACTGGGGGTCGATCTTGATTAGAATCAAGTGGTGATGATTCTTGATCTAAAGATAAGGTGTTCTTTATCATCATCATCAAAAATTGTAACCTTCTTCTTCTTACAATAAATTTTTGCATCATGATCCGAAAGCCAATCCATACTGAGGATTATATAAAATTCAATCATGGGTATAATGATGAGATCATTAGAAAAAGAACATGTGTATTCCCTAATGGGAACAGATTGACATAACTTTGTATCAATGATACTTTCCATAGGAGTTTTTACTGACAACTCCCTTGTTAAATCAAATTGGAAATATCAAATTTTCCTAGAAAACTGGGAAGATATGAAACAATGCAATGATCCAAAATCAAATAAATCATTGGATAAGCCTAAGGAAATCATCAAAGTACCTGCCACCACATCATGCGGAACTTCAACCTCTGCAGTTGTGATCGCATATTTTTCCTTACTCGCTTGGCCTCTTCTGTTTCATACTTCCTTGACGTTTTGGACAATTATTAGCATAGTGCCCCATCTCCTGAAAATTATAGCATCGAACATCATTGTCTTCCTTCTTTCCTTTTCAATCACTAGAAAGATGGCCTTTCTAACTACATTTGTAGCATACTCCTTTTCCTTTTAAGCACGCATTGGGGTGCCTCCTTCCACAATTGTCACATGGTGGAAATTCAACTCTTCCCTTCTTCCCTACTTCCTTATTTCCTTTCCCATGGTTTTCAGCAGCCCTATTCTTTTCTTTCTTTCTCGTAAAGTCATAAGGCTTAGAGAATTATTTTTTGGTCTTGATAACACATGAAACTATGTCCTCATATGATGAAAAAGTTTGGGATATCAAAGCCCGCCAGAGGAATGGCTTTAGGAAATCAAAGAATCGATCGATTTTTCTCCTTGGATTTTGTATGTAATCCACATCATGTCTTGCTAGCCTTGTAAAGTTGGCTTCATACTTGGAAACATTTTTATCTTCCTTTTGCCTCAGATTCAAGAATTGCCTCTCCATATCTGCTCTTTGTTCACGAGGGAAATATTTTACTAAGAAGATTTCCTTAAAATCCCTCTATTCCATCTCTTCTATTTCTTCCTCCTCTTTTGTGTTTTGGATTAATGACCACCATTGATCTGCACCTCCCGATTGACGATATACTTCCTTGACAACCTTCTCTCTTTCATTAAATCCCAAAGAGAGAAATATCTTCTCAATGGAACATATCAACTACTCTACTACAAAAGGGTTTCTAGTCCCATTGAATGATGAAGGTTGTTTTCGTGTAAAGAGATCTAGCATAGCTCCTCCACGTGGTGGATCCGGATGCTCCATACGTTTAACGCCCCGACCCCAGTTACCCAGAGTCGATGCATTATTACATAACATTGGCATGATCACAATAAAGATCAAGTCTCGAAAGACCGATTAGTTTAGTAGCCTTGTCAACACTAGATATATTCATAAATATTACATTACATCAATAAGTTAAAAACTACATCAATATATTGTCTTCATATCCCCTCATACTATCCCTGCAGGTCATTCATAAAATACTTCATCACATCCTGGGAAAAATAAAACATAGAAAAAGGGGTGAGCTCAAATGCCCAGTAAGGATAACAATATAGAGAAAACTTTAATAAATAAGAATAAACATTTAAGGCAATGTATAACTAAAACAAAATCCTTTTAAACTTGAACTTCAACATAGTATGGAAAAAATAAAATGAAATAATTCCATTTACTTATTCACATGGATATTCTACTAATCGAATAATCACATGCAATATCAATAACCACTTTCATAATGATGGAATGTATAATGCCAAACTATCATAACCACATAGCCAAGGCCTCGTGCCCAGACTAAAAATAAGATTTTTCCAAGGCCTTGTGCCAAGACACAATTTTGTCTCATGAGACCTACCGATGCATCGAGGAGCTATAGCGGGCTCCACCCGTCACATATTAAGTCCAATTCATTCCTCATATGAACAGGTTTAAACATAACATAAAAATTAGTTTTAAAACTAGCATACGAAATGTCAATACTTTCTCCATAAACCATGAATGGTATAAAAATAACACATCCACAGTCAAACAAATCGCAAAACCGTCAATAAAATATGGATGTTTTGTATTATAATAAATAAACTTCAAATAAGCTTAAAATCCATCAAAGGATGTTGACATAGATGAAATCAAAACTCTTTTTAGAGAAATATCTCTTTCTATTTTGAAATCATTTAAGAGTCATATATAAAATAAAAAATTTTATTTGAAAATATTCTTATAATCTTGTAAGGGAAGCTTCGACGATTTATAATGGCGGAAAATAGTCTCACCCACCGTATAAGTTAAAAAAACATTCTTATCTTAATTCTGTCGAAAAGAATAAAAAGGACCTTGTTTGGAAAACGACGGAAAGATTCCTTTATAAACCTCTTATAAAAAGTCAAACAATGGTATAAATGAGTTTAACCCATATTCTTGTAAATAGTCAAAATGTTTTGAAATACATTTTTAAGAAACATAGATGTGGATGATAAAGAAATCCCAGTAGATTATAACGTATAAACAACCTCGGATAATGAAGAGATTGTGAAATAAACCATTACCTTGTACTTTAACTTGGTTAGCGTAGGTTAACCTTCTATATAATGGTGAAATAATTTTTGTTAAATTATACAATAGTCATATATATTAATATGATATCATATATGATCTTTTAACATGTCTTTGTTTATAATATTTTAGAATTATCGTCGTTTCGGCTGTTAACTTACTCATTTTATTTTATATGTTTTGTTATGTAAGCCCTGTTTATTATGGATAGGTGGTATCTTATTCATATCCAGAATAATATTAATTCCTTAAACATTATTATTAATCTTCAAATGAGAATTAGAATTGAATGGATAAGATGGAGAATTAATCTCATCGCATTCGTGGAGACGGTAGTCCGTACGTACGCACGAGCGACAATATCATTCTTTTGATATTAAAATAATATTTAATTGGATGGTATATCATATATACATAATCATTATCATGTTATATTTATTATTTACATGAATTACACATCATTGTTATACCCATCCAAATAATAATTTATTGAATTTCAATTACACCACGACGTGGAGATGGTAAGTCGTACGTACGCACGTATGGTGACATGTTATTAAAAGGATGGATAGAATACTGAATATGGTTGTACCATATTTATAATAACATCATAGAATATATAAGATACAGGATTTATTATTTTATAATGGTAATAACAAAGAAAGAAGAAGTGGAAGAAGAAAGGAACTTGAAAAAGGGTGGTGAAATCATACCTCTTCTTCGGGTTCTTCCTTTTGATTTGATCAAAATGGCTCCTTAGGTTGGATTTCTGACTAAAGGAAGGCCTCTAGGATTAAGTGAGGGAAGTTGAGAATGTATTTGGGCAGACTTTGGCCGAGACAAATGGATTTGAAGGTGTGAATTAATGAGAAGTGGGAGTGCCCTTTTATAAGAAGGGTGAGGGGCACCTTTGGAAAAGCTAGAAATATTATTTTATAATAAATTAAAATTCGGTTTCTAATGCCTCCAAAGTGTATTATTTAAATTTTAAGGTGGTTATGGGTCGCAATCCACTCAACCAATATAATTTATACAGGTTTGGGTCATTATATTAACCTTATCTTTTAGTTTTAACTCTTAGTTAATTAGTTTGACAGTTACCATGTCACTTTTTATATTTATATTATATAGTTAATAAACTTACTATATACCTCCAATATACCCCCAAGTGGTCCACAATGATATACCTATCATGATATAAGTATCTTGGCCGAACCATATATTTTTAGAAATTGAATATCAGTTAATAATATAATATTTGTTTTAAAAACTCTTTTATGTTAATTTTGACACTATTTGGAGAATTGATTTTTGAGAAAATCATAAAAGAATGATTACTTCGAACAAAGTTAATTAAATCATTCCTAAAATGTCATATTAACCTATAAAATTAGTGTAATTCATAAAAAGTCTCAAATTATATTTATTTGGGTATTTATAATATCAATTATTTTATTTTTCACTATTATGGTAATTACTGCATTATCATTGTGTCATAAATAAATTAAAATATTTAATGTCTAAAAATTATAACTAAAATATCATTATGTAGGAAATTGTTTTATCTTTCTAATGAATATTTATAATCGAATTTAGCTTATTTGTAACACTATATTAAAAATGTTTTATTAAATAAACATTGATTTTAACTCTTTTAACTCTTCTTTGAATTAAATAATAATAAATGTCCTAATCTAATCCATGTAGACCTAAATGATAATAGTTTTTTCCTAATGTTGTTTTTGGTCGAGATAAACTTTTCCAATAGAATTAGGACATGTGTTAGGGTAATATTAATATAATTTTTACCCTTAATTACCCTATTTACTTTTAACCGTTGTAAGTAAAAGTAAAAAAGTTACAATTCACCAAAAATTATTTTCATCTCAATGAACCACATTTTACTCCTTGATATTAACCTTGTCTCTCGGATTTTCCAAATTCTACTCACAGAAGCGGTAAAATTAAGTTTTATGAAAAATTCAGTTTTTTAACTACCACTTAGTGGTTTCACTATTCATCAAAAAAAGAAAGTTTCCAGAAAAATACCAAAAATTAGGCCTAAGCTATTTTTGATATTATGAATTCAAAAATGATGTCTATTTTACCAAATTCAAAACATATCAGTTGCATTAATTAATTTAAAAATTAATTCTCGTTGTCAAAACAAATAGCGTGTTTTTAAGAGATAATAAATATCAAAAGATTGACCCTTGTTTATGTCCGGTTTAATTGTGAAAATATGTACAATGAACAAAATTGTATTAAATGGTAAAAATATATTCAAAATATACTTTAAAACCACTCATATTCATAATTTATCAATATAAATTATTTCGATTAAAAAAGTTGTTTTTAATTAAAATTTAGTAATTTTCACTATTCATCAAAATATAAATGTTATCTGAAAAGTTCCAAAATTTCACCTTAGGCTAAATTCTATACTCTGAATACAAAAATGAAGTCCATTTTGAGAGATAAAATTTATAAAATTTTAAAAAGTAGGTATTGATATTCATAACGGCTAGTTTGATTGGTTGTGGTGTGTTAGAATCTCGAAGTTTAGTACAATGCACGCCATTCCATTATTCAAAGGGAAACGTACCGTGGAAGCTTGGGATGTTTCATTGTAAATTTTTTTGATGTCCCCATTCTAAAAAGTAAATTTATTTTGTCAAATTGAATATATAAAAGTTTCAAATATTGGATTTAAAAAGGGTTCACTATTAAAAGTTTGTAAAAGTGCAATACTGAAAATGAATTTGTTCTTACATTATGTCTAAGAAACTCATAATATGGATTCTAAAATTATAAGGATTATATAAAGTATAAAATTTAGTTAATACTATTCATAACCTATTTTGAATGGCTTTTTTGGTAAGTCATGGTGCGCTTGAACTTGGTGTTGCGTGTAGTGCAAGTTATTGAATTATTTTGAAAAATAACACACTATGAAATCTTGGGTTGTTACATTCTCCCCTCCTTCAATAAATTTCTTCCTCGTAATTTGAAATTGTTCTTCGAAAAAAAAGGCTGAATATAGAAAATATCTTTGTGGGAAAACCCACATCGGAAATTGGGTTGATAAATTTTTGTGTTAATAAGAGGAAAAGAGAAATGAAAGGGTCACCACCAAATTATGATCTCTATTCGGAGAACATTGCTGGTAATTAGAGACATATAATTGGAGGAAAAAAGTAAATATGTATAGGTAGTGATTGAGGTCATCAATAAAAAACAAGTGTAAAATTGAGGGCCTTAAACTCATCAATCTATGATGATTTAAAATACCATCGGTTCAGCAAAACACATTTTTTTGTTTGAAGATCCCTTCACTAAAGTATAAGAATTAATTTCTTCATTGAATAAGAGAAGAATAAAAATATATTTGACAAGTAGAGTCTCATCCTTTAACTAAGTTCTACCACAAACTCATCTTTCACTCTAAAAGATAATAGAACTTAAAAATAATATTCTATGTATCCTATTTGTAAAGGGTTAAAAAATGAATTTAAAATTCATCTATAAGAACCATTAAAAAACGACATTATTCAATCTAGGACATCACGTGGGTCAGTGGTAGGTGATACAACCTTATCTCCCTTCGGTTGTGGGTTCAAGTCTCGTGGCCTTGCCGGATGCGACGAGTTGCTGCCCGACCTCCAGGTTGTCCCTTTATGGAAATCCAAAATAATCCAAACTAGAACTATCCAAAATACTTCAGTCCAAAATTTATAAGGAAGGTAAACAAAATGAAGATCATTTTTTTGCATAATAACATGTGAACACCTTCATCATGTATTCTTTTAAAACACTGCAACATACTGAATTACCATAAAACCTTATTGATTACATTCATGATCCCTTATTCCTTAAAGAATAATAGATATACTCCTTCAATCCAAAAATGATGTAAACCACAACAATGATGGAATATACATATCATTAATCAGTTTCAAGGTAGTCAAAAATATCAAATATAATTTATCTAAATCAATCATGTATTATTCTAAAATCACTACCTCGGTATCAGAACCATATTATGGTTTATCTTTCTCTTAACCATATATTTTCCAAAAATTTAACCTCTTATTGAGTCACTTTTCTTTGTTCCACACAATCTCAAGTCCTTAATTAAATAGTACTGCAGTACAATCCTTATATACTCCATAATTATTATAACAAGTACATTGTTGATACAACACTCAAATGACATAATCAACATAAGAACTCTTATCATTCCTCTTCATCTATGGTAGTATCATAACTTGATTATTATCCAATAGCATCATTTGTGGCATAGTCTGATGACTGGGACATTGGTTCGCGTAGTGTCCAAACTCCTTGCAAATGAAGCATTGTACATTTGAAACCATTTTCTTACCCTTTCAGTCACGTACTTTGTGCCCTTTTCCTCCACACTTATAACAAAATCTCATTCCATTCAGGCAAGATCCAGGGTGTTTCTTCCCACAGTTATCACATTTGGGAAAATTCTTCTTTTCCCTCTTCCCTTTATCCATATTTCTCTCTTCCATCCTTTTCTTCTCTTGCTTCCCTCCAAATCCATAGGACTTAGTAAACTCTTTACTTATCTTATAAACACATGATATTATTTCTTCATATGATGATAATACATGGGATACTATTTTTCTTATAAATTCTATCTTAAGACAATGAAAGATATGATCCTTCTTTCTCTTTGGATCATGTGCATTCCTAGAGTTCTTATTCCTTCTACTGGGCGCCATTTCTAAACAATGGCATACACTAGATTAGTTTATGAATAACAATACCTAATCCCAAACTTGTAAAACACATAACATAAATTAAATAGTTTTTGGATATAATCCATAATCATAAAAATGTCTCCATTAAGGATGTATATACTCATAAACCCTTCATAATGGTTTGTAAAGAAAATGAGAATTATCCTAAGCATATCTCCTGGGAGTGTCGTAACCAAGACTGCAGCAAGGCCCGTTGTCGTGCACCAGTTCCCGTTCGAGTCTTGATCAAAGCGGTGTTTTCAGGTTTTACCCCTAGGTACATCTGTGCCAGAGCCGCCTCTACCCGCTCGTATCCAGACAGGGATCTATTGCTCGGAAAACTCAGAAAATCTCTACAATACCAAAATTCTAGTAATTTCTTCTATACTAATCCTCAAATTCCATCTTAGGTCTATGTGATCTAATTAGAGTTTATCTAAATCTAGCTTCCAAAGTTTGTACTAAACTTCCACTGATACCAACTATAATTCCCCAACCCCAGTTACCCATAGTCGGTGCATTATTACATAACATTGGCATGATCACAAGAAAGATCAAGTCTCGAATGACCGATTAGTTTAGTAGCCTTGGAAACACTAGATATATTCATAAAGTTTACATTACATCAATAAGTAAAAAACTACAACAATATATTGTCTTCATATCCTCTCATACTATCCCTGTAGGTCATTCATAAAATACTTCTTCACATCTTGGGAAAAATAAAACATAGAAAAAGGGGTGAGCTCAAATGCCCAGTAAGGATAACAATATAGCGAAAACTTTAATAAATAAGAATAAAAATTTAAGTAAATGTATAACAAAAACAAAATCCTTTTCAACTTCAACTTCAACATAGTATAGAAAAAATAAAATGAAATAATACCATTTACTTATTCACATGGATATTCTACTAATCGAATAATCACATGCAATATCAATAACCACTTTCATAATGATGAAATGCATAATTCCAGACTATCATAACCACATAGCCAAGGCCTCGTGCCAAGACTAAAAATAAGATTTTTCCAAGGCCTTGTGCAAAGACACTAGTTTGTCTCATGAGACCTACTGATGCATCGAGGTGCTATAGCGGGCTCCACCCGTCACATATTAAGTCTAATGCATTCCTCATATGAACAGGTTTAAAAATAACATAAACATTTGTATTAAAACTAGCATACAAAATGTCAATAATTTCTCTATAAACCATGAATGGTATAAAAATAACACATCTACATTCAAACAAATCACAAAACCTTCCATACAATATGGATGTTTTGTATCATAATAAATCAATATCAAATAAGCTTAAAATTCATCAAAGGATGTTGACATAGATGAAATAAAAACTCTTTTTAGGGAAATATCTCTTTCTATTTTGAAATCATTTATTAGTCATATATAAAATAAAACATTTTCTTTGAAAATATTATTATAAGCTTGTAAGGGAAGCTTCGGCGATTTATAATGATGGAAAATATCCGCACCCGTCGTATAAGTTAAAAAACATTCTTATCTTAATTCTATCGAAAAGGTTAAAAAGGACCTTGTTTGGAAAACGACGGATAGATTCCTTTATAAACCTCTTATAAAAAGTCAAAATAGGGTATAAATGACTTTAACCCATATTCCTGTAAATAGTAAAAATGTCTTGAAATACATTTTTAAGAAACACGGATGTGGATTATAAAGCAATCCTAGTAGATTATAACATATAAACAACCTCGGATAATGAAGAGATTGTGAAATAAACCCTTTCCTTGTACTTTTCCTTGGTTAGTGTAGGTCAAACTCATGTATAATGGTGAAATAATTGTTATTAAATTATACAATAATCATATATATTAATATGATATCATATATGATCTTTTAACATTGCATTGTTAATAATATTTTAGAATTATCGTCGTTCCGGGTGTTAACTTACTCATTTTCTTTGATATGTTTTGTTATGTAAGCCATGTTCATTATGGATAGGTTGTATATTATTCATATCAAGAATGATATTAATTCTTTAAAAATTATTATTAATCTTCAAATAAGAATTATACTTGAATGGATACGATGGATAATGAATCTCATCGCGTTCGTGGAGACCGTAGTCCATACGTACGCACGAGCGACAATATCATTCTTTTGATATTAAAATAATATTTAATTGGATGGTATATCATATATACAGAAAAATTATCATGTTATATTTATTATTTACATGAATTACACATCATTATTATACCCATCCAAATAATAATTTATTGAATAACAATTACACCACGACGAGGAGACGGTAAGCCGTACGTATGCACGTATGGTGATATGTTATTCAAAGGATGGATAGAATACTTAATATGGTTGTACAATATTTATAATAACATCACAGTATATATAATATACTGGAGTTATTATTTTATAATGGTAATAACAAAGAAAGAAGAAATGGAAGACGAAAGGAACTTGAAAAAGGGTGGTGAAATCATTACCTCTTCTTCGGGTTCTTCCTTTTGATTTGATCAAAAGAGCTCCTTAGGTTGTATTTATGACTAAAGGAAGGCCTCTAGGATGAAGTGAGGGAAGTTAAGAGAGTAATTGGGCCGACTTTGGCAGAGCCAAATGTCTTTGAATGGTGAATTAATGAGAAGGGGGAGTTCCCTTTTATAAGAGGGATGAGGGGCACCTTTGGAAAAGCTAGAAATATTATTTTATAATAAATTATAATTAGGTTTATAATGGATCCAAAGTGTATTATTTAAAGGTTAAGTTGGTTATGGGTCCAAAACCACTCAAACAATAGAATTTAGATAGGTTTGGGTAATTATATTAAACTTATCTTTTAGTTTTAACTCTTAGTTAATTAGTTTGACACTTACCATGTCACTTTTTATTTTTATATTATATAGTTAATAAACATACTATATAACTCCACAAGACCCCCAAGTGGTCTATTAATGATATAAATATCATTATATAAGTCTCTTGGCTGAACCTTATATTTTTAGGAATTGAATATCTATTAATAATATAATATTTGTTTTAAAAACACTTTTATGCTAATTTTGACACTATTTGAAAAATTGGTTTTTGTGAAAATCATAACAGGATTATTACTTCAATGAAAGTTAATTAAATCATTCCTAACATGTCATAGTAACCTCTAAAATTAGTTTAATACATAAAAAGTCTCAAATTATATTTATTTGGGTATTTATATTATCAATTATTTTAATGTTTCACTATTATGGTAATTACGACATCATCATTGTGTCATAAATAAATTAACTTATTTAATGTCTAAACATTATAAATAAAATATCATTATGTAGGAAATAGTTTTATCTTTCTAATGAATAATTATAATCGAATTTATCTTATTTGTAACCCTATATTAAAAATGTTTTAGTAAATAAACATTGATTTTTACTCTTTTAACTCTTCTTGGAATTAAATAATAATAAATGTCCTAATCTAATCCAAGTGGACCTAAATTATAATATTTTATTCCTAATATTTTATTTGGTCATGATACACTTGTCCAATAGAATTAGGACATGTGTTAGGGTAATATTAATATCATTTTTACCCTTAATTACCCTATTTATTTTTAACTGTGGTAAATAAAAATAAAAAGTTATTATTCACCAAAAATTATTTTCATCTAAATGAAAAAAAATTTACTCCTAGATATTAACCGTGTCTCTCGTAGTTTCGAAATTCCACTTACAGAAGCGGTAAAATTAAGTTTTATGAAAAATTCAGTTTTTTAACTACCACTTTGTGGTTTCACTACTCATCAAAAAATGAAAGTTTCCAGAAAAATACCAAAAATTAAGCATAAGCTATATTTGGTATTATGAATTCCGAAATGGTGTCTCTTTTACCAAATTAAAAACATATCAGTTGCATTAATTAATTTAAAAATTAATTCCTGTTGTCAAAACAAATAGCATGTTTTTAAGAGATAATAACTATAAAAAGATTGACAGTTGTTTATGTCTGGTTTAATTGTGAAATTAGGTACAATGACCAACATTGTATTAAATGGTAAAAATATATTATAAATATACTTTAGAACCACTCAAATTCATAATTTATCAATATAAATTATTTCGATTAAAAAAGTTGTTTTTAAATAAAATTTAGTAATCTTCACTATTCATCAGAATATAAATGTTATCCAAAAAGATCCAAAATTTCACCTTAGGATAAATTCGATACTCAAGAAAAAAATGAAGTCCATTTTGAGAGATAAAATTTATAAAATTTCAAAAAGTAGGTATTACTATTCATAATGGCTAGTTTGATCAGTTGTGGTATGTAAGATTCTCGAAGTTGTGTCCAATGCACGCCATTGAATTATTCAAAGGGAAACGTACCGTGGAAGCTTGGGATGTTTCATTGTAAATTTTTTTGATGTCCCCATTCTAAAAAGAAAATTTATTTAGTCAAATTGAATATATAAAAGTTTAAAATATTGGATTTAAAAAGGGTTCACTATTAAATGTTTGTAAAAGTGCAATACTAAAAAAGAATTTGTTCTTACATTAAGTCTAAGAAACTCATAATATGGATTAAAAAATTATAAGGATTATATAAAGTTTAAAATTTAGTTAATACTATTCATAACCTCTTTTGAACGGCTTGTTTGGTAAGTCATGGTGCGCTTGAACTCGGCGTTGCGTGTAGTGCAAGTTATTGAATTATTTTGAAGAAATAACACACTATGAAATCTTGGGGTGTTACAATATGGGTAAGGTTATTATTCATAACCTGAGTAAGTTGTCCTGGTATATTTATGAGTTTCTCAGCACCAGTCAAAACACCAGATCCAACATCGTTATCTTACATCAGTGGAAAATCCCTACAAGGGACATGCGTGTTCGTGTGGTTTCCATTCCTTCTACTTGGCACCATCTCTAGATAATGGCATACACTTGATTAGGTTATGAATCATAATTTATAATCTTAAATTAACAAAATAATTGGAAAAAAAATTAAGATCCTACGAATGGATCATCTCATATTCAAAAATATTTTTTATGAGAAATATTTTACATTTCAATCCTTCATAATTGATTGTAAAGAAAATGTGAATTATCCTAAGTATATCCCCCAGGAGTGTAATAACCAAGATTGCATCAAGGCCACTTGTCGTGCACCAGTTCCCATTTGAGTCTAGTTCAAAGCGGTGTTTTCAGGTTTTACCCCTAGATACATCTGTGCCAAAGCTACCTCTACTTGATTATATCTAGACGGGGATGTATTGCTTGAATGATTCAAATAATCTATCTATTACCAAAATACCAGGACATTATTTTATGTATATACTCAAAGACTAACTTAGGGACTCTTCCCTAATTCTACGTTTTCTAAATCTAGTTTCCAAGTATTCTACTAATCATCCTGTGATACCAACTGTAAAGACCCGACCCTAGTTGCCCAGAGTTGGTGCCTTATTTGATTACGTTTTCATACATACAAGGAATAAAAATCCCGAAGGACCAAGTAGTTTAGTATTATTGGAAACAAGATACATACATAAGTTCAACTTTACATAAGGAAAGGAAAAACAACACTAATTTATTCTACTAGAGTCATCACAACTTTTAGATTATGCCTGGAAGTCATTCATAAAATACTTCTTCATGTCCTGAGAAAATGAAACATAAGAAAGGGTGAGCTCAAATGCTCAGTAAGATTAATTAATACAACTGAAGATAATATAAACATTAGACATGGTGAATAATTGAAAACACATGCCTTTAATAATAAACGTGAACACATTATGGTAGGAAAATTATATGAGTAAATAATGCCATAATAAAAAATAATATTGGATATTTTACTAATTGAATAACCACATGGAATATCAATAGCTGAACTCATAATGATGGAATGCATAATGCCTAACATTATTAAACATTTTGTCAAGGCCTCAGCCAAGACGTCTAATGATTAAGGCCTCGGCCAAAATCCATATCACATTGGGAAAGGCCTCGACCAATTGCACATATATTTGTCTCATTAGACCTACTGATGCATCGATGAGCTATAGAGGGCCACACCCGTAACATAATAAGTCCAATTCATTCCTCATATGATCGGGGATCGATATAAATAGCATATACTATGATATGAAATGTAGCTAACTTTCCCCAATCATTAAACATAAAACACTAACCATTCGGAATAATATGGTGAATGGTTTTAGGATTGATCATCCACAATAGAGTTAGTCATAAACCATTAAATCAAATATGGTATATGACTTCATAAATTATTTAACCCAAATAATACATGGAATCAACAAGAGTGTGGAATTAGACGAAAACACTCTTATAAAATCCTTAAGCAATTCTTGAGATAAATACTCTTTTATTTTGAAAAGAAGAATTATTTTGGAAAATCTTTATATAAAACCAGAAGTGAAGTAAGATAGTATTTTCATTAAAAAATGATTATTTTTTGAAAGATAATGGTTTCCAAAAACAGATTATACAGTGCCGTTGTAAATAGATATGAATGGAAGAAATTCCCTTGAATCGGGCCTGTATTTTGGAAACAATTTTGAAAGTTCCTTTTCAAACATTTAACTATCCATAAAAAAGGAAGGGTTATGGTTTTTAAACATATATATGATACTCACACAGAATATATGATGAGTACATAACAATACATAAGAATTTCATTGATGAAATTAGACAATAAAAGTAACCCGAATGAAAATGGAAGTTCAGGTGGAGAACCCCTTGCCACTTTGTAATCAAACGATTCGTATGCCCCAAAAATTAATAACATAAATATTATAGATTTAATACCCTGAAGATAAAGATATTCATGATATGTGGAATCAATGGTCTGTATACATACACCATAAAAAAGTATTAGTAGTGAATATGGAAAAATCTCACGAAAATGGAAGTGAGATGAAGAAACCCTTACCTTATATCCGAACGTGTTCCGCTCTTGTAATTATGTTCCTGGAATATGAAATTATACTTATTAATAACTTATTTAAGTAGAAATTATACATTCATTTAGTTTATCATCAATCTGGTTAGTTTATTTATGTCTTTATTGATTAGTTATTGTATTGACTTTCGTCATTCCATAGTGTTCGTTTCTCATATTTTCATATTCGGTTCACTTGTTTTTTAAGTAATGAAGTGAAATGGATATAAAACTCCTGAATTTAAATTATATATTATTTTGGAACATAAATAGGTGGTATTGGTCATTTATATAACTTGGTTACATTGAAAAAGGATGAATTATCATATAGAACTTTAATGATAATTGTTTCGGTTAATTTGTGGGTTTTGATTACAACGAACCCATTTTTCATTATAACATAAAATAATTTGAAAAAAGGGATTACATAATCATAAATAGGTTATATTATATATAATAATATAGTTCAACAATACCAATAATGGTCTCATTACCAGAATTTAGAATGATAAAATAAATCGATAGTCCATCGTCCTTGAATGTGTAAAATTGACACATCTCGGTTGGTGTTCTTGCTACAAGTATAAAAGAAGGTAAAGGGGGGAAATGATGATAAATTATAACACTATCATGAAACAATTCCAGTAAATTTAAGGTATTGGATTCATCACAAAATTTCGATAAATATAGGTAATTGAAAAAGAAAACAAATGAACTTGAAAGGAAAGACAAAGAATTGAAAAGTGGAATTTACCTCTTGAACCAAACTTTCATGAGAGCCTCCTTAAGGGAGAGGTATTGGTCTTTTTATGAGACCAAAGCTTGCTGGACGTGGGAGAGGAGGTTATTAGGGTATTGGGATATAATTTGGATAAGTAACAAGGCTTCAGAGTAGTGATTGGAAGAGGGGGTTTTTATAGTGGAGGAGAGAGGGGATTTCTTAATATAATACTCATTAAGTTATTATTTCTCCTCAAGACAAGGAATAGTGAGTCTTAAATTACCATGAATAGTAATTTTATCATGTGATCCTGAACCAAGTGGGATTAAATAAGCAATACACCACACATGACTCTATAATTAGTGTATTTATCTTAGTTTTTCAATTTATGGCATGTCACTATTCATCAAATATTTCCAGTATTTCAGAAAAATACCAAAAATTCACCCTGACCATTTTTCAACGTGAAGAATCCAAAAATGATGTCCATTTTTCAAATATAATTTTCTAAATATTATTAATTTAATATTTAATTAAAATCATAATTTATTATCAAAAACCAGTTTTAAAACATTCATTAACTTATTCTAAAATATAAGTATATCGTACTTTCAACTTGAATATTATTTATATATTATCATAGGTAAGGTTACTATTCATTAGGATATATCACTATTCATACGGGTATGTTACTATTCATAAGGGTAGGTTACTATTCACCTAAAATTAAGTTTTTCTTATTGGACTCTAAATAACATAATGATCACGACTGTGTGTGTCGGATTTTTGAAATTCACATCACAGAAGTGACAAACTTATGTTTTAAGGGTCTCATAGCACTTAGTAGTTAATGTGATTATGAAATATTTATAAGAAAGTAATTTCCTTTTAAAAACATATTGGTTTGTTACAAGTGTGGACAATGTTGTTGTTGTATTTCATTTTACAATGTGTTGTAAAACTTATGAATGTATCTTGTATTTCCAAGGCTGCTAAACTAGTCGGTCTTTCGAGATTTCATCCCTTGTGATCATGCCAATGTTATGTAATAATGCACCGACTCTGGGTAACTGGGGTCGGGGCGTTATAGTTGGTATTAGAGGAAGTTTAGTACAAACCTTGGAAACTAGAATTAGATAAACTCTGATTAGATAACATTACCCTAAGATATACATTGAGGATTAGTATAGAATAACATCCTAGAATTTTGGTAATGTAGAGATTTTGTGAGTTTTCTGAGCAATACATCCATGTCTCGATATGAGCAGGTAGAGGCAGCTTTGGAACAGATGTACCTTGGCGTAAAAACCGAAAACACTACATTGATCTAGACTCAAATGGGAACTCATGCACAACAACGGGTCTTGCTACACTCTTGTTTACGACACTCCCGGGGGATATTCTTAGGATAATTCACATTTTCTTTAAAAACCATTATAAAGGTTTTATGAGGATATACTTCCTCAATGAATTTTTTTTATGATTATGGATTATATCTATAAACTGTTCAATTTACGTTAGGTATTTTACAAATTTGGAATTATGATTGCGATTCAAAAACTGACCTAGTGTATGGAATTGTTTAGAAATGACGCCCAGTAGAAGGAATAGGAACTCCAGCAATATGTATGGTTTAAAGAGTAAGCAGGATCATATCTTTCATGGTATTAAGCCAACATTTAAAAGGTAAATATTCTCCCACGTATTCTCATCATATGAAGAAATAGTATCATGTGTTGATAAGATAAGTAAATAATTCTTTGAATCTTATGGATTTGAAGGGAAACAAGAGAAGAAAAGGATGGAAGAGAGAAATATTGATAAAGGGAAGAAGGGAACGAAGGATTTTTCCATATGGGATAACTGTGGAATGAATCACCTTGTAAAATTCTTGATGGGAATGGTTGTTTGTTATAAGTGTGGAGAAAAAGGACACCAAGTACGTGATTTCAAAGGTACGAAAAATGTTTCAAATGTACAATGCTTTATCTACAAGGATTTGTGACACTACATGAATCAATCTCCCAGTCTTCAGAGTATGCCGCAAATGATGCTACTGGATTATAATCAAGTTATGATACTACCACATATGAAGAGGAATGACTTGTGTTCTTATGTTGTTATTAAAAAATTATGTCATTTCAGTGTTGTATCGAGGATGTACCAGTTATATGAATTATGGAAATAAATAAGGATTGTACTACAATACTATTTCATTGAGGATTTGAGATTATATGGTACTATGAAAAATGACTCAATAGAAAGTTAAGATTTTTAAAAAAAAAATACATGGTTGAAGGAAAGGTAATCCTTTATATGGTTTTGATACTGAGGTAGTAATTTTGGAATAAGACATGGATGGTTTGGATAAATTATATTAGATATTCTTGACTACCATGGCACTAATTAATGGTTTGTTTATTTCAATGTTGTTGGAGTATTCAAAATTTTTGGATATAAGGAATATATCAGGTATTCAATAAGGAATAAGGGAGAATAAATGTAATCAATAAGGTTTTATGGTAATTCATGGTGTTACCATATTTAAAAAGAATACATGATTAAGGTGTTCACATGTTATTATGTGGTGAAGATAATCATCGTTGTGTTTAACATCCTTATAAATTTTGGATTGTGAGTTTGTACATAAGTAATTTGGATAAGTATAAAGGTTGGATTGGATTAAGTTTGACATTGGATTCAATCATTAAGGTAAAATCATTTCTTAAGATTATTTTTGTTTGGATTTATATAAAAGGACAACCCAGAGGTTGGGTGACAACTAGTCGCGTTCGGAAAGGCCGCGAGACTTGAACCCGCAACCGAAGGGTGACAAGGGTGCATCACCTGCCACTGGCCTATGTGATGTCCTGGATTTTATTATATAGGTTTTTTAAAAGTTCTGATAGATGATTTATATATTAATTTTCTTGTAACCCTATATGATTAAGATAAATAGAATATTTTAAGTTTTATTGTCTTTTAGAGTGAAAGATGAGTTTGTGGTAGAAATTAGTTAAAAGATTTAACTCTAATTGTCATGTATACTTTTTTCTCTCTTATTCTATTAATAATTAATCCTTAGGGAAGGGATATTAAAACCAAAAATTTGTTATCCTAATACCTTATGTTTTGTTGAACCGATGGTATTTTAAATCATTATAGATTAATGGATTTGAGGCCCTCAGTTTTACACTTGTTTGTGATTGATGACCTCAATCACTCCCTATAAATATTTACGTTTTCCTCTAATTATGTGTCTATAATTTCCACCAATGTTCTCCTATATAAAACCCTAATTTGGTGGTGACTTTTTCATTTACCTTTCTCTCTTATTAAGACTAAATTTTATTAACCCAATTTCTGATTTGGATTTTCCCCAAAGGTATTTTCTATTTCCAACCTTTCATTTTCGAAGAAAAATTTCAAATTGAGAGGATGAAATTTATTGAAGTAGGGGAGAATTTAACACCCCAAGATTTCATAGTACGTTATTTTTTCAATGTAATTCAATAACTTTCACTACACGCAACACCGAGTTCAAGCGCACCACGACTTAACAAACTAGCCATTTAAAAGAGGTTATGAATAGTATTAACTAAATTTTGAACTTTATATTATTCTTATAATATTAGAATCCAAATTATGATTTTCTTAGACATAATGTAAGAACAAATTAATTTTTTTTTCAAATAAAAGAAGTATTTATCAAAAACTGCAATTTTATCGCCTTTTAATGGAGAACCCTTTTTAAATACAATATTTGACACTTTTATATATTCAATTTGACAAAAAAAAATTTCTCTTTAGAATTGAGACATAAAAATTTAGTTTTAATAAATTTTTTGTGTTTTTATGATAACTTTCATATTTGGTTGAATAGTGAAAAATACTATATTTTAAATGAAAACAACTTTTTTAATCAAAATAATTTATAATGGTAAATTATAAATTGTAATGGTTTGGAAGTATAATTAGATTATATTTTTACCATTTAATCAAATTATGGTCATTGGAAGTAAAGTCACTTTAAAATTGGACATAAACAAATGTCAATCTTTTGATAGTTATTATTTCTTAAAAATACGCTTTTTGATTTTGGCAACAGAAATTAATTTTAAATTAATTAATGAAACTTCTATGTTTTGAATTTGATAAAATAGACATAATTTTTGTATTAATAATATCAAAATTATCTTAGGGTTAATTTTTGGTATTTTTCTGAAAACATTCAATTTTTGATGAATAGTGAAAAACACTAAGTTATTGGTTAAAACTGACTTTTTATTTAAATAATTATTTATTTTATTTAAATTTATTTTATGTAAAAATATATACATAATACCTATATAATTTCATTGTAATTCATTAGAGTCATTTTATATTAATTTTAGATATATAAAAATTTATTTGAACTTTTTACCATCTTTTACCCACCTCCTATGAGCTTTTGCAAATTGGCATAAAACTTAATTTTACCGCTTCTGTGAATGGAATTTAGAAAATAAGAGAGACACGGTTGATATCAGTAAGTAAAATGTGATTCAATGAGATGAAAATAATTTTTGGTGAATAGTAACTTTTTACTTTTATTTACCATGGTTAAAAGTAAATACGGTAATTAAAGGTAAAAATGATATTATTTTTACCCTAAAAAATGTCCTAATTCTATTAGATAAGTTTACATAGACCAAAAACAACCTTAGTAATAAAATATTATTTTTTAGTTCTACTTGGATTAGAATAGAAAATTTATTATTATTTAATTTAAAGAAGAGTTAAAAGTGTTATATTCAAGTTTTCATAACTAAAACATTTTTAATATAGGGTTATACATAATATAAATTCGACTATAAATATTCATTAGAAAGATAAAAATCTTTCCTTTATAATGTTAATTTATTTATATTTTTTATACATTAAATAATTTAACTTATTTATGACACAATGATGATGCAGTAATTACCTAATTAATTAATGAATCAAATAAATTGTATTATTAATATTAAAATAAATATAATTTCAATTTTGTTAAGACATAAACGAATTTCATAGATTGCTATGACATGTTAGTATTGATTCAATGTATCTTGTTTGAAGTAATCAAGTTATGATGACTTTCACAAAAACCAAATACTAAATAGTGTCAAAATTGACATAAATGGATTTTTAAAACAAATATTATATTATTAAATTATATAATAGGCCTAAAAATATACGTTTTGGCCAAATAAATTATATAATGATATTTATTTCATTAATGAATCACTTGCGGTTCTCTTGGTAGTTTATAGTAAGTTTATTAATCATATATTATAAAAATACAAAGTGACATGGTGAATGTCAAACTAATTAACTAAGAGTTAAATCTAAAAGATAAGGTTAATATAGTGACCCTAACATGTCTAAAACATATTGGTTGAGAGGATTTTGACCCAAAACCACCTTATCCAATAAATAAATCACTTTGGATACATTAGAAACCGAAAATTATTTTATTATAAAATAATATTTTATGTTTTTTCTAAGGTGCCCCTCACCCCTCTTATAAAAGGGCACTCCCCCTCCTCTAAATTTCACACCATAAAATCCATTTGGATCAGCCAAAACCTACCAAAATATCCTCCCAAATTCCTTCAAATAAACCTATAGGCCTTACTTTGTTCATAGAGCCAACCTAAGGATCCCTTTTGATAAACTCAAAAGGAAACACCCTAAGAAGAGGTAATAATTTCACCACCCTCTTTCATGTTCTTTTCTTCTTCCACTTCCTCTTTCTTTTTTGTTTACATTATAAAATAATAAATACCATATCTTCTATATACTGTGATTTTATTATAAAAATGGTACAACCCTAGTCATTATTCTATCCATCGTATAAATGAAAAAGTCACCATACGTGCATACGTACAGCTTACCGTCTCCATATCACGGTGAAGTTTGTTATTCAAACACTTCATCATTTGGATGGGTATAATAATGTTTATAATTGATGTAAATAATAAATATAACATTATATTTATTCTGTATATATGATATATGCTTTTATTTTATATGATTTTAATATCAAAAGAATGATATTGTCGCTCGTGTGTACGTACAGATTACTGTCTCCACAAACGCGATGAGATTCATTACCCATCATTTCCAATCAAGACTGATTTTCACTTGATGGTTAAAAATAATGTTTAAATATATAATATCATTCGGTATATAAATCAATATATCCAATTCATAACAAACATGTCTTCCGTAACAAAGCATATAAACGAGAACAAATCAGTTAACACCCAAAACGACGATAATACAAAAAAATATCTTTAACAAAGCAATATTAGAAGATAATATATGATATAATATTAATTTATATAGTTTTTTTATAATTTAATAACAATTATTTGACCATTATACAGGAGTTTAACACACCCTATATCAAGGAAAAGTACAAGATAATGGGTTTTCATCTCACTTTTTATTCATGTGATATCCATGATATAATTAACACTATTTCCTTTTGTGTGGTATATGTAATGCCCATTATTGTATTATTTGTGTAATATAATTTAACTTATTGGTATTTACATCTTCATTTTATGATCCTTCTTTTATTGGGTGTATGTTTCATAAGTTACCAAATCGGTAAGGGTTATTTCCTCAATCTCATTATTATCCGAGATTGATCATGTGTAAGTATTTTCTGGGACATACATATTATCGATACCCATATTTCATAAAAAAATTCAAAAGGAACCTTTTAAGGTTTTATGGGAGTGTCTATTTAACTAGATCATAATTTTAAATGTTTAAAAGATTTATCTTTCTAAACCCTTTTAATTAATGACCATGTTTTCTTAATGATTTTAAGGATTTATTTATATGGACATGAATGTTTTGAAATGATAATCCTTTTCAAAAGTTTCAAAGTTGTATGGGACACTTTGATTCAAAAGTCTCTTTTAAATGACTTCCCTTATATATTTTGAGAATTTTAAACAATTTCATGAAAAAAGGGTATTTCCCTCAAAGAATTTTACTGATCATTTTCATCTATGTCAACATCCTTTGATGGATTTTATACTTGTTTGAAGTTGATTTATTATGATACAAATCTTCCATATTGTATTGAAGGTTTTGTGATATGTTTTTGGATGTGTTATTTTATACCATTCATGGTTTATGGATAAGGTAATGACATTTTGTATGCTAGTTTTAATATGTATGTTTATGTTATGTTTAAACCTTTTTATATGAGGAATGAATTTGACTTAGTATGTGAAGGGTGGAGCCCGCTATAGCTCTGCGATGCATCGGTAGGTCTCATGAGACAA
Organism: Viscum album; assembly: GCA_963277665.1. Taxonomy (NCBI): domain Eukaryota; kingdom Viridiplantae; phylum Streptophyta; class Magnoliopsida; order Santalales; family Viscaceae; genus Viscum; species Viscum album. Next base: position 4,551,195 of record OY728165.1, read on the forward strand.
TTATATGTTGAATTGGATGATTCCTTTCCCAATATGATATATGGTTTTGTTTGAGGCCTAAATCATTTTAAGACGTCTTGGACTAGGCCTTGAAAAGATGTTTTAGAATGTCCGGCATTATGCGTTCCCTCATTATGAAATTAGATATTACATGTGATTATTTGACTATTAGAATATCAATGTGCATGTTTATATGGTAAGGTTGGATTTATTTTTACCATATTATGTTCAAGTTAATGTTTAAAAGGATTTTGTTTGTATTACACATATTTCCTTAAAAGTTTATAACTTCTGCTAAATTATTTACCCTTATTGAGCATCTGAGCTCACCCCTTTCATATGTTTTATTTTCCCAGTATTTAAAAGAAGTGTATTATGAATGTTATGAAGGGTTGAACTAAAGATAAAAATGGAGTTCTCAATGGATTGTTTATACTATGTTGTATGTTAGAAAGTTTAATTTAACTTTCTTGTATGTAATCAATTTTCCAAGACTGCTAAACTGATCGGTCCTTCAGGACTTGATTCCTTGTAATCGTACCACTGTATTAAAATAATGCACTGACTCTGGGTAACTGGGGTCAGGGCGTTACAGTTGGTATCAGAGGAAGTTTAGTACAAACCATGGAAACAATATTTAGATAAACTCTAATTAGATAACATTACCCTAATGTAGACTTTGAGGATTAGTATAGAAGAACTTCCTAGAATTTTGGTAATATAATGATTTTGTGAGTTTTCCAAGAAATACATCCCTGTATGGATACGAGAAGGTAGAGGCGTACCTGGCACAGGTGTACCAAGGGGTAAAACACAAAAACACCTCTTCGATCTATACTTGAACAAGAACTCGTGCATTACAATGAGGCTTGCTGCAGTCTTGGTTACGACACTCCTAGGGGATATGCTTAAGATAATTCTCATTTTCTTTACAAACCATTATGAAGGGTTTATTAGTACATACATCTTCAAAGAAATTTTTTTATGATTATGGATTATATCCAAAAATTGTGCAATCTACATTAGGTATTTTACAAGTTTGGAATTATGAATTTCAATTCATAAACTGACCTAGTGTATGACATTATTTAGAAATCCTTCCCTGTAGAAAGAATGAGAACTCCAGCAATATGTATGATCTAAAGAGTAAGAAGGATCGTATCTTTCATGGTATTAAGCCAAAATTTAATAGGGAAATAGTCTCCCATATATTTTCATCACATGAAGAAATAGTATCATGTGTTAATAATATAAGTAAAGAATTCTCTGAGCCTTATGGATTTGAAGAGAAGCAAGAGAAGAAAAGGTTGGAAGAGAGAAAGATGGGTAAAGGGAAGAAGGAAAATAAGGATTTTCCCATATGTGATAACTGTGGAAAGAATCACCTTGGTAAATTCTTCAATGGAATGAGAATTTGTTATAAGTGTGGAGAAAAAGGACACCTAGTACATGATTGAATAGGTAAGAAAAAGGTTTCAAATGTAAAATGCTTCATCTGTAAGGAGTTGGGACACTACAGAATCAATGTCCCAATCATTAGAGTATGCCGCAAATGATGCTACTGGATAATAATCACGTTATGATACTACCATAGATGAAGAGGAATGACTATTTTTCTTTTGTTTTTATTAATTAATTATGTCAATTCAGTGTTGTATCGATGATTTACTAGTTATATGAATTATGGAAATAAATAATGATTGTACTACATTACTATTTCATTGAGGATTTGAGATTATAAGGTATTATGAAAAGTGACTCAACAACAAGTTAATCATTTTTTAAAAAATTCATGGTTGAAGGAAATGTAATCCTTCATGTGGTCCTAATATAGAGGTAGTAATTTTGGAATAAGAGATAGTTGATTTGGATAAATTATATTAGATATTCTTGACTACCATGGCACTGAGTAATGGTTTGGTTATTTCAAAATTGTTGGAATATTCAAATTTTTTGGATATAATGAATATATCAGGTATTCAATAAGGAATAAGGGATCCTAAATTTAATCAATAAGGTTTTATGGTAATTTAGGCTGTTACCATATTTTAAAATAATACATGATGAAGGTGTTCACATGTTATTATGTGGCGAAAAGGATCTTCATTATGTTTAACATCCTTATAAATTTTGGATTGTGAGTTTGGACAGAAGTAATTTGGATAAGTCTAAAAGTTGGATTGGATTAAGTTTGAAATTGGATTCTATTGTTAAGGTAAAATCATATCTTAAGATTTTTTTTATTTTTATAAAAGGACAACCCTAAGGTTTGGTGTAACACCCTGAGATTTTATGAAAAATATTCTTTTTAATTTTATTGATGTCTTGTGTTGTAAGCTACACCAAAAGTAGCTTTCACTACATGTATCTGTGACTTGGCTTGCATTACACACAATCGTGACCTTCCACGATAGCGTGTGTTGTACGCTATACCAAGTTTCACTAAACGAGATATTATTATATAATTATGAACTAGCCGTTATAAATAGTAATACCCACTTTTTGAAATTTTATAAATTTTATCTTTCAAAATGGACTTCAGTTTTGGATTCGGAATATCGAAATTAGATTAGGGTGAAATTTTGGTACTTTTCGGATAACTTTCATATTCTGATGAATAGTGAAAATTACTAAATTTTAATTAAAAACAACTTTTTAAATCGAAATAATTAATAGTGATAAATTATTAATTTGAGTGGTTTTAAAGTATATTTAGAATATCTTTTTACCATTTAATACAATGTTGGTTATTTGATGTAATTTCACATTTAAACCAGACATAAACAAGTGTCAATCTTTTGATAGTTATTATCTCTTAAAAACACGTTATTTATTTTAACGACGCGAATTAATTTTTAAATTAATTAATACAACTGATATGTTTTTAATTTGGTAAAATAGACATCATTTTTTAAATCATAATATCAAATATATCTTAGGCCTAATTTTTGGTATTTTTCAAAAAACATTCATTTTTTGATGAATAGTGAAACCACTAAGTGGTAGTTAAAAAACTGAATTTTTCATAAAACTTAATTTTACCGCTTCTGTGAGTGGAATTTCAAAAATCCGAGAGACACAGTTAATATCAAGGACTAAAATGTGGTTCAATGAGATGAAAATGTTTTTTGGTGAATAGTAGCTTTTTACTTTTATTTACCACGGTTAAAAATAAATAGGATAATTAAGGGTAAAAATGATATTATTATTACCCTAACACATGTCCTAATTCTATTGGATAAGTGTAATTCGACCAAAAACAACCTTAGGAATAAAATATGACCATTTAGGCCCACTTGGATTAGATTAGGACATTTAATATTAAGTTATTTAAAGAAGGGTTAAAATTGTTAAAATCAAAGTTTAATAAGTAAATCATTTTTAATATAGGGTTATACATAAGATAAATTCGACTCTAAATATTCATTAGAAAGCTAAAAATCATTCATACATAATGGTATTTTATTTTTAATTTTTAGACATTAAATAAGTAATTATCTTATTAATGATATATTTACATAATTGAAGTTATAAATACCCAAATAAATGTAATTTGAGAATTTTTATGAATTCCACTAATTTTCTAGGTTAATATGACATGTTATTATTGATTTAAGTAATTTTTTTGAACTAATCATGCTGTTATGATTTTCACAAAAATCATGTACCAAATAGTGTCAAAATTGACATTAAATAGTTTTTAAAACAAATATTATATTATTCTTAAAAATCTAAGGTTCGGACAAATGACTTAGATAAGGATATATATTTTAATAATGAACCAGTTGGGGTTCGTTTGGCTTGTTATAGTAAGTTTATTAACCTTATAGTTTAATAAAACAAGAAGACACTGTAAAAGTAAAATTATTTAACTTAAAGTTATATCTAAATGATAAGGTTAAAATAGAAACCTAAACTTGTCTAAATTATATTGCATCAGAGTATTTCGACCCATCACGACCTTAGCTTCGAAATAAATCAATTTGGAGCTACTAAAAACCGAATATGACTTTATAATAAAATAATATTTTTAGTTATTCCAAAGGTGTCCCTCTCCTCCCTTATAAAAAGGCACATCCTCCCTCTCTTCCTCACACCACTTTGAGCCTTCAAGTTCGGCCAACACCTGCTAAATTCTATTATCCACATCAATAGAAACATCCTAGAGGTTCTGGTATTCTTCAAAGACCAATTTTAGTGCCCTAAGAGGAGGTCTCAAAAAGGCGCTTCAAAGAAGAGGTAATGTCCGTTACCGATTCTTTCAACTTTATTTATTCTTCCACTTCTTCTTCTTTAGTTGTTTCATTTTGAAGTAATAACATCATTATAACTCATATACTGATATATTATTATAAGTATGAAACAACCCTATTTCACCATCTATCCATCCAACGAAAAACGAAATCACCACACGTGCGTACGTACGGAATACCGTCTCCACGCCATGGTGAAATCTGTTTTTCCACCAAAACCTTACATGGATGGGTATAATGGTGTATAGAATAACTATATATAGTTATTATTACATCATAATTATTCTGATATATTATACCATCCACTCCAATTCTATTCAATAATTATGGGAATGATATCATCGCTCGTGCGTACGTACGGACTACCGTCTCCACGACGCGATGAGATTCATTCTCCATGTTAACCATACATGAATGATCATAAAGTTTATATAATGAATAATAATGAAATATATGAAATAATAATTCTACTAGATTTATGTATATATATATATGTATGTCATCTATTTAGTTTCATTCAATTCAATAAGGAAACGAAAACAGCATTCATGCGTACGTACGATCTACTGTCTCCATGAACGGTGTATTTCATTCATTTTATCGATCTATAATATATATGTATATGATGAATATATATTATATATAAATCATGTTTTACATTATGGAATTATTTAAATTACGATATAAGTATTAATATCAAGAACGACAAGTCGACACACATACGATATATGAAACGATTTTACCCAAAACGCTGCTTTAACATGGAATTTACAAAAGAATGGGTAATATAAAGTCATAAGTGGAACATATATGATATCATTACAATGATTGTGATTCTGTAATAATTCAATGACATTATTTAAATCATTATACAGGAGGTTCAGATACGTACGAATCATATCGGACCTAAGGTAAGGGATAATTATTCCAATCTCATTCTTATCCGAGATTGTTTATTCGTAAGTATTTACTGGGGTTATGTTTATCATCCATGCCCATGTTTTCATAAAATGTTATTATTCTTCCAAATATGTTTAAATTCATTTTTACTCTTTTTTGAATTTTACCACAAGGTTTGGAAGGAATCTTTCTTTTGTTTACCATACGAGGTACTTTGTGACTTTTCCGAAAAAAGTATGAGAAGAATGTTATTTTTAACTTATACGACGTGAATGGATTTTTACGGTTTCATAACCCCTCATTTTCATAAATCTTCCTCTAGAAGTTTTCATGATTATTTTCAACAAAAGCCTTTTCTTTTAAAATTTCATGCCATTTTGTGAAAAGAGAATGATTTTGAAGAAGAAAGGATATTTTCCTCAAGAATTCATTTCAAGTGTTTTATCAAAACCATTTTTCATCTAAGATGACATTATTTCATATGTCTATGTTTCAAGTATCATGTCTCTATGATTTACATGGTTTCAATTTTCTTATTATGAAATGATATCCATTTATTTTATATGGATTATGTGATGATGGGATGATGTTTATGAAACCCATTTTATTTATTGGGTTATGCTATGATGTATGATTTATGATTTTGTGGAACACAAAAGAATTATTTAATTATGATATGGGTGGGACCTATATATTCCTCCAATGCATTGGGTAAAGATTTATATGTCATGAGATAGACATGGCTGGAATGGTAATTTAATCCAGTTCAGTGTTACAGGACTGAAACGAGGAGTGAACTCGATTCAGAAAGGGACTTTGTCCACTAAGATGGTCTTTGCAGCAATGCGTTGGCTACTATGGAAATCATGACATGTGCTGAATGGTTGCCACAATTACATGTTTATTACCATTATATTTTATCGTGATTGATGTTCCTTTATGATATATGCCTTACGTACTACCACAATTTATGTCTTTTCTCAAGGTTTTATTGATTAGATTTCATGTTCAAGTTTTTTCTTTCAAATGATTATGGATTGTTTTATATTCTCTATGCTTACCCTTATTGAGCATTTGAGCTTACCCTTTATATGTTTTCTTTTCCCCAGGATATAAAGAAAGTTTTTAGGTAAGAAAACCAAAAGGGGGAAGATCTTATGGGATATGTTGAAGATCTTTCACCACGATTAGAAGATTATATTCCGAGTTTCCAAAGACACTAAACTATTACGATCCTTGTGTGTCTGTTTTTGTTATGTATTGAGTATTTCGCTAAAGTAATGTAATGTCCATGTACGTCAAGATTTGGGTCTCTACATTCGGCGGCAACTAGTTGCGTCTGGTAAGGCCGTGATACTTGAACCCGCAACCGAAGGGTGACAAGGGTGCATCACTTGCCACGGGCCTACGTGAAGTTCAGGATTGTATAATCTAGTTTTTTTAAGGTATGATAGATTAATTATAAATTCAATATTTTGGAACCCTATACAATTAGTATAAATAGAATATTTTAAGTTCTATTGTCTTTTAGAGTGAAATATGAGTTTATGGTATAAATTAGTTAATGGATTTTACTCAACTTTTCAAGTATACTTTTTTCTCTCTTATTCTATTAATCCTTAAACCTTAGAGAAGGGATGTAAAACCCCGAGATTTTATGAGATATATCCTTTTAATTTCTTTCATATATTTTTTACACTACACCAAGATTATCTTTCGCTATACGCAAAACCATATTAGCTTGTAGTATACGCAACACTATTCTTGGATTGTGTTACACACATTTTCAAGTTCGTTTGATAGTAGTTATTCTACGCAACATTGAGTGTGTGTGTGTGTGTATATATATATATATATTCAATGTATAAATGAAATATTTTTGGATTCTGTTATATGCAACAACAAAGGATTTTTTCACTATAGTTAACCCTGACTTGGCTTGCGTTACACACAATCACGACCTTCCTCGATAGCGTGTGTAGTACGCAATACCAAGTTTCACTAAACAACGATATATTGTTATAATATTATTATAGACTAGCTGCTATGAATAGTATTAACTACATTTTGAATTTTATAACATTATTATTAATCTTACACATTTTCTAAAACATGGTATGTGAACAAAATAATTTTTTCGGGTAAAATAAGTATTTTTCAAAAAATGCATTTTTTCCTCCTTTTGATGGCGCACCAACTTTAAATCTAGTTTTTGACATGTTTATAAGTTCAATTTGAAAAAATAATTTTTTTTTGGGAATCAGGATATGACAATATACTTTGGATAAATTTTTCATATTATTCTGATAACTTTCAAATTTTAATGAATAGTAAAAACGCGCTATATTTTCATTAAAAACAACTTTTTTCATCGTAATAATTTATATGGTTAAATTATAATATTGAATTATTTTTAATTATAAATAAAATATATTTTTACCATTTAATTTAATGTATGTCATTAGCATTTATTTTACATTGAATTCATAGGTAAAATCATTTCAATCTTTTGCGAAGTTTTAACTTTTAAAACCAGTTTTCTTAACAATGAGATTAATTTTAAATTTATTATTGCATCTTCTGTGTTTTGAATTTTGAAAAATGGATTCCATATTTGAATTCAGTGGTTTCAAATTATGTTAATAGGTTACTTTTATATTTTTAATGTTATGAATAGTAACTATGGTAATTTTTATTTACTGCAGTTAAAGGTAAATCGAGTAATTAAGGGTAAAAATAATATTATAAAATTACCTTAACACATGCCAAAATTCTATTGGATGAATAACTGTCGACACATATCACCTAAGGGTTGGATTAGATTCATTTTATGGACTTTTTACAATGAAAATAATTTAATTATTATTAATACCAAAGAAAGTGACAACATGACACTCTCTTAAATCCTATATGTATAATAATTTTAATTTAGTGATAAAATTCATGAAATTTTGAACATGAGTAGTCTCCAGAAATCTAATAATATTATCTACATCATGAAAATTTATTTATAATTTTTAGGGATTAAATAATTATCATTAAAGGTGACACAATAGTGATGTTGAAATTATTTTATTGATTGAAATATCAAATAAATGGTTTTAAAAATATTAAAATAAATATTACATGAACTATTTAATGTTCTCCACTAATTTTCTAGTTACATATGACATATTATAAATCTATTAATGATTTTATTTATAACATATTGTCTCTGGGGATTTTATTTAAATTCAAATAAATGAATAGTGTCAAAATTGACACTATTGTTATTTTATAAAAATTACATATTATAAAATTGTTTAAAAATCAATCAAATATTTAAAAATTATAAATTAAAACTTATATGGTCTAAAATTTAATAAATCATATAATTATGGAAAATTCACAACATATAAGTAATTAATTATAATGATTTAAAATTTAGAATATTAATACCACAAATAAAATTAAATAGATTATGTAAGGATAAATCAAGTTGATAATGTTTAAAATAAACTCCCAACTTGTCTAAATTTTATTGTTTGATGATATTACAACCATATAACATATAATATTCTGATTTGAGTCATTTTGGAGGTTTTTAAGTGGGGTTGGAATTTATTATAAATTAATATTTCATAAAATTCCAAAGGTGCCCCTCTCCTCCCTTATAAAAGGGCACCTCCACCCTCTCCTCCTCACACCATTTTGAACCTTGAATCTTGGAAAAACTCTGAACATTTCACTTCCCCACTTTCCTAGAAACATTATAGAGGTACTGGTCTTCTCAAAAGACCAAGTATAGTTCCCTAAGAGGCAGTTCAAAGGAGGCACTTCAAGAAAGAGGTAATACCTTCTTCCAATTCATTCAAGTTTATTTCTTCTTATCCTTACTCTTATTTATTGGTTTCATTATGAAGTAATAACATCAGTATCCCTCATATACTGATATGTTATTGTAAATATGAAACAAACCTATTTCACCTTCTATCTATCCTAAGGAAAATGAAATCACCGCGCATGCGTACGTACGGAATACCATCTCCACGCCATGCTGTAATCTGTTTTTCCACCACCACCTTACCTGGATGGGTATAATGGTTTAAATAATAACTACATATGATTATTATAACATCACACTAATTCTATGATATTATATCATTGACCCCAATTCTATTCAACGTATATGGTAATGATATCATCGCTCGTGCGTACGTACGGATTTCCGTCTCCACGACGCGATGAGATTCATTTTCCATGTTAAAAATTAAAAAATGATTATAAAGTATATATAATAAGTAATCATGAAATATATGACATAATAATTATACTGTATTTATATATATATATATATGTATGTCATCTACTTATTTCCATTCAATTCAATAAGGAAAAGAAAACAAAGTTCATACATACGTATGACCTACCGTCTCCATGAATGGTGTATTTCTTTAAATTTATAGATCTATTATATATATGTATATTATGAATATATATTATATATAAATCATGTTTTACATTCTGGAATTAAGTAATAATGATCTAAGTAATCATATTAATAATTACAAGTCAAAACACGGATGATAAATGAAACGATTTTACCCAAAACACTACTTTAACATGCATTTTCAAAAGAACGGGTAATATAAAGTCATAACTGAACCATATATGATATCATAACAATGAATATGATTCTATAATAATTCAATTACATTATTTAAATCATTATACAGGAGGTTTGGATACATACGAAGCATAACGGACCTAAGGTAAGGGATAATTATTCAAATGTCTTTTTTATCCCAGATTGTTTATACGTAAGTATTTACTGGGGTTATATTTTTCATCCATGTCCATAAAATGTTTCTCATAAAGTGTTTAATATTATTCCATGTATATTTAATGTCATGTTTACCCCTCTTTGACTTTTACTTTTTGTTATGGAAGGAACCTTTTTTTTTACCATACGAGGAACTTTTTGAATTTTCTGAAAAAAGTACGAGGAGAATGTTTTTTTAACTTATACGTAATGAATGGATTTTTAGGGTTTTATAACGCAATATTTTCATAAATCATACTCTACAAAATTTCATGACTATTTTCAAAAAAATCCTTTTCTTTTATAATTGCATGGAATTTTGTGAAAAGAATATGATTTTGAAGAAGAAAGGATATTTTATTCAAGAATTCATTTCTAGTGTTTTATCAAAACCATTTTCCATATCAGATGAAATTATTTCATATGTGTATGTTTCAAGTATAATGTCTCTATGATTTACATGTTTTCACTTTTTTTATGATGAAATATCCATTTTTTTACATGGATTATGTGATGATGGGATGATGTTTATGAAACCCATTTTATTCTTTGGGTTATGATGAATGTTTTATGTTTATTTTGTGGAACAAGTAAGAATGATTTCGTTATGAGATGGGTGGGACCTATATCTACCTCCAATGCATTGGGTAAAGATTTATATCTCATGAGATAGACATGGCTGGAACGGCAAGTTAAACCAGTTCAGTAATACAGGACTAGAAAGAGGAGTGAACTCGATTCAGAAAGGGACTTTGTCCACTAAGATGGTCTTGGAAGCAATGCCTTGGATACTAAGGAAATCATAACATCTGCTTAATGGTTTCCACTATTACATGGTTCATTCCCATGATATTTTATCATGCTTAATGTTTCTTTATGATCTATGCTCTACGTACTGCCATGTTTTATGCCATTGCTCAAGATTTTGATGTTTAAACATTATGTTCATGTTTTTAAGTTCAAATGTATATGATTTGTTTTATTTTATCCATTCTTAACTATACTAAGAATTTGATCTCACCCTTTATATGTTTTCTTTTCCCCAGGATTTAATGAAAGGTTTTAGGTAAGAAAACAAAAGGGGGAGATCTTTACGGGAGATGTTGAAGATCTTTCACCATGATTTGAAGATTATATTCCGAGTTTCCAAAGACACTAAACTATTACGGTTCTTGAGTGTTGGTTATTATTATGTATAAATTATTACGAAAAATTAATTTAATGTCCATGTACTTCAAGCTTTGGGTCTCTACAGTTGGTATCAGAGGAATGGTTTAGTTACCCTTTGGAAACTAGGATGCAAAAACTTTAGTGAGATCCCTAGAGATATTTCTAAGGTATTTCAAGATATATCCTTAAGGTTAAGTATAAGTATAGGTTATAGTCCTATAATTATGGTAACAATCTTATAATTAACCCTAATATGTTATATATTTAAGGTACTCCCCCTTTATTATGTTGTTTTCCCTAGCATGATTTTTGCCTCTCACACTATTATTTTTGGGTTTTAGACAATGGATGGAACCCGAAGGAACCGTGTTGATCAATGTAATGGAAAATGCATTGATTATACTCCTGAACAACCAAATGTGATGGTATATGGATTTAAAAATCTTATTTCTATACTTACACAAGCTATGAATGATTCTGGATTTCCAAATGATCAGAGAAGGGAACAATATTCTATTGAGTCCTTCATGAGGAAACGCCCACCTTCTTTCAGTGGGTCTTCTGATCCACTTGTTGCTGAAAAATGGATCAGTACCATTGAAAATATATTTTCCATACTTCACTGTTCAGAACAAGAAAAAGTCATTCTGGATATTTACCATTTAGAAGGTGAAGAAGATCAATGGTGGACTCGAATTAAGAACACGAGGCCCCGAGATGAAATTGAATCCATGGAATGGGATGAGTTCGAGAAAATATTTTTTAATAACTACTTCCCTCGTATTCTTCGAACAAAGATGTAAAATGATTTCCTTGAGCTTAAGAAAAAGGATGATGAATCTGTTGGTGTATACGAAGAAACTTTTACAAGGCTTTCAAGGTATGCATCTGGATTTATCATCCAACCTGAAAGTAAAGTTGATCGATTCTTCAGTGGCTTAAAACCAAGTCTTCGAAGGGAATTAGCTATAACAGACTTCAGTAGTTATGAAGAAATTGTGCGTTTTGCTATCAAGGTAGAAATGGAAGTTGGTGTTACATATCCATCTCATGGTTTTGACAAGAAACGAAAGATGGAGTTCAAGGAGAAATATCAGAATAAGGGTGAAACAAAGATAAATGTTTCTTTATGCTCAAAGTGTGGAAGGAAGCATAGTGGATATTGTCTTAAAGGGACAAGAAAATGTTTTAAGTGTAGAAAAGAAGTTCATCGAGCAACTGAGTGTCAATGTAATGGAAAAAGGGCTGCTAATGATGTGAATAATGAAAAGACTATAGAGAATGCACCACCAACACTTCAATGCTTCATGTGCAAGGAAATGGGGAATTATGATAATCAATGCCCTAATCCAAGGGTTAATGATGATCAACATGAGCAACCTCTTAAGGCAAAGGACAAAAGGAAGTCACATGCGATCACTATTAGCAATGTTGAGTATGAAAACGATGTGGTGGAATGATTATGTGTTTATGTAAAGGGATTTAAAAATAATGTTGTGGAATCTCATTTATAGTATTGTGGAACATTGGAATATCTATGTAATGGTTTATTGTGGTTTTCGATAATTATATGGTACCGATAACCATGAAAAGTGATTCAAATATTTTGGAAAGTAGATGATATGCGCATAATGAAGGGATAAAGAGAAAATTAAATGTTTGATAGTATTCATGATCTCATGAATGATATAAGGAAAAATTTATATCATGGTTTGAGTATATATAGTTTTTGGATTTTGGTATGTGGAAAGAGGTAACTTTTGACAGATTTCATGTTTTCACTAAGGTCTAATGGGTATTCATTTTTCAAGAGAATACATGATTAAGGTATTCACATGATTGTAATGTGACCAACAAGATATATGAGGGATAAATGATGGTATTCACGTGCTTGTTATATGACATTTTTAGTAATCTTTCTCTTTATACTATGAGTTTGGAAAGAAGTATTTTGGATAAGCCTAAATATTGGAATGGATTATGTTTAACATAAGTTAGTACTGTTTAAGGATGGAAATTTTTTCGATATTATTGATATAATGTTATAATATTGTAGTTTAAGAAAAGGAACAAGATACAGAATGGGTGACAACCCATCGTGTCAGACTAGGCTGTGGGAATCAAACCCACAACTGAAGTGCGACAAGACTTTATCGCATACCACTGGCCTACAGGAAGTTCCTGGTTAGTATAAATTAGTTTTAATTTATTAATTGGTATTATATGTGAAGTATATGTCCATTTTAAGAACCATATATGATTAATCTCACTATATATGGACTTATGTATATTTAATAACTTTTTCTAACCTTTTATTAGAGATAGATAGAATGACCCACTATTCTATCACATGATCTCCTAACGCTTCATGAATGAAAAATTGAACTTCATTTCTTAAAGAGATGAATTGGAAATTGTTCAAGGAACGACCAATGGTGAGATTTTACCAAAATCAAGTAAGTATTTCTTTTAATTCAAAAATTCTTCAACATTAGTGAAATGATATTGAACACCAAAAATGTTGTCCTAGTGCTCTCATATCTGATGAATCAGATGGTCCCTTAGATCATCACAAATTTATGGCTTTGTGACTGTTGTCTTTATCATAGCCATGTCCTCTACCACTCTCCATTAGAACTTGATGGTTAGATTTCTCTTCCATATCCATATTTTCACCTATGTTATCCTATGTGGATACCTAGTGATTAGTTAATTTGGGTAACCATTACGTTTCATAATTTAGTTTTTAAAGATCAGTTTTTGTATTCCTTTTTACGATGTGGGTTTCTATGAAAGAAACTTTCAACTACAAAACCATTTATAACCCTAATGAATTTCGACGACGAAATTCATTTTAAGGGGGGTAGAATGTTACACCCGGATATTTTATGAGATATATTCTTTTTAATTTCTTTCATATCTCTTGGTGTACTCTACACCAATATCACCTCGCTCTATATGCAACAACATATTATCTTGCAGTATACGCAACACTATTCTTGGATTATGTTACACACAATTTCAAGTTCGTTTGATAGTAGTTATTCTACACAACATTGAGTGTATATATATATATATTAAATGTATAAATAAAATATAGTTGTATTATGTTATACGCAACAACAACGGAGTCTTTCACTACACACAACCCTGACTTGGCTTGCGTTACACACAATCCTGACCTTCCTCGATAGTGTGTATAGTACGCAATACTGGGTTTCACAAAACAGTGATATATTGTTATAATATTAATATAGACTAGCTGTTATGAATACTATTAACTAAAATTTGAATTTTATAACATTATTATTCATCTTACAAATTTTCTAAAACATGGTATGTGAACAAAATAAATTTTTCAGGTAAAATAAGTATTTTTCCAAAAATGCAGTTTTGCCGCCTTTTGATGGCGCACCCACTTTAAATCTAGTTTTTGACAGACTTATAAGTTCAAATTGGCAAAATAAAATTCTTCTTTTTAATTAGGATATGAAAACTTACTTTGGAAAAAAATTTCATATTATTCTGATAACTTTCATATTTTCATGTATAGTAAAAACACGCTATATTTTTATTAAAAACAAATTTTTTCTTCGTAATACATAATATGGTTAAATTATAATATTGAGTTATTTTAAATTATAAATAGAATATATTTTTACCATTTGATATAATTTTTGTCATTATCATTGATTTTACATTGAATTCATTGGTAAAATCATTTCAATCTTTTGCAATGTTTTAACTTTTAAAACCCATTTTCTTAACAATGAGATTAATTTTAAATTAATTAATGAAACTTATGTGTTTTGAATTTTGAAAAATGGATTCCATATTTGAATTCAGTGGGTCCAAATTATGTTAATTTGTTACTTTTGTTTTTTTGATATTATGAATAATAACTACGGTAATTTTTATTTACTACAGTTAAAGGTAAAAGGGGTAATTAAGGGTAAAAATAAGATTATAAAATTACCCTAACACATGAAAAAATTAAATTGGATGACTAAATGTTGACACATATCACCTAATTGTCGGATTAGATTCATTTTATGTACTTTTGACCATGAAAATAATTTAATTATTATTAAAACCAAAGAAACTCACAACATGTCACTCTCTTAAATCTTATAAGTATAATAATTTTAATTTAGTGATAATATTCATGAAACTTCCAACATGAATTGTCTCCAGAAATATAATAAAATTATCCACATCATGAGAATTTATTTATAATTTTTAGGGATTAAATAATTATCATTA
The DNA here is from genome assembly GCA_963277665.1 of Viscum album. Taxonomy (NCBI): domain Eukaryota; kingdom Viridiplantae; phylum Streptophyta; class Magnoliopsida; order Santalales; family Viscaceae; genus Viscum; species Viscum album. Next base: position 4,566,582 of record OY728165.1, read on the forward strand.
AAGGTGACACAATAGTGATGTTGAAATTATTTTATTGATTGAAATATCAAATAAATGGTTTAAAAATATTAAAATAAATATTACATGAACTATTTAATCTGCTACCCTAATTTCATAGTTACATATGACATATTAGGAATCTATTAAAGATTTTATTTTTAACATATATTCTCTGGGGATTTTATTTAAATTCAAATAAATGAATAGTGTCAAAATTGACATTATTGTTATTTTAAAAACATTGCATATTATAAAATTGTTTAAAAAACAAAAAAATATTTAAAAATTAAAAATTATAATTTATATGGTATAAAATGTAATAAATCATACAATTATAGTCAATTCACATCATATAATTAATTAATTATAATGATTTAAAATTTAGAATATTATTACCACAAATAAAATTAAATAGATTATATAATGATAAATCATGTTGATAATGTTTAAAATAAACTCCCAAATTGTATAAATTTTATTGGTTTATAATATTAAAACCCTATCACATCTAATCTTCATATTTGATTCATTTTTTAGGTTTTTAAGTGGGGTTGGAATTTATTATAAATTAATATTTCTTATAATTCCAAAGGTGCCCCTCTCCTCCCTTATAAAAACGGAACCTCCTCTCTCTCCTCCTCAAACCATTTTGAGCCCTTAAGATCGGTCAACCTCTTCCCATTTCACTTCCTAGATTCCATAGAAACCATATAGAGGTACTGGTCTTCTCAAAATACCAACTCTAGTGCCCTAAGAGGAAGTTCAAAGGAGGCACTTTGAGAAAGAGGTAATACCTTCTACCGATTCATTCAAGTTTTTTTCATCTTATACTTCCTCTTCTTTAGAGGTTTAATTTTGTTGTAATAACATCAGTATCCCTCATATAATAAAATTTTATTATAAATATGAAACAACCCTATTTCACCTTCTATCCATCTTAAGTAAAATGAAATCATTGTGTGTGCGTACGTACGGAATACCGTCTCCACGCCGTGGTGTAATCTATTTTTCCACCACCACCATACTTTGATGGGTATAATGGTGTAAAGAATAACTAAATATGATTATTATAACATCACACTGATTCTAAGATATTATATCATTGACTCCAATTCCATTCAAAAAATATGGGAATGATATCATCACTCGTGTGTATGTACGAATTACCGTATCCATGACGTGAAGAGATTCATTTTCCATGTTAAAAATTAAAGAATGATTATAAAGTATATATAATAAGTAAAAATGAAATATATGACATAATAATTCTACTGGATTTATGTATATATAGATGTTTGTCATCTACTTAATTTCATTCAATTCAATAAGGAAATTAAAATAGCGTTCATGCGTACGTACGACCTACCGTCTCCATGAACGATGTATTTCTTTCCATTTATCGATCTATTATATATATGTATATTCTTAATATATATAATATATAAATAATATTTTACATTATGGAATTAATTAATCATGATCTATGTAATCATATTAATAATTACAAGTCAAAACATGGATGATAAATGAAATGATTTTACCCAAAACGCTACTTTAACATGAATTTACAAAAGAACGGGTAATATAAATCCATAAGTGAACCATATATGATATCATAAAAATGAAGATGATTCTGTAATAATTAAATTAAATTATTTAAATCATTATACAGGGGGTTCGGATACGTACGAAGCATATCGGACCTAAGGTAAGGGATAATTTTGCAAATTTCATTTTTATCTGAGATTTCTAATACGTAAGTATTTACTAGGGTTATATTTTTCATCCGTGCCCATAATTTTGAAAATTTCATTTTAATTGAATTCATGTATTCTTAATAAAAAATAAAAATATATTATCGATTGGATGGCTAGTCATATAATCAATTAATTCATTATTGACCATATTTTTTTAATCCTCCACCATTAACATTATTTCATTATCTTTACCCTACCTTGTATGGTCAAATGTATCAAAATCATTATAATAAAATATATCAATATCTTGTCATTGATGAGGTTATTTTTCATAAAACAATTCTTCAACATCATAGCCCATATTATACAAGTCTCTTGGATGGAAATGGACGACAACAATCCACTATTCATTAACTCCACCATCCACATAATAGACAATTTTTACATGTGAATATAAAATATAGGATCATGTTCTTCCTGATCACTAATATTGATCAACCAAGATAATCTTACATAATTAATTTTTTATGCATAATTCCTCATTCCCTAGTAAACATTGGCCCACATAAATATGAAAAACATAACCTAAATATATATATATAATAATGTAATTCAACAATGTAAATAAAATTTTTATAGTATCTCAAATATGTGAATTTTGTGAAGATGTTAATATTTTTTTTTCAAAACTTCCTATTTAAAGATGATTCAAAACATGAATCCACTGAAATTATGAGAATCGAATCTTCTAGACATCATTAATGGTGCCCAATAAAAATATTTAAAATAATCTCTCATTATAGCTCTATTATCAATATTCATGATAAACTTATATAAATATACAATATTATTAGTTATATAAGATAATTATATCAATACTTTATAAATACAAAATTAATTATGATCTTACATGAAATGAAAACCAATAAATAATGTATGTGTTAAAGAATTTTTTTTTATATCCTTCTTATTTCATGTTTGACTCAAAATTCATCTCTCCACTAGTTTCTTCAGTCATTCAATAAAATAATGAATAATATCACTATTTAGTAGCACATATATATATATATATAATTGATTTTATGAAATCTATTTGTTTTAATAAAAATAATGATATTTTTTAAGCTTTATGAACTGATGTTAAATTTTTTTCTGAATTATAGTATAACTATAATTGATTTTAATTATCATCAACATGTCTAAATTCATTACATTTAGAAATAAAGCCTTCTAGTTAATCATTATTTCACATTAGAGACTTCAAAGGACATAGATACCTAATAAAAAAAGAAACATAGTATAATAAACCATATGTGTAATGTGTTTGAAAATTTAATGTATTAATTATAAATAATTAAGATGAAAATAACTCTCCATGGGATACATCCATCGATAATGCATGAGCCCTCCAAATTTAGATTCATTAGGCAAATGAATATTTATATAAACCATCACATTGATAAATTATGGGGAAAAATTATCTCCAAATTATAAAGTTTCATTAAAATTATTTTTTGAAAATTTTCAAGATCAATTGGATTTAATGTTTTCACATAAATATTTCTGAATAATTCTCAAAACTAAATAACAAATACTGTTGTTTTAACGAGTAAAAAATTATTAAATTTCAGTGTTAGAAATTTCTCTACCAAAATATGTGAGTCATAAATTTTAAGAAAACATAATATATGATATTTTTTGTAAACACAAATTAAAATGATACATAAAATCAAATTTGGCAGTTTCGAATTTTTTAATCATCAAAGGGAAGTTTTTATTATTGATTTTCCAAAACAACTACTACAATATACTTTCCATTGTCACTTACCCATAGATTAAACTTTATATTAACTTCTTCTTAGTCATTATGAGTGTTAAGATGATATTTTTTCCCTAATCATTCAATATTTTTTTAAACATATTTTCACATACATATTTTTTCAATATTCATAACATCAAGATTATGATGAAATAATTGGAATTCAAAATAATTTCATTTAAATTAAATAATTTATTTAATTTAATTATGTGTACTAACTTTATTTGATGATATTTGAACTATTTTATTAAAATTGTTAAAATAAAACACTTTCCCAACTTTTTCATTAATAATTGATAATTGTTGCTTAATTTTTGAACCTGGTAACAATTTTAGTGGTGGAATTAAATAATTTCAACACTAAATAGTGACTTGTAAAACTGATATTTTTGAGAAGAATATAATAATAAATGACGACAAAAAACCCCCACTTTTTCAATATGGTAGTCTTCTTGGATCCATGATTTGGTTACAAACTAGACAATCCTAGCCTGTGTGATTTTTCCAACCAGAAAAAATTCTTGATCCAAACAAATCACTAATCATCCACATTAGTGAAACACATATTTTAAACATTTTAATTGTCAATGAATCATATTTATCTACACAGTTGTCCCATAAATATTGAAATTAATATATAAAGGGCTAATGGTTTACGTTGATGTCATTTCTAGGGATTCTATTTCATAGAATTATCATCAAAGTAACGATATAAGTGTATTTAATATACATCCAATAAGGTTGATTGTAAGGAATAAAAGTAACTATCCATATGGTATTAGTTGTATTTAGAGTCGTGAATGGATTTTATCTATTAATAATAAATCCAAAATGCACATTATGAATACCTGAAAAGAGATTATGATATAAATAATCAAATTATTTTCATTCTTTCAAATCTCATGTAGTTCTTATAAAACCATCCCTACTATTTCCCATTGCATGAAACATCATTATATCTACTATTTTAGGAGATAAGAAAAATACTTTTAATCATGATTTTAATGGTATATAATATATATCCTTCATTATAGTTTTATTTCTATAATTCTTTATAGTATGATCATTTCAAAATTCATCATGATTCATTTATTTCCATCTAGAAGTATAGTATCTTTTAAACACTTCTCAACCAGAATCTCATTTCTGATAAAAACATATTGTCGCTAGGACATGCATATATCTTTTTATAATTGAGACCAAATTTTTTTATGACTTTATTCATCTCTGAACATATTGTAGGAATTGTAGAAAAAATAAATGCATCATCCAACAACTCTAATATCATTGAGGTTACTTTATCTAAAATTCCACATAAGCACTTGATATGGTAAAAATTCAGTAGAAATTAAAATTGTATATATTTTATACACACATTATATAACTCTTAATTTTTATCTTCCACTAATTAATAAAACTCATTTTATTATTCAGTTAGATTATCTATTGTATTAATGTCTAAAAAATTAGAAATATACCCCACTACTATGTTATAATATTCATTATTGCATGTTTCAGTACCAAAAACAACATTAATCAAGTTTTAAATTTTATTCTCTTCTATTATTATAGTATATTTTTCATTCTATTGTTGGTCACACATCAAACAATTTATAATGTTCAATTAACCGTTCTAAATCTATCTCACATATTAATAATGAAATGATTTCAATATCAAATACTCATAAACATTAGGTTTTTCAACTATTATCTAAAATTACAATTAGAACATAAACATTTTATTATTTCATCCATATATCAAATTGTAATTGAAAATTCTAAGAATTATCCTAACCCCATTAATTATTGAGGTGTATTTTAGGGTAAAATAATCTAACTTTTATCCATTTTAAGCCAATTAATAAGAATCTGTATCAAAAATAACTTGCATTAGTTAAATTAAATCATGTTAAAAATATAACCTAACTTTTAATGAAATATATTAATTTTTAAAAAATTACTAGAGAATAAATTAACAAATAGAATATTGATAAAAACATTTGATATTATGATTTCATATATTTACAATATAAATATATCTTTTAACATATATAAAATTATATATGAAATAATAAAATAATTGTTACTATAAAACGTATTAATAATGTAATTATGAAAAAAATGAAAATATAATTCATAAATACTTCAAAAAAATTGAAAAAAACCAAAATAACCCAAAACATTTACCATAATTATCAATTATAAATTAATGACTTATTATTTAATTATTAAATTTATGAATACATTTAAAACATAAACACATTATTGGGTTAGAGGATTTAGACTATTAAGGGGTAAATAAAGAATGATAGGGTGGACACCAGACCTTAGGTAGTGAATTTTTTTTTGAATAAGTTAGTTTTTAAGAAGATTCAATAATATAATGAAACAAAACTCATATTTCCCGATAAGAAAACCCCTTAAATACCCAATTACAAATCCATATGTAAATATCATGAGGGTAATTGAAATTAAGAATAATAAAGAAAACATAAGAGTAGAGCTTCTGAGAACATACCTTGTTCCAAGAAACAATATAAAGATAAGGGAAAGATATTCTTGTGAAGTAAGAATGAAGAGGGGGAGGGGAAGCTACTGTAAAGAATAAGAAGGGGGACCAGGATGGTGAAGAAGAGGTTCGTGTGATGGAGTAATAAATAGAATGGAAAATGTGTATGACACGGTAGAAGAAGGAGGAGAAGGGAGGGAACAATGAAGGAAGATGGTGAGATGATTGGTGTGATAAAGGAAGAATGGGGAGGGAATAATGGGTTCAAATGATAGAGGAAGGAGTAGTATGGATAAAGAAACTATGAAAATAGGGTTTAAATAATGGTTATTTTAAAATAACAACATGTAATATGAATAATAGGGGAAGTTTATTAAATAACTACTACTAATATTTCATTACATGTTGATTGTATTTAACCACCAAAAATAATGTGTTCATAATTAGAAGGATATTTAGGGTTTTTTAATTATTATTTTTAAATTAAATCTAATAAAATACAATAAATTATGTTTTTCTTATAGTTTTTTATTTTCATGCTCATCAAAAACATATAAATTAAGGTTTACTGGCTTGTCCCCAGTTAATTTATTTATTGGATAATCACCAAAAAGTATGCAGGTTTTCTGGCTCATCACTGATAGATTGATTCATTGTATTGTTAGATAAAAATATGGATTAATTAAATCATCATCGATAGATTGGTTCAGTGACACATCAACCACAATTATGTGGGTTCACCAGCTTTCCACAAACATTTTTAAGGTTCAATAGATCATCACCAATGTAGTTTTGGATTTACTAGATGATTATTGGTGGAATTGGGGTTCAATGAATTTTTCTTATCTAAAACATGGATTTATAATATCATCACTAGAAAATTGTTCTTTGGGATCCTTAGAAACAAATTTAAGGGTCATTGGGTCACCACCATATGTTAAATGGTTTACAAATTTTTTCCCTATATATTGGTCTATTTTATACTCACCAATATAGGCATCAGTTTAGAAAGGGAATATTTCCATATTGGTAATGAATAATAACGTTTTGGATGGAGTTTAATGCCATCAAAAAAGACTTAAATGTTTACATTAGGGTTTTAAGGTCTCTCAAGATTACTTAAGGTTACAATAGAGGTTCATTCCAACCATAAAGGCGTAAATGTTTAAAAGATTTTGTAATTGGGGTATTTTTTGGTATTAGACCCATTAAATGGACTTCTTATTTTTCCCTATGAGGGGAATCAAAAACCACATAGTTATATGGTAGAATTTAAATCCATGTGATAGGGAATGTTACTCTATTCATGTTTTTGAAATGAGTACAAAAGGTTTTTTATTTTGAGGTAGTAAAATTAGGTCCAATTGTGTAGCTTGTAAGTTTATATAGGTAAGACGATTATTTCTTATTGATTAAGTTCATATGACTAGGACCACTAGGAAATAGATTCTTATTAAAGGTTTTCTCTGGGACTAATGAATGACTATGCCTTTTGTGGTTGATCTTAAAAAATCATTAATTTGAAGGAATGAAGGGGAATACACAAAACAATCACCCAATTCTTGATCATATTATATGTGAAATATGGGGAAGGATAAATAAACACCTAGGATATGGGAAACGATAAGATAAAAGTTTGGAATATACCAAATAGGTAGTCTATTCAATGTACTTGCCTCATGTGTTGGGAGTTCAAAAAAGAGATGTGGTACATGAAGTAAAATTAACATGATTGGGTCTTATATAATGATTACCGAATGTGTATTGGAGATTTGGTATTTAGGGAAAGTTGAAATCAAACAGATAATAATTCCACATAACATAAGTGGGCCTTTTATGATGTAAATCCATGGTTTGAGTCCTATAGATATATTAGGAAAGGTAGATAAACTTCTTTATAGTGACCTGGAATACTGTTTAGTCCTTAAATGATGAAAATGATATAAAATATCCTATGGAGGTTTGTATCTAATTAATAATGGATTATACATGGGTGTATAAAGGGTTTTCCTTATTTCGTAGTGGTTGGTGCATACACCAAGGGAAACCCATTCATATGCAACATTTACACACATGGTCCGAGTATTTGATGAATGATTTATATATCGATTTAGGTATATCACGTTTCAGAATTTGGGAATAGTGTATAGAAATAATTATTAGGAATTTCCTTGATTATGAATTAACATACTGGTATATGGATAATAATTCCCTTGATGTTTAGTTATTTTGGTGCCTCGATCATAAACACTTTGACTTTTTATTGAGGGTCCCTGATTATAAGTCCCATGTTAGAACCTTTTCAAGTAACATGGTGTATATGTTTTTTTGGATAAGCTATACACCTATGTGAGATAATTTATAATTTTAGAGTTTCTCTCTTAGGGGGTCATGATTGTGTGATATGGTCACAAAAGTGATGAGTTTTTCTCACACGTAGAATTTCTCTATTGGATATATGGATAATAATTTTTTAATCACATGAATATTAGGACTATAGTGTATTTATAAGAATCTAGGTAGTGTTCTAGTGTCCTGAAGTGGGAGTATAGTTGGATAAAACAATTCAATGTGAAAATCACATATTTGAGACTACATTGGGAATTGGAATGTTTGGGAAGGGTACTTCTCACAATATCACAAGATACATTAGATGTAGTGAAGTTCCATGATATCTAACTTATAAGATGGTGGACTTTAGTGCATTGAATTTTGGAGGCTCTCAAATATTTAATATGAGGTGACCTCATGATTCTCTATCATCCATGCACACTATATAATTTTTTTCTAGATCACTTCAATTGTTTTTAGCTTATGAAAATTTTTCAGGGTATTTTTTTACAACATCACTTTTACAGTGTCGGACATTCATGAAGGGCCAATTCTATGGAACCCAGGTCTTTTCATGTACATAGAATTTTTGATTTATGAACATCCCCCTATTTTATTTATAGTTCATTTAAAATAATTTTTTAAACTTCAAAATACCATAAATTTTTATCCAACTATCCATTTAGCTTCAAAAAAATTCAAATTGCAGCTAGCAATTTAATTTTCCATTAACTATGGTGTAAAAACATAGACTTATTTTTTTCATTCATAAAATTTTATAGAATACCATAAAAATTTACCCTAATATATTGGGAACATGTACTTCAACAATTAGTGCAATTCTTGGATTACTCCAAATGGGAGGTTCTCCCCACCACATCACCAGATTCAACAATGTTTTTCAAATATATACATCATTCTATGAGTCAGAAGTCTTATGGCACATAAAGACCCCATTTTTGCCTTTATTATAGAGTGAGGTACTGTTTCAACTTCATGTCATTAAAGTTAGTATTATATCATGATTTTCAAAGAAAAGTGTGCACCATATTTTTTTGGACATATAATATTTTTGCCATAAAATTCTATAATTGGAAAATGATCCTATAATCCATGATTATGATGTACGTTTACGATAAACAACATGAAAATCTCCAATTAACATTCATTTCATCTATCTTTGCTAATTAATTTACATCATGGAATAGTGTCATTAAAAATTATCATGAATAATTAGGGTAATAGGTTCTTTAATGGAGCTTTAAATGATGAATATAATAGGAAGACTATTTTTTCATGTTATAAATATAATGAATCTTTAATAAAAATCATTTGGATAGTAAATAATAACAAGGGGGTTGGGTGGAACTCCCTAAATTATGAGGTACAAATTTATTTAAATTTTTTCCTAATCAAATTTATTTTTATGGTTTAAGGACATTATAGTATTTTTTTAGGCTGGGGTTAATTTTTTGGTGGTTGAACCTCGTAAAATATCTTCCCACTTGAGGAAAGATAGCCTCGGGTACCTGACATATATTGTTAGGCACTTAGTGTTTACTGATTGAGAGGGGAACTCCTTGGATGAAAATTGACCACTTGGTGACCCTGAGGCATGTACTTATTAGGTATCATTTATTTTATTATAGGTCGTCGGGTACCCAATAGGCACCCGTCTAGTATTGTTTTAATTTTATTTTTATTTTTTTTAATTTTACTCCTTCATTTGTTTTTCTCCAGTCACAAGGCACCTTTTCATTTCACCCCTCTTCTTCTTTAACATGTGGAATCTCTCTTAATCCATCTTTGATTCAATAGTCATCTATCCCAGTAGATCTCTAGAGGTCACACTTTTAAATATCTCTCGTCTATTATTTGTATCAGTTATTATTATTATTTTATTTGTTAGAAGTATCTAATTTAAGGGTTCAAGTAAAATTTTATGAAATACTTTGATTAAATCCAATTCATCTAATGATCTTTAATGATAGGGGATCTAATAAGTAAGTGTAGGTGGGGCCTAAGAATTTTTATTAGTGTATATGAGATTTCATGAAATGCATGATATGCAGGATCACTGGGTATGTGTGAATGTCCTGAAATGAAACCATCTTTGGTTTCATTGAATCCAATGGAAATAATTATGGTGGTGTATTTTGTGAGTGTCCATTCAGGTGTTGTAATCAATTCCTTGGTCACTAATGATCATTCACTTTAGGTAATGTGCTACAAAACATGTACCCAAGGCACAATTTTGTGTTCTTTGAGATATATTATGATATATTGGTCCTAAATAGGTTCCATATATACATATATGATAGGTGGTTCAGAATATAAACAAGATATATCTCCAGTTTTACCTAGAAATGGGGTGCTTTGGTTACTTATAATCAATTTGATTACCTTGATGTTCTTGCAAGGTATAGGTTTCCCACCTATATAACTTAAGGTTATAAGTGGTGGTACCCTAAATGTGGAATATTAATAATGGATTGTGAGTATGAGACTTAACATTATATTAAATTTAGAAGGTATTGTAAATTAAAAAAACATAATGTGGTTTATTTATTATGTGTTGGTTTAGTTTTTTATTATTCCATGAGATGGTTTTTATTATAGGATATTATTCCCCATTAGTTTAATGTTGATATGAAGTGGAATCTAAGGCCACTTTGTTATGTGATTTTTTCTGAGAATGGGATGATAGTCGCACTACTCAGATATTTTGAATTGAGTAGGGTGACATACATTTTTATATTAATGATTCTTATAACATGGGATGACATTTACATTGTGATAGTATTGTGCACACTACTTAGGTATTTCTTATAAAACATGATAGAATGATATTTTATATGGATTATTCCCATCACAAAATAAAACATGTATTTTGTCATACTATTGATTATAGTATGTGGAATACTTCCCATTTACCATATATTGATTGTGATGAGGGATGATATGGCCATTATGTGATAATTATATGGTATGGGATGTAAGGATCATAATTTTAGTTACTACTAAAGGGAAATTTAATTCCCACTAGGTCATGGAATATAATTCTCACTTGGATAAGATGTTGGTAAAAGCATGGGATGTACTACCCATTACCCTTTTTATGGTTATGGAGGTTGAATGATACACCCAACTGTTTTATGTTATGTTATTATGGGATGTCAGACCCTCATATTGATTTTATATATTACGGGACACCATGAACACTCTCGCATGATTATTTTTATGGAAGGAATTTTATTTAAATTAATTGTTTAATAGGGTGATATGACTAAAATTATATTAGGAGTGGATAATGTGGGTATACTCACTCATCAGGGTGGCATTTTATCACCCAAGGGTGTAGGATACATTATTATTGTTTATGTTTGTTTTTATTATGAAAATTTCATTACAATCATGAACTTATATATTTTATATTTATTTATATACACCATTGGTGGTGGATTATTTATTTTTACTCCCACCCTAGATGGGTATCTCAATGTGCATACAGATTTCATGATTAGGGATGAGGGTAAGGAAAAAGGCCCAACAAGTAATGGGTAAGTTGGATATGAGTAGTCGGAGTCTAGAGAAGAGATTGAAAAGATCTTCAGACACATAATTTGTAGTCATGTCTATTCATTTACATATTTTATACCATTTTATATACAATCGACCCAAAAATAATCTTTTATATTTATATATGACTATTACAACATTACAGTGGTTCATTTTGATACAACATGTTGTGTGTTACTTATTTATGGTTATCTTATAATTGTAAAATCCATATTCTATCTTTATATTATGATGAAATTTTATTACTAGTTATTATAATATTATTTATGATTATCTAATCTAAAGGGTATAGTCCCCCCCCCACACACACACAATACCTATGAACCCTGACTTCTAGTTTAAATACTCTAGAATGTTTGGATAAGTGTATGAGGTCATGTAATATTATTGGTTTGGCCATGGTTTGAGTAATCTATGTAGGGACCATACAAAGTGCTCTCAATGACATTTTTTATGTTTCTTTCCATTTTTTAATCGTAAATAGAGGTATAATATTGTTAGATCTTCGGATGAACCTTATTACTAGGTGTAGCTAACCCACATATTTGGAAAGTCAATGTTACCATGGATATAATTGTTTATCATTATTTTTTAGTGTTTTAATTTAGTATTTATAAGGAATTTGATGTGTGATTTATGGTTTATTTATTTACAATTAAACCTGTGACAATCCTACTTTTTAATACAAACTTAAACATGATTTATTACATAAAACATCACTTGTAAAACAAAGAAGATCAAGAGGTTTAGTGTCTTTGGGGATTAGGATCATTACATAAAAACCTGAAACATGAAATATAACATCTTTATTGAAAACTTCCTTTACATGGCCACTACATTCCCTCGTACTTAGCATTGTGTGGGATAACCTAAGGACATGCATAAGAAAAGGGTGATCTATAAAGCCTAGTAAGGTAATACACATGGAATAACATGAGGAGTACAATACATGTTAGGCATTGGGAATATCAATAGAGAACAAGAGAAACATGAACATAAAGGCATGATAAATCATGATAATAATAACATAGAAATGTGGCAACAACACTTAACATGGAATTTTCATGATCCAAGGCTCATTGCACATAGAGCATGAGTAAATTCTCATTGCACATGAAGCACGAGTAAACCCTCGTTGCACTTGAATTAGAATGAGTCAACACTCATTGCACATGACTTATCATGATACTATACTTTACCAAATGCATTGCAGCGCTATAAGGGTGCACCCTTCTTAAACATTTCATTCCATGCATAAGTGTGCCACATGGATCATAAAACATGGATTCATAAAACATAACAATTTATTCCACGATAGAGGAATGTGGAATTCATACATTAAACTTTATAATAAATAATTAAATTTCCATAAAGGTGAATACCCTTGATGTAGAAATGGGCATGGTATTCACTACACAATGGAATTGGCTTAGAAAATCGGTGTGATTTCGGCAGCGTAACGGCGTGACATAAGAATTCATAAAAATGGTTGATGAGAGATAGAGGGGTTCCTCATCATATTTACATGTAATGGAATGTAATTAGGTCATATATATACATGTCCCAACAATTTTAATGGAATTTAGATTCATGATACAAAAGTATTGGTTGAATGTAAATGAGGAGAGAGAGGTTCCTTTCAAAATTTCAGCATAATAACGGGTGTACATGGGAGGAATTTAATGAGCGAGAAAGGGTCTCTCATCATTCAAACATAAATAGGGAATTATGAGGGAGGTGTTAAACCATACCCCAACATTCATAATTGAAATTAAAAGGGAAAAAAACTTAAAGAAAATAGGACCAAAATGAGAAAGCAAGAAAAAACCCTTACTTGGAAGTGTGCTTCCAAAGGCTAGAGAGAGGCTTCTGAGAGTCTTATTGGGAGCTTGGGGCACCTTGGGAGGATTCTAGAGAGAGTAGGGCAGAGGTTGGACGAACTCCAAAGGATTTGAGTGAGGAGGAAGTGGGAGCTTGGTTGGGTTTTTATAGGAAAGTTGAGGGAATTCTTTATTATTTAGGTTTGGGTCCCCTTACATTAAATTAATCCAAACCACAAACCATCGCATTGTTTTTGCCCATGGTTTTTGGAAACAGGAAGAGGAAAACAATATTTTATAAGTCCAAAGTCCGAAATTCTTAAAATAATAGGTTTTCTTATGTGGAGGTGAGTCACACTCCCATGGAAAACAATTTCAAAAGACAAGGTGTTTAATAAGTCTTTAGGTGTCCATTAATTCTTTGAAAAGTAAGTCAAAAAAACCCAAAATCACATTATTTTAATGGTAAAACATATATTGGCCGAACATAAAGATTATATTATTTTATTATATCACTATTGGGTCATTATGATGTCATAAAACACATTATATATTTAATCGGTTTTAAATTTTTACCCAAATATTTAACTGTCTCAGAAAATTATTAAAAATTCACTGTTGGATAATTTCAACATCCTAATTCCATAAATAGCATTATTTTATCTAAATAATTTTCTTAATATGTTAATTTTCACTTTTAAAATAAAAACCGACATTTATCGAAAATTCATGGGTTTTGACGGAAATGGCTTTCAAACCTTAATAAAAATTATAATTTCATTCATTAAATTATAAGATCATTTATATTTAATAAAAAATAATTTAATAATAATATTATTATTTTATTAAAATATTATTTAATTCAGAAATCCCTTAATTTAATAATATAGAATTCTTAATTAAATAATAACTAAAAACACTATTTTTACTTAAAAAACAATTTACAATGTATCAATAATGACAAGAAATTATATTCATTATTATATACAAAACTTAATGTACATGAACATAGTACTAGTGATTTGTTACATAACCCCTTAAAACAGTCGCATAAGATTTAAGGATAAGGTGTGTGATGGTGACAGACTCTTGGGGTGGCTCAGATAACATTACCGAGTGGTGATCTCTATCAACTTCAACTTTTCCCATAAACGGTCCCGTTAGAGAATGACTTGATGAAGCTCAGCATGGGCTAGGTAAAGAGAGAACCCAAAGGACGCCACCTCTTTTTTGAGCTCCGACAAATGGGCTTCGTATGGAGAAATTCTACTGGATGAGGCCATCGCTTCTTTTGTCTGAGTAAATTGGGTTCGTTAAATCCATAAATTTATACTAATCTTGTGATCACTATTAAATGTATATAAAAGTAACGGTCACAATTCATAACATAAAACCAAATAATTTGACATTTTTTATAAACATTTTACAGAAAGAGACATTTGATTAGATCAAGAGGGATTTCCATTAATAAAACTTTGAGTCGTTACAATATTCCCCCTTAAGAAATTTTTCCCTCGAAATTTCCTTTTCCCACACTAAAACAGATGTGGGTAACTCAGCTTCATCATTTCCTCCAATTCCCAAGTCACTTCTTCAAACTTGTGGTTTCTCCACAACACCTTTACGAGGGGAATTGTCTTATTTCGTAGAAATTTTTCTCTATGATTTAAGATCTTAACTGGTTTCTCCTCATAAGAAAGATCATACTCTAATGGTACCACCTCAGAAGAGAGTACATGTGAAGGGTCTGGTATGTACTTCCTTAAGAGGGATACATGAAAGACATCATGTACTTTGGCCATTGTAGGTGTAAGTGCTAGTCAATAAGCCACAACCCTGACATGATCAAGAATCTCGAAGGGGCCGATGTACCTTGGACTTAACTTCCCTTTCTTTCCAAACCTCATGACCTTATTCCACAGAGATATGCGTAGAAAAACCATGTCTCCAACTTTAAACTCAAGGTCTCGTCGATGATTATCTACATAACTCTTCTGTTGACTCTGGGCTGCCTTGATATGCTGCTGAATGGTTTTCACCGTCTCCACCATTTCCTCGACCATTTTCAGTCCAAGAAGCTTACGTTCACCGACCTCATCCTAACATGCTGGTGTTCTGCACCTTTTCCCATAAAGGGCTTCATATGGTGCCATTTGGATGCTTGAGTGGAAACTGTTATTATAAGATTACTCAACCAGAGGAATATGTTGATCCCATCCTTCTTTAAAGTCCATTGAGCGCACTCTCAACATTTCCTCAAGTGTTTGGATAGTCCGCTCGGATTGGCCATCAGTTTGATGATGATAGGCCATACTAAAGTTCAGTTCAGCATTCAGATAATGTTGAAGAATCTTCCAAAACTTAGAGGTGAATCTTGGATCTCAGTCAGACACAATAGATAGTGGTACTCCATGCAACCTTACCACTTCCCTGATACATATCCATGTCAGTTGATCCATTGAGAAATCCTCCCAAATAGAAATGAAATGTGCAGTCTTTGTAAGATGATCCACAAAAACCTATATTGCATTGTTGCCTTTGGATGTCCTTGGAAGTCCGGTGACAAATTCCATGGTGATGTTCTCCCATTTCCATTCTGATATGGGAAATGGTTACATCATCCCCTTAGACTTCTACCTCTCTTCCTTCACTTGCTGACACACTAGGAAGTTTTATTTATATTCAGTGATCTTCTTCTTCATATTATCCCACCAAAGTTTTCTCAGAGATCTCAATACATCTTTGTGATCCTTGGGTGAATAGAGAAATTTGAACTATGTGCATCATCCAAAAGTTCCTTCTTCAGCTCCAAACTTGATGGAACATATAGTCTTTTCCCAAACCGCACAATTCCTTCTTACTTAACATTAAACAACGAGGATTTCCCTTCTTCTACAGCTTTCACTTTTTCCTGAATTCCCACATCATCCTTTTGAACATCCTTTAACCTTTCCAAAAGAGATGGTTGACCAATCATTTGTAAAAGGATTGATGATGTTCCATTCTTTATGATTCTCATGTTCATCTTCATCAAGTCTAAGAAGATTGGATCCTTTTCAATTGTCATCATTGATAGAATCGCTGGGTCCTTTCTACTTAGGGCATCTTCCCCCTTGTTCGCTTTCATAGGGTGGTAATGTATTGAATAGTCATAATCCTTGATGAGATCTATTCATCTTCTCTGGTTCATATTAAGCTCTATCTGTGTGAATATATATTTATGACTCTTGTGGTCAGTATATATCTCACATTTCTCCCCATAGAGATAATGCCACCATATTTTCAACGTAGAGATCACTACCACCAACTCTGGATCATGCGTTGGATAGTTTCGCTCATGTATTTTTAACTGTATTGAGGCATAAGATATCACTTTATCATTCTGTATCAGCACACAGCCTAAGCCCTTCTTTGAAGAATCACTGAATATCATAAAAGTTTCCTCACTTGTGGGTAAAATTAGCATGGGTGTAGTGATAAGCCTCATTTTCAACTCCTTGAAGCTTTCTTCACATTCATCACTCCAAGAAAACTTTACTCCCTTTCGAGCCAGCTTGGTAAGAGGGTTGGACAATCGTGAGAAATTTATCACAAATCGTCAATAATATCCAGCTAACCCCAAGAAGCTACAGATATCTATAACTGATGTTGTCCTCGTTCATCCCTCAATTGCATCTATTTTGGAGGGATTCATAGATATACCATTGATTGTCATGATATGGCCCAAGAATTATACCTCCTTCAACTAGAACTCACACTTGCAGTACTTTTCATAGAGCTTCTCCTTGCGCAAAGTCTCTAACACAGTTCTTAAATACTCCTCTTGATCCTCCTTGGTTTTGGAGTATATTAGAATATCATATATAAAGAATGCCAAAAATTTGTCGAGGTAATCTCTAAATACACTATTCATCAAGTCCATAAAGATTGTTAGAGCATTAGTGAGTCTGAAATACATTACTATGAATTCATAGTGCCCGTATCTTGTACGAAAAGCAGTCTTGGGACATCTTCCTTCTTCACCCTTACTTGATAATATCCCGACCGCAAATATACCGTGGAGAAGTATTGTTCTCCACAAATCTGATCAAACAAATCATCAATTCATGGGAGAGGATACTTGTTCTTTATCGTGATTTTGTTGAGATCATGATAATCGATGCAAAGGGGCATTGACCCATCCTTCTTCTTGACGAAGAGGATTGGTGCACTCCATGGTGAAGCACTTGGGCGTATAAACCCTTTATCTAGATTCTCCTGTAGTTGTTTCTTTATCTCTTTAAGATCCGTGATATCCAATCTATATGGAGTCTTGGATATTGGTAGATCCCCTTGTATAAGTTCAATTTATAATTCAACGTCTCTTTTAGGAGGAAGACCAGGCAGTTCCTCAGGAAACCCTTCAGCAAATTCCCTCACAATAGGCATTTCTTCATGGTTGGTTTCTTCCTTGGACTCAATAATCTGATCCAGATACGCGTTCTCATTAGTCAGTAATATCCATGATTGAGATGATGGAGCTAAAGGAGATTCATCTTCCTCCTTACAATTGTAAAGAATCGGGGGTCGATTCTCCAAATGAAGTGTGATTTCCTTCTCCCGACAGTTTATGTGGGATATATATAAGGAAAGCCAATCCATGCCAAGAATTGCATCAAATTCCACTAGAGGGAGTATGATGAGGTTCTCCATGAAATTAAATACACATATTATGATAGAGGAAGAGTTATATTCATGGGATGCAGTTATTGCCTCATTTTCTGTACTCCCAGACATCTTCACTTCCATGATTTGTGGTGGTTCTGAGATTGTTCTACTAAACATTCGAGATATAAAAGAATGCGTAGAACCTAAATAAAAAATTATGTTCTCTATTCTTGAATGAATAACTAGCGTACCTGTCACAGATTCTTTGTCGGGGTTCACTTCGACAGAAGTGATGGAAAAAGCTCTTCCTTGCTGCTTTGGAGGTTGTTGGTTGCCTCCAAAAACCCTTGGATTAGGGAACTGATTTGCAAATGCCCTGTTTCTTTGCATTTTTAGAAATGAACAATGCGTTGAGGTTAGAACGGAGCATTCCTCTCCACTTTTGTAGCCGCAGGTCTTTCTTGCTGACAGTTAACAGCTAGGTTCCCTTCTCTTCCACACCTGAAACATTTCATCGTCCCTTTAAGTTAATTTCCAGGGTGCTTCTTTCTGCACTTTTGGAAAGTGGGGTGCTAGATCTTCTTAGAACCATTGGATTTATCCATCCAACCACCAGCATTGAATTCCGCCTTATTCTTCTTATCCCCCTGATACACCTATGATTCTCCGATCTCTATTTCAACCTTGAGGGCACATCCGACAATTTACTCATAGAAGTCGAAGTCACGGATTTTTAATGATTTTTGTAAGCTAGGATTCAACCCACCAATGAAGCGGTCAACTTTTCATTATTGGGTAACGAAAAAGACAGAAGTGTATCGTGAAATCCTTGTGAAGTTTTTCTCGTACGCTCCAATAGATTCTTCATCTTTTTTCTTGAGGTAAAGGAAGTCCCTTTCTATCTTAAGCCAGAGGGTGCGTGGAAAATATTTATCAAAAAACATCTTCCAAAAATACTTCCATTCCAACACCTCGATCTCCCCCTCAGGCTTCGTATTTTTTATCAACATCCACCATTGATCAGCTTCACCCTCCATACGATAATCCACCAGGAGGACCTTCTCTTGTTCAGAACATTTTAGGATGGAGAATATCTTTTCAATGGAGTTGATCCATTGTTCAGCGATCATGGGATCAGATGATCCACTAAAAGTATGAGGCCTTTGTCTCATGAAGCTCTCGATAGCAACTTGTTATTTCTTAGGGGGGCGGGGGTTTAACGTTCCTATTGGCCTGTGTTTCTATTCAAAACTTGAGTTATATGAGAGAGAAGCATGACAAAGTTCGTGATTCCTGCTCCCATTGGTTTGGGAATCTCATTAGTACAGTCATCACACTGATCTTCACAATGGTTGTTAGCCCGAGTCCTCCTATTACCGGCCATTGGCTGGAATAAAAGGAAAGTTAGGGGTAAGACATAAAGGGTAATCCAAAGACAAAAATTGATGACTTATAAATAATCTTTTATTTTCCTTGACTCATGAGTCTATAGGTTTCAATCTAGGATTTTCATGATCTACTTTCTAACATATATTCTTAGGGGTATTTTTTTGATTCCCTTAATAAGTGTTCATACTAAGCTTGTGAATTTATCAAAACATATCCCCTGGGAGTGTCGTATCCAAGAGTTCAGAAAGTCCCGTTGTCGTGCCCCAGTTCTCGTTCGAGTCTAGCTCAAAGCGGTGTTTTCGGGTTTTACCCCTAGGATACATCTGTGCCAGAGCCACCTCTACCTGCTCGTATCCAGACATGGATGTATTTGATTGATAAACCACTCACTCAGTACTTACCAAAACATAGGGATGTTTTTATTATACTTAGTCTTGTCTCTAAGGCTTTACTATGGTTTTCTAATCCTAATCCCAAAAATAATTAAACCTATCCTTTGATACCAACTATGGAAACCCTTCTTTTATTACAAACTTAAACATGATTTATTACATAAAACTTCACTTGATAAAACAAAAGAATATCAAGAGTTTTTTTGTATTTGGGGCTTAGTATCATTACATAAAAACTTGAAACATGAAATACAACATATTCATAGAAAACTTCCTTTACATGACCACTACATTCCCTCGTACTTAGTATTGCGTGGGATAACCTGAGGACATGCATAAGAAAAGGGTGAGCTATAAATCCCAGTAAGGGAATACACATGGAATAACATGAGGAGTACAATACATGTTAGAAATTAGTCATATCAATAGAGCACAAGAGAAACATGAACATAAACGCATGATAAATCATGATAATCATAACATATAAATATGGCGACAACACTTAACAAGGAATTAGCATGAGCCAAGGCTAATTGCACATGGAGCATGAGTAAATTATCATTGCACATGAAGCACGAGTAAACCCTCATTTCACTTGAATTATCATGAGTAAACACTCATTGCATATGATGTATCATGATACTATACTTTACCCAATTCATTGGAGCCCTATAAGGGTGCACCCTTCTTAAACATTTCATTTCATGCATAAGTGTGCTACATGGATCATAAAACATGGAGTCATAAAACATAATAATTTATACCATGATAAAGTAATGTGGAATTCACACATGAAACTTTATAATCAATAAGTAAATGTGCATAATGGTGAATACCCATGATGGAGAAATGGGCATGGCATTCACTACACACTGGCATTGGTTTAGAAAATCGGTGCGATTTCGGCAGCGTAACGGCGTGACATAAGAATTCATAAAAACGGTTGATGAGAGAGAAAGGGGTTACTCATCATATTTAAATTTAATGGAAAGTAATGAGGTTATATGGATACATTTCCCAACAATTGTAATGGAATTTAGATTAATGATACAAAGGTATTTCTTGAAAGTAAATGAGGAGAGAGAAGTTCCTTTCGGAATTTTGGCATAGTAACAGGTGTACATGGGAGGTGTTTAATGAGAGAGAAAGGGTCTCCCATCATTAAAACATAAAGAGGGATGTTTTAGAGAGGTGAAAAACCATACCCCAATATTCATAATCGAAATTAAAATGGAAAAACAACTTAAAGAAAATTGGAAAAAAATGAGAAAGGAAGAAAAAAACCCTTACTTGGAAGTGTGCTTCCAAAGGCTAGGGAGAGGCTTGTGAGAGGATTATTAGGAGCTTGGGGAACCTTGGGAGGATTCTAGAGAGAGTATGGAGGATTTTGGACGAACTCCAAAGGATTTTAGTGAGG
This sequence comes from Viscum album, assembly GCA_963277665.1. Taxonomy (NCBI): domain Eukaryota; kingdom Viridiplantae; phylum Streptophyta; class Magnoliopsida; order Santalales; family Viscaceae; genus Viscum; species Viscum album. The sequence goes on from OY728165.1 coordinate 4,588,182, forward strand.
AGGAAGTGGGAGTTTGGGTGGGTTTATATAGGAAAGGTGAGGGAATTCTTTATTATTTAGGTTTGGGTACCCTTACATTAAATTAATACAAAACACAAACCATCCCATGGTTTTTGCCCAAGGTTTTTGTAAAAGGGAAGAGGAAAAAAAATATTTTATAAGGACAAATTCCGAACTTCTTAAAATAATAGGGTTGGTTATGTGGAGGTGAGTCACACTCCCATGGAACACAATTTATAAAGACAAGGTGTTTAATAAGTCTTGATGGGTCCATTAATGCTTTTAAAAGTGAGTAAAACAAAAACAATATCACATTATTTTAATGTTAAAACATATATTGGCCAAACATAAATATTATAGTATTTTATTACATCACTATTTGGTCATTATGATGTTATAAAACACATTATATATTTAAACGGTTTTTAATTTTTACCCAAAAATTTGACTGTCTCAGAAAATTATGAAAAATTCACTCTTGGATAATTTCGACATCCTGATTCCAGAAATAACATTTATTTTATCTAAATAATTTTCTAAATATGTTAACTTTTACTTTTAAAATAAAAACCAACATTTATCGAAAATTCCCGGGTTTTGACAGGAATGGATTTAAAACCTTAATAAAAATTATAATTGCATTCATAAAATTATAATTTCATTTATATTTAGTAAAAAATAATTTAACAAAAATAATAATATTTTATTAAAATTTTATTTAATTCAAAAATCCTTTAATTTAATAAAATATAATTCTAAATTAAATAATAACTAAACATACTATTTGTACTTTAAAAACTATTTACAATTTATCAATAATGACAAGAAAGTATATTAATTATTATATAAAAAAAATAATGTACATGAACATAGTACTAGAAATTTGTTACATAACCCCTTAAAACAGTCACATAAGACCTAAGGATAAGGTGTGCGATGGTGACAGACTCTTGGGGTCGCTCAGATAACATCGCTCGAGTGGCAATATCTCTCAACTTCCACTTTTCTCGTAGACAGTCTCGTTCGAGCTTGAAATGATGAATCTCATCTTGGGCTAGGTCAAGAGAGAAGACCAAGGATGCCACCTCTTTTCCAAGCACTAAAAAATGGGATTTTTATGGATAAATTCTACTGGATGAGTCCATCACTTAATTTGTCTGAGTAAATTGGGTTCGTTAAAGCCTTACATTTATACTAATCATGTGACCACAGTTCAATGACTATAAAAGTAACAGTCATAATTCTTAACATAAAACCAAATAATTTGACATTTTATATAATCATTTTACATAAAGATACATTTAATTACATCAAGAGGGATTTACATTAATAAAACTTTGGGTCGTTACAAAACCAACATGGAAATATTCATATTTCCATGCATTATATTTGGAATCATTGATTCACATGAAATTTTTGTGCATGTGTGTGCTCAAATATTTGATTATTATACAGGGTTTAGTAATTTTACATTTCTATAATAACTTTTCTGATACATTCCCGCAAGACCTTTTGGTGGAATTTTATATGTATGGATTCATTTTTTTGGTTATTCTGTTATTTTTTATTGGTTATTTTTATCCTATGTGTATTTCCTTTTAGATTGGGTAACTAGGTCTAGAAAGATCACTCTGGATGTGTGAGACCCTTATATTATAGGGAATGTGAATAGAGTAATGATATATAATGTTTGTTACTACTTGTCCTAAATTATTATATCAATAATCATGATATAAAAGCATTATAAGATATTATTTTGATGTTGTAATAGTATGCGACCATAGAGACCATCGGTAGAGTGCTAGGAGGGTGGGGATGAGCATGACCCACTGACAATTGATCTAGAACACCCTATTTCACTAACTCCTCCTCTTTATTTGTAGATATAAGATATTTTTCTTATGGTTATTCATTATATGGGATACATGACTCCAGGATTTGGTCCATCCATGTCATAGTTTACCAAAGAGTTTCAGATGAATCATCCAAAACTATTAATTTTAGAGGCCTATTGATTTTTGGGTTGAATCACTACTAACCATCTTCTTCCATATTAATATATCCCCCAGAGAGGAGGGTGAAACTTTCTACACATATGATATGAGGATTATCCAAGAATCAGTGGGATATGATATTATATGAATATTAGTATGTGAGGAATCCCTATAATGATTTTTAGTCTCATTTCATCAATCAGTTCTTTTCCATGATTCTAAGAGTTGATAAGGCCCATGAGTTTATGCATCTCATTCAGGGAATCATTTTAGTGATCGATTATATCACCTTTACAAATATATTTTTATATTTTTCACCCATGTTGGAAGGTAATGAGATTTTCAGGGTTCACCATTATTTATATTGATTGTTTCATCTAATTTGTTATGAAGTGATCTTTTTATTTTTAACTTATATTACTAAGGCAGTGAAACAGACCCTTATCTCAGAGAGGGATCTGTTTGGGAGGGTTATACCAAAGTAGACTTGTTTATATTCAAGAATAAAGAGTGAATGATCTAGAAGTAATAAGTATAAATTTTTTATTCGTTTTAGAGTGGTGATAGGTAGGACAGTAATTATAATGGTTCATTCTCTTACCCATGAATAAGGACGCCTCCTATATATTATTAGTAGATGGACTGGGACATACCCAACTAAAGTGTCATTCGTCACCTAATGAGTTCCATTCATATGGTATGATGGGACATGAAATTTTTTTCTATTATAATTTTTCTAGATTCGTAGTGGTTGTGTAAATTTCTAAGATCAATGGTCCAGTGTTAGATTTGGTACATTACCGCATGGTAGTAATTAGACTTATTCTTTCAATTCTTGGCATGAAGCAAGATACAAAGTCCTCCAATACAGGAAGTAGAGTGGTTCACCTTAAGGTTAAAGATGAGAATTTAGGTACATGATCATGATAATTTCATGATATTAAGATTATTTATACCATTCACGGTGAGGGGTCATCAACTATATGAGGTACAATTTTTGTGGCATCTAGCCTATAATTTTTTTTCTAATATAGGTTCTTCACAATCATTTTTCTCAAAAAAAAATTGTAGATGATATGGGTTTAGATGTAGAGTATCTATTTCGGATGATGAATTTTGATATGAACATTGGGGTACGGTTTGGGGTTAGTTAGAGGATTCCATGTTACAGAAACATGATTAGTGGCTTTGGGAATCTTTGGAATTTTTATATATTAGAGATGCATAGTTTTGAGATTATTATTTTTATGGATTGGATAAAGTAATATTAATACCTCATAGATTTATATCATCTAAAGGTATATTTAACTTATGTGGAGGGTGTAAATTATTCCTTTGTTTGAGAGTGGTAAATATAGGCAGGATGTTTGGAACTTGAGAATCAGTACTTAGGGATGATTCATGCCTTATTTTATAGTGTTGTCTAGAGAGAAAAAGAGATATGATAGTTAGTATTTTCTTTTTATATTGACTAGTTTGAGGATTTATTTTTTGAGTAATTATTTGTATTTCAATCTGATATAGAGGTTGATCATACTATTAATATAATTCTAGGTATGAATCCAATGTCAATTTCTCTATAAATGATGGATCTTATAAATCTTAGAGAGTTGAATATTTTTATAGAGGACTTCAAGGTGAAGGGATTCATTAGCCAGATAATTTCCCCGTAGGTTGATCCAATTTTATTTTCCAATAATTATGATGGTTGGTTGTTCATGTATGTGAATTACAAGATTTTGAACTAAGTAACGATAAAAAACTAATATCCTCTTCCTCTTATCGATTATTTTTTTTGATCAGCTGAGGGGAGATAGGTGATTCTTTAAGATAAAATTGAGAATATGATATCACCTATTTTAAGTGAAGTTTTCTAATATTCCTTTACATTATTTTAGGAGAATTTATTTTTTATAATAGTTTCTTTTGATACTATTTGTCTTGGGAAATACACAAATAATGTTTTTGGACACGATGAATAGGGTCCTCCTTCTGTATTTGAATTCATTTGTGATCTTTTTATTGATGATATTTTAGTATATTTATATATGTGGGAGGAACATTCTCAATATATATAGATTTTCATGATTAAATTGAGATATAATCAACTATATAAAAGACTATTGAAGTGATATTTTTAGATTACAGTGGCCCTCTTCTTAGTGAACATTATATTTGATATATGTATATCAGGGACCTTGAGAAGGCCAAGGTTGAGGTTTCTTAGGAGTGATCCAAGTAAATTTTTTTAAATTCATATTTATATATGACTAATAGGGTACTAGAGGATATTAATTCTTGACATTTCTTAGTCAGTATCACTACTGTTGTCCCTGAGTAAGAATGGTTGAAGTTTGATTGGTTCGATTCTTGTGAGGGAGCCCTCCGGGAGATGAAGGGATGGTTGGCATGCTTGGAATAAGCTAATTAAAGACTATAATCTATATTTTGATGAATCAAGATATGTGATTAGAGTAAATATTGTGTATAATAAGTGAGTAGTCACATATGGTTCTAGGCAGTTGAGGCAATAGAGTGGAATTACATGACACATGATTTAAGCCAATATTGTTAGACATGTGTGGAGATGTTAGAATCATTACTTATTGGGTGAGAGGTTTATGTTGTGTATGATCTATAATAGCCTCATGTGTATATTTTCAAAAAATAGACTAAACCCTAAATAGGGAATATGGGTAGAGTACCTCAAATTCATGGTCTTTGATTTGGCATACACCCTTGGAAAATAGAATATTATGGTTGATGCATTGAGTAGGATGAATTGGGATTGGGTAGTTTACAAGTTTAGTAGTGAGTGGAATTTGATGAGCCTCTTTGCTCATATTAATCTTTATTTATTCGAGAATCGTGGCATAAAAACCCTCATGACCCTTACTATTACCTCTTCACAAATCGATAGATTGAAGGAGAGTTCGTTTTCCAACATCGATTACTGTATTATCAAGGAAAATATTTATGGTGAAGATAGACTATTATATTTTAACTAATATGATGATGGGGTTATTTATATTAAAAGTAGATTTATGGTCTCTATAAGCATGGGTGAGGTGATAATTATTGATTTAAATTCCTCGATATGACCTATTTAACCAGGGAATCCCATGTTGTATCATGAATCTATAGTCAGTATTGGTAGCCTAAGATGATGAAGGGCATGGAATGATTTGATTCATATTACTTCAACTATCAGCAGATGAATGATAAGAACTGGAGATCTATATTTATTCCTTAACCTCTACCCATTCCCAATTATAAATGAGAAGACGTGATAATGAAATTTTTAAAAAGGCTATTAAGGTAACCTCATGAAAGTGATATTGTATGGGATATTATTTATTTTTGGAAGAAAGAGGGTCATTTCTTTACAATCAAATGAATACAGTTAGTTAATATGATGAGCATGTTATAAATTTGAGAGATAATGAAATTTAATAAGTCACATTTGAGTATTGTATCTATTGAGAAAGCATGCTTTACTTCATGTTTCTGTCTTGTATTTTATAAGATATTGGATAACCAGGTGAACTTGATCATAATATACCATCATTATACCAAAGGGTGATTTGAATATACTATTTAGGTGTTGGAAGACATGATTTGATCATGTTCCCTATATTTTGGTGATTTATTGGAGAACCTAATCATTCTTACAAATTTCAACTATAATAATATATATTAAGTGTTTATTTAGATGAATTATTTTGCATCCTTGTGAGGTAGGACATATTGATCACCTCTATGATGGATCGAGTCTTGTAAGTCTTCTATTATCATCCTTAGTCTTGAGAAAGAGATTTTTGATAAATTTTGATTAATTAGAAATAAGCTATAAGTCACTCATGGTAGGAAACAATCATATCTAGAATGACTACATTGAACTCTATTGTTTGTGGTGGCTGACTAGGTTTTCCTTAGAGTGACACCGCATTTGGGGAAATGGTGGATATTTTACCAATAGAAGTTATTCCCTAGGTACATGAGGCTATTTAAGGTTATGAAGAGGATATGTACTATAACATTATTATTAAGGCTTCCTCATATATTTATTAATATGAAAGATATATTCCATGTATATCATCTTTCAATATAACACCATGATCCTTCTTATATTCGAAATATTAATGGTTAAGAGATGGAATCTAAAGAGTCATTCAAGAAAAAATCAATTTATATAGTGTGTTGGATTGAAAATATCTTACTTCAGAAAATGGTACCCCTAGTACACATTCAGTGGAAACACAGGTCTATCCAGGAGGAGACTTCGGAATGAGAGGATGATATGAAATCTTAGTGGATAAATCTTTTCACTAGTGATCCTCAATGATTCATCTTATATAAAATATTATTTTTATGGGGATATTATAACACCCCACATATTTTAAGGTAGAAATATATTTTTTTTAAACCAAACAATGTCAGATTTAATGGTTTCATACCATTGGATAATTTGAAAAAGGAATGAGTTAGATTTATAAGGGGTTATACTTGATGTAGTATCCATCCTCATGAGAATAGATAATACTAGGTACCTAGTGTAGTAGAGAAAGTAGTAGAAGTCCATAGATAGAGAGGAGGACCTAGAAGGATACCTAGAACCTAGTGGCCCCATTGAGGGTACAGATTCCGTACCAGGTAACTGGTGATGGGGGGATTGGGTAACTGGTAGGTCCCTATCCAATTTTTTTAAAAGATTTAATTTCATTAATAAAATATCATAATATTATTAATAAATTAGCCCCCATATTTGTTTCTCTTTAGTTGTGCGAACCCTCTTCATTTCTCCCTTTATTAATATTATTCAATGTGTGGAATCTCCTCTGATTGAGCCCCAATTCATAGATCTCCTATATCATTTGGATTTTTAGAGGTGAATCTATCAATACACTTCTATGTATTTTCAATTTCACTAACTTTTAAAAACATCTTCATTGTATATCCCTAATTTAGGTGTTTATATCAGATTTTAGGAAATCCTTTAATTAAATTCAACTCATTTAATGATCATTGAGGAGAGGGTGTCTACTAATTTATGGTAGGTTGTTCCTAAAAATAATTATTATTTTATATTAGTTTTAATGTGATTTCAAATAAATATGATTGTTGGGAATATTATAATGTACTTTAATGAGACCAATATTGATTTATTTATATCTAATGGGAATAATTATGAGGGATAATGTTTTCAGTGGTATTTTATGTGTTAAAATTAATTCAATTGTATCTAATGACTATGAACTTTATGTAAAGTGAAATGAACCTTTTACTTTAGAACCAATGTGTTGTTATTTGAGTTAAGCATTGACATAGTGGACCTCAATAGATTTCTTATAGACTCTTTTGATAATGGATTGAAAATTTAAAAAGTTTTTATCATGATTGTTTCCTATTAATTGTGTATGTGTCTTACGTATAACTAATTATCTTACATTAACATGCTTGAAAGGTATGGGTTTCCCAGCTTTGATATTTATGGCTCCAAGTGGCAGTACCCTAGATAGAGAATATTGATTAGGGATTGTGAGTGTGAGACATAACCATATATTAAATTGAGAAGGTGTTAAACTTTCTTCCTATATTATTATGAATTATTCATGATATGTTTGTTTATATGTTTGTTATGCCATTAAATAGTTTTATTTATGGGACAACATACACTATTGTACTAGTTTTTATATGATTTATAACATCATGACACTTTCTTATGTGTTTGTTTCGAGTATGTGATGACTTTAACAGTTCTCAGTTATATCCTAGGTAATGAAATGACATGCCATTTTATATTGACCAAATTATGGTGTATTTTGGAATTCCCGTTCTAATATTATTGGTCCCACTACTAAGGTATTGCCTATGGAACAAGATGACATAACCTTTTATATTAATGATACTTATTCATAGGGATGGCATGCCTAGGGTGATATTATTGGTTATGGTATGGAAAATACTTCCCATTTTTCTTATGTTTTTATGATGAGGTACAATGTGTCCATTATATGATAAGAGTATAGCTTGGGATGTAATTCTCATCATTGGTGGTATTGTTATAGTGGGATGTAATTCCCACATGTCCCTGGAACATAATACCCCCTTGGCCTGGATGTTGATAAACGCATGGGATGTACTGTCTATTTTCCTTGTTATGGTATTAGACATGGGATGATATAACCACATGTTATATATTATTCTATTATGAAATGTCATGGAATCAAGTTTATTTCATATGTTATGGGATATAATTCATATTCAAGCATTTTTATTATTATGGAAAGAATGTCATGTTCATCCTTTGATTTATACGGTGATATATTCATATTTATACCATCTATGGGCTTGGAAGGTATGATCTCTCACTGTGTTAGATTATTATCACCCAAGATTGTGGCATATGTTGTTAGATTTTATGTTTGTTTATGATTACTAGAATATCACCACATGCATATACTTACATATTATAGATTTCTTTAGGGACCTAATTAGTGGTGGATAATAATTTTTTACTCACACCCTACACAAGAATCTCAATTCATGTATAAGAATTTTGATTAGGGATGTTGTTATGGGGTAGGGCCCTATATTTTATGGGTGATCTAGAGTTTCTTGTTCGAAGTTGGAATACAAGATTGATTAGATCCTCAAACCCATATTTTTTAGTTGTATCTGTTATTTTTTATATTTTTTATCATGTTTAATATAATATATTCTTGTAAGATCTAGTGCATTTTTAATGTATTATATGGAATTACAATAGTTCATTTTTTTAAAATAAAAGGTGATTTATTTCATTTATCACTGGCTTATATTTTTGGTGTACATGTTTTATCCATCTATTTTGATGGAAATTTATTATTATTGCATCCACTATTATTTATATTTTTTGGTCTAGAGGATATAATATCCCCACCACATGTATAGACTCAGAATACTAGTTAGAAACATATGACATATGGGTAGACACACAAGAGTTCACATAATTTCACCGGTAAAAAAAAGATATGAGTGTGCCGGATTAGGACATTACAACTTGCACTGAATAGGGAAACTCATATCATGAATAAGAAAACTATGTTAGGGTTCAATTTAGTGAAGTGAATTTTTTGATTTAAAACTATAATCAATATATAGTGAAATAATTAGGATTACAACAGTGATATAAATATTTTTTTAACAATAACCATAAATAAAATATATAAAATAATTCATTTAATGTAATAATTTTGTTTTATAAATTTTTTGAAAATACTTTAAAAATATAAATTAATTAAATCATAATTCTAAAAACATATAATAACTAAAACATAAAACTATTAAATAATTCAAAATAATCGATAAAACCAATACATATATATATATATATATAATGGAAAAAAATATCAATTAATCAATCCTAGAATGAAAACAATCACTGAGTTCTTTATCAATATATATGATTTTTTTTTATTTTTGGGAATTGATCTATTGTCAAAAATAAATATTAAACAAGTATAATATCCACTAAAACATATTTCACATGATGATTTAGTACACTCACTATGATCATTGTTTTATAATTTTAAGGAAAAACACTTAAAGTGGTTGAATGTGAAATCTAAAAAAACCTTATATCATACTTACCAACAAAATTAAAACCAAACGTCAAAACATCGAAAGAAAAGTATCAATAAGTTTCATTGGTTCTTAATCAAGGAGTATTATAGTGATATTTTCATGATAAATTCAGGATATTAACCTCGGGATTGATCCAATTTATTTTTTAATAGTAGAGGATATGATATAGAAAACTAGAAAGAAGTAATCATATGTGAATAAATTTGGTTTCACATTTATATTAATATATTCAACATATAAGTCAAAACATTGCATGAGTACTTCATTGAGGACCTAAGGTAATATCTCCCACTCTATTTTGGATTTATCCTTTGGTGATGACCTGAATTTTATTATTTTTACATAGCCTCTATACATTCTTTATTCTAAGGATTTACAAAAAATTTAAGGAGGGATTTCATGATTTTAGAAAAAGAAATTTTGGGGGTAAAAAAAATTTCATGAGTCTTGACCTTCCAAGACACCACATATAGTATTTGATGTTGGATCATCATGTTTTAGCTGTAATGATTTCTTTTATACCAGAGTTCATCATACTATTTAATGACTATATTACAAGTCTTCATTACTAAAATGGACTTACCCACTAACCTGGTAACCATTGGTTTAGCAAAATTGGAGTTTTCTTTTCATCCCATGAGTTATTTTATAACCCTAATAGTCATTTGTTTCTTTTTCCTGTTTTATAATACAGGAGAAAAAAATAATTTTCTTGTATTTATTATTCATTTTCTAATGATTTCCAAGGGGAATCATATAATTCATTTTTATCATCATTTGAATCATCAGTCTTCACATATTGATTAGCCTTCGATGATTAACCCAACTTTGAATCTGCATCATGTAGATGGTTATTCCTTTTTCCAGATATCATAAATGATCACCCAACATAATTTTTATAAACTATAGATTCATTAAAATTCTCAATTTGGTTTCATAACTCAATTTTAGGGGTTCTCGAAATCCAAATTTAGTTTATTCGATTTATTCTCATAAGGCAGGATTATGTGATCTATTGTCTTTTCAATGATACATAAGCAAAGTTCATATTCTGAGATTAACTCCTTCTCAGTAGGTGATTTTAAAGAAATGATATATTTCAGTAATACTGAATCACCCAAACATATGTATCCAACTTGAAGACTAGAGGATACAACTCTCATCTTAGATACTCAAACATCAGACATTAACACTGCAACATACAATAGAGTATAATGTTCCCCTATCTCTTCAAATAACAATAAACACAAAATTGGTAATTCACTTTTAGTGTTTTTTGGGAAGTTGACTACAACCTAGTATCTACAAGCCTATATATGTCTCTATACTAACAAGAATTAATTTCATCATATGATCCTACATTAATAAGACTTGAGTAACCATCAAGACCAAGATTATAATACTATTATTGGTGACGTATCTAATTGTAAATAGAGTGTTATTATATCTAAGCCTCATATCTAACTTGTTACTTTCAAAGGTATTTCATTATTATTTTAATGAAGATCAAATACAGGGGAGGTTTTTAAATATCAACTTCAAATTAATGAAAAATTTCACATATAATAATAATTTTTACATAAAATAGGAAAATAAAATTTTAGGGAAACTATCTCCCAATATACCAACAATATTTGGAGAAGGGTGTTGTCCAAAAAAGTTATGTCCTCCTCTAACACTCCCTCTAAAGTATCCTCCCCACATTATATATCCTTATTTTTTATCTACCACATTTTTTATTGGAAACTATGAAAGTATACTCAGAAGAATATATATTTATTAAATATTGATGTGTGAATGATATTAAATTTCTAAAAGTGTTTAATCCACACCCACTTGTTGGTGTAAGGTTCTCAATGGTAATTTCCCTTGAGTATTTCACTAAGATGTTGGGAATACCAAACACCAAATTCTAACATTCTCACAATATCGATGTTGGGAAAATATCTCAGGATAGTATCAGATTTAGGTGATTAACTAAACTATCACTATAACAAAAATTTGGGTTTATCCAGCAGATTCCTTTATTGTTTTCTGTCCTTTCACAGTGCTAACTAAAAGAGTTGATGAAGACCCCTTTATTAGTGCCATAAAAAAGTTATGATAAAGGTTCCTTTTATCAGTGCTAAAAAAATCACCAATAAATGGGGGCCTTTATCAGTGCTAATAAAAAATCACTAATAATGGCCCTTCTTTGTCAATGTTAGAAAAAAAGTGTTAATAAATACCAACCTTTGTCAATAAGTTTTTAGTTGTGTTTATAATGCCCTCTATTATTGTTTTTTACAAGCACTGATAAATTGTATATTTTATAAAAATAATTTCATGTCATTAAAAATAATATATAAATATAGAATTATATTTATATAAATATAAATATAGAATTATATTTATATTTATATTTATATAAATATAATATAACTTATTAAATATGATTTATATAAGGCCAAATACACATTCACACATAATATATAAGATATTTAGTGAAAATAGATTAAAAATAATATTAATTAATAATTTTCTAATTATTATTGAGTAGCAAAAATTTAATAATAATTTGATGACATAAAAATTCAATAAATGAATTAATGACATATGAGAAGTTGGAAACGTTACTTGAAATTAAAATGGAAAAACGTTTTATTAGGGTATCTGTTTAAGCTCTACCAATTATCAAATCAATAATTGTGAAGATATCTACACCATATTAACTTTTGGGGACTATGGTATCTATTTTTTAGAGGTCAAGAAATAGCCATAATGACACCAAAATAGATATTATATTTGGGATACCATAATTTTTTAATATTTTATAGTATTTTAGCTTTTTTTAAGAGGGTATTTTTTTCATTTTTCAATGATGATTGGATTTATTCCCTGGGATTACATTCATTTTGAAATTTTATCCATTTTTATATTTTAGTTTTATTTATAATTAAAGATGTGCATGTTTTATTATATTTAATTATAATAATATAATTATAAAAATAAATATTTAAACATATTTACATGAAAATTTATTGCTAAATATATAAACCAATTGGAAAAAATATTTATTATCAATTTTATTTAAAATAAAAAACTATCCATTTTATTTATCTTATAAAAATGCATTTATTTGAATATATATATCTATACATTTAATGTTTGAATATAAAAATTTGTTTGTCAATAAACAAATATATATTTATATTTGTATTATAATATAAGTAAATAAAAACTTATATACGTAAATATTTGTATTTATATGTGAGAAATATAAATGTATACATGTGTGTGTAAATATGTGTGTGTGTGTGTGTATCGTTATTATGTATATATATCATTTATAAATGTATTTTAATAAGTAAATCATTATCATTATCATTAAATATAGTATATAAACATATTTCACAGTAAATATTTATAAATAAATTAATAAAAAATAATATATAAATATACAATTATATGTGAATATGTCTAAATACATATTTTTAAATATATAAAAATATAAATATATATGTAATTTATAAAATTTATATCTAAATATAATATATATACATATTTTCTAAAAATGTATTTAAAACAATATCTAACCATTTTTTTACATTATAATAATATTTTAATATATATATATACTTATAAAAACATATATATAATGTTTATATATACATATGTGTGTGTATTAAAAAATAGATATATATTTATATTTATATTAAAATATTTTAACATTTATATTTATATATAATATATTTAAATAAATATATGTCTATATAGATCACTTAAAAACACAAACATATATTTTAAATATTTCTTTAAAAATAATTTTATAAATATATGAATAAAAATATATATGTAAATATATATATAAACATAAATATCATAAAATATACAATAAAAAATCATGGTGAAATGATAAAGTAATTCTAGTTCTAAAAGAGATGTACAATGAACAAATCCAGATGAGTATGGGTGGTGAACAATAGTCTGGAATTTGTAAAAGCACTAAAAGAGGTCCATTCTAAGCACTGGAAAAGTGGGATGTTCAAAATTGGGATACAGGTGGGGTGGGGGAACATGGGTTAAAATTGCAGACAAAGAGGGGGAAAGAACTAACAAAGAGATCGGGGTGAAGATGTCCAAAAAATAATAATTTGTTTATACCTTTATCAACACTTCTATAATGCTTATAAATGGTTACTTTTTGAGTTCGAAAAATCATTGATAAAGGCCCCATTTATTAGTTCTTTTTTAGCACAGATAAAGGGATTCTTTTAACAACACTTAGATTAAGAATGATATGAAAGAGTTCTTAAATCCAATTTTTAGTGTTGTTAAAATCATGACCCGGAGTAGTAGATCTAATCATCCCACTTATTTATAAAAAACCATTAGTGTGATTCACAATGATTTGATCTCACTGTTTTTATCAAAATACACATTGATTCGATCAAAAAAAGTTTGCTTTTGAAGGATAGAAACTGATCGGATTTCAAGTTTCAAAATCCCACAATCGTGACTTATCTCATCATTAGTCAGTTTATTAAAAAATTCTTTATTTTTCTTATTTTTTTGGGGTTTTATGTTTATAATCTATATATATATATAATATTAATTTTTATACTAAAAATATATATTTTAAAATAATTTTGAATTAATTTTCTCATATATATATTTTTATAGAAACCCCACTTACCAAGGATATTTTTTATAAAGTGGGGGTCCTTGAGAGTTATATCATATTTCTAATGTGGGATTCCAAATTTTTTTTCTCCACCTCGACAATCCATGCTACCAAAAGAGGTGGGCCTCACCAAAACACTTTTATTTATTTTTTATTAATAAAATTATAACAATCCCCCACTATTATTCTTAAATATGAACTCTCCATATCACAAATAAATTGTTATACATAATCGTTGTATATTTCGATTTATACATTTTTTTAGTATCAATATCTAAAAGTATTATTAGATTTAAATTTTTTCGAAACATATAACTTGTTAATATTATCGATATACTGAAGATATCATACAAAAAATGATCTTTCGATCCAAAATATCATTTTAAATCACTTTGATGGCCATTTTATTATATCCTTTTTGGAAATTCTCTAATGAGTAAACCCATTAAATCCTATAAGAAGAAACACCACTTACAATTAAACACAGGAAAAATTTGAAAATGTGTTTCTAAAATTATAACATATAACTCATTATGTCATAATATTTTGATAAGAGTATATAACTTAACCTCTAGTCATAACAAATGATATTGACACCATGTAGTTAGAGATATAATTTTCAATATCAACAACCATCTTCATAACTTGTTTTTATCAATTAAACAGTTTGATTAGAATCTACCCAAGGAAAGTTTTGATTTTATATTAAAAAATGATTTATTAATTGGATTTTAACAGCATCTATTTATTATTTTTATAAATTATCTCTCTCGTCATAGATTTTTTAAATGAATATTCATGGTTTTTACATGATCTCATATAGAAAATTGTTCTTATACCATCATGTAAGAATTATCTCACATAATTATGTCTCAAACATATATATCATGTCTTTAAATTTTACATGAAACACTATGTTTTTGATAAAATTATCCACTCTCATAATTGATATATATAAGAGGAATAAGAATATGCCACAATCTAAAATCCAATAATAGATTCTTATCTATTCATCTTCTATTCCACATATTGCTAATATGATAAACTATATCTCCATTTTCAAATGCGAAATACATATTTTTTTCTTTCTCTCCCAAGAAATAGTACAACCACCAAACATAAATAACCATCTAGATTTGGATTGATTATCATCAATACTAGTAATACAACTTGCATCGGTGTATCATTCTACTACAACTGGACAATCATTTTAGTATAAACTTAAATCCGTAGACTTTTTCAAGTATCCTAGGATTTTCATTATTCATTTCCAATAATCCAAACCTGGATTAGTTTTATATTTAATCATTCTAAATATTAAAAAATAAATATCAGTTCTAGTACATTTCATTTCAAAAATTAAGGATCCAATTTCACTTGAAGACTCATGTTATTCTACGACTCTTCTTGTATTCATAAATAGTTTAACACTGGAATAAAATGGATTATTAGCATCGATGAAACCATGATGATCAAATTTATTGAAAATTTTTTCTTTAAAATGAGAAAAACTTAAATAAAAAACCCCACTATATTTTCTAGCTTTAGTACATAGAACAGTATATACTATTACAAGTTTATTAACATTAAAAATAGTGGATAAATAATTATATTTCGAATTTACACTAATCATATTGGGTCTAAAAAACATATCATCCACATATAAACACAAAATAACCCAATGTTGTTTGTTAAACAGAGAATAAAAACATTTATCCACATTACTATGAGTAAGGAAATTAGATATATTAACAGAATCTAATTTTTCATGTCATTTATTTGGAGATTATTTAAATCCATAAAGATATTTAACAAGTTTACATACTTTCTTTTCATTAAATTTTAAAACAAACCATTTTGGTTATTCCTTGTAAATATCATTGTTTAATATTCCATTAAAAAATGTAGTTTTGATATAAATTTTATGGACATACAAATTAGTAATTGATACTGATGTAAACAAAATACTTTTTGATGTAATCTAAGCTACATGAGTATAAGTATAAAAATAATCAATTATTTATTTTTTGTATGAAACATTTGGAAAATAGTCTTTCTCTAAATTCATGAATTTTAACATTAGAATAAATCTTTTTTTGAAGAACCATTTAAAAATGATAGGTTCTGAACCTCTTGGTAATTCCATAATGACACATGTTGTAATGTCCCAACCTTAGTGCCACTAAACTGGTGCCTTGAGTTGTTTCACCACACAACGTTAAGGGTGCCTCCCCATACTCCAGAGGTTTCTAATAATAAGTGAGGTTCTAAAGGTGGAAAATAGGGAGTCTATACCCATGTATTAGAGTAAAAAAAGCGAAAATAGTAGATATCATTCATATAAGTAATAAACAGAGTTCATAAGAAGTAAATAAATGAAATAGAACATGTTTTAATAATAAATGAAATGTAATAAAATCCAGAACATCCATGTTATAAATACATCACTTGTTACCCTCTAGATTGACCATACATGCATGGGTACATAAAATAAACTAAAATAAAATTATAAGTCTCTACAATTACCTCTGATCTAGACCACATACCCACTCTCCACATACAAAACTGGCCCATCATGCTCGATCCGACTCGGGCCACAGTCCAACTTGTTCCGTCAATCAAGTGAACGTATGCTCGGGTAACCCATTTCAATGGCATCCCGAGAAGGGTGTAAGTAAAAAAATTAGTAGGTATCCACAAATATGGTCCCATAAAATTCCAGTAGAAGTTAAATGTAAGTATATGTGAGCTATGCTATTGGATAACAAAAAAAATAAAACAATAACTAACCGCTGGAAAAAAGAACAAGTCCACAACTGATCCTTGACTTCATGATCCCACTCATCAAGACATAGTCTCATCTTATAAATGTATATATATTCATGTATATTTGTATATCCCCATAAATACATAAATATATATATTTACCCTTTCTAACATATAAAATTATATAATAAAGGATGTAAAACATAAATAACTCAATACACAGCGGATCCCTAGATCCATGATCCAGTCAACTAGACATCATGTGAGTAGAGCATTGATCTGGATGTCTTACCAATCATGTTTTGTATAGTTAAGTTGATCATTGGGTCCATAATTCCGATCAACAATACCTACTATGTCCATCATTGGATATAAATCTATGAAATCTATGTCACCATAGGGGGATACATGTACAAGCCTTGGGATCACCCAAACATTTCTCCAATAAAAAATATAAAGAATGTTGTATACTAACATAAAATCCTATAAATGGTCTCTGAGCTCGATGTCATTCCACTCGAGAAATGTAAATCCATTCTGATGTCTGGCCCCTAGGACCTGGTCTATAGGTAGTCAGAACATTGGAGCTGAGATGAACCCTAATGGGTTGAACCCTAGGTGATCTATAAGGAATGCTCTCTCAATACATGTACATTATCAATATCTATTCATATAAATGGATTATCAGACCTATCACCAAGAAGTACCTTGGGGTTATGTAATAATGGTGTGTCCACCCAACCCTTGGGATAATCCTAGGTGTCACTCGTGGAGAGTGTAATCATCCATCGAGTATATCAACAATGCAGAGAACCATGTCATGTAGCACAATCATGTTATCAATTAAGGACAACATAACCATGACCACCCATCAAGAGAGAATAATCATCAATGAGTATATACCACATAAATGGTGAGGAGAACGTTATCCACCACCATGATCATGTAATTGATTAGGGAGAGTGTCATCATCCCCATATCTTTAGTGTCACAATCAAAATGGATTCCATCCTTGAATATCATAATCAATAAAGATCAAAATCCAGATCATGGGAATTACATATGATCATCCCAATAATAATGTAATAATTTATAAAAA
Organism: Viscum album; assembly: GCA_963277665.1. Lineage (NCBI taxonomy): Eukaryota > Viridiplantae > Streptophyta > Magnoliopsida > Santalales > Viscaceae > Viscum > Viscum album. The sequence continues at coordinate 4,606,330 of OY728165.1, forward strand.
TTGTAGAAGTTGTATCTTAGGAAATACTTCTAAGAATCCCAATAATAATATAATAATAAAATAAAATGCTCAGAATCTGGACCCCAAGAAATATATATGGGTATCCCAATAAAGTAAGGCGTACCACATTTGGTTCGAGGGCTAACTATCTAGAATAACCCCCATAGCTACATCAACATTAATAAATTGAAAGCACAACTAAAATAGTGAGGGTGGTCGAATGCCAAACCCACCCCTATGTCCATAGACTCATGTCTTAAAAGTTTGGTGCAGGTTCTAAGGTTAAATACACTACCATATCTGCCCAAACCCATAATTCACTAGCTCAGGTTCATTCAAGCACTGGGCACCCATCGGGTCACCTAGATCAAACATTGTAGAGGCGTCCAACCCAGGATCCTCAAGCATCTCACGATACTCAATTTATCCTCGATGCCTCGTCTACCATGAAGGAAAATTTTTCATTTCATTACAAGTCATTGGAAAACATGCCTACAGTACTTACTGAATCCATTGGTCCATGACTCACGCATGACCACTTACCGATTTAGGATTTAAGATATACCACATGTAATCGATGTGTACCATTATTACTTGACTTACACTCTCAAAATTCATCCACTATATATTCAGATGACCATGATACATGGAACATTATCCTCATCAAGTTAGGATCCCCATTATAATTCCTATTTAAAATTGGATATCTTTCTTGTGCCACAATAATTCTAGGACCTCTGGTTACCCAACTTCATTCCAATCGTGAGTGTATACCCTTTCTCTAACTACATCAGTAATAGAGAAAACACTGTTTAATAGGTTCAGGATCCTGAATAGTCCTTCCTACTAAGTCCACTCTCAAAAAACAACCACCGTAAATTCTTCCTCAAATTCGTGAGGCATCTCACCATTCTGACATTGAAAACCCAAGCACCTACCATGCATCGGTTGGAAATGATCATACAAAGAATCTCATCACCATAAAAGGAATCTATAAAATTAGGGAAACTCAACCGACAAGATTCACACAATTAAATGGATTTTCAACCTACATGGGTTTGAATCAAAACTAAGGGCCTCTTAGTCTCCCACCTATCCCTACCACTCTAGTATCATAATAGGGTCACTATGTGTAACCACCTATACCAAAGATAAGAACTCTTTAATATAAAGATAAAATAAAGCTATGAGGGTCAGAACTTTCAAGAATCGTCATAATAGGGATATAATTATTATTGACCATCCTTATAAGGATTTATCCTTAGAGGCCACAATGTAAATGTTGGATGAATGATAAATTGAGACTCCTCAAGAGTTTGTACACAGTAATACCTAATGTTTGTCCAGTTTTCTAAAAACATTTATGTTTTCATCGACATCGTAGAAGATACCGGAATATATCCCCCAAAACAACGTATCTGCTGCTGATGTTGACCTACAAGGGTTTGAGGTATGCACACAATGCCATCTTAATGATTCAAATCATATCATAAGAACATGTTTGGGTTAAGTAGAATGTCCATCCAATATATGGAGGAAAACAATTTATAGCTTGTTATAAAAACAATAAATAACTGAACCTATGTAATAGAACCCTATGATGGGTTCATCACTTGGGAATCACATTCCCTATTGATATAATATGGTTACTAAACCTCTTGTACATGAAGACCGAGTCATCATTTTCACCATCAAACGTCTCAATGTAGATCCACATCACCTTCCATCACAATGATATATATATATATATGAAAGATTAGAAAATTGAGTAGAATTACAAAAATAACTTATATATGAAGTCACCATTTAGGTTTTTGTTGAAACATTGAACAATTGGCCTATGTAGTTAGTAATAATCAAACACTAGGAGTCCTATAATATGTGGACCATATGTGCAAGTATGATGCATGAGACACCTCTTACCCTTTCCATCCAAGATTCAAAGTAAATTATTGATATCTTTCAAATGGGACAAGATCCAAAAATCTCTTATAAATCATAAACTCTACCCAAAATGTGAATCACTAAAATAGAAAATCATATACAACTATAACATCACATATCAAGAACAACAATCCCATTTCACTGGAAACAACGACTTCTTACCAAAAAAAAGTGTGCTCGATGCACCAGTATGATATCCATAATAGGTTCTAAGACATTATTAATACTCTTATACACCATATCCCAAATAGTAATAAAAAAGAAAATAAATACCTCTGATACCAATTTCAAACATTCCATACCAAGTAACACTAAACCAGTTCCCCTAGCATGTTCACCACAAGGCCTCAAAATTGTATTCCCATACACCAGAGGCATCCAACTACTAGAATGGATTTGATAAAATAGGGATATTATACCCTCATAATAGAGAAAAAAATTGAAATAAATAGATATCATCCATTTTACTAACAAATAGAGTGTGGAATCCTTAAATAACATAAATATAACATGCTGCAATAATAAATGGAATGCTATAAAATTTGAATAGCCATGTCATACATACATCACTTATCACCCATTGTTCTGAAAATACATGCAGGAGTACATATTTGAAACAAAAATAAAAGTACAAGAATCTACAATTACCTCTAATCCATACCACATTACTAGTATCCACATATAAAATTGATCCATCCAGCTTTATTATCACTAGGATTTACCCCAACTTATGCCTAAAATCAAGTGAATGCCTTACCAAGTACCTTAGTGAAATAGAGGATTAAGAATTGTGTGAATTAAAAACATAGTAGGGAACCACCAATTCAGACCCTTACATAGAGAGTAAAAATTTTGTGTAATTATATGTGATCTACTCATAATGAAAATAAAAATAATAAAATAATAACTAACAATTGAAAAAAATAAGTCGTATGTCACTGGTCCTTAGGTCCATGATCCGGATCATCTTGAAATAACACTATATTATATATATATATATATATATGAATTTATATTTATATATACCCATATATATATACATGATCTCACATATACACTTATATAAGAAAGGAATTAAAACATAAATAACTGAATCCGTAATAGATCTCTGGATCGATGATTTGGTCCAATGGATATCCTATGAGTAAGGAACTGAGCTGGATGGAGTACCACTCAATATGTTTATAATTAAGTTGATCCTCAATTCCTTAATCCTAATAAAAATTACCTTCTATGACCATTGTAGGAAATGCCTCTGAGTAAGCTACATCACCATAGGGGGATACATGTCCTAGCCATGGGATCACCCATACTCACCTCCAATAAATAAGGTGAATAATGTCATATAATGATGGATAATACTATAAATGGTTTCTCTGAAGGATTTCATCTATGTTAATCCATATAAATCTAGTTTGATGTATGATACCAAGGTCCCGGTCTATAGGTGGTCACAACATTGGATTTGGGATGCTCCCTAAGGGGATGACCCTCTGGTGATATGTAAGAAAATATCTCTAGATCCAAGTTTATATTGGGTATCTATTCATAGAAATGGATTACCATCCTCATCCCATAGGAACTACCTCAGGGATAGGTAGTAATGGTTCATCCACCCTACCATATGAATAATCTTATGTGTTTCTCCTAGAGTGTGCAACCATACATTGACTATATGAATGATGTGGTCTACCATATCCAAAACCACTGTCAAGTAATTGATTAGGGGGATTCTAATCATGCACATCACTCAGTAGATCATAATCATCATCATGTATATGCCACATCAACAGTGAGGACTTCCATGTCCAGCACTACGATCAAGTAATCAATCAGGGAGAGTATAATCTTCCCTATGCCCATAGTATCATTTTCAAAAGGGATGCCATGCTTGAATATCATAATCAATAAGGCTCAAAATGAGTATTCAAAGAAGTACATCAGAGTATACGAATAATAATATAACAGTAAATAAAAAATCTCATAAGATAGATCCCAAAAAATAATTATATGAATCGAAATAATAATATAATAATGATATAAGTGCCTTAAAATTTGGACCTAGGTAAATACATCCAGGAATCCCAATAAAGTAAGTCACACCATGTCAGGATCATCATCCCAAAACTAGGATGCACCACTGATAATAATAGTTACATCAATGGTAATCAAGTGAGTTCATAAATAAAAGAGTGAGGGGTCTAAACAACTAACCCACCACTACTTCTATATCCTCACTACTTAAAAGTTTGGTGAATGTTATAAGGTGGAAACTGCTACCATCATTACCCCTACCCATAATGAACTAGCTCAATTTATGTCAAGAACTGATCACCCACTGGGTCCCCTACATCAAACATTGGAGAGGCATCCTACCCAGGATCCTCAAGGTCCACAGTAAATAAAGGAATCCCTCTTATGGTCTTTTAAGTCAGTATGTAATCAAGGAATTTCTCTGGGGATCCAAAAATAATAATAATTAGATCCATCTTATAGGGGATCCTCGGTCAAGTTCATAGACTTATGACATGCTATAAAACCGGCATACTTAGATTTTTAGTGACATTGGTACTTCATCTAGTATAATCTAACCATTTCATTTAATTAATCAATTCATCATATTGAATTTAAATGGGGGGTATTTCTCTCAGGGTCGAGCCTGATAATCCATCTGATACCATAATCATGAATATATACTAAAGGGAAGGTAAGAAAGTCCACCTAACTTTAGGATGTTTTAAACCATTTTTAAACAGCTCTTGAAAAATCCATCTAGGGTTTCCAATGTCTGATACAACCAGCATCAAAAATCCCACCTAACACTGGATATCTTAAGTATAAAACATATGTTTTGTCATTAACAAAATATAAAAATACAATTTGGAGGTAATAATGGTAGATATCTTACTATATGTATATCAAACAATGAAAATCTCAGAAAATACATAAATATGGTATATTGGTTACCCCCAATACCATTCTCAAGAAAATACCTAACCAAAAGTGTCCAAACAACTACTCAATAATTTTAATTTAGGGCTTAAGGATTTTAAAATACACTACGGTGACATACCTAAATCAATTAGCACATGATGAAGTGAAGATTACCTCTCATGGTGTCCTAGAACTAGGAAGAGAAAAATCCCCAATTGAAATGGTCAATTCCATCATGATCTGGGGGAACCAATGAAAGCTAATGGGAACTATAAAAATCAAAAACAGTTATAGGGAGACATTATAAGATGAAGGATAAATATTTACCTGAATATGTCTTCAAATTACATCTAAGATATTCTCAATTAGTAAAGAATATGGGGTGAGAGGGTGGATCATTGATCACCAGCTCTCATGCACACCCTCCTGTTTCCCAAATAATCAAATACGGTGAGCCCCAGTTTAACAATTTTGAAAATCCAATCCCACAAGTTTCACATTGTTTACCTCTTTCAAGATGTGTAAAATATTCATGATGTGAACCATATATACATTGTGAATTCTTCAGTGTAATCCATGATCTTTCAAAAAAAATCTTTAAGCCGCATCGAGTGATACTAATTCACAACATCAATTCAATTCACAATGTGAATTTATTTCTACAACTATTTTAAGTATCCCAAATACCTGTTCCTCCTCTTGTACTTCCTCAAAACCCTCAATACATTCATCGGTACTTAGAACATATCCAAAAACACCACGTAAGGGTGTTAAAATAATCATAACCTCATTCCAAATTCAGGTTCATAAGAAGGATCATCGACCAATGGAGAAAAACTCAAATTCTCTCAAATTTTCAACATGATCCAAAACACAGGATGTTACAAAAGTATTATTCCCCATGATGGAATCAGTTTCATCACTAATTCATTCTTTCCATAAATCAACATATCTTGGATTCATAGCTTCATTATATGTATTTAATTCATCTTATATAGTTAATAACGAAGGATAATTATTCGGAATATTATTATTTTGATCTCCCTTAACATGGAAAACTATGGAATTAATAGAAAAAAATCCAAATGTACATGTTTCTCCTTCCTAATTATTGTAATCTGCTTAAGTTCAACTCAAGAATATTCCTTATTCCCTACGATTGTATTTGAACTAGATAGAATAAAAGAGATAGGGTTCTGAGGAATAACCTCCACCACATCATCTTTTTGAAATTTATTTTTAAAAAACTCTAAATCCCTTGATTCAATAATGACATTACATTTTAAATCCATTGCTTAACCTTATTTTTACTTTCATTATATCCCAAAAACACATTTAATATTTCTAAAACCTATTTTAATTCTTTTATGACCAATAACTATATAGTAATCTAAAAACCCCCACACATTAAAATATGGATGATTAAATATTTGTCCCTTAAAAAATTCATAAGGGTATATCATAGTTTTCCAAGAAGAAATCCTTTTATGAATATGACATGTAGCCAATAATTATTCTCCCCATAAATTTAATGGTAACATAGATTTATTAATCATACAATTTACAATTTCCACTATTGTAATATTTTCCCTTTAAACTAATATTTTTTTCTGAGGTGTGTATGTAGTATTACTTTGTTGAATTATACAATTTTCTTTGTAGAACTAATTAAATTCATTCCTAAATTATTCACCTCCTCTATCTAAGTATAATAATTAAAACTTTTGTTTATTTGGTTTTCAACATCATATTTATACTTATTAAACATACTAAAATATTTAACTTTTGTTCTAAGAAGATATATATGTAAATATCTAATATAATCATCAACAAAAGTGATAAAATTCCTTTTCCTCCAGAAGTTAAAAACCATTTAATTTAAAAATATCAAAATTTACTAGTTATAATATATCATAATGTCTCTCAACACTTTGAAATTATTTTTTAACAATTTTATATTCTACACATGTTTTATATTTGTTAAGTTCGTTTACATGTTAATTAAATTTAAATTCTTCATTAACATTAATAAATTATAATTAACATGTTCCAAATGAAAATGTCATAAATTTTATTAATCAATGATATAATAGAGGATTCAATCATATTATTAATTAATATTTGATACATTACATCATTTTAGTACCCCTTCCCCACAAACATGCAACCCTTAAACAAGATGACCTTATCGAATTCGAATGAAACCCAAAATCCCTTCTTATATGGAATATCAATAGTGAAAACATTATTTTGAATCTCTATTACATACAAAACATGTAGATAAGTCAACTTATTCCCAAAATTATAGTCTATTTTCTAGATTCCTTGACTTGTGACACTGATCCATGCATTATTTATAATGTGTACTTCTTTCACAATATATCCATTAAAAAAATTTGAAAATTGAGGGATCCTTTAACACAAGAATATTTACTCCAAAAGAATCTAATATCCCATCATCATCCAATTAATATTGAAGTTAGATATCATCACAACTATATTTTCTTCTATCAGCATATTTTCAAAGGGTTTGTTTATTTTCATTCAATTGCATCATTCCATTTCAAATGCACTGGTTTTACGTAGAAAATGAATTCTCCTTTATTCTTGGAAGGATTTACTTTCTCCTTGAGTTGTTGACATTACATAATGACATATAATTAAGTGTTTGGTGGTGTCTTTCCCTCAACCATATTAACCATGGTATCAAATTAAAAATTCATACATAAGATTGTCAAAAGGGATTATTCTTCAATATAAAGAAGATTTTTCAATTGTTTCAAGGAAATATTCTCACTCTTTTTATGGAATAATTTACCTAATTCTTTCCACATATGTGGTAATTTAGAAATAATTTCACCAATATGGAAATTTTATGGTGTATTAATTTTAAGGGAATGAATCTTGTTTTTTATAAGTTATAACTCATGAAATGTCTCAAATAATGGCTTGTTATCAACCACCTTGATGTTAAGATACTTTTCAATAAGAACATTATGGTACCTTCTTCCTAAAATTTGTACTTTAATTTGAGTTAATTTAATATATATCTAGTGGAATTGTTTTGGAAAAAATAATCATAATGTTGATTTGGTAATGTGTTAAGAATATGTACTTGACAAAAACCGTCATAATCAATTTGTTTTTTCACTTTATGGGAATGTATTTATATTGATTCATTTCAACTAGTGTGAAATTAGGATTTGGGTATGGCTTATCAAGAATGAAAGGATGTTTTGGTTTTAAAATGAAAAAAATAATTAATATTGTAATAAAAAACTTCAACTTGTCTTTCCACTAGGAGAAGGGGTTGCTATTGAAACGGTCAATCTTGACCATGTCTTAGTTCATCACTTTATGAATTTATGATCTATATTCTAGGTTCTACCTTATTCAATCTCTTTTGGTTATTGGAAAATAAGAAGTTAGGATGAGATTATTGTAGATTTTTATAATTTTGATGCATGAATGATACTCACTATCAAAAATAGTTTGATCGACTCCAACTTTTTTCAAAAGTCCTCTCTTCCATGATCCATGAGATGTCTATCTTATATGATACATGTTTAGTTGATATTCCATGAGCAATGAACCCCTTTGAAAAAATGGTATTTCCCACGAGTGGCATACCCCTTATGTGATCCACTCTTTGGTAGAAAATCAATTTTTTCTTGTTTTTTATTATATTACATTAATATATGTGATACTTTTTCTTATATATTTCTTTATATTTTATAAATATTGTATTTAAAAAATATATTTTCTTGTAGTTTCATTATATTAACATTTTTTTATAAGTTATTTTATGAGTAATATTTTTTATGTTTTACTAACTATAACAATTATGGGATTTAAAATTTTTATATTGTGGTTTTTATTTTGTGATGTGTTTTCTAAATAGTGTAGTTGTTTTTTTGTGGTAGTTTAATATTGGATTGGTTATAAATTTTTTATGGTAGAGTTATATTATGAATATTTTTGTAATAATTTTATTGTGATAACTTCAATGAATATAAAAATTTATAAATAATTATTAAAATAAAAATAATCCAATATTACAATTTGGATAAAATAAGTATATCATATTTAAAATATTTTAATTAATATATATATATATTTTTTCATTGTATAATATATATATATATAATTATTTCTTTGAATAATATATAAATATATATAGAATATTTCATTATAATTAATTTATTTGTAATATATCATATCATAGTAATTAATATATATGTGTGTGTGTGTGTTATTTCATTATATAGAATATATTATTTGTTAATTAATTAGTAATTTTGTAATTACTATATTTTTCATTGTATAAAATATTTAGTAATTTTTTATTGATAATTAAATTTTAGTTGTTAATTAATCTTTATGGTGTAAGGAAAATAATGATCATATCTCATCAGTGTCAATGGATTCAATCAATTTTGATTTGGGTAGGGTTCCAATAAAATGAACAAAATAAGAAAATAAAATTATATGTGAACACAATCTATTGGTACCTCTTCAACATCATGGGAAGGTTTAGAGTTCCATGGAACATTCCTCATAACTAAGGAAAGTGTCATTGAAAACTATTAATAACTATATTATATTAAATATAAGTAAATAAGTAAATAATTCTATTTAAGAAAAATTAAATTCTTTAAGATTAAAATAGTTTAATTTAATTGAAATATTCTAGTCAATACAAAATGTAATGCTTGATAACAAATATATTTTTTTAAAAAGTAAATTGAATAATAAATGTAGTTTAAATATTAATTAGTAATATTGTTATTTATAATTTTATTTTTTTGTTAAATATTTCTATTTATTAAAAATTGTATATATTTATATATATATGAAATATATTTGAATTAACTATATTTACACTAAAATAAATTTATATAATGATAAAAAAATAGTTTGTAGTGGTAATATATCTAGAGAAGAAGTTTTTTACTTTTTTTAATTGTATAATAATATCTTATGTGTAATTTTATCATTTTTTCCCTACCAAGAACACATTGTTCTTCCGTAATATTCTTTTTTAAGAATATTTTTTGAAATTGGATGACAATTGTGACATATTTTTATTAAATGATAAGAGGTGTGAAGAAAATATTCAGAAAATAGAATAAAATGGATATAAAAGATATAAATAAACCATATTTAGTGAATAAAAAAATATTATTAAATAGATAAGTAGAAGAAATATATATTTAATAGATAATAAATTAATAGTTTTGAAGTTCTTTTAAATACAATATCAAGAATATTTTAAAATAAAATTCAATAGGGTGACTATTTTCTATAGATTTGAGGAAATATAATCAAAATAACATTATTTAATTATAGTTATAAGAATATTTTTTTATTTTTTTACTACTTATATGTAAAATTATCTTATTTTAGTTTTATTTGAAGAAATGTTGTTGTATATATTTAACATGTAATTTAGTTTTAATTAATAGTTTCTAATGAATGGTCAAAAACTTGCATGATTTTATATATCCTGGAGATGAAATTGAAGAAAATGAGCATATGATATCATTTATTGGTGGTCTTGTAAGATTAATAAATATTTTTGGATGTGATATGATGAACGTGGTTAAAATGAAAATTCATTATTGATTAAATTATACTGGGAATAAATATATTTAATTTATTATTTATAAATATCCTTAGAATCAGTAAATTTTATATTACATGCATCATCATTTGATCAATGAAAAATATTTGAGGCTTTCTTAGGGTACATATCAAGAGTATGGAAGGATAGGTGTGAAAAAATTATATATTTTGGTCTGTATAATTGAATAAACCATCCAAATCAAACAAAAAATACTAGAAAATGGTGTATTTGTTTAGAGATACAGGTTTACATCAAATTTGGTCGTTAAAGGTTGATCAAGCGAAGAGAATAGATAAAGTGTAGAGAAAGGATTTCATATAACCATACATGTAGATGTTCCTTAATTTTTTTTATTGTGGATGATCCACTCATGGTTTCTATCAATGAATCCTAAGATGATTATTTTTAGGAAGATGAAGAATATGACATAAAACGTGAGTTGATGTTGAAATATGATCCAGAAAGATAACATGCAGGGTTTGTGTAAAAATCACACGATATTACACCAATAATTCCTGAGTTTGATTTGTATTTAATGACATTGAAAACCATGTTTCTAGTTATTTTCAAACAAATCAATGTTGGATGGATTTATGATGAATAGAATGTTGGAAGATAATTGTAGAGAAAAAAGGCATTACAAGAAGTCGTTGAGAAGTAACATGTAAAGATAAATTATTTTTATATTGTAGATGAATCAATGAGATCAAAATTTTCTATAAATTTTCAATAGTTTTGTGTCACATGGATGATGTGATTAGAATAATCCATTGTTAGAAATTCATCTTATTGGAAAATTAAAAAAACAATACCACAAACCTATTTAAATGTGAGGCTAACGCATGATCATAGACACCTTGAATTGAAATTGATATGATTCTTTATTATTGGTATTATCATAGTTAATAAGGATATTCATGTTGATTTAATATATTAAAACCCAAAAAGTGAGTGTAGATAATAAATCTTATATAAGAAAGAATTACTTCAAAACTATAAATCTATTGAAAAGGATTATTATGACTTAGAAACATCATTTTAGGTGTTACCTTATTGGATCAATAAATTTTTTCAAAATTTTTAGGATGTTTATCAATTTAAAATAGTACATCATGTGGTGGAAAATAATGTCACTATATACAGGGTCAAATTTCATCGAATATTATGGGCCTTCCATCCATGCATCATAAATTTCCCTCTGTACAAATATCCCATTAAAGTAGATGAAACTTTCTTATTTGGATAGTATAATGAAATTATCATGATTATTTCCAATATAGATTGAAATATATATATATTTCCACTAATTTTTACAATAATATAGAAGAATAATATGGACTCATAATGTTGGTTTATATATTTTTAGCTTGTTCATGTCACTAATAGACATGGGATATGCCTTATTTTAGATCATCATCATTCTATCAAGGAATTGATTAATATTGAGGATGGTGGTTCCAAATTCCCACCATTTTTACTAAATGAGACATATTTATAGTAATGTATGTAAAAATTTCAAGATGAAAATGTGAAATAATTAATCATAAAATTTTGTATTGGGTCACATATTCTTCACATTCAGTAATTATAATAAATTTATTACAATAGTTCAGGTAATAAATATATATCATTTGGTTTTTGTTTAAATTTTTATTCCCTTACTTTACAAAATAAAAACCAATACTATAGGTTTTATTTTAGATATTGGAAGGAACAAGAGTAATGAATAATGATGTACATTCCTAAGTAGAAATAGTCCTTAACATTATATGATGATAAAAAATATGGGAACATGACTACAAACATTAGTGAATGCATCAAAGATGTATTCAAGGGGATAAGAAAATTACGAATCATAAGGATTGTTCTCAAAAAAATTAAATATGTGTTAACTTTTTTTTGACATATTAGAGGATGTGTAGAAATAACTAGTTTAAATTAATTTATAAAATAAAAAATTGACAAAGGATATTAAGGTGAGTCAAACCCTTGTAATATCATACCAGGTGCATCATTTTCATATTATGGGAAGTCTTTTTGATGTTCAATGGAGTTAGAATCCATTGACCTCTTTTAGTGATAAGGTGATGACCATTTTATAAAAATAATCACTTGTGAATGTCGTTACTTCCAAGATTATAAGATGATTTACTCACATGTACTTATAGCATGTTCCCATATACACTTATAATGGGATAGTTATTTCAAAATGGTGTATAGATTTTATATGTTATGACATTGATATAATATAGAATGTATCCTAATTTAAGATGTATAAATATTATATTCCCCTTTACATCTAACAATTTTAGTTTTGAATCCATCTTTGTTTCATGAAAAAGTCCATTCAAAACCTATATGCATGAGAAAAAATGAATTATACCAAGGAGAAAGGGATGAAAAAATGATGTGGGATAGATTTAGGGTGAGGGGAATAATAATAAACAGTGTTATCAGAATGTTAAAATTGAGGGTTCAGCATCATTCCAACCATGAATTTTCATAGTTTAGTTAATTATTATAATTAGTTTATTTTCTATCCATAATGGTTTATTGAAGGAATGTTTCATTTTTTTAATTTTTGTAACACTCAACATATATATTATTTAAAATATTTATATATCTACCATTTTGTAAAAAATTTACATATATGAAATCAATACAATCACATCCAGGCCATGTGGATCCATCCCTTTTTACTACACAAAGCGATCACATATCCCAATATTTATGGGATAATGGTGAAGAGTGGATATTAAAATTATATATTTCCCACTATTTCCCCCCATGAGATACCAAAAAATCATATAATCCCTTATTTATGTCAGTCGAGATTCTATGGGTTGAGAATGCATGGGTATATACCCATGAACTATTTTATAATTTCTGATTTGGATGAGCACTAGAGAGCAGATACATATTCATTTCATATGTCTCAGGGGGAGATGATAATTACAATAGAGGACGTCTCTATATGATGGGGTCTTCTAGTATATGGGGATGGTGTTATAATTACCAATTGTTTCAGGGTCCCTTATAGGAGGTAGGTTATGGACAATTTTGTTAGACACCCATTTCATCTCTATTGATATAGACGTGGATGAGGTGAAATTATAGTGATATGCATGAGAATAATTTTTATTTATTTATTGAAAATAATTTATTTCCCGATTAGTCTCGATCATATTTTCATTTGATGCACCTCCCTCCACTTGTGTATTTTCAGAGTTCTGGTTAGTATAGTTGGGTTTTTCCATGCCTTGCACATCTATACAGAGAAAAATGTTAGGAATCATTTAAGGAATAAAATAATATAAATGGATTTTTTATTAAATACATGGGAATGGACTCAATTAACAACACTTTCACCTTGGTTTCAAATTGATTCACTAGTTGATGCACTGTGTATGGGTCCTTTTTCTTGAAAATACTTTAAAATTTTAATACACATTTTTATTCCAATCATATATTCCAATCATATAATATAAAAAATTGTGTTAATTTATAATTTATAGGTGGAGATAATCAAAGACACACATATGGATATATATATATATATATAACCCAACACATTAAATATCAAATTATCACTTATTATTTGATCATGTTTCCATTGATGAGGTATTCACAAATCAATATTCCTATAATTATGTTTTCTTTTTAAAAAAAATAAATAGAATTTATTTGTTTTCTTATTTTTTTTAGATGCCATATTCAATTGATATTATTATATATCTACCATATTCTTATACTCAAAGGGTTTTTTATTTGACTAATGTATTCCCACTAATCCATTATCATATTTGTGAGTAGAACCAACCCAATATGGTCCTAAGGTAGTATAGGTATTTCTAGACTATTCTGAATCCACCAAGGTATCATGTAGAGGTGTATTATATACAAATTAAAATCAATAAGGATCAGGGTTTTAATATTAACCATGATCCATATATATCCATATGGGATTCATGTGATAAACATTGTGTCCTAGATATCTTATAGGAAGTCTTCATCATGACACCCACAATGAGTAAATGCATTGGTATATACGAGTAACTTGGAAATATATCACTATACTCGGAGGGTTATATTATACTATGAAAATTTAAATTTATCTCACTTAGTGATTCATTTTTATTAATTTTTCATTCTATTATTTAATTTTTATCATTTTTAAACACTTTCTTACAAGGAGATGATATTAATCCAGTTCATGATATGATAACATTCAATACATAAGACGCATTATTTTTTTATGAGTTGTATTCATTTCTTAATTCAATGACAAGTGTTCTTCATAGTGTTGAGAGTATCTCTCTATACTCTAAGAGTGATAATCTCTATTAACTGATATTTCCATAGGTCATTCATAATCTATCAGACACTGATGAGGACTGACCTTCATAATGAAATTATCAGTGTCATTCCACTACATAGAAAGATGTAGATACCATTACAAAACCATTTACTAGAATTTACTTATTATAAATGGTTACACCCATGAAATTCACCATGTACCCTCTTTCAGAGTTGGGAACTAGCTATAGTTATTATTGGGGCACTGGTTGGGGCACTGATTGTCATATTCAATCCGCTTATTTTTCATCTGAGATTGATATTCCATCCCATGTAATATATGAATCTCATGTAGTGTCCCATTCCTCATATTGGCGCACTAGTTGGGGGGGGGGGTACCACACAATGTTTTTTTCTTTCTCGGATCTATATAGCTTCAAGTTTCCTATACAACACTTGATTGGATGGAAGGTAAGTTCAAATTATGTTGTTAGGCCGACAACTAAGGACATAAAATTTGGACCTATAGTTGATAACACTCAAGATCCTACTAAATGGACTATATAATATGGGTGTAAAATCATAGAGATGAGTTATGAAACCAGAGGACACTCATGTTTTCATTGACATCGATGGTGTATTACTTTTACATTTCACTCATTTCAAATATTTAATTATGTATAATATTACATACTATTCAATATTCATTTATGCTTTTTATTATGTAAAATTATATATTGACATTATTTCTATAACTTCTACCAACATAAAATACATTAATAAGTATTATAAAATTAAAAATTAAGGTTACACTGAAACAATATAAAATTAACATATCTTATAATATTATATATATGTTAAAATAAATTATAATATTTTATATAAAAATATAATAACATATATTTTAATATATACATATATTGACATGAATTATAATATATAATTAAAATAAAATATATTATATATTTATTTATATATTTTAGAAATATAGGATTAGAAACCACAAACTACACACACACCCATGAACCCTAGTGGATTAATCCTCATCCCTCCCCATGCGGAATAATAAGAACTCTTTGGAATTATTGTATTTTATATTAAAGGATAAAAGGTTCAAACTCTTGATATCATGTAGGCCCAAATGAATGTTGATGGAATAACCTTAATGGAGACTTATCTAAGGCCCATGTAAGAAACCTACAACATTCCTTGTCATCATTCTTTATGATATGTTACCCTTGTCAATAGTCGTGACACCATATTACCAGTCTGAAAGATGCATTACAACTTACCAAGAATCATTGTGTCATGTTTCCATCCAAAATACCATGGATAGAAATCCCTCCATCTCCCCCAGAGATCCATGTTGGAAGAGGGTCAGATAATAGGCACTAACACAACCATCTCTCTTATGTCCCTCCCATATGGTTATGCTTGTATGGAACCCCACTGCATCCCCTTCCTTTAAGGTCATATCATTATACTAGTCCAACTATATAGATAGATATGTGTAATAGAACTCATATATACCACATATAAAATTCACGAGGATAGAAGTTTGGTTGATAGAAACCAACAATCATATCCTTATTTTGAGACCACCCACCTGGTGATGTCTGCTTTTCACCATGCTTCACCACCAACCTATTACGACGATCCATTATCCTGGTCCAACTATTTCACCAACTTCCCACTAATTATGGACCTAGTTCCTGAAGTCATTGATTTTTGGGGGGCTTTGTGGAATGATGTCCTAGTATTTTGTTGTCCTGAAGACCCCCCTTTTTGTGTTGAGTCACCACCTACGTTGACATGTACATGGTTTTACAACCTTTTCTATGAAACCATATATACCAAAACATCTTTCATCATCTATATATGAACATAAAATACCCCCACCATCACAACCAGGGGAGGATGGCATGGTTTGAACATGGGTCATATGCATAATTAAGGGGTGATATTACTATTCATGCAAGCCCCCAAATGCATAGTATAATAATATTAACATCTATTATAATATATAATAACATTAACATATATTAACATATATTATAATACTATAAATAATAAAATATATATTGTGATATAATAATACACATTACTTATATTAAAATAGAAAATATAATTACATATACAATAATAACAAAAACAGTGATAATAATAATAATATCTTAGCAGCTGGGGTCATAGCCCAGTGGTAAGGTCACCCCATCAGATCATATGAGGCTAGGGGTTTAACCCCTAGAAACCCCTAAATTGGGGGGGATTTCAAAAGGTTTCTTTTGGTACTATAAAATTTAAATGTACAATTGAAAAATGAGTCACAGAAGGGGCCTTTAAAAAATGGACCTTCAGAACAAGAAAAAGAGATTTCAATCCATAAGAGATTTTAGACATCGTGTTATAGATATATATTTATTGGTATATCAAATTTTGGTTAGGTTTGGTGAAGGTTACAAATCCATAAGTTTGGTATGATGAGAAAACATCAATGTTTACCTCCCCCTTTAGTGGTGGAGGGAAAGGAATTGCGACCATCATCGCCTTATCCATGGGAACCATAAGCAGAGAGGTTGAACATACAATCAAGATTTGACTAGATAAAAATTTATCTCACAAAAAATCCATTTAGTATATAAATGAAACCCGTCATATATCCAAAGCATTAAATCATTACCAAGATTATAATAGTTTTTAAATAGTTGAACATACAGATCAATACATTTTTTCATTAATTTTTTGATTATCGGTACCTCTAAATGTAAATAAATGTATAAATTCAATACTTTACACATTCAATTTTTAACATTATGATAAATAAATTTCCCTAAATTTTTTCAAGATATAAAACACACCAATAGTAAATGTATCCAAAGATATCTATTTATGATAGTCATGTACAGTGCACATCATGGAAAGGGGACTTTAGTTCTCTATAAAAATTTCCCCACTAGTTTCAAACTAGTCAACCACTTATTATATTGAAATACAAAATTAGATAATTGATAAAATATCATGTGGAAGGAGGGATATAAGTATGTGAATGTACTATAGAAAGGAACGCTACTAAAAAAATAAGATATAGCCACGGGTGAGACTAATCGTGGTTGTAGTTCCAGTACGGTTATCTAATGGCCATGGAAAATAGAGACTTTAACAGTAATCCCCTTATGAACACAATCTACTTCATATGTGGCCATAGGAATCACCATAATGTTTTTTAATTATATAATAATAATCGTAATAGTAGTTGTAATACTAGTACTAATACTAATAATAATTACATAAAAAATAATAATTATTACTTTTAAATGATTAATTAGTAAAATGAGGTGAGGTTTAGGCACCATTTTAAAAAGGAAAGAAACACCCTTTTAATTGGATTGAGAGGTAAACAATTATATAACCCGAATTCTAAGAGGCACATAGACCTTTTTTAGTAAATCGATGGTATGTAAACCCTGTAGCTCAAGGGCCAAATATAAATGGGCTAAGGCCCCGATATATATATATATATATATATATATATTTATATCGTTAAAAGTAATCAATATTGATTCATAGTCAATAAATATTTGTTATTAATTAATTATTAATGATTAAGAATTTATTATTAGTTAATAAGTACTACCTATTATTTGTTATTAATAATTATTTTTATTTGTTAATTATTAATGACTAATTATTAATAATTAATTATTAATAATAGTTATTAGTTATAAAATATTAAATTTATATTATTAATTAATAATAAATAAGAATAAATTATTAGGTATTAAATATTAAACACAAACTATTAATTAATTATGAATTATAATTTATTATAAATTAGTAATTATTCATTTTTAACCTATTATTAATTATCTCTAAGGATTATTGTTTATAATGTATTGTTTATTTAGTAACATATAATTACTAATTATTATTTATTATTATTTATTATTATTTATATTATAAATATAAGTAATCATCGGTCACTAATAATCTATTTAAAATTATTAATATTTTTTCATTAATTTTATATAATTAATTTTAAATTATTAATTATATATTAATAATTATTTATAATTAATAATAAATTATTAACAACTAATTTTAAATTGTCAATCACAAGTTAATATCAATTTTTTATTATATTTAATTATAAATTATCATTAATTAATTGTTGATTATTAAATACTTCCAATTATAAATTATTACATAATAATAATTCATTATTCATTAATTACTGAATATGAAATATTAATTATTTGTTTTAGTTTTTAATTATTACAATTTAATAATTAATAATTAATTATGAATTATTGATTATAATTCCTTCCTTCCATCAAATTCCATTTTTATTTTACTCTCATTATAATCCCCCTCTTTAATTATTTTGAGAGGGAACCCTACATGACTCAAAAGTGTCAAAATACATGGCTCAAAGGTCTAGAGGCACTAAAACCAAGAGAAGAGACCTAAAGGCCCTAAAATGCAATAGACCCTGCTTTCCTTTCAGCCGACCGCCCAAGCCAGCTTACCACCCTGAAGACTTGTCTGCAACTTATCATCACCACTCTAGGGTGAGAGCGAGGTCTTTGTTGAGTGGATTTCACAAATCCATTCACAACTATCAGTGATTGGTCTTTGTTCTTGATGATCTTCCTATATTTTGTCATTCTAATATGACTACCTTCACACTGTCTTGCAATCCATGGGTTATCATATGCTCCAATTTCATCTCGAAATCCCATCATATGATGTCCCGGAGGCCCCGTGGCCAAAATTACTAATTACATATCACAAAATCCCATTTTGATGAATATTATAACTACTATAGTACCTTCACTAAAATGCCTACTATAGTACCTACACTACTACAATGCTACGGTACTTTTACACCTCTTCAGAAATTCTCCACAACCCAGTTTTTATTTTACAATGCTATAATAATATTATTAACTAATACTATTTAATACAAAGTAACATATAAAAACATTTATTTATTTATGAATTAAAAATTTTAGTTTTATTTATTAATTATTTGTATAATGTATTATATTTCTAAAATTGGATTAAATAGATTTTTAATATATTAATATTAATATAATTTATTTGGATTGATTTCTATGTGCTCAGGAAGTTTAGAAAATGTGGACTTGAGTAGTGTGAGGATGTGTGGCCTCTTGGGAAGTAGTTGTATAAATTACCAAATAAAAATAAAAAACTGTTAATAAATTATAAACAAATAATATGAAACATTTTTGGTAGTTCATAAATTATAATTTATTAAGAATAATAAATAAATAATCATTCTTAATTTACATTAAAATATATATTTATAAATACCCATGACCACGGTTACCCCTTGAAAATGGTCATTTCCATACAGCTTTGCTAAAATCAACGATGAGTGTAATGATTATGGATGAAGGCTATGACCATGAAAAAGTGATCTATTGCCACGGTTTTGACTCATGCCAATAATAAAATTTCTTAGTAGTGTAAGAGAATAAAAATAGGGAGATTTGATTTTTTTTCATAAGGTAAAATTACTACCATCCAACTCTAGGGGAAAAGTTTAATGATAGTGAATAATAAGTCATGGGTGTGCAACACATTCAAAAACTCTTATTAGTGATAAAAAAAGCATATCTTGGTTTATTTTAGTAAAGGAAATTTTCATAAATCAAATCCATGTTTTAATATTTCTTATATGGAGTTGTATAAAGGGGATTACAATGATAATATAAAGGTTATATTCAAAATAATCATACTTTCAAAAATAAAAAACTAAAAATTATACTTAATTTAATAATTCTATTTTTCAAATTTTGGAATCAACAAAAAGAAATTTATTATAATCATAAAAAATAATAACTAATATCATGAACATAAAATAAGTAACATGTTTAAAAAAATTAAAAAATCATTGGAAAAGACAAAATGAATCTGAAAAACTAATTGACCTCAGAATGACAACATCCAAGAGCTTCCTTATCATTGTTTTTAATGTTTTTAAAATATTTTTAAAAATGAGTTAGGGTTTGTTGTATTTTTAAAAATGGGTTTGTTTAAGTGTGAAATGTGTTCATGTAGCTACTTAATAAAGGAAGTCTGAATGTGGTTCACATTTCCTCTCATTCTATGAGATGAAGTATGAAAATGGTTCATGTTTCTTGCATATTATTTTTTTTATTTTTAAAATATTAAATATTTTAATATTTTGATATATATATATATATATATTTATTTATTTATTAGTTAACAAAATAAAAAATAATATAAATAAATAATGATATAAATATTAATAATTCATATTTAACTAATTAAAATAAATAACATCTTAAAATTGAAATAAATTAATTAATAAAATGATTTAAATAATTACTAAATAGTAAATCTTATTTAAGGTCATGGAGGTTACCAAAAATGAAACAATACACACACTAATGATCTATAAAGTAAAAAACCACACCCACCTCGAAGGACTGGACCAATCCAAACACCCCATACTTATTTCTACGCTAGGCCTGGTAGTGGAAGAGAATCTAGATGATAAAGTAGGTTCTAGTTTCCAGTTTCCACTACATCATAATCTGATATAGTAAGGGTGTGTGAATCAGAATATCAAGAAAAAGTTTTGTGGAACTTTCTATGTATACCATATGTTTGTTTCATGTCTATAGTGGGAATTGGAAGAGCATATTGATGATCATGTTGGAATCCACTTCATATGCCACATCATCATATGGAAGATACATATAAGATTCATCACCCTCTATAACATTGAACAAGGGATCAACATCATCTGACACGTCAAAGAATGTCACATGATAAATCTCAACCATCAGATGACATAACTCTTCCACTACTATAAAAAAATTCACTCATCAAATGTGAATCCATATATATGATCATACACGTGTAGAAGTTGTGTGATATGACTATTATACAAGAAAACTACACATTTAATTTTTGTTAATAAATGATCTATTCAAATTTTATAATACTTATTACCAAGTCATGAGAGTCTCTTCCACGTCACCTAAGATATAATAATGAGTTCATTCACTAGTCGGGAGAATAATCTAGCTATAGTGATTTATTTATTCACATCATACCTTCCCCATGTAATGAAAATTCTTGAAATATGTCTCACATCTCAATTTATTTTACATGAAATCATCTTTAATAGAAGTATCACTTCCCAAATATCTTTAGGGAATAATGTTAAGGAAACTGATTGGGTAGTTTGGAAATGGAATCAAGGAAGTTTAACTTCCCCATAACTATATCGATATGCTGCCACTCAACCATATGAAATAAAAAGGAGGCATAACATATGTGATAGTAGTAAAAATCATCATGTAGTATTTTTGGAGACTCTGGAGAACCGGACTGACATATGACATCCATGAAATATAGAATAACACAAATTAATATAAAAATAATTAAAACAAATAATAATAATTTAAGTATATAATTAATAATCATATACATTATCTGGATGAAAAATAACTAAAATAAGTCTATGAGTGTATACATAAAGTCTAGCAGTATCTAAATGTATATGGTCCTAGATCCACCTACAGATAACATTATTGAGATTATAGTTAAGAAAAAAATTTATAGATTTGACATTCACAAAATAAGGATGGATAAACATGACATTGTCCATGCAGGGAGGCCTATTTAATATCCACGGGTAATTGTGTAAGAACATGTAATATGAAGTGAGGGATTCACTCCCATACGCACATATTAATAAGAATAATGTATCCTATAATATATATTTTATCGACATGACATTCACTATATAGTGGTATTTATGGATAAGAAAGACATGTATACCCCTAGTTGTATCTCTCTATCTATTCAAGGTCCTTAGTAAAGGTAAATATATTAGATAGCTAAATTTTGTATTATATTTGAATAATATTATGCCTCTAATAAGCTACATAATTTATGAACATGTGAATCTAATGACATTGATCTCGTCAGTGCCATTAACCAAATGGGTGAAGTGATTTTCTATCCATGGAATGCATAGCTAATTTCCGATGATGGACCTTCCAACATTTACAAAATCAATGCTCATTATTATCTATACCAAATCCAATGAATCACTAGTAACTTGACATTTCAATGAATCACCCTCCACAAGGATTTATAATATAAAAGGCATGCCCTCAAGAGTAATCTTTATCTCTCTATTCGGTTGGTGAAAATTATGTCTCCCTTGCCTCCATCCTATTACAATCACTACAATGAGATGGTGATCGACAAAGGTAAAATCACACATTATTATACAATAGAACCCTATATGTTAAATATAAGGGATTATGGATAGAGGCGATGTAAAGTGATGAAAGGGGTGTGACCTTTGTATGCTCAAAGATGGAACAAGATGAACTTTTAAGACAACATGTGATACATGTATTTTCTGAAATGTGAGAAAAATAATGACTATCTTATCTACATATGATATAGTCAATAAAATTTACAATTAATGTAATACATTTTATAAAATAATTATTTAATAAATATTTTTATAAAAACTGAGTCACATTGTTAGAATTCCTAATGAAAGATGAAAATGCCAAAATAAAATAATACATTTACATAATAATGGTAAATTATATAAAAATGATCAATGTCGATGTGAATTAGATATCCTTCCTACTATGTTAAGATATTTTTTATAAGTGTGACCTTATACATGATTTATGTTGAAATATAGTCTCACTCCTCATTATCAAGGATAGTTCATCTTGTTTTTAAAATGAGTAGTCTATTGTCACACCAAGACCTAGGTGCTACACACCGGTGCACTGATCTGATCAGTAACATGACCTCAAGTGTGCCTCCCCATATGCCATAAGTTGTTGAATGGTACCAATTGTTTAATATGCAATGTGGGGAGACTATACCCTATTTATTAGAGAATCAAAATATTGGAAAACCAATAAAAAATAATCAACTGATAAAAAATAGCCATAATAATACCATAACCACTACAGATCTACATCACATGATAGTTTAGAACATGAAAAAAATACCCAAACCAAATTAGTATATATGTCATGACAGATATGTGTCAAGTGTAAATATGAAAAATCATATAACAACCAAATGAAAACTCCCCAAATGGGTCCTGACATCACATTTGGTTCTCTCATCCATGTTTTATCCCAAATCTACCATTTAACATGGGTCATATCCCTTATCATATCCCACAAATATTAAGTCTATTAAGGTACTTATTTGGTAGCCTTAGTAGGTTATGATTACATAGAGATAATCCACCACCAATGGTGTCTAAAAGAATATCTAGTATATAACAATGTATGCAGTTGTATAAAGAATAAATATGATAAATCAACTAAACTATTTTACACATTTAATTTATTCACTAATTTACCACATAAATTTATTGGGATCACTATGACACCCAAACCATCAATACCAACTTCAGCCCATACCATAATCTGAACCATATATCATAGGGAATCACAATTCATTACATCATGTGTTTTCATTAAATTATTTAATTCTAGTTTCATATCAAATCTACATGTAACTATAGTCTAAAGACAATGTTTTGTGCCTATAACTTAATTTCTAGAACTCTGTGAGTATTTGGAGCATCAATCACTATATCACACCTCAAGGGTATTTGGAGCATTAGTCTTTCTCCCATATAATAATTTTTACGTGCATTTATTGGGGCCTAAAACATAATGTATAGAACCTGGTGGGTATTTGGAGTGTCATTCCTTGTCATAAACCCCATTTATCAGTCAATAAAATATGTCACACATATCACATTTATCACAGTTAATCATCATTAACCCTCTTATAAATTATTCACGTCATGGTGCACCATTTAAATTTATCAAAAAAATCATGTTTCATCTCTTTAATCCCATTGAATAATATGAACAACTCACCATTAAACCATTTATCAATATTTAATCATATAGACCTTTAACTCTTCCAGGTTAAGCCAAAAATCCCTTTATTCCAATTATCAATCAATTCATAATCACATTAATTCAGCTAATTTTGAAATCCCCTTAATCAATCAATTTCACAATCCCCTTAATTAATAAATTTCATAATCTCATTCATTAACCAAATTCATTATCCAATTAATTGACCAAATTTATAATCCCATTAATTGATTGATTAATTCAATTCTAAAATGTAATTCCTCAATGTAGAAATTTTATTTTCACAAATACATACACATAATTATATTCAAGACTATGGGATTTTAAAATTATATCACCTACCTCAAGGTCGTTAATGAAATTTCTCATAACCAAAAATCCCTAAATTGAAGGAGAATTATCAAAATCACAATAATTTGGAAGATCTAGTACCAATACCTAAGATTAATATCAAATGGATTAACATCCTTCAACAAATAGATCTAAACCATCGCCAATATAGTAAAACTCATCGTTATCCATCAGGAAAGAGATACATGAGGGAGATAAACCCATATAAATTAGTAATTACATACCAATGGATAGAGGATCCTTTGAATGAATCTTTGATTAATAAAGAATAGGGTATGAGGGGGCATGGAACCCTCCTAGGAGATTGAAAATTATGATGAATATGTTTTGGGTTGAGTGGGGTTTATTAAGGGTTACTACCAAGCGTTTGGGATTTTTATAACTTCTTAGAGGACTAAAAACTAATGTGCTCAATTTCCTAGGATAGGTTGAACATTCTTCCAAATTGTGTTCCCTGATTGATCTCCTTATCATATGGGTGAATAGTTTCAACAAAGAGGGAACATGGTTTGACAATCAATGTTCCAACTATGTAATTCCCCTTAGTCTGGGATTGCACAGTTTGTTAGGGACGGGCACATGGTTTGGGAAAACCATGCACCAACCATGAACTACACCATTTTCATTAAAAATTATCATTATCCACCAAAAAAACCTTGAAAAAAATCCCACTCAAGGTATACCAAAATAGGGAAAAAAGAGTTCCTGAAAATGTGCATGAGGAATCTCTTGAAAGGTTGAGATCTTACAATCTCCCACTATATAATATATTTACTTCAATTTGTACTCCCATGAAAATATAAGATTCCAAGGTAAAAAATAGTGGTCCACTAATCTCGCATATCTTCTTCTCTTTCCCATGTTTCTTTCTGAACACGACCATGTTTCCACAACACTCGAACAATTGGCATGATCTTTTGCCTCAACACTCTCTCATTGTGATCCATAACATGAATAAAATTCTCCTCAAAGGATGCATGTGTATCAATCTCAACATAATAAATATCATTCACATGAGAAGGTTTGGGGTGATACCATTCAAGCTGTGACACATGAAAAACATTGTGCATATCACTATACCAATGGGGAAAAGACAATCAGTATACCACTGGCCCAATTCACTCCATAACATCAAAAGGTATGACAAACCTGGGACCCAACATTCCCTACCTTCTACTCCCATAGTGACCCAATCTAAAAGACACCCAAATGAATACAATATCACCCACTATAAATACAAGTATACTTCGACATATATCTTCATACGACTTCATTACACTCTAAGTTGTATCCATATGTTTCTAAATCAACTGAACCTGCTATGATGTTTCCTATATGAGACTCGGTCTCAACAACTCTGACTCACCTGCTTTCATCCAAATAGAGGTTATTAGCACGACCTACTATAAAGTGCCTTATATGGTTCCATCTAAATAGTTTCCTTATAATTATTTTTATAGGAGAACTCAATGAGTTCCAATTTCTTCTCCCTAGATGGACTAATACTGAGAACTCATACCCATAGAGTATCCTCCAATACCTAAATAGTGTGTTCTGACTACCCATTTGTATATGGGTGGAAATATACACTCAAAAATACATGAGTACCCAATCCTTTATATAAACCCTACTAGATTCATGAAGTAAATAATGGATCATGGTCTGAAACAATACTATTTGACACCCAAATCAGATGAAATATCTCCCGTAAATAAATTTCCCATGACTAATTCACATAGAAATTCTTCTTGATATCTTAGAAATGATATACATTCATCAATCAGTATAAAATCAAACAAATACTATCATTGTTCCAATTCATCCTCAGGATAGCCACCACAAAGTCCATGGTAATGTCTTGCCACTTTTATTCTAGAATTGTAAACAGATGTAGTAAACCAAAAGGTCGTTGATTCTCATCCATCATCTACTAATAAGTGGAACATTGTGATACGAACACTGAAATATATTTTTTCAAGCCCAGCCACCAATACTATTAGCATAGCTCAATGTAAATTTTGGTCAAAGTAGGATACACCACCCACTTCAAGTAATGAAACTCATATACCATCTCTTCTTGCATACTAGTTGGTACAACAACTCTATTTCAGACATAGATGATCTCATCCTCATCTATGGTCGAATCTGAAGGTGACTCCCCACCTTCAAGGTATTCCCTTAGGGCCAAACTCCTTAGATCCTCATACTTCATCTCCTTGATATAGTTAAAAATTGTGTATTCCACTGATTTTGATACAAGGTTCATCTAAAACTTTCTATCTTGAACAAAAAAATGCATCTCAGCCAACAATTCCATCATCTTCCACTCAGAACTAGACTCATAAACTATGTGAGACTGTTTTTTCCAGCTTAAAGTGTCAGTAACACTGTTTCCCTTCCTGTGAGAGTATGTTATCTAAAAATAAAATAACTACATATAATCAACCCATCTCCAGTGTTAGATATTCAAGTATCATTATGAAAATATTTAATTTAAGCTTTTGTGATTGGTATACACCGTGAAATTTTCTCCCACCAGATAATTCCTCCAAAACATTAAGGCATAAACCACTGTATCTAACTCGAGGCCATGCATATGGTAAATTATATCATGTAGACCCAACTTCCATGACCCATATTACATAACTTGATCCCCTTGCATCTAAAATTATCTAAGTCTAATCCTAGAAGTGTCACAAAACACAGTATACTACTCACCCAACTCAGGTAGGATCAAAATTGGTGTAGTATTCAAATGTTTCTTCAACTCTTGGAAATCATTTTCATGTTCTATATTCCTTTTAAACCCCATACCCTGCTTATTAAATCCTAAAATTGGTGATACCAAGCATTAAAAGTTATGAATGAACCTCTGATAATATCATGACTACCCCATGTATCATCATGTTTCAAAAAAAACTTTGGATTATCCCAAGAAACCACTACCTTAACCTTGTTTGGGTCTACTAACACACCTTCCTCTAAGATGATGTGACCCAGAAATGTACCCAATTGATCACGAATTGGAACTTATATATCTTGTCCTATAGTCTATTCTCTCTTAGTGTACTCATGATGATTTCGAGATGTTAGACATGATCATCATGATTCTTAGAGTACACAAATATGTCATCTAAAAAACAACCACAAAATGATCCAGGAACTGGTGTAAGAGTCAGTTCATGAAGGCCAGCATTCTTCAGTCTGAAAAACATCATGAATAACTTATATAGGGAATAAATGATTATATTTGTTTTATGTGGTATATCAGAAGTCTAAATCTCAAATAATGATACCCTAGTATAAATTCAATCTTGTAGAACATACAAGATCCTATAAACTGGTCAAAGAGGTGTTCTATACATGGAATAGGATACCAGTTCTTCAATATCATCCAATCTAACATTAAGTAATAAAAAATGATCTCAATATACTATCATACTTATTAGAAAAAAACAAGATAAACCTAAGGAAATGTACTAAGAGAGATAAACCCCTTATACATCAACTCCTCAAGATGATTCCTAATTTCTTGAAGCTCCATTGGTTCCATTATATATTGTGGAATTGAAACTGGCTCAACTCATGGAATGAGCTCAATCGTAAACTCAAAATCCCTCTCAGGTGGAATCCCTAAGAAATATTAAGGAAACACTTCCTAAAACCAATCCACTATGGGTGGAATGAAATCATGATTTCCACCTCCATCATCTATAAAAATAATTTCAACCTAGGCAGTGAACTCCCCTAGTTGTTGAGGAATCAAACTTGCATGGCCTTCTAGGATATCTCATTATCCCTAATGAACATAATTTTTACCCTCATGAGATGTTAAAGTAACTCTCATATGGTAAACAACAATGTGGTATTGATATGATACTAAGCATTCCATACCCAAAATCTAGTCAAACCTGGATATATCATGTATGCAAATATCCCAAGGAAAAAGATACTCACCAACCTTGAGAGAACACCCCTTGCGTAAATAGATGTATCTTGACCATACTCATAATGGTGTTTTGATCATCATAACCCCACTAACAAACTCTACCACAAGACTCAAACCATCACAAGTTGTGAAGATATAAAAGATTGAGAGGATCTGGTTTCAAATAAAGAACTAGAAAGTGTAGAAGCTATAAAAATTTCACCTCTAACTATCAACGGCCCAGCCTCGCTATCCAGAAGTGTATGCTACACTACATGAATCTTTCCTACCCCTCTTCCATGTGATATAGTATGCTTCCCCTGAGATTCACCACTCTGCTAATATGGTAACTCTTTCCTTAACATACCACATCCAATGACTTGGTCACCATGGCCAAAAGAACTCCATCTACAAGAATGATATGGGTTAGAAAAACCCCTCCTAGTACTCTGATTCTTCCTAGCTCCTCTTTATTTACCCACCAGATGTGGGTTCTTGCAGAACTATTGTAGATGTATCATCCTGCCACAAGCTCGACACTCTATTGGTGGTTGGGTAAACATTATATGAATGTGACATGGCATACTACACTTGTGGAAGAGATATTGAGTAATGTAATAAGTAAAAGACCCTTCCCCCAACCACTCTTCTTTCCACTACTCCGGTTAAAATTCCCATTTGTGTATGTTTATGGTTTTGGATGTACTGGCTCAGTCCGGGATGGTGTTTTCTGAATCTGTGGTTTAGTGCTTATAGTCCATCGGCTTCTGCGAGCCTTTACATTTGTGGATGAAGGAAATCATTTTGTTTGGTATAAGTTTGATTTCGCATGAATCTGTTTTGGATGGAAGGTCGTCAATTCTGGTTTTCTGAAATTGTTTTTGATTGTGGCTTCAATGGTTTGTGGCTCAAGGAATTCTTCGACCATTATCATACAAATAGATGCTTCATATGAGGTTCAGGAAAGAGGTTTCACTGTTTCATGGCTTCTCGGAATCAGATGTTTGAGAGGGTATGGCTATGGCCATCGGTACTATGCATGTTCTCTTTGTCTTGGGATTTCTTGTCATGCGGTGATGAAATAATGGAGCTAGACTTAATGTAATAGTTGATGGGAGGAGATTCTTTCTTGTTGTGATGTTTTTCCTTGATCTTTAGTTTTTGGCCATTGGGGTTTATTTTTCGTTTTAAGTCATGATGTCATGATGCCGTGAAGTCATGTTTGGTTTCTCACTTTTTCCTAAAAAGTGTTCGAATAATAAAAATTTAATTTTCAATCAGTCTGATAAAATTCTCATCGCAATTCTTCCTACCCTCAGAATACATACCTTATGATCATCCAAAAAAACCACTTGTCTATCACTAGAATACTTGTTATATTTTTTCATAGATATGGGAGCATGATTCACCAACTCTAAAAACTTATTCATCATAATGTTATTAAATTTGTACTTACTCTGACATTTAAGACCATCTGAAAAATGCTTCGATGTAATAGCCTCATATCCTTCCAATGATGGGAAAAAGAACTAAAATTTAGTAAAGAACCCAACATATACCATAATAGACATACTCCCCTAGATTAATCCCATAAACTCAATTATCATCTCCTGCCCGAGCATCATATGGTAGAAGTGCTCCCAGAACATCTCCTGGAAGTCTTTTCACTCTATAATATCCACATATGCATCCCAAGTCTGAATGTGACACCAACTCTTTTCTCTCTCACATATCATATAAGAATCTAGTTTGAATATCTTCTCACCATGATACTCTAAGGGGTCAAGGATCATCTAGATAGACTCAATCCTAAACTCATCTACCTTTTGTCCACCCTCTTCGGTGAATGTCAAAGGGTGCTACAACTGAAACTCCCATGTCATGTTGGACATGTTCTGCACAACCTAACCTGGGGATATTTCTATGAATTCCATAAAAAATCCATGTTCTCTCCTATTTACTCTCTTAATTCCACACCAAGAACGTTTGTAGGATCTTTTTCCACTAATGGAGGATCAATTCTAACCATGTTCTCATGTCTTCCAATGATAAATCATTATCATATAGGCATAAATAAAAAATAAAAAACACCCATATTTGACACATAATACATTATTAACACATCAAAACAATACAAATTCACAAAAATACACTACAATTCATCCCCCTTATCCCACCACACGGTCATAATTGAGGAATTATCTTTACCCTCAACCATCCCTCACCTGGTTCATGGTTTACAAATGGTGAACATTTTCACAATTCAAGTATCTCATTAGACACCCATTAATCATATTAAAATTACCACATTCATAATTATTTATATTTTTTAAAATTTTATATTAGGAACCTTTTTTATTTTAATTACACCATCAGGAAAAGAATTTTCAATTAAAAAACTCCCCCAAAACCTAATTTTCTATGCATGATAAAAATGATGCATGTCACAAAAATTCATGAGTTCCTAGAATGATGCATGTATTTTTAACATTTTTCCATACTAGTCCATAATAAAATCACATAAAACAACAACATCACACAATGAGTGCATCAATCATGGTGAAATAACAGTCAATCATAATAACAAACATCAATAACAAAAATCCAACTATGGGTACTTATTTTTTACCCTCGTACATGGGTTAGCTACTCCCATTCACAAGCACCTAAACAAGGACCGAATCATCAGAGTCTCTTGTTTAACTTTCCCAAAATGTAATACAAAATAAATAAAAAGATACTAGCCTATAATACCACATTTTTATGTCCCAATCAGGGTAACACACATAGATTCTCCAAGATGGTTAGTTACATGACCTCAACTGCATCCCCCCCCCAAACATCAGAGGCTTCTAAATAGAAGTGATGTCCTAATATGCAATGCGGGGAGATTATACCCTCTTTATAAATGCATCACAACAGCAGAAAACCAATAAAAAATAATCAATTCATAATAAAAAAAACTAGAATAATACTATAACCAATACAAACCACCATCACATGATGAACCCAGATAGGAAAATGATACCAAAACCAAATCAGTACATATTTTATGCTAGATAAGTGTCAAGTGTAAATATATAAAACCAAATAAAAAAACACTGAAAATTCCCAAACAGGTCCTGACATCACATCTGATTCCTTTATCCATGATCCATCCCAACTCTACCATCTAAAATAGTCCACATTAACTTATCCTATCTGAAAAAATGAATTCTATGTTGTACTGATCAGGTAGCCTGAGAAGGGTGTTAGTAAAACTCAGTAGGCCACCATGAATAATGAAAAAAAATATCAAGTCTATAATATTATATGCAGTTGTATAAGGAATAAAATTTGACAAATAAAGTAAATATTTTTTCACATTTAATTTATTTTTTAATTTACAACAAAAATTTCCCAGGTTCTCGATGACACCAGAACAATCAATACCATCTTTAGCTCATGTTAGAGTCTAAACCATATATCATAGGGAATCACAATTCATTACATCTTGGAATTTCATTAAATAATTTCATTCTAGTTTAATATCAAGGATATGTGGAACTCCAATCCAATTCTAATGTTTTGGGCCTAGAACATCATGGCTAGAACCCCATGAGTATTTGAATCATTGGTCCCACTCTCATGCCTCATGGGTATTTGGAGTGTAAGTCTCTGTCCCGTATAATAATATTCACATGTATGAATTGGGTCCTGTAATGTTATTTATAGCACCCCATGGGTATTTAGAGAGTTAGTTCTTATCCCACACTGCATTTATCAATCAGTCACATATGTCTCCCATATCACATTTATTAAGGTTAATCATCATTAAACCACTTACCAATTATTAAAATCATGATGTACCCTTTAAATTTAACAAAATAGTTATGGTTAATCACTTTAATAACATTGAATAATATTAACAACCCACCATTAAACCATTTATCTAAATTTATTCATATAAACCATTAACCCTTCATGGTTAATCCATCCATCCCTTAATTCCAAGGATCAATCAATTCATAATCACATTGATTCATCCAATTTTACAACACCCTTAATCAACCAATTCCACAATCCCATAAATCAATCAATTTCACAATCCAATTAATCAATCAATCTCACAATACCATTAATTGACTAATTTCATAATCCCATTAATTGAACAAAAATGTAATCCCATTAATTGAATGATTAACTCAATTTCAAAATGCAATTTCCCAACGTGGAAATTGAAACATCAGAAATAAATACATGGAATTATAATCAAGGATATGGGTTTTGACAATTGTAAAACCTACCTTAAGGACGTTGACAGACATTCGCCAAATCGGAAATCCAAAAAATGAAGAGAAATGATCAAAATCATACTGATGTGGATGATCTTCGACCAAGACCTAAGATCAAGATCAAAAGGATTAAATCCTTCAAAACCTAGATATAAACCATAACCAATGGAGTAAAACTCATCCCACTCCATTATTAAAGAGATACATGAGAGATAGAAAACCATATGGAGAAGGAGTTACTTACAAATGGAGAGATGGTCCTTCTAAAGGATCTTTAATGCATCGAGAACAGGGTTTGGGGAGACTTGGAACCCTCTTAGGAGATTAAAATTTTAGATTAATGGGTTTAGGGTTAGTTGGGGTTTATTGGGGGTTAAGATTGTGGGGTTTGTGATTTTTTTTAAATTTTTCATAGGATTAAAAACCTTTGTGCATTGTTTCATAGGCTGGAGTGCACAGTTTTCCAAATCGTGCACTCTAACTATGTGTCTCATCTTAGGGATGAAAATTTTCTAATAAGAGGTGAAATATCTAACAAATAGTCTTCCAACCATAAAATCCCCCTATTTTTGGTATTTCAAGGCTTTCTGGGGGTAGGTGCATTGTTTTGGAAACAACTCTGTCCCAACCTTGCACTATCCCTTTTTCTTCCAAAATTCTAAATTTTTACCCGAAACAACCCCAAAACAAAATACACCCAAGTTATAACAAAAAAGTAAAAAACTGTACCTAAAAATGTGCATGATTAATCTCTAGAAAACATGGGATCTTACAACTGTTGCCTTCCCTAAGTGCACAACATAGTAATATCAGGGACCAAATTTAGCTGATCATCAAATAAGGTAAAATAAAGAAATTCACCAACACGCATCCAAGGAATACTTTAACATTCAACGATAGTTCTCAAGAAATATATTTAATCAATATAGGGTTCCTAGGTTACATTAATAATCAAAAAAGATGCAATGAGATGTGTATATGGATAACCTACTGCCTAGAAATATCCACCATCATAGTACATGTGTTCTAGTGAGACCACTAACAATCAACCACTATTTCCTATGGGGGGTCATGATACCCTATTAACATAAAGTGGATCCCTTATCGGTCAATGAATATAATATTAAATTATTATTTTTTTTTAAAATATTATCAATGTATATTTTTATGTTTTAACAAAATTGCATCACCTATTTTATCCCTTGATAATACCATTGGGAGTATTTGAGAAAAAACACACATTAATAAAATGAATCCAAGACTAAGACCATGATTGATAGTTTAAAAAATCCTTGAAGATCCAATTTTTGTACTCCACAATATTAGTGACCATATGGATATATCTCCTACCACAATCATATGATAATGAATGGATCTATTTCAGAATCTGTGAAGTGCCCAGGTCTGGTGAGATCACTGAGAGGGGAAAGGGTGAATAAATTATCCCTTTTTCTTTTCATGAATACGAATTATTAATTCAACCATTATAGCTGTTCAAATCATTGATAAACTCCTACTATATCACAAACCCACCTAAATGTTGAATTATGTAAAAGGTATAAAAAAATGATTTTCATGGTTCAGTCTCAATGTGAACCTACACCTTGGCTAGTTTAGGTTAGTTTTGAGACATGGTTTCTTCTATAATAAGTTTCTTTAGTACAGTTATAAGATATATTCATGAAATATTAATAGATTGTAATTACCTTACCCCAATTACCCAGATTTGGTGAATTATTACATAATATTGGCATTATCACAAAAGATCAAGTCTCGAAAGGCCGATTAGTTTAGTAGCCTTGGAAACACTAGATATATTAATAAGTCTTGAATTACATAATAATGTGAAAAAAAAACTAAAACAACATCTCGTCTTTATATCCCCTCATACTATCCCTGAAGTTAATTCATAAAATACTTCTTCACATCCTGGAAAAAATTAAAGCATTTAAAGGGGTGAGCTCAGATGCTAAGTAAGGATAACAATATAGAGGAAACTTTCATAAATAAACATAAACATTTAAGGCAATGTATAACTAATACAAAATACTTTTAAACTTGAACTCCAGAATAATATGGAAAAGTTAAAATGAAATAATTCCATTTACTTATTCACATGGATATTCTACTAGTCAAATAATCACATGTAATATCAATAACCACTTTCATATTGATGGAATGCATAATGCCAGACTATCATAACCACATAGTCAAGGCCTTGTGCCAAGACTACAAGTAAGGTTTTTTCAAGGCCTTATTCCAAGGTAGTAGTTTGTCTCATGAGACCTACCGATGCATCGAGGAGCTATAGAGGGCTCCACTCATCACTTACTAAGTCCAATGAATTCCTTATATAAAAAGGTTTAAACATATCATAAATAATGCCCAAGAACCATAACATAATCGTATCACATAAAATAAGCATAAAAGAAACATAACATTTACACATTTAAATCACAATATATCAATAAAACACATTGATATAATAAAAACATTATCAAAACCATTTTCAATAAAAAAATAAAAGAAAAGTAAAACATGGTATTTATTTTCATTTAAAAAAAGTTATGTCTTGTAGAGGAAGCCAAAACTCAAATAATTGTCACGACGGTGGAGAAGTCGTTGTCACCATACACGTAAGACCAAACATTCCTTTTGTAATTTAGTAAAATCCTTCATATAAAAATATTCCTTTTGAATAAAAGTAAAAGTCAAAGGGTTTTATACAACGTATAATGAAAGTTGTGTATAAAACAAAACATGCCTCAATGAAAGGAGATTAAGATGAAGTCTCTTACCTCGTGTCTGATTTGACTTGATCGTTCTTTAATATCAGGAATAATAAACTATAGTTAATTTATATTAGCTTAAGATCATTTTTCAAGTTCATTATTCCTTTTACATCACTTATAAACATGTTATGAACATTATTTAATCATTTAATTTAATAACGGTCATTTTGTCGATCCTTGGTACTTGAGTCAAAAATAAACTTCCTATAATTACAAGTTGTTTATGTGGTAAAATATCCACTATCTCCAGAATTATATACATTATTTAGATATCATATATATCATATATATCAATTATATACATGCATTTATAATATTACATAACATTTAGAGGTAAAAAATGAAATGCACCGTTCATGGAGACGGTAAGTCGTACGTATGCATGAACGCTACTTTCATTTCTATTTCATATTTAATGGAATGAAATAATAATGATATAAAGGTTTATTATAATTCCAGTATAATATCATATATAATATCATTAACTCCATCCTTTATACGTCCCATATATGGAATTAACGATTCAAATCACTTTGAGGGGGTGGTAGTCCGCACTTCCTAAAATGAAATTATCATGTTTACCGATAATGGAAATTATAAAGGTATGACATAAATGAAAAATACAGAAGCATAAGAAAAACATAAACATAATATATATCATATATAAATATAGTGACATCTTAATGGCCACCATTAGAGGTGTTAAAAGATGATTGAACAATCATCGTTTCATGAGGTAGTAATTCACCACCCATAGAAACAGTATGTTCTTTAACCATTAGACGGGAGTGTGTGTAAGTGTAAATAAAATACTTCTCATAACAACATCGTAGTATATTACATATACTGGTGTTATTACAAAAAAAGTAATAAAAAGATTTTAGGGGGTTGGAGATGCAAAATAAAACGAAAGGACATAAGAGAAGACATTACCTTTAAATTGGGTAACTTATCTTGGTTTGAACCAAAAGGGTTTCTTGAAGAGATTTATGCCTAAGGTAAGGATTATAGGATGAATAGAGGGATTTGGAGAGATAAAATGAGCAGATTTTGGTCGAGCCAATGGCTTTAGAGGTGTGGGTAAAGGGGGTAGAGGTGGGGTCATTTTATAAGAGGGAGGAGGGGCACTCTTGGAAGGCCATGAAATGTTACATTATTATAAAATGATTTTCAGATTTTAAAGGTCCCACAATGATATATTTCAAGGATAAGGTGATATGGGTTTTAAATCCACTCACCCAATAGGTTTTAGACAAATGTAAGTCTTCGATGTTACCTTATCTTTTCATTTTATTTAAATCGTTCATTAATGAGGTTATCACTGCATCATCATGGTGTCATAAATAAATTTATTTATTTAATGTCTAAAAATTATAAAACAAAATACCATGATGTATGAAATCTTTTAATATTTCCAATTACTATTTATAGTCTAAGATATCATTTATGTAGACAAAATTAAAATTTTTTTACATAGGTGTTACATACTTTTGTTATATTTTCCTTTCTTTAAAAATAAAATGATAAAATGTCACTATCACACAAAAGTGATTCCATGGGGTCCCTAAGTTGGAACAAGGCATTCCATGGTAGGACATGACACCACCAATAGAATTAGGACACATTTTTGGGTCATTTTGTATTTTTATGATATTATTTTATTACCCTTAACTACCTGATTACTAATTAATCATGTTAATTAATTATAATTGTCGTCGTTACTATTCATAATGTCCAAAAACAAAAGAGTATTAATTACATAATTTGAACCTTATGATTCCAAATATGGAATCTATTTTACCAAATTCCAAACACAAAAATTGTAGTAATTAATTTAAAAATAATTTTTTTTGTCAAAACCAAAGACGTGTTTTTAAGAAGTAAAATCTATCAAAAGATTGACGTGTTTTTTCATCCAATAGAAATGTGAGAGCACTTCAAATGAAAATTTATATTAAGTGATAAAAAAATAATTCAATTATACTTTAAAACCAATTAAAATGACAATCTAACTATATAAATAAATTGTATGAAAATGTAGTTTTGAATTAAAATACAACATTTTTCACTATTCATTAAAAATGAACATTATCAGAAAAATACAAAATATTAACCCTATGATATATTTGATATTCAAAATTAAAAAATGATATCCATTTTACCAAATTCATAAAATATAATTTTCATTAATTAATTTTATAAATAATTCCCGATGTCAAAACAAATGATGTGTTTTTAAGAAACAATATCAATCAAAAGATTGACACTTGTTTATGTCCAATTTCAAAGTGAAATTAATTATAATGACCACCATTGGATAAAATGGTAAAATTTTATTCTAATTATACTTTAAAACCAATCAATATTATAATTTATCACTATAAATTATTTTGATTAAAAAAGTAGTTTTTATGTATTGTTCACTATTCATCGAAAATTGGATGTTTTCAGAAAAATACCAAATATTAAACTTAGGCTAATTTTGATATTCTGAATCAAAAAATGAAGTCCATTTTGAAATATAAAATTTATATAATTCAAAAAATGGGTATTACTATTCATAACAGCTACTTTGATTGGTCATCGTGTGTTAGAATCTTGATCTTGCGTGCAATGCAAGCAACTACATTATTGAAAGAGAAGCATATCATGGAATACTGGGGTGTTACATTCTCCCCTCTTTTAATAAATTGTTTCCTAGCAATTTTAATTTGTTCTTCAAAAATAAAAGGTTGAAAATAGAAAATACCTTCGTGGAAAACTCATATCAGAAATAGGGTTAATAAAATTTTTCCTTAATAAAAGGGAAAAGGAAATGAAAAAGTCACCACCAAATTATGATCTCGATTTGGAGAAAATTGGTGGAAATTAAAGACATATAATTGGAGGAAAAATGTAAATATTTGTAGGGAGTTATTGAGGTCATCAATCACAAACAAATGTAAAATTGCGGGCCTCAAATCCTTCAATCTATGGTGATTTAAAATATTATCAGTTCAACAAAGCATAAGGCATTAGGATGAAACATTTTTTGTTTTAATACCCCTTTCCTAATGTTTAAGAGTTTATTTATTCATAGAATAAGATAGAGGTATATATATATATACTTGACAAGTAGAGTTTCAACCTTCAACTAATTTCTACCACAAACTCATCTTTCACTCAAAAAGATAATAGAACTCAAAAATATTTTATTTATCTTAATCGTACAAGTTTCCAAATATTAACACATACCATTTAGATTAGGAAAACTATTTTGTAATAACTAGGGACTTCTTGTAGGATAGTGGTAGGTAATAAAGTCATGTCGCACTGTGGTTGTGGGTTCGATTCCTACAGCTTTTTCCGACGCGACGGGTTATCCCCTGACCTGCAGGTTGTCTTTTTCCTAAAAATATAGTATTATAATATTCCAAAAATAATCTTTCGAAATTTTTTAACCTTAAACAATACTATACAAAGTTCAACTTAATCCATTCCAACCTGTATAGTTATCCAAAATACCTCTGTCCCGACTCTCTCTAAAATGTATCTAAATTCCAAAATCAATTGTAACATCAAATTCCCCAAACAAAGTAATGTTTATCTTAGTGTCCCATACTAAAAAAATGATTACCTTCATCATATTAAAACCTTAATGAAAACAAAAAGTATTGTATTACAATCCTTATATATATCACATTATTCTTATAACCATAATATAGTTCTTGAGTCCAAAAACACAAATACAAGAATTATTCAACTTCAACTGTAGTAAAAGAATAAGCTTTTATTTCTCCCTTGTCCATTTCTGAGGTAAGTTTCCTCGGCTGTTAGGGAATTCATTTTCACAATGCCCTATTTCTCTACAATTATTGCATTCAACATTGACAACCTGTTTCTTTCCCTTGCAATCATGAGTCTGGTGACCTTTTTCTCCACATTTGTAACAAAATCCCATTCCTTTTAAGAAAGTACAGGGGTGTTTCTTACCACAATTATCACATAATGGAAAATCATTATTTCTCTTATTCCCTTTATTTGTCTCTTTATCTACCGTTCTCTTCTTCTCTTGATTTAATTTGTTGTCATAAGACTTAGAGAATTCATTTTCTCTATTGATAGCATACGAGACAATATCTTCGTACAATAAGAAGGATTGTGATACTAAATCTAGAGGGAGAAATGGTTTTAAGCCATCAAAGAAATGATATATATTACTTCTTGGGTTACTTATATAATCTTCTACATGCCTCTCTAACCTTGTAAAGTTAGATTCACATTTCACAACATTCTCATCCTCCTTTTTCCTCAGACTGAGAAATTGTCTTTCCATATCTGCTCGATGGTCATGAGGAAAGTATTTTTCTAAGTAAATTTCTTTAAACTCCCTCCATTACATATTTGATACTTCATCATCTTCCATTGTGTTTTTAATCAGTGACCACCATTGATCGGCATCACCAGTGAGGCGGTAAACTGCCATGACAACTTTCTCCTTTTTGCTACTCCACAAGGCCTATAATATTTTCACTAAGGAGTTTATCCATTTCTCA
Organism: Viscum album; assembly: GCA_963277665.1. Lineage (NCBI taxonomy): Eukaryota > Viridiplantae > Streptophyta > Magnoliopsida > Santalales > Viscaceae > Viscum > Viscum album. The sequence goes on from OY728165.1 coordinate 4,646,951, forward strand.
GCTATTAATGGATTTGTACCCCCATTTAATGTTTTTGGTTGTTTCCTCATGAAGTGATATAACATTGATCATCCACGTTGCGGATTAGGGTGCTTCATACGAGTAAGGTCATTATTCATAATCTGAGTGAGTTGTCCCAGTATAGTGATTAGCCTAATCAGTACCAGTTGTATCACCAGCTGCACTATAATTATATTGAGTAGGATTGAAATCCCTACATGGAGTGCGTGAATTGATATGGTTTCCATTCCTTCCACTAGGCACCATTTCTAAACAAGGTCATAAACTAGATTAGTTTATGAATCGAAATGCATAATAAAAAACTTGCAAAACAATTAACATAAATTGAACAGTTTATGGATATAATCCATAATCATAAAAAAAATTCTTTGAGACATTATATACTCATAAACCCTTCATAATGGTTTTTAAATAAATCATTAATTATCCTATGCATATCCCCCGAGAGTGTCGTAACCAAGAGTGCAGCAAGGCTCGTTTTCATGCACCAGTTCACATTCGAGTCTAGCTCAAAGTGGTGTTTTAGGGTTTTACCCCTAGGTACATTTGTGCCACAGCCACCTCTACCTGCTGTTATCCATACAGGGATGTATTTCTTGGAAAACTCACAAAATCTCTACAATACCAAAATTCTAGGAAGTTATTCTATACTAATCCTCAAAGTCTATCTTAGGGCTATGTGCTCTAATCAGAGTTTATCTAAATATAGCTTCCAAGGTTAGTACTAAACTTCCTCTGATACAAAATATAACGCCCAAAACCTAGTTTCCCAGAGTTAGTGCATTATTACATAATATTGGTATGATCACAAAATAACAAGTCTCAAAAGACCTATTAGTTTAGTAGCCTTGAAAACACTAGATATATTCATAAGTCTTACATTACATCATAAAGTGAAAAAAACTACCAAAAAACCTCATCTCCATATCCCCTCATACTATCCATGTAGTTCATTCATAAAATACTTCTTCACATACTGAGAAAAATTAAAACATTGAAATGGGTGAGCTCAGATGCTCAGTAAGGATAACAATATAGTGGAAACTTTCATAAATAAACATAAACATTTAAGGCAATTTATAACTAAAAAAAGCCTTTTAAACTTGAACTTCAGCATAATATGGAAAAGATAAAATGAAATAATTCCATTTAATTATTCAAATGGATATTCTACTAGTAAAATAATCACATGTAATATCAATAACCACTTTCATATTGATGGAATGCATAATTCCAAACTATCATAACCACATAGTCAAGGCCCTGTGCCAAGACTATAAATAAAATTTTGTCAAGGCCTTGTGCTAAGACACTAGTTTGTCTCATGAGACCTACCGATGCATCGAGGAGCTATATCGGGCTCCACCCTTCACTTACTAAGTCCAATTCATTCTTTATATGAAAAGTTTTAAACATATCATAAACAATGCCCAAGAACCATAACATAATCGTATCACATAAAACATGCATAAAGGAAACATAACATTTCCACATTTCAACCACAAGATATCAATACAACACATTGATATAATCAAAAAATTATCAAAACCATTTCCAATACCAAAATATAATAAAAGTAAAACATGGTATTTATTTTCATTTAAAAAAAAGTTATGGCTTGTAGAGGAAGGCGAAACTCAAATAATCCTCATGGTGAAGGAGAAGTCGTTGTCGCCGTATACGTAAGACAAAAAATTCCTTTTTTCCTTTTGTAAAATGCTTAGTATAAAAATATTCCATTTGAATAAAATTAAAAGTCATAGGATTTTATACATCCTATAAAATAAAGATGTTTATAAAACAAAATATGCCTCAATGAAAGGAGATTGAGATGAAGTCCCTTACCTTGTGTCCGACTTGACTTGATCGTTCTTTAATATCCATAATAATAAACTATAGTTAATTAATATTAGATTAAGAACCTTTTTCAAGTTCATTATTCCTTTTACATCACCTATTACCATGTTATGAACATTATCTAATCATTTAATTTAATAACGGTCATTTTCTCGATCCTTGGTACTTGAGTCAAAAATAAAATTTTTATAATTACAAGTTGTTTATGTGGTAAAATATTCATTATCTCCAGAATTAAATTCATGATGTAGATATCATATATATCATATATATCCATTATATACATCCATTTATAATATTACATAACATTTTGAGGTAAGAAATGAAATGCACCGTTCATGGAGACGGTAAGCCGTACGTACGCATGAACGATACTTTCTTTTTTATTTCATATTTAATGGAATTAAATAATAATTATATAAATTTTTATTATAATTCCAGTATAATATCATATATAATATCATAAACTCCATCCTTTATATGTCCCACATATGGAATTAAAGATTCAAATCACTTTGAGAGGGCGGTAGTCCGCACTTCCTAAAATAAAATTATTTTGTTTACCCATAATGGAAATTATAAAGGTATGCCATTAATGAAAAATACAGAATCATAAGGAAACAATAAACATAATATATATCATATATAAATATAGTTACATCTTAATGGCCACCATGAGAGGTGTTAAAAGAAGATTGAACAATCATCATTTCATGAGGCAGTAATTCGCCACCCACAGAAATAGTATATTCTTTAACCATTAGACGGGAGTGTGTGTAAGTGTAAATAAAATAATTCCCATAAAAATCATATTATGATAAAGATACTGTTTTTTTCTACAAAATAAAGTAATAAAAAGAGTTTAGGGGGTTGGAGAAGCAAAATAAAACAAAAGGACATAAAAGAAGACATTACCTATAAATCAGGTAACTCCCCTTGGTTTGAACCAAAAGGGTTTCTTGAAGAGATTTATGCCTAAGGTAAGGCTTATAGGATGAAGAGAGGGATGTTTAGAGATCAAATGAGCAGAGTTTGGTTGAGACAATGGCTTGAGAGTTGTGCTTAAAGGGGGTATAGGTGGGGGACTTTTATAAGAGGGAATAGGGGCACTCTTGGAAAGTCATGAAATGTCACTTTATTATAAAATGAGTTTTGGATTTTAAAGGTACCACAATGATATATTTAGAGGATAAGGTGATAAGGGTTCAAAATACACTCATCCAATAGGTTTTAGACAAGTTTATGTCTTAGATTTTACCTTATCATTTTATTTCATTTAAATTGTTCATTGATGAGGTAATCACTGCATCATGATGGTGTCATACATAAATTTATTTATTTAATGTATAAAAATTATAAAAAAAATACCATTATGTAGGAAAGATTTTTATCTTTCCAATGACTATTTATAGTCTAAGAGATAATTTATTTAGACAAAATTAAAATTGTTTTACATAGGTGTTACATACTTTTGTTATATTTTCCTTTCTTTAAAAATAAAATGATAAAATCTCACTATCACACAAATGTGATTCCATGGGGTCCTTAAGTTGGCACAAGGAATCCCATGGTCTTCCATGACCCCAAAAATAGAATTAGGACACATGTTGGGGTCATTTTGTATTTTTATGATATTATTTTATTACCCTTAACTAACTGACTACTAACTAATCGTGTTAATTAAATATTATTTTCGTCGTTACTATTCATAATGTCCAAAAACAAAAGAGTCTTAATTAAATAATTTGGAACTTCTGATTACAAATATGGAACCTATTTTACCAAATTTCAAACACAGAAATTTCAGTAATTAATTTAAAAATAATTTCTGTTGTCAAAACCAAAGATGAGTTTTTAATAAGTAAAATCTATCAAAAGATTGACTTGGTTTTACATCCAATTGAAATGTGAGATTACTTCAAATGAACAACATTGTATTAAGTCATAAAATCATAATTCAATTATACTTTAAAACCAATTAAAATAAAAATTTAACTATATAAATAAATTGGATGAAAATGTAGTTTTGAATTAAAATACAACATTTTTAACTATTCATTAAAAATGAACATTATCAGAAAAATACCAAAAAATCACCCTATTCTATATTTGATATTGCAAATTAAAAAATTATTTCCATTTTACCAAATTCATAACATATAATTTTCATTAATTAATTTTATAATTAATTCCCGCTGTCAAAACAAATAGCGAGTTTTTAAGAAACAATATCTATCAAAATATTGACACTTGTTTATGTCCAATTTCAAAGTGAAATGAATTATAATGACCACCATTGGATAAAATGGTAAAATTATATTCTAATTATACTTTAAAACCACTAAATAGTTTAATTTATCACTATAAATTATTTAGATTAAAAAAGTTGTTTTTAAGTATTTTTCACTATTCATCAAAAATTGGATGTTCTCAGAAAAATACCAAAAATTCAACTTAGGATAATTTCGATATTTATAATTCCTAAATGAATTCCATTTTGAAATATAAAATTTATATAATTCAAAAATTGGTTATTACTATTCATAACGGCTACTTTGATTGGTCGTGGTGTGTTAGAATCCCAAACTTGCGTACAATGCAAGCTACTGCATTATTGAAAGAGAAGCATATCGTGGAAGCTTGGGGTGTTACATAGATAATCTCTTAAAATTCCACTACTACAAAATAGGATGTTAACAGTGCTGGATTTTAAGAGTATTAGAAAAAATCACTGATAAATATTCCCTTTATCAGTGCTAAAACAAATGCTTCTAAATTATAACTCTTATCATCATTTTTTTAGCGATGGTAAACGAAACCCTTTATCACTGCTTTTTTTTACCACTGATAAATGTTTGCCTTTATATGTTCTTTTCTTTATCACTGATAAAAGGTACATATTATCATCTCTTTATTTTCAACACTAATAAAGCTTACACTTTATTAGTGCATTATTTTTAGCACTCGTAAAGGGATCTTTTAACTATTATTTTTTAGCATGGATAAAGGTCCTAGATAAAATGAAATGATTATATAAATAAAATATAAAAATCATTTAAAAAAATATTAAAACAATTATTAATTAAATAATTATTGATAAAAATGTATAAATTTAATAAACTAAATATAAATTATAAATACTAATAAATAGTATATATTAAATATATAAGTATATGTAAAATGAAAATTTTAAACAAATAAAAATTAAAAATAAGTAAATTAAGAAAAATATTAAACATTTAATTAATTACAAAAATTATTGATAATATAAAAAAACATTACATATTAAAAATAGATATATAAGAATGTATATAAATATATGATTTATATAATAAAAATATTTATTTTTTACACTAAATAATTCATGTAACTCTCTGAACCTAGAAGCTCGGAGCTGGTGCATTACTTTATTACATTGGCATGATTATATGGAATCAAATCCTGAAGGACCTAATAGTTTAGTAGTTTTAGAAAACCAAATAACATACATGATACCATAATACATTGGGAAAAGAAATTAAAGTGTAACATAAGTAAAATCTCTGCATCCTTGAAACTCATTCCAATAATTTATCTTCATATCTTCGAGAAAGGAAATAGAATAAGGGTGACCTCAAATACTCCATAAGGGTATGTACAATTAAATTTATAAGGAATCAATAATAATAATAATAAACATGGAATGGTTAATAAATAAGAACACATGCCACTCAAATAACTGGATAAGGAATAATAAATATGAAAAGGTAAATAACTAGAACATATACCATTTAATAGATAAATTGATAATGAAAAAAATCCATAGATAACGTCAATGCAGGAATCTCATGGATAATAATAATAATAACTAAATTCTCAATAAAGGTAATTCTTAATTATTTGATTCCATGTTTCTTAGGTACATGGTACCTTTACAATCAAGAACATTCACAAGACAGTTTAACTCATCGAGTAGAAACACATCTAATTTGTCCAACTAATTCATCTCATAAAACTACTGATGTATTGAGGGGCTTACATTAAATGGTCCCCAACCCATGTCATGCCAGTCCAAATCTTTCTTTACATATATAATAATCGATTTAATTAATAAAAAATATTACTTAGAAAAAAAATTCATATTGAATAAACAATATAGGGTTATCAATAATTCCCCAATGGGGGATAAGTACCAACAGGGGTGGTTGGTGTTGATAAATGTGAATACCATTGAAAGATCATTAAAAACATTCATGAGGAAAAAAATATTTAATCATTACAAAGTGTCTCATACCACTTTAAAAAATTGAAATCATAATCCCCATAAAGGTATAACATTAAATGAAACATATAATATTATTAGAATAAGGATATTCATGATATAAAATATCAAACATTCATAGATACACCATATAAAAGAAACTAGGTTAATAACATTACGATATTTCTCAATGAAATAAAATTGAGAAGAAATCCTTTACCTTGAGTTTGACTTGTCATGTGCGTATTTATCTTCCTGAATAATATACTTATATTAATTATTTAATCTATTCAGAAACATTTTCATTTTTATTGTTAATTTTATTTCACTTATTACAATGTTGTAAACAACTACTTAATCAATCAAGTTTACATCATTTGTTTTGACCATATTCGGTTTATGTGTCAAAAATGAAATAAGTAGGTCAAATCTTGTCAAAGGGTTCATTATATAAACATATCTAGAATAATTATAATTATATAATTATAATATTTATACATAAGTTATACTTTTAAAACCAATCATGGAATATGGTTATGAAAAATGAAAAAATGTTGCAATCATGGAGACAGTAGGTTGTACGTACGCATGAGTAACGTTCATATTTTTAAATGATCATTATGGAAAGAAGGTAAGTAACATTAATCATTTTAAAATGATAATTATATCATAAATATAATATTATTTAATCATATATACTCATATATATAATTATTTTTATATAAAAGGAATCACATTGCGTTTAGGAGGCGGCAGTCTACACATCCACGAACAACGTTATCACATTTTCAATGTGTGAATGGGTAATAATAAAAAATGATATATAATATTTATATAATTTTAATTATTTAATTATTAAAATATATATATAATATATTTCACATTTTTTTAATTAAACTCATCCTTAATATATTCTATTTAATGTGTGAAGGTATCACAGGGCTTTGTGGAGGTGGTAGTCCACTTGTCCACAAACAATGTTATCATATAAACAAAAAATGGAACGTGTGAAGGTGTGTGTTTTATAAAAAATTATAAGTATTAATAAAAAATAAATTTCATATATATCATATAAAAACATGGTGTCCATCATAATTCCTAACCATGAGAGGTGTTAAAGGAAAAATGAACAACATCATTTTGTGATACGGTAGTTCGCTATCCACGAATGATAATTTCTTATACCCATTTGATCGAAGTGTATAGAGTTATAGGTAAAAACCTTAACAAAAAAACATCTTAGTATATTTATTAAACAAATTTTATTAAATAATCATTGATTAAAAAAAATTAATGGTGGAGAAAGAAAAAAAACATAAATTCATGTATGAAGAATGTTACCTCTTTTCAGGTAACTCCATTTGGTTTTCACAAAAGAAATTACACGGTTGGATTTAGGTGAAAATTGAGGACTCTAGGTGATAGGAGGGATGTCAAGAGATTATTTGGGTAGATTATGGAAAATCAAAAGTGTCTTGAGATGTCTGAGGAAGGGGAAGAGTGAATTCATTTTTATAGTGGAGAAAAGTGGCCTTCTTATAAATCCAAAAAGGTAAGCACTATTGGGAGGTCTCCCTTAAATCATGTACTTCTAAAATGAACAAATACTGAAATAAATGATAAATATGTTCGATACAAACTCACAACACACATAAATAATAGCATTTTTATCATTTTTTTCTTTAGTCATTAAGTTTTATTATTTTTATCATTTTAGTTTTAATTAATGTAACTAGTAGTCTATCGTAAGTAATTTTACTATTACGAATAAATTAAAGTGAGATTCATTAGAAATATATAGACCCATGGAATTTTAAATATTATATATAATTTAAAAAACAAAAATCCCATGTGGGTTGGAAATGAATTTTTTAAACAAGCACATGTAACGCGTAAAAACACTGCTTTAACTCGGATTGTGCTAACAATATTTTTCATTATCTATGGGTCAATATGTTAATTATAGAAGCTAAATTGGTCAATTATTTGAACATATTTAATATTTATTAAAATTTTAAAATCAATTGGATGAAAATATTATTTTTTATTAATTTTAATTCTTTTAATAAAAAATAATTTGTTATAAAATATCATTAATGTCAATTTTGAAATTATTTATTTAATTTAAATATATAATATCTAAAAAATTATTGGAATTAAAATACATTAATTTCACATCTTTTTAACATGATATATTAATATATAAAAGTAATGTAATACAATAGTTAATTAATTTTACTATACTTTTAATGTTTTTACAATGTTTATTTTATTTAATGGTTCACTAAATAATCTATACTTTATCTTTTGTTAATCATTTAATGTAATTATATCATCTCTAAAAATTAATGTTAAATTTACATAATAATTTTTTTTTAAATTTTAAAATATTTTTTATAACTAAAACAGTGTAGGTTTTTTTATACTTTAAATCTTTGTAAATGTTAAAGGTAAGGAAGGTTCATTTTTTCCTTCTTCCTTACTTAACTTATTATATAGGTCACATTCATGGAATTGTAACCCAATAAATCATACAATTTTAACTAAGAGATGATATGGTCTAACGATTGGCAGAAAATGGGTTTTGGATATGTTTCTATGTCATTTTGGCCCTTAAGCATAAGGTTTAATCCCTTGTTAAAATTAATTTTACCATAATCACTGTAATTAATTTTAATTAATTTCACTAATCCTTTGGGTAAAAAATTAAGTTGATAATATTAAAATATAAATATTATAATTATTACAACCATGTATTTCTTATATTATAAATTCAAATCACATAAGTTGAAATATTAAATTTATAGGTAATCCCTACAGACGTGGCGAGAAAGTGGGTTTTTAATGTGAAAATGTTCAAAATTTCAATAAGTTTTAATATCTAAATTCAATTTAAAAATGTTTACAACTACCTAAATAGGATTAATAGATGTATAATTGGTCTATTGTGACTTTAAAAACAAAATTAAAATATAACTTTTCATTAATAATTATTTAAAAAAAGGTAGTTTTTAACTAAAATGCAGTATTTTTCATAATTAATCAAAAATTAAAAATTCTCAAATAAAATAAAAAAAATCATCCTAAGATAATTTTGACATTATTAATTCCAAAATTAATTTTATTTTTAAAAATAAAATTTTTAAAATAGTTAAATTGTTGTTTTAAAATAGGTGTGCCACTAAAATACAGTCGAACTCAGTCTTGTTTGTAACACAATCTAACTCGTTGTTTTCTGTAGTATAAGCTTAACATGGTATTGCGTATAAAAAAAGCTAGAAAAAAAATAATTTTCATTCTAAAATTAAAATAATGTAAATTCTTTGGGTGTTACAAGTCTTATATTTTTGAAGAATGGTTTATAATTAAAAATTCTCACTAATTCTATTGAGTGATGGACATAATTGAATGTCATTTGATTTTTTAATTTAACATATATGAATTCTTTCTGATATTTATTTCACATACATACGTAATTAATAAAATATTATATAGAAACACATACACCTAATATTTATGTAATTTATTCAAATTTTAGTATTCGTTTTAAAATTTCATTATAAAGTAATACATTTAATATATCATTTATTTAATCGGTAAATTTTATTTAATTTTTATTACACTTGGGTTTTAATTCAATTTTAGTTTTTTTTGGAATTTAATTAATTTGTATTATTTATTTATATATTTATTTATTTACTCTAATTTAATATTTTCATTATATATTCAATATATACCAATATTTTTTTTAATAATTTAAATTTAATTAATAAAACTTATCATTTTTTTCAGTATTGTTAAAGTGTGCAAATTTTTAATTATTCTATTTTACAAGTTTTTAGCATGCATTCACTTAATTTTAAATATTCCTTAATAATGTTAAAAATATATTTGTAAATAAATATTTATAAATTAATATATTTATGTATATTTACTATATTTATACATTCATGTATTTATAATTACAAATAAATAAATTTTATTTATCTAATTATAAATAAATTATTATATATAATTAAATAATTATAAAGTTATAGTAATTTTTTTTAAATAATTATTATATTTATATTTATATTTATTTATTTAATATATATATTTATATAAGTATATATAATTATATTAATATATATAATGATATATATATATATATATATATTATTTTTAAAATTTTATTTATATAATTATAAATGAATAATTATATATTTAAATAATTTTTAATTTTTAATAAATATATTTAGATAATGAATGTATTTACCATATTTATATTTATATTTATTTATTAAACATATATAAGTATATAAATATATTTACAAAAAAAATTATTTATAATTATAATTATATATCCTTTATCAGAGCTTATATAATAATTACTGATAAAGGGCATCTGTATCAGCTATTTTTTTGAAGTGTTGATAAAAGTATCTGGATCTATTTAAATAAACCTAAATAGTCGCAAACTAGTCATCATATCCAAAGCTTTCCACATAAGCTGCCTACACCTGGTGCCCCTCCTCATCGAAACCAAGCTTGAATCAAGGATTGAATCAAGGCTTGAACAATTCCAAGCCTCAAATCCAAAGATCGTATGATTCAAAGGTTAAAAAAATACAATTCTTGAACAAATTTCATGTTTGGAGATATATCTAATATTTATAAGATGATTAAGATCTTCAATCCAAGGTATGATATTTTCTCATCCTCTTCACTCATTTATTGCTTGTTTTATGATGTCTAATTGTGTTTTTTTGTTCATTTTTTCTTTTTATTAATTACCATCATTGATATACCTTCTATAATGAATTTATAATTGGGATTTTTACGATTTTGGGTTTATATTGTCCCTTTAATTTATTTTCATTCTACCTTAAAGGTTGTTAATAATTCCACACACTGATTTCATCATTGTAGTGTATTACATTTAAATGTTCTGAACTTCATTCCATGGAAATAACACACATAAAGTGTTTGTTAAAATGTCACCCAAGGTAATTATTTTATAAATCAAAATGGATTTCATGAAATGATTTCTTGAAGTTGTGGTTTTTTGTATGAATTTTTATATTTTGATGATTCAGTGGTATTACATCAAGTTTTTTATTTTAGTTTCAGTGTCCAAAATTTTATCTATTTTCATCTTAATATCAAATATGAACATTCATATATATATATATATATATATTAATTTTTAAATCTATATATATATATATATAAACACATTATTTCTTTTTTATATGCAAGTATGTAGTCATATGAAATATAGATATGATTCATTCAATAAAATAGAAGATAATTTTTTTCTTGGTTTTGAATATGCATTCCAAGAGAGACTATAAATTTATGTTCATTAAAATTATGACTTTGAGGCATGTTTGGAAATTTTTAAAGTTACTTTGATTCTATGTTTTTTATTTTGAATAATATTGAAATAAATAATTTTTTGTTGAAAAATTGTAGTTGTATCTGGTATTATGAACACGTTAGTAACATGAAATGATTTTTATAAAAAGTTATCATCATCTATGGAATCTATCTATATTAGTTTTGATGAGGTAAGGTTGTATTCTTCTAAATACATATATATTATTGATGGGTGTTGGAAGGATGTTTGAATAGACATGTTTGGGTTGCGTTGATTATTGATTGACATGTTTTCTGAAAAGGTGATCATAACTCCCATTACTATCATGATATGATCATATGCATCTTAGTGAGGGATGAGAGATATTTGCTATGTTTTCTTGATTAGATTGTATGGGTCCCCACTTATATAAAATTCTATATGTGATTCCAACAAGGTAGGCTAGTTGTGGGTCTCTAATGGGTTATAAAAATAGGAACTCGTTATCATGCTTTTTGGTGGTTCCAACCCAGGTATGTCTAGAGTCACCTCACAGGGTGTTTTTGAATTTCCCAAGATTACATATACTTAATTTACTTCTACTTACATGTATATTATTTTATACATACTCTATATTTAATACTGATCCATTGTAATGTGACCTATTTATTAAATTTTTTATTTGGATTCTTTGATTTATTTATTTTTTTCACTAATATCTCATTTTATTATTATATATTATTCTTCGTGAGTATCATTATAAAGAGTCATATTCAAGAACCCTATAATATTTATAGATTCTATAAGTATCTTAATTCAATAAAATATCTGTTATTAAGGTGAAAATATTGATTAAGAGAAGTTATGGATATTAATGATATTTGATATACCATTAATATTAAATGTAATCATTCCTTAGGTTGTTACATTAGTTGTTCCCAAAAATAGAATGGTGGTTATAAAATTCTATATATGTTGGAATAATTACTAGAAAATATTTTTAGGTATTCATAATTTTAGGTATACATGTATTGGTTTCACCCCAAGGAATCACTGATTACCATCCATATGTACGAAAAAACTCTTTATTTATTAAAAAAAATTATCAATAAATTTTTATATCTTCTAGTTGATGGAAGGAGAGTTTATTATTATTTTATATCATATTTGGGTTTCTTATTACTCCTTAACTTATAAAAATATATTTTTATTTATTTAGGTGATTTAAGAAAGACTTGATGGATAATTTTAATAGAGGTAAGACTAGTCATCATTAGATGATTGAAAGTATAAAAATTAGGGTTTCTCCTATAAATATAGAATTCATAGAGGCAATAAATATTCGCATATCATAACATGTCCAAATAGAGATCCATTGAATAATAGACAAGAACATGTATTCCCCCCCCCAATGTAACCTTTAATAGGTCACGAGCTAATAACTCGTTCCAATGGTGTAATTCTCACAAATGGGAGGGATTAACCCATTTAGAGAACATAATGGATTAAAAATATCATCCTCATCATCCTCATATCCGGAATATTTATTATTGTAATTTGTTTCTTGAGACACATCCCTCATATATTTTATGTTTCTTGAAATACTCTGAGTAGTAGTCATCCCATGAATGACAATTGTTAGGATTATTTCAAGCAACATTGGTGCATGTCCACAAGAAAACGAAGATGTGTTTAAACAAAAAATTCAATAATAACTCTATAGGAGAGGATACTGATGAGGATGAGAGTTTTATATAACATTCGCCTTTGGACTAATTCAAAGGACAATACCTACCATAGTGGAGTAATTCTTTTCTGAAATTAAATTACCCATTTTCTTTAAATCATACTAATTTTTTTTGAAACAATCTAATTATGGGTTTCTCTTATTAGAATTATATATAAAAATCTCCTTTTATAATGAATATATTATGTGTATTTGTTTATTAATATAAAAAATGAATATTTTATAAAACCAGTTGGATGGATGTGAGTCAAAAATGGATGCACACTAATTGTTTGACAAAAGAGTGTGATCATTAAGTTAAGGAGTTCATCACGTTTGCAATTAATCATGAATACATACCTTCTCAAATAAATTTTCCGTGTTTATGTTATTGTTATTAAAGAAAAATTAGTCTAAAAGAGTGGGAAGAACATTTTATTTTCATAGAATAGACCAGACCTATAAATGTTGGACTAAACACAGATAAAACCTAAATGTGAATATTTGGTTAGGAAGATAGTTCAATTTGTTGATCATTGGATATGAATACCTATGTAAATGATGATGGAGACTGCATGGAATAAATGAAAATGAAAAATTAAGATAACCTCGATGAATGTCCAAAATTTTTTGAGAAGTTAAATAGTTGTGCTAAGAGAACAATTTATATCGGTTGTGCTAAATACACAACATTTCCATCTGTATTGAAGTTAAATAATTTGAATTCTAGTAATTGATAGAGTGACACAAGCTTTATAGAAATAATTGGTATCATGAATTATATGCTACGAGAATAAAATGAACAACCTTGGAAAAAATGATGTTAAACAAATGATACATTCAATGGAAATGATCTCTAAAAAAATACTTGCTTTTACAACTGATTTCATATTTTTTCTCAAGGAATATGAATCACTCACAAAATTCCCTTAGAATGGAATGGATCAATACAAGAAAAATGATTCAATTACTTCGAAATATGTATGGTAATTTTTTATTATTCAACATTTTATAATATTTTATGAATTTCAAGAAACCATGAGACCATTGACAAGGTATGAAAATAAAAGAATTAAATATGAGAACCTACATCATCCAGATGATTCTCCTGAGTGGAATAAAATTGATTACAATTATCCTTAATTTTAAAATCAACAGAGAAACATTGATCCTGAATTATCTACATATGGAATCAATCCTTATGTTGTAAATAGGTGTACTCATAGTACATGGATCTTCATGTTGGTAAATTATAACTTACCTCTATGTTTATATATTAAGTGCATATATATAATGTTGTCTCTACATATTTTTGTACCAAAGAAACCTGGTAATGATATTGATTCTGATTCTTTTCTGATGGGGCGTGCCTCATCATGGTGACCCGTTGATTGATTTCCTATATTCCCACTTTCAAAAGGTGGGAAGAATCTGTCACTTCTTTAGCGATGTTTAATCCTTCATCAAAATGGGATGATGGAATGTGAGTTCCTCCTTCTGTGGATTCCTCTTAAGAAGTTTTCACCTTTTCTGAGTCTCCCTCATAGATTTGATTCATTGTTCGTGAATATTGTTCCTAGTGCCATATCTTTTTGGGCGCTGGTTAATTACATAGATTCTGTCAATACATTTCAATGGGTCTTGACAGGGAATCAACCTTTGTTCAGAGTTGATGGTAACATCAGGCATGTTAGATCATCTTTGGGTGGTGGAACATTGGTCAACTGTATTGTTCTTCATTGGAAAGATTCTCAAGGAAAAAGAACTGAAGTCATCCCACATTAATCGCGGGGTATCTTATGTAGGAGGCATGTCTCTAAGGTCTTCCTTAGCTTCCCATGTTTAACATGGGGAATGCCATGAGTTTAACATCTATGGGATATGGTTACACCGAAGGCATAGTTTCTGAGGTTTTCCATAGAAATCCCATGTTTAACATAGGGTAGGCCACGAGATTAATGTCTTATGGAGATGGTAGGATTGATCTAGACACCATTAATGGTGGATCCAGAAGGTACAACCCTATGAGGGGGAACCTGGGATATTTCCTTGGGGGATGGATCAGAACACCCAAAAATAATGAACCTAGGGTGGTTTGTCCAAAAAAGGAATGATTTTACACCTTGAGGGTACATCACAAAAAGGGAGAACCCAATGGAAGGATCAGAACGCCCAAAAAGAGCATACCCAGGATGGTGTGTCCCAAAAAGGGAATATGTCACACCATGAGGGTACATCCCAAAATGGGAGCACTAGATAGATGGATTAGAATACCCAAAAAGAGAGGACCTAAGGTGGTGTGTCCTAGAAAAGGAATATTTCACGCTATGATGGTACATCCCAAAAGGGATCATCAAATGGATGGATAAGAATGCCCAAAAAGAGAGGACCTAGGGTGGTGTGTCCCATAAAGGGAAGATTTCACACAGTGAAGGATGATCTGACTACTGTTGAGGAAAGATCAAGGATAGTGAACCCCATAAAGGGGGAAACCAGATGGATGGGTCAGAATTTCCAATGAGAGCGGACCTAGGGTGGTGAGTCCTATAAAGGTAATATTTCACTCCGTGAAGGAGGATATGAACATCGCTAAGGGAAGATTAGGAAGAGTGAACCCTAGAAAGGGGGACACCAGATTGATGGGTTAGAATGTCCAATGATAGAATACATAGGATGGTGTTACCCATAAATGTAATATTCCACACTGTGGAGGCTGATGTAGACACCACTGAGGGAGGATCAGGGTGGAGGACCCCAAAGATGGGAACACCAAGGTTTACCATTGGTTGGGATTGAACCCCAATGGGGATTCCTATATACCATGTCTAGAAGGTTGGGATCAAAACCCACATAGTTCGAAGGAGTGGTTTTGGGATTACACATGGCCATATGTCTAGGTGTTGGAAAGAGAAATTGGATGAATGGCATGATATCACCAAGATGTGGTGGCCCGGGTAATGATCAGGATGGATGGTGGAGAGTTGAATGAGGTGGATGGTGAATGAGATGGAACTGATGTGAATATGACGGTGGTGTTGGGCTTGAACCTAAAGGGGGAATCCAACATATCCCATAGATGGGAATCAAAGTACACATAGTTTGGTGGGGTGATGGGACACCTAAGGAGGCAGCCTGTGAGAATGGATCTCATGGATGGGGACCCAAAGGAAGTAGAACCTCCGAGTTGGGTCATGATCTCACCGAGACACAATGGATCGAAGGAAATACCAGGATATGGAATTTATGGTGGTATTGAACCTCATGGAGGCTTCTAAAATATCCCTATGGTAGAGAATCAAAGTCCACATATTTCAGGAAATGAAGCATAGAATCGGGGTTTTCACCAAGGGAAGAGACCCGGAGACATATTGAACCTCGAAGAGTCTTTATAGGATCCATATTTTGAATAAATTGATCATATTCCATTTAGTTCGGTGAAGATGGGAGTGGGGATTACACATGTATAAAATCCCAAAGAGGATATG
Source organism: Viscum album (assembly GCA_963277665.1). Classification (NCBI taxonomy): domain Eukaryota; kingdom Viridiplantae; phylum Streptophyta; class Magnoliopsida; order Santalales; family Viscaceae; genus Viscum; species Viscum album. The sequence goes on from OY728165.1 coordinate 4,663,618, forward strand.
TTAGGGCCTACGCATGGTTAATAGTCCAAGGAGTATGTAATGGTCATTGTTTACTATAAGCTAACATGTGTAATGATCAGTGTGAGAAACAAGAGGCAACAAAAAACCTGATGATCATGGAACAAATGTGAGTCCATTAAGGGTGGTGTATGGGGCTTACAAATGCAAGTCACCTGGGTGCTTCTAAGGAGCAGAAATAGTGGGTGGGGTTTATGCGTGGAAGCTACCCAGGTGTCGCTTAGGAGCAGAAATGGTGAATGGGGATTATGTATGGAAGCTTCTCATAATGTTTTCCTCATGTCAGGCCATGAGGTCATCCCATGTGCATTTTAAGGGGTAAGTATTCAGTTTAACATCATGTGAATGGACGAGGTGTGTGGGGCTTATGCAATGAGTTGTCGTTTATGTCTTCCTCATGGTAGGCCATGAGGGATTATCGACTTATCGATGGGAGGAGGAGTATGGTTGAGGATTTCACCAAAAGAGGATACCCATAGTGGTTATTTTCCATTTGTCTCATGATTAGGCTTCTTATTCTTGGTGAAAAATGAATCCTATTCTTAAATGATAGGGTATTCTACAGTTTAAAGTTATGCAGTGAGTACTATTGACATCTTAAGCATGGAACATAAGGAATATCGTTTTTGGAAAAAGATGCATACTATGTTTTTAATATAGGGTGTACTATATTTTAAAGTCATGAAGTGAGGACTATTAGGCATAAGCTGCCTAGTAATGGATAGTGTGGGACTTGCGTAACAATGGCCTTTTCTGGTGGAACCCAGCATATGAGTCAGGTGATGGATTTTGGATGATCTATTTAAGGAATAGTTTGACTCATGGTACTTAGGTAATTGATGAAGAGAATGTCAAATAATGATATGGGAGAGGGATGGAGAGGAATATGTTGAATCAAGGTGTTTCAAGGAGTGTGGAGGAATATGTCAAATCATGGTACTCTGTAAGTGGAGGGTGGAAGCACATAAGGGCGCAAGGAAAAATATCAGGGACCCAGTCGGACAAGTTCGTGGTGTGACTATCCATTTTTCACGGGGGGTGGTGATGGTTGCAAAGGGGTGGGCTTGAAGGGTCGGGACTTCATCCCGTCAATGTTCTCGAGAGGGGGTGCGGGGGTGCAGCCCTTGTGGTATAGACCAGCGGGTGTTGTCCTGGACACTATTGCATGTAATTTGGGCTACGTGTAGGATGGGTTTCATTCAGGATTGGGAAAAATGGAACTGTTTCATGCAAGATTCAAATTTTTCATGTAATATTGGAGGTTTTTTGTGCAAGAATGGAATCTTACATGAAAGAAGAAATCTTACACGTGAGAGGATGTCCTGGAAAAACATGAATTAGCTAGAAAATTGGTCGACAAATGATCAAACCATTATGGTCATGTGTGAAGGTGGACCCATATGGGACCAGTTGTGAAAGATCTCACATGGAGGGTTCCATTCATTTGTGCCGGCGTGGTAGAGGTGGTCTTATGCACATTAGAGTGGCGATCGAACTCTGGAGGATTTTATTGAAGGTTGGATATGAACTTGTATTTATAGGAGAAACATTGAGCGGTGGCACGTAATATTTTGGGAACATAAGACATCTTTCTCTTGACCTATGGCGGGTGCTCATGCCAAGGTGAATTTGACGTCGTATTGGGTGTGTAAGAGTCTTGAGCACAGATTCCAATCTTTTGCACACATCTCAAAACTTGCACACACATTTTATAGACATTTTACATGGACCTCGCAGAACATTCCTAACCTATGTCACATTAGGAACATAAGAATCTTTCATGTAGATTTTGATCTTGCATGCACATCTCGAATCTTTCACGCACCTTAGTTAGCTATTTTTCGGGTGGTCGGGGTAGAATATGACATCGCATTGGGTGAATAAAAGTTTTTCACAATGGTTTTCACATAAGATTATGTTGTTTCATGAAAGATTCCATTATTTCATGAAAAAGTTCACTTCTTATGTGAATGACTTCCATTCCTGTGTATAAAACCATACATTGCCCCAAAATCTCCCTAGCCGACTATTTTCAACAGCCTAGCCTCATATGACCATAACTTCTGAACCATAACACCGTTCGGGCTCTGTGACCTATAAAATAGAATTCTTAAAAACAATATACATCCCTTAATCATGTATGGAATCATTTGGGGTATCTTGTGGGCGTTTTTTCTAGTGCCAACAGATATTAATGTCTATTTGGATCCATTGATATAATATATGAAATTGATGTGGGATATTGGTGTTACAATGTATGATGCTCATAGAGGTGAAGAATTTAAATTGAATCCCACATTTTATGGGATGATAAATGAATTTACTAATTATATAAGTTTATTATTCTATATCATTAAAGGAATCTTTGGGGGACCCATTTGTACAGAATGAACACACTCAGTTCAGTTGAATCATTCCTTGATGATCATGTTTTTAGGACATAAATTTTTTTTATCTTGATGACATAAATATTTATCCTGGATGAAAACATTTGATTGAAATATCAAAGAAGGTACAACACTGTATCCACTGATGGGTGAAAAATTATTAAATAAAGTAAAATATATTGATAATGTTCTTGGTAAAACATTTTCAAAAAACCTAATGAAATTATACTGTAATAAGAGATCAATTTTATTTGAATTACCGTATTAGAATTGATTGTATGTCATACATTTTCTTGATTCCAAACAAGAAGAAAAAAAATGTATTTGATAGTGTTATTGGACCATTGTAAAATGTTCCTGGAAAAAAAATATATGGAAACAAGTCTAGGTTTGATGTGATTAACATGCGGAAAATGTAAGAGTTGTAACTTGTGAAGGGTAAAGGGTAGAAGTTTCTTCCTCTAGCATCTTATACTCTATACAGGTAGGAAAATTTTCAATTCTTCTTATTTCTTAATAGTGTAAATGTTCTATAGGGTTATTCATCAAATTTATAGAATGTTAGGTAAGTTATAGGGACTAAAATAACATGGATGCCATGTGTTGATACAATGTTTTATGCCTATTTCTTTTCACTGAATTCTTCCAAAAAATGTCTGGCCTACATTAACTAGACTCTTATTCTTTTTCAAATCCATATACAGTAAATTTAAAAACCTAATGATGTTTCCAATCACGAATAAGGAGGTTGCAGTCATATTATGTGAATTATAAATGTTATTACCACCATTATTCTTTGATATAATGGTCCACTTGATAGTTCACTTGGTTAGAGAAGATAAACTATGTGGCCCTATCCATTATAAATGGATGTACCCCATTAAATGGTATATCAATATTATGATAGGTTATGTCAATAATCAATGTCTACCAAAAGGCTGTATTTTTGAATGATATATTGTTGAAGAAGTTGTTGAATTATGTATTGATTACCAATCATATGTTGACAACATTCATCTCCCAATGTCTCTTCAAAGAGGGAACCTTATGATCAAAGGAATTTCTAGATGAGATGTTGTTACAATTACCATCACATAGAGGGAGCAAGAACACCTTCATGTTTTACATAATAGTGAAGATGTTGATCCATCTACTGAATCCCACGAAGAAATTGTTAGATATTTGAATCCATCAAGGGTTAAATGATGGATATCAAATACATATTTTAAGTAGTTTATAGTATGGATCTAAGATCATATTTCTTAGGAGTTATCTTAGAATCCAAATTCAATTTCCGATGGACTTTGATCGATAGCCTAGGGACCAAATGAAAATTTTATATCTTACACTATTTTTGTAATCAATGGTTCTACATTCTATACAAAAGAACATGATGATTTTAGTATGATGAAAAATAGTTGTGTTAATCTAGTGAAAAAATCATTGAACATATCTTGTTCAATGGATAGAAATCCAATTTATGAAAATATGTCATATTTTAGCATTATCAAACCTAAATAATAGTTGGATTCGACAACATTTCGGGTTTTGATTATCCATTAAAAATATGTTGACAATAAGACTGTAATGAAAGTTGATGAAATGGAATTTATGAAGATGAATTTCAGTGAGGAAGGATAAAAATATGATTTGTTCATAATAGAATCACAAGTAGTGTATGTATTTTATGTATCAGATCTAACAAAATAGAATTTTTCAATTGTCTTGCTGGAGACTAAAAAATATTAGGTCAGATGAAAATTCAATCGGGGATGCCCCTTTCGTAGGCAGATCATGATCAATTTGTTCCATTCCAAAAGTGTACAATGCCTTATATGTTATAGGGGACCATAAAATGGGGATTTGGATTCTTGATAGAGGATCCAAATTTGTAAATACTTTTATAAAAATATAGACAGTTAAATGAGAAGATAATTTTATTTAATATACTATGTTTTTTCACGTAATATTATATATTATCTATTGAATTAACATAATATAAATTAAATGCTTGACTAATCATATAGAAAATTTATTTTGAACATGATGATGTTACTAATATCATGGAATAATATAATATAATGAATGAAACTCTTTGTAAAGATTTAAAGGTAATGTTACAATATACTTTCTCTATTTTATCAAAAAATATATAATAGAACATTGATTTAATTTTAATTATTTATCAAAAAATTTGTTTATTTTAGAATATTTATGTATATATTTCATGAATTTTTGTACCAAACATTCATAGACTTCATCTCCCTCAAAAACATTTCACCCTTATAGTTTTGAGATTTATCACATCTTTTCAAGTTACCTCCACTTCATTTTTCAGGAAGAGTAATGAAGCTACCTCTACTAAATAACAGAGGAAATCCTGATGTTTTCATTGTAAATCCAGTGTCCATAAAATTAATGTATTGTTTTATATTTATGATTAATTTATTTCTTTTTAGTATTACTCAAATAATAATTGTTTTCTTATACAGGTGGATTCTTTTATTTCAGTTGGGGAGGTTTGTTCGATGTTGTTAATGCTCGTGAGAGAGTGGACTTTGAGGATGCAACCGAAAGAATGACAATAAGTAAATGGGTCTAGAATGTATATAACCACCATGAAAAGGTGAATTCCTACTTCTTATTTTATTAATATTCTTTTCATTATATCTAATATTTTTAAGTTGATTTCCTTATCATTTTTATCGAATGATTGTTTTGTTTTTTCACATATATTTTATGAAGTTATATTTTTCTTTCAAATATCTATATCAAGACATAAAATATATAACATTTCCCTTTATACAAATTTAACCATGATTTACATTACCTTTATTTATCGAACTACCCACACTGTATATTGGGTCAATATTTTTATTCAAAAAAGGAAGTTCATCGAAGAATAGAAATGTAACGCTTGTTAACATTGGAAACTGGGTTTTTTTAGACTTTTGGATGTGTGGGAATCAGTTGCACCTCGATCTGACACACAGTGTGACTCATATGACTCCAAGTCCTTCTTTTTATTTAAAATTGACATTTATTTTAGTAAAAAAGACAACATATATAATAAAAACCAAGGAAAAAACTCAATTATTTTGATACTTGTAGGTAAATGATTCGTCTTTCATTTTTTATGTGTAGGAATCAATCACAACTCAATTAGTTACATGATCTTCTTGGGATAAATCAAAGTGTTTGTTATCAGCATAAAATATTCTTTTTAGTTAATAAAGTCTCACTCATGAAAAATTGATAAAATTATCTAATATTTTCTTGATAATTTTGTAAAAAGATTCATAAGTCATTTTTGACTTATAGGAATCATTATTTTGTCAAACCGACACCTGATGTAACTGGTGTGACTCAAAGTATGTGTATCGAGTTTAAAATGAAATTTTATTAAAAATAAAAGTGACATACTCAAAATTGATAAAACTCATTTGTATTATTTTAATACATTAGGAAAAATATCCATATGACATTTGAAATGTGTCGAAATCAGCCACACCTCAACCCGACACATTTTCTAACCTGTATGACTCCAAGTGTGTCTTTTTATTTAAAATCGACATTTAGTTTAGTCAATAATACAACACACATGCTCAAAACTGAGAAAAAACATTCATATTGTTTTTGTACTTTAATAAAATAATTCATAAGTCATTTGTTACTTTAAGGAATCTGTTGAATCTCAATCTAATATGTGATGTTCTCGGTATGACTCAAAGTGTTCGTTATCAGTTTAAAATTGATATTTTAGTTCAAAAGTGTCACTCACTAAAAACTAATAAAACACACTCATATTTTCTTGATAATATAGGATAACAATTCATAATCCATTTTTGACATATATTAATCAATCTCATAAAAAAAGACACATGATGTGACCGATATGACTCATAGTGCATGTTTCAATTCTGAAATGACATTTTAGTAAAAAAGACAAGTGACATACTCAAAACCACAAAAACTATTTTTTTTTGTTTTCTTACATTATTATTATAATTTATATGTCATTTGGGATTTTTAGGAATCAATTTCTCTCTAATATGACATATAGTGTGACCGGTACGAATCCAAGAGAATATTTTTATTCAAAATTGAAATTAATTTTAATAAAAAAATAAAAGTGACAAATTCAAAACCAAGAAAAATAATTCATATTTTTTTAATACTCATGAAAATGATCCATATGTCATTTTTTATTTGTATGATTCAGCCTCACCTTAGTCTGATACATGATGTGCCCTGTATAACTCAAAGTGTCCGTTATCGGTTTAAAATTTATATTTTAGTTCAAAAATGTTACACAATAAAAACCAAGAAAATGAACTCATGGTATACTGAAAATTTAGGAAAATTATTCATAATTAATTTCTTACATTTAGGAATTATTCTCACATCAAACTAATATGTGATGTGACTGATATGACTCAAAATGCATGTTTTCTGTTTAAAATGACTTTTTTATAGAAAAAACAATTGATGCACTAAAACCAAGAAAATGATTTTGTATTGTTTTGATAATTTAGGAAAATTATAAATATGTTATTTAAGACATGTATGAATCAACAAGTCCTCAATATGATTCATGGTATGGCCGGTATGACTCTAAGGGCATCATTTTATTTAAAATTGACAATAATTTTAGTAAAAAAGACAATTAACATACTCAAAATCAGGAAAACAGAATCATATTATTTTAATACTTCAGTAAAATGATACATAAGTCATTTTTTACATGTATGAATCATCATCACATCAATCGGATACATGATGTTCCTGGTATGACTCAAAGTGTCTGTTATCAGTTGAAAATTGATATTTTAGTTCAAAGCTGTCACTCACTAAAAACCAAGAAAACGCGCTTGGATTGCCTTTATAATTTAGAAAATTTCATGAACTATTCTAGGGGGGACCATTCTGTGACTATTATAAGACCGTCTCTAATAGTCTAGGGGCTGGTGACTAACATCTACTTGGAATATCCCACACATGGGAGGCATTTTCCTAAGTACATGTACACACACACATCTCCAAGTTGAAAATGTTGAAAAGTAAAAAACAGTAAGTAAAAAAATGAATGAATATCACTATATCCCAACAAAAAGAGTGCTATATAAAGGTAAATTGTAGAAAAGTAAAACTGAGCCAGAATATAAGCCACCAAAATTAAAGAGTTTGTATCACAAGGTCTTGAAGCTCATCCTCAAAAAACACTACCAGAAGTGTAGGTACAGGAACATCTATCTGAAGCCGCAGGAGCACACCACAACTATATGGTCTCTCTCTAAGAACCACCTAGTCCTGGTCCACCATGGACTCTATCAAAAAACTGATGGTCTAAAGAATACAAGATATGTGTGACAGAATTCCATATAGGGGTGAGTAAAACAATACTCAGTAGGACACACTGAAACACAAAGTAAAAGAAAATAGAGGAAACGTCATAAAGAAGATACCACACAAAAATACCAAAAATTGAAAATGTCAGTATGAAGATATAGTCAGCTCAATGTAGATATATATCTATATCACATATAATAAGAACATGCAGGTATACTCATAAAGTATTCCAAGATTCAAGGTCTCATCCATTACTAGCTACAAGGTTCCATTCATAGCATGCTCGTTCTAGGAGATCACACTCCACAAGCTATCTGATAGAAGAATGCTGAATAATTCTACAAAAAGTACCCAAGAGAACACTAGGGTCTCAAAATGTTACATAGTTTCCCTGATATATCTTGTATCATGAAGACAATGATTTTTGATAACACACAACTTTTTGGTAACACATAGAGTGTCAGTAACAAACGGAGTGTCGACAACACACTGAGTTTCGGTAACACACATATTGTCGGTAACACACAGAGTGTTGATAAGGCATGCATCCCCCATGTCACATGGTCACTGAGTCACATCCAAACATCAACCACTAAAAACTTCTTGAAGCACAATTATTAGGTCTAGTCACATATAATGGAATGAATCTGATCTCGATACACAAATAGGGTGTCCTCCGCACAAAGGGATCATTATGGGGATTCCTCTCCCTATTGGAAACATCATACTATATATGGGATAGGTACCCATGTCAAATATTGGTCACACCTTCTCCACAAACTCTGTCTAATGTATTAAGAAGAGAAGTGAGGACCTATTTGGCCTCTCAGTGTGATTCATTCTCTAACCCACTGAGTCAACATTCGATGCCAAGATAATACAACTCGTGTTAGAATACTAGTCATCCTCTATGATGGGAATGGGATCCTACATCGAAATCTCATAGGAAAATACAAAGGGTATGCTCTCAACCTCTATTGATCCAACTAACAACCCACAAATACATCTAAAAAGGACTAACTTATCACAAGAGTCCCAACACAGAAGGAGGATTAGGAATCAAATGCTTCGTTTGAAACATATGTCCATTATAGTGAAAAAGGATCGATTTGGATCTATTATGGGTCTGACCCAACTCGTCGGACGTGAACCAAACCATCTACCGACCTAACCCAGTTTGGCCCAGCACAAACCTACTCGACCTACTGGGCTCAACCCATTGGGTGCCACCAACTGGGCCGACTGGATCCAGCCTGCTAGGTCAGCTCGCTGGGCCACTGGAGCATCCCAACCCCTCTACATCAGCCCACATGTGTGGGATGGTTTTTCCATACCGCACTTGATCCACTGGACCGTGTGCCTCCGCCTAGTCAACATGGATCCACCATGTTCATAGCATCCAGTCTCCATGTCCTATCTCCCCCATAGCTTCTCGTCACTGTGAGTTCCATAAAGACCACTAGCTACGTATGCACTGGCCCTCAACTCGTCCCCCGTCAGTTCCACAACCCCTATCATGGCCCCTAGTCGCCTCCCATGACCCCCACTGCGGCGATCTCCCTCTAACATGGTCCCACATGGACCGCATCCTACTTCCTCCCTACTATCGGTCATCCTACCCGATCTACCTGGCATTATGCCCATAACATTGTTGTTGCCTCCAGCGCCGACTGCCCAACTGATAGACTTCTATTCACTGTGCCCTCTTCCCGGACCCGACCGGAGCTGCTACTTTGGTAACCATCATGCGACATATCCTTAGGACAATGTAACTAGATGCCTTGGTTGATTGACATTTGTCCTTCTTCGTCTCACCTTTTCAATGTCATTTTGGTGATGGGTCCTCAGTCTTGGATCATTGTGGTGGGGATCAAAGGTTTGTTGATCCTCTATTTTTATTTCGCGAATAATGAGGAATGAAGAGACGTTTGTGGAAAAGAGATAAAGAAAATAAATTCCCAAAGAATAGATCTTGTCCTTGTTCATGTCACCCTTGATCCATTCATGTTGTAAGGATTATCAAGAACCATTCAACATATAGATCTAATCCCTATTCAAACACCAACAATCCATTATTCATCCAATAATAATAGAATAAACCCAGGTCAATTTGTTCAGGGGTTGGTTTTTTTCGTCATTTGAATCAAAGAGGGGAAAAGAAATCATAGAGGGATTAACATCATACCTCAATTCAGTTCAATCACTGATGAAGAACAGTCATTGGCATGGTTGGAGATCCTTTTAATATGAGGTTCATTATTTGATCTTTGATCCATGATCTGCCATCGTTCGTCGAGAGAGATCTATCTCATTCCCTCAAGGGAATTCCAAATTTATGGTGATAACCCTGAATTCTCTAAAAAATTAATATTAAAAGAAAATGCTTCGTTGTGTCAATAATAAAATATATTTTTTAGAATATTTTCATGATGTTTAATTCTAAAAACTATCTATCACAGTCAGCCTGAGATAGATGATGTTAGGCCTAGCCTAAGGAAAAATCCCCCTTATAAACTCAATGGTGGTCTCATATTTCCAATCCAAGTTAACATTTATGAGTTATTAGGATTTTAAAAATCAAATAATTTTATTTATTTATGTTATATACGGTTATGCCATTTCTAGTTCTTCCACTAAATTCATGTGATGGATAAAGTTAAGTTCCACCTAGGGTAAATCCACTGATCTGAGCTCAACGGTGCCCTCATATTTTTTATTCAGTAAACTTTTTAAAAGTTATTTTACATTTTTAGAAATACCATGTGCCTGTTCTATTAAAAACATATAATTTTTTGGAAAATCCTTCCAGGAACACTGGGCCTCGGAATCACACATCATCTTAGCGCCTGGTCTCAAAATTTTCCCAAATATTTTCTAAAAATAAATTTGGGAAATTACGAGCCATTACATTCTCCCCACATTATGGATTTATGTCCTCGATATCCAAAACAAAGGGATACTCATAGAATTAAGGGTACTGAGCATGAAACTAATCCTCCCGCTCTTATGTGCTCTCCTGGAGATTCTTGTGCCACCACCAAACACTCACCAGACGAATCAACCACCCATGAAGGATCCCCTTCTATTGATCCATGACCTCTCTAGAGTTCTCATCAAAAGTCTCCTTAATTAAAGACTTGTGATGAATCATGCATGTATCTCCTCATCTAAGACATGTGAAAGACATGACGTACCCAGTCTAACTATAGGGGTAGATCCAAGTGGTACGCCACCTATCCAAATCAACACAGTACCAATAATGGGCCGATGAACCTAAAAGATAGATTTATATCCTGACCAAATATCTGCCTCCCTCCTCAAACTCCAAAGGCCTTTTTCAACTGTCATCATAAGATTTCTGTTGGCTCTGTATATCCATAATTTTCTCCAGGATAACCAGAACCTTCTCTGTAGTCATTAACCCCATCATCGGGCCCACAGGTTCCCACTCTCCTCATTCAGTCCAACAAAGTGGTGACCCTCAGGGTCACTTGTTCCAAGGCTCGAATTGTTCCATACTAATGGTGGAGGGGTAGCTGTTGTTGTATGCACCTCCACCAGAGGTAGGAGATCCTTCAAACTACGGCCAAAACATAACTTGAAATATCATTGCATGTCCCTCTAAGTCTGAATGGTCTGCTAAGTATGGATGTCCGCTTGTTGGTAAAACACTATTCTAAAGAGTAACTGAGTCCCAAAGTCCTCCTGCAATCCCTTCCAATACCAAGATGTGAATCGAGCATCATGATATGAAACAATAATAGATGTAACTCCATGAAGATTCAATATTTTCTGTATGTAGAGGTGTCGTAATCTCTCTACTAATATCTACTCTCAGATAGGTATGAAGTGTGCAGACTTAGTGAGTCATCTAACAATCACCTAGATTGTATCGTGCCTTCTATATGTTTGTGGTAAACCCATCATGAAGTCCATTTTAATTCCAAGCCATTTCTATTTAGGCACCTCAAGGGGACGAGTACAAACTATTGGAAGATGATGCTCTACGTTCATTTCTAAACAAGTAAGGCATCGAGAAACAAACTCTACAGCATCCTTCTTCATCCCTGACCACCAATCTAATGTTGGAGGTCCTACTATATCATTGTCTCACCAGGATGTACTACTAAAGGGGATGTATGGAACTTGTAACACCCGAGACTTTTATGAGAAATATTTTGTTTTTAAATCATCAAAGGAATGTTTCACTACACACAACACTATATTATCTTTCATTACACGTAATCACGGCCTTCCTCGATAGCTTATGTCGTACGCAATACCGAGTTTCACTAAACAATGATATGCTATTAAAATATTATTAAAACTAGCCGTTATGAATAGTAATAACCACTTTTTGAAATTTTATAAATTTTATTTTTCAAAATGGACTTCATTTTTGGATTCGGAATATCGAAATTAGCCTAGGGTGAAATTTTGGTATTTTTATGAAAACTTTCAATTTTTGATGAATAGTGAAACCACTAAGTGGTAGTTAAAAAAACTGAATTTTTCATAAAACATAATTTTACCGCTTCTGTGAGTGGAAATTCAAAAATCCAAGAGACACGGTTAATATCACGGACTAAAATGTGGTTGAATGAGATGAAAACAATTTTTGGTGAATAGTAACTTTTTACTTTTTTTTTACCGCGGTTAAAAGTAAATAAGGTAATTAAGGGTAAAAGTGTTATTATTATTACCCTAAAACATGTCCTAATTCTATTGGATAAGTGTAATTCGACCAAAAACAACCTTAGGAATAAAATATGACCATTTAGGCCCACTTGGATTAGATTAAGACATTTATTTTTAATTTATTTAAAGAAGGGTTAAAATAGTTAAAATCAATGTTTAATAAGTAAATCATTTTTAATATGGGGTTATAAATAAGATAAATTAGACTATAAATATTCATTATAAATATAAAAATATTTCCTACAAAATGGAAGTTTATTTGTAATTTTTAGACATTAAATAATTTAATTTATTTATGACACAAAGATGATGCAGTAATTATCTTATTAATGAAATATTGACATAATTGATGTTATAAATTTCCAAATAAATGTAATTTGAGACTTTTTATGAATTAAAATAATTTTCTAGGTTAATATGACATGTTATTATTGATTTAGTTAACTTTTTTTGAACTAATCATTCTGTTATGATTTTCACAAAAATCAATTACTAAATAGTGTCAAAATTGACATAAAATAGTTTTTAAAACAAATATTATATTATTAATTGTTATTTTATTCCTAAAAATATAAGGTTAGGCCAAATGACTTATATAAGGTTATATATATTAATAATAAACAACTTGGGGTTCTTTTTCCTTGATATCATAAGTTTATTAACCATATAGTGTAAGAAAACAAGAAGAAATGGTAAAAGTTAAATTATCTACCTTAAAGTTAAATCTAAATGATAGGGTTAAAATTGATACCTAAACTTGTCTAAATTCTATTAGATGAGAGGATTTCGACCCATCCCCACTTTAGCATCGAAATAAATCAATTTGGAGCTATTTAAAACCGAATTTGACTTTATAATAAAATAATAGTTTTTGTTATTCCAAAGGTTCCCCTCTCCTCCCTTATAAAAGGTCACCTACTCCCCCTCTTCCTCACACCACATTGAGCCTTCAATCTCGGCCAAACCCTGCTAATTTCTCATCTACACTTCCCAAGAGACATCCTAGAGGTCCTGGTCTTCTTCAAAGACCAATTTTAGTGCCCTAAAAGGAGGTCTCAAAGAAGCGCTTCAAAGAAGAGGTAATGTCCATTACCGACTCTTTCATCTTTATTTCTTCTTCCACTTCTTCTTCTTTAGTTGTTTCATTATCAAGTAATAACATCAGTATCACTCATATACTGATATGTTATTATAATTATGAAAAACCCCTATTTCACCATCTATCCATCCTACGGAAAACGAAATCACCGCGCGTGCATAGGTACGGAATACCGTCTCCACGCCGTGGTGTAATCTATTTACCACCACCACCTTACTTGGATGGGTATAATGGTGTAAATAATGACTATATATGATTATTGTAAAGTTATATCGATTCTGAAATAGTATACATACATTCCAATACAATTCCACGATCATGGGAACGATATCATCGCTCGTGCGTACGTACGGAATACCGTCTCCACGATGTGATGTGACTCGTTCTACATGATCTTCATTGAATAATGATGATATAAATGAATTTTGTGAATAAATATGATATATATATTACACTAATACCATTCTGGAAATGAGGTATCTATAACCTAAAAAGAAGTATAAGAATTTATTCGACAAAACACGCATAAGAACAAAAAAGTAATAAACACCCGCATAAACAAGTAGTAATGAAATATTACTAATAAGAAGCTAAGAATATGACAATATATTATATCATAAAAATAATTATGATTCTGTAATAAGTCAATAACATTATTTAAATCATTATACAGGAGTTTCGGACACTTACGATGCAAATTGGACCTAAGGTAAGGGAGAATATCACAATCTCATTTTTTATCCGAGATTGTTTATACTTTGGTATTTACTGGGGTGTATTTTATCATCCACGTCCATGTTCCCTCAATATGTAATATTGTTTACATCCACCTACAATTGTTTAAATCCAATTTTACCCTTCGGTGAGTTTTTAGTAAAGGATATGAAAGGAATCTTTTGTCGTTTTTCGTACGAGGTACTTTTTGACTTTTCCGACAAAAGTACGAGAAGAATGTTTTTTTAACTTATACGGAATGAATGGATTTTTAAAAAATTATTTCCAAGAAGCTTCCTTTAAAAGTTTTCAAGTATATTTTTAATCAACTTATTTTAGTTTAAAATTGTATGACATGTTAAGAAAGGAAAAATGTTTTTGATGTAAAAAAGATATTTTCCTCAAGAATGGAGTTCAAGAGTTTTATCAAAATTATTTTCCATCTAAGATAATAAAGGGTTCTGTCTCTATCCCTATTATTACATTGATTTGATTATGTTGTGATGGAAATATTTTTACGAATTCCTTAATCTTATATGAATTGTTTTATGATGTCACGATGTTTAAGATTCCAATTTTTATAAATGGGTTTAGCAATGATGTATGATTCATGATTTTGTGGAACACATAAGAATGGTATAATTATGAGATGGGTGGGTCCTATATCTCCCTCCAATTCATTGGGTAAATATTTTATATCTCATAAGATAGACATGGCTGGAACGGCAGGTTAAACCGGTTCAGTGAAACAGGACTGAAACGAGGAGTGAACTCGGTTCAGAAATGGACTTTGTCCACTAAGATAGTCTTAGCAATAAGTCTTGAATAATAATAAATGATTCTCTATGATTATGTGTGTATGACACAAAGTTTCATGTTTTAAGTTATGATTTTTGGGATTACATTTCACTACTATGATTTATCCCATAATATGAAATTATGATCTCTTTTGCAGGTTAAGATTTCCAAAAGTTATGTTCTTATGAATATGATGTGATTGATATTTCTTTTGTTTACCCTTAATGAGCATTTGAGCTCACCCCTTTGAATGTTTTCTTTCCCCAGGTCAGGAAGAAGGTTATTATGTAAGATATGCCAAAAGGGACAATAGATATGATGAAATAAATGGGAGAAAGTGTAGACGCTTTATGAACCAGTTGTTTATGTTTCCCAGTTTCTAAAGACACTATACCTATACGGTCCTTTCCTGGTTTTGTTATATGTTGTAATAAGTGTGCTTCAATTTTGAAGTAATAACAATGTATGTAAAGTATGAGTCGTTATAGTTGGTATCAGTGGAAAGGTATAGTCAACCTTTGGAAACTAGGATATGAAAGCCCTAGTAAGAACCCTAAGGATAAGTCTAAGCATAGAACACAATCTTAGTGTTTTAGAAATGGCCATGAATAACCTAGGATAAGACCTTAAGTGTGAAATTTTATTCTTGATTATGTGGTTTTCCTATTATAATTAGTATTTCTCACACTATTCTTCTTGGTTTTAGTCAATGGATGGAACCCGAAGGAACCTTGTTAATGCGGAATGTGACGGGAAATGCAATGATTGTCCCCCTGAGCAACCAAACGTTATGGGAGATGGAATATAAAATCTTGTAGCCATGATCACACAACTTTCTCAAGCTATGAATCATTCAGGACTTCCAAACGAGAAAAGGAAGGAGGAACATTCTGTTGAATCCTTCATGAGGCAGCGTCCACCTTCATTTAGCGGGTCTACTGATCCATTAGTTGCTGAACAATGGATTAGTACTACTGAAAAGATATTTTTAGTTATTCAATGTTCTGAACATGATAAATTCATCTTAGCAGTGTATTGTTTGAAAGGTGATGTTGATCAATGGTGGAATCTTATCAAGAATACGAGGCAAAGAGATGAAATTGAGTCCATGGAATGGGACGAGTTGAAGAACTTATTTTTCAATAAGTACTTACCTCGTATTCTCCGAAAAAAGATGGAGAAAGAGTTTCTTGAACTGAAGCAAAAGGATGATGAATCTGTTGGTACCTATGAAGCAAATTTTACAATACTTGCAAGGTACACTTCTAGTATTATTATCCAACCTGAGAGTAAGATCGATTGATTCTTTAGTGTCTTAAAACCAAGTCTTCGTAGGGACTTAGCCATAAGGGACTTCAATAGCTATGAGGAAATCGTTTGATGTGGTCTCAAAGTTGAGAGGGAGATTGGAGTAACCCATCAGTCATATGGGTTTGATAAGAAGAGGATAATGTAATTCAAAGGAAAATCTAAATATCACGCTGAAAAGAAGATGAGTTTTCCCTTATGCTCAAAGTGTGAAAAGAAACATGGAGGGAGTTGTCTTAAAGGGACAAGTAAATGTTTCAAATGTGGAAAGGAAGGTCATCGGGCATTTGAATGCCACAATGATGGGAAGAAGATGTCTAATGATTCAAACTAAGGGAGGGATACACATAATGAACCTACTACACGTCAATGTTTCAAGTGCAAGGAGATGGGTCATTATGCCAATAAATGCCCTAATCCAAGGGTTGATGATGATGGTCGACATTAGCAAACTCTTAAGGCTAAAGACAAAGGAAAGTCACATGCAATTTCTATCAGTGATGTGGAGTACGATAATGATGTGGTGAAAGGTACACTTACCATCCACTCTAAAGTAGAAAATTTTTTATTTGATTTTGGATCCACCCACTCTTTTATTTCTGAAGAATTTTCTAAGTATATCACCATATTACCTCAACAATTAGATGTTGTGTTAGCTGTGACAACCCCTAATGGCACAACAGTCGCATCAAAAGTTTATAATTCTTCTCCGATCGAAGTTTGTGGGAAAGTGCTTCCTGCAAATCTTGTGATCCTTCCTATTGTGGAATTTGATGTGATTCGTGGCATGAATTGGCTTTCTTTATATGGAGCTCATATCAATTGCCAAAGAAGGGAAGTCACATTTCATATTCCAGATCAATCTATGATCGTCTATCAATGAAAGGATGAACATAACCTTCCAGTGGAAATTTCTTCCATATTATGGGTCTTGATTCCACTAAATGAAGGTTATTTATCTCAAATGGTTGGTGAGAAACTCACGATTAATAATATTCCCATTTTACGGGAGTTTGAGGATGTCTTTCTGGAGGAATTGTCGGGTCTTCCACCAAATCGTGAAGTTGAGTTTTCAATAGAACTCATACCGGGTGCTTTGCCTATTTCAAAGACACCTTATAGAATGGCCCCAATTGAGTTGCAGGAATTGAAGAAGCAGCTCTAAGATAATCTTGATAAGGGATTCATATGCCCTAGTGCATCACCTTGGGGAGCACCTGTTCTATTTGTTAAGAAGAATGATGGATCAATGATACTCTGCATTGATTATCGAGAACTTAACAAGATCACTATCAAGAACAAATATCCTCTCCCACACATTGATGACTTATTTGAACAACTACGCGGATCTCAATACTTTTCCAAGATTGATCTTCATTCAGGGTATCATCAATTAAGGGTCAAAAGGGAGGATATACCAAAGACGGCTTTCTATACAATGTATGGACACTATGAATTTATAGTGATGCCATTTGGTCTTAGTAATGCCCCTGCTATCTTCTTGGATCTGATGAATAGAGTCTTTAGAGACTATCTTGATCAGTTTTTGGTAGTCTTTATAGACGATACTCTTGTATATTCAAAGAGTAAGGAAGAACATGAAGATCACTTGAGAATTATATTGAAGACCCTGAGAAAGGAGAAGCTTTATGCCAAATTTACCAAGTGTGAATTTTGGCTTCAAAAAGTTTCATTTTTGGGTCACATAATCTCAAAAGATGGGATATCTGTGGATTCGGCAAAAATAGAGGTTATCGAAAGATGGTCAAGACCAACAACAGTAATTGAGATCCGAATTTTTCTTGGTTTGGCTGGATATTATCGACGTTTTGTGAAAGATTTTTCATGATTATCTAATCCACTCACCAAGTTGACTCGGAAAGGAGTTAAGTTTGTCTGGATGGAGGAATGTGAAGAGAATTTCAAGGAGTTGAAAAGAAGGTTATCCAGTGCACCTGTGCTCACACTTCCTTGTAGTAGAGAAAGGTTTGTGATCTACAGTGATTCATCTAAGAAGGGGATGGGGTGTGTTCGTATGCAAAATGATATGGTGATAGCTTATGCCTCACGACAGTTGAAAATCCATGAGAAAAATTACCCAACACATTATTTGGAGTTAGCTGCGGTAATCTTTGCATTAAAGATTTGGAGGAATTATCTTTATGGAGAAAGGTGTGACATTTATACTGATCATAAAAGTTTAAAGTATATTTTCACACAAAAGGAGCTGAATATGTGCCAAAGAAGATGGTTAGAGCTGATTAAGGATTACGACTGCTCAATTCATTACCACCCTGGGAAAGCAAACAAGGTGGAAGATGCATTAAGTCGACTAGACCATGCTAGTTTATCCATGATGAGGATCACAAAAGATCCAATATTTATGGATTTACCAAGGATGGATCTTGGAATTATAATGGAAAGGGAAAAATCTTATATTTCTCAAATGAATGTCCAGCCATCTATTCATGTGAAGATTAAACAGGCGTAGAAAGAAGATGTATAGTTACAAAAGAAGGTGAGAAATATTCTTGAATTCAACCTTGATTGTGATGGGATAATAAAGTTCTGGAATCGGGTTTGTGTTCCTCCCATCCCCGAATTAAAGAAGGAGCTGCTGGATGAGCCTCATAGTTCTTCATTCTCTATTCATTCTGGAAGCACGAAGATGTATAGGGACCTGAAATATTACTTCTGGTGGGATGGAATGAAAAGAGATGTTGCTGAATATGTCTTTCGATGCTTGGTTTGTCAGCAAGTTAAAGATGAAAGATAGAAGTATAAGGGGATGTTACAACCATTACCCATACCCGAATGGAAATGGGAAAACATCACTATGGACTTTGTCACTGGACTTCCTAAAACATCCAAAGGAAATAATACTATATGGGTCATAGTTGATCGTCTTACAAAGTCTTCACACTTCATTGCTATTAGAGAGGATTTATCTCTGGATCATCTTGCCAGGATATATATAAAGGAAGTGGTAAGATTGCATGGAGTACCACTTTATATTATATCTGATCGGGATCCGAGATTTACCTCAAAGTTCTGGCGAAGCCTTCAGCATACTCTGGATACAGAGTTGAGTTTCAGCACTGCTTATCATCCTCAGACAGACGGTCAGTCTGAGAGAACAATTCAAACTCTAGAAGATATGTTGAGAGCTTTCTCTATGGTTTTAAAAGGTGGTTGGGATCAACACCTACCTTTGGTGGAATATTCTTATAATAATATCTTTCACTCCAGTATTCAGATGGCTCCTTATGAATCTCTCTATGGAAAGAAATGCAGGACTCCAACTTGCTGGGATGAAGTTGGGGAAAAAAAGCTATTAGGACCTGATCTCGTTGATGAAATGGCAGAAAAAGGTCATATCTATTCAACAACACATAAGAGCAGCTTAGAGTCGACAGAAAAGTTATTTCGACAACCAAATAAAAGACCTAGAGTTTGAAGTGGGTGATAAAGTGTTCTTACGAATATCTCCCTGGAAGACGGTCATGAGATTTGGAAATAAGGGGAAGTTGATCCCTAGATATATCGGTCCTTTTGAAATACTGGATCGTATTGGAAAGGTATCTTACCGGTTGGCGCTTCCACCGAATCTCTCTCAAGTTCACGATGTGTTCCATGTATCTCTCCTGAGAAAGTAAATACCCGATCCTTCACATGTACTCAGCTCAGAAGTTGTACCGCTGGATCAAGATCTTTCTTATGAAGAACAACCAATAGAGATTCTGGATCGTAGCGAAAAAGTCCTATAAACAAGACCACTCAATTGGTGAAAGTTTTATGGAGGAACCACCAGTTAGAAGAAGCTACATGGGATCTTGAGGATATAATGAGGGAAAGGTATCCTCATCTGTTTGTTACAAAGTGACGAATTTCGAGGGCGAAATTCATTTTAAGGGGGGTAGAATGTAACACCTGATAATTTTATGAGAAATATTTTGTTTTTAAATCCTCAAAGTAATCTTTCACTACACACATCACTATATTGGCTTGTTTTACACGCAATCGCGGCCTTCCTCGATAGCTTGCGTCGTACGCAATACCGAGTTTCACTAAACAATGATATGCTATTAAAATATTATTAAAACTAGCCGTTATGAATAGTAATAACCACTTTTTGAAATTTTATAAATTTTATTTTTCAAAATGGACTTCATTTTTGGATTTGGAATATTGAAATTATCCTAGGGTAAAATTTTGGTATTATTCTGAAAACTTTCAATTTTTGATGACTAGTGAAACCACTAAGTGGTAGTTAAAAAACTGAATTTTTCATAAAACTTAATTTTACTGCTTCTGTGAGTGGAATTTAAAAAATCCGAGAGACACAGTTAATATCAAGGACTAAAATGTGGTTCAATGCGATGGAAATAATTTTTTGTGAATAGTAACTTTTTACTTTTTTTACCACGGTTAAAAGTAAATAGGGTAATTAAGGGTAAAAGTGTTATTATTATTACCCTAACACATGTCCTAATTCTATTGGATAAGTTTAATTCGACCAAAAACAACCTTAGGAATAAAATATGACCATTTAGGCCCACTTGGATTAGATTAGGATATTTATTATTAATTTATTTAAAGAAGGGTTAAAATAGTTAAAATCAAAGTTTAATAAGTAAATCATTTTTAATATGGGGTTATACATAAGATAAATTCGACTATAAATATTAATTAGAAAGATAAAAATATTTCCTACATAATGGTATTTTATTTGTAATTTTTAGACATTAAATAATTTAATTTATTTATGACACAAAGATGATGCAGTAATTATCTTATTAATGAAATATTGACATAAGTGATGTTATAAATACCCAAATAAATGTAATTTGAGACTTTTTATGAATTACACTGATTTTTTAGGTTAATATGACATTTTATTATTGATTTAATTAACTTTTTTCGAACTAATAATTCTGTTATAATTTTCAGAAAAATCAATTACTAAATAGTGTCAAAATTGATATAAAACAAATATTATATTATTAATTGTTATTTTATTCCTAAAAATCTAAGGTTTTGCCAAATGACTTAGATAAGGTTATATATATTAATAATAAAAAACTTGGGGTTCGTTTGTCTTGATATAGTATGTTTATTAACCTTATAGTGTAAGAAAACAAGAAGACACGGTAAAAGTTAAATTATCTAACTTAAAGTTAAATCTAAATGATAAGGTTAAAATTGATACCTAAACTTGTCTAAATTCTATTAAATGTGAGTATTTCGACCCATCCCCGCCTTAGATTTGAAATAAATCAATTTGGAGCTATTTAAAACCGAATTTGACTTTATAATAAAATAATAGTTTTGGTTATTCCAAAGGTGCCCCTCTCCGCCCTTATAAACGGGCACCTCCTCCCCCTATTCCTCACACCACTTTGAGCCTTCAAGCTCGGCCAAACCCTGCCAATTTCTCCTCTACACTTCCCTAGAGACATCCTAGAGGTCTTGGTCTTCTTAAAATACCAATTTTAGTGCCCTAAAAGGAGGTCTCAAAGAAGCGCTTAAAGAAGAGGTAATGTCCGTTACCGATTCTTTCATCTTTATTTCTTCTTCCACTTCTTCTTCTTTAGTTGTTTCATTATTAAGTAATAAAATCAGTATCACTCATATACCTATATGTTATTATAAGTATGAAACAACCCTATTTCACCAACTATCCATCCTACGGAAAAGAAAATCACCGCGTGTGCATACGTACGAAATACCGTCTCCACACCGTGGTGTAATCTATTATCCACCACCACCTTACTTGGATGGGTATAATGGTATAAATAATTACTATATATGATTATTGTAAAGTTATATTGATTCTTAAATAGTATACATACACTCCAATACAATTCCATGATCATGGGAACGATATCATCGCTCGTGCGTACATACGGAATACCGTCTCCACGATGTGATGCGACTCGTTCTACTTGATCTTCATTGCATAATGATTATATAAATGAATTTAGTGAATAAATATGATATATGTATTACACTAATAACATTCTAGAAATGAGGTATCTATAACCTAAAAAGAAGTATAAGAATTTATTCGACAAAACACGCATAAGAACAAAAAAGTAATAAACACCCGAATAAACAAGTAGTAATGAAATATTACTAATAAGAAGCTAAGAATATGACCATATAAGATATCATAAAAATAAGTATGATTCTGGAATAAGTAAATAACATTATTTAAATCATTATACAGGAGGTTCGGACACTTACGAAGCAAATTGGACCTAAGGTAAGGGAGAATATCACAATCTCATTTTTTATCCGAGATTTTTTATACTTTAGTATTTACTAGGGTGTATTTTATCATCCACATCCATGTTCCCTCAATATGTAATATTGTTTACATCCACCTACAATTTTTTAAATCCAATTTTACCCTTCGGTGAGTTTTTAGTAAAGGATATGAAAGGAATCTTTTGTCGTTTTTTGTACGAGATACATTTTGAATTTTTCGACAAAAGTACGAGAACAATGTTTTTTTTAACTTATACAGAATAAATGGATTTTTTAAACATTATTTCTAAGAATCTTCCTTTAAAAGTTTTCATGTTTATTTTTAATCAACTTCTTTTAGCTTAATATTGCATGACATGTTAAGAAAGGAAAAATGTTTTTCAAGTAAAAAGGATATTTTCCTCAAGAATGGAGTTCAAGAGTTTTATCAAAATTATTTTCCATCTAAGATAATAAAGGGTTCTTTCTATATCCCTATTATTACATTGACTTGATTATGTTGTGATAGAAATATTTTTATGAATTCCTTTATCTTATATGAATTTTTTTAAGATGTCACGATGTTTAAGATTCCCATTTTTATTACATGGGTTATGCAATGATGTATGATTTATGATTTTGTGGCACACATAAGAATGTTATCATTATGAGATAGGTGGGACCTATATCTCCCTAAAATGAATTGGGTAAAGATTTTATATCTCATGAGATAGACATGGCTGGAACGGAAGGTTAAACCGGTTCAGTGAAACAGGACTGAAACGAGGAGTGAACTCTGTTCAGAAATGGACTTTTTCCACTAAGATAGTATTGGAAATGAGTCTTGACTAATAAGAAATGATTATCTATGATTATGTGTGTATGCCAAAAAGTTTCATGTTTTAAGTTATGATTTTTGGGATTACATTTCACTACTATGATTTATCCCATATTATGAAATTATGATCTCTTTTGCAGGTTAAGATTTCCAAAATTTATGTTCTTATGAATATGATGTGATTGATATTTCTTTTGTTTACCCTTACTGAGCATTTGAGCTCACCACTTTGTATGTTTTCTTTCCCCAGGTCAGGAAGAAGGTTATTAAGTAAGATATTCTAAAAGGGACTATAAATATGATGAAATAAATGGGAGAAAGTGTAGACTCTTTATGAACCAGTTGTTTATGTTTCCCAGTTTCTAAAGACACTATACCTATACGGTCCTTTCCTGGTTTTGTTATATGTTGTAATAAGTGTGCTTCAATTTTGAAGTAATAACAGTGTATGTAAAGTATGGGTCGTTATAGAACTCCCTCAAGGCCTCTTACCACAACATCACTGGTACTACTGTGCTTCCTCTGAAGAGAACGATAGGCTCTCCGCCTTTCGAATTTCCATCAGGGGAATTCCCTATGGAAATATGAGAACGTAAAGTCTCGTAGTTGGTGTCCCAAAGTTGTGATTCCCTAAATCGTTGTAAGAGTGGAGGAGTGTCGACCATTTAATAGAGATAAGATTACCCAAGTCCATCTACAATGGATATCTGCAATAAGTCTAACTTCTTTACTGCCTTCTTTAGCTAATTCAAGAAAGATATCATATTGAACGCATCAGCTACCACGTTCCCCTTCGTATGAGCATAGAAAATCTCCAAGTCATTGTCCTGGAGGGGCTTTAGACATCTCTTCTATCTCAAGTTCCAAACCTTCTGATAGAATATATACTTGAGACTCTTGTGGTCAAAGTAAATGATAAATTTCCCATGCATGAGGTAGTGTCACTATATATTCAATGTAAATAATACTGGTGCTAACTCAATATCATGGGTCACATAGTTCAGTTGGTGTGATTTCAACTATCCTAAACCATTGGCAATCACTCCTTTCCTCTTCATCGGGACACAACCTTGCCCAGTTCCTAATACATCATAGAAAACTACAAACTCGACACACTCCTCAAGAAACCTCAAGGGGGGAACACTCGCCAAAATCTACCTCAACCTTCGTTGGATCCATTGAAAATCTAGTTTATGAGATGATATTCCCAAGGTCAATGAAGGACACCAAGGGAAACACATGGTGAAACATTGGGTCTCATAAATTCCTTCCTTATAAGTCCTCCAACTGCACCCTTATCTCATGAAGCTCTGCAGGAACCATCTGATATTCTGGTGTAGATAATGTTATAGTCTCAGTGTGTAGAACAACACATAATTATATCTCTCGATGGGGAGGTAAACCTAGATCATCTTTAGAGAATACATCCTTATACTCTACCACAATTACAGGGAAACTTAGGACTTAAAACATCTACTACACTGATGGTCAAGCTAGCCAAATAAAGAGTAATAGGTTCCAGTCTCTTATGTGTGATTTCATCCTAAGCTGCATGGATTTCCATTTCACCGATAAAAAGGGAAATATTGTTCTATTATCACATCTGAAACACACCCTTTTCCTAAAAAATTAAATCTAAGCATGAACTATGGTTACTAATCCATACCATAATGACTTCGTAAGTCCTCAATGCTACTACTAAGAGATCCCAACCGAAACTCCCACCTTTATGAGTTAGGTCAAAATTTCAGCACCAGTTTTTGATCATTGGGTCTCATATAGAATGTCTCTCTAAATGTGAGGGTCAATTCTTTAACTGGAATCTCTAAGTATCAAAAATAATTAGATGGAAAGGAAAACACTAGAACAAGTGTCTATCTATTACAGCTAAAGTAGAAATACACATATCGTACCATGAAAGATTCCTAGAGTATGTGGGTTATAATCATCGACCACCTGTAGCTGTCTCCTACCCTATCCTTTAGCTCCCTAAGTGTGTTGTGGACCACATGGGGTGGTGTTGGTAACACGTCAAAATGTTGTCCACCTCCTACTACTTTCCTAGATCCTCTACCATATCCATTGCCCGAGGGATCTATCTACTCCTATTGTTGACTCTTCCATGGAGGTTAATCAATTGACTCTATGAATGCATCCTGAATAATTGGATAATCTCACGTGGAATGTCACTTTCCATGAAAAGTGTAGCAACCCCTCTTCCTCAAGGAACTAGCACACCCCTGTAACTTCTGACGAAAACTTTTTATTTGTGGATTATGTAGCGCACCTATATAGATAGGTCCTACTAACCCTTTATCCCAGGTGATCGCTACCTCAAAGGCATGTGATACATATTTTTGAACCCTACATATCATCATCCAACACCAAAAGAGCTATACAAAACTCATTCTGGAAATATTCATCCACCTAAACCATAGGAGGTGGGTCTACAAACTAATCAATAGGAGAAAGTGCCACCTATTGACCATTGTGAAGAAAAATTACTCTGTGACTGTCTCCCCTCAAGGAGTCCCTATCAGACATTGGGTCAAACTTCTGATCCTATGGAAAAAACCTCACTAGATGGAATCTTGAATAGATAGTGTAAGAAAAAAATATGTATCGTGGTTAAAAGAGTATACCTGGTGAGATGACTCATGAAAGACATAGAAAACACAACAAATTCATATATGATGCATGTACCTTTATTTTTCCTTACAACCAGTGTTTTTATGTATCAAATTGAAAATATGGTTTCCATAGTACTGTTTTATAGTTACTTTGGCCACTACACCAACACTGGAGTCCTTGGCTTAAAAGAAAAACTCGAAATAGTTAACATTGTTTCCCCAAACCAATCACACAGACTCCTAGTCCTAAAGTAGAACCAACTTGTTCTGATACAACTCGATCACGACACATCCTAGAGGGGACCATGTCGTGACTACAACAATCCCTCCTCCCATTTTCCAGGGGCTGGAGACTTGTGTCGAGTTGGAATATCCCACAAATGGGAGTCATTTTCCAAAGTAGATACACACACACACACACACACACACACACATCTCCAATCGCAAAATGTTGAAAAGTAAAAACACTAATTAAAAAAATTAATGCATACCACTATATCCCAAAAAATAGAGTACAAAAAGAAATTAAAGTGTATTGAAGTATAATTGGGCTAGAATACAATCCCACCAAAATGAAAGAGTATGTAGCACAAGGCCCTGAAGCTCATCCACAGAAAACCCTACGTGAAGGGTATGTATAGGAATAGTTTTCTGAAGACACATGACCTCACCTCGACTACCTGTCTCTCTATAAGAATCACCTGGTTCTAGTCCATCTCGGACTCCATCAAAATTTCGATGGTCTACACAAGACATGACATGTGTGGGAAAAGGCTATACAGGGGTGAGTAAAACAATACTTAGTAGGACACTCTGAAACACAAAGTCAAAGACCACAGAGGAAACATCATGAAGAAGATACCATGTAGAAATAAAACAAATGGAAAACACCCCTAAGAAGATATAGTCATCTAAAAACATTTTTATATATATAGAAAATATAACAAGAACATCCAGGTATATTCCTAATGTATTCCAAGACACGATGTCTCATCGATTACGAGTTACATGGTTCTGTTTGTAGTAAGCTCGTTCTGGGATATGTCACTCCTTGAGCTATATGATACACACACATAGAATGTATCTACCAAAAGTACCAAAGAGAACACTAGGGTATCAAAATGTTACGTAGTTTCCCTGAGACATCCATTCTCACTAAGACATGGATTTTCGATAACACATCGAGTTTCCATAACACGGAGTGTCGATAACACATAAGGTGTCGGTAACACACGAAGTGTCGGTAACACAAGAAGTGTGGATAAGGTATGCATCCCCCAAGTCATGTATTCACTAAGTCACAACCAGATATCAACAACTAAAAACTTCCCGAAACACATTCATCAGGTTTATTCATGGAAAACAGAATGAATCTGATCTCGATACATAGATAAGGTGTCCTCTGTGTCTTGGGATTTCTAAGGGGACTCCTCGCCCTACTAGAAACATAATCCAATATATGGGATAGGTTCCCATGTAAATATTGGTCACAACATGTCCAAAAACTGTATCTAAGGTACTACGAAGAGAATTGAGGGCCAACTGGACCACTTGGTGCAATACACGCTTCAAGGCACTGTGTCAACTGTTGAAACTAGGATGAGACAACTCACTTTAAAATATGGGTCATCCTCTGTGATGGGGAAAGGGATCCTACATCAAACCCTTATAAGAAAAGAACAACTGTATGCTCTAAACCACTATTGATACAACTAAACTCCCAAAAACCCTCTCAAAAGGACTGCCATGTCTCATGGGTCTCTACGCTGCAAACGTATCATCAATCAGACACTTCATTTTAAAGGTATGGTCATTTTAGTGAAAAGGGCCCAATATGGGTCTGGAATGGGTCTGACTTGACCATCCAGACCATGCCCAATCCATCATCCAACACGACCCAATCTGGTCGACCTGAACCAACATTGTTCGACCTACCTAACCCGATTTGGCCCGAACGAAACCGGATCGACCCGCTGGGCTCGGCCCGTTGGGCACGACCCAACCCCTCGGTCCCATACCGAATGCGTGATCTAGTTTTTCCATGTCGTACATGGTTCACAGGACCACGTGTCTCCTCCTGGTCAAGGTGGCATTTCCTGGTCAACACGGCACCCCTGGTCAATGTGGATCCATGATGGTTAATGTGTTCAGTCAATGCTTCCCAACTTCCCCACGTCATCTCAAGCCATGGGTTCCACGGAGACTGCAATCCGCATACGCTGCAGCCCTCATCGTGTCCCTCGTCAACATCATGGCTACCCATCATGGCCCCCCCACCACGGGCTCCTTGAAATATAGTTCCACCTGGACCGTGTTTTGCTTCCACCATTGGCCACCCTACTGGTGGCCCATCTTGCCGGTTCCGGCTGTCCCAGAATCTGCCATGCTGCTACTGCCTCCACCGCTGGCCACCCTACCGATGACCTGCTATTCGTCACGCCCTCTGCCCAAACCCTACTGGAGTCACAGCTTTGTGAACCATTGTATACCACCACCTTGTGCCACCATCACCCACTCCCTTGAGTGATTCTCGTCATGCCTTATTCATCGCACCTTCACCTTCGTACCTTTGTGATTCCATTATGGTGTCAGGTCCCTAGTCTTGGATCTTTGTTCCATAGATCAATTGCACAATGATCCCCTATTCGTTTTTTTTTTAGAAAGAGTAATGCAGAGAAGTTTGGGGAAAAGAGATAAAGCACATTAATTCCCAAAGAATGGATCTTGGAATTTTTCATGTGGACCTTTCTTTGTTCATGTTAGAAGGATTGTGAAGAACCATTGAACACATAGATCTAATTCCCATTCAAAACGCTAAATGTAGTTATCAATCCCGCAAGAATAGATGAACCTAGGATCAACCTGTTCATGGCTTAGTCCATTTTCATAATTTGAATATAATAGGGGAAAGGAAATCACAAATAGATTAACAAGATATATCTATTTGGTTTGATCACTGACAAAGAGAATTCTCCGTGTCATTGTCGTGGGTCAAGATCCTTTGAATCTGAGGTTCGTCGTATGATCATTGATCCACAATCTATCTAAGTTTGTCAATAGAGCTCTTTATCCTTTCCTCGGAGGAATTACAAGGTTATGGTAATAAATCTGAATTCTCTAACAAATTCCTATTAAAAGAAAATGCATCACTGCGTCAAGAATAAAATATTTTTATTAGAATATTTTAATTCAATTTATGTTCAAAAACAATCTTTTATAGCTGGCCTATTTCGGCCGATGTTCCGCCTCACCTATGGAAAACACCCCCTTACAAACTCAAATTTTGTGACATATTTTCTATTCGAGTTACCATTTATAATTTATTAGGATTTTAAAAACAACATAATATTTATTTTATTAACGATTATGCACTTTCGGGTTTTTCCACTGAAGACTCATTCCAACTAAAGTTATGTTGCACCTACGGTAAATTCACTGCTTTGAGCTCAACAGTGCCCTCAGATTTTTGATTCAAGCACCCATTTAAAAATTATTTCACTTTTTATGAAAATTTACGTTCATGTGCTATTAAAAACTTTCCATTTTTTGATGAATTGTTTCAGGAACACCGGACCTCATAATCTCACATCGTCTCAGTTCCTGGTATTGGAATTTTACCAAATAATTTTCAAAAAATCATGATAATAAGATTCATTACAGGAAAATTATTCATTTTTCATTTTTGATATTTAATAATCATTATAATTTCAATTCAAAACATGATGTGACTGTTATGACTCAATGTTCATGTTTTCATTTTAAAATGGAATTTTAGTATAAATGACCAGTGACATACTCAAAATCAAGAAAACACAATAGAATTATTTTTATACTTTAGAAAATTATCTATAAGTCATTTGGGACATGTATTAATTAGACTCACTTCAATATAATGCATAGTATGATTGGTTTGACTCCAAGTGATTCTTTTCAAAATATAAGTGTCGTTTTAGTTTAAAACATGCATCACATCACCAAAAACAAGTATATGAGACTATATTATTTTATCATCATTCTATTTTCTATTAATTAACTGATTTACTTATCATTTTTATCTTATAATTTTTTAGTTAATTTTAAAATATATAATGATTAAATATGAATAGGAAACGGTGTGTCATGCGAGATTCAACCACAACTCAATCTGATACA
This sequence comes from Viscum album, assembly GCA_963277665.1. Lineage (NCBI taxonomy): Eukaryota > Viridiplantae > Streptophyta > Magnoliopsida > Santalales > Viscaceae > Viscum > Viscum album. Next base: position 4,693,858 of record OY728165.1, read on the forward strand.
CAGTGTTCTGGGAATGACTCAAATATTTGTTAAAAAGTAACACATTCTATTTAAATTATTTATATGTATATATATTATTACTAACATTATAATGGTTTTCTTATATAGGTGTGTTTTGTTTCTTGGTCAGGGTTGGTTTTTTCGATAATAGAATGATTTGGGGTCAGGTCCAAAAGACAAAGGAACATTGATGTTTTTGAATGTATGTAATAATTTTTACTTACGCAGGTAATTTTGTAAACCAATGTTTAAAATTTATATAATATAGTATTTTATATTGTATTTTGGTTGTAATTTTTATTTCATTTAAATTATATAATGGTACTTTATATTTCTAATTTCTTGTGATGTTTATAATGTTGTAGTGTGTTGTTACAACACACTGTACTGGTGTTGTAGTGTGTTGTTACATCACACTGAAGTATATCCATTTATCAACACTCTTAAAGGGGTCCTTTATTTGTGCTTTTACAACCACTAAACAAAACGTAGTGATTTTAATCTCTCTCTTGAAGTTAGTGCTTCTCTAGCACTCATAAAGGCCATTTTTACTACTGTTAAAGGCCTATTTTTTAATCGTGTACCAAGAAGACATCTCCCAAAATATTTGTTATTCAAGTGTTCCAGTGGATATACCCAAATGGATTATTTATAAATACCCCACTAGATGAATCAATATTCTGAATGGATTCTTTCCACCTCATGGTGGTTTATTTATATTGAATCATAACAATTCTTAAAGGGACCTATTGAACTCTTACTTGAATAGTTATTCAATCATGATGGTCTATTAATGAACTATGAAATTTGGAATTATTATACATCAATTACATAGATTCAGGATTCTTAAAATATATTGGATCACTTTGATTTCTCACATCAATTCTTTAGTTGCAGTTTTGGACATCATGTCACTTTCTTAATGCACATGAACTCTAAGATGCATACAACCTATCTTTATTCTTATTCAATGAAAAGTTGATTCTTAGATGAATTAGTCTCTAAAATTTGATTCACAACAATTATTTTTCTACAAGAGTATCATATTTTTCTCATGAATCTCCATTAACTAAAAATAAATATATTCTCATAAATCATGTGAATATTATTTCTATATAAATTATGCAAATACACCTTAACATTCAACAGGAAATCATTCCTCTTTTAAACTAGAGATATTTTATAGTTATTTAAATATCCTCTTACTCTTGATCTTTCTATATCATTTAATGTTATATAACAATAGGTCTATAATATTCTAAAATATATCCCATATTCTTTTATTTTCAGTCAATTAAACTTCATCATCATCACACTACTATAAAATAGCCACAAAAACATATCTTATCCTATCATTTCAAATCACATATCATTTATCATTTGATATGTCCATCATCCTTTCTATTTAAAAACTTCCATTAGATTAAATATATTTTTCATTATCAAATGGGTCTATAAAATCTATGTCATTTATTTTCCATTCAAAACACTATATGTGGATGGTGCTAAAACAGGGCACTCTAGTTTGCGTTGTGGAAATCATCTCAATACAAGAATATTCCTATGTTAGTTATTCTTTGATTTCTTGTTGAATCATGATCTATGTGTGATAATGATGTTTTATCCATGAAGATCATTACAACAACAACATCTAATTTTATTTTCATTCTATAGAATTTTTAATTAAACAAATATCTATTTTTATTATATAAAAGTATTTAAAATTCTCTAATTTTTTATGATTACAAAAATAAAATGATGGTTAAAAAATAATATGATAGTCGCATAGAGGAAATTTATTTTTATAAAGCTCTAGTGATAGTTACAGGAGAATAGATTCTTACTTACACAGATTGATGCCTATGTAGATGATGATTATGCGGTTCCCAATTCAGGATTAGGAGGACTAGATTCAGGCTTACACAATATAAAATTATTGGTTATAAAGATTAAATATGATGGTTATATGTACTAAAATAACTTATTCATAGATTTAAATAATTATTACATAGATTATATTTAATACTTACGTAGAATCATAAACATAGACAATTTTTCAATTGAATTCTAAAATTTTAAAATTTTTGAAATTAAATCTAGAACTTATTAATTATTTTTAAATCTTCTCTGGACTAATCAAAATATCATCCAATATATTTAACATTAATTTCAATTACAAAAATGTTAGAAAAATTCAGTTATGGATTATGAATTCTTTAAGATATCTTCCCACATGTTTCGATCCTTTATTAACCCTTTAATAAAGATTATAAAAGCTATCAAATACATAGTTCAACAAAAAAATATTCCTTTCTCAACTCCTTCAACATTAAAATATTGTATATGGTGCTTCTAAAAACTTCATCACTTTTCATAACAATACATACCAACTCTCTAATCCTCATATGAAAAGGGATGCTTCTTGAACCAATCTAACAAGTTGTTCCAAGTACCAACCTATATTACATTATTTTCTATATATTGTCTAAACACCTTATCATAATATCCCATATATCTAAAATACATATTTATTACTTCTCTCATCTTCCTTATTGAAAAAATAAAATCAATGCATGACCACTTCAATCCCCCACTTTGGATTTTTTATCAATACCGCTAAAAACCTCTAAAGGCAATATCTGTGATAATTTATTTTCTCCCATTTATTGAAAATTAAATGAAAAATGTCATGTATAGGGTTTTACAACACTCATGTTCTACTTATTATTCTTGATAAAATAGTTAGTTCATAACTTCTTAAATAAATTTCTTCTCTCCCTTTTCATTTCTAAATTCATCATGATTCACTTTTTAAGAAATGGATGATACTACATGATTTATTGACAATGAGACTTTATTTACCCAAATCCATGTATACATGGAAAATATTAGTGTAGAAAATAATAATTAATAACAAAATAAATAATAGTATTCTATAAATTCCCATGCATGGGATACAACTCTCCAACTTGTCATTTTTTGGGGTTGTACAATAAATCGAACATAAAATAAATATTTTTCACACAAATAAATAAATGTTTTAGAAAATTTCAAGTTAAGGAAAAATTACTCCCCAATTTTCTTTTAAATCACATCATCCAACACTCCCCATTTATAAAAATAATTTTAAAAATCAAAATAAATCCGAAAATATGATTGTAATACCTCTAACTTCAATAATCATAGGGTTGTCCAGAAATATATAATCAATGTAAAATTATATTTTGATAGATTCTTTTCAAATATGCTCCCCTTAAAGGTGGTTTGATTAATTACTCTTCATCATGATACTAAAAATTTCATAGGATGGTTATCCTACACTTTGTGATGTATAGTATTTATAGCCTTATCTGCTCCCACAAAATAAATTTTATTGAATTTCCTACATGTTAGTATAAGAACAAAAATATAAAGGGAATAAAGAGGGGAGGGTGTTTTACATTATTTTAAATGATAAAAATAAGGTTATGAATTTATTCTCAACCAAGACTCTCCATCCTCCCTAGTTTTATATCTTAAATATCTCTTTATGCTTTCATTTTTTACCCTTTAAGTCTTGAGATTTATTTGGTAGAATGCATATTTCCTTACATTCATCAACACTTAATTTGTTTGGATGCACCTTATTATAGTGGGAAATGAATTCACACTCTTCCTTATATTATAGTTTCTTCATTTTTCAACTATTTATCCTGAGATGGAATAATTAATGAACCACTCTTTAAACCCTTTCCATCTCACTCATTCTCCCTACACAATAATTCATTTTGTGAGTATGTTTGTCTCATTTAATACAAGAATTTTTTTATTCCCTTCCTAGATATTATTTATAAAAAAATAAGTTCTAATTAGAATAATTTGTTTTCAATTTATTTCTCTTATGTTTCATGTTTCCAATAGTTTGTAGAGACTATTCCTGAAGAAATTTTTTGCAGTCTATAGTCAATTGACCCTATTGGTCATATCTTACACTGGTTTCATTCATTTTTTTCAATTTTTTTCTAAATAAAGATACTTTTTATTTCTCAAAAATAAACATATTCTTCATGATTATATTCCATTCCATCGTATATTACTTATTCTATAATCAATATTTCTCCCCAATGATTCATGATAGTTTCATAGAAATGAAATCTTCTACCAATTGTCATATGATCTGTGCCCAAATCTTCCACAATACTAGAAATATCCTTTGAAACCCAACAAACCAAAATGTTGATGGAACTATGTAAAATATAAATTCAATCTGATTAAATAATAATCTTTATTTATTCATTTTATTAGGATAATTTATTTTAAAACTAACCGCCACATCTTTTTATTTTGGGAAATAAATTTTTATGTCTTTACTCAGATTGAAACAATTCTTTTTTAGTCCCATGTTATTTACAAATAAATAAAATAGATTTAGTATTAGTTGAGAAATTATAAAAAAATATAACTTTTTCTTAGGGATGGTCTTATCAATAATCTTGGAGGATTTAGCTTGGTTATCCATAGTTTTATTACAATATTATCTCATGGAATTCAACATTCTCTCAGTTTTAGGGAACCTTTACAATACCTCTTGTAACTCCTATTACTTTTCAACTAGGTTTCTATTTAGATCTTATATAATCTTTTCAAATTCTATAATTTTCATTGAAATTTTGATTTCCTTTATGATATAACTCTCCTTCACTTATTCACTTATATTCTTATTTTTCAAATGCTCTACCTTCTTCATGAGCATGTAATTATATACAAGGTCGGCCACTAGTTTAATTATAAACATATAATTAGTATCTCTTACTTCTTATTCTTCATAAATATTTTATGAGACTTTATATCTTAAAATAGAAGCAATGAAGGTTTTGTGATTTTAAGAGATACATCAATCATCTGACTCATTGTATATTGATTAATCCACACTTTTTTCCCTTTTCATACATTTTCTTATATACTTTCTTTAGAAATTTTCCTTGTAACTATTGTCAGTTGTTTTGATTTTTCTATATCTTATTTGATAAAATTACCCTTATTCATCATCACTTTCAGTTTCATTATATTTATTCTTTGGGTAGTTAATAGAAAATTTCCTATAGCCTCCATTATTAAATAATTCAAGAGAAAGAATGCCTTTTTATTTTCTATTATCTCTTCTGATGTTATCATAGACAAAATACATGACCTTCCGGTATTTATTAACTCATTCAACATCACTTTTTTTATCCTCATCTGAATTTTTGACTTTATCATCTCTTTTATCCTTCATTTTTGAGATTTATAATTCATTTGAATGTCATTTATTCATTTTTTTCTATTTAAATATCATTTATTTTCTTATAAATTAATTGATGAGTGTATTATTTCACTCATCATGTGAATTGTCACTAATTTCTTCTAAGGAAATTATATTTGGAATAAATTTATCAGAGAAATTTATCATTGCATTATTTAAAATTGTTGAATCTTCTAAGGCATCACTAAATCCCCAAATGTGACTAATAATATCATTTATCCTTGTGAATTAGGAATCAATACTCTATTTATGATCCATACACGTGTATTAAAACATTTCTCTCTATAGATTAAGTTTTTATTCCTTAATCTTCACACCTACCTTATACATATTCTCCAACTTTTCCAAATTATCTTTAGATTTTTTAAGTCTCGTTATCTTGGTATTGAATTTATTAGATATAGATGATATAATTTAATTAATATCTTTCCTATCATAATTAAATTTATAATTTCAATATAATTCATGGTAGTATATATTATAAGTGGGATAAATCACATTTTTATGGAATCACTTACCTCATAACCTAGTGATTGAAGATATGTAATCACACACTTCTTTCATCCATAAAATTTTTATAATAAAAAATAACTACTCTGCATTTGTTGATAAGTTTGGGATCCTCCATTATAAAACCTTAGTTAGATGTTTTATATGGGACATTTTCTTTGATACCACTTGAAGTTCCCTAGTTTGGTGATATCATTGAGTGAAGGATGGGGTGAATCAGTGATCCCTTTTCCTTTTTAAAAATATTTCTTCTTACTTCAACCTTTGTATCTTTCTTAATTTTTGATCAAATCCTTTTATATCACAACCTCTCCCAAATAATGTATTATATAAAGGTCCTAAAACATGAGGATTTATATGGTTTAGACTCAATGTGAGCCTACTTTTTTCTATGTTTAGGTTAGTTATGAGGAATAATGTATTCCACTATAAATAACTTGAGCATAGTAATAATATATCTCTCAAAAATATTTAAGGATGATATCATGAAATACATATTAGATAATCTCAAGAAATGTCGTGTCATTATGTTTTCATGTTTTCATCACCCGATTTATTATTTATACTATCTCTTGTTACTAGAAGATATCTCTAAAAAGTTTCTTACCACCACTCGATAAGGTCTTTATAACACCTCCTGAAAGTTCTTCAAGATTTTTCTATAACTCCTCTTTGAAAAGGTCTTCAATCATGAATATCACTTGATGCGGTATTCAAGTTAAAATTACTCTACTTCAAGTTCACATGTCTGTCCTTCTTCCTATATCTTGGATCACATTGTATTGCTCACTTCAGCTCTAAAGTTGCAGTACTATTCATCATCTCACATTCTCAATGCATAGGTGATTGTAGGATGTGTTGGTTTCTCTTCTTTGGTACACAAAAAATTTCTCTCTATACGAGTATGTTATTTTCTCCACACTTATCCATTATATGAAAATAAATATATTTCTATAATTCATGTTAATATTATTTCTATATAAATTATGGAAACTCTCCTTAACTTGGAATAGGAAATATTTCTTCTTTCAGACAAGAGATATTTTCAATTCCATTTAATCTCCTTGTAATATTGAAATCAATAGATCCTTTAAAGTTGTATGATTATGGGTATATAATATTCCAAAAGATATCCCATAATCTTTTATTTTTAGTTAAGTTAACTTATCGATCATCACACTGCTATAAAATAAGTATAAAAATGTGTTTTATCATCTAATATCGTATCATGGATTGAGTATCATTTGTTATCTCCATGATTATAATAATTTAAAAAATCCCACATGAATCAATATATATTTACTTCCCAAATGGATATATAAAATACATTCCATTTATTTCCATTTATAAAACTCCATGAGTGCATTTTGTTTTAACGCAACACACCAACTTGGGTCATGGAACTCATCTTAGAACCACATTTTTCCCCGATTAGTTCTTATTTCATCCCATCTTGAATAATTATCTATAAAAAAACATTTTAGGAAGCCTTATAAACTATAACTCAACCTGATATTCCAATATAACAAATGGAATTCCTGATCTCCATTTATTTGTAATCAGTTCCTGGGAATCAATAGAATAAACATGGGAACGATTTCACCTTTTAATCAAAGTTAAAGAATAAAGAATTTTCTCTGTAATATATAGAATGAACCATCTATAAAATGTAAATCTATTCCAAAAATCATATAAGAAAAAATAAAAAACATGGAAATTAATATAATAATTCAATCAATTTAGAGTAAAATAAATCCCTTAACTTACCCTCCAAACTCCCTCAAGATTTTGTGGCTCTAATTCCATTCCCCTACCTCTAATATATATAGTAAAATCCACCCATAACCATCAATAAAATCATTAAAGAACTCATTTAAAGGGAACACTTGGTTAGAATTTTTTTGAAAATAAGATAAATTCCTACAAAATTATTTAAAAAGATTAACTAGTCTAAGTGATAAATAAAACTAAAACTAACATAAAAACCAAAAATTAATCAATGCTCCTTGAGAAGTCACCTAGTGAACTAGATCCCTCCACTGATATATGATATAAATTAGAACAAAATTCTTAGTAGGCCACCATCATCCTTTAATCATTCCAAACATTTAATTATAAAACCATTTTCAATCTAGTATCAAATATAATTAAAAAATACAGTTTTTCACATGATTTATAAAACAATACTTACCATATTCCAAGTACATATATCCAAAAAACCACATTTTTATTTTAATATAAAAATAATTAAGGTAAATTTATTCACTAAATCATTTCAAACTACATAGACAGGGATTTTTAAACCATATAAAATAATAAAAATCCCCATATATTCTTTTTCCCCCATCAGTTCTGAAAAAAAAAACATTTTCATGAACAATAATACCAAAATCCATCTCTTAAACCAATTTAATAAATAAAAAACCATTTCCATCTTGAAAAATGACCTTCCAAACCATTTAAAACATTATTTTGAATGTAATTGGAAGCTATAAAATAGAAAAATTCATAATAGGAACCCACACATTACAAATGTGCCAAAATACATAAAACGAATAAAATTCCAATATTCAATAAATGGGTAGGAGTGTAATACAATAAAAAATTAAATCACCTAAAAAGTATTATGAAGGACTAAAGAGTCATGGGAAACATCCTAAGGATTTTTAATTAAAGACATAAACAAGTGATAAGGAACCTAGATCGGCATTATTAAACACATCACGCCCCTGGTACTTTCATTAGACTAACTAGAAATGAATGTGTATGGTGATCCTTCACTGCTCAAGTATAATACTTTTCTAGAATATAAGGATTCTGTTGTGACATACTTATTTTAATGACTCACAAATCATGTTTATTATATCTTTAGGGAATTTATTTATTTTCGATACCATTTTATAATATAAGGAAATAAAATAAAATCTTGGATATGTGTTGGGATGAGTTTCTCTTAGTTCAAAATGAATCACCACCAAACTTGTCTCACTACCATACATGACACACTGTTAGTTCAAATGATTCATCGTTAGACATGACTTGCCACAAATAATTGAGCTTCCACCAGAACTATCTCACCATTAGTACAAATGTCTCACCACCATATGATATTCTTCTAAACATAAGTGGCTACCAAACTAAGTCCATTATAGAATGTCTAACCTCTACAAGGACTCATCTTTAGTTGAAATTTCACAATGCTAGTTCATCTCAGTTACCACCATCCAAAATCACTGCAAGGATGAGTCATCACTAGAATGAATCACTTCCAAGATGTATTTCCACTAGGAAGAGTCACCATCAGAGATTTCTTACCACTTGGATATCTCTCAACTAGAAGATTCATCGATGTTGTTCTTCTTAATTTGAAATTAATACTCCCAACGACTATATTATGGGAGTTAATGAAAAAAATTATTTAATGATTATTTTATTAACTATTTCATGCATTAATTAATGTCAATGCGAGATATTCATATGATGATTTAGAAGATCTAAAGGATTATTCTTCAAATGGAAACTCTTTTATTGAGTATATTTATTCTCATAAGTCTCCCACATTCATGCATGATCTAGAAGAGTTGTATCAAACGAAAATTGGGTGGAATTATTAAATACAAAGAGGACCATAACTTGAGATATTACATAGAACATTCTTACTAACTTTAATCTGTGAAAGAGTGAAAATAATTGAAGATCAAGATTCTTTCCTATAGTCAAATGAAGAGAGCCTTGTGAATTTCTATTTTACTGCAACTCTTAGAGAAATAGCATGAGCTCCTCACTAAACCACATCTAAGGGCACTCATGAATCTGAAGAACCTCATACTGAGTTGCACTATTATTTCTATATATTATTGATTGCCTTGTCTGTTATTTGGTTTCACAATCAATAAGTGTGTTGTTTTCTCTATTTATCAACACACATTGTCTCGTACACTAGAACTAGAGAATACTTGATATTCTCCCACTCTATTTTTATATTCTGACCCATGGTGTTTTTAGAAGGGTTCCCTATGTGAAATGGGTTTTTTTCAACCCATGTATAACTATAGATAATTAATTTGATCTTGGAGATATTGAAAGAGATTATTTTTTTACTCTATCTAGGTTTTGGAATAAATTATAGTTATATAATATGCTTGGTAGGGGCTGATTTCCATGTGGAGGGGATAAGGTCTCAGTTTGAGACTAAAACTCTTATTTTATCCCCTTGTGTGATTTTGTTTTGTTTTATCAATTTCAAATCATTAAACTATATTTTTTTTAAACAATAAAAAACCTACACTTTGATATTTAGTCTTAACTAGTGTTAATATTAATATTTTTTGAGTAATTTTTTTTCAAAAGTTAAAGTAATTTTAAATATTTTTTTAACTAAGCACTAATCAATATTTTAGTAATATTTTAAAAGAAAATAGTTTTATAAATTACTATTTTTACTAACTAGGTGAAATTTTATTAATTTGGGGGATTTTATTTGAATTTTTCTTAACTTAAATTTTTATTGGGAACTCAATTCACTACCCTCTTGAGTAACTCACTCTGAACAACCTTTTCTATCAAAGGTTTAAAAAATGAATTTAGATGTGTTTTAAGGATCTCAAATTTTTGATACATATAAACATAGTTCTGTAATGGATAATAGAAAATGGGTTTATACTACCAACAATCCTCCCTTTTTTAATGGAACGAACTATGATCAGTGTAAAATAAAGATGAAAATTCTTATTGAGAGAATGGTTTTTGAAATATTCACTATTATTCTATAGAAATATGAGATACTTAAGACTATTAGAAATGAAAGGGATGATCCTACCAATGCTTAATAAAATAAAAAATGTAAAAATAAGAATGTTGTTTACTATTCTTTGGTTTGGGAAGAATTAAATCAAATATATTCTTGCACAACTACTTTTAAAATCATGGACACCATAGTTTTATATCATGAATGAATAACTAATGTTATAGAAACAAGGTTAAATACTTATATAATTTAATATCATACATATAATAAGAAACTTTATAATCTTATTTATGACATGTATATTAGGATCAATGTGATTTTAAATACAATGAATTCATTGGGGAATCTAGTTTCTCAAAAATTCCAACTCATGTGACTGTTGAGGTGTCTTCTAGAAAGATGGAGAGGAACCTTAGTGTCAATAAGAAAGTCATGTGATATTATTATGGTTCCTATAAAGGAGATAATTGGAAATTGAATGTTGTATGAAGAGGACCATAAAGTTAACCAATTATAGGGAGATGAATATAGAAGGAATTTTGTATCATTCAATTTTACTACATCAAAAAAGAAAGACAATATTCAGGATGAAAGTTCAAGTGATGAAGAATCACCAACTTTTAGTGATGAAGAGATAGCCCATCTATCTAAGAGATTCAAAATGTATTATAATAAGAATAAGTTCTTTTGAAAACCAAGATACAAAGGCAATAATGATAATATAGTAAATGATAATAAATATTGTAAGAGAGATGAAACCTCAAATGTGACTATTTTCAATGAATGTAAATGTAATGGGCATGTCAAAGATGATTGCCCAAAGATCAAGTATAAAAATAAATATGATGTCAAGGATAATAAATAAAATAAATAAATGGAAGAAACTATGATTTCTTATAATAAAATCTCAAGTTATTCAGACACTACCAAATAGTAAACGCATGATAGAGCAAACATGTGTTTCATGAAAAACACATATAAGGTATCACATGTCTTTCTTAATTCTCCTATATATATTTTTAGACAATCTAGAGATGAAGATAATGATTAAAATATGTAAAATGAGGTTATGTTTGAATATTTTAACATGTCAGAAGAAGAATTTAGTGATCTTAAGGATAGGTATAAAATTTTTAAGAAACAACATGCTTTGACTATTAATTTTAAATCAAATCTTACCATGGAAAAAGAGAAAAATGCTCAACTATTGAGGAAAATACTGAATTGAATTTGTATAATGAGAAAATAAAAAAATACCTAGAATGATTCACTATTTGTATAAATAACTCACTCAGATATGTGGAAAATAGAAGCACCTAAATATATTATCATCTTGGGTTATCAACCTGGATAGAGGAGAACTGTCTAGAATCGTTTGATACCTAAATATAGTTCTCAAAAATCAACCGCTATTTTTTATTCGATTGGTCCTAAAAAATTATTTATTTCCAAAATTTTACAATCTTCTTAAAGGAATTTTATTAAGAAAATATGGGTTCCTAAATCCTAAATTAATAAAATTTCTAGACCCAATAATATTTGGGAACCAAAATCATTTTTTGTGTACAACTTGTTTTGAAGGGACCCTCCTTGAATAGATCTAGTAAATATATATGGTATGTAGATAGAGGTTGTTCCAGACACATGACTGAATATTATTTAGGCTTCAAAATTTAGGTAAAAGTGTAAGTTTGACATGTCATCTTCATTGAAAATTCCAAAGGGAAAATAATTTTCCATCTAAAAATCATTAATTATAACTCATATTTTATTGATACAGTATTATTTTTTTATGGTTTAAATTATAATATAAGTATAATTTCATGATTATGGGATGATGGTTTTTTTATGAATTTTGAAAATAATTCTTGTAATGTTTTTTATCTAATAATGCTTTAATTTTTACTGCCATGATAAATTATAATGTTTATGCTATTAATTTAGATTTTGTTTCTCAAAAAAATTCTTATCTATGTGTCTTTAATAAAGAGTATTGAATTTAGTATATTAGAATATGAAATTGTAATATTAACTCACTTAGAAACCAAACTAGGGAATGATTTTTCATAGATCTACCTTAACGTGAATTCCAAAATGATAAAGTTTAAAACCCCTATTAAAAATAGAAACAACCCAATATATATTTAAAATAAAAGAAATATGTTTCAACTTTTCAACACCTAAAATTGGTTCACATATAATTGTTTATACCTTCTATAGTTTCTAGTCTAAATGGTAAGAACTATGTCTATGTCCTTATAGATTAACTTTTATAGGTATAGTTGTGTATTCTTTTTAGCTCACAAAAGTATAGACAATTCATACATTACCAAGTATGATAAATCTATATAAAATCATAGTGGACATAGGATTAAGACCTTAAGATGTGATCATGTCCATGAATTTGAAAATAAAGAATTTTAAAACAAATTCTAACTAAATGGGTATAATCATTACTTTTCTACTCCTAGAACCCCACAACTGAATAGAGTTTTAGAAAGAATAAATATGAAACTTTAATAAATTTCTCAGATAGTGAATCATGAATATGACCTTCTTGTTTAATTTTGGGTAGAGGATTTCAATAAAACCTACTATATAATTAATAGAGTTTAATTAGACCACACTTAATGAAAAAACCTTGTGATATTTTTAATAGTATAAATCCGAAGGTTAATTACTTTAGAGTTTTTGGTTTCAACATATTTATTCTTAACACTAAGTATAATCATCAAATATTTGATTCCAAGAGTGAGGAATAAATTTCCCATGGTTATTAAACCTCTATTTAATCATATAGAGTATTTAACAAAAGAACCAAGACTATGGAAGAATATTTTCATTTCAATTTCAATTAAATAGATTCTCATGATCCTAAAACCCCTTTAGTGAACCTTGTGTATTATTTATCAACACTGAACATTAATGTCAAATCATTTGACACTTTTTTGAAACTAAAAGAAAAATCATCCAGTTTTGAGGAATATCTAAAACTCGAAACTGAATCTGTAGAAGACCATGATATGAACATTCCTTACTTTTCAAGTGTTTTAAGGACTCTTAAATTCAATCATCTAGATTCTATAATTGGATACCTAGGTAGAGGTACATAAACTGTAGCTTCTCTTAGAAATCATGTTGAACATCAAGCAGTCTTATCACTTCTTGAACCTATAACATCAATTATTAAATTAATGATGAATTTTGGGATATGGATATAAAATAGTGACATAATAAGTTTTAACGAAATAAATTTTGATAACTTGTAGTTAGAACCAAAGACTCTTCCCAAAATGGCACTAAATGGGTGTCTACAAACAAGGTTAATGAATCTAGATACTATAGTAAGAAATAAATCTAGGTTGGTTGAATGAGGATATAGTTAGGAATAAGTTATTGACTATGAAGAAACATTTTCCCCAGTATCTAGGCTTGAATCCATCATATTAATAATTTCATATGCAGAACATATGTATTTTTAACTATATCAAGTGGATGTCAAAATTGAATTCTTAAATGGTTATATGGTGGAGGATTTTTTTTGAACAAACCCCTAGATTTAAAAATACTCATTTCCCAAATCATGTTTTTAAATTAATAAATGGTTTATATGTTTTAAAACAATATTATAGATCTTGTTATGATAGGCTCATCTATTTCCTAATTTTTAATAGTTTTTCAAAATGTATAACTTATCTGACACTCATTATAAAAATAATTTCAAAATATGTTTTTTTGTCCAAATTTATGTTTATGATATTATTTTGGGACCTTATAAAAATATTATATGTACTGATTTTTAAAATATGATGAAAAATGAATTGGAAATGATTTTATTATGTGAAAATAATTATTTCTTGGTTTTTAGATTTTTCAAAATAAATATGGAATCATTTTCAATCAAAGTAACTATACTAAATATCATTTTAATCATTTTAATTTGGATAGAACTGAATATGTTGGCACTCCCTTGAGTACCACCTATAAGTTGAATCTTGGTAAATTTGGTAATTTAGTGGATTAAACTGATTACAAATGTTTGATTGGAAGTTTTTTATACATAACATATACCCGACCTGGTATTATGTTTAGTGTGTGAATGTGTTCTGGGTTTCAAGGAAATCCTGAATAGTCACATTTACTCGCTGTAAAAAAGATTTTAAAATACCTTAAATATATAAAAAAAAATTAGGATTATTTTATCCTATTGAACAAGAATTTAACTTAGTGAGTTATTTATATGCTAATTTTGTGTGGTTTCAAGTAATTCAAAAACATACCATTAGAACATGTCATTTTTTGGGCAAGCCACTAGTATCTTGGTGTAGTAAGATGAGAATTTTAGTTTCACTGTCTAGTTAAAACTCTAAATACATACAAATAAGTAGTTACTGTGATCAAATTTTTTAGATGGAACACACACTACCAGACTATAGATATCAATTCATACATGTCCTTATAAATTATGAAAACACAAGTGTGATAAACATTTCCAAAAATATTATGCATCACTCTAGAACAAAACATATTTTTGTAATACATCAGTTTTTGAGGGATCATTTTTTAAATGGTGATATAAATCATGAATTCATAAGAACTTAACATCATCTTGCTGATATTTTTACAAAACAATTGAATTCTGGGAAATTAAACTACATCAAAAAAGATTTAGGTTTGAATAATTTCAGTTAGGCTATAAGTGTTAGGAGATTCATCATTCGTGGGTCATAATTGGAGAGTCACCGTTGGTTAGTCACCATTGTGGAGTCACTATTAGAGAGTCACCATTGGAGAGTCACTATTGGTGATTCACCATTAGTGAGTCACCATTGGTGATTCACCATTGGAAAGTCACCTCTGGCGAGTCACCATTGGAAAGTCACATTTGTCAAGTAACCATTTGGGAGTCACCATTTGTGAGTCATTCTTCATGAGTCACCGTTGGAGACTCACCATTGGAAATTCATTGTTGAAGATTCAGCATTGGTGATCGACTATTAATAATTCTCCATTTTTGTGTCACCATTGGAGACTCACAGTTGTAGAGTCACCATTGGCGAGTCACTATTGGACCAGTCACTGGTCTCTATTTCAAATGTTCTTCCATTACTAATTTAATAAAATTCATTTTATTAGTTTATTTTTATTATATATTTTTATAATCTCTAGATTATATATCAGTTTTAATCTGTAAATCAACTCACTCTCACTCATGTGCCTTCTCCCGAACCACTTCACCTTCCATCTCTCCCGACCTTCAACATTCTCATGCCCATACTTCTCCTGCGTTCCACTAAAATGGTACGTGTTAAGAACACTACTATGTTTTCTCCTACAGAATAGAGGCTATCTAAGAAATTTAATGGAGAACCAAGTTGATCTGCAATAGAACTGGGGAATCTATAATTGGAAGATCATATAGTGGTTGTTGAAATACAAGTAGATGTGACATGGTTTCTTTCTAGTTTATCGTTAGTCCTAATGGTGATATAGGACCAAGTATGGTTATATTGGTTCTCTTTAAATTACCAACCCTTCAATCCTATTTTGGTTCACCAGTTCTATCATTATGTCAAGTTTAGCTTTGGAAGGAATAAATATCTGATTACATGTACGATTCATTACAAGGAGTTCACTTTTTCTTCCAAGGAATGGGAAATATGTTTGAATGTACCACACCAAGAAGTGTTTGGTGAATATAAGGGTATGATACCCATTAATAGTTAATCATTCATATGTGAGGATTCTTTTCTATATTTGATTAGATATAGGACTCTAAAGAGACATGCATCTACTGAGTTAGATGGGGAATGTAAGCTTTTGTTTATGTTTGTTCAGCATATGTTATGTCCCATGAAAGGGGACTTCAATACCCTAAGATATAAATATCTATAAATCATGTACCTAATTAAAAAAGGGGACATGATCAACCTATGTAGATTCCTTATGATACACATGTCTGATATGTGTAATACATCCTCTAGATTCAACTTCTTAATTTATCCTAAAATTATTTTTAATTTATTGAAAACAATTTTTGTGATAGATAAGGAATAATAATAATAAGAGGTTAAATTTGGTGGTTTCTACTTGACTAAGTTCATTTTAAGAAGGATGAGTATGAGATGGAACTCTTGGATGATGAAATGGGTTAATGATAATGAGAATATCTATGAGGATTTTAATCTCATAGATAATTATACCAGGCCTAGGGATTTAGTTGATCTTATATTATATCCAGATGAGTAGGTTGAGTACTATGATGAAGGAGAGAATGTAGAAGTTATTGATGATGAGGATGTGTCTACCTTAGTGGAGGAGGGAAGTGACCAAGACATCCCAAAAATAATTGTTGTGTCCTTAGGACCTTCAATTCCCCATGACTCTCTTCTTATTAGAGAGATTTTGTAAAGAAGAAGCGATAGTGGTTATGATGAGATACAGTTTCCAAGTGATGATTAGATTAGAATCTCCTCTTATACATCTTCTAAAGTGGTTGTAGAAGTTTTTTATGATGAAAATTGAAGTGATATTGGAAATGGATATGGTTATGAGGATGAAAATAATGATGTGGGACCTAACCATGATGGTAATGTTGTTATGATTTAGACACCTCATTTATCCCCTACTAGTTCTATGGATTTAGCTTGGTCTATGGAGAAACCTGTGTCACCTAGTCCTACACGTATTGAGAATCCCGGTTTGACCATATCTGATACCTTGGAGAGATTAGTTCTATAGAACCAAGTTGATTATTCCTCTTAGGCCAAAGAGGAGACCCAAGTGATTATTGAGGTAGAGAACTCCCCTAATTTTGTAAGACTGAATGTTTCCCATGTTGAATGGTAGAAATTTCCATGTTATATCCATATTAGTTTGGACTATTCCGAGACCAAATATTTTGCTAATAACTTTTTTGAATATCATTTTGATGCTCAAAAATGGTGTGGTGTCCTCTAAGGGGTAGCCTTCCAAAGGTTCAAAGTTACTTGGTTTATCCTAAGGTGATTCCGATGATGAAAAAATAGTCCACTAAAGGATAGTGGACCAAATTTCTCTACTGGTAGATCAGAGCCTATTATTGTTTTTGTTCCTAGTGCTGAGAGTCTTGATTCTTCTTTACCTAATGTTCTAGTACCAACTAATTCTATTTCCATGAAATATTTGGAGTCTTTCAAATAGAGTCTCCTTTATTATTTTTGTAAAATTTTGATGTCTCAGGCCCCTCTGATCCTTCACTTGAGTGAGGCTGAGGTGAGAAACCTATTTGATCTTATGGTACGTCATATATAGTCAAAGATGCATCATAATACTCATAAGGGTTTAATTGAGAACCATAAGTTGTCCTGTGATATGGAGACACGAGGTCTTTGATGGAGTAAATGAGATCATCTTTTACTGTCAGCAAGGCTACTAAGATGGAGAGGTTGGAGAGTTTAACTTCAGTGGCATCTACTTCTAGTTTCCACCTCCCTATATTTCCTTTGATTCCATGTTAGTTTGATCTGTAGTCAGAGAATAACTTCTTATTGTTATGGGTGATATTCATGTTACTCATCAGAAGGATATAAGATCAAGTATTCATCATGGTAATCATATATACAATCTAGTAAAGGAATGTTTAAATGAAGACCAAAGTGATTGGGAAACCATCAAAAAGGCCATTAAATATTACCATTTTTGGTTGTACACCAAACATGTGATAAATTATCATTTCATGTTTTTGGGTGAGAATCTCAGAATTCTAACTATCACTAGGAAATTTAAGTGGAATATTCACTCGTTGAAGGTTTTGGAACCCATGCGTATGTTTTTCATGGAAGAAAAGAAATACTTTTTTAGTGATGTGAAGAGAGGAGGAAATACTATCGTGAACTTTTTCAAACTCATGAAGCCATTATTTTTTATATCTAGCATTGTTGTAGTTTCCCCAAAAGACATAACTATTTCAGCCTTTATAACATCCCCATATTTTGAGCATTTACCTCCACAGTACCATCCATTAAGTATCACTCCTAGGTAATTTTTACATCATCTCAGGTCAGTCATTATCTGAGATATTCCAAGTCCTTTTGTACTATCAGTACATATAGCTATTACTATTGCACCCTCAAACTCTACTTTGGTCCCTCCTACCTCTGATAAGGTAAAGGGACCTTCTGATCCTACATGATGGGTTGAGATTGACATTGATTAACACAATTCTTTGATAGATATTTTTATTATATTTTTTTCTTGTATCTTCTTCGGGCTATAATATCATAACATTATTCTTAATGACATACCTTTGTTATTATCTTTGATTAGTTCTCTTTTTATAATCTCATTATCTTGGATAATTTTTATTTATATTTTTGTATTTCAAATTTCTTCTTTTACCTTTTTGTTAATCACAAAAGGGGGAGAATGTTGGATGATATGATGGCATCTTATTTCTTCTTATTTCCCTTATTCTTTGATAACTTTTTTTTTTATTTTTTTTCCTTGATAAGTTACCTTGGATACTTCATTTATTTATCATTTATTATGTTACCTCTAATAACCTTATTCTAATTTTTCCTTGGAACCATATTTATTTGTATTTATCCTTTGAGAGCTTCCTTATTTATTTTTAGATACCATTATTTGGGTATGATTTACATTAAATTTGATAACCTTAATTACCCTTATCTTTTAGTTATCTTTGATACCACATGTCTTTATATTTGATTCCAATTTTCGTTATATCTCCCATTTTACATTTTAAATTTTAATAAAAATGTGTTTTGTTAAATTAATTTATTTATAATTATGTTTATTTGAATCATGGTTTATAAAAATGTCATGATTTTTTATCATCATTGAGGGAGATATTATTGGAACCTCCATCTTTTAATGAACTAAAAACATGTTTATTATGTATATAATTAATTTATTATTTTATGATATCATTTTACAATATAATAAAATCTAATAAAAATATGGCTAAGTGTTGGGATGAGTCACCATTAGTTCAAAATGACTCACCACCAAACTTGTCTTACCACTATACATGAATCACTATTATTTCAACTGAGTCACTGTAAGACATGAGTTTCTACTAGAATTGAGATTCTGCAAAAATGTCTCACTGTTAGTAAAAATTAATCACCACTAGATGAGCTACCACTAGACTTGAGTGACCACCAGACTATGTCCCCACAAGAATGCCTGACTGCCAAACTAAGTAACATCCACAATGTCAGACCTCCAGACTGAGTCACCAATAGTAAAAATGTCTCACTTCTAGTTCATCTAAGTCCCCAACCTTCAAACTCAGACTAGGATGCTTCGTAGCCAAACTAACTCAGTGCCATGATTTCTTGCTGCTAGGATGATTTATCATCAAAAATATCTTTCTACCAGGATGTCTTGTCACCAAACAATCCGCCATCATTGTTCTTCTTGATTTTTTTATTAAATACACCCAATGGATATATTATGGGAGTTAATGTAAATTATTATTTAATGATCATCTATATAAATATTTTAGGAATTAATTAATGTCAATTTTGGAGTTTAGTATGTGTATTTAGAAGATCTAGATGATTATTCCTCAAATAGACACTCCTTAATGCATTACTTTTATTCCTTGAAGACTACCTAATGAGTACATGATTTTCATGAACTATAGAATTTGAAAAAGGAATAATCTTAAGTAATAAAAATAGGATCATCACTCAAGATCTTACACACAAAATTCATAATGAAATTCATCTGTGAAAGAGAGGAACTCACTGATGTTCATGATCCTTTCTTACAATATGAACGAAGAGATCCTTACGATGCATTGTTTTACTAAAAATATTAGAGAAATAGATTCAGATCCCCACTGATCCAGATCCAAGGACTCTCAAACATCTGAAGAACCATAGAACAACTAGCACTATTCATTTTATATATTATTTCTTGATCCTTATAAGATTTACTTTTACATTTGAGCAGTGTGTTGTTTTCCCTATTTACCAACACATTGTCTCCTACACTAGAATTATAGAATACTTGATATTTTATCTCTATATTTTTATCTTCTTACCCATGTTATTTTTGGAATTTTCCCTTTGTGGATTGAGTTTTTTTATACCCACGTATAACTATGGAAGAGGCATTTGAGCCAAGACATCTTGTAAGAATTTGTTTTTTTACCTGATCCAGGTTGTGGATTAGATTATAGTTAAATAATATTCTTAAAAGTGGTTGATTTATATGTTGATAGGATTAGGTCATGTCTTGAGACTGAACCAATATTTTTATTATGTTGTGTGATTTTTTTTATCAACTTCAAATCCTTAAACTCTATTTGACATAAACTATAAAAAATATATATTTTGAATGTTAGTCTTAATGAGTGTTAATATTAGGATTTGTTTGATTAAATTGATTTCAACAATTAAAGTAATTTTTAATATTATTATAATATTTCAATAATCAAGATTTGAGGAATCTTTGTGAAGGAATGTACTTTTATCAAACTACTATTTTGATTAACTAGGTGATTTTTTTAAATTAGGAGGGTTTTATTTGATCTTTTTTTAGTATAAATTTTTATTGGGAACATAATTCACCCCCTCTTGAGTTACTCACTCTGACCAATAACATACTACCCCTTAGAGTATAAAAAATATTAGAGTATCCAGGAAGCACATAGTAGTCTATTCATAATCTATACTACAGTTTTCACTCATACAAATCACCTGTTATATTCCTAGGACATATCATGAAAAGTAATATAGATGTGAGGAATAAAAAACCACACCCAATACCTGTAAATAATTTATAAGTAACCCATGCCTCACAACCTACACCCCTAGAATTAATATACCCATTTACATATCCATGAATATAAAGAAAAAAATTAACAATAAAAACCAAACATCCCCACTAGGTTTAACATCCACAACGAGCTCAATCAACACATGAGCTCAAATGAGGGCCTCAAAAACATTATAAAAATATTTAATATACCAAACAAGACTAAAAAACATAACACTTATGATGCAAAACCATTTCTCCCATTTCCTTAAATAATTTCAAATCTCATTTCAAACATATCTTTTAAATAAATTATTTCAAAACACATTGGAAGCTATTTAAAAACACCCTCGTAATCCAAAACAAATTGGGAAATCAAACAATTATAGCCAAAAAAATATTTTATTAAAAATATAAAAGGTTTAAAACATCATCCTTCAATTTAAATTATGTCCCAAAAAGGTTAAAACCATTTAAAAATCTTACATTCTATTCAAATAAGTTCTTTAAAACTTTTCATGCCACTTGGAATTTCAAGTACCACTTGAAATAAAAAATAGCGCATTTGAGAAATAAAATTAAAAGGATGAACATCTTTATAAAATTTAAATTCTATTTTCAAATTCCATTTAGGAAATATAACAACCACATTGTGTACCTAGTCATAGAAAACATTATTTTTACTAGCACTTAAAATATAAAAACCTTCTACTTTAAATAAAACATAAGATAAAAACTAATTTTCAACATGGAAATTCAATAAAATTAATTAAAAATATCACTTTATACCTAAAACATAAATTTAAGAAAAAAAATTCAAAAATTCAGAAATTAAAAGATTTTTCAAGTCAATCCTATATGGAATCGATGATGATCGAGTCAGAATGTGTTTCCTTTAACAGATAAGGATACAATAAGCAATAGGATACTCACACATAACCTATAATAATAAAAATTACAAATACCAGTTAATAATGACACCCCTAGGATTAATCCAAACCAAATAATGGTGAAGGGAGAGGAAAACAACAAGGAAAGAGATGAAGGAGGTGATATGATATTGTACATTGACTTATCAGCCATTACATGTTATGAAATTATGAGGAATCATTGTGTTATGATGTGCCTGGATGGTGGAGGCATACATTTTATAGGGGGATTTCATGCGAGAGATTAATTCTAGTAGGGACGTGAATGTATGATGGGTAGGATGGGAGAGTGTGACAGTTTTTTTAAATAATAATATAAATAAAAATAAAATAAAATGTTAAATATCAGGGAACATCACACGCTTTACCCACACAGTTTACCAACCCATGAAATGACCATGTGGCCTGCACTATCTAATAAAGAATCCACTAGCATGGTTTCCCCTAGGATCCCACATGGGATAAATAGACATGCATTAATCATGAAAAATGAAATTGTCTTGATAACAACCCCTCATACATAGTTATTGTAGATTAATTATTATCGTGTGAAACTTGTTCACATAGTTGAATTGGACACTTCATCCAATTTATTATAATTTTAAATAATTGAAATAATTAAAATTTGTTTTATAATATAAGATTTTTCTTCTTTGAGTTTTTATGTATTCTTGTTAAACAAGAAGTGACCTTGAGTGAAAAGTTTTCTATGTCTGGAACTGATCAGGAGTGAAAATTTGGCTAGGTCTGGAAATGACCATGAGTGAAAGTGTATCTAAGTCTAGAACTAACCATGAGTGAAAATTTAGAAAAGTATGGAACTGTCTATAAGTGAAAATTTAGCTAAGTATAAAACTAACTGTGTAAAAAATGACTTGATAACATTACTAAAAATGAACTGACCTCCGGAAAAAAATGAACCAACCACAGAAACAAAAATTAATTGAACACATGAAAAAAATGAACTAACTGCATGAAAAAGAATTAATTGAACACATAAAAAATGAACAGACCACTGGAACTAAAATGAACTGACCACTTGAACACAAATAAATTGACCGCATGAAAAAAAATGAACTGGCCGCATAAATAAAAATGAACTGATCGCATGAACAAAAATGAACAGACCATGTGAATAAAAATTAACTAACCATATGAACAAAAATTAACATACCACATGAAACAAAATAAATTTACAACAGGGAAAAAATGAGGTGACCAGAATTGAAATTTGGAAAAGTTTTGAACCTACATTATAACTTATGTATGGTCACTTCATCCCATTATCATATTTTGGCTCAAAACATATGTTGTTTTATTTTTACTTCTATATTTTGAATTTATATATGCCTTTTAGACATTTTAACTTTTTTAATTATTCCTTAAATAATTATCAATCATTTTAATTCTAAATTTTTTTTATTTGAAATAATTTTATGTATTATTGAATTCTTGTCACATGGGATTAATTTTAATGGTGGTTTCATGGTAAAACAAGAGTTTCAAATTAAAAGTTGTTGGAATGTGAATAGTTTAACTTGCATACTTTATTGGAATTTTACAAGGGAATTTAATTGATTATAATTATTTTTTGGTAATGTATTGATTATTATAATATTTTATCACTATAAAACGTGATTTTAATGTTATTTATTTTTGAAGTGACCTATATGGTTATGTTTATCATGTGTTATTAATAAATAAATACCATGCATCATTGAAAAATACAAACTCCAATGCATTTCAGATTTAAAATCTACTGTGAAAAATGGAACTCTATAAACATAGAGTGGAAAGAACTAGAGTATGAGATAATGAGTTTTAAGATTCTTTTAAACTATAAAATTAGTCCATTCTTTGGTGATCAACTACTTCTCCTAGCTGAAATAAAATATTTTGACCCTTTCCTTCTAAAGAGTTCACTATTTCCACGACACTCAGTCATTAAATCTTTCTTCAATTTTTTGTGGAATTACATCTTCCTATTATTTTTCTATGGGAATAATTTTATCTTATTATACTAACCATTAAAAGGTAGGTAATTTGGTTTTGAATCCTCAATAAAATCTAGGCATTGGGTTGTGCCTCCATGGGAAGAAGTATGACTATTTAGGTTGTCCCACCAAGGTAAGATTGTTTTTAGTTTAATCCTATAGGGGGGGGAGATGATTTGTAATTAGTGTGTGACATTAGGTGGTAAAAATAATTATAATATTTCATTTTAGTGGTTATAATGGGTTCTATATATCTAAATTTTTGAGAGGGGTGAAGAGTAGAGTTTGATCATTAATATCCAACCCTTAAAATATTATATGCACATTTTATTTTATTTACAATATACTATCTTTAATATTATGAAATAATCTTAAAATAATATTAAAATGTCCAATCCCCCCCCCTCTTGGATATTTTTTCCATCTTAACTCTACACTAACAATTGGTATCAAAGGAGGACTCCTGGCTCTGTATATATTTTTTTGTGGCAACAAATTTTTGCCTTAACCATAAAGCATAAATTAACTATTTAAGATGGAAATAAAAATATCAAATGATGTATGGATAACTTAAAACCCACCTCATTTTCATTGTATTAGTTATAGATATTGGCAATCCCTGATGAAATATTTTGTAATGTAAATTTTTATTGATCATTATACAATCATGGTAAAACTGTATCGGGTTACCAAAGGTGAACATGAATCATTGGTTGTAAATGATGTTCTAAATTATGTATTTAATTTCAAGGTGATGAATATTTTATATTATGAAATAACTAATAATGTTTATATCCATGTTTAATCATATAAAATAACCCAATATATCCGTAAAATTCTACAAGTTAGAAAACTTGGCTCAGATAAACATAACAGAACAAAGTTGGCCATGTGAATAAATGAATATCTAGAATTTTAAATGGGTCTAAGATAAAATTGTTAATAAAATGATTCATATATTTACTAGTATTCTAAAGGATATGATTTCTTTACGAGATAATATTAAAAATATTATTCTTTTTGAACTATTTCTAAGAGAACATACCTAGAAGTTTCATTCTAAAAAGGGTTGTATAGATGAAAGTAAGAAATTAAAGATATATATACTTGATGATATTATAGGATAATTATTACAATATGATTTTGAAAGTAAAAAACCTGCTAAATAAAATAATTCAAAATATAAGGTAATTCTTTTAAATAAAATGTATCTAATTAGTTCTCTTATTCTGAGTAATAAATAAGTGATAATATTGATATATCCAATGATAAAAAAAGGTTAATATAAATGGAATAAAGTATACTCATATATATCTCAAAAATAATTTCATATGTATTATCACAAGGAGAAGAAAAGAGATAATTTTTAGTCTTAATGATGCTAAAGATATAATTTTTTATGAGTAGAAAAACATCATGCTTGATTACTGAAGCCTAAATAAGGACTAAAATAAGAAGAATAAATAAAAGTAATAAAAGAATTCAATGAAATCTATATGGAGTTTCACTAACATTCAAGTACTACTGAAGAATATGGTTCTAAAAAATATGTGGATTTTTTTCATAATTACATTATCAAATCAAGTAAGTGTCTCTACTTATTATTATTATTATTATAAATCTAAATTAGAAAAACCTAATATTTAGAAATTTCATAAATATTTCCAAAGGATTGACCATAAAGTTGAAAATATCGCTAGATCATACAAGAAAATGAAGAGCCTACATAAGGATGTTTTTAAGGAGAATAAAAATATGAATAAATTTTCCCAGGAATAAAAAAATAATCTTATTTAGATCTCTAAATTAGTGAAGAAAAAATAAATTATTTTCATGATTAAAACAAAAAATTAAAAATTAAGTTGATTTCATGTCATTATTTCAGGAAATTGACGTTAGTAATTTTTATATTGTTTTATGGAGAATTAATATCTTAATATTGATGTAGAATGTCTAAATTCAAATCTTTCCATTTTTTCAATTTAGAGGAAACATTGATAAAATGATGAGTATTTATAAAATGAAAAAAATGGATCCAGTTTTGGTTATGATAATAATTTTAATAAAATTTATAAGACATTATTGGTTAATATATATAATGGAATTATATCTACTACTACATGTTTCAGGTTTCAAATGAAATTTCATTATACTAATGAGTGTTCCCTGAGATTTCCAAAATATCTTGGACATACTACGGATTTCATTTTTAAGTCATTATCATTGTGATTTTATATAAAAAAGTGTCTGAAATTTGTTTAGACTCCCAAAAATTCATATGTTAATCCCATTGGATCTAAATTTTCAGGGGTATAAAATAATTCATAAATATGTTTTTATAGGAAATATGTCTTGGGTGCATCAAAAAGGTTGTTTGGTACATGGAAATTTGATTATCAAGATACATGATTGGTGATATGTCAAAATTTATATCATTCAAAAAATGTTAGAGCGGTAATGTTAATTTTGGTTATAATTCGAAAGGAAAGGTAAAAGGTTTCGATGAGGTTGGAATTTAAAATTTTATTATTATTTCTAAAGTCTTATTTTTTAATCCTTTGAAACATAATTTAATAATCATTTCATAACTATGTGATGATGTAATGTTTGTTAAATTTAAAAATGATAAATGAATTGTATTCAAGGATAAATTTGTATTATATTATGAAAATATAAAAACACAACATTTATTCAATAAATATTGTTGAATTATCTGATCAAAAATTAAAATTCTTGAATGATATACAATCTAGTAACATTTTATAGAATATGTTTTTTGATAATTATGATTTTATGTTAATGCACAATATGTATGAGAACAAAATAGTTATACAATTTCCCAAAAATAAAGTGGAAAAAAACTTTGTCTATGACCCTTTCTTGAAAGGTACACAAAATAGAATCATTTTCAAGTCCATTATTGAACTGTATACTATAATTATTATGCATCTTAAACATTTTTAATTAGTTATTTCTACAAAACCGACTATTATTAGTGGTAATAAATATTTTTTATTATTTTTTATACTTTTAGTAGATACACATGGGTTTATTTTCTTACACGTAAATCCAAAACATTATATAATTCTAACATTTTTTTTGAAAATTTATTCAAATTTATAAATGATAATTAACTAAATCAATTAGTAGTGATCATGGTTGTGAATTTTATAATTTTTAATTTATCTAGTTTTGTGATGAAAATTCATATTTCCACAATTTTTCAACCTTAGAACAATACAAATAAATGGTGTAGTAGAGAGGAAAAATAGAACAGATTAAGAAATGTGTATGACCATGATTAAAGTGTTTAATATACCTAAATATTTATAATAAAAAGCTATGAATAATTTTTTTATACTAAAAATAAAATTATTTTTAAGTCCATTGTTCAAGAAGACACCTTATGAGATTTTTAATGGAAGGAAACCTAAAATTTTCTATTTTAGAGTCTTTGGATGTAACGTTTTTACTCTTAATACTAATGATGCTTTGGATAAATTACATGCCAAATCTAATGAAGTTATTTTCCTAGGATATTCAAATAATAATAATCTATATAGAGTATACAATAAAAGAACTATGGTTTTTGGAAAATATATTCATGTTAATCATGATGAAAAGTATTTTAATAAAATAGATGATTATATTGATACAGTTGAAGAAGTTTTTAGAGATTTTAACATTGAATAAGAAAATCCTAAAGATAAAGATGAAAATACTAAGGGGGAGAGTATTTATTATCAATCTTAACCTATTCTTGATAAATATTGGATGACTCATAGAGATTATCCTATAGATAATTTCATTAGTAATGTTAGATAAAATTTTCAAACTAGAAAATATTTTATGATTAGTTTTTGTTATCATTATTTTATTTCTGATTTTGTACTTAAGAATATTGATTAGTATTTATATTTTTCTAATTGGATCATCTCTATCCAATATGAATTAAATTGGTTTACTAGTTATAGTGTGTAGAATATAGTTATTCTCCCAAATTATTCTTATATTATTGGATGAAATTGGATCTTTAGAAACAAACTTGATGCATCTGGAAATATAGTTAAAATATCTCAAGGATATTATTTAAGAATAAGGTGTTTATTTTGAGGAATCCTTTACCCCCATTTAAATGTTAAAATTAATTAGGATATCATTATCTTATGTTACTTTTTATGGTTTTAAATTATTTCTAATTTATGAAAAATATACTTTTCTAAATGGTTATATTACTATTGAAGTATATGTTATACATACACTTACTTTTCAAAATAAAAAACTTCTTGATTTTGTTTTTAGATAATATTATGATTTATATGGTTTCAAAGAATCTTATGGAGTTTGGTACGAATAGATAACTAGTTCTATTTTAAAAAAAAAAATTCTAAAGGGAAAAGTTGGTCCTACTTTGTTTATTAAGAAAAGATGGGATGATATATTAATTATATAGATTAATATCGATTATATTATTTTTATATCTTCCTGTGAAAATATTCATCAAGAATTTTTAGAATTAATGACTAATGAATTTGATATGAATATAATGGGGAATTGAAATGCTTCCTTGGTTTGAAACTAATTCAAATAAATGGTGGTATTATTCTAAATCAATCCAACTATTATGAATATTTAGATAAAAAAATTTAGATTCTTCTTAAAAGTGTAAATACACTCATGAGTACTACTTGAAAACTATATTTAGATAAATCTGGAAAATTTGTTGATATTAAAACTTATAGAGGTGTGATTTTAATTTTATTGTATTTAAAATATTCAAGTATTGATTTAACTTTTTCATTTTATATATATAGTAGATATCAAAGTGGCCCTAATCAAAGTCAAATTAAATATGTTAGAATGATCATTATATATGTTAATGTATTATTGAATCTTAGTCTATTTTGCCCTTCAAAAACTAATCTTGATTTGAAAAATTATTTTGATTCTAAATTTGGTGCATACAAGATTGATAAGAAAAATCACTTCAGGTATGTGTTTTTTATTTAGAAAATATTTAGTTTCTATGATTTCAATAAAAAATTATATTTCTCTTTAACTGATAAATCAGAATATATAGTTGTTGCATCTTATTGTACTCAATATTTATGGATTAAGAAAAACATTCAAATTTTGGTTTTGGTTTTGGTTTTGATAAGATTCCTATTTTCAGTGATAATAATTCTACAATTTCAATTTTTATAAATCCCTTACAACATTATATAAATAAGCACATTGATGTTAAATATAATTTTCTTAGGGATCATTTCTAAAAATGAAATATAAATCTTGAATTTATTTCTTTAAAAAAATAATTAGCTTATATATTTAATAAACCCCTGGATTTAGCTAAATTTGATAAAATAAAATTTGACATGGAATGATGGAAATTTAATAATTCAATATATATCAAGGGATTTTGACTCATATTTTGAGCTAAAACTGTAAATCTATTCCATTTGGACATTTTTTTTATTGAATCTATTTTATTCTATTAGCTCACTGGTATATATGTAAATTGTTGTATATTGTATAATTCATTAAAAATTAGTGAAACATTAATTTAAAATATTGAGAACTTTTCATGTACCCTTAAGTATTCTATTATAAACAAGTTGTTTTGTATTTTTGTATATAATATTTGAAAATATAGGTTAATTATTTTAATCTATTTGGTTTAACTTTAGAAGTCTTAGTTTTTTTAATAGAAATCACTCAGGGGGATCTTTCCATGCTCAATTTTTAATTAGATTTTTTTTTATTTTCTAGAAATAATTATTTCTATTAGGGGATGAATCTTTAAACCCTAAATATTTTTGATCAATTTCAAAAATGGGGAGAATTTTTTGGATTTTACATTTATTTTTAAATTATAAAAAGGAGATATTGTTGAAATGGACCCTTGATCTAATTTAGTAGTAAATTTGATAACCTCAATAATTATAATTTATAATCCACTGTAAAACATTTATCCATTTTTTACATATTCTGGTTAAATATAGAATTTACCATGAGTTAAAAATTTTATAACTCTAATACAAACCATGAGCGAAGATTTATCTAAGTATATAATTTACCATGAGTGATAATTCCCCTATGTCAAAAAATTAACATGGGTGAAATTTTTACTACAACTGGAACTGACCATAAGTGAAAATTTGGCTATTTTTGGAACTTAATGCATGGATAAAATTTTAACTAATGACATGAACAATAATGAGTTGACCTTAGGGGAAAAATGAACTGATTACATGAAAAAAAAATTAAATGACCACATAACAAAAAATACCAAACCACACAAACAAAATGAGATGACTGCATGATCAAAAATGAACTCACCATGAGATCAAAATTAAAATGACTACATGAAAAAAAATGAGTTTACCACATGAAAAAATGAGGTGACAATATGTAAAAAATGAACTAACCACATGAACAAAAATGAACTGAATATATGTACAAAAATGAACTAGCCAGATGAAAAAAAAATTAAGTAACCACAAGAAGAAAAATAAAGTCACCACATGTTGAAATTTGGAAAATCTTTTCACCTTCTATATGATCTATATACAGTCACTTAATTACTTTTTCATATTTTTTATGAAAAATTATATGTTTTAATTATACTTTTATATTTCTAATTGCTACATAATTTTTTCATATGTTTATCTTGATTTAAATATACCTTAAATAATAATTAATCAATTTAATAATAAGGAATTTTATTATAAAGAATTTTATATAAGAATATATTCTTATCACATGTTTTGAATTTTAACACTAGTTTCTTGGAAAACATGAGTTTCAAATTAAATTTTGTTGTAATGTGAGAAACATATCTCACATACTTTATGGAAATTTTCTAGGATAGGATAATGCTTATTTTCTTAATTTTTTTAATCTATTAGTAATTATAATGTGTTATCACTGTAAAATATTTCATTAATGTTACATACTATCGAAGTGACCCATGTGGGTATATTTTTCATGCACACTCCATGAATAAATCTCATGCATCATTTGAAAAGATAAACTATAAAATATTTTAAATTTTCAAACAGTAGTATAAAAGAGAACAATATATACATAGAATGGAAAAATGCATTATAGGAGATAATGAAGTTGATTATTCTCTTAAAAAGTATACATGTTACATTATTTGGTGATCAACTACTTCCCCTAGATAAACTAAAATCAATTTATCCTTTACTTATTGATATTTCACTATTGTTTTACACTCATACATTAAAGATTTCATTTGATTATGTGGAATTACTACTCATTATTATTTTCTCAATGTGTGTAATTATAAAGGGTTCTAAAACACATTTAATTTTAGGTAATTGGGTTATCACTTCCAAACAAAAGTCAGGCATTTGGTTTGGCCTCTAGTGGAAAAATTCATTCTCTTCGTGTGGTTCTTATATATAGAAAAAATCAGGATTTTTATGGGTTTAATAAACCATGGGAAAAAAGAAATTTAATTGGGTTGTGACTCCATATGGGAAACATTCATTATTATATTCTATTATAGTGGTTATATTGGGTGTTATCTCTCTCGGTTTTTTAATAGGGGTGAAGAGTAGAGTGGGATTATTTAGATATAAACTATTACAAATATCCCATGTGTTTATTTTCTTTCAATTATAATTCACTAACTTTAATATTCAACCATAATCTGAAATTTATTTTAAAAATGAAATTTCAACCCACTCCTAGCTATTTTTTTCTTCACTATTGACCAATAATCATAACTTTTAAAAAAACTTAAAAAAATTAATCTTGAAACACTTGAAATTTTAATTATCCTAAAATTATTTAAAATAATCAATAAATTATATTCCACAATGACACATGGTGTTAAAATCTCCCCACCATGCCACTTTATTCCCTTAAATATCCCTTATTCAAAGAAAAACTACTAGAATTCAAGTAAAAACTACACCCCATTGAATGGGGTGAGTTAAATGATGAAATAACTTGGGATAACCTAGGAAAAATCCATCAAACACTAATGATTCCTTAGAACCAAATTAACAATATCCACAAATCCAAAAGACATCTCTGAGAGAAAGACAACAAAATAATTATAAAATTTCCTAAGAGGGATGGAGACCCTTTTAGAGACCCAAATCTTGACGTACATGGACATTACATTTCTTTTTCGGAATACTTAATACATAACAAAAACAGACACACAAGGACTGTAATAGTTTAGTGTCTTTGGAAACTCGGAATATAATCTTCTAATCATGGTGAAAGATCTTCAACGTCTCCCATAAAGATCTTCCCCTTTTGATTTCATACCTAAAACCTTTCTTTATATCCTGGGGAAAAGAAAACATAAAAAATAGTGATCTCAATTGCTCAGTAAGGGTAAACATAGATAACATAAAACAATCCATAAACATTTGAATGTAAAACCATAAACATAAAATCTAAACATCAAAATCATGAGCAATGACATAAAACATTGCAGTACATAAGGCATAGATCATAAAGGAACATTAATCATGATAAACTGTCATGGGAATAATTCATGAAATTGTGGCATCCATTAAGCACATGTTATGATTTCCATAGTAGCCAAGGTATTGCTGCCAAGACCATCTTAGTGGACAAAGTCCCTTACTGAATCGAGTTCACTCCTCATTCCAGTCCTGTATCACTGAACCGGATTAACTTTCCGTTCCATCCATGTCTATCTCATGATATATAAATCTTTACCCAATTCATTGGAGGGAGATGTAGGTCCCACCCATCTCATAATGAAATCATTCTTACTTGTTCCACATAAATCATACATCACAACCCAAAGAATAAAATGGGTTTCATGTACATCATCTCATCATAACATAATCCATATAAAAAAAGGGATATCATTTCATTATAAGAAGAATCAAACCATGAAAATAATAAATACTTTATACTTGAAACATAATCATACTAAATAATGTCATCTTAGATGGAAAATGGTTTTGACAAAACACTTGAAATAAATTCTTGAGGAAAATATCCTTTCTTCATTAAAATCATTTTCCTTTCACAAAATGCCATGAAATTTAAAAAGAAAAGGATTTTGTTGAAAATATTCATGAAATCTTATATAGGAAGCTTCTTTAAAATAAGTAATTGTGAAACCGTAAAAATCCATTCATGTCGTATAAGTTAAAAAACATTATCCTCGTACTTTTGTCGGAAAAGACAAAAAGTTCCTCGTATGGTAAACAAAAAAATGATTTGTTCCATAACACAATGTAAAAGTCAAAGAGGGGTAAAAATAACTTTAAACATACATGGAATAATATTAAACACTTTATGAAAAACATTTTAATATACATGGATTAAAAAAATAACCCCAGTAAATACTTACGAATAAATAATCTCGGATAAAAACAAGATTGGAAAAGTTATCCCTTACCTTATGTATGATATGCTTTGTATGTATCCACACCTCCTATATAATGATTTAAATAATGTCATTGGATTATTACAGAATCTTATTCATTGTTCTGATATCATATATGGTTCACTTATGACTTTATATTACCTGTTCTTTTGTAAATTCCATGTTAAAGCAGCGTTTTGGGTAAAATCCTTTCATTTATCGTACGTGTTTCGACTTGTTGTTCTTGATAGTGTTACTTATATCCTGATTTACATAATTCCATAATTTAAAACATGATTTATATATAATATATATTCAACATATAAATATATATGATAGATCGATAAATGAAATGAAATACCCTGTTCATGGAGACGGTAGGCCGTACGTACGCATGAACGCTGTTTTCGTTTCCTTATTGAATTGAATGAAATTAAGTAAATGAAACATATATGTACATAACTCTAGTATAATTACTATGTAATATCTTTCATTATTATTTATTATATATACTTTATAATCATACTTGAATGGTTAATCATGGAAAATGAATCTCATCGCGTTGGTGGAGACGGTCGTCCATACGTACGCACGAGTGATGATATTGTTCTCATAATTATTGAATAGAATTTTAGTGGATGGTATACTATCTCAGAATCAGTATGATGTTATAATAACCATATATAGTTATTCTTTACACCATTATACCCATCCAAGTAAGGTTGTGGTGGAAAACTGATTACACCCCGGCGTGGAGTATTCTGTACGTACGCACGCGCGGTGATTTCATTTTCCGTAGGATGGATAGAAGGTGAAATGGGGTTGTTTCATATTTATAATATAATATCAGTATATTAGTGATACTTATTGTATTAATTAACAATGAAAAAACTAAATAATAAGAGGTTGAAGAATAAATAAACTTGAAAGAATCGGTAGAAGAGATTACCTCTTCTTCGACGCACCTCCTCTAAGCATCCTCTTAAGGAAATAGAGTTGGTCTTTTGAGAAGACCATAACCTCCATAATTTTTCTAGGGAAGTGGAGAAGAGAAATGGGCAGGGGTTGGTCGAGATTTAAGGCTCAAATTGTTGTGAAGAGGAGAGGGATGAGGTGTCATTTTATAAGGGAGGAGAGGGGCACCTTTGGAAACCTCAAAAATGTTAATTTATAATAATTCAAACCCCACATAAAAACATCCAAATGACTCTTATTAAAATATTAGATGATATAGGGTTGTAATATCATCAAAAAATAAAATTTATACATGTTTTAAATTTATTTTAAACCTTATCAACTTGATTTATCCTTATTTAATATATTTAATTTTATTTGTGGTAATAAGATTCTAAATTTTAAATTATTATAAATAATTACTTATGTATTGTGAGTTTTCCATATTTGGATAATTAATGACATTATCGACCATATAAATTTTAATTTATAACTTTTAAGTATTTTTGTGATTTTTAAACAATTTTATATTATGTTATTTTTATAAAATAACAATAGTGTCAATTTTGACACTATTCATTTATTTGAATTTAAATAAAATCCACACAAAAGATATGTTAGAAATAAAAGATTTAATAGATTCATAACATGTCATGTTTGTCTATAAAATTCGTGGATCAAATTAGATAGTTCATATAATATTTAATTTAATATTTTTAAAACCATTTATTTGATATTTCAATCAATAAAATAATTTCAACATCACTATTGTGCCACCTTTAATTATAATTATATAACACCTAAAAATTATAAATAAATTCAAATGATGTATATAATTTTATTATCGTTCTGTGGACTATTAAATTTGGAAGTTTCATGAAGTTTATCACTAAATTAAAATTATTATACTTATAAGGTTTAAGAGAGTGACATGTTGTCACTTTCTTTGGTTTTAATAATAATTAAATTATGTACATGGTCAAAAGTCCATAAAATGAATCTATTCCGACCCTTATGTGATATTTGTCGACTTTTATTCGTCCAATAGAATTTTGGAAGGTGTTGGGGTAATTTTATAATCTTATATTTACCCTTAATTACATGATTTACATTCAACTATAGTAAATAAAAATTACCATAGTTACTATTAATAATGCCCCAAAATAAAAATTTGCCTATTAACATAATCTCGACCTTCTGATTCCAAATATGGAATCTATTTTTCCAAATTCAAAACACATAAGTTGCACTAATTAATTTAAAATTAATCCAGTTGTCGAAAAAATGGGTTTTTGTTTAAAATATTGCAAAAGATTGAATTGATTTAACCTACAAATTAAATGTAAAATCAATGTTAATGATATAAATTGTATTAAATGGTATAAATATATTATATTTATACTTTAAAACAATTTAATATTATAATTTAACCATATAAACTATCTCGATGAAAAAAAAATTCATGTAAAATTTAGCGGGTTTTTACTATTCATCAAAATAAGAACGTTGTCAGAAAAATATCAAAACTTTATGCAATGTAAATTTTTATATACATATTCAAAAAAAGAAGTTTATTTTTTAAAATTGAACTTATACACTTGTCAAAAATTATATTTAAAATGGGTTCCCCATCAAAGGGCGGAAAAACTGCTTTTTTTGAAAAATACTTATTTTACCCGAAAATTTTATTTTGTTCTCATACCATGTTCTAGAAAATGTTTAAGATGAATAATAATGTTATAAAATTAAAAATTTAGCTAATACTATTCATAACGGCTAGTTCATAATAATATTATAACTATATATCATTTTTTAGTGAAACTCGGTATTCCGTACAACACACACTATCGAGGAAGGTCGCGATTTTGTGTAATGCAAGCCAAATTAGGGTTGTGTTTAGTGCAAGACTCCTTTGTTGTTGCGTATAATAGAATATATTAATGAAATTAAAAATAATATATCTTATAAAATTTTGGGGTGTTACATTCTACCCCCCTGAAAATGAATTTTGCCCTTGAAATTCGTCGGGGTTATAAATGGTTTATTACATGAGAGTTTCTTTCATAGAAACCCACATCATAAAAAGGAATACCAAAACTTATCTTTAAGAACTAAAGTATGAATGATAACGGTTACCAAAATTAACTAATCATTGGGTTTCCACATAGGATAACATAGGTAAAAATATGGATATGGAAGAGAAATCTAACCATCAAGTTCTGATGGAGAGTGGTAGAGGACGTGGCTATGAAAAATCCGACAGTCACATAGCCATAAATTTGTGATGATCTAAAGTACCATCTGATTCATCGGATATGAGGACACTAGGATAAATTTTTTTGTTTTCAAGATCAATTCACTAATGTTGAAGAATTTGAATAAGAAGAAATACTTACTTTATTTTGGTAGAATCTCACCGTTGTTTGTGCCTTGAACAATTTCCACTTCATCTCTTAAATAAATGAAGTTTAATTTGTCTTCCATGAAGTTCTAGTGGATCATGTGATAGAATGATAGGTCATTCCATTTGTCTCAAACATAAAGTTAGCAATAATTATATACATAAGTCCATCTACGTTGAGATTAATCGTATATGGTTCCAAAAATGGACTTATACTTCATCTATCATACTGCTTAATAAAATAAAACTAGTTTATAATAACCAGGGACTTCTTGTTGGCCAGAGGTAGGCAATAAAGGCCTGTCACACTTCGGTTGTGGGTTTGATTCCTATAGCCTTGTCTGACACGACAGGTTTTTTCCCGTCCTGCAGGTTGTCCTTTTTCTAAAACTAGATTATTATAACATTCCATCAATAATATAGAAAAATTTCTAACCTTAAACAATACTAACTTATGTCAAACATAATCCATTCCAATCCTTAGGCTTATCCAAAATACTTATGTCCAAGATCATAGTATAAAGAAAACAATTACTTGAAATGCCATCTACTGAGAATGTGAATACCTTCATTTATCCCTCATATATCATACAATAGATATTTTTGGTCACATTACAAACATGTGAATACCTTTATCATGTATTCTCATGAAAGTTAATACCCATTGAACCTTATTGAAAGCATGAATGCTGTTAAAAGTTAACTATTTCCACATACCAAAATCCCAAAATTTCTATATAGTCAAACCATGATATAACTTTGTCCTTATATCAGTTATGAGCTCATTTAATTTTATATTTATCCCTTCATTATGCACATATCATCTTCATTGTATAAATATTTCAATCAATTATCATGGTTTCCGGTACCATATAATTATTTAAAACCAATACGTAGATATTCCAAAATTGCACGATACCTTAAATGAGATTCCATGATACTATTTTTAAATCCCATTACATAAACACTTAATCATTCCAAAACATCATTTTCATACTCAACATCACAAATAGTTATAGCATGTGACTTCCCTTTATCCTTTTACTTAAGAGGTTTCTCACATCGATCATCATTAACCCTTGGATTAGGGCATTGATTAGCATAATTCCGCATTTCCTTGCACTTGAAGCATTGAAGTGTTGGTGGAGTGTTCTTTGTAGTCTTTTCTCTATTCACGTCATTAGATACCTTTTTACCATTAATTCGACACTCAACTGATCAATGACCTTGTTTTCCACACTTAAAAAAAATTAGTACCTTTTAGACAATCTCCACCATGCTTCTTTCCACACATTGAGAATAAAGAAACATTCACATTATTTTCAACATTATTCTGAGATTTTTCCTTGAACTCCATCTTTATTTTCTTCTCAAATACATGATATGGATATGTAACACCAACTTCTAGATCTACCTTGATAGCACAATTCACAATTTCTTTATAGCTACTGAAGTCACTTATAGTTAATGCCCTTCGAAGACTTAGTTTTAAGCCACTAAAGAATCGATCAAATTTACTTTCAGGTTTGATGATAAAGCCAAATTCATACCTTTCAAGACTTGTAAAATTCGCCTCGTATATACCAACAGATTCATCATCCTTTTTCTTAAGCTCAAGGAACACTTTTTCCATCTTTGTTCAAATAATACGAGGGAAGTACTTATTGAAAAACATGTCCTTGAACTTGTCCCATTCCATTGATTCAATTTCATCTTGGGGACTTGTATTATTAATTAGAGTCTGCCACTGGTCTACTTCACCTTCTAAATGGTAAATATCTAGAATGAATTTTTCATGTTCTGAACAGCGAAGTATGGAAAATATCTTTTCAATGGTACTGATCCATTGTTTAGCAACAAGTAGATTAGAAGTCCCACTGAAATTAGGTGGACGTTGCATCATGAAGGACTCAATAGAATATCAGTTCCCTTCTCTGCTCATTTGGAAGTCCAGAATGATTCATAGCTTGTGTAAGAATAGCAATAAGATTTTTCACTCCATCTCCCATAACATTTTTTTGTTCAGAAGGACAGTCATTGCATTGTCCATTACATTGATCAACATGGTTCCTTCGGGTTCCTACCATCGTCTAAAACCCAAAAAGAATAGTGTGAGAGGAAAAAATCATGCTAGGTAAAACAACCTAATAATGGGGGATTACCTTCAATATCTAACATATTAGGTTTAATTATAATATCATTACCATAATTCTATGACTATAACCTATACTTATACTTAACCTTAGGGACATCCCTATACATACCTTCGAAATATCTCTAGAGATCTCACTAAAGTTTCCGCATCCTAGTTTCCAAAGGATAACTAAACCTTTCCTCTGATACCAAATGTAGAGACCCAAAGCTTGACGTACATGGATATTACATTACTTTTGTGTAATACTTAATACATAACAAAAATAGACACACAAGGACCGTAATAGTTTAGTGTCTTTGGAAACTCGGAATATAATCTTCTAATCATGGTGAAAGACCTCCAAAATCTCCCATAAAGATCTTCCCATTATGTTTTCTTACCTAAACCCCTTATTTATATCATGAGGAAAAGAAAACATAAAAAAGGGTGAACTCAAATTCTCAGTAAGGGTAAACATAGAGAACATAAAACAATCCATAAACATTTGAATATAAAAACATGAACATAAAATCTAAACATCAAAATATTGAACAATGACATAAAACATTGCAGTACATAATGCATAGATCATAAAGGAACATTAATCATGATAAACTATCATGGGGATAAAACATGAAATTGTTGCATCCATTAATCACATGGTATGATTTCTATAGTAGACAATGCATTGCTGCCAAGACCATCTTAGTGGACAAAGTCCCTTACTAAATCGAGTTCACTCCTCGTTCCACTCTTATATCACTGAACTGGATTAACATTCTATTCCATCCAAGTCTATATCATGATATATAACTCTTTAACCAATTAATTGGAGGGAGATATAGGTCCCACCCTTCTCATAATGAAAATAATTCTTACTTGTGTCGCATAAATCATACATCATAACCCAAAGAATAAAATGGGTTTCATGAACATCATCCCATCATAACATAATCCATATAAAACAAATGGATATCATTTCATTATAAGAATAATAAAACCTTGTAAATAATAGATACGTTTTACTTGAAACATAATCATACTAAATAATTTCATCTTAGATGGAAAATGGGTTTTATAAAACACTTGAAATAAATTCTTGGGGAAAATATCCTTTGTTCTTTAAAATCATTTTCTTTTCACAAAATTCCATAAAATTTAAAAAGAAAAGGATTTTGTTGAAAATAGTCATGAAATATTATAGAGGAAGCTTCTTGAAACTATGGCATAATGAAACCATAAAAATCCATTCATGCCGTATAAGTTAAAAAAATATTATCCTCGTACTTTTTTCGGAAAAGTCAAAAAGTTCCTCATATGGTAAACAAAAGAAAGATTCATTCCATAACACAATGTAAATTTAAAATAGGGGTAAACATAACTTTAAACATACATGGAAGAATATTAAACACTTTATGAAAAACATTTTCAT
Organism: Viscum album; assembly: GCA_963277665.1. Lineage (NCBI taxonomy): Eukaryota > Viridiplantae > Streptophyta > Magnoliopsida > Santalales > Viscaceae > Viscum > Viscum album. Next base: position 4,734,398 of record OY728165.1, read on the forward strand.
GGACATGGATGAAAAATATAACCCCAGTAAATACTTACGAATAAACAATCTCAGACAAAAATGAGATTTGAAAAGTTATCCCTTACCTTATTTATGATATGCTTCGTATGTATCTGAACCTCCTGTATAATGATTTAAATAATTTCATTGACTTGTTATAGAATCTTATTAATTTTTATGATATCATATATGGTTCACTTATGACTTTATATTACCTGTTATTTTGTAAATTCCATGTTAAAGCAGTGTTTTGGGTAAAATCGTTTCATTTATCGTACGTGTTTCGACTTGTTGTTCTTAATATTATTACTTATATCCTGATTTAAATAATTCCAGAATTTATAACAAGATTTATATATAATATATATTCATCATATAAATATATATGATAGATTGATAAATGAAATGAAATACACTGTTCATGGAGACAGTAGGTCGTACGTACGCATGAACGTTGTTTTCGTTTCCTTATTGAATTTAATATAATTAAGTAAATGAAAAATATATGTACATAAATCCAGTATAATTATTATGTAATATCTTTCATGATTATTTATTATATATACTTTATAATCATACTTAAATGGATAATCATGGAAATTGAATCTCATCGCGTTGTTGGAGACGGTAGTCCGTACGTACGCACGAGCGATGATATCATTCCCATAATTGTTGAATAGAATTAGAGTGGATGATATACTATCTCAGAATTAGTATGATGTTATAATAACCATATAGAGTAATTATTTACACCATTATACCAATACAAGTAAAGTGGTGGTGGAAAACTGATTACACCACGGCGTGGAGATGGTATTCCGTACGTACGCACGCACGGTGATTTCGTTTTCCGTAGGATGGATAGAAGGTGAAATGGGTTTGTTTCATATTTATAATATAATATCATTATATTATTGATACTTATTGAATTACTTTACAATGAAACAACTAAATAATAGTAAGTTCAAGAAGAAATAAACTTGAAAAAATTGGTAGAAGAGATTACCTATTCTTCAATACACCTCCTTTAAGCTTCCTCTTAAGGAACTAGAGTTGGTCTTTTGAGAATAACAGAACAGCCAGAATGTTTCTAGGGAAGTTGAGAAGAGAAATTGGCAGGGTTTGGCTGAGCTTGAAGGCTCAAAGTATTGTGAAGAGGAGAGGGAGGAGGTTCCCTTTTATAAGGGAGGAGAGGGGCACCTTTGGAAACCTCAAAAATATTAATTTATAATAAATCAAAACCCCACTTAAAAACCTCCAAAAATGACTCATATTCTAATATTAGATGAGATAGGATTTTAATCTCATCAATTAATAAAATTTTGACATGTTGTAAATTTATTTTAAACCTTATCAACTAGATTTATCCTTATTTAATCTATTTAATTTTATTTGTGGTAATAAGATTCTAAATTTTAAATTATTATAAATAATTACTTATGGGTTGTGAATTATCAATAATTGGATAATATATGAAATTTTCGACAAAAGAAATTTTAATTTATAATTTTTAAATAATTTTGTGATTTTTAAACAATTTTATATTATGTTATTTTTATAAAATAACAACTGTCTATCTTGACACTATTCATTTATTTGAATTTAAATAAAATCACCACAGAAGATATGCTATAAATAAAAGATTTAATAGATTCATAACATTTCATATATATTTTGAAAATTCATGTATCACATTAAATAGTTCATATAATATTTTTTTAATATTTTTAAAACCATTTATTTGATATTTCAATCAATAAAATAATTTCAACATCACTATTGTGTCACCTTTAATGATAATTATTTAATCCCTAAAAATTATAAATAAGTTCACATGATTTAGATAATTTTGTTATATTTTTTGATACTATTCATGTTCGAAGTTTCATGAAGTTTATCACTAAAATAAAATTATTATACTTATAATATTTAAGAGAGTGACATGTTGTCACTTTCTTTGGTTTTAATAACAATTAAATTATTTTCATGGTCAAAAGTCCATAAAATGAATCTATTCCGATCCTTAGGTGATATGGGTAATCTTTTATTCATCCAATAGAATTTCGGTAGGTGTTGGGGTAATTTTATAATCTTATTTTTTACCCTTAATTACCCGATTTACCTTCAACTGTAGTAAAACAAAATTATCGTAGTTACTATTCATAATGCCCAAAAATAAAATGTATCCTATTAACATAATTTGGAACTAATGATTCCAAATATAGAATCAATTTTTTCAAATTCAAAACATAGAAGTTGCAGTAATTAATTTAAAATTAATCCGGTTGTCCAAAAAAATGGGTTTTTGTTTAAAACCTTGGAAAAGATTGAATTGATTTAACCTACGTATTTAATATAAAATCAATAATAATGACATAAATTATATTAAATGGTAAAAATATATTCTATTTATACTTTAATACAATTTAATATTATAATTTAACCATATAAATTATCGCGATGAAAAAAAATTGTTTTTAAGTAAAATTTAGTGTGTTTTTACTATTCATCAAAATAAGAACGTTGTCAGAAAAATATCCAAACATTATCCAATAAATATTTATATCCTGATTCAAAAGAAGAAGTTTATTTTTAAAATTAAACTTATAAACATGTGAAAAATTATATTTAAAATGGGTGTTCCATTAAAAGGCGAAAAAACTACATTTTTTTAAAAATACTTATTTTACCCGAAAAATTTATTTTGTTCTCATACCATGTTCTAGAAAATTTAAGATGAATAATAATGTTATAAAATTAAAAATTTAGTTAATACTATTCATAACTACTAGTTCATAATAATATTATAACCATATATCGTTGTTTAGTTAAACCTGGTATTGCGTACAACACACGCTATCGAGGAAGGTCGCGATTGTGTGTAATGCAAGCCAAGTCAAGGTTAATTGTAGTGCAAGACTCATTTGTTGTTGCATATAACATAAGATATGAATGAAATTAAAATGAATATATCTTATATAATTTTGGGGTATTACAACTGAGAATAGTTCTACCAACTATTTAGAAATTATCTAAATGATGTTATAATAAGAGGGCATCCCATGAGACCAAAACATAAATATTTAGATGTGTATCAATGAATTCTTAAGAATCTCTTGTATCTATCAAAAAAAATCAACCTCCAAACAACCAATTATAAATTCCAAGGGCACACATCCCAATGGTACTCAACATCCACTGAAAAGAATCATCAATGAACTCAATAAAACATTCCATCATAAGGCTCTTGAGGAACCACTCATGAGCATGAAAAAACAAAGAACAACATGAGTCCTCATCCCGAGTTACTATAAATAATGTGTAAACAGGGACTTCAATATCAGAAAATTATACCATGATGAACCCCACAAAGCTATCACAACTGAGTTCTAATATAATTGAAGGAAACGTCCTTCATAATTACCCAAGAACTAATACAAAGTTCACTCACTCTCAAACCATAAGAATCAGACCTCAAACTGTCACAACATAAGGAAACATCATAATCCCATTAAAAGGTAACCCAAACCATATGGTATGCACAAATCCAACATTCCATAAGAATTACAAAAGGTAAACCCAAACATAATAAGTTTAAAGCACAATAATCCACAAACCCAAAGTGGATGCAACTTAAATCAATAAAAAGAGACCAAGTGACCCATTAATCAAAAACCTATGAAATTCAAAAAGTTGTTAACTCATCAAGAAAAAATCCTAAAAAAATTCATTCCAAGATATAAATTACACCTGAAATTCCAAGGATATTTATCCTCTTCAATTAAAACCAACAATTTAAGGATCACTAGTTTAGTATATCCTAGAAATAACTGATAGATAAAACACCAATGAATATATATGCTTTCGTATAAAACAACTAGACTAAACTATGTTATAAGATTCCAAGGATTACTAATAAGAAGAGGAATAAACACCACACCATCACTCAATACTTTTATGATAGGATTACTTTATATAAAACGATACATGACCACAAAATGAGCGTGCTTCCTAAAAAATCAAATGGTTCCTACATTATTCAAAGGAAAAAAATCCAAAACCCAATTTTCTGAAAACAAGTTAAAATTTTCTAAAAGTTTTCCATTTTATGTCCACTACCCCTTGATGAGGAGTCGCAAAACTCATTTAAAATTCTAACCATATTTGAAAAAAATAAACATAATTTAAATACCCCTCCCCCCAACAAATAATTTTGAAAGAAACTCCCATTTTAAAATGGGTTAGAATAATAATCACCTTAATTTAAAAATTCACATAAAATCAAGTTAATTTCAAATAACTTTTCCTATTTTAAAAATGATTCCAAATCATTCACCACTTAATTTTAATTAAATAAAAACAATGAATTTTTAAAAAAAACTGAAAGAGATTCAAAATCCTTTGAACTAAAACCATTAAAAAATTAAGCCTAAATTATTTTCCAGACACCATAAAAAATCAATTAATTTAAAACCAAAGCACTCCCCAAAACTTTTTTGAAAAAACCAGTTTCATTTTCGAAATGATCCCAAATGCATCATTTTATTCCAAAACCATTTTTTGTAAAATTCAAATTTTCTTAAAAAAAATTTACAATAATCAAACAAGAGGATGGATATCAAAAATATCAATCTACATAATCAATTTATCTCAACACCCACCTTGAATCATCCTCCATCATTGGGTATTTCACATGTATAGTCTAAAAAATAATCCAAAAGGCATGAAATCCCATTATTTACTCAGTCACATGGTTTGATAGGATATGGTCTATTAATGAAACCATTCATATAGAATTTTTAATGTTGAGAATTTAGTCACCAATCAGTTTATTAGGTCATGAAAACAAGCCTCATACCCCTAATCCATCTTCTATTCTCATCCCAAAATACATCCCAATCCCAAGGAAACTCACATTATGGTAATAATGATCAAAAAATGGTGAAAAATAATCTATCAAAATCTCATATTTAAAATCCTTACCCCACTTCCCATGGTAACTTGAGGATCATGGTGATAAAAAACTAGCTAGACTCTCCCCGCACCTACATCCAGAGTTTTGATAACAAATTATAACTCAATTCTACCATGACACAGACAAATAGAAAGAGTATACTTAAAAAACTATGCTTCAACCATATAACATAGGATATTAGACCATTTCTTACAAACTCTTTATAACTTCTATATAAACTTATGCTCTAACCAATCTTCCACTAGCCTGAAGGGTGCTCCTGATCCCCATGGGTTAAAAACTAGTTCCTAGGAATTAATGGAACAAACTTGGGAATAATTTTACAATTGAATCACAGTTAAAGGAAAATTGATTTTCTCACTACAATTTGACATGAACCATCCATTAAATATATGTCCACACCAAAATAAGATAGGTGTAAAAAAATAAATATGTAGAATAAATAATAGTTTAAATTTTTTAATTTAAAATAAATACCTTATATCACTATCTAAACTCCATCAACATCATATAGCTTTGATGTCTTTCCCTGGAATCTAATATAGATATTACAATCCAGGCATAACCATAATTTATGGTCTTAAAAAATTCATTTAAAGGTCACACATGGTAATTTATTTTATGAAAATAATGCAAATTCCTCCAAAATAATTTAAAATACACAACTTAATGACATTATAAATAAAATAGAAACTAACCACAAACCCCAAAATTAATTAATTCTTTTAGATCAATCACCATGTGAACCATAAACTACAATTTATATAAAATATGGATGATAAAAAACATGCTTAGTAGGCCACCAACTTCCATTCCACATTACAAATTATTAATTATAAAATAATTTTCAATCTTATTTGATATGTAATTCAAAAATACACTATTTCACATTATTTTTTAAAAAAACAAACCATATGATAATTTTAGTTTTTCCAAAAAAAAGCCCTTTTTATTTTTATAAAATTAAAACAATAATAGTTAAGAACATTATTAAATAATTTCAAACCATGTAAAGGGGGATTTTAAAACCATAGAAATTAATCCAAATCACTATTTATTATTTTTCCAAACATTTCCTAAAAACATCATTTTCACAAACAATCTTATCGAAATCGAGTTCTTAAAATCCATTTAAGAAATAACCAAACTGTTTATATTTTAAAACACACTTTCCAAACCATTTTAAACATTATTTTTAAAGTAATATAAATCCATGAAAAACAACAAGTCACAATCGGCACCCACACATCACAAACATTCTATAACATACAAAAGAAACATGATGAGAATAGCCAATCAACATGTATAGGATTCAATCAAAGAAAAAATTAAATCTACTAAAACATCTAATTAAGTACATAAGAAACATAGGAAACATACTAAGGCTTTAGTAATCAAGACCTGAATTTTGGATAAAGAGCCTAGTCCAAAACTACTGAACATAACATGTCCCCAATAGTCTAGTCAGACTAACAGGAAATTAATGACTTGAAAGTTTCTTCAATTCACGGCTAAAATAATGTTTCTCTCACACAAGGCCATATACCCATTATATTCTAATGATATCAATGTAGTCCATAAATAGTCCCTAGTCAATTCACTATCTATACTAGGGTTTACACTCATACATGACACCTAATATATTCCAAGTACTTCCCATGAGAATTCAAATGGTGGTGAGATGTCAAAAACACACATTAAAAGTGTAAATGATTTCAAATTAGCCTTAACCTTACCTCATATACCCAATAAACAAACCCGGTCACATATCCATGCCTAATAATAATGAAATTCATAATAAACCCCAAAAATACCCTAATAGGGTTAATAGTCACAATGGAAATTATTATTATATAGGTCTCAAATGAGGACATAACATACTTTAGTAAAATAATTAAATGAACAAATATTCCTAAAAACATTAATATCGGGATCTCAATAAATTTCAACCATTTATTTAAATCATTTAAACTCTCATTTAAAAAATATATTTAACATCAATTATCTCAAAACATAGTGATTTCCTTTTAATGCACACCTACTTTATCCAAAATAAATTTGGAAATAAAATATTTCTCTAAAACCCATCATTTTATTAAAATCCATAAATCTTTAAAGCATCACCCTTTTATTTAATTTATGGCCCAATTTATCCAACCCATTTTAATATCATAAATTATATTCAAATTAAATCTTAAATCTGTTTTATGAAACTTTATATTTCAATAACAACTTGAAATTGAAAGTATCACCATTAAGAAATCACTTTGAAAGACAAAATATCTTTAAAATTTCAAAACCCTTTTTTAAATATCATTCAGCAAATATCACTAACATGTAGTGTTCATGGTCACAAAAAAATCATATTTTCACAAGCCCTTAAAAAAATAAATCATTTTACTTTAAAAAATACCTACCTAAAAAATATTTTTTCTCTTTATAAAATTAATAAATTTAATAATTATAACATAAATTAAAAACACTAAAAATTTATAGTTCAGAAATTAAAATCTAAAGTAGGTCAATCCTACCTAAAATCAATGATTATCAAGATAGAAGTAATTTTATTTTATGGAAAATGATCCGAAGAGAAAGAGGAGACCCACGTGAACCCTAGAATCATAAAAACCTAAAAATTGATCAAGACCGAAACCCATGGGGTTTGGTAAAACCAAATTATGATGAAGGTAAGGAAAACCAAGATAAAATAGTATAAATAGGGGATTGGAGACATGAACATGATTAGTAATCCCTATCACATGATGAAATTGGAAGGAATCAATGTGTTAAGAGGAGGCCACAAGGAATAGGTGCATGCATGACAGCAGAGGAGATCATGTGAGAGAGTGATTTGTTCAAGGAAGGGGGTGTGTGGTGGGTGGGAGGAGAGATAGAGATAGGTTAATTTAAAAAAGAAAAAATAAATAATATAAATAAAAATAAAATAAAATTATTAATAACGGGATGCATGGAACAGTTGACCTACATAGTTTACCAATTTGTGTGGTGATCGTTCGACCTAAACTACCCAAGAAAACACCCTCTGATATGGTTTTGATGTGACCCCACATAGGCTAACTAGTAGATACCTTAATTTTATAACTAAAATTTTGAAAATAACAACCCCTCATGCATGGTTTTCACATGATTAATTCTTACTGTGTGAAACCCATGCAAAAAAAAAATTAATCAAGAAAAAAACACAGTCCTAGAAGGCCTATAAATTTAATTAGCTTGATATTAAATAAAATAATTAAAATTTTATATGATATAGTGACACATGGTACTACATGATCCATTTTTTGTTGAAAAACCCCAATATTTTATGGTATGTCTATTTTTAAAAATTAAATTTCCTTGATAGCTTACGTTTCACTCAACAACGAGCATGAACAAAAAAACTAAATTTTTTTATTTAAATATTACTATTATAACATAGATGTTAAATTAGTAGTTATTAATATTATTAACTAAATTATGAAAATATATGGTTCATAAAAATATAAGATGAATTCATTGGTTACCAATTAATTAGAAATGAAAATATAAACCAATTACATATAAAAGAAATATTTTTATTTTTATGCTCCCAAAGGTGTTTTGTATTAATAAATTAAATAAATTAAATTAATAAACAATATTAATTAATACTATTTTTTATATATTCTATCTAGTATTTTTATATTCATCCAATATATTTTATAGGTACAATATAAGAGAAACCCCAATTTTACGAACAAAAACATTTATTTTTCAAGAAGTCGGTTTTAGCGCATTCTGATTGAGAACCTATTTTAAATCCAATTTTTGATACTTTGATATATTATATTTGAAAAAATAAAATTCTTGTTTCAAATAGAAGTATCAAAATTTTCTTTCATGGATTTTTGGGTATTTTTTTGATAAGATTCATTTTTTGATGAATAGTTAAACAAATATTGCATTTTAATTGAAATTAGATTTTTCAACTAAATAATTTATGGTGTTAAATTATATTTTTTATTTAATTTAAAGTATAATTAGATCAATATTTTATCATTTAATCCAATTTTGGTCATCGGAATCAATTTTACATTGATTTTAGATATAATAATATTTCAATCTTTTGATTGTTTTTACTTTATAAATATGTTTTCTTGTTCCTTAAATGGGGTTAATTTTTAATTAATTTATTAAAACTATATGTTCTGAATATTAAAAAATGTATTCCGTATTTTAAATCAGAAGGTCCAAATTTAGTAAATCGGTTTCTTTTATTTTTGGATATTATGAATAGTTAATTTTGTAATATTTTTTATTACAACGGTTTAGGGTAAGTAGGATAATTAAGAGTAACAATAATATTAAAAATTGACCCTAAACCTTGTACTAATTTTATTGGGAGAGTATTTTTCATCCCTAATAATTAAATTATTGGTTATGAGATAATTTATGGTCTTTTGATGTGGATATAACCTTTATAATATTATATTCAAAGGAAAGTAAATTTTGTCACACTTTTGTTTTTAACAAGAGAAATATTTTTAATGTGGGTTTATAAAGGGATATGTTTGACTATAAATATTTTAAGGAAATATAGAATTTTTATCTATATAATAGTTTTTCTAATTTCTAGTGATAAAAAAATTATATTAACTAGTGACACTATACTGATGCAATAATTAAATAATTAATAGAAGGGTCATATAAATGATATAAAAATATTAAAATAAAAATAAATTTATATAATTAATTTCGTAAAAAAATTATAGATTACTTTTAAAAATTATTGATGAGTTAAAAAATTTGGTTCAAATATTGCATGTTGTTATGATATTTTTAAAAAGTCAATTAATCAGTAGAGTCCAAATTGACACTAATGATATTTTAAAATGATAATATTTTATTAATTGATATAAAAATTAAAAAATATATATATAATTATGGAAACTTGTTAAGATAAATATAAATATGTATTCAATTGCTCATTTATTGGTCTTTTTTCATTTTATAGTAATTATATTAACCCTCAAAATGTAACTTACATGACCTCATAGAAAGAGTTAAAAGGGTTAAAAAAAGGTAAGGATTAAAAAATAATAATAACCAATCTAATATTCATTGGATTAATAAATTTTGACCCATATCATCCTATATTATAAATAATTAATTTTTGAGACATTTGGAAATAAAAAAAATATTTATATTATTTTAATATTTCGAGAGTTTCCAAAGGTTTCCCTCACCTCAATTATAAAAGGGAACCTACTCCCACAATTCCTCACACCACATTGACCCTTCTAGATTAACTAATTCCTACCAATTTCTTTAACAAATATCATTATCCATGTTTTAGATATCCTTCTCTTACTAAAATACCAACCCAATATCCCTTAAGAAGATATCTAAAGGAAGTACGGTTAAGAAGAGGTAATCATTTTTGCTAACTCATCCAAGTTCTTTTCTTCTTATACATCCTCTTTATGCATTTTTTCCATTATAAAGTAATAAATTTAGTATAATATACATTTTTATATTTTATTATGATTATGGGACAACTATATTTATCCTTTTATCCATCGTACGAAAAAATAAATCACCACGTGTGAGTACGTATGACCTACAGTCTCCACATCATGGTGTAATATATTTTTCATCAATATATTATTTGGATTAGTATAATGATAGACATAATTAATATTAATAATAAATATTACAAGATATTTATTCTATATAATTAATATACTTTCTAATTCCATAACCGTTCACCACTAATGGAATGATATTGTTGCTCGTGTGTACGTACGACCTACCATCTTCACGGCACGAAAAAATTTGTCTTCCACATTAACTATTTAAGAATGATTATAATAATTTATATACTGAGTAAATATAATATATATGAACTTAATATCATTTTTTAGAAATATATATATATATCCAATTCATATGAAACATGACTTATGTGATGAAACATGTATAGGAAAATGAAGTAGTTAACACCTGAAATAATGATAATAATGGAATATTATTAACAAAATTATATAAGAAGATCACATATGATATCATGAATATGGATATGGTTCTCGTATAAATTAATAAAAAGTTTTCAAACATATTGTAGGAGTATAAATCACATTCAACTAAATGAAAGTACAAGGTGAGGGTTAATTTCACAATCTAATTATTATCTAGGATTTTTTGTATGTAAGTATCTATTGGGGAATATTTATCATCCATCTCTACATTTCTTAGATGTTTTTTCCAAAATATTTGTACTATTGTCCTAAAAATGTTTAAATAATTTTTTAACCATGTTCTAATTTTCATAAAATGGGTTGAAAAAAATCTTTTTTCGTTTTCGAAATGAGGTACTATATGACTTTCTCGACCAAAATACGGATGTAATATTTTTTTAAAATTTTTAAACATGATTGGATTTTTTATCCATCGTGACAATTTAGTGTCTTGAAGCTTCCTTTACAAGTTTTCAAGATCATTTTCAATGAATATTCTTTCCTTTAAAAATTGTGGCTCCTTTTAAATAAATTATTTCAAATTAAAAAAGGTGTATTTCTCTTATGAAATTTTTAATTATTTTATTAGAGTAGTTAATCTATGTCAACATACTTTATTATCTCTTGTTCTTCATTGAGTTTTATGTTTTGTGATACCATATCCCATATTTTATTAAAGTTTTTATGATCATTTTGACTCTGGATGTGCTATTTTGATATTGTTAATGGTTTATGGTTAAAGTATTAACATTTAGTATGCTATTTTTTTAATACAAATTATTATGTTGTGTATTTTTTCATATGAGGAATTCATTGGACTCAGTATGTGATAGGAGGGGTCCACAATACCCCTTTAATACATCAGTAGGTCTTATGAGACAAACTAGTTTTGGTATTGGTTGAGGCCTTACCCGTTTATGTATGGTGTCTTGGACAAAGCCTTAGAAATATGTTTATGATGTCCAGCATTATGAATTCTCTTATTATTTGATTAGTTATTGATATTCTGGGTGATTATTCAACTAGTAGAATATCTATTGTTTTGTTTTATAGATCATGTGATTATTTATATGGTATTATTTATTCTGGTCATATTATGTTCAAGTTATGTTAAAGGGCATGTGTTTTAGTTATTCACCATTACTTAAGGTTTATAATTATTTATGCATAATAGATTCCATTGTAGCTTACCCTTACTGAGAATCTTAACTCACCCATTTCATATGTTTTATTTTTTCCAGGATTCAAAGAAGTGTATTATGACTGATATGAAGGGTGAAGCTAGGAAACTATTTATTCTCATAAAGGATTGACTATATTGTGTTTTATAGTTTCAATTTTAATGTAAGGTTAATGTATGTGATATGGATTTACAAAACGGGTAAACTGGTCAGTCCTTTAGGATTTGATTCCATGTAATCATGTCAATGTAATAAAATGATGCACCAGTGTCATGTTTTTGGGTTTTGGGTGTTACAATTATTTTGAAATTTGATCCTCAAGGAACCTCGCAACAAATTGTGTAATTTGAGTTGTGTTCTATAGAATTTATAATTATGGAAGTATCTAATTTTTAGACTTTTTAAGTATTCAATATTCCTTACATATTTATTATTACATAGAGAAAATAGTGGTTATCCAATATGAAAAATGATGGTTACATATATTCGATTCATGCTAACATAGATCTATTAATGGTTACATAGGTATAGATTCATGATTATATAGATCCATGCCTATGTAGATAATTCTTATGAAATTACCAATTCATTATTATACAGGAATAACTCATTCTTTAAAAAATGATGGTTACACAGATTAGAATTGATGGTTACAAGGAATCAGATCCATAACTAGAGGAAAATTATACATACATAGATAAGATTTGATACTTATATAGAAATTGGCACTTATCCAATTTTCCAATTATAATTCTTTAATTTTAGATTTTTCAAATTAAATCCATAAATAATTCATATATTTATAGAGATTCCATAAACTTATTGAAATTCCATCAAAGATATTCTCACAAAAATTTCATTAACAAAACTACTAATTACTCCAAATATGGATTCTGCAATTTTTTAGATAGAGTTTCTATAAAATTTTATCATTAGTTAACTTTTTAATGTATGTTATACTAGATGTTTGGTACATGTTCTACTAACCAACTATTACTTTATAAACTCCTTTATTATTAACTTGATCTAGACAATTATAGTATAAAATTTATCACTTATCATATTCATCCATACTTTTTCTCCAATCATTAGATGTAATGGGTTACTCCTTGAACCCATCCATCTATTTGTTCCATATAGAATATACACCTCTTCCATTTCCATATATGATGGTGTCACCTCATCATCACATCCCATATATCTATAAAACATATTGATAGCTACCGACATCTTTCTTATTGAAAATAAATCCAATTAATCGAGATAAAATTCAATCCACATCATGTAACCATATATATCTTGATGGTCCCTTAAAATTCCTTCAAGCTACTCATAAAATTTTCCCAATTGTGGTTCATACACCAAAACAAGTAAACATGAATTTTTAAAAAGGGTAATAAAAACTATTTGAATAGATATATGTATAGGGAAACATACCAAACATGATGATCACATTATTTAGTTCTTCATATTTAAAATTATTATGGACATTAATGGAAATATATATGATGCAATATCGATGATAAGCATTAGATTCTCTCCATGAAAGTTCATAACTATTAATAGTTTTCGTACTCCCATCCTCCAAGTTATGATATGATGTCAGTGGCTAGTTCATTAACTATAAAAATGAGGTCAACTTCATTATGTTTAACTATACCTTGATAGCGCGTCATAAAGCATCCTCAAATCAATACAGTTAGGTGATCTCTTATCTTTCCAACATTAGGGAAAAATAACAAATCGCTAATCCTTATAGAATAATCCATGACTGAAGTCACTCCCTACATCTTCTGTCTTTCATTTCACCTAGTTCATTAAGTATCATGTTATATATGGAATAGATGACTCATCTCCCTCATCTCTCTAATCATTGCATGGGATAAACTGCAATAGGCTCTCCTTGATTTTCTTACCTAACCAATTCCCTAGATCCTCTACCCACTCTGGCAGACTATCTAGCCTTGGAACCTCACTCTATACATTATTACCTATTTCCTCAAAGATATCATCCAATGCATTCCGCAATTCACCCACATGAAACTTCAATAGTGACTATCTATGTAGAATATCATTAAAAATCCGAATACCAGAACAAATAATTTTATAATAGTCTAGATATCACAAAATAGGGTAAGTTGTAATAAATAGTGTGACCCATTATCCTTTACACATACCTGTCACACCCAAGTCTCATACCATCGGAACTTATGACCCTCATTAATCATGCTAGGGTTCGGCACCACACACACTATATAAACACATGATCCATATACATAATCACACATAGAATCACATCCCTGTTCTAGCTAAGTAGAATGCCACCACTATAAAAAACATGATAGTAAAAGTGGTTAATTAGTGGAATTATACACCCCCCCCCCCAAATTAAATTTTCTTAAAAATTTATGGCGGTTATGCAAAAAAATATTCTAAAATATAATGGATTTATTTTTAAAAAATAAAAAAACAAGAGGGGGTTAATAAATGAATCAAATATCTTAGAATAAAAGTGGTTTTAAACCCCTGATTAATTTATTTTTTAAAATAAATCAAGTATATTTTAGCTATCATTTCTCCCAAAACAACTTATAAATTAATATTTAGTAGTTGTTATGTAATAACATCTACTAAAATTTACTGGATTTATAAAAAAAAATGGTGGATGTTTAAATTGATTGTTAAACTGATCCCTTAGAGACACTTTTAAAACCCTTCTAATTCTTTTAAAAACTATTTTGATAATATAAAATGTTATATTAAATATATATGATATAATATATTTTATATTATACACACACGCACGCATATATGGTATATTGAAATACTAGACATATTCCATGAAGATATTATATAAATGTATTTAGTTTGTAAATTATATATATTTGTAGACACAATATAATATAAATATATTTAAATGTATAGTTATAAATATATAATATAATATATATATATATATTATATTTAATACCTAAATTTTTCTATTTTTACACATATAAATGAATAATATATAAATTAATAATATATATATATATATATTTATAATATATTTATAAAATATATATTTGTAAAATATAATATATATTTTTATTCTTATAATATATATATATATATATTTGTATAATTATATGAATTTTTATAATATATATTTGTACTCGTATAATATATATATATATATATATATTTAAAGTTATACACATATAAATATTTAATATATAAATACTAGTGACAAGGCATGACATTTAATTGTTCATCTAGGCCTTTGGGGCATCTCCTTCTTGGTCCTTTCAGACACATTTGGATAGGCCATAGGTTTATCAAGAACTTGGACCTTAAGGCCCTAAATATGTAATAAAATAATTCTATTGGGTGATTTTCATTCCATATGGGGAGGGATAATGATTTACCCACATTGGTACTTAGGTGTGTGTGTTGTTTACTATATGAAATTCCCCTACCTAATATAGATTATAATGACTTAAGCATTTTATGTTGTGAATTTCTCATAGAATTTGAAATTTTGAATTTTGGAGTAGGTGAAAAAAATTTAATTGTGATTTAGGTTGAATTCTTAGAGTTGAATCATCCTAAATTGGGGTTATTTTGATATGGTTTGAGGCCTGAGAGGTCCCTCGGGTACTCAGGAGAGTCTTGAGAGATTTGGGTTGGATTTATGAAATTTTAAAGGATCGATCACTATGAATGGATACCATACAGTTAAAGGATACCATACAAGTTAACTATAAAACATTGTTTTGGATTGGAAATTGGTGCATGATTACATAGAAACTATGAAAAAATTGAAATTATTGTTACAGAATGATTTTCAAGGATGTAACATGGTTGGGTAATCCGTGCTGCTAGAATATGAAAGTGGTATCCTGAGGACTACCAAATTTTATTAAAAATTGTGAAATTTTTAAAATTTCCCCTCAAAATTTTAAGTTTACATTCTCCTTCTTCCTTTATCACATGAGGCCAACCCTCAAGGGATTATTCCCCCTTTTCTCTATCAATTTCCCACCTGATATAGTGTTATTTTAATGGTGTGTATTGGTGATTTAAGATGTGATATTCCTTTATTATTCCACTATTATTCTTTTTATTATTTCACCATTTATTTTGGATGATTTGGTTTAGGGTTCTTGAGACGATACCAATAGATATTGGTGGAATTATCCTGATATGTTATGGATTTTTATCAATGAGGATAGATGATATCTTGCGACAAATAACATGCTTCATTTCTCAATGTTTCGATAAATCCCTGATGATCTATTGATTTTTATAGGTATTTTGTTTTAAATTGATTAAATGGGATTAAATTTATGGATGAATTGATGTTGTTTGATAGGGATTTGGATCGGTACGGTACCAAGAGTACAACATGGTGTTGTAAAAGTGGGTGACCTGGAACCAACTTTAACTAAAAAAAATCAATTACCATATCATGTATTGAATAAGTTATGTATGATGTATACATACCATAATGGTTTTGAAATTTATTCATGCATTGTTTACATTTTAATGTCTATAAATTATTTATCATAATAAAATTTTAGATTAGTTTCCTACTATAATCATAACCTTGAGATTCCATGACAATAATATTAAACTTATTTCCTATGGTCTAGAAGAATCATGACAATAGGACACAGATTATGTGTGACCTTAAGATATTTAGGACTCATAATCGTAAAGAATTATTATCTTGAATTTCATACTTGGTGATATCAAGTAGTTGATATCATGAATAATGACCCACCAATAGAAAAATCACATGTTTTAGGTGTCATTGGAAGTTCTTACCTATGAACATGTGTAATGGACTTCGGACTTCATAATATTATCAGTTTATAATATTTGAATATGTACTTTAATGCAAGATGAAAACCATTACATTTATGTCATGGTGAGGTAGGCTTTCATTGGTTTCATCATTGATCGTATGTCATTGATTGAATAATCAAAAAGGAATTTATCCCTTTTGAAAGGAAGTGATATCTTGGGACTTACTAAACAGGATTGTAGTACCATCACTAAATCCATGCCCATGGTTAAAGAAGTTAATTCCATCTAGTTAGGTCAACATAAAATAAATAAATAAAGGATAATTACACAGTGTGTGCATCCCTCTTTATGAGATATTGTAAGACAAAGATATTATATTGCAGGACATGAGTTCATAAAAGGGTTTCATTGTTTTGGCTATTCTTTATCTCTTTAGGGGCCTTGATGAGTCACTAGACTCTACTCTTGATCTATGAGTAGTACTCACTTCTATAAAGATAAGGTCCTACAGGGTTCCACAGTTAGAATATTCCAAAGTATGGTCCTAATCTAATCAATATGAGTTTATGACATGATGGGCCCCACCACGGGGTCCAAATTATTTTAAAAGTTTGAATGATCACTTTGAAATAAATAAATCCATATTATTTAGGTTTAAAATAATTGGTATTAAAATTCTTTATTAAATATATAATAAATATATTAAGTGAATACATGAGATAATATATAACAAGTGAATATTATTTTAATTTTCAAGGTCAGTTTAATTTTTGTGGTAACATTGAGTCGAGTTAATGCCTCACTTTTATCACAAACCATATTTATTATATCAAAAGTCAGTGAAAAAAAATATAATTGATGTCTATGACAAAGTTAATTGGTTATAACATATCGTTTAGGGATTTTTATTTTGGAATCACTTATATAGGGACCAGGGGCCTTTTTTTAGTTTTTTAATCTCAACTATATAACCAAGAGGGAGGTCTTTTCTAAGGAAATTTTAATCCACTCAAATTTTAGGGCTCCTCTATTATCCATCAAAAATCATAGAGAGAGAATCATATGTTCCATGTAATCAATCTAGGATATCCTTCAGGAATTTAATGAAAAACATTGTGGTGATCATCAGGATGTAAAAGGATCCATCAAATATACATTCTAGAACTTGGATATTTATGATAGATGTTAATAGAGAGTTGATAAGTTTTGTGGATGATTAATGGTGTCTAAAAATAGTTCCTTTTAGGGATGGTCATTTAAGATGAGCGGCTTTAGAACACACTTTTAAATCAAATGAGGAAATGTTTCATTTTATTTTTGTGTTTAAACCAATTCATGTGATATCCTTGGCCTTTTATATTGGGTTTTGCATCACCGAAGATGACATATTTTCATTTATCTGATGATAAAACTTTAAATCCCCATACATATGATTTTACCACATTCCTTAATAAATTCAATTGGTATCACAGGTATTGAATGATGGTTTAAGTATAATAAAAAATAAATTTTCATTAAATTCAGGTAAAGGGCATCACAATGGTCTCATCAAACCAAAACGAGCATTGATCCAATGTCAAACTGCCATGTTGAGGACATAGAAAGTTTTAAATTGGATAAAAACCAATTTTACTATTTAAAAATTTTAATAACATATCTATTTATATGTAATATTTTTTATCCAAAAGTTGTGGTTGGTTGTAATTTTTGTGGACCCCCTTTTTTCTGACCAGATTCAGGTGGTAAAAATTATTCCTGGTCAGTTCCTAGAAATTAAAAATTATTGTGGAATTAAAAAAATTACAAGATCATGATATTCATTATATTATAGGAATGGAAAAAAATAAAGGGAAGGGGACATGTGCTGGACATGAACAAAAAACAAGAAATATAAATAATGGTGACGGAGGTTCTTATCCAACCACTGGCTGTTAAAAAATATATTTATTAAGAAAAGTTCTATATTCGTGGGTTCAGAGGTCTATCCAAGAATTTATATGAAAAATAAGAGGTGGGAGTGGATTTTTTACACCTTTTAAGAATATCATTCTCCATATAATTGGGGGTGGAGGATAAATTTAACTTGTTCCACACTAGCGTGGGTATTGTAAAAAACCATTTTTTTTCTTTTCTATATAGGGGAAACTTCCCACCTAGTTCCCCCTTCCCCTTTTCATATTTTCATGGGGGAAACACCACAAAACAACCTGGTTCAGGATGTTCTGAGCCCCACTTAATGCATTCGATGCCCAAAAAGGCTCGAACCTCTTTTCTTGGGTTTTTTATTCACATGGGGATAAAAAATCAAAAAAAATCAAAAATTTAGTTAATTTTTTTGGAATCATTTATACTTTTTCTATGGACTTTGTAATTATTATTTTATGAATTAAAATTTTATAAATTAATTATAATCCATTTAAATTTCCCTGAGTAAAATTTATTGAAAAATTAATTTTATATCGTGTGTATATTACTTGTCGACTATTATTGAGCATCAACCGGCCAAAATATGTCAAATATTAATTTTTTTTAATTTAATTATTTATATTTATGTGATTTATGTAATAATTAATTTTTCTTTGATGGGATACACATCATATTTCCTAGATTTATATGTATAAAGTTCAATGTGTCAATTTTTATGATTCCGCATGTGTTTTTTTCTTTCCCAAGAGTATATATGTAATGGCTCGGACCTTTCTAGTCCATTACATTTCCAAATTCTGGTGTTTGGGGTGTTTTATACCCCATGGGTGAGTCGTTATGGAATCGGTATCGGTGGAAGGTTGTCGTTGTGGTGTCACCTCTCGGTGCCACCGATCGGTCTCACCGATCCATCTCACCGATCGGTGTCTCACCGAACAGTGCTATAGAGGGGTGGCAGGGTTTCTTTCCCCAGTTTTTTTGTAACTTCTCATTTATGTTTTAATATTTATTTAAAGTAATTTATGGTCATTTTAAATTCCATAAATGATATCTTAAATCCCCTAAGACTGGGGAAAATAATGAATTACCCAAATGTGTTTCCTGTCACACCCTTTGTCGCGTTTTCCAGCTTCCCGTGTTTTCTAGTTTCACCCTTGTTACGTGTTTTCCTTATTTAAATGAAATATATTAACTCACAACAGTTATCTCCACTATCTCCAAATAAAATTATTAAATCCCAATAAATTCTAATGTGTGAAACTTCCCAAATATGTTGTCAAACCACGATACGCTTTTTAAGCATTTTGATATTTCAAATCCCATAACTCTAGGATCTGGCCTTAAAAAACATTGAGATCTCCTCCTTCATTGGTATATTTATTTTCCTTTGTGTGCTTGGAGTCCCTCTCCTGGAGAGGAGTCATGCCTGCATGAGATCCCTCATGTTCAGTTCTTCTTCGAGTTTCCTAGTGCTTGACCACAGTTCTTGGTACAAGGTGAAAACATTGATCCTTGATCGTCCAAGTATGGTTTCATCCATCATCTCTATTTACAGGGCATCATAAGGGGTGGGTATGATGATGTTTCCTCAGGACTAAGATGAAACCAAATTTAATTAAGATAATAAACGGACTTTTAATGAATGAATGGTTGGTAACGATGATATTGATGTTGCTGTGTTTTACCATCATTTTTATGTTGTGAATTGTAAGGAATAATGTACACTAAAAATAATGGATGTTGGTTTTCCTTTATTGCACACTAATGAATATTTTTTTCTAGATAATATTTTTATTTAATGAATGTAACATGGAAACCAGTTAATCATGTAAACTTGGTTGATTAAATGGATTCCTGAGGAATAAGATCCCATCTGTGATCACCCTGGTTAACCAAAAGTAAAGAAGGAACTTAATGAATAGTGTGTCTAGATCTAAAAACTTCCTTTCTATGTCCTTGTAATATGCATGGTTGTTCTATTTAATGTTTTTGGATGACTTAAAAGGGGAGTGGAATGTTCTTTTTGAGAAGTTGTTGGCCAATGAATTTGAGGCCATGTGGAGTTGGTATGTTGGGTCTTGGTTTGGGTCTATTACATCGAGGGATCTCACAGATCCATTTTGATGTTGATAATTTACAAGAGAACAGAGTGTGAGTGCTTAAAAGCATGTTTTGTTGTTTTTCCTTCAGTTTTTTTGTCTTGTGGTTATGCCTATTAGTTTCTAGGTAGTGGAGGAATTTTTTAAAAGGAATCACTTGAAAATGATAATGAGAATGGGTTCAATGGTGGATTGTTTTCCCTAAATAGGTTGTGCTCTGGTTTTGGATGTTGTGTATTTGTGCATATCGGGATAGTAGTGAGAGTGGTCGTGTATGGGTCAGTTGTCTCTTTTGAACCCTAAGGTTGGGATGAGTGCTTGTTTACCTATATGTATAACATTTAGTTATTGTGTTTCTTATATGCACCCCACCCATGTTGAGAGCTTCGTTCCGAACACACCCATTTCATGTGGAGGGAGTTTTTACCAACATTTCTATGAGTGGTTGGTTATTATCTCCTTTTCTTCTCCCTCTCTAAGGTAGCCCAAGATTCCTCCAGAAGGCTGTGACGGCATACGATTCTCTAGGGTCCAATACTCTTCAAAAAAGGGTGTGTTGTGGTGGTTGGCCTAGGTGTAGGCGGGTAGGTTTGTTTCCTAATTGTCTTCGTGATGAGGCCTAGGTGTCTTCGGGCATGGCAGTGGTTGTTGTGGACTAGGTTTCTACGGGTGTGGTTATGTGTGGTTTTGGTGGCCCAGGTCTCTTCAGTCATGGTATTGGTTATTGTGGCCGAGGTGTCTGCAGGTGTGGTTATGTGTTTTTGTGGTGGTCCAGGTGTCTGCGAGTGGGATCTGTGGTTGTGGTGGCCCATACGGTTGTTTTGGGGGTGGAATTGGGACTGAAATGGTACCTGTTGGGGTGGTATGATGCGTAGGATGTCTAAAATAACTAGTGGGAAATTGGTGTAGGGTACCCAAATATTTATGTGTAATAACTATTACATTACCTGACTTTCTTTATTTGGAGAGTGTGCCTTATTGAGGCTGGGAGGATAGTTTCATTGCTAGGTGTTTTTGTTATCTCTATCTCTCACGAGGAATTAGAATTTATCTCCACTTGTGCATGAGAGATTTATGTTTTCCCTACTGATCATACATATATACTCACTCTATATATATATATAACTGATTTTAGGTTTTCAGGAGGACTTTTAAGACTCTACTAGATATTACTAGCTCAGACGCAGGGATAGTTTTCGTTGCTGCTTTTATTTTCTTTTGGTAATTTATTTCATAGTTTTCTTGTACTTTGTTTCATTTTATATTGAACATGCATATGGGAATAGATTTTTGTCTTTGCTTTCAAATTCAGTCTTTCGAGTAGTTTGGGTTTACCATCTTATCTTCCGATCTTGTTTTTCAAAAAGGTTAATGCCTTTTAAATTAAATAATTTTTCATACCCTTGGTGCTAGTCGCCACTCTGGGTCATATTGAAGGCGGGACTCATGGGTCATTATCTCTCCTTCAACATTAATAAGGAAGGGTATGGAAGTTTTTTATCCCTTCCCTCATCTTGGTTAAGGTGGGTGGTGACATAATGGTATCAGAGGAGAGTTTGGTTGAGAGATGTGATGGAGTTCGGGGTTAGGCATAGTGAGGATTTAATGGGATGGTAGGAAAATAGTGTTGGGTAATCTTGGACCATGAAATATTCCGTGGAAGACCGTCTAGGACACAGGATTTTAGGGCACCCTATGATCTAATGCAAGGACTCGGGGCCTACCGAACGACCAAGTGAGGCTATATTGATTGTATGGTAGAGACCCTATGAAAAGGTACATGAATCATAATGACTTGTGTTCTTGTGTGTAATTGGTGTTTTTTTAATTTAAGATAAATAAAATGTTTAAGAAAAAATTAAATGGAATCTTATACACTACTCGGTATTAGGAATTCCTTGTTTACCTTGCAATTATTGCACCTGGAAGATGCACACAAGTAGTGTGGGTAGTCGAGGCCCAATAGGTTTATATGGCTGATCATCATAGGGATGATCAAGAGGAGGAGGTTGACAAGTGTCAGAATACACTTCGTGACTTTCAGCGGAAGACCCTTGGGAAGTACGGGGGCATCATCTCAGACATGGAGATGGAGAGATCACTTGAAGAGCTAGTAATCACCTTTACCTTGATTTTTTCTATGAGTTATTATTATGTCCCATTGGTAGTTATTCATATGTGAGGAGTGGCATGTCAGTGGTGGACACTCTATCTTAGGGAGATGAAGAAAGATGAGGTTTCTTGTACTGATTTTCAAAAGGAGTTCCGGGTGGAATTATTTTCTTCCACAATGAAGGCTGAGAAGAGGTAGGAGTTAATCTTCATCCATCAGGGAGTGTGTTGGTGAGGGAGTTGGGGATAAAGTTCAAGGATCACATTCTCTTTGATCTCTACCTCTTCTTGGATGGGAAGTCTCAGGATAGATGTTTAGAGGAGGCACTCTGACCTTCTCTTTAGTATGTTCTTATTCCCCTCACTCTGCCGATATACATAGAGATTCAGAAGAAGGATGAGGTAGTAGAGATGACGCACACTCTGGGAGGTGAGCCACTAGAAGGGGGCCAGTTGAGATCATCAAAATGGATGTCCATCAATAATAGTCATCTAGTATTAGGGCCTTCCAGGTTTTGGATGATGGGGAGCAAGCCTCAGCAATTCCAGTTTTGATCTTCGGGTCCTCTCCCTTTCTCCCCAAGCCTAATACCAAGGTGTTTTATCTGTGGAAGTCATAGGATCCTTCAGAATCATTTCCTAGACTGACTGTAGTATAGTGGGTGTGGGTATTTTTAGTTCCCACTTTAGTGGAACTAGTTTCCGTCCAGACCTTTTTAGTTGCAACAGTAGGGACAGTGAGTCCTTACTCTACTGAGGGCAAACGGTTCTAGAGGAGGCCAACATCAAGGTTATCTTTAAGGGCCTTGAAAAGGGCGTGGTTGGGGAGGCGTCTGATATCCATGGGGTAGAGGAGCTGGTCATGGGAAGTTTCACACCATGGAGGCATCAGTTCCAGCAAGGCCAGAGGTCATTCGAGGTACGATCATTTTATTTAGTACTATTGCATGTTCCTTGTTTGATTCCAGATCCTCACACTCCTTGGTTTCACCCAGTCTATCCCATGAATTGGGTCCATATGTAGAGATACTTTCTATTCCCTTGGTGTTGAACATTCTAGTTGGAGGTCAGACTAGCTTGTTTGATGTTTTTTTGAGGATGTAGGCTAATGTTAGTGCCCCAGCAGTCTAGTTGGGACCTCTTTCTTCTGCAAATGCATCCATACGACGTCATCCTAGGAAATACTTGTATTTTTTCCATGCATGCTCTTATTGAAGGATTCTAGAGGATGGTTTTGTTTCTAGATATGGGCGGATAGTGGGTAGATTTCATCGGCGATTGGGGTTTCATAGAGGGAAGACGGCGAGTGTAGCTCCTTCCTTCCTTAATAGCCAAGCTATCAGTGGAGTTAGAAGACTTATAGATGGTGTAGGTCATGGGTATTGTCAGTGAGTTCTTGGATGTATTACCCAAAGAGGTTGTGACTCTACCCCCTCAATGTGATTTTGAGTTTGGGATAGACTTACAATGTGGTGCCCATCTGATTTCTATGGCCCCCTATCGGATGGAACTTTCAGAGTTGCAGGAGTTGTGGATTCATAATGATGAAATCATGAAGAAGGGTTTTATACAACCAAGTGTGTCATCGTGGGGTCATCTAGTCTTGTTCACAAAGAAGTTAGATGGTGGTCTCAGGATATACATGAATCTGGTGATGTTCAAGAACTATTACACTCTACCGAGGATCAACGACCATTTTTACCAGTTGAAGGGGGAAGGTTGGTTCTCTAAGACTGACCTATAGTCTGGATATCACTATTTGAGGGTGAAGGAGGGTGATATCTCAAAGACTGATTTTAGGTGCAGATATGGGAACTTTGAGTTCGTGGTTATGTTGTTCGGAATTACAAATGAACCATCTTTGTTTATGGGGTTCATGAACTCCGTTTTCCAAGAGTATCTAGACCAGTTCGTAGTCATGTTGATCAACGCCATCCTAATCTACTCAAGATTAGAGGAGTATCACACCGAGCATATGAGGATAGTTTTGGAGGTCCTCCGACACCACCAACTCTACGAGAATTTGTCCAAGTGAAAGTTTTTGATATGATAGGTGAAATTACATAGACACTTGGTATCCCATTAGGGAATAGCAGTGGACCCATCTAAGGCCTAAACGTTTGTTTCTTGGGTAACACCTAATAATGTTAAACAGGTTTTTAGTTTCCTGGTATTGTAAGGTTACTACTGAAGGTTCATGCCTGACAGCTCTCAAGTTACAACACTTTTTAAGTCCTTGACTAGAAACAACCATGCATTTGTATTGAGTGATCAATGAAAGGTAGCTTTTGGTTATCTGAATGGGAACTTAGCCAGTTCCTTGGTGCTGATATTTCCAGAGGAAGGGGTTACATTTGAAGTGTTCTATGATGCATCCAGTCTAGGCTTGGGGTGTGTGTTGATGTAGTAGTAGGGAGTCATCTCATACGGGTATAGGAAATTTTGTCCTCATAAATATAACTATTCCACCCATGAACTGGATCTTGCATCAATGGTGTTATCACTGAAGTTGTTGTGGTGTTACCTCATCAGGGAACACTTCATGGTCTTCAAAGATCACAAGATCTTGAGTTATGTCTTCTCCCAGTGAGACCTGAACTTGCGGAAACAGAGGTGGATGGAGTTTCTTTAGGACTATGCCTTCTAGATCTCACACACCAGAGGAAAGATGAATGTGTTGGATAATGCCTTGAAAAGGAATTCATAGAAGGATGCGGTTTAGGAGTTAGAAGATGCTTTGAAAGTAATGGAGGAGTTGGTTGCTTTACATCTAGGTATGAGAGTGTAGATGGTAGAGGCTATCTGTTTCATATGAAAGTGCATTCTTCCATGGTGAGGCATGTGTAGGAGTTTCAGTGGGGAGACTTAGAGGTTGAAGTGATGTTTGATCATGTTAGTTAGGGTGATGCTTCATAAAGATAGTTAGAAGATGGTCAGAATCAAACAATTTTCTACGGAAATTTGTTTTTCCTAGGGATGATGTGCGAGAGAGTTCTCGGTGAGTTTCATAACTCACCCCTGGTGGTACACCCAATAGTTTCCAAGATGTACCGGGGATTTAGGGGTCAGTTTTGGTGGCCCTAAGTGAAGCAGGTTGTGGTGGAGTTTATGGAAAAGTGCCTCATGTGTCAGTAAGAGAAGGTCGAACACCATGTTCTGGGTGATCTGTTACATACCATAGACGTTCCCAAGTGGAAGTGGGATGACATCTAGATGTATTTTTTCATGGGACTACCCAAGGATGAAGGAGGCTATGATTATATCTGCTTAGTGGTGTAAATTTTGATTAAATTGGCTCACTTATTAGCGATTAAGGAGTCGAGCGTAGTGGATTCCTTGCCACATAAGTACGTGGTTGATGTAGTGCGGCTGCATGGAGTTCCTAGAGCAACCATATCGGATCAAGATACATGATAAAATTCATGACTATGGAGGGGATTACAAAATTATTTTGTCACCCAGTTATTTCTTAGATCCTCTTTCCACCATCTGATGGATGGGTAGACAGAGAGAACCATCTAGAAATTAGAGGATATGTTGTGAGCATGTGTTCTAGACTTTGGAGGATCGTGGGTATGAAACTTTACATTGGTAGATTTTTCCTAAAAAAATAGATATCACTATACCATTGGCATGGATCCATTTTAATGCTTTTATGGAAGAACATTTCGTTCACCCATGTGTTGGATAGAGTTTGGGGAGGCAGGTGTTCTTGGCCTGGAGGTGGTGAAGAGAACGACAGAGAAGGTTCATCTTGTGCATGAAAGGATGAAGGAATCTCAAGACAATAAGAAGTCACATTCCAATCGTAGGAGTATACCCTTAGAGTTTGAGTTTGGGGACCACGTGTTCTTAGATGCCTCCTCTTGGCATGGACAATGGAGGTTTGGCATGGGAAGTAAGCCTTCTCTCAGGTTCATCGGACCCTTTGAGGTGTTGGGATGAGTCGGTGAGGTAGCATATCAAATGTCATTACCACTACCATTGGAGAGGGTCTACAACATCTTCCATGTATCTCAACTCTATCAGTATCTACATGATGGCTCCCATTTCCTCTACTGGGGAGTGTTGGATATCAAGGATGAAGCGACATTCATGGAGAGACGAGTGAAAATATAGGATCATAAGGAGAAGGTGATTTGTGGGTGGACCATTCCCTTTGTTCGTGTATTTTGGATGCATGGTGGCCTCAAGGATAGGACCTAGTAATGGGAATCACAGATGTGTTCCCGGGACCCAGATATTTTTTGAGTTTTGATCTTGTGTTTTCCTTGTGCTTTGTTGTGATGTAAGGAATGACCTTATTTGCTATAAGATGGGTTTTTTCCCTTGTTCCCTATATGTGTATGAAAAGTCCAGACTATGGGGAGGGGAGGACCTGATACCTAATCAAGACACATTAAGGAGGATGTGATTAAACCTATGCAGGAGAGTCAGTTCCACCCAAAGAGGACAGTATACTGACATGGGAAAAGGGGCTCCCTAATCCATAAGTTTGGATGGTGTGACCTTTATGTGTTTGTGTGGTTACTTGGGGGAGACGATCAGTAGTGTTTTTGTAGTTTTTTAGGTGATATATGAGAGAGGTGTTCCTAGATTTTGGGGTTTTATTCCAACTTTTGAACAACTCTAGTGTGGTTTCCCCTAAGAGGTATCTTACGAGGTGGTTGTTTGGACCCCTCTCTTTCCTACATGTTTACTCTTAAATTCTTGAGGGAAAGAATAGTTTGAGAGGAATCTTATGTAATGTACCGGACCATCTTGGTCCATTGCATTTCCAAATTCAGGTTTTTGGGGTGTCCTAGACCCCATGGTTGAGTCAAGACTATGTCGGTATTAGTGAAAACATGTTGTCGTGGTGTCACCTATCGGTGCCACTAATAAATCTCACTGATTGGTGTCTCATTGATCTATCTCACAAATTAATGTCTCACCGATTGGTTTCACTGATGCATCTCACCGATCTATCTCACCATTTTTCTCACCGATCGGTGTCGCACCAAATGGTTCCACTAGAGGTGATGGAGTTTCTTTCCCCAGTTTTTTGTAACTTCTCTTTTATGTTTTAATACCTATTTAATGTGATTTAAGGCCATTTTGAATCCCATAAATGATATATAAAATCCTCTAAGAGTGGGGTGAGCCTTGAATTACCAAAACATGTGTCATGTCACACCCTTTTCTATTTTTTCCATCTTCTCGTGTTTTCTAGTTTTTCCCTTGTTACATGTTTTCCCCATTTAAAGGAAATCTATTAACTCACAGTTGTTATCACTACCATCTCTGAAGAGAATTATTAAATACCAATAAATTCTAATGTATGCAACCACCCAGTTGCGTGGTCAAACCATGGTCCTCTTTTTAAGCACTTCGAGATTGAAAATCCCATAACTCTAGGATTGGGCCTTTTATCACACTGAGATCTTCTTCTTCCTTAGAATCTTTCTTTTCCTTGGTGCTCTTGGAGTCCTTATTAAATGGTTTCTCGATGAATAATATCCCTTGTGTGATCACCCAAGTTAACCAAACTGGAAAAAGGAACTTAATGAATGGTGTGGATAAATTTGAAAAATCCATTACTTTGTCCTTGTAATATGCATGGTTGCTCCGTTTAATGCTTGTGGGGTGACTTAAAAAGGGGGATGGAATGTCCTAGTTGGTAATTTGTTGGCATATATATTTGAGGTCATGTGGAGCCAGAATGTTGGGATTTGGTTTGGTTCCAGTACTTTGAGGGATCTCATGGATCCCTTTTAATACTGTTACTTAACAAGAGAACCGGGTGTGAATTCTAAAAAGGTTGTTTGGATTTTTTCCTTCAGTTTTTGTTTTGGTTTATGGTTATGCCAGTTAGTTTTCTGATAGTTTATAAATGTTTTAAATTGAATCACTTGAGAGGGATAATGAGAATGGGTACAATGGTGGATTGTTTTCCAGAAATGGGTTGTGCTCTGGTTATGGTTGTTGTGAATTTGTGCATGTAGAGATAGTAGTAAGAGTGGTTGTGTACGAGCTCGTTGTCTGTTTTGGAACCCTTAAGTTGGGATGAGTACTTTTTAACCTATATTTATAAAATTTAGTTCTTGTGTTTCTTATACTCACCCCACCCATGTTGAGAACTTCGTGCCGATAACCCCCATTTCATGGGGGAGGGTTTTTTCCACAACATTTCTATGAGTGGGTGGTTATTATCTCCTTTTCTGCTCCCTATTCAAGGTAGCCCAATATTCATCAGCCTGGCTGTGATGGCCTAAGGTTCACTATGGACCAAGACTCTTCGGGTTGGGTGTGTTGTGGTGGTTGGCCCAAGTGTGTGCGAGTAGGTTTGTTTCCCCAGTGTCTTTGGGATGAAGCATAGGTGTCATCGGGCATGGCAGTGGTTATTGTGTCCCAGGTGACTGTGGGCATGGTTATGTTTGGTTTTGGTGGCCTAGGATTCTTCAGGTGTGGAAGTGGTTGTTTTGGATCAGGTGTTTGTGGGTGTGGTTATGTGTGGTTGTGGTGGCCCAGGTGTCTGCGGGTGAGATGCGTGGTTGTGGTGTCCCACAAGGTTGTTTTTGGGGTAAAGTGGGACTACATTGGAACCTTTAGGGGAGGTCTGACGAGTAGTATTTCCTAAATAACAAGTGCAAAAGTGGTGTGGGGTACCCAAATATTGATGTTCTATTACTATTACATTATGTGAATTGTATTATTTGGGGAGTATGCCTTGGTGAGGCTGGGGGGATAGTTTTTTTGCTAGGTGTTTTGGTTATCTCTATTTCTCATGGTTCATTAGAATTTCACCCCACTTGTGCATGATATATTTTGGTTTTCCCTAGTGAATATACATGTATACTCACCCTACATATATAAAACTACTTTTTGGTTTCCATGAGGACATTGAGGACCTCGTTGGACCATACTATCGCGAACATCAGGACAGTTGTCATTCCTACTTTTCTTTTCTTTTGGTGCTTCCTTTCATAGTTTTCTTATACTTTGTACCAGTTTACATTGAACATGCATAAGGGAATGGATATTTGGGTCTTCTTTCACTTTAATTATTTAGAGTTGTTTGGGTTTACCATATTATCTCTCTGTCTTGTTTTATAAAAAGGGAAATTCCTTCCATATTACGTGATATTTCATACCCTTGCTTCTAGTTACCACTCTGGGGCCTATTGAAGGAAGGACTCAATGGGTCATTATTTCTCCTTCAACTTAAAGAAATAAGGGTCTGACAGTTTTTTGTCCCTTCACTCATCTTGTTGAAGGCGGGTTATCACAATGTATATAATTTCAAATGTGATATAATATGATATAAGATAAGGAACACACTGAGATGAGGTAATATTTTAGATGATATATGGATACATTGGACTATGGTGAGATCTATTATTCGAGTCAAATATGACTCATGTATTTTACCCCTAGGGCTACAGTTGATCCATTGAGTGTAAATGTATCACCCAATACTAAGTGTTCAAGATCAGTCATACAATTAATTTAATTTCTAAATTGGTTATTATTTTTTAGTGAATATTTAAGTTTATGCAATCACATAAAATAATTAGCAAAAATGTATAGATTAAAACAAATTAATATGCGATGATTTTTTTCATTTAATGCATGGTCATGTTATGAGTGTGATCACCTAGTATATGAATATCTAAAAGAAAATGATTTCATCCATTGATAAATAATAAAAACCCTCAGAGATATATTAAGTTGTAATGCCTTTCAACACATAAATTTAAACCAAATCAGGTGTATGAGGTGCTCGTCATCCCTAGATGATAGTTCCTCCTACTAACGAGGAGTTATTATAAAAGAAATGTGACAATTTTACTAAATATGGCCAAAAATATGTATCCATATTGATCCTTCCTCCAGCTTCTAGGAAAATAGTTTAGTAAATCAGGATTATGGCTTAAAGAAGCTGATATTTCACTCAATAGTTCAAGGTTCCATGAGTTAATTTGGCTGACCCATAAAATGACAACCTTAAAACTCTCTATGTTTTAATATAGACATAGATTGGACTATGTGGAGAGGTTTCACAGATCATTTCCACCAGAATGCTGAAGAGATTAGGTATTCTGAATCTAGTAGTGAGGGCTCCTAGGGTTTGATAAAATACTATGAAACATCTAATGATTTATTTAATCAGTAATGTTTAATACTTAATCAGTATAAAGTACTTATCTATTAAAATTTTATTTGATATAAAAATAGTAAGAATACCATTTTTTCTCTATGATTAATTCCAAAAAAAATAACATTTCATAACTAGAACTAATTTCCAAATGCAGTACAAGTGTTTGAGTAAAGTAATATGAAATGAATAGAAATTATATGTTCTAGAGTCCCAACTACCTATTAAACCAAATTTGGAAATGAGGGTGTGAAATATGTTTAAAGGAGACTAATTAGTGACTCATTTTATGTTTACATCATAATTCTATCATCATTGACAGATGTGTTGTGAAAAAAACATTAGGAAATGGATGGATTCACATGTTGTCTTGTCTTTGAGAATTCTGTGATGAGAATGTGAAGTAATATGTGAATTATATGATGATTGCACTAAATATATATAAATTGAAATATTGATCACTATAATTAAATATATATAATTCTTATAAGTGCACATTAAGGATTATTGTATCACTCAGAGGGGTAGGGGTAAATTAGTGATACTCTGTTTCTTTTATGTTTCTTTTCAATTGAAACAACCTTTACCTCCTCTTTTAGATTTCAATTCCCTATTGAAAACAAATACAACACACACCCATAGGAACAAAATAATACATAAGGATTTTTATTCAATACAAATAGCTATATCCTGGGTATGGTTTGGAGAAAATACAATACCCTAAAATAAAATAGAAAACAATCCATGGGTTACAACAAGTGGGATATTCCCTTACACTCATATAGCACTTTGAAGAAAATCCAAAAGTAAGTGTACACCCTCTTAGAACAAATGTGGTAATATAATTATTATGTAAAAACTCATGTTACATTCAATTAATTGAAATTCAAAAAATGTATTCCACATAAACACAATTCTTCAATTTATTACCCAGAAGAAAGGTAATAACCTCCTTGACATTATTTCAGAAAACGCGGCCTGATTTTTCTAGGTTTGATTCTCCCATTTTGATTCCTCCAAGTATGATTCTCCCTGAGTATGATTCTTTCTAGTACAATTCTATCAGGATTATTTTCTGATGGAATGCAATAGAAATGAATTGGAACCAATTCAATCGTTGAGTATCATACAATTCAGTACAATACTTCCTTAGTTCATAAATATTCAATATGGAAATACCCAGTATAGAAAATACTGTTCTGATTAATTCAGCCTGATACCAATATCAGTTGAATATAATTGAAAAGATGAATATGATGATCCACTAAGTATGATAAATTCTGAGTATGATGACCAGTCAAATACAATCATTACAATCTTTTCTCTTCTCTTTCACCTCTACATCAGAGCATCTTCAATATAAGATCAATACGAAGACTTCCTCTTCTCTATATAATCTCTAAGCTTCTCTCTCTACTGCGATGAACAGTAAAATATCATCAGTCAGGTACATTATACTTTTTTCCTTTTATAGGTGACCCAAAACAGGTTTGGGTTGGAATCCCAAAATCTTTTCCATTCACCTAAATTCGCCTTCATTTCATTTTCTACTGAAATATCGAATCAATTATAACTTCATCAATGCTTCTCGATTCATATCAAAACTTCTAAAATATTTACCTCCTCTTCTATATACTTCTATTTCAAATGTCATTATGATAAAAAAATTTGGGTAAAATTTCAATTTCTAATACCGATTACAATTTTTGAGACTAATTTGAATCAAAATCTTGTATTTGAATGTTAATCTCCCCCTCGAAAAATCATTCAGAAATATATTTTATTCATAAAAATCTTGACCCACATGAAATGAAGTGCATATTCTTCTCCACTTCTCTTTTCCCACTTGAAAATAAAATTTGAGACTAAATCAGTGTTCACATGTCTCTTCCTCTAGTAATTCACACAACCATTTATGTTAGCCACATTACGATATGAAGAGTATGATTTTTATGAGTACGATTTAATTTTTATGATCATTTCTATATACGACCATTTCTCAGTATGAAAAGTTTTTATATCACCTAATAGAAAACCTGGATTCTACAGTAAATCTAAACCAAATTTTTAATCAATACCACATTTTCAATCAATCTGGGAATGATTATCTTGATGCTAATCTTTAAGTATGTGTTTAATAGAAAACAATGCTATATTAAATACACACTACTTCTTTATTCCACCAAGAATACGATAGTTTTTAAAAACAATCAATATCACTTCTTTCACTCTGCCACCTGGATACGATAAATCTAGATATGATCTTTTTCATATGGGAATTATCTCTTTAACTCCCCCTTTATTCCATCAGGATTTCATCATAGGTTGTCAATTCAAATCATGATCTATATGAAATATGAATCAAAAAATCATCATCACATTTAAAACATCATTTTCACACTGACTATGATTCTCCAACAAAACATAAACTTCTTTTAAAACAGATTCTTCTCACTATGATGGACTATCACAGTGATTCTGATTCATTACAAAACATGATTCCTATTTTTATCAATACCATGAGTCTGATTCAATACCACGAGTCTCATTATTATCAATCCCATTATTCTAATTTTAATCAATACCATGAGTTCAATTTTTATCAATACGAATATTATCATGATTATTTCCAGAAAAAAAGTGAAGTGATTTCCTTCCTTCAAAATATACCTTGACAACAAAAGAAAACCAAAAACCCTTTATCATTAGCTTGGTCCTAACAATCTATCCCTTTGGATTTTGTTTCCAATCCTGGTTTTATAAATCACTAAACATTTTTTCCTCAAGAAATGGATTACTTATAAAAAATTCTAACTCTATGTGAGCTAACTTCATGTAGGAAACAAGAATCATTGACAAAAATACCATGTTATCCAAAAGTTGTGATTATGACAACATCTTCAACCTACTTCCTCAACTCTTCTTCAACCACCCTGAAATAAAAAATAAATTCTTTCATATAACCACTTAAAAAAATAGTTAGAGTAGTTCATACACTAAAAAATGTTGAATTCATAACTTACCCACAATGTTCTCTTTTATGCAATAGATTTATAAAACAATACAATTCTCCCTCTTGACAAAAAAATCCAAAATTATGATCAGATAGGTGACAGAACCACATACCTCATCTATTATGAGAAATAAATTGGACTCCCATGTTCATCCTCAATCTAAAAAATCGTTCCTTCAGTAATGGTTTTGTGAAAATTTCATCTACTTGTTCTGATGTTGAAACATATTCCAACTTCAATTCATTCTTATGCACATGCTCTTTTATGAAATGATATTTGATACCAATATTCATTGAATGAGAATGTTGAACTGGATTCTAGGGGAGATTAATTTTTCTTTGATTATCACAACCCAATAGCAAGGGTAACTTCTCTTCCACAAGTAAACATTCCAATTATGTTTTCATCCACATGAGTTGAGTAGTGACTTGAGTGGAAGAAACATAATCAGCTTCAGTTTTACTGATATTTAACTATTTTTTTTCTTTGAATGATGGCTAACACAATTCTTTCCCATAAAGAATACTCCACTAGATGTGGATCTTCAATCATCAACATTTTTTGCACAATCTATATTTGAATAACCAATAAAATCATATTGTATGAGCTGCAATACTTGATTCCAAATTCTATTGTGCCTTTGATATATGTGAGAATTATTTTTTAAGTAATAGTATGTGATTATTTGGGAGCACTCTTAAATTATGCACAAAAGATAACCACATAAAAAATGTAGGGTATTTATACAGTAAAATAAAATAGACTTCCAATCATCTTCTGATACTATTTTTTATCAACATATTTTCTTTCTACATCTTTACAATGATTTTTCTACTAAAATTTGTGTGGAAACAATTTTTCAATTTTCTATGCCGAACAATTTAGTAGTTCCTTGGAATAATTTTCTTGGGAAAGAGAAATATATTCTTTGTTTTTCAAGATCTTTCACCCAATAATGTATTCCATTTCTCCGAGAATGAACATTTCAAATACCTTCTATATCTCTTCAGCAAATCTTTCACAGCTTCTTTCATCATTCCTAACAAATATAATATCATCCATATAGACAATAGTGATAAGGGAATGCTCTTAAAATTCTTGGATATGTATATTTATATTTATTATTTATTTATTTAAATTCATCATCCTCATGTAAGTCTCCAATTTTCAATACGATGCACATGGAGCTTGTTTTAGCTCATACAAGGATTTCTTCAATCTGCACACATAACTTTCATCTTATCTTACAACAAATCCACATGTTTGTCCAATATAAGCCTCTTCTTCAAGATCACCCTTTAGGAATATAGAATTAACATCCATATGAAAGATCTTGTTTCCTCATTATGCTAAAATAGCAAGAAATATTCTAATTGTTTCCAGTTTTTCCACTAGAGAAAAGGTTTCATCGAAATCAATTCCTTCAATCTGTGAATACCCTTTTCTACCAATCTTTCTTTATTTCTTATAACATCTCCTTCATCATTCATCTTGTTCCAGAAAAACCATTTTCTGACAATTATGTTTTTTTTAGGATTGGGTATGAGTACCCATGTATTGTTCTTTTCAATCTAATACAATTCTTCATTCATGGCTTGAACCCATTTCAGATGCTCAAAAGTTTCTTTCACATCATTCGACTCTACTTTTGAATACAAAGAAGTATGGGTAATTGATTTATATATTCTTCATGTATAAACCCCTTGATATTGAACACCAATTATATTCTGATCTTCCACCTTCTTTTTCATCCTAGGATGAGTCTTTCAAATGTCTTCTTCATTACTAGAAATATATGAGTTCGTTTCTTCTTCTTGAGAAGGAATAAAATTGTCTATATTCTTATCAGAATTGTTTTCTTCAACTTTCTCAACTTTCTTGTTTTCCTGAGCATGTTTTTCGTCATTTTCAGTTACATTAACATCAAATGAATAAAAATTTATGTTTTGTTTCAATGTTGGAGCATCTATATCCTCTTTCTTTCAGAGCATAGTGAAGAAATATTCCATCTTTACCTTTCTTCTAAAACTTTCCATAGTTTCCACCTTTATTCATTATAATGCATGGAATCCCAGAAACCATCAATTGTTTCAAACTTTTAGTTTATCTATAATACAATTCATATAGATTCATTTCTAAATTAGGCCTATAGAAACATCGATTTTGAAAGTAAACAGTGGTGCTCATGGCTTGCCTCAAAAAGTAATGAGAAAGGCCTTGATCAAGTAATGCAGTTCTTTCCATTTACACCAATCTTATATTATTTCTTTTAGAAACCCCATTATTTTTAGAAGTATATACAGAACTATACTAATATTTAATTCCACTATTCTTTAGGTAACATTCTAATTACTCACTTCTGTACTCACTAGTACTGTCTGTTCTCAACTTCTTCATAGAAAACTAACATTCTTTCTCAACTTTCCTTCTAAAACTTTTAAACATTTTCAATGAAAATGACTTATGATTAGTATACATAACACAATAAATTCAATTAAAGTCCTTAATGAAAGTGATGAAATAATTATCTTCATTTTGGACTGCTTTCTCAATAGCCCACACATATCGTAATGAATTAACTCTAGGGGTTATCTTGAGTAAATACCAACATTCTTATGAACAATATTTGTAATATTTACTTTATCAAAAATTGTAAAACTCCGAGATTTTATGAGATATATTCTTTTTAATTTATTTAATTTCTTATGTCATAAGCTACGCCAATATTTTCTTGCACGATGTGCAAAACCATATTAGCCTGTAGTATATGCAACACTATACTTGGCTTGTGTTACACACAATTTCAAGTTCTTTTGATAGAATTCATGTCATGAAACACTTAGTATATATTTATTTCAATGTATAGAATAACTAGGTTTTCATTATGTTATACACATCACCAAAGGAATATTTCACTAAACACAACACTTACTTGGCTTGCATTACACAGAAGAGTGATCGTCCTCGATAGCTTGCGTTGTACACAATACCGAGTTTCACTAAATAATGATATATTATTAAAATATTATTATTTAATGGGATATAAACTAGCCATTATGAATATTATTAACCACATTTTGAATTTTATTTAACATTAACATTAATTTTATGTAATTTCTAGAACATGATATAAGAACAAATTTAATTTTTCAGATAAATGATGTATTTTTAAAAAAATGCAGTTTTCCACCTTTTGATGGCGCACCAATTTAAAATATAGTTTCTAATACTTATATATATTATATTTTAAAAAATAAATATATTCTTTGGAATAGGGACATCAAAATTTACGTTCGTTGAATTTTTGGTATTTTTTTGATAAAACTCATATTTTAATGAATAGTGAAAAATACTGTATTTTAATTCAAAAATACAATTTCATCTAATTGATTTATATATTTAGATTATATTTTTAATTGAATTTAAAGTGTAATTGGATTATATTTTTATCATTTAATCTAATGATAGTCATTGGAAGTAATTTCAAATTTAAATTGGACATAAACACATGATAATCTTTTGATAAGTCTTTACTTCTTAAAAACCGGCTTTTAGGTTATGACAACAGGAATTAATTTTAAATTAATTTCTGCCAGTTATGTGTTTCGAATTATTAAAAATGGATTCTATATTTGGAATCAGTGGATCCAAATTATGTTAATAGTTTACTTTTATTTGGATATTATGAATAGTAACTGCGGTAATTTTTATGTACAACAGTTCAAGGTAAATCGGATAAATTAGGGTAACAAACAATATGATAACGATAATAAAATTATCCTAACTACTTCCAAAATCTTATTGGATGAATTTAAGTTGACCAATATCACATAAGGGTTGGAATTGACTCATTTAATGTACTTTTTTCTATGAAATTGATGTAATTATAATTAAAACAAAAGAAAGTGACAACATGTCGCTATCTTGTCTCTTATAATTATTATAATTTTAATATAGTGATAAAAATTTGAACATAAACTGTCACCTGAAATATAATGAAATTATATAAATCATATTAATTTATTTATAATTTTTAGAGATTAAATAATTATCATTGAATATGAAACTATAGTGATATAGAAATTATTTTATTGATATAAATATTAAATAAATGGTTTTAAAAATATTAAAATAAATAAAATATTAAATAATTAATTTTATTCACTAATTTTCTAGGTGAATATGGAATTTTAGTAGTGTATTAAATATATTGGTTCAAATTTATCTTCGGTGTGGATTTTATTTAAATTCAAATAAATGAATAGTGTCAAACTTTACACTATTGATATTTTATAAAAATTCCATATTATTAAATTATTTAAAAATCAGAAAAAAAATTAAAAATTAAAACGTGAATATTATATGGTCTGAATTTTCATAAAGTATCCTATTATGGACAATTTATATCACCTAGTAAATATTTATAACCATTTAATATTTAGAATATTATTACTACAAATAAATTTAATAGATTAAACAAGGATAAATCAAACTAATAAGGATTAAAATAAAATAATTACATATATAAATTCTATTTTTTTAAGATTATTTAGACCCATACGCATATTATATTAGAAATAAATGAGTTTGGGACCATTATAAACC
Source organism: Viscum album (assembly GCA_963277665.1). NCBI lineage: Eukaryota > Viridiplantae > Streptophyta > Magnoliopsida > Santalales > Viscaceae > Viscum > Viscum album. The sequence continues at coordinate 4,773,234 of OY728165.1, forward strand.
AGAAATAAATTTATAATAAATAAATATTTCAAGACATTCTTAAAGTGACCCTCCTCCCTCTTATAAAAGTTCACCACCTCTACCCACTTAATCACACCTTTAAATCCCTTTGGATCATCCAAAATCTACTCAAATAATCTCCAAAAATATCTCCCTTCCTCTTAGAGGCCACACTTTGGGCAGAAAGCCATCCTAGGGAGACTTTTGTGCAAAACAAAAGTAGATACTTGAAAAAGAGGTAATAGTTTTATCACCTCTTTCGGAATTCTTTTCTTCTTATATATACTATTATTATGTTTTCATAATAAAGTAATAAATACATAATATTATACATTATGGGAAGTTATTATAATTATTTTACAACCATATAAATCCTTTTATCCATCCTATGAATAAAAATATCATCATGCATGCGTACGTATGGCTTACCGTCTCCATGTTGTGGTGTAATTCGTTATTCAACAATACTTAATTTGGATGGGTATAAGGATGAGTTTAATGGATGTAAATAATGAATATAACATGATAATTATTATGTATAATTAATATAAAATCTGATTCCATACCATTTAACCATTATGTGAATGATATTGTTGCATGTGCGTACGTACGGCCTACCGTCTCCACGGCGTGATAAGATTCATTCTTCGTGTTAACCATTCAAGAATGATTATAAAGTATATATAATAAATAAGAATAAATTATATGGAATAATAATTCTACTAGATTTATGTATGAATATATATATATATATATATGTCTTTTACTTTCTTTTATTCAATTCAATTAGGAAATAGAAGCAGCGTTCATGTGTACGTACGACCTACCGTCTCCATGAAAGGTGTATTCAATTTTATTTATCTACATATTATATATATTTATATACTGAATATTTATGATATTTAAATTATGTTTTACATTATTTAATTAATTAAATCATTATCTATGTAATAAGATCAATAATAACATGTCAAAACACATGCGATAAATAAAACAATTATTACAAAAAATGTTGCTTTAACATGGAATTGATAAATAAACGGTTAATATGAAGCCATAAGTGAATAATATATGATATCATAAATATTATTATGGTCATTTTACAAGGTAATAATATGTTTAAACCCAATATATAAAAGTATTGGATACATACGGAAGAAATTAGACATAAGGTAAGGGATAATTTTGCAATCTCATTTTTATCTGAGATTATTTATATGTGAGTATTTACTAGGATATATTTATCATCCACATCTATGTTTCCTGAGTATTTAATATTTTATATATTTTTATAAAAAATTTCAAAATTAATTTTACCCTTTGGTGGATTTTTATTAAATGTTATGAAAGGAATCTTTTGACATTTTTCAATTTGAGGTACTTTTTTACTGTTCCGGAAAAAGTAAAAGGAGAATGATTTTTACTTATATGGCATGAATGTATTTTTACATCATCATAACACCTTGTTTCCATGAATCTTACTCAACATGGTTTCAAGTTTATTTTCAACTAAATCCTTTTCTTTTTAAAATCACATTTCATTTTAGAAAAAGAAAATGTTTTTCAAGAATAAAGGAATTAAGTTTAAGTGTTTTATAAAAATTATTTTCCATATAAGACGCTATCTGAATAGGGTTATGTTTCTATCCCTATAATTAATAATATTTTATTGTGTTAATGATGGAATGATCTTTTATATTTATTATGTTATAATATAATGATGTTTAAGAATCCCATTTTATTTCTTGGGTTACGCTATGATGAATGATTTATGTTTTTTTGGAACATATAAGAATGATTTCATAATGAGATGGGTTTTACTTATATATCACTCCAATTAATTTAGTAAAGATTTATATCTCATGAGATAGACAATACTATAATGGAAACAAAATCTGATTCAGTAATACAGGGCTGAAACGGAAAGTCAATCTGGTTCAGTATTACATGGCTGGAATGACAAGTAAACCTGGTTCAGTAATGGATATTGTCCACTATAATGGTCTTGGTAGTAATGACTTGGATACTATGGAAATCATATTATGTGATTTTTTTTCCACAATTCCATGTTCTATTCCAATGTTGTTTTATCATGGTTAATGTTTCTTTATGATCTTCCATACGTACTGCAATGATTTATTTCATTACCCACGATTTTGATATTTAAACATTATATTAATGTTTTTACATTCTTATATTTATAGTTTGTTCTATGTTCTCAATATATACCCTTACTGAGAATTTCATACCACCCCTTTTATGTTTTCTTTTCCCCAGGATATAAATAAAGGTTTTAGGTAGGAAAAAAAGGGGATGATCTTTGTGAGAGCTATTGAAGATATTTCACCATGTTATAAGATTATTGTAGAAGTTTCCAAATACACTAAACTAATATAGTCTTTTGGTGTCTGTTTATGTCATGTATTAAGTATTCCACAAAAATAAATGTAATTTCCATATACTTTAAGCTTGGTTCGTTAGAGTTTGTATCAGAGCAAATGAGGTAGGAATGAATCTGATCCTTGGGAAATCTCATGTGTGAACATTGGATAAAGCATGGATCTCTACCCAAGGGCCTCATGATGAAATGTCGGCCCATGGGGATGGTGGTGTATCCCACCTAGGGGTGTATCTTCCCATGGAGTGCTCTTATATTTATCAATTCTAGTCCACTGGAAATAATTCCAGACTGTTAGAGTTGGTATCAGAGGAAAGTTTTAGTTAACCTTTGGAAACTAGGATGAGAAAGCATTAGTGAGATCCCTATGGATATTTATAAGGATAAGTCTAGGGATTTCCTAAAGATATGTTGAAGTATAGGTTAAAATACTAGTGTTTTTGAGATAATCATGACTAACCTAGCTTAAAACTAAAGATATCATGGATTAAAATATTATAGTAATTTACCTTAATTACGTGTTTCAATTCTCTGATATGTACTTATCACACATTGCTTTCTAGTCTTAGTCAATAGCCAGAAATACATGGAACATAGTTAACCATTTATTTTTTTAGATGTGGAAAGTATGGGAATTAGAAGTTAAATTTCCTAAGATGAAATATCATAAAGATAATCATGATAATGGTACGAGTATTAGTCATACTGCTGAGCATAAAGAGATTATAAATGATAGATGAAATGTATGTGATGTTCTTCTAGTATTGTTTACATTAAATCTAAGAAGATTGAGGTTTAGAAACCTTAAGAGAATATTCTTATTTTAGGAAAGACGAAGATGATGGATCCTGGGTAATGTCTTAAGAATAATTTTGGATGATTAAGGTGTACATGTTTTGGAATTCAAAGATTCTGATATATGAAGCATGAAATATATAAGCGATATTATTATAAGTTTTCCATCAGGTATTGGAAAAGATATGTTGATTAGATATAAGGATACAAAAAAAAGATTTAAGGGTAATGTGATATACTTGGAGAACACATGATTAAGGGAAAGATAACCCTTAATATGTCCCTTATGTTAAGATAATGATGTTTGGCTAAAGATATGTTGGATTTGAATAAGTAAATTGGATGATTCTAGTTTCTTGATATCTAATTATGGAGTTATTGAAAAGTGGGTAATTCTATCATGGATGAAGTATACAACATTTCAGGACATAAGTAATATATCTAATAAGTTTTGGAATAAGGAAACTTGCATGTTTTCAATAAGGATATATCATAATTTAAGTTTTTATTGTGACTCAAGAGAATACAAGATTGACGTGTTCATATTTTTTGGAATGTGACCAACTAGATATACCTTATTATATATGGGGGATAAATTCTAATCCGAGTTTGGGATCCCTTTTCTATAGTTTTGGATTTTATTATTTCATAATGATTTTAAGGTTATCAAATTTTTGGAATGTTTAAGACAAACATCGGATGAAGTTTGTTAGAATAAATTTTTATCTCACTATATATGGACTTATGCATGATTGATAACATGTGATAACCTTTTGTGATAAATAATAATGGAATGAACTATCATTAAATTTATGGATCCCATGATCTTCTAACACTTTAGAAATTAAAAAATCAACTTCATTTCATTGAATAAGATATGAAGTGGAAATTGTTCAAGGCATGACCAATGATGACACTGTACTGAAATCAAGTAAGTATTTATTCTCACATTAAGAAAAGGGTCTAAAACCCCAAAAATGTTATCCTTGTGCATTATTATCCAATTAATATGATGATCCCTTATATACTCATAGATTTCTGGGTTTTTGGTTGTTAACATTTTCCCAACCTTGTTCTCTTTCATTATCCATAAGAACTTGACGATTATATTTCTCTTCCATATCCATGTTTTCACTTCCCACCTATGCTATCCTATTTGGAAATCTAGTGATTAGTTACTTTAGGTAACCATTATGTTTCTAACTTTCCGTTTTTAAAATTCATTTTTAGTATTCTTTTTTATGATGTGGGTTTTTATGAAAGAAAATTTCAAGTAGTATACATTTTATAACCCCGGTGAATTTTAATGGTGAAATTCTTTTTACAAGGGTATAATATAACACCCCAATATTTTATGAGATATATTATTTTTAATTTCTTTGATGTATTGTGTTTTATGCTACACCAATATTTTCTTGTGCTATAAGAAACATTGTATTAGCTTATTGTATATGCAACACTGTACTTGGTTTCTATTACACACAATTTCAAGTTATTTTGATATAATCAATTTCACGCAACATTGAGTATAGATTTTGTTCAATGTATACAAGAAAAATGTTTGGATTGTGTTATAAAAAACTCCAAAGTAATATTTCACTAAACACAACACTGATTAGGCTTTCATTACATGCAAGAGAAACCTTCCTTGATAGCTTGCGTTGAAAGTAATAATGAGTTTCATTAAACAACGATATATTATTAACATCTTATTATTTAATGCGATATAAACTAGTAATAATGAATAATATTAACTAAATTTTGAATTTAATATAACATTAACATCAATATTATGTATTTTCTATAACATGATATAAGAACTAATTCAATTTTTTAGATAAAAGATGTATTTTTCAAAAAATGCAGTTTTGCTACTTTTGGTGACGCACCAATTTTAAATCTAGTTTTTAGAAATTTTATATATTATATTTAAAAAAATAAACATATTCTTTCGAATAGGGACATAAAGATTTACTTTGGTTGAATTTTTGGTATTTTTCTGATAAAATTAATATTTTAATGAATAGTGAAAAATACTACATTTTAATTCAAAACTACATTTTCATCTAACTTATTTATATAGTTATATTATCTTTTAAATTGGTTTTAAAGTGTAATTGGACTTTAGTTTTATCATTTAATCCATTTTTTAATTGTAATTATTTTCAACGTTAAATTGGACATAAAGACATGACAATCTTTTGATATGTTTTTACTTCTTAAAAACATGCTTTTTTGGTTTTGACAACGGGAATTAATTTAAAATTAATTTCTTCCAATTTTGTGTTTTGAATTATGGAAAATGAATTCAATATTTGGAATCATTGGGTACAAATTTTGTTAATAGGTTACTTTTATTTGGATATTATGAATATTAACTAGTGTAGTTTTTATTTACCATAGCTAAAGGTAAATCGGGTAAATTAGGGTACAAACAATATAAAAATATAATAAAATTACCATAAAACCTAACAAAATCATATTTTATGAATTTAAGTTGACTAGTATCACCTAAGGGTCTGAATTTATTCATTTAATTGACTTTTTCTGGGAATCTGATGTAATTATAATTAAAACAAAAGAAAGTGACAACATGTCACTCTCTTATATCTTATATGTATAATAATTTTAATATAGTGATAAACTTGATAAACCTTTGAAAATAAATAGTCTATATAAATATAATAAAATTATATACATCATTTTATTTTATTTAAAATTTTTAGAGATTAAATAATTTCTATAAAATATTACACAATAGTGATGTAGAAATTATTTTATTGATAAAAATATTAAATAAATGGTTTTAAAAATATTAGAATAAATATCATAATAACTAATTAATGTTATCCAATAATTTTCTATGTGACTGTGATATGATTGTAGTTTATTAGTTATTTTGGTTCAAATTTATCTTCTTTGTGGATTTTATTTAAAGTCAAATAAATGAATAGTGTCAAAATTGACACTTTATATTTTATAAAAATAATATATTATTAAATAATTTAACAATCACAAAAATATTTAAAATTATAAATTATAAATATATGGTCTAAAAGGTTATAAATTTATAATTATTAACAATTTAAAACATATAAGTTAATATTTATAACTGTTTAATATTTAGAATATTATTATAAAAAAATAATATTAAATAGATTAAATAAGGATAAATAGAAATGATAAGGTTTAAAATAAAATCAAAACAATTATAAATATTATTGGTTGAGACTATTTCAACCAATACTCATCTTATCTTTGAAATAAATGAGTTTTTTTATATTATAAACCAAAAAACAATTTATAATAAATTAATATTTTAAAACATTCCTAAAGTGACCCTCCTCCCCCTTATAAAAGCTCACCACCTCTACCCACTTACTGACACCTTTAAAGACCTTTGGATAATCCAAAATCTTCTCAAATAATATCAAAGAATACCTTACATCCTCATAAAGGCTACACATTGGATAGAAAGTCATCTTAGGGAGACCTTTTGTGCAAATCAAAATGAGATACTCAAAAAAGAGGGAATTGTTTTATCACCTCTTTCAAAATTATTTTCTTCTTCTACTTTCTATTATTATGTTGTTCTAATGATAAAGTAATAAATACAATATCTTCTACATGATGAAATGTTATTATAATTATTTGAAAACCTTATACCTCCTTTTATCCATCCTACAAATAATAATATCACCATGCGTGTGTGTGTAAGTACGAATTACCGTCTCCACGTCGTGGGGTAATTTTTTATTCAATAATACTTAATTTGGATGGGTATATTGATGAGTATAATGAATTTAAATAATTAATATAATAGGATAATAGTTATGTTTAATTAATATTCAATCCAATTCAAAACCATTTAACTATTAAGTGAAATATATCGTCTCTCGTGCGTTCATATGGCCTACTGTCTCCACAGCGCAATGAGATTCATTCTCCACGTTAACCATTCAAAAATTATTATAAAGTAAATATAATAAATAATAATGATTTATATGTAAAAATAATGGTACTATATTTATGTGTATATATATATATTTCATTTAATTATTTCCATTCAATTCAATGAGGAAACGGAAACAGCGTTCATATGTGCATATGGCCTACCATCTCCATGAATGGTGTATTACATTTCATTAATATATCTATTATATATTTTTAAATAATTAATATTTATGATATATAAATAATTTTTTACATTATATAATTAATTAAATCATGATTTATGTAATAATATCAAGAATAGCAATTCAAAACACATAAGATAAATAAAACAATGATTACCCATAACGTTACTTTAACATGGAATTGATTAATAAATTGGTGATATAATTGCATAAGTGAATAATATATGATATTAAAAATATTATTATGGTTCTTTTACAAGTTAATAATACGTTTAAACCCACTATACAATAGTTTCAAAGACATATGGAAAAATCAGACCTAAGGTAAGGGATAATTTTGCAATCTTATTTTTATCTGAGATTTTTTATATGTAAGTATTTACTGGGGTATATTTATCATCCAAATACATGTTTCTTAAGTATTTAATATTATTTATATTCTTATAAAAACATTTAAAGTTAATTTTACTCTTTGGTGAATTTTTATTCAATGGTAGGAAAGAAAAATTTTGTCATTATTCGATTTGAGGAACTTTTTGACTTTTCTAGAAAAAGTATAAGGATAATGTTTTTTATGTATATGGCATGAATGTATTTTTAAATCTTCATAACACCTTATTTTTGTGAAGCTTCCTATAAATGGTTTCAATTTTATTTTTAACTAAATTCTTTTATTTTAAAATTGTGTGGAATTTGAGAAAAGAATACGTTTTTGAAGAAGAAAGTATATTTTCCACAAGAATTATGTTCCAGTGTTTTATCAAAAACTATTTTCCATCTGAGAATCTCTTTAAATAGGGTTATGTTTCTATCCCTATTATTACAATTATTTTATTGTGTCAATTATGGAATGATATTTTATATGGAATACGTTATGGTAATATGATGTTTAAGAAACCTATTTTATTTCTTTGGTTATGATATGATGAATGAATTATGTTTTTGTGGTGCGTGTAATAATTATTTCATTATTAGATGGGTGGGACCAATATATCCCTACAATGAATTAAGTAAAGATTTATATCTCATGAGAGAGACATGATTGGAATGAGAATAAAATTTGGTTAAGTAATAAAGGTTCAGAACAGCAAGCAAATCTGGTTTAGTAATACATGGATGGAATGGTAAGTAAACCCAGATCAGTAATGGAAATTTTCCACTATTATGGTCTTCGAATTAATGTATTGGCTACTATGGAAATCATATTATGTGATTATTTGTTTTCCACAATTCCATGTTTTATTCCAATTCTGTTTTATCATGGTTAATGTTCATCTATGATCTATGCCTTATGTAATGTGAAGATTTATTTCATGTCCCAAGATTTTGATATTTAAACATTATCTTCATGTTTTTACGTTAGTATGTTTATGTTTTGATCTATGTTATCAATTTTTTCCCCTTACTAAGAATTTGATCTCTCCCTTTTTAAGTTTTGTTTTCCCTGAGATATAAGGAAGTGTTTTAGGTAGGAAAAAAAAGGGGAAGATCATTGTGAGAGATGTTAAAGATATTTCACCAAGTTAGAATATTATGGTCCAGGTTTCCAAAGAAATGAAACAAATATAGCCTTTGGGAATCTTTTTGTGTAATGTATCAAGTATTCTACAAAAATAAATGTAATTTCTATGTACGGCAAGATTGGTTCATTAGACAAATAGTGAAACACCAATATCTTCTTCTAGGTAAATCAAGAATGTCATGGACACTGTTTATATTAGATAACTTACTCATGTTTTTATACCCCATGTGTCCCAGCCTTTTATACCACAATTGATTCTCTTGTATCATACTCATGTAACTAGAGTTCTGAATATCACCAACCTGAAACAAGTTTCCTTATGTATGTTGGCCTCTTGTAACAATCTTTCCATCTTCCTCACATTTCACAAAAAATCAATATTTTATGAAGATAAATTTTTTACCCTCATCACATAATTGTGAAACACTTCGCAGATTGTGTTTCATCCCATCAACATACGTGATTTTATTGGATTTCATTTTTTCTTTTCCAATGATGGATGATCCAACACCTTTAATTTTATGGGATTCATCATTTTAAAATTCACTATACCTTCTTGAAAAACAATCACATTATTCAAAAATTTCAAATATATTGTCATGTGAGAAGAACACCTACTATCAAGTATCTGGGGTCATTCTCCCTTTGAAGATTTCAATATGGTTTCCAGAAAACTATCTTTCTCTTATTCTATTACATTTCTCACTTCAGCTTCTAAGAATTAAGAATATTTTTCTAAGACTCTAACAAAATAGAACATCCTTTTTCACAATGTATGGTTTTTTCACACCTTTCACAAATATTTTATAGAGGTTGGAACCAATTTTCAATATTTACTTCATTCATTTTAGATTTCATCACAACAACCTTCTCATACTTCTTTCTTTGTGAACATTGACTCCCCCTCATATATTCCTTCTCTATATTATGGGATAATATAAATGTTTTTGGTTAAAACAAAATAAACATTCCACTTGTCTGAATCCACCACAATTCCAAAAATGGCCATGGAATGATTATTTTCCTCTGAAACCTCCATACTGATCAGAATTGTGAATATGATTCTCATACACTTTCTTTTTTAATCCTCTAACCTTTTTTCAATTTTATTCTTCTTTTTCTTTTTAGTCATGTTTTAATCAGGAGTATTGGAAACCATTCTGGATTCGTATTGTTTCAAAATATTTTGGGACTCATGTTTCTTTGAGACTTCTGGATTCTCAATTTTGTTGGTCTTGGCCACGTACACCACATTCCTAACATTCTTATTTATGGAAAAAATTATATTCTACTTCTCACCTGTTGAAGGTATATTTTGTTCAAACTTATCTTTTTTTTTCATTCTGAGAAATTTCACCAACTTCAATGATAGAGTTTTGGAATCTTGTGTTTCTCAATTCAACTTTAGAATGTTTTTTTAAACAAGTACCAACTCTTCTTCTTTTACATTTAGTTTCACCTCCAGATACTCATTACAATTATTTTCTTCTTCAAGATATTTCTTCAAATCAGGGATATTTTTTACTATCTTTTCTTTTTCATTGGAAAAAAATTATTTATTTCTTATTGAAGAACATTCATCTTCAAATTTGGTTTTTCTTTTTAGGACTTCTGATATTTATCAGAAATTATTTCAAATATTCTTTAAAATGTATTTCAATATGATTTTATTCTTATTCATATCTACTACTTTTGTATTCTTCATCATTCACTATTTCTATAAAAGTATTTCCAATACCATACTCAACTAATTTTTCAGATCCACCATCACTACCATATTCTTCTTCATCTTTAGACAAGAAACCATTTCTTTTGGATTTGAATAATTTATTTTCTATCCCAATTTATTTCAATTTTTATTTGTCTCCCTATTTCTTCCATGATATTCTTGGATTTGTTTCTTCATCATCACTATCCTCTTCATTATTTTTTTGAGGAATGTTTTCCGTAAAGTGACCAACTCTTCCACATTCCCAACATTTCAAGGGATGTTTCCCTTTGTATTTCCCTAGACCTTTTTTAACATTTTTTAAAAATAAGGATAAAATATCATTGATATTTTTACATACCCCATTTTTAGAATCAAAATCACCATCTTCTTCTTTAATAAAAATATTCTTTGGTTTTTCATTCATTGATTACTTGAGAGACGTTTCTCAATAAAAATATTTTTACCTTAATATCTTTATCTCTTATAATTTCATACGTAATAAGAGTTATATAAAAATAATCAATAGATAATGTTTCAGGACCTCTATCTTCTAATGAAGACAATTTTGCAAACCAAATTTTTAGGTAGGATTATTAGAATATTTTCAAAAAATGTTGAGTCATCTAGCTTTTCAACAAGACATATGATAGTACTCACAATATCATTAACCCTAGTGAAGATGTCCCCAGAAAATTCATGTTCACCCATCTTGAAGTCTTCATATTTCAATCTCTATATTTGATGTTTTCCTTATTGACTTTTGTATCGCATTTATATATGTTTTTCACGTTTTCCATATACCTTGGGAAGTGGAAAGACCTTTCAATCTTAATAATTCACTTTCAGAATGTGATGAAAATATATCATTCTTCGCCCTTCCAACATTCTTCATATTCTTTTTATCAGCAGATTTAAGAGGATATTTATCATCAATTGGTCGAAAACCAACTGTTGCAACTTTAATGACATCATAACTGATATACATAAGATAAGGAAGCAATCCATCCTTTCAGGTATGATAATACTTTACATCAAAGATTGTAATTCCTTTACTATTCACACCATTCAAATTCTCCATCAACAAAGATTAAGCGAAGGGAACCAACCCTCTTATACCACATATAAGTTCTTAGTGAGTATTATTTTATCATTGATAGGGGTGTGGTTGAATCAGTGATACTATTTTTATTTTATTCTTCTTTTCAATTGAAACAACCTCTACCTCCTGTTATAGATTTCAATTCCCTATTGAAAACAAATCCAACACACATACATTGGAATGAATAAATTTACAAGGTTCACTATTCAATACGAACGGCTACATCCATGGTATGGTTTGGAGACAATACAATACCATACAATCCACTAGAAAATAATACTTTGATTACAATGAGTAGGATATTCCCTTACACTCATGTAGAACATTGAATAAAATCCAAAAGTGTGTGTGGACCCTCTTAGCACAAATAGGGAAATACAATTGTTACTTAACAACTCAAGTTACCTGCACTTCATTTAAATTCAACAAATGAATTCAATAGAAATATAATTCTTCAATTTTGTACCAATAATAATGGTAAGAACCTCATATAATTTCTTTTAGAAAACTCAGTTCAATTTTTATGGGTCCGATTTTCCTAGTTTGATTCCTTAAATTCCAATTCTCCCTAAGTATGATTGTTTCCAATACAATTATATCTTCCCAATATTCTGATGGATTGAAATAGAAATGAAATGGCACAACTTCAATCTCTGAGTAAGATAAAACTTAGTATTATACTTCCTCAATTTGGAAATCAACAATACAGAAATATCCAGTATGGAAAATCTTGTTCTGATTAATTCATCCTGATGCCAACATCATCTGAATTTAATGAACAAGCTGAATACGATGATTCACAGAGTTTGATAAATTCTAAGTATGATGATAAGAAAAATACAATCATCACAATCTTGTATATTCTATTTCACTTCTCCATCAAAACATCTTTAGTACAAGATCAATAAGAATACTTCCTCTTCTATCTAGAATCTCTAAGATTCTCTCTCTACTGTGATGAATATTACACCATCATCAATCAAGTACATCGTACTTTTTACCTTTTTTAGGTGACCCAAAATAGGTTTTTTGATGAATCCAAAAATCTTTCCCACTCACCTAAATTCACCCTCATTTCAATTTCTCCTAAACTATTGGGGAAATTATAACTTCCTCAATGCTTCTTGATTCTTCTCGAAACTTATACAATATTCACCTCATCTTCTACAAACATCCATTTCAAATCCTAGTATGGTTTCAATTGTTGGGTCCGATTAAAATTGATAAGATAGATTACAATTTTTGAGAACTATTTAAATCAAAATATTTCATTTGAAAGTTAATATCCCCCTCAAAAAATCATTTAGTAATCTCTTTTATTCACACAACTCTTGACCCACTTGAAATACAAAGATTATTCTTATCCACTCCTATTGACCCACTTGAAATGAACATTTGAGATGAATCATTTTTCACCAGTATCTTCCTTCAGAAATTCACTCAACAATTTTACTTAGCCTACTTACGATATCTATAGTACGATCTTTCTAAGTACAATTGTCCTGGGTATGATCATTTCTGGGTACAAAATTTTTTTATATCATCCTATGGAATACATGGATGCTAAAATAAACCAGTACCACCTTTTCAATCAACACCACCTTTTCAATCAATACCACATTTTCAATAAATCTTGGTATGATTATCAAGATGTCAATATTTAAGTATGTGGTTGATGGAAAAAATGTTACAGTAAATCAGCACCACTTCTTCAATCCACCTAGAATCTGGTCGTTTTTTAAAAACATTTAATATCACTTATTTCTATATACCACCCAGATATGATAAATCTGGATACGATCTTTTTTCGGATTGGTAGCATCTCTTTCACTCCCCATTTCTTCCATAAATATTTAATCACAAGTTCTCAATTAAACACTTGATCTATATAAAATACAAATCAGTAAACCATTGTCACAATTAAAACATCATAGTCATGTTGACTATAATTCTCTATAAAAACAAACACTTCATTCAAAACAGTTTCTTCTCATTGTGATGGACTATGATAGTGAGTTTGTTTCTTTATAAAACATGAGTTTGATTTTTATCAATACCATGAGTATGATTCAATACCCTGAGTATAAAAATTGTTTCTAGACACAAAGTGAAGTGATTTCCTTCCTTCAAAACATACATTCACAACAAAAGACAACAAAAAACACCTTCATCATCAATTTGGTCCTAGTAGTTCTTATATCATTATAACCAACTTACACTAGTTTATTTTATGATTAAGAAAATATACATATAGAGAAAACAAATAATTTTATTTTTTGGTAGGGTTTTCTAACAAAATAAAAACCTAAAGAAACCATAATCTTTAATTCTTACAATGAAAAATTTGAAATAAAATGAGAAAAAGGACAGTGGAAAGTGTGACTCCAAAGGAACCATTGAAATATCCTTTAAAAGAAAAGAGGAAGATAATTATATGGGATGATATTTGTTTCTCATGTCAAGAGATAAGTCTATGGAATATTAAATGCACTAAAATAAATTAACGAATCAAATAGTCCCTTCTTCTTTAGGTATATTAATCATTTATAATTTATTTTTCTATTGTAATTTTTAGGTATTAGATAATAAATTTGTGTTACACATTTCTATATAAATATAGAAACTAAGTAATTATATAAATATTATAAAAATTAAGTTGAATTATCTAAGTGACTAGGAAAATGTGATTCCTATGTTAGTGGTGAGAAGTACACAACTTCTAATTACCATGTTTATTGGTTCTAGTTAAAATTTTCTGAAGTATTACCAAAACATTTATCTCATGCATCCATTGGATATAATTAGAAATTATTCCTTGAATGAATGAATGTTTTTTTTAATATTTAATTAATGCTTAAATCATTAGAAATAATTGATGAATATAAAGTGTAAGCCTCGGTTATACCTAGTTGTGGTAAGATAATTATTTTCTAGTAAAACTAAGTAGCTTTCAAGGATATAGATAGTGTAGTTTTTAGTTTATTTGGAGTAAAATAACTTAGGAATTATATACACATTTACTTATCTAGTTTTGGATAATGTAATTTTTAGAGATAAAGGTAAGCTACAAATATTTTGAAATTTTCTCTTCTAGAGAGAGTGAAATATTCTAAGGTTATGGTACATGTAAATTAATCTACTTTATAATACTCTTTTGAGTGTTTTAAGGAATTTAATATTGAATTATGAAATATGAATTGTTAGAAGATATAAGTTTCTTTAAAACCATGTACTGAAGAATATCTTGAAAAATAAATTGTTGATTATGAAATGTTAAGTGAATTTATTCTTAAATGTGCATTTCTTTATAAACATCAAAGATATGATGTTATTATGGAAGATCAATGATGAGTATAACATGAAAAAATTAGTCGATAAAATTTTTCATGGGTTAATTCCTAAACATGAATTTATTTTTACACATCAGAGTCATGATTTAATTAAAATGAGAATCAATGTTAAGATTCATATGAATTACATATACATTCATTATTTTTATATAAATAATTTATAAATATAAGTTTTATCCCATAACCATATAACAAGTATAATGAAACATGGATATAATGTGATTTTTATGATATAAATCCTTAATGTAATAATAAAATGTGTTTAGATTCAGAGTGTTTGATAAGGATATAAAAAACATGCATTAAGAAAAACAAAATGTGTATCTAAAATAATTATCCTAAATGATTCATAGGATATTACATAAATCCTTAAGATAGAAAAGTGATATTCAAGTAATAGAATTTGTTTCTACAGAATAATGTGCATCTCTATTTGAGATAGGGGGATTGATATTTGTTTGGGTTAAGTCAAGGATGAAGATGTATAACTATTTATCATTGTAATAAGTTAAATAAGAGCTTCTGAAAAGGGAATTTTCTAGAGATAGATACTGTGTAGTAAGGCTAAAACCATATTCATGGTTTTATATATACCATGGTGTGTGATATATTATTCGATAAGAAAAAAGTTTCATATAATAAAGTAGTAAATGGAAATAAACTAAGACTATAAAGTTCAATTAAATCCAATAATGGAGTCCATATATCAAAGTACAGATGATTACTATGTTTAATGTTTCAATTAGTGATACTTTTGTGGGTCTTAAATAGAATAAATACATTGATGGCCATTTATAGATTAATATGTCATGGTTGATAACTAAAAGGTTCAAGAATCAATTCCTAGACATAGTCTAAGAAAAAACCATTTCCAGTGAATGTCATGCTTAAATCCATTTGAATTATCACTTGACATATAAAATTTCTATGATCATTATATTTGGAATTGGATATCAATACAACATTTATTTGAAAGTTCCTATATGATACAACTTGAAATATCTTGAGACATCGTAGAAATCCAATAAGTGGTGCAAGTTACTTAAATATAGTTTTGTATTGAAGTAAGAAACAATGTCATAGATTATTCATTTAAAATAAATTTTTACCATGTATATATAAGAGGTTGGTTAGTACACCCTAGTTTTCTAAGGAAAATATTTTTGAAAACATATGGAAAATATTTATTGGTTTAATAGTTAATTAAGACCAGAATGAAATTAACTCTCCCAAAATTGACTTAAAGTGGAAACCAAAGTTCTAGGGAATGAGATCTATTGTGGTTGATCTAATGGGATTCCTAGACCAAGTCAAAGTACATATTATGGCTAGGTATTGAAAAATAAAAGTTTTAAAATTTTAAGAGATAATTTTTTCCAATGTCATAGGGAATAAATTTCTTCAAGTAGACATGTATGAGACATGGGCGGATATTATAATGGTGAGTAGAATTTCATAACCACTAGATATAGATATATCATGTATTCCTTGATATGTACTAGATATTATATTAAAAATATTTTTTTGTTGTAGTTAAATCTTGGATAACTACATGGGAAGTAGTGAGAACTATCCAATTGTACTTGATTGAGTACATGGGATATGTTCCTGGTACATGGAGAGAAAGGGACACTGGTTATAAGGGGACACAAATTGGTATTCCTTTGGATAAATATGATCCAATATAAATGTCATGAAAATTTAATGATAAATATAATCTCATTCAAGCCAGTGGTATCCATATCTACATATACCCAGTGTGTTGTGGCTTCTGATGTAGCTATAGAAGTAGTGTAAAATACAAAACGATTTTTTCCAATTCATGGAATCGCACCAATTAAGTAAAGTATTATCATAGTATATATTATAATGATCATACAATAATGGTCCTAGATAACATATAAAGATTAGATAGATGAAAAAAGGAATATACATGGGGAAATTATCTCTTGAGGAGTCTTACTCAAGGATGTGAATTCATAGATAGAAAAGTAGCCACACAACAATGACATGGTCAGCCTAATAGCTAATGTCATAACTTAGTAGAAGCATGATCACATCATTTGGGAGATATCAAGGATAATTAAAAACATGGATCTACTAGAAGTTATAGCTTTGTAAAAGTGGGTTCCCTATACCTAACTTGAATAATACATTTCAATTACCATATAATGTATACAACAAGTTATCCATGATTTACAACTACCATAACAGTTTCTATATTTATACATCCACTATTAATATAGTAATTCCCATAGAATATGTTTCATATCAAAATGTTATAGTAGTTATTAGGCTATAATGAGAACCTAGAGATACCATTAAAGTAATCTTAATCTTATTTACTATGGTCCAAAAATTACATACAGACTTGACACAAATGATGTGTGATCATTAGGTGTTAGGGGATGATAAGCATTGAGACATAATCTCATGAATATTTCACATCGTGATCTTAAGTAGATGAGATCATGAGGACTGGCCAGAAAATAGGAAGAAAATATGGTTTATGTGTAATTAGTAGTTCTTATCTGTGAATGAGTGTAATGGTCTCCTTACATGATATTATTATCAATGTATACTATTTTATTACATACTTTGATTAAAGATGAAAACCATTACATTTATTTCATAGTGAGTTATATTATTTTGGATGATCCATTGGTGGTATGTCATTGATTTAATAATCAAGAAAGAATTTTTCACTTATGAAATAAAGTGATATCAAAAGACTACTTGATCGGGATGGTTATACCTTCACTAAGTCGATGACCATGGTAGAATAAGGGAATTTCTTTCATTTCTGTAAATGAAAAATAAATCACTAATGGATAATGACACAAAGTGTGTATCCGAGTTCACGAAATATCGTCAGACAAAGATATTATATTACACAACGTGTGTTCATAGAATGTTATCATTGTTATGACTATTCCTTATATCCTTAGGGTCCTTGATGGGTTGATAGAAATCTCTCCATGTCTGTGAGTAGTACTCACTGCTATCGATATATGGTCCCATAGGATCACACATTTAGCATATTGAAAATTCTAGGCCTATTCTATTGAATATGAGTTTTGGACATGGTGGACCCCACCACGGGGTCTGGGTTATGTCCTAATTTTAAAAATCACCATGAAATAAATAAAGTCATATTATTTGAGTTTGTGTAATTAGTATTGAATTTATTTATTAGAAGTATTCATAAGATATTAAGTGAATATATGGGATAATACATAGAGAACAAATATTATACTAATATTGACAATTCGTTTAATATTTGTGGGAAAGTTGAGTCGAGTTAATGACTCAATTTTATAATTTATAATATTTATTATATTACAAGTAATAAAAATATAAATGATATTGATGACATAGTCTGTTAGTAATAATGTGTGGTTTGTGGATTATATTATAGTCATTACTTAAAAAGGGGTCGAGGAATATTTTTTGAGTCTTTAATCTTCAATATATAATATAGATAGAGCTATTTTATAAGGGACTATTCATCCACTAAAATTTGACAGATTCTCTCTCCTATATCCCACATCCTAGAGAGAGAAGTTCTCATTCCAAGTAATCGAACCAAGATCTCCTACATAGATCGATGGAACGTTGTAGTGATGATTGATGGGACATCTAATTCTTTGTACAATCTCTATTCTAGCACTCAAATATTGATGATTGGTATTGTGGTATACTTGAGAAGTGTGTGTGGATGTATAGAGGGATTTAACCTTGGTTCCTTCAAGAAACAGCCACTGATGACATGTGGTTGTTGAATGTGACTTCAAAACGAACATGGTAACTGTTTATTTTATTTTTATGCTTAAATCAATTCACAAGAGATCCTTGGGATTCCCAACTAGGCTTCTAATAAATAGATTATGGTGTAGTTATGTAGATCTTGTCATAAAATTTTAAATCCCTAACCTATTTTCTTCCAATGAGTCTCTCACTAGCTTCACACACACCTTCCATCAGTGGTTGGTTACAGTTTTGGTGTGATGAGGTTGAATGGTGAAATTTTTGGAAATTATGTCTATTTAGAATAATTATGAAATTAATTATAATTGTATTAATTTATTGATTTTAATATTTAACTTACTTAGAAGTTCATATCAAGAGTATATCACACCCTAGTGCGGTGAAGTGAGTATCTTATGTTGGTTGTTATTTATCTCTTGTCCTTCGGCCTTGAAGAATGTCTCTCATTCTTTAAAGGGGAAGGAAGAGGATTCGAGAGAGAATTTTTTCAGATCAACAATTCTCAATTCACCGGGTGTGCAGTTTTGTACGTGGCACAATAGACGTATGTGTCTATTTATTGACCTGGAGCATCAGTTACAATATTTAGTTGCATAACAGCAATTAAATACATTCATAACATTAGAGAAAAACCATAAAATTAATAATAATATTGTGTCATTATTTATGGTGTTCCAACCTATGAAAAAAGGAATTATAAATAAAATTCCACGTCAAAAAATAATTGCAGCTTTATTTTAATTTGTGATAACTAGTTAAATAATTATTTATCATCTTTCAAAATATTATTCTACTATCGGAACAGCCTTGGTCCTCTCGAAGTCCACTTCCATTTATTGAACACCTGAATAAATAAATAATTTATTTATTCTCTTAAATAAAAATTTTATTTAAAAACTAGAAAAGAAATATTTATTAAATGTTCAATAGAATAAATAAATATATTTTACCCACAATCCAGTAAATATTTATTTATTTAATTTATTCAATAATTTTAACTTGAATAAAATTATTCCATTGTCTTGAGAATAATATTTATTAATTAAATTGAAATATAATTTAACCAAGACCACCAGAAACACTTAGTGTGTGACCCTCTAGGACTCTTTCTCATTGGTATTAGGCAGGCTTTCCTAAAGTCCAAGTGTAATATCATGCAACGGTTCAAGGAACTCAAGATAAAGAACTTCAAGTCGAAACAATAACATCCACATATGAACACTCATTATGTAATATAATTCCATTATCGCAGTATCTCATCAAGCAGCTTTCATGATAGTTTCATCGACGTTTATGCTTGATACGTCTTTCTTTTTTTACCTAAAATAAACTCACAGTTACACCATGGCCATGTAAATTCAGGTGACGGTTCGATTTCAATCAAAGGGCTGAGTTTTCAACTTCCATAAATGGAATGGAAAAATCTTTCTTCGACTTATCCATTAATAACATGCCACTCATGACACATCCAATGTACCCTAATTCCCACCAACTGTTTGCATGACGGTTTTCATTAGTAAATCAAAGTGCGCAATTCATGAAAAATATTAATGATAATCTTAAAGTCAAAAGATAATTACACTATCTCACAGATAGAAATATCTGATTACACCAAAACTTGCAGAATTCCTACTGCCGGGTCTGTTCTCATAATCTTCTATCTTGGATATTACCAAGTGAAAACTTCATGAGAGGAAGTCTTATCTTCTTATGAGTACTCACACCTGATAGTTTTCATGTTATGTGTCCCATCATAGTATGTCATCCAACCGTAAAACTATGTTTAAGAATATTGTTATAGCATTTCAAGGTTCACATCATTGCGGGGAGCTACCATAGCCATATCAATGCAAAAAATACTCTAGTACATTATTGCCTCATATTCATGAATAACAACAAACAATATGTAATAGGATGTTTAATATTTAAATACATTAAATGTACATGTAATAAAAGTGAAACCAGTTGGTTTTAGGACACCGAGGGTGGATACAGAGTTGAGTATAAATGATTATGTGTTACACATTTGAACCTGATTCGGTTGTGTGAGCTTGTTAGGGGTGTTATAATGATAGGTCATCCAATTTGGAGGCTATGCTTGGATAGGTATAATTGGTTCATATGGATGGAAAAAACTTGTGTGAATTCTATATGGGATGGTCCATGTGGGAGGCAATACCCACCAAGATTTATATTGATACATGAGATGCGTTAAATGTTTTCCTTGGATTTGGACATCATTCATGCTACTATGTATTGTAAGGGAGTGATGAACCACCCCATATATTATATATGAGATAATGGGAGGGACACCCTACCCCCAAAGTGATGAGTATACCATGAGATGATCTAGGAGAGATGAAATCCCCCTAGATTTGATAAATGAGATAGAACAGAGGGATTCACTTCCCCCAATGAGATATATGATATGGACATATGAGATACACTACATCAAATGTGGTCAGTATATATGATATGGATGAGAGGGACACACTTCCCCCCAATGGAATGTATATGTGGGATTATTTGGATGGGATACACTACACCTAATGTAATTTTTATACCATGTGATGTTGTGGGTGGGACACACTACCACCCAATGATATGTATACATGATATGATCTTCGAGGGATGCACTATCCCTAAGTGATTACTATAATTGAGAAATGGTTATAGTGATTATTTAGAGACACTCTTTCATTATCCAAATCAGGTATATTTAATCCCATGTTACATGTGAGAAGCTATGTATTGATATAGATTATCCATTTATGCTTCACATTAGATTTATTTATCATGAGCATACCACCTATGCATATAGGGAATAAAGTGGTTACATTGGGGACCAAGTTATTTGTTCCCTACTGAATTATACTCCAAACTTTCTCGGGTGGCCATTAAATATGGGCACCCAATGTGAATTTACTAATCACTAGTTCAGTTTATTAGAGGTCTGATGTAGAATGAATGAGAAGGATAAATCAAATAGAGTTGGGAGACTATGATTGAGATATTTATTTGGGATGTGTTTAGATACTTGTGTACATTTATTTTCATTTTTTAATTTTGAATGTGTAGTAATCCTAGTTGGTGATCAACTATTTTATACTATCATGACTATTATGCTTTTTTAATATTTCCTTCCATATTAAATTATTATTGATGGATATTTTTACTATTTTTGATACTTTGATTATTATTATATATGATGTTTGGATATATTTTTATACTATATTTTACTCTAATATGAGGGTATATTCTCCACATGGTAACACCATAGACCCTAGATATAAGTCATAAGACTATACCATTTGGGGAAGAGCACCCGAGGTGCATAGTGCTTATATGATGGGGCATTGGATAGTAGCCTCTATTCTATGGGATGTTATGAAGTGTTATCCAAGCATCCTTTTCCTTTTTCATAATATTTAGGGTAAATAGATGAGGATTATAAATGTGTCATTTCTTGTGATATATATCATACTAGTGCATCGAGAACACCTATTCTGATTGAAAGTATAGGTAATAAGGAATATGGGACTGTTGTTATTAGTGTTCCCTTTTACAATTATATGATTTTACCTAGCATGACACACTATGATTTCACTACTGGAAATATGACTTTTACCAACGGTTTTGGCCAAACCGTTGGTATAGTTCATTAATTTGGACCTATACCAACGGTTTGGCCAAAACTGTTGGTATAGGTCACTTATATGGACCTATACGGTTTAGGGGGGGACCTATAGGACCTATACCAACGATTTTGGCCAAACCGTTGGTATAGGTCGTAAAATCCAAGGACTTATACCAATGGTTCTCAAAACCGTTGGTATAGGTCTATACCAAACGGTTTTGAGAACCGTTGGTATAGGTCCTTCGATTTTTAATCGAATATTCTTATCGAGAACATTATATAAATCAAAATTTAAAATTATTATATCAATACATATATCTATATTTGAAATTATGTTCACAAAAGTCATGTTAGGTTAGTGGTTAAGTCATTCAATTATAAACTAGAGATCCTGGAATCAAATCCCACCGAATGTTTTTTTTTGAAATACATATACCAACGGTTTTGAGAACCGTTGGTATAGGTTTTCATATTACTTATACCAACGGTTTTCCCAAAACCGTTGGTATAGACATATTGTCATGGCTTACTTGCCAACGGTCCTCCAAACCATTGGTATAGCCTATACCAACGGTTTGAGGGCCTATACCAACAGTTCCAAACCGTTAGTATAGGGTATTTTTCCAGTAGTGTTTTTTGAGTCTTTATTTATTCATTTTTGAATATTGTCTCATTGGTAAGAGTCCCATGTACATGAATCATATTTAGAATGGAGTATTCATATGACATATATGTTTTTTGTGTGATTAATATCACCAACAATGAGAATTCAATTGTTTAATGTGTCCATGTAAACTTATATAATGTTTTTCACATTACTTCTTGGTGACATTCCACTTAGTGGGACCACATTATATTTATCTTTTGATGATAGGTCATGTGGATCTATGAAATAATATTCCTTGATGGTGATTATACAGTTATTTGTGTAAAGGAATGTATAATTACCCCTATTATATAACTACCCTATTATTTTACACATATTATTACATGCTGTTTTGTATAATTTACCATCATATACAAACCAAGGATCATAAATTCTAGTGTCTTTGAAAGATTTACTACATAAAACAAAAATCAAGGAAATGGAATAAAACATATTTATATTAATCATCGATAATGAGATCCTGACTTCCTTTATGATCTTACATCTACAGAGGCTATCCTTTGAAAATGTATAAACAACATTTATGAGCTAAAAATCTAGTAAGGGAATAAACATAGAGATAAAGCACAGGACATGGATTTGAAGGCATAACATGAAAAAATAAAAAGGAATAGAACATGAATAAACATATGGAAGAATAACATATAGAACATGGGATCATGTAACCATGGAAATCTTGGAATGTGTCAACAACATATAGCATGACAATAACATGAGTCAAGGCTAACTGGAAAGACCATGTCACGTGGGGGAAAATTACCATAAAGGAATCATGTTTACTTTGTGTCCCAATATGACGTCTCATGAAACTAAACATCACCAAATTCATTAGAGAAATATATATTCACACCCATTATAACATGTTCATGCATATATCTTCCACAAGAATAATCAAGAAAAAGGGTTACCCAAGGAACGAATTAGGTATCATAAACATGTCATAAGGCATAACTAGAGGGTATATCATAATTGTGTACAAGAAATAATGGGTTTAAGTATTAATTTTACATTAATAATGGAAAATAGGAATATATCATGATAAATTATTTCCAAATGAAGTGAAATCATGTAAAAATAGCATTTAAGGAATAGTAGAAATGATCCACTTTTATGTTCTTTAAGGGAAAATATAAAATATTAAAGGGGAGGATAGAGGTGTAATTGTTTACATAAAACAAAAAATGAACTAAGATATTTATTCCTGGTAAAATTATTTATTTTATAAACATATTTTTTCAATAAAATAAATTGTGGAGTGTACTTGAAAATGGGTATGAAATTTAGAAGTTCCTTTTAATCGGTCTTGATTATCAGAAGGAATTTAAAAGGGAATCTTATAAAACATGTATCTCATCATTAATGAAAGAATAATTGATATTGGTACATATTTTTGTAACATAAAAATATAATTTAAGATTATTACAGAATAATAATTAATAATTACATTGGGTTAAATAGGTAGAAGGATTAACCCAAAGGGAAAATGGTTGTTCAAAGAGAATCCCTTTCCATTATGTCATAAAGTGCTCTTCACTTGTAGTTAAGGTCATGTATAATCAAATTAAATCCATTAATTAATTAATTAATAACCTCTTATATATTTATTAAATTTATTATAATTTCCTTAGGTTCATTGATGTCCATTTTGTTGACTTATAGTGTTAAATTTTGTTGTTTTTTGAGTGTTTGTTTCATAGTTTCATGGTTTGTTCACTCGTGTATAATTATTAAAGTTCTTATCAACTAGAAGAAAATATACAGAACTGGAATGAGATGGAATTAATTTCTTTCCATAAATTTAAATGATCCCATATATAATTTAATTTTTTTACATGAGGATGATCCATTATATAAAACATTGTTGAAAAAAATGATTACTTTATTTTGGAAATTTTTACGACCATCGTGAATTAGTATCAGTTTATTTAATAATATGTTTATATAATGGTTTAAAAACATTAAATAAGGTTTAATAAACATATTATAACATTTTTTAACCACAAAAATGGTTTTATTACCAATATTAAAGGTGTTAGTGAAAAATTAAAACTTGTCATCCATGAAGGTGGTGATTCGACACCTCTGGGATGATGTTTTCATTTTTAGAACAAAAAGAGGAAAGAAGAGATTTTATTATATATATTCCATTAACATAATAAAATTTTAGAATATATATCATAATTTAGTATTCATGTTACTTTGGATAGGGGATATGGTGGAAGGATAAGTAAAGAAAATAAATTAAAAAAGAAAGAAGGTGGGTTTTACCTCTTGAGTGTTGTCTCCTTGAAAACCTCCTTAAGGCACTTGTAAATGGTCTTTTGGTGATACTAGAAATACTAGAATGTGGGAAAGAGGGTTGGGATAGGAATTGGGGATAAAATAATTAAAATAAAATGAATAAAATTTGGGAGTAGAATAGGTGGTGAGGAGTGGTATTTACAATGGGAGGAGCAGGGTGTTTTAGATTATTTTATTCATTGGTTTATTATTTTGGATCAAGACTATCAATAGAGCTAATTCATGTGAATATGTATATTAACTAGATAATTTTAGTATGATATAGGGTCCACTTACATCATCCATGACTTAATCATGATACAAAAATTCATTTATTTAATTATAATTTTAAATACTGTAAATTATCATTTTCACTATTCACCAAAAAATAAACTATTTTAAAAAAATCCAAAAAAATCACCCTAAACATTTATTGAAATTTATGTTTGAAAAGTGGACTCAGTTTTTTAAAAATAATTTTCTATATATGATAAATTTATTTTTTAATTGAAATCAGAATTTATTCAAAAAATATCGATTTTAAAATTATAACTACTTTTTATGAAACATTAAAAAATTAATTAAGGTTGAATAAAATAATATTATGAACATAATAAAACAAAATACTAATTTATGAATCCACTTGATGAAAATAATTTTTCTTTTAATTCATTATATTAATTTTAAAATTGTAAATAAACATTTTTGTTTCACAAAAATACCAAAACTCAATTTATCATTTTTAAAAATATTATTTACTTATTCCATGAAATATTATATTTTCATTCATAATATACCTAAATTTTATTTATAAATTCATAGGTGAGTTTACAATTCTATTAGTTGGTTTCCTATTCCTAATGGTCAAATTGCATTTCTAATGGTTAAGTTACTATTTCATTGGTATAAGTTTCTTAATTTCTATTGATTCCACTTAATTAATTTTTAATTTATCAGAATATTTTTTTTATTAGGTTCTCTAGGTGATGGATTTGTTTTAAACAATAAAAAATAATTATAAAAAATAAGTAAATTTGATTGATAAAATTCTGAGTGGTTACATTATCCCCCTCATGAAATTTCGCCTTAAAATTTTCATTTTATATTCTATGTTTAAAGCAGATGGGGGTAATTATCCTTTAATTATTCCTCTATTTTCAATGTATCTAATTCATAGCTATGGTTCCTCCATAGTACTTTGACTGGTGAGTAGTCTTTTAGGGTATAACTTTATCTCTACAATCCAAGATCTTCATTGGCTACTCGTCATACGAGAGGTCATTCTCTAGTTGTTCCACCTACGGATTTAGCACATTTGAGGGATCTGGTATGTATTACTCAATAGGGATACATATAATACATTTTGTACATGAAACATGGTAGGTGGAAGTACTAGGTTATAGTCCATAGCTCTGACACGATCAGGAATCCTTAAGGGTACGATGTACCTGGGACTCAACTTTCCTTTCTTCCCAAATCTCATGATCCTCTTCCATAGAGATATGTATTGGAATACCATGACTCCAACCTTAAATTATAGTTCCATTAGATTATTGTAAGTATAACTCTTTTATCGACTATGGGAATCCGGGATATGCTGCTGAATGGTTTTTAT
Organism: Viscum album; assembly: GCA_963277665.1. Classification (NCBI taxonomy): domain Eukaryota; kingdom Viridiplantae; phylum Streptophyta; class Magnoliopsida; order Santalales; family Viscaceae; genus Viscum; species Viscum album. The sequence continues at coordinate 4,800,212 of OY728165.1, forward strand.
GTTTTCTACCATTTCTTCAACCATTTCAGGTCCCAAAATCTTCCATTCAATGACTTCATCCCATCATGCTATTGTTCTGCATTTTTTATTATAAATGGATTTATAGGGAGCCATTTTGATAATAAAGTGTAATATACTATTGTAAGAGAACTTGACCAGAGGTAGATGTTGGCCCCATCCTCCCTTGAAGACCATATAACAAGCTCTCAACATTTTTTTAAAGTGTCTAAATAGTCACCTTAGGTTGGCCATCAGTTTTCAATATGAAAGGCCGTACTAAAGTTCAACTCAGGGTCTATAGAATTTCGGATACTTTTCAATATCATGGAGGTAAATCTAGGATCTTGATCAGATACAATATAAAGTGTTAATCCATTGAGCCTCACCACTTCTATGATGTATATTCAAACATGTTGATCCAGTGAGAAGGACTCTAAAATTATGAAAAATGGATCTTTCTTTATAAAATGATCCACAAAAACCCATATAGCATTTTTTCTATGGATTTATTCAGAATTCTGGTAAAAAATTCCTTGAGGATATTTTCTTATTTCCATGTTGGTATGGGTAATGGTTGCATCATTCCCTTAAAAAAATTTCCTTTCAACCCTAAATTATAGACATACCCATCACTTTGATATATATTTTGTTATCTCCTTCTTCATATTTTTTCACCAATAGTTATCTCAGATATCGTGATACATCTTTGTGCTTTCTATGTCAGTAGATAAATTTCATATATTTGTGTAATTTAGAATCTCTTTCTTTATCTCTTGATTGAATGGTACACATAGGCATGTACTAAATATTATGACTCTTTCCTCATCAATTTTAAACTCTATGGATTTCTCATTTCTAATATCTTCCACCTTTTTCTAAATTTCCTCATCATTTCATTGAGAATTGTTTATTTTATCCATATGGGATTGTTGAGGGGTCATTTGAGAAAGAATTGATTATGTTTCTTCCTTAATTATTCCCACGAAAATCCTTTGCAGGTCTAATAATATCGCATCCTTCTCAATTCTTATCATTGATTTTTAGGATCTTTTCTACTTAATAATCTTCCCATTTATTTAGTTTACCAGGATAGTATTGGATTGAGAATTCATAAGCCTTGATAATTTCTATAGATCTTAATTTGTGAATATTGGGATCATTCTATGTGAATATTTATTTGAGGCTCTTATGATCAGTATATATCTCACACTTCCCCCCATAGAGATAATTTTGTTATATTTTCATCAAAAAGATCACGGTCGACAAATCCATAAAATGTGTGGGATTTTTTTTCTCATGAATTTTAAAAATCCTGTATACATAGAATATCAATTTATCATTTTGAATCAGTACATATCCAAATACTTTCATTTAAGTATCACTTTATACCACAAAGAGTTCCCCATATGTTGGTATTGTGAGTATTGGTGCAGTGATAAGCTTGTTTTTCAACTCTTTGAATCCTTTTTCACATTCAATTGTCCAGATAAACATTACTCCATTAATAGTAATATTGGTTAGTGGGTTTTACAATCATGATAAGTTATTCACAAATCATTGAAAATACCAATATAGACCAAGGAAACTGCATATCTCTATTACAAATGTTGGCCTTGGCCACTCTTAGATTTCTATTAACTTGGAAGGGTCCATAGATTTTCCTTTTCTAGTTATAACATGCCGCAAGAATGACACTTCCTCCATCTAGAACTCGCATTTACTATAATTTTCATATATTTTTTCCTTCACAATGTATAGAACATTATTAAAATTTTCCTCATGTGCCTCCTTTCTCTTGGATTATATTTGTAACACCCTGAGATTTTGAGAATTATTTTTTTCAAATTAATTTAACTTTTCAATATTTTTTCATTTCTCATGACACTAGAAATAGTTATTTGTGTATATATATTAAAAAAATAATTAAATAATTCCTTTCACACACAATACCAACTTGTATTTAACTACTGTAACACAAACTTGGAATACATTCCACACAACACCAACTTGGCGTACGATGCACACAAAACTAACTTGGTGTATGATACACGCAACACTGAGTTTCTACCAAATATCCCTTTTTATTATTTTAATTATTCAAATCAGATAATTATAACTTAGAAGTTAAACATATTAATATGACTTGTAATAACTACTTTTCAAATATTTTTTATAGTTGTTTTTTATAAATAAAACATATTGATAATAAAAGATATGATTTTGGGTAAAGTCCTTTTTATGTTGAAAAACATCATTTTCTCGAATGAACTACTTCTAATAATGAAAGTAATTTTAGAAACATTTAGAAATTGAATTTGATAAAATAAATTTCGTTTTTTATTTCAGAATATTGAAAATAGACTATGGTGGATATTTGGGATTTTTTTTAGAAACATCATTTTTTGATGAATAGTGAAAAATACTACGTTTTAGTTAAAAAACTACCTTTTATAATTAATTATTAATGCTAAATGATACTATAAATATGATTTATGTACGCATTAGATTAATATTACATATAATAATACAATTAAATTCATTTTCACATTAAATATGAATATAAAATCTTAACAAATATTGAACTCTTTCCTACATTAAATCCCAGTTATTTCGTCGTGTCTGCAGGATTAGCAGTAATATTAATTTTGTTGCTTCTATGATTGGAATTTAATAAATAATAAATACAGAATTGTATTCATTATAATATTTATATTCCAATAATTAAATGTTATTTTTTTACCAAAATTATTTTTAAAATTTATTAAAACTAATTAATCATAGCAATTAAGGCCAAATTAAGCTTCATTAGGGACTAAACCTTAAAATTGAGGGCCCAAATAACCTATACACTTGTCCAAAACCCATTGGTTGTCCATAGATATTCCGTAGACCTTACATTATTGATTTTTTTTATGAGATTAATTATGTAATAACATGTGCACACGTAATGTTCTTCTAAAAATTCCATGTGAATTCTTTTCCATCTCTATAAAAGGCCACAACTACTAGCCATTCCTCACACCACTAAAATATTTTAATTTCGTCAAATATCTACCCATATAGACTCCTAAAAATACTCCATTATAATTTCAAGACTCTTTTTGGGTAGATACCCTTTCAAGGAAACCTTTTGGTACAAACCAAAAGGAGTTACTCGATTTAGAGGTAACATCTTCTTTCAAACTCCTTTCCTTTATTTTCCTCATACACCCCTACACTATATTTATTTCCTTGTTGGGTGAAAAAACAGTATATTACATATAATAGTTTTTTTTTAGGAAAAGGGTCTAACCTCAACTTAAACACCTCCATCTAATGGATGTTGAACATACTGTTTCTGTGTACGGTGAACTACTGCCTCACGAAATGATGATTGTTCATTTCTCCTTTACCACCAATCATAGTGGCCATTATGATAAAAAATATGAAAATATATTTCATATATTATATCTAATATGTATTTAAATTTCTGTATTCCATTCATAATTCACATATTTTTACCTTCCATTTGGTGTTAATATGATAATATCGTTTAAGGAAGTGTGGACAACAGCCCCCTCAAAGCGATGTGATTTGTTCACAAACCACATGGTATGTATTAAGAATGGGATTAATGAAATTGTATGATATATATTATATATTAATTATAATTTAATAATTATATATATATATACCAACATTTATATACATATGTAATTTACATACTTTCATTCAATACGAAAATAAAAATGGGAAACATCGTTAACGCGTACGTACGGCTTACCGTCTCCATGAACGGTGTATTCCATTATATACTTAATTATGATATAAAATTTTATAATATAATTATAATTGATATATATGATATTTATATCCTTTTATACATTCTGGAATCATAATATAATTATAAGGATCAACGATATAACAAATTAGGACACATGCAAAGAACAAAGCGAATATTATCTGAAGTGAAACTTTGACATAAGATCATAACAAGATGGTAATATAAGGTCATAATAAAACAAAATATGGTATTATGTATAAGAATATTATCCTTTAAAATATTAATAATATACTTATTTTTATTATAAGTGATTCTTGTATGATTACGATGAGAGTCAAGGCACAAGGTAAGGGGATTTTCATCTCACTTTTAATTTCTGTGAGATACAAGCTTTGTTCGCCACTCTTTTCATTTGTTTTCTGTATGTAATACCCATGATTTTATTATATGTATACTATACTTAATTTTATTTTTATTCACATATTCATTTTATGATATTTATTTAATTTTTTTTAAGTTTCCAAAGTTACCAAATTGGTAAAAATATTTTGTCTCAATTTGTCTTCATTAAGACTCATGTTTTGTTTTGCACCAAAACTCTTTTTCAGGGTGTATATACTTTAGTTTTAAATTCCATATCATGAATGTAAATATTTTCATGATATTTTAGGCTTCACATAATTTACTTTTCTAACATGGAGAAAATGATCCGAATATACCAAGTTATAAGAGTTTATTGAGACAATCCCATTGCTTTTCGATATTGATTATGTTTATGCTTCCAACGATGAAATCTCATGATCTGTATCTCAAGAATATTAACTAGTTTACTTCCCCTATTTTATTTCATGATATACTCATGTATTGTTAATATTTTTTATTCTTTGGTACATAATTTAGTTAATAAAGTGTTTTTTGGAAAACCCGACTTTACCCTCTCTTCGGTCGGAAATCTATGTTTTCTAAAAGGGTTTACAATAATATTATACCATTTCCTTATAACTTCTAAAGGAAATTTTTACCCTTTTGTATTTTACCAATATATTCAAGGACACTTTTTTTCAGTTAATGAATAAAGATTCTTACCAACCTTTTTATCATGAAAAAGGAATGTTCTTTTTACCTTGTATGACATGTAGGGATTTACCCGTTGTCATTCATTTGAAATTACATTTAATTTTTTAAAAGGTTAATATTTAAGAAAATGTTTTTAAAAGTATTATTCATGGAATACTATTTTCAAAACGGTTTCAAACATATTTTATATGTTTTCATGGAAAATTTTTTCAAAATGTTTTCAAATCTTATTTACATGTTTTCAAAGTGTTTTCAAAGAAATGTTTTCAAAAAAAATCAAGATTTATTTATAAATTTTCAATGTACTTTCTAATAAATGGGTTTTAAAATTTTTTCATTATCTATTTATAAGTTCTCAATGTTATTTCAAAGAAATGGTTCTCAAAACGTTTTCAATCTTTTTTAAAAGTTTTCAAGAAAAATGACTTTCAAAATATTTTCATTATTTATTTATAATTTTTCAAAGTATTTTGGAAGAAATGGTTTTAAAAAACTTTTCAATCTGTCATTAAAATTTTCATGTGTTTTCAAAGAAGAAGGTTTTTTTAAAAAAAAATATGCTTATTTTAAATTTTTTTATTGAAAAATGTTTTCAAAATGGTTTCATGTCTTCCTTATAAGCTTTCAAGGTATTTCCTAAGAAAATGATTTTTAAATGGTCTTATATATTAAAATCCGTTTTCAAACAAGAAAGGATATTTTCTTCAAGAAATGTTTTTAGAAGATATTTCAAAATTATTTTCCATCTAAGATGACATCTATTGATGTTACTCATACCTTCTAGGAAATGATCTGAAGGTTCCAATCATATCCATTCTATGAATGAGTTATTCATAATGTAATGGTCTTTATAAAACCCATTTCTTCTTCATTGGTAGCATGTTTATGAAACTCTTTTCTCTTTAATGGGTTATATTATTTTTAAACCAAATTATTTTCACGGGTTACAATTATAATAAAATTATTATGAAATTTGACTCTTTCCACAGGTTATGATATGTTTAGATGTTTATGATACCCATTTCATTTCATGTGTTATGATATGTTTATTTATGATCTTGTGGAACATGTATGTATGATTTAATTATATGACAGGTGGGACTTATATCTCCCTCTAATTCATTAGGTAAATATTTATATCTCTTAAGATAGATAGGGCTGGAATGAGGGTTTACCTGGTCCAGTAATACAGGGTTGGAACAAGGGTTTACTCAGTTCAGTAATACGAGACTGGAACGAGGGATTACTCAGTTCAGTAATATAGGGATAGAAAGAGGGTTTTCTCCGTTCAGTGATACATGGATGGAATGAGGGTTTACTCGGTTCAGTAATGTAGGGATGGAATGAGGGTTCACTTTGTTCAGTAATACAGGGCTGGAACGGGGGTTCAACTAGTTCAATAAAGGACTTTTCCCACTAAGATGGTCTTATAATTGATGCCTTGGATACTATGGAAATCATTATATGATTATTTGTTTCTATAATTCCATGTATACTTCCTATTTTATTCATTCATATCTTATGTTCATTATTTCCTTATGATTTGTGTCTTATAAACTGCCAACCTTTATTCCATGATTCATCTTTATGATCTTTGATATGCAGGGTATGATCTTTTATTTTCATGATCACATTCTCATGCCCTTATGATCATGTTTATACTTATTTGTCTCCTTTGTTTACCCTTACTAAGCATTTGATCTCACCCCTCTATTATTCCTTTCTCTAGGTTATGAAGAAAGGTTTTAGGTAGAATTACTAAAGGTGGAGATCCTTATAGGAGTTGTTGAAGATGTTTCACCAGGATAGAATATTTTTTTCCATGTTTCCAAAGAAACTAAACTATTACGGTCCTCTAGAATGTATTTTTTAATGTAATTAATATTCATCTAAAATGATGTAATATCCATGTATGTAAAGACTAGGTCACTATAGTTGGTATCAAATGAAAGGATTAGCCAATATTTGGAAACTAGGATGAGAAAAACTTAGTTAGATCCCTAGGTTTATTTCTAATGATATACCTAGGGATGTCTCTAAGGATAAGTATAAGGATGAGTTAACGTTTAGGAAAACGTCCGAGAATTTTGGTAAAGGATAGAGTGACTGTTTTACTAGAAATACATCCCCATCTAAATAATACAAGTGGATGTGGATCTGGAACAGATGTACTGAGGGGTAATAACTACGAAAAGATGTTCTGGGATTGACTCAGGGTAATCTGGTACATGAAAATGTGAATTCCTACCCACGTGGTTTGACACTCCCAGGGGGTATTATTTTGGAATTCAAAATCTCTTCATAAACCATCATGAAGGATTTAGATTTATGTTATCTATGAATAAACAAGGATAAACCTAATGTGTCATAGGTTGTGGAGGGTGTCATGATTTAGACATTTTATAAGTAATGTACTTCATGGCTATGTGGTTTTTTGCTATGATAAGTATTTCTCAAACTATTATTATAGTTTTAGTAAATGGAAATAACCAGAAGGAACAGGATTAATGTTGAAAGTGATGGAAGACTTTCTGATGAGAAATCAAATGGGATGATCAATGGAGAAAAATATACCGGTATTATGTTGAATCATATATCATGGTATATGATTAACAATGTAACCTTTGGGGATATTTCCAATAGTTAGAATGAGAGAAATATGTAATTTCGTGGTAATGAAAAAAGAGGAAATAAGATTCAAATTCATTTGTGTCAAGAATAAGGGATTAAGAACCTTGAGGAATGTCTTAAATGTAGGGGAAGATGTTATTTGTGTAGGGAAAAGGGTCATAGAGTGACGAGTTGTCTCGGAGTTCAATGTCTTATCTTTGGAGAACATGGGAATTACAAAACCCAATTCCCCAAGATAAATATTTACTTCTAAAACATGTAAGTATCTCTTCCATGCCAAACATTAATGTTGAAGGATTGAAGTATTTATTTATTTGGCTTCCAAAATTAATAATGGTGAATTATTTATGGATTTTTTAGTTTATGTTTTGATAATGATTTACAAGAATATATTGAATGGTCACAATGGACTAGAAAAGTTATTTCATGGAAAGATGGTATTTTGATTAAGGGAAGGTGAACCTTAATTAATTCATGACACCGAGATAATGATGTTTGGGTGAAGATATACTAGATATGGATAAGTAAATTGGATGGTACAAATTTCACTAGAATTGATTATTAACAGAATTTTCTATGTCATTAAGGATGAATTTTATAACTTATTGGATTTAAAGGATGTATCCAGTAATCACTGGAATAAATAAGAATGCATGTATTCAAAATGGATTTATGGTAATTCAGGTTATTATCATTTTTCATGAGATCATATGATGAGGTAATTCACATTTTTTTAATGTGAAAACCAAGAGATAAATTGTGATATACAAGGTAATAAATTTTAAGATGATTTCTGGATTCTCTTTATAATGTTTTGTATTTTCTCCTTTTAGAAGGGTTATAAGGTTATTCATTCATGAAAATTTATGTTAAGATTCGGAGGAAGTATTTGTTCACTAAGTTTGTGTTGAAAACCTCGGTTAAAAATATAATCAGTGATTAAGCTTATTTTAAGAATGTATATCTTTTATATTTTTTGTGAAAAAGACATCAGGTATGTTGGGTGAAAACCAATAAACTCTAGAAAGGTTGTGGGTCTTGAACCCATTACAGAAGGATGATAAGGGTTTTACACTAACCACTGGCCTATGTGATTCCATGTATAATGTATAATTTTTTTATGAATAAATATTTTTTATAAAACAGTAGTGTTACTTTTATTTTTAATTCATGTTGATTTTTTTAAGAGATAAATAGTACTTATTATTCTTTTAGGGGCCTTATGATCCATTAAAATCATATTTTAGTGATTTATTCATCAATGTTAATTTCTGAACATTCATTCCATGAGATAATTGATGTGTTATAAATTTTTCAAAGAACAACCCAAGAATGAAATTTTGTTTATAGAAATTTTTCATGAATTACACAATATTCTGAAAGTGATAGAAAACAAAATTTCTAATACCTTAAATTCTGTTGAACCAATGGATTATAAAATCTTCTCAAATTTATGACTTTCAGGCCGTCAAATTTCCTTTACTAATTCACTTGTTTGTGATTGATGACCTCAATCAGTCCCTATAAATAGTTATGTTTTTCCTACATGTCCAATATTCACTCCCAGCCTATGTTCTCTTATGTGGAAACCCAGTTATATGTTACTTTGGATAATTCTTATGGTTCCAAATTTCCTATTTTAAGGGAAGTTTTAGTATCCATTTTTATGATGTGGGTTTCTATGAATGAAACTTCCAAGTACCAAACCATTGATAACCTAGATGAATTTTGAGTGTGAAATTAATTTTAAGGGGGGTATAATGTAACACATTGATATTTTGAGAATTGATTTTTTGGAATTAATTTAACTTTTCAATATTTTTCATTTCACGTGACACTGTAAATAATTATATATATATATATATATATATATATTAAAACACAAATTCAAATATTACTTTCACACGCAATACCAAATTGTCTTACTCTACAAGCAACACTGACTTGGTGTATGTTCCACACAACACTGACTTGGTGTACGATTCACACAACACTGAGTTGACGTCCGTTACACGCAACACTGAGTTTCTAGGAAATATATTTTTTTTATTGTTTTAATTATTTAAATAAGATAAATATAACCTAGTGGTTAAACATAGTAATATGAATAGTAATAACTAATTTTAAAATATTTTTTTTAATTTTTTTATATAAATAAAACATATTGATAATAAAAAAATATAATTTTTTGTAAAGTCTTTTATATTCAAAAACATTTTTTTCTCGAATGAACTAATTCTAATAATGAAAGTAATTTTAGAAAAATTTAGATATTTAATTTGATAAAATATACTTCTTTTTTTGAATTAAAACATTGAAATTAGCCTAGGGTGATTTTTAGGGATTTTTTTGAGAAACTTCATTTTTTGATAAATAGTGAATAATAAAACTTTATAGTTAAAAACTACCTTTTTTCTGATTAATTATTAATGATAAAGAATATTTTTAATATTTTTAACTTCAAATTATATTAATATTACATCTACTAATACAATTAAATTCATTTTTACTTTGAAACTCAATATAAAATCTTAACAAACTTTTGAACTTTTTTCTACTTTAAAACCCCGTTATTTCGCCTCATCTGCGGGATTAGAACAAATCTTAATTTGTGATTATTCAGTGATTAAAATTTAAAAAATATGACATACACCATTTTATTCTGTCTAATATTTATATTCCAATAATACCATGTTAATTTTTGACTGAATTTATTAGTAGAAGTCATTAAAATTAACCGTAGCAATTAAGACAAAATTCAGCTTAATTAGGGACTCAACCTTAAAATTAAGGGTCCAAATGACCTAGAAAGTTTTCCAACATCCATTTTATGTCCATTTTTCGTCCATAAACCTTATATTATTGATTTTGTTTGGTTTTTTATGACTTTTTTTAGGTACAAACATGTGAAAACCTAATTTTATTTCTAAAACTTCCATATCAACCCTTTTCCTTCCCTATAAAAGGCCACCACATCTACCCATTCCCCACACATCTCAAACCATTTAAGATAGTTCATTATCTAACCAATTAGACAACCAAAAGTATTCCCATTGACTTTGAATCCTAACTTTTGGTAGAAACCCTATCAAGGAATCCTTTTGGCACAAACCAAAAGGAGTTACCTGATTTAGAGGTAACTTCTTATTTCAAGCTCCTTTACTTAATTTTACTTCTCCACCCCCTCCACTATCTTTATTTCCATATTGTGTGACTAAACTAATATATTCCATATAATATGATTTTTTAGGCAAAAAAAATTACCTACACTTACACCCACCTCCATCAAATAGATGGTGAACATACTGTTTCGGTGTACAACGAATTACAGCCTCACGAAATGATGATTGTTCATTTCTCCTTTACCACCAATCATGGTGGAAATTATGATGTAAACTATGTTTATATATTTCATATATTATATTAAATATTTATTTAAATTTCTGTGTTACTTTTAAAACACACATATTTTTACCTTCCATTTGGTGTTAATATGATAATCTCGTTTGAGGAAGTGTGGACTATCGCCCCCTCAAAGCGATGTGATTCGTTCAAACACCACATGGGATGTATTAAGAATGGGTTTAATGAACTTATATGATATACATGATATATTAATTATAATTTAATAATTATATATATATATCTACATATATATACATATGTAATTTACATACTTTCTTTCAATACGACAATAAAAATAGAAAACAACGTTCATGCGTACATACAACTGACCATCTACATGAATGGTGGATTCCATTACATACTTAATTATATAATATCCAATTATAATACACTTATAATATATATATCTGATATTTATTTCATTTTTAAATTTTGTAATCGTGATATGAGTATATGAATTAACGATATAACAAATTAGGACACATGTGATGAAAAAAGCGAATATTACCCGAAGTGAAACTTTAACATAAGATCATTAACAAGAAGGTAGTATAAGGTCATAATTAAAGAATATATTATATTATTTATAATAACATGATTCTATAACATATTTATAACAAACCTATATTTATTATTTGGTAATATTGTATGAGTATGATGATAGTCAAGACACAAGGTAAGGGGATTTTCATCTCACTTTTAATTTCTGTGTTCCTCACTCTTTTCATTTTTGTGATGCATATACTACCCATGATTGTATTCTATATAACATATGCATATATGTATGTGTATTCATATATCTATTTTATGATCCTTTTTTCATGTGTTTTATGTATCAAAAGTTATCAAAACGGTAAAAATGGTTTGTCTCAATTTTCCTTCATTGAGACTCATCTTTTGTTACGCACCTAAACACTTTTTCAGGGTGTATATACTTCCATTTTACATTACATACAATTAATCTTAATATTTTAATGATATTATATGATTCATTTAATTTCATTTACTTACATATAGATAATGATCCCAAGATACCAGGTCATAAGAGTTTATCGAGACAATCTCATTTCTTTCTGGGATTGTTTACGTTTATGCTTCCTTTGATTAAATATTATGTTCCATATATCAAGATTTTTCATGATATTACTTATCCTATTTTATTTCATGATATACTCATGTATTAGTAACATTTTTTACTCTTTGGTACAGAAGTTAGTTATGAAAGTGTTTTTGGGAAAACTTGACTTTACCCAATCTTCGGTTAGAAATCTATGTTTTTGAAAAGGGTTTCCAATAATATTTTAAAATTACCCTATAATATCTAAAATAAATTTTTACCCTTTTTTCATTTTACAAATCTCTTCAAGGGAATATTTTTGTTTCTTTCTGAACTTGGTATCTTTCCAACCTTTTTACCAGGAAAAAGGAATGTTCTTTTTACCTTGTACGACATGTACGAATTTACCAGTTGTCATTCATTTGAAGATTACTTTGCATTTTTTAGAAGGTTAATCCTTAAGAAAATGTTTTTAAAATAAATTTTCAAGGGAATATTTTTTCAAAATGGTTTCAAAATTATTTTATAATTTTTCATGTAAAACTATTTTCAAATTGTTTTTAAGTCTTATTTACAAGTTTTAAAAGTGTTTTCAAAGATATAGTTTCAAAAACTTTTCAAGATTATTTTATAAATTTTCTAGAAAAATGAATTTAAAAATGTTTTCAGGATTTATTTATAAGTTTTCAATATATTTTCAAGGAAATGGTTTTCAAAACATTTTCATGATCTATTTATATGTTTTAAATGGGCTTTCAAAGAAATGGTTTTCAAAAAAAATCAATATTCTTTATAAGTTTTCAAGAAAAATGATTTTCAAAACGTTTTCAATATTTCTTTATAAGTTTTCATAGTATTTTCAATGAAATAGTTTTCAAAAAAAAATATATTTCTATAAAAAAAATTAAGTTTTTTTAATGAAAAATGTTTTTAAAATTTTTTGAATCTCATTTTAAATTTTTTCAATGAAAAGGTTTTCAAAATGTTTTCATGTAGTTTTTATATGTTTTCAAGGTATTTTCTAAGAAAATTATTTTTAAATGGTTTTTTGTATTAAAAATTCTTTTTTCAAATAGGAAAGGATATTTTCCTCAATAGATTTTTTTAGAGGATATTTCAAAATTATTTTCCATCTAATATGAAATCTATTTGTGTTACCCATACATTCTAGGAAATGATCCAAAGGTTCCATTATTATCCTTTCTATGAATGAGTTATTCTTAATGTCATGGTATTTATGAAACCCATTTCTTCTTTATGTGTAACATGTTTATGAAACCTATTTCTCTTTCGTGGGTTATATGATTATTAAACCCACTTATTTTCATGGTTTATGGTTATGATGATATTAATATGAAACTTTTCTCATTACACAGGTTTTGATATGTTTACTTGTTTATGGTACCCATTTAATTTTATTGGTTAAGATATGTTTATTTATGATATTATGGCACAGAAATGTATGATTTTATTAGGTGTTGGGCGGGACCTATATATCCCTCCAATGAATTGGGTGAATATTTATATCTCATGAGATATAATGGGATGAAAAGAGGATTTACCCGGTTTAGTTATACAGGGATGGGATGAGGGTTTACTCAGTTCAGTAATATAGGGTTGTAACAAGGGTTTATTCAGTTCAGTAATAGAGGGCTAGAACGAGGGTTTTCTTAGTTCAGTAATATAGGGATGGAACGAGGGTTTACTCAATTTAGTAATATAGGACTGGAATGAGGTTTTAATATGTTCAGTAATATTGGGATAGAATGAGGGTCCACTCCGTTCATTAATACAGGGCTGGAACAAGGGTTCACTCAGTTCAGTAAGAGACTATTTCCACTAATATTTTCTTAGAATTGATGACTTAGATACTATGGAAATCCTTATGTGTTTATGTGTTTCCACAATTCCATTTACTATTCCTATGTTATGCTTTCATGTCTTATGTTATTTATTTCTTTATGATTCATGTCTTATAAACCACCAAGATTTATACAATGATTCATCTTTATTGAATTTGATATGCAGGGTATGATCTTCCATTTTCATTATCTCATTCTCATACCCTTATGATCATGTTTATGCTTACATGTCTCCCTTATTTACCCTTACTAAGCATTTGAGATCACCCCTTTCTTATGTTTTATTTCTCCTGGTTATGAAGAATAGTTTTAGGTAGAATTACTAAAGGTGGGGGTTTGTATGGGAAATGTTGAAGATATTTGACCAGGATTGAAGATTTTGTTTCCATGTTTCCAAAGACAATAAACTATTATGGTTCTCTGGAATGTATTTTTGTATTGTACTGAATATAAATTTGAAGTTCAGTATTAGGAATATCTTCCTTCTTCACCTTTAATGGGTGATATCTTGGATGAAGGTCAACCTTAGAGAAATACTTGGCCCCACATATTTGATCAAACAATTCATCTATTAGTGGAAGGGGAAGTTTGTTCTTTATTGTGATTTTTTGAGCTCATGATAATCAATGGGGAGTTTGATCAATCCATCCTTTTTCTTGACGAAGATGAATAGTGCACCCCATGATGAAGCACTCGGGCATATAAAACCCCTATCTAGATTCTATTGTAACTGCTTATTTGATTCTTTTAACTCAATGGTGTCCATTATATAAGGTGTCTTTGATATTGGTAGATATCCCAGAATAAGTTCAATTGAAGATTCAACCTCTCATTCGGGAGGTAGATAAGAAAATTATTCAAGGAATACAAAAATGTAGTCCCTCACAATGGGAATGTATTTTATCATGATTCCAACCTTTATATCAATCATTTGAGCTAGATTTTATTCCTCATAAGGTAATAATATCTAAAATTGAGATGGTTATTTTGAATGAGATTCATCATCCTACTTAAACTTGTACAGAATTAGAGGATGCCTTGAGATGTGAATTGTGATCTCCATTTCCCAATAATTGATGTTTCCTTTATATAAAGATATAAAATCCATGCCCAATATAGCGTAAAACTCCACCAAAGAAAGTATGAAAACTTTTTTTGGGGATTTTCAATCCATAAACATTAACATGTGAGGAGATATATACTTTGGATTCAATAATTTTTCCATTTTTTGTTCTCGTAGAGAACTCAACCCCCATATTTTGAGGTGGTGTTTGAAAAATTATACTAAAATTACAAGATATTAATGAATGTGTTCAACCAAAACCAAATATTACATTTGATATTCTTGCATGAATAACCAGCTTACCTGTCACCACATCATTTTTTGGGATCCACCTCAATAGTAGTGATATCATATTCACTTCCCTGCTGTCATGGAGGTTATTATTGATTTCCTCCAACAACCCTTGGAAAAGGGAATTGGATCAAATAATTTCCATGTTCCTTTCAGTTGAAACACTAAACTACATGCTGAGTTTTGATCTAAACCTTCCTTTATTCATCAATATTAGTGGGATTGTTCAAATCTATTTAGTAGTTACTAGCCATATTCCCCTCTATTCCATATTTTAAGAATCTTGTGGTTCACCTTAGGTGGTTCCAAGGATTCTTCTTCCAACACTTTTAACATGTGGAATGTTGGGTATTCTTTCCATCATTTTATTTATCTATTGGTACTCCCATATTAAACTCTATTTTCCTTCTTTTATCTTCAGGCCCACGAGACCACTGAAAGTATCTGATCTCCATTTCAACCTTAAGGGAATGTTGGAAAATATTTTCATAGTTTTCTAAGTCTCAAATAACCAATGTTTTTCATAGAATCAGATTTAGTCTGCAAAATAAGAGATCCACCTTGATTTTAGTGTTAATGAAAAAGATAGAGGTGTATTTTAGAAGCCTTTTAATTTTTTCCTCAAACACCCAAATAGTTTCACCTTCCTTTTTTCAGTTTGAGGAACTCCCTTTTCATCTTAATATGGAGATTATGAGGAAAATATTTATTGAAAAATATTTTATTGAACTCTTAACATTCTCTGGAATCAATTTCATCCTTATACATTGTGTTTTTGATCAGTTTCCACCACTAATAAGCTTCCCCATCAAAATGTTAGACCACTAGTATGACTTTCTCTTATTTTGATCATTGAAGGAAAAATAATATCTTCTCAATGGGGTTAATCCATTGTTCCATAATGACGAGATCATAAGATACACTAAATATGGGAGACCTTTTTCACAAAAAAGATTCAAATAAAACTGTATCTTTCTTAGGATAATGAGGGTGTTCCACATGATTGATGTTATTATTCATAATTATCTCTAGTTTAGAAAGTATTATCACAATGTTTTGAGCTATCATTCGCATAAAATTTGGAATTTCATTAGGGAAATAATCACATTGCCTATTAAATTGATTGTTGGCATGGGTTCTCTTATTTCTAGCAATTAACTAAAAAAAGTACATTTAGAAGGATTGAATACTTTTTTAATATGCATATGAAAAAGACTCATTGAACATAGAAGGATGAAATTGTAAATGTAAATTATATACTATCTTTTGATTCCCTAAGTTTCAATCTAATTTATCCATGGTGATAGAGTAATCCACATGGTTATTACTAATTATTTCTAGTCCTAATATATAAAAATAACTAGATTATACTCTGATACCATATATAATGACCCTATCCTTTTACACATGTTATTACATGATTTTAAGCATAACTTTTCGTCAAATACAAACTAAGGATCAAAAGGTCATGTGTATTTTGATGATTAGGTACATAAAAATAAAAAAATCTAAATAAAATGAAACATATTTATATTAATAATCTATAATGAGATTATGAATTCATTTGAAATCTTACATATTCATAGGGTAACTTGGGGAAATATATAGACAAAAGAGATGAGGTAAAAAGCTCAGTAAGGGAATAAACATTGAGATAAATCATAACATATTGGTTAGATAACATAAAATAATGACATAAAAGGGGATGGAACATGAATAAACATATAGAAGCATAACATATAGAACATAGGATCATGGAAACATGGAAACATATTATTGTGGAATCAACATATAATATGACATAAACGTGAGTCAAGGCTAACTTCCAAGACCATATCACATGGTGGACAAAGTCCCAAAAAATGAATCAAGTTTACCCCTTATCCCAACATGATGTATCATGAGACTAAACATTACCAAATTCATTGAAGAACTATCAGGACACACCCATCCAAAAATTTTCATTCATACGTGTTCTAAATGAAGAATCAATCATAATGTTTATCCATAGAAGTAATTGGGTATCATAAACAAGTCATAAGGCATAACCAAAGGGCGTATCGTAATGGTGTATAAGAAAGAATAGGATTAAGTAATAATTGTACATTAGTAAGGGAAAATAGTCACATATAATGAAAAATTATGTCCAACATAAGTGAAACCATGTAAAAATATTTTTTAAAAACTTTATAAATGAGCCACTTTTGTGTGGTTTAAGGGGAAATATAAAAGAGTATTTACGGTGGAAAAAGTCGTATTTATTTTCATAAAATAAGAAATTAACTAATATATTATTTCATGATAAAAGTATTTATTTTATAAAATATTGTTTTATTAAAATATATCATGGAGTGTAATTGAAAATGATTAAGAAGTTGGGAAGTTCCCTTTAATTGGGCTTGCTTATTGGGAGGAATTAAAAAGGGAAACTTATAAAAAAAATGTATTTCCCCATAAAATAAAGTATAATTGAGATAGGTAAATATTTTTGGAACATACACATATAATGTAGGAGGATTACATAGGAAGAATTAATAATTACATCAGAGTAAAGAGATATAGGGCATAACCCAAAGGAAAAAATGGTGGTTCGAAGAGAATCTCTACCTTATGTATAAATGTGTTCTACGTTTATAATTAATGGTCAGGATAATAAAATTGAATTAATTAATTAATTAATTCTGAACTTATTCTATTTTTAATTAATTTATTATAATTTTTTATGTTCATTTATGGCCATTTCATTGACTTATAGTGTTTAATATCAACATTTTTGGAGTGTTCGTATCATGGATTCATGGTTGGTTCGCTTATGTATAATTTTGAAAGTTCATGTCAAATGGAAGAAAATCTCCAGAACTATAATGATATGGAATTAATTTACTTAACTAAATTTAAATGTTCCCATATATCATATTATTTTTTTACATCAGGATGACTCATCAGATAAAACATTGATGAAAAAATAAATTAGTTTATTTTGATAGTTTTTACGACCATCACGAATTAGCATCATTTTATTTAATTATATGTTTATATACAGGTTAAAAAACATTAAATAAGTTTTAATACATATATTATAATCTTTTTTAAATATAAAAATTGTTTTATGACCATCATTGAAGGCGGTAATGTAAAACAACAACTCATCACCCATGAAGGCAGTGAATTGACACCTCACGGATGATGTTTTCACTTTTTAAAAAAAAAGGAGAAAAGAAGAGATTGGATGGTTTATATACCATTAACACAAAAACATAAAGTATATATATGATAATATAGTTATCATTTTTATTTTTATAGTTTATGTTAGGTAAGGGTAATAAAATAAAATAAAATAAAAGAGAAATAAGGAAGATTTTAACTTTTGAGCGTCATCTCCTTGAGAACCTCTTTAAGGCACTTCGAAATGGTCTTTGGGTGAGATCAGAAAGACCAGAATATGGATTATTGGTTTCGGATAGTAATTAAGAATAATATAATCAATATCCAAGGCTTCTACATTTCGAGGAGAATATGTGCTGAGGTGTGGTATTTATAGTGGGATGAAAGGGGTGATTTTTTATTATTGTATTCATTTGTTTGATATTTTGGCTGAAGACTATCAATAGTGTTAATTCATGTGACTAATTATAGTAAGTATATAATTTTATTTTTAGATAATGGCCACTTATATCATCCATGACTCAAGCACTACTAAAAATTTTATTTATTTAATTATAACTTTAAATATCGTGAATTATTGTATTTCACTATTCACCAAAAATTTAAGTACTTAAAAAAATCCCAAAAATTCACCACAACCATTTATTGATGTTAATATTTCAAAAATTGAATCTATTTTATGAAAATAATTTTCTAAATTTAATAAATTTAATTTTTAGTTAAAATCATCATTATTTTGAGAAATACTGATTTTAAAATTATAACTAATTTTATGACACTTTGAAAAATTAATTAAGGTCTCATAAAATTTTCATATAATAAAAAGAAAAAAATATTAATTTATGAATCTATTTTATGAAAAAAAAATTCTTATAAATCCTTATAAAAATAATAATGTTTTAAATAATCATTTATGTTTCACAAAAATACAAATGCTTAATTTATTATTTTTTAAAAAAATTTATTCCATTATTCCATGATATATTATATTTTCCTTTATAAGAAACCTAAATTTTATTTATACATTCAAAGGTTATGTTACTATTCAATTTTTAGGATCATGATTTCTAATGGTTACATTACTATTCCAATAGTCAAGTAATTGTTTTATTGGTATAGCTTCCTTAATTTATATAAATACCACTTATTTCATTCTTAATTTATAAGAATAATGTTTTTATTAGGATATCTATGTGGTGTATTTTTGTATACTATATAACATAATTATAAGAAGGAAAATTTGATTGATGAAATTTTGGGTCGTTACTTAGTAGTTCATGTTCGACATTAGATTTCTTAGTAATAGACTTGTGGGTAATTATGGTACTTGTTCTAGACAAAGTAAATAATTGTTCATTTATAAAATGTATTAATAAAAAACTATATGGTTTTTTCCCTTATATATTCTTGGTTTAATTATATTTATACTTACCATATGACTATTATGTACTCGACATAGTTCACGGTAGGGTGATGTTGTTATGTATATGTATAAACCAAGATGAGATTATGATTCTCGAGGGGTAGTCCTATATGAATATTCTCAAAGAGAATCAATGATCTTGAGGATCCTTATGACATTGAATTTTATGCTTAATATGTGTGAGACCCTAGATTAGGTAATTTGGCATGTGAGTTTTCATGTGATGTTTGAAATGGGAACAAATAGGTATTTCCCATGAGTTGTGACCTATGTGAAATATGATTTATAGGCTATGTGGGAGAACCTAGGGCCAATGAGAATTATATTTGGATAGTGGTGAGCCGAGTTTGATGTTTTTTATTAGACGTGATGTATGAGGGTAACACGAGTGAGAGGTTGTCCTGGGACAATGAGTTCCTTAGAGATGGGAAGTATGAGTAAATGCTTCATGTTTTGATATTAGTTCCCACATGGTACTTCCAAGTATATGGAATAGTCATGGGGATGCCTTGAAGTTTTTTTATGATGAAAACATGAGATGTTTTGATATTGAGGGTTAGTTTTAATGGGTAGGGTAAATAGGATTCTTAAACCTATTGATTTTGGGCATTGTTCCCAAAGTGATAGCGATGAATGATCTTACATGGTCAGATCTAGGAGAGATTGGGATGATTTAGGTTTTGTGATGATATTGAGTGGTGGGTGATCATGTGATATACCTTTTCATGGGTGAGATGCCTCATTTTTTGAGAAAAGTGTCAAGGTTGAGTCTATATAAACAATATTAATAGGACTTTGAGTATAGTCAGTTGTTTAAGATTATGATCATATGTCCAATGAAATAAAACTCATGGAAGCATGTTTCCTATCAAGGTACCGGGGATGGAAGAAGAAGCTTGTGTGATGGGAATTTTACAAAATTTATCATTGAGATGATGAAACTTTTCGTCTTCAAGGATTGAATCTTAGGTATGGTGTTAATGATCCTATGTAAATTAAACAGAGCACTAAAAATAAATAGAAGGTGTACCTTGTTCTGAATCGAAGAGCACACAACTATAGCTCATCACTAGCAATTTTTTCTTTAAGGATCTAAATTCTAACCGCACAAGATCATCCACACACACATTAATAATATGTTTTCTCTATGTTCATAGAATTTTAGGTGTTATCTCAGTGCTCCGATGAATCCTTCGGCATCACGTCTATCACCATGATCCCCTTCCTTCATTCTGTGAAGGTGATCTTGGATCGTACTTTCAGTTGTAGATTTTCTCTCTCTAGGAATCTAGAGGAGACAGAAGCTATCAATTCTGAATTCATGAACATTTCATAGAATGAATCTTTTCTCCTACATATATAGTGGATTTCTCAAAATACTCAGATAGAGTTCCTGGTCCCCATATATCTAATTGCCACTAAATAAGTATAAATAAATAAATATGATGACCAAAAATATGTCATAAATATTATTTATATTTTTTCAAATACCTTTAATATGTGTTAAATATATTATATGATAAAACTCGAGTCATTTAACTCAACTCATCATTACTGCTAATATTAAACGAACCTGGAATATTAAAATAATATTCGTTTGAATAATATTATTCTTTATAGTTACTTAAACAATTGTAAATACTTTTAATAAATAAATTCAAGCTAATTATTTGTAACTTTAATAATAAGGAATTTATTTATTCATCGATGATCGATGACTTAGAAATATCTCAGACCCTGTGGTGGGGTCCACCATTTATAATATTTTGATTCACCATAATATGGAAGATTATTAAATATGCTACTGTGTATGACCTCTAGGACCTTCTCTCGATAGTAGTGAATACTATCCACAGATCAAAAGTGGATTCAAGCAACTAATCAAGTCCCCTAAAGAGATAATGAATAGTCACTACAATGAATACCAACCTATTAATATACATTGTGTAATATAAACTCTTTGTATTTAAATATCTCATATATCATCATTCACACTTGTGTTATCATCCTTTCTTTCATTATTGTTTGTTGATCTAGCTGAATTTATTTACCCTCAACTTCCTTTTCCATGGACTTATAAAGGTACTACCACCCTTTTCAACTAGACCCGAGATATATTACTTCCTCAACCCAGAAGTGAAAAAATATTTCTTAAATATTCAACTAATTCCATACCACCAAGGAAGCACCCAACACAAGTTAACTCTACATGATTTCATTATCATGGTTCTTTTATAGAATCAAAGTATGCAATCAAATTGAACACATTGATAATGATCTCAACATAGGAGAGCAAAACATATGTTTTTAGACAGGAAAAACCAATGAATAATAAAATATGTGGTGTTCCTATTGGAAGGAATGTCCTCATGATCTCACCTATTAGAGATCACCAAGTGACAGCATCATGAGAAGATGTCTCAATGCTTATGATCCCCCACCACCTGATATTCATACATAAACTATGTCCAGTCATTATGATTTCTCTAGACCATTGGACCATTGATTAAGATTATTTTCATAGTATCTAAAGGTTCTAATTATAACTTGGTATCTTTGATAACATTTTTATATGACAACTAATATATGGAAATTACCATTTAAATAGTGGATGTGGAAATTTCTACACTATAATGATAATGGTACATCATGTACAAATAATTGTATGCATGATATGGTAATCAAAAAGTACTAATAAATATGGGCCTAGGGAAAACACTATTACAACACTCCCACTTACACTAGATCTAACTTCCTAACCATCATTTTTATCTCCCACATGATGAAGATCATGTTTTTGTGGAGTCGTGACTTTAGTTTAAGGTTCTTCCACATTTCTATTGTGTTTCCATTTTTCTATGTGCAACCTCATCTCATTGAGTGAAACGTCCCAAGAGATGTTATCCCCAAGTATATCCCTATTCTCTATTTTCATAACTTGACATCTTGGCTAGTACCAAAAATAGAATTATCATAATGATAAAACATTACATAATAGTTATGATTCTATGAATTGGAACAAATCACTACATTTAATAATTACTTCTTAGCTGCCTCAGAAGCTGCAATGCACTTGGAATTTGTAGGAATGGCTACCGCTGGCTTGCATGAGATTTCCTCGCTCATTCACTTAGCTTGACTGTGATATTAGATGAAATTTATCTAAGTAAAACAAGTTTGTGTCCCTTCATAACTAGTATCTCTTCCTCTCAACTTACCAGGTACATATCCTTTATACTTTCTCTAGTAGTATTATATTTTTTCTGACTTCTTCCCTTGTAGTTCTCCTGGATATAACCGACATTTTCCGCATATCTTGGAAATATCAATTCTAGTACATATCATGGAATATGTGATTGATCCATTGTAGAAGCATATAGAATTCAACTCCCCATTTTAATCTCCTCATATTCCTATGCATGTCTTCTTGGAGAGATATATTCCATTTGGCGTTGGTAACAATTATCTATCATATTGTTCATACTTGTATTTTTCAATACAATGTATATATATATATATATATGATTGATTAGGTCAAATAAATTGTATGTTTTGAATCAACAAATCCTATTCCCTAGAACATAGGTTTCTACAATAATTCAACCTCGGGAGAGATTCATTTCACCCTGGGCTTAACTAAATGTAAGACGAATAGATGTTTTCCATAATTTACCAAATATATTATACTTTCAAAAATAGTGGAACTCACACTAACCTCGGGTAGACATATGGAAATGATTCATTCCAAATTAATATACTATGATCTGGTTTTGTACTTTAATCTTGAACTATACTTCAGTAACTTTCACCCCTTATTAGAATTGTGTGATGCTACCATACCTTTCTAGTTATTTCATATAGACATTTTCAAAGGTTGATGGTATTGACATAAAATTCATAATGAAAATGATCATAGAAATTTTATATAAAAATTAAAATTGTAATAGATTTAGGCATAATGAAATGGTATTACCAATTGATCCTTATTCATACCACACTTGTACCATCCATGAATTGCTTCACATTAATACCCACTATAGTATTCATAATGATAATCCTCATGTACTCTCATATATGAAATCCATTATTTAATTGTTATTGACCTTGTCAATTTTAGATAATTTCTATATACTTCTTACTTGTAGGAAATATTATTCTCACTGAATAATATACCACTGGTTGTGGTGAATATAGTACCATCACCATGGTTTTATCCTTCCAACATAGTTAGTGTATCTTGAACATTTATTTTCCACACCTCATGTGGAACTTGTTCCTATGTCAACTGTTTTTCAATATCTTAGGGTTGACTAAAGCCAATTCAATCTTTCTCCAACTTACTCAAGAAGAGATGGGCACCATTTTATAGAAATTTTCTATAAATTGACTATATATTTTAAATCATAGTAATTTTAGTAATATCTTAAGAAAAAATTATGATAATTACATTAGATAAACTTTGTGTTTTTGTTGACAAATGGTTATTTATATCCTTAACACATGCATTGCATCGAAACACATGTTCTTATAAAATTATGGATTTTCATCATACTATATATTATGTGATATCCATTAGTTATTATAATTTTCATATGTTTATGGGATAGTGTTGTTATTTTTGAAGCATGTTTTGAAGTATAATGGGTGTTTCTGTAGTGATTATTAGCCTCGGTAGGAATATTTCGTTTACTAACATCATGTCTCTGATGTGTATAAGGAAATATTAATTTAGGAAATAATTTGTGCCACATTTTTTTTGACCAATGTTAACATGTAATAATCAACATTGATCCCCCATATTAACATCAATTTTTTGATGTAGATATGGTAATATGTGTTCAGGAATTAATCCACAATACATTATAATGATCGATGAATTTTTTGTCAAGATATTCTTAATCATACCATCTTGAAGAAATTCATATATTCTATACATGCAAATATCACACTTCACTTTTTTATTCTTTATTAAACAGAAAAAGGAAT
Organism: Viscum album; assembly: GCA_963277665.1. Classification (NCBI taxonomy): domain Eukaryota; kingdom Viridiplantae; phylum Streptophyta; class Magnoliopsida; order Santalales; family Viscaceae; genus Viscum; species Viscum album. The sequence continues at coordinate 4,824,935 of OY728165.1, forward strand.
CTAATGAAGTATGCTTACCACTATCTTTCCCTTTCAAAATTTCACACACTCTAGCCAAACTAATTCTGAACGCTTTGTGGCATACCTTTGTTCATAAAGAGTTATTTTCCAAAACTAATTAACTATATATGGTGATATTGAAAAAAAAAATTGTCTCCACTGATTCAAAATACCATACAGAGTATATAATTGATGTCTACTTTTAGTTTTACATGACAAATAATCATTTTTCCACAACTGGTTATATGAGTCTTTCATTTTATATTCATTGTGTATTTTCTATAATTCAAGTATCATAGAACTATCGGTTAAGTATGAGACACCACAAACAACATTCATTCCATAAATTGGAAAACTGTCTCATTGTGTCTGATGGAAAAGTGAAATCAATGTTTTTGTTATAATCAAAAAAATTCTACTTGAATCATTAAACTTCACAATATAGAAGTCGTGTAATTCCACCATGGACTTAGGAACCACCCTTTCTCAGCTACATGAAGAATACACCTTAATTCTTATAATGTTTCTATACTTAATTGGTTACTTTATTTCTATACACATATGTGATAGACATGTTTTATTTAACACCCAAAAAGTATGTTAGAAAAAATACTTCTAATCGATGAATATAATTGAAGAATAGGTGATTGATTGATTCTTTAATTTAGATAATTGCGATTAAACTTCCATGGATTTATTTAACGATATGTGAAGAAAATAACCTCATTTTTAATACCTATTTCATTAAAGGATGATTTAAAGGAACATTTTGAGTTTCTCTTTACATTAGACTTCTTGTGTTGTCTTTCAACTCATTCATCATAAGAACTAAAGATTAATATTTCTTTAATGTTCTTATTTACATGGAGAATGGTGCATTAAAGGTAACATAGTGTTTACTCCATCCAATTTGTTTTGTAATCTCAAAAGAAAAATGATTAATTGGATGAAAATAGTATGCGAAATTAATTTATTAAATGATAATCATCCATATTTATATTTACACATATCTAGTGTAATCATCCCCATATTCATATCTTTCTTCACTTCCTCCTTATAAACTTCTCATAGATGAAAAATCATGTGAAATGATTTATGTCCTGATGTTTGTATCTACAACTCAAATTGTACTTTGATGATATAATTATGAAATAAAATCATATACTACATATATGCGCCTCCTTCAAGAAATTGTACACCCCTTCTTCCTGAGGTGGCTTAACATGTATTGGGGACACAAACGCCTTAAATTTATGATATCATGGTACATTGCACAAATGTATGGACTACACATGGAAATTCATTCTAGTTTAGACATTTATTTTTCCATTATTATCTTATTTTATATTGTGGTATTAGTTTAAATTTTATACAATAATAAAATATAGTAGATTAGTACTTTTATCTTTATTACTCATTTAAAAATTATTTATTAATTAATTAAATCATTAAATGTATCCCACTATTTTATTGGATTTTAGGAACCCTATATACTAGAATTGGAATCCTCTGTCACTTGAGTATTCTAGTGGAAATGATCCTTGAGCCTCTCCTCATAGTCTATTAGTTTTGGATACACCACTACTTGAAGAGTTCAACGTAGGTGTTTAACTGTCCAGCCCCATTAACTCACAGTTCCTTGATCTGTTTAGTTAAGTATCAGCTTCTAAAATAATAATCATTATTTACTCAACCCATGTCTCTAAAGTTGAATCTATCTAAATTTGGATACTTCTTTACTGCCAAATTTAGTTAAGTCAACCCATATCCCTCATACAAACTCCCTAGTAGTAAGATGCACCCTCAACATTGGCTGATGAGAACCTTGAACACTCTATTTTTTTCAAATTCAAATGATAGAATATATTTAACATATTAATATTTCACTGAGGGTTTTTATATTTTTCTTGATTAATGAAATGAATTTATACTAATCCTACTCATACTATGCTTTCACTCTTACAAGTTGTCATTAATTGAAAAACATTCGTTGCTTCTTTTTTTATTTTTCTGTTTATTATTTTTTGTATTTATCTCTATCATGAAAATGCATAAGATAATAAAAAATGTTCCAAGGAAATAAAGTACCCCACTGGTCTTGATCATCTAAAACTGGTTAATCTATTAAAACTTAATAGATCAACCACAACCTAGGGGTGCCATACCAGAGCTGTGGCACTACTATAAAAATTGGTTTTTGCGCCTCTGGGTTCGGGCGACCCCCTTCGGCGGTTTCTATTGATAGTATTACCGACCGCCAAAAGCGGTTTCTAATACTGAAATAAATGGGCGAGATTTTCTCCCGCCCATCATCGCGGTCTTCCTCAAAATCACCGCTGCAACGCCGGTGATGCCCGATGTTGCCCCCCGCCGCCGCCCTGCGACCCTCGGTTACCCCCATCGCCAGATCTCGTTGCCTCCCATAACCACTCCCTCACACGCTGTTGTACCCATATCCATCGGAGAATATTAAGCAGATTGCCTAAATCCTCGACGTTTCACTCGCCCCTCCCTCCGGCCTTCGTAGATCTGCCATGGCCGACGGCACGAGCTTCCAGTCCCTTATCACGCCCATGGGTGTTCCCGCATGTCCGGCGTCGCACCCACCTAGTATCCTGCACACATGAAACCTGGTATTTTTAAAAGGACCTTGAGAGACCGCCATTAGCGGTTGCTATTGGTTTTTACTGACAGAGCAAAAGTGACCACCAAAAGCGGTCGCATGGCGGCCGCTAAAGACCTTTAGCGGCCGCTTTTAGCGGTCGCTATTGGGCTTTATTGTATTAGTCTGGCTTGAATCATGATATAGATTTCCATATCTAGTGTTTTAACTTCTCATCTAGATTTCTCATTAACTTTGCATTGTCTGCGTATTATATCATCCTCACCAAATAGGGGTCCACATTTCTCATCGTCTTTGTCAAAAGTAAAAGTATACTTGCACGCATGTGAGGGGAACTAGGGGTACAATATATAATAGATAAATTTGGATTTGGAACCCATTATACATTTTGAACAGAAACAGATGATAAGAAGATCATCTTAATTATTGAAAATCATCACATGAAATTACAAATAATTAATTAAAACATCCATATGTACACATATTTGGTCGGACCATTACTTTATACTAGTCAGGAAAATTGAATTATAGAGCGATAAAAAATAAACTGTAATAAATTAAGTACAAGGTAATTTAATTAAATTAAATTAATTAATTAAATTAAAATAATTTAATTCTATTTAGTCCCGTAATTAATTTAATTTTATGTTCAATAACTAAATTTAATTAATTTTTCTCAGGTATTAAAATTAATATTTTCAAAACCAAACGTAATTTAACTATAATACTAAAATATAATTAATTAACTTAATTATTTTTGATTATTTAAACCATATCTAATCCTCAAAACCTCACACAAAGCATGTGCATTGATCCTATATCACATGGTTTCCCATTTTTTATCTTCAACCTAAAATTTTAGTATTTAATAATTCAATGTCTGCCTCACCGACAATCCTCCACCACTTAAAACAAAAACCTTATTTTTGTTCTCGGTGTTAACCTGATCTCCTTCTACAATTTATTATTATTGTAAAATAATTATTATTTTCAGTATTATATAACAATAATAACAATATTGGTGGAAATAATGAAAAATAAGTGCAATTTTTCCAATCATTGGTATACTGGATTCTGATCGGAGCCTAACCAGAATTAAATGGTCACCCTAAAATACACTAAAAAATATTTTAAAAGCATATATATATGATGTTCTTCAGTTTTAATATATGAACAAAATCCACAAAATATTTATATCAAAAATTACAGATCATTATATCTTTACTATATGATATTGGATCAACGCCCAATTTTCATTGATGGGACTGAATCATATCCCTATACTCTAATTTCATCTAATTTAATGTTCTTGTCTTAGGAAATTCATGGAATTTTTCTGATACCAATTAAAGGTACCGGGGATGGTAGCAGAGGCTAGTGGGATGGGAATTTTAAAAAAATATCCCCAAGACAATAGAACCTGTCATATCTTGAGATATGATCCTCAGTACAGTCCCAAGGATTTCACATGAATTAAACAAATCATGAAAAATAAATACAACATGTACCTTGTTTTGAATCATATCATGCAAGACTAAAGCTCGTTGATGATGATCATTTCTTGAAGGATATGAAGCAAAAGAAAGATATATATCATCCACACACACTTCAAGAATCTTCATACTCCCCATTTGTTGAATTATGGGTGCTAGTTTGGAGATCCGATAAATCCTTTTGTATCCTATCAATTTCCACAATCCCCTTCCCTTGATCCCTGAATGAGATCTTGGATCATACAGTCAGTTTGAGCTTTTCTCTCTTTCAAAATTGGGAGGAGACCGAATCTCTCAATTTTGAATTCATGAACAATTAATGGAATTAAGCTTCTCTCCTACATATATAGTTTGTTTCTAAAAATATACGGATAGGGTTATTAGACATTTTATATTTAATTTCTGATAAATAATTAAAAATAAATAATTATGATGAACTAAACTGTGTCATAAGTATTATTAATATTTTATCACATACCTGTAATATATGTTAAATATATTATGTGATAAAATCTGAGTCATCTGACTCTACTCATCAATCCCACTAATATTAGACAAACTTGGAATATTATAATAATATTTGTTCGAATAATATTATTCTTCATATTTAATTAAAAACTTGTAAATACTTTTAATAAATTTATTCAACCTAATTATTTTTAACTTGAATAATAATGAATTTATTTTTTTATCAATGATCGATGACTTGGACAACTCTCAGACCTTGTGGTGGGTCCCACTATGTCCAATATGCCTATTCACCAAAATAGGGAAGATATTTGAATAAGCTATTCTATGTGACCCTCTAGGCCCTTATGTTGATAGCAGTTAATAGTATTTATAGACCAAGAGCAGATTCTAGCAACCCATAAAGGCCCCTAAAGAGATAAGGAACATTAATAGTAATGAAAACCAACCTACAAACATGTGTTGTGTAATATAATATCTCTATCTTTAAATATATCATAAATAGGGATGCACACTTGTGTCATCATCCATTCTTTCATTATTGTTTTTTGATCTAACTAGATGGATTTACCATAGAATTCCTTGGACATGGACTTATGAAGGTACTACCTTCCTGATCAACCAGGCTTGAGATATATTACTTCTACAACCTGGAAGCGAAAAATCCTTTCTTGACCATTCAACCACTATCATACCACCAATGATGCACCCCATAAAAGCTACCTCACCATGATTTCATTATCATGGTTTTTACCTTGCATGAAGGTACGCGATCAAATGACACACATTGATAATGATCACAAGTTAGGATACCGATCCACAATTCTATAGATAGAAACAACCAATGACACCTGAAACATGTGGTGTTCCTATTGGAGGGTCTATCCCCATGACCTCACCTACCATAAATCACCAAGTGAAAACATCATGAGAAGAATAATCAATATTTTTGATCCCCAAACACCAGATAGTCAGACATCAACTATGTCCATTCAGTATGATGTATCTAGATCATAGTACCTTTGTGTAATATTAATTTCATCGTATCTTGAGGTTCTCATTATATCCTAGGATATGCTATAAACTTTTGATACAATAAATAATTTATTAACATTACATTTAAATAGTGGATGAATAAATTTATACACTATAATAGTAAGAGTATATAATTTATAACTAAATGTATGCATGATATGGTAATAGAAAAATTACTGATAAAGTTGGGTCTAGAGAACCCACTATTTCAACATCTTGGTATATGATTTTATGTCCAAAGTGAATACACCTATTATGTTTGGATGAGACCATAGTTTTATATGTTGGTTATGTTTGGTGACATTGAATTGTGAATCCATGAGTAACCATGTGTGGGTCTGGGGATGATGGAATCAATTGGATTCCTATAGTCATAATTACTCTAATGTTTGGTCAGAATGAATGACGTACCAATGTGGTGAGATATGAAATTAGATATGGATCGAGTGTGGTGGAACTGTTGATCTAAATTGGACCTTGATAGATATTTAATGAGTTTACAGTGGATGAGTGTGGCTTGGGTGGAGTGACATGCATGTGATAATGAGACTAGTTGAGGTTATGCTCAAGGTGCAACATAAGGGAAGTTATTTGGCTAGGATCACACTATTGGGAATTTGATGTTTTTCATTGGTTCTACAGTATGATTTATACCACCTTGTCCAGTTATTACATGTTGTAATATATATATTGTGGGTCGCAGAGTTAAAACCCTCAAGTTGGTATAGTCATGAGAGTAACAGGACCAATTGTTGGATTGTCGTGGTGGGCTTTGGAAGTCAAGGTGTAGATGAATTCAGTTTTTTCTGATTTCATAGCTAATACAATATTTGATTTTTGATTGTAGTAATATATGTATCCCATGTGTTATCATCAGGATCCTTATGATTTGGATATGATCTAAGGGTGAGTTGAACTAGTGTTGTATTGTTTTTTGGGGTGAGAGTGGTAACACCCAGGACTCAAAATCCCTAATCTGAGGCCATAAACACATACTATACATACTAACTTTGATACAAACTATAGATTCTTAAACATAATTATTACCATAATTACATGATTTGATGTAAATATTTCATTATATATATTCTTGAGATCTTTCAACTTTGTATATTTAGAGAATTAGTAAAAATATTAAACTAATAAATCCATATGTATTTCTCTACAAATGGAAAAAAAATCCACTTTATAAGAAACAAATTAATCTATAACAAGTTCTCAACATCTCCCACACATCTTCAACACATTCTATTCCTCTAGTCATATCATTTGCAATACTTTTTTAATAATCTAGATAAATGGAAACAAAACAAGTGGTGAGTTAAAATTCCCAGTAAGATAAAATGTTAAACTGATGCAATCATGGAATAAACATAGAATAAATATTATATAAGAAAAAAAATTAATCCTCATAATATAATAATAAATTAAAACTAAGAGTATAATATATCCATGTAAGATAGTGAAAATAAATAAACTATATGGATAACCATAACTGAATTCGTGGTGGGGGATGCATAATGGAGGACATCGTGATCTTACAATCTTGGCCTATTCCAAGTCATCATTCTTTCTATAAAGACCATAGTCAATAAATATTTCAGAATTAGTTTGGGATAAAACAAAAACCCAAACTTTTTTCACTCATGATATCTACCAATTCATTAAGGGGATATATAATATCAGGGACCTCCCATCACTTGATTAATTCTAATGTATTAATCAGATGATATAATGAGTAAACAATATATAATTAACTTTTCCAATAATCAATAGCATTATAATAACAATATAAAGAATTAAAAAAAATTCCCCATGTCAATAGAAGGGACAATATGATCATAACCCATCCAAAAAAGGAAGTTGGATGGTTAAACAATACATAGCCACATTTCCTGAGTAATTAATAAAAATACATATCGAAATAAAAAATGTATGGATTTTCAATAGTTCCTTAACCAAAAAATATAATAGGTTACTATGTAAGCATTGATTAAGAAAAAACTGTATATAGTAATGAAATATGGTTATGTAAATAATTTTCCCAATAAATCGATGTATGGAATCTTAGTGAACTATCTTTAATCAATGGAATGGAAAATAGGGTATTCACAAATAAAAGGTATTGTAAGAATAGTAATTCTTATTTACATTGGATATTTAGAAAATATAAAGGTAGTGATGGATCATATCTTTGATTAAAAATAATATTACATAAACTATATATAGAAATAAGGTTGATATTTGAAAAATAATATATCCCTAGTGTAATAAAGGAAACTAAAAAACATGCTGACATAGATGAAAAATAGCCTTGGAAAAGAATGTTTTGATTGGTGTCACACAAGAAGTGATCAAGAATTAAATTTTTTGAGACTATGAGTTAAATCGAAAAACATATAAATATATTTATTTAGTTATTTATTTTTTAGATAATAATTCATGTAATTGTTGAAGCTTTTTTCCGTCATAGAGTCTAAAGGATTGTAAAGGGAAATACCTTGAACCCAAAATGATCCATCCTTTGAAGAAACATCAAAAAATTGACAAAGGCATGAACCAAGATTCAAATTCACTTGGGTCGTGCAAGTTCAACTTAGGTCGCGCAAGTATACTAGCGCACCACCTATTGGTTGCGCAGGTGACTTGCGCGCCGCCTGTTGGTCGCGCAGGTGACTTGCGCGCCTTCTTTGAAATTCGCTCAGGGTCTTCTCTAGCCAATAAATACCCCCTGTGGGCCCACCATTTCAGGAACGAAAAATTCCAGAAACTCATATTTGAGATCCCGGCACCCTAGTCTCTTCTCAAAGCTTCCGAACACTTCTAAGGTAATTTCAGACCTAGAACGGAAGATCTTAAGAGGGGGAGGCCTAAGTGTTGAAACTCATCAACACTTGCGCGCCTAGGTGGCCATCCCTCAAGGGAAATGGCCACACTTGCGCGCCGCCTTACCCCTTCTACATAACTTTCCCGCCTCTCTTCTGGAAGTCTCTAGGGGTAGTACTAAGGGCTTGAACCAAGCCTCGCCCAAGTTACTTGCACGACCAGGACTTGCGCGCTCACGCAGTACTTGCTCGCCCACGCAGTACTTGTGCTCCCCTCTCTTTTTGGGTGCCCTTCCTTCCCATTTCACCCCTCTTACACCTATCCACCTCTTATAACAACCCATACTTTACATACATGGTTAATAATTCAAAATTAAAGCACACTTATTACAACATATAACAAAACCAGGAAAGGACCGTATAGGTATAGAGTCTTTAGAAACTAGGAAACATAAACAACTAGTTCATAAAGCATCTACTTTGCCTCCCATTTATTTCATCATATCTAGAGTCACTTTTTGGAATATCCTAATTAATAACCTTCTTCCTGACCTGGGGAAATAAAACATACAAAAGGGTGAGCTCAAATGCTCAGTAAGGGTAAACAAAAGAAATATCAATCACATCAAAATAAAAACATAACATTTTGGAAATATTACCCTGCAAAAGAGATCATAATTTCATAACATGGGATAAATCATGGTAGTGAAATGTAATCCCAATAATCATAACATAAAACATGAAACTTTTTTTCATGCACACATAATCATAGAGAATCATTTCTTATTAGTCAAGACTTATTGCCAAGACTATCTTAGTGGACAAAGTCCATTTCTGAACCTAGTTCACTCCTCGTTTCAGTCCTATTTTACTGAACCGGTTTAACCTGCCGTTCCAGCCATGTCTATCTCATGAGATATGAAAATATTTACCCAATTCATTGGAGGGAGATATAGGTCCCACCCATCTCATAATGATACCATTCTTATGTGTGCCACAAAATCATAAATCATGCATCATTTCATAACTCATGTAATAAAAATGGGATTCTTAAACAACATGACATCATAAAACAATTCATATAAGATAAAAGAATTCATAAAAATAATTCAATCACAACATAATCAAATTAATGTAATAATAGGGATAGAAACAGAACCCTATATTATCTTATATGGAAAATAATTTTGATAAAACACTTGAACTCCATTCTTTAGGAAAATATCCTTTCTACTTCAAAAACATTTTCCTTTCTTTACATGTCATAAAATTTTAAACTAAAATAAGTTGATTAAAAATAAACTTGAAAACTTGTAAAGGAGGCTTCTTTGAAATAATTTTTTAAAAATCCTTTCATGTCGTATAAGTTAAAAAACATTCTTCTCGTACTTTTGTCGGAAAAGTCAAAAAGTACCTCGTACGAAAAATGACAAAAGATTCCTTTAATATCTTTTACTAAAAACTCACCAAAGGGTAAAATTGGATATAAAATATTGTAGAATGATATAAATATTATATATTTAGGAAACATGTATGTGGATGATAAATATTCCCTAGTAAATTCTGAAGTATAAACAATCTTGGATAAAAATTGAGATTGCGAGATTTTCCCTTACCTTAGGTCCGATTTTCTTCGTAAGTGTCCGAACCTCCTGTATAATGATTTAAATAATGTTATTGACTTATTCCAGAATTATAATTATTTTTATGATATCATATATGGTCATATTCTTAGCTTCTTATTAGTAATATTTCATTACTACTTGTTATTCGGGTGTTTATTACTTCTTGTTCTTATAAGTGTTTTGTCGAATAAATTCTTATTTTTCTTTTTAGGTTATAGATACCTCATTTCCAGAATGTTATTAGTGTAATATATATCATATTCATTCATTCAATTCATTTATATAATCATTATGCAATGAAGATCATGAAGAACGAGTCGCACCACATCGTGGAGACGGTATTCCGTACGTATGCACGAGCGATGATATCGTTCCAATGATCGTGGAATTGTATTGGAGTGTATATATACTATTTCAGAATCAATATAACTTTACAATAATCATATATAGTCATTATTTACACCATTATAACTATCCAAGTAAGGTGGTGTTTGAAAATAGATTACACCACGACGTGGAGACGGTATTCCATACGTACGCACGCGCGGTGATTTCGTTTTCCGTAGGATGGATAGATGGTGAAATAGGGTTGTTTAATACTTATAATAAAATATCAGTATATTAGTGATATTTATGTTATTAATTCATAATTAAAAAACTAAATAAGAAGAATCGGAAGAAGAAATAAAGTTGAAAGAATCAGTAACGGACATTACCTCTTCTTTGAAGCGCCTCTTTGAGATCTCCTATTAGGGCACTAAAATTGGTCTTTGAAGAAGACCATGACCTCTAGGATGTCTCTAGGGAAGTTTATAGGAGAAAGTGGTCGGGGTTGGCTGAGCTTGAAGGCTCAAAGTGGTGTGAGGAAGAGGGGGAGGAGGTTCCCTTTTATAAGGGAGGAGAGAGGCTCCTTTGGAAAAACTAAAAATATTATTTTATTATAAAGCCAAATTCGGTTTTAAATAGCTCTAAATTGATTTATTTCGAAGCTAAGGTGGGTATGGGTCGAAATCATCTCATCCAATAGAATTTAGACAAGTTTATGTTCCTATTTTAACCTTATTATTTATATTTAACTTTAAGTTAGATAATTTTACTTTTACATTGTCTTTTAGTGTTCTTACACTATAAGGTTAATAAACTTACTATAAAAAGCCAAAAGAACCCCAAGTTGTTTATTATTAATATATATAACCTTATCTAAGTCATTTGGCCAAACCATAGATTTTTAGAACTAAACTAATAATTAATAATATAATATTTGTTTTAAAAACTATTTTATGTCAATTTTGAAACTATTTAGTAATTGATTTTTGAGAAAATCATAAAAGAATTATTAGTTTAAAAAAAGTTAATTAAATAAATACTAACATGTCATATTAACCTAGAAAATTATTTTAATTCATAAAAAGTCTCAAATTACATTTATTTGGGGATTTATAACATCAATTATGTCAATATTTCATTAATAAGATAATTACTTCATCATCTTTGTGTCATAAATAAATTAAATTATTTAATGTCTAAAAATTACAAATAAAATACCATTATGTAGGAAATCTTTTTATCTTTCTAATTAATATTTATAGTCGAATTTATCTTATGTATAACCCTATATTAAAAATTATTTAGTTATTAAACTTTGATTTTAACTATTTTAACCCTTCATTAAATAAATTGATAATAAATGTCTTAATCTAATACAAGTGGGCCTAAATGGTCATATTTTATTTCTAAGGTTGTTTTTGGTCGAATTACACTTATCCAATAGAATTATTTCATGTGTTATGGAAATAATAATATCATTTTTACCCTTAATTACCCTATTTACTTTTAACCGTGGTAAAAAAAAGTAAAAAATTACTATTCACCAAAAATTATTTTCATCTCATTGAACCACATTTTAGTCCTTGATATTAACTATGTCTCTCGGATTTTCGAAATTCCACTCACAGAATCGGTAAAATTAAGTTTTTTGAAAAATTCAGTTTTTTTATCTACCACTTAGTGGTTTCACTATTCATCAAAAAATGAAAGTTTCCAGAAAAATACCAAAAAATAGGCCTAAGATATATTTGATATTGTGAATTAAAAATGATGTTTATTTTACCAAATTCAAAACATATCAATTACATTAACTAATTTAAAAATTATTCCAGTCGTCAAAACAAATATCGTGTTTTTAAAAGATAATAACTATCAAAAGATTGACACTTGTTTATGTCTGGTTTAAATGTGAAATTACATCCACTGAACAACATTGCATTAATTTGTAAAAATATATTCTAAATATACTTTAAAACCACTCAAATTAAAAATTCATCACTATTAATTATTTCGATTAAAAAACTTGTTTTTAATTAAAATTTAGTAATGTTCACTATTTATCAGAATATGAAAGTTATCCGAAAAGTACCAAAATTTCACCCTAAGCTAATTTCGATATTCCGAATCCAAAAATGAAGTCCATTTTGAAAAATAAAATTTACAGAATTTCAAAAATTGGTTATTACTATTCATAACGGCTAGTTTTAATAATATTTTAATAGCATATCGTTGTTTAGTGAAACTCGGTATTGCGTACGACCCAAGCAATTGAGGAAGGCCGCAGTTGCATGTAAAGAAAGACAAGCTAGTGTTGTTTGTAGTGAAAGATTTCTTTGATGAATTATATAACATAAAAACAAAATATTTCTCATAAAAGTCTCGGGTGTTACATTCTACCCCCCTTAAAATGAATTTCTCCCTTGAAATTCGTCACATTGTAACAAAAAGATGAGGATACCTCTCCCTCATCATATCCTCAAGCTCCCACGTAGCTTCTTCTAATTGGTGGTTCCTCCATAAAACTTTCACCAAGCGAGTGGTCTTGTTCCGTAGGACTTTTTCGCTACGATCCAGAATCTCTATTGGTTGTTCTTCATAAGAAAGATCTTGCTCCAGCGGTATAACTTCTGAGCTGAGTACATGTGAAGGATTAGGTATGTACTTTCTCAGAAGAGATACATGGAACACATCGTGAACTTGAGAGAGATTCGGTGGAAGCACCAATTGGTAAGCTACCTTCCCAACATGATCCAGTATTTCGAAAGGACCGATATATCTAGGGCTCAACTTCCCCTTCTTTCCAAATCTCATGACCCTCTTCCAGGGAGATATTCGTAAGAACACTTTATCACCCACTTCAAACTCTAGGTCTTTTCTTCAGTTGTCGGCATAACTTTTTTGTCGACTCTGAGCTGCTCTTATGTGTTGTTGAATAGATCTGACCTTTTCTGCCATCTCATCAACAAGATCAGGTCCTAATAGCTTTCTTTCCCCAACTTCATCCCAGCAAGATGGAGTCCTACATTTCTTTCCATAGAGAGATTCATAAGGATCCATCTGAATACTGGAGTGAAAGATATTATTATAAGAAAATTCCACCAAAGGTAGGTGTTGATCCCAACCACCTTTGAAATCCATAGAGCAAGCTCTCAACATATCTTCTAGAGTTTGAATTGTTCTCTCAGACTGACCGTCTGTCTGAGGATGATAAGCAATGCTGAAACTCAACTCTGTATCCAGAGTATACTGAAGACTTCTCCAGAACATTGAGGTAAACCTCGGATCCCGATCAGATATAATATAAAGTGGTACTCCATGAAATCTTACCACTTCCTTTACATATATACTGGAAAGTTGATCCATAGATAAATCCTCTCTAATAGCAATGAAGTGTGCAGACTTTGTAAGACGATCAACTATGACCCAGATAGCATTATTGCCTTTGGATGTTTTAGGATGTCCTGTGACAAATTCCATAGTGATGTTTTCCCATTTCCATTCGGGTATGGGTAATGGTTGTAACATCCCCTTAGACTTCTGTCTCTCAGCTTTAACTTGCTGACAAACCAAGCATCGAGAGACATATTCAGCAACATCTCTTTTCATTCCATCCCACCAGAAGTACTCTTTCAGGTCCCTATACATCTTCGTGCTTCCAGGATGAAGAGAGAATGAAGAACTATGAGCCTCATCCAGCAGCACCTTCTTTAATTCTAGAATGGGAGGAACACAAACCCGATTCCTGAACTTTATTATCCCATCACAATCAAGGTTGAATTCAGGAACATTTCTCACCTTCTTTTGTAACTCGACATCCTCTTTCTATACCTCTTGAATCCTAACATGTATAGATGGTTGAACATTCATTTGAGAAAGATAAGATTTCTCCCCTTCCATTAAAATTCCAAGATCCATCCTTTGTAAATCCATAAATATTGGATCTTTTGTGATCCTCGTCATGGATAACTTAGCATGGTCTTGTTGACTTAATGCATCTTCCATCTTGTTTGCTTTCCTAGGGTGGTCATGAATTGAGCAGTCGTAATCCTTAATCAGTTCCAACCATCTTCTTTGGCACATATTCAGCTCCTTTTGTGTGAAAATATACTTTAAACTTTTATGATCAGTAAACATATCCCACATTTCTCCATAAAGATAATTCCTCCCAATATTTAATGCAAATATTACCGCAGCTAACTCCAAATCATGAGTTGGGTAATTTTGCTCATGTATTTTCAACTGTCATGAGGCATAAGTTATCACCATATCATTTTGCATAAGAACATACCCCAATCCCTTCTTGGATGCATCACTGTAGATCACAAACATTTCTCCACTACAAGGCAGTGTGAGCACAGGTGCACTGGATAACCTTCTTTTCAACTCCTTGAAATTCTCTTCGTATTCCTCCATCCAAACAAACTTAACTCCTTTCCAAGTCAACCTGGTGAGTAGATTAGATAATCGTGAAAAATCTTTCACAAAACGTCAATAATATCCATCCAAACCAAGAAAACGTTGGATCTCAGTTACTGTTGTTGGTCTTGACCATCTTTCGATAACCTCTGTTTTTGCTGGATCCACAGATATCCCCTCTTTTGAGATTATGTGACCCAAAAATGCAATTTTTTTAAGCCAAAATTCACACTTGGTAAATTTGGCATAAATCTTCTCCTTTCTCAGGGTCTTCAATATAATTCTCAAGTGATCTTCATGTTCTTCCTTCCTCTTTGAATATACAAGAATATCATCTATAAAGACTACCACAAACTGATCAAGATAGTCTCTAAAGACTCTATTCATTAGATCCATGAAGATAGTAGGGGAATTAGTAAGACCAAATGGCATCACAATAAATTCAAAGTGTCCATACCTTGTATGGAAAGTCGTCTTTGGTATATCCTCACTTTTGACCCTTAATTGATGATACCCTGAACGAAGATCAATCTTGGAAAAGTATTGAGCTCCACGTAGTTAGTCAAATATGTCATAAATGTGTGGGAGGGGATATTTGTTCTTGATAGTGATCTTGTTAAGTTCTCGATAATCAATGTAGAGTCTCATTGATCCATCTTTTTTTTCTTAACAAACAGAACAGGTGCTCCCCAAGGTGATGTACTAGGGCGTATGAATCCCTTATCAACATTCTCTTGGAGTTGCTTCTTCAATTCCTACAACTCAATTGGGGCCATTCTATAAGGTGTCTTTGAAATAGGCAAAGCACCCGGTATGAGTTCTATTGAAAACTCAACTTCACGATTTGGTGGAAGACCCGGTAATTCCTCCGGAAAGACATCATCAAACTCCCATACAATGGGAATATTCTTAATTGTGATTTTCTCACCAACCATTTGAGATAAATAACCTTCATTCAGTGGAATCAAAACCCATAAGATGGAAGAAATTTCCACTTGAAGGTTATGTTCATCCTTGCATCGATATACGATCATAGATTGATCTGGAATATGAAATGTGACTTCCCTTCTTTGGAAATTGATATGAGCTCCATATAAAGAAATCCAATCCATGCCAAGAATCACATCAAATTCCACTATAGGAAGGATCACAAGATTTTCAGGAAGTAATTTCCCACAAACTTCAATCGGGGAAGAATTATAAACTTTTGATGCGACTGTTGTTCCATTAGGGGTTGTCATAGCTAACTCAAAATCTAATTTTTGAGGTAATACGGTGATACTATTAGAAAATTCTTCAGAAATAAAAGAGTGGGTGGATCCAGAATCAAATAAAACATTTTCTACTTTAGAGTGGATGGTAAGTGTACCTTTCACCACATCGTTATCGTACTCCACATCGCTAATAGAAATTGCATGTGACTTTCCTTTGTCTTTAGCCTTATGATTTTTTTGATGTCGATCATCATAAACAACCCTTGGATAAGGCATTTATTGGCATAATGCCCCATATCCTTGCACTTGAAACATTGAAGTGTAGTAGGTTCATTCTGTGTGTCCCTTCCTTTGTTTGCAGCATTAGACATCTTCTTCCCATCATTGCGGCATTCAAATGCCCGATGACCTTCCTTTACACATTTTAAACATTTACTTGTCCCTTTAAGACAAATCCCTCCATGTTTCTTTCCACACTTTGATCATAAGGGAAAGCTCATCTTCTTTTCAGTGTGCTCTTTATATTTTCCTTTGAATTCCATTTTCCTCTTCTTATCAAACCCATATGACCGATGGGTTACTCCAATCTCCATCTCAAATTTGAGAGCACATCGAACGATTTCCTCATAGCTATTGAAGTCCCTTATGGATAAGTCCCTTCGAAGACTTGGTTTTAAGCCCCTAAAGAATCAATCAATCTTACTCTCAGGTTGGATAATAATACCAGAAGCGTACCTTTCAAGTCATGTAAAATTTTCTTCATAGGTACCAACAGATTCATCATCCTTTTTATTCAGTTCAATAAACTCTTTCTCTATCTTTGTTCAGAGAATACGAGGGAAGTACTTATTGAAAAAAAGTTCTTGAACTCGTCCCATTCCATGAACTCAATTTCTTCCCTTTGCCTCGTATTCTTAATAAGATTCCACCATTGATCAGCATCTCCTTCCAAACGATACACTACTAGGATGACTTTATCATGTTCAGAACATTGAAGAACTGAAAATATCTTTTTAGTAGTACCAATCCATTGTTCAGCAACTAATGGATCAGTAGACCCGCTGAAAGAATGTGGACGCTGCCTCATGAAGGATTCAACAGAATGTTGCTCCTTCCTTTGCTCATTTGGAAGTCATGTATGATTCATAGCTTGAGAAAGTTGTGTGAGCATGGCTAAAATATTTTTCATTCCATCTCCCATAACATTTGGTTGCTCAGGGGGACAATCATTGCATTGCCCGTCGCATTCCGCATTAACACGATTCCTTCGGGCTCCAGCCATTGACTAAAACCAAGAAGAATAGTGTGAGAAACACTGATTATAATAGTAAAACCACATAATCAAGAATAAAATTTCACACTTAAGGTCTTATCCTAGGTTATTCATGGTCATTTCTAAGACACTAAGATTGTGTTCTGTGCTTATAATTATCCTTAGGGTTCTTACTAAGGCTTTCACATCCTAGTTTCCAAAGGTTGACTATACCTTTCCTCTGATACCAACTATAACAACCCATACTTTACATACATGGTTAATACTTTAAAATTGAAGCACACTTATTACAACATATATCAAAACCAGGAAAAGACCGTATAGGTATAGAGTCTTTAGAAACTAGGAAACATAAACAACTGGTTCATAAAGCATCTACTTTTCCTCCCATTTATTTCATCATATCTAGGATAAAAATTGAGATTGCGAGATTTTCCCTTACCTTAGATTTGATTTGCTTCGTAAGTGTCTGAACCTCCGGTATAATTATTTAAATAATTTTATTGACTTATTCCAGAATCATACTTATTTTTATGATATCATATATGGTCATATTCTTAGCTTCTTATTAGTAATATTTCATTACTACTTGTTATTCGGGTGTTTATTACTTTTTTTTCTTATGCGTGTTTTGTCGAATAAATTCTTATTTTTCTTTTTAGGTTACAGATAACTAATTTCCAGAATGGTATTAGTGTAATATATATCATATTCATTCATTCAATTCATTTATATAATCATTATTCAATGAATATCATGTAGAACGAGTCACATCACATCGTGGAGATGGTATTCCGTACGTACGCACGAGCGATGATATCATTCCCATGATCGTGGAATTGTATTGGAGTGTATATATACTATTTCAGAATCAATATCACTTTAAAATAATCATATATAGTCATTATTTACACCATTATACCCATCCAAGTAAGGTGGTTGTGGAAAATAGATTACACCACAGCGTGGAGACGGTATTCCATACGTACGCATGTGCGGTGATTTCGTTTTTTGTAGGATGGATAGATGGTGAAATAGGGTGGTTTCATACATATAATAACATATCAGTATATGATTGATACTGAAGTTATTAATTCATAATGAAACAAATAAAGAAGAATAAGTGGAAGAAGAAATAAATTTGAAAGAATCAGTAAGGGACATTACCTCTTCTTTGAAGCGCCTCTTTGAGATCTCCTCTTAGGCAACTAAAATTGGTCTTTGAAGAAGACAAGGACCTCTAGGATGTCTCTAGGGAAGTGGAGAGGAGAAAGTGGTAGGGTTTGGCCGATCTTGAAGTCTCCAAGTGGTGTGAGGAAGAGGGGGAGGAGGTGCCCTTTTATAAGGGAGGAGAGGGGCTCCTTCGGAAAAACTAAAATTATTATTTTATTATAAAGACAAATTCGGTTTTAAATAGCTCCAAATTGATTTATTTCGAAGCTAAAGTGGTTATGGGTCTAAATCCTCTCATCCAATAGAATTTAGACAAGTTTAGGTTCCTATTTTAACCTTATCATTTATATTTAACTTTAAGTTAGATAATTTTACTTTTAACGTGTCTTTTTGTGTTCTTACACTATAAGGTTAATAAACTTACTATAACAAGCCAAATGAACCCCAAGTTTTTTATTATTAATATATATAACTTTATCTAAGTTATTTGGCCGAACCTTAGATTTTTAGGAATAAACTAACAATTAATAATATAATATATTTTTTAAACTATTTTATGTTAATTTTGACACTATTTAGTAATTTATTTTTTTGAAAATCATAATAGAATTATTAGTTCGAAAAAAGTTAATTAAATAAATAATAACATGTCATATTAACCTAGAAAATTAGTTTAATTCATAAAAAGTCTCAAATTACATTTATTTGGGTGTTTATAACATAAATTATGTCAATATTTCATTAATAAGATAATTACTGCATCATCTTTGTGTCATAAATAAATTAAATTATTTAATGTCTAAAAATTACAAATAAAATACCATTATATAGGAAATATTTTTAGATTTCTAATTAATATTTATAGTCTAATTTATCTTATGTATAACCCAATATTAAAAATGATTTAGTTGTTAAACTTTGATTTTAACTATTTTAACCCTTCTTTAAATAAATTGATAATAAATGTCCTAATCTAATCCAAGTGGGCCTAAATGGTCATATTTTATTCCTAAGGTTGTTTTTGGTCGAATTACACTTATCCAATAGAATTAGGACATGTGTTAGGGTAATAATAATATCATTTTTACCCTTAATTACCCTATTTACTTTTAACCGTGGTAAAAAAAAAGTAATAAGTTACTATTCACCAAAAATTATTTTCATCTCATTGAACCACATTTTAGTCCTTGATATTAACCGTGTCTCTTGGATTTTTGAAATTCCACTCACAGAAGTGGTAAAATTAAGTTTTATGAAAAATTCAGTTTTTTTAACAACCACTTAGTGGTTTCACTATTCATCAAAAAATGAAAGTTTCCAGAAAAAATACCAAAAATTAGGCCTAAGATATATTTGATATTATTAATTCAAAAATGATGTTTATTTTACCAAATTCAAAACATATCAGTTACATTAACTAATTTAAAAATTAATTCTCGTCGTCAAAACAAATAGCGTGTTTTTAAAAGATAATAACTATCAAAAGATTGACACTTGTTTATGTCTGGTTTAAATGTGAAATTACATCCAAGGAACAACATTGTATTAATTTGTAAATATATATTCTAAATATACTTTAAAACCACTCAAATTAATAATTTATCACTATTAATTATTTTGATTAAAAAAGTTGTTTTTAATTAAAATTTAGTAATTTTCACTATTCATCAGAATATGAAAGTTATCCGAAAAGAACCAAAATTTCACCCTAAACTAATTTCGTTATTCCGAATCCAAAAATGAAGTCCATTTTGAAAAATAAAATTTACAAAATTTCAAAAATTGGTTATTACTATTCATAACGGCTAGTTTTAATAATATTTTAATAGCATATCATTGTTTAGTGAAACTCGGTATTGCGTACGACGCAAGCTATTGAAGAAGGCCGTGGTTGCGTGTAAAGCAAGCGAAGCTAGTGTTGTGTGTAGTGAAAGTTTCCTTTTATGATTTATATAAGATAAAAACAAAATATTTCTCATAAAAGTCTTGGGTTTTACACCTCTCCTCTTCGGGATTAAGCCTTCAGAACTCTCTCCGAATCCATTTATGGCATGATTTATTTGTTGGATTCCTTATCTGAAAGTAATTTTGTGGAACATCTCTCAAAACCTAGTGATTTACACATATTTACATCACTAAAGTTAGAGATTTCATTCATTAAACCTCATCCTTTAAGATGAGAGAATCCTTAACCTGGGACTCCTTTTCAGTAGTAAGCCCCAGTCCAAATTTCTCATTAATTTGGGCATCCTCTTTATGAGTAAGCCCCAAGTCCTCATTTGGGCCTCCTTTTCAAGAGTAAACCCCAATCTTAATTTCTCTTAACTACTCTTAATTTACTTTTGATCTGGGTTTCCTTCTCAAGAGTAAAACCCAATCATAAGTCCCCTCCTAACTTGTGAATCTTCCTTAGGAGTAAGCCCCAATATTAGAGTATCCAAATATCCATAACGTACATATACCTTTATGGACCTTGTTCCTGGATTTCTTCCCTGAAGTAAATCTTAATCTTCATCTATTTTGGGCAGTCATACATACATAAGCCCCACATCATTTCTTATGATTACATCTTTCATGGCACAATTGTCTGGTTTTACCAATACCTCTTGTTTCTCACACCGAGCATGACTCACGTGATCTTAGAGTGTAAAAGTAATTATGACATATTTCTTTGAGCCATCAATCATACATAAACATCATACTTCCTTATTCGAACTACGTGGGTTCTGATTCCTTTTCCAAAATAAAGGATACGTAGGTAGCCCATCTGTGGGTACGATCCCAACTCTAAAATAATCCATGTCCTTCTGAATGACAATAAACTTCAAGTGCCCCACTGAGTGGCATTAAAACCAGCATGGTCATCATAATGACCAAGAGACTTTTATGTATTGAAGGATACCATTGACTAAGAATCTCTAATAAATACAGATGATTCTCTATTAATGAAGAACCTTGAATACATATAAAAGATTATCTAAATTTCCTACATATTTAATCATTGATTGTTAGATCTAAAGAAAAGCTCATTTTATACATGGTAATATAATAAGGATTCACAAACATAACTTAAATATATAAAGAGAGTCCCAGAGTAGACAATAATTCACCTCAAAAAGGTGTGATGAGTCCGACCTCCCATCCTCTCGACCAATGAAAATTCCTAAGCCTCATCAGTCCACAACTAATGAGCGCCTACCTTTGGAAAGTAGGTCCAAATGGATATGGAATCATTGGATGTTTCCGGTTCTACGAACAAACCCGTTAGAAACCAATTGGAACGTTTGAACCTTCAATAAACGAGATCATCCCCAATTCTAGAGGAAACAAAAAATGGTGAACCCGACGTGAATCCTTGACCAAGTTAAAATGATGTTTTACTTATTTGTTAGGCCCCTATTTAAACTCAATGAGAGGGCCAACAGAACAATCAATAACATATGTGCTCATCCAAAAGATGTAGCGGCCGAATTTATCTTGATTATGTTTGTTATATCAAACAAGCACTCTTTTCCAAGATCTCCTGCATTACAAGAATGGATTTTCTTAAGTTCATATCTATGAATACATCTGCTGTGAAAACCTCTGCTGTGAATGCATCTGCTGATACTCATGTTGGATCATCGTCTGCTCTGAGGATAATATCACCTACTCAGCATCTTCAATGCTGGGTATCAAATGCGCTGGTTAAGGAGTACCATCAAAACGGTACTATTCCGACTCTGGAGGCCACTCGACAAGCCCTCCAAGTCTATCATTCAACCTGGTCATCTGGATAGCGATGACCAGTGATCAAGAAGCAGGTGGTTCCAACCACCGTTTTCAACCACATCGGGTCATTATCCCTAGAACTCAATCACCATTTACTCCTGTATTCTGGGGAGGTGAATGGTAAGGTCCCTCAGGACATTAATTCAAGAAGATAAGAGTCCTTCCCAAGGGATCCCACCAACAATTTCCGCCAAACTCGTGTGGCAGTGCACCCTCAACATGATGAGGGTGTCGTCTCAGGGTGTTCGGCTCAGGTTCCTCGAACCCGAGCAGTAAAGATGAACCACCAGAGGCGACAACTGGTTAACAGTGAGCAGGTTCTCATCTCTTCATCTCCAAAGAATTCCACCAACCTAACTTGGTTGCAAGCAACGAACGGGCACACACACCTGTCCATTTTAATTCCGCTGTCCAGCAGACTCATCTAGTAGCATCACGCCAATCTCGCCAGGCATTTCTGGTGGAGTACTATAGACAGGAACATACACCTTTTTATAAATCATCGGCTAGTCAGCAGGCTTGTTTGACTACATACGATGAAGCCCGCTAACCCAATGTGTTGAAAACTGGTAAACTGGCACATACACCTACTTACACTCATCAATCCTGCCAGTAGACTCGTTTTTCAGTGTTGAAGGAGGCTCGTCAACCACGTTCAGTGGAGTGAAATCAGTAGGCACATACACCTGCTAGTATTGATCAATCCTACCAATAGTCTCGTTTGGTAGCATTCAGAGAAGTCAGTCAGAAAGCTCCATCGACAAACAGGAGGCAGACTCAACTCTCTGCCCCGACACATGAGTACTTTCAGGATTCACTGACAGGAAAAGGAGGACAGGAGTAGGCACATACACCTAATCCAAGCACGGAATGGACGTATATCCCCGTTCCTGCAGCTGAAGTCACCAAGCATATTCTATCAATATTGAAAGAGCAGAAGAAAATCCCATCTCATATTTTGGATGCCTGACATTATATTATAACAGCTTCAGTAGCATCTCAGGGAAAGACACATAAATATATCCCTACAAGTGGAGTGACACATCAACAGTTCACTCTGAAATAGATACACACCTCTGTTCCATTCCAATAGGGTTGTGGGTCGTACTCCCCCATATCATACGGACAACCAAGTCAGGTACATACACCTGGTTCGAGTGGAGATAATCAGCTTAACCTGGTCATTTCTCCTAAGCAGGCACATACACCTGCCAAACTGAGTAAGAAGGCATCAAAGAAGAAGACCCTCCCAGCACAGTCAAGAAATCAAAGGCCCATCTGTGACAAGGCCTTACTTGATGCTGTAGTTCTTGATGCACTCAGACAACTATCTGTTGCAACTCAAGATTCTGCTCTCTCAGTTCCCAAGGGTGAAAACATTAATTCTGAATTTCTGCATCAGATACTTCCTCATTAAGGCTTGCTTCATGAAAATTCAGTCAATCTCGAAGTTTCATCTTCAGATGAGAGCCATAAGAACCCTTTGTGTGGTCAGAAGACCATGGAGAAAAATATTTCATCTTTTGTTGTAACCCACCATGGTGGTCCTCCCCATGATGATGAATTTAGCTACGAAAGTCCTCTCCACATTAGTGATTCACATTGCTTGGAAATTTCACCAACAGAAAATATAGTGATGATAAAGACCTCTTGTCTTGAGGCACTAGAAAATAGGAAGACAGTCATGTCTGATGCTTTACCATTAGCAGGTGAAATACTTTCTCAACAAGAAGATAGCCCAAGGTGTAGGTCATTCTCTAAACCACCCCTAAGTCATGCATCTTCTAGTTTGATCAGTGATTTCTCTACCAATATTTCTGAATCCGATGAAGCAATAAGGAAGCTCCAGTTCTGGTCTAATCAGGTAGAAGAATCTTCATTGAATGATAAATAGGAAGTACTAAAAATGACAAAGAAAACTGAAAAAATGTGAAGTGCCAGTTATGTTTTGGTCTTTGGCTGATTCTCAGTATGACATTCCAAAGATGTTGACAGAAGATGGAATTCATGATATTCGTCTCAACATATGGAAAACTATTTGTGAGTTGAAAAAGAAAATATTATATTATGATGAATATGAAAATCATGTCAAGATAATAGAAGGGTTACAATTCCAAATTGACTTGGCATCTCTCTCAGTTTCTCGATATCCGAAGGCTGAAAAGCAGCAGAGATCCCTTCAGCGTCCATGCCTTGGCGCACTAAGAAGATTGTGCTAGTTAATTTACAATTCCCCATCTGTTATTCATATCAGAGTATGGGGTATTCATGGAGCACTACATTTCACTATGCTCTCCAGTCAGCAAAGCTCGCCAAAAATGGTTTCATGCAATGTTATTGCCCATGGCCGGCCACAGTCAATGGGTTTTGTTTGTAATCAAAATATTTCCCAAGAACAGGCTTCAACTAGTTCCTCTCAAAATCAAGCATACAGATAAAAAGTTGTTGAATTACTCCTGCATCAAGAAAACAATAATATTGAACAGGACACTCGTTTGGAGCAAGCACATCACCAAGTGATAGAAGTATCAGAAATCATCCAACAGTCTTTTGAGCCAGGTGATAAAAGTGGATGCAGGTTGATGCATCCAGCTAATTTTCGGACTAAGGTCCGCAAGATCAGGAGATATTTCAAGAAGGTCTGTGATATAGCATGTTAAGAACCACCCCATCTTTCCATACTGGGGAATCTTTTAACCCAACCCTTAGAATCAACAAATACGATTCGAGGAGTTGAGAAGAAACAACCCCAGTCCACCAAACTGGGGACTTTTTAAAATCCTCAATCCTTCCCTCAGACAAAGTCAGTATTCTCTCGATTGTGAAAGAAGCCTCAAGAGGAAAGAAGAGACAAATTATCAGGATATTCCCTCCAAATTATGGTTCTTCAAGAAGTTCCTGAAGGATCAAATCAAAAAAAGGCAATGTCTCATCAAATACATGGAAGAAGACAATATCGCACAAATTATGATAAAATGGATGTAATTCATTATGCATCAATTAATGTCATCAATGCCATTATTGATAATCCACCAGATGAGGTTCACTCAAAGGGATCAGATGAAGAGGTTCATGCTCAAGAAGTTGTACGCACAGACATAAATAAAGAAGGTGTGCGTACACAAAATCGAAGGCTTACCCAGAATCTGGGTATTGCTTCAAGTAACTCACTTCCACCTCTCCGAAAGGGATCCAAAAAGGAGAAAAGAAAGAATCAGGTTATATACCCTTCTTCTGGAGAAGGCCAATCGCTCTCACTAGAGCAAATATTTTCACAACAAGAGGATGAAATGAAGGAATTGATGAGGATGAATGCAGAACTACTTCAGGGTAATCTTCCTCTTAAGCATGCTAGATTCAGTCAGTCAGAGGAATTTGTTGTGGCTACTGAGATGGATCAAGAAAATCCTCTTTTATCAGTACACCCTCACAGGTCTAATCCTATGAGTCAAGTGCAACAATAATTGGCGGTGCTACCATCAATTGCAGCACCAGCCACCACATTTGTACCAACTCCATTCATTTCACCTATTCAGGTTCAAGCTCAACTGAATGTTTCTCAAAAGTTAATAAATACTATTGAGTCATTAATAGCTTTTTTGGAAGCAATGGAGGGAAAGCATGCTCAAATTCAACCACAAAAGAGAGCTTATCCTGAATGGGTTGATGTAATTCCTCCCCCATCAAATTTTTCAAGTACCACGTTCCCAATCTTTAACATTCGGGAGACCCAAATCATCAGTTAACACATTTTTTTCTCATTGCGATCCTATTATGGGAACCCTACTTCAACAAGAATCAGTTAAGCTCAGGTGTTTTGTACAGTCATTACAAGGACCTGCTTTTGTCTGGTACCCAAGCTTGCAATCCCGGTAAATTACCGGATGGGAGGATCTTCGTCAAAAATTCCTTCTTCTGCTCATCTCAACATTTCCAAAGACAATAGTTATTGATCTTACAAACTATAATCAAAGGAAGAATGAAAGGGTCTCCGATTTCATTGCTCGCTGGAAGGGATTAACATATTCTCTAAGCCTAGCACTCCCTCAAGAGGAATTGTTTCCAATCTGTGTGGAAAATTTACGTGATGAGTTGCGTACACCGTTGATCCCTGTGAAATACACAGGTGGGTTTCGAGATCTTACTTCAATCACTCAATAGATTGAAGATTCTCTTATAAAGACTAAGGATAAATCTCGTGTAATTCCATTAGCTCCAGGAAGAAGAATGGGTAAAGTAGAGACTGCTATAGTTATCCTTAAACAAGCACATGTACCTGCTTCTACTTCTAAACCTTCATCTTCTCGAAGGGATACACCTCCTGAGTGCCAACAACAGAGGTCGTTTCTTCAAGATGATCAAAGATATCAATGAAAAAAACAATTTGAGGATTTGAAAAGAAAATTTTACTCTTTATGAAATGAACACGTTCCTGGTTACTTCATTTCGGATCTAGAAAATAATTTGGTTCAATTGCCAAGGCCCAAAAGGCCGAATAAGGAAGGAGATTAAGACTGCCCCAACTATTGATTGTTTCATCAAATGTTGGGGAATCTCATTCAGGAGTGTTTTGTTTTCAAGGACCTCTTGCAAAAAATGGTCAACTTGGCATAAGTCAAACTGAAAGGTTCTTCAGCTCAGGTAGCATGTGTTACTGCTACAGATCCATAGGAGGAAGGTGAGTGGAAAGATGTCAAGAACATAAATGCACAAAAATATGATGATTGGATGGTCAGAAAAATAATCAACCGAACTCATGCTATTTTGCGAACACAATTGAAGAAACCAATTGTTCCTTCTGCCAGGAATGCCATAGAAAAACCCTCTTCATTAGAGGGAAAATCCTCAAAGAAACGGCATAATTCAAGAAAGAAGAAGAATCAGAAGAAGATGAGTATGTGTCAAAGCCTAAGTTGTCTTTGACTCTGGCAGATTTCATGCCATCTACTTCAAAGCAACGGGCACCGCCCCATCAAACAGAACAGCCTAAATAGGATAATTAGGAAGATTCTTCATCGGATGAAGAGTTGATCTTCAGTTCTATTAATATGATTCAATTAATATATCCATATGCCAGTCGTAGTTTCGATTTTAATGAGCCCGAGTTCCCTGTATCAAATAGAGAAATCAGAGGAAGTTCCAGAGGCTCAGGATACAGGGGAAGACGTGGATCTTTTAGAGGCCACTATTCCAATTCTACCCCTACTAGAACTGTTTATGCGGCAGAAACTCGTGGGAGAGCCCTTCAGCGAGCTGAACAAGAACAAGCAAGTTCTTCTACACAAGAAAGATTCAGTCCTGGAACAGTTATTCTGGAAGATCGGTTGGAGGTTCCACTTTCTTCCTCTCAGAAAGTAAATAGACCTAATTGGTCTAATCTTCCAAATCCAGGAGTATTACCAACTCCTATCCCGGTACAAGATGCATCAACTTCCAAAGCATCAACTTCTAAGGCACCTGCAAAAATACATGTTCATGTTGGGAAACGCAGACCTTTGGATCAAAAGTATTATGTATTGAAACACTTGGCCCAAGTACCGGTCAAGTTTTCAATTCTGGATGCCTTGAATTTGTCAAAGGATCTTCGGGAGGCACTCATTGAGGCTTTGTCAAGTCCTCAAGAGTTTGAAACTAAAATTGATGCAGCTGAAGCCTACCATGTAGAGAATAATCCTGTAGAATTCCATGTAGTGATATCTTTCACAGATAAAGATGAATATGATGTCATACATGGACATATTAGACCTTTGTATTTATCTGGAAAGGTCAATGGTGTAGGCATCCGAAGATCTTTCATTGATATTGGTTTAGGAGTCAACCTCATGCCCATTCGTACACTTTGTCAATTGGGTCTCACGAAATATGATTTATCTCCTTATACTATGATGTTACAAGGATATGATAAAAATTAACAAGAACCAATGGGCGAGATTACACTCAGAACTCAGTTTGGAGATCTTGTATCCAATTCAGATTTCATGGCTGTTGACCAAGACTCAGCCTTCAACATCTTTCTTGGAAGACCCTGGCTACATAAACATGCGTTTATTCCTTCATCATACCATCAATGTCTCAAATATTGTTTCGATGGTCAATTTGGGACATTGTATGGTGATAAGGCCCCATTCAAGACATGTGAATCTCAATACATTGAGGCGTAATTCTACCACATGAAGAGAAAGGAGGAATCCACAACAAAGGAGATTACCAAAGTTAATGCTCCGTATGGTTTGGAAAAGATTCTAGTAAACCCATTAGCACATGTGAGTACAGATTATGTATTGCCTATCAGTCAAATTAATAGGATAGACCCAAATCAAAATACTCTTATGGAAACCTCCATAATGTCAATCATGGCAATCAAGCCAGACAACATGGGAGAAATTGTTGATTCACCAAGCAATGATGAAAGCTCAAATGGGGATGTCTTCATTTCATCTTCTAAAATTCAGCAAGTCTATACTTCGCCAATTGGATCAGAGAAAGTTATAGCAATGTCAGAGGTAAAAGATGATGTCGATTCTCAATCCATCATCTCCTCTTTATTACCCAAAGAAGACCCTTCGTCATCAATCGGTTCGGAAATGGAAGCTTCTTCTTCAAGATGTGAAAATTTTGGCGTCTCTTCTGATCATGAAAATTCGGCTTCTTCATCAACTATGCAAGTAGAAACAGAAGAAATAACACATATTGAAGAAGAATAGGAAGATCTCAGGGATGCTACTCCATCATTTGTAGAGGGTATCTCTACTACCGTGGATGAACTCATAGAAATAAATCTGGGTACAAAATAAGATCCACGCCCCACTTTAATTAGTGTGGCTATGACTCTTGAAGAGCAAGAGATGTATATTTCATTTCTAAAGAAAAATCAAGATATATTTTCTTGGAACTATACAGAGATTCTAGGGCTTGATCCTGATATTTCCCCTCATTGTTTGGGTTTTCTAGAAGAACATCGAGGATTCAAACAATCAGCTAAAAGAACACACCCAACTTATGCTTCCAAAATTGAGGCTGAAGTGGATAAGTTTATCAAAGATAACTTCATCAAAGAAGTTCAATATCCAAAGTGGTTGGATAATATTGTCCCAGTGAAAAAGAAGAATGAGAAAATTAGATTTTGCATTGATTTTAGAGATCTTAATCGGCATTGTCCTAAGGATGATTTTCCAGTCCCGATTACAGAACTATTAATTGATGCAACAGCTGGATATGAAGCACTTTCCTTCATGGATGGATATTCTGGGTATAATCAAATCTGAATGGCTCAAGAAGATGAGGAATCTACAGCCTTCAGAGCCCCTCAGTGTGTGTTTTGCTATTGGGTAATGTTTTTTGGCCTAAAGAATGCAGGTGCAACATATCAGCATGTCATGCATCATATCTTCAAACCCTTGTTAAGGAATTTCGTTTAATGATATGTGAACTATTTTGTGGTTAACTCCAAACAAAGTTATAATCACTGGGCTGATTTGGAAGTCATATTCCACAAACTTCGGCAACATAATTTGAAGATGAACCCCTTAAAGTGTGCTTTTGGGGTAACCTCAGGAAAATTTCTCGTCTTTGTTGTACACCATTGTGGTATCGAAGTCGATCCTGAGAAAACAAAGTCAATCCTTGGTATGTCACCTCCTCAAAATTTGAAATAATTGAGATGAATTCAAGGACACTTAGCCTATATTCGGCGTTTCATCTCCAATTTGGCTGGAAAAAGTTTACCCTTCACCAAATTGATAAAGAAGGGAGTCACTTACTAGTGGACTGAAGAATGTCAATAAGTGTTTGATATTCTCAAGAAGTATCTCTTGATTCAACCGATATTAATGACATCTATTGAAGGAAGACCAATTATCCTCTATGTGGCAGCTTTAGAGTGATCATTGGGTGCCTTTCTTACTCAGAAGAATCATGCTGGGAATGAAAACAGCCTCTACAATCTCAGTCGGACTATGCTTGAAGCAGAAACCTGATATTCAAGTATTGAGAAGTGCTGCCTAGCATTAATATTTGTATTTCAGAAGTTGAGACACTACCTGTAACATCACGAGGTCCAATTTGTATCTCAAAATAACCCGCTCAAATTCATCCTTAGTCTTCCAATGCTTACAGGACATCTGGAAAGCTGGGAAGTTATCTTACAGCAACTTGATATTCAATATGTGTCTCAAAAGGCAATAAAGGGCCAAGCTATGGATGACTTCCTGGATGAACAACCTTCAGTGGAAGACACATCTTCAGATATTGAACTCCCTGATGAGGAAGTCTTCTCTATTCCATAAAGTCTTCAAACATAGGAAATTTAATTTGATGGTGCTTCTAGAAGTCCAACAGGGAGGAAAATGGAAGATCCTAAGTTCAACAAAGTTGTGTTAGGAGTTGTACTCATTTCCTCGGAAAAGGCATTACTACCTTATTCCTTCTCATTATTGGGAGGCGGTACAAATAATGAAGAGGAATACCAAGCTCTAATTGTAGGATTGGAGTTGGCGCTTCAAGCACAAGTGAATCACTTAAAGGTGAAAGGTGATTCAGACCTGGTAATCAAACAAGTCAATGGGTATTATTCCATCAGAAAAGAAGAACTAATCCCTTTGTATAATTACATGAGAGAGTTAATGGCAGAATTCCCTTAGGAACCGGCATTTTCTTATGTCCCAAGATCACAAAATGCCCAAGCTGATACACTAGCTAATATAGCCATAGCTCTGGCAGATCCAAATCGGGACGAGACAACCATCAGTATTGCCCATTGTCGTACAATTTCACCATATGTTCAAATCAGAACAGAGTAAATCAATGAAATTAGTCCCATTTCTGAACCATATGGTCATACTATAGGATGGATGACACCTATCAGGGAATACCTTCAAAATCGAACACTTCCACCTGATAGAGCCGAGAAAGAACAAATCTGGAGATGTGTGGTCAATTTTAATCTTTATGACATCCCAGATCACTTAAATAAAGTTCTCTAAAAATGTGTTTTTGATTGAATTCTCTTGAGATGCATTGATGGTGAAGAGACAATGGTTGTCATGAAAGAAGTGCATGCAGGACTCTGTGGTGCCCATCAGTCTGGACATAGACTATCTGATCAAATTCGATGGCTTGGATACTTTTGGCCTTCAATGATACAAGATTATATTGATTTCACAAAGAAGTTTCATTCATGCCAAGTACATGCTAACTTCATCATCAAACCCCATAATTTCTTCATACAACTAAATACTCATGTCCATTTTCCACATGGGGAATGGATGTGGTGGGACCTTATCCTTCAGCTATAGCCAAGTAGTTTAAGTATATTCTTATTTCTACGGACTTCTTTTCCAAATGGGCAGAGGAAATACCTCTCAAAGAAGATAGTTCTAAAATCATTGTTAGCTTCATCAAGTCTAACTTCATTACCAGATTTGGTGTCCCCCGTACCATATTGACAGACAATGGCACCAACTTCTGTTCATTCGAGGTGAAGAAGTTGTATCAAGAATACAACATTAAATCCAACCATTCATCTCGGTATCATGCAGCGTCCAATGGCCAGATAGAAGCCTTAAACAAGACTCTGTCAAATATACTGCAAAAGATGGTGGATAAAGATAAGAGGTCATGGCCTGATAAACTCTTTCATTCTTTATGGTCTTATCGGACCACCACCCGCACTACAATGCGGTCAACTCCATATTCACTGGTATATGGAACGGAAGCAGTCTTGCCCATTGAAGTTCAATTACCTTTGCTCAGAGTAGCCATTTGTGATCAGTAATCTATAGATGAACAATCTCAAAATCTATTGAATGAATTGGAATGGTTAGATGAGAAAAGATTGTGCACCCTGCATCACTTGGAAGTCTACCAGAATCAAATTGCATGAGCCTTCAAAAAAAAGTTTGTCTTCATTCATTTGTTCAGGGAGAATTGGTATCAGTTCTCAGAACTCCAATGATACTAGGAAAGAAACCTCCCAAGCTTGATCCAAAATGGGAAGGACCTTATTCAATACATAAGGTCTACTCCAATGGAGCTTATTCTTTAATCTCAATGGATGGAGAACTCATCACTACTCCAACCAATGCCATATTTCTAAAGAAATATTTTGTATGAACACAAAATACATCAAGGGTCCATGCATACGAATTTAAACTACTGTCACTTATGTCTAACATGACGTTAAACTATGAAGTCCTAACTACATGATGCTAAACTATACAGAATTCCCTTACATGAAGCAAGAAGTTAAACTGCATAACCAACGATCCATGCATATGACCTTAAACTATTTGCATCCTTATCGTCCAACATGACGCTAAACTGTATCATCCCTTTCATCCAACATGACGTTAAACTGTGCCATCGTCCAACATGACATTAAACTGTGAAAATGTCCCTAATACGTCCAACATGATGTTAAACTATGTCCTCTTTTGTCCTCACTGCATGACATTAAACTGCATAGTCCCCTTTCTCATCCAACATGACGTTAAACTGTATTGTCCCCATCATCTTAGCTACAGGATGCTAAAATGTACAGCACCCTTACGTCCAACAGGACATTAAACTTTTTCCCTATATTTGTCCTACATGACGTTAAACTGTATTACTTCCTTGCTACATGACACTAAATTGTGCAACACCAATAGTCCTAACTACAAACTTTAAATTGTATAGTCCCTTTAAATGTCCTACATGAAAATAAACTATGAATCGTTAAGGTTGTTGTTACCTCTTTTTTCTCACACCGGGTATGAGTCACGTGAGCTTAGAGAAAATTTCAACCATAACACCCTCTCTGGGCCACTAACCACACGTAAGTCCCAACACCATTTTTTAGGTCGTTGTCCTCAAGAACAAATTGATCACTAATTCATTATTTAATTGAACTACACGGACTTTGATCCTTTCCTTCTAGGATGGGTATGTAGGAAACCTCCTAATGTTCAATCCCAAAACCAATTTCTTCACATCGGTTCATCTCCATCTCATATGATGTTGATTCGTGAAACCGCCCCCAGAATCAATATCTTTACATTGGTTCACCTTCATCCTTTCTATACAATGTTAAACTATAAAACACTTTTGTCCTGTACGACAATAAACTAAAATATTCTTTGATACCCTCACTTGAGAGGGAATCATTATTTACATTGATTTTCAATCATGTTATATTCCAAAGACTATGTGCATACATGGCAATACCTGAACCTTTTATCTTGGGTTAAACCATCATTGCACTAAAGTCCCCTTTCACCCTTCACATGTACGAACCGAATTTGTAAAGAGGGTATTTCTAGAACTATGTGGTCTTGATTCCCATCCTTATGGGATACGTAGGAACGTTCGAGTGTCCCTCGAATCCATCCCCACGTCCTTTGTGCCTAACCCCAAATTCTACTTTCAGTCCCCTGGCTGAAAAGTCCCTGTGAAAACACACACTGTGTATTTCTTATAATGGTCCAAGTTCTATGACCCTAAACCAAGATCTCTTATACTCTCATCCCACATGACGTTAAACTGTATTTCAAGAAATATGTATGGATTGATTCCCATCCTTATGGGATACATAGTGAAGTCCAATATTTCAATTCAGGATCCAGCCACAACATGATTATGGTTAGCATTGATCTATGTATCTCTGCATACATTGGACAATACCCATCTTTATGTGTCATAATCCTAACCTTAAATATTTTCAGCTCTTCATAAACCTTTTCTTGACTTCTAGTCACAAAAATGTCAAATTTCTGAGAGTTCTTTTTCCTGACTATCCAGCACGTGCCCTTAGGCGGCCTTGCGTAAACAGTCTACATAACAGACTTGTCAGCCAAAAGATACTATTATTTGACTATGCATCCAATTCCCTTAGGAGGCCCTACATAATTCAACCCCCTAATGGGTTAAATAATGGAAAGTTCATTCTTGGAAAGAAAACCTCTTTTTTCCTTAGTTGTCTTAACGACAATATGTAAGGATCCACTGAAAATAGCCATCCTTAACATATTCACCCCATGTTATTTTTCATGATTTGAAATTATTCAACTCTATAGTTTATATTTCTCTTCCCTATGTTTGGGTCAGACCTTCATTGGAGTGACATTCATCCAGTTCTTAGACGGTCTTTCTTGGAAATATCTTCTCCATATTCAAGTACATCTCTCCATACAGCAAACTCTATGCTTTAGAAAATTTGAATCTCCATAAACTTCCACTAGCTTTTTAGCAGTAGAAAAGTAAATTTATGAGATTTCTTTTTGTCTGACTATGAAACACATGCCCTTAGGCGTCCTTGCATAAACAGTACATATAATAGACTTTTCAGCCAAAAGATACTATTATTTGACTGTGCATCCAATGTCCTTAGGCGGACCTGCATAATTCAACCCCCTAATGGGTTTGTTAAATAATGGTAACTTCATTCTTGGGAACTACTTCTTCTAATGCCTTTTATCCCTTTTCGTATCATTCCTCAGTTTTAAAAATTTTAAGTCATATTTTACATGTTTACCTTCATACTTGAGTGTGGTAAAATGTTTTCAGATAAGTTGTCAAGGAATTGAGTCAATTTTAACCCATTCGGTCAAAGCTATTTCGACCTTAAACATTAGCCTTTTTATGTCCGACGTGCATGACTTTAAACATCCCACAAAAGACATGGGAACTCTTAATAAAAGTAAAGTCCCAGCTCACTAAACATACATTTTGTATGATTTTAGGTAATATTGAGAAATTAAAAAGTTCCATAGTTTGTAGGGTTATTTTTAATAATCCTAGGAAAAGTAAAACTATGCTTACTAGTCCCATTGGATTAGGTAAAAATTTAAAGCATATAGAAAAAGAAGGTATGCGCAAATAATTGAAGATGAAAGTGTTTTTCATTGATGCACAAGAGATAGAAGGACATCCACAGATTAGAGTCTCTTCTCTTTTTTAGGAATTACAAAAGGCTTTCAACATAAATCATCATTTGATTTACGGCATCCCAAGCTTCATCAGCAGACTCCTAGAATTCATTCATTCAACTGGATACAATAAGAGATGCGGTGATACCATATCTTCTTGGAACAATTATAAAATAATGTTCTTGAGTGCGATTTGAGAAAATTTTCTGCTGATAAAATAGTGACTCTGTTTCTATCCAAGAGACTTGGAAGATGGATACATGGATTTGAGAATGGAGCATTGGAAGTAAAGAGCCATTTGGAGAGAGTATTCTTTTCAGATATTGTTTCTAATATCATGATAATATTCTCTCCATCAACTGGAAGTGGAAAACATATCAGCTCATGGTTTTCCATTTTCATATCTGCAAGGAAATGGCATTGAAGGAAAATTTTAAAGTTCACACCATCATTGTTGCTCTTATTGCACAACATAACCGAAATAGAGGAGTAACTGTGCAGATTCATCTCAAGCAGATAGTTCTTTGCATCTGGAACGTTGAATTCTTGCAGATGGCCATGCCCATACAGATCCAAATATATGCTATGGGGGAAGTCACGATGATACTTCTTCAAATACTTATCCAAATCTGGGAGAGTGCTTTCGTAGACAGTATAGTAATCATAGCCAATGATGCTCGTCATATCATCAATTCGCTTTCTATCTAGTTCATTAGTCGTCCCGATTCTCTTGGGAGCCATTGAATCTGTACAAAGGTTGAATAAATTAACTCTTAAATGGGTTGATTTTTTATAAAATTTGTGAAGAAATTCGAAAAAAAAATGGCAAAGGCATTAAGGCGTGCAATTCTAATCTTGGTGCGCAAGTATGGATGTGTCACTCAAGTATGATGTGTTGCGCAAGTTTTTGGTGCGCAAGTATCACCACGCAAGTCCAAATACCTTGACAGCAGCGCGACAGCAAAGAAACAGTGGAAAACAAGTAACTAGCACAGTGAACACAACTTGCGCTGGGAGAGTTCAAAATTATGAAATTCGGTGCTTTGCGTGAGGAATGACCATGTATATATAGGCCAGTCTACACCCTTGCGCACCGACACCTGCGCGGTTCAACACTTGTGCACCTCTCTCTGCACGCTCAATGCTTGCACACCGCATGTTCCTTAGTTTTCCTCTTTTCCTCAGAGTCACATCCTCATTTCTTTTGGATCCAACTCTGAGGGGGTTCTTTTTTTAACGCTCATTTCTATCACAGAGTCTAAAGGAATGTAAAGGGAAATACCTTGAACCCAAAATGATTCATCCATTGAAGAAACATCAAAAAATTGACAAAGGCATGAACCAAGATTCAAATGCACTTGGGTCGTGCAAGTTCCACTAAGGTCACGCAAGTATACTTGCGTGCCACCTATTGGTCGTGCAGGTGAATTGTGTGACTTCTTTGAAATTCTCCCGGGGTCTTCTCTAGATTATAAATACCCCATGTGCCCCCCCCCCATTTCAGGGACGGAAAATTCCAGAACCTCAGACTTGAGCTCCCGGCGCCCTAGTCTCTTTTCAAAGCTTCTAAACACTTCTAAGGTAATTTCTTACCTAGAACGGAATATCTAAAGAGGGGGAAGAAGGCCTAAGTGTTGAAATTCATCAACACTTGCGCACCTAGGTGGACAGTCCTTAAGGGAAATGGAAACACTTGTGTGACGCCTTACTCTTTCCACATAACTTGTGCGCCTCTCTTCTAGAAGTCTTTATGGGTAGTACTAAGGGCTTGAACCAAGCCTCGCCCCAGTTTTACTCTAAGGATTGACCAGCGTGAAATTACCAATGTGTCGTGCAAGTATACTTGCGCAACCAGGACTTGTGTTCCCACGCAGTACTTGTGCGCCCATGTAGTACTTGTGTGCCCCTCTTTTTTTGGGTGCCCTTCCCACCCATTTCACCCCTATTACACATATCCACCACTCCTCTTCAGGATTAAGCCTGTATAACTCTCTCCAAATCCATTTATGGCATTATTTCTTTGTTGGATTCCTTATCTGAAAGAAATTCTGTGGAACATCTCTCAAAACCTAGTGATTTACACATCTTTACATCACTAAAGAAAGAGATTTCATTCATTAAACCTCATCCTTTAAGATTAGAGAATCCTTTACCTGGGCCTCCTTTTCAGGAGTAAGCTCCAGTCCAAATTCTCATTAATTTGGGAATCCTCCTTAAGAGTAAGCCCCAAGTCCTCATTTGGGCCTTCTTTTCAGGAGTCAGCCTCCAAGTTCCCAAATATGGGCATCCTCCTCAGAAGTAAGCCCCAACCATGGTTCTCTTAACCTGGACTTCCTCTTCAGGAATATATCCCAGTCTCAAAGTCCGCAAATACGGGCATCCTCTTTAGGAGTAAGGTCCAAGTCCCTTAACCTGGGCCTCCTTCTCAGGAGTAAGCCCCAGTCTTAATTTCTCATAACTAGTCTTAATTTAATTTTGATCTGGGCTTCCATCTTAAGAGTAAAACCCAATCATAAGTCCCCTCCTAACTTGGGCATCTTCCTTAGGAGTAAACCCCAAGATTAGAGTATCCAAATCTCCATAAATTAAATATACCTTTATGGACCTTGTTCCTGGATTTCTTCCCTAAAGTGAATCTTAATCTTTATCTATTTTGGGCAGTCATACATACATAATCCCCACATCATTTTTTATGATTGCATCTTTCATGGAACAATTGTCTAGTTTTACCAATACCTCTTGTTTCTCACACCGAGTCTGACTCACGTGATCTTAGAGTGTAAAAGTAATTATGAAATATTTCTTTGAGCCATCAATCATACATAAACATCATAATCCCTTATTTGAACTACATGGGTTCTGATTCCTTTTCCAAAACAAAGGATATGTAGGTAGCCCATTTGCGGGTACGATCCCAACTCAGAAATAATCCATGTCCTTCTGAATGATAATAAACTTCAAGGGCCCCACCGAGTGGATTTAAAACCAGCATGGTCATCATAATGACCGAGATACTTTTATGTATTGAAGGATACCATTGACTAAGAATCTATAATAAATACAGTTGATTCTCTATCAATGAAGAACCTCGAATACATATAAACGATTCTTTAAATTTCCAACATATTTAATCATTGATTATCAAATATAAAGAAAATCTCATTTTATACTTGGTAATGTAATAAGGATTCACGAACATAACTTAAATCTATAAAGAGAGTCTCGAAGTAGAAAATAATTTCCCATAAAATGGTGGGATGAGTCTGACCTCCCATCCTCTCGACCAATGAAAATTCCTAAGCCTCATCAGTCCACAACTAATGAGCGCCTACCTTTGGAAAGTAGGTCAATGGATATGTAATCATTGGATGTTTCCGGTTCTACGAACAAACCCGTTAGAAACTGATTGGAATGTTTGAACCTTCAATAAATGAGGTCATCCCCAATTCTAGAGGAAACAGTAATATAAATCCCATGAGTGAAAATAAATTTAAATATAAAAATAAAAATGGTGGTGAAAACATAAAATAGATCTTAGAAAAGAATATTAAATTGATGTAAAAACATAAATGTAACATTCAACAGTAACTTTTGAGATGGTGAAGATAATGATTTTGAAAATTTTAACTTTTTAAAAGAATATCCAATGAAATATACTTGAAAATAACATACATTTTTATATAGTAAATTTGGATCCACAGATAAAATAATTAATAATGGAAGGAAAAACCCTTTTAATACTTTGACAATACCTTTTTTGAAAACCCACATTGTAAAATGAGTAATAAAAACATATTTTTATCAAAATTTAATTTTCCATGGAGGATTATAAAATACCATATAATAAAATATTAAGGTAGTAAATCCCAAAAAATGTTCAAGATGAGTCATTATAACACAATGAATGAAAATTGGCGTACTGAAAATCCTTACTATTGGGGTAATAATTGAATCAACATACATTTGAATAATGGAATATGATTTTTCTTAGTATATCCCATAAAATAAAAATAAATTATGATAACAATACATTAATGGTCATTAAATACACCATAAAAGTAAAACATGGTGCAGAAAATGCATTATGTCTCAAAGAATAAAAATTTATACAAGTAAATACCTTAAAACTCTAGAAAATTTTTATTCAAATCCCATTAAAGGATATGATTTCAAATAAAACATTAAATATCAATAATAATGATATTATCATGACAAAAAATAACAATTTAGTAGTATATACATCATTTCAAAGAAAATATGTTGTTTAATAAGATGTATGTCTCACAAAATTGAATAATGAGATAAGAAACCCTTAGATCAGTCCGGATTCACTCTATATATACACCTAACATATTATGTCACAAACATAGTTATCTTAATAAATTATTTTAGAAACCCTATCATATATTTTTCAATTTATAATATTTATTTATAATCATTATATATATGAATTTTGGTCAGATATTATCCATTTTCAATATTGGGTGTAAGTAATCTTGATCGTTTTTAACTAGTTTCATATAAATAGTGTTGAAATTCATTTTTATTAAAAATTTCATCATAAAAATATCATTAATGGTTCTAGAATATACGTTATATAATATTTATAAATTCATAATTTCATTACATGGTAGTTTTGGTTACAAACCATAAAGATGAATTCAAAGATGATCATGTTTCGGTTATTCTTAATGAATGAATGGTGTTTTCATAATAAATGGATTTAATAATAATGTTAAAATTGTAGAAAAAAATAATTATTTACTTTTTTATATCATATAATATTATAAATTAAATTTCAAGATTTATCCCTAATATAAATTTATATCATAGTTCAAATAGGTGTTTAAAATAACCCGAACAACAACATACAATAATTAATGTATGATTATGAAGTGATTTAGTTGTAATATCAATATATAATTATAATAATGATCTTGTTTAGTGTTTATTAGTGTGATATTTCAGAATTTGAAAGAATTATAAAAATAAAATAACCGATATGATGTTATTTAATATAATGAAGAAATCATTTTTTCTTTTAGAATGCTCTTTTGAATTATTGAATTTACAAACATTGGTTATTAACCATATTATCAATAGGTTGTCCAATTTTTCTTCAAAAAAATTAATAATTTCATAATAAACATATTTATCCATTAAAACCATTCTCATGACTATTAATTTAATGTGGATATGAAAATAAAAACAAAAATCAATCATTCCATGGAGGCAGTAGTCCACACATATGCATGGATGAGGATTTAATTTTAAATAGAGTGGGGAAAAGGAATAATATAGTTTATCATTTAATAATATAAAATATTTCCTTAATATAATACTCATATATTATATTTCATATTATGACTGTATTTGTATGGAAGTAAAAAAAATAAAACATGTTGTGTTGTGGATAGGGTAGTCTGCACAATGCAAGAATGATGGTTTTGTTTTTATTAATAGAAAATTGAAGGGTGGTTAATGTCTATACCGTCATTATAATAACATAACATCATAGTAGTGAAACTTATTTAATCATTTTAATATTTTTAATTTAATTTGATGAAAATAATTTTTCATAAAGAAATTGAAATGATAAAGGAGCAGTTAGAAATTTATACCACTCTTCATGGATTATATCCTTTGCAAAGGGGTTAAGACATTGAGGGATAGACTTTTGAGAAGACTAAAACTTGATGAAGGTATCTATAAATTTTTAGGAGAGTTTAGTTCATTTTTTTTTTAAATATGTGGGTTTTAGTGTGAGGGTAATTGAGGAGAGGAGTGACCCTTTTATAAATGAAAAGGGATGACATTTTTGGAAATACCCAAAAAATTCCAAATAATAGGAAGTCACTCTCAAGGAAAGTAACACCAAAATTGAAAAAAAATAAAAAGGGAAGGAATATTGTATACACAGGTCTAAAACAAACATTCCTAAACATGTTTTGAACATGTTTTTGTTCTTACCTTATTTGTTAAACCCTTTTTCCCTTTTCATTTTTACAGAGGATGTTGATTTTTACCAAAGTAACATTTCCTCTATGCTTGAAAATAAATTAATCTTTGTTAAATAATTTTGACCCAATGAATCCAAATTATCAATCCATTTTATTATATTATCTTTATAATTTGATAAAAAATAATTTTAAAATACTATATGTATAATGTATTAAAAAAAATTCTAAAAAATATAACTTAAGTTATAAAATGTAAAATATGTGTTTGTAAATTAAATACAACATTTTTTAATTTATAGTGACATATATAACTTACATATTTGCTCTTATAAAAATGTTCCATTAGTTTATAATTCATACTCATATGATCCTAATGTCATGAAATTCATGTTTGATGTAAAAAATTATTTTTCACTATTCACCTAAAAATCATTCTTTTTAGAAGAATACAAGAAAGTAATATTTAGAAAATATTAATATTATGAATCCAAAAAATATCTAGTTCTTAAAATTAAATTTCTAAAATTTAGAAATTTATCTTAAAAAATATAAGATATAATTGAAAACTATTTTTATTGGAAAATACTATTTCAGAATATTAACCATTCTCATTCATATTTCCCATCATTTACAAATTATATTAGTATTAACCAAGTATTCATACCAAATATATTTTATTATAATTAATAAATGGTTTCTTTAAATATAAATTCATATCTTATGGAAAATTCAGTATTTAAAAAAATATTTCTAAGCATAAAATAATCATATTAGTAATTTTAGTTATACAAATTGAATTTCATTCATATTAAAAGAAGCCTTTATTTTATTTATATAAATATTTCATAAATTGGATATTATAATTCATTAATAATAATTCATTAGATATGTTTTAATGGTCTAATAATATCGTGGTTTTATTTTATTTCTGTGTTGTGTGTGGTGAAATCTATAGAACTCATTGTTTATTTAGGTAAAATGTACAATGAAATCTTAGGTTGTTATATTCTACCCCTCTTAAATAAGATGAATCCTAAAAATTTTAATTATTAATCATTGAAGATAGTAGGTGAGGGTATTCTTAACATTTTCATCATTCAGGGTATAACCTCTAATATGATATCTATATTACTCTATTAGGATATATCAAGTTACATATCTTTCCTAAAACAATATTATTCATTCATACTATGATTTCCCATGTATTTACATACTATAAAAATATATTCATCATAAAAAACATTTCTAAAAATAATTTTAATATCCAATAAATTAAACTAAAAATAATAATTATCCTTCTATAATTTTACACTATCTTTGACCCTCAAATGGTATAAAATCACACACCAACCATTATATACCAAAATCTAAGAAATGTGATGAAATTCACCAAAAATATAATGAATCAATTATCAAACCCAATATTATCAATACTATATAAATTATTTTTTCAAAATTAATTGTCCCTTTATTATCTCAAAATTAATCATATATTAAACCTAATACTTATCCATCACCCAATCACATGTTCTCCAATAGATATCACCAAAATATAACATTTCCATAAAATCACATTTCATGGTTATTGATACCATTTAATATATTTTTCAAATCCTATAAAAAAATATTGGATAAAAATTCTTAGATGTTACACATAATTATCATAACTTTTAGAATATATCATAATATCCTCAATAAATATCACTCACTTGTAAAAATAGATAAAAATATCCAGAATTTATTTTTATTAACATATCATCCTTAGTACCTTAGGTAAAAATAGGATTCTCACCTTTTCTCTCATAACATAAATATAATAAAATTCCAAAACATTTAAGTATCTAGCTTTATTTAGTTATAATACATAGTGTTTTATAAATATATATAATTTTTAGCTTCATTTTCATGATCATGTTT
This sequence comes from Viscum album, assembly GCA_963277665.1. Taxonomy (NCBI): domain Eukaryota; kingdom Viridiplantae; phylum Streptophyta; class Magnoliopsida; order Santalales; family Viscaceae; genus Viscum; species Viscum album. The sequence goes on from OY728165.1 coordinate 4,867,957, forward strand.
CAACTAAATACTATATCCAAATTGATTAGGATGATATCCAGTACAATCATCGTAACTGGTCATAGGAATATAAATATTCAATAGTCGCTAACAACACCATCATGTCATCCTTTGATGCTTTTAGATCAATATAATTTTCATTAAGTCTGGTTATCTTGTACTTATTAACCTATTCCATTGAATGAATTAGGAAATAAATCCTTTATAATGGTTTATAAATAGATTTTTACTGAAAAAATCATATATCCTTGGAGTGTCAAAGAAGGTGTTCATTTCAGCCTCTTTGTTGTGCACCAGGTGATGACTGATTCAATACAAAATCTTCCCTTTTGAGGTTATTATCCCTAGGTATATCTATAATAGATACAACATCAACTTATAGTATCCATTCAGGGATTTAATTTCTAGTATAACCATACAATATCCACTTTACTAAAACATCATGATGTTATCTTATACTTATAATTCTTAACTAGACTTATCAAAAGGTTTTTCACAAAATATATCTTATCCTAATCCTCAAATAAAATGTGAATTATTACCTTAACATTAAATCATATACTCTCCAAAATGGTTATCTATAGATTTAAATTTATGATCAACCTTAACATATCTACACTAAAATTATACTCAAGGAACATAATAATATTTAGATCTTTATAAACATTTCTTTGATATTACATGTAGTACCACAGACCCACACTCCCAGATTTGGTTCCATAAACACATGATTTACAGACTGAATTTGATACTAACTATATATTCTCTTATATAATTATCCCATAATGACAAGTCTAAATACAAATATTACATTATATATGTTCCCAATAACTATTAGGTTTACAGATTTATAGAATTATGAAAAATCATAAGCTAATAAATATTATATATTAATTAACTAATAGAAATTTTTTCCGCCATATAAGAAATTAATTAATCCATAATAAGTCTTAAACATCTGAAAAAATTCCACATAACATCTTATTCTACATGTAATATCATTTGTAGTACTTTTCTTCATAAGTCGAGGAAATGGAAACTTAAGGGTTGAGATTAAACACTCAGTTAAAAAACATAAAACTAAGGAAATCATGGTATAAATATGGCATAAATTTTATGGTAGGAATAATTAATAATCATAAATAGATAATAAAATAAAACTTAGAGCATAATATATCCATGGATAAAAATAAAAATAAGTAAATCACATAGATAATAATAATTGAATTCATGGTGATGGAATACATAATGTTGTACATCAAGATCTTACCATCAAGGTCTCATCCAAGACATTATCCTTGTCATCAAGACCATAGTGAATATATCTTGTTTAATTTGGGATGCATACACCAAATACCCAAACATGTTTGTCTCATGAGACCTAATGATTCGTTAGGGGGAATATATAATGGCGTACCCCACCCATCAATTTTTTAATCCTAATGAATTCTTCAAATGAGATAATGAGTAAATATATATATATAATCAAAATTTTGAACAATCATCTATATTGTAATAGAAATATACATAACACCAATACTTTTACCCATGTGAATAAAATGGATAATAACATCATAACCCATACAGAGAAATATAGAGGATAGTTAAAAAATACATAGTCAGCTTACCTAAGTAATCAATAAAAATCTGTATTGGAATAAAAAATATACAAATTTTCAGTGGTTCCCTAATCAATAATTGGAATATCTTTCTATGTAATCATCCATCTTGATAAAACCATATGCAGTAATGGTATCTGATTAGGTCAACAATTTCCATAATTAATCGGTAACGTTCCGATTCTGGAAGCCACCCAGAGGCTCCCTGTACCCAGTTGGTCACATGGCCTCAAGCACATTTCCCCGAATGCTAGAGGTTGCCGACTAGCAGTGAGGGCCTTGGGTGTGATAGTGGGGAAACTATGCCCTAATTGGCAGAGTACACAGAGGAAGTAAACAAACATACAATAGCGGACGCAGTAATAATCCATAAAAAATTAAACAGCAGAATACTGATAAAGAAAACAACTAGAGCATACATATATATAAATTAAGCATGATACATATATGTCTAGGAAATCATCCAAACTAACCACAATTTTGAATACAACCAGTACTAAACCAAGGTTCAAAGAAACAGATAAACAGCTCCTCAACATCGCAAGCCTAAGCTTGGTCCCATTCTCTCCACCTCCATAGAAAGTAAAGTACCTAAAGTAGAAGGGGGATTGACCTTATCTATACCTGTAGAAATATAATCTGTTTGGGCCCAAAAGAATGACCCAAATAGGGTGTGAGACTAAATCTCAGTAGGCAACCACCCGAAGATCTGTGACTAACAGTCAGTGAATAAATATGGTAGTAAAAGTATAGAAAGCAGTGAACAGGGATAATACTCAGTAGTAAACAATCCATAGTTCAATATCAAGAAACATCTAAACACAAATAGGTAACCCTCTGGGAAGTACTCACAGCCATACCCTCTAGTCCAACCTAACAAAATACAAGAAACCCTATGGGTAGCACACTCGGCCTAACCCCTCTAGTTCTGTCATGAGAATTCATGAAGAATCTCTAAGGAAGCACTCACAGTCAATTCCCTTTATAGTCTAAGGTAGTCAAGGACTCTTTGAGGAAGCACTCACTGTCAATTCCCCTTATAGCCCCTAAGTCATAGAATCTCTGAGGAAGCTCACTCAGTCAATTCTCCTTATCTCCCAGGTCGTTCACAAACTCTCTGAGGAATCTCACCCAGTCAATTCCCCTTATATCCTTGAGTGGTTCAAGGTAATTCAAAGTAAAACAAAGACTCTCTAAGGAATCTCACTCGGTTTATCCCCTCATAGTCTATAATACCCAAAGTCTCTTTGAGGAATCTCATTCGGTCTATCCCCTTATAGTCTATAATTCTCAAGACTCTCTGAGGAAGCTCACTCTGTATATCCCCTTATAGCCTATAATACCCAAAGACTCTCTGAGGAAGCTCTCTTGGTCTATCCCCTCATATTCTATAATGCTCAAGACTCTCTGAGGAATCTCACTTGGTCTATCCCCTTATAGTCTACTACACCAAGTTCTCACGGCCCCATGTAATTCAATGCATAGTAATGCAATACAGCCAAAGTAATCCTTAAGAACTACTTGGATAAACAGTCTACAGCATAACAGCATGTTAGAAATATAATACAACTCACTCCATCCTACATCCTAGGCATGGAAGACAGGAAAGGCGACCATACAGGCTAAGAAGACCAATGGTCGTAAATATAACATGCATGGGAAATACATCCAAAGCATAGAAAAACAACCCTATTCATATCCAATTAACCTCTACATAAGAATACAATCATGTAAGGCTAACAACATGGGTAAAACGGGAAACACACAATACCCTGTTCACGGGTATTGGCGATTTTGCACATAATTTTCAACGACTTCCTACGGAAAGGCAAAAACCACCCACCTCGGTGTTAGGATATTGTTATATGTGAACCTCAAGGCTTGAATCTCATTAGAATGCCAAATATCTACAGAAATTTCTACAATGTTCAACTCGTGATAAAATGGAAAAGAGGAGGAATTGGAGAACTATGATCTAGGATAAGAAGGAGCTTACTGAATCGATCCCAACGCAATCGACGGTGGTCGAATCGGAGTACGGACTCAATATTGGGGGTTCGTTGAAGATCTGTGGTTGTACAGTGCTCTCGGTCGAACAGGACCTAAAAGAAGAGTGTTCTGGTGATTAGACGTGACCCCAGTGCATTTAATGAAGAAAAGAAAGTACACGGCGTGTAATTTTGAAGTGCATGGTGTGTACTCGTAATTTACGTACTCCTCTTTAGGCGGCCTCCAAAACAACCTCACACAACCGTATGTGAGGATACTACACGGCCAGCACACTGCCTCCTGCGAAAAAGCAGTACACAGCGTGTACTCATAAAGTACATGGCATGTACTTCAAAAATTTCCAAGATTTCCTCTTTTTCTGAAAAATGACCAGAACGGAAAAACATACCTGAAAAGAAGATCCAGGTTATTAAAAACTTTCCCCCTTAAAGAAATTTGTCCTTGAATTTTCCAAGCATGGTGTAGAAGAAGAAATGCCGAATAGCTCCAGCCACTGAGAACGTACATCAGCCTCCCTCTCCCAAGTCTCATCTTGTACTCGGCTGTGCTGCCATAGCACCCATACCAGAGGAATAGAACGACCATGGAGAACCTTCATACTGTGATCAACAATCCGGATAGGATGATCCTTAAAAGATGCATCCACCTCTAACTCAACCTCCTCAGGTTGAAAGACATGAGACGGGTCTAAGAAGTAACATCAAAGATGAGAAATGTGGAAGACGTCGTGCATATCCCGGTACCTCTGAAGTAACTGAAACTGATAGGCAACCAGACCAACTCTCTCCAGCACCTCAAACGGCCAGACGTATCTTGGAAAAATCTTACCCTATCTCCTAATCCTCCTGTGTCCAAACCTCGGTGCGACACGTAGAAAAACTTGATCCCCAACCTCGAACTCAAGAGCTCGTCTCTGCTTATCAGCATAAGACATCTGAAGAGACTGTGTAGTATCCATCCTTTTCCGAATCAACTCTATCTGCTCTATGGTCTCCTGGAAAATACAAGGTCCCAGCATAACTGCCTCTCCTACCTCCAACCAACATAAGGGTGATCGGCATGGCCTACCATACAAAGCCTTATATGGTTCCATCTGAATAGTCTCTTGAAAACTATTGTTGAAGGAAAGCTCCATGAGAGTTATGTGATTCTCCCAAGAACCTCCAAAATCCAGAATACATGCTCAGAGCATGTCCTCTAGCACCAAAATCGTATGCTCGAACTGGCCATCTGTCTGGGGATGGTATATTGTACTCAGAAGTACATGTGTACCCAAAGCCTTCTGAATCCCCTACCAGACCCGAGAAGTAAAATGATCTTCCCTATCTGAAATAATGGAGTGTGGAACTCCATGTAGACTTACAATCTCCCGAATGTACAAACATCCTAGCTCATCAAAACTGAAGGTCTCCTTGATCAGAAAGAAGTGAGCGAACTTTGTAAGTCTATCAATGACAACCCACACTGCATCATTCTCTCAAGGAGACCTTAGAAAACCGGTCACGAAATCCATTGCGACATCATTCCACTTCCACTAGAGAATGGGTAACTACTATAGAAGCCCAGCTGTTCACTGATGCTCCGCCTTCACCTGCTGATAGGTGGAACACCTCATGACAAAACCAGAAACATCTATCTTCATACCTGGCCACCGATACTGATGGTGTAGATCACGGTACATCATGGTGATACCAGGATGAAATACCCAAACTGAGGAATGAAAGTCCCACATCAGCTCCTCGTGTATGTCTACCAGCACCCATATGCTCCCCTGGAAACGCAAGACCTCATCCTCGCCTATGGTCCAACAGGGAATAGGGTCCTCTCCTAACACTCCTTCTTGTAGGAATGGGCCTTTAGAATCTGATAGTTGCCTCAGACATACTCGATCAAGAAGGGTAGAGGTAACAGCTATAGAATAAAGGAAATTCTGCCCCTGTTTATCGTGCACCTCCAAATTCATCTCAGAGAACAGAGCCATAAGCTTCCACTCACTACTGGCCTCCTGAACTGCCTGAATCTGCATTCTCCTACTTAGTGCATCAGCCACTGCATTGCCTTTCCCAGGCGTGTAGGTATGCTCGAAATTGAAGGGTTGTAGGTACTCAACCCACATTCACTACCTCAAATTCAGATCACACTGAGTGAAAATGTACTTGAGACTTTTGTGGTCGGTGAAAACCAAAAAATTCTCTCCCATAAGATAATTTCTCCAAGAGCATAAGGCATGAAAAACTACTACTAACTCGAGATCATGCATCATGTAATTCCTCTTATGTGTCCTCATCTGCAGAGACCCGTACACAATGACTCCATATCCCTACATAAGCACAGCTCCCATCCCGATACCTGAAGCATCATAGTAAACTATATAGCTCTTCCCCAACTCTGGAAATACTAGTATCGGTGATGAAGTCAACCTCCCTTTCAGCTTCTGAAAGGTTGTCTCACAAGGATCTGACCACAAAAACTTCACACCCTTTTTAGTCAGGCCCATGAGTGGCACTGCTAATCATGAAAATTCATATATGAAGCATCTGTAGTATCCATCCATCCCTAGAAAACTCTTCACCTCAAATATGTTCTGCGGATGCTTCCCTGAGACTACTGCCCTCAATTTCTCTGGGACTACGGATACTCCAGTCTCTGAGATAACATGACCTAAGAAGTGAATCTGATCCATCCCAAAGTGGAATTTTTAGAGCTTATCATATAATCGATGCTCTCTTAGTGTACTCAAAATGATCTCAAGATGTGTGGCATGGTCGTGTAGAGTGTGAGAGTACACAAATATGTCGTCCAAAAAGACAACCACAAAAGAATCAAAGTATGAATGGAACACTCGGTTCATCAGCACCATGAAAACTGTAGGCACGTTCGTGAGACCGAATGGCATAACCAAGTACTTGTATAGACCATACCTGCTCCGGAAGGCTATAAGAGGTATATCTGATGGTCTAATGAGCTACTGATGGTAACTGGACCTCAAGTAAATCTTTGAGAACACCCAGGATCCTCGAAGATGATCAAAGAGATCATCAATCATCGGCAAGGGATATCAGTTCTTGACCATCAACTGGTTCAGCTTCTGATAATCCATACAAATCCTGAGAGTATCGTCTAACTTCTTTTCAAAAAGAAAAGGTGAACCACAAGGAGAAGTACTGGTTTAGATGAAACCATTTTCCTATAACTCCTCTAACTTCTTCTTGAGCTCCTGGAACTTAGGTGTAGCCATCCTATAAGGAGGAATGGACACTGTTGCCGCTCCTGGAACAAGATCAATAGAAAGATCTACTTATCTCTCCAGAGGAAAACCTAAAAACTCCTCTAGAAGGAAATCCCTAAAATGGTCCACCATTAGATCAAACTCTCACTTTGAAGTCCCCTGGTCATCCAGATATAGACTAGAAATCTGGGATGTAACTCCCCCTAACCCATGATGCTCGGGTCCCGCTCTGCTCGCCTAGACATCCCATTCGCCCTTATGAATAAACAATACGCCCTCTGGTGATATGAAACTCACCCTACGACGATAGAAACCTACAACTTCTTGGAAGGGAACTAACCAGTCCATACTGAGAATGACATCATATCTTGTCATCTTTAGGACATAGAGATCCCAAGGGAAGTGAAACCCACCAACCTCAAGAGGGAACTCCTTACACTGACATACACTAGATGTTCTCGTCCCCAGCGGAGTGTCTAGTGTCAAGATATAAAATAAAGAAAGGATATAGAGCCCAAGGCTCTCCATTATAGAAATAGATATAAAGTTATGGGAATCCCCTGTATCGAAAAGAGTCAAAGATAAAACTAAGGAAACTAGGATCATACCTCGAACTGTAGAGGGTCTGATATCCTACTCCTGTTGGGTATGATCCAATACAAAGGACTAGACTATACCATGTCCCTATGGCCCTGACTGACCACTCTGAGCAGATCAACCCTGCTATTTCTAATAGCCTAGTGAATGACCACCACGACCGCAACCTCCACCTTGGCCTGAATGGTCGGAAGAACTCCAGTTCTCAGACTGGTGAGAATCTAGTGGGGATGCTCCTATATGAGGAGTCATAGAAGAACCCCTATCACCAGCTGCTGGTGAGAAGATATAATAGAAACGCTGAAGATGGACCATATTTCCGCAAGATCAGTACTCCATATGGTCTCTCTGGAACTGTGGCCTAGTATTTCTGCTCCTTCCGCACTTGTATCATACTACCTGGCTGCCTGAAGATCTATCCCGCCTACTCTGGTCTCCTCATGAAAACTCCCTACGGCGCTTCCTGCTATCTGCGGGTGGAGCACTAACTCTTGATGTCGAACCACCCTGGGTCATAGCTCCATAATCTCTCATATTGCGCTCAGTGATTAGAGGCTAGTTGACTATAGAGGATATCGAAGTCAACCTAAAGATGTTCACATGCGATCGTATGTTGTGCCTCAGACCATCCTCAAACTTTCGTGAAAGGAACAACTCATCACCTCCCGGGAAAGGCATGAAATGCTAAAGCTCTGTGAAACAAGAGGAATACTCCATCACAAAAAGAGTACCCTACTCCATACTCATAAACACCAGGGCTCGGTCAGCACTCAAGGTCTCTGGATAGAAGTAATCATAGAAGATGTGATGAAACTCATCCCAATCCATACTCTGCTAGAGTCCCCCCTTTGAGAACACCTCCCACCACCTCTTGGTGGAGTCTCGGAGCATGTAGGTAGCAAGATTCACCCTCTTATCTAGAGGTATCTCCATATGCTTGAAAATCGTCAGTGTGGATTATTGTCATGAATCTGCAGCCTGGGGTCCTCTATCCCCTGAGAAAGTGGGAGGATACTGCTACTGAAAGACCCTCATCAATTCTTCCATTGACGGGGAAGGAGAAGATTCTCCTTGGAAAGTTTTCATAATCCTCAAAAATCCCTCTCTGAACTAAGCCTCAGATCTTATGTCAGGTATAACAGCTGCTACCAAGACTGGTACGACTAAAGGATCTATAGGAAGTCCCTGATCAGCCATGTCTGATGTTTGATCGTTGACCTGTAACCGGCATACAACCGGAGGACATCTCGGTGGCATAACTCTGCAAGGTCAAACACACCCCTTAGATCAGGATTTATCAAATACTGAAAGATATAAGTACAAGAAGGGAATAGGAGAAATAAAGAATTCAAGTTTTCCAAAACATGACTACACGACATGTATGTTCCCTACACAGTGTGTTCCCTTAATCCATTTACCTGGATGTGTACTCATGCCACAACTGGTTGTGTACCACCCCAAACACATGGTGTGTTGACCTCTCACATGACGTTTAATTTAACTCTCATCCCCTGCCCGAGTCCCCTTACATGGATAACCCACACGGTTCACCTTAAAACATGACAAAACGGTGTGTATGTCTCCTACACGGTGTGTTCTAGAATAGCTTCGTCGACCCGTGTTGTTAGTCACACAGTTGGATACATGGTTCAGACTACACAATGTGTTTCCAGGTGGACACGGAGTGTACTATAAGGCTTTATCCGACTTTTGTTGTTAGTGACACAGTCGGATACTCAGGTTACACCACGCGGCGTGTTCTACATGGACATAGTGTGTATTTGAAAAGGCTCAACCGACTCGTGTTGTTAGTTACATGGCCGGTGTTGTTAAGGTCTTACAACACGGTGTGTGCTACCAAAGATTTCCCAACCCTGTGTCTCTACCCACACAGTCTGAGACATGGTTAGAGACTAAATTGTGTGTACATAGAGTACACGACATGTACTTAAGAAAAACTATTCCTTCCCGAACAGAAGGACACAGGGCATGTGTGCGAAACTACACGCCGCGTATTTTGGGTTTTTCTGGATAGCAATCCTCAGAAACTATCTGAAGACCATAAAAAAACACTGAAAATGAACAATTAAGTGCCAAATTTCAATCCGTGATGGCCCATACTCCCCGCAAATCAAAACTTGACATCTTATACATGCCATAAACAAGGAAATAAGTCAATGATCCACCAAATTTCGATTCACAAGGGCCCATAACACCTCACGAACCAATGTTTCGCGTTCATTCAAACAAAACCTTACACAAACCAGTACTACATTCAATAGCAGGCATTTTGTCAAGGCATCTATCACAACAGCATGCATATCTGGCACAACATCTATCACAACAACATGCAACCACTAATTCACCCTAAATGTCATGGAGATAATTCATTACATGTGATTTATACCAAGTTTCTATATGACGCATGAGATTTTATACCCTCATTTCATCGGGTCGTGACAGAAATAGAATAGTAATAACATAAATAATAACATCACAAAGCATGTGAATCACCCAACAGTGAAATCAAATCAACTATAAACTTGAAAAATAAGAAAATTGCAATAATCGAGGTAAATTAGATTTTCTCCGTACATGGGTTAGCTACTTCCGGGCACATCTTATTAATAATTACCTATTTTGTCTTATCCCTGGCTATAGGATCCAAAGTGTAAGTCTAGAAGAAAGAATTCCTCTGATACCACTTTTTAATGTCATGGTTCTAGAAACCACCCAGAGGCGCCCCGTACCCAGTTGGTCACATGGCCTCAAGAACATTTCCCTGAATGCCAGAGGCTGCCGACTAGCAGTGAGGGCCTTGGGTGTGATAATGGGGAAACTATTCCCTCTTTGGTAGAGTACATATCATAAGTAAACAAACATACAATAGCGGAAGCAGTAATAATCCATACAAAAGTAAACAGTGGAATAATGATAAAGAAAACAACTGGAGCATACATATATGTAAATGATGCATGATACATATATGTCTAGGAAAGCATCCAAAAAAACACACAATGCTGAATACAACCAGTAATAAACCAAGGTATAAAGAATCAAATAAACAGATCCATAGCATCGCAAGCCTAAGCTTGGTCTCATGCTCTCCAGCTCCACATCAAGTCAAGTTCCTGAAATAGAAGGGTGATTGCCCTTATCAATACCTGTAGCAATATAATCTGTTTGGTCCCAAAAGCATGACCCAAACCGGGTGTGAGACTAAATCCCAGTAGGAAACCACCTGAAGATCTATGCCTAACAGTCAGTGAATAAATATGGCAGGAAAAGTATAGAAAGTAGTAAATAGGGAGAATACTTAGAAGTAAACAATCCACAGTTCAACATAAATCAACAGCTAAACACAAAAAGGTAACCCTCTCGGAAGTACTCACAGCCATCACCTCTGGTCCTACCTAACAAAATACAAGAAAACCTCTGGGCGACACACTCAGCCTATCCCCTCTGGTTTTGTCATATAAATTCATGAAGTCTCTCTAAGGAAGAACTCACAGTAAATTCTCCTTATAGTCTAAGGTAGTCAAGGAATCTCTGTGGAAACACACACCACCAATTCCACTTATAGCCCCAAAGTCATAGACTCTCTGAGGAAGCTCACTCAGTCAATTCCCGTTATATCCCAGGTCGTTCACTGACTATCAGAGGAAGCTCACCTGATCAATTCCCCTTATATCTTGGAGTGGTTAAAGGTAATTCAAAGTAAAACAAAGACTCTATGAGGAATCACACTCGGTATATCCCCTCAGAGCCTATAATACCCAAAGACTCTCTAAGGAAGCTCACTCGGTCTATCCCCTTATAGTCTATAATGCTCAAGACTATATGAGGAATCTAACTCGGTCTATCCCCTTATAGTCTATAATGCCCAAATACTCTCTGAGGAAGCTCACTCGGTCTATCCACTAATAGTCTGTAATGCTCAGGACTCTCTGAGGAAGCTCACTCAGTCTATCCCCATATAGTCTACTGCATCAGGTTCTCACAGCCCCGTGTAAGTTAACACATAGTATTGAAATACATCCAAAGTAAACCTTAAGAACTACTTGGCTAAACAGTCTAAAAGATAACAGCATGTCAGAAAAATAATACAACTCACCCCATCCTACATTCTAGGTATGGAAGACAGGAAAGGCAGCCAAACAGGATAAGAAGACCAATGGTTGTAAACAGAACATCCATGGGCAATACATCCAAAGCATATGAGAACAACCCTATTCATATCCAATTAATCTCTACACAAGAATACAAGCATGGCAGGCTAACAACAAGGGTAAAATGGTAAACATACAATACCCCGTTCATGGGTATTGGTGATTTTGCACATAATATTAAATGACTTATTACAGAAAGGCACAAACCACCTACCTTGGTGTTAGGAGATCATTATATGTGAACCTTGAGGCAGAAATTTCCTTAGAACACCAAAGATCTACAAAAATGCATAAAATGTTCAACCCAGAATAACATAGAAAAGAGGATGAATTGGAAAATGATGCTCTAGGAGAAGGAAGAGCTACTGAGGAGATCCCAATGAAAAGGACGGTGGTCAAATCAGAGGACGGATGCACGCTCAGGGGTTCATTGAATATCTACGGCTGTATGGAGATCTCGGTCGAACGAGACCTAAAAGAAGAGTGTTTTGGCAATTAGACGTGACCTCGGTGCGTTTAATGAAAAAAAGTACACAACGTGTACTTTTGAAGTACACGGTGTGTAATCTCTATTTCCGTACTCCACTTTAGGTGGCCTCCAAGACACCCTCACACGGTCGTGTGTGAGGCTACTACCTAACCAGCACACGGCCTCATGCAGAAAATTAGTACACGATGTGTACTCATAAAGTACACGGTGTGTACTTTAAAAATTTCAAGAATTTCCTCTTTTTCTCAAAAATGACCAAAAAGGAAAAACATACTTGAAAAGAAGATATGGGTTCTTAAAACATCAATATATGGAATTTTGGTGAACACCATTCAATCAACTAAATAGAAAACAAGGGGTTCACAAAGAAAAGTAATTTGAAGAAAATTTATTCATATTCATGGTGGATGGTTAGGAATGAAAAAAAGAAGTAATCGATCATATCATTGATAGAAAAGAAAATTACATAAGTTATCTTGATAAAAAAGGTTTATGGTTACAAAATCACATATCCCTGGTGTAATAAAGGAAACATAAAAGGATTTTTACATAGATGAAAAACATCCTTGAAAAATAATTCTTCAAACGGTATCACACAAGAAGGGATCAAGAATAGAATTGTTTGATACTATGAGTCCAATTCCCCAAATTAAAAAATATTTGTTTATTATATAATAAATCATGTTAAAAAATACCACGATTTTAAATCCATTTAAATATGAAAAGGAAAATGGATGTGAAAACTCAAAGAAGCTATTATAAATCATTTTTTACATTAGTGTAAAATAAAAACATACAATAAATTTCAAGAGTAACTTTTAGAATGCTGAAGTGAAGGATTTTAAAAAAATTAACTTTTAAAAATAATCTCAAATAATTTATCCTTGAAAATGACGTAAATTTTTCTATATGAAACGAATCTCTAAATATAAAACACATTATAATTAAAAGAAATGAACCTTTTTTATACTTAAAAAATGCTTTTATTGAAAACCTACATTATAAAAAGAGTAATAAAACCATTTTTATTAAAACAAAATTTTCCTAATGATGATTATAAAATACCTTATAATGAAATATTTGGGTTGGATAACCCATGAAAAGTTAAAGATGAAACATTATAACTCAATGAATGAAAGTTTAGTTAACAAAAAACCCTATGACTGGGGTAAAAAATGAATCAATGGTCATTTGAATAAGGTAATATGATTTTGATTATCATATCACATAAAATAAAAAAATTTATTTTATGATAAAAATACATTCATGGGTATTAAATAAACTATTCAAGTAAAACATGGTCCATAAAATGTAATATTCCCTAAAGAATCATAATTGACACCAAGAAAATCCTTACAACCTTAGAAAATAATGAGTCAAAACCCCATGAAGGATATGATTTCAAATGAAATATTAAATATCATTAATAATTATAATATCATGATATAAAAATATCAAATGGGTATTAGATACACCTTCCATAAGAAATAAATGTTTATAATAAGAAGTATGTCTTATAGAATCAAAAATTTAGACAAGAAAACCTTACCTTAATCTGATTCACTCTACACTTACACCTAACATTCTGTAATGGGTCAGACCCTCATGGCACATCCCTTTACCAAATTCCGGATCCTAAGGTGGTGCCTCGGTTGTAGGATGCCATTTTGGTGTGTGACCGACCGACAGGACATGATCATTGCGACCGATCAGTGCGCCACCGATCATGCGACCGGTTGGTGTCCCACAACCTTGTCGAGTTTTTCCTCTACAACTTTTTCTGTAAGCCACTTTTCTACCTTTTTAACCTTTTGGAAGTGGTTAGAGGCCATTTCTAATCCCTTAATCAATTTTTAAATTCCTAAGGGTGGGACAACCCTCAACGGACCCAGTTGTGTGTCTGCATATCATGCCCCTCTGTTTATATAAAATCCTTTAAAATCAAATTTGTTACCACCTTTTTCTGATAGGAATCATTAAATAAAAATTAATCTCATCATTTGTAACCACCCAACCGCGTGGGGAACCACGATCTGACTTTAAATCCATTAAAATCCCCATATCCCATAACAACGGGATCTTATCTATATATCGCACGGGAATTTCTTCTTCCTCTTTCTCTTTTCCTCTTGGATAGTCTTCTTTTTTCCCAGTGCATTTGGAGTTTTCCTTCCTAAGGCAAGTGGTGCGCTTGTACCGAAGTTTTTCTTCTCACCCTTTGAGTCCCCGATGTTCCTCCCCATCAAGTCGTGCATCCCCAGTTCTTGGCACGTGGAGAAGAACTTCGATCCTTGATCAACCATGTAGGGTTTTTCCTTCATCTCTCCTTACTATGTATCATGTGGGGTGGGTATGCTATTGTTTCTATAGGGATTGATGACACCAAACGTTAAAGAAGATAAAAAACAGACTTTAAAGAATGAAGGGGGTGTGATCGATGTTCTAATGTACTCTTTTATGTTGATATGTGTTTTGAATTGTATGGGCTTGTGCTCACTGAAAATCATGGTTGTTCGTGGTCTTTCCTTGCATCCTAATGAACCCTTATCTTTGGTGATGACTAAATAACTGTATCATGGAAATTGTTTAGTCACCTAAACTCATTTAGTTTAAAAGGATGTTCAGTAAAACAAGAATCCCTGTGTGACCACCCCAGTGAACAAACAGAAAGAATAACCTAATGAATGAAGTACTTGAGTCTGGAAACTTCCTTATTCTGTCTTGGTGGAATGTCTGTTTGTTCTGCTCAATGATTATGGGTTTATGTGTATGTGGATGGGATCCTATGTTATGTTACAATTGTTGGTTGTGAATTTGAAGTGGTGTGGGGATTTATCTCAAGTCTTGGTTTGGTTCTAGTACTTCGAGGGATCTCACTGATCCCTTTGTTGTTGTGACTTTACAAGAGAACTGGGTGGGAATGCTTAAATTGTTGTTTGGCTGTTTATTTTTATCTAGCTTTTGATTATTCCTATTAGTTTCCCAGTAGTGCAGAATTCACCTAAATGGTATCACTTGAACAAGAAAACAAGAATGAGTTAAATGGAGAATTGGTTTTGGGGATGAGTTGTGACTTGGTTGTGAGTTTTGTACTTTTATTTTATGAATGAATAGTAATAGGGAGTTTGTGCTTAGGTTGGATTCGGAAACCCTAGGTTGGGATGAGTGCTTGTTACCTATACATATAATTATAGTTCTTATGTTTCTTATTCTCACCCCACCCAATTTGAGCACTTAGTTCTGAACACCACCATTTCATGGGGGAGGGTGTTTTTCCCAACACTCCTATGAGTGGATGGTTATTAACTCCTTTTATTCTCCCTTTACCGAATAGCCCAAGACTCTTTGGGTAGGCTGTGATGGCATGAGTTCCATTATATCCCATGATTCTTCAGGCAGGATAGCAGTGGTAGTTGGCTCAGGTGTGTGCAGGCAGGTTTTTTCCCAAGAATCTTCAGGATGAGGCCCAGGTGTCTTCGGGCGTGGCAGTGGTTGTTCTAGCCTGGGTGTTTGCGGGCGTGGTTACGTGTGGTGGTTGTGGCCCAAGTGTTTTGGGAGGGATTTTTGGTAGTGTCCCAGGTGTTTGTGGGTGGGATGTGTGGTAGTAGACCAAGTGTGTGCGGGCGGGGTGTGGAAGTGGGACTACGATGAGAATGGCGGGATTGGTTCGATGCGTAGGATGTCTTCAATAACCAGTGGGAAAGTGGCGCAGGGTACCCAAACACCAATGTGCTATTACTATAATTTACTTGACTTGTGTTATTTGGGGAGTGTTCTTTGGTGAGGCTTGGGTGGATATTTTTCCTTGCTAGGTGTTTTGATTGTCTCTTTTCTCACAGGGCATTAGAATTCCTCCCCACTTGTGCACGAGAGTATTTGGTTTTCCTTACTGAGTATACATGTATGATCACCCTACGTATATAAAACTCCTTTCAGGTTTCCAGGAGGACTTCAGGGATCGTGTGGGACCGTACTAGCTCAGACCTTGGGGCAGTTGCGGTTGTCGTTTTCCTTTTTCTTGGAAATTTACCTTTGGAGTTCTTGTGGCTTGTATCTTTTACTTTTGAACATGCATATGGGAATGGTTTACTTTTGGTTTTACCTTTACTTTCAGATTTGGTGTTGTTGGGGTTGCTATCTTATCTCTCGGTCCTATAAAAATAAAAAGTGTTATGCCTTCCATCTTGTGTGTGATTCTATACCCTTGGTGCTGGTCTCCACTCCGGGACCTATCGAAGGCGGGCCTCGGGGGTCATTATCTCTCCTTCAACTTAAAGAAGGAAGGGTCTAGAAATCTGTTGTCCCTTCTCTCCTTTTTGGTGAATGCGGGTCATGACATAATGGTATCAAAGGAGTGGTTTAGAGATAGGATGGTGTCTGGAGTTAGGCATAGTGAGGATTTCATGGGATGGTAGGGAAACAGTGTGGGGTGATCTTGGTGTGTGAAATAGGCCAGGGAAGACCGTCTCAGACACAGGATTTTAGGGGCCCCCGTGATTCGATGCAAGGACTCTGGACCTACCGAACGACCAATTAAGGCTGAACTGATTATAGGGTAGAGACCCTAGGGGAGGTACATGCATCATAATGACTTTTTTTCTTGTGTTTCATGGGAGTTTTGGGAATTTAAAATGAATGAGAAGTCTAAGAAAATTTAAGAACAATATTCTACACTACTCGGTCTTATGCATTCCTTGTTTACCTTATAGCTATGACACCTGGGAGATGACCACAGGTAGTGCGGTGGATCGAGGCCCAAAAGGTTGAATTGGATAATCGACAGAGGGCTGACCAAGAAGAGAAAGATGATTAGTGGCATAGGATGCTTCGTGCCTTTCAGTGGAAGACCCTCAGGAAGTACGAGGGTAGTATCTCATACATGGAGACAAAGAGCTAGCAAGAGGATCTTTTGATAGCTTTCATCTTGATCCGGGCTCCGACAGAGTATTGGGTTTCTCTAGATGGGATCCAGATGCGTGGAGCAGCACGTCTATGGTGGATTCTTTATCTTCAGGAGAAGAGGGAGGCTGAGGTGACGTCGGATGACTTCGAGAAGGAGTTCTGGGTGGAATTCCTCTCTTCCACGATGAAGGATGAGAAGAGGCAGGAGCTACTCTACCTCCAGCAAGGGAGAATGTCAGTGAGAGAATTGGGGATCAAGTTCAAGGATCTCCTTTGCTTTGCTCCGGACCTCTTTCCAGATGAGGAGTCTCGGGTGAGACATTTGGAGGAGGCACTTCGACCTTCTCTTCAGTATGTTGTTACTCCCTTCACCTTACCGACCTACTTAGAGGTCCAGAAGAAAGCTAAAGTGGTGGAAAGGATGAACATGTTCGGAGTTGTATCATGAGAGGGGATCTAGTTGGGATGGTTAAAGGGGAAGGTTGTCAGTAGTAGGCCTCCAGCATCAGGACCCTCTAGGTTTCGACTGCCAGGAAGCAAGCCTCAGCAGTTCCAGTTCTAATCCCTCAGTCCTCGCCCTTTTCTTTATGGCCCAGAACTAAGGTGCTTTGTCTATGGGAGACATGGATACCTTTGGAATTAGTTCCAGAATAGAGTACAGTACGGCAGTTGTGGGAAGGTTCAACACCCACCTCAACAGTAGCAGTTTCTAGCTAGACCCTTTCACCTGCAGCAGCAGGGGCAGTGAGCTCCTACTCCTCCAAGGGAATACATCACAGGAGGAGGCCGACCTTAGGGCACTCCTCAGGGAACTCGACCAGGGCATGGTCGGGGAGGCGGCTGACAATCGAGAGGCAGAGGAGCTGGAAATGGGAAGTTGCACGCCGCGGAGGCAGCAGTCTCAGCAGGTCCAGAGGTCATTCGAGGTACGATCAGCTTTTTCAGTACTCTTGCCTATGCCTTGTTCAATACAAAAGCTTCACACTCCTTTTTTACACCCAGTCCGGCCCGTTCCCTGGGTTTAGACATCGAGAGACTTTCAGAACCCCTAGTGCTAAGCACGCTAGTCGGAGGTCAGACCGACTTGTTTTATGTTTGTTGAGGGCGTAGACTGATGTTAGGGCCACATCAGTATATCAGGGATCTTCTACTGTTGCAGATAAAACCTTATGATGTCATCTTAGGCATCGACTGGTTGTTCTCTACATGTACCTTCATTGACTGCTTCTGAGGAAGGGTCATGTTTTCAGATTTGGGCGGTCAACGTGAAACTTTCATCGGCAAGCGGGGTTTCTAGAAAAGCAGGAGGTGGGAAGAGCCCCTCCTTTCCTTGTTAGCTGAGCTAACAGTGTAGTCGGTGGATGCAGAGATGGTGTAAGTCATAGGTATCTTCAGTGAGTTTATGGATGTCTTCCCTGAAGAGGTGGCTACTCTACCCCCTCAACGTGATGCTGAGTTCGGGATAGACTTTCAACCTGGTGCCCATTTGATTTCGATGGCTCCCTACCAGATGGCACCTTCTGAGTTGCGGGATTTGTGGATTCAGATTGACGATCTGATGAAGAAGGGTTTTGTTCGACCAATTGTGTCACCGTGGGGTGATCCCATCTTGTTTTCGAAGAAGGTGGATGGTGGTCTAAGACTGCACGTAGATTACAGGAGGCCGAATCAGGTGACGGTCAAGAATCGCTACCCTCTCCCGAGGATAGACAATCTCTTTGACCAGCTGAGGGGACCAGGTTGGTTCTCAAAGATAAATCTGTGGTCTGGATATCACCAAGTGAGGGTGATGGAGGGTGATGTCTCCAAGACTGCCTTCAGGTGTAGATATGGGAACTTTGAGTTTGTGTTCATGCCATTCAGCATTAAAAATTCTCCAGGTGTGTTCATGGGACTCATAAACTCCATCTTCTGGGAATACTTGGATCGGTTTGTATTCGTGTTTATTTACGACATCCTGATCTACTCAAGATCAAAGGAGGATCACGTTGAGAACCTGAGGACGGTTTTAGAGGTCCTCCGACATCACCAACTCTATGGTAAATTATCCAAGTGCAAGTTCTGGATGTGAGAAGTGCACTTCATTGGGAACATGGTGTCCAATCAGGGAATAGCGGTGGACCCATCAAAGGTCGAGGTAGTTGTTTCTTGGGCAGCACCTAAGAACGTGGCAGAGGTTCATAGTTTCCTTGGAGTGGCAGGTTACTACCGGAGTTTCGTACCCAACTTCTCCTGAGTTTCATCACCTTTGACAGCTTTGACCAAGTAGGACCAGGCTTTCGTGTGGAATGGGAAGTGCGAAGCAGCCTTCAGATATCTGAAGGAAAAGTTGGTGAGTGCCCTAGTGTTGTGGTTTCCAGAAGAAGGGGAAGTATATGAGGTGTTTTGTGATGCTTCAGGACAAGGCCTCGGGTGTGTGATGATGCAACGACAAGGGGTGAACTCTTAGGGGTCTAGAAAGTTACTTTCACATGAGCGTAATTATTCCACCCACGACCTGGAGCTTGCGGCAGTTTTTTCTTTCACTAAAGTTGTGGTGGAATTACCTCATCGGGGATCTCTTTTTGGTCTTCATGGATCACAAAAGCTTTAAGTATATCTTCTCCCAGCGGGACCTGAACTTGCGGCAGCGATGGTGGATAGAGTTCCTTTAGGACTATGAGTTTGATATTTCCTATACCTCAGGAAAAGGAATGTGGTAGTCGATGCCTTGAGAAGGAAGTCATAGAAGGATGTGGTTCGAGAGTCGGCAGATGCTTGGAAGGCGATGGAGGAGTTAGCTACCCTGCACCTGGATGCGAGGATGTATAGTGGTAGGGGTTTCCTATATCAGATGAAAGTGCAGTCTTCTCTACTATACAGGTGGAGGAGTCTCAGTGGGGAGACATAGAGAGTGAAGTGATGTGTGGCTGGGTTAACCAAGGTGATGCTCCGAAAAGGTGGATGGAGGATGGTCAAAATCAGGTGCTTTTCCGAGAAAAGATATTGTTCTATAGGCGATGCACGAGAGAGTTCTTAGTGAGTTCCACAAATCCCCCCTAGCGGTGCACCCGAGAGTTTCCAAGATGTACCGGGGCTTGAGAGTTCAGTTCTGGTGGCCCGGGGTGAAGCGGGTTATGGAAGAGTTTGTGTCCAGATGCCTAGTCTGTCAGTAGGTGAAGGCTGAACACCATGTTCTAGGAAGTTTGCTACAACATTTGGATGTCCCCAAGTGGAAGTGGGATGATATCTCGATGGATTTCGTCATAGGGCTACCCAAGGTTCAAGGAGGTTGCGATGCTATTTGGGTGGTGGTGGACCGGTTGATGAAATCGGCTCACTTTCTGGTCGTCAAGGAGTCAGGTGCAGTGGATTCCTTAACACAGAGGTACGTGGATGAGGTGGTGCGATTTCATGGAGTTATGAGGTCCATAGTCTCAGATAGGGATGCACGGTTTACCTCACGAGTCTGGGGGGGATTGCAGCATGCTTTTGGAACCCAGCTACATCTTAGCACTGCTTTCCATCCCCATACAAATGGACAGATAGATCGCACCATCCAGATGTTGGAGGATATGCTACGAGCATGTATTCTAGATTTTGGGGGATCGTGGGTGCGACAATTGTCTCTGGTAGATTTTGCCTACAATAATCGCTATCACTCTGCCAATGGCATGGGTTCGTTTGAATCCTTGTATAGAAGTCCATGTCGCTCACCCGTGTGCTGGACCGAGGTTGGGGAAACAAGTGTTCTTGGCCCAGAAGTGGTGCAGAGAACGACGGAGAAGGTTCAGCTTATACGGGAGAGGATGAAGGTGGCTCAGGATCGGTATAAGTCATATGTCGATAATAGGAGGAGACCCTTGGGTTTTGGTGTCGGGGACCACGTGTTCTTGAAGGTCTCCCCTCGGCATGAAAAATGGAGGTTTGGTAGAGGGAGTAAGCTTTATCCCAGATTCATCAGACCCTTCGAAGTGTTGCGGCTGGTTGGAGAAGTGGCTTATCAGCTAGCACTACCACCGCCGCTACTGAGGATACATGATGTCTTCCATGTGTCACAACTCCGACGGTATCTACACGACGATTCACACATACTCGACTGGGGAAAGATGGATATTGAGGATGATGTGACCTTTGTGGAAAGACCAGTGAGGATCGAGGATCGTGAAGAGAAGGTTCTCCAAGGATGAACCATCCCTTTGGTTTGTGTGTTGTAGAGGTATGGCGGGCTCTAGGAGAGTACCTGGGAACGTGAGGCACATATGTGTGCCCAATACCCAGAGCTGTTTTTAATTTTGTTCTATTATACCTGTTTTTGATGGAACACCTTACCTTGTTAACTATGGAATGTATGGTTTTCCTTATTCTCTAGATGCATGTGAAAAGTCCTGACTACGGGGAGGGGAGGACTCATTCCCTAATCAAGATGCATTAAGGTGGATGTGATTAAACCCGTGCGGGCAAGTCAGTGCCACCCAAAGCGAATAGTATCTTGACATGGAGGAAGAAACTTCCTAACCCATATGATTGGAAAACTTTACCCCTCTAATGTTTCATGGTTGTTTAAGGGGGAGGTGTTCCTATATGTCGGAGAGGTTCACTTTTGAGAGGTATCTTTCAGAGTGGTTGTTTGGACCCCCTTTTTTCTTCGGGTCTGGTTTTGATTCTCGAGGGAGAGAATAGTTTGAGAGGTATCTAATGTAATGGCCTAGACCCTAATGTCCCATCCCTATACCAAATTCTGGATCCTAAGGTGGTTCCTCAGTGGTAGGATGACATTTTGGTGTGCGATCGACCGAAGGGACACGATCGGTGCGACCGATCGGTGTTCCACCGATCCGTGCGACTGATCGGTGTGCCACAGATAGGTGTGACCAGTCGGTGTCACACATCCTTGTCGAGTTTTTCCTCTACAGATTTTCTCGTAATGCAACTTTTAGCCCTTTTTAACCTTCTTGAAGTGGTTCAAGTCCGTTTTTAAGCCTTTAATAAATTTTAAATTCCTAAGGGTGGGGCGACCCTCAACGGACCCAGCTATGTGTCTGCATATCATGCCCCTCTGTTTATATAAATTCCTTTAAAATCACATCTGTTACCACCTTTTTCTGATATGAATCATTAAATAACAATTAATCCCATCGTGTGTAACCACCCAACCACGTGGGGAACCACGATCTGACTTTAAAGCCATTCAAATCCCTATATCCCGTAACAATGGGATCTTATCTATATATCACAGGGGAATTTCTTCTTCTTCTTTCTCTTTTCCTCTTGGCTGGTCTTCTTTCCTCCTGGTGCGTTTGGAGTTCCCCTTCCTGAGGCATGTTGTGCGCCTATACCGAAGCCTTTCTACTCACCCTTGGAGTCCCCGACGTTCCTCCCCAGCAAGTCGCGCATCCCCAGTTCTTGGCGCGTGGAGAAGAACTTCGATCCTTGATCAACCAAGTAGGGTTTTTCCTTCGTCTATCATTAATGTGTATCATGTGGGGTGGGTATGATATTGTTTCTGTGAGGATTGATGACACCAAACGTTAATGAAGATAACAAAAGGACTTTAAAGAATGAAGGGGGTGTGATCAATGTTCTGCTGTACTCTTTTATGTTGATATGTGTTTTGAACTGTATGGGCTTGTGCTCACTAAAAATCATGGTCGTTCATGGTATTTTCTTGCATCCTAATGAACCATTGTCTTTGGTGATGACTAAATAACTGTAACAAGGAAATTGGTTAGTCACCTAAAATCAGTTGGTTTAAACGGATGTTAGATAAAAAAAGAATCCATGTGTGACCACCCCGGTGAACAAAAAGAAAGAAGAACCTAATGAATGAAGTACTTGATTCTGGAAACTTCCTTGTTCTGTCTTTGTGGAATGTCTGTTTGTTCTGCTCGATGCTTATGGGGTGATGTGGATGGGGATGGGATCCTCTGTTATGGTACAATTGTTGGTTGTGAATTTAAAGCAGTGTGGGGATGTATCTCAAGGCTTGGGTTGGTTCCAGTACTTCTAGGGATCTCACTGATCCCTTTGTTGTTGTGACTTTACAAGAGAACCGAGTGTGAATGCTTAAATTGTTGTTTGGCTGTTTATTTTTCTCTAGCTTGTGATTATGCATGTTAGTTTCCCAATAGTGTAGAATTCATCTAAATGGGATCACTTGAACATGAAAACGAGAATGAGTTAAATGGGTAATTGGTTTTAGGGATGAGTTGTGACTTGGTCGTGAGTGTTGTACTTTTATTTTATAAATGAATAGTAACAAGGTGTTTGTGCTTAGGTTGGATTCTGAAACCCTAGGTTGGGATGAGTGATTCTTACCTATACATATAATTGTAGTTCTTATGTTTCTTATTCGTGCCCCACCCAAGTTGAGAACTTAGTGTCGAACACCCCCATTTCATGGGGGAGGGTGTTTTTCCCAACACTCCTATTAGTGGCTAGTTATTAGCTCCTTTTCTGCTCCCTTTCTCAAATATCCCAAGACTTTTTGGGCAGGTTGTGATGGCCTGAGGTCCATTAAAGTCAAAGATTCTTCGAGCAGGATAGTTGTGGTAGTTGTCTTAGGTGTGTGTGGGCAGGTTGTTTCCCAATAATCTTTAGGATGAGGCCAAGGTGTCTTCAGGTGTGGCAGTGGTTATTCCAGCCCAGGTTTTTGCGGGCGTGGTTGCGCGTGGTGGTTGTGGCCTAGGTGATTGTGGGCCGGATGTGTGGTAGTGTCCCATGTGTGTGTGTGCGGGGTGTGGTAGTGGGACTGCGATGAGAATGGCGGGATTGGTTCGATGTGTATGATTTCTTCAATAACCAGTGGGAAAGTGGCGCGGGGTACCCAAACACCGATGTGCTACTACTATACTTTACTTGACTTGCATTTTTTGGGGAGTGTGCCTTGGTGAGGCTTGGGTGGATAGTTTTCCTTTATAGGTGTTTTGGTTATCTCTTTTCTCACAGGGCATTAGAATACCTCCCCACTTGTGCACGAGAGTCTTTGGTTTTCCTTACGAAGTATACTTTTATACTCACTCTACGTATATAAAAATGCTTTTGGGTTTCTAGGAGGACTTCAGGGATCGTGTGGGGCCATACTTGCTCGGACCTTGGAGCAGTTGCTGTTGTTATTTTTTTTTCTTGGTACTTTACCTTTGGAGTTCTTATGGCTTGTATCTTTTACTTTTGAACATGCATATGGGAATGGTTTACTTTCGGGTTTACCTTTACTTTCATCTTTGGTGTTGTTGGGGTTGCTATCTTATCTACCGATCCTATAAAAATAAAAAGGGTAATTCCTTCCATCTTGTGTGTGATTCTATACCCTTGGTGTTGGTCGCCACTCCGGGACCTATTGAAGGCAGGTCTCAGGGGTCATTATCTCTCCTTCAACTTAAAGAAGGAAGGGTCTAGCAATCTATTGTCCCTTCTCTCCTTTTTAGTGAAGACGGGTCATGACACTTTCTACATCAAAAAAATATATATCATAATAACTTATTTTATAAAAATAATCTTGTACTTTTCCATTTATAATCTTCATTTATAACCATTATCTATATGAATTCTAGTTAGTTATTACCAATTTTCAATTTCGGGTGTAAGTAATCTTGATTGTTTTGAACTAGTTTCTAAAAAATGGTGTTGGTGTTCATTATTAATAAAAATTTCATTGTAAAAATATCATTAATGTTTATTGAATAAATTTTAAATGATACTTATAAAGTTATAATTTCATTTTAAGGTTGTTTTGGTTACAACCCAAGAAGATGAAATCGATGATGATCATGTTTTGGTGATTCCTAACGAATGAAATATGTTTTCTTAATTAATGAGTTTAATAATAATAATACCATTTTAGAAACAAAAAAATAATAATTATTTAAATATTTAAGTCATATATTAATATAAATTAAATTCCTATATTCATTTATATAAATTTAAATCATAGTTCAAGTAGGTAGTTAAACCAAACCAAACAAGATCATACCTTAATTAATGGATGACTATGTATTGATTTAGTTGTGAAATAATTATAACATAAGTGTAATGATATTATTTACTGTTTATTAGTTTGATATATCATAATTATAAAGTATTAGAAGAATAATATAACCAACATGAAGTTATTTCTTAGAATTATGAATTCATTTTGTTTCTCTTAGAATGCTTTTTTGGATGTTTAAAATTACCACCACTTTTTATTGCTTGTATTATTCATTTTTTATAAAATGTTTCCTTTAATAACCTTAATAATTTAATTAAGATCGTATTTATACATTAAAACCAACCTAATAACCATCCATTTAAGGAAGAAATGAAAAGAAAAACTAAAATCAATCATTCCATGAAGGTGGTAGTCCACACGTATGCGTGGTTGATGATATTATTTTCACAGAATGGGGAAAAGGGGAAATATGGTTCATGATTTAATATTATAAAATATTTCATGATAATATAAACATGATATTAAATTCTCAATTAAGACCACCCTTTTATGTAGGTTAATCACAAAAGAAACATTTTTCATTGTGGTGGTGGTGGTGGTTCACACAATGCATGAATGACGGTTTCCTTTTTCTTGATAGAAAAGGAAAAGGTGGTTAATACTTTTAAAATCATTATAATAACAAGAAAACATAATAATGGTACTGATTTTATCATTTTAAGAAGTTGTAATGTAATTTTAGGAGAAATAATTTCACATAATGAAATATAAATGTGAAAAGAGAGGTTAGAAATTTATACCTCACTTCTTGGATTATCTCGTATAAAAAGGGTGTTAATCCATTGAGGGATGGTCTTTTGTGAATACCAAAATCTCATGAAGTGTATAAGAATTTTAATAAGAGTTATTATTCAAATATTGGTCCAAACTAAGTGGGTTTTTGTGTAAGGGGATGCCGGGAGAGGATTTCGCCTTTGATAAGTGAAAAGGGATGGTGTTTTAGTAAAAACACAAATATTTTCAATAATAGGAAGTCACTCTCAAAGAATATAGAAAACAAATTGGTAAATAATGGATGGGGGAAATTATATGGTCAATATATGCCTCAAACACCCATTACAACACATGTTTTAAACATTTTTTTGGTCTTTCCCTCTTTATTAATCACATTTTAGACCTTTTGATGTTTACCAAGGTAATTAGTTTTTACCAAAGTAATTTATCATTTTTTGTTCTAAATAAATTGGTCTTTGTTAAATAATTTGTATCTAAGGATTATAAATTCAAAATTAATTTAATTATATTAACTTTATAAAAATGATAGAAAAATAATTTTAAAATACTAAATGTCTACTATTTTAGAAACATTTCTTTGAAAAATATAACTAAATTACAAAATTTCAAATATTTGATCATAAATTAAAAGAAACATTTTTAAAATAATAAAATCTATTTTAAAATAATTATTTTTTATCATAATATTCTTTCTTTAATTTAAAATTCATACTTATATACTAACAATTTCATAAAATTCACGTTATTTGTAAAAAAGATATTTTTCACTACTCACATAAAAATAGTTTTTAGAAAAATACCAAAAACACATCTTAAGAAAATATTACTATGATGAGTTTGAAAAAAATCATTTTCTAAAATAAAATTTCTAAAATGTTTAATTTTTAATTTTAAATAAAAAAGATGTGATATAATTAAAACCCATTTTTATAAGAAAATAGATTTCTATAATGTTAAAAAATATAATTAATATTTTCTATAATTTACTAATTGAAATAATATTAACCAATTATTCCTATGAAATATATTTTATCATCATTAATCACATGTTTATTGAAATATAAATGCATATTGAATAAAAATTCAATATTTTAAAAACTAAATTTCTAAGCATAATATTAGTCATTTTAGTTATACCACTTGAATTTATTTCATATTAAAAGAAAAATTTATTTTGATTCTATAAATATTTCACAAATTACTTACCCTTATTCATTACCATAATTTCAATTGCAAGTTTTTAAGAGTCAAAATAAAATTCATTTTCATTTTAGTTTGATGTTTCATGTGGAGGAAGCTATCAAAAACATTTATTATTTAATAAAAACATGAATTGAAATATTTAGTTATTACAAGAGCATGGTGGATGATTTTGCGGGTTGATGATTAAACCAAGGAATTAAATCAGGATTCAGGTTTGGACTTTGGTGTAATTACTTGGACAATCACAATATTCCTTCGAGAGTTAAGAAATCATGATTGGGTGATTCTAATAGGGCATCAACATATACAACTGAGCATTTTCATTAATAGTAGGCCAGAGGAGTTTTGACCAATTTTTCCATGAGATTTGATTTCATAGGTTTCAAATCATATTGGGCAAGTCAAATTGGGTATTATAGAAGAATTTTGATGCTTGGACAAGGATTTTAAAGAAAATGGTGGTGTATTTGGGTTTTGTTCTTGGGAAGTGTAGGATCATCTAATCTAGTTCAAGATCAAGGATGAGGAGTGGAAATAGATTTTTACTATAATTTTTATGAGAGTTTGGGTATGAAAAGATGAAAATTACATCTAATGGTTCTATGGACTACTAAAAATTGGAAACTCCAATTGGAAACTAATTTTGATGGTGGGGAGAACCATAGATCATAATCCACCCTTATATGATGAGTCTTAAGCTAGGGAGAACCATAATCCTAGGGGTGAATGGATCAATGAAACCATGTTTTCATGGGATAGACTATTGTGGTTGAACACCATCTCTAGGATTCTTCGACTGTGACTAGCGGTGGCTTGGGATTCAATGAATGTGGAACCATGTTGTTGGAGTTGAAAAATGGGTGCCCGGTCAAAGTTTGGGGATAGAACATGGTGAATTTTTCATGTGTTTATGACATGTTTAGGTTGGTACTAATGGTTGGGATACCACAAATACTTCCTTATAATGATAAGTGATATAGTGTAAGTTTTGTAATGACTCGTATAATTTTAGGTTGTCAATGTTTGTAAGAATTTAAATTTTGAATTCTGGAGAAGTTTTAATTTTGATAATTGAGATTTGGAATTGAATTTTGAAAGCTGGATCATGAAAAAATAATGTTTTGGGATATTATTTTAGGCCCATAATGTTTCTTGGGGGCTCAGGTGAGTATTTGGAGCTTCTAGTTGAATTTCAAAAAAAATTGAAGGATCTTGCATTGTGCATTGTTACAACACTATAAGGAGAAACCATGTGGTTAAACCATTGTAATTTTGGATTTTATCTTGGTGCATAGTTAGTTCATAGTTTTATAAAAACCATGAAATATCTACAATTTTAGTTATAGAGTATTTTATACACTTTGTGTATGGTTTGGTAAAGTGTGTGGCCAGACTATGCGAAGGGTGATAGCTTGTGACATTGTGAGATTTATGGTTGGATCACGGTTTTACAAAACATTTGGGAACCATAAAGACTAAATAAATTCCCTTAAAAAATTAAATAACCAATATTACCCTTTAAATTTGAAGGATGCATCCTCTTATTTCCTGCCTCATGTGCATCTCGACCCCTGGGGCCCCTTTCCCCTTCTCTATCTTGATATCCCGCTTGTGATGGGATGATTTGGATGGTGTTTCACAGTGATTTAAGGAGAGTAATTCCTTTCTTATTCCTCTTTTATAGTTCTTCTTATTTAACCTTTTATTTCTGGTGATTTAGTATAGAGGTCTTGAGGAGATTCTACTGAATAATTGTGGAATCATCCTGATATGTTAGTTCATTTTCACACCATGGATAAAGGAGTTCTTATGGATGATAATGTCCATAATTTCATAGAGTTTAAATGCATGTATAATGTTATACATATTTTTTTAGGTATTTAAATTTAAACTGGTTAAATTAGATTAAATTAATGGATGAATTGATACCTCGTGATATTGATTTGGACTAATACGGTATCGAGAGTACTCTATAGACCTTCCAAGGGTGGTGGGTTATGGTTTCAGTGTGACGAGGTTTCCTAGTGAGATTTTAGATTATTATTCCATTTTAGATTAATTTTGAGGTTCATTATAAGTTTTATAATTAATTGGTTTGGATATGTGTCTTAGATTTGGATATATTTTTGGAGTGGGCCAAACCCCAAAAATATAGGCTTCTGTGAGTGTTTATGGATTAGTGAATTATTAATAATTGAGCCTATTTTAATTAAATTATATAATTAATTATAATTTTATTAACTAATTATAAATGGTTATAATTATTTAATTTCTACATTTTCATTGAGTTAGGGACCTGTATCGATGAACGATCACAAGTTATACTTAGACGGCCTTAGGCAAGAGTCATGGGGAAGGGATTAAACTAGAATGGATTCGATTGAGGTAGGTGGTCAACTGAGTATACCCCTGTAGTAATTTATTTTATTTATATTAATGTGATATGAAGTCTCTCTACAAAGGGAAGTAAACTATTATTTTATGTGAATTTTTTAGTTAAAATTATATTCCTATGTGTGTAATGAACATAGTGTTATAGATCATGATGGAACCTTGTGCATCATCAAGATGCATCAACCAATGAGGACTGAGGGCTTAAATATGAGTATAATACATGTGTCAAATGGACACCTAGAGGAGTGTAATGGGATTAATTTAACATAGTGGACATTATTATATGTTCTTTGGAGACCTCTAAGTAGAGGTATGTGATGTGAAGGGAATGATTATCCTGTGTAGGCTAGGTTAGAACCTTGATACGACTTGAATCCTTTATAAATGTTTAGATGAGTGTGGGGAAAGTGATCCTCACCCTCAGAGATATAGAGACCTTGGTAAGTATACCCTTGGTATAATTTTTATAGTTTATGTGAAATGAATAACCTAAGATGACATAGAACATGAGATGTTATTTATTCTATCTCTTGAGATTAATTCCTATGAGGTTTTCCTAGTGAGACCAGTGAGGTTGTGATGTGGGTATGAGGATGTCTAGGGACACGATTACCTCTAAGTTATAAGTGAGGACATGAGAGATGGTATTTAGAGATAGGATCCCATTTAGTTTTTCCTATATATTATATTACCTAGGGGTCTCTATGGGTGTCCTAGTGATACATAGACCTATGAGAGGGTGAAAAAATGGATGAGTATGGATGATTATCTGTTTCACCTTAGAACCTAAGTCAGTTGTGTGAGCTTGTTAGGGTGGTGATGATGATATTAAGTGAACCTAATAGACTGACTCCAGATATGTATGTTGAGTTTTGGATGGGTGGAAGACCCTGGTGAGATGTTCTAGATGGGATGATCTGAGTCAGATGCACTACTAACCAAGATGTATATCAATAAATTGGATAGATTGGATGTTTTCTTAGATATGACCTTAATATCTTATACTACATGATGGATAAGAGGGATACACTTTCCCATGATGTGGTATATGAGATGATGGGAGGAAAACACATCCCATTAGGTTATGTATATATGAGATGATCTTGGAGGGATGAACTTCCCCTGGAGTTATAATTATATGGTGACATGAATTGGAAGGGATTAACTACCGCAAAGTGATATATTCACCACCAAAAATTCTGAGGCACATTCCCTATTACAGTGGTCTAGAAACAAGTACTATGGTATCACAATTGAATATATTTGAATGATATCACCCTAAAAAAAACTAAGATCTAAAATAGTACCACCAGGAACCCAACATGATATCTCTTTAAATTGGATAATTGTTTTCATATAAATAAGTGGAAAAAATAAAGAAAAACTAAACAAGGTATAAATCTCAAATAAACAAAAGATTTAAAAAAAATACCATATACGAATCCATTTTTATATAAAGATTTTCACATTTCCAAATAATTAAAATAATCTAAACCAAAAAGAAATTGGTTTCTTAAGATATCGATACACCACACGAACAGAAAAATTAAGAAATAAAATGGTAGATATACCCCAAAATATCCATGTAACTCAAATATAATGACCCTAACAAAAAATACACCCACTTATTAACATAGAGTGGTAACAATCCAACCAATAATTCATAACCTATAACCTAGATAAAACATGAAGAATACATTACCAACAAAATAAATATGAATGGTGTGAGCCAAAGGCCGGTAGGATACCACCATGAGTCCATTCACATTATATTTATAAAGAATACAATAATTCATTTCTAAAAAATATTTCATAGTAAAATATGTTTTTGTTTCCTTTATAAAAAATGGAAATAAAACATGATACTCTATTGATACTTTCTAAAAAATTCTATTTACAAAACAAGACTCAAAGAGGAAATACCAAGTCAGTTCTATTTCAAAAACCAACCACTTACCATTTTAAAATAAATAAACCTAAATTACAAAAATGACATACTAAACCTTTTGTTTTTAACACATCCTCCTTTGAAAAAAAACTCACACATTATTTTAAATAATTTTATTATGAAAATAAATTTTAAGATTTTCATTTAAAATAAATGACTCTCTTACCTTTTTGAAACACTTTAACACATACACCCCCCACACACAAGGTTATAATAAATGGAATACATAATAAAATAAAATTCCAACAAGTCATAAGAAAATGAAAATAATAAATTAAGTAATGTCCCACCACCATTATTCATACTCATAAATAAAATAAAGTAATAACACAAACAAAGTTGCATCTCATATGATAATAATAGTAAAAAAGATTAATATAATGTAAAAAACATGAGGAAACACCCAATGATCTAATGGAGTAATTTTCACATTGTGAAAATTTGGAACTAACTATAGGTAGGTTAATGGTCACACAATTCATCACCTGAATTGCTCTCACAAAGCCTCATTGGTGACACATCCTATATCTAGGTGTTACATACAAATATGGGTGACTAGACAAGGTATCACACTCAACTATTAAGTAAATTTTCTTAAAATTACCACTTATTAACCTAGGATCCTCATGTAATGGATAAATATAAGTGGTTATTCTTAATAAAACATCATCATGTGATATGCACACTCCCCTAAGTCAAGAGTAAATAGAAATAAAATTATCATTCCACCTCCAACACACCCCCTTATATATTATTCCACAACCCAAACATAAAAACATGAATAATAATTCATATAATTAAATAAAAGATCACAATCATAAATAAAGGGTGAGAATTTTTCTTATATATGGTGTAAATGATAGTAATGGAAAGATAATAACATAAAGTTTAGACCGGGACTTATCTTTATACATAAAGGTTACATTCGTTGGAAATCACTTTTTAAAACCATTTGGAACCCCAAATATAACCCAAGTGAAATCACACATAATATAAATGCATAGAAAATCCTTATCAAAATAAATAAACTAAAAAAATTCAAAGATAAAAAAGCTAAAAAGGAATCACAACACCTTTTTAAAACATTGAATCTATTTTTTAAAGAAACACACCCTTTTACACTCAAAGGAAAATTATTCACAAACAATGAAGTTTCATTTTAAAACATGGAAAATAATAAAATAAGGAAACCCATTTCTACAAAAAGAACACTTAACTTTAAAAAAATGGTTCTAAACATGATGAACCAATTTTTTCCCATGAAAACCCATCAATGGAATTTTATAAAACACTAAGAATGCATAAAACACCATTTAAAATAAAATTGAAATTGAACCAAGCATTTTAATCAATTTTTTCAATAGAATACCAAAAAATGTGGAAAAATTTTTATTACACAAAACTAGGTAAAATATAAAATATTTAATTCAATTTAAAAACCATTTTAAACCATCAAGGAATCAAGGTACTCTTCATGAAGTGGAGAAATAATGGAAACATCGACCTCAACTGGTCAACACTTGTCGCCTAAAATATAAACCAACAAAAGAGGCCTCAAGTGATGGTTAAAAACCTTTAAACACCAAAATTTTTAACTTATAACAACCCTAAACATGAAAGTTATCCACCCATGGACACTAGGTTTAGAGGAAATTGGAGAAAGGGGAGGAATCCAAGTGAAGAGGAGAGGATTATCAAAGAAGAGATTCGTACTTTCGATATGGATTGAGAACCACCAAGAAATCACTCCAAATACATTTAGAGTAGCTTGAAAGAGAGATATATATATTTAATAGGTTCCATAGTCATGGAAATAAATTTTGAGCTAGGTTATGAAGCCTCAATTAAATAGAAAATTAAATGATAAAAATACCCTAAATCGAATAGGTTGCATATTTGTCTCATATAGTTTACCAAACCATGTGTAGAGCATGCAGTTACCTCTATCTCAACACCCTATAGGTCACAAAATTGTCTCACATTGTTTCCCAAACCATGCACATATCATAATATCTCTTTTATGCACCACAACATAAGGCACACAATTTCTACTACATGGTTTCCCAACCCATTCTCCAAACCATGAACCCTTGAAAAAACTCAAAAACCTCAAATTTTCAATCCAAGGAAACCTTACTACTGAGGTAGAAATCAGCCGTAGGATCAAAATCTTAGATGTTACATTTTGGGGTGTCACAATTCTCCCTACCATGCCACTTTCTTCCACTATAAATTCTACTCCTAGAACTCCACTAATAACTTAATTTAAGGGAAAGGTCATGTTTGAATCACTAAGGAGAAGGATTCAACCAATATACCAATTCCAAAATATAGAACCAGAAGCATGGGACCTAAAAATCCTACCTCTTGGGAAGACTAAACAATTAGTGACTTTACAAACACCGATGATCTAAGATTATGAAGAACATACACTTGAAAAAATGAAGTGCTTTCGAGAACACTTCTTCAGTCTATAGAGAATTTAAGAACTCCAACAAACACACATACTAAAACCCACTAATTATTTCTGTGTCCCGATCCAGACCAAAAGATAGAACAACACCACCAAAACAACTCAGATCTCAAGATTGAGATATAATAGCACATCA
Organism: Viscum album; assembly: GCA_963277665.1. NCBI lineage: Eukaryota > Viridiplantae > Streptophyta > Magnoliopsida > Santalales > Viscaceae > Viscum > Viscum album. Next base: position 4,901,831 of record OY728165.1, read on the forward strand.
AAACTCAAAACATTTTAGAATAAACTCCATGATAATGATTAAAACATGTAGAAACTGACCAAAGGTCTCCCCAAAATTCAGAATTAATCTAAACTAGTGAAATATCAAATTTCCAACTCAAAACAATGATCCTTAAAAAACATAAAAGATCCTCCAACCACATATCCACTAACCAAAGAAACTAACTCAAAACCTCACAAGAGAGTGCATCCTCAATAACATGGAAAGGATCACTATATCAATGCACTCCAAAGAACTAGGAGAAAACACCATAAGAACAAACATGACATAATAATGAATTAAATGACCCCAAGTTTGGGTCATGAGACTACATGAAGGATAACTCGGTACCAAAAATGCATTATACCTACCAATAATAGTTCTAAAGTAAAATCTCATCATAGTAGCTCCCATATTTTACCTGAAAAATAGAAGTATGAGCCTGATACTATAATCTACACCAAAGGAATTCCATTCTCATTTATCAACAATAATCAAACCATGGTTTATAATATGAACAAAAACACCCAGCTAAAATCAAAAAGGCACGAATAACCAAAAGATCAGATCACAAGACAAAACCTCTATCATCTATTATAAAAAACAAAATTAATTGTACAAAATAGAGGAAAAAATTATATCAAAATTAGGATTATAAAATATAACATCCTCAAAATAAAGAAAACATCTTCCAGCTCTCTAGGTGGAAGCAACACCCCATATCACTATTCAGACTAAATCTACATCTAAAACTTCTTATTATGAAATTTTTTAGCTTATAGAGCCTTTGAAGGTAGCTGAGATATCCACCCCAATTTCAGTTCCACATAGCTATCACATAAGAATTTTGAACATGCCTAGGCTTCCCACACTGATAGCACACAACTGTTTTTCTTGTATTTCTTATTAGAACACCCATACTGACACCATATAGAGTTGCATCATTACTTTCCCTAGGTTTCCCTATTGAAAATTATTTCACAAAAATATCTGTGAACACCACTTCCTTGAAATTAGTCAAGACTGACTGAAACACCATTTAAATGAGATAAAAAATGACGTCCCTTGAAAAAAAATCATTCCTTCATTGAATTGTCAACAACCAATTCTTGAGAAACATGTTCAGTCTAGTGAAATATTCCACATAATCTTCTACTAACTAATCACCTTGAAGTATTATCAAAAACTCTATCACATTAGAAATTCTCACCTTCTCAGGATAAAATAGCTAGATAAAGGAGTACTTGAAACACTTATTTGAAAATGATTCAAATGGTTATTAATAGATAGTGCACCTCCACCAATATGATACCAAGATTATGATCAAAGGAGTTGTACACCTAACCCTAGAGTACCCTAGATATACTAGTGAATAAAATATATCTTTGAACTTATCTAACCACTCAATTACCTCATGAGATCATTAATCACCACTAAACATAAGTGATATCAATTTAGAATCTCCTAAACATGATCTGTAAGCATAGAAGAACTATACCATGGCACTCTTTTATGTGTCTAGGAAGAGTCTAAAGTTGGAATGACTACTTCTAGATCACTAGGAGAACTACCAAAAAGACTCCCTTATATACATACCAACACCTTAATGGGGTTCACTTACTAAAACATCATAAATAAAAAACACATTATCAAATCACTATAAATCCAAACATAAGAGATAAAATAACTAGTCCAACAAAACATGATTATAAACACATTATGAAGCCTCATTTAAAAAATACATAACACTAACTTATTTCCTCTTCCAAAACACCGAAAAATTTTAAAACATTAAAATAGTTCAATCTCAAGTATTTAAATAAATCATTTATTGTTAACCAATTCCTCTTCAAACTATTCATTTAAAAAAAGGAATTTCACTGCATAAAAAGTCCAAATATTATTTATTTATAACCCATCATAACCCATAAAAATTTTATGGATTTTAAAAACCATTTTACCAAAGAAACTCATGCAACCAAACAATGTTTTCAAAACAAACATTAATTTTAAATCATAAATCATCACTTTTTAAAACTTTTAAAATCCAAAATGGGTTATTTTAATGCCCATAAAAACCCTGTAAAATAAAAGAGAGGATAAAAGAAACAAAGGAGAGAAACAAAAAAAATACAAACATATCTACTACACATGGTTTGGACACATGGATTTTAAAACCATGTAACAACAAAGATAGCTTCACTATAATCACCCAGAATGGTTTTCATGAGCTAAACACAATTTTACAGATAGTGTTACATAACCATGCCCCTAGATTTCATCCAATTTCACTAAAAAACTTGGAATTTCCCAAAACTTATTGTGGTGTCATCCTATAACTCAGAGTAAAATCACACAATATCAAAACATCTCAACAAAAAGCCACCATAAATCCAAAAATTAAGAAAAATCTCAACCTCCCATTGAAACTCAATATCTAATGTAAGAAAGAGCAGGCCAAGAACTTCACAAGACCAACCACCCAAGTTTCGATGGTCCTACCTCCAACCAACTTTTACCTCCAAATAACAAGAGGGATCTCATGCCATTTTCTATAAAAATGGACATAGTTTTTCAAACACTAAATGCATGATCATTCTAACACAAGGACTAAGGCACATTCCCAATCAACCTAGGGAATTGAAAAGCCCTAGGGTATCACAATTTAACTCTTTGTAATGATTTAACCATCAAAATAAACCAATATCAATAAGAGTTCCACTAGGAACCCATCATGAGATCTCCTAATATTTGATGACCATGAAAAAATAAATACATATAAAGGAAATATAAAAAACCATATAAGTATTAAATATAAAACAAAAAATATTTAACAAAAAAATTTCCATACATGAAACCATTTTTATACAAAGATTTTCACATTTCATAAAAATTAAAATAAAATAAATAGAAAAGATATAGGTGTACTAAGAGGTCAATACACTATGTGGCCTAAAAATGACAGAACTAAAATAGGTGACAAATCCCAACATCTCCCTGTGACTCAAATGTCATGACCATAATGTAAAAAACACTCTATTTCCAATGGAGAGCAGTAATAATAAAACCTACAATCCATAACCTAAAACCTCTAGAAAATTTTAATATTTCATTCCTAATAAAATGAGTATGCATGGTGTGAGATAAAGGCCAGTAGGATACCACCATGAGTCCATTCAAATTACACTTATAAATAAACCAATAATTCTTGTTTGAAAAATATGGAATAATAAGTTAGGTTTTCATTTTCTTTATACAAAATGGAAATAAAGAACGGTATACTACATATACATTCAAAAACATTCCATTTACAAAAAATTACTCAAATAGGAGTTACCAAGGTAATTTAATTTCAAAATACAACCACATACCATTTGAAAAAAATCCACTTGAATTCAAAAAATAACAAGATAAACTTTTTATTTTAAACACACCTTCATTTGAAAAAACCCACACTTGGTTTAAAATACATTTTCAAAGGAAATACACTTCAATTATTTCATTTAAAATGAATTTATCTATTCCCTTTTAGAAAAACATTAATAAACACACACCTCAAACACATGGGTATATGAAAGGGAATAAAAAGGTAAATTTAGACAGGCCATAAAAATTACAATAACCAAAAAAGACATGTCTCACCCACCATGATTCTTACTCATAAATCAATGAATTAATCAAATAAAAATAATTCAAAACACATATACTAATAACAGTAAAAAAACATAATATAATGTATATACCATTAAGAAACACCCTATAAACTAATGGTCAGATTTTCTCAATGTGAAAAGGTGGAACCAACTATCAGAAGGTTAACGGTCTCCCATATTTTCACTGGCATTTCACTCACACAACCTCATTTGGTGACACATCCCCTATCCAAGTGTTATATAAAACTAGTTTTTAATAGTTAGTGTATCATAAAAAAAAGTACTTAAATTTCCCTAAACATTTTTCTTAGTAACCATGTATTCTCATTTCATGACTAAAAAGAGGTGGTTACTCACAATCTATTGTCATCGTGTGGAATGAACACCTCCCTAAGGTAATAGACATAGAAATAAAAAAGGCATTCCAACTCCAACATGTCCACTTAGATATTGAGCCCAAACCCAAACATAAAAAAAATTAATCACAATTCATATAATCAAACACATTCTCAAATGAAAAAACAATGGGTGATAATGATCTCGTATAGGGTTTAAATGATATCCCATCAAATAGAATCACATAAAGTTTCATATAAGACTTATCTTTATACATAAAGGTTAGATGATTTAGAAATACCTTTTTTAAACCATTTAAAACCCAAATATAACCTAAGTGAAACAACACATAACATCAAAGCACAAAAAAGGATAAAAATACTAAAAAATTAATGGATTTATTTAGAAAAACATGCTAAAAAAGAAATCACACCACCTTTTTAAAACATGGAAACCATTTTCTAAATCAACACACCCTTTTACACTCAAGGGAAAATATCTCATAAACAAGGAAGTTTATTTTTAAAATACAAAAACCTATTAATATAAAGAAACCAATTTTTACTAAAATAAAAAATTACTTTCTAAAACCCAATTGGTTCTAAGAACCATGAACCAATTATTTTTCTATTGAAAACCCATCAATTGAATTTTAAGAGACACCTTAAATGCATAAAACACTATTTAAAATCAAATTTCCCATGAACCAATAATTTCAACCAATTTTTATAATGGAAAACCCAACAAACATGGAAAAAAATTTAAAATAAAAAATTAATTAACATATAAAACATTTAATAATGTTTAAAAAAACTTATAAAACATCAATGAATTAGGGTACTCTTCAATAAATGGAAAATAATGGAAACACCTACCTCAGCTAGTAGAAACATGTCACCTATGATAGAAATAGCCAAAAGAGGTACCAAGGGATGTCTCACAAACATTAAAAATAAAAATACCCAATTAAGAACAACCTTAACAATGAAAATAAACCACCCATGGACACTAGGGTTAGAGGAAATAGGAGAGAGTGGGAAAAAGTGCGGTATAGAGGAGAAAAAAATAGGTACTCTTACCTTTGATCTAAGTGAATAAACAACAAAAAAATCAATCCAAATACACTTAGAGGATCTTGAGAGTGTGAGATAGCTCCTTGAGAGGTACCACAATCAAGGGAAACAAAATAAGGGAGACAAGGGAGAAATCCCCAATTAAAAAGAAACTAAAATGAAAAAACATCAAATCGAGAAGGTCATATGGTTGTCTCACAAATTTTACCAAACCACGCACAGACCATGAGATTTCCAATGCCTCAACACCCCAGTGGTCATACAGATATATCATTTGGTTTTTCAAACTATTCACAGATTGCACGTTATCCTCTATTCACTATTTCATAAAGAATAAGGTTTCTATTTCATGGTTCCCCAAACTATGTGCCTAACTGTGAACCCCTGGAAAACTCTAAAAACTCAAAATTTTAACCACAGTACACAATGATCCCAAGGAATAAATAAATCAAAGCATCAAGAGCAAGGAAGTGACATTTTAGAGTGTCGTAAGGATACATTTCTCCAAGATGTGATATATGAGAAAGATGGGTGGGATGCACATCCCCATGTGGGTTCATCATATTTGATAAGCAAGGGAGGTATGCACTACCCTATGATGTGATGAACACGTGAGATAATTTGGGAGGGATGCACTGCCCCCAAGTGATTTATATATTGTGATATGTTGTGGGTAGGATGTACTACCCCATGATAATATATATAGATGATATGAAAATGTAAGAAACAATCCCCCCCATGTTATTAGTATACTTTTGAAATGGTTATGGTTATTGTTCATTAACACTCTAACACTACCCAAAGTTGGTATAGTGGATCCCATGTGTCACATTAGTTCCTGGAGATTGAAGATTTTTATTTTTTATGAATTTTTTGTTTTTTATTTATTTATAGTTTATCACCTGATCATACACCGCATATGTTGGTTATATTTGGGACCACATTGGTGGTTCCTTATTAATTTGAACTCGCACTCTACTTGGGAAATCATGGAACATGTGTATAGTAGAAATAATTCTCATGTTTATGGAAAAGTATATAAATTTAAGAGGAATTTGAATCTTTAAATTTGGTGAGGGTATCCATTTTAGAACCATGATTTGAAACAAAACTCCTAAAATTTAGGTATATCAATTTCTTTCTTTGGGACATGTTTTTGGATTTGAGAGGAACCTCGGAGAGGAGTATTATGGTAAATGGATGATTCCTACAGTGATGTAATGATGTTAGTCATGATGTGGATGTGACCCAATATGTCGGTCCTCAGTGAATGTCGTGGATCTCATGACCATAAGGTATTTGATTTTGTAGGAATTGAGGATAACTTTGAATATATATATATTTTTTTGTTTAAGTTTTGAATTGTGAATATAAAACCTTGAATTTTTTTAATCTGAGTGAATTTTACTCTGAAGTGTACGATTACCACTAAACCATAAAGTGGCATTCAAAAAATTCAAAAAAAAAGATATTTGAGGAGATGCACCTGGGAGTCTCATGAGGGCCCTGGTAGGGTCAAGGTGGTTTCCAAATCATCAATGGTGTCTAGATGTGTTAGTATCCATTAGATATCGATTGGCCTCCCCTGGATCTTCAGTTGGATCATTAGGTAGGAAAATTAAATCCCCCTGATTTTAAGAGGGTAAGTCCCATTCTTTTCGTCTTTCTTCGATCATTCATCCTACCCTCCCTCCTTTACACATTCCCTTCTTCGCTCTGGATTATGTTTTTTAAGTGTTTTTTCAGTGGATCAAGGTACAATCCTATCCTTATTCTTATTTTCTTCATACTTCCTCGATGATTCTGATTTATTGCGGTTTGGTTTTACATTGAAAATGGTAATTTCCTCAGAGAATGGTGAAATCACATCATTCCTTTAGAAAATTCATGCATATTATCTAGAGTATGACCCAAGAAAATGTTCTAGTGTGTATGTTTTTCAAATCATTAAATCTATGTCATACTTCATATTTATTTAATTTTATTCATTTAAATTAAATTAAATTGATCATGGAAATGGTTCCAGTAGTTAGGTCTTGAAGCTGGATTGGTATTGGGGGTCTATTGTGGACCTCTCAGGACTAGTTAGGCTTAGTTATGGTGTGACACAATAAATCGGTGATATTTAAGAATTTATTACATTTAAATTAAATATTTTAATTAATTATAAATTTATATAGTTAATTGCTCCAAATCATTTGGCTTGATTTATGGTTGGATGATCTTGGAGGGGCATGATTGGGCCTTTGAAGCTACTACCGACCCTTATAAATAAATTAGAAAAGATCCAAATGATATAGGTGGTCATGGTACTCACCCTATAGTATAATTTTGGTTTAGTTTTGATGCATGTTGACATATAGTCTTTCCCATAATAAAAATGGCCTGGTGAACTAGGTATTGATATAAGATAAATATAATACCTTGAATGGGAATTGATTAAATTTTCTAATTAATGAAATAAAATTACTTGGGGAAAATGGAGATCAAAAGGTCCATGAAGGGAACTTGTAATCTCTATATATTCCTCATATACTGATAGTCAAGGTCATGACTAATAATTAGCTTGGTGTTCCTACCAAAACCTTGAAGGTTTTTCCTTAATTTAAATCAGAATGATCATGTGTTAGGTTAGAGAACAGAGATATTGAAACCTTGACGAATGAGATGGGTTGTGTTCTATATCTTGAGAGTTTTCTTATGTGGGGAACCCCATGTAGCCAATGAGACCTTTCTACCTTGTTGGTGATGTTTTAAGATGTGACATCCTTATAGTGTTAGGTATCAACCCGATACCTTGGTTGAGTCCAAGGAACTATGTGAGGTCACCTCTGATGTGAAGTTTCTAGGGTGACTTAAGAGGGTTCCCCATTTATATATTTACCCATAGAGGGTGTTTATTTCCGTGGTTAGATATGGTTGTGGGTGTATACCAAGAATCTAAACTAACATGTAGCCTGATGGAGCTATAATGATAGTGACAAGTGTGGGAATTCAGCTAGACCTAGTTATAATTTATATTATTGATTCGTAAGGTTATTTTCTTTCCCAGGATAATTGGGAATCTGTTTTTGATCTTAGAACTGATTTGATAACTTGATATTCTTGAGAATCACCTATTGACATGGATGAGATCATGGGATACCTAGTGTCTTTAGTATCTAGCCTCACATTGTATTAGGGGTGAATGTCTAGATCAACTAGAATCCAGTGATTTTTTTATGAAATTTTGGATTATTAGAGATGGTACCCAGGATCTAGTATCAGAGTATGTGTATTACCGTGTATATAGAAATGTATGAGATGGTATGGATTCTTTTGATATTATGTTACCACTGTTAATGGCCAGGTGCATGCATTCAAATGGAATTACCATTATACCATTGTGAATAATTATGATTCAATGCATTAGAATAATGGTATGAGGTTTTAAGTCTGTGTATATCCCCAAGAATGGATATTAGATAGCCTGATGGTGACAGTCACATCCCCTAAATCAATTCCAAGGATACCCCTTAGGATTTTGTGGATTAACCATTGGTAGATTGGTTGAGGAGATGTGAGTTGTTGGATGCCTTTGTATAGACTATGGAATCCAAGAGTGTATTCCATTCAATTTCCCAGGTCTCTCATAAATCACACATGCATGGATGTATAGGATTTCTAAGGACCTCTCCATCTTTGGGATTAGATGTAAGCCTATCATCGAGAATGTCCTAGAATTAATATGGGGTTTAAACTTTGGGGCATGAGGATGAGGGATTTCTGGTGAAACCATAACTTTGTACAGTCATTGTGATGTAGTTATGGTCATGGGATCCATAGTGAATGAACAAAGGTTCCCATACGGTGACTCTCATACTCAGATACACTTAGGCACTAGCTAGAGTAGGTATAGTCAATCGGGGTCATAGACCTAAGGATGGATGATGGTAATTGGGAATGGTATGGGTTATATGAATATTACATAAGGTAAGTGGTTATACTGTGGTGGTTTGGTCCCCATGATGATCTGAGAGACACTCTGACATTAGTCTAAAGTAAGTATTGAGGTATTTTTTTATTTATTTGTTTTTGTTTTGAAATTATTTATTTATTTCAGCTAAACATGTCACATGCACATATCACAACATATACCTATTAATACGAGACTATTATGGTGGTTCCTTACTATTTTTATACTCACACCATGCTCATTCTTCCACTTCACTTGGGTTGGCTACTGTAGACACAAGTTAGGATGAGCCCCAAGATCAGTTTTACCATGGTTGAGTGGGACAACTCGAGTGATATCAGGGGATCGGGATCTAATATGGATCAAAGTGAATTAGATCCTCATATAAATTCATTTTATGTTTAAATAAATTTTTATATATGTTTATTATACCAATGGGAGATGTGTTTGTATTTACTTTCTAATCATGGCCATTCAGGTTGTTAGTATCTTTTCATTTCATTATAGCATGTGTTACCTTTTTTTATTGTATTGTCTATTTATATTTGGTATTATAATTTTCTATTTCTTTTTTGTTTCTCACTATGATATAAGAAGTATATCCTCCCCATGATACCTCTTTAGTCCTCTGTTGTTGGTCAGTAGCCTCTGGTGTCCGGGGCGGAACACCTGAGGTCACATGGTAGTCCAGTCTGGTTACAATTCAAAGTGAGCTAGGTTGGGGTGTTAAAATAGTGCACTCAACTAATTGAAAGTTCATGTTGGGAAGATTCCCAATGCATCCTAGTCAAGTTATATTTCCTGGATGTATTTTGGAGACAAGTATTAAGTTATGGATTTGATATGGTTATAGAGCCTCATGTATATTTACATTCTTTTTCTTATTTTTATGTGTGATCATCCAAGTGGGTGGTAAACTATTGTATGCTATAATAATCATGATTCTATATGAATGTGTTCTTATGTATTCAATTATTATTAATAGACATTTTTATTGCCTTTGTGTAATCTGAATACTATTATGGATGATGTTTGGTTATTTTTTTTGTTGTTTTTTACTCTGACATGAGTATATAGTATCCCCATGGTAATAACATAGGCCCTTACAGCTAGTTAGTAGCCTCTAGAGTATGGGGAGGTGCTCTTTAGGGACGTGGTGCCTCTTGTCTAGGGAACTAGTTTGTGGCCTCCGATCGAGGGGAAGTTACATAGAGAATATATTTACATAATTTATTTTTATAATATATATTTGTTTAGTTTAATATATATTTTTTTATTTTTATAGAGTATATATATATATATATCTGAATAATAATAATTTTTTATTTTCATAATACATATATTTATATTTTTCCTATGATATACATATAACTATATAATAGATAAAAATATAATATATAATTTTTTTTATTATTTTCATAGTATAATATATTTTTATAATATAATATATATCTTCATTTTTATAGTATATATATATATATTTAATATATATTTGTATTTTTATAATATATATATAATTGATTTTTTAATTTTATACATATAAATATATAAATTTATGATATATATATATATATATTTTTATACAAAATATATTTGTATTTATATGAATTCTTATGCAAAAATACCCCCAACAGGTGTAGGTGACCAAGTTAGCGGTGGTCAGGTGGAGTGTTGCACAGGTGGCAGGGGACCGTGCATGTGGGGAGGCTTGGTGTGTGTGTGTGGGGGCAGGGGGAGATGGGTATGGTGTGGGGAGTATATATGATGGGAGGTTAAGGGTGGGGGAATTTGTGTACATGTTTGGGCAGGTGGGGCCTCTAGATTTAAAAAAAATTGATTAATATAGGGGGGTGGTTAACAACCTCCCCAAAATTAATCAACTTTTTTTATAAAATATTGATTTTTAGGGGAATTTTAAAATATATTATTATATAAATATTAGAATTGGTTGAAACCACTACTAACATAACCACTATTAATTTTTTTTAACCTTATATGTGCTTAAAAAAACCACTGCTAACAGGAGTAAAAAAATATGTTATTTATGGTTAGGAGGAGTGTTTCATGGGTGGTAGGTAGCCTTGAACATGGGTTGGTGTGGTGTGAGGTGGCAAGAGTGTCTATCTAGGGGGAGGCCCTATGGTTTTAAAAATAATAATTTAGGTTTGGTTAACAACCATTCCAAAATAAATGATTTTCTTTTTAAAATATAGTGTTTTTATTGGGAGTTTTGAAATGTTTTTTATAAAAAAATTACAATAGGTTGAAACTAACACCAATATTATTTTTACCTTTCCAGTGCTTACACAAAACCAATTTTAGTGGGATTAGGCCACCATGTTAGTATTGGTTTCTTATAACCATTACTAAAACATTTAGAGGGTGTTATAACTACTATTAATGGGAAAAATAACCTCCTCTAAATGAACTATTTTTTTATAGTGCGGAAAGAAACTCTATGGGAAAACACCATATAGGTTATTCCTAAAACATCAAATATCCAATATCTTTTCTATTCTATAACCAAAATATAAATCAAAAACTAACACATGCATATCATTTAAGTCCTACATGTCTAAAATTATGCATGGTTGCCACTTCATTCCACTCACAGATTAGACTCTAAACTAGAGATCAATAACATTAAATACCACATTTACCCAAACCATATAATTGAGTTATAACAACAAAAACCAAAACAACAATCCTAGATGGTGTTTTGGGCCAGCATGCCATTTAAAATATGAATTACACCCACCACACCATCATAATTTCACATCATGACCAAAGATGTAATGTTTTTCAGATAGTTCATCTTATAGACCAAGGCATTTTTTCATTAATAATATGATCGTAGGTACCTAAAAATTTAATGGCTATGTCAAGACTCAAAACTCAACAAATTAACTTTTTACCTTTTTTGAATAAAGGAACCTGTAGTGGTTTGTAATCTAAAAATCACAACTTAAAATAACAATAAAAATATATAGTAGTGATGTTCGTCCACTACATATTTCAGGGAAATGGGAGATGCATTAACTCTTTGTTTCACTCTATTGATGTCATATAAGTCATATTCTTATCAAATTTATCTTAGAACATAGAGTGCTTCTAGATATCTAGTAAAAGGAGTGGTTCTAGTGCACAAATGAACTTTATAGACGAAGAAAATACTATGATGATGATTTAATTTTTCAATGTTGAAGAAGTGTCCCCCATATTTGTTGGAAAATTCATAAGAGTGTGAATAAAAAATAAGGTCATAAGAAATATGGATAAATTAAGTTTAGAAATAAAAATATTATGTAGGATCTATTATGGAGAAGAGAATTTCCATAATTAAAATATGAGTTTTAGTATTAGTTATTTGGAGGAGTGTAATAAGGGTTATAGTGGTGATATAAATATTAAATTCACAATAACTATAAGATACCCTCATCTATCATCCATGAGTTTTTTATATAAATTTTTGGAAAAAATATTTATTTAAATAATAATAGGTCAAATTTTTTATTTTTATTTTTGATTTCTAATGCAGAAAGGAAGCATCGACCTTGTCACCTTTAGTTTTTAGTCCAAAGGCAATAAGGCCAATGCCTCCATCGCTAAAATAATTAAAAAATAATTAAAATTTTAAAAATATATATGTTTTTATATTTTGATATATATATATATATATTGTGTTTATTTTATTTTATTTAGAATTATGTCCAAAAATATTTGATAGAAAAAATTTTATGGTTTTAAAAATAAATTTTGTGACATATAAATTAGCTTTCACTTATTATATTTATGATTTATTTTATTTTCAATTATATTTTATATTTTGATTCAGTTTTTAAAATATAATTTAGATTGTATTTACATTTTTTAAGTTATATGCTTTCAAATTCACCTGTATAAAACATTATAATGTTTTAAGTTTGTGACTTTGAAAGTCAATAAATAATAAAGTAGAAATACAATCTAAATGAAATTTGACACACTTACTGAACATATAAGAAATAATTAAATATAAAAAACATTTAATGAAAACAATTAATGAAAAGTAATTTTAGTGGAACAAGATATTATTGTTTTAAATCATTACATTTGTATTTATAATTTAATTTACAATACTTCCATTTTAAATTATTTATTATATGTTTAGTTTAGTAAATGTTCTAAATTTAATTTTACTTTTAATTATACTATATTTCATGTGCATTTATTTTTTACTGTGTATATATTATTTTTGTAATCAATAATATTTTTGTCATATAAATTAAATTTTTTTATTACATTTCTTAATTTTTTTTATTTTTAAAAAAAACTAGATGTTTAAGATATGTTTTAATTTTTATTTAGATTGTTTTTACAGTTTATATTTTATAGTATTTTAAATTTACATACTTTTAATTAAAGAATTTTTCCTTTGTTTCAAGTAGTCAAATTTGAAAGCTTATAAAAGTTAAGGTGTAAGTAAAATATAAATGAAAATTTAAAAACTAGAAAAAACATGTAAAAAATGGATGATAGTAAAAATAATTTTATCAATTTAATATATAGACTATAATATAAATGATAGAATACATTGTTGATTCAAATACTTTCTGTCAGCAGAAAACTTATAAATAAATGAGTACAATCACTGTCTGTGATGAGGTCTTATCCCACATGATGATGTGTGAATGAGATTCCCATATCATGGTTGCAGACCTCTACACTGGGGTGGAGTTTGATGATATGGAGTGGGATCTCTCTTGGGCATTGTAACCTCAAATGTTGGATATTCTAGATGTGACTCATTAGGATGAGGTTTTAGCTATATCTTTTCATGTGCACCTAATCTTCTCCCACTGCATGAGTATAAGGTCCTTCCATGATCAACTGGAGGAACCATATAACCTGTAAAGACTTGGAAATGAAAGGCGGAGACATAGTAAATGACCTCATACAGAATCTAGGATTTTTTGTACCCCAAGAAATCCGTGGAGATCCTGAAAAAACGAATGGATCTCATGCCTCCTGACACACATCATGAATTGGATGAGGTTGGACTTATAGAGGGTTTACCTCTGCCTGTGGAACAAGGGAGGCTCCATGTGTAGAAGGACATGATCTACATCATCATCATCATTGATCTTCAACATCAACAACTATTGTAGGTGGCTCCAGAGCAGTAACCTTCACTCCATGGGAAGAAACATCATCTCCCTAGGGTGGATGATAGAAGATACTATTCTGTAAAACCTGATACACTGTCATTATCCCCTGTACTTCAGCATGGTACCCTACTTGTCTAAAAACCTCATCCTCCTCCAGATCAAACATGTGGATAATATGTTGTAGTCGAGTATGTTGTAAAATGATTCAAAATGAAATTAAAAAAATTAGAATACTAAAAGTAGTAGAAATTTATTAACTTACCAGATCATCGATCCTTCTACCTTGTAGTGTAAGATACAGTATAGAATTCATTTTATACCATGAATCATACTTGAACTAATCTTCTAGAGGAAATTTCATAGTATGAATACTTTCAATATGAAATTATGCTCATCTCTTCCATAGGTCCAAATACAATGCATGTTTTTTACGCCAGTCAACATCCTGAATCCTTGTCAGCTTCATGAAATGAATTGATGTTGACATTCTAAGTGGTAAGGGAATACACTGAACAAATCCAAACTGGTTCATGACTCTATCAGGTTGGTTCCACTCAACAATATGAATGTGAAAGAGATGCACTACATATATGGCATCATGAATCCCATCAGTGTAGTATGTGGATAACATATCTAATAGAGCCTAATATAGAAGACACGAAACCTGAAATGACATGTGCCATTTGTTAAAAAATTATTACAAAAAACCAAAAAATATATAATTATGAAATTTATTAATAAAGTAGAGACTTTATATACTTACATCGGTGGGTACTACACATCCCAACATGAGATGATATTCCCCCAAGTTGTGCCTCAACATCATGAAAAATTGGTCTTCTTGAATCCACCAGTAACGTACAATATAGAAAGTGATAAATAAAAATAAATTAAATGTAATAACTCATAGTAGAATCATAAAACAATAAATATGAGTGATCATACTAGTTTCCATACAGAGCATCATGCAGAATATATATATGAAGATCTTGACCAGCAATAATAGGAGAGAGGGGAGGTATGCACTCTCATTCCCACATTTGAATAAGGATGACACGTTCCCTAAGATCTGTGTGATCTGATCGGCATGTTGTTCATAATGATCTATAAGTGTAATCCAAACATGAATATCCCCAGCTATATCTCTCAGCCAGATCAAAATCCTCTAGTAGCCTTAGATACATCGTCTACACATGCATTATAGAGTGATCAGTGCATAGTTTCGCTCCAATGAGTCGCAAGATATATGCATAGGCGTGATTCATGACAGTCTAACCATCAGCATCAGTGGGTAAATGTGAAAAGTGCATCTCAAGCCAACTTATAGATATCTAACTTCCATCAATAGCATCATCATCACCCACAATGTTGATGCCTAGCAATCATTGTATAAGTTTAGGTTAGTCTCCAAGGGTGGGTCATATAACAGTATCCCCCTAGATAGGAAGACCAATCAGAACTACCACATCCTCAATGTTGATGGTCATCCCTCCCTCGGAAAGTGGAATGTGTGTGTCATACTTCTCCATATCTCTGTGAGAGCATCAAGGAGGTGATGAAAAACGAATGTAAAATCATATACAACAATGCCATTGAATCCAGCATGATGTATGTATGATATAATGGTAGCTAGATGTGGGATGTATTGATAACACTGCAAGAAGAAACCAATTTAGTGACAGTTTTTTCATAGTGTTTTTCGAATCCGTCGCTAAATATCTTTTAAATATGTTTTTAAAAAAATCAAAAATAAATAAATTTCCTTTTGCGGTGGATTTTTAAAAACTGATGCTAAAATAAAGAAATTTTTTTAAATAAAATATTTAATTATGTTTTATTATTAATTATTAACTACCATATATATTTTATTATTTATAATTTTAATTAATTATGATGTGTTAATTAATAAATATTTATTATTATTAGTTAATAATATTTTAAAACTTAAAATAAATCTTCAATAAATTTAAAATCAGACTTCTGCATCAAATGACCATAATTTATGATTGAGAGGCAATTTTAGTTCTACAACCAGTAAAATCAAAACTTTTGAAATGAACTAAAACCTAACTAGATTTATATTTTTTAATAATTAAAAGAATAAAACTAATTATAGTTTCAAAAAAAGTTCTAAATGAAACTTGAACTTCAAATGGACTTAACTTTTGATCTGAGTGTCTGTTTGGGATTTACCACATATAAAATCAAATATTGTGATGATCCCTCTTACTTTATTACCAAGGGACCCCGATCACTATTTTTTCAAGGTAAAAAGAGGCCACAAATGCCTCAAAAACTGAGTTTTTAGTTGGGTTACCCTAGTTTTTTAACATTTGATAGAATTTCAGCCTCATTTAAGAGGGTCTTATTCCCTTTTTTAGTGGGTACTAAATTTATTCAAAGGGATTACATTTATATTGACATTTTGGTTTTTAATTTTTTTAATTTTTCAAAAGGTAGTTATAATTATAATTAAATATATGTATATTTTTTTATATTTACTTATAATAAATCACTTTTGTAAATACATATTTACATAAAAATGTATTTTTAAACATATAAACCATATGGAAATAAATATTTATTATTTACTTCATTTAAAAATAATAATTACCGACTTTATTTACCTTATACAAATGCATTAATATGTATATATATACCTATACAAGTAGTGTTTACATATAAACATGTGTGTGGAAATAAAAAATTATATTTATGTGTATATACTAATTTATGTAACTAAATACATACATATACATATATATATATATATAAATATTTGTGTGTATAAAAAATATATAAATGTACTTTTATATAAATATGTCATTATAATTAAATATAGTATATAATTGAATTTACACTAAAACTATATGAATATATATATACACACACATATAAATAATTTTTACATATACATATGCATGTGTATTGATAAACATATATATATTTATATTTATATTTTAATATATAAAAAATAATAATAATATATGATATATTTAAATAAATTTAAGTGTATATATATCATACACATTCGATGAGATTTTTTCTTCTTTTAAGAGCTTCTTTATATTATTTTTTGTCATTTATGATTTAATTCCATTGATTTACATTTCTATTGATTTTATGGTGTGACAATTATTGTGCTTTTTCCTCTTTTGGTAATTTATTATCATTTATATATATTTGTTTGTATGAATTTATGAATATTTGTGTATATTTATATATATTTATATATATTTATATATATTTATACATATTTATGTTTATATATTTTTATATCTTATATTTGTAAATATATTTACGTAGAGATATTTATATTTACTTCTGTTTGTGTGTGTATATATATATATATATTAATATACAAATATATATCTGAGTTTGTTTATATATGTTTATGTAACATAAATGCGTGTTTATATATATTTATGTAAATATTTTTATATGTATATATATTTATAGATATTTATATCCATTTATTATTTTATTATTCTATTATTCTATTATTCTTTTATTCTATTATTTTATTATCTATTATTTATTATTTGTTATTTGTTATTTATTATTTATTATTTATTATTTATCATTTATCATTTATCATTTATCATTTATCATTTATCGTTTATCATTTATCATTTATCATTTATCATTTATCATTTATCATTTATCATTTTTTATATATTATTTTTTAATATTATATATTATTTATTTATTTTTTATTTTTATTTTATTATCTATTTATAAATTATTTATTCATTCCTTATTTATTCATTATTTTTTTATTATTTATACGCTAATTATTAATTTATTTTAAATATTTCATTATTTTATTATTAATTTATAATTAACGTATTATTAATTACTTATTTATTATATATTCATCAAATATTTATTACTAATTTATTCATAATTTATTTTTATTTATTTATTATCAATTATTTATTAATTTCTTATTTATTTATCATATATCAATTCATTTTTTAATTAATTTATTGTTCATACATAAAATATATATTATATATTACATATTATATATTATATATTATATATTATATATTATATATTTATTCTATATTATTTATATTTATTTATCATTGTGTACTATTTATTATTTATCAATTACTATTTATTATTTATTATTGTTATTTATTTGTTAATATTTATTATTTACCATTTTTTCTGAATTATATATTTATTTATTTATTTATTATTCATTTATATTTTTTATTAATTAGTAATTTTTAATTTGTAATTATTAAATATTAATGATTACTTATTAATTCTTAATTATTAATTATTGATTACTGATTATTTATTGTTAATTATTCATTATCGATTTTTGATTATTGATCAATCATTATTGATTAATCATTATTGATAAATTGTTATTTATTAATAATTATTTAGTTTATATCTATTTGTTATGTATTATTTTTTTCAATTAATATATATATAAGTAAATTAAATTCTATTTATTGACCACATTATGAGTCTATTGGAGTCGTAATGTCTTTGGAGAATAAGAAAGAGGTAATGGGTTCAAACCTCACCCAATGCAGAATTTCTAAGTATGGAATGTGCATGTGCATGGTAATATATTTTAAAAAATAAATAACTAATAAAATAAGTAAACTCCAAAAAAAATAAAAAAAATTAATTAATTAAAATAAATTATAAAATTATAAAAAAATTATAAAAAAATTCAAAGGCACTGATAAATCATTCTCTGACGGGTTTTAAACCCCACCATTGATTGATTATCGACACACGATTTAGTAGTGGTTTAAATCACTACTAAACGCCAATTTTGGAAAATTGTAATGGTGTGCTCTATGCACCATGATCCTCCAAACCTCATAGCATGCTATAACGTCGCTTGAAACATGCCTCTACTTCTCAGTGAGTACTGTAGTATCCTCCATATATATATATATATATAAATGAAATAAGTCTTAAGTGTGAAATGTAAATATAACATTGTGGTTAGCAGAATGTTATGACTTGTAGAATGCAAGAAAAGACATGTTTATTCCCATTTTTTTATGAATTTTTTCCTACCAAAAGAAAAGGGTATTTCTTCATGTGTCTCAAAACATATTTATAAAGTGGTTTAGATATGTTTTTACTTGAATATGGTGTTTTTTGTGACAAGGTTTTATATATTTCTATATATATATACATTTTTTCTTCATTTTCTAAAAGTTTATTAGAAAATATGATACATAATGTTTTTTAAAGGGAGGTAAAAAGAAGAAAAACATCAAATAAATTTATTTTTCCCTAATAAAATGACAATTGTGATCGTATAAAGTGAAATGGAAAATAAAAACCCCATTAAATAACAGATGAATTATTTAAAACGGAAAAGAAATAACTTGACATTTTTCAATAGAACATATTTTTGATTAGATGATCCTGAATTCATAAGTGAAGTAAAATCTAGCTTATTTTCAAGTGGTATCATAATAACATCTTCCAAAGGGATTTACTTAAATTTTGAATTTTCAAAATCTTTTGGATTTGTAATGAAAGGCCTCCCCATATAGTGAAGATTTCATTAGAAGGATGAAATATTTTTAAAGATAAAAAATTAAGTACATCCCTTTTGAATATATTATTAAGAAACCACTTGAAAATAATCTAGATTTTACTTCACTTTTGAAATCATGATTATCTCATCAAAACATTGTTTTGTTAAAAAATGTCAAGATATTTGTTTTCAGTTGTAAAACATTTGTGTGTTATTTAATGGATTTCTTCTGGTCTATTTCACCTTATATGATAATAATTGTGATTTTATCATGGAGAAATAAATTTATTTTATGTTTTCTATTCTTTTTACCTCACTTTCCAAAACATTCTATAACTTATTTTCTATTAAAATTTTATAAAATTAAGAAAGAGAAAAGTTATAACCCAACACAAATTTAGTTTAACTTCAACTATAATTTATATCCCAAATGGTGTTCTTTATAATTTATATATGATTTCTCACATGATGGTATATTTCATGATTATTTTCTCATTTTCTTACTTTATATTTTATCCATGGATAGTTTTATAATGATTTAATGTCACCACACATGTACTTTTTATATTCCTTGTAATGTGAATATGAAAGGATTATTATTATTTGATAGTAAAAGTATTCAAAAATGTTAGAAAATTATAAAAATGAAGGATTTTATATTAACACCAAGTAATTGATAATATAAAAATATCACATTGGAGAAAATACATCATTGCGGTTGAGAGTATGAACACAATATAGCAATGTTAGTGCACCGTTTCTTTTTAGGACCTTCATGATGACATTTTATGAATGAAAAGTGTTTCCCTTGTTTTTAAGGCTAGCCTATAACATTCCGCATCCTTCTGGACTTCGGTCACCCTCATTGTCAGAAAATTTTGATGTTAGGTATCAATATTATCTAGCTTTCAAGCATTGGAAAATATTGAAACTCCCTAATAGCTGTCCATGGTGTAGCATAGAAGTTATAAATGGTGTCCAACTAGTACATTGGATCAACATATGCATCCTAGGATATGTTCAAAAGGGGACATGGTGTGATGGTGTGTCCGCATGGAAATCATAATGTCTTAAAGTTTCCAATTTGACATTTCCTTCTAGAAATACAACCAAGACTTGACTACCTCTACTTATGATGGGATCTAGACACCCTTTCACTTCAAATCGATAGTCTTCTTGGAGAAAAAGGATCACTCAATAAGAAGAATATTTTTTAATATTAATTTTAATCTCTCATTAAAAGTTTATATCATACCTTATCCCCTACTAAATCACATCCACAATATATTTTTTCTATCAAAGATTTACTTGAAATAATGATAAGATGTCTCATGAACTAGGCCAGTTATAGGTAACTTTAAAATTCCCCTGAAGACGCCATTGATTCCTTTCACAATGTTTGTGGTCTTGTGTCAGTACCTCTTCCCCCCATCAAATTCCAATGTCCATTTTTATTTTGGAATTCCCATCATATAATCATACAATACTTGATTATACATGATATTTTCTTTGAAATTTTGTTCAAATCTTCATTGATCTGGCTCATATTCTATACATAAGTGATCATATTTCACATAAATTAATTTTATCATTATGTTGAGATTATAAAAAATAATAAAGAGATTTCATACCAAGCCTTATTATTTCCTTCCACACAGTTTCATCCTGGAATTTATTTCACATTTTGATAGAAACGTGTCTAATGCAATACCATTGATGTGTATTTGGGGTTATCCATGTATCAGGATCCCCATTGATTGCCTAATTTATTGTCTAATGATGATTAGATATCAAACAGACACCCTAAATGTTGGTGAAATGGTTGTTGATAAATACCAAAAACCAACTCCATGATTCATAATTTTCTTTCTCTATAAAGTAAAATACAAATGGAGGAGGTGAACGGTTTCCATCTTGGGTTGCTTAATCAAAAATATTCCCATATATTTTACATGTATAAATGTTCCATCAATCTCTATGAATTGTTTACAGAATCAAAATGTAGAAATACAGGGGAGGAATTCCCAGAACAACTAAAAAAATTTAACATCAGATGGATCATTTTGGTTATCTTAAGACACACGTTTTTTTATATAAATATTTAATAAAACTTGGTCATTATGTCTCATTATGGATAGAAACTACAAAAACACCCAATATGAGTCATCTCAATCACTATAGACCTTTATAATTTCCTTCTATTTCACCATTCATAACTTATTATAGAAAATATTATAACCAAAATTTTTGTTGTATACTCACTTTCACAAGGGCTACAGGAACATATTGGAATGTCTTAATCATATTGATGACAATATATGACAAAAAAAACAACATCCAATGAAGTATGATATTGTGTCGGGTTTGGTTGAACCCAAGTATGATTTGCCTCAATCTTCAAAATTCTCCAACCTCCAAATGAAATGTTAGGAATAACCCTCATGAATAATATACAATCATCCCCATATTTATCACATTTTAAGATGTATTTTGGCAGTTGGGGGATTTATCAAGTGGTAAAGGCTCCCCATAATCCTATATCAGACAAGGGTTCAAATCCAAGAGGGAGAAAATTTCCCCAGGAAACCAGAGAAACAGGAATAATATAGGTAGAGTGTGACACATGCATGATGTTGGTATGATGTTGTACTAGGACATTGGGTTAGTTTGTGGACCTTTTTTCTATGTAATGGGAATCAATCCCACTAGGTCTTAAGTCCATGTACTAAATAAATAAGGCTTGATGGGTAGGTTATCCCCTAGGGGAGCTATGGGCCACCTTTCTGGCATGTGTGTGTGGTGTTTTTGTGTTTAATGTATTTTTACCACCCAAGAACCTAATATATATTTGATAGATTTTGTACAAATTGATTCCTGAACTAAATATCTGTAGTGAATCTCAATATGGAATCTTTTTAGTATGTTTTTCAATGCATCTTTACTTGGAAAATACCTTCCAACATATATTTTTTTTATATCTCCCTAAATCTATCCTCTACAAATCTAGGCAACTCAGTTTCAGGTGTGATAACATTCGAGTTGAATTTAGGAAAATATGTCATTTCTTTTGATCATGATGCAAATAGTTATGGATGATTTATAGTGGTTTGAGTTTTTTGTACAACTATTTCATTTCTATAAATGTACTCCCCAACTTTTATAGCTCCATCCTTATCATAAATATTGTCTTTCACTATTCCATCATTAGAAAACTACTCAACAGAATTTGGATTTAGATTTATATCCAAAATATCAGATAGGTTTTCATCTTCTTCATCATAGGTAATAGTCTCAATTTATTGATATGGACCTTCTCCAACCACTCTTGTTAGTCTATTTATTTGTACAATCGGTCATTTTTGTTTTATAGTAGAAACATAAACATATAAATCTATCATGGAACCAATTGATCATTGGAAAAATAAATTTATTGTTTCAGCCCAGCTCTCATCAATAGCCGATGCACAATCTAGATGTCATAGTGTATCCAGGAGTTGAAAATGTCTATATATAATAGATTGGATCTCTTGATCCGGTCCCAAATATCAGAAACCATGAATTATTTCTTGAGGTTATCTTAGGGTTGAAAAATAAGTTTTCCTAACAATTTTTGTTGGTTGTGTACTATAAAAATCCTCTTTCTCAGTTTGAATAACCTCACCTTAGCAGTAGACAAAGGAAAACAATATTATCTTTGAAAGAAATTTTTGTTTATAATGATTCTCATAGTTTAAATAATGTTGACAATGAAAGTTGACAATACAATCTTTAATATACTGAAATTTTAAAACACCTTCTCATATCCTAAAATACGACCCTAATGTTTTTTAGTTTAATTTTAAATATTCTTAAATGAATGCCCAGTATTTTATGAATAAAATACAAATCATTTAAAGAATATTCCCTAGGAGTTTCAAATGAGTTGTGCAATAAGGATTGTTGTCATGAACTAGATCCTAATCGAGTCCAGTTTAATGTGTTTTTTTGGGTTTTAGCCCTAGGTACATTTGTGGGAGAGCCACATCCACTTATTGTATAAATACATGGATTTGGTTTCTTAGATAACCACATAAAATTTATGATACCAAAATTTTAGAATTTATTCTTATATCTTAAAATATGACTCTAATGATTCATAGTACAACTCTTAATCTTCCTAGCGGTGTGTTGAGTAGTTTATAAATAAAATATGAATCATATAAATCATATCCCCTAGGGGTGTCAAACCAGGTGCATAGAAAGACCCATTATCATAAACCAGTTCCCAGTCGAGTCTAGCTTAATGTAGTGTTTTCAGGTTTTACTCCTAGGTATTTATTTTCCAGTTCCACATCCACTTTTAGTATCCATAAATGGATTTTATTGCTTAGATAACCACATAATATTTATGATACCAAAATGTTATAAAGTATACTTATATCCTAAAATAAGGCACTAATGTTTCATATTAAAATTTATAATTTTACTAAAGGTATGTTCAATGGTTTATAAATTGAAGGTGATTTATCTAAAACATATCCATCGATAGTAACAAACCAGGTGTGCAATATGGTATAAATCAACTAAATTGCGACAGTAACAAATCCTCTGTGCAGTTAATCCTCATTTTTATCTAGAAGTTATCCATATTTTATCCTATCTTAATTCTATGTTAATTCAAATTTAATCAATAGAAAATCATTAATTAATTAATAGTTAATTATTATTTAATCATTAATTAATACTTTATTAATTTTACCGTAACCATTTATGAATAATTGTTTAATAATTTCTTCACTAATAGATATCAAGTAGTTACTTTACATCTAATTATTAGTTAATTAATAGTTAACCATTCTTTAGTAATTTGTTAATTATATGTTATTCATTATTTAATTATTAGATAATCATTAGTTAAGCATTATTTAATCTTATATTAATTATACCTTAATAATTCATTAATCACTCATTAATCCGCACTTAATTAATGAATATTAAGTAGTTACTATATAAATAATTATTATTTAATTACATGTTGATTTTTAATTAACTAATATCTAACCATTCATTAATAATTTTTTAATAAATCATTAATTATTATTAAATCATTATTTAATAATTTTTTAATCATTCTTTAATCATTAGTTATTCATTATTTAACCACTAGTTAATCATTCTTTAATAATTAGTTAATCATTATTTAATCACTAGTCAATCAATTGTTAATTATTTGTTAATAACTCTTTATTAATTTGTTTTCTTATAAGTTTGAGGTGAAAAAGGCCTCTTTATTTAATAAGAAAATAAAGTGAAAAGATGGAGAAACATACAATAACCACAAAGAACAAAATTCTTCAACCCATTTTTGAGCGAGTACTCGTACCATGAAGAGAAATTCTTCCACCCCTGCCACGGGGGTGTCATCCTCTCCTCTAGGTTTTGACCTATATCCATAGACCCTTTCCACCATCAGAATACACAATAGAAATATCAGTCTTGTTACTCTCATCTTCCACAATGCCATCACTTTTCTTCTCATCCTCATCATTGCTCACCGAATCAAGAATATCATAAGAGTTATGTGTGCTAACACCTTTCCATACCTTAGACATCAATGTATTTGAAGAGGATCTATTGTGTGAAAAATTTTCTTCCTATGTCCTCACCACAACAAGATTTTGTGGAAAAATATGAACACCAAGAGTAGTAGTGTGTGCTCCTATTGCAACCTTACAGGAGAACACCCCTTGCTGGAGGCCAGCACTATGGGTGACACCAATTCATTCTGTGGCTGCCCAGATGTCTTAGATTTTACTATACCTATAGTGGTAGACATGACATAGGACTCCCTTAATGAAGAAGAATTCAGGTTCTTTGGTTGGGTAGGAAGAGTCTCCCTTTTAACTTGAGAAACATACTCTATGAGTTTTTGAGCAGAAGATAGGTCCTTCGGTTGAGCAGGAAGAGTCTCCCTTACTTCCTGAGAAACATCCTCCACGATAGGGGTTAAAGAAGTTATTGATACTGCAAAGTTACCCTTATTAGCAGATCTATTAAAACAACCATAGTTCTTTAATAAAATTGAATCTCTCTCATGATCCCTCAACAAAACCAATTCAGACAAGCAGAGATTTTCAACATCCCCTTTGGGCTTACTCTCTATTCATTTATTAATCATTAGTTAGTCATTTGTTAATAATTAGTTAATCATTAGTTAATCTTGCTTTAATCATTGGTTAATAACTATTAAATCATTCTTTAATCATTATTTAATCAATCTTTAATCATTGTTTATTCATTCTTTAATCATTAGTTAATTATTAGTTAATCAATATTTAATCATTATTTAACCATTAGTTAATCATTTTTTAATCATTAGTTAATAATTATTTAAAAATTAGTTAATCATTATTTAATCATTAGTCAATCATTAGTTAATCATTATTTAATCATTAGTTATTCATTCTTTAATCATTAGTTAAACATTCTTTAATCATTAGTTAATCATTCTTTAATCATTAGTCAATAATTATTTAATCATTAGTTAATCATTCTATAATCAATACTTTATCATTCATTAATCATTCTTTAATAATCAGTTAAAAATTATTTAATATTTAGTTAAAGAATTATTTAATCATTAGTTAATAAATATTTAATCATTAGTCAATCAATCTTTAATCATTAGTTAATCAATATTTAGCCATTCCTTAATCATTATTTAATCATTAGTTAGTAAATATTTAATCATTATTTAATAATTCTTTAATCGTTAGTTAATCATTAGTTAATCATTAGTCAATAATTATTTAATCATTAGTTAATCCATCTTTAATCATTAGTTAACTATTCTTTAATCATTATTCAATAACTAGTTAATCAATATTTAATCATTAGTTAATCATTTTTTAATCATTTTTTAATCATTATTCAATCATTCTTTAATCATTGGTTAATCATTAGTAAATCAATAGTTAATTCATCTTTAATAATTAGTTAATCATTAGTTAAGCATTATTTAATCAATAGTTAAACATTATTTAATTATTAGTTAATAATTATTTAATCATTTTTTAATAATTATTAATCATTATCTAATCATACTTTAATCATTAGTTAATCATTCTTCAATCATTATTTATTCATTAGTTAATCATTCTTTAATCATTATTTAATAATCCCTTAATTATTATTTAATAAATCTTTAATCATTAGTTAATCATTCCTCAATAATTAGTTAATAAATCATTGATCATTAGTTAATAATTATTTAATAATTATTTAATCGTTCTCTAATCATTATTTAATCATTTTTTATTCATTACTTGGTCATTTGTTATCAATTATTTATTTATTAGCTAATCATTATTTAAAAATTACTTAATCCTTAATTAATTATTCCTTACTCATTAGTTAATCATTCAGTATTCATTAGTTAATTTATAGATATTGATTATCTAATCATTATTTAATCATAAGTTATTCATTAGTTAATTAATACTTGATTATTACTTTAGTATTAGTAAGTTATTTCTTATTTAATAGTTATTTATTAGTAAAAAATTATTTATAAACTATATCTAACTAACTAAACTTCTAAATACCATATTTACAACTAATTAAAAATGATTCAAATTAATAAATGATTAAGTTTAAAATAAATAAGAAAAATACCTCTAAATGATGATTCACAAAATTTGGCACTCCTTTTAGGCCACTGAAACTTCCATACACAAAGGAAGAAGAATCAGGATGATTGAAGAGAGAGAGGGAGTGGAATTATTGTTAGAGGGTGTAAAATGAGTTAGGAGAAGGGGTAGGGGTGAGTTCTCTATTTATATAGGGTTTGGGGAAAGGCATCATCGGTGATGCTACCTTTCCTCTTTATTTTTGCGAAATGTGTCATATCAGATGCTGCCTCTTCTTTAAATTAGGCTAAAGTCAGTATCATTGATGCCCCCTTTTCCATGACATCAAACCAGGTTGATGTGTGGAAAAAGAGGCATCATCGTGGCCACCTTTCCACAATACATTTCAAAAAAAATTAACCTATTATTATATAAAAAATGAAGAAATTTATAAAAAAAATCATAATCTACCCTCAAGAACAACATCATTACATCCCCATAAGTAAAACCAAGAACAACCCATCAACACACCTTTCATTACCTCCAAATAAAATAATCAGTTACCACTAGGAATCTAAGAAAAATAGAAGAACAAAAATACCCATGTCATTGACATACCAGAATCACCATCTCTTATAAAAAGAAACATTAAAAAGACTCTCACACCAAAGTAAGAAAATGATAAACTACTAGAAATTTTGTTGTCATCTATCAGCGCCAAACAAAAATTAATGTAAACAAAAAAAATCTAGAACTGATGTCATCATTGTTAGTGATGTTCCAAGGGAACATTTTTAGTCCAGTAAGAAAACATGAAAGAAGAAGCTACACCACCAAATTCATGGATGAAGGAACAGTCTATAAAATAACTAATAGTATTGGGATAAAAATATTCACTAATTTAAAATAGTAAATAGAAACCATTTTCATTGAGATAATGGAAGGAAAATAATAACTAATTGCCCAAAAATATTTATAATCAAGGGAATCATTATCATTATTTATAGTTTCTTTTTTATTTTAGTTATTATTATATTTTAAAAACTAAATATTTTTGAAGTAGAATATCCATGAAAACAAATTTAATCTAAAATTATATAAAAAATATTATTTAACATATTAATTGAACCCACCACCTCACTGTGAGTTTACATCCTGACCAAGATTACCATAGTTTTTCAATTGTCCAACTTACAAAACAAGTCCTTTTTTATTAATGTTGTGATTATAGGACAATATAAATTTAATGGTTAGGTCTAAATTAAAAATTAATTACAATATTTTTTTAACTTCTATTGAAGAAAGTGACATATAAAATTTTCAAAATCTAGATAACCCTCAAGTAATAAAGGGATTGAAAGATCCTTGTTTTATGATATTTTTGTGTGTTGCACAGCATAAAAAGGGGAACTTCATTCATTGAGTAAATTGTTTTTATAGGTTTTATTTATAAAATATTTATCTAAGGGTTGATGGTTGATTTAAAATCCAAAAATGGGTCTTGGTTTCCATGGTGAACGGTGCCTACAAGAGTTGTTCATCTTGAGAATTATTCACCCTATGCACATTTCACTACATGAACCATATCGATTTAATTTATTTTTTAATTGATTTTAATTTTTTTAATGATTTGAATTTTTTATTGGTTTTTTTATTTTCATTTATATTATAAAGAAATATATTTTTGATTTTAAAAAATAGAAATATATTTATATAATTTTAAATATACTTATGTTTATAATATATTAATATTAATGATATAAAATATGTAATAAATATATTATTCTTTTCTATATTAATATAATAATAATAAATTTAATTATATGTTATACATTTTTTATAAGTATATGAAATATATTTGTAATTTTAACAATAAAAAGTATATTTATATAATTATAAATGTTAAAATATTTATAATATGGGGTTAGGGTAAATTATACTTATAAATTTAACTACAATTATAAATATAACTATATTAATAATATAGGGTGAAGTTAGGCACTTAAATGAGAGATAAATTCACTATTTAATCCAACTTTAGATGAGGATTCAGTTATTGGTAACCCTAATTTGGGGGGATTTTATACACCTACTATAGGAGTTGGATATTGCCGCAACAATACTCTTAACTGAGATGGGCCTTTGGGCCTCCTTTAAAGTTCCTTCTGACAACAAGAGTCTCTAGCCTCATTGTAGATTAGTTTCATTGGTCCAATCCATCATGAAGGGGACTTTTGGAAAATAATAAATTATAATAAGGTTTTAGTGGGTGATTGTCAATCCTCTTGGAGAAGGATATAACATGATCCATAGGTAGGCCTGGGTGACTACTCTTTGTAACCCCCTCTACCTAATGTTTATATTTATAATATAGGGTTATGGTAAAACATAATTTTAAATATTACTATATTTATATATAATATTTTATATAATTATCTATAATTATTATAAATATAAATATATTTATTATAAATGTAATTATTTTTAGATGTGAATATATTTTAAATATAGTTATGTTTATTATTATACAAATATATTTCTATTTAGTGTAATTAAAAATAAACTTGTTAGATTTATAAAAAAATCTAAATACATTTGTATTTGTTATAAAATATATTTTTATAATTTTAGTAAATATAGTTATATTTCTTATGTCATAAATGGAAATATATTATAAATATAGTTATATTTATAATTATATAAATATATTTATAATTATAAAAAATAGAAATATATTGTATAAATATAATTTAAATATAATATATATATCATATTTGTATAATGTAAATATAATACTATAGTATTTTAAATATTATAAATATAAAAATTATATTTATGAAAATATGAAGTTATATAACATAAATATTTTGTAAACATAATGTAAACACAACTTTGTATAATGTAAACTGAACATTGTATTTATATTAAATTTACATTATATAACATAAAAATAATGGTATATAGTGTAGATATTATATAAATAAATCTCTACAAAGGTTTAGGAGGTGGGCATACACAGTCCTAAAATTTATTAATGAAATTAGAATTTAAGATAAAAATAGTGACATAAAGCATATGGCACCGAGAGTACCACCAAATACATAAATGGAAAACAAGAGGTCCTGCAATATTGAGGCCTGAGGACCCCCATTAATTCATAGACCATAAGTTCATGAGAAGGACCCAAATCCCCATGGATACTGTTTTGTATCCCTATAATAAGATTCGGTGTGACCACCGCAAGCTTGCCTCCCATGAAGGCCCCTTCACACTTGAAGCCCTTATGTCACCATGCTATTGTCCGTCAAACTCCACCCTGAGGACATTGATGTACCCTCAAAATCATCACTTGTGCATCATAAATGCAACATTACTTCATCATTGGACTTATTCTATGAACCCATCAGTGTCTCATACCACATATATCTATAGTTAGTAGATACCATCACACCTATTGGCATCTGATACCACTGACGATCATCATGAGCAACATATCCCACACAAATCCCATGCAACTGATAGCTACTCAATAGTCCCAGACCATCTCCATCACCCCTTGTTCTACAAATTTTCTATAAATATTGTACACAATCCCCTTTTATAGTCAAATTATTATAAAAGATCATTCTTATTAGTGGGTGAGGCACTCGCACACCATTCTCATCATTCCCCTATAACAAGGATTAATCAGTTCTTTGAAGACCACTTGCATCATTCAGAATCACTACCTTTAATAAGTTTCACATCAATATCTAGATTCTCCTTTGATTCATACTTATTAACTGAATGACATCAAACTCATTAGAATAACCATTCATATTTACAAAATAAGTAAATTCCAATGGTAGATTAAGGGAAAGATTATGCCCAATATCATGTTTTCCATTATTTATTAGAAAAATGGCATTCCCCCAATAGTCATCTTCCTCAAAATTGTAAGAGACGGAAAATAAAACCATCTTATTTCTATTAGGATTCCATAATAATGAAAATATAACATAATTATAGTTTGAATATAATATAACTATAATGTTATATAACATGGATATATAACATATATATAGTACTATAGTAGTGATGACACTATATTAGTAGAAACTATATCAGCGGTGGGTATTATAGAAATACTATTCACAAAAGGGGTGTTTGGGCCATAAATTAGGCCTTTGGGAATTGAAAAGGGGCTTTCAAGACATAGGTCCTTTGGGCCTTCAAATTGTAATTGGTTATCTTGTTTGTGGGTCTATCATTTCAGGGGGAATGAGATCAAATCCATGCTAGAGCAACAAGTGCATGTATATGTTTCTATTTCCTTTGTAACCCCACTTCTAACAAGTGATATATATATATAGCATCATATAACATAGATATTATTTATATACAATAGAAATATAATGTAAATATTAAAAAATTATGTTATATATGGTTATATTTACATTTTATAGTGTTTTATTTACATTATATAACACTATTTTTTGTTATATTTACATTATTTATATGTCTTATACGTCATATTTATGTCATATTTAATTTATATATAACATATGTATGACGTAAATAAGACTTATATGACAAAAATATAAAATTAATTTTTGATAAAAAATAACATTATATAACATAAATACAACACTATGTAATGTAAATATAACCTTATATAACTTAGGAAATCACTTTATATTTGTATTATATTTCTTGTAATTATACATTATATCTATTATAATTAACTATTACTTGTAAGAAGCAAGTAATTAGTAAAAACAATTACTTAAATATAAGGTAAATATAACCTTATTACTTATTACTTATTACTCATATTTAAATTAAATTTATGTTATATATATAATTAAATATTATTTATTACTTATTACTAATATTTACATCATACATATATTATATATATAATTTACTTTTACTTATTATTTATTACTTATTAACTATGTTATATACATTATATTTTTTTTGTAAGTAATAAGTAATAAGTAATAAAAAGAAGTTAATACTTAATAAGTAATAAGTAATAAATAATAAGTATTAATTAATAAGTAATAAGTAATAGATAATAGTCAATAAGTAATGAGTAATAAGTAAGTAATAAGTAATAGTTAATAGTTAATAAGTAATAAGTAATAGTTAATAAGTGAAAATTGATAAGTAATAAATAATAAGTAATAAGTAACAAGTAACAAGTAATAATTAATAAATAATGAGTGGTAAATAATAAATAATAGATAATAAATAATAAATAATAAATTAAATATTATATATAATAGCTAATAAATAATAAATAACAAATAACAAATAACAAATAACAAATAGAAAATAATAAAAAATAAATAACTGCTTCTAAATTGAATTTTTGGAATAGTGGAACAATATTTAGAAATATCATGATCATTTATCATTTAAACATATATAAAATCTACTTAAATTTAATTATGTTAACACTCTTCCACATATGCAATACCTCATGTAGTGTTGCAACATGGCATCTCTACTCACAATGTAGAATATTACTCAACCTTGAGGACCTTCTTCGGCTTGTTCTATAATCCCAACTTGAATCTTAACCATTTAGATCTATTTTGATGCTTATTCAATGAAGATCATCCTAACAACATCATCCAAATTTACTTCTAAAAATATCTTTCAAAAATAATGAACTTCTCAGATTCTTTGAAAAATAAAATATCTTATGAAGTCTCAAATATTTTACTAAGTATCTAATATCATATAAAAAATTATATACCCAATATAGTTGAAAATAATCTTACAAAATCATAAATTTCTTATATTCCATGACTTCCTATTCCAAAGATACCGAAATGAAGAGAGAGAGAAAATGACCCATCGAGTCCTACCTCCAGTAGGCCCCGGGTTGAAAACTAACACCAAGGAAATAAAAATATCTTTAAATGAGAGTCATTACCCTCTATAATAATATAGGATAAATATATAAGATTAATAAACAATTATAAACACCATAAAAATATAAAAACAAACCAAAACCATCCCACAATGTATGTACCAATAAAGCTGATCCAGATAAAAGTCTCCAAAAGTAAATAACCAAAAGTAAAGATAATGCAATGAAACAACAACTATCCAAATATCTGATCTAGTGATGTCCAGAATGATCCACATAGTCCTCCTGTAATTCCTAATACTATTTTATATATGTTGGGTCATCATATAATTATACTCAGTAGGAAAACAAAATCCTCTCATACACATTTTAAAGAAGCATACTAATGAACCAATGAGCAAATAGAATAACCAAACAGAACCTATTCAAGTATAGTAACCCAACCCAACCTCACAAATTCATGATCAACAAATAACCCAATACAATTATAGTAACATAATAATAATCACATTGATAAAGGGTACCTCAAACCACTTTCCCACTGGTTTTATGCTCTCATGCCCCAACATTCGATGTCCTGAAAATCCCATATCTTTTAAATAACATATACCAAAAGCCCACAAGCATAGTCATATCACATCAAATCCATAGGCACTTGGGCCACCACCCCACCACATGGTCATATCACATCTCACCTAAAGACTCCTTGGCCATTACCTCATTCACTAAAAGACCTCTAACCATCACAAACTGTAACGACCCGAACATTTATTAATAAAATTCAATTTATTTTGAATTAATTAAATGTCTTATGGTTATAGAAAACACATTAACTTATTTTATTATATCCAATTGAATTCTAAATTAACATTAGGTATCTTTACTATTTATAATATAGTCGTTTAACAATGATCAAATGACTAGTATAAATATATTGTTTTAACAAATACTTTTGGCATGGATAAAGGAGGTGATGGCCTCAACCAGTATGGTTGAACCCTATGACACCCATTTATCAGAGATTCATAGTGATATAACATTTCTAGTCTTTTCACTAAACCAGTCCCAAGCTAAGATCTAACAACTTAAGCATGAGAAAAACTGTTTATGGGAGAAGTTCAAGCTCGTCAAGATCACGGCCCAAACCATGTTCATCGAACAACCCCATGATAGCCCCACCAAAATTCACCTTAATCTAAGGGAATATATTGGGTTAATAAAGTTATATGTATCAAGACCCAATCAATAGTATTATGCACATTATTCTATATAGAATGATTAATATATTTTTTTTTCTATTGTTGTTACTTTGTAAATGATTTTTAAAGCACAAGTAGTATTTTTGGTTAATATTAAAATATATTTTGATGAATTAATGTATTTTTAAAATAAATAATATTTTAATAAAATACTAATATTAAATAAATTTTATTAAATATAAAGGATGATATAATTTTTATGAAGTCAAAAGTAATTTTATTAAGATTTGAAAATAATTTTTATCAAAACCCATCAATTTTCAATAAATGTGTGTTTTTATTTTTAAAGTAAAAATTCAAAAATTTAGAAAGTTTGTTAGATAAAATTAATATTATTTTTGGAATCAGGATGTCAAAATTATCCAATGGTTAATTTTTCATAATTTTCTAAGATAATCGAATTTTTGCGTAAAAATTAAATACCGTATAAATATACGATGTGTTTTATGAAATCATAATAGACCAATAGTGATTTAATAAATACTATAAAATGTATACTAGGAAAAATATATGTTTTCCCATTAAAATAATTTAAATTTTTATTTTATTTGATTTATTTTATAATGACTTAGTGAATCCTCCAAGACTTATAATATATTTAATGATTTTAAAATCATTTCCTTGAGAGTGTGACTCACCTCCACATAAGAAAGGGAATTATTTAAATATGTTCGAACCTTTGAATTATAAAATAATTTATCTACTCCCCTTTTCTATAAACCATGGTCAAAAACCATAGGATGATTTGTGGTTTTGAATATTTTATTATGAAGTGTCTTAAACCAAAATAATAAATAAATCCCCCTCCTTTCTAATATAAAACCACCCAAGATCTCATTTCCATTCAATCAAACTCAATTAAGATCATCAAAAATATGCTATATACTAACTAGATTCCTCCCAAGTCTCCCTCAATATCCCAAGAATCATCTCTGAAGCCTTTGGAGTCACACATCCAAGTAAGGGATCCTCGCCTTCTTCTCCTCCTTTTAATTCAAGAACCTTTTTTGAAATTAGTCTTTTTAACCTCAATTTGTTATATTTTAATTATTTTATAATAAATACCCTAATTTAAAATTGATGTTATATGAATGATATATAATTTATCCTCTCTCAATTTTACCCTTACCTAAGATGTTACTATGTTGAAATTGCATAAGGGATTTCTCTCCTCACCTTCAAATTCAAATACCTTCTTTCAGATTAGTTATTTTAATTTCAATTTCTTGTATTGAAATCCATTTTTAATATGTAACTTACTATCAAATTGATTTTATTGGTATGATGTATCATTTATCCCCCCTCATTTGGCCTATTACCTAATCTATTACTATGCTGAAATTCCGTAAGGGATTTCTCTCTTCACATTTCCATTCAAGCACTTCTTTTATATTATGATTCTTAAATTACATTTTCATGTGTTGGGATATGATTTTACAGGATCCCATTATTTTCAATTTTACTTATAAATTATGGGATCTTCTTTCCACTCCCATTAAGTCCCCCTATGATCCTTTAAACCCACCCATTACTATGCTAAAATTTAGTAAGGGATCTTCAACCCATCTCCTTTATCAAGCATCCCTTTTACGTTATGTCTTACAATTTACTTTTTCATATGTTGTGATATATTATTAAATATTCCTATTACTATCCATTTCATTTTTATTTTATGGGATACCCCTTTCTCTCTCATCAAATCATTTTACTAATTTCTTTCTGACATCGACATGCTGACGAAATTGTACCACGATTTTCCATACCAAGATAATGGTGTAGTGAATACCATACCCATTTCTATATCAAGTGTATTAACCTTTTTGAAAATACTTATATTGATTGGGGACTTACATGTATTTATACCACATTTATAGATCATGGAATAAAATTATAGTGTTGAATGAATCCATGTTATATGATCTGCGTGGCACAATCAAGAATGGGATTGAACTGTTTATGAAGGGTACACCCTAATAGAGCTCCAATGCATTGGATAATGTTTAGTATCATGATACTTCATGTTGGGATATGGGTTTACCTAATTCCTTTATGAGAATTTTTTCCACCATGATGTCTTGGTGGTTTATCTTTGACTTAGGTTTATGATGTAGTGTTTTAAGTTGTTTCTGCATTTCCCATGTTATGATTATCATGCTAAATCATACCTTATTATTCATGTTCCTTTATAACTTTTTGACATTACTTTTATAACATGTATTTTTACCCTCATGTTATTCCATGTTTACTCCCTTACTGGGATTTCTACCTAAACCCTTTTTTATATTTGTCCTCAGGTTATCCCATGCAGTGTTAAATATGAAGGAATGTTGTTGTTATGTCAATGATGTTTTAAATAAATATTTTGTTTTATTTCATGATTTAAGTTGTTATGTATTGTTCTTAAACCACAAATACACTAGACCATGTTATCTTCAAATTTTTATTAAGTGAAATTTTATGTAATAAATCATGTTTAAATATAAAATAAAGAGAAGGGTTGTTATAGTTGGTATCAGAGGATATGTCTAGTTATTTTTGGGATTAGGATTAGAAAACCATTGTGAAACCTATTGGGGATAAGATTAAGTGTAAGGGAAAATCTCTAAATTTTAGTGAGTATAGAGCAACTGGCTTATCAAGAAAATACATCCCAATCTGGATACTGCAGGTGGTTGTGGTTCTGGAACAGATATACCTAAGAGTACCAACTCTAATAAGGTGTTCAGGGCTTGACTTTGGGTAACTTGGTACACAAAAATGGGCCTTATTGCACACCTGGTTTGACACTCTTTGGGGATATGTTTTGTAAAATTAATAAACTCGTTACAAAAAATTATTAATGGAAGAGATAAAAAAAATACCAAATGAATATATGTTAGGAAGTAGATCATGGATAACATATAATGAAGCGAAGAAATTCATAATTTAAGGAGATAATTGTAATTTATAAATTATCTATTTAATGTCATTAGATTCTTCTTTATGTGTTTAACTGGTTAATATACTCATCCCTAATTTTACTTTTATTCTAGAAAATAGTGGAAAATAGGAGGAATCGTGCAAATAATCAATGTGAAGGGTAGTGTGAGGATTTCCCAATGAGATTCCCAGCTTTATGGGAGTGGGAATTGAAAAATATTTCATGATATTTTCTTATTTAACTCAAGTTACTAATTTAAACCTAGTCCAGGAGGAACACCGCCCCCCCCCCCCCCCCCCAATAGAGAGAAACCCACAGTCGAGGGCTTCATGTGAAAAAAGACTCATACTTTTAGTGGGTTATATGATCCCTTAATCACTGAGAAATCGATTAATTCCATAAAAAGATCTTATCTATCCATAAATGTTTTAAAAAAGAGAAGGTTCTTCTAGATGTTTATTGTATTGAGGGTGAAGCTGATCAGTAGTGGACATTGATCAAGAATACAAATCATAAGGAAGATATCTATTTAATGGAGTGGAAGGAATTCCATAAAAACAATTTTGATAAATATTTTCCTAGAACCCTTTGTCCTAAGATAGAAAGAGATTTCCTTGCACTCAAGAAAAAGGATGAAAAATATGTTACGGAATATGAACTTCACAATACTTTAATGATACACCTCCGGTTTTTTCGTTAACCCCAAATGCAAGGTTGGCCACTTATTTGATGGGATAAAACCTAGTCTACAGAAAGCCTTAGAAATCCATGACTTTTATAGCTATGAAGAAATTTTATGATGTGCCCAAAAAGTCTAGATAGAGATCGGTGAATCTTAGGTGTATCATAGGGATAAGAAGAAAAAAGTGGACTTTAATTCTGGCGGTCCGATGGATAAATCTAGTGGTGCTAAGAAATTCCAGCACCTCACCTTCCAATAGTGCATAAAGAAACACCCCAAAAATTTCATAAGGGGAACAAGGAAATTTTTTAAGAGTGTAATGGAAGGTAACTTGGACAATGATTTTCGAAAGTAGAAACCCGAAAATGTGATAGAGGAAAGGAACACCCCATTAAACCCTAAATTCATTGTTCATTGATACAAATGTAAGGAACCAAGGCACTTTTCAAACCAGTGACCTAAGAAAATGTTTTTTTAGTCAACCAACAACCTCCAAGGAAGCAAGGGTGATATTTTTCCATCACTACAGCCAAAGTGAATCTCAGCAATGAAGTGGTGATAGGTACACTAGTTATTCATTCAAGAATAGTGAACATAGTTTTTTATTCTAGTTTTGTACATTCATTTATGTCACGAAAGTTTATTAGAAATAGAATAGAATTAGAGATGTTAGTGAAGATAGAAAATGGGGAAATTATTTCTTCCCAAAAATTTAACTCCTACCCTATCACAATTTGTGGATTGAACTTCCCAGTGAACTTTGTCATACTTCCCTTGGTGTAATTTGATGCAATTTTGGTCATGTATTGGATTTCCCTATATAGATCCAATATAAATTTCTATGATAGGGAAATCACTCTCCATATAGAGAATCGACCCCCGATTCTACAAAATTTCAAGGATGAGGATGAATATTCTTTAGAACCATCATCTCAAGCATGGATATTGTTTCCCTACGAGCAAGCATAACTAGATTAAAAGATTGATTCTAATGAACAAACCATTCTCGAAGACATTCCTATTTTTAGAGAATTCCCTTATGTGTTTCCTGAGGAATTTCATAGTCTTCCTCTTATCTGAGAGGTCAAATTTTTTATCGAACTTATACTTGGGGAATTTCCAATATTCAATACTCTGTATAGAATATCTATTATTGATCTTTTGGAGATAAAGAAACAGCTACAGGAGAATCTAGATAAAGGGTTTTTACACCCAAGTGCTTCA
The DNA here is from genome assembly GCA_963277665.1 of Viscum album. Taxonomy (NCBI): domain Eukaryota; kingdom Viridiplantae; phylum Streptophyta; class Magnoliopsida; order Santalales; family Viscaceae; genus Viscum; species Viscum album. The sequence continues at coordinate 4,941,077 of OY728165.1, forward strand.
CCATGGGGTTCACCACCCCTCATTGTCAAGAAGAAGGATGGGACAATGATCCTTTTCATTTATTATCATGAACTCAACAAAATCTTGATAAAGAACAAGTATCATTTTCCCTGAATTGATGACTTGTTTGATCATCTACATGGAGAGTAATACTTCTCCAATTTGGATTTGTGATCTGGATATTACCAAGTAAGGGTGAAGATGGAGGATATCCCCAATATTGATTTTTGTACAAGGTACATGCACTATGTGTTCATAGTGATGCCTTTCTGACTCACTAATGCCCCAAAAATGTTCGTATATTTATGAATAGATTCTTTAGAGACTACCAACACAAATTTTTTGTAGTCTTCATAGACAATATTCTATTATACTTCAAAAACAAATAGGATCATGAGGATCATATTAGTATTGTGCCAAATACCTTACGAAAGGATAAGCTCTATGAAAAGTACATAAAGTGTTATTTCTAGTCAAAGGAAGTCTCATTCTTGGGGAATATAATTACAGGTAATATGGTATCTATGGATCCCTAAAAGACAAAATAAATTGAGGGATATAAGAGGCCAACATCTATGATAGATATTCATAGATTCTTTGGGTTAGTTGGATATTATCACTGATTTGTGAAAAAATTCTCACAATTTTCAAACCATCTAAACAAGATAACTTCTAAGGGAGTCAAATTTTCTTAGAATGATGATTGTGAAGAAAGATTCATGGAGTTGAAAAGTAGGGTTGTCACTGTCCCTATGCTCAAACTACCCACAAGTGGGAAACTTTTTGTAATTTTCATCGATGAATCAAAGAAGGTATTTGGATGTTTGTTGATGAGAAATGACAAATTCATTACTTATGCCTCAAGGTAGTTGAAAATTTATGAGCAAAACTATCCCATGCATGATTTGGGGTTATAAAATATGATATTTTCATTAAATATCTAGTGGAAATATATCTTTAGGGAGAAGTGTGAAATATATACGGATCAAAAAAGTCTTAAATATATATTCACATATAAAGAGATAAATATGTGCCAATGAATATGGTTAAAGTTCATCAAGGATTACGAATTCTCAATCCACTACCATCCTGGGAAATCAATCATGGTAACTAATTCTCTAGGTATAAAGGATCCATCAATTCTATCATTTATGAGAATTGAGAAGCATTCGATCTTCTTAGACATGAATAATATGGACATGGGAATCATAAAGAAAGAAACATAATCAATCCTTTCACAAATTATTTCTCAACCCTCTCGTTTGGAAAGGTTAAAGGATGCTCAAAAATATGATGTGTAAATTCATAAAAAAGTGGAAACTATCAGAAAAGGTAAATCCTTGGAGTTTAATGTTAATGAAGAAGAAATTGTGAGATTTGGTTCAAGACTGTGATCCATCAAATCCTGATTCAGAGAAATAACTTTTGGATGATGCACATAGTTTAACTTTCACTATTAACCCAAGAAACAAAATGATGTATCAAGATCTCCAAGAGAACAATCGGTGGGATAACATGAAGAAGGAGATCATTGAATATACATCAAAGTTCCCAGTATGTTTTAAATTTAAGGATGAATGGTATAAGTAAAAGTAGATAATGAAACCATTACCCATACTAACATTAAAATTGGAAAATTCCACCATGGTCTTTGTCATCAGACTTCCAAATACATCCAAAAGAAACAATGTTAACTGGGTTTTTGTGGATCATCTGACAAAGACTGCACACTTTATTTTGATTTGAGAGGATTTCTCACAGGATCAAATGGCATGGATATACATCATAGAAGTGGTAATTTCTCATGTGTTTCCACTATAGATTTTGTACAATCAATGTAAAAGATTCACCTCTAAGTTTTATAAAAGTATTTGGCATGCTCTAAACAATGAGCTAAACATTAGTACAGATTATCACCCCCAAACTGATGTCCAATATGAGAAGACTATTCAAACATTGAGGACATGTTGAGAGATTCCTCAATAGAATTCAAAGGCGGATAAGACCACCATCTTCCTATGTCATAGTTATCTTACAGAAAATAGTTTCCACTCAAGAATCCAAATGGATCATTATGAATCCATTAGTGGGAAGAGGTTCAGAACACCATAATTTTGGTATGAAGTTGGGGAATGAAAACTTATAGGTTTGGAAATGGTCTAATGAATGGTGGAGAAATTTAAGACCATCTAGCATTACATCAAAGCTTTTCAGAGTCGAAAAAAGAGAAATGATGAAAATAATTTATGAGACCTAGATTTTGATGTTAGATACATGGTTTTCCTCTGTATATCTCCTTTGAAAAGAGTGATGAGATTTGGGAATAAGGGAAAGCTTAAACCAAGGTACATCATCCCTTTTGATATCCTTGATCGCATCGGAATAGTGGCCCATCAACTAGCACTCCCACAGAACTTATCTCAAGTACATGATGTATTCCATGTATCCCTCTTAAGGAAGTATATAAAAGACCCCTCACATGTACTAAATATAGAGGTGGTACCATTGGATAATGAATTTTCTTATGAGGAGTAGCTGATGAAGATCTTAGATCATTGAGAAAAAGTTTTACAAAATAAGACAATGCCCCTCATCAAAGTTTTGTAGAGAAACCAAAAGTTTGAAGAAGAAATGTGGGAACGATAGGAGGTGATTAAGCATAGTTACCCTTGTGTTTTTTAGTGTGGGAAAAGGAATTTTTGAGGGTAAAATTTCTTAAGGGGGGTGGTTGTAACGACCCGAACAATTAGGAATAAAATTATCTTTCTTTTGAATTAATTAAATGTATTATGGTTATAGAAAACACATGAACTTATTTTATTATATACAATTTGATTTTAAATGATCATTAACTATCTTTATTATTTATAATATTTTCATTGAATAGTGATCACATGACTATTATAATAGAGTGTTTTAATAAATCATTATAGAACAGAAAAAGGAAGTGATGGCCTCAACAAGTAGGATCATACCCTATGAAGCCCATTAATTAGTGTTTTGAGGGAGATAGAATTTTTGGGATTTTCTCTAGACCAATCCAAAGTCAAGATCCAATAACATAATCATGAGTGAAACCGTTTACAGGAGAAGTTCAAACTCATCAAGATCACAACCCAAACCATGTTCACTGAACGGCACCATGAAAGCCCCACCACCATGTACCTTACTCATAGGGAATATAATGGGGCAATAAAGGGATATATATCAAGACCCTATCAATAAGATTAGTTACATTATTATATATAGAATAATGAAAATATATTTTTTCCTATTATTGTTACTTTGTAAATGATTTTTAAAGTACAAGTAGTGTTTTGTGTTAATATTAAAATATATTTTGATGAATTAATGTATTTTTAAAATAAATAATATTTTTATTAAATATTTTTATTAAATATTTTTATTAAAAAAATTTATTAAATATTTTTATTAAATATTTTTTTAAAATATTTTTTTTAAATAAATTTTTTTAAAAGTAAATTAATATATAATTTTTCTTAAGTAAAAATTAATTTTTATTTTGATTTGAAAACTGTTTTTATCAAAACCCATCAATTTTCAAAAAATGTCAGTTTTTATTTTAAAAGTAAAAATTCAAATATTTATAAAATTATTTTGATAAAATGAATATTTTTTTGGAATCATTATTTTTAAATTATCCAATGTAGAATTTTTCATAATTTTTTGAGATAGTCGAATTTTTCGGTAAAAAATAAATATCATAAAAATATATGGTGTGTTTTATGACATCATAATGGAAAATTAGTGATGTAATAAATACTATAAAAGGTATCCATGGCCAAATATTTTTTTTCATTTAAAATAATGTAATTTTATTTTATTTTATTTATTTTATAAAGCCTTAGTGAATCTTCCAAGACTTATAATATATTTTAAGATTTTAAAATCATTTCCTTGAGAGTGTGACTCACCTCCACATATAATAAGGAATTATTTTAACATGTTCAGACCTTGGAATTATAAAATAATGTAATCCACTCACCATTTCTATAAACAATGGTCAAAAACCATGGGAAGGTTAGTGGTTTTGAATATTTTATTAGGAAGCATCTATAACCAAAATAATAAAGAAATCCCCCCTTCCTTTATAAACACACCCAAGTTACCATTTCCCTTCACTAAAACTCCTTTACTCGCATCAAAACTATGTTCTATACTCCCTATAGTCCTACCAAGTTGCACCCAATCTCCCAAGAAGCCTCTCCCAAGCCTTTGGAGTCACACATTCATGTAATGGATCCTCACCTTCCTCTCCTCCCTTCAATTCAAGAACCTTGTTTGAAATTAGTATTTTTAATTTAAATTTGTTATATTTTAATTATTTTACAATCATTCCCCCAATTTAAATTTGTTTTATATTAATGATAGAACATTTATCCACTCTCATTTTTAACCTTACCTAAGCCATTACAATGCAAAAAAATTGTAAGGGATTTCTCTCCTCACCTTTGAATTCAAGCACCTTCTTTGAGATTAGTTATTTTAATTCAAATTTCATGTATTTACATTAATTTTCAATCCCTAACTTATTGTTCAATTTATGTTATTGGTATGAGGCATCATTTATCTCCTATCATTTTTCCCCTTACCTAAGCCATTACTATACCGAAATTTTGTGATAGACTTCTCTCTTCCCATTTTCCATTCAAGCACTTATTTAATATTATGATTCTTAAATTCCATTTTAATTTACTAGGATATGATGTTCCGTTATCTCCTTACCTTCCATTTGATTTATAAATTATTGGATCTTCCTTTCACTCCCAGTAATCCCCCTATGATCCTTTAATCAAACCCGTTACTATGCCGAAATTCTGTTAGGGTTCTTCCACCCATATCCTATATCCAGCAACCATTTTACTTTATGTCCTATAATTTCCTTTTTCCTATGTTGGGGTATGTTCTTAAATATTCCTATTACTATCCATTTCATTTTTATGTGATGGGATATCCCCTTCTCTCTCACCAACCGATTTTATGAATTTCTATATGATTTCATTATGCTTTTGAAATTGTACCACAATTTTCCATGAAAATATATTGGTTTAGGGAATACCATACCCATTTCTCTATCATGGGTATTCACATCTATACACATCCTCCTATTGATTGGGGACTTACTTGTATCTATTAAACATTTCAAGATCATGGAGTAAAATTATAGTGTTGAATGAATCTATGTTATATGATATGTGTGGCACTCTTAAGCGTGAGACTGAAATGGTTATGAAGGGTGCACCCTGATAGCGCTCCAATGCATTGGGTAATGTATAGTATCATGATACTTCATGTTGGGATAGGGGTTTACCTGATTCTTTTGTCGTAATTTTTCCACCATGAAGTATTGGTGGTTTATCATTGAATTTTTTTATGATGCATTGTTTTAAATTGTTTCCACATTTCCCATGTTATGATTATCATGCTAAATCATGCCTTATTATTCATGTTCATTTATGCCTAGTTGGAATTCCTTTTCTATCATGTTTTTTATCCTCATTTTATTCCATTTTTACTACCTTACTGGGATTTATAGATCACCCCTTAGTTTATCCCATGTAGTGTTAAGTACTAAGGAATTTTGTGGTCATGTCAATGATTTTTTCAATAAAGATGTCGTGTTTCATGTTTTAAGTTGTTATGTAATGTTCATAAAACCTAATGAAACTAGACCTATCGATATTTATAGTTTTATTAAGTTAAATTATATTTAATAAATCATGATTAAATATGTAATAAAGAGTAGGGTTGTTATACATTCTATGCATATATACTCACCTGGAAGAGAGAGCGATAAAGAGTGGGTAGCCAGCCAGCCATCCCCATCACCCAGATTTTGGGAAAAACACCTCCCATGTGAATATGCAGGTGTCAGCACATAGTGATCAATGAAGGTGTATTTTTAATAGAAATCACAAGGAATATACAAGTAAATATATATAGCCACACACAATCCCAACCTATGGGTTCATAAAAAATCAATAACCAACTCACAATAACCCCACTTTTTCTACCACCTCTAAATTTATAACACCACATGATCCATAAGACACATTTATCATTTCCAAAAAATCCCATTATCCATACCATTTATTTCATTGTTAATATTCAACCACATTTAACCACACAACCCATCATTTATTTTTTCATTAACCATTCCCATTAACCAAACCAAACCCCATCCATTTCAATCATTATTAACTAGTTATTTCATCACTAATCAGGATTCTAGCACAATTAAAACACATTTCACATTCAGATAATCATATCCATCACACCATCACCAAGTCACCCTAAAAACACGGCCAAACAACCACCACCTCGCCTCCCTAAAAGCATGAACAAAAAACTACAACCTTGCCACCAAATTTCATAGCCAAACAAAAACAACCTCATCAACCCAAAAGTAAGGCCAAACAACCACCACCATACCACCCAAAAAAAGCATGTCCAAACAACAACCACCTCACTTCCCCAAAATCATGACCAAAAAATCACCACCTCACCATCCCAAAATCATGAACAAAAAAACCACCACCTCGTCACTATAAAATCATGGAAAAAAAACACCACTTCATTTCCCTAAAATCATGTAAAAACAAATTACCACCTTGTCTCCCAAAAATAATGGAAAGAATCCATCATATGAATTCCCCAAAATCATGAATAACAATCATCATCCCCGAATTCCCCTACCAAAAAATAACCAAAAATTGTCTCCCTATAGTAAGACCACACAACACAGCACATCACAAAAAAATTAAAAATTTAACAAAGTGGATTTATCACATTTAACTATTTATTTATGGGAATTATCAAACAATCCATAATCGTAGGGAAACCATTTCATTATCCAAATATAAGTGGTTATCCAATTTACATTTTAGTGTGATATTACAAAAATCACAATAAACACAACCGAAACAACAAATATAATCTAGTGCAAAAAAATCCCCCAATGGAAAAAAAATAGCAGGGCATGAATCCCATAAAATCAAAATATCTCAAAAAAACCAAAGTTGTAAAATTATGTCAATCAATCCCCTTTTCTGTTCAATTTTAGTTAACTAATTGTTTATCTTCATTAATCTGGTGAAAACTATCTTCCAAAAGATAAAAAATTCAAACCCCTCATTCATGATACATAATAAATAGAAACTATAGATTCCCTAGCTCAAAGATATTTCTGATCTCGTTGTACACTACAAGGTGAATGAGAAACACTTGCAAACCACAACCGCATATAGGAAACTATGGATCAACCCACACCACATATAACAACCCATGCTTTATATACATGGTTAATACTTCAAAATTGAAGCATACTTATTACAACATATAACAAAACCATGAAAGGACCGTATAGGTATAGTGTCTTTAGAAACTGGGAAACATAAACAACTGGTTCATAAAGCATCTACACTGTCTCCCATTTATTTCATCATATCTATAGTCCCTTTTTGGCATATCTTACTTAATACCCTTCTTCCTGACCTGGGGAAAGAAAACATACAAAAGGGTGAGCTCAAATTCTCAGTAAGGGTAAACAAAAGAAATATCAATAACATCAAAATAAAAACATAACATTTTGGAAATCTTACCCTGCAAAAGAGATCATAATTTCATAACATGGGATAAATCATAGTAGTGAAATGTAATCCCAATAATAATAACATAAAACATGAAACTTTGTGGCATGCACACATAATCATAGAGAATCATTTATTATTAGTCAATACTCATTTCCAAGACTATCTTAGTGGACAAAGTCCATTTCTGAACCGAGTTCACTCCACGTTTCAGTCCTGTTTTACTGAACCAGTTTAACCTGCCGTTCCAGCCATGTTTATCTCATGAGATATAAAATCTTTACCCAATACATTGGAGGGAGATATAGGTCCCACCCATCTCATAATGATACCATTCTTATATGTTCCACAAAATCATAAATCATACATCATTGCATAACTCATGTAATAAAAATGGGATTCTTAAACAACACGACATCATAAAACAATTCATATAAGATAAAAGAATTCATAAAAATAATTCCATCACAACATAATCAAATCAATGTAATAATAGGGATAGAAACAGAACCCTATATTATCTTAGATGGAAAATAATTTTGATAAAACACTTGAACTCCATTCTTGAGGAAAATATCATTTCTACTTCAAAAACATTTTCCTTTCTTAACATGTCAAACAATTTTAAAATAAAATAAGTTGATTAAAAATAAACTTGAAAACTTGTAAAGTAATCTTCTTGGAAATAATGTTTTAAAAATCCATTCATGCCGTATAAGTTAAAAAAACATTCTTCTCGTACTTTTGTCGGAAAAGTTAAAAAGTACCTCGTACGAAAAACGACAAAAGATTCCTTTCATATCTTTTACTAAAAACTCACCGAAGGGTAAAATTGGATATAAACTATTGTAGAAGGATATAAATATTACATATTGAGGAAAAATGGATGTGGATGATAAATATTCCCCAGTAAATGATGAAGTATAAACAATCTCGGATAAAAATTGAGATTGCGAGATTTTCCCTTACCTTAGGTCCGATTTGCTTCGTAAGTGTCCGAACCTATTGTATAATGATTTAAATAATGTTATTGAATTATTCCATAATCATAATTATTTTTATGATATCATATATGGTCATATTCTTAGCTTCTTATTAGTAATATTTCATTGTTACTTATTATTCGGGTGTTTATTGCTTTTTGTTCTTATGCGTGTTTTGTCGAATAAATTCTTATTCTTCTTTTTTGGTTATAGATACCTCATTTCCAGAATGGTATTAGGGTAATATATATCATATTCATTCATTCAATTCATTTATATAATAATTATGCAATGAAGATCAGGTAGAACGAGTCTCATCACATCGTGGAGACGGTATTCCATACGTACGCACGAGCGATGATATCATTCCCATGATCGTGGAATTGTATTGGAGTGTATGTATACTATTTCAGAATCAATATCACTTTACAATAATCATATATAGTCATTATTGTTACCATTATACCCATCCAAGTAAGGTGGTGGTGGAAAATAGATTACACCACGGCGTGGAGACGGTATTCCGTACGTACGCACGCGCGGTGATTTCGTTTTCCGTAGGATGGATAGATGGTGAAATAGGGTTGTTTCATAATTATAATAACATATCAGTATATGAGTGATACTGATGTTATTAATTCATAATGAAACAACTAAAGAAGAATAAGTGAAAGAGGAAATGAAGTTGAAAGAATCGGTAACGGACATTACCTCTTCTTTGAAGCGCCTCTTTGAGATCTCCTCTTAGGGCAATAAAATTGGTCTTTGAAGAAGACCAGGACCTCTAGGATGTTTCTAGGGAAGTGGAGAGGAGATATTTTCAGGGGTCGGCCGAGCTTGAAAGCTCAAAGTGGTGTGAGGAAGAGAGGGAGGAGGTTCCCTTTTATAAGGGAGGAGAGGGGCACCTTTGAAATAACTAAAAATATTATTTTATTATAAAGTAAAATTATGTTTTTAATAGCTCCAAATTGATATATTTCGAATCTAAGGTGGGTATGGGTCGAAATACTCTCATCCAATAGAATTTAGACAAGTTTAGGTATCAATTTTAACCTTATCATTTAGATTTAACTTTAAGTTAGATAATTTAACTTTTACCGTGTCTTCTTGTTTTCTTACACTATAAGGTTAATAAAATTACTATATCAAGAAAAAAGAACCCCAAGTTGTTTATTATTAATATATATAACCTTATCTAAGTCATTTATCCTAACCTTAGATTTTTAGGAATAAAATAACAATTAATAATATAGTATTTGTTTTAAAAACAATTTTATGTCAATTTTGACACTATTTGGTAATTGATTTTTGTGCAAATCATAACAGAATGATTAGTTAGAAAAAATTTAATTAAATAAATACTAACATGTCATATTAACATATAAAATTATTGGAATTCATAAAAAGTCTCAAATTACATTTATTTGTCTATTTATAACATCAATTATGTCAATATTTCATTAATAAGATAATTACTGCATCATCATTGTGTCATAAATAAATTAAATTATTTAATGTCTAAAAATTATAAATAAAATACCATTATGTTGGAAATATTTTTATATTTCTAATTAATATTTATAGTCGAATTTATATTATGTATAACCCTATATTAAAAATGATTTAGTTATTAAACTTTGATTTTAACTATTTTAACCCTTCTTTAAATAAATTGATAATAAATGTCCTAATCTAATCCATGTGGACCTAAATGGTCATATTTTATTCCTAAGGTTGTTTTTGGTCGAATTACACTTATCCAATAGAATTAGTACATGTTTTAGGGTAATAATAATAACACTTTTACCCTTAATTACCCTATTTACTTTTAACCGTGGTAAAAAAAAGTAAAAAGTTACTATTCACCAAAAATTATTTTCATCTCATTGAACCAAATTTTAGTCCTTGATATTAACCGTGTATCTAGGATTTTCAAAATTCTACTCACAGAAGTGGTAAAATTAAGTTTTATGAAAAATTCAGTTTTTTTAACTACCACTTAGTGGTTTCACTATTCATCAAAAAATGAATATTTCCAGAAAAATACCAAAAATTAGGCCTAAGCTATATTTGTTATTATGAATTCAAAAATGATGTTTATTTTACCAAATTCAAAACATATCAGTTACATTAACTAATTTAAAAATTAATTCTCGTCGTCAAAACAAATAGCGTGTTTTTAAAAGATAATAACTATCAAAAGATTGACACTTGTTTCTGTCTGGTTTAAATGTGAAATTACATCCATTGAACAACATTGTATTAAATTGTAAAAATATATTCTAAATATACTTTAAAACCACTCAAATTAATAATTTATCACTATTAATTATATCGATTAAAAAAGTTGTTTTTAATTAAAATTTAGTAATTTTCACTATTCATCATAATATGAAAGTTATCCGAAAAGTACCAAAATTTCACCCTAAGCTAATTTCGATATTCCGAATCCAAAAAAAAAGTCCATTTTGAAAAATAAAATTTACAAAATTTCAAAAAGTGGTTATTACTATTCATAATGGCTAGTTTTAATAATATTTTAATAGCATATCGTTGTTTAGTGAAACTCGGTATTGCGTACGACGCAAGATATTGAGGAAGTCCGCGGTTGCGTGTAAAGCAAGTCAAGATAGTGTTGTGTGTAGTGAAAGATTCCTTTGATGATTTATATAACATAAAAACAAAACATTTCTCATAAAAGTCTCGGGTGTTACATTCTACCCCCCTTAAAATGAATTTCGCCCTCGAAATTCGTCACTTTGTAACAAACAGATGAGGATACCTCTCCCTCATCATATCATCAAACTCCCATGTAGCTTCTTCTGATTGGTGGTTCCTCCATAAAACTTTCACCAAGCGAGTGGTCTTGTTTTGTAGGACTTTTTCACTATGATCGAGAATCTCTATCGGTTGTTCTTCATAAGAAAGATCTTGTTCCAGCGGTACAACTTCTAAGCTGAGTAAATGTGATGGATCAGGTATGTAATTTCTCATGAGAGATACATGGAACACATCGTGAACTTGAGAGAGATTCAGTGGAAGCGCCAATCAGTAAGCTACCTTCCCAACACGATCCAGTATTTCGAAAGGACCGATATATCTAGGGCTCAATTTCCCCTTTTTTCCAAATCTCATGACCCTATTCCAGGGAGATATTCATAAGAACACATTATCACCCACTTCAAACTCTAGGTCTTTTATTCGGTTGTCGGCATAACTTTTCTTTTGAATCTGAGCTGCTCTTATGTGTTGCTGAATAGAGCAGACCTTTTCTGCCATCTCATCAACAAGATCAAGTCCTAATAGCTTTCTTTCCCCAACTTCATCCCAGCAAGTTGGAGTCCTGTATTTCTTTCCATAGAGAGCTTCATAAGGAGACATATGAATACTGGAGTGAAAGCTATTATTATAATAAAATTCCACCAAAGGTAGGTGTTGATCCCAACCACCTTTGAAATCTATAGAGCAAGCTCTCAACATATCTTCTAGAGTTTGAATTGTTCTCTCAGACTAACCGTCTGTTTGAGGATGATAAACAGTGCTGAAACTCAACTCTGTATCCAGAGTATGCTGAAGACTTTGCTAGAACTTCGAGGTAAATCTCAGATCCCAATCAGATATAATAGAAAGTGGTACTCCATGCAATCTTACCACTTCCTTTACATATATCCTGGCAAGCTAATCCAGAGAGAAATCCTCTCTAATAGCAATGAAGTGTGCAGACTTTGTAAGACGATCAACTATGACCCAGATAGCATTATTGCCTTTGGATGTTTTAGGAAGTCCTGTGACAAAGTCCATAGTGATGTTTTCCCATTTCCATTCGGGTATGGGTAATGGTCGTAACATCCCCTTAGACTTCTGTCTCTCAGCTTTAACTTGCTGACAAACCAAGCATCGAGAGACATATTCAGCAACATCTCTTTTCATGCCATCCCACCAAAAGTACTCTTTCAGGTCCCTATACATCTTCGTGCTTCCAGTATGAATAGAGAATGAAGAACTATGAGCCTCATCCAGCAGCTCCTTCTTTAATTCTAGAATGGGAGGAACACAAACCCGATTCCTGAACTTTATTATCCCATCACAATCAAGGTTGAATTCAAGAACATTTCTCACCTTCTTTTGTAACTCGACATCTTCTTTATGTGCCTCTTGAATATTCACATGTATAGATGGTTGAACATTTATTTGAGAAAGATAATATTTCTCCCCTTCCATTAAAATTCCAAGATCCATCATTTGTAAATCCATAAATATTTGATCTTTTGTGATCCTCATCATGGATAAGCTAGCATGGTCTTGTCGACTTAACGCGTCTTCTACCTTGTTTGCTTTCCCAGGGTGGTAATGAATTGAGCAGTCGTAATCTTTAATCAGTTCCAACCATCTTCTTTGGCGCATATTCAGCTCCTTTTGTGTGAAAATATAATTTAAACTTTTATGATCATTAAAAATATCACACCTTTCTCCATAAAGATAATGCCTCCAAATCTTTAATGCAAAGATTACCGCAACTAACTCCAAATCATGTGTTGGGTAATTTTGCTCATGGATTTTCAACTGTCTTGAGGCACAAGCGATCACCATATCATTTTGCATAAGAACACACCCCATCCCCTTCTTGGATGCATCACTGTAGATCACAAACCTTTCTCCACTACAAGGCAGTGTGAGCACAGGTGCACTGGATAACCTTCTTTTCAACTCCTTGAAATTCTCTTCACATTCCTCTGTCCAAAAAAACTTAACTCCTTTTCGATTCAACCTGGTGAGTGGATTAGATAATCATGAAAAATCTTTCACAAAAAATCGATAATATCCAGCCAAACCAAGAAAACTTCAGATCTCGGTTACTGTTGTTGGTCTCGACCATCTTTCGATAACCTCTGTTTTTGCTGGATCCACAGATATCCCATCTTTTGAGATTATGTGACCCAAAAATGCAACTTTTTGAATCCAAAATTCACACTTGGTAAATTTGGCATAAATCTTCTCCTTTCTTAGGGTCTTCAATATAATTCTCAAGTGATCTTCATGTTCTTCCTTTCTCTTTGAATAAACAAGAATATCATCTATAAAGACTACCAAAAACTGATCAAGATAGTCACTAAAGACTCTATTCATCAGATCCATAAAGATAGCAGGGGCATTAGTAAGACCAAATGGCATCACTATAAATTCATAGTCTCCATACCTTGTACGAAAAGCCGTCTTTGGTATATCCTCCCTTTTATCCCTTAATTGATGATACCTCGAACGAAGATCAATCTTAGAAAAGTATTGAGCTCCGCGTAGTTGGTCAAATAAGTCATCAATGCGTGGGAGAGGATATTTTTTCTTGATATTGATCTTGTTAAGTTCTCGATAATCAATGCAGAGACTCATTGATCCATCATTCTTCTTAACAAACAAAACAGGTTCTCCCCAATGTGATGCAGTAGGGTGTATGAATCCCTTATCAAGATTCTCTTGGAGTTTCTTCTTCAATTCCTGCAACTCAATTGGGGCCATTCTATAAGATGTCTTTGAAATAGGCAAAGCACCCGATATGAGTTCTATTGAAAACTAAACTTCAAGATTTGGTGGAAGACCCGGCAATTCCTCTAGAAAGACATCATCAAACTCCCATACAATGGGCATATTATTAATCGTGAGTTTCTCACCAACCATTTGAGATAAATAACCTTCATTCAGTGGAATCAAGACCCATAAGATGGAAGGAATTTCCACTGGAAGGTTATGTTCATCCTTGCATCGATAGACGATCAAAGATTGATCTGGAATATGAAATGTGACTTCCCTTCTTTGGAAATTGATATGAGCTCCATATAGAGAAAGCCAATCCATGCCAAGAATCAAATCAAATTCCACTATAGGAAGGATCACAAGATTTGCAGGAAGCACTTTCCCACAAACTTCAATCGGGGAAGAATTATAAACTTTTGATGCGACTGTTGTGCCATTAGGTGTTGTCACAGCTAACTCAACATCTAATTATTGACGTAATTCGGTGATACTCTTAGAAAATTCTTTAGAAATAATAAAGTGGGTGGATCCAGAATCAAATAAAAAATTTTCTACTTTAGAGTGGATGGTAAGTATACCTTTCACCACATCGTTATCATACTCCACATCGCTGATAGAAATTGCATGTGACTTTCCTTTGTCTTTAGCCTTAAGATTTTGTTGATATCGATCATCATCAACAACCCTTGGATTAGGGCATTTATTGGCATAATGCCCCATCTCCTTGCACTTGAAACATTGAAGTGTAGTAGGTTCATTCTGTGTGTCCCTTCCTTTGTTTGCATCATTAGACATCTTCTACCCATCATTGCAGCATTCAAATGCCCGATGACCTTCCTTTCCACATTTGAAACATTTAATTGTCCCTTTAAGACAACTCCCTCCACGTTTCTTTCCACACTTTGAGCATAAGGGAAAGCTCATCTTCTTTTCAGTGTGCTCTTTAGATTTTCCTTTGAATTCCATTTTCCTCTTCTTATCATACCCATATGACTGATGGGTTACTCCAATATCCATCTCAACTTTGAGAGCACATCGAAATATTTCCTCATAGCTATTGAAGTCCCTTATGGCTAAGGCCCTTCAAAGACTTGTTTTTAAGCCACTAAATAATCGATTGATCTTACTCTCAGGTTGGATAATAATACAAGAAGAATACCTTGCAAGTCTTGTAAAATTTGCTTCATAGGTACCAACAGATTCATCATCCTTTTTCTTCAGTTCAAGAAACTCTTTCTCCATCTTTTTTCTGAGAATACGAGGGAAGTACTTATTGAAAAATAATTTCTTGAACTAGTCCCATTCCATGGACTCAATTTCATCCCTTTACCTTGTATTATTAATAAGATTCCACCATTGATCAGCATCTCCTACCAAACAATACACTACTAGGATGACTTTATCATGTTTAGAACATTGAAGAACTGAAAATATTTTTTTAGTAGTACTAATACATTGTTCAGAAACTAATGGATCAGTAGACCCGCTGAATGAAGGTGGACGCTGCCTCATGAAGGATTCAACAGAATGTTGCTCCTTCCTTTGCTCGTTTGGAAGTCCTGCATGATTCATAGCTTGAGAAAGTTGTGTGAGCATGGTTACAAGATTTTTCATTCCAGCTCCCATAACGTTTGGTTGCTCAGGGGGAAAATCATTACATTTCCCGTCACATTCCGCATTAACACGGTTCCTTCGGGTTCCATCCATTGACTAAAACCAAGAAGAATAGTGTGAGCAACACTACTTATAATAGGAAAACCACATAATCAAGAATAAAATTTCAAACTTAAGGTCTTATCCTGGGTTATTCATGGCCATTTCTAAAACACTAAGATTGTGTTCTATGCTTAGACTTATCCTTAGGGTTCTTACTAAGTCTTTCACATCCTAGTTTCCAAAGGTTGATTGTACCTTTCCTCTGATACCAACTATAATGACCTATACTTTACATACATGGTTAATACTTCAAAATTGAATCAGACTTATTACAACATATAACAAAACCATGAAAGGACCGTATAGTTATAGTGTCTTTAGAAACTAGGAAACATAAACAATTGGTTCATAAAGCATCTACACTGTCTCCCATTTATTTCATCATATCTATAGTCCCTTTTTGGCATATCTTATTTAATACCCTTCTTCTTGACCTGGGGAAAGATAACATACAAAAGGGTGAGCTCAAATGCTCAGTAAGGGTAAACAAAAGAAATATCAATCACATCAAAATAAAAACATAACATTTTGGAAATCTTACCCTGCAAAAGAGATCATAATTTCATAACATGGGATAAATCATGGTAGTGAAATGTAATCCCAATAATCATAACATAAAACATGAAACTTTGGGGCATTCACACATAATCATAGAGAATAATTTCTTATTAGTCAAGACTCATTGGCAAGACTATCTTAGTGGACAAACTCCATTTCTGAACCGAGTTCACTCCTCGTTTCAGTCTTGTTTTACTGAACCGGTTTAACCTGCCGTTCCAGCCATGTCTATCTCATGAGATATAAAATCTTTACCCAATGCATTGGAGGGAGATATAGGTCCCACCCATCTCATTATGATACCATTCTTATGTATGCCAAAAAATCATAAATCATACATCATTGCATAACTCATGTAATAAAAATGGGATTCTTAAAGAACATGACATCATAAAAAAATTCATATAAGATAAAATAATTCATAAAAATAATTCCATCACAACATAATCAAATAAATGTAATAATAGGGATATAAATAGAACCCTATATTATCTTAGATGGAAAATAATTCTGATAAAACACTTGAACTCCATTCTTGAGGAAAATATCCTTTCTACTTCAAAAATATTTTCCTTTCTTAACATGTCATACAATTTTAAACTAAAATAAGTTGATTAAAAATAAACTTTAAAACTTGTAAAGGAATCTTATAGGAAATAATGTTTTAAAAATCCATTCATGCCTTATAAGTTAAAAAACATTCTTCACGTACTTTTGTCGGAAAATTCAAAAAGTACCTCGTACGAAAAACGACAAAAGATTCATTTCATATCTTTTACTAAAAACTAACGAAAGGGTAAAATTGGATATAAACTATTGTAGAAGGATATAAATATTACATATTGAGGAAATATGGATGTGGATGAAAAATATTCCCCAGTAAATTCTGAAGTATAAACAATCTCGGATAAAAATTGAGATTGCGAGATTTTCCCTTACCTTAGGTCTGATTTGCTTCATAAGTGTCCGAACCTCCTGTATAATGATTTAAATAATGTTATTGACTTATTACAGAATCATAATTATTTTTATGATATCATATATGGTCATATTCTTAGCTTCTTATTAGTAATATTTCATTGTTACTCGTTATTCGGGTGTTTATTGCTTTTTGTTCTTATGCGTGTTTTGTCGAATAAATTCTTATTCTTCTTTTTGGGTTATAGATACCTCATTTCCAGAATGGTATTAGTGTAATATATATCATATTCATTCATTCAATTCATTTATATAATCATTATGCAATGAAGATCATGTAGAACGAGTCGCATCACATTGTGGAGACGGTATTCCGTACGTACGCACGAGCGATGATATGGTTCCCATGATCGTGGAATTGTATTGGAGTGTATGTCTACTATTTCATAATCAATCTAACTTTACAATAATCATATATAGTCATTATTTACACCATTATACCCATCCAAGTAAGGCGGTTGTGGAAAATAGATTACACCACGGCGTGGAGACGGTATTCTGTATGTACGCATGTGCGGTGATTTCGTTTTCCGTAGGATGGATAGATGGTGAAATAGGGTTGTTTCATACTTATAATAACATATCAGTATATGAGTGATACTGATGTTATTAATTCATAATGAAACAGATAAATAAGAAGAAGTGGAAGAAGAAATAAAGTTGAAAGAATCGGTAACGGACATTACCTCTTCTTTGAAGCGCCTCTTTGAGATCTCTTATTAGGGCACTAAAATTGGTCTTTGAAAAATACCAGGAACTCTAGGATGTTTCTAGGGAATTGTAGAGGAGATATTGGCAGGGTTCGGCCGATCTTGAAGGCTCAAAGTGGTGTGAGGAAGAGAGGGAGGAGGTGCCCTTTTATAAGGGAGGAGAGGGGCACCTTTGGAATAACTAAAAATATTATTTTATTATAAAGTAAAATTAGGTTTTTAATAGCTCAAAATTAATATATTTCAAAGCTAAGGTGGGTATGGGTCTAAATCCTCTCATAAAATAGAATTTAGACAAGTTGAGGTTTCAATTTTAACCTTATCATTTATATTTAACTTTAAGTTAGATAATTTAACTTTTACCGTGTCTTCTTTTTTTCTTACACTATAAGGTTAATAAACATACTATATCAATCCAAACGAACCCCAAGTTGTTTATTATTAATATATATAACCTTATCTAAGTCATTTGGCCAAACCTTAGATTTTTAGGAATAAAATAACAATTAATAATATAGTATTTGTTTTAAAAACAATTTTATGTCAATTTTGACACTATTTGGTAATTGATTTTTGTGAAAATCATAACAGAATGATTAGTTCGAAAATATTTAATTAAATCAATAATAACATGTCATATTAACATATAAAATTATTGTAATTCATAAAAAGTCTCAAATTACATTTATTTGGGTATTTATAACATTAATTATGTCAATATTTCATTAACAAGATAATTACTACATCATCATTGTGTCATAAATAAATTAAATTATTTAATGCCTAAAAATTATAAATAAAATACCATTATGTTGGAAATATTTTTATATTTCTAATGAATATTTATAGTCTAATTTATCTTATGTATAACTTTATATTAAAAATGATTTAGTCATTAAACTTTGATTTTAACTATTTTAACCCTTCTTTAAATAAATTGATAATAAATGTCCTAATCTAATTCATGTGGGCCTAAATGGTCATAGTTTATTCCTAAGGTTGTTTTTGGTCGAATTAAACTTATAAAATAGAATTATGACATGTGTTAGGGTAATAATAATAACACGTTTACCCTTAATTACCCTATTTACTTTTAACCGTGGTAAAAAAAGTAAAAAGTTACTATTCACCAAAAATTATTTTCATCTCATTGAACCACATTTTAGTCCTTGATATTAACCATGTCTCTCGGATTTTCGAAATTCTACTCACAGAAGTGGTAAAATTAATTTTTATGAAAAATTCAGTTTTTTTAACTACCACTTAGTGGTTTCACTATTCATCAAAAAATGAAAGTTTCCAGAAAAATTCCAAAAATTCGGACTAAGATATATTTGATATTATGAATTAAAAAATGATGTTTATTTTACCAAATTCAAAACATATCAGTTACATTGACTAATTTAAAAATTAATTCTCGTCGTCAGAACAAATAGCATGTTTTTAAAAGATAATAACTATCAAAAGATTGACACTTGTTTATGTCTGGTTTAAATGTGAAATTACATTCAATGAACAACATTGTATTAAATTGTAAAAATATATTCTAAATATACTTTAAAACCACTCAAATTAATAATATATCACTATTAATTATTTCAATTAAAAAAGTTGTTTTTAATTAAAATTTCGTAATTTTCAATATTTATCAGAATATGAAAGTTATCCGAAAAGTACCAAAATTTCACCCTAAGCTAATTTCGATATTCCGAATCCAAAAATAAAGTCCATTTTGAAAAATAAAATTTACAAAATTTTAAAAAGTGGTTATTACTATTCATAACGGCTTGTTTTAATAATATTTTAATAGCATATCGTTGTTTAGTGAAACTCGGTATTGCGTACGACGCAAGCTATTGAGGAAGGTCGCGGTTGCGTGTAAAGCAAGCCAAGATAGTTTTGTGCGTAGTGAAATATTCCTTTGATGATTTATATAACATAAAAACAAAACATTTCTCATAAAAGTCTCGGGTGTTACACCACACCCAAGGATTATCAAAATAAATCCCAAATCACATCATAAACCAAAACAAAATCACCATAGTGAATCCTAAATTGAATAATGGAAGAAAATTATAGGGAAATGAGAATCACTCATTATAGATCATTAACAAAAAACCACCAAATCCAACGAAACAAAGTAGAGAGAAGAGGGTTGGAATTATTCAAAAAACCACAAAGATTTTTCCATAACCGAGAGAGGTGGAAAGGGTATGGCTGAATGAAAATAATCAACCGATAAAGGGAATTTATATCCTAGATCATTATTTTTACACATCACACAATACCTTCACGATGTGTAATTTATGGAATTATAAAAAATTCCACTTTAGACCAAAACTTTTTCACCTAGGACTCTATTTAATACACGTCATGAATTCAAATTTAATGATGTGAATCCTTCTCAAGGGTTCCCCCTCTTCTTGAATTCAAGCTGTGAACCAACCATCTTCGCAGGCCATGAATTCGAAATTCACATCATCTAAAAATGTAGGATGAGTATTTTTTACAGTATCTCTGTTGCACCTCCAACCACAAGAAAACATCCTCAAGCCTCCTCTAGAAACACCACCAACACCCAAAATTGACAATGTAATAAGCCAGGAAGGCATGATACATTACATCATATACCTCTCAAATGATTATTGTCCTCTTAAATCCAGAACGAAGCCCAAAAGGAAATGGGTCTGAACAACCACCCCATGATATACCTCTTAAGGATCTCATCATACCTCAAATGTTACTACTTTCCAAATACACCAAACTAAATGGCCAAAAAACATCTCAACCAACCTCATCACCACACAACCACATAACCACAACTAACCAACCTCCATACTTCCCAAACAAACAATTGTTGCATCCAACAAACCACACTACCCCAAATATACGAAAAAGATAATTACATCCTCCATGTTAAGATATTATCCACTCTTTGTGGCACTAACATGACCGTACGAGTTTAATCACATAGTAGTATAATTTTTATTAATTAGAAATCATTTCCTCCCCTATTGTATATCATAAATGTATCACACACCATAAATTAAATAAACTAGAACATATCATAAAATAAAAGGGTCCAAACATCCCATTAGAAATCAAAACATATCAAATAACAACTCAAAAAACTCTGGGTATTGGGCACGCATCTGCATCTCTCACCCCCAAGTAATCTATTCCTGGTCACCATGAATTCACAACACTTGAACCAAATGAATGGTCCATCCATGCATCACCTTCTCTTAGGGATCATTGATCTCTACTAGATTCTCCATGAAAATTGTGTCATCCCCAATATCCAACTCTCCCCATTAAATGACATGGGATTCATCATGAAGATACTGAAAAAGATAAGATCTGTGGAATAAATCTTGGATCCTCTCCAGTCAAGGTGGAAATTTGAACTGATATTCCAGCCCACCTACTCAACTCAATACCTCAAAGGGCCTAAAAACCTATGAGAAAGCTTACTCCCCTTACTAAAATTACGCTACCCACTTTAAGGGGAAGCCTTCAAGAATATGTGGTCTCAACCTCAAACTCTAAGGTCCTCCTCCTTTGATCATCATAATAGTTTTACCAGTTTTTTTCTTCCTTCATCCTTTCTTGGACTAGTTCAACCTTTTCTATCATTCTCTATTCCACATCGAGACCAAAAACTACTTCCTCCCCAGCCTTTTTTCAAAACAAAATGGAGAACGTTATGGTCTCATTTACAAAGCCTTGAATGGGGTCATTCCAATGTTTGATTGATAGTTTTTATTATAAGAAAACTAAACCAAGGGAATTTTTCAGACCCAAAATATACCAAATTTCAAGGCACATGCCCACAAAAAATCCTCCAACATCTGGATAGTCTGTATTATTTTCTCGTCCGCTAGAGGGTGTAAGGTAGTGTTGATGTATAACTGAGTTCCAAAAGTAAGATATTACCCACTCCATACTCATGAGGTAAAATATTTGTCTCGATATAAGAAAATGGGACTCATAAATCCATGAAACAACACCACCTCATCCACATTACTCTTATCAAAATCATCCACTACACCCGACACCCTTATTGAAAAGAAGTGGGCTAATTTCATCAACCAATCCATGATTAACCAGATAGCATCACAAAAAACCTGAGGTCAGGGTAACCCTATGAATAAATCCATAGATATTTCATCCCATTTCAACTCATGGACATCTAAAGGTTACAAAAACCCACTAGGAACGTGATGCTCTTCCTTTACCTATTGGAAAACCAAACACCTCGCAATAAACTCTGTCACCACCCATTTCATCTGGGCCACCAAAAAATGTATCCTTAAGCCACAGTACATCTTGGATACTACTGGGTGTACTGTAAAAGGTGATATATGTAACTCATTAATGAATCCCTCGCACATCACTACGATAAAAAAATACCTCCTGTGAAGACCATCCTCCAACCATACCTCCAGATCATCACCAGGACCAACACGGTCATGCATCACCTATGCCTATGAATCACCCCACTTAGGCTCCTCAACATTCTTCATCATAGAAGAATACAAAATCATTTGAAACAAAATTCTTCTACCATCAACCACCATTTCCTCTAAGTACAAGGCTTCTAAATTATCTAGCACTCTCCAAGTATCCCTAGACTACTGAACAACATCCATAGACAACTTTATTCTCAAATATTTGGCCACAAAAATCCACTTTCTTGAGGTTTTGGAGATATTAAAATCATAATTTTGGAAAAACTCATCCACCTCAACTACCAAAAATTCGGATCTCTCTTATAAAATATATAACTCAAACTCTTGTGATCTATGAAGACCACAATGCAATCCCTAATGAGGTAATTCAACCACTATGTCAATGAAAACACAATCACTTCTATATCCATATCACGGGTGACATAGTTACTCTCATGGGGATGCAACTACATAGGCCCATAAGATATCATTGATCTCTTTGCAGCAACACACATCCCAATCCTAGAAGGGAAGCATCACAGACACTTAAAATATCTCACCCTCCTCAAGAAACTAAAGCACTGGATCACAAACCAACTTACCCTTTAGGTAACCTAACGCTACCTGGAACTGATTACTCTATACAAAACCCTAGTCCTTCCTAGTAAACACTTTTAATGGGGCTTCAATTTGATAGTAATCAGGCACAAACTTCCTATAATATCATGAAAGGCTAAGGAAACTATAAACCTCTACCATATTCTTGGGTGTTTTTCAAGAATCATCTGCACCAAATTTCCACAGGTCTACATCTACACCCTACTAAGACAACACATGCCAGAGGAAATGCACTTATCATTTCCAAAAAATACACTTGAAAATTTTTCCATGGATATGGAGCCATCTAAGAACTTTTAAGACAACTATAAGATGTTCAGTATGCTCCTCCTCTGATTTCAAGTAGATCATTGTGTTGTTAATGAACATGACTACAAACTGGTCTAGTAATTCATGGAACATAGTGTTCATGAGTCCCATGAACACAATTTTTTTAAGACACCAAACAACATGAATAAAAACTCAAAGTTTCCATGCCTAAATTTGAAGGCATTCTTCATAATATCTCCCTCCTTAAACCTCAACTGGTGATATCCATACTAAATATAAATATTATAAAACAAACCCAACTATATCCAATATTCCAAAATATAATGTATCCTTAGAAGAGGGTAATGGTTCTTTACCATCACCTCATTCAACCTGTGGTAGTCTATATAAACCTCAGACTACCATTTTCCTTCTTGGAGAACAACACTAAATCACCCCACAATAACACACTGGGCTGAATAAAACCATTATGAATCAAATCATCTATTTGAATCGTTAAATCTTGAAAATTAAAAGGTTACATCTTATAGGGATCCATAGAAATCATAGAATCTCTAGGCATAAAGTCTTTCCCAAACTCAACATCACTTTGAGGGGGTATCATCAGAAACTCCTCAGGGAAAACATATAGAAACTCCCCAATGATCTTGGGGACCTCCATTATCCTCATGTCCACTGATTCCACCAAAAACATAGCCATACAAGAAAATAAGGGGGGATAAACATAAATTTCCCACTTGAAACCCCTTCTCACCAATGAATACCACATGTTGACCATCCACATTCTATAAAACAACTCTCCCCTAAAATTAGTTGATAACATCATGCACGAAATAAAACTAATCGATTCTTAAAATGAAATTTTATGGTTGTATCTATAGTAATAAAAGATCCCCATAGGACTGATGTGGCCAAACCACCCATCTAGACCCCCGACAGACATCAAAGAAGTTGGTTTGGCCTCTGACCAGTGTAGTCAACATCAGTGGAATGGGAAGCCTCTATATATATAGTACTATAACATGGACTAAAGTGGGTCAAATAAAGGAGTGTGAATATCCTGAACTAAATATGGCACAATCAATGGTAGACAAAATACTGAGTATACCTCGAATGATCTCTAGCCCCTATAGTGCTTCTGCCTCCATTGCATGCAACTAACCATGCCCAAATCCTCTACCTCTATGTTGATGGTTGCCTCTATAACCAGACTAAGGTTGAGGTATCTAAACACATGGAACATCTGGTGGTTAGTCTCTAATCATTCCATACCCCCTCAGTGGAGTATAATCCTACCTTACCTACTATTGAAATGACCTCACTAGATACTACACCTTATGTTGGCTCATAATCTAACCACATCAACCAAATTGAGCATGAAGAACCACTGAGAATTGGTTCTGGTGATTTCCATGAACCCCATAGAAAAAACACATTTTCCTGATATCTCTAGGAAAATCATAGAAACCACTATCCATAAAAGGATGGAAGGAAATATAATTAGGATGACTCCCCATTGATCAAAACCTATAAGTTCCAAGTGCCTGAGACCCAACACTAAAAACTTTTCTCCTTGAGGAACCCTATTGGTTCCCCCGTTGAGGTAAAACTCATTTTGAGTGCATTACCTAGATCACCTCCACCATATTCTAAACCTCTAGATATGTTTTAATCATAAATTGAGTGATTGCATACTATATATAAGGACTGAGTTCCTTCTCAAGGCATCTCGTACAAGTGTCCTCATCTAGAAACAGATTTTTGGAAAAATAAATAAAAGTCCTTGAACTTGATTCCCAACTCCTGTGCTGACGGACTTCACTACTAAGGAGAAATAATATACTACCACTTCACTACCTCTATGTTCGATGAAAGGAACTCTTCCTGAAACTCCTTTTAAAATCTAACCCATGAAACATATTCCCCCTTCTGTTATCCCAGATACAACACCCACCATTGTTGCGCAACTCCCTGCATCTAGTTGACTTCCAAAGGGACCCATTACCCCCATCGGGGCCTGGATCAAACTAAAAGTGATCTCAAGATCCTCTAGTTATCTCCTTGTATCCAAATATGAAACAGTTCCTTCATATTTTCCTGAATCTTACCTCTGAATATTGTGTAATATCGTCTTCCTCTAATCATTATCCTTTACCAGATCAACCATCATATGATCAATCAGATCAGTCTGTTGAACCTTAACTTCTTTACCTACATGTGAATGGTGTCTAATATTTATAACAAAAAATCAAAAAATAATTTCCTAATCCATGTAGTATGTATTTTTATTAATATTTATTTCAATTCACCTAATTAATTTTTATATCCCCAAAGAAAACCAACTCAAATAGGAACACAAGTCATCATGATCTATGTACCACTCCAAGGTCTCTACCCCAAAAATAGGTCCACCTCACTTCTTTTTTCAATAAGCTTAGAGTTAGTGAACTAGATTAGGGTCCCCCCTAAAATCATGTTTCCTAGCTCGTCACCCTAGCCTATGTCAAGAACCAAGGTCAATAGAAACGGTTTCCATACCAAACCATGAAATTATCATTATGACTAACTCTAAACTCCATACAATCCCTCAACCATAACCTCTAACGACAGTTTTTCCTCCCCCCCCCCCCCACCCACTAAAGATATCTTAATGAAGGGATAGAGATAATTACCCTTGATTCCCACTTTTAGTAGACCTTGGTTTAGAGACTAGCACTGAGGGTATAAAGATCCCATGAAATTGGAGGCATACGCTTTATAATAATATAGGATTGGGAGATAAGATGAATCATCAACAAGAAACTTCATGAAATGATATAAAAATAAACGAAAACCATCCCGCAATGCACATATAAATAAAGATGATATAGATAAAATTATCTAAAAGTAAATACCCAAAATAAAATCTAAAGTAGGGAAATAGAAACTATATAACGATCTAAGATAGGAATGTCTAGTACGATCCATGTAGTCATCCTATAAACTTGGATATTAGTTTATATATATAGGGTGAGCATACAAAAATACTCAATAAGAAAACAAAATTCTCTCATGAACATGTGAAAGAACTATACGAATGCACAGATGAGAAAACAACAGAACCATAATACACCTATACATGTATACTAATGAAACCCAACCCCACCAAGGAACGCACACCAAATAATCATAGCCAAGAATAGTACCATAAAAATATTTTTATTGATAAAGGGTACCCCACACCACTTTCCCACTAATTTTCTTCTCTCACACCTCAATGTCTTATTTCTTAGTGCTACCATCTCTTTTAAATAACATATACCATCACCTCACAAGTACAGTTACATCACATAATGCCCATAGACACCTGGTCCACAACCCCATAACACTGTCACATGTCATCTCGCCCAAAAACACATGGGTCATCACATCACAATCATAGTAGTAGGGTATCGAGAAGATGAAATAAATCAATCTCATTACATCCTCATACCACACATGACCCCCCAACATAAGTCACCCTACAGCAAAATCATATAACATCTCACTTGAATACACATGGCCCACTTCCCAACAAGAACTGTCACATCACATCTTTCTTGAAGACACCTCGGCCATCACCTAGTGCACTAATGGACCTCTGGACATCACAACATATACTAATCTACTCACCTAGAAGAGAGAGTAGGAAATAGTGTGTATCTATCCAACCATCCTTGTCATGAGGATGTTCGAAAAATAGCCTCTCGTGTGAATATATCGGTGTTGGCATGTAGTACTCAACGTAGGTGGGGTGTGTATAGAAATCACAAGTAATATATAAGTATATACATATATCCACACACAATCCGAACTTATGGGTTCACAAAAAACACTAACCAACTCACAAAATCCCCACTTTCACATTCACCTCTAAATGTATATCACCACGCGACCCACAAGCCACATTTCACATTTCCAACCAATCCCATTATCTAGCCCATTCATTCCATTATTAATAATAACTGCATTTAACTACATATCCCATCATTTATTTGTTCATTAACCATTTACATTAACAAAATGAAAACCTAGTCATTCC
Source organism: Viscum album (assembly GCA_963277665.1). Taxonomy (NCBI): domain Eukaryota; kingdom Viridiplantae; phylum Streptophyta; class Magnoliopsida; order Santalales; family Viscaceae; genus Viscum; species Viscum album. The sequence continues at coordinate 4,968,560 of OY728165.1, forward strand.
AATCATTATTAACCAGTTATTCCATCATTACCTAATCTTCTAGTGAAATGAAACAACACTTCAAAAGAAGCTCATTATCTCTATCACACCATTACCTCACCACCCCAAAATCATGGCCAAAAAAACACCACCTCACTGCCCTAAAATCACGGCCAAACAACTACCACCACACTACCCCAAAATCATAGCCAAACAGCAACCACATCACCACCTCAAAATCAAGTCCAAGAAACCACAACCTCACAACCCCAAATGTACGGCCAAACAACAACCACCTCACCACCCTAAAATTACTTCCAAACAAACACCACCTTCCCACCCAGAAAGCATGACCAAACAATAACCACCTTACCACCCCAAAAGAACGACCAAAAAAACCCCCACCTCACCACCGCAAAAACATGGAAAACAAACCATCATCCCATTGGACCAAAATCATGGAAAACATCCATCAGCACCACATGCCCTAACAACACAACAACCACACATCTATACTCTATAGTACACCCACACAAAATAAACCATTAAAAAACATTTTACAAATTTAGAAAAGGGGATTTTATCACATTTTACTATTTATTTTGGGGAATTATCTCACAAGGAATAATCTTAGGGAAAACATTTCATTAGCCAAATATAAGTGGTTATCCAATTTCCATTTTATGGTGACATCACAAAAATCACAATAAACAGAGCAGTCACAACACATATAAACCAGTGAAAAAAATACCCCAATGACCAAAAATTTTAGTCGGGCATTAATCCCATATAATCACAAGATATGAAAAAAAACAAAGCTATAAAATAATGAAAATCACTCCCCTTTTCCATTAAATTTAAATTAACTAATTATTTATCATAAATAACCCAATGAAAAATATTTTCCCAAAGATATAAAAAAGAAAAATGCTCCTGCATGATACACAATAAAGAGAAAGGAGGGATCTCCTAACTCAAAGAGATTTATGAACTAGCAGCACACTAGAGGGTGAAGAAGAAAAACCCGCAAACTACAACCACACATGAGAAACTATGGATAAACCAACACTATACCTAAGGATCATCAAAAAAATCCAAAAACACATACCAACCCAAAAAAATAGCTCTGTAGTGAATCCCCAAAAGAATTATGGAAGAAAACTATAGGAAAAGGATAATCACTCACCATGGATCTCCATCAAATGATGATTAGATCCAATGAAACAATTCATGGAGAAGAGGGAAACAATTCCTCCCAAAACCACCTAAGGATCTTCACAACTGAGAGGGGAGAAAGAGTATAGATTAATGAAAATAAACGATCAAGAAAAGGAAATAAAATCAGGGATCCCAACATTTACATGTCTTCTAATAGCTTTATTTTCTGTAATTCACTAGAATCCAAAAATATCCACTTTCCTCAAAAAAATATTCACCTCAGCCTTTATTTAATACAGACCATGAATTTCACTTTCATGAAATGAATTTTTTTCATAGGTTCCCCCTCTTATCGCATACAAGTCATCAACTATCTGACTTTACAAGTTGTGAATCATAAATTGACATCATGTAAAAAATACACGATGTGTATTTTCTATATAAGCTATGTTGCACCTCAAACCACCATAGAACCTACTCAAGCCTCCTCTAGAACACCTCCAACACTTAAAAATGAAAAACTAATAGGCTAGGAAGGCATGAAATGTTACATTACAAAATCTCATATCTCATGTTCAAATTTCTAAAATATATTACAAAATCACAATATATTATGCATAGGACAAATGTCTTGTGAGATAGAAATGATATTATGAAATTAGCTCAATATCTTAAAAATAATTCAAATTTTTTAAAAACCCCCAAAAAATATTACATAAAATCAGTCACTTATAAAATTCACAAGACTTGTCCGTTTTCAAGATGATTGAGTATATGATCCTTAGATTTCTTCTATGAAGGAACATAACATATTAAAGTCACTTTAAGTCATATATAAACACTCCAAATCAACTCTTAAACTTCTTCAAGAATCCCTTCCAAGATCAAATTTGTTTTAAATAGCTTAAAATTGGTGTTAATCAATATCAAATATACTTGAAAAGCAATTGAAGTATATGATTATTCATTAAAATATTTTATTAACATTCCACTGCCTCTTCGATCATAAGTAAAAAACAATAATTGACAAAAAATACAATATCATCCTCAAGTGGGTTCAATAATCTCCACCTTTGGATTTATTGTCAATACTATCCATGTCTACTCCCCTTATTGAAAATAAAATCAAATTGAATTACTAAAAGAGATGAAATCAATCCCCTTAAAAAATATCCATGAATAAATAAATTCTATGTCTACTTGAGCTTGATCAATATAGATAAAATGAGTTATTAGGTCATATAAAAATGCTACCATTTAGATTATTTTTTTTGGAAATTCCAATTTAGGGGAATCAGATACATAATAAAATAACATAGATTTCAAAACCAATATTCTTTATTCACTCAAAAAATACATTAAAAACTTATAAATGAGTAGGTTTCCCCCCTGTAGATAACTTCTCCCACATTGAGAAGATTAAAATACAAATAAAGAGAGGAAGAAACTCAAGAATTAACATGCCTAAATTTTGGGATGTCCTCTTCACTCCCATTTACATCCTAAAATTACCAAAATATTTAGTAGAAATTGGATTTTTGAGAATATCACTAACTTATTCCTTATATGGAACAAAATCTAGTCTAAATATTCCTCTATTCACCTTATTATTCAGAAAATGATACATTATATTAATGTTTTTTACCTAGAAAGATTTACAGGACTCTTAGATTGGTTTATTGGACTTTGATTATCATGGTTGATAATAAATGGATATTTATCTTAAACATTAATGTCCTAAAGATAATCCTTCATCCATATCATTTGGTTTATTGCTTATGATTTAACAACATATTCAGCCTCAGTTGAGTTCAAAGTAACCAATGATTTCTTTTTTGATTTAATGAAACATAAATTCTATCAATGAAAGTTACTCCACCAGTTGTGGACTTCCTATCATCTACAGCACCAGCTAAGTCATATAAAAGTGAATGAACATGTTATCACAAAATAATTTATTACGAACGATAATAAAACTGAAAAACTATCAAAATATATTTTATATTGATCAATAAAAAATTAAATATCTATAAATTTAAACTGGTCCATTCTGATACCAATTTCAGGTTCCAGACGAAACAGAAGATGGTCGAGTCCATGCCCAATGATGGGTTTTCATTAGAATCCAATAAATAAACCAAAATAACATGATCAAAAATAACATGTATCATGATTACATCAAATAATCCCAGAAAAAATAGATAATATCTTTCATGTTAATTTATAGTTAATTAAATAAAAATAATTACCTATATCTTAAGATTCTTTCTTCGATGATAATGTTGATCATGGATGAAGATGATGATCATTTGAACCTAATTTGAGTTTTTCTATCATTTAATTAATATTATATAATGTAAAATCCCAAAAATGGTAAACCAAACATGATCTAAAATATAATAACATTGTTCATGAATCTTTGTGTGCTACCACAGAGGTATCCATCATCTCGTATCAATCATATTGATCATAACAAGTGATTCTTCAATACTAAATATCATGACTCTTGTTCTCTTGATCTTGAGAGAGAGGGTATGGGGTGGATCTTTTCTCTCATACTTGAAAGAAAATCCCTAGAGCTTTTCTTGAGAGAATGTTTAGATATGAATAGATATTGTGCATAGAAAAACACCCATCATTTGATTATTCCATGAAAATGATAGAATACATGAATATATAGACCTAGGTTTTTAATATTGATAATTTCACATAAAGACCTCATAAATTGTTAAACTCAACATATTCCCCATTATAATAATAATAATAATAATAATAATAATAATAATAATATGTGGAGTGTGTTAGCTCACACATTGTTAAATATCATTTTATTTAATAAATAAAGTAATGTTTATTTAAATATATTTAACATTTATATCATTATCTTTACCAAGACTTTATTATCTCATTAATCATACTATTAATTTCTCAAACCTTGGAATAATAAAATTATTCATTTGATAAATAAATAAATATTATATTAATGGATCTATGAATAAATATTTATTTTAATATTTTGAAAAGTAAATAAATATTATTTATTACCTTTCGGATAAACAAGAGAAAAATAAATATTACATGTCATATAATTAATAATTACCTTGTGAATAAATATTTATTTAATATTCAACTCACACATATATATTCTCTTATATAAATGGTGATTAAATTTATGTGATCAACCATACCTAAATTACTATTGAACCACAAGTTGGGAATAATATTTATTCAAAATACTAAATTCAAAAATAATTTGACTGAGATTAGGGGTACACTTTGTTTGTGACCCTTTAAGATTATTACTTAGTAGAATTAAGCAGTATTTTCAAATGTCTAATATCAACATCATACAACACGTAAAACCACTCATCGAGGTATAAGTTAACATCGCAATGATAATAACCACATATGAATACTCACTATGTAATATAATCCATTTTTAATGATATATCCTCAAGTAGGTTTTATACCCATTTCATTAACCTGTATTTTTTATTTTTATTCCTTTTAATATCTAAAATAAATCCATCAATACACCATGGACCTAGTTTTCATTCAACAGTTATATTCCAATAAAAGGTTTGAGATGTCAACATCCTTAAAATGGAAGGGAAAAATTATTTATTAACTTATTCATAAATTCCATATCACTCATGACACACCTAATGTAGAAGGAAAATCATCATGTAATAATATATTTGATCGATATACATGTAATTTAATGTAAGTAGGTAATCTAAAGTAAACAAGAATTTGGTTCTTTGGAACCAACTCCAATGACCTCCCATATAATGTCCCATAATTTTCGTATAAATTCATTTAAATTTTATGGAATTATTTTGAGACCAGATGCTCTGACGGCACCAGATTCCGAGGCCTGGTGAGCCCGAAATAGAATTTTGAACTTTTTTTAAGTTCATTTAAGTAAATGTGTGAGAAGGTTTTTATAAATTGTAAAATGGTGCTCAGATCAAAAATATGAGAGCACCAGTGAACTCGGAATGCTGGGATTCTCCTAGAAATGACCTAACATTGTCTGGAAAGGGTCGACTGGTGAAGTTAGATTTCAGGCTTTTCGGAAAAAAAATAAAATAACTTATAAAGATATTTTATTTTGTTTTTCGAAACCGTTTAAAGGGGGATGATGGTGGTGTGGTGTGGTGACGTGTCGCATTAAATGAATCTCATTAATGACTCTTTTTTTGCAGCATAACGATGCATTAAATTTAGCATAATGACACAACATCGTAGAATAACAGAAATGTTGCGACATGTTATCTTTTAATGGGTTAACGTGTTGGAGAGTTGAGAATCAAATGGTAGAATTTTATCCAACAAACTAAAGGTGAGAAATCTCTCCAAAGACGAATGACAAACCCCAGTGGATCAGTAACAAATTCGACGCATCTCAAAGAATGGGACTGGTGATTGAAAAACACCTTCAACCTCTTGAAGCGGGTGGACTGCTTCAGCATAGAACTACTTCGAGGTAGGGGTTTATTGTTTTAAGTTTTCCCTAATATTATTTTAAAACAATGAATGCAGATCAACCCATGAATAGGTTGATCTGCAAATCGTGTGTTCTTATGGGAGGGAGTTTTCCTTAGGGTTTTTGCACCAGGATTGATGAGTATCCAATAGAACTGTGATCCCAATCCTCCTCTGTTTTAAAACTTCTAACACGGAGGGCGCAGGTCGACACAAACAAAGATCGAGCTCCTATGCTTGTGCGTTATTCGTGTATGCATCCCCAAAATGGTTACAAGAAGGATCTAAGGCCATGTTAGGGAATAGGGCATCCCCCAAAGGCCATAGGTGCAAGTGGTGCAAAGAACGAACCCCAGAGTGGACCTGGTGGTCTGTGGAAGAAACTACCAGTGTGTTGGAAGGAACTTCCACGGCTAGGTTGGGCCACATTGGAGCGGCAGAAACCACCGGCCTTCGTGTCGGAAGCTGACGGTGGGTGGACGTGTCCACCCGGCAGCGTCGGTGCACCGTAGACGGGGCAACGTGCTGCGTCGCACGTGGAAAATTCACGATCAATAAAACGCGGCTGGGAAGATAGCCCCACGGAAGACCCACGGGGGAGGGGGTGTCGGAACATAGCTTCCAACTACATCATATCCAGGTGGATTGTGTAGGGTGTAGGCCACCCCAGTGGGCTAGACCCACTCTAGTAGGCCAGACAAACCCCAGCGGGCTGGACCCCAGCGGGCCGGACCCTCCCCATTAGACTGGACCCTCCCCATCGAGCTAGACCAGGGTGGACCCAGGATGGGATGGTTTGGGTTGGGTCAGCAGACCCAGGTTAGATCGGTGGACCCCGGTCCAGGTCGGGTTGGGTCAGTTGGACCAGGTCGGACCGGACCCGAAACCCACTAGCCCCTTTTTAGAAAAACACCAATAACATTCAAATCGGGCATCTGATTGACGAGGTGTTTTTGGGATTAGAACCCTTGATATGAGGAGGATATTTTGGAATAATTTATGGAGGATTTAATGTATTTTGGAATATGATGAATGTATTGAGGAGAGGTTCTCTCAAAATCAAGAGAACTGTGTGCGGAAACCCAGTGGTTGGCTGAGACCTGAAAATTGTTGACAAGAGAACCTGTGTGGATTAGCTACTATAGCCCAGTGGGAGGTGACTTCTGTGTGACCCAGAAAACCCATGGTCGGGAGTGGATCTATGTCAACCATCAGACCCATTGTACTCAACAGGAGGATTACCTTATTATGGATAAGGTGGGAAGCGGATTCTGTGTGACCTGACATGCCCGCGGTGGGGAGAGGCTTCTGTGTGACCCAGCATACCCATGGTACTTATTGAATATGAGTTCCATAGAAGTTCAAGGATAGTGGGAAGAGGGTTCTATGGGGCTCGGAAGGCCCACTGTACTCATTGAGGAGGATTTCTCCAACAACCCAAGATGTTTGATTATATAACTGATGGTTTTACATTCCAATTCTAGATTATACTTGGTGTGAAATATCTTGTGTTGAGATCACGATTCATGATCATGTTTCTTATTTTTATCTGTGGATTTCCTTGTGGTATTTCCTTTGTGTTTTGGGCTCCCTACTGAGTATATTTTTACTCACCCCTTCATGGGCTTTTCTCTCACATGTTGTGTCTGGTGCATATGACTACCACTTTGACGGAGGACTTGGTGGCCCAGGACCCAGAGGTTCCTAGTGAGGCTAGGCATTCAGGGTGTACTTATATCACTTCCAACATCTACTCTACACTTACCCATCAAGTGGGGTTTCCAATGGACAGATTTTAGAGTTTTCTTTGTACTTTCCTATTTTCATTTTATCATTTGTTGGGTTTTTATTTTTGCCTATTTAACCTATAGTTCGTACTTTACTCAATGGTTTTTTAGTGTTATGCATGTTTACTTTTCCAGTTTTGGGTCATGGTTGTGTTTCCATGTGTATAGGTACTCAAGAAAATGCCTCCCACTTTTAGGTTAACGCCTTCAGTTCTTATTGCCAACCCCTGGGTTTTTGGAGGTAGGCTTGGGGTATGTCACGAGACGGGCCCCAGGGCACAGGTCGTGACAAAGTGGTATCAGAGTTGGTCGGTTCTACCTTAAAGACCAATATTCTATTGTTTTGTGTTTGGGAAATAGTGATAAATGTTTTGAGTTTTACATTTAGATTTGGGGAGTCCAATGTTGGTGTGGTAGCTGACGTATCCATACACTAGGGCCTTGAATTATGATTTTTGACTCTATGAAAAAAACACCAGTTACATGCATCATATAAGAATTTATTGTTTCCTTATGTTCTTCTTGAATAAGATTCATCTCACCAGGTGTAATATATTGACCATGGTACATCTTGATCTGTATCAGGATGCCTCCACGCATATAGCTAGTTTGGATTCTGATGTGTGACTGTGAGGAAATCCCACCTAGTGATGAGGCGTCGATTCAGGGGACAGTGTTAGAGGTGGACCTTCCAGGTGGTTCACCAGTATTACCACCACCCATTGATTAGAAGTTATTACCAGTGTTATTGGTAGAGGACATACAGGCTCAGCGCCTTTCACGACTCCTATAGACAGATACCTCCTAAGTTCAGGGGAGAGATAGATTCTTTGGTCTCTTAGGATTGGCTGGAGGTAGTGACATGGTTCTTACAATTAGTGAGGATGCCACTTGACCAGATGGAGATCTTGGCCCTGATTCTAGGAGAAGTTCTTCCCCGCAACCTTGCGATCGGTGCACATACAGGAGCTTCTTAACCTACAGTAGGGCAGCATGTCAGTGGCTGAGTACTCTAAGAGGTTTACAGACCTCTCTCACTACTCTACGGACATGGTTTGGGACCCTTTCTTCAAGGACCATACCTTTGAGCAAGGACTCCTATGGGAGATCATGGTGTCGATGGTTTCCCTTAGCATCCCCACTCAGGATGGAGTGCTGGAGTGAGCCCTTCTTGTAGAGAGATTCCTAATAGAATATGCATCGACATCCGAATCCACCAACAGACATCAGGTGGAATATTCTTCTATGGTGAGAATCAGGCAGCAAAAGAGAGGACCCAAGTGGGTCATATCTTTTTTGGGACAACCCAAAGACTCGAGGTCAGTAGTGTGGGGATCCTAGAGTAGAGGGAGTCACCAGGTTGTACATCTCGTGTGGTGGGCAAAGAAACATGGATCGTTACTACCCAACCCACTACAGATATGATCAACAGATGGTCGAGGGACCACCGAGGTAGAGGAAGAGGTTCGAGCGAGGAGGTCCGTAGGGAGGTGGATGTGATAGGGGAGCAAGTCAAGTGGTAGGTAGTGGAGGAAAGTTCATACTACAACCACCACCCCCATGTGGTCCACCATGGGCTTAGGGAGCTGGCAGACAAGGGTGAGGCCAGCTTTAGGTGATGAGGCCTATGACCACATTGCTCCAAATATTATTAGGGGTACGATATTTATCTTCTCCACCTTAGTTGTATTTATTATAGACATGGTTTCCTGTCAATATTTCCTTTCCACGGACCTCATTCGAGGCTTGGAGACTCTAGTGCAGCCGTTGGCTCGATCCTTATAATTAGAGACCCCTATGAGAGGGGATTTAATGATTACACACTTATGTCGACAGTGTAAAATTACTCTAGGAGGTGAAAGCTTCAGCTGGGATCTTCTAGTAGCGGTGTTGATTCCTTACGACGTCATCTTGGGAATGGAATGTTTATCTACCTTCCATGCTCAGATTGACTTTATTAGGCGCAAAGTGTGGTTCTTCCATGAGGATGGGAATAGTTTTTCCTTCACTGGTGAGAAGGGAACTTTTTCATCACATGACGGACTTTCTCAAAGGAGGGTGCAGCCAATCACTCATCAATTGGCTAGCCTCACCCTCATTGTGGTGGACGAGAGGAGTCTAATATTTCTTGTAGTGGTGGAAAATTATGAGTATGTCATTCTCGGGGATGTTCTGGGACTACATCCTTGCAAGTATGTAGACTTTGTCATTGACGTATACCCTGGGATGGCACCGATATCCACACTAGCATACCATATGGCTCCCGTAGAGCATCATGAATTGAGGGTATAGTTCGAAGAATTGTAGAAGAAGGGCTTTGTGAGACCTAGTGTTTCACCATGGGTGGCCCCAGTGTTGTTTTCCAAGAATGAGAATAGGAGATTGAGGCTATGCGTGGACTTCCGGAACCTAAACCAGGTGACCGTGAAGAACAAGTATCCACTGCCAAGGATTGACGAACACTTCGGTCAGCGAAAGGGAGTGAGGTGGTTCTCGAATATATACTTCAGATCAGGTTATCATAAACTTCAGGTATGGGATGAGGACACACTAAAGGCAGCCTTTAGAGGTTAGTATGGCCACTATTAGTTCTTGGTAATTCCCTTTGGTGTAACCAATGCCCCAACAATGTTCATGGGACTCATGAACAAGATCTTCCTGCCTTTCCTCGATTTTTTGTGGGGGGTATTCATTGATGACATCTTGGTGTACTCAGCGTCATAAGAGGAGCATTCTACACACCAGGGAATAGTCCTGGATACACTCTGAGATCACTAGCTTTACAGTAATCTCTTGAAGTTCCAGTTCAAGATTATAGAGGTCCACTTTCTGGGACACGTCATCTCAAAGGCTGGATTTGTAGTAGATCTGGTGAAGATAGTGGAAGTGCTTGCTTGGGAGCCACCTAGGAGTGTGACTAAGGTGTGGAGTTTTCTAGGGTTGGATAGATACTACCATAGGTTTGTGTCTTTCCTTTACATAGTAGAATCACCTTTAACAACATTGACATGGAAGGTATAGCCCTTCGCGTGGACGGAGAAGTGCCAACAGAGTTTCTAGGAGCTGAGGCAGAGACTGATGAGTTCTCCTATCTTGAGACTACCAGAAGAGGGTGGTTGGTATGTATTCTTCTGTAATGTGTCAGGGACCGAACTGGGTTGTTTCCAAATGTAAGAGTGAGTAGTGATCACCTACAGCTCATAGCAGTTGAGGTATCAGGAGCATAACTATGTTACCTATGACCTAGAGTTGGAAGTAGTGGTCTTTTCCTTGAAGATGTGGCAGCACTACTTGATGAGTGAATGGTTTTCCATATAATCTGACAACAAGAGTCTCAGGTATATCATCTCATAGAAGGACCTGAACTTGAGATAGTGGTGATGGATGGAGTTCCTCTAGGACTATGACTTTGAGATAGTATATACTCCTTGGAAGGGGAATGTGGTGGAAGACATGCTTAGCAGGAGGTCTGGTCTATAACTTCTGAGTGAGGCGATGAAGCAGCTAGCCGCGATGCAGATATCCTTCATGGATGATGATATATCATCTTACCTATAGTTTATGAATATAACTCATCCACTCTTACAGAAATTTTGGGAGGCATAGCTTGTGGATGTCGATTGCGAGGTATGATGTGCTCAATTATCCTCTAGATAGGATCCTAGTGGATTTTCGATAGGTAGGGATAATGTCATCCTTTTTAGAGGAATCCCCTTAGTACCAGTGACTTTATGGGAGGAGGTGTTGAGGGAGTTTCATACATCCCCTTTGGAGGTAAATCTCAGTGTGGAAAATATGTACTAGGACCTCTGACGTCAGTACTGGTGGCTAGGGATGAATAAACTGGTGGCAGAGTTCATTTCACGATGGCTCACTTGTCAGCAAGTGAAGGCTGAGCATCAGGTTTTTGTAGCCTTGTCCCATACACTTGAGGTACTATAGTGTAAATGGGATGGTATATCGATGGACTTTGTGACGGGGTTACCATGCACTTCTAGGGGTCATGTTTCTGTTTAGGTGATCATTGAACGGCTCACCAAGTCAACTCACTTCCAACCCATACAGGATCATGGATCGGTAGAGGGATTGGGATGCCTCTACATCTAGGAGATAGTGAGGCTACATGGGGTTATTTCGCTGATTTTATAAGACCATGATTCATGATTTACATCCTGGTTATGGAAGGGATTACATGAGGCATTCGGGACTCAGCTGTGCTTGAGCACAGCCTTTCACCCCCCACACAAATGGTCAGACAGAGCATACCATGCAAACCTTGGAGGACATGCTCCATGCTTGAATCATTGATTTTGGTCATAGTTACGAGGACCACCTACCACTGGTGGAGTTTTCATACAACAACATATATCACTCCACCATTGGCATGGCACTGTTTTAGGACTTTTACGGGTGTCCATGCAGATCACCTCTATATTGGACATACCCAGGGGAGTCAGCACTCTTGAGTCCATAGTTGGTACGGGCTACCACTGAGAAGGTGAAGATCATCCAGGAGTGGATGAGGACTACACAGAGCAGACAGAAATCATATGTGAATAGAAGACAGAGACCATTGGATATTTAGGAGGGATACCATGTCTTCCTTCAGGTCTCACCCCGACAGGGTTTGTGTAGATTTTTCGGAGGTAGAAAATTATCTTAGAGGTTCATCGAACATTTTCATATTCTTAGAAGAGTTGGAAAGATGGGGTAATTCCAAGATCTTCCCCCATATATGCATCGGGTACATGATGTTTTTTCACATGTTGCAGTTGAGGAGGTACGTTCATGATCCATCGCACATCATCTACTGGGGTGAGATAGACATTGACGGTAGGGAGATGTTTGCAGAGTTCCCAATAGAGATAGAGGATTGACAGGAGTGGGTCCTTTGTGGATGGTTGATTCATCTGGTGCGCATTTGATGGTAGCACGGTAATCTGCAATAGACCACATGGGAGTAGTATACTCAGATTCATGCTCAGTACCCCCATTTAATTGATTAGCCCTTGTTTTGGATTTCAGGGATGTAAATCCCTAATGTGGGGAGAATGAAATGTCCATGAATTTTCATATAATTTTTTTAAAATTGTATAGAATTATTTCGAGACCATATGCTCTGATGGAACTAGATTTTGAGGCTCGGTGAGCCTGGAATAGAATTTTGAACTTTCTTTTAAGTTCATTTAAGTAAACATGCAAGTGGGTTTTTCTAACTTGTAAATTGGTGCTTGGAAAGAAATATGAGGGAATCATTGAAATCAGAACATCAATATTCACCTAGAAAGGACCTAACTTAATCCATAAAGGGTCAACCAAAAAGGTTAGTTTTCGGAATTTTTAGAAAAAAAATAAAATTACTTATAAAGATATTTTCTTTTGTTTCTTGAGACCATTGAGCAGTGGATGGTGGTGTTGTGGTGCGGTGACATGGAAAATTAAATGAAGCTCATTAACAATTCATTTTTGTGTAGTGTAACAATGAATTAAATTAATTGTAACGGTGCAATGTTGAAGCGTAAAAAAACATTGTGATGTGTTTTATTTTAATGGGTTAACATGTTGGAGAGTTCATAATCAAAGGGTGGAATTTTTTCTGATGAATTGACAGTGAGAAATATCTCCAAAGATGAACGATGAACAATGGAGGATCGTTAACAACTTCGAAGAATCTCAAAGAATGGGACTGGTGAGTGAAAAATGCCTTTGACCTCTTGAATCTTTACAGGTGCACCGCTTCAACATAGAACTACTTTGAGGTAGGGGTTTATTGTTTTAATTTTTTCCCATTCTTATTCTAAAACAATGAATGTGGATCAACCCACGAACATTTTGATTCACTGATCATGTGTTCTTGCAGGAGGGAGTTTTCCTTGGGGTTTTCACACTGTGATTGATGATTATCTGATAGCACTATGATCCAAAGCCTCCCTTATTTTTATAATTCTAACATGGAGGGCACGAGCCGACACAAAAAAATATCGAGCCCGTTTGATTGTTCAATCATCATGGTTGCATCCTCAAAATGGAAACAAGGAGGATCCAAGGCCATTGTATATAAGAGGTAATTTTTTAGAGTCCATAGGTTCAAGCAGCGCGAAGAACGGACCACCGGAGCAGACTCGGTGGTTGGTGGAAGAAAATGCTAGCGCGCCAGCACCGACGGTAGCAGTGTCGGCCGTGGGCTAGTGGAACTGCTCCACAATGGTTCTTCGGAAGGAATAGTCATGGTTGTCTTGGGTCAGTGGACCCCGGGCCGAGTCGGTTCAAACTAGACCTAGACCCAACTGACTCCTTTTTTGAAAAATTCCAATATCTTTCAAACTTGGCATCCTATTGATGAGTCATTAGCGTCGTTGGAACCCTCGCGAAGAGGTGGATATTTTGGAATACTCTATGGAGGATTTAATGGATATTGGAATAAGATGAATGGTTTGAGTAGTGACTCTCCCATAATTAAGCACACTACGTGCGGAAACCCTGTGGTTGGATGAGACCTGAAATCTGATGCCAAGAAACCCTGTGTGGATCAGCTACTATGGACTAGTAGGAAGTAGTTTCTGTATGACTCGAAATTCTCACGGTGGAGAGCAGATCTATGTGACCTAGCAGACCCATGGTACTCGACTGGAGGAGTACCTCAGTATGGTCAAGGTGGGAAGTGGATTCTATGTGACCCATCATGCCCATGGTGGGGAGTAGCTTCTGTGTGATCCAACATACCCACGATACTCATCAGGTATGAGTACCATAGTAGTTCAAGGTTAGTGTGAAGTGACTTTTGTGTGACCTAGTAGGCCCACTGTACTCATTGAGGAGGATTTCTCTAGCAGCCCAAGGTGTTCGATGATATGACTGATGGTATTACTTTATTATTCTAGATTATACCTGGGGTGATTTTTCTTCTGTTGTGATCATGTTTTGAGGTTTTCTCTGTGGATTTCTTTGTGGTATTTACTTTGTGTTTTGGGGTCCCTACTGAGTATATTATTACTCACCCCTACATGAGCTTTGCCCACACGTGCTCTTTCTGGTGCAGACAACCACCACCTTGATGGAGGTCTTGGTGGCACATGACTCGGTGGTGCCTAGTGAGACTAGGAAGGTGGGGCATACTTCTATGGCTTCCAATAGATACTCTACACTTACCCATCAGGTGGGGTTTCCAACAGACTTCTTTTAGAGTTTTCCTTGTACTTTCCTGTTTTCTATTTATCATTTTTTGGGTTTGTATTCTATCCCATTTGACCTACAGTTCTTACTTTTACTCAGTGGTTTTTTAGCAGCATGCATGTTTACTTTTACATATTTGGTTCGTGGTTGTGTGTGCATGCGTGTAGGTACTCAGGAAAATTCCTGCTACTTGTAGGTTGACGCCTTCATCACTAGTCACCAAACTCGGGCCTTCGGGAGGTGAGCTTGGTGTATGTCATGGCACAGGCCCTGGGGGATGGGTTGTGACATCCCATTTTCACAAGAACCAACTACCAATGAACATAATTCATCTAACTATCACATGATATATATGCTTCTGGTGAGAGTGGATATTGCTTCTGGGACTACCACGTTTTAATATGGAAAATATGAGAGTTTTCTTTCAATATTTCAATGGAAAATTTTCTTATTCTGACCTCACAATCTTGAGAAAATCCCTAAATATGTGATATCCCAAGGTATCCACCTTTTTTAACTTGTAAAATAAATAAAATAATAACTAAAAATATAGGTATAGTTTATCATAATAATTATAATTCACTTCTTATTGGTATAATCTAAGATTCACAATAAGAAATTTCTAACCCACTTCATAAAATTTCATCAGAAACCACAACATACTTACTTATCATAGATATGGAAACCATAAGTTGTAATAAATTTTTCTTAAATATTTCTTTATCCTCACTATGAAACAAGATCAAACAAATATAAAGGAATACTAGAATTTAATCCCATTGAAAACTAGTATTCCAATTTCTCTATTAACTGGGAACTCATCTAATTAGGATTTTTTAAGTACTATCAAAAAAAATTATTATTACTCAATTTAATACTCTAGGTTCATTTTAATATTTATCTACTATGAACCATTCATAAGTAATATCAACTTCATTACATATAATTTCATATGAAAAATATTCCTAAAACATAATCATGTGAAATTGTATAATAATCACTTCTATTTCCCACATACATCATCCTGGAGAGATTCTATGATACGTGACATAGAAAATAATCCATTTTTTAATTATTTTAACCTATATTTTTCAATAATTTTTCAATATATTTACTATGAATATATTTAGAAACCCCACATATCCATTTGAATAGATCTTTTTCCCTAGAACATTTTTATTACTTTTCGTAATCCTTGTAGAAATCCATACCTTAGTCTTACCAATTGGTAAGTCTAAAATCTGTTTTTATATGTTATCAATATATCTATATTTGAATACTATAGAGTTCCCCTTAAAATTTTATAGACACATGACCCTCTTTTATTCCAAATGAATATTCTATGATCACTAAACACATATATATAAATATATATATATATATGAAATTTTCATATTATATTGGCAATCATAGGTGTACCAACCTTTTGGTTATTCCATATAGACATGTTCCATATGGTCTCCATTAAGGAAAATAACCTTAACATCCAATATCCTAATATAATGATCACAAAAGGTATCTTTGATAAGTTGAACTCAATTGTATTTAACATGATGGTTGGTGCATATATTTTATCATAGGAAATATCTAGAAATTGATTAAACCTTTCAATAAAAAATCATTATTTATTAGCACTATATTATACCATATATATCTTCTTTCTCTTGAATACCCACCATAAATATAAATTCTAGAAAAATCATGAATATAGTTCCCCTAAATATAGGTACATGGAATCCAATATTTAATTCATATAAAATTATCAATATTAACTTTTTTACTTTTATATTCTCTGTAATAATTAGTATTCTTATTACAAACCATATATATATCACTAGTCTTGGTGAATATAAAACCTTGTGTATGGTTTAAATTTCATATACAACATGTGTATCTATAACAATGAATCCCACTAATATTAGTGGAGTGGATGTTACAATTCCAACTGATGTGCATCCAGATCCTTAACAGATTAGATGGTAGGTCTTCTCCCACTATCTCAATAGAGAAATTATTATTTTATATAGAAATATATTTATTCATGACTAGTTAGATATTTTAATATCTTAGTAACTATAGGATAATTAACTTGTGATGTCCTAGACCCGGATTCCACTGATGGTGCCCCGAGATCGGTTGGCTACAAAGCCTCAAGCACATCTCCCTGAATTCCAGAGGCTTCCAAATAGTTGTGAGGTACTAGGGTGTGTCCATGGAATGAATATTACCTCATTACCAGAGTATAGTACAGTAGATTAATATTATATGACATGATATAAGTAGAACAATCATTGTAATAAAAAATGGAACAGTAAAAGAAGACTAAATAGTAAATAACTAAATAGCTAATCAAAATATAAAATAGCAGATTATGATATATTTCATGTCACAATAAATTTGGAAAACATGGATACAAGGTAGTAGTCATAACATGCTATAGAAATTTACCAAAAAGGAACCAAAAATTATCCCCGACATCCTGATCTCCATCTTGGCCATCTGCTACTCACTCCATCCTAAGAAATTAAGCAATCAAGTGTCTAAAGAAATACACTTCCCTTTATCAACACCTGAATATAAGTAGTATTCCTGGGTACTAATGGCACACGGATAGGTTGTGAGTTAAACCTCATTACTCCATCACCAAAAACATCTATAATATCCATTCTGTGTAATATAAACTGAAACAATGTGAAAGAATGTATATATAGAAAAGTAAAGTAGTATAGTACTGTAAATACCCAAGTACCTACTTCATCCCTTGGCTGGTGTCTAAACATGTAACTATTTCATTAATTAATTAAGATCTATTTTATATAATTAATTCATGTGAGTCATATCTAGCATTGGCATCACCTCATGATAGCAATAGTGAAGTTTCCATAATGTAACAAGGCAACTTGTATTGATATTAAAAATGAAGATGTTCTAAGGTAATGTCCAAGGAAACCTATACCTCAAGGGTCACCAACTTAGTAGTAAATATATCATAAATAAGGGGTAAGATTGTAATATAAGGAGCATCATCCTAGGAATTCCACAATAATTTAAATCTAACCAATTCTAAGGAATACATCCAAGTTAAAATCAGATATGCAATGGTTAGGCCCAAGGATGTAACTAAGGCAGCTTGTGTCTTTAGAAAACATGTTGGATAAAAGGAGAATATCCAAGTCATCCTAAAAATTATATATAATGGATCCTATGGGGTCATATCAGGAATCCAATAATAGACAAGGATCGGTTTCCAAGGATGGTCTCAACCAAGGAAACTAACATTCTTGAATCAGAATGGAGTCCATGAGTGATCAAGTAATTCCATTTAGAATCTAGAAGCTAACTTGATTCTGAAAACTCCTATAATGATGTCATGGTCCATATACAATTAGGTACATTACCAATTATTCATTTATTTAATTAATCCAAATAATGGTCATACCATTTAATAGGTTCATTTGGTTCAAGAATTGTCTTTCATTAGTGTGACAAGGCCAAGGGCATGCAACCATTAAATTAATACATTTATGTCATATTCATTTAATAGGGTTAAATCTGATACCATCTATTAGAAATGTAAAGTGGTTATATGGATGTGCAACCAAGACATTAGATTACAATTCATTAGGACAAGTCATATATATATATATAATATTTTCCATTTCCATTTAACATTTATTAATCAAGTTAAAACACTTACCTTAGGTGGTTCAAGTGATGAGCACGCATTGTACTAGCCATTTATCAATTCAATATTCATCTAATCAAGGAATACTTCCCTTAAGAAAGGTCAATCTAAGGAAAACATGAATGGTGTCATAGACACACAAGTCAAACAACTAAAATAAAATTTATGGATGAATACCCTACATGGGTTGATAGGGGTTGTGGATGTAACCACCAAAAAACAATAACATATTTGGAATGGGTCTTAGAACATGGTTCTAATGACTAGAATAAGGGAATATTAATTAAACAGGTGATGTTCGAAAAAATTGGCATGAAAACACGATAATTTATAAAATGAAGAAAAATTAGGGCTATGTTATATACTATCTACCTCATACTCGTATGGATCTCCTCATCTAATATTAGCCTATAGTTTGACCTAGATTAGAAGAGATTTGAAGAAAGATCCTATGACATGAAAATATGGCATATGATCCAGCATATAAGTAGCATCATTGATAGGAAGAAGGAATGTGAATGAATAAAAAGGAATCGAGAACATGGTGGTGTGGATCCAATGAGACAAATGACACTTCAATCAGACTTAAAACCGACAATCCAGATCAAAATTTATGTTAGATAAATTTTTTGATTCAAAAGGGAGGAAAAGGGTGGTTTCTGTCTGCTAGAAATGAAATAAAGGGAAAAGGGTGTGATTTAATTATATCATTTAGTGGGAAATCGTAAATTCACTCAAAAATAGCCATTTCATGTTTTGGCTGCTTGTTTTTTTCAAATAGATCACCAACTGTGCATGGTATACTTTATAGAGGGGTACCCACACAGTTAGGGAAACCATGAACCAACTTTTAGGAACACCTCTACTAAAAACTTCAGACTTTAATCATGGTCATGTAGTCCCTGGTGCATAGTTAAAGAAAACCAAGCACCCTATACCACCCCACTGTCCAGCCTTGCATGGTTAGATATAACCAAGTGTCTTTCCCTGTATGGTTTATTCTAACCGTGTGATAGTCCTTTTTCACTATAAAAACTAGGTTTCTGGATCCGAACAAGCCTTGGACACCCTTTAGACCAACACAAACTCATTAGACATCCATATTAGGTGCATAAAATGGAATTATACCAAAATTTGAAGGATCTATACTTGATTGAAAACCAGGTTCTTACTGTCTTCCCCCCTTAAAGGAACTTTTCCGTAAGTTCACCATTCAAGGGAAGTGAAATACTGTATGAGAACAACTCTGGCCCCCGGTCATGTACATCGACCTCCTTCTACCATGTCTCATCATGTACATGGTTGTGCTTCCATATCACTCATACTATAGGGAAAGACCGGCCTCATATAGGATTTTTGATATAGTCAATGATGTATATAGGATACTTCTCAAAGGTAGAATCATAATCTATCTCAACTTCCTCGGGATCAATAGTATGAGGCAGTTTGGTATGGTACTAGTGATGTTATGAAATGTGGAAGATGTTGTGCATGGCATGATACCTTTGAGGTAACAGAAACTGATAGGCTATCAGCCTGACTCTCTCCAAAATTTCAAATGGACCTATGTAATGAAGCAGCATCTTCCCTTTACTCTATATCTATCTACGCCCTATCCTGGGTGATACCCATAGAAAAACACAACCCCTGACCTCAAACTCAAGATGTCATCATTGGAAATCGACATAATATTTCTATCTAGATTGAGTAGTATACATACGCTTAGTAATCTACTTAACCTACTCTGGAGTCTCCTGTATGAGATGAAGACTATGTAGGGATGCCTCTCCTACCACTAGACATCACTGGGGTAAATGGAACAACCTACCATACATGGCCTCAAAAGGATCCATCTGAATCATTTTCTGAAAGCTATTATTATAGGTGAACTCGACAAGAGTGATATGATTCTCTGATGAACCACTAAAATAAGGGGTTCATTCCCTAAGAATTTATTATAAAATATGTATTTTACATTCTAACTTTCCATCAATATAATGGTGAAATTTTATTCTCAGCAACACCTATGTAACCATAGCCTTCTATAACCCCTACCATAACATTGATGTGAAACTAGCATCCCTATGTAAAATGATAGTATGAGGGACCCTGTGTAGTCATATAATCTCACAGACATAAAGTCTTTCCAACTCATCAATAGATAATGTATCCCAGATAGGAATAAAGTGGGATACTTTCATCAGTATGTCAATGACAACCCATACAGCATCTCTACCTCTAGGGTACCTTGGTAAAATGACTACAAAGTCCATGGAAATATCTTCCTATTTCCATTCTGGGACTGGAAGTGGTTGTAAAAATCTAGCTGATCTCTAGTGCTCCACCTTCACCTGCTAAAAGGTGGAACACTTAGTGATAATTACTATTATCTGATGTTTCATCTGAGGCCACCAATACCGATGTTTCATATCTCGATACATCTTTGAGATTCTTGGATAAACTACCCACTGAGAAGCATGATACTCAATCATCAAATCCTCTCTAATATCTATAGTAACCCAGACATGTCCATGTATATTCATGATGTTGTCTCTATCCATAGACCAATATGGAGGTGGGTCATCTCTTGAAATACTCTCATGGAGAACCAAGCCCTCCGGATCTGAAAATTTTCTACTCTTCACCTTCTCAGGGAGGGAAGAGGTCACTGTCAATGATGCGAGATAAGAATTATCATGACTATCATGAAAATATAGATGCATCTCAAAAAATAGGTCCATCAATTTCATTCATAACTGGATTCTTGTATGGCTTGTGTATGAGTTTTCTGACTCGGTGCATTAGAAAATACATTTCCCTTTCCAGGTGTATAGGAATGTTCAAAATCAGAGGAATGAAGTTATTCAATCCATATTCATTGTATGATATACAATTAATGTTGTGTAAAGATATATCTGAGGCTCTTGTGGTATGTATACACCATAAATAGATCACCCAACAAACAATGTCTCCAGCAATGTAAGGAATGGACAACTACTGCTACCTCAAGGTTGTGAGTTGGGTAATTTCTCTCATGAGGCCTCAACATACAAGATTTTTATGCAATGAATCTATCCACTTATATCATTGATACTCCTAGATGGATGTTTGATGCATCACAGAACACTATAAATCCTCTTCTAGGCTATAGTAGAATCATAATGGGTGTCGAGACAAGCCTTTATTTCAACTCGAGAAAGGATTTCTCACACTCTTCTGACCACAGAAACTTAACACTCTTCTATATAATACCATTAAGAGGTTAATAAAGTTGTGATAATTCCTATATAAAATTCTTGTAGTATCCATCCAACCCCAAGAGACTCTGTATATCAAACAAATTCTTGTGATGATCCCAAGATACAACAGCACTCACCTTATCAGGGTAATATATACTCCTAATTCTGATATAATATAACCTAATAAGTGAACTTTTTTTATTCATAAGTGGAACTTAGAAATCTTAGCATAAATCTAATTCTCTCTCAGGGTCCTTAGAATGATCTCAAGGTTCTTATCATGGTCTCTTAGAGGATGAGAGTACACCAAGATTTCATCCAAAAATACTACGACAAAGGAATCCAAATAGGGGTGGAACACCCTATTCATCAAGGCCATGAAAATGGTGGGTGCATTTGTAAGACCAAATGGAATTACGAGGTAATCATATAGACCATACATGCTACAGAAATCTATACAGGGTATTTATGATAGCCCAATCTTAGTTCGATCTTTGGAAACACCCTAGATCCTTGGAGGTGGTCAAATAGATCATCTATATGAGGCAGTAGATATTGGTTCTTAACCATAAGATGGTTTAAACATATACAATCCTTTCACAAATGAAGGGTCACATCCTCCTTCTTGGCGAAAAGCATAGGAAAACCCCAAAAGGAAGTACTAGGCCGTATAAAACCTCTCACCTCTAGATCATATAACTGACACTTGAGCTTCTAGATCTCAGTAGGTTCCATCCTATATAGAGGAATGCACAGTTTATATTATACTATAATAAGATCGATCATAAACTCTACCTGTCTCTTGGGAGGTAAACTAGAAAAATCATTAGGAAATATATCCCTAAAATGATCTACAACTAGAGGGAATTTTTCCCGATTTAAACCCTGATCCTCAATGAAGAGATTAGTAATCTGGGTAGTCACTACTCTTGGGAGGTAAACTAGAAAAATCATTAGGAAATATATCCCTAAAATGATCTACAACTAGAGGGAATTTTTTCTGATTTAAACCTTGATCCTCAATGAAGAGATTAGTAATCTAGGTAGTCACTACACTTATTCCATGATTCTATGGTCCATCACTAACAATTTGGACACTCCACTCACCCTTGTGTAGATAACTTCTACCCTCTAGTGATGTAAATGATACCCTGTGGTGATAGAAGTCTAGAAATTTATTATATGAAACCAACCAATCAATACTAAGAATTACATTGAAGCCTATAATCTCAATAATAAAGAGGTCCCATAAGAAAGGGTAACTGCCTACCTCAAGGGGATAGTCCCTACATTGTCATATTCCCCCTGACCATACTCCCAATAGTGTATCCACTATCATTACACCACAGTAATACTATATTTTCTACCATAGACATTCCATGATAGATAAGGATATGAAAGAGTGTGAAGCATGTTGGGACCAAGTTGGATGATGAATTTTTTGGATGCATGAAGTATTGTATTTTGTTTTCAAGGATTTTTTAGAAGAATGGAAATCACATCACTTTGTATAAGTGGGTGAGGAAGATAGGGATGCTATAATAATTTACATGGTAAAACCAGAAGATGATTTTCTAATTTGTATTTCCCAAATATAATAATTTTGGAGAACTTGTGATGCAATCCTATGAAGGAAAGGGGAGAAAAGTTGATTCCAATCATATTTAGTTTTGATTAGAAATAATTATGTTGCTGGAAGATAGTTAAGTTACAGTACTTTCTATTGAAAATTTGATGATGCTAAAGGTGTTTGATCAAATACTATATATCGGGGCAGATACAGTTCGTGATGAAAGTAGTTGTTTATTGAATAATCCAGATGACAGTGAAGTAGAATTGGTGTTGTTTCCAAATCATATTTTATGGTAGCGTCGTTTTCCAGTGTTTGCCAAATTTTTGGGTCTGAAAATCAAGATATGGAGAAATGTGCTTTTGGCAAAGGTTGTTGTGTGAAATATTGAAGGGAGCTTGGAATGTTGTGCACAAGGAAATATTCAAAGTGAGAACATCAAAAAATGGTAAAGGAATGAAGTGCACGAAATATTTAATAAGGGTGCGAATGATGAAGTTTCTGTAAAATAGACTTACTCACCCAATGCAATGTCAAATGGGTTTTTGCGTGACGCATCAGGATCTTGCGTGACGCATCAGGGTTTTTGCACATGGGGGTCAGCAATGCCTATAAATAAGAGGTGACCCCCTCTCATTTTATAAGATCGAAACTTAGTGAAATCTCGATCTTAGAAGTGTAGAATACTTTTAAGTAAAGGGAGTTGTGTGAAAGAAAATGAGTTGTGTGTAATAAAGATACATTGCACGCAAGAAGAGAGTTTCGTGCAAGATTGAAGATTGCGCACAAGAGGTGCTTCGCGACAAAAGTCAAATCTTGAATTTGCGGCATTAAAGTTTCACGCAATTCACCTAAAATAGTGCATGAAATATTTGATTTTAGCACATGAAGTAAGTTGTGTTCAAGATAGTTTCTACTAGATTTTGGGTAGGAAAGAGAAGAATTTTTTTGAAAGATAAAATTGTGAAAGTTGATTAAGAATCACAAGAAATTTGTTTTTCCCTATTTGTGATCAGAGGGCGCACACACACTTGAGGGTTATCTCTCAAGTGCTACACGAGTGTAAGGGTAGATCCTACTCACTGTATTCCACTTCAAAGGATTGTTTTGTAGTGGGTTGTGTGGTACTGAATTATTTCCATACCATACCAAGGACGTGGCTACTCTTTTTGAGTAGTGAACCTTGTAAATATTTTGTTCTTGAGGTTGAGTGTGTTTAGTAGGGAAAGAACTCTTTAACATGAGGTGAAGGATGTTTCAAAATGAAAGGAAACATAAAAGAAAAATATATCATTGATTTACCCACTCCTCCTCTCATTGATACTTGGATCTTGACTGGGTAACTTCAATTGGAATCAAAGTGGCAGGTTCCCTTCATTTTTTCTTTTCTGGTGTTTTGAATAGAAGTTTTTATGGAGAATCCTAATTGTTTGAATATTAAGGGGATTCTGATATTTGATGGTAAGAGTTATCATATCTAGAAAGACATAATTATTCCTTATCTTATGTCACTTGGATATGATGTTCTTGAAATTACAACAGATGGATTTTTGTCATGACCCCTCCCTCGGGGCCTGTGTCATGACTACCCCAAGCCCGCCGTCCATAGGCCAGGGGATGGCGACTAGCTCCGGAAAGGCATATCCCTGTAATGGGAAGGAATTTCTTTTAAACCTGAACAAACACACAATCCAAGAGTACAAAAAGAAGAAACCATAAAGTAAACTGTTGTAGTAAAAAGTGTACTGAAAGTAAAGGGTTCGTAATACAAGCCCAACTAAAAAGTACAAGTACAACTGAAAGAGAAAACAGCTCTGGGAACGTTCACTGAGGATCCCATCTGAAGGGTAGGTACAGATCATGATCAGTATTCATTGCAGCATGTCACATCAAATGGTCCACCTCTGAGCACCATCCAGTCCTGTATCCCTCAGCCTCGATCAACGTTTTACATCATCTGCACAGGACACAGCAAGGTGTGGGTGTATCCCATGCAAGGGTGAGTATAATAATACTCAATAGGGACCTCGAGACCCCCGAAGGTCTCTGAGAGTTCCACAAAGTAAAAACCAAAAATCAAGACCTCATCCACAAAGCATGAAGCAATCAACAACTCTACTTAGGTGTATGACCATACATATACCTAATTTATAAAAAGATACTCGTCTCATTCTTGAGTAAACATAAGGCTCCAACTTTTAAGCCAGTGAAAAACTAATCCACGAAGGAAGAATACCACAAAGTTAACACCACGAAGGTAACACCACAAAGTTAAAAGTACCACAAAGGTAACACCACGAAGGTAAAATAACCACAAAGGTAACACCATGAAGGTAAATGTACCACCAAGTTAAAGACACAGCTCACACCAGGTATAAGTATAGAAGTACAGATGATTAGTCATAAATCTAGTTCATCTTATTTAATTGAGAGGCGCTGCTGCTGACCCACACAGGATTGGTATGCGCTGACCCACACGGGATCGTTGAGCGCTAACCCACGTAGGATATGACCCACACAAGATCGATAGGCGCTGACCCAGATAGGATCGCTGAGTGTTGGCCCATACAGGATCATTAGGTACTAACCTCTGTATGATCTGTCTCCAACCTCCGCCTCACTGTCAGCCACTGGATTCCCACACTAAGCACGCTTGATTCTGGGATGGTCCGCTCCTCAAGCCATAGTTCATACAAAAAGCTCCATGAAGTTACATTAATAAGTATCCCAAAGTACCGTTGTGTCCTAAGGGTTCCAACGCGACAGAAGGCGCATTAATTGAGAGCATGGTTTGTGACTTACACGCGTTTTAGTTTTGATGGCCCGATTGGATTCAGGTTCGATCCAACCCGGCTATACTCCAACTTCCTCTAAAACTCAAGTGGAGTATACCAAATGGACTTTCTCACTCCAAGGTTCCCAGCTCTGTAGACGGTTCATCAAACGGACGCCCGGATTTCAATTTATGACTCTTTTAGTGAAACTGGGCCTGGAAGGGTCCTGGTCTGACCCGGCTGGGCTTGGTCGCAGAGGGCTCAGCCCACTGGGCCGTGGATCGGCCCGACCCACCTGGGACGCATAGCCCACTCGGCTGGTGTGGCTCGGCCCACGGAGGGGTGCGGCCCGCTGGGGCTCGCGCGGCACGGCCTGAGGAGGGGTGCGGCCTGCTGGAGGCGCGGCCCACTAGTGCGGGGCCCACCCTAGATGGAACGGGGGAGCGTTTTACCCCATTCAGAAGGTAGAGCAGTGGTACCTATTTGCACTTCTAGGTCACCTGTGGGACCCACTGCTGATCCTGGTCCACTGTCACGGCTTCCAAGCCACATTTTTCTTCAGGGGTGCGCGATGGCGCGCCGCTCGCCTCCGCCCGTGGCCGGACGATGCCAGCCACTGCTGTCCGCCAAGTCTGTATGCCATGTCCCCTTTCTCCAGCGATGCGTGATAGCGCACCACTACCTTCATCGCGGCAGGCCAGAGCTAGATGTCATCTTCACATGTCACGTTTATGGTCACGGTCTTCTCCACCGGCAGCACGTGATGGCGTGCCGCTATCTCCTCCGCGGGCGGCCGTTGCCAACCACCACTGTCACCCGGCGTTCTCGGTTTCATCCAACCCGAATAAAATTCTCGCAAAGAAGGCACCAAATTCCAACAAAAGGCGTAGGGTCCATGCCTTGTTTGTTTGGCCCGTTCCCTCTACGTTAGTTTGATAGCAAGAGGGTAGAATATGATTCAAAAACTCTTGAAATTAAAACCAAATATAAACCCTACCTCAAGATATTTGGAGAATAACCACGTTTGAGGCAGAGTTAGTGTTCTTTGTTCCCGCAACGAGCCTCCAATGATGTCGCTCAATCATCTTTCATCGGTTTTTGATTCGGTTGTGCTCTTTATTGCTCCCTGGAACTAGTCTCATCCTCCAAGTTATTGGTGTCTCAGTACTTTATCAGAACTTCGTCGCTAGGTGAAGCCATGCCAATACCTCTCCCCAAGCTCTATATAAATAGGAGAGGGGGAGGATAAGTAACACATGTGGAATTAATGGGGTTAAATTAATGAAGGAACCTTCATAATTCCAACAACGCTGTTATAAATAATTGAGGAGCCAATCCATTTAATGGCTTGACACGTCATTGGTCCCGTCACCACCGCTTTTCCATTGGAGGAAAATAAATGAGATAAATAAAATAACTTTTTTGTTTTATTATTCATTTAGAAGTCCGAAAATATATCTTTTTCTCCCAAACTACTGTGGTTGAAGTGAAGTCTCCCTTAAGTGAACCTCAGTGCTTCGGATTCAACGGTTCCCTTAGATTTTTAATCCGAGCACCGATTCAAAAGTTAGAAAACATCACTCATGCGTTTACTAAACATACCTTAAAAAAATTTCATAAATTCATTCCTTGCACACCAGGACTCAAAATCATGCGCTGTCAATTTTCACAGACTTGTAATAATTCCATATAATTAAAAAAATTACATGGAAAATTTGGGTCTTTACATTCTCCTCACCTTAGGGCTTTTTTTCCCTAAAATCCACAACATTGACTAAAGAAACTTATGGGGGTACTGAGCATGAATCTGAGCCTCCCTCTCCCATGTTCTCTCCTGGAGGTTCTTGTGTTGCCAACGAATGCGCACCAGAGGAATCAATCATCCATGAAATATCTGCTCTTATCGATACTCAATCTCTACTGGAACCTCCGTAAAAGTTGACCCTTTATCAAAGTCCACCTTGTAATGGTTGATGATGTGAGATGGGTCATGTACATATCTCCTTAGCTTGGATATGTGGAAGACACCGTGCACCCTCTCCAACTGCGGTGGTAGTACCAAGCGGTATGCCACCTCGCCAATCCTACGAAGTGTCAGAAAAGGTCTGATAAACCTCAGCGAGAATTTACCACCTCGGCCAAATCTATGTAGTCTCCATCAAGGAGAGACTCTCAAGAATATGTGGTCCCCCTCCTGGAACTCCATAGGTATTTGTATCTTTTCAGCATAAGACTTTTTCCTACTCTATGTAGTCTTCATCCACTCCTCGATGATTTTCACCTTTTCAGTGGTAGCCCATACCATCTCTGAACCCATAAGTGCTGACTCCCCTGGGTCTATCCAGCATAGAGGTGATCTGAAAGGTCGACCATACAAGTCCTAAAATGGTGCCATACCGATGGTGGAGTGATAGTTATTATTGTATGAAAACTCCACCAAGGGCAAGTGATCCTCCCAACTGCGGCCAAAATCTAGGACGCAAGCATGAAGCAGGTCCTCCAGTGTCTGAATGGTTCGTTCTGTCTGACCATCCTTATGAGGACGAAAGGTGGTGATCTAATGTAGTTAAGTCCCAAAAACCTCATGTAATCCCTTCCACAAGCAGGAGTTAAAGCGTGTGTCGTGATCTGAGATAATTGTCGAGGGCACCCCGTGAAGTCGCATAATATCCTGCACGTAGAGGCGTCCCAATCCCTCTATTGATCCCTTCTCTAGGATGGGTATGGAGTGGGCTGACTTGGTGAGTCGGTAAATGATCACCCAGATGGAATCATGTCCCATGGACGTACATGGAAGCCCTGTCACAAAGTCCATGGAGATACCAACCCACTTCCACTCCATCACCTCTAGTGGTTGCGCTAAGCCTGTTGGAACCTGATGCTCAGCCTTCACTTGCTGACAAGTGAGGCATTGTGAAGAAAACTTTTCCACTAGTTTATTCATCTCTGGACACCAGTTATGATGTCAGAGGTCCTAGTATATCTTTTCCACACCAGGATGTACCGCCCGAGGAGATGTATGGAACTCCCTCAACACCTCCTCTCATAGCACCACTGCTACCATGGTGCATCCTCTAAAGAGGATGACGTTCTCCCCACCTTCAGAAAATCCATCAGGTGTCTATCCTGAGGATATTTGGGCATGTCAATCTTCAGAGTCAATTTCCCCAAGTTGTGCCTCCCGAACTTTCTGAATAAGTGGGGGAGTGGCAGTCATAGAATGAAGGTAAGATGCTCCATATCTATCCACAAAGGATATCTGCAACGCAGTTAGCTACTCTGTCGCCTCACTCAACAGTTGTAAACCAGACCTCCTGCTGAGTGTGTTTGCCACTACATTCCCCTTCCTAAGAGTGTAGACTATCTCAAATTCATAATCTTGTAGGAACTCTAGCCATCGTCGATGTCTTAGGTTCAAGTCCTTATGTGAGAAGATATACCTCATACTCTTATGATCAGAGTAAATAGTAAACTGTTCACCCATCAAGTAGTGTCGCCAAATTTTCAAGGCGAAGACCACTGTTGCTAACTCTAGGTCATGGGTGGCATAGTTCTGCTCATGTTATCTTATCTATCATGAACCATAAGTGATCACTACTCGCTCCTACATCAAGACACGTCCAAGTCGGGTCCCTAATATGTCACAGTAGACTACATATCCATCGCCCTCTTCTAGTAGCCTCAAGATGGGGGCACTCATTAGTCGCTACCTCAACTCCTGAAAACACCGATGGAATCTCTCCATCCATACGAAGGGTTGTCCCTTATTCGTAAATGATGACAAGGTTTTTTCAACTCTGGGAAAGTCAGGTATGAATCTTCAGTAGTACCAAGCCAACCCCAAGATACTTCACACCACGGTCACACTCCTGGGTGGCTCAAAAGAAAGCACAACCTCTATCTTTTCCGGATCCACTGCAACTCCATCCTCCAATATAACATGTCCCATAAATTGAACCTCTCATATCCAGAACTAGCATTTTGAGAGATTACCATAAATTCAGTTCTCTCTGAGTGTATCCAAAACTATCTGCAGGTGATAGGCATGCTCCTCCTCAGTTGCTGAGTACACCAAGATGCCGTCGATGAAGACCACAACAAAATGATTTTCGTATGGCTTTAAAATCATGTTCATGAGTCCCATGAACATTGTTGGGGCATTGGTCATGCCGAATGGCATAACCAAGAACTCATAGTGGCCATACCGACATCTGAAGGTCATCTTCTGCACATCCTCATCTCGTACCCTGACCTGATGATAGCCTGATCTGAGGCATATCTTCGAAAAATAACAAGCTCCCTTCAGCTGATCGAAGAGATAATCAATCCTCGGAAGTGGATGCTTGTTCTTCATGGTCACCTGGTTCAGGCACCAATAGTCCATACAGAGTCTTAAACTTCTATCTTCCTTCTTGGAGAACAAAATCAGGGCTTCCCATGGAGAAATGTTGGGCCTTATGATCCTCTTCCTCTGCAAGTCCTCTAACTGCACCCGTAACTCATGAAGCTCCACGAGAGCCATCCAATATTCTAGTGTATATATCAGTGTCTTCCCAGGGTACAGGTCAATGTAAAATTATACCTCTCTATGTAGAGTTAATCCTGGAACATCATTAGGAAAGACATCGGCATACTGGTTCACCACTACAGGATTTCTTAGAATCCCAACATCAATTGCTCCAAGGTTGAGGCTTGACAACTGATGTGTGATCAGCTGCATCCTCCTTTGGTTAATTCCATTATGTGATGAAAAGTTTCCATTATCTCCAATGAAGGAAAACCTAGTCCCATATTTGTAGACACACCGCACTTTTCACCAAAAATAGTTGATCTGAGCATGGACTGTGGATAGCTAGTCCATACCCAAGATAACATTGTAAGGCCTCGACGCTTCTACTAGAAGATCCCATAAAAAATTTTCTCCTTCTAAAGTGATCTCACACTACCTACACCAGTGTGTAATCATAAAATCTTCTCTCGTATGAGTCTTTAATCGCAAGGATTGATCCAACAACTCTGTCAGAATCTCTGAGCTCCAAATGAGTGTCGTGGAAACAAAAGAGTGACTGGAACCTGTGTCTATAAGTACTGTAGCTAAAGTAGAGTAGACACAGATCATACCTCTAATCAACTCCAGAGCACCATGGTCATAGGCCTCAGCTTCCTGGAGCTGATCTCATCCCTGTCCACCTACTCTTTGTGGTCAGGGTGGACCACCTGGAGGTGGTGGTGGTAGAACATTGAATCGCCGCCCACCACCTACTACATGACCAGCTCTTCTACCACGTCTGCTGCCCAGTGGACCTCCTCGCTCAAACCTCTTCCTTTGCCTCGGAGGTCCCTCGATTATTATCTAGTCATCTGTATGGTGTTTCAGGCAGTCATGAGCCATGTGGCCCTGCTCGTCGCACGAGTAGCACTTCCTGCTCCTCGTCTATCCTCCTCTATCCTGTGATCCCCTCACCATCGACCTTGTATCCCGAGGTCATCCACCAGAAGGTATAGCCCACTTAGGCCCCTTCTTCAATCGTCTACTGCCTACTGTAGATAACTCTACTACCTGATGTTTGTTGGTGTCTCTCGCTGTC